>JAVQMF010000055.1:35888750-38527500 GCA_032878935.1 Erythrophleum fordii | reverse complement strand
ACGATTTTATGAAGGATTGTAAAGCCCATTCTATTTTTCATCATAGTTCTAGAGTAAAAGCGAGTTTAATTAAATTAATTAACCACACACAGGGACTAGCTACTACGCTGTCATCTCTCTCTATTTCTTGTACAAAATATAAACGGCCAAAGGCCTCATGGCCAATCTCTATAAACCAACATTCTTTATAAACTATTCAAGTTTAGATATTCAACAGATAGAGAAATTTACACAGTAATTTATAGAGAGATATATTGAAAATAAATAAATAAGGTCCATCAATAAAGTAATGAATTTTACATGCTATGTCTTTCTCTCTCTAAAATTACCATATAAGAGTCGAAGTCATCCTAATTAAATCGCGCGGTGAAACCTCAAGATAGGAAGCAGCAGTAGGACGAGGAATGTTATTGATCCAAGCAGAGACAATACTGACGCAGCAGCCACTTGGTTACAGAATTTGGCAACCACATTGCACACCTTGTTCCATTGCACATGTGAATTCCCTTGGAACCCTATCACTCCAACTGCTATGCTTGCTCCATTCCCAGAAAACAGCAATGCAACCATTACTCCATCCAGCACTGCGATTATTGCTCCCAACCCTTTGCTTCCACCTTTGTTTGCAAGGCCAACAACTAGAGACATGCCTGCATATCCACATGCTATTGCATTCGCCACCACAAAGTACCTAGTTCATCAACACTTTTTTTGTTACTATTTTGGGTATAAGGTATATACTCTGGTATCTACACGGGCTAGCTAGGACTGACCCACCAAGGCCTGGTCTTAGATAAGATTATTTTGATAAAAAATGATAACGTAGATAAGTTACTTCAACGTTATCGATTAGGACACCAATGACGTGCTCCAAATCTTTCGTTAACCCTAAGTCCACATCTAATCTAGTGACATTTACATCTAACATGCACTTTGACATATGGATAAATATGGGGACAAAATTATTATACTAAAAGACGAATAGAGGCTAAGCCAATTGACAAATAAATTAGAAGTTTCATTATCAAACAGAAACCAAAGAGTTCCAAAATCAAGGAAATGATAGTAATTTCATATGAAAATTTAGAGATAGGGATGATACTTTCATATTCACAATCAAATTTTAAAAGATTGGATGGAGTGAAAATTCACCTGTGGGGTGTGAACATTTTGAATTATGCAATAAATTTTGAAGCAAAAATATCAATTCAGGAAAAAGAATGGCATAATATATTACAAAGGTTAGAGAGCAAAAATGTCAAACACTAGATAAAATTTAGTGTTTCCACTCTTTTACTCTTTAATTATCTCCAACTTTGAGAGAACAAAAATTAGTATTTTAAGATAGAAGGAAGGAATAAAAAAAAATTACGTTCACTTTCTACTCGTCTCTTTCATTCTTTTTAAATATACAAATAAAATAAAATAAAATATATACTTTTAAATTATGTCTCTTTTCATTCCTTTCATTTGCATTCAACCAAACACCCGGTTAGTAAGGCAAACCAAAAGGTTAGTGATACATTAATTAATTAGTGTAAAAAATCACTCATATAATGTAACTTGGTCGTTTGTAACAAGCCTTCAACACGTAGCTAGGAATCTTCAATTTGAAAGATCCTTTATATATATATATATATCTTTGACTTGTTTCACAATTTTGCCAAATCCAATGTCATTTAAAATTCCACCATTAAGATCCATCAAAAACACGAGAAAAACTAACTATATATGAAGAATAGGACTTACACAAAGGCAGACAAGTAATGGAACTTAGCAGTTACAGGAACATTCAAAGGTGGTAGGGTATCCCCAAGCTTGACAGTAACAATCTTTGTCTGTTTATCCACACCAAGAACGACAGCAGCCCCAAGAGTTAATGCAAACCCCAAAACCCTCAAAACCAAATCACAAACCCTGATCACTTGTCTAGGTTTTGCATGCATCCCGACTTCTCTTCCTTTGCTCTCCACTACTCCCTCCATTCTATTCCTGCTATCACTCTCCATTCTAATTGACTCAAACTTGTAGATATATAGAAGGTGGAGGGGATGGTGTCTTAAATAGAGCTGATCCCAACTTTTAGAAGAAAGGGATATTTGGCAATATTAGGGGCACGAGGGAAGACTTATGGTCCCATACTGCTTGCGTGTGAAGGCATTAATGGCAAAAGGAGATGGACAGAGTATATACCAGTTCATAAGTGCAGTTATCGGGGAGTAATTGCTAGCTAACGCTTAACGAACAACTGTGTATGTGAAACCTGCCAAAGTAGGCAGCCTAGTTCTAAACTGTGGTGGTCTGCAAGTTTCAGCCCACGTTGCCATCATAATGATAATATAATAAATTTTGTATTATTTGCATCAATATTTGATTTTTTCTTTGTCATCTACAAATATTGATTTTTTGTTTCAATCCCTGCTACTAGTACTATTACCGTAATCACAAATTTGTAATTATTTGTTATATAGAGAATTAAAAATAAATAAATAAATAATTTTATGAATAAAAAATAACTATTGTGTCTCTACTTTATAAAAAATAGATATTATTTAATAATGATTATAAATATATAATAAATTTTATAATTTTTTTTTATTTTTTTTTCCTTTTTTATTAGGATACAAATTGGAGGTTATTAATCTTGCCTTCTCTCATATTTTTAATTATAACAAAGGCATACTATTCACACCTGGAGTTTTAAGTTATGAAAATATTTATTGATTTAACTTTTAAAATATCATTCTTCTCTTAATATATTCCTATAAACATAAATTCTCTCAATTTAATTCTTAAATTATTTTGTTACTATAAAAAGACCCTTTATTTGGCTAGGTTAAGGAAAGTTAACTGAAAAATTGACACGCATAATATAAATGAGTGCTTACTTAATCATTAAATAATGATTTGAATACATCCAAACACCAAAATGACGTGAATTTGCTACAATCAAACGCGATCCGGTGAATTTTTGGAGCTTGCAGCATAATTATGTAGTTTTGGTATTTGGGACACGTGCCCATATTCAAACCGTCACTTACCAGCCAGGTAAGTATCCATTTATTACATGTCAACTTACCATAACTGTGACAAAATGAAAAGACATTTTAATTGGAGCAAGGATTTTCTGAGAGGTAGGTGGCAACATTACGGTGATATTTAGACATAATTAGAAGTAATTTAAAAAAAAATGAAAGAAAAAGTGATACTAAATGAAAGTTTGATAGATAAAGAACAAAGCATAAACAATATCATGATGTTACAGCTAAAATTGTAAAGAATCCTTATTCTTTTAATTGGGACAAAATATTTATAAATTAAATTGAAAGATTTTATTTTTAAAGAATTAAATTAGAAAGAGGGCATTTTTAAAAATTTAAATCAATAAATTAATTTTAAATTATATTAAATTTTTATTTATCTTCATCAACTTTTTAAAACTTATTTATCAACAAAAGCATTAATGAAGCTTGTACTCTCCACACACTCAATATGCTCTCTC
Source organism: Erythrophleum fordii (assembly GCA_032878935.1). NCBI lineage: Eukaryota > Viridiplantae > Streptophyta > Magnoliopsida > Fabales > Fabaceae > Erythrophleum > Erythrophleum fordii. The sequence continues at coordinate 38,523,998 of JAVQMF010000055.1, read as the reverse complement.
TGAGGGTGACAAAAAACAACCAAACCAAATCGTTAAAAATTGAATAAAAATAAGATTGATTTGGTTTTCATAATTTTAAAATTGATTAAATCTATTCATTTGTCAGCATTTTTTATATTTGGTTCGATTTAACCAAATTGAATTAAACTAAACTTTGAATTTATAATTAATTAAAATTTAATAATTTTTTTTAATTAATAAATTTTTTTATCAATTAAACTTGTATCAAAATTATATTCTTTGTGTGGTACAAAAAGATTAATATATATATAAATTGTCTATATTATTTTATTATAAGATATTATTTTTATTTTTTTATCAATTTTTAAAGATTTTTTGTGAATGTATGGAATTTTGTTAGATAACAAAAAAAATAAAAGTAATAAATTATTTTAATATTATTATTGATCAAAATTTTAATAGATGTAAAATATTAAAAGTTAAATTCTACATGTTATAAGAAAATTTTTTTTAAATATATTATTTTTGGACCAAAAAAAAACTGAAGTAGACCAAGCCAAACCAAAATTTAACCAAACATATTAGAATTTAAAATCAATAAAATTCAATAAAATGCTATGGTTAGTTCAATTTAGTTTTCACCTAAAAATGAACTAAACCAAATCTTTAAACAATCCTAGTTTTCTTTCTCATGCCTAATTCTTGGGACACGTCAAAGTAAGGGATTGAACACCTCTTATTAATTATCCACATTTGTCAAATCATTAAAAGTGTCAGACTAATTAATATTTATAAAATCTTAAAATAACAAAGATTAGTGTAATATTTTAAAACTAGAAGGATATTTCAAGAGAATTTTTATATAAATTGAAATTAAAGAGATTTTGAATGTAGATTCCAAAATTTTAAGGAATTCACTCTTATTTAAAATTTTAAATTTATCAATTAATTTTTTGTCTTTTCATTTGAATTGATAATTATTTGTCCCATGGAAAAATAGTATTACCCAAATATAATTATACAAAAAGCTGCATTTGAGTATATAAATACTTTTTTCAAAAATAAATTATGAGTTGAGCAATTATGCAGGTAGTATAATTAAAAGATAAACAGAATTTGACGTGGTGATGAATTGAACTCAGTTTGAATCAATATGTAGGCTTGAGTCGGTAGGTTACGGATTTTGCAGCTCATGAGATCAGACGTTGACTCTAGAGGATTCGGTTCACGTCATGACCTCACGGCTATTGACTCGGAGCATGGATCTTCTTTATTTATTTATTTATTTGTTAATTTTAAAAAATGAAAAACACAAAATGTATAAGATTTATTTAAATGATAAATTTTATTTGAACGTGTGAAAGATCAACCTCATATATTATATATCTATTTATACCTAAAATTAACAAAAATTAGAGATAACGAAAATGAAGATCATCCAAACTCAATTGACACGTTTGGTGCGTGGAAGTGAAAGGCAACTACTAGAGCTCTGTAATCTTTGTTAGAGCATCGTGGGGTTGCTTCCTTTACAAAATTTGGTATAATATTTGTTATATTTTTATAATTATTATTTATTTTTGTTCAATAATATTTATTATTTTTTAATATAAATTAAAATAAAGACACAAATTTTTTTTATAATAAAATTACTTTTTTTAAATTTTATAAGTCTCTTTCACTTTCTATCCTCATTTGGTTGGGCATTCCGTGCCTGTCCCTGTCACTCTCCGCATTAAAAATACCCATATTTTCGGGGAAAGAAAATCATCACCTGCTTCGTCTTCACAAAAGAGAAATTTTTGCATCCCCTTCGTTTATAAGGCAGTACCTACCAACATGAAGAATTACCCCTCATTTTTTTTAAATTGAAAAAAATTTGAGGAAAAAGAAATTAAGAGGAGTCCTCTCAATTTCTTCTCTTTTAATTTTCTATCAATTTGAAGAGAAAAAAAGAAGAAGAAAAGACTCAGAAAATGAAGTAAAAATTTAAATATTTTGTATTTAATAAGTAAATATATAGATTATAATTAAAAAAGTAGAAAAAAAAGTGGATAAAAAAATAGAAAATATGCAAGTAATTCTTAACGTATAATCTATATAATTAACAATAAGGAGTTTTTTCCCCCGGGACTACAAGGAAGGTTGCTATTATTTAGGTATTTTTTCATTTAATTACAATAAAATAAAATAGCTCAATGAGTTTAATTAGGTTCTTAGTAGGAATCATCGTATTATTATCCTCTAGTGAAAATAATTAATTAAGGTGAGTGAAGGAAAGAAAAATCTCATGATATTTGTTTTACAAGTACAAATCGAAACAGATTTTCTCCTCTTTTGTTTTTCTCTGAGAATCTTTCCTATTAAAGCAATCCAGTTGTTCATGTATTGCCACATTGTTGCGCATTTTGCCTCCTTTTTTTTTTTTAATCATATTCAAATGTTGTCCAAAGATCAATTTTGCTGATGAGAAAAATTCTAATTGTGAGAATAAAAATATTAACTTTCAAAAATATTATATGTAAAAATTTTTAATTGTGAAAATAAAAACATGTAAACTTAAAAAATTTATTATAACAATTCTTAAATTTAAAAATTATTTTAAAAATGCAGTAAACGAAGTTTTTTTTTTTTTTATAATTAAAGTTTTTGTCATCACAAAATTGCGCAACATCCATGATACCTATCCGTATCTGAGAATTGAGATGTCAGAAAGGAAAATGAAATAAGTGAAAAGACATTTTACAAACTAAACCTGCTGTTCATGAATGAATGCCGAGAAAACAAAAGATATACTTTGTCAACTCATCAATTTAATGCTGTGTACTTGTGGGCACTCTGTCTTTATCATGCCTCTGGCGTGCTAGAAAAATCATACAGAGATAAGATCAATTAAGTTAGAGCTAACTCTGCTCCCCCAAGAAAAAAACATGATATTTATATATATATACATATATATAAAATAACAAGTGTTTATTTTTACTATAAAATGATTGTTTTTAAGCTGTTTATGATGTAATTTTTCCCCCATAATTTTCAATTTTTTTTGGTTTTTCACATGCCCTGTGTATGGAACCCATCAATCCCAATTACAGGTAAATTTTTAAGACAATTTGTTTATTATTTTTTAATAAAAGATAAGATTCAAATAATAAAATGATATTTTATTTTAAATAAAGTTTTTTTGGTCCTATTTGATTTCAGGATTAAATAAAGTTGGGCTAGATTATGCCCTTAGGGCTAAACATTTTTCTTTTTATAAAAATTAATAATTTTATTAAAGTTGAATAAAAAATTTTGAACAAGAATAAACTATTTTATTATAAAAATGTAGTGTATTTATCAAAATTTTTAATTAACAAATATAGGGAATTCACACAGGGATAATAAGAATGAGTTTGGATCTTCTTTGTTTATTGTTAATTTTGGAGGGAAATATGTATACAATATATAAGACTTATTTAAATGATGAGTTTCATTTAGATGTAAGAGATTTACTTGACTGATGTACTTCCCACGTTTTATGTCTATTTCTTTTAAAATTGACAAAAAAACTAAAAATAAAATGAAAAAAATCCAAACTCAATATAAAGCACTTGTTGAATTTTTAAAGGCAAGTCAAATTAATTAACAATTTTTTTGGGGCATTCACTTACGGGTTCAGCTTGCCTGTAGTCTTAGCAGGGAAATGACGAAATCTAGTCAAAACAATCTTCATTGTTGAACAAATCGAATAGTTATGAAGAGGCCACGTCACGAACAATCTCAAATATTAAAGAAAAAAGAAAAATGCTTGTGTAATCTGAGCTGTCCACTCCTCTAGCAATCAAGATGATGCCATGCGTCCCATTTCTTACCCACGCATGTAGCTACTTTGAAAATGAACAGAAACAAATGAAAAGGGGCTGAATTTAACAAAGCACGAGCGATTTCCATTACGCTTCAACTATCAGAGGAAATAATGCATACTAGCGAGACCTTGCTACTTTGAAGAAGAAGTTTGGTGGTCTAAAGAAGAACTCTGGTGGTTCCTCTGCTGGGCACGTAGAAGGCAAAGATGATTTCCTTCGACAGTTGAAGTAGAAGTATGCATTACAAGTTTATCTTCAAATGAAAAGGTCTCACTTGTTTTGTAACCCTCTAGCTTGTTTTAAGATTGTTTAAGTTCTCTATTCAGTAACATTCTTAATCTTCATCTCCTATATGAAGCACACAAATGTTAAAGGTAACCCTGTAGCTTTTTCTCTCTTGAATTTCCAGCATTCTCAAATTTCACTCTAACCCATTTTTTTTAATGCAAAATGTCCTTTGAAAATTACTTTACTTTGTTTTTTCTTTTTACTTCACCTATGCATTTCAGGCTTTAAGTTGCTCCAAGGGCATTTTGCCACGTGATGCTTGATTTGATAGTGATTCGTCATTTGCTCCAAGGGCTTTTTTTTTTTTTTTGTTTGATTCTTCAAATGACAAATTTTACATTGTTTGATAATTTTGCATTTATTGATTCTTCAACTGGGTATTCTTCAATTGATCCAATATGCTTTATGTTTGGTCATGTTTGATGTGACTATTTTTTTTGTTAAAATCAATTTGACATTGATATCTTATAGGACTCTGCATGTTTTGGGAAAAATGTGTATTGTGAGCACATCCTTTCTATATCTGCAACTTGCTTATTGGATAGGACTGGGTACCTTTAGGGACACAGATCCTCTGAAGTGAGGGTCCGCAAAGTGTTCCTAAAGTGTAAGGCATCAGATGGAGTTTTGATATTAAAAAATTAATATTAAAAAAAATAAGTAAATAAAATAGAGAGAATGTGAGACACTTTAGGGAAACTTCATCTTTCTTCACTTCAGAAGATCCATGTCTGTACCTTTAGTGATTGTTTTTTACATTCAACTTGTAGACTTGTAATGGTTACATTGATCAATAATGTATCCTTTTTGGCATGTTTTGGCATAGTCTAATAGGAAACAAGACAAAGCACATGATCATACTGGTATTGTAGACTAAGTTGCACACCCATTTCAACTAGGAGACTCTTATTGGTTGCACTAGAAGAACCACTTAAAGATCACAAGCTAAATTATGTCACTTGAAGAGTACATGAAAAATTCTATATATATAAAATGTAATTAGTGACTGGTGATCTAATTGATATTTGAATTGTATAGTGATGTAATTGGTGTCTGAAGTTGTAGTAATTAGTGCCTGGACTAGTGATTATATAGAAAGCCTAGACTTTAATCTAATTAGTGTGTAAATTTGTAGCAATGAAAAAATGATTGTAATCAAGACATATTGTTGAATAAAATGATTTCTTTCAATTGGCATTTCTTTGAAGTTGAGCTTACAACCATAGTAGATACAACTTCTAAAAAGATGACTATCATATACAAATTACCAAAATATCAATATGATGTATAAATTCTAAATATCACTATGGTTTACAAATGCTAAAATATCACTATGAGGTATAAAAGCAAAATATGCATATACCACCAAAACTATAAACCTATCAATCATCTTGTGAGTTGATATTTGAAAATTCTCTATTAAACTCCATTGCATCAAGTGATGGCATAGGATAATCAAAAGGCACATGCAATGTAAAAGAGCACTAATTATAAGATTAATACTATTTATTGGGATACAATATACTATATTCATAAATTGAATTCTCTTACCATCATCATTTATGTGTAAGTAAGTTCACTCTCTTAGACATGATTAGGTTGTGCACAGGGTGCTGACGATGCTAAACAAGAAACATTAACATAGATTTGACTAGGTGCAATATTCCCCTAGATAGTTAATGCAAAAATATGCTATGAATAAGCATATCTTACTAATCATAGGTTGTTGGACTTGTGATTTTTGGCCACTCGAACTTTTTCTTCTTTTCCTACCTTGACACTCAGGCTAACCCTGCATGCAATTCTTATTCTTTAAACCGTTTCACTTCTTCAATCTTTTAAGTTGTGTGATACCCTTACTTGGTAGTATTGTAGTAATTCATCATTGTTGTTTGGACTTTTTTGCATTAAACGAAGCGCTGTTACTTGCTTGCCTAACTTAATCATGACTTGTTGCACCAATGAAAATGGTTTTGGATAATCAGATGCTTCAATTGCTATTCTTATTAGTGTAGGGCAAAGTTGTCTATATGTTGCGTATTATCTAACCTTGTATCTTCTACGATTGCCTTTCCTTTGACATCCTCTACCATATCACTTATCGCTGTTTTTGTCCACCTCTTGAAAATATATTGATTTGGTAGTATTTTAACATCCATGTGGTTAAACACCTGCAAGAAATGGACTTGTTAAAAGAATACAAAATATAATTGTCAGAAAAATACAAAATGAACCTTATGTAACAACAAGAAATGGACTTGTTAGAAAAATTCAAAGTTAACTTTCAACGTAGGACAACATAATATACCAACAGACTCAAACTTCATACAACTACAAGAAATGGACTTGGAAGAAGGATCAAATAACACTTTGAAGTCTCCTTCCTTATTGACCATAGAAATAACATATTCAAATAAGGGCAAACTTTCATTCTTATGCTTTATAGAGGCCGCTGCATACAAGTCAAATTGCTCTTGGAATAACTCAAAGATAGGAATGATGTAAAGCTTAGCAACTTGTTGCAACATAAATGAATTCTCCATTTTTAACCTTGGGATTTCTTGCCACGACTTAAACTCATATTTCAATTCATTATATCGCTTGTCATTTACCACGCTTTCAAATGTCGTAAGAAACTTTATGATGTCTAAATCTAGTTTTATGGAACTTTTCACATCTAAATTTAAGCTTTCCCTTAATTGTATGCTTTGGACGCCAAGGGTGAAAACATTCTTCATTTAACAAGTTGCCCACTTTTATTTTATGTTATAAAGCAATCTTAGTCATGTATCTTTATGAACACCATAATCTAACAAAAACTTACTCCATGCGGCCTCAAACTGCAATTCATCATCATATTCATACATGCACCACTTGAAGTCCTTCAAGAAATAGGATTTATCCTTTATTAAATACCCAAGGTGCTTAACACCATTATTCATCAAATGCTAAGTACATAGTCTATGTTTTACCTCGGGCATCACCTCGTGCAATGCTTTTGTCATTGCTGCATCTTAATCAGTAAAAATAGTGAGGGATTTTTTATGTCGATGAGTTGCTAAAAATGTTTCAAAAAGTTACTTAAATGACTTACCTATTTCATCATATAATAGAGCTACCCCAGAAATCAACATTCCTCTAAAATGATTGAATCTACAAAACAAAGCAAGAGATCTATTTTCTTGGTTAGTGTAATGTGTTGTGTCAAAGGAGACTATATCACCAAAATATCTATAATCAATTAACATTTTTGCATCGACTCAGAAGACATTAGTTATCTATTCCTCCATATCCATTCGATAAGTATAAAAAATGAAGGATTTTTCAACAATTGTTCTTGGAAATGTTGCAATAATGCTCTGGTTTCCCCGTACACCATACTTCTTTTTCTTTTTGCATGAAGATAATTCTTGACATCTTACAAGTATAATCGACATTTGCTCTTCCACCTGTGCCTACTTATTAGGATAAAAGATGCTTTCTGCCGAAGCTCGAAATCCTTTGCCAACTCAATTTGGTGAGCTTAACTTTATGATATTTTGCATTGTGATGCCAACATATGAGTAATTTCTATAATATGAAGCAGGTGATTAGGTTTTTCAACAAAGTCATGCACTTTATATTTTCCATTTACAAATACCAATCCAATTTTTACTTTGCAATTAGTTGTAGTCTTTAACCTAGGATTTATAGTCATAAAATCTCTCTTATCTTTTCTTCAAACACCTCATTTGTAATAAACATATCTACTTGATGTTATGGAGCCATCATTGCTCTTCTCATTGAAATATTATTTTCGAACACCAAATCCAATTTTTTCGCCATAGTCAACCCAAGATTTTCATGCTACTTCTAAGTTATAAAATTCTATATCAAGTTTAGGCTTAAAATCAACTTCCATAGAATGTTTCATCATTCTTAAAAGAAACCTCTCAGTTAAAGGATTGGTACCTTAAAAAAACATTTTTTTAGGTTATAATTTTTACCTAAATAATTTGAATGACAATGCAAATTTAATACTAATGATAGCCACCAAGTTCTTATTTATACTATTACATAAAATGCACATAAGTACATTAAAAAAAGGAAGGTAAATTGCAAAGACTCTAATATATTTATACTCTTAATTTTCATTGATCAATCATAGTTATTAAGATAGTAATTTCCATTCGCACTAATAATATTCTTATACTATAAAACTTTAACATTTTATTCAATAGGTTTTTTTGACATACAAATGCTAACATGACCCCAAGCAGTATGAAAGTTTTATTGCTATAAAAATGTGTTAGCAATGTACATTTCATTTTTTTTTAATAAGTTACATTAGCAATGCATTAGCTTACTAAGATCGATGAAAAAATGCATTATGTATCATCTATGTTAGATTTAGTATCTGAACATCATCAGTTAAGCTACATCTTCATTTAGAAGCTTGACAAAATTTATCATTTAGGAAGATATTTAAATCAAGGAAACTCCCTTTGTTTTAGTGCCTTTTGCCTTGTCAGTATGGGTTTGTTATAGCATATAATGGAGTGAAATGGCTAGCATAAGAGAATATGGCAGATAGCATAAAAAAGGCAAAGAGAACAAGCTTATTTAGACATATATAGAGAACCAGCTTGGACAAAATGGCAAAGAGAAAAAGCTATAGATTTGCCTTCAACATTTGTGTGCTTTGTCTGAGAGAAGATGAAGAAGATAACGGAATAGAGAACCTAGACAACAAAAAAGCAAGGTAGATGAGCTTAGACCAGACTTTGTGGGTGTGAAGAATGCAGGAAGACTTTAGACGACAAAAATGGCACTAAAGCTTTTGCGAGTGATAAAACAGAACACCATACTAGGAAAATGCACCACCATCCTTCATGAAATGTAGCATTTCTTCATTTTCTTTGGTTCGTTTCCAAAACACTGCATGTTTGGGTGAGAAATGGCACCAAATTTTGTTTGTTTCCAAAATGCAGGCCTTTTTCATTTGTTTCTGTTTCATTTGTTTCCGTTCATTTTCAAAGCAGCCCCTCTTTATTTTTCTATGACGTGGCCTCTTCATAGTTGTTCGATTTGTCCAACGATAAAGATTACTTTGATTAGATTTCGTCGTTTCCCCGCCAGGACTGTAGACAAGCTGAACACTTCACTTATTCCTTTTTGGGCTTTTTTCTATTTTCAGTGAAATAGGGCCATGGCTTGTACTTATCAACCATATGCTATCTGGGCTGTCATGAATTTTCTAAATAAAGATCTCTCACCCAATAACACAATCTTTGTAAAGCTTCTGATCTCAAGTTTGAATCAAGAATGGAAAAATAAGTAGAGATAATTCATCTCTAAAAAACAACCAATGCTTGATTAAGAGGTATTTTATTTTATTTTCACATTCATCTAAAATTTAAAAATGTTGCTTATAGAGTCTATTTTGAGCCAAAAATAGTAGGGTATTCATTGGCCTGTTAGGCCCTAGGGGCTTGGCCCAACTCGGCCTAATTGGGGCGGGCCAAAACTATCAAAATTTTAACAAAACTATAATGGGTCAGGTTGGGTCAAAGGCAAAAATATGTTCTCCTCAACTCAGTTTAGTAGTTATTTTTTTTTATTATCAATATCTTGCCATCTTATATCTTTCTTTATTTTTATTTTGTCTGACTCTCTCTACAAGTTGCAACTTTTAGTATCCATCCATACTCTCCTTGTTTGTTAATTGTTTTTGTTATTGACGTGTATACTTATTGATATTTCTTTTGTTGAACAATAAAAATATACAAATTTACCTAAAACTAATTATACTACTATAGTTTGTATTTTAGTTAACAATATTGGACTATTTTTTTATTGATGAAAATATGAGAGCTCCAAAAGCCCATTGTTTTGAAATCTATACCTATGAGGTTGTAAAAAAATATTTTATATTACAAGTATCAGTTTATAAAAAAAAAAACACTGATTCGGGCTAGTCTAACATAAAATTGGGCTTATTCCAACTGGGTCAGACCAGTCCACGAGCATAAAAACAAACCCATTGTTTTAATCTGGTAGGACATCAGACTTATTAAATATCTGACCTGACCTTACCATGAACAATTCTAAAAACAGTATCCAAAAAAAGAAAATTACATATGAGTCATAAATCAATAGATTTAAAATTGTCATCAATTATGTTCATCGATATATATCTTATCATACTTCTTAGTTTTTGCAATGATATTTGTTGGAATGTAGATATTTTAATAATATTAATTAATTAATGTTATATTTGATACTATTTAAATAGATCAAATTTATTTGTGTTATAAGTAATTTATAATAAATTAGACTATTTATAAGTTGGTTTGAAAATAGGCCCCAAGTCACTGCTCATATAAATTGGTAATTTTATTTAACACTAATTAGAATTTATTAATTAACCTAATTGATATTTTAATAAATTCTTTAAGTCTCTAAACTATTGTGAGTTGTAGTTTCCATTTCTCCTCTCATCTTTTGCTATAGATATCTTCTCATAGGGATTTTTAATTTAAGAATAAATCTTAATTTTGTTCAAGGTTTGATTTATATTTATCTCTCTAATTTAATTTTTAGCAATATTTAATAACATATTACTTATAATTCCTTACATATATTAGTGATTCTTTTTATTATTATTTAGATATAGAAGAAATTCATATATTTAAAATCTCTACCTAAATGGAATAGGGTCTGGCCGACTTTACTAAATAGTAAATACCAAGAGCTATGTCATGAACGACAAAAATATTAATATACATGATATAGAAAATGTTACTTGCTTTACAATATTAATTTTCTAATCTAATTACAATTATACAGAATTCTCTGTAACTGTATTTTCTTTAAATGCTTGAAAATATTTTTAAGTTAGTTTAACTACTTATATTCCAATAGAATTATTAGCATAATTGTTCACTATTTTGATGCTTCCAGTCTCGAGCTGTGTACACAGCATATTTTTAATTTTTTTAAAATGCAATTAGATTCCCATATTAGTAAAATTTATGATATTTTATGCAAATACTATTCGTTGTAATAAGAAAAATAAAAAATGTGGAGCTGCCTACTTAATTTATTGCATTAGAATAATCCGTAATTGAGTAAAGTGAAAGTCTCCACCATGCAAAAATTCAAAATTCATGTTAGAGTTAATTACGCATTTGACTATGAACATCAATTTAATAGAAATTATGGAAAAAGGATACCTAAATGAATAATGGAAAATTGAGAGTAGGGATAGTGAATCAAGTTGCAAGTAAGTTTTTTATTATTTTTATTTTTTTCCTTTTCTTGCAAAGCAATTAACGAGAATTTTTAAACCAAAGAAAACATTAAAAAATAAAATAAAAAATTCATTGTCAACTTTCATGCTTATCTTCATTCTTCATTATCTATAAGTAGTTGAGTTATACCCATCAAATGATTGTTCAAGAAGCCATTTCGTCATGTGGCTGGATATGACCAAAATACCACGTAATCTAAGGTAAATTAAGATGTTTAAATTTATAGTTTTTTAATTAAAAAATATATATACTTTTTTAAAAGTAAAAAATAAAAAATACCCTCAAGCATTGAGTTCTTTTATAAAAAAATTAAATATATTAAAAAATATACTTCTTAAACATTAATTTTAATTTTATTTAATTTGTATCAAAATTATAAATTTAATTTATTTTAAAACTGTATAAATTTTATATTAATTAAAAAATATTTAATATTCCTTATATTATATAAGTTATAAATATAAAAATATTTTGGTCAAAATAAATATAACTATAATTTACTTTTTATTTATAAAAAGATCAACAGAATGCATCTTTCAATTTTAAAAAAAAAAAAGGTATAATTTTTTTGTTTTAAAAAAAAAGGGACCATGTATATCTCCAGCAAGAATAATTTCCCCTATAATCTATTGATTCACTTCTTCGTTCAACTACTGAAAGACTAAACATGCGTCAGATATGTATTAAGCACAAAACTAATTTATCCCACTGACGTGTGTACATATCCCAATACTGCTCTTGATTGTCAACTGAACCATAAATAAATCCATGAAACTCTTATCAGAATGACCTCACTGACGTATATACATACGCCAATAGTGTTCTTTATTGTTCTATCAATTCAAAATTAAATTCATGAAGCTTCTATTAGAAAGTTTTGGATACTCACTCCATCTAAATAGATAGATCTACGTCCAGAGAAAAAAAATGATAATACTATAAATTTAAATGTTTTGTATTTTAGTTAAGATCTAACAATTATTATATATAAAATAGTATTTTCTTAAACAATTATTTAAAATAAATAAATAATTTTTTAATTCATTCATTATACAAACATTAAATTAACCTTATAAAAAATTATTCTATATTTAATAATTATTGAGTCTTAACTAAAAAAATATAGGGCCTGTTTGGTTTTCTGTTTTCAGAACAATTTTTTGTTTTTAAGAACAAAAAAATAAAAAAATTTGTTTAATAATGTGTTTTTAATGAAATGTTTTGTAAAACAAAAAAACAGAATTTTGTTTTTGGAAATAGAAAAATCAAAATATTTTTAAGTGTTTTGTAACTTTTTGTTTTGCAGAATCAAAAAATAAAAAAAAAACAAAAAATAACTACTTTTTATAATAACGATTCAAACAGATTTTTTGATTTTTTTTGTTCTCAAAATTTGTTTTACAAAACATTTGTTTTGAGAACATTAAAACAAAAACAATTTCAAACAAGCCCATAGTATTCTCAAATTTATAGTTACATTACTAAAAATAATAAATAGATAGATTATGAGAATATAATAATTTTCAAATAAATTTCACCAATGTCATGTTTAATTTTTTTGGTTAATTTATTGTTAAAAATTAAATGTATGTAAATATTTCTCATTTTATTGATAAGTAAATCAAACCTATTTTCTAGTTAAAAGAATAGCTTAAATGAAGTTGTTTTGTGCCTTTTTTTTCTGTGTAACTCTTTCACATCTTCTTGGCAAAGAAAGACAATTAAAGGAAAAAAAAAAAAAAAACTTTATACTCCTCAACGTATGTCCGAATAAGTAAGAGAAATTGTCTTCCTGAAAATGTCACCACAAGAAAAAAGAAATTGTCTTAAGGGGTCTCAAATGGGCTTCGTTTCAATCGAGAATTCGCAATGGACTTACTCTCTTTTACTAGTTTTTATTAGTAAGTACTTGGATGTGAAAGCTCTATAATCTCTCTTTTGTCTTGCATATCACTGATTAGAATGGAAGACGTATTTGATTCATAAAACTCTCGAGTTTTCTCCAAGTAACCAATCTCCATCCTCCACTTGTGTTGAATTTACCTAATTGAAGAAAATAATAAAAAAAAGAAAGGGAAAAAGAAGAAGAAAAAGAAAAAGGACCTAAAAGGATATGGTTTCTGCTCGAAGGTTCATTAATTTGGTTTTGAAAGTTGTAACATGTAATGATGCAACTAAAGAACGGTAAGTACTATTATAATCCAAATCGAAAGTTGGCGAACTTCTAGATTAAGAAAATATAAAAGAAAATTTAATATTAACCAACTCAATGACTAAAATTATGGATGTATCCATAACTCAAGTTTTCTCAAAGAAGGGCTGGCCCAAGAAGGAAAAAGAGAAGGAAGAAAGAATAAATATATATATATATATATAATCATACTCTTAATATATCATTTTAATTAAAGAAAAATTGTATTTTTTAGATAGACAAAAGTTATTTTAACTCTATCGACCTGAGTACCTTTGACATGTTAAGGATCATTTTTTATCTTTATACCCGAATGTTGCAATTAAAAAAATGTGATGTACATAGTAAATATTAAAAAGAAATCCATTCCCAAAAATTAACTTTAGTGGAATTGTCAATAAAATTTTTCTTTTTAAAAGAAATTTAAATAAAAAGTCTTTAAAAAATTAGTCTTTAGATCAAATCATGTTCAAGAGTTGATTGAATATAAGAATGATGTTTAGAACTCCACAATATCTATTTTTAGAAATAGCTATTCTAGCTAGTTTGCTATGCAAAACTTTGTAATATGAATTTAATTTTATTTTAATTGCATTTATCAAATACATGCAGCAAGAAAGACAAAACGAAATATCTTTGAAAAAAAATTGAGATATCTATAAGGACAAACTTAATTTAAGATAAGAGTCTAAAGATCTATGAACCTTATACAATAATTGAAATTCATGTAATTCGAAAATAAAAAACCATTTGGTTGGTATTTTTTTTCTTTGTTTTTTTTTTTTGGCAAAGAAAGAAAGAAAAAATGGCTATAAATATCAATAATAAAAATCATTTTGATTGAGTGATTTGGATTTTAATTCTGAAATTTGGTGTGCCCTCTTTCTCTCTTTAATTTGTTCTTATTGAACTTTTTAATTTTTAAAAATGATTTTCGGTTTTTTTTTTTTCAAAGGAACAAAATAAGTTGAATATGAGTCTTTGGAACACAAATATTTATTTAAACTGTTAAGCATGTCCTGACCAGCATTAGTACCCACAGAGTGTATGGATTCTCTGCATTTAGAAAATTAAATGCAAGGGTGAAGTTAAAGAAAGAGTGAAGAGGATCCAAATCTACTTGCATAGATTCAAGACTTCACACGGTTTCTTAGTTAATACTCTATACATTTATAAAAATTCAAGGTGTCATACAACAAATTTTAAAAGTAAAAAAGAAGTATAATTTTTTAAAATAAATAAAAATAGACAAGCAATTCATGTTATTGTGTGCTTGTGTTCAGCTAAGGTAGTGTTTGGTTCAATGGAGGGGAATTCAATGATATGTTGTTTGGTTGATTTGAAGTGGGGTTTTAATGATATATTGTTTGGTTGAGGAGGGGAGGGGAGGGCTTAAATGCAATTATACCCTTATGATATTAGAATTTTTAATTTTTTTATTTTTATAAAAAAAAATTTTTCTTACTTTTTATTATTAAAAATAATTTTTTATTTTTATTCAAAAATATTTTTTATTTTTATAAAAAATTATCTTAAACTTAATTTAAAAAATAAGATTTATATTATATTTTAAATAAAAATAAAAAGTAGGGGCAATTTTGTCAAGTAGGGATAAAATTTTCTCTCCCCTCCAAAAACCCCCACTTTTGGAGGGGAGGGTTTGGAGGGGAGGGGTCCCCTCCCCTCCAAGTTTTTCATACCAAACAAGGGGAGGGCCTCCCCTCCTCTCCCCTCCCCTCCCCCCCAAAAACCCTTCAATCAAGTATTATTTACAAGTAAATAAATAAATGAAGTGCAAAGGAATAAGCTAATAAAGAATAAATAACTTGAAAGAACAAAAAGGAGATTCCTTTTCTTTTTTTTTAAGCCAATAACCTGTTTTCTGTTTTTTTTTTTAAATATATATTCAATGGCACTTAGGAAGGATGGGTCGAATTCAGAATAAAATATGATTAGCTTTTAGTTAAGAATCATTTAGTATATAAAATTGTTAGGATAGAAACAAAAATAAAAAAAAATAATTTTATAGATGAGACATAATTCTCATATTCTTATTTTCAAAAGAAATACAAAGAGATATATATTATTAAATATATTAAGTATTATATATAAAAATAAAAACAAATTCCATTTTCTCCACCTGAATGAATCGGGCCATTAAATTCTCCGGATTGATTGAACATATTATTGGATTCTTTTCTAGTGGAGTACCATCGATTTAAACAAGTGAGATTTTATAGTAAAAATAAAATATATAAAAATTAAAAGATACTTGTAAAAATTGATTGGAAAGTACTGTATCTATTCCTTGCTCCAGCTAATGAGCTAGCTAACCCTTCTATAAGTAACCCAACAAAAAAAAAGGAAAAGAAAGAGGAAACAACAGTGATAAACCTTCTAGAATGTGGAGCTTTCAGCCTTCTACACGCAATTTGTCCAATATATATAACTCTAGTGGTGATTAATTTAATTAAGTCTGAATTACCCAATTGAATTTATACGAATCTTTATAATCCAATATCTTTTCCATAATTCAAGCGTCTTTAATGGCCCATTTGAATCGCTTCTTTGTCTTTTGGTAAATAGCGAATCACATGGTTCATTTTATACCTTATGATAAATAATACTGTGCGTTTAATTTTGACGATAAATCCTTTAAATTTTAACATACAGTAAATAGCTCATTCCATCTAACAACTCACAAATTGATTAACTCTAACTAAAAATACAATTACCCAGGAGGCACTTGTGGAGTTAAATTCTATCTAAACTAAAGTCAAATGAATTCTTTTTCATTTCTTTCAAGTTGGGGAGGGGCTTATATTCCGTAAGTTAGAAGTAAAACGGATTGATTAGGGTAATTTTTCAAACAATTATATAGAACTGTTAGGTATTAAAAAAAAAAAGAAAATCAAGATGTGAATGAAATGGAATAAAATAATTACATTTGACATGATATATAAAGAAATGAGAATGTCATTTTGTCTATATGTTTAGTTGAATAAAAAATATAAAAATAATAAAAAAATAACTTTCGTATTTTTATATAAAAGTAGTGTTTGAAATTTAAAAAAATAATGATAACATAAATATAATGGATTATGTATAAATTAAACATAATAATTTCTTTTCATTTGTATTATGGAATAGAAAAAGATTCATTCATAGGTTTTCTTTTCCTTTTCTGTCTGCCAAGCAAACAGGAAAATAAAGTTGCATAAGGTTAGTTGCATTTTATTTTCTTCTTTTTAGGTTTTCTTCGCCCCCCCCGCCCCAACACAAAAAACACAAAAAAAAAACCCTTTTTTCTCAAAAAAAAAAAGGAGCTTTGATGTTCGTTTGAGGTTGGTGAAGCAATGCAGATTGAAAAAGTACACACTACTAGCTTGAGGCAGAACCAGAGGCTTTAGTGATGGATGTTGAGCAACCTATGATTGGACAAATCCGATAAATACGCGATATGATATGAGAAAATTCAAAATAATCAAATATTATTTAGAATATTGTGTCATATATAAGTATCTATTTATGTCGAATTCAGACACATATTTTTGAAATGTTGATAACTTACAAGTCTTTGCCTTATCCCATGACACAGACACAATTCGGAATAATCAATCAGTCAGTGGCCAAGTATTTAAGTATTATATAAAAAATTAAAGAAAAACTTGTAATCCTATTCATAATCAACCAAAATCAGAATCAAAGATTACAATATCCAAGTTTTTGAGCTGACAACCTATAATATCTTCTGCATGAACCTTGTAAGCTTAGCGTATCGAATATTCTAACCATTACTTCTTGGGCTGACAACAAGCAGCGACTCTTCAAACCAGCTCACGTAGTAGCGTGCAGGAAACTCCAACTTATTTGTCGTTAGACCTTTTTGTTTCATTTGGCTTCTATAGCTCCAAAAACGCATCTTTATATAAGCACTGATCATTGCTTTAACCAAGTTCACTAGCTACCTTGAGGAGTACCATGGCTTCTACAGACAAGCCTGCAGATGAGCTTGCCTATAGGTCATCTCCAGCCGGCGAGGATTACTTTAAATTCGATGCGATCCTGAGATTTCTGTTGTTTGCGGCATCACTGGTGGCGGTTGTGGTCATAGCCACCAGCAAGCAAACTGAGTTGGTTCCCTTCAATGGAAGACCTGCGCCGCGGGAAGCCAACTTCAAAAACTCACCAGCCTTGATGTAAGCTTAGTTAGTCTCTTTGCAGAATTACTCCTGTCTATGCTATATTTGTCCTTTCTTCTTACCAGAAAATTGTCTCTAGTGTTTTTAGTTATATGCAATATGACAATATGATTTCAAATATCTGATTATTAACCCAAAAAGTGATAATGATTATGTGGGAATTGATTTAGGAATAACTCTTGCCTGACTAATCTTGATATAGGAAATTAGAATGCTGGTTTCTGTTTTATATGTAAATTGTAAATGTAAAAATTTACATGGATTCCATCAACAGCTTTAGAAATATAAGGTAGAAAGGAACTGAAAATTTCAACTCAAATTTAGTATTCAAAATACTGACACAGAGAGCTTCCTAGAAAGAAGAAGAAGAAAAAACCATGTTTTTTTTGTGTCATCTTGCAGGAAGTTTGCAGACCACCTTTACATCATTTGTAAATTTAAGCTTAATAACTATTTCGTTTACTTTATATAAAGGTCCTAAGTCTTCTAATTACATACAAGACACGGCAGTGCTTTATTTTCACAGATTCCATTTTTCAATTTAAGTTTTCTAAAAATTACTTGCAATTTGACATACAATATAATTTGTATGCAGATATTTTCTGGTTGCATTCTCTGTTTCTGGCCTTTACAGCATCATTACAACTCTTGCATCAATTTCTGTCATCCAGAAGCCAGACCTCAGATTGAAGTTCCTCCTCTACTTTGTATTCTGGGATGCGGTAATTAACCCTTGATAGGCTTTCTTTTCATATTCACCTATTGGTCTTCTTAACATCCATTAATTAAGATGATCAGTTTAACAAATCAAGTAGACCAGTGAAGTCTTGATTCTTTAAATAGAGTCGTACTGTAATTGATACATGTCTCACACTCATGTCAAAGTGACACTTCAAATGACAAATATATTCAGTCATGTTACAGTGGGCATGTTATGTCATGTCTGTATCTATCCATATCAGTATCTCAGCATCTGTGCTTCCAAGAATATGACAATTTTCCTTGACACTTTGCAGCTGATACTGGGGATAATAGCGTCAGCAATAGGCACAGCTGGGGGTGTGGCATACGTGGGTTTAAAGGGCAACCATCATGTGGGTTGGGTTAAGATTTGCAATGTCTACGACAAGTTCTGCAAACACCTTGCTGGTTCTCTTGCAGTGGCGTTGTTTGGCAGCGTTGTCACCGTCTTGCTTATCTGGCTTTCAGCTTACACCCTTCATAGCAGGGTCCCCAAGTAGAATCTAAATCATTAATTCTGCTTGTTATATATGCACTCAATTCCAGAGTCATATCGTTGACAAAGTTATTGTGTATAATAATCAAGCATTTCCATGCAAGAACTTCTGTTGCTGCATGTATTGTTTCAAATGTGTTGGTTATCTGTATATGATTGTTATCCTTCAGGGACCCTGGTTGTATTTAGAATTATTTTGTGTCGTAAATGATTTCTAATTATTCTGCCCCACAAAAAAAAAAAAATTGTAATTTAAATTAACCTGGAACATCCAGTTGCCTGTACCACAGTGATTACATAGCAAGAACACTACTAAATGTGTAATACCCACTTCTCAGTTTATAAGGTGCAACTAATAATCAGTTTGGTAATCTCATATTGAAAGATAAAGCTCAAATATGACATGACAGAAGATACTCTAAATTATACGTAACAGGATACCTATATAGCAGATATCGATTATGAGTTCATCAAGTTCAATTTCGTTGCTGCTGACTCTCATGGATTACATCAACTTTTGACAATATGAACATTACATGATTACATGGTAATTTATGCAGTAGTATAATTGGGAATCTGCACATTACCTTTGTATGGACTGATCCAAACCAATTACCAGAACAAAAGTGAACTTGGTTTCAGGACATCAAGTGTAACTTTGGGTTATATTAAGCTATATACGGACAGGGGAATGGTAGTGTTTGTTTGTTATTGAAGAATCAATAAAGTACCTTGAGAGAACAGAACTTCGTTTCAACAACCCTTGTTTGAAACTTGTAAAAATTACAGCAACTTTTGGTTGAATACATACATGTAAACAGATGCAAAATTGGTTGCTTCATTTGACCGATAGTGTTCGACATTATTTAACCACAATCATCTCAAAATATTGTCTGCTCGCCTAATTCCTGACCAGCCATCCCTTCCCTCACTGCCCTTGCAAAGAATTCTTCCAATGTATCTTTCCCATAGCTAGGTGTCTTCTCAGCACTATATTCTCCAGTCTCAGGATCCAAAACCAGCATGCTTTCAGCTGCATAATACCTTCCAATTTTCCCAAACTCAGCAGCATCTTCCATTGAAGGAAATATTTTAACCAGAAAATCAAGAACCCCTATGGCGAAATCCATTATCCCTATCGGAACCTTCAAGAACTTAGGCTCCTTACCCAGAAGTTCAAACAGCATCTCCCCTTGTTCCAGTGGTGTCAATGCCTGCCCTGGCCCTCCAATTGGTAAAATCCTGTTGATTTTCTCCTCACTCAGCACACAATCCACAATAAAAGAAGCCAAATCCGGTTCACTTATTGGTTTACAAGCACACAGCTTTCCATCCCCAAACATAACATATGGCTTCCCATCTTTCACCAGCTCAACCTGACCACCCAAGCTTTTGAAGAATGCAGTAGGCCTCACTATACTATAAGTGAACCCATCATTCCCTTCAGCTTCCTTCATCAGCTCAGCCTCAAATTTCAGCTTGGCTCGCTGAAACTCAAGAAGGGGTTTCTGCACACATATTGCTGAAAGCAATACAAAATGAGATGCCCCACATTTCTTACCAGCGAGGAGGCTATTCTTTGTTGCCTCATAATCAATCTTCCATGAATCCTTTACACCGCCAGTTCGACTAGCAAGGCATGATACTACGACATCAACTGAAACCCCTAAATTGTTCAAAGATTTCTCCAAAATACCCAAATTGGTGACATCTGAGAAGCACACATTAGCTCCTTTCAACTCAGCCAAGGTCACTTCCTTGTCATTTCTACCCCTAATTCCACTTTTCTCTCTAGCGATGGCTATTACATTAAAGCCTCTGATTACCAACTCTTTAACCACAAATTTCCCGATGTATCCAGTCGAACCCACTACCAAGACATTAATGTCTTTTGGGGCTTTGTTTCTAAATGTAGATGGGGCGATTTCTACAGCTTCAGATGGAGTTAAAGATGCAAAAGGTTTCAGTCTTTCTCTGCTAAATTTAAGGGTTTCGTATAATTCTCCAGGGGAAGAGGGTAAAGCATAAGGAAATGAACTTACCCGAAAGAACTTGATGAACTGAGGAGAAAAACTTATCGAGAACCTTTGATGCTTCGGGGAATGGAGTGTGAGTAAATTGGAAGAAAAACACAAGGACATTTTCCAGTGTCGAATACGATATGCAAAAGGGGCAGAGATGTTGATTTTAGTGGTAGAGTCCTCACAGTTAGACTGAGAAAAACAAAAATGATGCAAAAGTAAAATCAAGGGAAATCACAGGTGGATAATGAGGGGCACAGGTTTTCCATGGCCGTTAACTTTGTGATGCGTTCTTGCGAGAGAGCAGAATCCAAACGGCTGGTGGATAAGGATGCATATCATGAGATGATGCCTACAATTGGATGGAACTTTGTATACTATTCGTGTGTCTTGGGACGAAAAAACTGAGTGGTGGGAGAGAGTGAGATGAAAAATGATGGTTTTGTTGTTTAAAAGTTATATAAAAAAAATAATGGAGTGCATTTATCCTTCAGGGGAGGTACATAGATTTTTATTTTTTTTATTTTTTAAATATTTGACTTTATATTTTATGCTTATATTTCTCTAACTAAAAAAAAAAATTCACCAGCCAAAATTTAGAGGATGTACACAATCTCTAAGATTCGGTAGATATCATAGGTGTCCTTGGATACTTTTCATTTATTTTGAAAAAAATTATATCTAAAGATTTATATTTTATAAAATTTATAATAAAAAATTAATAATTTTAACTTTTAAAATTTTTTTATTATAAATATTATAAGATTTAAGTTTTAAAATATATTTTTTTATTATTTTCTCAATTTTTCCTCTTTTCAATGAGAGAAAGAGAGAGAGAATGAATGAATGAATGAAGGGGATCCTTATTCATTATGGGTTTCATTGAGCCTGTGTTAAAGTTTGAGGTGCATGAGTTTTTTTAATTATTCTTTTCTTTTAGGAGAATATGAGTTGAATTGTTCTTAAAGTGATAAAAATTTAAAAAGAATATACGCGCGCGCGCACACACGTATATATATATATATATTGTAGTTTAATTATAATTTTAATATTTAAATTTTAAAATGTGATGTTTTATTCTTTAAATTATTACAAAAAGTAAAAATATTATATATTAATTGAAATAAATGTTTACGAATTAAGTAATTATCCCTGGATACTTTATAAAGGGGAGAATCATGAAAATAAAAGGAATCTTGTGACAATTATATAACTTTTAAACATTAATTTTAGGTAATATGTGCTTTTTTCACTTTTTGTAATAGTTTAGATAGTTAAGTGTTACATTTTAACATTTATATATTAAAATTATAATTAAATTATAGTTGAAGGAAGTTATATGTAATTTTTTCAATATTCAAATTTGACTTAATATATTTAGTAAACAAATAACTAAATTTAAACAATATATTAAGTTGTTTATAAGTTGAGTTTAAATAGCAGGTTTAATAAATAAATATTTTTTTCTTTTTTTAGTAAAGAATGACTAATTTTGTTAAATGACTTTTTTAATTGTCAAAAAAAGTATATAACAATTTTTTTTTATCCTTTTTATGCATCTTATATAATATATTTAGGTACATTTGACTTTATAAAGTGTTCTCATATAATTTTTAAAAAAATAATTTATTTAATAACATTTATTTTTTAATTAGAGAGAGAAGGTGTATTGTTTTAGAAGGTAGAGAGAACAACAATTACTGAAAAAGGAATTTGTATCCTTTTCTATAAGGAAATAATATGATATAATCATGTGAAGAGAGAGATAGATAGAGAATAAATGAAGCCTACTTAAATAATAAGCTCCACTTAAATGACATATGTTACAACATGAATAAATCCCATATGTTCTATGTATGTCTTTTTTATCATATGACAATGTCAAATGACATAATAAACAGAATTTGAATCCTTGAAGAGAAATAGAGAAAGGTAAACATCTAGATTCTCTCCTTTTTGAGAGGGAAAATGACACTGTAATGTTGGAAAAATTCAAGCCATTAATGTAATCCAATAGGCAGCATTTGAACACGTTAGGTCAAACAAAAAATTGATCGAAAACTTAGTCATACAAGTTGTGAGCTGTTGCAATTGTGACATGTGGTATATGTGCTCCCAAACAGTGTGTTTTGTATCAGGCATTGAAACGCAATCAAAGCCCATCGCTTTTTCTTTCTTTTTTTTTCTATGATTCATTGAAAAAAGCTTTGGGGTTTTAAGGAACAAGAATTTTTTGTTTTAGGGTTTGTTTTTTTGGTGGTTTTGCTTTTTCCCCTTATTCCTTTGTGATTCATTAGAAAAAAATCTTTGAGATTTTGAGGAAGGAGAATTTTTCATCCGATTAGTTTTTTTTTTTCAATGGGTTTTCATCCTTCTCTTTTTATTTCTCTATTAATTTGAAAAAGCTTTGGAATTTGAGGAAGGGAAATTTTTCATCAAACTTTTTTTGTCTTATAAGTTTGCTTTTTCTTCTCCTTGCTCCTCTTTGATTTATTGAAAAAATAAAAATTTTCAAAGCTTTAGGGTGCGAATAATGCCTGGAATCTAGAAAAAACTTTTGAAGCTTCTCCATCGATCTAATGGCAACACTAGATGGTGATTTTAAGCAACAAGCATTCCAGTAATGACTAGTGACTATGTTGACAATAACTTACCAATACTAGCACATCGTTATGTTCATGGACAGATCTCAGATTTAGATCTAGGTTGAGATATAGAAGAGGAAAAAAGAGTTAAGGATGAAAAAAGAGAAAAATATGCTATTTAGATGCTAATTCCTTTGTATAGCCACATCTGTACTTTAGTGTCTGACACAAAACGCACTGTTTAGGGCTCATGTGCCACATGTCACGATTGTAGTGACTCATGGCTTGAACAACTGAGATTTTGGTCAATTTTCAATTTGATTGAATGTATTCTAATGCTAGTCACTAGATTGCATTAACGGCTTGATTTTTTCCAATATCACAACATCATTTTTCCTCCTAGAAAGGAGAGAATTCAACCGTGAAAGGCAGATGATTAATTATTACATATATGTTTTCTCTTTTTAGGGACACTTTGTTAACTAACATAATGATTTTCAATCATTGATGATAGTAGAATGAATGGTTAGATATTACTATCTATAAGAGTTTAATTCTTATGCTAGTGTCTCTCTTTAATATAGATAATATAAAATTTGTTTTTATTAAGTTAAATATATATAATTATTATTTATAAGTTTTTTGTGCTTGTTTGTCTAATAAACTAGTTTAATTCATTTATAACTTTCAACTTGATTGGAGCTTGAATATATTAAAAGTTATCTCAATTTACCAATACATTTATAGTCTGGTGAAAGTTTAAAAACAAAAAGATGAGATAATTATTGTTGAAAAAAGTGTGTAATTGGCATTGCTTCAATGTAGAATATAGCATGGTTTGATTTGGTTATAGCAAATCTAGAAAAGGAAAATTATGATAGATGATAGAAGAGGGGTTTGTGGTGAGTGCTTAACAATAGTTAAGAAAATCATTGCAAAACTAGGTCCTAATGATAGTTAATCAAATTATGGTTAAGAGTCATGTATTAACAACAATATTTTTCAATTGCCATTACGACATGAATAGTCTAATGGTGGTTAAGCCTAACCATTGTTGGGCCAACTACCATTAAGATATGAATAGCCTAATACTGATGAGGCCTAACCATTGTTAGACCTAATAGTAATGGCCATTATTAAAAGCCTAATAGTAATTAGGCCTAACAATCATTAGGGCTTTTAAAAAAACCCTAATTCCCTACACCCCTCCCAATTAAACCCACATTGAGACCCGTACTCTAATTGAAGAGAGATCCCTCGAAATCTCTTTGGCTATCACTTACCTCTCTAGCCCTTAGTCTCCATTCAACTGCCAACATGAGTCGATTGTTTGTCACCCATTCTTGTCATTGGCAACTATTTATATTTGGTAAATAGTGTGATGCAACCCCTCTCACTTCTTTAATTTGAACCTGCCCCTCCCCCAAACCTTTTTTCTTTTTATTCTTCCTTGCTATCTCCAATGTCCCTTTATCTTCTTCGACTGTTCCCATTATTGCTAGTTGTTCTTGGTTGTCTTTGTCCAATTCTCATCAACTCTGACCATAGCTTTTGGTTATTTCTACTGATTGGCATGGATCTAATAGCAATTTTGCAAGTTGGTCTAGTTCTCTAGTTTTAGAATTTTTTTTTAATGTAATGGGTACTTTGAATGATTTGGATATTGCCCATTTTTCTTGGATCATGATTAAAATTTAGTGTAATGGGTACTTTGGTCTTATTCTTTATGATTAACTTGGTTGAAAAATTATATCTAAATGTTAAAATGGAGAGTTTGGATTCTCTAAAGTTCCTAACTATAAATTCTTTTTTTTTTTTCTTAAGTTAGAAAGAGATAGACAAAAGGTGAAGGGACCATACATTTCTACTTTGTCTCTTTCAAAGTTTGGCCTTACACCCTATGATTATCTCTTTCTAACTTTACAAAAAAATTTACATCCAAGAACATTAGAAGATCCATATACTAAAAAAGGCTCCATATTTAGTTTTCAGTACATTTGCATGTGAGGGTACTAGTTATTGTGTTTGGTTATGTAAATTTTGTTGCATTTTGCAATGCCTTTGCACAACCTAGATCTTGAAGTTGTTATCAACTTAATTAAAAACTAGAAGTTAGATGTTCAATTTAAATCTTTGCTATTTCTCTCTCAATATGTGTGTGTGTAAATTTTTGTATATAAGATAATATTATCAATTAACTTTTTTATTGTATAAGTAGTTATGACATTTCTCTTTCAAAACTTTCAGGTTCAAATGTCACCTAAGCTTGCTATTATAAAAGCTTGAGCGATAATTTTATAAACTTTTCATTTTAGTTGAATTATGTGGGTGAAGGTTTTTTTTTTGGTCCTTTAATTTGTTACTAATATAATTTCCCTTTGAATTTTGGGCATAAATTGGTCAAAATAACAGAAGCCTTCCCCCCAGAATTGCAACTGTCACCAAACTCTTGAAATAGGACTAACTAGCTCAAATACATTTTAATTACATTTGCCGTAAACTTTAAACTTATTATAGTTGTAATTGAATCCATTTAGAATTTTAATGCCAAATTATTAATTGAATTTATTTGGATTTTGGCTATAAAAGTATGTATAACTATTAATATACGTGAGAGAAAAAAATTAAAAACAAAAGCATGAAATTTTCTCTTTTAAAAAAGGATTTAACAGCAATTAAAATTGCCTTAAATTCTTTGTGGTATTTAATGGTGGCTTAGATTAATTCCTATTCAACCTTTTAGCTGCGGTTAAAACCATCCCCAAAGTAATAAGAAAAAAAAAGGTCTAGTGTATTTAAGAGTAAAACACACCATTATCAGTGTGTTTGGATGCATGTTGAAAAACCTTCAGAATGCAAAAGCAATAGCTTTTTGCTTTGTGGAAACGTGGTTTGAGAGAGTAATTGTTTATCCAAACACACATGTTGGATTGAACAGACACTGTTTTATTGAATTGAAAACACACCCTTTTCAGAGGGAAACGGAACGCACTGTTTCATCATTTTCAATCTCTCCTTGCTTTCGAAGCTTACTTTCTTTCCTCTGATTAGAAAAGCCTGAGCTTGGAACTTCTAAGAGCAACAAGACTTGGCCACCAGCTTCAGCAGCTTTGTGAAAGTAATTGTCAAGCTCTTTTATAATCTCAACGAGATCTTTGGTGTCCCTAGACATTACCATCGCAAGGTCACTACTTTAGGTCCCCTTGGAAAAGCAACTATCCACAGACCATAGCGCCATCGCGCTCACAAGTCAATGAAAGGCATGGGTCATCAGCTTGGAGCTAAGGGACGCAAGGAGAGAAATTCACTTTTTTTAAGCGAAAACTCCAAAAATGGTGAAATGATGGGTTCTATCCCCTTGCAAAAATGGTGCGTTTTGAGTGAGGGTGATGTGGCAAAGGCTTTAGCCGTTGATTACGTGAACGGTCAAGATTGTTGAAACGCACTGCATTTATTTACGTAGTAAATAAAGAGGATTTGGACAGTCAAGGAGCGAGGGTCACACTTTTTGGTGAATCAGTGCATTTTATTCCCTTGTAAAAATGGTGCGTTTTGAGTGAGGGCGACGTCGCAAAGGTTTAAGCCGTTGATTATGTGAACGGTCAAGATTGTTGAAATGCATTGCATCCATTTATATAGTAAATAGAAAGGATTGAAATGCCCATAGTTACTTACCGCTCAAATTAATCTAAATAAAACGTACTTAATTGGATTCAACCAATAGACATGCAAGAGTAATGGATATCTAGAAAGTACTTAGTATTTTATATTATGCTTAGACATAGATTTGAACATTTATTACTAAATTTTTTTTAAATAAACATATAATGTGTGGTAAAAAATTTGGGAACCCGGTAGTTATTTAATTGGCATATAAATCATACTTGGTATATCGATTTAAATAAACAAACAATGACTTTTAATCTATATTATCTATTTAAGAATTGTAAAAAGTATTTATTTATCATGTTTTTATTATAAATTTAATAGCAATCATTTCATAATTATATCTAAATTTTAAGTTTTATTTTTAAATTAAAATATGCTTTTTCGTTCTTTAAATTTAAATAATTTTTAATGAGCCTTAACACTGTGACAGACATGGAGGTAAATTGGCAACCTGGATCTTACATGGTAAAATAATGCTAAACATTATGATGAGGTGGACAAAATGAATTAAAACACAAAATGCAAATGACCAAACTATACCATTTTGAATTTCAAACCAAATATGACAATTTTAACTTGACCCATTTTCTTGAGTCTGGATGTTCTTAATTTTTTTTTTGGGGGGAGGGGCGGGGGGAATTTTTCCATATTTCAATAAAAGAAGCAAGAAAAGAAGAGTGAGTGAAAAGAGAAGAAATAAACCTTACATATTTTCATTTTTTTATGTTATTTTCGCTCTAATATTTACAAAGAAAAAATTTAAAAGATCCTTTCACCATTTTCTTCCTGTGTTTGTTTATGTGACTTTTGGCTCGTTTTTGAATAGATCGGATAAATGGGGAGACAAAGAACCAAAATGCAAATTTCGGACAACTACCTTGCAATTAATGGAAAGGGTTTTTCTACTCTTAGGTTATATTTGATACGCAGAAAAAGAAATTAAAGGAATAAAAATGAAAGAAAAAAATAAGTAAATAAGATGAGAAATAATATTTATGTCTCTACTTAAAAGAAAATAATAAAAATAAACAAATATTATTAGTTAATGATAATAAAAGTATAACAAATATATTTTTTTAATAATGTTATCCTCAAGATTGCATTTTCCACAATACCAAACATGCCATTAAATATTTGTGTTTAATTATAAAATATTATTTAATAAATTTTTTAGACGATAGTTTAAATCTTGAAATAATCAAACAATTAAAAAATTCAAAGTTTTCATAATACGTCCTTATTTTTTTTTAAAAAAAAGCATGAGTAAATTAGAGTTTAGGTTTGATTGTTTGATTAAAAATGAAGGGATTCCAACAAAATGACTCTTTCCGAAATTTTTAAAACTTTTTCGCGCTTCACATTCTCACTATAGATGCAAAAATGATTAAATAATTGTTCACTAAATTTTTAACAGAATTTGATGAAGTGACTTTTTTTAATGACATGACACTTTTAATTTGTTGAGATAATGTTACGTGGCCAATGAAAATGTTGGAATATTAATTATTTGTATATTAGTATTAATAAATTATTAGATTAATTGATAAATTATATTTTAAATAATATTAAATAATCAATTTTATATTTGGCATTGTTTAAATGGATTGGATTATGTTATATATATTCTATAATAAGTTGGATTATTTATAAGTAGATTTTGAAAATAGACTTCAACTTATAACTCATCTAGAATTAATTATTTTAATTACACAAGCTAGAATTTGTTTGGTTATCAAGAGGAATTAAATTTAATCTAGTTTATTTTCATAGAAATAAACCTTAATTTGATTTTTGAAAAATGGGGACAAAGGCAATTTGACACTTCATAGTTACTATACCCATGTCATATACCACATAATTTTAAACCTTTTATAATTCATGGTATGTTTTTTTGGATTAGGGATGGATTATAAAGTTAATACAACCTGACCATAAAATTGGGTTTGAAAAACTAATTTTTCAATCCTTATTTTTGATTTGGAAGAGGAAACCAGATACAATTCTTTTAGATGAAGCAATTAATGGTGTATTGGGATTGAAAATGCACAGCTTGCAGGCCAAAAGTAAATATTGAATTAAATGGCATAAACTATACAAGCTTTGAAAATGATATTAAAAAAATTTGAATACAACTTGAGTAAAATTAGATTGAAAAATGTAAATTAAAAAGACTGTAAATAAAGCTATAAAAAGTGAAAATTAAATGAAGTTATAAAACAATTTTCTTGGGAGGTCTTTTGTGTGTTTTACACTATAGTCATTGTTCCCAATTTATAGCATCCTTTTATTTTAGCTTGTTGACCACTAAGTCATTTCCTCAATCATAGTTGCCGTGCTTGCTCATTGGCTTGGAAGTAAGAATCATGCCATTTGAATATTCTTAGAGGTTGCTATTTCATTCATGCCTCTTTTTTAATCTACATTTTGTTACACTCAATGTAGGTCTTTAGTTGGTAATGAGGATTTAGTTAGTTGAAAGAAACTCAGCTTAACACCTAGTCTTTGACTAGCACTTTGTATTTCCCAATTTCTCCTGGGCTTTCAACTAGGTCTCACCTAACTCTCCCTAGTCACTGATCGTTAGGTGTAGTCTCAATTTTTAATGCTAACAATAACTGAAATAAGTAAATAAGTAAAAAAATGTATAAAATGAGAGCACAATTTATATTCTTATTAAAATTATAAATAACATAAATAATAAATAGATACAAATTGAAATAAAATTAGATAACCTAAAGATAAAAAAGAAACAAATAATGATAATTGAGACAAATCAAAACATGAAAATGTTAATATTTTATGAAATAGTTATGCAATTACCGCGAAAAGCATCCATCTGGCGCAATGGTTGTGTAGTCATATTTGTTGTTTATTGCAAACTTTAGAAGTAAATATATAGAAATGTCATATATTAGGATTGGAAAAAAAAAAGTCTTAATGACTTATAAATAAATTCAAATTTGAAAATAATGAGAAAAAACACATATAAATGATAGTTGAAGCTTGTGATGACTTATATAGGGTTTATAGATAAACGAATATATAGTTTAATGTTTGAACTAAATTAACACTTATCTGTTATCAATGGTTATTTTTAATTATCTATTTGACTTATTTATTTATTTTCTTATTAGCAATTGGATAATTTATACTATATACTTAAAATATTTAGTACGTATCTTCTTAACAACAATAATATTCAATTATTTGTATAATTTTCTTTTTATTTGTTTCTTTTATTAAACTTCCAAAAATAAGATAATTATTTTTTTAATTATCTTTTTAGATTTCTTAATCTTCTTTAACTTTTAATTTCTTTTTATTTATCTTCTTTATATAATATAATATTAAAAATACATTTACGTGGACATTTATATAATATTCATGAGGCTATTCAACAGGTAAGTTATTAAAAATAGCATGATTTTATCATAACTTTTTTTATATATAATAGGATTTTATTCTCTACTTATTTTAATTTTTTATTATATATAACTAGGGTCCACCCACTATGTAAGAGTTTTCAAAATTTAAGAAGGAAAAAAAAACTAACTAAAAAGAGAAAAAATGTGGGTTCTATATATAAATAGCCTAAGAATAGTAGCAAAAAATTGAGTTTTATTATATAAGATAGATTATTATGAAATAATTCATAAAACATAGAGAAAAGAGAATTTAGATAAGATAGAGAATAAGGAAATGCTATTCAATTTTTATTCATATCTCTCAATACAAATGAGGTACCCATTTATAGGTATAAGTTTATAACTACAAATAATTCAAAAGTTACATTCTAAATGTAGAATAATAAACCATAAAAAAGGACATAGAGGTGGGAAATAAATGTTTAAAGGTTTTAAAGTTACAACTCTTGAAAGAATATGAGAAGTTAAATATCCACATAATGTGTATTTATAACACTTTCCCTTAGATATTTATTTATTTCAAGAATATGACTCATTAAAGCTTTACTAGATAAAAACCCTATGGAAAAAAAACTTAGTGAATGGAAAAGAGTATACTATTCGTGTATTTCATATGCATCAAAACTGCCTTATTAAAAACCTTGCCAAGAAAAACCTAGTGGGACAAAACCATGACGAAGGAAAAAAAGAGTACAGTGCATGTTAACTTTCCCTTATGACAACATCAATTAAGATCTTTAAGTTAAAGAACTCCAATACTATGAACTAACTTTTCAAATATAGTAATAGGAAATGCCTTAGTAAACAAATATGTTAAATTATCATTTTAATGAATTTGCTAAATATTTATATTACTATTCTTTTAAAGATCATGAGTGAAAAAGAATTTTAATGAAATATGTTTTGTTCTGTCTCCTTTAATGTACTTTTCTTTCAATTGAATGATGCATGCAACATTAACTTTATATAAGATAGTCGGAAATCTTTTTCAAAAGATAAACTATGAGTCTCTTATATGTGTTGAATCAAAGATATCAATTAGACACATTCCTTGCTTATCTCATGTATTGCTAAAATTTTTGTATGATGAAATGATGTGGATATTATAATTTGTTTCATAGATCACCATGAAATGGTTGTACCTCCACATGTAAACAAATAGCTTGCTTGTGATCGACTATTATGAGGGTCAAATAGATATCCTGCATTTGCATAACCAATTAATTTTGACTTGGGTACATTCATATAAAACAAAACCATATCCATTGTACATATAAGATAACAAAGTATATGCTTAACTCCATTCCAATACCTTTATGTAGGTGAAGAATTATATCTTGCTAATAAATTAACGGCGAATGATATATCATGTCATATATGACTAGCAAGATACATTAGTGCTCCAGTTACACTAAGATATGATATTTCAAGACCAAGCAATTCTTCATTCTTTTCTCAAAGTTTAAAGGAATTTTTGCTTACATCTAGTGGCCTTACAACCATTGGGGTGTACAATGGATATGATTTGTCCATATAAAACTATTTTAGCACCTTTGCTATATAAGCTTCTTGATGTGCAAAAATTCTATTTTTAAAATGTTTGATTTGTAATCCAAGGCAAAGTTTTGTCTTCCTAAATCCTTCATTTCAAATTTTTGCTCTACGCAATTTACAGCTTTTGAAAGCTCTTCAGGAATTCCAATAATATGTAAGTCATCGACATAAACAGCAATGATGGCAAATTTATTTCCAAATCTTTTTATAAAAATATACGGACAAATGGGGTATTTTTGTATCCTTCCTTCAACAAATATTCATTGAGGCAATTATATCACATGCGTCTAGATTTTTTTAATCCATAAAGAAATTTGTTCAATTTGATTGAATAATTTTTTTAAGTCTGGTTTATATGCTTGAGGCAAATTAAAAGCTTCAGGGAATTTTATATAAATATCATTATCAAGTGAGCCATACAAATAGGTTATAACAACATCCATTAAAGGCAAATTGAGTCCTTCATATACTGCTAGACTAATTAAATATCAAAAAGTAGTTGCATCCATCACAAGTGAGTATGTCTCTTCATAATCAATACCAAGTTTGTGTGAAAACCCTTAAGCAACAAATCATGCCTTATATCTTACAATTTCGCCATTTTCATTTTGTTTTTGCATAAAAACTCATTTGTATTCAACTAGCTTTACACTTTGTGGTGTAAAAACTACAGGTCCGAAAACTTTTCTCTTCAGTGAGTTTAATTCTGACTCGATCGCATTTTTCTACTTTGACCAATCATCTCTTTGTCTACATTCCTTAATAGACTTTGGTTCATGATTCTCATTATCATTTATTATATTGTGTGCTACATTATATGCAAAAACATTGTCAACATTGACTTCATTTCAGTTCCATGATATTCCATTCATGATATAATTTATTGAGATCTTTTTATTTTCACTAGTTTTAGGTACCTAAGTTTCTTTTAGAACTAAAATAGTAATTTTGTTTGGAGACTCTTTTGGAGTCACCTTATCCATATCCTCGATTTGGCGATCTTGGTTCTTTTTTTTATCTAAGGGATCTTATCGTTAAAACCAATAGGTCTACCATGCTTCACGCCTGTATTAGATTCATTTGGAATAGTAGATTGTCTTATAGGACATCAACTTTAATTAGAGCATTGGCAGCAAATACATGTGATTTAGTTACTCTCTTTTGGTTAGTGAATGTACCTGGAATTTATTGGCTAAACCTTGCAAATGAATTATCTTTTGAACTTTCAATTCATATTGTTTTATACGAGAATTAAGATGAGATAATAATAATTCATTTCAACTAATTTCCTTTTCCAATAATTTATTTTCTCCCCATAATATTGGGAAAATCAATTTATCAAAATGACAATCAACAAATCTAGTCGTGAATAAAGTCCCTATTGATGGTTCAAGATATTTTATTATAGATGGAGATTTATATCCAACATATATTTCTAACCTTCATTGAGGACCTATCTTAATATGTTATGGTGGAGCAATTAGAGCATATACTGCACATCTAGAAA
Organism: Erythrophleum fordii; assembly: GCA_032878935.1. Taxonomy (NCBI): domain Eukaryota; kingdom Viridiplantae; phylum Streptophyta; class Magnoliopsida; order Fabales; family Fabaceae; genus Erythrophleum; species Erythrophleum fordii. The sequence goes on along the minus strand of JAVQMF010000055.1, from coordinate 38,490,215 downwards.
TCCTTAGACAGGAGATATTAGGTTCCTAACCAAAAACCAATTGTGAAGGGAAGGACTTCTGATAACATGTTAGTCTATTGCAGCATGTAAAATTGCATGTCCCTAAGTAAAAACTAGAAGTTTTGATTACATAAGTAATGGTCTTGCAATTAATTTTATATCTTTAATGAATGATTCTGCAAAACCATTTTATGTATGAACATATGCTACAAGATGTTTAACATCAATTCCAATAGACATACAATAATCATTGAAAGATTGAGAAGTAAATTTACCAGCATTATCAAGTCATATTTTCTTAATTGGATAATCAGGAAAATGTGCTAGTAGTTGAATCAATTGAGCAAGTAATCTTGCAAATGCTAGATTATGAGATGATAACAAAGACACATATGACCATTTAGTTGATGCATCAATTAAAATTATGAAATATCTAAATGTTCCACATAGTGGGTGAATTAGTTCACAAATATCACCTTGTATACATTCCAAAAATGTAGGAGATTCGTTCTCAATTTTTACTAATGATGGTTGAAAAATTACTTTTCCTTGAGAATGATTAGCATATAAAAAATGTTTGGATTATAGAATCTACTAACTCTTTAATGGATATCTATATAAATTTTCAATTATTTTTTGCATCATAATTGATTTAGGATGGCCTAACCAATGATGCCAAATAACAAATTTATCATAATATGTAAATTTCTGGTTTACGATATCATGTATTTCAATTGTACTAATATATGTATAGTATAAACCAAAGGAAAGTGTAAGTAATTTTTCAAATATGCATTTATTACTTGAGATTATACTAGTGATATAAAATTTTTTAATATTTCCTTCATTTGTTGTCTCAATAAGATAACTTTTTCAACAGATATCCTCAAAACTCAATAAGTTTTTGTGAGATTTAATAGAATATAATGCATTATCAATATGTAATTTTGCTCCTTCAGGTAACAAAACATTAGCTCTTTCGGAGCCTTTAATTAAATATGTAGTATCAGATATAGTATTAACATTGACTTATTGCATTATTATATAAAAAAAATATTTTTTACACTTGAAAATTGCATTAGTCGTTACACTATCAATGAGACATACATATTTATTATTGACATTGTCACCAATCGAAAGAACACTCATACTTCAAAACAAAAGTATCAATCATCAATATGAGAAAATACTACTTAAAAATGTAAAAATATATTTGGAAGGATAATAATCTTATAAGTAAATTATTTATTGCTTTAGAAAACATACTAAAAGAAAAATATAAAAAATTTATTTTTAGATATTTTTATCACCAATTAGGTGATCAATTTTTTTATCAGGATCAACAAAAAAATGAGTAACATCTAACTAAGTGACATCAATATAGCCATAATCAGAGTTATCATTTTCACATGCAAAATTTGTCTATATATTTTTTCCTTTAACCAATTCTTAGTAGAGGTCAACAAGATACTTTGGCGTATAACTAGTATGAGATCAATGACCTTTACCACCACAACTATAGCATATATTCTCAATATTTTTGTTATTTTGCCTACTTTTTTCCTTGTCATTCTTTTTTTCATTTTTCCACTTTTAATAGAAAGTTGAGTTTTTGGTATAAAAACCACAACCACAACCACATCTACCACCATGTCCCCGATAATGAGTTTGTCCATAAGTGAAATGGTTGTGTGTTGCTACATTCCCTTCAGGAATGGAACAAAGCCAGTCGAACGAGACTCGTGATTTTTCATCAAAAGTTCATTATTTTGTTTAGCCACAAGGAGAAAAGAAATCAACTCAGAGTATTTCTTGAAACCTTTTTCTCAATATTGCTACTATAAAAAAAAAAATTAGAAGCATAGAAAGTGGAGAATATTTTTTTTCTAACATATCTTCATAACAAGTAAGGTAACATAATTTTTTCTTCACATAATTTCAATTGAGAACTAATTTTAAACATTGCAGAGTTATACTTACTTACAGTTTTAAAATCTTGTAACTTAAATGCATCCACTTATAAGAGGTTTTTGGAAGAATGATAGTTTTTTGGTGATTATATTGTTCTTTTAAACTATTCTAGGGAATAAGTGCGTCTTTTATTATAAGATACTCAGTTTTTAATCCTTCATAAAGATAGTGACAAAGAAAGATCATAGCTCTAGCCTTATTTTGATTTGATGCTTGATTTCCTTCTTTGATAATGTTTCTGAGACTATTTGTATCTAAATGAATCTCAGCATCTAACACTCAAGGTAAATAATTCTTCCCTGAATGTCAAGAGCCACAAATTCAAGTTTACGAGATTTGACATTTTAGTACTATTATATAAATATAAAACAAGTTTAATAATATCCAATATTGTAAAAATCAAGTGATAACAATAGTGTGGAGATAGTTGTATTTATAGTTTATATACTCAGAATATGAACAAATCATTAACAAAACAAAAGTATATAGTTTATACTCAATTCATAAAGAATAAATGTGATAGGAAGGGATAGAAAGCTAAACCATCAATCAAAATTTAGTAAAAAGAAACTGATGATGTAAGTAATCACAATTTTTGACTATAATATTACAAAGGTGAGATGGATGCACAAAAAGTAGAAACTGATATTAAAGCATAAGTATAAGAATAAGGCTCACATAATCAATAAAATAAGAAAGATGAATCGATTTAGTTTTTTTTTCAAATTATAATAATATCAAATTATTAAAATAGAACAAAAGAAAAGGGATTATAAGCATAACAATTCTTATAGAAAAATAAGTGCTTGAGAAAGCAATCATACCTTCATAATAAGATATCAAAAATTTGAGAAAGCAAACTTAGGAAAGCAATCATACTGATAATGTATTATAAGATAATTCAAAAAAGATAGAAAATAAAGGAAATATTTTTTAATTTTTATTTATACCTCTTAATACTAATGAGGTAACTATTTATAGGCATAAGTTTATAACTACAAATAATTCAAAAGTTACATACATCCTAAATGTGGAATAATAAACCGTAAAAAAAGACATAAAGGTGGGAGATAAATGTCTAAAAGTTTTAGAGTTACAACTTTTGAAGGAATATAAGGACATAGACATCCACATAATTTGTATTTATAACATAGATATGATTTTATTCTTCTTTTATCATTATACTTATTTGTTTTTATATTACTCTAGTATTTGAAAAGATACAAGTGAAACAAACTTATATTTTTGAAAATAAAATAACTAAAAAAATTTATGAAGTATAAAATTGGTAGTGTGACCATTTATTAAATGATTAGAAGTAGAATTTAGGAAAGATATTTGTCTTCTCTATTTTCTTTCTCTTTGTATAGATTTAATTCAATTTTGTTCTTTGAACAAATTATTGTACTTGATTGGCTGGCTGTGTTGTTGAGACTTTTTTGTTGGCAAATGATACAATTATTGGTCAATATAATATCTATAACCACCTACTGAATTGGGCCTTAAAATCAAAAGGCTTCAATATCTTGAGCAAAATAGATATTCATAGGTCTCAAGTTGAGGAGAATGAGGCCTACAAAGTAGCACTAGTTAGTTTTAGTTAGGCTCACGCACCATGTCATCCTTAGCAATGAGGTTTGCTCCCAAATAATAATTCTTTCTACTTAACAATAAATGGGTTAGTAATATGAGCAGGAGATCTTGTAATATAGCATGTCAACTTGGCCACTTCATAATCGAATAAACTTTAAAAAATTTCACAAGTTTTGCAACTAAGGGATATTTACTTGAGACTAGTTTTGGCATTTTAGAAAATAAGGAATTTCAATATAATCTTTAATGAACTTTATTGTGAGGTAGTTTGGTTGAAGTCCCAATGTCCCATATCGAGAAGACTTCTGCTTACTAAAACATAATATAGGATATAAAAATACAAGCTAGACAATTATGCTATGTGCACCTTTCTCGGCCTTTTGGTTAAGAACAAGTGTAGTATCTATGCTTATTAGTTTAATATTTGATACATGAGTCAATGGCTCACATGATATTAAATTAATTTCTCTAGGGGTTGGGCCCACTAGGTAGCTTGTTATCAAGGTCCATGAGTGTTGCCTATGTGTTGCACTACATGTAAGCCATGTGGCACTATGTTATTAGGCATTCAGATTATAGCACTACGTGACATTATATAATAGGCCATCTATTAATGATGGCTAAAAAATTAACATAACTTGCATGAAAATACTCCTATAAAATGCATCTTAAAACCTCCTATTCTAAATTCATTGTGCCTTATCGTGCCTCATGTGGTGTTTTCTCACAAATTTCTCCTTCTTAGCTTATGGTCCCTTAAAATTATTGGCTCTTTTACCCTCAAACCAACATTGGCATCTAGTGAGGTAGATTGCAATGTCTTAAAATTAATCATTCTCAATATTGCACTCATTCAAGAAAATGTTGTTTTCCTTTTTTATTTTCTTACAGTAGTCTTTTTTTTTTCTCATTTTATTTGATATATGTATTTGTAATTTTATTTATTTTAACTATACTACTAGTTTGATATGATTTTATTGCCACAATTTTTTATTTTTTTTTATATAAGTGTCATACTTATTATAATTATTTTGCTAGTATGCTTATAGTGTATTGTAGTGAATTTTTTTTGGGGTCTATCGTGCGCAAAGATGTTACCATTTGTTTATCCTTATTTTATTGTAACAATTATATGTGTGTGTGTGTGTGTGTGTGTGTGTGTGTGCACGCATGCGTGTGTATCGTTATTGTATGTAATCTATGGCTTTTGTGGTGTGTTAAAGGACTAGAAATTGTGATAATTTATTTAGTTTGATTTTGAACGTAAAGTTAATAAAGATTTCTATAAGAAATTAATAGTATAGGTATTCTCTTTAGAAAGTAATTATATAGAGAAAATAAGTAAATAATAAAAAATTATTGTGTATAATTTATAATTTTATAAAGGAAATAATAAAGTAGTAAAAAATTAGGCATTTGGAAATTTTGGGTTGGTGAGAAAAACTTTATTATTAACATTAATTAAAAATTATTATATATTGTATGTCTTTTATATAAATGTTGATAAATAGAGTTCAAAAGATATTTATTTATTTCTACATGCTACTATTACAACTCATATCATAGGAATAAAAAATGAATAATAAGAGCGAATCTCTGTGCATATATACAAATTAACAAATTTATGGTAGTTTAAATGGTGTGACATTTAAACGAGCTAAAGTAAAAAAAATGAGTGTTGATACGGATATCACTTTGGAAAGGTTGAATCAAGTAGTTAGGCAAAAGTTATAGCTTTTCTCGAATTAGTATGTGTTTGAATTGGTATATAAGTACTTGAGGTCCTTAAATCCAATGTAGTACCAAGCATATGGCCTAGAGGACAATTTTGATGTCCAAGAGATGTGGAAAGTAAACTCTTGATTCCCATCCCAATTGTCACGCCCCCAAAAAGAAGGGGTAACCAACGTAGGAAATCCATACAAAACTCCTATCTACGATTTGAATTGCTATACTGTACTAATTCAATGATCTTTGGGAAGTTCTGCACCGAATAGCGGTAAATTAAGTGTAATCCCACCTCGTTAGATATATATAATTCTTTTCTTTTGTATACTTAGCTTTTTGTAGAAATTTCAACAGAGTGTCCCTTGAAAATAGGACATCCCAAATTTCTACAAACAGACAGAATCCAACATAAACAACAACGGAGAGCTCCGCTCTCTTTAACCAATCATCAGAACATCAAAAGGACCAAAATAGGGAAGGAGACAACAAAATCGATATCCATTGGTCCTACATCTAAAATACTTTACAATATGAATATCAACTCATTACAACAAACAACAACAACAACAAAAAGATAACCAAGCCCCCAGTTACAAAAAGGAGGCTCACCGCCACAACACCTCATAACCTAAGATGAGGGAGGCGGATTGGATCCAGTGGCGCTATCTAAAAAATTTAAAAATAAAAAGAGTGAGCAAAAACTCAATGAACAAATAACAAATTTTCACAATTAAATCAAAGGTCATAACTAAAGAGTTAAGAGTGTATAAATTGACCATCACACTTTACTAATTAGCAAATTCACGACCTATTGTATGCAAGAATACTCATTAAGACCCTGAGTCTCTCAATATGATTACTTATGGGAGGTTTATCGCTAGGTCAAGTAAGGTAGCGGCTACATCTCGTTGGCAGCTCTTTTTCCAGTTTCACTCAGGTGGCTACGCCTAACGGGTAGCTCATTTTCTACCCTTCTTACTTACATGTCATAATTTATACTTTCTGGGGGTGGCTACACCTCGTTGACAGCTCCTTACCTGTTTCTCTCGGGTGGCTACTCCTAATAGGTAGTTCCTTCTCCACCCAGATCCCTTCACAACATGACTTGGTTCTATTAAAGACTATAGCATGCACCACACGCTAATCCATAATTCTAAATTCATATATATATATCATTAGCCAAATATTTTTTCTTTTTACAAGGAATTTGGATTATAGGAGATAAAAATTAGTTCAAATAACAATTAATTAAATCAATAAATATAAATGCATAATTCCATAAATATATAAATAAGTAACTAAATAAGACCAATTAAAAAGGAAATAAATAAAAGTTACTTCTCCAAGCAATTCCTCCCTCGAGATCAATTCATTGCCACAAAAACATATATATATATATATATATATATATATATATATATATATATATATATATAACGACATTTTATCTCACATAGAATGACTCGGAACAAAAAAAGTAATGATATCAGAATTAATGGTAATAGTAAGCACTTCGAAATCTGTTATTTACTCACAGACGGTGCACAATATTAGCACGATACTTGTTTCTCTTTGAAAGGTTGGTTTCCTCTACTGCCAATGCTCATAAAACTTCCTGATAACACCCAAACTCACCAAATCACCACATAGGTTCACAATGATCATTCTTGCATTCATATAATTCCATAATAGTTATCTAAACAACTCTTATTCCCTGAACCACACTCACATGCGTACAACAACTCTTAACTTGAATCCTCCCATATAAATCCTATTTCATAATTTAAGTTCATGCATCATTCTAAGGGAGTAAAAATTAAGGATTTATGCATATCCAACATAGTTAGAAAGCCCCAAAAATAAAATCTCCTTTCTTTGCTCTCCATCGGTTAGCCAAGCAAAAGAAGGAAGGATCTCACTATCCTTCTCATTCCTTAGAGCAGGGATGGGTCGAAAATGGAGGGGAATGGCCGAAATCCATGAGATTAAAGAAGAACACAACAACAAAATGAAGGAGAGGCATGTGGGAGATGGGAGGCAACTCACCTAGACCGATGGCACTGCAAGCTCCCCTCCTCGCGTCACTGTGCTCGAACCAGCAGTAGGGAAGACGCCAGTGATGGCCCTACGGTGGAGAATAAATGACGACAACTCAAGGGAAGGGAACTTTGCACACGCAGAGGAGGAAGAATGAATAGTAAGTAGAAGAAGAGAAGAATACATTAGAGGAATGAGGACTCAGGAAAGAGAAATAATATACATACAAAATAAATAAATAAATAAATAAAACCCCCTTGTTTCTTTTTATCCGGTTATTACACTAATTAACTAGTGCAGAGTTGTATGAGTTTATTTTAACCACTCAAATAGATCTTAACATTGAATCTCAACCAATGGAGGACCAAGTGATGACGGACAACAATGTTTGATGACTTGCACAAATGATTCTTTGATAAATTGTCTCTTTATATGCTATACCTATTATGACATTTTGATATATTGTGTATAGATCATTTGGCACTCATATAAATTATACAACGTACATAAGCTTATTCCTTATTATTACTTGGCATTTCTAGACATTTGGCTAGCTTCGACCCTTCTCATTTGTTTCCATATCATAAAGTGGCACTATTCAGATCTAATGCTCTACCAATTTGGCAGGCATTAGCTAATCCAATTGCTTTAGTCAATTTGAAGGCCTACTATATATTACAGCTATATGGAAAAATCCTAGCGAATTGGCAAGAAGAGCACTTAAGCTCTATTAAGAAATGGAGTGCACGACAAGATGCTCTAAGTTAGGTGCCCATGGCAATAGAGCCCATATATCACACATCTGAGTATATGCAATAGTATTAGAGATATACTCAATGGTGGATCCATCTTACAAATAATATCATTGGCTTCGTGGTAAACTTTTTAACATTTAACACCCTTATTATTTTCCTTTGCTTAATACATAACATCTCATCATTTAACATTTAATTTTTTTTTAGGCTAATATAGCAAATGAGCTATATAGGTTAAGTGTTCATAACCATCCACAAATGGACTATTGTGAGTAATGAAAGAAGGTAAGCCAAAAGTAAAGAATACATTAATTGTTCTCATGAAATAGCACTTTATGGTTTACCATCATCACAAATTCTGGAAGGCAAGCTAAGTAAGAGATATAAAGGTTACATGTAAGCCTAAGCACCCATTATTGTAGAGGATGGACAACATCATGAAGCATCAATGCAGTAACAACATCTACACCAATTAAAAGTGTTGTTTTCTCTTCTTATACCATGGTATTGGTACAACAAGACTTTAGCATGATCAGTCTATCTTCTTTTATGCTAGCTGGCCAATACGTAAACTTTAGAGGTGTCTGCCCCTCCTACTACATGTGCCTTCACCATTGTTGTAGTTTAGATCTCTTGAACTCTTGTAGTTTGTATAGTTTATGTCACTATTTAATGATCCAATAAATTTTAATGCTAAGTATAAAAATTAATTTTTTGAACCTTAGAGATTGTCACATAAGGGGTTTGTGACCTTACAACAATCAATTCCTTTGATTCAATCCCCCACGTTAAACTTAAATTTCCAACCAACTACCACTATAAACAACCTATCAAAACAAAAACAAAAAGAATATGAGGTAAAGATAAGCATAACATACAAGGAGAATGACTTGTTATGGCACTAAAAGCCATAATGTTTGATGCATATGATCAAATAAATTAATTTTTTTTTTGGTATTGTAACAAATGAAATCAATGATATTAATTTAAATGATCACAAATGTTATATGATATTACTAACTACAAAAGAGCGTAAAATTATTTTTAACGTTTTGCAAAGTATTTTTTCACATCATACAATTTTCCTTATTGCTATATACCCATTTATTGAATACATAAATGATTACTTAAAAGATTGCTATTTAATACATAACCAAAATAAATAATAATTGCTAGTTTATCAATAGTGATTGTTGTTTATTACATAACCAAATTGTGTCAAATCTTTCATGCAGAAATGAGAAAGTCAAGGATAACTCGTATGGTTATGCCACTAAATTTCTTTCTCATCTTTTTTTTCTTAATATAACATATAGGTATAATACTTTAACAGAAAAGGATTTGACAACATAAAATTTTATATATGGGAGCTTTTAGGAAAGCCATACTCCAAAAGCTAGTTTATGGGATTAGAAAGTCCAAAGTATTTATAAACCCCACATAAGATTCTCATACCTTACAATAAGTCTTAACATTCCACGACATTCCACAGCCCAATGTCCCTCCGGGGGTGAGATAGAGGGGAGAAGAGAGGCTCTGTAACCCAACGTCAACACATACGGCGACAGAGGGTAGAGAAGAGGGGAATGAAGGGTGGTGGAAAGCTATGATACCATTGATAGGAACCTTTAGGAGAGCCAAATCCCAAAAACTAGCTCATGAGGTTAAAAACCCAAAATTCATATAAATTTTTTCAAAATTCATATAAATCATAGATAAGAATCTCATACTTCCGACGTGGGACTCAAGCCACATACCTTACAATAAGTCCTAACAAATAACATGTGCAACAAGGAGGTACATGACTGATTTTGGAGTACTGGTATAAGAATGACATACAGCTTTGCAAATTACCCATTTATGCCCTTTGATGAATGATGATCCTTTCTATACAGTATCAATATCGAGAAAAATGACCAAAGAATAAGCACTTTGTACATGCGTATAAACCACATCTATGACAAGCAATGATTAAGATCAGACTTCATTTCAACACCAAGGATACGCCTAAGAGTAAATCATAGGGTCTCAAGAAAAAATGCAAAGCTGGAGTACTTCGGCTCCCAGCCTATTTCCTGGCGTGTTTTGGAGTTGTTCAATCTCTTACCCAGAGGACCATCAGAGCCTATAAAGACAAGATACAAACAAGTGACGTTTTGAGAATCAGAAGTAAAATGATGCTAACATAATAAAAGCAGAAAGATTTATTTCAGAAGTAGTTATTGTTGGCCCTCATTCTGAATTATGAATCATGCAATAGGAGAGATAGATGGAGAAAAACGAGAACTGTACTTACTTGTAAATTTCTCAAACTTTTTTTCGAATTTTCCACTTTGATTGACCAGATCCATCACTTCTTGCCTGCATAAATGTAGCGGGGGTGACAGTTAAAAGAAAAAAAGGAAAAAAACTGATACGGTGGCATCAGTACATAAAACCAAAAAGTTGCAAAAGTTAAACAAAAAAAAATCAAATAAGTTAGAACAGTAATTTATATGTGGATTATCACAGTTGCCAACCCGAGAAAGTATGTGACCTGGACAAAGGATGATTATCACAGCCCAAGAAAATCCGTCCTCGGAATTTCTTCTTCAAGATTGCAACTGAGAGGGAAGCTGCATCCTGGTTAGAAGAGTGTCACAGAATTAGCTCAACTCATAAAAATAACCATTAATGTATAATTAAAAGTAGGTCAAAGAATGCAATGTAGTAGAGAAACTATCTATAGCAAAGAACGTCTCATGGTATAGAAACAAACATGAAACACAATTTGCAAGTATAACATGAAAGTGAAAATAAATAGAAGAGAGAAACCTCTTATGACAAAGCAACAGAACATACACTTCAATATCTCAATATTGTAACATAGGAATTATAATTTTTAAAAATACATATATATAAGATTACTACTATTTTGACCACAGTTTACAAAATAAAAGTATATAACTAGAGATGCATTGACATTCTGACCTCATAATGAATAAAATTCAGGATGTGATCTGGACGAGAGTCAACAATCCCTTTCTCTAACCAATAAGCATGTGCGCCTCTATCTTCTTTGTTTAAAATGTCAAGGTTGATATGAGATGTGAAAATAATTGCAAAAACCACCTAGACGAAAGAATTTTTGTGATGATTATAAAATTAATCATGAAAAGGATATATAAAGCCCTGACAGTCTCAGAACACAACCACCAAACTCCAACACCACATTTTCAGCTTTCAGAAGGACATCGGTCCTGAGGCTTCTCCCAATTGGCACAACAGGAGTATCCTGGAAAGAAGTATATCCAATCTGATGAATAGATAAATTCTCACATAGTTATGCCCACCAAAAAGTGGGAAACAAGATCCTACAATGTTAATAAATCTGAAGAAGATGGAGAGGAAAAAAATTGACATATGCGATTGTAAAAATTAAGCATTTAATGATTTGAAATTAAGTTTGGAAAAAGAAGTACATGCTTAATGTGATATTTTGCACGTAAAACCTACCTCATCACATGCTCCATTATCATTACAATCATACGGAGCAGAACTTGATGTAAACAGGAAAGATCCTTCACCATTCCAGCTTAATGCAGCTAGCCTGATTGGTTGCAAATCCAAAACAACACATAAGCACAATATTCAACTAATCCAGTTTCCCTTTTTTCAAGTACATCTCAATTTTTCTCTAGCAGCTAAATAATGAAGCTGATTAAAGGAAGTGGCTTTAAACCACCCAGGTTAGTTTGGTCAACAACTCTGATATCACTACAAGAAAACAATGCAATCAATCAAGAGCTGAACATTCAAATCATAGATATCATAATTGAGGCCCTAGTCAAAACTCTGAAGAAGATCAAGATGTAAACAGATGGACAGCAAATCAACTCTATCCCCAACAATGGATATTTGCCATATAATATTTACCATAGTTCTCCTACCTACAGTTTTATTTTATTATACAGTTTGTTAGATAGAACTTTCTAACATACAAACTGATATGATATTTACAGATACATCTTTTATGAATGGAAGAGCTTTCAATATACATTTAAGACACCCAAATCAGCCCTGAAATAATGCACTAGAAAGAAATTAAAAAGAAAAAATGCTCACGCACTAGGTGTAACATAACTCTTAAATATGAGCTTAGGGGCAATAATCAAGAAGCCTAGAAGAAATGGCACTGTGAAATATCCCAGGGCAAATTTACGAGAGTTTTGGACAAATATTTAGGCTCATTAAAAATTAGACGTCAAAATCAATGAGGAGGGAGCATGCATCCAACAGAATTTCCCAGCATTTTCCCACAAATTGTTTTCATGATGCTATGTTACCCAATAATCCTCATGAAAGAGCTGTACAAAATATAGAGTATTTATTCCAGTGTTCTAATAAGATAATTTCACCATCATAATATGAAGATTAACATCCTGAGTACGTATCAAGTGTCAATAATGTTATAAGCATAGTAGTCAATGGAAAGGTTGAACCGTAGGAGTGTCAGGACAACTTCCTTGCAGCAGATTGCACATGAAGTAAAATTTAATTCCCAATGATGAACTGATACAAAAGTGCTCAGCAGCTCAACATGACCAATTGAGACTATTGTACAAAACTACCAATGATTGAGGACACATTTATAATCATGTCACGAAACACAATTTCTCTAACTAATAGTCATGGGATCAACTTTGATGCTCACCTGAGATCACCAGGATAGTCTGAAGACTGCGAAGGTGGAGCACAGAAAATGACATAAGGAAATTTGTGTGTTGCTTCCGTCCACTTCAAAGACGGATTAATACCCAATTTAATCAACTCGTTGTGATGATTAGTGGTCACTGTTTGTCCAAAAACTTGACAACCCGGATATTCCTGCTTCAATATAAATATATGTATGCAGAAACATACCGATAACAATGCCGAGAAACGTGGGTAGCAGTATATATCTAACTATACTAAAAGAAAATTCCCATAATATTCCAATTCCAAGCTCCCCTACTAAATTAATCATAAAATTAACTAGTACCACAAGGAAATCTCATCAAGAAGTGCACAAAGAATTATAATACATTACCTCCCGCCATTTTTCAGCTACCAAACGACCAAGAACCCCGGGACCCACAATTAGAAGATCATGTTCTCCGATTGCTCGAGAAGAGGAACGCCCCAATTCTTCACTAGGTGCACCTTCAGAAACCTGCAAATGGGTGGCCATCAAAGATGAAGATGAAGTCGTTGACTTAAGCCTGATTCCCAAATTAGAAGTGGTGCAGCGTGGGAACAATTTTTGGGACTTCAAGAGGAGCCTTGGGAAATGAATGATAGTAGTGAAATGGACAATGGCTCCCATCAAAAAGATTTGGGCTCTCCGAAGAAATAACTGGTCCTCACTGTTGGGGGGTGCTGTCAACACGAATACCCAAACAGAATGCAACTTTCACCTCTGACAACTGGTAACTTGCCAGGCGCAACCTTTTGCACCACCATTCACAATGTTACAGGTAGCATGCACGGTCTGCTTCCATTTCAGATTGGGCTTGTAGAGTTTTTTTTTTTCTTCTTTTGGGCCAATCGTGTATGTTAAGGTTTTGTTTATATTTTTTTAATAAAAAAATTTATATATAATTTTTTATATTTTTATTATTATATTTTTTTAATCAAAATATGATAAATATATAATTTTAAATTAAAATACGATAAATATATAATTTTTATTTATAGCTGTATGATTATCTAATTAAATTATATATTTATTAAAAAATTATGTATTTATTATGTTTTAATCAAAAATTTAATAATAAGAATATAAAGAATTGTAAATAAATTTAACCATTTAAATAAATGATTTAATTTATAAGAAATTACACTCAATTTAATATTTTAAAAAAATATCTCTTAATTTAATTCTGGATGAGTACATTTTTTTTTTAATTTACTCATTCAAAGATAAGGTTTTCCAATTTACCTATAATTAAATAAGGAAGTCCCTCTCTGAGTTTGCTTATGCATGTCATTGAGGCATTAGCAATGAAAAAACATCTACGAATCCATAGGATGCTTATAATTGTCAGGGAAAACTTTTCCACCTAATCTATTACTAATCCAAAATGGTGAGAGAATTTTGCTCGTCATTCTCTTATTACACTAAAGCCAAAGTTATTTAAAAAAATTTATAATTTCCTCTCTAATTAGCAAAGATAATTTGTTGCTAATTCTTTACCAAACGCTATTTAAATTTAAAGATTCCTTGCTATTTCATAACTAATTCATCACTAATTTCTAGCTAAATTAGAAACAGTTTTTTGGTTTAAAAAAAAAAAAAAGGAAATTATGCATTCCCTATATTGGCTCATATTTGAAATAAACCATCAAAATAATATTTTACAGCAAACCCACCCCTCACCTCCCTTCCCACTTCAGCCACTTTACAGCATCCTTTACTTCAGAAAATCATCATTCGTTCCGTCTTGGGTTGGAAGTTCACAAGGATGGTACACCAAAAAAATCCCAACACCACAAACAACTAATTTCCAATATAATCATTTCGTGCTTGGACGCCTTTTTCATCATCATCGTCCCTATCATGACCCTCTTTCTTGAGAGCTGGCAGTGCCTGTTGTGCAACACCTTCAACTTAGAAGCCAAGAATTTTAGATAGTGTAGGAAGCTTGAATTTGAAAAAGCCATCCAATGGCCTACTGTGTCCCTTTTTGTTGATACTATTAGCATCTTTACACACATTTGGGTCATACAGAAGAGTCTTCCTTTATTCCCTGTACCTCTACAATATCACAATGTTGGGATTTTACTTCAAAATAACACCTATGGATATTTTGTAGTGCTGCATTATGCACAATTAAAAAGAAATTGACACAAAGGAATAGGATCATAGATGTGATCTATTTTCTTTTTTTTTTTCTCTGTATCTTTCTAACAGTACGCTTATGCATTTATTTATTAAATATAAAAGATCCATATACCCAAGATAGCAACAAAAAAGGGAGATTGGATTGAGCAATATAAATTGAAATTGCTTATTTAAAATTTGCTCCTCCATTTTGCAAATAATCAAATGGAATCAAATAAAAAGGTTTTATCATAATAAAGCTTATTTTAACTTGTCTTGTAAACAGGATATCTTAAACCAAACAATGACAGCTAACAAATTTCAAATCAAGATTTAGTTTAAAACATGAACTTTTTGCCTTATCTTTAATTTGAAAATATTTTTGTAAATAATCAATTAGAAACAAACAGAAGTAATTTCTAAAAGTAGCAAGGAGAAGAGAAGTAGAACACAATCACATATAAAGGTTTGAATCAACTTAATTCTATATTCTCTCCTTAGGCACAAAATGAAAAAATTTTATCCTAAAAAAAACTTAAATATTATAATAATATGGATGTCCATAATCATGAAAGAGTGACTTTTTAAGATCCTTTTTGTGTTTTATGTCATATATTTTATAGTCCCCTAAAGAATTTATATTATATAATTATGTAGGTTAATTTTTTTTATTTATGTCATTGTATTTCTTAGGTTATCTTTATAGATAAAAGACCTATAAATAGAGATTATATACTAAGCAATCGGTATTTTAAGTGAATGAGAAGTATTTTTACATTTTTCCTCTCAATTTTTTCTTGCTTTATTTTTTATATTTTCATTAGTTTTGCAATACATTAATAGCACAATTCAACCCCAATTTTCTATTCAAATCAAGTTGTTTTTTCTCATTTAATCTAAGTAAATCCTTTCTTTTAGACCACTATATTATCAAGTTATTATATTTATTGTTGAACTAATCTTATTATAATTGATTTTATTTGAATATGTTTAGTTTAATAAATATTGTGGATTATGTGTGCATTTTAAAAAGGATTTGTTTATAATTTTGTAAATATATGATCATGTATCCATTTGACAGCATTCATCGATAAATTATTACCATTTTTTTTAAAAGTTACTAATTTTTAGTCCATAAAAATTATTTGTGTTTTAGATTAATAACATTAAATTATAAACAAATCATAAAAGCTAATTTTACATTATTATTATTATTATTATTATTATTATTTATATTGTATTTTTGTTATTACGATTTTATTCAATATCCAAAGTTATCTAGAACTGATTCTAATTACTATTGTTATTCTATATTCGCTTGACCCATATCAAATCTTATCAAACTCCAATTTGCTGCCCTTGATATAATGGGCAAGAATTATTTATTCTAGGTGCTACATGCTAAAATTCACTTAGATGCTAAAAAGTCTAGGAAATGCAATTTTATCCCAAAAAGAAAAAAGCATCTAGCCAAGACAAGGCAAAAGCAATGATTTTCCTTCATCATTATATCTACATAAAGGTTAAAAGCAAAATATCTCACAGTAAAAGATCCACTTGAATTGTAAAATAATTTGAAATAACAATATGACTATCAAAAAACAATAATATTACTTAAAGCTCATTATAATTAGATGCATTTTATGGTTGCAAAATTTTAAAACCACAAACAAATATAATTCTACAATTTTTAGAATTAACTTCCAATTGAAATTACATAGAGAAAAGATAATTAATGAGGACTTGATAGGAGGGGGAAAAAAAACCTTTTCAACTTTTTATGCTTCAAATGTGCTCCTGCAATAGTAATATCATGAAAAGTTTTCAAAAAAAATACTTTGAATTGATCTCATGCCTTCTTGTGGCTAAGTAAAATAATGAGTGATTGATGAAAAATTATAAAATTTTTTCCATTAGATCTGACTCATTCCCTAAAGTGAATACAACAATATGTAATAATTATCATGGTCATGGTACAATCAAGGCCATAGCTATAGATATGGATGTGGGTGGTAAGGGATGCAATAATTACCATTATCATGGTGGTAATAATAATCCCAACCACCAAAAGAAACATAATAATGAATAATAATTAAAAAAAAGACAATGGTGGTCATAATAATCTTTTAAAAAAGTGTAGAGAATCTATATTATTAACGTAGTATGAAAGGACACTAGTCATGTATCTGTTATACATCTAAGCATCTTATGAAACTTTATCAAACCTTCATCAAAAGGAAAAGGAATAATGTGGAAACCAATTTTACTCGCCAACATGATGATGTTGAGACAAACTTTGCATAAAATGCCGATGACTTTAATGCTCTTGATGATATAAGGCATTTAGATGTAAGAGACTTCTTCAAGAACCATGATTAAATAATTAGGGATGAAAATAATAAGAATATTTAAAGTTATGTTTTTATGTTGTTTGTTTTTGGTGTGCTTTAAGTATGTTTTCTTTAATGCAATTTTCATATATTTGATGTATAAAAGCAACATCTTTTATAATGTATTTTCTTTCTTTTAATGAAGAATATGGATATTTCCCATCATTTTGATGGATACAAGAACTATAATAAAGACATATGTCTTGTAGATAAGTGCTACAACATATGCAATACTAATAGAAAAAAATATTTTTCTCATCTAATAATAAGTGATACCAATATTAATACTAAATCAAGTAGTATAAACCTAATTGAAAGCTTTAAAAAAGCTACTATATTATTACTTAGAATGATGAAATTTATTATTGATGACACATTATTTTCTATCAAGTCTCAATCACAAATGGATATAATGTTGAGATTGTAAATGAGAAAAATAATAAATATCTACAAAGCATAGCTATTGTATCAGGTAAAAAAATGTGTTTTGGAAAAATTACCTACTTTGTCTTTTAGTTTGTACTATACAAATATTAGTACAATTAAAGCACTATGTTACAATAAACCAAAAGCTTATTGATCCAAATACATTTATCATTTGGCATATGATTGGTTAGGTTATCCCAAATCAATTATGATAAGAAAAATTATCAAAGATTCACATTGACCCTTATTAAAGAGCTTGAAAATTCTTCAATTCAAAAAATTTTTATATGCTACTTATTCTCAAAGTAAATTAATTACTAAATTATCACTAACTAAAGTTAGAGTTAAATCCTTCACATTTTTGGAATGTATCCAAGGTGATATATGTAGTTCCATTTATTGACCATGTGAACCATTCAAATATTATATGGTTTTGATAAAAGTATCTACAAGATGGTCATATGTGCATTTATTATCAACTCACAACTTGGCATTTGTAAGATTATTTGGTCAGATAATTTGATTAAGAACACAATTTTCTAGATCATGCAATCAAAACAATTCCTCTTAATAATGCTAGTGAGTTTATATCTCAAGTTTTTAATAACTGTTGTATGCCAACTAGAATAATATTAGAAAACCTATTACTCACATTTACACACAAAATTGTTAAATAGAATTATTCATTAAATGTCTCCAATTAATAACTAGGTCAATGCTTATGAGAACTAAAATTTCTATTTCAACATAAGGATATACAATTTTACATGTAGTAGCACTTATAAGCATCAAGCCAATAAGTTATCATAAATTCTCCCTATTACAATTAGCTTTTAATTAGGAGCCAAATATTTTTTATCTTAAATTTTTGAATGTGTGGTATATATCTCAATTGCTTCACCATAACATAAAAATATGGGTCCCTAAAGGAGGTTAGGAATATATGTTAGTTACGAGTTCCCTTCTATAATTAAATATCTTGAAAATGATGGAAAGATATTAATAAATTATGTCATTATAAGAAAAAGATGAAACTGAAAAGATACCATTGTCAATAATATTTGTTCATACAATGTTATTGTTAAAATAATAAAACAAAATGAAAATCTTAAACTTAAGCCTATTGAAGAATGTAGACATAGAGAAGATTAACCAAAATAGAAAAATACAATTTAAGCAGAATTAAACGTATTTTCAAAACATGAATTTTTTGGACATGTAGTCCAAACATTTGAAGGTGTAAAGTCAATATGGTACAAATGGTATTTGTGTAAAAAACAAAATGATAAAAATAAAATTGTTAAATATAAAGTATGACTTATAGCATAAGGACTTTTGCAAAAACCTGGCATTGATTATGAAGAGATATATTCTCTTCTGGTGGATGTAATCACTTTTAAATATTTTATTACTCTGGTAGTATATAAAAATCTTAATATACATCTAATGGATGTTGTTATAGCTTATTTATATGGCTTATTAGATAGTGAAATTTATATAAAAATCCTTGCAAGATTTAAAATGCCAAACGCTCCTAAAAAATTATTTAATATGTTTATATAAATCCTTATATGGATTAAAACAATCTAGGTGTATATAGTGTAATCATCCTAACAAATATTTGTTGAATGAAAATTATAAAAATGATCTAATTCATTCATATGTTTTCATAAAAGGATCTAGAATAAAATTTGTCATCATTGTTATATATGTTGATTATTTAAATATTATTAAAATTTTTAGAGAGTTGCAAAAAGTAGTTAATTGTTTAAAGAACGAATTTAAAATAAAAGATTTTGAAAAAATAAAATCTTGTTTCAACTTGTAAATAGAGCACTTAACAAATAAAGTTTTTCTTCGTCAATTAACTTATATTAAAAAAATCTTAAAACAATTTTATATAGATAAAGCATAACTACTAAATATCCTAATAGTTGTAAAATTACTAGATGTGAATAAAGACCATTTTTGTCACTGAGAGAATGATAAAGGACTTCTTGATCCTGAAATATTATATTTTGGTATTATAAAAGTATTAATTTATCTTGCTAATTCAATATAATTTGATATTGCATTTTTTGCAAGTTTATTAGTAAGATTTAGTTCTTCTTTGATAAGAAGACATTGGAATAAAATTAAGCATCTATTGTAATATCTTTGAGAGACCATTAATATGGGGTTATTTTATTTAACTAACTCTGGATCATAGTTAATTAGCTATGTAGATACAAGATACTTATTCAATGAACATAAAACTTGATGTCAAATTGGTTACTTATTTACACATAGACATACAGTTATATCATAGCACTCTACAAAATAAAACTTTAGTTGTTGCTTTTTGAAATCATGTGGAGATAATTGTAGTATATAAGGCAAATCGAGAATATATTTGGTTAAAGTTAATAACCCAACATATTTAAAAAATGTGTGGTTTACCTTCAAAGAAAAAAATTCCAATAATATTGTAAAGAGATAATAAAACAAGTATAACTCAGTTAAAATGATGATATATTAAAAAAGATAAAACAAAACATATTTCACCAAATTTTTTTTACTAATGATATTTAGAAAATTGGTCATATAAATATTCAACAAATTCATTCATGTAATAGTTTGACAAATTTATTCACTAAGGCATTATCAATTGCTAAACTCAAGAAGTTAGTGTACAATATTAGATGTATCAATTCAAAGAGATAAGTGACATTGTCATTAGGGGGAGTAAATGACATGATATACTATTTTTTCCTTATCATGGTTTTGTCCCACTGGGTTTTCCTATTAATGTTTTTAATGAAACAACTTACAATAGGTATTTAATTATTGTGTACTCTTTTTTTTTTCATTAAATTTTTATTCTATTAGGTTTTTCCTAAAAAAGTTTTAACAAGGTGCATTGTTTGTTAATAGACAATCAAGAGGAGTGTTGTAAATATTATAGTACTATGGATGTCCATAACCCCCCCCCCCCCCAAGAGTGACCTTCTAGGATCATTTTTTGTCTTTAATAGCATATATTATATAATACCTACCAAAAGATTTATATTGTATAATTATATCAATTAATTTTTCTATTTATATTATTGTAACTTTTAAGTTAATCTTTTTGTATGAAAAGTTTATAAATAGAAGTTATGTATGAAATGATTAGTATTCTAAGTGAATGGGAAGTACTCTCATAGTTCTCTTTTTAATGTTCTCATGTTATATTTCTTATATTTTTATTATTTTTATAACAAGATTAACACTTAATCTTTTTACAACCTTCAATTTAATAGAAAGTCACAAGTTTTTACAACCTTCAACTCCATAAGTTTTTCTTCCAATAACCTAAAAACTTTAACCATTAGGTTTTTCACAAACTTCCCAATTGAATAAATGTATCTTCAAGAACCAGGAAGAGATAAAAATGATAAAAATAAAGTATTTAGCTTGTGTTTTTTTTTTTTTTATACTTCTCTTTCTTGACCTTCAATGGTTGAATGGAATTGGTGTCTGGGAAGCATATAAATGCAATGTTTTTAAAACCAGACTGGTCATTGAACAGGTGGAGATACTGGTTCACGGTTCATTGGTCGAACCGGTGATAATTAAATATATTATTTAAAAAAATTTTATGTATTAAAATTTTAATATAACAAATAAATATTAGTAAATTTTAAATATTTGATTACTAATTTAACATTTCTTAAGATATTACAAAAATTAATGTTTAGTTTAAAATAAAAATTATCTATGATTAAAAATTAAGAATATTTAATATTAAATTTTTAAAATTTCTAAATTATATTAAGATTCTATTTATTATTAAAAAATAAAATAATAAATAATAATTTTAGCTAAGTATCTTGATATTTGAGAGCAATATTATTAGGAAATTGAACATGATAAAAAGTAAATATAAAAAATAATTAATTATACACATTTTATTTCTCTTTTAAAAAAAAAATCATATTTCAACCCCCTCATCTTTTTTATTACCTTCTATTTTTAATTTGTCAAAATTATTTAAAATGAATTATTATATTATATAAATGCAATGTTTTTAAAACCAGACCGGTCATTGAACAGGTGGAGATACTGGTTCACGGTTCATTGGTCGAACCGGTGATAATTAAATATATTATTTAAAAAAATTTTATGTATTAAAATTTTAATATAACAAATAAATATTAGTAAATTTTAAATATTTGATTACTAATTTAACATTTCTTAAGATATTACAAAAATTAATGTTTAGTTTAAAATAAAAATTATCTATGATTAAAAATTAAGAATATTTAATATTAAATTTTTAAAATTTCTAAATTATATTAAGATTCTACTTATTATTAAAAAATAAAATAATAAATAATAATTTTAGCTAAGTATCTTGATATTTGAGAGCAATATTATTAGGAAATTGAACATGATAAAAAGTAAATATAAAAAATAATTAATTATACACATTTTATTTCTCTTTTAAAAAAAAATCATATTTCAACCCCCTCATCTTTTTTATTACCTTCTATTTTTAATTTGTCAAAATTATTTAAAATGAATTATTATGTTATATAAAAAAATTTAAAAAAAAAAATTGCTTCAAACCGGTTTGACCGATTTTTTTGTCCGGTTTTTTACCGGTTTTCACCGGTTTTTGACCGGTTCTTGACCGATTTTTTGCTTGACTGGTTTTTCAACTTAACCGAATCGGACCAGGGACCGGTTCCCGATCGAACCAGCCGATCCGGTCTGGTTTTCCAAACATGGTATAAATGTATTAATAGCCTCCATTAACTTCCAACGTCAACCTCTTTTGCTTTTATAATGCTTCCAAACTTTTTATTTTGTTGTTATTAGTATTTTGACTACATGTTTACCATCTTTAAAAAAAAAATTAAGAAAAATGCTTTAAAGAAAAAATATTAAACGTAAGTGTTTCATTTTTCTGTTAAGTCATAGCAAACAAAGATTATTATATTCTCAAACGCATAATCTATATAATTTTATAATGCTACTAGCATATTATTCTAATATGAATGGTTTGTCTATTTTAAATGATATAAATGTTATCTTATAATACATCAAAATATTGAAAAAAAAATTGCTAATATGTTATTCGCACAATAAAAATCAACTAATTTTTAGTGTCTTCCACGGAATAAATTTTCTATTGAAAATTAGTTTCCACAAAACAACGTAGCTTTCGCTATGTGAATATTTTAATTTTAAAAAAATTGCTTCTATCTTTTATTTTGAATAATTAAAATATTTTTTTCTATAATGCTCTTAACAAGAAAAAATATTTTTTCTCTCTATGTTATCTAAACAACATAGAATTAACTTATTTTTCTTAAAAAATCATAAAAAATTTGGAAAAAAATAAAAAATAATTTATACCAAAATATATAAACCAATCCTTATTGTCCTCTTTATTTTCCTTTGTACTTTCCTTTCATTTGGTGGGGTTGGTTGGGTCGAATAACTGTCGTCTATTTGGTTGGTTCAGCCTTTGAAATTTGAAAGTGTGTTTACCCATTGCCACCTGAAACTAACATTCTACATGAATAACCATTTTCAAATTAATTTATAATTTCTTCTCCTTTTGGGCACCACTTCCCGAACAATTTTAATTATTGATGGCTTCCTTTCTTTCTCAGTTTTGACCATCCTCAGTCGGCACAATACCAAACTAAGATACAACGACGAAGAAAGGTAGATTGGAGAAATGCAGTTGCTGGGTTTGACAGTTAGTTTGCAAAGCTTATAAGAACCTTTCAGAGACACGTGTCATCCACAAACAACACTTTGGATACCTCCGTATATATATATATATCACAGCCCCCATTCTCCTCCTCTTATTCTAACCCTCCGTCCTTTCTCTTCCAGCTTCTGTTCTGTTCTTAATTTATCATCGTTGGAAGAGCCTAGATGAGACCACCAGCACCTCCTGGTGGGCCTGGGCCTGGGCCACCAAGTCCTCCAGGCCCATGGCTTGGACCGCCGAGCATTCTTGGCAACTTCTTCCAAGGACTCTGCAGCGCCGTCTCTTCTTGGTTCGTATCCAACACGTTCTCGTTTTTCTTTAGAAATCTAATATGTTTGCTGTTGAAATGGAAAACTTACTTCTCATTCTATGCGTTTTGGCAGTTTATATGTAGTCTGCTGCTGCTGTTTGCTACAAGATTGTTTTGGTGGTCCAACTCAGCCTGCACCCTCTCCAGGGGCCCCACCTCCGGCACCGGCACCGGCACCGGCACCCCCACCACCACCACCACCAGCACCAGCACCAGCACCAGCTCCTCCTCCACCTGGTCCACCTGCGCCTTACTTTCCTCCACCACCCGCAGCTCCTGGCCCTCCTGGGCCCCCTGGACCATTTGGGCCTCCACCTGGGCCATTCGGTGGCCCACCAGGTCCGCCTGGCCCTCCGCCAGGACCCCCACCTTATTAACTGATGAATGCAGCCCCAGTTTTGTTGAGAAATTCTTGCATGCACTGGGTAATGTATACTTAGCGGTTAGAATTTATTTTATATATGAGAAGGATTCGCTCTATGGATGTACGTAGGAGTTATGTATGAAATAAGCGTTTACCGTTAGGTATACATCACATCCTGGAATTTTTTAATTTTGCTAGTAAGGCGGATTCATGCTAACCAAACAGCAGCAAATCCTTAAACCGTTTTAAAAATGAGGGAATTGCATTGCTATTGTAGTCTTGAATAAGATGCTATTTGCATTAGAAAGAGTATCTTATCTCATGGTGGTACCATGAGATAACTCTGAAGTTATCAACACTTCTTTCTCATGGTTTGGTTTTGTATATTGAGAGGAGTAGTGTGATTTGAGCCATAAATGTATCCTATTCCTTTACTTGAACACAGTCAATTTATTGAGCTTAAACTTCTAAGTGACATATAATTGGGCTTGCTATGTCGTTTCATAATCTCTTTAGCACATTGGAATAGACTTGTGGCAAATGGGAAAGGGATTCCTATGCCCGCACACATTAATTTGTTTGTGGCCGTTGACTTAAGGTTTGGTTGAGAGGGGGATAATGCAAAACAAGACAAGAAAGAGTAATTTAATTAATTTTTTTTTCTCATTTACTTTTCTAATCTAAACATATTATAAGGTAAAAAAGTGTGAGGTTTTATTTAAAATAAACAATTCAAATTTAGAATTTTATTTTTTTCCTGTTCCTTTTATTTTCTCTCCCTCTTAAACAAACTCTTATGGGTGAGAGATTTTATTAATTCTTTTTATGAATAAAGATGTTCAAACTAATATTAATATTTTCTTAGAAAAGTTTCTTCAAATGAATATAAGGGTCTGGAGATCATTTTTTGGAGGTAATGATT
The DNA here is from genome assembly GCA_032878935.1 of Erythrophleum fordii. NCBI lineage: Eukaryota > Viridiplantae > Streptophyta > Magnoliopsida > Fabales > Fabaceae > Erythrophleum > Erythrophleum fordii. Next base: position 38,465,129 of record JAVQMF010000055.1, on the reverse strand, counting down.
CCAAAAATTTTGTCAAACTTTGACTGAACGTTCTAAAATTAACTAAATTAAAAAATTTTCGCTAATCTATGATGAGTTTTATTTTTAAGAAGTCTTTGGCTGTTTCTTTTCCTTTTATTTTCTCTCTGCTAAAAAACTATTATGGGTCAGAGATTTTATTAACTTCTTTTATGAATAAAGATGCTCAAACTAATATTAATATTTTCTTAGAAAAGTTTCTTCAATGAATATGAGGGTCTGGAGATCATCTTCTGGAGGTAATGAGTCCAAAAAGTTTGTCATACTTCGACTCGAACGTTCTAAAATTAAATAAATTAAAAATTTTCACTAATCTATGATAGGTTTTATTTTCAAGAAGTCTTCCTCTTCTTCTTTTTATTAAGTTGACCAGTAAAGTAATATATATTAATAAACGGACTTTTCAATTAATTTTTATTATAATATTTTTATTGAGTTTTTTAGAAGTAAATTATTCAAATATTCCTTGAATTTTATTAAAATTACATGAACATCCCTTCTTCTTAGGTGGACCGATGAAGTAATATATATTTGTAAACGGACTTTTCAATTATTTTTTATCATTATATTTTTCTTGAGTTTTTTTAAAGTAGACTGCACAAATATTTCTTGAATTTTATTAAAATTATATCAACCTTTTTTTTTAATATACACTTTGTTCTCTTGAAATTTAAAGCTATATTTTAGTCTAATTTTAAAATTTTGCCCTAAAATACCCTATATTAATTTCATTTTTTTAACTAAAATACTTCTTTTCATATCATCAACAATTCATGAGAGTTGATCTACTAATAAGAAAATCTAATTCTTGCCAACAAAAAAAACTTAATATGTTCTTAGTTTAATAAAGTATTTTAATAAAAAAATAAAATTAGACTAAAATATATTTTTTAAAATAAAAAATATGTAATTTCAGTAAAGTTTGAAAAATATATAATTTCTTTTTATGGTCGAAATTTTGGAGTTCATGTACGTTCGTTTATTTCGCCTCTTCCACTTTAAGCAAAATTTATTGACGTGCTGGATAAAATGTGGATCAAATTCCAAATCAAGGCCAAATCAACAGCCCGTTTTAGTAGGTAAAAAATTAAGTATAAAAATATAAATGAAAATGAAAAATAAAAAAGTGATTTTAGATATAAAAAATAATTTTAATATCCTTATTTTTAATAATTAAATAATAATTAATAGATAATATCAAATAATAATTAAATTATAATTAAAAAAATAAAATTATAATTCTCTTCAACTTTCACTTTACTTTTCATTTCGTAGGAGGATACCAAACGGGCCGCAAGGAAAGGCCGAACGACGCACACAGAATTTTATAATTAAAATTAAAAAAATTTTCAATTGGATATTTGGCCTATGATATAAGACTCTTGTTATAAAATATTCAATTTCCACAAGATATGCGGACCTAAATTTTTAACTTTATCTAATGTCAAAATACGCAACTTCCTAAAAGTTGAGCTTCGATACTTCAGATTAAAGGAACACAAATGGCAGAATAACCGTTGTGCCACTGATAAAAGGAAAATAATAATAATAATAATAATAATAAAGAGTAAATTATATAAATTTACTATCTATTTTAAAATATATTTTAGTTTATTTTAATTTTTTAATTAAAATGTCCTCTATAAAAATATGTAATAGGGTATTTCAGTTTTATATATATATAGGTTAATAAAAAGTATTTTAATAAAAAAATTTAAAATTGAATTAAAATATAGTGTAAATTTATATTTTAAAAAATATTTATTCAATTCTTCAAAATAAAAAGAAAGTTCATATAATTTTAGCAAAATTTAAGAAAAATTTATATAATAAGTAAATGTTTGTAAAGTGACATGTACTTTCATGAAATTGTGATTTCTGATAATTATATTTTAAAAATATAATATTTCCACTTTTAGTTATTATAAATACTCTTAAAATAGTTTTCTATAAAAAATTTTAACATTACCATATTTGACATATTGTACTGAAAAAAAAAACACGTAAGAATTAAACTAAATTTTATCCTTTCTAAAAATGGTATGAATCCTGCTGGCAAAAACATAATTAAATTTGGTCCCATGATCTTTCCAATGAATTCATGATCGCATGCACAGCGACAGCGATCGCCCCCAGGCCATTGTGGGTTGTCGCATGGTGCTTTTATTTCAATGGATGAGGTATTAAATTGAACAATAAAATATATCTGAAAAGAATATTAGTTGTTCATATATTATAATAAAACCCTATCATTTGATCCAAGGTATTAAATTGAATAATAAAATATATATGAAAATAATATTAGTTATTTATATCTTATAATAAAACTCTAACATCTTGACCCCAACTGCTCTAATGGATAAAATATTACATTGAACAATAAAATACAGTACTCCAAACACGCAAATTCCAAATCCTAATCCTCATTTACAATTACATAATTTGAATTACATCTTCATCCTAACAACTTCTTTATTACATTAATGTCGATATTCTTATGTATGATACAAATGTTTTCATCTCACTATATATCTCAAATACTACTTGTTTCATCAACTTATAATACTTGCCAATCTCTAGCGAAATTTCTAGACTTGGTGACTACTTTATCTTCTATGATGATCCCTGTTTTGACAATGATATTTTCTTTTGCTACTTTGCTCCGACGACTTTTCAAATTCACAAGAATATGGTCCACTTCAGCTTGCAACTTATTCACCTAAAATAAATTTGCTTCGAGGCCTAATTGAACACACATCTCAATGATGCGGCCTAACACCACTTTAATTAGCACCTCGACCCCTTTTAACTTGATATTAAGATTCATGCTCTAGCACAAGAGGCCCCATAAAAAAACAACCCAATTTATACAGTTCAGGTCAAAAAAATTTCCACCAAGATCTTTAGTATTGCGGATTCAAACTTTTCCTCCAAATTACTAAGGTAGCCAGCCACCTCTCACGTTTTTCTCCAACATGCCTCATATAAATTTTGACCAGTGAGACACACAAAGTAACACAAACACTATTTTCTTGGTAGAATGTACCAATCCTCAACTCTCTTTTTAAGCTAACATGTCTAATCACCTTGTATATTTTTTTTTTTTTACTGGTCTCACACGAAATTCAAAATTCAAAACTCTTAACCAATTCTCGCCCTCCACGTGTCCACACCGAAATCACCCAAATTGTGCTTCCGCAGTCAATGAGAAATGAGAAATGCAAATTCTAACCCAAACTTCTAACCCTCCTCGGCAATGAGAAATGACAGATCCAGGAATACCTTTCAAGGAATGATGTTAAGGAAGAGGTACAAGCACCTCTGTCAATAAAATCAGGACGGAAGGGTTTCAAAAGAAACTTGACTAATGGAGTCTTGCCACCTTTTCTGAAACAAGGGGGTTCAAACTCAGATTCATTGCCGGACTCCTAAGCATCTGAAAATGAGTACCAAGTATTAGGCAAGGAACTAGGAGAGGTTGAAGATGAAGTAGAGACCCTTGAAGAGGAGAAGATTGCACTTTTGGATTAGCTTGTCGTGTTGGAAGACCTCGTTGATCCTTCAGAGATGCACTCCTAATATTTGCAATGATCTTGCACTTCTTTATGTCATTTCATCTTCCGATTATGGCACCTGTATATTGTCATCTAGTTCCTGAAATAGAATTCAACGTTTGGCTTCTGTTGCATGGCTCTTCAGAAATTGATGGATGAAAAGTTATCTGAAGGTTCAACCTCTCAATCACTCGTTGGGTCTTGGACGCAAAATTGAAATAGAATTGCTTTAGTGTAAATGTCTTTTGTCTTAATAGCTTCATGTTACTTGTTTACAGTGGCCATTTACCGTTTGGAGTTGTACAGATTTTAATGAATTATTATTCATTGTTTATTGAAGGCAGCAAAATTGTCGTTGAATAATTGACTTGAGAGTACAAAGTTGACTGTCGAATTGATTCTGGATAAGGATGACCCCAGTATCATTCATGAAAGTTGTCGCATTTTATTGTTCCTCTATAGAATTTTGATCATATGACTATTCTACAGCAAAAATGAGCTTAGGCTTACACAAGTGAAGAGGCTAGATGTTACTTATGCCCCAGAAGAGCTTCCAATGTGCTAGGTATGGTACTATCACTATATTTGAGTATCTATTCTCCAGAAATTTAAATTTGCAGTGTAAATCAAGATTATACTGGGATTAGCCAAGTGTTTTGATCTCAAATCAAGTTATAGGCGAAGATGCTATATAGGGATATTAAATTATTGCAAAAGAATTACATCAATATTAATTGCATAAAACAAGTGAATCCAACAAATTTTTTGTTTTTATGTTTTCAAAACCTGTTCCCCAATCAAATTTTCTAAACAATTTTTCCTTGATTGACTTCTTATTCCCAAAATTTGTTTTGAAAATTAATTTGACAGAATTGTTCTAAGAATATAAAAACAGAAAACAGAATCAAACAGGTACTAACTGACTAAGAGACGAAACTCCCACAACATCACCTAACGATATATAATAGATTCAGCTGTGGAGGAGGTGAAGAAATCGCATGTATACCAAGCTCTTTTGTAAGACTATAAGAAGCCAACTAACCTGGAGAAACATTGTCTTCTCTAGAAATACAATTAACTTCAATCCACTAGTCCTTCTTAATCCACTCTATTATTCTATCAAGAATATGATTATTCATCGTCACGCCGTCTTCGAGTTCTGTAACATACTTTACCTATATGAAGAAAGAAGCTAATTTTAATAAGAATAATTCACATGATCTTCTTATATATATATATAACATATCCTTTCATTTTTAGTATAAAATATTTATGATTATAAAGAAGTAAAATATAAAATAAGTGTAAAATAAGAAAAAATATATTTAAAATATAATTCAATTTTATCTATTAATAATTTTATCAAATAATTAATAAGTGAAATGTTATAGTGACAATGTTGTTGCTTGATTTGGGAACCCAACCTCTACTTTTTGTCACATATCTTTCCGTGGAAAGCTGAATACCCTACATGCGGTTAATCAACCTCTTTTTTCCCTGAGCCCATTTCCAATGCTGTATCATATGTAATAAGTAAGAGTACATATAGAGTTATTATTTTTCTTTCCGTCATTTTTTTGTTCTTTCTTAACTACATGTCATGCATTTTATTACTAAATACAAGAGATTTTGATTGTACTAACACATATCTTCACACCAAGTATCTTATTGGCAATTTGGAAAATGTAAGTAGGTAGCTACAGGGATGGATGAAATACCGATCTTGCTTTTTCACCCCTTTTGAAAGACTCAGGACTAATGTGAATTGCTCATCCGCCCATTGAATTACAACCACATAACATATGGATACAGATAAGACAAAAACCATTGAAATACCCAAGCCCAACTCTTCAACTTCATGCCAAACCATTGAAGGTCAACCCAAACGTTTCAACTTCTTTTGGAAGGTTTGGTGCAATGTATTGTGGATGTGCAATCTCTGAAATTTGTTTAGATGCACCTAATGCATGGTGCACGTGGGGTAATTAATTGTTAGAATTTAATTTATAAAAGTGGGATTTATATGTTATACAAGTGGCATCCATGTATAAAATAAATTTTAATAATTAATTATATAAATAATATAGCACAATAAGTATATATCAAAATTGCTTGTGCAATCTTTATCATGGACTGGTCCTCCCCCCCCTTCCTTTTTTGGTGCAATATTATATTGTGTATACTGTATTCTCCAATATTGTCATGTAGTAATGAATTAAATCATTAATTAATGTGGGTTTATAGCATTTTATTCTTCATATTGACTTAGTTAACAAATTACTTGCCATAAAAAGTGATAGTTTTTATTTTTTGACTTTTGTTTGTGGTTCTCCAATTTTTTAGGGTTTACTATTTATTTCTATAAATATAAAGGGAAGAATAATTTGGTCATGACAAGAAAAATAAAATATCAACAGAAATAAGTATCAAACTCATTTAACTAATATCTTACGATTTTTTTGGTCTTATTGATTATTTGATTGTTATTGTCAACTTGTATTTTTTATATTATTTTTGTTATGATAATAGAGAAAAGAATTTTACTATATAGAAAACCTCTAACTATTGATAAATTTTTTAAAAAGAAAAACCTCGAAGAAATAAGTTCAAAGATCACTGAAAGATGATTTTTTTTTTTTATAGATTGTATGATTACTTATTTTAAAAGAAAAATTATTAAAAATTTAACATTAATTTAATTATTAGTAAATTTTATGACATAAATAAATATCAAGTTCAGTTTCGATAATAAAAAGGAATGTTATATATATATATATAATATGCCCTTTAAAAGCCAAATTCAAGAAGTTCTAATATTTTTAAAATCGGACTGGTCATTGAACTGGTGAAGGTACTGATTCACGGTTCATTGGTCGAACCGGTAATAATTAAATATATTATTTAAAAAATTTTATGTATTAAAATTTTAATATAACAAATAAATATTAGTAAATTTTAAATATTTGATTACTAATTCATTATTTCTTAAGATATTATAAAAATTAATGTTTAAGTTAAAATAAAAATTATCTATAATTAAAAGTTAAGAATATTTAATATTAAATTTTTAGAATTTCTAAATTATATTAAAATTATACTTATTATTAAAAAATAAAATAATAAATAATAATTTTAGCTAAGTACCTTGATATTTGAGAGAAATGTCATTAATAAATTGAAGATAATAGAAAGCAAGTATAAAAAAAATTAATTATACACATTTTATTTATCTTATATTCTATTTCTTTTTTTTTTTAAAAAAAATTATATTTCAACTCCCTCATTTTTTTTATTACCTTCTATTTTTAATTTGTTAAATTTATTTAAGATAAATTATTCTATTATATAAGAAAAAAATTAAAAAAAAAAAAAGAAAATTGATTCAAACCAGTTTAAATCAGTTTTTCCAATTTGGTTTTCATCGGTTCTTGATCGATTTTTTGATTGGCCGATTTTTCAACTCAACCGAATCTGAATAAGGATCGGTTCCCAATAGAACCGGTTGAACTAACTGATCTGGTCTGGTTTTAAGAACTATGAGAAGTTCACAAAATTCACACAATCAACTCATAACTGTGTCTAATAACCGCCCATTTCGTTCTCTTTCTCTCATTTTTGGAATGCCAAAGTTGCATTAATTTTTCTATTATGGCTTAAGCTTCCATACGCTACATCTGCGTATACTTCATTCTCCATCGTATCACAAAAATTATAACTTTGAAATTCAAACTCAGATTATTCAAGCTTAAAGATGATTCTGTTATTGGTAAATCAAAACTCATTCGAAATTCAGGCTAATTTTTAATAATTACCCGTTATTTTGATATGAACAATTTTTAGTAATAGTCATAATAGTTAAATTCAAATATTAAATTTCTTCAAAAGTGACTCATAAAATAGTATACATATTTTTATAACTAACATGTTGCATATGATTAATATATAAAGATATAAGAAAATAAAAAATTATTATCAATAAGATATTAAAGTACGGTATTCTACTATATTCTACACATAATCAAATATAAATATATAGTTAATGAAGAGTAATCATTTAATTAAAATGGTCTTTAAATTATGTTTACAAAGTCTATTAACTAATTTTTGTAATCAAATAATTTTTAATAAATATTAGCAACAGTTCTTATTTGTGTATAGATTTAAGAAGTTGGTGCGGGTCTAATACTGGTAATGATATCATAAATATCCCTGTTACACAAGAATGCATGAGAGTTGGGCAATATTTGTTTTTGGTTTTTTTTATGTGTTTTGTTTTGGGAGGGAGGCTGGCGGGTTTTTTATTACCCATCTCTCCTTTATTTTCTTTTGTCTTATTCCATATTTATCTCATAATTCATTTTTTTTTAATTTTGCCTTAAATCCAAACCCACAAGTATTATGTATGCATTTGGAAACATGTTAATGTACTCGCGTTTCGGCCCAAACCAAGGTTTGCACAGGAGAAGCAAGCTCATTTATTGCATGTTTGGATCCACGTTCAATCTGCTGCACCATCACTCTGGGTAGTGCGAAAATCATGTTGGGTTAAAAGTATTTTATACCTACTTTCTGCCAACGCAAATGTATTGCATTAAAGGCACGTTAATTACTCCAATGGCTAATGTCCTTTATACCCAAACTAGTTCGAGGATACAACAAACGCAGAGGATACATCTCAGCAATCTCTACCAATCTTGTTGCATGTAAACCTACTTCTCTGTTTCACTGTTTTTGCAGATACATCTCAGCAATCTTCTTCATCTTCTTCCTCTGATTTGTTTCTAACGTGGAGCTGCTTTTAGTTAGTGATGGGGTTGCTCTTTCATCTTCTTCCTCTACTCTGTTGCAGGTAACGTCTTCTTCCTCCTTAATAAATGACAACTTTGGTTTGTACCAGAGCACATTTGCTGTGGTCCGCTGGTTCATACTTGGACCAAAAGGGTTCTCACAATAATGCACTATTGTTAGTTCTGCCTTTGTACTTTCCGTTATTTCCTACTTTCTAAGTGAACTTTCAGTTCCACCTTCAAGTTTCCCCTCATGTTAATTTAAAAAACAGGGTTGAAAATTAGTATTGTTCCATATCCATCTCACCCTTCCCCACACCAAGATTTGAACTCATGCAGGTTTCAAAAGCATTTATCCACAAGTCAACGACAAATTTGTTTTTAGTATATTTCTGCAACACTTTACATATATTATATGTAATTAGTTTTGTTTTTAGTACTTCATATTTAAAACTAAAATTTGGCTTACCCTTACAAAAGTCATGATGTAATAGTTTTTTTTATAATAAATAATTTTAGAATAAAAATTAATTAATATTGAATTCAAATTTTGGTGTTTGTGTATTATGACTTAACAACATTGTTTAATATAAATTAGTTCATTTAATAGATCTCTAAATATATTTTAATATATTTGTTATTATTAAAATTTTGATAATCTTATGTTAAAGTTTAATTAGGCGAATATTATATGTTATTTTAATGCCCTAAATATACATGATTCTCCAAATATATATATATATATATAAATGATTCTCCAAAGTAAAATTAACTTATATGTTATGTGATACAACTTATATTAAATCATTTGAGTGAATTAGTTCAAATGATATATATTTATAGTATTAAAATAATATATGATTTATCATGTCAATAAAATATTAACAAAATTTTAACAATAAAGACTAAATTAATTAAAATTTTTAAATTATAAGAATATAATTATAAATTTGTTAAACTGTAAGAACTAAATTAAAATCTAAGTAAAAATATAAGGATACAAAAAGTTGTTTTTCAAAATAAAAATACTAGATAACAAAAAATAGAAAAATAAAGGGTAATTTAAGTTGTATATTTTATTTTTCTCATACGTCACAACTATATATATATATATATGTATGTATGTATAATCAGCACCCTATAGTTTAAATGGATAATTTTGAATTGCTAAATGTGAATTTACTCCTAAAAATGATTTCAAAAGACTAAGAAATAGGTTAAGATATAAATGAAACTTATTTTTCAACAATAAAACCATTTATTATAAGTACATCACATGATTGTTTATATTAAATTTAAGGTAAAATTTATTACATGAGAATTGAAGAACACACTTTAAATTATAGGAAACAAATTTATTTCAAATCAAACTAAATAAGTCTAAACTATTATATATATATATATATATAATGTAAAATATCAATGTCTCAGTAGTTAATAAAAGTTTACAATAAGATATAATTCTATTATTAAGTTATTTATTAGTTCAAGTTAATTTATGAATGTACTAGTGAAATCAAAAGAAATATTAGTACAATTGACTTATAACTTAATAGTATATGTAAAATATATTTTAAAATTTTATTATTATCAGAATTTAATTATCTCATTTTAATAGAGCCAATATATTCTTTTAATATTTTGAAGTTAATTGTTACATATTGATTTATTTATTTAGATTGTATACTTTTTTGGTGGTAAGTAAAAAAATAAAATTATTAATTTTACTATAATTAAATTAAAGTTGTTAATTAGAAATTTATACAAAAAATATTTTGTAAATATATTAAATATATTTTTAATAAAAATAAAGTAATAAATATTAAAAATATATTTATATTACATATTATTATTTATATATTCTTATATATAATAGTTTGTTCTAATCTAACAAAAGCACATCCTTAGAGTAATAATCAAGTTGAAGTATAGATACACCATGTCTTGAATAAAAATACCATTAAAAATATTTTTTTAAGAAATGACACAAAAAAAAAAGTCATAATGTTGGCTTTTTTTAATTATTATTTTGCATAAGTTCTTGTGCCGTTAAAGGGTTTTATAGCAATTGCTAAAATCACAGATGGTTTAACGACAGTATTTAACAATCATCAAAACTACTGCTATCATTAACGTTGTACTTTTTACATGCATCCTTCTTCTCATGCTCCCTCTAATATAGTATGAAATTATTGAAATTTGCATGAATCTTTGATGAATAATAGTTTATTAATGATTTTTTTTTACCTTATAAAAATAATATAACATTTTTATATATTCAAAGACATTTGTCAACAATTCTGATATTATCGATGTATCTTTGATATTTATTTAACACAGTGTTAATGCGATATACCATATAAACTCAAAAAAGAAACCTAATAAAAAAAGATTTATTTATAAAAAACTTAAATATAAAATGAGTTAGGTTAGGTTCAAATTTTTTTATGTTAAACTCGAACCTAACTTGTTTAGTAGTAAATTTTTTTAATATTAATTAATAATATTAGTATTTTTCGTAACCTGCTAAAATGGTTGTTAAAAGATTTGAGTATTGTTTTTAAAGTTTGTCTATTGTTTTATGTTAAATTCTTATGAAGTTGCAGTGGGTTTTATCACAACCTCATTGGAGGCTTGGTGCGTATAGAAAAGAATTTTGTGATTTCTGATCCTAGACTTGTAGATAACCCAATTGTAAAATAAGTTTTGATTTCTATTGTGCTTGAAAGCATTAGGTGCTATTATCATTGTTATTTAAATGGCTAGATTGTCTAATCTTTAACTCTACGTATGACAGACAATACAGATATCTTTCATTCTCAAACGATGTAATTCTAAGTCTACTTGACATCTACTGCATTTTACTTCTTAAAAGTTCATTTAAAATTGTGCAACCATATGGCTATAACATATAAAACTCTGTTTTTGTGTTGGTTTGTTACATTAGTTGTTTTTTGTTGAATTTTCTTTTCACTCTTTATTATTTTGGCAAAATAAAATTATTGTTTTATAGGTCGGGGGATTGAATTGTTTTTAACGAGGCTGGGCTCAGACCCATTTTTTGCAAATAATATTGGGCCTGGGCTCCTTTTTTTTCGCAATTTTTTATTTCACATATCTAGCCTATTATCAAATTTAATTCTTGCACACAGACACTTGGCTTTTCAAAAAGTTTTGATTAATTTCTCAAAAAAAGATAACATCCATGCCTAAATAATCTTTTTTTTTTTTTTAAAGTAATTTTAGGATTAAAACGTTTATACCCCTTTTTTTTTGTTGGGGGCGGGGGAACACAGCTAATAAAAAAGCATTTTTGGGTCAAAGTTTAGAACAAGATAGGTTTGGTATATTAATAAAACAACACGGACATGTCAAATTTAGACTTGAGCATGTAATCCATTCCGAATCCAGTATTGTTTTTGTTGAATCTTCACATATCGGAACTCAGACCTATTCAGACAAAGAAAATAAAATAAAATAAAATGAATAATTTGTTCTCAAAGATTAATTAATCTGAAATTAATTAATAAAATTATAAAATGTGAAGAGCAACTACTTGTAACTTGATGTGTCAACTTTTGATGAAGAAAAATAAGAGTTTGTTGAAATTGTAATGCATTGTTTATCTCTGTGTGTGTGTGTGTGTGTATATATATATATATATAAAATACAAATAAAAGACGGGATAAGTAATATACAACCTAGGGTCTGACTTAGTGAAAATGCTCAACACTTGTTTTTTTAAGTAATTTTGTTATACATAATATAAAAACTATTTTTAGAAAAGAAATGGGAATTTGTCTGTACTGACAGGTATCGTGTGGGATAAAGACATGAATGAATGATTTGGAACAAACGTATAGAGAGAGTGTTAATGAAATGAATGGAACATAAGAGAGACAGGCTCGATTGAAAGAGTGGATGATGCTTATCCGCTAGAAGCGTGTGGCTGGGTGATATCAGATGAAGAAGAGAACACCGACCAGTGTGTGAGGCGTGGATATGAGTCAGCCCCCTCACCTCCTGTCTGCCCCATCCTTACCCTCTGAGTCCTTCCGTGGCTCCCACTTCCCTCCCGCCCACTACTTTTCCGCTTGCCAATTTGGAATTGGTACGCCTACCTCATCACGCATCAACCACCAATACTTTTTTTTTCAAATAACAAATTACTTTTTTTTTTTAGGTGTTTTACGCAAGTTTGGATTTTTTTCCCTTTATTTTTTATCAATTAAAAAAATATATTTGAAACTTATTTAAATGATGAACTCTATGTGGTTATTTCTCTTCGAAAGGGATAGAAAATTATTAAAAAAAAGAAAATAGAAATAATTCATGTTAAAGTATTTTATTATTCAATAGATTATTGTGTTGACTTCAACAATGAGTTACAAGGAACGAAATTAATTGCAAGTAGTCAATTTTGATTCTAATTTGAATTAAAGTATTTATTAAATGAATTAATTTGGAAATATTGTTCATTTAATTAAGTGAATCACCTTACAAATTAGAATTTTTACCTCGTAAAGTTTCCAAACGACTTAATTATACCAATGGTATGAGATGCACCAAAATGCATGTCCAATTCTTTAGATTTATTTTAGATTTTTTTTTGATATAAAACAAAATTATAGTAATTTTTTAATCTTAAATATAATAAAGAAAAGAAATTATTTAACTTTTTACACTTCCACATACATTTTAACTTTTATTTTTTATTATAATTTATATTTATATTTTATCTATATACTAATTTACAATTTTGAAACTAATAATTAGAAGACTCCAAAATCGCGTATATTAATATATATAAAAATAAACATTAATATTATTTATTAAAAATGAAAATGATATATGAGAGCGATGGCTTATCAATTATTTAATATTATATATGTATTTAAATAATTAAACAAACGTGATCCACTGCATGATAGGTGTACCAAATCCCAGGTTTGTCTGGTCCGTAGTGTCACACTATTCTGCGGCTCAACTTTGGCTTCCCATGGGAATGACACGTGGCGTATCCTTCTGCGAGGCTTTTCTTTTCTCTTCATGGTCCAAGAGAAAAACCGTGTCCCAGGTTCTCACCTTAAATAGCAGCATCTCACCCCTCCTTATTTGCCTCAACCTAGAATCTCGTCTTATCTTCCAATCTCACTCTTATCTTGTTCTCGTCGATTCTCAGACACCATTTTCTTTCCATATTCTTGAATTAAAATTGAATTGCGTTTTTTCTATCTTTTGAGGAATTTTGTTTTTGGCTATGGAGGTTTCGGTGATTGGGAGCTCTCAAGTAAAATTTGGAAAATCTGAATTCGCATATAGGGAAGTGGGATTCTGTAATCTAAAAGATAGTCGCTGGCTTTCGAATTCTAGGATTTGTTTTGGTCGGAGTCCCACATGGAAGAAGGCTGGGATGTCCTTCACTATCAGAGCTCTTCAATTTGAAGCCGTTCGGGAGGAGAATCGCTCTCGTTCTGCCAAAAAATCTAAATCGGTGAGTTTTCTTTTTTTGTTTTGGGTAATTTCTTTTCATTGCGTGCTGTGTTTGGTTGCTGAGAAAGTACAGGGAAAATAGTAGACTTTAGATTTTTTTTTTTTACTTGACTAAACGATTTATTAATTGTTCTGTTTTAAGGTTTAGCTTGAACTGTATATCTGTTAGCGTTATAATTTTCCACTGCAAGTTAAACGGAATCTGAAGGCTATACAAAATTAACACTTCAAAAGAAAAAGCCTTAACCCCTTGTTTGGTTTGAGGGCCTTCCCTCCTCTCCTTTTAATTTGGAGAGATTGAGAAGGGAAGTTGAAAAAAAGATTAAAATGTTCTTATTTTAATTATTAATTTTATATTTTATAAGATTTTTATAAATATAATTGAAGAAAAATTTTAACTTATCAATTAACACAAATATATTGTCATATTGAGAAAAAAATAAACATGTCAATGTTAGTTAGATACATTCTAATTTCATAAAATAAAATATATTAAATTATATATTTATCAAAATAATTATTTAATTAGTTTTATTTATTTACAAATTTTTTAAATAATTATAATTATAAATAATTTTTGACATTTATTTAATTTAGTGGTGAAAATATTAAATTTTTAAAAATAAAAGAATAATTAATTATATTATCATTATTTTTAAAATATATAAGGGATAAAATAATCTATATATTATTATTTTTTCTCCCCTCTCCTCCTGAACCAAACAATATATCTTTTCTCCTTTCCTTCGTTAAAATCCCTGCCCTCGAACCAAACAAGGCCCGTTTGCTGTTTACATTTTCTCCCCGTTTGCCGTTGTTCTCTTGAGTACTAATGTTCCTTTAGATAGTGGCCGGTGAATTTTAGTAGAGAAAACAGACTTTCTTTTTGGATGAGCTATGGTTTTGACAGTCATTCGTCATTGAATTTTCATTGATAATGCCTGAAGGACGTTTACATAGTCGAAGTCTAATGGTACATGCATGTGTACTACTTCAGTACTGCTTCTTTCAAATCTTATGCTGCATTTGTACCAGATAACACACAGTTTTGTCTGATTGAAGCCACTCAATATCCAATGTCAAGTTCAAGGCAATAAAAAGTAACTAACCTGCTTGAAATGTCATGATGCAGCAGGATAGTGTAAGGTTATTTGTGGGGCTGCCCCTGGATGCTGTTTCTTCTGACGGCAATTCAGTAAACCATGCTAGAGCAATTGCTGCTGGTCTAAAAGCTTTGAAGCTATTAGGAGTTGAAGGTGTCGAGCTTCCGATTTGGTGGGGGATTGTTGAGAAGGACTGCATGGGAAAGTATGAATGGTCAGGTTATCTTGCTATTGCTGAGATGGTTCAGAATGCAGGTCTCAAGCTCCATGTGACGCTTTGCTTTCATGGATGTAAAACTCCAAGTATCCCCCTACCCAAGTGGGTATCCCAGATTGGTGATTCGGAACCTGGTATTTTCTTTACAGATCGGTCAGGACAGCATTATAAGGAATGCTTGTCTTTCGCAGTCGATGATCTTCCTGTTTTAAATGGGAAGACTCCAGAGCAGGTCTACCAGAGTTTCTGCGAGAGCTTTAAGTCTTCATTTTCTCCTTTTATGGGCTCTACAATTACGGTAAGAATTTTGTGTTCCGGAACCAATTTTTACACTCTCAACATACACCTTATTGATATATATGATTGATAAAGTCTTAATGTCTTGTAGGGAATTTCCATGGGTTTAGGACCAGACGGTGAGCTACGATATCCATCTCACCACCGGCTACCCAATATCCGTGGAGTTGGGGAATTCCAGTGTTATGACAATAACATGCTTCGCTTTCTTAAAGAACATGCGGAAGCATCTGGAAATCCTTTGTGGGGGCTTGGCGGTCCACACGATGCCCCTACCTATGACCAGTCACCAAACTCCGGTGGCTTTTTCAAGGACGGGGGCTCATGGGAGTCTCCATATGGGGGCTTCTTCCTTTCCTGGTATGCTGATATGCTTGTAACTCATGGTGATCGCCTCCTTTCAATAGCAACTACAACTTTCGACACTGGAGTGTCAATATATGGCAAAATTCCACTAATGCACTCTTGGTACAGAACCCGGTCCCATCCGTCTGAGCTAACTGCTGGATACTATAACACAGCAAACAGGGATGGTTATGAATCGATTGCAAAGATGTTTGCTAAGAACTCATGCAAGATGATATGTTCCGGAATGGACCTGTCAGATGCATACCAGCCGCACGAAACCCTCTCGAGTCCCGAGTTGCTACTTGCTCAGATTATTTCAGCTTGCAGGAAGCACGGGGTCAAGGTTTCGGGGCAAAATTCTTCGAATTCTGAAGCTCCAGGGGATTTTGAACAGATTAAAAAGAATTTATCAGGAGATAATTTCTTGGACTCGTTCACATATAATAGAATGGGGGCTTATTTCTTTTCGCCCGAGCATTTTCCTTCGTTCACCAAGTTTGTTCAGAGCCTTAATCAACCAGAATTGCATACAGATGATCTGCCTGCTGAAGATGAAGAAGCCACTGAATCTCTAGTTAAGAGCTCAGAATCAAGCATGCAGTTGCAAGCAGCCTAGAAGTGATTAATTTGTATTTATAATAATCATGTATATAATAGTTTGTTGTACCATTGCCTAAGAACAGGTTATCTTTGAAATGCAAACAGGATGCCTAATCACATCCTCGATTACCTCAAGCATTGTTACCAAGTTACTATGGTAGTATTATTCAAATGCCTACAAAGGCCAATAGTGACTACACTTGATCTGATCATCTCTTTTTGTCTCTCTCGTCAGCAACAACGAACATGATGAGGTTTGCCTCTGCTTGGAAGAAACAAACTTCTCATGAACTTTCTTTTCCCTTATTAAGGTAAGGTATCGTGATGGATGGCAACTGCTAGCGTAACTGACCATCCAAAAAAAAAAAAAAGAACTGCTTGTATGTTCTGTGTTGACAATTCTATCCCTTTCTGCTCATTTCTTCTAATTAATACATACAAAACTCCCTTCATCCCAGAACTGGCTATCTTAAAATTCATTTAGATACGTTATCTCGAAAGTGAGCTTGAGCATGACATGAGCATACGTAACTCTGTTAAATAATCAAGCCCAAAAAACAATGTTAATAAGCATATGAATCAAGTCTGAAGAGTGAACCTTTTAGTAACTTCGCTTTTTGCCGTTAGCGGTAATGTTCGCTTAAAAAATTGCAAATTGTAATCCTTTGATTTGTGAAAAGACAAAACTTAAGTATAATGTTTTGATTGTATGCTTTTAAGTTATTAAATTAATTATAATGAGTAAAAAAACTTTTGTCAAATATTCAATGATGTACATCTATGCTTTTTAAGTAGACAAAAAACATATAAAAAATTGAACTTCAATATTTTCTTTTGTGAAAATGTAGTGGAGTTGTGTTCATGCAAATATTCTTACGCAAGGGTGGAGAAGAGATCGTGGCAAGAAAACAGTGACCTCGGTAAAAGCATCCCCTAACATTAAATCTCTGTACTCACCAATATGTTGCAAAACAACCAAAAGAAAGGCAAGCTGTTATAATACTTGTTAATCTATGTACAAAGTGAACTGGATACACATATGCGGAAGATAAGAAAAGTTCCAAACTATCATTCTAATTTCATAAGATCTTTCGAGAAGTGATAAATCCCGATCCAGAAAACCAAACTGAAATTCTCATTCCCGGTTTTTATTCACCTCCATCCCATTAATGCTTCCAATTACAATCTCAAACAGTTCTATCAAATCACTTCCACCAAGTGACCTTAAACCATACTGCCCAAGAAGCAAAAGAAGACTTTTAGAGATAGCCATGTAATCAGGCTGACAATTGGCATGAACAAGAGGTAATCGTCATCAAATGGCAATCTGCAAAACTGTACAAGGAAACTAACACTACCCAGAAAAATTAGACCCTTAACCAAGGAACTGTGGCTATCAATTATCACTATCATCTATGCTAGAAATTCTGTAAACAAAGTTAATTCAGTCTTAAAACACTACCCAGACATAGCTGGTAACAGCGCGGCTGTGCGCACCGAACACGGCCACCGTGTATATTGGTCTTGTTAATGAATGACTGTTGAAATATGTATCATTCACGAGCAATTTTGGTATCAAAACTGCTGAGGCAAATTGCAAATGCCTGAAATGCTGAGATGGGGTACTGGTAATCCATTGTAAACAAATCCTTCCCTACTTTTCCAAATTGGAGGATGATCTTCTCATGTTCTGCTCCAGAAGGTCCATTTTCTGGGGAAGCCACCAGCTGAAAGTTTTTAATCGAGGCAACTGTCACTCGTCCATTAAAGTTTAAACACCAACATTGGAGCTGCTCATGCCACCTGGGAGCCTTGCTTTTTAACACTAGCACCCCATCATTGCCCAGGGGTCCAGATATAGAGTTTTCAATTCGATTTGATTTTGACCGGAAAAATGGGAATGCTGGGAACTTTTCTACGTTTCTGAGAGAACAGTCAGTCTGTATAGGTGCTACCCCTCCAAGTTCAATTGCAGAGGTAGGAATGGCATCCACGACACATTTCATTCTCCTTGGGCCCCTGCTTGGTACAAATACAGGGTAAGTATTGTATTGTCTGTGAATTAAACAATTGAACAATCAAGCATTATTTTCAACCAAACAAAAATTATAGCCGAAAGGTAAAAATATATGCAAAGACAATTTAGTATAATAACTCTTAGTTATTTTCAAGCCCAGGAAGGTCTGTACAATTGCAATATGTAATGCTTACCTGGAGCCTAGCACATTTAATTCATATAAGATGCGTGCCACTGGATAGTTACCAGTAGAAACCCTGGGTGAAACTTGTTTCAGACTCCCCAGTCTAACGGAGCGGCTTTTTGTAGTCTTTGCCCCTTGGTGGGGTGGCTGGCCATCATAAATTGTGAACTTCGTTCCCAGAAAATTTGATCTTATCAGAGAAGAACGAAAACTTATAAGTCTTGGCACAAAAATGACTGAATAAGAATGGTCACAGTGCCCAGTTAAAAGTGTACCTCAGTTTCCCAACATAAGTGTTGCTCCCCTTTGACATATCATCAGCATCTAGAGAGATGATATAATCTGTACCGGTAGGACGTCTACACTTGCGTGCGGCCAGAAGGAACTTTCCATCATCACCTAATGCTGCAATTGAAGAAGGCACACAGATCCAAAGAAGTTTTAGATGCTTTAGAACTTGAAAAGGAGACCAAAGCATGAAAAAGAAAAAACAGAAATAAAAAACACCATCCTTCAAATTTTCACAGAAAGAAATCAACCAAAGCTTTTAAAATGCTGAATCATAGAAGTCCCATGCAAAGTGCATTTCGTAGAAAATCATCTAACTACATCTCCTGGAAACGCATGCAGAAAGCCTAATTTGTCATTTAACATTTATGAAAGAGACTATATTCTCACCATTAGTTAAACTGAGAAACAAAAAATATGTTTGGGTTGACCGGTTGCGCTTTATAAAGCACTGGAGAAGATTCTCCCTTGGGCCACGCTGTCAAAATTTATCACAAAATGTAACATGTTAAAGCCACAGGAGAGGGTAGGAAAAAAATAAATTGCTGTTCTCATCAACAAAATGACAAGCACAATAGTCACATTCAATCATCGTGACCTAAAAACAAGGGAATCTTTAGAGCAATATCTTGGAAGGTAGGCAAACAATAAATCAAAGCATTCAATAATAAAGGAGGCATCTTCTGTAGCCACTCAATTTGCTCCATAGAGGCAATTACCTTTTTACTTTTTGGTTTGGATAGTTTCAGTGACAGATACCCAACCAAACTAGCAGTAGATAATTGCTCTTAGAGATTGGCCTGGCACAAGAAAGCATCACTTACTGTAGGGTGGGATAAGGTTAAAACTTAAAAGTAATAACAATATGGAGATGCTCTAGTGCTGCCAATAGTGGTCCTTCGTTATGTCTTGGAAGGATATTACAGGGTAGTTTCCAAAACGAAGCTTCCAATAATAAAATATTGGAATGACAGTTTTGAGGTCCCGTTCCCAAGTAGTAATATTATTATACTAATATCTGCTGAAATCTTACCATCGACAAGATGAATTGGGGCACAGAACGATATATTGTGGGTTTAAATGTATTTTCAGAATTCTGCCAAATATCGATATTATCTATAATGATTATGATGAATTGGCCAGAATCATATTTTTTTAAACATAGGGAGGAAATTTTACCAAAAAAATATATATATATATAGGGAAGAAAATAACTTGTGGAGGCAGGAGGCGTCTTTACAGTTGAAACAGGAATTAAGTATTTATGGCGTTCAGTTTTTCTGTACAGAATCTGTTTACGTATTTATGTCTAAAATAATTTAGTCATTAGAAAAATGAAAAAATATTATTAAAAAAAAAGCAAGAGAGAAGAAGGAGAACAGACTATTTATCCCAAACAAAACCCAAAAAAATATGCCTACAAACAAGACAATAAATAGGAAACCAGTTATAGCCTGGAAAACCTTAAAGTAAAATTAATCGGTTCAAATTCACTCTTCGCATCAACTTGGTGCTTTCATGTCCCAAAAGAAAAAAATATTGCAGCGTCAGTATTTTGTCTTAGAACAATATTAATTTCTTAACAAAATTATATTCAATGTCAAAAGCCTTGCTTGTAAAAAAATATTATTCACTCTCACCCCCTGGATTCTTTCCAGAGAAAGAATTACACCGGAGAGAAGAGAAAGAAGGGGAAGTCCATATTTTCAGAAATTCATCTCAACTTTCTAACAAAAAACTACATGTTGAAATCAAATATGCTGCAAAACACATTTAAATCACCAAAAAGTTTCTGCTAACAGCATATATGACTCCAAATTGTTCCCCACGGCATTGTGCACAAACCTGCTTAACAGAGATGGGGAACGTGATCTTAGCGGAAACGTCAGGTGGCTTGACGATATCCTTGGTGATGTGCCTCCAACTCCGGCACACTCCAGCACAAGCCACCACACTCCTCCGACGGGGCCAAGAGCTCTCAGACGCTTCAATTCTCGCCAACACCTCTCTCAGCAGCTCCTGTGGCATGTTAGCCCAGCAGCTCTGCCTCATGCCATCGGTGATGGTCACCTCCACTGAACCGTCCTGGACCACCCTGTGCGACCTCGATCTCATATCCTGAATTATGTTCCTAATTATAGGCATGGATATGTATTAGCTACTTACAGAAACGAAAACCTGAGGTTCAAGGGTGAATTTAGGGAGTGAAGAAACTGCGCTAATTTCAGCGTTGATTCAGGAATACTTTCCAGGAAAAATGCTTTCTTGGGTTAGTGCCTTTTGTTCGGGAAATGACGAAATGGGGCCAATGCTGAAATAACAGAGAGAGAGAGAGAGAGAGAGAGCTTGGTACTGTAATCACTAGGAGCGATTTTTGGATTAGAAGAAAGGTAGGTGGTGGAGTTGGGTTCAATCGGTTTTCATGCCCACAGTTGCGGAGTCCAACGATTATTATGGATCTTCTGCAGAGCATGTAAACGTAGAGTGTGTATTTAGGAGATAGTGGAAGAAAATAAACAGTGAGTGAATAAAAGGGGAGCGCATATTTTATATATGTGTGTGTATATATATATATATATATATATATTATTTTTTTAAATCATTTTTTTCTTAAATACATAATTTATTATTGTAAAGAACCATCACAATCCATTAATGTTCAAGATATAGTTTGGATTTGAAATGTATAAATTTTAAAAAGAGATATACACAAAATGTATAAAATATATAAACAATAAATATTATTTAATATGTGATATTTATTTAAATAATTAGTCTTACGTACTTTCTATCTTTAAGATAGATTAAGAGAATTTATTTTCATTATTCGAGATATTACCGAAAATGAATTTCAAAGAAAAAAGGAAATTGAATTATGAGTAATGCAATAAATTCCATTGTGAAATACGTGCCAAATCAACGCCAATATCCTTGGATCTCATTATTTGATAGGATCCATATAATCATGGAAAAACTAAATATAAAAACAACTTTAAAAAGTTATGTTTAAAATTATATTCATTAATTATATAAAAATTAAATTAGTTTTTTAATAATGATTAATTATTAAATAAGTTAATATTTTAAAAAAGTTATTTTTATATTTAATAATGATTGTGTGATAATTAAAATATATGATATTTTTGAATTCATAATATTATTATTTTTTAATTTTGTTTGTGATTGATTAAAATAAATATTTTTTTTTGACGATATTGACTTGATGTATTCTAGGAGTGCTAATTTTAAGAACTGACATTTTTTATGATAAACATCAAAACTGCTACCCACAGCCCCACTACCCTAGCATGTTGATTTGGGAGGAAAATTTCATGCAGGCATTTAACATGAGTGTTGCCAGGCTCCTATGATATCAATTTTAGTGTTTTTTAGATTAGGTGAAGATGATATTAACAATTGCATTTCTATCCCTCATATAATAACTCAGTCTCTAGCAAAAGTATTATTAAATTTTTACTCACTATACATATATATATATATATATATAGAGTGATGAATTGACACCCATTTTTTACTTAGTTTAAAGAAAAATTAAGGAGCTTTTTGTAACTACCATTATAAAGTGATCATTTTGATAAAATAATCATTTTTTAGAAATGATGAATGAGTTGGTTCCTACACTTTAGGATTTTATTTTCTTTTTATAAATAAAAATCTATGCCTGCTATTGGATGATTTCTTAAGATTATGTGAGACTTTTTTAATAATACAAGTCTTTATGATATGAGTTAGATCATTATAAATTTATGAGAACATTGAACTTATAAAGCTCCAATAATATTTAGCCCCCAAATAAGGTTGCATATAGGTCCGGTATTAATCTAACATAGTACCCAATTTTATTTGTAGGCTCAGCCCAATTCAGCATATATAATGTAACTGAGTTGGATTATGTTGAATGAGCCACCTACTTGGATGTTTACCTCTATTTCTAAGTCTGCTGAGTAGATTCGAAAAAGTGTATATTTAAGTGTAAAAATTGACATACTTGGACTAATTTATACCTTATTATAAGAAATGATTCCAATATTAAGAATCATTTAGTCCTGTACCCTTAGTCCATCACTTCCTATTTGCAAGTCATGCATGTAGTTACTAAATGCTTAAGACCTGTATTTTCATATCTATATTTGACCCGCAGGGTGCAGTTAGTTCATTCATTTAATAATTAATTGTATCTTATATTGTAATTTAAGAAACATCAATATTGCTTCTCTCTTTCCTTCAATCCGTTTCGTTCCTTTCTGCTCTCAACTCTTGAGATATCCTAATTGAGAAAATGAGTTGAGGAGCAAGGACCACAGTGACGGAGGCATAAATAATTGAGAATCACCGTATGGTACGTAGAGATTTGTTTTTTGTTTTTTTTAATTATAAGAGGACACACACATCCCGCGATTCGAACCCGTGACCTTCCTGCTAAGAGAAGGATTTGAATGCCACTAGGACAACACGTCTTTGGCGGTACGTAGAGATATTGTGATGATCCCCCCGCAACATTAAGCGCGAAATGACCAGTCTGTTAAACAAAAGTTACGCCAATTGTGGCAGCTATGTAGTTTTTTATATTTTAATTAACTTTTTAAATTAAAATATAATAAATATATAATTTTTAAATAATAATATAATAAATGTATAGTTTTCATATATCTTAATATCATATGATAAGATTTCCTTTTTAAAAAACTGATATATATATATATATATATATAATATAATTTTATTAAAAATCTAATAAAATAATTAATATAAAATACTATATCTAAATATAGTCCATCTCATAAAAACTATCTCTTCATTAAAGAACAAAAAAAGCTATTTTGAATTATAAATTGGATACAAGGATTTTTAGTTAAACCTAAACTCCCAGACAGATTGTTCACAAGTAGACATGAAAGCCACAAGGCTGACCAAAAATATTTGGAATTTTAGCATAAAATTATATTCTTATCCTCTTCAAATCAGGTTATTCAATATCTCCTCGAAGAATAGAAATTTGGCATCCCTCAGCAATTTATGTTAAGTACTATATAATACACTTGCATATGTGCTGGGAAAATAATTTGACTTCTCACTTATGGCAGTTACTCTTTTTTAATTAAAAAAAATTCACTACCAAAATCTTTAAATAAATCTAATTTAGTTATTCAGTTAATTAAAGATATATAATACAATGAAAGCTAAATTATACACAACTATTCTGAATTTTAAATTATGTATAAATAATTTTTTAACTTTTAAAAGTTAACAATAAATTCTCTTAAATTTTTAAATTTGTATAAATAGCTTCTTTATCATTAATTAATCCATTATTTTATAAATATAACATAATACATTGATAGGTTATTTGTATATAACTTAAAGTTTAAATAGATTATCTGCATATAATTCAAAATTTAGAAAGTTATCTGTAACTCAAAAAAAAGGGGTTTAAGAGAATTTATTATCATTGATGTATCATGTTTTATTAATAAAATAATGGATTAACTAATCGTAGAAATTATTTACACAAATTAAAAAACTTTAAAAAATTTATTATCAAATTTTAAAAGTAAAAGAATTTATTTACATGTAACCTAAAGTGCAACAAAATTCTATACAATTGATTCCGTAATCAAATATCTAGCGGCACTTTATTGGTTGGCCAATAATATCTTTAGAAACAATTAATTCTATATTATGTGGATGGCTTAACTAGTATATTTACTTGCAGGCGGTGTTTGGTAAATGAATTTAATAAATTTTCAATTATTAAAGATATAAGCATGAAATATATTGGGGAAAAAAAAACCTAATCCTTTTTTTCTTTGAAGATATACAACACCTAAATATTGAGACCTAGTTCCTCAAACTCTGCCATTTTTAAGTGAAATGAATCATAAACTAAAATAAATTAAGGGTTCTAATATTATCCATTCATTTGTAAGATATTAAAGTCCCCCATAAAATTAAGTGAAAATTTAACATGTCACAGCATATGCTCCAGCTGCAGTAAAAAACTAGGTCTAAAAAGATGACTAAATAGTGAATAGTCTAAAATCTAAGCTGGACATAATGCTAATTATAAATGACCTTTGACTTATCTCCTTTTAATTTTGTTCCAATAATTTGGAAAAAAAAAAAAAAGTTTAGGATGACTCTAAATCCTCTACTGCGTTGCACAGTACAGAGATTTGAAAAAAAAAAAAAAATTCCACACTTGTATAGAATTCAAGATATATGATTTAAATTAATTATGTTAGCCATAATTATAGGAGTCGGATAGCCTACTCATCCCAAATGTTATCTCAAATCTGAAATGGTTAATTTTTTTTTTAATTTTAAAGTTGATAATTAAAAAATTATTTTTATTCTATATCTTATACTTTTCAAAAAATAAAAATATATGTAAAAAATATATTAAATTTGAACCATTTAAATTTGATTTAAATAACCTAAATTAAAAGAAATACCTTAATCTAAACGACTTGAAACTACGGGAAGTGTAACAACCAGAAAAAGAAAAGAAAAAGAAAGAAAAAAGCTGAAAATTTTTGAAATCCTAAAATTTTTCTAAATCTGCTAGCTATAGTGAGAAATGGCCTAGCTATAACGAATGTACCTGTTCGCTATAGCGAGAAATGGTCTAGCTATAGCGAATGTACCTGTTCGCTATAGCTAAAATACTTCTAGCTATAGTGAGTACGGCCATTTCATACAAAAACCAAGGAACTGCTCGCCGTAGCGCACGCTATAGCGAAAACAGGGGTTTGGGATTGATACGCGCTCGCCGTAGCGAAGGTTAATTTTCGCTATAGCGAGAGTTAGTCCTGAAAAATGTAAAAAAGGAGAATTTGACTTCTTAAAATGTCCTAATTCATTCCTTCTCTTTTAACTGACCTAAGTTTCGACCAAAGGAGAGAAAAGGGGCGTGGAGAGAGAAAGAGACCAAGAGAAGGAAGGAAGAACAAAGAAAAGGTAAGCAAGCTTGAGATTTTTTTCTCTTTTCTTCTTAGCATCTTGTTCTTCTCTCTTTGCCCTCTCTTTCTATGGTTTTGGTTGTTAAATTAGTTGGGTTTTAGGCATGGGTCAGAAGAGGAAAAGTGGAAAATCACTCTTGAACTTCTTTGTTTTCCTTAAGTATGTTGATTCTACTAACTTGAGAGCTTGAGAGAGAAGAAGAGTTGGTGAAATTCTAGAGAGAGAGAGAACCCCTATATTCTTATATATGTTATAAGGGTTTGCTCTGAAGAACCCCTAATAGTTGTTGAGTTATGAGAGAGTAATTCCATGCTTTTTGTTATGTTTAGGCTCAAGAGAAGCACCCCCATCAAAGTGTGAGTGTGAAACCAAGAAGGGAGAAGAGGAATTGAAAGGAAAGACTTGTGTTGGCTTATAAGGTAGCTCTCTCCACTCTTTCTTGTTGCATTCTTGGATGTAATAGTCATTATATGCTTGTTGTGTGAGACATGCCATATGTTATTGCCTTGATGCATTGGTACCAATATACTTATGTGTTGGATTGTGAGAATTGCTTGGGTGAGGTAGAAGAAGGGATAGAGGAGATCCTAGTTATCAGGGAATTCCCGGAGGTTTTCCCTAAAGAGTTTGACTTTAGTGGCCTACCCTCTGAGAGAGAATTAGAGTTCCCTATAAACATAGTGCCTGGGGCTGGACTGGTGTCCAAAACTCCTTACAGGATGGCTCCCGCCGAGCTTGCTGAGTTGAAAGAGTAGATAGAGGAATTGTTAGAGAAATGGTTTATCCGCCTTAGTGTTTCACCTTGGGGAACTCCGATGTTATTTGTGAAAATGAAGGATGGTAGCTTGTGTTTGTGTATCGATTACAGAGAGTTGAATAAAGTTAGTTATTGCCTTGATGCATTGGTACCAATATGCTTATGTGTTGGATTGTGAGAATTGCTCGGGTGAGGTAGTGCCAAAAGTCCCTTGAGATGGGTGAGGTAGAGCCGAAAGTCCTTGAGGTTGGGTGAGGCAAGGCCAAAAGTCTTATACCTGAGTGAGGCCAAGCCAAAAGTCCCAAAACTAAAGGTGAGGCCATTCAAAAGTTCCTAAACTCGGGTGAGACTAGACCAAAAGTTCCTAAACTTGGGTGAGGCTAGACCAAAAGTTCCTAGAGCCCATTCTTGGCATTGATATGGTTTCCATGACATGTAAATCATGAATTGTATGATTGTGAATGGTTAGATGCCTATTTGTATGCTATGACTTGTTTATATGCCTTGATTGCTTCCTTGAATGAGTGCATGAGCTACTGATATTTCATGAATCTCACCCCCTTCCCTCCCCCATCTTAACATGTTAGGTGGAGTTCAAGAAGATTCAAGTGCACACCAAGGAGCCTAGGAGCATGTTGAGATATATGTTAGTTTATTTTAGTTCTTTTGATGTAAAGAGGTGCCAAAATGAATATACACCTACTATTTTTGAGATGTAAATGTTGTAGCAAGTGTAAATGTATGGAAAAATGATGTATAAACTATGTAGAGAGCCAAAGCAATGAAAATGTGGGATTTGCCCCTTTTGTGGTTTGTATGCGATAGTGTATTTTGGCCCGTAGCATAGGTCGTTATTTGTGAAAAAGAAGGATGGTAGCTTGCATTTGTGTATCGATTACAGAGAGTTGAATAAAGTTACCATCAAGAATAAATATCCTCTCCCTAGAATTGATGATTTGTTAGATCAGTTGGTTAGGATATTTGTATTTTCCAAGATAGATCCTAGATCTGGGTACTACTAATTGAGAGTGAAAACTGAAGACGTCTCCAAGACGGCCTTCAGAACGAGATATGGGCACTATGAGTTCCTTGTGATGCCATTCGGGCTGACGAATGCGCCCGCTGTGTTCATGGATTACATGAACAGAGTATTTAGACCGTATCTAGATCAGTTTGTGGTGGTCTTCATTGATGATATTTTAGTATACTCCAGATCCTTTGAGGAGCACGAGAGGCATTTGAGATTAGTCCTAGACACCTTGAGAGAGAAAAGGTTGTATGCCAAACTTAGTAAATGTGAATTTTGGCTGACCGATGTGAGATTTTTAGGTCATGTGATCTCACGAGACGGGGTCGCGGTTGATCCCCATAAAGTTGAGGCTGTATTACAGTGGAATAGACCTAGAACGATCACCGAGGTTAGGAGTTTTCTAAGTTTGGCAGGGTATTATAGACGATTTATTCAGGACTTTTTTCAAATAGCCTTACCACTGATGAGGCTAACTAGGAAAGAGATACCTTTTGTGTGGGATGATAGATGTGAGAGGAATTTTCAGGAGTTGAAACTCTGTTTGACCACTGCCCCTGTACTGATTATCCCTGACCCTAGTGAGCCATTTGTAGTTTATTGTGATGCCTCAGGCAAAGGGTTAGGATGCGTGTTGATGCAACAGGGTCGAGTAGTGGCATATGCCTCTAGGCAATTGAGGCCTCATGAGGAGAATTATCCCACGCATGACCTGGAGTTAGCCACCGTAGTATTTGCTCTTAAAATTTGGAGACATTATCTGTATGGTGCTACTATAGAGATTTATAGTGACCACAAGAGTCTGAAATACCTGTTTGACCAGAAAGAACTCAATATAAGACAGAGGAGATGGATGGAATTCTTGAAAGACTATGATTATGTGTTGAAATATCATCCGGGCAAGGCCAATGTGGTGGCAGATGCCCTGAGTAGAAAATCCATCCATGTAGCTCATATGATGATTAGGGAACAGGAGCTCCTAGAGAAATTTAAAAACTTAAACCTCTCTTGTCAGGTGATATCGGGTAAATTGCATCTGAGTAAAACCCGAATTAAGAATATATTGAGAACCTAGATCTTAGATGCCCAGAGGGAGGATGAGTTCTTGAGATGGATCAGGAGTGAGATTTCCCAAGACAAGACCTCAGACTTTAAAGTGTCTGAGAATGGTATGATAGTATACCGAGATAGAATCTGTGTGCCTGGTCAGAATGAGTTGAGAGAAAGCATTTTAGAAGAGGCACATAAAAGTAAGTATACTATCCACCCAGGTGCCACCAAGATTTATCAGGATTTGAAAAGAATTTTTTGGTGGCCAGGGATAAAGAACGATGTGACGGATTATGTGGTTAGATGCCTAGTGTGTCAGAGGGTAAATATAGAACATCAAAAGCCGGTTGGGTTGTTGCAATCTCTAGATATCCCTGAGTGGAAGTGGGATAGTATAGCCATAGACTTTGTTATGGGGTTACCCAGGACATCCTCTGGACACGATGCTACTTGGGTAGTTGTGGATAGACTGACGAAATCTGCACACTTTTTAGCTATCAGGGCTAATCATATACTGGATAGATTAGCCCAGTTGTACATCAGAGAGATAGTGCGACTTCATGGAGTACCCAGTAGCATAGTTTCGGATAGAGACCCTAGGTTCACATCGAACTTTTGAAGGTCATTGCAGCATGCCTTAGGGACCAGGTTGCGGTTTAGCACTGCATATCACCCCTAGACAGATGGTCAGACTAAAAGGACCATCCAGACATTGGAAGACATGTTGAGGGCATGTGTGTTAGAAAGGAGGGGTAACTGGGATGCGTATTTACCGTTAGTAGAGTTTGCGTATAATAATAGTTACCATTCCAGTATTCAGATGGCCCCTTATGAGGCTTTGTATGGGAGAAAATGCAAATCTCCTCTGTGTTGGGTTGAGCTAGGTGAGAGGAGTATGATAGGACCTGAGATTGTGGACCAAACCACCTGACAGATATAATTGATTAGAAAGAGACTCCTCACGGCCCAGAGTTGGCAAAAAAGCTATGCTAATAAGCGAAGGAGGCTGTTAGAGGTTGAGATTGGAGACCATGTGTTTATTTGAGTATCTCCAGTGACGGGAGTAGGTCGGTTAATGAGGGTAAGGAAGCTCAGTCCTAGGTATATTAGTCAATTTAAAATCCTTGAGAAAATTAGACCCGTGGCTTACCGAATAGCCTTACCTCCTAACCTAGCCCAAATCCACAGTGTTTTTCATGTCTCCCAGTTGAAAAAGTATTTATCAAACCCCTCACATATCATAAAATATGAGCATGTGCAATTGCAGGAAGATCTTTCCTATGTAGTAAGACCGGAGAGAATTGTGGATGCTAAGCTAAAACAGCTGAGAAGCAAGAACATTCCTCTGGTGAAAGTGATCTGGAGAGGTCTGACATCTGCTACGGGCCAAAATAAGCATTTTAGCTATAGCGAACAGGTACATTCGCTATAGCTAGACCATTTCTCGCTATAGCGAACAGGTACATTCGCTATAATTAGGCAATTTCTCGCTATAGCTAGCAGACTTAGAAAAATTTCAGGATTTAAAAAATTTTCAGTTTTCTTCTTTCTTTTTCTTTTCTTTTTCTGGTTGTTACATTTCTACCCCTCTTAAATAAAATTTCGTCCTCGAAATTTAAAGACATACCTCAAGGGAATAACTCTGGATATTTTTGCCTCATTTCATATGCCAATTCCCAAGTTGCTTCCTTAGATGTCAGACCTCTCCAGTCACTTTCACCAAAGGAATGTTCTTGCTTATTAGCTATTTCAGCTTAGCATCCACAATTCTCTCCGGTCTCACTACATAGGAAAGATCTTCCTACAATTACACATGCTCATATTCTAGAGAAAAAGATTAAAAACTCTTAACATCTACACTCTAAATATCTCTCAACCTGGACAATAGTCATAAAGGATAACTCAGCTCCTACCTTAGGTATGGTCCCACAAGCAGGTAGGGAAATGGTTCGATGTTCACAATCAAGTATTGCATTATTCGCGGCTAACCAGTTCATACCAATAATCAAATCAATATCATAGAAGGGCATACAGATCAAATCAATAGTGGTATAACAATGGTTAAATTGAACAGTGATGTTTAAGCAGGTATGGGAAGTAACCACGTGGCCTTTAGTGGGTGTAGTGACAGACAAGTC
This sequence comes from Erythrophleum fordii, assembly GCA_032878935.1. Classification (NCBI taxonomy): domain Eukaryota; kingdom Viridiplantae; phylum Streptophyta; class Magnoliopsida; order Fabales; family Fabaceae; genus Erythrophleum; species Erythrophleum fordii. The sequence goes on along the minus strand of JAVQMF010000055.1, from coordinate 38,434,270 downwards.
AAATGGCAAGATACTAATGGCCAGACCCAATTGCCTCACACAATCATAGGATATAAACGAGTGACTAGCACCCGAATCAAACATGGCAACTACAGGAAAGCCATTCACTATGAGCATACCTTGGATCAATCTGGGGGATGCACTGGCTTCCTGCTGAGTGAGGGCGAACACTCGGCCCTGGGTTTGTGGCCTAGGAGGAGGCGCTGTATCCATCTGAGGGTAGTGTCTAGCAATGTGCCCTGACTTCCCACACTTGAAACATGTCATCGGAGACTGCTGGAAGGATAACTGGCTCCGAGGAGGTGGCATACCCCACTGTGGCATTCTATTCCACAGCCCTTGCCTCTCCTCTTGGTGCTAGGTGTCAAACTAGAACCCTCTTCTGGTTTTGGCCTTTTCAAATCCGGAACCCTCTTCTGACTAGCTGTAGTCGCAGCAGGTATGATACCTCGCAGGTTAGTCTCAATCACCCTGCTGACTTCCACAAGGGTATTGAACTTCCTGATCCGCTGTGGAGTAACTCTATCGCTAATCAGGGGCTTCAACCCAGTCTCAAACTGCTCACATCTCTAGGGTTCATCATCATACCTCTAGAGGTAAGAGGAATACCGAGACAACTCAATGAACTTGGCTACATATTGGTCCACGTCATCTCATTCGTCTGTCTCAAGCCCATAAATTCCATCTCTTTCTTCTTCCTCACCAAACTAAGGAAATATTTCTCATAAAACTCGACTAAGAAGCTTTCCCAAGTTATTTGTATGTTCTTGGTCTCCATGGCTATTCACACCAAACACAAGCAAATAACATCATTCAAGAGCCTAACATCGAGCAAAAGTACTTAAACCTTTGCTCTGATACCAAAAATATAACACCATAATATATTAACTCCATCTAGTCTCCCTCTGGGCTCGATTCCATATGATTTCCAAAGAACAAGTACATAATCGTGGCATTTTCATGTTATAAAACGAGGTTCAAACGCTCATATTTTGTCCCGTGGGTCCCGTGAACCCATCATTCATATTCTTAACTCAAACTCCATTTATACAACTCGTACATAGCGTCAAATAAGCCATAAACCACGGATATGAAGCCAAAAACCAAGAAAAGTGCATTTTTTTAAATGGGCCCAAAAGTCATATTTTTTGCTCTAATTTTGAAAAATCATAAATAATTATAGAAAAATGAGAATCTAGAAAACCATAGCTTTCTGGAAAGCTCTAGGTGTTAAATTTATGCTAAAAATAATTCCCAACCACAATCTCAGCATTTGGACCATGTTTGACATTGAAAACGAGACAGAGATCCTGCTGTCCCTGATACTGGTGCAGTTTACTGTCATGAACTTAAAAAATTCATAACTAAATCCACAAAATTTAATCTGGGAAAACTATACAAATTTGGAAAGATACAGATATTAACTAAAGGATAAAAATAAGTTCAGATTAGTTGAACAGCCCTTAGATCTCGAAAATTGATGGAACAGTAACGAAGGTCGGATGGCTTCCCTGATGCTGATATAGAACTTCAAAAAGTTTGTTCTCTCTCTGCAGACCTCCGATTTAGGAGCTTCTAGTTGGTATAGGTCACTGTGATTTTTTAGTTTATGTCTATAAAATTTCATGACAATTGGACTCCATTTGATTCATGAATGACACGGATTTATTTTCGGACCAGTTACACAGTACGATGACCAAACCATCAAAATTTCCTAACTTCAACAATTCGCTAAATATTCCCTAGATTTGAAATGTATGATGATTTGGACCACTTGGATATTTCATATATGCTATGTTCATGTTTTAAAACTTGTCCATGAGGTGCTAGAACATGTGGGAAGCCATTTAGACCCACTTTTGAACCGTTTTGGGTGCCAAAACTGCCAAATTTGTGAGTTCTGTCAAAGTACGACTAAATGAGCTCTTCTTGATATGAAATTTGGCATGCTTCTAGAGTTTGTAGAGAGATTCTTGGAAAGCTAAAGTGAGTAATATTTGGAGGTCTAGGGAATATTTTGCAAATTGTTGAAGTTAGGAAATTTTGATGGTTTGGTCATGGTACTGTGTAACTGGTCTGAAAATAAATCCGTGTCATTCATGGACCAAATGGAGTCCAATTGTCATGAAATTTTATAAGCATAAACTAGACAACCACAATGACCTATGGAAGTGCCTAAATCGGAGGTCTGTAGAGAGAGAACGAACCTTCTGAAGTTCTATATTAGCATCAGGGAAGCCATCCGACCTTCGTTACTGTTCCATCAGTTTTCGCGGTTTAAGGCCTGCTAAATTGATCTGAACTTATTTTTTTCCTTTAGTTAACATCTGTAGCTTTCCAAATTTGTATAGTTTGCCCAGATTGGATTTTTTTAGATTTAGTTATGAATTTTTGAAGTTCATGACAGTAAACTGCACCAGTATCAGGGATAGCCGGACCTCTGTCTCGTTTTCGATGTCAAACATGGTCTAAACATTGAGATTGTAGTTGGAAATTATTTTTAACATAAATTTAACACCTAGAGCTTTCCAGAAAGCTATGGTTTTCTAGATTTCCATTTTTTTATAATTAGTTATGATTTTCCAAAGTTAGAGCCAAAAATTTGACTTTTGGGCCCATTTAAGAAAATGCACTTTCTTGGTTTTTGGCTTTATATCCGTGGTTTATGGCTTGTTTGACACTATGTACGAGTCTTATAAATGGAGTTTGAGTTAAGAATATGAATGATGAGTTCACGGGATTTACGGGGCAAAATATGAGCGTTTGAACTCCGTTTTATAGTATGAAAATGTCACGATTTTGTACTTGTTCTTTGGAAATCATATGAAATTGAGCCCAGAGGGAGACTAGATGAAGTTAATATATTATGGTGTTACAGGAAGCAACCTGTGGTGATCGAAATTCATAATTTACATAGTGAACCTTTCAACTGTTCCAACCGCCTCCTTGTAGGTTTATCTTGGCGTCAATTTCAACACCATCTTTCGTTCTCAGCTAAAAATTCCAATAAAGTTGCAAAGTCAGGATATCACATATAGAATTTTATATTCAAATCATAATATCAGACTTAACATTTTATTAGCAATTCAATATATCATTATGATAATGATGATGATAATGATTATATAAAAAAAAATCATACAGAAAATGAGATGTGTAATATCCAAGTTTTTGTAGACATGGAAAACTCAAAGTTTTAGAAGTTTTTTAAATCTTTTAACTATAGTGAGGATGCCTGTTACCTATAGCAAAGATGCCTGTTAGTTATAACAAGAATGCCTGTTCGTTATAGCAAGAATGCCTATTTGTCATAGGGAGAATTCCAGTTCGCTATAACGAGTTCGTGACTCATACAAAATTCAAAGAGTTTTTTGCAATAGCGTCAGCTATAATGAGAGTTTTTTGCCGTTGCGAGGGTTGTTTCCCACTATAGCGAAATTTATTTCAAAAAAACGTGAAAAAGTGAAATTTGCTTTTTAAAAATATCCAAAACTCTCCCCCACCTTTGGATCGACTCTTGGCTGGTTGAAAAAAAAAAGAAAAGCTACTAGAAGTGGCACACAAAGGGGGAGCAAAGGGAGGAGAAAGCAAGCCTTGAAAGTGTGAGTTTTAGCCATTTTTTTCTTGCTTTTTGCTTTACTAAACTCTTTTTCCTCTCCTTTCTCTTCCTTTTCATGGTTTTGGTATGTGACTTGGTGTTGATTTGAGCTTAGACTAGAGGGGAGAATTTCAAATTTGGAGAGGAGAAGCAAAGCAAAAGAGAGAGCATCCAAGGAAAACTGGAAATCAAGGTGAATTTCTTCTCTTCCATGCTTCTTCCTTCTTGTTCCCTTTAGAGTAAATTTCAACCAAGAGAGAACAACCAAGAGGGAGAAATTTCTGACAAAAACCAAGTGAGAAACCTAAGGTTTAGGTTATGGGAACCTAAGAAATCCAAAGAAAGTGGAAGAAAATATAAGAAAATTCAAAATAAGAAAGTTAGGGATTCAAAGCAATAACCTAAAATTTGATTTTATCCAAGAGTCCCTAAGTCTAAGTGAGTGTTTGTATGAGCTCCTAAGACCCCTAGAGAGCTTCCCACATGCATTTCCCATCAAGGAAGCAAAGAAAACTCTTTGGCCTCTTTTAATGAAGCATATCTCAGCCTAGGATAGAACTAATGCTTAGGGGGTATTTTAATTTCTTCCAAACTTGGTTTTGTATCATATATGAGGTGAGAATATGAGAGGAAGCTTTGGAAAAAGTCTAGAGAGCCTAGAAAGTGGGATGGAGGTACAGGTTCCATATTATAGCATAATGAAGTAACACATAGTTAGGCTCTTCAAAATAAATGTGTAATAACCCTAAGAGGTTTAAATAGAGTGAAGGATCATAGATTCAAGGAGAGAAAATAGCCAAGATCATGAATTCTCAAGGTTGCTTCATTAGGTGCCTTATGGAACTATAATTGAACCATATGAGTTATCTAACTTTTATAGTGTATGTGTAACATTAGAATTGGTTCCAAGAGTATAATTAGATCCCATTTGATGTGTTTAGGCCAAAGGAATCAAGTCCCATCTCCTTGTGGATGTTTGGCCAATGGAGAGGAAGATATGTCAAAGGTTAAAGTGTGCATAGTGCTTTTAAAGTAGCTCTCTCTCCTTTCTCTCATACATATGTGGATGTTCTCTTGTCTTGAATGTGTGTGTGTATGTTTAAGGCATGAATAATGTTTTTAGCAAGTATGTATATGCCATGATACTATGATGCTTTGCTTATATGCTTGAATGATATTTTATGAATATGTTTTGACTTGTATAAGCGTTGGGAAGCCAAAAGTCCCTTAGATAAGGTAAGGATGAGCCAAAAGTTCGTAAGAGTGGGTGAGACAAAGCTAAAAATCTCTAGAAAGAGTGAGGCTTAGTCAAAAGTTCTTTAATAATAGGTGAAGCAAGTCCAAAAGTTCCAAAAAGAATGAGTGAAACTAAATCATTGTTTTGGCAAGCCTAAGTATGATTTATATAACCTCTTGAATGAAAGAAATGTTCCATGTATGTTCATAATTTTCAAGATAGCCATGTATACATTTTTAGACTTGCAATTGCATTCTTTATGTGTGTTTGAAAGAGAGAAGGGCTATTGAGATTATTTGAATCTCACTCCCTCCCTATTACCTAATATGCTTAGGTAGACCAAGTGAGCCAAAGGAGCTTAGAGATAGGAGTCACCAAGCTTGAAGATAAGAGAATGACACAAGAGTTGTATTATTTAGCCATTTATAACAATATTGTTGTCAAATGGTATAATCTCATGATGTATATGATGTATAAACACTTAAACATATATATATATACATGGATATATGATGTATGTATAGAAATTGAAAGCATATGAATGAGAATGGAAGTTTTTAACATTAAAATGCAAAGATATGCATGTAAGATCTCTTGTATGAGGGCAAGTGGGAGAGTGAATTTGTATGATTATTTGGACCCTTTGAGCATGTTTAGAGAGTTTTTTTTTTTATGCTTTCTCACATGTTCAAGTGGTCATGATGATATTAGAAGAGCATTTGGTACTCAAATGACACATATAAAGGCTTAAAAGTGTCATTTTACAATCCTATGTCACAAAGTGACTAAATAAACGATTTTGAGACTAAGATTTTACACACACATAGATCTCATATAGAGCTTTTTGCTGGTCTAAGAACCACATTATTTGGAGGTCTATAGAATTTATTATGATTTGTTGAAGTTCAGTAAGTTTTGCATATTGGTATGAGTTATTATTCATTTGGTCATAATTGTTTTTGTGTCATTTGAGGATCAAATAAAGTTCAATGGTTCTGAAATTTTACATGGAGAAACTAGACATTCACAGTGACTTGTAGCCAATGAAAGCACCTCATTTGGAGGTGGGTAGAGAGAGATATATATTTTTGAAGTTGGAATTTATTGTTAGTAACGTAGCAGGACCTCAAGTATTGTCCTATCAATTTTCATTAGCTTAATGTCATTTTTTTGGATTTGGAGCTATTTTTCCCTTTAAGTAGACATCTGTAACTTTCTATATTAGTATGTTTTACTCAATTTAGATTTTTTTGAAATTAGTTATAAATTTTTTAATTCCATATCAGTAAGTTGTATTAGAATTCTAAGACAGTCGGACCTGCGATATTTTTCTATTGTCAATCATGGTCCAAATGATATTTTCATGGCCTAGAAGTATTTTTAGCATAAATTTAACATTCAGGGCTTTCTAAAAAGTTATGATTTGTTGGATTTTGATTTTTTTAGATTTAATTATAAATTTTCAAAGTCAGTGTCAAAAAATTAAAGTTTGAGCTCAAAAACAAGCCTGCATTTTCTGATGTATGGGGCTTTAAATTCGAATTGCATGAGATGTTTTATGATATTTATAGCAGAGTATGATATTTGAAAATTCATGAGGTCTAAGGAGTATAAAAAAAAAGATTTTAAAACCCGACGCAACACATTTATTTATATTATTTTATTAATTTCCTTAATACAACATGTATAAAGCCCACCAGTGGACATGTGAGACTAAAAATATTATGATGTTACAAGATGGCCGAGAGAAACACGAGTCATAAAGATAAAAGAATTATAAAAGAATAATAGAGTTGACAATCGACAGTACGTAATATTATTAATTACTTAAAGTTCAAATTCAGTAATAGGTGTTATTAATTCAATCACAACCAGTCATACATTAATATTAAGATATAATAATGGTCTACAAAATAATTTTGATATAATGTTACTTTATGATCCCCGACCTACGTAATGATAACATTTAATAAAATGGTAAACTCAATTTCAACCAAGTTGCTAATTAGCACGTACTATGTTCAGATGTTTTTGGCAAAAATGTATTTCTGATTTTTTTAATTTAATTTAAAATTTTATTTTTATGCTTTAATTAATTTTATTTAATTCCTTAATTTTTCTTAAGTTTTACTTTTATTTCTTATCTTTATTTAGTTTTAATTTGGTCTTCTAACTTCACTTCTATTTTTTCCTTCATCCTTTCATTTTATTCGATTTTAATTTAATTTTTTTATAATTTTATTTTAGATTTTACTGTCTTCTTCTAACTTCATGTTGTTCCAATTTGACTCTTATCTTTAAAAAGCTACTCAATTTTTATTTTTTGTTTTCCTTTTAACGTGGTCACATTGAATCATTTAACAAAAAAGTCATATGTAACTCTCCAGTGCTAATTTTAATAACTTCTTGCTAACTTAGAGTTAATTGTTATAATTCTCATTCTAGCATTACCTATTGCATTATCTAAAGTAATATCGGCATATTATCTAAAGATATGGCAATAACTTTAATCTCCCCAATAACAATACCTACAAAAATTGAAAAAAAACAAAGAGCATATAATTTGATTACTATAAATTGAAATAAAAAAATTAAGAGTGTAAAAGTAAAATTCAAAATAAAATTAAAGGAACAAAATAAAATTAATAGATAAAAGTGAAATTTGATATAAAATTAAAAAATTAAATTAAAACAAATTGAATTTAAGAAACAAAAGTGATTTCTAAATAAACTTAAAGAGTCAAAAACATATTTTACCCAATATTTTTTTTTACTAAAAAGGAAAAAAAAGGGGGGGGGGGTCCTACAAATTCAAAATAAAGAAGCTAAAGAAATTATAAATAGGAAAGGAATTAAGGCGCCGTTTTGGGTGTTTGGTTCGCATGAAGACGTTTGGCATGATAGATAAGACGCATATAATTAACACCATCAACGTAGAATCTCTGAGTCCGAACTTTTTATCAAGAAAATTTTATATTACATATGTTTCTGTTAATTGAAGAGAAAATTGAATGAAGCAGTGCCATACCTTCATACATACCTGACCCTTGATTGATGTGGAGATCCTATCGTCTTGGAAGTTTCTGTTGTTAGCTGCATCACTGGTAGGGGTAGCCATAATCATCTGCGCAGAAACAAGAAGATAGTTGCATAATCCCACTTAAAAGAAAAAAACAAATTAATAAAATCCATATTATAAATTCATAAAAAGGACCCAAAATAAAATGCCAGAAAATTGCACAGAATTTATGTGTGAAGCTTTGTTTTTATTGAGGATAGGTTCCCTGCAATCACTGTTTTGATTGCAGTGACTCTTTTAACTGCAGGGCATGCATTTACTGATTTTGGCCTTTTTTTTTTTTTTGGGTTCTAGAAGTTATAAAGTTTTATTGTGAGAAAAATTTACATTTTGAAAATTATAATTAAACTTTTTAAAGTGTAAATTTTTTTTCACAATTAAAATTTTTATTTTAACAGATACAAATTTTATCTCCACAATTAAAATTTATTATCTCTAAAAAAAATCAAACACATTGAGATTTTCCTGCAATCAAAAGAGTGACTGCAAGCATCCATCTTGGTTTTTATTAGCCTCTTCCATTCCAACACATTGAGATTAAACCAAAAGCAAAAATCATCAATCTCCCCTTTTCTGTCCAAAGTAAAAGAAAAGTCTTCAAAACCAAACGACAATATTGAAGCATAAAAGATGGGTATCTCGGATCCGAAAGGAAATAAAGAACCCGAACCCATGAGAAGAAAAGCAAAAGAAAGAGGGAAAGAGAGTAAATAGTGGGCGTAGCACGCCAAAGAGACTGATGTGTTTAAATTTATCTATCAGGTGCGCGCCTGTGACTGTGTGAGTCGCTTTATAATTACATACATGCTAAGCGCACTAAGGGACTCGATTTGCTAATTTCTCCCATTGCTCATCCGCCTATTGAAAATCATTCTTGTTGATTTTTTTTCCTTTTTTTGGTAATCACATTCTTGTTGATTTTAAACTTGAGAGAAGCATTCAGCTCAAAAGTTTAGAGATTGTTGCAAGCTGGAATATGGTTGTCTTCTTGTGTCCTTTTCTTGTTTTTGGTAGACTCATCCTGTATCCTTCATATCACACGCACATATTATGTATTACTATTCATGAATTTTTTATTAAAATTATTAAGTTATTTCCACCCTGACACACTATATATATATATATATATATATATATATATATATGTAAACACTGATCATTAGCTAAATATTTCTACTACTGTCATATTAATATTAATTTTCAATATATATTTTCTTTTTAATGTGATAATACTTTTCGATGACCGTTATTTATTCCACAGATACAGTACATAAATTAAATTTTTTATTCATCATTACATATTTATTATGTGTTTAAAACAACTCATTCATTTTAAATTAAAATGAAACTTATATTGACTGCATACATCATGGCACTTCATGAATCTAGTTTAAATCAAATTGTCGGCTCTCCTCCCCCCCCCCCCCCGGGGGGGGGGGGGTTCAAATTGTGGGGAAGAAAGAATCAGCAGTAAAAAAGAAAGGAACGGAATGAGAAGAAAATGAACCTAGCACCGTAGGATATAATACAAGAAACAACTGTTATTATTTATTTCCGGTACTCCTGCAAATACTTAATGCAGGGCATAATGCGACGGAAAAATCGACATAAATAAAACAGCATGCCGAAGAATTCAATTTTAATAAATGTCAAAACAAAACTTCTATAAGAAACTTTTGATCTAATTTTGTTATACGAAAGCGCAGCACTAGATGTCAAGGAGCATCACATAGAGGAGCAGGCAGAAAGGGAAATGGTGCAACAGAGGCATATGCTACAGGTGGACGTGCTGGCGTTCCTTTTATGTGCCTCCCCTTGTTCTTCCTGTAAACATTTTCGTCCTTCTGAACTGAAGTTTCCATGCATGATAAAGACTTCACAGACTCCTCAGCATTGTCTACCATGAGTTGGTTGTCAGAAACACGGTGAATTAGAAGCCCCGACATGAACACAGGAAGATAAAGAAGACTGGCATAAAACATTCTCTTAGCTTTTTCTTTTGTACGATCTCTATAGAATGAAAATGCTGTAGCGGTTATTGAAGCAGTAAGTACCAACGACTCAAGACAAAACCACCCCGAAGTCACACCCCCTGTAGACAAGTTCAGATAACATAGTCAGTATCATGATTCTTCTGGTGGCCAAGTTCATATCAAATGCAAAGCTGCAAACTTATGAGCAAGTTAACAAGTGTATCACTGGATCTTTTCAATGACAGTTCTTAAAAGCAATTTTTCAAAAATGAATTCAAGGTTTTCTGTGTACTAAGCAATATGATGTTTCTATCAAATTGATTCAGAATCTCAAGTCTATTACACTAAAATATGGATAAATATTGTCAAGAACAATTTAGCCATAAGAAAACAGGCAAACACAGCAGTGACACACTGTAGTGAATGATAGGCTGAACATGCTGCTTTGATTCTTAATTGTGGACTCCAAATCCTATAAAAAAGTTTCCAAACTCCCCATCCCAAAGTCTTCAAAACTCCAATTGACCACTTAGGTGAAGCTTGACCAAATCAGGCCCTTATTTATTTCATAGGACTCGCAGAGACCAATTTTTGACCCATTTATTGGTTTGCTGAAGCATCCGTGGATGAGTTCTTCCAAAAATGGCAATTGTCTTTCTTGACATCATACAAAAAAGAGCATGGTTAACATTGTATAAGTGTAACACACTTCCACATATGGGGTAAACAAAGAACATGAGATGATCTGATATAATTAATTCATTTCGTTGTTTTCCAGATAAAGATACCTGCAATAGTAGCAAACTTGCAATATGTCCGTACAAATATCAAGAATAAAAAGTAAAATAAATTATACTAATATTGTTGAGTTTTGTTGAAATTACAAGCATTTATTCTATTTTCAAAATATACACTTTAGTTCAATTTAAGTTTTTTTTTTTTTCTAAAATACTCTTCATTAACCTAAATACATATTAGATATATATATATATTTTACAAGAATTAGAAGCCATGTTATTTGGTAACTTAAGTACCTTCAATTTCATTGTTGTTCTTTGTTAAATTATACCTAAATATACACAGACAAAAATTAACAAAAAAAAGTAGATTTTGTTTTTATTAAATTTAACAAAGCCTCACATTGATTATCATTTCTCAACAGTCAATATAGCACATGTATTTCATTTGAAAACATGATATTTCAAAAGTTATTCTCTTTTCTTTTTATGTAAATTAACGAGCTCATGCTTAATTGTTGCGAATAAGAATTTTCAACTCAAGATAATTTTTTAATGTACTTGTTTTAGACTATATTTATTTGTGAAGCAATTCTTTAAGGTTAGTTTTAAATATTATTTTGACTATAAATAATAATTTCTTTATCACCAAATCTAGTCTTCTGAGTTGTTAGATTTGAAAAAAGGTATTTTAGTTAAGAAAATGTGTATTTAAGTTAATGGAAGGTATTTTAATAAAAAAAATTTAAAACTAAACTGAAATGTTGAAAACTTTTGGTTCAAGGGAAGGGAATATATATTTTGAAAATAGAGAGAAGGATCATATAATTTTAACAAAACTTGAGATGTGGGCGTAATTTACTCTAAAACATAATATGACTCCAAACGGAAGAGGCTAATCTACCCTAAAATTATGCATCCCAAAATCCAGTTCGCACAAATTTCCTTTCTTTTTTCTAGTTTTCTTGATCATAAATATATAAGTAGAACATCTGTCCACACAAGCTTTAAAATGCGCACTATGAACACCTAATCCCAATTTTATAGTCAGTAAATGTCATGTGCTCACAATTAATGACCATTTGTAAACACCAAAGGACTTTCTAATTAAAAACTCTACAAATTAACCACTAATCAGAAAGTAGTACTATTTTAACAAGAATTTTTTGTTGGCAGCTTAACTTCATAGGGAAATTAACAAGGTCCCCTATAATCAACATTTGCAGCGCATAATTAAAGAATAAAATTTTGAATAAATAGAAAATATTTCTAGTATTAGGAAATAGCTACTCACAATCATAGGCCAAGAATCCCAAAGGGATTAGATATATAGAGTTCCTCAAAGCCACCGATGCTGTTCTCTGACCAGATGGGTCGGCAAGTGAGTACATCTTAAACCTAAATTACAACACATTACTAATAAGTACGCAAAGTGTCAACCATCAGTGATCAAACAGAAGATATTGGGAAGTACAGGCCATCAACTAAGCGTGTAAGATCAGCAGAATAAACTCCATTTTTGACTGGTATAAAAAGAAATTTGAATGTTAATATAAATGTCCACTATTTCAATACATAAAATTTAGGGTAAATTACCTCCCTCCTCTGTTTTGAAAATATATATTCCCCTCCCTTGAAACTAAAATATGTGCCACACTTATCTCCCCTATAATAAAACAACAACAACAACAACAACAAAAAAGCCTTTTTTCCACTAAGTAGACTCGGTTATATGGATGAATTGATGCCATAAAATCTTATCGTAAATCATATTTTTAAACAAATTATTTAAGTTTAAATCTTAACAATTTCTCTTTAACATTTTTTTTATCTCTATTTACCTCTGATTATTGGACTATTCTCTATCTAATTTTACTCCATTTTATCTCCCCTACAATAAAAAAAATAAATTAATGTTGATTTTACAATTTGCATAACTTTTAAAATTTAACTAATTTATAGATAATAATTTAATTTAAGAACAACATTTGCATTACACACACAAACATATTAATATACATAAGTATTTCCATAAATTTAATAAAGTTTTAGAATAAATTAAATTTACAGTTTTTAACCCAGAATAAATAACATTGAAAAACAGTAATTGGTTTAAATAAATAATTTGGGTATTCTCTCAAGGGAGGGAAAAGTAATTTACTTTTTGAAAATTACAGTTTTTCCATATGCTTTGAAAAATTACACTTTCTTGCCTTAAAATTAAAAAATGCACTACACTTCCTTGCAACAAAAGATAAAACTACAATTACACTTATTTTGACCAAAATACCCTTATGTTTATTATACATAATATAACAAGTATTAAATATATATTTGATCAATACACAATAACCACTTCTTTAAAATTAAATAAATTAAATTTATGGTTTTCAACAAAAAATAAATAACATTGAAATAAAAGTTTAAGATATACATTTTCCCATAAGTTATATTTTTAATAAAGGAAATAAATATTATTCTAGAGGGTATTTCGGTCATCTCTTGACTTTAAAAGAGATTTATGTATATTTTCATAATAAATGGGATGGCTATACAATTTAGGCTTCTCTCAAAGAAAGGGAGTAATTTACTCTAAAATTTAAGTACATATCCGGATGGCATCAGCTTAGATGGCCATAAACATGCAACTGACCCCATATGTGAATTACTCAGTCCCACTATTGAATAAGTATTAGGATCAAAACAAGTAGTTGACTGTAGACAACATAAATTTCCACCTCGAGACAAATCTCTTTGAACAAAGGGAGTCACTACTTAAACGAATTTTGAACGAGACACCAAAAAAGTTGCATAAACAATAGTTTATCATCATAAATAACTAAATATGGACATACCCTCCAGCAGCATAGTCACTGCGGCACATGTACGCAAGGGCCATAAAATGAGGTATCTGCCAAAAATACAAAGCCGCTGGAAGAATTAATGCATTTAGTGAAATATCACCAGCAGCTGCAGCCCATCTGGAAATAAAACCACCCAAAAATAGGGTGAGGGGCAGAAGAAATCATGCACACATGTCCGAACACATACATTGGAGAACAGGATGAAATAAGATGAAAAAAGGAAGGGAAAACTAACCTAAACTATAAGGGTTAAAAGAACTTTTAGGAGATCAAGAGGTAAATTTTATTCCCTCAATATTTTACTCATTTGTGATGTATCCTTCAATTTATTGTTCCTTTTGACCAGTAAGTATAGGCTTTGCCAAACACAAACAGGAGCTTAAGATTTACAAGATTTATTGGAATCCCATGATTCTAGAGAAGAATCATAAGGGATATTTGCTATTAATGGGATGAAGTCAAGTGTTTTTGTTTCATGTCATTTATTATGGATTGTTAATCTCTTTAAACCCCAGAATTTTGCTGCCTTTACAGTGGCTTTATTGCAGCTGATTTTCAGAGTTGAATGGCATGATTGTTGCCATTTGCTTCTCCATATATTTTCTCCTCCTATCATGAATGAAATAAGAATTTTCAGAGCTATCATTTCTGAAAATCTCATGGTATCTGATGGCCTATGTTCTCTTTTTAACCTAATTTGGCCAAGCTATGGCCACCCACATTGAGAAGGCAGAAGCCTCTCATGAAGTCACAGCACAAACCAGCAAAACTGATATCGCTACACAAACCAACAAAACCGTCAGCCAAGTTATGGCCACCCACATTGAGAAGGCAGAAGCCTCTCATGAAGCCACTACACAAAACAACAAAACTGAAGTCGCTGAACAACCAACAAAATTGTCGGCCAAGCTATGGCCACCCATGTTGAGAAGGCAGAACCTTCATGAAACCATGCAGAACAACAAAACTGAAGCCACTACACAAATCAACAAAATCGTCGGCCAAGCTATGGCCACCCATGTTGAGAAGGCAAAAGCCTCTCATGAAGCTGCTACACAAACCGGCAAATTTGGAGCCATTGCACAAATTAGCAAAACTAAAATGATGCACAGATCAACAAAGCTGAAGCCGTTGTACAAACTAGCAAAACTATCTCTTCAAGCTATGCCTAGCTTGAAGAGAAGTGTTGGAATCCCATAATTCTTGGAAAAAATCATATGGGATATTTGCTATTAATGGGGTGAAGTCAAGTATTTTGTTTCCTTGTTTGTTTCCTATTTATGAGACTTTATTTTTCTATTTTATTGTGTCATTTATTGTAGATTAGCAACCTCTCTCTTTCCTTCTTTAGACCCTAGGATTTTGCTGCCTTTATGGTAGCTTTATTGCAACTAATTTCAAGAGTTGAATGGCAGGATTGTTACCATTTGCTTCTTTATATATTTTCTCCTCCTACCAAGAATGAAATCAGAATTTTCAGAGACATCATTTTCTGAAAATCCTAAAAATATGATAATGATACCCTATCTGACACAATAATCACTAAATTGTTCCATCCATATGAGCATTATAAAGTAAATACATGAATAATTTTTTTTTCCTTTTAATAAAGGATTTTCATAAGAGAGAAGAGGGGAAAAAGTACACCAGGGGGAGGACAAGGTATCCTCGATACATATAATTGCACATTGCACATTTTCATATTAGCTATAGATCAAATCTATCCAGAAATTAAAATTGAACTTAGGGTCTGTTTGAATACACTTTTAGAAAAAGTACTTTTTTTTTTAATTACAGCTTCTTTTAATGAAGTATAAAAATGTAAAAGCACTTTTGACCAATAAAATTACTGAAAGATACATACAATGACATTTTTTAAAAAAATATGTCTGAACAAATTTTAAAATATTTATAAACTAATTAATATATCACTACATTTGGAAAATTTAACAAAGGAGATATTGCATCAAGAAATTAATGGCTGCCGATGAGTTGCCCTAGCCACCAAATGAGATCCCATTAACTCTCCATGGGTTCACTATATGAAACTCATTAATGGAAGGCAAATTTAAAAGTAACCTCCATTTGCCATATGCCAAGTGGAAAAATCAAGCTCCAATTCATAGTTGGATTATGCATTGACTATAAAGATTGAAGATTCACTTAGGTGTGGACTAAACCTGTGAATTTTTATGCTTCGTTTACTGATTAAAAAGAGGTTAAAAAAAAAATTCCAACAAAGAACCAACTCAACACCTGCTCTAACCTTACTTTTTCTATAAACAATTGCCTTGACTCCATTTCCAAATCATGTTCAAATCATGTTTAGGAGTGCTGCAATCATAAGATGATTTCTCTAGTGTGGTGTGGCAACTTTGGCCCAATGTACTGCTAGTGAGTTCTTTCAATTTCTCTCTTATCCTGAGGAGCCTCACAAGCTTCACTGACAGAACCAGTTTTCAAATCAACGAGGGGAATAAAACAACTAACTGAAAGACCTGAAACATTGAATACAACCTCTTCAATTGCCAAGGATTCTTCCATTTTTGTTTTGGTATAATTTGTCGCCATCTCCCTCCAACTGTTAAAATCCTACCTTTTCACACTGTTGAGTTGCCAATAAACAAAGGTTGACAAGTGGTTGGTGATTTTAAAATTGTCGGCAATGGTACCACAGGTAAGTCTATGGAAATAGTAGATACTATGATTAGGAGGAGGATTAATTTTATGTGTTTACAAGAAACTAAATAGGTATTAGAAAAAGCGAAAGAATTAGATACTTCAAGTTTTAAACTTTGGTACACTGGTAAGGCTAAATTTAGAAATGGGGTAGGTATAATTGTAGATAAGTTTTGGAAAAATACTGTAGTGGATGTCAAAAGGTCAGGAGATAGAATCATTGCATTAAAATTTGTAGTAGAAAATGAAATCTTTAATATTATTAGTGCTTATGCACCACAAGTAGGGTTAGAAAAATATCATAAGGTAAAGTTCTGGAAGGATTTAGAATGTTTAGTTCAGGAAATATCATTAGGAGAAAAGATTCTTATAGGAGGGGATCTAAACGGTCATGTGAGAAGTGTATCTTCAGGTTACGAGAGTGTTCATGGAGGACATGACATAGGAGAAGTAAATGCAAAGGATAAAACTATTCTAGACTTTTCATTAGTATTCGATCTTATATTAGCTAACACTTGTTTTAGAAAGCGTGAGGAACATCTTATCACGTACAAAAGTGGAAGGGTATATTCTCCAATTGATTTCTTTCTTATAAAGAAATCAGATAGAAAATTTTGCATGGATTGCAAAGTTATACCGGGAGAGAGTTTAACTACTCAACATAGAGTTTTGGTTATGGATGTAAGAGTTAAGAGGAGAGTAAAAAGCAAAGGTGAAGATAGAGTGTTAACGACTAAGTGGTGGCAACTAAAGGGGGATAAAGAAAAGAATTTGCAGAGACGGATTGTGGAGGAAGGACCTTGGGAAATACAAGGAAGTGCTAACGATATGTGGATGGAATGGCTAAAGAGATTAGAAAGGTAGCAAAGGAAATATTAGGTGAATCAAAAAGTTTTGAACCTAGGGATAAAGAATCTTGGTGGTGGGATGTAAGCGTGCAAGATAAGGTTAAAATTAAAAGAGAGTGTTATAAAGTGTGGTTATTATGTAAGAGTAATGAAAATTGGAAAAAATATAAGGTAGCTAAGAAAGACACTAAGAAGGCAGTGAGCGATGCGAGAGCGAGGGCATTTGATGGGTTATACCAATTTTTAGGTACTAAAATTGGAGAAAGAAATATTTACAAGTTAGTTAAAAGTAGGAAAAGAAAAACAAGAGATGTGAATCAAGTGAAATGCATTAAGGATGAAGAAGGGAAAGTGTTGGTCACGGAACGAGATATCAGAGAACGATGGAAGGATTATTTTCATAAGCTTTTTAATGAGGGGCACGAGATTTTATTGCAATCGGATAGGCTAGACACTAAAGAAGAGGATCGAAATTATACTTTTTATCGTAGGATTTGTAAGGTAGAGATAAAAGAAGCATTAAAGTGAATGGAGAATGGCAGAGCAGTTGGACCGGATAATATACCCATTGAAGTATGGAAGGGTTTGGGAATGAAAGGTATAAGTTAGCTCACAAAGTTATTTAATGAAATTATGAGATCTAAGAGGATGCCAGATGAGTGGAGAAAAAGTACTTTAATCCCTATTTATAAGAGTAAAAGGGACATTCAAAATTGTGCAAATTATAGAGAAATTAAACTCATGAGCCACACTATGAAATTATGGGAAAGAGTAATGGAGCGAAGGTTAAAGAAAGAGAGTCAAGTTACGGAGAATCAATTTGGTTTTGTGCCAGGAAAGTCAACTATGGAAGCAATATACTTGTTGCGAAGATTAATGGAGAGATATAGGGAGAATCAAAGAGATTTACACATGGTGTTTATTGATTTAGAAAAAGCATATAATAGAGTGCCAAAAGAAGTTTTATGGAAGGCTTTGGAAAAAAAAAGAATTCGTATAACTTATATTCGAGCAATCCAAGACATGTATGATAAGGTTACAACTAGCATAGTAACAAAAAGGGGACTTACGGAAAATTTTTCGATAATTATTGGTTTACATCAAGGGTCAACTCTGAGCCCTTATCTTTTTACTTTAGTCTTGGATGTGCTTACTGAACATATCCAAGAGCTGGTGCCACAGTGCATGCTTTTTGCAGATGATATTATCCTAGTTGGAGAATCGAGAGAGGAAATTAATGAGAAGTTAAAGAGAAAGAGACTAACTTTGGAAGTTCATGGATTTCGTTTAAGTAGAAGTAAAACAGAGTATATAGAGTGTAAGTTTAGTAAGAGGCACACCACTTCTGGCGTAGAAGTAAAAATTGGAGAACATATCCTACCATAAGTCACACGATTTAAGTATCTTGGATCCATCATACAATATAATGGAAAAATAGAAGAAGATGTAAAGCATAGGATTCAAGCGGAATAGATGAAATGGAGGAGTGTTTCGGGTGTTATTTGTGATAGAAGAGTACCACTCAAATTTAAGAGTAAATTCTACCGCACAGTTATAAGACCTACAATATTGTATGGAACTGAGTGTTGGACAATAAAAAGTCAACAAGAAAATAAGTTCAATGTTGCAGAGATGAGAATATTGCGGTGGATGAGTGGACACACTAAACGAGATAGGATTAGAAATAAATGCATTAGAGAGAAAGTGAAAGTCGCACCTATTGTAGAAAATATTATAGAATCGAGACTTAGATGGTTTAGTCATGTGGGGAGGAGACCTATAGAAACCCCAGTTAGGAGAGTAGATGAGATGGAGAATAGTCCAATAATTAAAGGTAGAGGAAGACCAAGAAAAATTATAAGAGAAATTATTAAGAGAGATTTAGATTTAAATGGTTTGTCTAAAAATATGATTTATGATAGGGGTTTATGGTGTCGATTGATCCATGTAGCCGACCCCACCTAGTGGAAAAAGACTTTGTTGTTTTTGTTGCTGTTGTTGTTGGTACCACAACATAAATGTGATTTTCATTACTGCCAGAACAATGGCATCCACATGAAATAAGAAATGAATGAGGGGAAGGCCTTATCATTTCAAAAAAGAAAAGATAACAATTATGCCCAAATAAGGTCACAAACAGGCTTCCCAGATTCCCACATTTTAGCTTGCACATGGGCCTTTTTTAGAGAAAATTGGCTTCCAAGAATAGCCCCAAAACTACTTAATTTGATGCTTTTACATTTTTTTAAAAAAGCCAATCCAAATACACATTATAATTGTCATAAGCACTTATTTTATAAAGAACATACGTTTTTAAATCTTTGTAAAAAAATAAGCCTATCTGAATGGACTCTTAAAACCTGTTCATTTATGACTGAGCAAACACACTAGAGTCTCCATGTGTGTGCGCACACGTGTGTGAGAATATGGGCATGGGTGGGTGGGTGGGTGTGGGTGTTGCTGGGGTGTGTGTGAGAGAGTGAGAGAGAGAGTGAGGAATCCAATACATAAGAGGAATAGGCA
Source organism: Erythrophleum fordii (assembly GCA_032878935.1). NCBI lineage: Eukaryota > Viridiplantae > Streptophyta > Magnoliopsida > Fabales > Fabaceae > Erythrophleum > Erythrophleum fordii. The sequence goes on along the minus strand of JAVQMF010000055.1, from coordinate 38,414,732 downwards.
CAATAAAACTGAATAAAAGAAGCCACAAGCATATTACTAAGCATTACTATGACAATAGAGAAGCATTTCTAACATTTTTTTTCAGTATTTTTCATAATTATCTTTTACATATATGGAGATTAGGAAAAGAAAACAAGGATGAGAAATGTTTTTCATCTTTTGTGCTTGATTGGACATTTTCATAAGTCCTGATTAATTAAATGTCGCCAACATTTTACTCACTCTACAACAATCTTGAGCAAAAGGACTTCAAAAGGATTGATTATACCATGCAGCCAAAAGATCAGTCATATTCTTAACCATTTCCCAATTGCCATGCATCAGAGAGCCAAAAGAAAACTTGTAGAGAATTTACCCCAAAAGTGGTGGAATGGCACCAACAACAGCCCCCACCCAAGTATTCACAGGATGAATCTGCTTCAGTGGAGTATATACAAATGCATACAAAACCAGGTTGGAAGCTGCAAGCCCAGCAGCTAACATATTAGCCTGGAACAACCTTGTCATAAAGCTGCAATATTAGTTGCTCAGCTCACAGCATTCAAACGTTTATACTAAAATTACACACAACTGTTTTTTTTAAAAAAGAGTAAATTGGTTTCACTACCTTTGTTGCTATCAGAGCTGTTCCTGCTAAACCAACAGATGAAGCCCAGTTGACTGCATGTGGTATTGTAATGCGCCCTGAGGGCAGTGGCCTTTTACTTGTTCTCTTCATTTTGGCATCATTATTTATCTCAAACACCTAATAAGACAAAACCATTGCATAGATTCAGTGTCAACAAATAATCTAAGGCAGTGTAGGTGGGGCAATAAAAAGCATGTACTTCAGACCAAAGTTAGTAAAAAGATCACACTAATATTCAATGCTCCTGATGGTAAGATAGAGAGTCTAACAAGGTTGAGTTTATTATAGATATTCAGCCATCATATACATCTGCCACCACTCCTTTTCTTTACCTTGTCTATGTCAAGAAATTAACATAATATCAGCGCAACCAACTGATCCACCATCCTGATATCTTACACAAGCTTTCTTTCCTTCTTCCATTAACTTGGCTTCATTTATGAAAAATAAATCAATAATTAATAAGCCAAATTCCCATCATCCTTCTTTTCCATCTTATTATGATACTATGATTAATTTGAGCTGGTCTTTTCCTGCATTCTTGTGCCTATTGAAGACTGCATATCCTATGCTAATCATGTATTTCATGGGTATTAATCATTGTGAATCTCAAATCTTGATGGAAAGTAAACCATGTCACATAATTTAAATAAGTGGTATAGAAGGAAAACAATGAAACACAATATTGAATGCACTCTAGAGTAAGACACTTATCCCCAAGAACCAACCTGATTTAAAGAGTTAGCAGACGCTGCAACCATCATGGTACCCATGCAAGTCCAACAAAGTGCTGGAAAGTCAATAGCATTGCTACTACCTAAGATAAATCCAGTCCCAGATGTTGCAACAACAAGCATGCTGGAACCAATGTAAAAAATGATAAGTTGAATAATAAAAACATTAACACATTTTAACTATGAAACAACGATATTGAGTGGATATAGAGATGCAAAGATGCAGGAATTGTTGAAAATTCCAGGGTGACTGAAACAGAGAGACATATTAATCTTATAAAACGAAATTCAGATATAACAAAACAGAAAGATTCCAACTCAATTAAATACAGCTTTCTACAAGAAACATATATCAACGAAGAAACAAATTAATATCAATTCATAATCAAAGTTTCAAAAATATAAGAAAGCTGATAATTAAGAAAATATAAATGTACCATAAGAGCTCAATTCATGATAAATATGTTCACTGTCTTGAAATCAAGACAAAGGATAATCTCACATTTCCTGGTATCTTGAATACCATGGTATAGGATACCAAAGTATAAGATACCACAATAATTAAGATTCCCATGCTTGGCATGATAATAAAAAGTTATTATAGAAATCATGCAATTGGTATTTTTAAAAGTTAGCAATGCTAAAAGTAGTGTGATGTGAGATCTCCAAATTTTCTGGGTGGTACACAAAATGGTGTTATCTAAAGCCTCTTGGTATATTGGATGACACCAAGCATCTGTAGATAATAGTATACCAAACATAGGCATCTTGCATATAGCCTAACATCCAAGATATCAGGAGCAATAAATTGTTGTACCAAATGCCTCCAAAGGCAAAGGGAGGAAGTAAAGAAAGACTTCCCTTCATGATAAAGTCTTTTTCTAATTTCTGTCTAATATATTTCTCAAAGGAGCCACTTTCATTTCTGTTACAGTAAAAAACAGACAGATAGAGAGAGGGGGGATGATTACAACTTCCTTGCCCAACTATAATCGCAATGCACCAAAACCATAACCTAGATAAAAATAAAACAAAATAAAGATAAAAAAATAATGTTGCTGGAAAATATTTAGCAAGTATCACAGACCTACTTGTATAAGCTACATGGGCACTATAGTCTAAAAAGTAACAGCATTTCCTATAATAGTTGCCAGTGCCTTACATAACATCAAGTAACAAAGGTAGCAGCAAGTACACATAAACTGTACATAGAGCAGAGGTCATAGCTGTGTCTGAATTTAGTAGCAATTCCCCATCAAACAGACATTTACTTCCAAAGTACCTCAAGCTAAGAACAATATATTAATGAAGAAGAACCATCCTTAGAAACAACTAGAAAGATTGATGATGCTTCTTACACACTTGGCCCAAGTTATTATGGAGGGAACCCAATACTTATGCAAGGCACAACACCAGCAAGGTCCAACAAGAACAAAACCTTACTCCTTCTTTGAGTATATGTTCAGCTAAGTGTGGAAGCAAAAGGGCAGAGAAGATTTCTATGGAGTTTTAGACTCAGGAGCTCATCCTTCCTTGAAAAGGAATTTTGCTTGTATTTTTCTATAATTTTAGTTGTCTTTTGAAGTGAGGTCGTAACAGTGGTGCTTTCATTGCATCCTTCCCCAATCATTCATCCATTTTTTAATCAGCTCTCAATTTTTTCAACTTCCTGATTTCCGAATAAGCATCAATCATATAGAAACTCATGTGCACATTATTGAGCATCTCGTATTCCACCTATGGAAACAGCATTTTCACCTTGCTCAGAATCCCACACAACCATTTTTCGTTTCACCTTGCTTGAACCTCTCTCAAACACAGAATCCACTCAAGGTTACCAATGAAGGGATGCTAGTTCATAGCTAGTTAAAGGAATGATAGCAGAACCTTCTCAAACTAGAGATGTTGGGAACACGCAGCTTGAGTGTGAAGTATCGCAACCAGTGACATGAACAACATCGACAACTACTTGCAACGTGCTGCACTACGGTGAAAATGACCAAGATGCTTGGAAGGTGTTTGATGATATGATGGAATATACGAAGAGGGTTGCGTTTGAGATGGATGAGGATCTTGACATACCCATGTTGCAACAAATGAACAAGGACTTTGAACTTTCCAATGAAAACCTAACTCTCAAAGTTAAACGGGAGAGGGAGACCCACAAATAGGGCTTGATGAAGAAGATGCTCCAGGAAGGTGAAGACTGGGACAGCCATGAAGTGGGTGATGAAGTTTAGGATTGTTACGCTGGAACGTTGCATGAAGGTATTAAGGTACTTCAAGTGTACCCTTCAAGTGTACTCTCAAACATGAGCAAGTAGTTACAGGGTGGGATCAAGGTATTAAAACCATGAAGAAGGGTGAAAATGCCACTTTCACCACCCCTCCTGTGCCAGAATATTACAAATTTGGTTCACCACCACCACTTCCTACTCCTCCACGGGCTTATCCTTTAGGTTTGCCAAATGCTCTAATATCAATCATTGTCAATGTTCTACCTTATGATTCTATCCTTCGATCAATTCTCTTCTCTAAGATGCCCACTCCATGTTTGATAAAGTGTTGTACTACACCTTTTAACCTAAAAATTGGAATTAGCTTAGGTGATAGTCATATGGCAACTTTGATGCGATTTTTGTTTGTGTTTGATCTAGGAGATGCTAAAGATGTTTCTTATAGAATAATTTTTGGGAGGGTGCCTGTAGATGCTCAAGCTAATGTGCTCACCTACTTTCTGCATATGCTTCATGATGCTAGAATTGAATAGCTCTATACTTAGTCAATAATGAAGATGGTGCCTCTATTGCTTGTCTCTGTTTTTTGAATCACAACAAGGTTCTCCTGGAGAGCTAGTACCACTTGAAAGATGTGGTGCTTGAAGGTGGCAATCTATTCAACAAGGATCATGGAACAACAGCGTTTAAATACCAAAGGAAAGACGAAAGGTTCAATAAGGTGATTAACAAGAGCATGTCAAATCACTCTACCATGACAATGAAAAGAATTCTAGAAAAAATAGGATTTGACGGTCTTAATTCTGTGGGTGATGTTGGTGGTGGCACTGGAGCTGCAATTAATGGAAAGTTTCTTGAGATGCTCACAATATGTTTGATAAAATATCACACAAAACCTATGAGAATGGTGTTGCCTGGAGTTATTGGGTTCACATTATCTGATGATAACATTGTTGATGATAAACTTAGAGAGTTCTTCTCTCCATTTGGAACCATTACCTTGTATAAGTTATGAGAGATCCTAATGGGATAAACCGAGTATCACGGTTTGTTCGGTATGAAGATGAGATTGATGATGGAACACTCATTTCTAAATATGATGACGTGAAACTCATGGTGGATGATGACAATTTTTGTCCTATTTTGGCTAAGGCTGTGACAACAATGAAAAAAGGAAAGAAAGTCCTCTTGATCATGAAGCCACAATATAAAATTGGTGAGAATGGAAGGCCAACATCTGAGAATGATGGTGTTGTACATCCTAGTGTTTCAATCCAACACACTATGAGCAATCAAAGGTTAAAACAGAACAAGGTATTTTGATGGAGAATGGAGCTCAGATTCTGTTCACTCAATTGCCTCTATGTGTTACGGGTGGTATTAGCTTTACTGGTTGCTTGACCCTCAAAAGATTCCTTGAGGATGGCTATTCCGTTAATGCCTCTGATGTTAACTCCAATGTCAGAGATAAAGAAGTGATGAATGAGAGGGATATAGACCCATCTAGAATAGGAACCACTGGAATATTTTTTGGAAGAACGCATGTATGTGTTGCTGCATTTGTAGACACCTGCTTTGCTGTGATGGTCCTTCTTATTGGTATTCAGGGGTTTCAATGGACCATATACAATGATAAGTAGCAGGGTCAAGTTGGGAGTATAAAACATGTGTTTGAAGTAGTCATACTGATTTGAGTTGAGGTGCTGCAATTCCTTCTGTGGGCTACAAGATGAGTGGGCTTTTGGGTGAAGCAAGGAGAGTGCTTGATGATCTCCTGGAATTTGCTGTTTAATTTGGAACTCAATGATTATGGGTTTTGCTAAATGTAGTTTGGAAATTAAGGAGGCCACGAAGCTGTTTGATAAAATGCTTAAAAGAACTTCAGTTACATGGCATTCTATGATTAGTGGGTATGTAGGTCATGGGAAGATAATGGAGGAATTAGAACTTTTTCACAGGATGGAGGAAGAAGGGACTGAGCCTCATGAGTTTACAAGGGTAAGCTTGTTGAACGCTAGTGTGTTCACATAGGGCACCTTGACAAGGGGAATGGATTCATGATTATATGAGGAAGAATGGTTTTGAGCTAAACGTCCTTGTGGTGATACCAATAATTGACATGTATTGCAAAAGTGAATCTATTGAAGATGCTCTCCAACTATTTGAGGAGTCCCTTAGGAATAGATTATCAGGTTGGAACCTCATTATTATACGGCTAGCCATGAATAGTCCTAAAAGAGAAGGAATTGAGTTCTTTTTTATGCTTGAATCTTCTTCAAATCTAAAGCCAGATTATGTAAGTTTCATTGGTGTTTTAATAGTTAAAATTGGCCAGCAAGTGCAAATTGTTGGTGATGATCTCTTGGTCACAAACCCAAAGCAGGTGAAGAAGGCATGCTTGATTCTTACCAGTTTATGGTTCAAGTTGCTAAAGGCAGGCATTTGTCTTTTTGCTATTGATGAAGCACATTGCATATTAGAGTGGGACCATGCATTTAATGATGTAGAGCGGATTCCCAAGACACTTTTGGCAGCAAGTGATGCTGCTGGAATGTACAATGGGCAATTGTATAAAAAAGCTCCAAAGGAAATAACTAACAAGGTTGGAATGATTTTGGCATTTTGTTTTTCAACTACTTTCAACCTTGAGGACAAGCTTGATTTGATCGGGAAGGCAATGTTACACCCTTGGCCAAAGTTATTATAAAGGGAACCCAATACTTATGCATGCCCAATACCAGCAAGGCCCATCAAGAGGAGAACCCTACTCCTTCTTTGGGTATATGTTCAGCTAAGTGTGGAAGCAAAAGGGCAGAGAAGATTTCTATGGAGTTTTAGACTCAGGAGCCCATCCTTTCTCGAAAAGGAATTTTGCTTGCATTTTTCTATAATTTTAGTTGTCTTTTGAAGTGAGATCGTAACAAAGCTCCTGCCTCGAGTTTGCTGATCGAATTTGAAGCAATTTAAGCATATTAGTTGCTGCAAAACTGTTACTTTAAGTCATTTATTCTCCAAAATCACATTAGATGATAACACTAAGATATAAATGTGTTGCTGCTAAAACATGGGTTAACGCAAACAGGGTAAAACTGGATGGAACACATGGAACCACAATCAGTCTATACAACCTAGTTGTCAGGCATTACAAGAAAGACCGTTAAAACCAGCAGAAAAAATAATCAAAATTTCAAAATCTGACCTGAGACGAGCTTTAGAGAGCTCCCAATAGCATCGGCCATAGTGCCGAGTCAAGTCCACCATTTCCCTAGCTTTTGACGCGGAAACTGAGAGGAGAGATGTGAGATCGACTGCACCGGTGCAAGAGGAAGAAGAGACAGCTGGAATTCCATCGGATTTACGAAATCCCACTTTCAAGGAATCGACGGAGGAATTGGAATTGGTGATGGAGGGCGATGAGTGGAGATGATGGGAGTGAGAGAGCAGACAAACACGAACAACACTGTCAGTGGAGAAAGCGAGGGGGGCAAGGTTCTGAGAGGAATACTGGAGGAGTTTGGAATAGAAGCGGACAGAACTCCTCATCGTGCCGTGCCAAGGGCGGAAGATGGGGAGCCGACGAGGAAGAGAACAAGCGAGAGAGAAAAGAGAACGGTCCAAGGCGCTGGAGGGACCTTTTTTTTTTTTTTTAAATACTTGCTTTTTATTTTCTTTCCACACTTATTGGGCCGCTTTTTGACCGTCCCAATGCAAATAAAAAAATTGATTAAACAAAATGCTAACCTGACAATTTTATTGAATCCAAATATTAGGTTGTCTCATGGGTCCATTTTGGGTAAATGTCAGGTTAATCGGTTTAGCATTTTGTTAAACCTTGTCGGTTTTAAATTTTAATCGGTTCGGTTCGATTTTTGTTCGGTTTGGTCCGGTTTGGTTCATGTTTATTTTGTCCAAAAGTAATTTTTTTTAAAAAAAATTTACTCCTTATAATATGTAGAATTTAACTTCTAATATCTTACATATCTTAAAATTTTGACCAATAATAACTTTGGAATAATTTACTATTTATATATATATATATATATATATATATTTCCAAAACAAATTTCATACATTCACAAATAAGCTTTAAAAAGTGAAAAAAAAAAGTAATATCTTATAATAAATAGTATAAATAATTTGTATATTTCTTGAATCACATAAAGAATGTAATTTTGATACAAATTTAATTGACAAAAGATCTCACTAATCTAAAAAGAAACAAAATATTAAATTTTAATTAATTACAATTTTAATGGTTCGGTTTGGTTCGGTTAACCGAACTAAATTTTTTTTTAATCGGTTTTACAATTACAAAAACCAAACCAAACCAATTATTAATCGGTTTTTGGCGGTTTGGTTCGGTTTGGTTTGGTTTAATTGGTTTGGTTCGGTTTTGTTCACCCCTAGTTGTCCATGAGTATGTCGGGTTGGACATTTAATATGTCTAATATTCGATCCAATTAAGATATTGAATTTATTTTTATACTCATGACTTGGTCTAACCCGAGCAAGCTTAATTTTATATTGGATTAAAGAGGGTTAGGGTCGCTCAAACTTTTTTTTTTTGTGAATTTATATGTATAATATAAAAATATTTTTTTACAAACATATAAGCATATACTTCAAAATAATAAGTTTTTAGAATCCTCATGTTTTTATTAATAATTTAAAAATATATTAGTATTATCATGTAAAATATAAATTATACTAACATAATTAGTCTTAAATAAACATGTGTATTTTTATTATTTAACAAAAGAAATATCAGTAAGTATGCACATCAATGATAAAAACAATTAAGAAGTAAAGAGAATTTAAATAAGTAATGAAAACTGTCATCATAGCTATTCCTTACAGCTATGTCATCTAATAGAACAAAAAGAACCATCGATACCTTATTTTAAATGTAGATTCTACAAAAGCAACTACCATAAGCCTATTTCTGTTATTACTTATATAGATACTTGATAGCCACTAATTTTTGCAAATAATTCCGCAAGCGTACGGACCGCTTTTGTAATATAGTGAATCAAGGTCGTCCCATAGATAATTGAATTAAACTCAATTAAGTCTAAGAAAATTCACTTTTGCTTAAGTCAAGATGCGCAAATACTAATGTAATGGATTAACATGAAAGTAAACAAATACTGAGCATCAAGATAGTTTTGATGAGATAAACCATTAAAGGGTATTCTAGATTCTTATCTCTTGATTGCCACGAATTGAGGTGTCCCATTAATTGATTAATCAACAATTTGAAGGTTGGAAAGATTAATTAAGCCCAAATGTCTCTCGAACCACTTAGACTTCTATTCCAATTAATTGCAGACTTCTCTTACAATTAATCAGATATAATACGTTTAGCCCCTTTCACCACTTAGAATTCTTAAGCATATTTCTATATCTAAGAACAAAATTAATGCTACCTAATTTCAATCCTAAGTTACTTAATCAATTGGTCTATAGAGATTTTCTTTTTTCAAGAGCAAACCTCAAACCCCCCAAATCAACAAGAGATGGGCATACTCTTCATGAAACAATAAGAACATATCAAACATTCAAATTATTAATCAACTCAAATTAATCTTGCAAAATCCTCAGTACATGGTAATAGGTTCAAGTAAACTTAAGATCAAAGAAATTTAGCTACACATAGCTCTACACATTGTAATCAGATTTAAAATTTCAAAGAGATAAAGAATCATGAAGGAGAAGATGGAGGATCGAAGGAAACTCAGTGCAATCGTGTTGATTCAGCCTCCAATCTTCAACCCAAGCTTCTTCTCCTCAAACCCTAGCTCTTTGGTGCGTTTTCCCCTTCAAAGTTTCTCCTTCTAGCTTAAAATGACGAAGCCCTGGCTCTCTCTCGTGTTTTTAGCTCGCAAATCAAAGTTGTACGTTGTCTCACTATAGCGAGAGCTTATAGGTGCTCAGATTTTTGCTAATCTCATTACTGCTTATGCCATAACTAGGAACTCTCTGAAATTTATATGCATCACGACTTCGCTATGGTGAAATGACTTTCTCACCACAGCGAACACGCATCCTGACTGTATCGAATTGTGTTCTCGCTATAACGAGAGGACTTGTTAAGCTTGCCTTTTGACTTTTCAGCTTCTCTCTATTTTCTCATTCCTTTCTACAATCTTCTACCTTCTCCTCAAATAAAAATCAATCATCAAATGAGGCTTAAAACTGATAGAGATATTGCAATTGAGATATTTTCTTCATTTTGTTTGATTGAATATAAAGTTAAGCCATATTAGTCAAGAGAAAAGTACTTTGACTCCTTAATATATCATAAAATATATCTCTTTCTCATTCGAAATTAGAGAGTCATCAAACTCTCCCACACTTATATTATTGTCCTCAAGTAATTCCTAGAAAATATCAATTAAAGTGGCTGTTGACTAATTTTTTTTTTTCCACGATAAACACCCAATCAACCAAAATTTCAGATTCCCCTATACTTAGAATGAAACCAATGTTAGAAGCAGAAGTTCAGCAAAACTCAATTTGAATTTCAAAACTAATGTACTCATAGCAACACCCTCCTGATTTCTAAAGTGTGTGTGTATTCCACAAACAGATTGTTTAAAAGCAATCAAGTAATCTTTATTAAAACCCTTAATATACTTTCAAGACCCAATCCAACTATCTACTCTAACTTCAATCGTCAGAATTCATTAAGAGATGTCTTTATTGTTCAATAGAGTACTACTTTTAGCACAATCATTCTCACTCTTCTCTTCCTCCTTTTTTTTGATCAATTTCTCCTTCTCATTTCTCTTAATCCTTTTGACGTGAATGACAACATTGATTATGAAGCCACCCGATTACTCAAATTAAGGAAATCGACTCAGAATGCTCACTACCATACTTTTAGTTTTACTACTGTTTAACGTAAAAGTTCACACTTTTTTGTGCAAACTCCTGGTTACTAAGTAATTTCAACCATTGGAGTAGAGATATATCTGTATATGTTTTTTTTTTGTTTATCCCTTTCAAATGACAATCAGATATCCATCAGCAGTAGATAAATTAGAGAGATCTAAAAATAACTGGGGCTAACTAAAGAAAAAGCTTAAATTACTTCAATAACTGTCTTGTTGAAAAGTGCTTCTATTATGGGTGTTTACTAGAATTATATGACTTGCTTTGTTCATTTCAAGTTTGCCTAACCCTTACATTCATTATTTAGTAATCATTTGACGCAAAGGGGCTGAATCTAGTTAAAATTGGAGGCATTATGGTGGACTGATTATGATTGATATTTATTTAGGTCTGCATGTCTGCCTAGATTATATTTACCTTCCCCCCACACCTAAAGAAAACATTGTCTGCAATGTTTAAAACAAGAGATACTAGAATCAGAAAAGTAGAAGTGAACAGGGCTGAAGGTAAGAGATGTAAGGAGAAAGAAAGAAACGGGACTCCCCTGATATGACAAGTTAAGAATGAGAAAGAGATACGCAAACATATCTTATAGCTGAGAGACAAAAAAAATATACATAGACCATGCAGCAAATAGTAAATGGGCGTTAGATATAAGACATCAAATATAAAACTAGCAAGTGCATAATCTAAAAACATTATGAGATATAGTGATCCATATATAGTTATCCGAAAATGAAAGCAGAAAAACAAGAAAGATAATGTAATTAACACAAAACTCTATGAGTCAGAGGGCCCAGGCATATCATGTGGTGCAGGGTCTTGTGAAAGAACAATGACTGATGACTGAGGGACCTCTGGAGGTGGAAGTGGAGGGGTAGGTATCAAATAATTCATAAGCATTTGCAGCTGATCATTTATTGACAGGACATGCCCCTCTAGTCTATCAATAGAATCCTCACTCAGCCCTTAAACTGAGTCTGAGGTGGTGCAGGCTGCATCATAGGTTTTGGAGTATCCACTCATTGCTGTGGAGGAGGTGAAAATGCTTCGTGCTATGGTTGTGCTTGTGCTTGTGCTCGGTGTCTGCGGTGTCTTCTTGGTTCATCCTTCATGCTATCATACTTAAAAGGGCCCTTTGGTTTGAATTAAGCGTCATTTTTAGATACTCGACTTCCTCTCATTGAGAGTAACTCAGTAAGCATGTGGGGGTATGCCAAGCTCGCTCTATCTGACTTAGCAATTTGCTTGAAGTTTAGGATCATAAGGCGTGGAATATTCGCCCGCTACCTGGTCATAAAGTAATAAGTCAAAATAGCTCGTTCTTGGATCATGTTGGACCCATAAGAACTAGTCAAAATGTTGCTAGTGATGAACTGCAACCAATATTGAGTAGGCTTATTTAGTTGGTTGACCACATACACTTTATTAGTCAACCTTACTCATCCTTCATTTGTTATGGTCGTCTCCACCTCTTCACATGGAATGGACTGCTGATCAGTCATGTAAGACTGAAAGGCACATTCTACAACATCGCGCAATTCATAAAAGTCCTGAATGACTTTCTCATTGATTCATACCCAAGCTGATCGGCAATAGTATTCATCTTCATCTTCCTTTGTGTCTTCAAAATTGGCATATAATTCTTGGATTATCAAAGGAATCCAATGTACAAGTTTTTTTTGTGAAACCTTGCAGGCCATGCCATTCGAAATCACTGTAAGTCAGTTCCAAGATTTGGGGCTCATAATATCTATCTTCAACAACACCCCGGTCAGATAAGAGGCGCTCAAAGAGGAATTTAGCTTGTGATGAAACAAATTTGTCCTTGTCGTATGGTTTCTTCTTCAACTTTGAAGAAGATGCTTCAACGATTTTTGTTTGCTTTTTGGGAGCATCAACTCTGTAATCCAAATAAAAATAAAAAAGAAACCAGTGTAAGTAGTGTTACACCCGAAAATGCGACCGCGTGGCGCTTTTAAACAAAGAAAACCTCTTGAAAAGAAATTCGATTCAATTTTCAAAGAAAATGAAAACTGAAATCGAAATTAAAAATAAAGTAGTAGAGTCGCCACCAAAATTTTAATTTTTGAAAAGGCAAAATTTTGGAAATGCCTTTTTATTTGGAAAATAAGAAAAATAGTTTACGAATCAGAAAATAGGTTCGGGAGTCGATTGCGAGTGGGGAAGGTGTTAGGCACCCCACAACACCCGTTGCTAAGAACGGTTACTCAAAGCTAGTTGTGCAAAATCAATATGGCCTTTAGTCTATTTTAATTCTTCTAACAAATCACATGCAAAATAAGAAATAGAATAAAGGAAAAGAAGAAATAGATTAAAGAAACAAAACTAGACAAAGCTAGAAAAGGTAAAATGGAGGAAAAGAAATTAAGGAAGTGAAAATTAAACAGAAAATTTTATGTACAAGGCCGGACTTGACTTAGGATAAGAGCCTAGGGCCTACGTACCCTCCAATAGGGATCAAAGTCCACGTAATTCGATTCAAAATTGTATTTGTTTGTTTGTTTTTGTCTTTTGTTTTTTTTTTTTGGATTTTTTTTCGGGTTTTTTTTTTTTTAAACTAACTTTTTGGTGAAAAGATAAAGAAAATAAAACTTACTTTTCCTTTTTAACAAATAAGACACATTTAGAATTAGTTGATAGGTTTTAATTTGTTAAAAGGTAAAGTTAGTTTTACATCTTTTCTTTTTCTTGCGTTTTCAATTTTTCTTCTTTTTTTTTTTTCTTTGTTTTGACTTTTTTTTTGTCTTATTTTGTTTTTTTTTTTTTTTTTTTTTGTTTCCCTTTTTATTATTGTTTTATTTATTTTTGTTTTGTTTTATTTTTATTTTTGGGTTTTTTTTTGTATTTTTGTTTTTGTGTTTTTCGTTTTTCATTTTTTATTTTTTTCCTTTTATTTTTGAGTTTTTCTCTTTTCCTTATTTATTATTTTGTTTTGTGTTTTTCTTTGTTTTTTTTGTGTTTTTTTAATAATTTTTTTTATTTTTTTATTTTTTATTTGGCTTTTGTTTGATTTTTCTCTTATTTCTTTTTTTCTTGTTTCCGTTATTTTTTGTTTTTTTTCTTTTATTTTTTCTAATTTTTAATTTAATTAATTTTTTTATTTAATTTTTTTCCTTTGGGTGTTGTTTTTTTAAAAGATGAAGAAAAATAAACCACTTTTTCTTTTAACGAATAAAACGAGTTTTGATGTGTTTTAATTTATTAAAAGAAAATTTAATCTAGTTTTTCTTGCATTTCTGATTTTTATTTTCTCTCTCTTGCTTTTTATCTTTCATTTATTTTTGTTTCATTGTTTTTGTTTTTCTTTGTTTTTTCTTTTAAAAAAAATTTGTTATTATTTTATTATTGTTTTTTCTAATCTATTTTTGTTTTGTTTTACTTATTTTTTTTAGTGTGCGTTTTATTCTTCTTTTTTTTTTTTTATCTGAGCTTTTTAGTGTTATTTTCTGGATGAAAAGGCAAAGAGAATAAAAATCACTTTTTCTCTTAGCAAATAAAACGAGGTTAGAATTGTTTAGCGTATGTTGATTTGCTAAGAATGGGATTAATTGTACTTCTTTACCTTTCTTGTATTTTTGACTTATTTGTTTTTTTTATTCCTTTTTCATGTTTTCATTTTTAATTTTCTTGATTTTTATTTTGTTTTGTATATTTATTTTCCCCCTTCTTTGGATGGTTAATTTTGAATTTTTTCCTTGTTTTGGTTATTTTCTTCTTTCAACTTTTTATTTTTCCCTATTCTCACTTTTATATTTGTTGGTTTTTCATTTATCCCCTCTTTTTTTGGGTGAATAAAAGGGAGTGTGATTGAAGTTAATTTGGGCTTTTGACAACAAGAGTGGGTTTGAAATTATTTGGCATGTTGAATTTGTAAAAATTAATTATGCTCATTTGTCCTCCCTTCTTTTCTTTCTTTTCCCTTGATCTTCTTTGTTTCCCTTTTTTTTATCTTTTGTTCTTTTGTTTTTCTTAGTTGAAATTTTTTTCTTTTAAAATTAATTTAATGTGGGCCATTGAAACCCAAAATGCATCAAAACGAAACTTAATGCCCAACGGATGCCAAGGTAGCTTATTGCTACACATGGTCCTTAGGTTTAGTTCTATAGGTTTAAAGGGACAAAGAATCCCACATGAACCTTCCTGAAAGCATAGGGTGAAAAATGAAAAAAATAAAATAAAATAAAAATAAATAAATAAAAATAAAAATAAAAAGTAATGAGCTTATAACATGTCAAGAAAGAAAGAAAAAAGAAAATAAGACCAACAGGTCTGCGAAAATAGAGCGTTTATACTCAGGGTGCTCACAATATGATGCCTGACTTGCTTCTTTTTCCTTTTTTTTTTTTTATATACACACATACATTAAGGAATGAAATCAGCCATCATAATCCAACTCAATCAGCGTAGGGAAGCAGATTAATTTTGGATAGAAACTAAAGTTTGAACATGGCAGAATGATAATAGGGAATTTTCTAAACAATCTTCCTCTTTTATCTGAGACATCCTAAATCAAATTTGATCCCAGTCAATGAATATCAATCCACTTGAAAACCACTCAAAAACATAACGCAACAAACTGATTTAGGGTAATGCCTACAAAAAAACGAACATGGGCAAACAAAATAATGAAATGCTTCCAAATTTCTTCGCTTAAATCATGACCCAAGTTCAAACCTGGCCAGCGAGCATACATCATTTCAACATCTTGTTCATTTGCAGAACAACAATGCAGTGCAGTTCGAAATCACAGCAAGATTCCAGCAGATATTTAACACAGAAACCACAGGGGCTAAATGTCTGATTTGTTTGTTTTTTTTCTTTAAAACCTTTCATCAAACACTTACTGGGCAATTTCTAAAAACAGATACATGTCGAAGGAATTCATGCTAAATAATCAGCTCCACTACAGCGCATAACCAGCACAGAAACCTCATATTCAAGCTACCGTAAATTGATGATGGATGAAGTATCTTACCTATCGGAATTGTGACCGAAAAAAAAAGTCCTTCTTATTGTTGTCCTGCTGCGCTGGGGTCGCTCCTCATTAACGCCATTCTCCTGTCAACTTCCTCACTCCGTTTCCCTTCGCCTTATCCCGATTTCCCTCTCTCTGAGTTCTCTCAATTTTTTTGAACCCCCTCTGATCCCGAAGGCTCTCTCTTCCCCTCTGTTTATCAATTTTTTTCGGTGTCCCCAAAAATTTTTCGGTCTCCCTTCTGCCTCTCCTCGACTTTTTCTGCGTTTCCCTTGACTCGAATCGAAAAACCCCTCTCCGTTTCCCAGTTGTTTTTCGATACCCCTTTACTCTGCTTCCCCCTGTTTTCTCCCTATTTGTTCATACTCTCCTCCTCTCTTTTTTTTTCGTCTGCTCCTCCCGATCCCCCTTTTATTTTCGTCCTCGTCCTTTGTCTCTGGTGGCGAAAGAGATGGGAGACGGAGGTCAAACCTTTGAGCCCTTCGCTACAGGTCTGCTCCCCTCTAGTCTCTGAGACGCTGCTCTGCCTGTCTGTGCATCGTGTTGTAGGTCTGCTCTGCCTCAACGCTTCTGAGACCTTGCCATTCTCATGTCTTCTGTGGACTATTGCTGATCTCTGCCCCCTCTGTCCCCTTCCTCTCTCGTGCGTGCTTTGTCTGTTGGTAGCATCAGACCCAAATGCTGAAAGGGGGGAAGAACTGGGTCAAAACGCAGGGTTCCTACGTTTTGCCCCTTTTTACAATTTTTTTTTGGGCCTAATGGGCTTAGGGTACGAGTTTTTAGGTTAGGTTGGCCCAATTTTGTGGTCTTGGGTTAATAGGCCGGATGTTGGGCTGTGTCTCCTTTGAACTTGAGCTGCCTGTCTCCTTTGAACTTGAGCTGCCTCTTTT
Organism: Erythrophleum fordii; assembly: GCA_032878935.1. Lineage (NCBI taxonomy): Eukaryota > Viridiplantae > Streptophyta > Magnoliopsida > Fabales > Fabaceae > Erythrophleum > Erythrophleum fordii. Next base: position 38,398,350 of record JAVQMF010000055.1, on the reverse strand, counting down.
TTGCTATTTATTGGTCTAACAATTTTTCTTATTAGGCTTGGCCAAAGAGTTAGGCTGGTTGCAGTATATATTTTTTGCAAGATATTGTTTTTTTTTTGGTTGAAAATTTCTTTCTCTTCTTCTTCTTCTTTTTTTTTTTTTTTCATTTTTCATAATTTCTTTTTTTCTTAATTTGGCTATTTGTTTTTTTTTTTTCTTTCTCTAGCTTTTTTTGTTTTCCCTTTTTTTCAAAAAATTTTTATTACCTTTTAAAGCTTTTAATTTAATTTTCATCATTTTTCACCTTCTCCTAATTTTCTACTTCTTAATTTGGCTATTTGTTTTTTTTTCTTTCTCTAGCTTTTTTTGTTTTCCCTTTTTTTCAAAAATTTTTTATTACCTTCAAAAGCTTTTAATTTAATTTTCATCATTTTTCACTTTCTCCTAATTTTCTATTTTCTTCTTTTTTGTTCTCTTTTTTGTTTGTATTTTGCTAATTTGATCTTGTTAATTTTATTATTTTTATAATTGGTCCGAACAAAATACGGTGTTCACAGTTGCCCCTTTTTACTTGTTTCTTGGGCAAGGAAATTAAAAATGTAATTTTTGATATTTTTGCATAAGAAGCAAGTAAAGACAAGAACACTTATTTTTTCTAGGATGATTCAATTGCCTTTTGACAATAAACAAAATGAAAAAAACGACCCAAACAAAATATGGTGTTTACAGGTTGCTCCTCTTTACTTATTCTTTAAGCAAGGAGAGCAAAAATGTAATTTTTTGATATCTTTAGCTTAAGAATAAATAAAGATGGAAACATGTATTTTGTTTGGGGAGCTAATTTACCTGAAAATATCACGACCTGATCGAATAAAAAGGAAGTAATTTAATTCTGAAGAGGATGCCTATGCAGGGCTTGAAAATTGTCTGGCCAATGCAGGGCTTGAAGGGTGCCTAACCAATGTAAGATTTGAAAAGTGCCTAGCCAATGTAGGGCTTTAAAAGTGCCTAGCCAATGTAGGTCTTGAAAAGTGCCTAGCTAATGTAGGACTGGAAAAGGTGCCTAGCCAATGTAGGGCTTGAAAAGTGCCTAGCCAATGTAGCTCTTGAAAAGTGCCTAACCAATGTAGGGCTTTAAAGGTGCCTAGCTAATGTAGGGCTTGAAAAGTGCCTAGCCAATGTAGGACTTAAAAGGTACCTAGCCAATGTAGGGCTTGAAAGGTGCCTAGCCAATGTAGGACTTTAAGGGTGCCTAGCCAATGTAGGACTTGAAAGGTGCCTAGCCAATGTAGGGCTTGAAGGGTGCCTAGCCAATATAGGACTTAAAGGGTGCCTAGCTAATGTAGGACTTGAAAGGTGCCTAGCCAATGTAGGACTTGAAGAGTGCCTAGCCAATGTAGGACTTGAAGAGTGCCTAGCCAATGTAGGACTTGAAGGGTGTCTAGCCAATGTAGGGCTTGAAGGGTGCCTTTTGTATAGGTCTTTCTGAGTCAGAAGGCTTTGCTTTTTCATCTATCTAGGTTTTATGCAAGGTACACACCTACAAGAACCCGTATATATGAAAACTCTTGTTTCCTTTCCACTTTTGCTTGTCCCCACAGTGAATTGGGATTCATGCAAGATTTTGACGTTCAATTATTCTGGTATGAACTAAGGCATATGCAATATGTGCAAATGCGGAATACACGAGACAATTGATGCTTCCTTTCATGAAATGCAGATCTTTCTCTCGCCCTATTGTATGAGTATGTGAGGTGCTTCATTTATTGTCATTTAGATGGTTTGCAATTTTCTTTCCTATTTCATGTGTCTTTTTTTTTTCTTTTTCTTTTCGCTTTGCGTTTTGTTGTAATTTGGCATTTTCATTGTCAAGGATGCTAATTCCCAAAAAAGTATCGATTGACTTTTTTCTCTTTTTTTTTTTTAAAAAAAACTAATCAATTATGGCGGAATAGGATACTGTGCTTCCAAAGCACCATGCCCATCTAGCCAGACCTCGAGTACCTTAGGCTGCGTTCCACTCATAACTCTCACTTCTTTATCATCAAAGAATTTTGTATGCTATCCTTGAAACTACAACTGTCCTCCTAATTTCTTTTTTTTTTTTTATTGGTTTGCCCTTTGAGTAACGATAAGGGGTTTGTAGAGGATAAGTGATCCGACGAAAATGCCAACCACGTCGTGCCAAGTAAACGTTTTGATAAATGTCAATTTTGAGTTATCGATTGCAGACTAAGAATGAGGCATATTTAAGACTTACGAGAGATGATTTTATTAGTGAGTTTGCCAAAGGAAATGCCTGGTAGTTCAGACAGACAATGAAAGAGACCGTGACGATAAAAACAAAACAAAATGAACAAATAAACAAACAATAGAACTAAAAGAACTTGTCTTGAGAAGTTCTTTCAAAGATTGCCCTCCACAATTGGTTCCGCATGTCCCCATAAAACAATTTGTTGTGCCACCCGAGATATGCATCTCATCCAACCTGAGCTATGATCTTCGAATCTTGCCAGTCAAAGTGGACTCCCAAATTTTGCCCCTACTTCTGCCTAGACACCTCCTTGCATTACTATGCTTTTCCTCCTTAGCTCATTTTGATTGACTGTTTCTTAGTTTTTCTTCTTTTTCTTTTCTTTTTTTTTTGGCTCTAACTTTTGCCTAGGCCGCCCTTTTGGGTTTTCAACCCAGTGAGCTTTTTTTTTTTACGCAAAATACTTTTTAACTGCATCCGAATTGAGATGTTTGGTTAGTTCACGACCATCCATGCCCATCAGAACTAATGCTCCTCTTGAAAAAGCATGTTTAACGACGTAAGGACCTTCATAAGTGGGAGCCCACTTGCCTCGAGCATCCTCCTGGTTTGGCAGGATTCTTTTGAGGACTAGGTCACCAACTTTGAACTCACGAGGACGAAGCTTTTTGTTGAAAGCCCTCGCCATCCTCCTTTGATACAATTGTCCATGACATATTGCAGCAAGTCTTCGTCCCTCAATCATATTCAACTGCTCATACTGGGTTCTTACCCAATCGCTTTCATCTAAATTTGACTCAATTAGTACCCGTAACGATGGGATTTCAACTTCAATGGGCATGACGGCTTCCATTCCATAAACCAAGGAATAAGGAGTTGCCCCAGTTGAGGTACGCACAATGGTGCGATACCCATGCAATGCGTATGGGAGCATTTCATACCAATCCTTATAAGTGGCTGTCATCTTGGCAATGATCTTTTTTATATTTTTATTTACTACTTCTACGGCGCCGTTCATTTGTGGCCGATACGGTGCTGAATTATAGTGTTTGATTTTGAATTATTCACAAAGCTTAGAGATTTCTGCCCCATTCAGGTTCGGTGCATTATCAGTGATGATTTTCTCTGGCAGTCCGTAATGGCAAATGATATTTACCTTGAGGAACTTGTAAAAAGCCTTCTGAGTGATACTAGCAAAGGAATTAGCTTCAATCCACTTTGTGAAATAATCAATGGCAACCTAGATAAAACAGTGTCCATTTGAAGCTTTAGGGTTGATTGGTCCAATTACGTCGATGTTCCACATTGAAAATGGCCACGGTGCCACCAAATTGTGCAGTGAGATTGGCAGCGCATTAATTTTGTCTGAATAAATTTAACATTTATGACATTTTCGAACATATTTAGTACAATCCTTCTCCATGGTCAACCAAAAGTACCCGCACCTTTGGATTTGCTTAGTCAGAGTATAGTCATTAGCATGCATACCGCATATCCCTTTATGAACCTCTGTGACCACTTTCTGTGCCTCCTTTGCATCTATACATCGCAATAGGGTGCCATCATGGTTTCTCTTATATAAAATGCCATTGCTAATGAAGAAATTCATAGCTAGGTGCTGGATCAGCTTTTTATCACTCTCACTGGCCTCAGCTGGGTATTTCCTATTTGTCATATAAGTCTTGATGTCATGATACCAAGGTTGCCCATCCTGTTCTTCTTCTATATTTAGGCAATATGCCGGCGAATCCCTGGCCTCTACCCGAAGTGGCTGGACTTGGACTTCGTAGTCGAGTCGAATCATTATAGCTAAAGTAGCCAAAGCATCAGCAAATTAGTTTTTGTCTCGAGTCACATGATGGAAGTTAATTTCTTCAAATTGGCTGATTAGCTGAACCAAAAATTTCTGATACGGAATCAGCTTTGAGTCCTTAGTTTGCCATTCTCCAGTCACCTGATGGATTATAAGGGCAGAGTCCCCAAAAACTTCCAAACTCTTTATACCAAGGGTTAGGGCAGCATTCAACCCACTGATGCAGGCTTCATATTCTGCCACGTTGTTGGTACATTCGAATTCTAATTTAACAGCAATGGGGAACTGCTTTCCTTCAGGCGATATGACCACAGCCCCAATGCCATAACCATGCATATTGGCAGCGCCATCGAAATACATCTTCCATCTCCCATCACCACCATCTTTGTCATCTTCATTGTCCTCTATAGCAAGTATGTCTTCGTCAGGGAAATGAAAATCCAATGGTTGGTATTCATCCATAGGGTTCTCGGCCAGATGATCTGCTATGATGCTTCCTTTTATGGACTTTCGAGTCATATACTTGACGTCGTATTCAGACAGTATTACTTGCCATTTAGAGACTCTTCCTGAAACATGCGGGCTTTCGAAAATATATTTGATAGGATCCATTCTGGAGATTAGCCATGCAGTATAATAAAGCATATACTGTCGTAGCCGTTTGGTGGTCCATACCAGCCCGTAACAAGTTTTTTCAATCAACGGATAACGTGCTTCACATTCGTTGAACTTCTTGCTTAGGTAATAAACTGCCTATTCTTTCTTCCCAAAAGCATCATGTTGCCCCAATACAGCCCCCATTGATCTCGGCAAGATTGTCAGATAAAGAATCAAAGGTCGTCCCGGGGTAGGCGATACTAAGATTGGGGGACTCGATAGTTACTCTTTAATTTTATCAAAGGCTTCTTGACAGTTATCATCCCATTTTTTAGTGCGGTTCTTTTTCAACAATTTGAAAATTAGTTCACAAGTTGCAGTTAAATTGGCGATGAATCTTGCTATATAGTTGAGCTGGCCTAAAAAGCCCCGTACTTCTTTTGTCATTTGGGGGGATGGCATTTCGCGAATAGCTTGTATTTTATCAGGGTCCACCTCTATCCCCTTTTGACTTACCATGAAACCCAATAATTTTCCAGTCAAAGCCCCAAAGATGCATTTGTTGGGGTTTAATCGAAGCTTGTATTCATGCAATCTTCCAAATAACTTCCTTAATACCATCACATGACTTTCCCTTTGTGCAAATTTGGCCACCATATCGTTGACGTATACCTCAAGCTCCTTGTGCATCATGTCGTGAAAGAGTGCCATCATAGCTCGTTGGTAAGTGGCCTAGCATTCTTCAACCCAAATGGCATTACTTTATAACAGTAGGTCCCCCATGGTGTGATGAACGTGGTTTTTTCCTTATGGTCTTCATGCATAGGAATTTGGTTATACCCTGAATAACCATCCATGAAGGAATACTGGTAGGCTTGTGCCGTATTATCAACTAAAACGTCTATGTGGAGCAATGGAAAATCATCTTTCCGGCTTGCTTTGTTCAAGTCCCTATAATCAACACACATGCGAACCCTTCCATCCTTTTTGGGGATAGGTACAATGTTCGCTACCCATTCTGGATACGTAGATACCTGAAGAAAACCCGCTTCTAGTTGCTTCATAACCTCCTCTTTTATCTTTAACGACATGTCAGGGTGCATCCGTCTTAATTTCTGTTTCTTAGGTTCAATATTTGGAAGTAAAGGAATTTTGTGAGAGGCAATCTTCGGGTCAAGTCCAGGCATGTCTTGATAAGACCATGCAAAGACATCTATATATTCTTTGAAGAGTTGAATCATTTCCTCTCTCTCCGGATTATCCACTATCTTGACCTCCTTTTTATATTCTTCTGTCCCTAAGTTAATATTTTCAATTGCTTTTTCGTGAGGGCAGATACCTTTATCCATAGAATCGAGTAACTTTTTGAAGGTTTGGGTCGACTCTTCATTATCAGATTCAGAATCATGCATATCCAAAGTAACACACAAATCATTCCATAAGGACTCGGGAACCTCTGCGTTGGGCAAGAGTCCCAAGGAAAGCAATTTCCTGGAGGAAGAAATAGAGCAAAATAAACAAAAAGAGAAAGAATAAAAGTGAAGGGGAGCAGCATATCCAAGTAATTATCATTTTATTTGCAAAATACCATCGTCAGTTATAAAGTATTGTTTGAAATTAGGACACGACAACAGAATGAAAAAGATAAGAGGACAAAAGAAAAAGAAAGAAAAAGAAGACAAAGCAAGACATGATCAAAACAATTACTCTAATGCTACGACATCGGGGACATTCTCGATTTCTCAATTATCCAATCTTTCTCCCGAATCGTCAATCGAAACCCAAGTCTTGACTCCTTGCTGGACTGCATCATCAATCATCGAGATGTTTAGCCGATTCATGACTTCCGAGGGATTTGGAAATGTTTCCCTAAGATGAGGGATTCTTAGCTTTTCTTGCCCCTTATTCCATTTCGTGCTTGGTCACTCCTTAACTTGGTTCGATAGCAAAATTTCATACCCTAATCCTTGCCGATTGGAGTTTTTTGGAAGAGTAATAGGCAGTTCAACCCCTTGCAGATGTATTCCCAATCCCTTTCCAGGTTGGAATCCACTCCTTTGCAGCATTTTTATCATAACCTAATTAACATTTCCGATGGTAGGATTAGGTTCATCCATCTTTAAGCTCTGAAACATCGCTTCCATATCCTACTCAGCAGCCTTAATGTATGGCACGGAACTAGGCTTACTTAGCATTATCTCTTCTTCGCCCTTGATAGTGATTATCCTCCCCTCATCAATGAATTTGACCCTTTGATGAAACATAGAAGGTACAGCACCGTCGGAATGGATCCAAGGCCTGCCTAGTAGCATTGTATAAGATGGATCTATATTCATTACTTGAAAAGCTACCACGAAGGTTTTTGGCCCAATCTCCAAAGACAAACAGGTATTGCCAATCACTGCACTTTTGGAGCCATCGAATGCCCTAACCACCATATCACTTTTTTCAATGTGCGATGCCTCAATCGCCAGTTGTTCGAATGTGGCCAGTGGTAACACATTTAGTGCCGACCCTCCATCAATCAGAACCTTTGCAATTATAAACCCATTGCATTTCAATGTAATGTATAGTGCCTTTGGTTGATTAGAGGACGTTCCTATGACTTCTTCTTCAGAAAAAGAAATGGTGGATGCAAACTTGACAATATTCATCACACTAGCTACTTTTTTCGGAGTGACATCAGGTCGCACGTAGGCTTCCTCTAAGACTTTTTGTAAAGCTCGATGATGTACCTCTGAGCTCATAACTAAGGACCACATTGAAATTCGCGCCAGAGTTTTCTTTAATTGCTCTACCACATCGTATTCACTTTGTTTCATGATTTGCAGGAATTCTTCATCAGTGTTGTCTTCCTTGTCTTCTTTCTCTTTCACCCTATCAATTCCTTTTCCCTTCCCATGCTTGTCAAGGCTTACCGGGAGGTAAGCCCTGCCACTTCGGGTAATACCTCCTGTTCCCACCATACTCGTAGCGGGTTCTCCTTCTGCCTTAGCAATCACCGCCTGAGTTACAGGATAGTTAAAGGTCTCCTCATATTTCCACGGGACTGCATGGTCGCTTTGATATGGGAATGGAGCTGGCATATTGATAACCATTGCAGGTCGCCTTAGGGAAGGTGAACGAGATGGCCCCGATGTAGTAAAAGGATCCCCAACAGTTAGGGTAACTATTTCTGGTTGTCTAATCGGGATAAAGATGTCAACATACTTTTCTTCTATCACACCAATTTCTTCTTCTAGCTTCTCCATAACCACAACTCCTAGTGTCATTAATTTCTTCAAAGCTTCCCGAAACTGCCCACAGTTCTCAATGTCATGATCCACATTTTGTTGATGAAAGTCATAAAATTTGACTGGTAGCCCGACGATGCCCCCAACGATCTTTTCTTTTGGTAATTCCAATGCATACCTAGCCGATTGAAGGTTAACTAGCAGAGTTTTCATTGATAACTTAATGGCATTCGGATTCTTGGAGAACCCTGGTTCCTCTTCAACAACACTCACCTATCCCCCATGATTAGGTAAAGGGTTAGTGGCGATTGTTGAATCGTCCCTAGGTTTAAGTTGGATGTGGTTGGACTCAATCAGATCCAGTACATTTCTCTTAAAGGTGACACAATTCTCGATTGAATGCCCCAGTACACCCATATGGTATTCACAAAAGACGTTAGGGTTGTACCATGCTGGATACGGTGGCTGCATTAGTTTTTCATTTCGAGGCCCTAAAAGTTTAGTGTCCAATAACTTCTTATACAATTCTGCATTGGTGGAATTAAAGTTGGGCCAAGGGCGATCGTCTTTTGGTCGCGCATAATTTGTCCTCTCATGTTGCCCCTGTCTATTCATAATTGGTACGAATGGAGTTTGACCTTGATTTCCTCTATTTACTTGATAAGGCACGGACTGTTGTGAATACGGTCTTGCAGGTTGGACGTAATTTACGTCTCCTTCTTTCTTCTTCAATCCTTAGCCCCTTTTGAAGTTACTTTCTGACTGAGGGGATGAAAGTCTCCCATCTCTGATGTCTGCATCTATCCTCTCCCCAATTTCAATGAGGTCAGCAAAATCTGCAACATGGGTCCCCAACATGATCTTATAAAACGGGTTCGAAAGAGTTCGAATGAAATAGGAGCAAAACTCAGATCCAATCATTAGAGGTTGGACTTGGGAAGCCATCAATCTCCACCTCTGAGCATATTCTTTAAATGATTCTGTTGACTTCTTACCCATCCTTTTCAGCTGTTCCCTAGTTGGGGCAGTGTCAAGATTGAATTTGTATTGCTTCATGAAGGTTTCTGTGAGGTCTCTCCACCTCTGAAGTTTTGAATGGTCTAACTGCATATACCATAACAAGGCAGACCCCATCTGTAACAACCGGGAAAAAGAAAAGAAAAGGGAAAAGAAAGAAAATGAAATCTGAAAATTTTCGAAATCCAGAATTTCTGCCAAGTCCTCTCGCAATAGCGAGAAACGGTCTCGCTACAGCGAGAGAGCTAGTTCGCAATAGCGAAGGCGATTCTAGCTATAGCGAGTGCTGGCAGCAGCCCATACAAAAACCAGGGAGTTGCCCGCTGTAGCGTGCGCCATAGCGAGAGTGAGGTCTGGAACTAACGCGATTTCGCCATAGCGAATGGTAAATCTCGCCATAGCGAAGGGAACTGACGCGAATTCGCCGTAGTGAAGGTTAAGCCTCGCCATAGCGAAGCTAAATAACACGAGCTCGCTATAGCGAAGGTTAATTTTCGCCATAGCGAGGGTCAGTCCAGAAGAGAGTAAAAGGCGAGAATTAGACTTCATTAAACACCCAATCATTTCTTCTCTCATTTCTGCCCTAGACTTCGACCCAAGGAGAGAAAAGAGGCGTGGAGAGTGAGAGAGATCAAGAGAAGGAGGAAGAGCAAGAGAAAGGTAAGGAAATTTCTCCCATTTCTTCTTAGAACTCTGATCCCCTCTCTTTGCCCTCTCTTCCCACGGTTTTGTTTGTGAAAATGGTTGGATTTTGGGTATGGGTCAGAAGAGAAAAAGTGGAAAACACCTTTGAATCTTTGTGTTTTCTTTGAAAATGTGGTTTCCACTACCATGGGAGCTTGAGAGAGAGAAAGAGTTGATGGCATTCTAGAGAGAGAGAGAGAGAACTCTAGGTTCTGTATGTTAGGAGAGTTTGATCTGAAGGATTATATGGTAAGAGAGTAATTGCATGCTTTTGTGTGTCTAGGCTCAAGAGAAACACCTCCATCAAGGTGTGATTGTGAACCTAAGGAGGGAGAGGAGAAATTGAAAGGAAAAACTAGTGTTGGCTTTGGCTCATAAGGTAGCTCTCTCTTTCACTCTTTCTTAATGCATTCTTGGATGTAATAGTCATTGTATGTTTATGTATATGCTTGTTGTGTGGAATATGCCATATGCTATTGCTTTGATGCATTGATGCCAATATGCTTGTATGATGAATTATGAGATTTGCTCGGGTGAGGTAGTGCCGAAAGTCCCTTGAGATGGGTGAGGTGAAGCCGAAAGTTCCTTGAGATAGGTGAGATAAGGCTAAAAGTCTCAAACGAGTAAGGCCAAGTCAAAAGTCCTTAAACTCGGGTGAGGCCATCCAATGGTCCCTAAACTCGGGTGAGGCTAGACCAAAAGTCCCTGGAGCCCATTTTTGGCATTATTGTGATTTCTATAGCATGTACAATATGTGCTGGATGATTGAGAATGGCTGAATGCTTATTCACATGCTTTGACTTGTTATATGCCTTGATTGCTTACTTGATTAAGTGCATGAGCTACTAAGATTCCTTGAATCTCACCCCTTCCCCTCCCAACTTAACATGCTAGGTGGAGCTCAAGGAGAACCGAGCACACACCAAGGAGCCTAGAAGCATGCTTAGCTAGATAGTAGTTTATTTTGGATATTTTGATGTATCTTGATGTAAAGAGGTGCCAAAATGAATATGCACCTTCTATTTTTTAGATGTAAAGGTTGTAACAAGTGTAAATGTATGAAATGATGATGTATAGACTATGTTGATAGCCAAATCAATGGAAATGAGGGTTTTGCCCCTTTTGAGGAATGAATGTGATAGTGTATATTTAGCCGTAGCATAGTGAGATTGGAATGTATGTTGATTTGGATCATATGGACATGTTATATAGACTAGTGTTATGCTTTTAAACTTGTCCATGAGTGGCTAGAGTGTGTGAGAAGCCATTTGGACCCGTTTTGGACCTTTTGGGTGCCAAAACCGTTATTTTTGTGAGCTCCGTCAAAATATGACTGGATGAACTCCTCTTGCCATGAAATTTGGCATGCCTCTAGAGTTTATAGAAAGCTTCTTGAGAAGCTAAAGTTGGTAATATTCGGAAGTCGAGAGAATATTTAGCGAATTGTTGAATTTGGGAAAATTTAATGGATTGGTCATGTACTGTTCATATAAATCGAAAATGAAATCTGTGGCATTCATAGACCAAATGGATTCCAAATGTGGTGAAATTTTATACACATAAACTAGACAACCACAGTGACTTATAGGAACTAGAATCACCAAAAACAGAGGTCTGTAGAGAGAGAACGAACCGTCTAAAGTTCTGTATCAGTATCAGGGAGCTCATCTGACCCCCGTTACTGTTCCATCTGTTTTCGGGAGTAGGAGCTAATGAACTGATCTAGACTTATTTTTATCCTCTAGTAGACATCCGTAGCTTTTCAAATTGGTATAGTGTGCCCAGATTGGATTTTTGTGGATTTAGTTATGAATTTTCGAAAGTCATGACAGTAAGCTGCACCAGAAACAGTGATAGCTGGACCTTCTTTCCATTTTCGATGTCAAACATGGTCTAAACGCTATGTTTGTTATTGGGAATGATTTTTAGTGTAAAGTTAACACTTAGAGCTTTCCAGAAAGCTAGAGTTTGCTAGATTCCCATTTTTCTACAATTAATTATGATTTTCCAAAGTTAGAGCCAAAATATGACTTTTGGGCCCAAGTGAGAAAAATGTAATTTTCTGGTTTTTGGCTCTATACCCGTGGCTTATGGTTTGTTTCATGCTATGTATGAGTCGTATATATGGAGTTTGAGTTGAGAATGCTTGATATGGGTTCACAGGACCCACGGGACAAAAGATGAATATATGAAACCCCGGTTCATAGCATGCAAATGCCACGGAAGAGTAGTGATTCTTTGGAAATCATATGGAATCGAGCCCAGTAAGAGGCTAGGTAGCGGTAATAGATTAAGGTGTCACACCATCAGGCTCTCCGGAAAGAAGTTTATCAGAAACTTCTCGTCTCTTGACCAGACAGTCATCTTTATGCAGTATGATCTCAGATGATATATCGGATTGCCGGTGCCATCATATTTGTCAAAATCAGGGACTTTGAATTTCTTTGGAATTGAAACTTCTAGAATCATGCACAACTCTTCCACGTCCAGTGAACCCTAAGTGTTGGTTCCCCGTAAGTTTCGCAATTGATCTTTGACCTCCCTTAACTCTTTCTCCCAATCCTCCTTATCGTAGTTAGCTTTCCCCTTGTTCTCTGTAGTTGGGATCTGAAATGTATAGGTGGGGTCATAACTGGGAAATTCTTGTGTGTCCCTCATTTCATCATGGGGACCATGTTTATCGGATGTTTTCATTGGGGGATTCTGGATATTCTTTTGTCTTTGTGCAGCCTCTGCTATCTGGTCAAAGTGCGCTTCAGGTATGACCACTCTCGGTAAGCTCGTTCCTACCTCTGGGATATTGGCAGTGGCATGCGGATGACTGGATACTCTAGGTGAGGAGTCGATAGCCTCTCCCTTTAGTGTTTCGACGAGAACTTTCATTGTTTCGCTTATCTGTGCTAGTTGATTCTCCATAGCTGTCATTCGATTGTTTATTGCAACTTATCTTCCTCAACTCTCTGGCTACCCTCCACTTGATGTTCTTCCATGAGTCTGGTTCTTGAACGCGTGCTATATACTTTAGTAGGATGGGTCTGGTTAGATGGAACGCGTTTCGGAGGCGCAATATTATCTTCCTTTTATTTCACTCTTTATATTCTTTTTTTTCTGTAGGGATAAGACAAATTTAGTGACATAAAAAAAAAAATACTTTTCTTATTTTATATCCTTATTATTATGATTATTTATTTTTCTTTTTGTGTATTAACCTGGGTTAACCGTTTTGACATAATGGTGGAGGAACAATCGGCCTTTGATTCTTAAAGGATTTCATTAATCCACATAAAAATATCAAAGTTGACACTCGACGCAAGAGGGGATTGAGACCCCTACATGATCGGGTCTTCGTGTTTATCTGAGTTTTTTTTCTTTTAGATGGCCAATATAAGGGAAGTGAAATTCCTATTTTCTCATAACAGAGCCTCAAATGGTACGTTACATCAACATCCTTGGAAATTAACAACTATTGAGGTACTTTAACTCGTTTACAACATCTTTACACAACATAAAAAATTCCATCATTTCCTTCGGTGTGTTCAATGGATTAACTAGGCCCTCGGTTGCTTTGAGTGAACTCGTGAAACTAGGGAGGATCTCATCAGCAAGGAGGATCAATTTTTTGAACTAGAACATGAACCTTTCCCTTTTCGTGACCCGCTCAGTATGGAGTGTTTTCCATGCCTCAATCGCCTCGGCTTGTTGATTAAGTTGTTCCACCAGGTTTTGAATTATTGTAGCATTGTCACTCCTGATGATGGATGGTTCATTCATTTTCCTTTCCAATTCCTTAGCCAGCATGTCAATTTCGCGTCGAGTCCCATTAGATTCAAACTTCTACATTTATCTCTCTTGCACATCTCTTTCCTTAAGAACTTTTGTTAATTGGGCTCTACTAATATGCATCTTCTTTTCATTTTCAGTTACTCGCTGTTGAGCTTCTTCTATGGTCTCCTTCAATCTTGCATTTTCTTCCTTCAACCTTTTTATCTCGACATTTTCCCCACTTCTCTTGTATCTGTTTGCCCTATCTGCTTCTGCCCGCAAAACTGCACATTCACTTCGTATCTGGCTTAAATTCCTCAAGCGTTCTTGTCTCTTTTCTTCCAAAACCTTCAATTCTTCTTTCTTTTCTTCGACTTGTCTTGCTAATTTTCCATCAATTACTTGCATGTCATTGCCAAGTATAGGATCCGATAGCCCGAAAGAAGGGTTAGCCCCCTTCATCCTTTCCTTTAGCCATTCTCGATATTCCTTGGTGGTAGCTACAATTCGCTTGCCTAGCTCACACTTTCCTTTGCATATCACTTGGCTCTATGCGCTTCTTATTTTCTGGCAAAGCACTTTAGCTTCCGAGTCATCATGATAAAAGTGAATCAGCCGTATTGCCTCTTTAGATGGGATATCCTATTTATATGCGAACTGTTGATGAACAACTGATGGGTTGTAATTAATGCAACCTCTAGGGCTCATTAGTGGTACATTCAAGAATTCTCCACAACAGTATATGATTTCTTCACTTTCCCACCAAGCCAGCTTCCACCAAACCGTGTTTTCATCCAATTGACCAAGGGATCGTGCCCAATCATCATGAGTCATCTTTGAAGATAACAAGATAGCACCTTCTTGATTAAGGAAATCCCTAACTGAATGGTGAATAGTGTCATGTCATCGACCCAATTGATATTGCCTCCCATAAATATGATTGAACATCCAAATAGTGAGGAGTTGTAGACAACACTTCAATTTCCCTCCATTTTCTTGTTGACAGAAGCTTAATGTCAAAAATGTTTCTGCTAAGACTGCTGGCATAGGATTTACGCGATGATTTTCCACCATCCACAAAACACTTGCAGCTGCCAAATCAATTATCCCCACTGCCGAGGGAAATAACACCAATCCGTATATGGCTAAGGCGAGGACCCTCTTAAAAGTCACCCAATCTTCCTTTTTGGCTAGGATCTTCAAACGCCCTTCTACGTACTTCCTCAAAAGACCTTCAGTCTGGCCTCTCTGATGTAATTGGATTCGACTAGGATCCTCTCTAAAATCCCAGCCACTATACGTTTTGATGGTAAATGTCCTGGGTAATAATAAATTGAGGTGTCTTTTTCTAGAAGTGTACTCATAAAACTCCCATATTCTTCTAAAGTGGGCGTGATCTGGAATGTAGAGAAGGTAAAACACCTTAATGAACTATCCCAATGCTGGGCCAAGGCCGAAAGTGCCTCTGGTTGAACCAGTATCCGTAACAAGTCTAAAATGTCCCCATAATCCTTTTGAAAATCTTGAATATGCCTTCCCTTTAATTTCTCGCTCAATATAATTGGACTCTCAACTGATTCAGCTTCTGCCTTGATTTTAAGTTTTGTTCCAGTCGCAATTAGGCCCGTTTGACTTGAACTTAGATATTGTCCATTGCCCAAAGGTTCCATTACCTCCATTATGCCAGTCGGTATGTATAACCGTTTACTGTTTCAAAATATCAAAACTTATTGGTTAGTGTATCATAATTGCTAGCTTGACAACTTTACCCAATCCTCAAGGAGTTTATTATTCCACAGAGAACACAGGTATTAGGATCAATTTAAGAAGGAATAACTCCTTATGTAATTGACACTGATATGTTCACCAAGCTATTATAATGATCCATTAACATTCATACTATGATGTTGGATATAATACCTTGGCACGAGAAACGATAAAAAGCTTTGTGCTCTTTCTTGAGGAGTCTACTGCTTCATGGAAGAGAAGAGTCGACAGTTAAATCGAGAGAAATATACTTTTCTACACGTTCAATGCCTAAAAAAAAGTTCTAATCCCTAACCGAGACATCACACTTATTCCTCGACGATGTGAAACTTATGGGTTTTATAATTCTTAAAATTTTGAAAACATTTGTTTCTCTTAGAAATTCATCGTTTTGTGGGGGTAGAGATTTTTAAATAGATTATGCATTATCTATTATTTTATTTTATCCCCTTTTAAATGCATTGAGAGAATAAATGCATGCTGAAAGACTTCCCCTTTTTGAGGGACTATAAAGCATATGGTTATGGCCTCTTTAGGGTCGAAGACCCGTTAGGCAAGGGTTGATTTGTTTAATGCAGACTTTCATCATAGTTAATGCTCATCTGATTGTGCCATGACAACCCATTAACTACTCTAATAAACAGTGACGACATGTCACTTTTCTTAGGGATATCATTGGATGCATGGATGTGATTAACAGACAATTTAAAGTGCTCTCCTTTGTCCTAACTTGGGTAGATCCTAGGTTGTGATCATGGGAGCCTGACTCCAACTGTTTGGTCGGCATCTATAGTTTGACTACCAGTGCAAATTTCCATGATAGATCCATGACTCCTAAATATGGTTCCTAAATTGCCCCCACCATGAGGTGAAGATCTTACTATATAAATTTGACCTTGAGAGGAAAAGAATCCTACACATGTCAAACCCATATAATAAGGCATAATTTAGGTGAGATCTTCATGATAGCCTCAGGAAGCACAAGGCTTCACAGGGAAATTAATATAAACCTCCACTAACCTAGGGAACACTCAGACCCGGGTATAGGGCCTATAATGTGTGTGAGTTATTTGTGTTACAGTGAGGTGTGTGAGGAGAGCATTTACCTCTTCACCCTATGAACTACCCAACCCTCATCCGCTAGGCGGATTGACAGAACAATTGGAAGAGCAAAGCATATATGTACAGATAAAAGTAAGAACAAATGAATAAATAAA
Source organism: Erythrophleum fordii (assembly GCA_032878935.1). Taxonomy (NCBI): domain Eukaryota; kingdom Viridiplantae; phylum Streptophyta; class Magnoliopsida; order Fabales; family Fabaceae; genus Erythrophleum; species Erythrophleum fordii. Next base: position 38,382,027 of record JAVQMF010000055.1, on the reverse strand, counting down.
TAAATAAATAAATAAGTAAATACGTAAAATGTACAGGTATGGTCGTCTACCCTAACACATGTTATATATACAATTAGGAACATAAAACATGTAAAGCAAGTATGTGAAAGACATGTTATATATCCTAACCACATCAGGTAAACAATAAACAAAAGGAGAATCAAAATAAAGAGAAGGCCATAATATCTTGTACAACTAACTTAAATTGGGCTTGACTCTCAAATGTCCCCAGTGGAGTCGCCATACTGTCACACCCGAAAATGCGACCGCGTGAAATTAGCCATCATAATCCAACTCAATCAGCGTAGGGAAGCAGATTAATTTCGGATAGCAACTAAAGTTTGAACATGGCAGAATGATAATAGGGAATTTTTTAAACAATCTTCCTCTTTTATCTGAGACATCCTAAATCAAATTTGATCCTAGTCAATGAATATCAATCCACTTGAAAACCACTCAAAAACATAATGCAACAAACTGATTTAAGGTAATGCCTATAAAAAAATGAACATGGGCAAACAAAATAACGAAATGCTTCCAAATTTCTTCGCTCAAATCATGACCCAAGTTCAAACCTGGCCAGCGAGCATACATCATTTCAACATCTGGTTCATTTGCAGAACAACAATGCAGTGCAGTTCGAAATCACAGCAAGATTCCAACAGATATTTAACATAGAAACCATAGGGGCCAAATGTCTGATTTGTTTGTTTGTTTTCTTTAAAACCTTTCATCGAACACTTACTGGGCAATTTCTAAAAATAGATACATGTCGAAGGAATTCATGCTAAATAATCAGCTCCACTACAGTGCATGACCAGCATAGAAACCTCATATTCAAGCTACCATAAATTGATGATGGATGAAGTATCTTACTTGTCGAATTGTGACTGAAAAAAAAAGTCCTTCTTATTATTGTCCTGCTGTGCCGGGGTCGCTCCTCATTAACGCCATTCTCCTGTCAACTTCCTTACTCTGTTTCCCTTCGCCTTATCCTGATTTCCCTCTCTCCGAGTTCTCTCAATTTTTTCGAACCCCCTCTGATCCTGAAGGCTCTCTCTTCCCCTCTGATTATCAATTTTTTTTGGTGTCCTTAAAAATTTTTTGGTCTCCCTTCTGCCTCTCCTCGACTTTTTCTGCGTTTCCCTTGACTCGAATCGAAAAACCCCTCTTCGTTTCCCAGTTGTTTTTCGATACCCCTTTACTCTGCTTCCCCTTGTTTTCTCCCTGTTTGTTCGCACTCTCCTCCTCTCTTTTTTTTCGTCTGCTCCTCCCGATCCCCCTTTTATTTTCGTCCTCGTCCTTTGTCTCTGGTGGCGAAAGAGATGGGAGACGGAGGTCAAACCCTTGAGCCCTTCGCTGCAGGTCTGCTCCCCTCTGGTCTCTGAGATGATGACCATTCCCTTTTGAAGCTCTGCCTGTCTGTGCATCGTGTTGTAGGTTTGCTCTGCCTCAACGCTTCTAAAACCTTGCCATTCTCATGTCTTCTCTAGACTATTGCTGATCTCTGCCCCCTCTGTCCCCTTCCTCTCTCGTGCTTGCTTTGTCTGTTGGTAGCATCAGACCCAAATGATGAAAGGGGGGAAGAACTGGGTTAAAACGTAGGGTTCCTACGTTTTGCCCCTTTTTACAATTTTTTTTGGGCCTAATGGGCTTAGGGTACGAGTTTTTAGGTTGGGTTGGCCCAATTTTGTGGCCTTGGGTTAATGGGCCAGATGCTGGGTTGTGTCTCCTTTGAACTTGAGCTGCCTCTTTCTTGCTCTTTATTGGTCTAACAATTTTTCTTAATGGGTTTGGCCAAAGAGTTAGGCTGGTTGCAGTATATATTTTTTCCAAGATATTATTTTTTTTTTTGGCTGAAAATTTCTTTCTCTTCTTCTTCTTCTTCTTCTTCTTCTTCTTCTTCTTCTTCTTCTTCTTCTTCTTCTTCTTTTCATTTTTCATAATTTCTCTTTTTTTTAATTTGGCTATTTGTTTTTTTTTCTTTCTCTAGCTTTTTGTGTTTTCCCTTTTTTTCAAAAAATTTTTTATTACCTTCTAAAGCTTTTAATTTAATTTTCATCATTTTTCACCTTCTCCTAATTTTCTACTTCTTAATTTGGCTATTTGTTTTGTTTTCTTTCTCTAGCTTTTTTTGTTTTCCCTTTTTTTCAAAAATTTTTTGTTACCTTCTAAAGCTTTTAATTTAATTTTCATCATTTTTCACTTTCTCCTAATTTTCTATTTTCTTCTTTTTTGTTCTCTTTTTTTGTTTGTATTTTGCTAATTTGATCTTGTTAATTTTATTATTTTTATAATTGGTTCGGACAAAATACGGTGTTCACAAGTAGCTATAGCAAACTTCAAAGCAATCATGGGCAAATTCGATGTCTACAGACACAGTGATGGATAGGAGAAAATAGGAAATCAAATTAATGTTACATGCCTATGATATGCAAATGAACCTTTAAGAGCAAACAGGGTGTGAAAGAAAAAGAAACTTGAAGCAAGCAAGGCAAGAAATGCCTAGAAAAGAAATAGTAGGTTTTGGAGAAGAACATTTGAACTCACTAGAGCGAGAACGAACAAAGTTCAGAAATGTGGATTTAAGCCAAAAAATTCTAGATTAACGAGAACTTCCTGCACAGAAATAGTCGACAAATAGAACGCAACTAGAAATGCTGACCTAGTGACCTCTAATTATGCAAGTAAATGCAAAAAGTATCATAGCCCTAAAAACCACAAAATCAGCTATAATGTGCAGCGATTGAGGAAATAAAGAGCGAGCAACATACCTAATGCGAGGAAGGTAATGCACGAGGGAAATAGGGGTGTGAGAAGCAAGGAATTCTATAGACGAGATAAGGAAAAGGGTGAGGAGCACAGGCACGCAGTAGCGAGGAAGATAGCGAGAACAAAGTGCGATGAAGTTAGGGTATGGAGGGTATTTTGTTATTTCGTTAAATTATTATTATTATTATTATTATTATTCGAAGGGTCAGAGACCTCGCTATTACCTGATCTCTGGACAAAGTACCAAGGGCAGAGCTGCTGGTTTCACTATGGTGAAAGTGCCTCTCACAATGGCGAGAATACTTAAGTAATTCTTGTTAGCTGAAGAGTCTTGCAATAGTTAGGCTATAGTGAGAAACTTTCTGGTGTTTGTACTTGTCCATGAGCATACTGCAGTCGCTATAGCGAGTTGGCCATCTCGCAATAGCGACAATACTTGAAAAAAATTTTTCAACCTGTTTCACTTGCCATAGCCCAGCTATAGCGAAAGACTCTTTGGACTTTGTACCAGATTGGAAAGACAGGGATCTCGCTATGGCGAAATGGTGATCTCGCTGTAGCGAGAATACTTAATATCTCTCAAATACATTTTGGCTCGCCACAGTAACACCATAGCGAGAAACTCTCTGTTTAATGTACCTGACGTAAAACAAGCAGTCTTGCCATAGCGAGATGGACTTCTCGCCGTAGCAATTTTTTTTTTTTTTCATTCAATCTATAGTACTTCATCTAACCCCTACATATACTCCCCTTAACCCAAGATCAACTTATTTGAATGAGAAAGAACACAGTTACTAAAAGGAAAGAACACTCGGGTTTGTTTTAATGCTCCATTCTCTTGCTTTCTTTGACAAAGGTTAGTCTAAAACTTCCAACCTCTCCTGCACACTCCAACCCTGCAAAGTTAAAATAAGGCTTAAACATTTATAATCTTTTCAACAAAAAATTAAAATAAAAGGAGATAAAAGTGCGAAAGATAAAAGTTTAGGCTACCTCCCAAAAGTGCTAAATTTAAAGTCTTCAGCCAGATTATCCCTAGTGTTCAAAGTGGTGTGGTAAAGCTCTAAACCATTTTATGTCTATTCCATTTTCTCCCAAAATATTGTTTGAGCCTTTGGCCATTGACCTTAAATTGATCCCCTGATTGTTCATCTTTAATTTCCACTGCTCCATGAGGTGCAACTGAAATCACAGTATATAGGCCAGACCATCTTGATTTAAGTTTCCCAGGAAACAACTTGAGTCTTGAGTTAAACAACAATACTTGTTATCCTGGTGTGAAGGTCCAATGGAGAATGTGGCGATCATGCCATCTCTTTGTTCTTTCCTTGTAAACCCTTGAGCTTTCATATGCTTCTAACTGAAATTCATCCAATTTATCTAATTGAAGTATTCTCTTTGTACTTGCTAGAGTAGGATCAAGATTAAGCTGTTTAATAGCCCACCATGCCTTATATTCAAGTTCCAGGGGTAAATGACATGCTTTCCAGTAAATGAGTCTATAGGGCGACATCCCTATGGGTGTCCTATAAGCTGTTCAGTAAGCTTATAATGCATCATCCAACTTGTCAGACTAATCTTTTCTGGAATAATTAATAGTTTTTTCTAAGATTATTTTGATTTCCTTATTAGTAAGCTCACACAAGCCATTGGTCTGAGGGTGGTATGTAAGAGACATTCGATGATGTACCCCATATTTCAATAGCAGATTCTTCAACTGGTTATTGTGAAAATGAGTACCTCCGTCAATGATGATAGCCTGAGGCACCCCAAACCTATTGAAGATGTATTTCTTAAAAAATCTGATTACTGTGTTGGAATCGTTGGCTATACAAGCCAATGCTTCAGCCCACTTGCTCACATATTCTATAGCCACCAGTATGTAATGATTACCTCGGGAAGAAGGGAAAGGGGCCCATGAAGTCCATTCCCCATACATCAAATAGTTTAACTTCTAAGATCCCAGATTGTGGCATCTCATGTCGCTTTGAGATGTTCCCTATTCTTTGACATCTATCACACTGAAGAATGAAGCTATGAGTGTCTTTAAACAACGTGGGCCAATAAAAACCTAATTCCAACTCTTTATGTGCAGTCTTTTGTCCCCCAAAATGACCCCTATAAGCTGACGAGTGGCATGCATAAAGAATGGAAAGTTGTTCTATTTTAGGCACACACTTTCTAATTATAGAATCAGTACACCTCTTAAAGAGAAAAAGTTCTTCCTAAACATAGTAATTGACATTATGCAGAAATTTTCTCTTTTGGTAGTGACTGACATCAGGTGGTAGAACATTACACACAACGTAATTTACAATATTGGCATACCATGGGATGTTAGTTAAATTTGCAATATGAAATACTTGTTCATTAAGAAAACTTTCATTAATCATGGTTTCATTGGTACATTCAAACTCTTGAACCAGACGTGATAAATGATCAGCTACCTGATTGTCACTACACTTCCTATCCATTATCTTTACATCGAATTCTTGCAGGAGAATGACCTATCTAATTATCCTCAGTTTTGACTCTTTATTACTCAATAAGTATCTAATGGCTACATGATCAGTATGTATAATTACATTAGCACCCATCAAATAAACACAAAATTTACTAAAAGCAAAGACCATAGCCAACATCTCTTTCTCAGTTGTAGTGTAATTTACCTGGGCTCCGTTTAAAGTTTGACTAGTATAGTAAATGGGATGAAGTACATTGTCCCTCCTTTGACCCAGAACAGCTCCTACCGCATAATCATTGACGTCGCACATGAGTTCAAAGGGTTGACTCCAGTCCAGAGCTACAATGATGGGTGCAGTGATCAATCTTTGCTTTAGTTCTTTAAATGCCTTTAAGCACTCATCAGTAAACTGGAAGGGTATGTCCTTCTCCAAGAGTCTACATAATGGCTTTGCAATTTTTAAGAAATCCGTAATGAACTGCTGGTAGAAACTAGCATGACCAAGAAAACTTCAGATTCCTTTTACATTTATGGGTGGTGGGAGGTGTTCAATCACCATTGTTTTGGCACGATCCGCTTCCAGACCATGTTTAGAAACTTTATGGCCTAAAATGATTCTCTTAGTAACCATGAAGTGGCATTTCTCCTAATTTAATACCAGATTTGTCTCTTCACAATGCTTCAGGACTTGCATTAAATTTGCTAAACACATATCAAAGGACTCTCCAAACACAAAGAAGTCCTCCATAACCACTTCCATGGTATGTTCAATGAAGTCTACAAATAAAGACATTATACAGGTGGCTAGAGCATTGCATAACCCGAACGGCATCCTATGAAACACAAAAGTTCTATAAGAACAAGTGAATGTTGTCTTTTCTTAATCTTCTAGAGCGATTGCTATTTAGTTGTATCTAGAGTATTTATCCAAGAAACAAGACTATTGTTTCCCAACTAAGTGATCAAGCATCTGGTCAATAAATGGGAGGGGGAAATGATCCTTGTGTGTTGCCGCATTCAACTTCTTGTAATCCATGCAAATTCACCACCCAGTGACTATCCTGGTGGAAATAACCTCATTTTGGTCATTCTTTGCCACTGTCATTCCTCCTTTTTTAGGAACACATTGTACTGGGCTAACCTAGCTGTTGTCAGAAATAGGGTATATGATCCTTGCATTCAACCATTTCAGTATTTCCTTCTTAACTACTTCCTTTAAGATTGGGTTCAATCGCCTTTGCCCCTCAATAGATTTCTTGTGCTCATCTTCCTGCAAAATTTTATGCATCACTATTGCTAGGCTGATGCCCTTGATATCTGCGATTGTCCAACCCATAACTGATTTGTGAGTTTTAAGTACCTTTATTAACTTATGCTCTTGTTCCTCATTTAAAGATGTAAAAATAATCATAGATAATGAATCATCCATTCCCAAATAGGCATACTTCAAATGAGTGGGCAATGGTTTCAACTCCAATTACAGGGCTTCTTCAATGGACGGCTTCATTGATGGGGTCACTCTAGCTTCCATCTCCAATGATTTAAATTTTCTTAAAGAATTCAACCAGTGGGAATTTCCATACATCATCTGATAAGAGACCCTTTAGGAACCTTATCCTAAGAACCTTCAACAAGATGACACTTTGCCCGAGACCGGCTAGAAAACAAGAATGTTGGTCAAAGGAAAGACCCTAAGAGAACTTGTCTCTTAGAACCCTAGCCTCAAGACGCCATAAAGGAAGACCAATCCTTTGATAAGTCACGTGAACTCTCAGAGAACACAAAGAAGCAAAAGCCTCACAAAGTATTGAATAATACTCAAATTCATTCATGTGTAAAATAGAGTACAATAGGAAGCCTTTTATAGGTAAAATTTTCTAGAGTCCTAATTAAAGTAAAACTCTAAAACTTGATTAGAAATATTTTAAATGATACCTAATATATATCCTAATTAGATTAGAATACTAATCTTAACTTGATCTCCAAGATAAGCTCTTTGACCAAGTTCAAAAAAATAATAAAATAATAAAAAATGAAATTTTAAAAAGAATCCTAGTAAAAACTAATCTACTTCTTTAAGTTGTCACATGGGATGCTCATGCTTCATTAAAAATCACATGGTTGTCACATGATTCTTAATCTCTTGTAATTGGACTCCAATTGGGCCTTGGCACTCCTCTTGTATGTGTATAACTACATTGGGCCTTCAACACATTGGATATTGACTTTAGTTGCTCCATGGCCCTTCTTAGAGCATTGGGCTTACACTTGGACTTCCACTTTTGCATCTTTAAAGAAATCTCATGTCCAAAATCTAATTCAGCATATTTTGAATTGATCAAATATGGATCTTGGGCTCTAAACTTGGGCCAACGTCCAACATAGATATTTTCTTGAGTTCTTTGAAATTTTTGGACATAATGCATAATTTGGGCCTTTTGAGCATAAGCCATCCCTTCATGAGCCATTTGGACTTGAATTATGCTCTTTTGAATGATTTGGGATTCTTGATAGATGAAGGCTTTTCGAACTTGTAGTGCTCCAATAGACATGCCTATTGATATTGTATCATTCCCTCCCTCTTTGAAAAGATTCGTCCTCGAATCTTCGCCATTAGGTGGTTTTTTGGGAAATAAATCTCTACATACCTGCAAGGAGCTAGAACTAACAATAGACAAAGATGGGTTAAGATTGTTAGTAGATAAACAAATATCCTTACATATGCTCTCAACCTCTCTTTTTTTATCAAACAAGCTCAGACTTATGCTTTTCTCACTTTTCTCATAACTCTCTTGCTCTTTCTTTTCACTCATACTCTTTTCTGTTTCAATTTCATCTTTTTCTCTCTCTAACTCATATTCTCTCTCTTTTTCTTTTGCTCTCTCTTTTTCCTTCATTTTGTATGCTTGTACTATTCTCATTTGATCCTCATAAGCATCCATAGGATCAAGAGGTACCAATACATGATTTTTTTCATTGAATACAAATGAATAGCAATAGCAATGTCTGTGCTTATGCTTAACATATTTAGCTTTTCTCACATGTTTCCATGGTTTACCAAGCATAATATGTCCATCAGATATAGGAGCTACATCACATAAAACTTTATCATGATATTTACCAATGGAGAAAGAAATCAAAACTTGCTTATGAACCCTAAACTCAGCACTACCCTTCAACAAGGTATAGGGCCTAGGATGTTTTATAGTAGGCAAGTTTAATTTCTCAACAAGTAAGGTACTAGCAACATTTACATAGCTACTATTATCAATAGCCATGCTGCAGACTTTTTCTTTGATAAGGCATCTAGTATGGAAATCAGGGGATGCCTTTTCCTTATCTTGTCCTGTAGAGTTGGTATTGGATTGGAATGCATCCAATCTTGCACAAGATTGCTTGAATCGCTCTTTGTTAGCCTCTTCAAGGAATTTGTACTCATTGGACATCTTATCACCTGAAAAGTTAGTCAAAGAAAGAAAGAAGAAATAGGACCTCACGCACTTTTCTCACGTGTTTACACTCAAAAGATGATAAGTTTACTCGTGTTTAACTCTCTTTTTGGCTTTTTTCTTTAATGTTAACGCTCTTGCCTTTTGCCACTCAATAATTTGCTTCTTACAAGTGTTCTAAGCAAGTCACAAGCAAATCAAATGAAAAGATCAAACTAGTGGCAATCCAAAAACTAGAATCCTAAAATATAAATTCCCAAAGAATCAAACAAAGGAGAAAAATAGGTGTGTAACAAAAAGGAAAAAGAAGGAGTAAGGGAAGGTCTGGAAGGAAAGAGATGAAAAGAAAAAAAAAATCTGAAAATAAGAAACCTTAAGAATAGAAAACTACTTGCAATTCAAGTTTCGAACAATTAGGAAACAATATCCTTTCTTGAATGCAAATAGGTAAGTAGAAAACTTGGTAGCCACTTAATGCAATTAAATTAGGAAACAAACTCTAATTAGGAAATTGACTCCAATTAGGAAACTTACTCCAATTAGGAAATTGACTCTAATTAGGAAACTGACTCCAACTAGGAAATTGACTCCAATTAGGAAATTAACTCCAATTAGAAAATTGATTCTAATTAGGAAACTAACTCCAACTAGGAAATTGACTCCAATCTTGCTTTTAATTTTGAATTGGCACAACTTGTAATTTTGAATTTTGCAATCTGAAAAAAAAAAAATTTCACCCTTTTTTTTTTTGAATTTTTTATTTTTTCGAATTTTTTTTTAATTTTTTAATTTTGGAGTATCACAACAATGGAAGACAGAAGAAGATAGAAGAAAAAGACGAAGATTAAAAAGATAACACAAATGGAAGAAGAGAAAGTATGAAGAACAACGGAAGGGAAAACACAAAGATATACCTTGTACTAGCGACCAAAGCTCTGATACCAAATGATGAGAGACCCTCTAGGAACCTTGTCCTAGGAACCTTCAACAAGATGACACTTTGCCCGAGACCGGCTAGAAAACAAGAATGTTGGTCAAAGGAAAGACCCTAAGAGAACTTGTCTCTTAGAACCCTAGCCTCAAGACGCCACAAAGGAAGACCAATCCTTTGATAAGTCACGTGAACTCTCAGAGAACACAAAGAAGCAAAAGCCTCACAAAGTATTGAATAATACTCAAATTCATTCATGTGTAAAATAGAGTACAATAGGAAGCCTTTTATAGGTAAAATTTTCTAGAGTCCTAATTAAAGTAAAACTCTAAAACCTGATAAGAAATATTTTAAATGATACCTAATATATATCCTAATTAGATTAGAATACTAATCTTAAGTTGATCTCCAAGATAAGCTCTTTGACCAAGTTCAAAAAAATAATAAAATAATAAAAAACGAAATTTTAAAAAGAATCCTAGTCAAAACTAATCTAGTTCTTTAAGTTGTCACATGGGATGCTCATGCTTCATTAAAAATCATATGGTTGTCACATGATTCTTAATCTCTTGTAATTGGACTCCAATTGGGCCTTGGCACTCCTCTTGTATGTGTATAACTACATTGGGCCTTCAACACATTGGATATTGACTTTAGTTGCTCCATGGCCCTTCTTAGAGCATTGGGCTTCCACTTGGACTTCCACTTTTGCATCTTTAAAGAAATCTCATGTCCAAAATCTAATTCAGCATGTTTTGAATTGATCAAATATGGATCTTGGGCTCTAAACTTGGGCCAACGTCCAACATAGATATTTTCTTGAGTTCCTTGAAATTTTTGGACATAATGCATAATTTGGGCCTTTTGAGCATAAGCCATCCCTTCATGAGCCATTTGGACTTGAATTATGCTCTTTTGAATGATTTGGGATTCTTGATAGATGAAGGCTTTTCGAACTTGTAGTGCTCCAATAGACATGCCTATTGATATTGTATCATCATCATCTTATATTCATCTGGCCCTTGTTGTTTAATTATTTCTAACTCATGTAATAATGCCTCTAATGAGTCTCTTTCCTTATAAGTATCAAGTATGCCTTGAATGTATTCTTCATAGATTTCAACCTGAAAATAGTCTTTTATCTGATAAAAAAATTTCAAGGCCTTGTTCATATTGAACAAGATCTCCTCATTCCCAACTCGCAGCTTGATTTCGCCCATTTCCATATCAATTAGAGCTCGAGCTGTAGCCAAGAAGGGTCTGCCCAATAGAAAAGGCAACTTCCTGTCCACTGATATGTCTAGGATGATAAAGTTCACTGGAAAGATAAACTTGTCCACTTTAACTAGAACATCTTCAATAATTCTCTTTAGTTTAGACAGGCTCCGGTCGGCTAACTGTAACGTAACTGAGGTGGGATGTATTTTCCCAAGTTGAAGTTGTTTAAAAATTGCAAGTGGCATCTAATTCACACTTGATATAAGATCACATAGAGCTCCTCCTTTGAATTCATTTCCAATGACACACAGCACTGAGAAGGTACCTGAGTCACGTTGCTTAGGAGGAAGCTTGTTAAGGATTATTGCATTACATTTTTCTATAAGCATGACTGTGCCCAATTCATTTAACTTCTTCTTGTTGCTTAACATTTCCTTCAAAAACTTGGTGTATAAAGGCATTTACTCTAAAGCTTCTACGAATGGGATGTTAATATGCAGCTGTTTAAATACCTAAAGAAATTTCTTGTACTTATCCTCTAAGGCTTCCTTTTGAAACCTTTATGGGAAGGGAAGTGGAGGCATTCTTTTATGAGGTTCTACCGTCTTATCTTCACTTTTATTTTCTATCTCTACACTTTTGTGTTTCTCTTCCTTTCTCTTTTCTGTCTCATCCTGCTCCACACTTTTCTTTTGAATGTTGTGTTCCTCTTCACTCACTAAGTTCTCCTTAGCTCTATGAACTTCAAGCAATTGTTTCCCACTTCGTAAGGAGATAGCATTACATTATTCTTTCCCTTCCCTTTTAGGATTAGGAACTGTATCACTTGATAATCCACCTTGCTTCATTGTATTCAACTTTGATACTAATTGTCCAATTTGCATTTCTATGTTTTTCATTGCTATCTTTTGTTCGGCCATAAACTGCATCTTCATTTCTTCCATATTTGACTTTTTTTTTTGAATAGGGACTTGCTGCCTTGGTTGCTGTGTAAATCCTGGTGGTCGTATAGGAGCTGCTGGTTTTGGTCTAGAGGATGATGCTTAATTCAATGATGTACCTTGACTCCATGAAATATTTGGGTGATTCTTCAAACCAGGATTGTATGTGTTGGAGTAAGGGTTATTGGGACCTCTTTGTTGGTTTCCAGCATAATTGCACGACTTGAGGGTAGTCCCTGTTAGGCAGAATTTAGACGGGTATGCTTCCCTACAATAATCACAAGGATTGGTGGGCATGTGTACTGCATTAACCCCTGTATAGCTGCTATTTTTTTGAACTTAGAGTTTTAACTAATCAAAGCGCTTATTCATAGATGCCAGCATTGCCACTATTTGAGAGGTGGTATCTTCAACCATTTTCACCAGTCTCCGCTCATTAGAATTCTGTGCATGCTCAGCTGCTAAGTCATCTAGACATTTTATTACATTGTTCACTGGTTGTCTTCCAAAGCCTCCATTTGTCACAGAATCTATCAAAGTCTTGGACTCCGGAGTTAATCGCAAATAAAAAGTTTGAACTAAGACCTATTTGTCCTAATTGTGGCTTGGGCATTTTCTGACTAACTGTTTAAACCTTTCCTATGCTTCATATAAGTTCTCACCCAATTGTTGTCTGAAATTAGTGATTGCTGCTCTGGCATCCACCATCTTATCATGAGGGAAAAATTGTGCTCGGAATCTTTCTTCTAAATCCTCCCATGTCTCGATTGGCCCCTCAGGCAGATTATTCAACCATTCCTTAGCCTTCCTTTGCAGAGGAAGGGAAAAAAGCAACAAACGAATCACATCTTTTGGCACACCATTTTGCTTGAACGAGTCACACACCTCCAAGAAGGTTAAGAGATGTCTATTAGAATCGTTTTGGTAGGTACCACTGAATTGTCCATTCATTTATAACATTTGCAGCATTGTCTGTTTTATCTTAAAGTTGTTAGCTTGAAACTTTAGAACTCTAATACTAGACTGATATCTTTTATTGTTGCGATTGAGAAAATCATTCACTCCCAGCCTTTCATACTCTTCTTCAGCCATGGTTGTAACTTCTCTCTGTCTTCCTCCTAGAACTGAGTTTTCTTCTTCAATATAGGTTTCCCCTTGCAGTTCAACTGGAGTTTTCTCTTGAGTTCCAATTCTTTTCAGCTCCTCTTCCTCACTGAATGTGAGTTCTATAGATGAACTCTCAGCTATAATATTTTGTATGCTTCTAGTCTTGACTTTGGCTCTCACTTTAGTTTTCGCCTTGGGTGGCGTAAACTGTATTTCCTACAATACAATATATCCAGAAGTGAAATCCTAATATTGGAAAGAAACTAACTAATATAATAAAAATCTTGAACTGAAGCTACTAAGAATTTACTTAGTCTAAAGAAATTTAATTCAATTCCCCGGTAACGGCGCCAGAAAACTTGATAGCCACTAATTTTTGCAAATAATTCCACAAGCGTACAGATCACTTTTGTAATATAGTGAATCAAAGTCATCCCATAAAGAATTGGATTAAACTCAATTAAGCTTAAGGAAATTCACTTTTGTTTAAGTCAAGATGCATAAATACCAATGTAATAGGTTAACATAAAAGGAAAGTAAACAGATACTGAGCGTCAAGATAGTTCTGATGTGATAAACCACTAAAGGGTATCTTAAGTTCTTGTAAACACCGTATTTTGTCCGGATACTTAATAAAAAAATGATATAAAAAAAAGAAAAGTAAAAAAAAAAATCAAAACCAAAAACCAAAAGAAAATCAAATGAAAAAATAAATATTTCAAAAAAAAAAAAAAAAAAGAGTAAACTAATTGAAAAAATAAAATAAAATAAAAGTTACCCACTACAGCCCAACTCGTTCAAGCCCATTAATCTCAATGAAAAAAAATACAAGCAAATCAAAAAAATACTTTTAGCCTAAATTAAAAGAAAAATGACTCAAATCCAAAAAAGACATTGTAACCCAATCATTTTTAGGTCTGGCCCATTAACTCAAAAACAGACAAAAAAAAAAAAAACAAAAAATAACAAACAAAAATAATTAAAAAAAAAGGGGGGGATCAAAACGCAGTAACCCTGCGTTTTGACCCCAGCCTCTCCATGTCACACTCCACTCTCTGCAACCAGCAAAAAAGGTGGACCACACAGCAAAAAATACAGACGCAGACACAGAGGGGGGCAGAGAAAAAGGCAGAAAAGAAGAGCAAAAATGATGCTGGAAAAGAGGAGAGTGACAGCGGGGATTCAGAAAAGTCGAAGAGGTCAGAAAAGGAGACAAAAGGGGGGATTTCGAAAAGGGGAGGCTGAAAAGGAGAGAACCACCGGAAGAGAAAAACAGGGGAGAGTTTTTCGAGATTCGGGAGGATTTTCAGAACGAAGAGATGAGAGGGAGAAAATAAAAGGAGAAATAGAGAGGAGGGGGGAGCAGACAGATGGGGGCGAACAGAAGGAGAGTGACCAAAAAATCGATCGGTGCAGAGGGGAAGAGGAAGGATTTTCGAAATAGGGAGCAACAGAAGGAGAAATAGAGAGGAGGGAGGAGCAGACAAGGGGGTACGAATGAAGAAAGCGAAAAAAAATCAGGGAAGAAATGAAACAGAGGGGGAGAGCGTGAGGATCAGAGGAGGAAGAGCATCTGAGACTGAACCAAAAGGAGAGACCGAAGGGAGTGAGAGATTGGGAGTGACCGAAAAAATTAGAGGGAGACCGAAAAAATGAAGAAGCGCAGAATTTCTGGTTCAGGAGAGCGGGACTCAAGAGGCGAGAACCGAAAGAACAAGACCGAGGAGAAGGCGTAGAGGAGGAGCCCACTCTTCCCCTAAAATCCCTACAGGGAAGAAGCTGGTGGATTAAAGGGGCAAATCGATCGGAGGTTTCATCTCTGGCTAGGGAGAGGAAGCTCAGGATTTTCAAACTGAATGCAGAAGGTGGACGCATTCTGAAAGGTATATTTCTTCCTTCTGTTGGCTTGCACAGTCCTGGCTCTTATGGTTGTTTTAGTTGAAAAAATCACTCTGGATTGATTTTTTTTTTGGATGCTGCGATGTAATGAGGGTATAGGATATTCTTAATATGAGGGATGTTAAATGTTGATTGATGGTCTGTGCATATCATCTGGAAATGGTTGAATAAGTTTAGTTGAAAGGAGTTCTCAAAACTCCGTGCATATTCTCTGCTTGCTCAAAGGTTTTCTCGCTGGAATAATGGTGTCAATATAGGAGATTCACTTGGGGGTGTACGTTCTGTTTCTTCTGTTTTAGTGCTACATCTATGAAGTCATATGTGCATTCTGTTTGTGGGTGCTGAAGTTTAGGGATGGTTTCATCCTGTTGCTTTCTAGGATACTGCTAATCTGAATTAAGGATTTAAGACCCGTATTGTTTATGTTGTCTGACATATTTGACTAGCGTAGTGGGAGGAACCATATTTCTCAGTTTATGAGATTATGTGGGCATTCCATTTCAGATGTTGATAGTTTAAGTTTTTTCTCTTTTCCATTATTTTGATTTGGTCAAATTCGTATCCCTCTTAGTGGTCTAGTGAAGGTCAGGCTAACTTTAAGGAATTCTGGTTCAGATATATGAATTTGTACATAATTTCATGTTGGCATTCCCTTTCGATAAAGACAAATTGTAGGATTCTTTACTGAGCATATGGATTCATGCGAATTCGAGCTTCGGGGAGGTTTTTTTTTTGTATTAATGGTTCATGATTCATAAGGCGAATACGGTGCATTTTTACCTTCCTTTGTGAGGTCGATGACGTGATTCAGTGAGGTTGTACGTTAGTGAAGTTACATTAAGGGATTCAGCGGTTGTTCAGGACAAAAGCTTCATCCCTTTATTCCACTTTTTTTTTTAATTATTTATGAGCCCTGAACTTGATGCATGGGGGACTTTAGAAAATGATGATAAAAATGATCTGATACACAAACAAAACACACATTATCATAAATCATTCTGTGTTAGTAAATGTTTCAATTTTATTTTCATTTTGTTTCTTTTCAAGAATGGTCATGTGGGATTGTTTATCTCCTCAGGCCCATACGAATCGACCTAAGGATCATGTGTAGCAATAAGCTTCCTTGTTATCTAATGGATTTCAAATTTACGCTCTAAATAATTTTGGGTTTCAACGGCCCACGCCAAATTGATTTTCTTTAAAGGAATTTTTGAAAGAGGGGTTAAAAAAAAAAAGAAGAAAGTCCTTTACTTAGACAAAAATCTGATTTCAAAATAAAAATAGTGTAAGGATCAAAACAAACAAAAATCAAGGAAACTAAAAAATTAGAATACAAGGAAATCAAAGATTAAAATCCAATGAAATGAGAGGTTAAAAAAAATGCAAAAAGAGGAAAAATCTTTTTGTTTTGTTTCGTTTTGTTTTGTTTTCAATTCATAAGAACACACCAAAAAAAAAAAGTATGTTTCAAAACTTTAGTAGAGATTAAAAAAAAAGGGTGATGTTGGTTCTTTAGGAGCTCTTGTCAAAAAAAATTTTAATGATGATCCTCATCCAAAAAAAAAAAAAATCAAGAACAAAAATCAAATCTGATAAAAGAGTAAGAAAAAAAAAAGGAAAGAAAAACTTGTTTTCACTTAAAAGGAAAGTAGGAAATGTATAAGAGCTAAAAAATTAAATGAAATTAAAAAATACAAAAACCAAAAAATTGAGAAAACAATAAAAAAAAAGAAGATAAGTAAATTAATTAAAAACCAAAAAGATAAGAGTTTTCTTTATAAATAAGAAAAGTTTTCAAAATTAAAATGGAGTTTTTCTTTTCTTGAAAAGTTTGCTAAAATCAAAAAAGAAATTGATTTTAAAAAAAAAGATGAACAAACAAACAAACAAAAAGGATCAAAAATAAAAAAATCGAGAAATAAAAAAAAATCAAAATGGAAGGAAAGATTAAGAAATGTGAGTAATCTAGGTTTTGCAAATGGAAACGCACAAACTATCTCCAAAATTGTTTCAATCTCAAGAGTTTAAATTATTTTTATGTTCTTTTCCCTTTCAACCCAAAACATGATTAAAAAAAAAAGAAACAAAAGAAACAAAAAAATTAAAGACAAAAAAAAAAAGACAAAAAGGAAGAGGTAAGAAGTAAAATTGGTTTTGCCTTTTGCAAATAAAAACATCTTAACCAATTTCAAATTTGTTTTGTTTGCAAAAGTCTAAATAATTCTTACTCTTCTTCCTTCTAAAATAATAATAATAATAATAATAAAAATCAAACAAAAGCCAAATAAAAAAAAACAACAAAAAAAAAAAAAACAAGAGCAAAAACAAAACCCAACAAAAATATAATTTTCAACCGATCGAACTACGTGGACTTTGATCCCTATTGGAGGGTACGTAGGCCCTAGGCTCTTATCCTAGGTCAAGTCTGGCCTTGTACATAAAATTTTCTATTTAATTTTCGCTTCCTTAATTTCTTTTCTTTATTTTGCTTTTCTAATTTTGTCTGTTTGATTTCCTTCTTCCCTTTTCTTTTAATTTTATTTCCTTCATTTCTGTTTCTTATCTTGTATATGATTTGTTAGGAGAATTAAAATATATTAAAGGCCATATTGATTTTGCACAACTGACTTTGGGTAACCGTTCTTAACAACGGGTGTTCTGGGATGTCTAACACCTTCCCCATTCACAATCGACTCCTGAACCTATTTTCTGATTCGTAGACCATTTTTCTTATTTTCCAAAAAAAAAAAGACTTTTCCAAAGTTACCTTACCTTTCCCTTGATCTTCCTCCTTCTCTTGATCTCTCACACTCTCCACGCCTCTTTTCTCTCTTTGGGTCGAAGCTTAGGGCAGATATGAGAGAAGAAATGAGTTTGGGCATTTAATGAAGTCTGATTCTCGCTATTTACTCTCTTCCGGACTGACTCTCACTACGGCGAAAACTAACCTTCGCTATAGCGAGCTCGTGTAATCTGGCTTCGCTATGGCGAGGTGTAACCTTCGCTATGGCGAGATCGGGTCAGTTCCCTTCGCTATGGCGAGATTCACCATTCGCTATGGCGAAATCGCGTCAGTTCCAGACTTCACTCTTGCTATGGCGCACGCTACGGCGAGCAACTCCCTGGTTTTTGTATGGGCTGCTGCCAGCACTCGCTATAGCTAGAATCGCCTTCGCTATTGCGAACTAGCTCTCTCGCTGTAGCAAGACCGTTTCTCGCTATTGCGAGAGGACTTGGCAGAAATTCTGGATTCTGAAAATTTCCAGATTTCATTTTCTTTCTTTTCCCTTTTCTTTTCTTTTTCCCCGGTTGTTACATTTCTACCCCTCTTAGAAGAAATTTTGTCCTCGAAATTTAAAGACTTACCTCAAGGGAATAACTCTGGATATTTTTGCCTCATTTCATCCGCCAATTCCCAGGTTGCTTCCTCAGATGTCAGACCTCTCCAGATCACTTTCACTAGAGGAATGCTCTTGCTTCTCAGCTGTTTCAGCTTAGCATCCACAATTCTCTTCGATTTCACTACATAGGAAAGATCTTCCTGCGATTGCACATGCTCATATTCTATGACATGTGAGGAATCTGGTAAATACTTTTTCAGCTGGGAGACATGAAAAACACTGTGTATTTGGGCTAGGTTAGGAGGCAAGGCTATTCAGTAAGCCACGGGTCCAATTTTCTCAAGGATTTCAAACGGACCAATATACCTAAGACTGAGCTTCCTTACCCTCATTGACCGACCTACTCCCGTCATTGGAGATATTCGAATGAATACATGGTCTCCAATCTCAAACTCTAACGGCCTCCTACGCTTAACAGCATAGCTTTTCTGTCTACTCTGGGCCGTGAGGAGCCTCTTTCTAATCAATTCTATCTGTCGGGTGGTCTGGTCCACAATCTCAGGTCCTATCATACTCCTCTCGCCTAACTCAACCCAACACAGAGGGGATCTGCACTTTCTCCCATACAAAGCCTCATAAGGGGCCATCTGAATACTGGAATGGTAACTGTTGTTATAAGCAAACTCTGCTAACGGCAAATACGCATCCCAGTTCCCCTTCATTTCTAGCACACATGCCCTCAACATATCTTCTAATGTCTGGATGGTCCTTTCAGTCTGACCATCTGTCTGGGGGTGATATGCAGTACTAAACCGCAATCTCGTCCCTAAGGCATGCTGCAATGACCTCCAAAAGTTCGACGTGAACCTGGGGTCTCTATCCGAAACTATGCTATTGGGTACTCCATGAAGTCGCACTATCTCTCTGATATACAACTGGGCCAATCTATCCAGTGTATAAGTAGCCCTGATAGCTAAAAAGTGTGCAGACTTCATCAGTCTATCCACAACTACCCAAATAGCATCGTGTCCAGAGGATGTCCTGGGTAACCCCATGACAAAATCCATGGCTATAATATCCCACTTCCACTCAGGGATATCTAGAGGTTGCAATAACCCAGCCGGTTTCTGATGTTCAATCTTTACCCTCTGACACACTAGGCATCTAGCCACATAATACGTTACATCACTTTTCATCCCTGGCCACCAGAAAATCTTTTTCACATCCTGATACATCTTGGTGGCACCTGGGTGGATAGTATACTTACTCTTATGCGCCTCTTCTAGAATGCTTTCTCTCAACTCATTCTGACTAGGCACACAGATCCTCTCTCGGTATACTATCATACCATCCTCAGACAACTTGAAATCTGAGGTCTTACCTTGGGTGATCTCATTCCTGATCCGTTTCAGGAACTCATCCTCTCTCTGGGCATCTAAGATCTGGGTCCTCAAGACATTCTCAATTCGGGTTTCACTCAAACACAATCTACCCGATACCACCTGACACGAGAGGTTCAACTCTCTGAACTTCTCTAGGAGCTCCTGCTCCCTAATCATTATATGGGCTACATGGATGGATTTTCTACTCAGGGCATCCACCACCACATTGGCCTTGCCCGGATGGTATTTCAACACATAATCATAATCTTTCAAAAATTCCATCCATCTCCTCTGTCTCATATTGAGTTCTCTCTGATCAAACAGGTATTTCAGACTCTTGTGGTCACTATAGATCTCTATGATCGCACCATACAGATAGTGTCTCCAAATTTTAAGAGCAAACACTACGGCAGCTAACTCCAGGTCATGTGTGGGGTAATTCTCCTCATGAGGTCTCAACTGCCTCGAGGCATATGCCATTACTCTACCCTGCTACATCAACACACATCCTAACCCTTTGCCCGAAGTATCACAATAAACCACAAATGGTTTACTAGGGTCAAGGATAATCAGTACAGGGGAAGTGGTCAAACAGAGTTTCAACTCCTGGAAACTCTTCTCACATCTCTCATCCCACACAAACGGTGTATCTTTCCTGGTTAGCCTCGTCAGTGGTAAGGCCATTCGAGAAAAGTCCTGAATAAATCGTCTGTAATACCCTGCCAAACCTAGGAAACTCCTGACTTCGGTGATTGTTCTAGGTCTATCCCACTGTAACACAGCCTCAACTTTATGGGGATCCACCGCAACCCCATCTCGTGAGATCACATGACCTAAGAATCGCACCTCGGTCAGCCAAAACTCACATTTACTCAGTTTGGCATACAACCTTTTCTCTCTCAAGGTCTCTAGAACTAGTCTCAAATGCCTCTCGTGCTCCTCAAAAGATCGAGAGTACACTAAAATATTATCAATAAAGACCACCACAAACTGATCTAGATACGGTCTGAATACCCTGTTCATATAATCCATGAACACAGCAGGTGCATTCGTCAACCCGAATGGCATCACAAGGAACTCATAGTGCCCATATCTCGTTCTGAAAGCCGTCTTAGAGACGTCTTCAGTTCTCACTCTCAACTGGTGGTAACCAGATCTAAGATCTATCTTAGAAAATACAGATGCCCCAGCCAACTGATCTAACAGATCATCAATTCTAGGGAGAGGATATTTATTCTTGATGGTAACTTTATTCAACTCTCTGTAATCTATACATAACCACAAGTTACCATCTTTCTTTTTCACAAACAATACCGGAGCACCCCAAGGTGAAACACTAGGGCGGATGAACCCTTTCTCTAACAATTCCTCTACCTGCGCTTTCAATTCAGCAAGCTCGGCGGGAGCCATCCTGTAAGGAGCTTTGGACACCAGTCCAGCACTAGGCACTATGTTTATAGGGAACTCTAATTCTCTCTCAGGGGGTAGGCCACTAAAATCAAACTCTCTAGGGAAAACCTCCTGGAATTCCCTGACAACTGGGATCTCCTTTATCCCTTCTTCTACCTCAGCCTGAATAGAGAAAAAGACTAGAAACCCTTGACATCCACACTCCAAATATCTCTCAGCCTAGGTAGTAGTCATAAAAGATAACTCAGCTCCTACCCTAGGTATGGTCCCACAAGCAGGTAAGGAAATAGTTCGGTGTTCACAATCAAGTATGGCATTATTTGCAACAAACCAGTTCATACCAATAATCAAGTCAATTTCATGAAAAGGCATACAAACCAAATCAATAGTGGTATGACAGTGGTTAAATTGGACAGTGACATTTAAGCAAGTATGGGAAGTAACCACATGGCCTCCAGTGGGTGTAATGGCAGACAAGTCAAAGGGCAAGACACTAACAACCAAACCCAATTTCCTCACACAATTATAAGATATAAACGAGTGACTAGCACCCGAATCAAACATAGCAACTATAGGAAAGTCATTCACTAACAGCGTACCTCGGATCAAACTGGGAGATGCGCTGGCTTCCTGCTGAGTAAGGGCGAACACTCGGCCCTGGGTCTGTGGTCTAGGAGGAGGCGCTGTCTCTATCTGAGGACAGTGTCTAGCAATGTGCCCTAGCTTCCCACACTTAAAACATGTCACCGGAGACTGTTGGAAGGATGACTGGCCCCGCGGAGGTGGCACACCTCGCTGTGGTTTACTATTCCATGGCCCCTTGCCTCTTTTCTTAGTACTAGGGGTCAAACTAGAGCCCTCTTTTGGTTTCGGCCTTTTCAAATCCAGAACCCTCTTCTAACTAGCCGTCGTCACAGTAGGCATGATAACTTGTAGATTCGTCTCAATCACCCTACTGACCTCCACAAGAGTATTAAACTTTCTGATCCGCTGTGGAGTGACTCTGTCACTAATCAGGGGCCTCAAACCAGTCTCAAACTGCTCACATCTCTAGGGTTCATCATCATACCTCTGGAGGTAAGAGGAATACTGAGACAGCTCTATAAACTTGGCCACATACTGGTCCACAGTCATCTCATCAGTCTGTCTCAAACTCATGAACTCCATCTCCTTCTTCTTCCTCACTGAACTTGGGACATACTTCTTATAAAATTCAACCAAGAACGTCTCCCAAGTGATCGGTATATTCTTGGTTTCCATCAGTGGTTTCGCACTCTCCCACCATCTATCAGCCTCCTTTTCTAGCATGAAGGTGGCTAACTGGGCTTTCTGCTCAGTGGTACAATCCATCACTGAGAAGATTTTCTTAGGCTGCATCACCCAAGCCTCCGCCTTATCCGCATCCAATTCCCCATCAAACGAGGGTGGATTGTTCTGCCTAAACTGCTTCAATACTTTTTAGATAGGCGTCTGGGTCTGTGGAGCAGCAGGCTCTTGGGGAGGTACAGGTGGAATGCTGGATGTAGATGGTTGAGGTCCAGGGGCATCCCTTCTGGCTTCTTCTTGCCTAGCAAGGGTGTTTTGCAGATGCATGATCATATCATGCTGCTGCTGGGCAATGTATCTCTGTTGCTCCAGCATCTCTTGGTGCTGGCCCATCATGGCCTCATACCGGTCTAGTCTATCCATGATGGCCTGCAGAGGAACCCTAGTCTCAGTAGGAACCTCTGGCTTATCTCTCTGAGCTCTGGGCAGTTTGCCTCTGCCTCTGCCTCTGCCTCTACCCCTGCCCCGTCTAGTCTCAACCATGTCTGAAAAGAAATAGCAATCCTCAGTTCACAATATCACAACACTTATGCAAGGATGCTATAACTTCCATGACCATTCACACCAAATACAAGCAATTCACATACTTCAAGAGCCTAATCGTGAGCAAAAGTGCCTGAACCTCTGCTCTGATACCAAAAATGTGATACCTCAATCTACTACCGCTACCTAGCCT
The DNA here is from genome assembly GCA_032878935.1 of Erythrophleum fordii. Lineage (NCBI taxonomy): Eukaryota > Viridiplantae > Streptophyta > Magnoliopsida > Fabales > Fabaceae > Erythrophleum > Erythrophleum fordii. The sequence continues at coordinate 38,359,111 of JAVQMF010000055.1, read as the reverse complement.
CTCCATAGGCTCGGTTCCATATGATTTCCAAAGAGTCACTACTCTCTCGTGGCATTTACATGCTATGAACCGGGGTTTCATATACGCATCTTTCACCCCGTGGGTCCTGTGAACCCATCTCAAGCATCCTCAACTCAAACTCCATATATACGATTCATACATAGCATGAAACAAACTATAGGCCACGGGTATAGAGCCGAAAACCATAAAAATTACATTTTCTCACTTGGGCCCAAAAGTCATATTTTGGCTCTAAATTTGGAAAATCATAAGAAATTGTAGAAAAATGGGAATGCAGCAAACTTTAGCTTTCTGGAAAGCTCTAAGTGTCAACTTTACACTAAAAATCATTTCCAACCACAAACACATCGTTTGGACCAAGTTTGACATCAAAAATGGGAAGAAGGTCCAGCTGTCACTGTTTCTGGTGCAGCTTTCTGTCATGACTTTCGAAAATTCGTAACTAAATCCACAAAAATCCAATCTGGGAAAATTATACCAATTCAGAAAGATACGGATGTCTACTAGAGGAAAAAAATAAGTCCAGATCAGTTCAGTAGCTCCTGCACCCTGAAAACTGATGGAATAGTGATGGGGGTTAGGTAAGCTCCCTGATGCTGATACAGAACTTCAGACGGTCCAATCTCTCTCTACAGACCTCCGATTTGGGTGATTCTAGTTCCTACAAGTCACTTTGGTTTTCTAGTTTATGTGTATAAAATTTTACCACATTTGGAATCCATTTGGTCTAAAAGTGCCACAGATTTTATTTTCTGGTTTAGATGAATAGTACATGACCAATCCATTAAATTCTCCCATATTCAACAATTCCCCAAATATTCTATAATCCTCTGAATATTACCCAATTTAGCTTCTCAATAAGCTTTCTACAAACTCTAGAGACACACCAAATTTCATGGCAAACGGGGCTCATCCGGTCATACTTTGACGGAGCTTACAAAAATACCGATTTTGGCACCCCAAAGGTCCAAAACGGGTCTAGATAGCCTCTCACACACTCTCACTCCACATGGACAAGTTTAAAAGCATAAGAATAGTATATCTAACATGTCCATATGATCCAAATCATCATACATTCCGTTTTCACTATGCTACGGCCAAAAATACACTACTACATTCATGCATCAAAGGGGTAAAAACCCACATTTCCATTACTTTGGCTAATAACAGAGTTCATACATCATCCTTTCATATTTCTACACGTGTTACAAACTTTACATCTCAAAAATAGTGGGCACATCTTCATTTGGCACCACTTTACATCATATCTACATCAACATATCAAAACATAAACTCATAACTAACTACGCATGCTCCTAGGCTCCTTGGTGTGTGCTCGGTTCTCCTTGAGCTCCACCTAGCATATTAGTTGGGAGGGGAAAAGGGTGAAATTTGGAGAATCTCAGTAGCTCATGCACTCAATCCAACAAGCAATCAAGGCATATAACAAGTCAAAGCATGTGAATAAGCATTTAGCTATTCTCAAACATCCAACACATAATGTACATGCTATGAAATTCACAACAATGCCAAAAATGGGCTCCAGGGACTTTTGGTCTAGCCTCACCCGAGTCTAGGGACTTTTGGATGGCCTTACCCGAGTTTAAGGACTTTTGACTTGACCTCACTCATTTGAGACTTTTGGCTTTGTCTCACCTATCTCAAGGGACTTTCGGCTTCACCTCACCCATCTCAAGGGACTTTCGGCACTACCGCACCCGAGCAATTCTCACAACTCATCATACAAGCATATTGACATTCAATGCATCAAAGCAATAGCATATGGCATATTCCACACATTCAGCATATACATATCATACAATGACTATTACAACCAAGAATGCTACAAGAAAGAGTGAAAGAGAGAGCTACCTTTGGAGCCAAGGCCAACACTAACTTTTCCTTTCAATTTCTCCTTTCCCTCCTTAGGTCCACAATCACACCTTGATGTAAGTGTTTCACTTGAGCCTAGACACACCAAAAGCATGCAATTACTCTCTTGTAATTTAATTTAGAGCAACCCTTCTATCACACACAACCTAGGGTTCTCTCTCTAGAATGCCATTACCCCTTTCTCTCTCTCAAGCTCCCATGGTAGTGGAAAACCTCATTTTCAAAAAGAACTCAAGGATTCAAAAGAGTTTTCCACTTTCTCTCTTCTGACCCATACCCAAAATCCGTCCATTTTCACAATTAAAACCGCAGAAAGAGAAGGCAAAGGGAGGGCATCAGAGTTCTAAAGAGAAATGGGAGAAGTTACCTTACCTTTCCCTTGATCTTCCTCCTTCTCTTGATCTCTCACACTCTCCATGCCTCTTTTCTCTCTTTGGGTCGAAGCTTAGGGCAGAAATGAGAGAAGAAATGAGTTTGGGCGTTTAATGAAGTCTGATTCTCGCTATTTACTCTCTTCCGGACTGACTCTCGCTACGGCCAAAACTAACCTTCGCTATAGCGAGCTCGTGTAATCTGGCTTCGCTATGGCGAGGTGTAACCTTCGCTACGGTGAGATCGGGTCAGTTCCCTTCGCTATGGCGAGATTCACCATTCGCTATGGCGAAATCGCGTCAGTTCCAGACTTCACTCTCGCTATGGCACACGCTACGGCGAGCAACTCCCTGGTTTTTGTATGGGCTGCTGCCAGCACTCGCTATAGCTAGAATCGCCTTTGCTATTGCGAACTAGCTCTCTCGCTGTAGCGAGACCGTTTCTCGCTATTGCGAGAGGACTTGGCAGAAATTCTGGATTCCGAAAATTTCTAGATTTCATTTTCTTTCTTTTCCCTTTTCTTTTCTTTTTCCCCGGTTGTTACAAACTGAATTCTTTGAAGAAGGATTTGAAGTCTCTTGGCTTGACAGTAAATATCTATTCCAATAAGGATGTCTTTATTTGGAAGGTTACTGCCAAGTACTTTTGTCTAAATAATGCAATTAGGAAAGATCCTAATACTAATTCTTTTCTTGGTAATAAGGTTAATTTTAAAGATTTTTTCGTCAGTAGCACCGAAATATTTTGAATGAGTAGTCCATACCTGTCGAGGAAGGACTACAGGATTCATTAAGCTTTTTTATGCTCTAGTATCTATATAAGCAATGACAGAAATTGGCTTATGGTACTTGCTTTGTAGAATCTACATTTGAACATAAGGCATCGATGGTTATAAGGAATAGTTGTGATGAATATAATCTTTAGAATGGTTAGAATCAAAAAGTTCAGAATCTGAAGATTGAAGGCCAGGTAGGGCAAATGCAATATTATCATCAGCATTTTCTTATTCAGAGAAGAGTTCTTCAAAGAGTTCTATAAGAAGAATGCTAGCTTGTATTTGTTGAAGGAGCTTTACTTCTTTCTTTGTTTTATTAGGACATTGTTTCGTTAAATGCCCCTTTTTTCCACAAACGTAACAGCGGTCCCTTTTCTTGTATTGAGTTAATCTCCTTTTGAAAAACCTAATTGGTTTTGTATGTCTCTTCTTTCTGTAAGGGCTGTGAGACTTGTAAGGCTTAATATAAGCATGCTTGTAATGAAATTTCTTCTTTGTCAAATATGAGCATCTGGACTTATGTTTGCACTTGATTTGAAGATAATGTTTTTACAAACCTTTTGTAATGCCAGCTTTCCATCCATCATAGAGTCAAACATTTTATGTTGTTCACATAGCTTTTCAATAGTAGCTATGGTCAATTGGTAAATTTCTCCAAGAGAAATATCAGTCATATCTCTTCTAAGGGACTAAATAGCTCTTAAGAGTTCTGGCTGTAACTCTTCTAGTAAGGAGGCAATAAATATATGTCGTAAATTGACATCATTAAATCCGTTGAGAAGATAGTATTTCTCAGCCATTTGTTTATAATGAAAATCAAGATCTTTTTTCTTTAGAGAACAACAACGCATCTAAAAGAACTCTTGACACTTATGTTTATCGATAAGATAGAAATCTCTAAAAAATTCTTTATGAAGGAAACCACAGAGGTTATTAGCATTGTCGGCTATGATATAGAAACGCTGCCAATACTCCCTTAGGCTTTGAAACTATTCTCGGAGAGTGCCAGTGAATTTGGTAGTAAACTCAGTAAGGACTTCTTTAAGATTAGCATTTTGACAAGTCATTTAAAGATCAATCCATGCTGAGAATTCATGCAACTTGTCTCACCATTTATCAGGATGAGTTTCATCAAAAGTAAACCATGATCAAGAAGATGGATGAGTTTGGTTTTGAGCATGATTTGGTAAAATTGTATGATATGGTTGATATTCAACATGGTCATCTTGTTCAATATTGGACTCACCATATTTTTTAACATGAGTAGTATTGACTATACAAGAGGTTAGTATTGTATAGGTTCATCTTCCTCAGAGTTAAGGGGTTCTAGGCCAATAATTTGAGACTGATCAGAGTCTGAATTAGAATTATATGGAATTATGGTGGATGATAATGCAATTGTCCTAAAAGGCTTAATGGGTTCAGTTGGAACGTGTTTATTTTTCTGAGAATGATCAGGATGAGGTGATTGGGTATCTCTTGGGGAAGAAGGTAGTGTTTTGATTTATAAAGACTTTACAGGAGGAGGATGTTCTGGAGGTTTGGTCTATGAAGGAGAGGCTTCCATATTGTAAGGGAAAATGAGGAGGTCTTTGTGGAGGACGAGGGTCTCTAGGCTGAGGTTATGGTTTTCTGAGTTGAAGTTACCTAAGTTGTGCTGGACTAAGATAGTCTTCTTCCCTTTTGAAGACTTCATAGTTCATTTTAAAACATTTAGAATAATCAACTTCTTGAGGGTAAGGTGAGTATAGAGGTGTAGGATATGGGTTGTAGGATGGCATGAAAGGTGAAGGAAAAGGTTCATAGATTCGTCCAAATTGATCTCTGACTATATCTTTTTCTATTTGATCAATCTAGGATTTTACTTTGTGGAGTTCTTATTCTTTCTGGGTAAAGACAGGACTCATATATCTATGGACGATAAAACTTCTGAGTTCTGCATCCAAGGATATCACCTGCTATTAGAGGGGATCATATAACTCTTGGACATGTGTAGAAAGTCCATCTATTCCAGAGTCAGTATGAGTCGTATGACTGGAGAGATTCTCAAGGTAGGAATCAATCCTTTGAAGAACTTTATTCTGAGTCATAGTATTATGAGTATGCCAATTAAGGACTTCTTCAGCTTGTAAGACAGGCCTCATGGTACCATTAGAAGAAACCTTTATGGGTACAGAGAATGGCTTATATGTAACATTTATCTCAAGATTACTTCTTCTTTTTATAACATGGAATTCAAAGTCATAGGCTTTTGATGCAGAGGAGAACATCATACAAGGAACAGGCCAAGGAAGTGCCTGTCTTTGGATCACCGGTTTTGGTTCTAGGGGTGGAGGAAGAAGGTTTTCATAACCTAATTCCTTAAGCAAATCATAAAAAGTTTCTGTCTTTAGCCTCGGCGATTTAATGCCAACCCATCGAGGCTTTGGAGGTTGGTTATCTTCATTATCTGAGCTTGAATCATGTTTTTGGTAAGAGCAATGGCCAGGTTTCCAAGATGGCTTAGATGGCTTTTTCTTCCAATATGTAGCACAAGAATCAAGAGGCCTCCATTTATTATCCTTTGGTCCTTCCCAGTTTTCTAGGCCATAACAACGCAGTCTGGGTAACATATAGATGGATTATAATCCCAAAGAAAGTGTCCATTAATTTTTGTAACATAAGAGTAGGACCCATCTGGATGAAACCCATAAATGGGAATCAGACCTTTTTTCTACTTCCAAGTAACAACATGAATTATCATCATGGAATGATTAAGTAACCTTGAAGCAGAAGAGGTTGCTTTTTCAGATCTAGGTCTCTTAAAAGTAGATTTGACAGTTCCATCAGAGAGTTTCTTAAGGACAGGGGGAGTAGAGATATGGAAAGTCTTCTGTCTACCATCGAACTTTTTTTCATAATTTGTAACCCACTTAAGAGGTATAAGTTGAAGTAGATCTTCTTTAGGAATCTGCTTTGGGATCTGAATGATAGTTATGTTATTTGGTATATCAGAAACTCTATAAAGAACATCATCAGTGGTGTTCTGAAGGTAGAGGTCAACTGAATGGTTCTGAAGATGATGGATCATCTGGTGATGGAAGGTTGCTGGAACAGCATCTACTACTTGTTCAGCACTAATGATCTATACTTGCACCTTTAATTTGGTGGAAAGAGTAGGATCTGATAACTTGATATTGAAATTAAGGACAATGGTAAGGATCACACTTCCACCATTTAGAGTAACTAAAGCAACTTTAATCAAAGCATTTTGAAAGGAGCTGTATGAAGTATCCAAAAGGGAAACACGGGCAGTGGCCACAATCCCTTTTCTACCATGAAGGGTGAGGACTAATCTAATAGCCTCAAGATGGAGATAGGTATATCCTTGGCGGATCTAATGAGAAATGAAACTGGTTGGGATTTTCAAAGTAACATACTATTCACCTTGGGTAGACTGATGCCCTTACTGATCAAGTTTAGTACCTTGGATAATTTCTTTAATTAGAGGATTTCTTGGAGAAAAGAGGTTACGGATGGATCTAGTGAAGAAATAATTCAGGTGATAGAGCTAGTAAGGATTAAGTAGAGAAGTAATGGATTCTTCTAAATGGGATTTTTCAGGAATATAAGTAATTTCTACAAGGTTATTTGTTTTATTAGAGGCATAAGATATACAAGAAGAAGAAATAGATCTAGGTAAAGAAAAGAAAGAAGAAAGACAAACAGGTTCTTCAGAATCTATTATAGAAGACATGGTTGACATAGTGTTTGGGAGTCATCTTCTTACTTTTTTTATTAGCAAATCTAATCCGATTATCTTACGAATATGATTGCTTTAATATCATTCCTAGTCCTGACCTTAGATCGGAGCACATTCGATTCCATCTTTCTTTCTTGAGATCATTCTATCTCTAAAGATTTTCTTCTGAGAGACACAGTTCGGGGGTCCTCAGAATATTTGAATACTCTTGAACATATTTTAGAGTGAGAAGAGGGCAAACTTCATCTAATGCCTTTCTCTCTTCTAGAGTTATATAAGAAATACAATTTGGACAAAAGTAATCTGGTGTGTGGTTTCTACACTTTTCCCTTAATGTTTTTGGGATAAGTTATATGCCTTGTCTTCTTAATGCAAAATATTTTATTCGAGTTTTCCAGTTAAAATCATCAAAATCCTTATCCAGGTATGCTTGTGCTAACAGTCACTCTTTCCCTTCTGGGCTTTCCTGCACTGGCCTGTTAGGATTTAGGACTCTTTTTATTTTTGTGGAAAACCTTTTCAACCAAGAATTCATAGACAAGGTGAATACTTCTTCTCAGAAATATACTTCCTTAACACTTTTTGGTACATAGGATCCTTAATAGAGGCAAGTGTAGAGTATACTTATATTGGATAAGATAATCGTAAGAGATTTACTGATAAAAAATTTCAAAAGATAAAGAAACTTAGGACAAAAACATGGAAAAACTAAAGTGTTTATTCAAACTTGTGTACGAGGGGTTCTAAGGCTTAGAGAAGTGTTGTCGTCCTTAGAAAGACTGACACTTCTTATAGATGCAGTCTCATGATACAAATAAACTGCTTTTACATAGTTGGTAGACAAACTTTTGATAAAGTAACTTTTACAGACTGGAAAGCAAAAAGCAAAGCCACACTCATGCTGAAAAGAAACACTCATAATTATACATTAGGACAAATTGTGAGCTGGTAAAGATAAGTTTTAGGATAAGCCTTATCCTTTCTTGATGGGCTCATGTGATAGTGATAAGTTTGGGTCTTCATTAGAGTCCATAGCATCAAGGTCATCTTTTAGTGATTTCTTGAAGCAGGTGGTGAACCATTCTTCAAATTCTTTGAGAGCAATAGGCTCATAAGGGTCCTGAAAGTCTTGCATGGGCATGTCAGGAGGTGATTGTGTGGTTAAAGAGGAGGCTTCTTTATTTAATGAACTGGTTCCTATGAGAAAATTAACCATTTGTGCTAGAGTCTATATCTTTATGTTGGGAAGATTTAATTCTGGGAATCTAAGTTTTCCAAGGATAAATTCTCCGGGATAAGGACCTAATGATGTGCAAAATATGAACTTGTTGTCTTTGTAATTATTAATCCGACATAAAAATAATTTTAAGGCTCCTAATGCTTTAGAGGATTGTTTTGGCCAATTCAAGAATGTGTTCAATTCATAAGCATGGTTCCTTGTGAGAAGCATCTTTTAGTTATTGACCCAATATAGACGATAGGGGATGAAGATACTGGACACCTATTGATTTGCTGTAGGGTTTTTCCAAAGATTATGTAGCTGAATGATCCGGTTTAGTTCATTGTGCCACCATGGTAGTGGGGAAAACCATTCAAGTAGGGTACATAGATTGGAGTCCCTATTTTCTGAGGTGGTGAGATATTAAATGATTAATAGAGGAGGAAATACTATGGCACTTGAGTAAAGAGCAGTTAATGCCCAGAGATACCAAAGAGCATCGCCTGTGACATGGGCAGTGATTCTGAACAGGATTAGGAAAGGTGTTTGGATAAGGTTGAAAGTAAGAAGAATGGCATTAGGTGGAACATTGTTAAGATACTTATGGAGGTAGTAGAACAAGGATTTTTGGGCTAGATGTTGAACTTCAACCAGAGTGGTTGGTCTTTGTTCTCTACGAGGGAAATCTTTTTTAAGCTGAGGAGATGGATGGTACAACTAGGGATAGAGTGAGCCATGTGTGTAACAATATATTGATAACTAAAAAAAAAAGTAACTATTAAGGTGGGTTGGGTAGAACATGTCTTCGCGCCGTGGCTCGACCTGACCCGATGTAATTCTGTTTAAAGTTTTGCCCATTTATATTTTTAGCTCAACTCGACCTTACCCGATTAGGCCGGGTTAGGGCGAGCCCTTAAAACCGAATGAGCTAATGAACACCTCTAATATATATGTGTATATATATATTTTAAAGAACATAGGCATTGTTTAAAAAAATAATGGAGGTGTATATGAAAAAAATTATTTTATTATTGATATATAAAGATCAACATAATAATAATATAATAACAGCTAAAATTTCAATTTTAATTTAAATTTTCTATCAACATCATTAATTTTAAATCTAAATTTTTTATTTTTTATTTTTCAATTTAAACTTCCTAAATCTGAATTGGGTTTAGGGATTATCCTATGAAGTTGAAATTTGAAGATTAAAGTATAGGTTTCTCACTTTAGAGGCATAGCTCATGGAACCTTAATTTGAAAGTTTACCATAGCCTACTATAGAGGAAGGAAAAGTTGCTATAGTTTAGGTGTCAAAGCATGGAAAAAGAAGAAAAATGGAGAGAAGAAGGTGAATAAAGAAGGAGAAAAACCCACCTTCACAAAATACCCAAAATTCTTAGCCAAAGCAAGGAAAAAGAGAAAAAGAAAACAAATGTGCTACAATAGACTTATGGTGATGCAATTCCTAATAAAAAGGACAATGGCAATGTGGGTAAGGGACAACGACAACCCATGGCTAAATAGAACTCTTCATGACATTTTGAGCTAAATCCCATTATTAAAAAAAATTGCAAAATACTTGTTCATACATAATATTACACTCATATCTTGTAAATTTGTTGAAAGTCAGAACCATCCATTCCGACTTCCACATTAATTTTTTTTTAAAAAAAATCAAATCATTGAAAGTTTGACTTTCACTATTTTTTTTTAATAAAAAGTGTAGGTTCCAACGTCCACTCTATAATAATTTTTTTAATAATATTGTTTTATTAAAAAATAGATCCATCTTTTTTTTTTTAATTATGTTGCAATGCATGTAGCCCTAATATTTTTTTTTATTAAAAAGTGGATCCACTTTTCATTTTTTTTTTAATTAAGTTGCAATGCATGTAGCCCAAGCTGCATGCTTGCAGGCCTAGCTTATGCAACTAGGTTCCAAAGCAATCCATTGGTTTATTTTTCTCTTTTATATTAACGTTTCCTCTCCTCTTATATACTCATAGTTTTTTCTCTTCTCTAACCTCCCACATTATACACACTTTTCTTCTTCTCTTTTTTAGCTTAAGTTAAATTTTTCAGTTTTTTACATTATTTTCTTCTTTCCACTTCATTGTTTATAACTGTAAAATTTATAACTTTTCAATTTTTTAAATTTTAATTGCTAGAAGGACTCAATGCCTTTCAACTTTTCTTATATGATATAACAAGATTAGTTTATTTTTTAATTATTTATAAATTTTTATCAATTAAGTTATATATTTATATTTAATGTGTTTGTTACATTGGTTTTAGTTGTATTTATTTTTTAGTTATATATATTTAGTAACATTTAATTTTTTCTTATATATATTTTGTTTAGATTTAATTTTTTGTTATATTTAGTATATTTGAATTAATTATGTTTTTGTTAAATTTATTACTTTGTATTTTTCATTTAATTAGTTCCAATTTAGTTTGCGTTTATTTTTTGTGGTATATTTATTTTTTCACACTTAATTTCTTTGCTATATTTAATATCTTGGCATTTTTTGTGTGTCTTATATTTATATTATTTGCATTTATTTTGTTATTGTATCTAACTATTTTTGGTTATATTTATTTTGTAGATATTAAAATTTTGTTGTTATACTTATTTAGTTTGCTTGCATTAATTCTTTTAATATTTATTTTGGTGACATTTGAAGTTTTTTTTTATATTTATTATGTTACTATTTAATATTTTATACTTCTTTGGATTACATTTAATTTTCTCCTATCTTTATTATGTTTGCATTTAATTTTGTGTTATATTTAGTTTATTTACATTTATTTTTTTATATTAATTATGACTATTGTAAATTTTGTGGGTATATCCATTTTGTTTATGTTGTGTTTATATTTATTTTTGTTACATATATTTTGTTATTATATTTATTTAATGGCATTTAATCTTTGTTTATATATATATTGGTTATATTTTTATATTTAGTATGTTTGTGTTAATTATCTTTCTATTCAATTTATTGCTTTTGTATTTTTTATGTAATTAGTTCAATTTTAGTTTGCATTTATTTTCTATGTTATTTATTATTATTTTTTGCACTTATTTTTTTTGCTATATTTAATATCTTTGCATTTATTTTTGTGTCTTATATTTATACTATTTGTAGTTTCTTTTAGTGTCTGTGATAAATTTATTTTGTCTTCATGTATTTTGTGGTAATATTTATTTTGTTGGAGTTTATTTTTTTTCTTATATTTGTTTTTGTTTGCAAATGTTACTATAGGGAAAAATAATGACCAACAAAAATGAAATTGTATGTATATTTGTAAATGGATGAATTTTTTATAATCCAAATGGTGTGACATTTAAGTGTGCCAAAATAAAGATAATTATGTTTGACTCAAATATCACTCTAGAGAGATTGAAGCATATGGTTAGGTAAAAGTTACAAATTTTCCCAAACTAGTTTGTATCGGAGTTAATATAACTAAATCCAACATGATACTAAGTATATAACTTGAAAAAGATGATTCAATGTGTAAGAGATGTGGCAACAATGAATGGTGTTCTCAAAAGTGTCAAGAGTTTGCCTTTAATTGGACTTACAAAGGCAACCATGTATAAGTTAAATAGATACTTCATCAAACAAGCTCAATAGGTGCATGCACAACTAGCGCCTGACCAAGTATTTTATGAGACTTTGAAGAAAAAGTTGGCTCTGATTATGCAAGCTGCCTCTACGAGTGTTGTCTAAGCATTTGATAGAAGAATGGCTTCCTTTAGGGTTGACAAACCCTATAATGTCAAAAATCATCAATTTGATCGATATTGAAAGGTTAACTTAGTTGAGTGTAAATATGATTGTGACAAGTTTCAGGTAAAAAAGTATCTATGTTAACATGTTATTGTAGCCTATGCTAATGTTAGTCTTGACTATCTTCAGTTTGTCGACCATATTTTTTACTTGGAAATGATGCGTAATCTATATAATAATGAGTTCCAATCTATTGGAGGTGAGGTTCATTGGCCACAGATAGATTCCCTAAAGTTGATTCTTGATCCCTCAATGGTTTGAGCTCAGAGGTGCCCATGTTCAACATACATATGCAACGAGATGAATTGGATACAATTAGCTCAATCAAACAAGTGTGGGTTATGTAGAAAAGTTTGTCATAACCATTTCATTTGTCCACATCGTCACCCTATTAGCTAGTAGTTAAACTAATATTGAGGTCATTTACGTATAAAATCATGGCTTCAATGTATATTGCCAATACACTACTTAAGGAGAGTGCACAATAACTCTAGATGGGTTAAACCTTGCTTTCAAATGTACTTTACCTGTGTGTATAAGTAGCTAAGACTGTTATCACATTTGTATTTTAATTTCATATGTTGAAAAATTCTTATAACCTTATTGTGTTGATTATATGTATGTTGCTTATATCTAAATTTAATATTTTCGTAATTTGCAAGCATATCTAAGAAATGGCATGCCCGTTGTAGGTTATCTAGCTAGGACCAAATGATGACTTGCTTTTGTACCTCCAGACAAGACATTTTTCACAAGCTGTTTAGGCAAGGATTGATAAATTGCTTCGTCTATGACAAGTCATGCATAGTGATTGTTTGCCTACTCCTTCACTCGTCATTATTGACTATCTATAATAGGCTAGTTTTTACGAGGTGGCCTAATTAGGGCAATTCAAGTATAATATTGCACTTGTATTGATACTTGTAAAGAAATAGTGTCTTGAGACTTATACTTTTTACCCTATTTGAGGAAAGTACATGATAATTTTGGAGGATGTTGCTATCTAGTTAGGCCTACCTTGTGTAGAAATCCCCATCATTGCTCATACAAATAATATTTGAAAAGACATATGTGAATAACTGCTTAGGATTATACTATTAGATGATCAAATCTATGGGCAGCGAGTAGCTATCACTTGGTTGGAAGAAAACTTCAATCACCTACCAGACAATACTGACGATGAAAAAATGCAGCAATTTGCACGAGTATACATATTGAGATTGATTAGAGGTTTTTTTTTATATTGGATAGATCTAGTCATAAGGTATACTTGATGTACTTACCACTATTATGGGATTTTGAAAAGACTAGCAAACATAGCTGGGGATTTGTATTATTGGCTCACTTATATAAAGAATTTTGTAATACAACTAATCCTATTGAATAAGATATTGGTAGGTGTATGATCCTCCTCCATTTTTAGGTATAGGATAGATTTCTAATGTTAGCTCTAGAGAGACCATCACAGCTAGATCACTAATTAGATATTTATCCAATACTATCATTTTTGGGTTTTAGATAAGATAGTTAACAATATTTATTTAATGTCATAGGTTCACTTATTTAGTTTTAATTTGTCATACCTTTTTTTTTACAAACATGTTGTAATGTACTTTCCTTTAATCATAGACGAAGGAACGTAGGTAAACCTCCCTATTTGCAAGACATGGCCTTATGACAATATCAGGTATTATTGGATGCATGAGATAATGAGGTATGATTGGGTTACAGGGATAAATTTTTAGTAAATTACCTCTTGAATGTATGTTAATTATTATGACACTTTAATAGTTAATGCACAGATTATTTGGCAATCATATGAGTCAGACAATATTTGTGATCTCATCTTACAAAATTGTTTGGATGATCAAGAAATTTAGTTATCCTTGATGCTATTCATATCATTGAGTGGCATCACCTAGATCCCATGTTACGCCAATTTGGTTAACAACAACTAATACTGATACCTTTAGTTAATTTGGAAGCCTTACATATATTGCAGTTGTGAGGAAAAACCATTACGAATTAGCTAGAAGAACACCTGACCTTTGTTGAGTTTTGGAATTCATGGCAAAATTGTCTAATTTAAGTGCCCCTCACTACAGCACTTATGGATCGCATTTTTTATTATATGCAATAGTACTGGACACATTCAACAATAGATCCACCTTGCGAGTGGTGCCACTGGTTTCACGTTAAATTTAAAATATTTATAGCCATTGTTATTTTTCTTTATTTACTACATAATATCTTATTGTTTAACAATGTATCTTTCTTTTTAGGTCGATATCACTGATGATCTCTATAGTTTGAGCATTCATGACCTTTCACCAATAGAGTACCATGAGTTTCAAAAGAAGATGAGCCAAGACCAAATGAGTATCTTACTTGCTCTTAGGGAACAATGTTTCATAATGGTTTCTTAACCTTCTCTACCAGCGCCTAATTTACTACAACTAGAAATTCTAAAGGGTAGGCCAGGTAAGAGGCGTGATAGTTATATATCAACCCAATTACCTATTGTCATAGAGGATAAACCATGTCATATTAGTACTAGTGTAGTGGCATTGTCTATGCCCGTTGGAAGTGTAAAACCTTCATATCTTAGCTCATAAGCCATTGTCCCATGAGCTATCTGAAAATATCCCATGTATATTGGAAGAAAACATACACTTTCACATATGAAAAGTTGCATAGTTAGGAGGCCACATACATAATTCGTAGCTCTAAGGACTATATCAACTCATTAATATCATTTTCCATTTATAAAAAACTTGTATAAGTCATACAAATCACAAAACAACTTAAGAGTTTCAGATTTTAAAGCACATTCCACAATTTCAATGGTTTGCTCTTAGGTTACAGTGGCAGATTTCTGTTATCAGAAATCTATCATTTGAAAATTCATAATTAAATCTAAAAAAATCAAAATCAAGTAAATGATAACTTTCTAGAAAAATCTGGATGTCTACTATATGTTAAAAATCATTCCAGGCCATGAATACCCAACTGGACCATGATTGACAATAGAAAAGCACAAAAGGTCTAGCTGCCCAAGTTTACTGTCATAGGTTATTAATATAAACTTGAAAAATTCATAACTAATTTTAGAAAAATTAAAATCAATCGTACTATGCCATTCTAGAAACTTACAGATGTTAAATTTAGGTTAAGAATAATTTCAGACTAAAATAGGAACGTTTAACTACTGAAAATCGATGGAACAATACTAAAGCTACTACTACATTATTAGTACTGACTCCAAACTTCAAAAATTCATATCTCTTTGCTCAAATCTCCAAATGAGATAATCTTGATGGCCATGGAAAGTTTATAATATCTAGTTTATACTTGTAAAATTTCATAGCTATTAGACACCATTGGCCCTCGAATGACACGGGAGAAGAAACTGACCATATAAATAGTAACTATATCAGTTTTGCAGCTTTTTGGCAACTTTGAAAATTTATAATTAATTCTTTAGAGCTCTAAATAATCTAGTCTTTGTTTTTTCAAAAAGCTCTAGATGATATCTATATTCATGCCAAATTTTATGAAAAAATCCGTCCATTTGTTCAGTTTGTGATGTAGGATTACAAAATGGCACTTTTATGCCACCTTAAAGGTCCAAAATGGTCCAATTTAACTTCTAACTTTTCTAAGGCCACTTGAGCACGTGGGAAAGCATGAAAGTAGTCTATTAAACATGTCTTAAAGGTCTAAAGACCCAAATCTCACAAATGCACTCTCCCACTTGATGACATACACATGGAACATACAAGCTCTACTTTGCCATTTAATGTCAAAAATATGCTATTCCATTCATTTGTTTCCAATTCTCATATATACATCACATATCCATGTATTTATACATGTTCAAAAGGTTATACATCATACATATCATTGAATTACATCTTGTGACAATAAATTAATTTCAAAAAGAGAAATTAATACATTTCTTTGTCAATTTCTCATCTTTTAACTTAATGGCTCCCATTTCTTTGCTCACTTGGTCCACCTAGACATGTTAGGCAATGGGGAGGGAAAAGTGAGATTTTAGGAATCCTAATAGTTCTTTACCCTTTCAAACATACATGATAGATGCAAATTCAAGTCTAAAAATACATGCATGGCTATCTTGAAATCCATAAACATACATGGAACATGTTTCACATTCAAGAAGACATACTTATCATACATAGACTTGCCAAAACCATGGTTTAGCCTCACCCATCTTCTTTGAGATTTTTAAACTTACCTCACCCACTTTTAAAAGACTTTTGACTAAGTCTCACTCATTCTAAAGACTTTTGGCTTTGTCTCATCTAACTTTAGGGACTTTTGGCTCATCCTTACCCTTACTAAGGAACTTTTAGCCTTACCACACTTAAGCAAGCCAAACACATTTATAAAAATATCATTTAAGCATATAAACAAAGTATTATGGTACCATGGCATATAAATACATGCTAGAAACATCTTTCATGACTTAAACATACACACGCACATTCAAAGACAAGAAAATGCCTAACCATGCATGAGAGAAAGAAGAGAGAGCTACCTTGTATGCAAGAACACACTTTCTTCCTTGGGAATTCTTCCTTTCCATTAGCCAAACACTCACAAAGAGGTGGGACTTAATTCCTTTGGCCTAAACACATTAAATAAGATCTAATTGTACTTTTGAAACATCTACTAAAGCCACACATACACTAGAAGAGTTAGGTTGCTCATATGGTTCAATTATGGTTTCATAAAGCATCTAATGAAGCAACCTTAGGAATCTATACTCTTGGCTCCATTCGTTCCCTTAATCTATGACTCTTGGCTCCATTTAGACTCCTTGGAGCCATCACACATTCATTTCAAGGAGCCTAGTTATGTGTTACTTCATTATGCTACAATATGGAACCTATACCTCTATCATACTTTTTAGGCTTTCTAAATTTTTTTCAAGGCTTCTTCTCATACTCTCCCATCATATATGATACAAAACTAAGCTTGAAAGAAATTAAAACACTCTCTTGGTGCTCCTTCTAGGCTAAGTCGAGACATGGTCTTTAATGAGCAACCATGGAAGTTGTTTGATTTTTTTGATGGGAGAAGCATGTGGGAGGCTTCCTTGATGTTTTAGGAACTTATATAAACTCTTAGACACCTTAAATTATAGCTAGGAATGATCCTACAAACCAAGGTGCAACTAAAACCCAAAGTGAAACATCTTGCAATTTCATAGTTCCTTCTTTGTTCTCTTGCATATTCTTGTTTCTCACACTTTAATTCCTAAGATTCATCCTTTGTTTGGTTCAAAATTCAATCCCTCTTGGCTGTCCATATAGTGGTCGAAACATACAAGAAGAAAGACAAGGAAGAGCAAGCATGGAAAGAAGTGGTTTCTACCCTGATTCAAGCTTTCTTTGGATGCTCTTTCCTTTGTTTTGGTTCTCCTCTCCAAATTCCAACTTTTTCCCTCTGGTCTAAGCTCAAAATAGAACCAAATAATTTAATAAACTATGGGAAGAAAGAGGAAAAGGAGAAGATTAAGTTTACTAAAGGAAAGACCAAGAAAATTCATAAATTTCTTACCTTTCTTACCTTGGTTTTCTTCTTCTTCTTCCCTTCTCTTGTGTGCCTCTCCCCCTTGGTCTCACTTCTGTTCTTAGGTAGTAATAAGGTCAGTCATATGAAGGGAGGAGAGGGGACGCACCACTTAAGAAAGCAAATATTAAAATTGTTACAACAAAATTTCATTTATGTCCCATTTCTTGGCATTTTCGTTTCTGGTTTGTTTTAGCTCTTTTTTGAGAATCTTATTTTTCATCATAAAATTTAGGTTCTCCATCTTATAAAATGCCTTTGGAATTACTCAAATTAGATCTAAAACCTTTCCAAACAAAATGGTCAAATTTCGAATCAATCGATGTTATAAAACGTCAACCGGAGGGTTTGAACCATTCTAGGGGTTCCTATGATTTTTAAAATCTTTAAGAACCCTGGGAAACTTATTTTTTTTTCATTTAAAAATTCTTCCTATGAGTTTTCCAAAAAGTGCTAAAAATTACGAAAATGCCATTATATCTTCGTTGAATTCTGTTTGGTTATTTTGGCACCATTTTCAGGGCACCTTTAGCCATGTATTCTCATTATTTGAGGTTTAGATTATTATTATAATTTTATTAGATCTCAAATCATTCTATCTGGGGTATTTCCTTTTGTATCTGGTGAATTATATATGTTTACGGAGAAATTGGGCATTATGTTTCTCACGTTTACGGAAGTATTGAATGTTATAGGAAGTGCAATGACACAACAAGATATTGACATTGTCGATCTATTTTCTTCTATGTCAGATAGCAAATATACTGACTTTAGAGGTGTAGGTCCCTCTTATTATGTGTCTCTATTATCATTGTTACAATTTGAATCTCTCGATCCCTCCCATTTGGGTCATTCATGTTATTATTTGATAATTCAAATATTTTTAATGCCGAGTATGGTGGTTGATTTTTTGAAACTGGTGGATCATTGTATAAGGGTTTGTTACCCCACAATAACCAATTCAACCACTTTTTTCCCCTACATTCAATTTAAACACTCCACTAATTAATCCTATTAACACCTTATCGAATTAAAAACATGAAGAACTTGTGGGCCAAGAGCAACCATAATGTTAAAGGCAAAGGATTGTTGTGGCATTAGCAGCTACTACTTTTGATACGTATGATTGAATAAATTAAAAATAACTTTAGTAATATTAATCTAGTTTATCCCATACTTAATAGCATATTATATTGTTATTAATTTTTTACTACAATAACTTATATTTTTAACTATATTCTTATACAATTTTCTTTATTTTTTCTTATCTTAATTTATTTTTTATTGAATAACTTAATAATTATTTTTTATTACTACTTCATTAATAATTACTAGTGTTAGTAAAACAGAGATTTTTGAGCAAGTTGTTAAATTTCAGCAGGAGTGGTTGGTCTTTTTTCTCTTATAGGTAAGTCCTTTTTGAGCTGAGGAAAAGGATAATGAATAGTGCATCCAAGGATGGAGTAGGCCATATGGATTAATGGAATGGGTTTGGCTAGAGTAATTAGGCTCAAAGTTTTTGGCCTGGAAAGGAAATTTACAAGGATGTTGTTATGACCCTTAATGTGTTCTACTCCGAATTTATAGCGGCAATCTTTCTAGCGTAGCAATTGTTTATCAGGTAGAACTCTTTTCTTAGACTCTAAAATCTTAAAGAAGGAGGAGTTGTCCATTTGCACAGTGAATTCATATGGACATAAATGAAAGTTGAATTTCTTGATCCCTTTTTTGGCTGCAAAAATCTCTTTAAAGATTGCATGGTAATACTTTTTAGGGTCTTTGAATTGCCCGCTAGCATGGCCACAATAGCATCTCTTTTCATCAATCTCTTCAAGGAGTACTGCACCCCAGAATTCTTCACTGGCATCTATCTGGAGTATCCATTTACCTTTATCAGGAATCCTCAAAGGTAAAGGCACTTGAGAGACTCTTTTAAGGTGTTGCACTGTAGTTGTCTGTACTGGTCCCCAAGGAGGGGGCTCCTTTATAAGGAGCTTGGACAATTGGTTGTGTGATTAGACACTTTTGGAATAAAGTCTCGGATAAAGTTAATGATGCCAAGGAGTTGTTGAATTTCTTTTACTAAAAGATTCTCATAAAGAAAGGTAAGTAATTCCTGTGCGATATGCAGGCCTGGTTGATAATGCCCATTGGAAATATGCATTCCAAGGAATTCTATTTGGGCTTGGCCTAATTGGCTTTTCCGAGTTGAGAGCATTATTCCATATTATTTTGTAAGATTTAGGAACTACTGAAGGGGTTGTTTGTAATCTACTTCATTTTTTGAATATAGCAGAATGTCATCTATGTAGATTAGCGTACTATGGAGAATGGGCTAAAACATCTTAGTTATAACTTTTTGAAATAAGGATAGTACTACCTTTAGACCAAATGATATAACAGTTCATTGGTATTAAGTATTAGGTATGCAAAAGGTAGTCTTGTACCTCTCTGTTAGATCAATTTCTAGTTGCTAAAAGCTTACTTTGAGATTAAACTTGGAAAAAAAATTGGCTTCTTTTCACAAACTAATCTGCGAATTGATCTTTGACAATGAGAACTTGTCATCTTGTAAAAATAAATTGAGAGGCTTGTAATCTATGACTAATCTTTTCTTGCCATGCTTTTGTTCTGAATATTTTTCTACATAAAAGGCTTGGCAAGCCCAATCAAATTTTGTTGGCTCTATTAAGCCCTGTTTAAGCAGGGCTACACATTCGTCTCTGGCATGTTTTAAATCATCATAATTCATGCCAGGGTGAGTTACTTTTGTTAGATTAACATTTTTATTTCTTTTGAAGGGAAATTGGATGAAGAATTCTCGATTTTTTCAGGGAAGAAAGGAATGAGAAAACTAATCATAATACTCTGGACAGTATTGCATAAGTTGATCACGAATATCTTCATAACCAGCAGGAACTTGAGAAAGCTCAAATACTTTTGGAATAGTAGTATATGGCTTGAAGTTCTATTTGAACTAAATTCTTTTAGGAAGAATCTGAAGTTTTCTTACTTCATAGTAGATATCCATTCCAATAAGAATGTCTTTATTTAGGAGACTACTGTTAAGTATTTTGGTCCAGATGATACAATCTGGGAAGATCTTAGTACCAATATTTTTTTTGGTAATAAGACCAACTTTGAATATTTTATCATTAGCAATACTAAAATATTCAAAATGAATAGTCCATGCTTTTAGAGGAAGAATTGCAGGGTTCATGAGACTTCTAGAGGCACCAGTATCTATATAAGCAATTACTGATATTAGCTTGTGATACTTGCTCTGTAAAATTTGCATATGGACATAAGGCATTGGTGAGTCTCTATGTTCTACCTGATTATAGGATTGCACAAAATAACTGTGGTGAATGTAATCATTAGAAAGATCTGAATGATCTGAGTCAGAGAATTTTGAATTAGAAGAGCATAGGCCAGGCAGGGTAAAGACAGTAGTGTCATCAGCATCCTTTTGTTCTGAAAAGAGCTTTTCAAATTCCTGATGATCAGAAATAGGAATGCTAGCTTGGAGTTAATGAAGCAGTTTGCTTTTTTCTTTGATCTTTTAGGCCACTATTTGGCAAAATGGCCTTTCTTTCCACTAATATAACAGTGATGCCTTTTTCTAAATTGAGTTGTTCTTCTTCTAAAAAACCAAATTGGCTTTTTATGCCTTTTCTTTTTATAAGGCTTGTAAGGTTTATAGTAAGCATACCTGTAATGTGATTTCTTCTTTGTGGGATAAGAGTATCTTATTTTGTCTTTGCATTTAATTTGCAAATAAGGTTTTTCATAGACTTTTTGAAGTGTTAGTTTTCTTTCCATTATAAAATCAAATATCTTATGTTATTCACATAGTTTTTCCAAAGTAGTAATAGCAAGTTAATAAATTTTCCTAGAGAGGTGTCTATCATTTCTCTTCTAAGGGACTGAATAGCTCACAAAAGTTCAAGTTAGATTTTTCCTGGTAAAGAGGTAATGAATGTATGATGGAGATTAACTTCATTAAAACCATTAAGAAGATAATATCTTTTTGCCATCCTTTGGTAATGAGAATCAAGATCCTTTTTCTTCAAAGAACAATAGTGCATTTGAAAAAATTCTTGATGTTTCTATTTATCAACAAGATGGAAGTCTCCAAGGAATTTTTTATGAAGGAATCCAAAGAGTTCATTTGCACTGGTAGCAGTAGTATAGAGACACTGTCTGTACTCCTCTAGGCTTTGGAACCATTCTCTGAGAGTGCCTATAAATCTAGTGGTGAACTTAGCAAATACTTCTTGAAAATTAGTAGCTGATCGAGTCATCTGAAGATCAATCCATGTTGAAAACTCATGTAATTTGTCTCTCCATTTTTTAAGAGGAATATCATCAAATGTAAACTATGGCCTAGTGGAAGGATGGGTTTGATTTTGAGCATGGTCGGGTGAGGTCATATAATATGGTTAATGCTTAGCATGATCTTCATGTTCTATATTAAACTCATCATATTCCTCAACAAGAGTAGGGTTGACCATATAAAAGGCAAGGATTTTGGGATGACCAGTGAGTTCATCATCAAAACTGATTAGTTCTAGACCAATGAAATTAGACTGGTTAGAATCCGAATTAGAGCTGTAAGGAATTACTGATGCCGTTAAGGCTATTGTACCAAAAGACTTGGGTGGTTCAGATTGAACTTGTTTATTTTTCTGAGTAGGATCAAGAAGAGGAGATTAGGGGTTCTTTAGTGAAGAAGGTGATGTTTTAATCTGTAAAGATTTTGGTGGAGAAGGTTATTCAGGTGGCTTAGTCCATGAAGGTGAGGCTGTATATTGCGAGGGAAAGTAAGGAGGTCTTTATGGAGGTTAAGTTTTCCTAGGAGATAGAGGTTGTCTAAGGTGAAGCTGTCTAAGTTAAACTAGACTAAGATAGTCTTTTTTTTTTTTAAAGATTTCATAGTTCATTTTGAAACATTTTAAATAATCAACTTCCTGAGGATAAGGTGAATATGGAGGATTAGGATAGGGATTATATGATGGCATGAAAGGTGAAGGAAAAGGTTTGCAAATGCTTCTGAGTGGTCTCTTACCATATCTTTTTCAATTTGGTCAATCTGGAATTTTACTCTTCTGAGTTCTTGTTCTTTTGGCTAAAGGTTAGACCTATATAACTATAGGTGATAAAACTCTTGAGTTCTACATCCAAAGAGGTCACCTGCTGCTAGATGCGATCATATAATTCTCAGATATATGGAGATAGACCATCAAGGTGAGAATTAACATGAGCCATCTAACTTAGAAGGTTCTTTAAGCAAGGATCAATCCTTTGGAGGACTTTGTTTTGTGCCGTTGCATTGTAGGTGTGTCAGTTGAGAACTTTTTTAGCTTGTGATACTAGCTTTATGGCTCTATTAAGAGCAACTTCTATAGGTACAGAGAATGTCTTATATGTAATAATTGTTTCAGGATTGGTTCTTCTTTCCGTGGGAGGAAAATCTAAGTCATAGGCTTTGGATGGAGATGAGAACATCATGCAAGGGATAGGCTGAGGTTATGCTTGCATTGGAATGACCAGTTCAGGTTTAGGTAGAGGAAGAGGGAGAAGGTCTTCATGACTTACTTCCCTAAGTAATTCACGAATAGTCATAGGCTTTAGTTTTGGCTCTCTGATGCCAACCCATGTAAGCTTAGGTGGTTGGTTATCATCATTGTCAGTACTTAAATCATGTTTATGGTAAGAGCAATGGCCAGGTTTCCAAGATTATTTTAGTGGCTTCTTCATCCAATATATAGCAAAAGAGTCATGAGGTCTTCATTCATTGTCTTTTGGGACTTCCTAATTTTCATCATAACAACCGCACTCTGGGTCACACATGGACGAATCATAATCCCAAAGGAAGTAACCATTGATTTTTGCAACATAGGCATAAGATTAGGGTGAAACTAGTGAATAAGAATAAGGCCTTTTCTCTGTGTCTAAGTGATGCCAGGTGTAACCATCATGGAATGATTAAAGAGTCTTTGAGAGGAACTAAAGGATGTACCCTTATCAGATCCAAGTCTCTTGAAGGTGGATTTGACAATACCATTAGGAGCTTTTCAAGAACAGGAGGGGTAGAAGTATGAAAAGCTTTCTGCTCACCATGAAACCCTTTCTCATAATTGGTAACCCATTCAAGAGGTATAAGTTGAAGCAGATCTTCCTTAGGAATTGATCGCTAAAATTTTTTTATGCGTGACCACAAGTGCACGGGTCGGATCAAGTAGTTCAGTGATAAGTAAAAGTATCGTTCCCACGAGGAATGACTGGAATGCAATTAGGTAGTGCATAACCTACTTTTATCCACGTTAAACAACCAATTATGAGATTCTTGATTTTGGAACTAAATTTAAAATAAAGCTAATTGAAAGAAAACTTAGTTGGCACAGGCAGTTAAGATAAAATCCAAGGTTTGAAATTACCTAGAGTCACTATTCCCTTGATGCTCACTAGAACTTAATTTCTTGTTTAAATGCTATTAATTATCGCCTTGTGGGTTAAGAGTTCAGAAGCTATAACCGTCCGTCGATGTAATTACAGCCCTACTCTCCCCTAGAATCTAAGTGTCCTTAGATTTGGGTTAGAGTGCATTAGATACTATATCCCTCTACAAACCAATTAAGGTAATCAGATATATGTCTATCCCAATTACAAATTAGATGATTCTAAACTTAATTTATCCAACTCTTAGGTTCAATTAAGAATCCCTTTTTCAAGGTAAATTCCAATTTTCCAAATCAAATCAAAGAGGTGGCCAATCCTTAAGAAAGCATTAAGCAAGAGAAGGATACACAAGATTCCAATCAATCACAATTAACAAGACAATTAATGATTCAGTTCACATCAAGTTCATAGTGCTCTAGGTAAAGATGAATTTAGCCACACATAGCTAAATCTACAGAGAATTCCCAATCAAAATACATGGAGAAGATGAAAAGAACAAAGAAAGCAAACAAAGGGAAGAATGATATGCAGAAAGTAGAGCTTCCCCTTTGGTTCCTCCTCTTCCTTCACACTCCTGGCTTAAAGAGCCTTCAAGAACTCTCAAAATCGCCTCCTAGATGCTCAGAACTTCCTCTGCCGCCGAATATATCGAACCCTAACTCAGCAAACTTCTTTTAAAGCCAGAAAGTTAAAACTCTGCGTTTCAGGTCTGATCTCGCTATGGCGAGTGGCGTCTCTCGCTATAGCGAGGTCTCATAAGTGCTCAGGTTTCCGCTGCACTCGCTACTCCCATGCTATAGCGAGCTGCTCTCTGGAATTTCTATGCAACACGACTTCGCTATTGCGAAGACTCCCCTTCGCTATGGCGAAAGTACCATCTCGCTATAGCGAACTTCGATCTCGTTGTAGCGAGATGACTTGTTCAATCTACCTTGGCCATTTTCAACTTCCCTCTCTTATATTCAACTCTTTCTTCATTTTGCTACTTTTCCCTGAAATTGAAATTAAACATAAAATGAGGGTTAAACTGATAAAAATATTATAATTATAATACTTTCTTTGTTTTGTTTAATTGAGTACATTTTTAACCATATTAATCAAGAGAAAAGTATTTTACCTCCCTAATTTAGTATCAAATATAGCCCTTTTGGGTCCTAAATTAGGAGGTTATCAAACTCCCCCACACTTAGATCTTTGCTTGTCCTCAAGCAAATCTTAGAAAGAATCACGCCCAAGCAATCAGAATTATAGATCCCCCCACACTTATAATGAATCCAACTTCAGAAGCAGAAACTCAGCAAAACTCGAATAGAAATTAAAAACAGTGTACTCATAGTAACACCCTTATTCCTAAAGTGTGTGTGTGCTCAACAAGAGATGTTAAGAAATAATCAAGCAATCTTAAATAAGTTTTCCTAGCAATTTCAAAGCCTAACCCAATCATCTATACTAACTTCAATCATCAATGCTCATTGAGAAGGGTCTCTATTATTCAATGCAGAATTATTTTTTTTTTTTCTCTCCTCGTCAAATTACTTAATCCTTTTGACGCGAATGACAACATTGGTTATGAAGTCACCCGGTTACTCAGATTAAAGAAATCCTCAGAGGGCTACTAGCATACTCTTAGTTTTATCACTGTTTAACGCGAAAGTTCACACTTTTTGGTGCAAACCCCCGGTTACTAGGTGATTTCAACCATTGGAGTAGAGAATCCTTTGCTTTTTTTTTTTTTTAGATATCCCTCTCAACTAACAATCAGGTATCCATCAGGAACAGGCAAATTGGGGAGATTTAAAACAACTAGAAGCTCATTATAAGAAATACTTGCATTACTTCCAAAATCATCTTGTTGGAAGGTGCTCCTATTTAGGGTGCATACTACGACTACATTACTTACTTTATCCAATTCAAGTTCGCTTAACCTCTACATTCCTTAATTAATATTCATCTAAAGTGAGAAGGGCTGAATCTGATTTAACATATGAGCATAAGGAGTGTAAGCACTTGAATATTATTAATAGGAGGAAGTTATTGTCAATTTATATCTACTTATCCTATATTTATCTATGATTACCTTAACTCCCCCACACTTGAAAGTTACATTGTCCGCAATGTATTAAAATGGTAAATTCAGAAATGGACAGAAAAATAGAAGCAGAAGGGGGTGCAGGGAAGGGATAAAAAGAGGTAGGGAGAGACGAGACTCCCCTGATAAGAAGAGATAATATAGCGAGGGGTTGCATGTGAACGGCTCCTTCATCTGAGAGACAACCATTGACAAAATACATACAGGAGACAGTAAGTTGGCATTAGAATTAATAAGACAAATAAAAGCACAGCCAATTCAGGAGTTGAGAGCATAATTAGATACAGTTATCCATAATACAGTTATCCAGAATATAAAATGAGCAAAACAACAAAAAAAATGGCAGCAGGATAGAAAAGGTCCTAAGAATCAGACGGTCCAGGTCTATCCTGAGGTGCAGGCTCCTGAGGTAGAATGATGATCGGTGATTGAGGAGCTTCAGGAGGTGGTGGTGGAGGAGCCGGCATCAAGTAGTCCATAAGCGTCTGTAGTTGATCCTTTATTGATATGACATGACCTTCCAGCCTATGGATGGACTTTCGTGCCCAATTCTCAAAATTAGTCGGATAAGGAGCCCCATGTCCTGACGGCTCTGGAGTAACCCGGTGCTGATGTGAGGGAGGAGGTGGAGGGGCCTCAGGCTGTGCCTGTGCCTATGCTCTTTGCCTACGGGGCTGCCCTGGTGCATCTTTCATGCTATCATATTTGAAAGGCCCCTTGGGCTTGAACTGCGCATCATTTTTAGAGATGTGGCAACCCCCCATAGTGAGTAACTCGGTGAGCATATGAGGGTATGCCAAGCTAACCCGGTCAGACCTCGCAACTTGTTTGAAATTCAAGTACATGAGGTGAGGAATATTTACTCGCTGCCGAGTCATAAAACACCACGTAAGAGTAGCTCGTTCTTGGGTCATGTCTGAGCCATGAGAACTTATCAGGATATTACTCGTGATGAACTGTAACCAATAACGGGCGGGCTTACTGAGTTGATATACCGGGTAAACTTTATTAACCAGGCAGGCTCTTCCTTCCTCTGCAATGGTGGTCTCTACTTCTTCCCAAGGAATGGACTGAGGGCTCTCTATGTACGTTTGGAAAGCACATTCTTGAACATCAGGTAGCTCATAGAAGTCTTTAAAAACTTGCTCGTTAATGCGCACCCAAGCTGAACGGCAGTAGTACTCATCCTCCTCTTCCTCGGTATCCTCAAAATTTGCATAAAGCTCTTGGATCATTAAAGGGATCCGATGCACTGGCTTCTTAGTAAATCCATGCCATTCAAAATCCGGGAAGGTGAGGTCCAACACATGAGGTGCATAATAGCGATCCTCCACAACACCTCTGTCTGCGAAGAGTCTATCGAAGCGAAATTCTGCCCAGGCAAATGCAAATCGATCTTTATCGTACGATTGCTTCTTTTGCTTTGAGGAGGAGGCTGCAGCAGTTTTGGTTTGTTTCTTAGGAGCCATAATCCTGAATTCAAACAAGAAGGAAAAATAAAAATCAGCGGCAGCCTTCAAAGGATATAATTAAATCCGGAAATCAAATGAATGCAGCATGTTTATGCTAAGGGAAGGCACAAGTAAAGGCATCCAAAGGACTAGGGGGCAAGGAATAAAGAAGTAATCCCACGAAAAATGGTCCAGACAGTTCAATTCTGGAAAAAGTATCGAACTCGCTATAGCGAGTTCGCACAATTTTCTGCCCAGCTAGAACTAAACGGAGGAAAAAGCAAATTGAGGCCATATGTCTACACAGAAACATTCGACCAGCAGAAACCAACCAGAAAAATTAACCATTGGCCCCTAAATATGCAGATCTAAGCAAAACGATAATAACCCTAATATGACCAGATCCAGCAAAAATAACCAGTGATTCAGGGAAATAAAAGAGTTAATCGAATTACCTGATGTACGAGATGCGATGGGTGATGGGATTGCGAGATTAAGATGCACGAAATGCAGCGAACAAAAGGATGGAGGAGGTATAGCTGCTTCGTCGCAGTAGCGAGGTAAAACGATGGAGTGGAGAGAAAATAGGGGTTGTTTTATTACGAAGGAAATTTTTTTTTTTTTTTTCGCTAATGCCAGGTAATAGCGACGGGTTCTCTGGGTTTATTACGAAAGGCAAAGCTGCTGAACTCGCTACAGCGAAATTTACTCTCGCTACTGCGAGAAAACTTGGATTATTATTGGTGGCTGAAGCGTCTCACTATAGCTAGGCTATAGCGAGGGACTCTCTGGATTTTGTACTGAAAAGTGAGGCTGCTGCACTCGCTGTAGCGCATGAGCTGCCTCGCAGTACCGAGGAAACTCCAACATTTATATGCAACAATTACTCGCAATAGCCAGGCTACAGCGAGCTTCTCTCTGGATTTTGTACCAGAATATAGCATAGAGATCTTCGCTATGGCGAGGAAATGTTCTCGCTGTAGCGAGAACTTAAAATTCAACTGACTCGCCATATCTCGGCCATAGCGAGAGATTCAGGTTTATGTACCAGGAGTAGGATAAGTAGAGTCGCCATTGCGAGATGGAGTCTCGCTATAGCGAAATTTTTTTTTTTTTTCTTTAACTAAATTTCTCCATCTACATGCTCACTAAAATTCTCCCTCAAATGCAACCAGATATAATAATAAAGTATAATTCAAAGCATGGTTAGGAACTCCCTGTGAACATGCCCAATGTTGCTCATTCCTGCCAATCCTAAGCTCCTTGATATCCACATTTTAACCTGTAAAACACATAAAAAAAAAAAACAAAAAATATCAAACCCAAAATGAGAAGGACTTTAAATTCAAACAAAAAGAATACATAGAAAACTTGGGTTGCCTCCCAAGAAGCGCTAAGTTTAAAGTCTTCAGCCAGACTATCATGACGCTTCTATGAGCAATCTTGGAGTTGCACATTTGTCTTCATCCTGTCCACTGGTCCACCAAGGTAATGTTTCAAGTGTTGGCCATTGACCTTAAAGGTTTCTCCAATTTTCTCATCTTGAATTTCAATGGCACCAAAGGCAGTGGTAGATACCACCTTAAAAGGACCAGACCACCTGGATTTAAGCTTTCCTGGAAACAATCTCAAACGAGAGTTATATAATAGCACTAAGTCACCAGGTATGAAATCCCTTTTCAAAATCTTTCTATCATGCCAGATCTTTGTCTTTTCCTTATATAGCTTAGAACTCTCATAAGCTTGTAACCTGAATTCATGAAGTTCATTAAGGTTTAACAGCCTCTTTTCACTCGCATCTTTATAATCTAAGTTCAACTTTTTTATGGCCCAAAAAGCTTTGTACTCAAGTTCCAAAGGTAAATGACAAGCTTTACCAAAAACTAATTGATATGGAGACATACCAATTGGTGTTTTGTAAGCTGTCCTATATGCCCATAAAGCTTCATCTAACTTATCAGACCAATCCTTCCTATTAACACTCACTGTTTTCTCCAAAATTCTCTTGATCTCCCTATTAGACACTTCATAGAGGCCATTGGTTTAAGGGTGGTAAGCTAAAGCCATTTTGTGGTGAACTCCATATTTTTCCAGCAAAGTTTTAAACAAACGATTATTAAAATAAGTTCCACCATCACTAATGATAGCTCTAGGTGTGCCAAAACGAGAAAAAATATTCTTTTTTATAAATCGCACCACTGTTTGAGCATCATTATGTTAGCAAGCTACCGCCTCAACCCATTTACTAACATATTCAACTGCCACTAAGATGTATTGTTGGCCTCTAGACAGAACAAAGGGACCCATAAAATCAATCCCCCACAAATCAAACAGTTCAACTTCAAAGATACCGGTTTGAGGAAGTTCATGCTTTTTAGAAATATTACCGGATCTTTGACAAGCATCACAGTGAGAAGCAAATAAATGAGAATCTTTAAACAATGTAGGCCAATAAAAACCAGATTGTAATATTTTAAAGGCAGTTTTCTGACCACTAAAATGTCCCCCAAATGGTGATGCATGGCATGCAAGCAAAATGTCATGTTGTTCAATCTCAGGAACACACTTCCTAAGAACTCCATCCACACATCTTTTGAACAGATAAGGCTCATCCCAAATGTAAAACTTAACCTCATTCAAGAATTTCTTCTTTTGATAATAGTTTAAATCAGGAGGTAAAATTTCACAAACAATATAATTTGCTATATCAGCATACCAAGGTACATGTAGCAAATTAGCAGCCATTATGCATTCATCAGGGAAAATATCATTCACAAGCTTACTATCACTAACATGCTCAGAATCTAACCTAGAAAGATGATCAGCTACTAGGTTTTCACAACCTTTCCTATCCACTATATGCAAGTCAAATTCTTGAAGTAATAAAACCCACATAATCAATCTAAGTTTGGACTCTTTCTTTTTCAACAAATATTTAATAGCAGCATGATCAGTGTGTACTACCACCTTAACTCCCAACAGATAAACTCTAAATTTTTCAAAGGCAAAAACAATAGCTAACATTTCTTTCTCAGTGGTAGTGTAATTTACCTGAGCATCTATTAATGTTCTGCTGGCATAATAGATAGGATGAAAAATTCGGTCTCGCCTCTGTCCCAAAATAGCTCCTACTGCATAGTCACTTGCATCGCACATTACTTCAAAGGGCAATGACCAGTCCGGAGCAATTATTATAGGCGCAGTTATTATTCTCTGTTTCAATTCTTCAAAACTTTTTAAGCAGTCATCATCAAAAAGGAACTTGGCATCCTTTTCTAACAGCTGGGTTAAGGGCTTTGAGATTTTTGAGAAATCTCTGATGAACCTTCTATAGAACCCCACATGCCCAAGAAAACTTCGGACTCCTTTGACACTAGTAGGAGGTGGCAACCTCTCAATCAATGATGTCTTGGCTCGATCTACTTCCAAACCCTCCTTAGACACCTTGTGTCCTAGTACTATTCCTTCCTTTACCATGAAGTGGCATTTTTCCCAGTTCAGAACTAAGTTAGTTTCCTCACACCTTTCAAGTACCTTAGAGAGATTTTTCAAATAGACTTCGAATGAATCACCAAAGACAGAAAAGTCATCCATGAAAATCTCCATGATGTCTTCGATGAAATCAGAAAAAATTGATGTCATGCATCTTTGAAAGGTCGCTGGTGCGTTACACAACCCGAAAGGCATTCTCCTGAAGGCAAAAGTGCCATAGGGGCAGGTGAAGGTTGTTTTCTCTTGGTCTTCAGGTGCTATAGAAATTTGATTGTAACCTGAATAACCATCCAGAAAACAAAAGTATTCCTTCCCCGCTAGTCTATCAAGCATTTGGTCAATGAAGGGAAGGGGAAAGTGATCTTTTCGGGTAGCTGCGTTTAATTTCCGATAGTCCATGCACATTCTCCAACCAGTGACAGTTCTTGTAGAAATCAATTCTTTCTTTTCATTTGTCACAACTGTCATTCCTCCTTTCTTAGGAACGCATTGTACTGGACTAACCCACGCACTATCTGAAATTGGATAGATAATTCCTGCATCCAGCCACTTGATGATTTCCTTCTTGACAACTTCTTTCATCATCGGGTTCAACCTCCTCTGATTCTCTATAGACGGCTTATGGTCTTCCTCCAGTAGGATTTTATGCATTACAATGGAAGGGCTTATTCCTTTAATATTAGCAAGTGTCTATCCCAGAGCCTTTTTATGACTCTTTAGTACTTCAGTTAGTCTCTGTTCTTGATGAGAGCTCAATGCTGTAGAGATGATGACAGGTAATGTCTCTGAATCCCCTAAATATACATACTTCATATGCGTAAGGAGAGGTTTTAACTCCAAAATCGGAGGTTGTTCAATTGAAGGCTTAAGAGATGTTGCTGAACGGGATGCCAAATCTAAAGATTCAACTTGCCACTTCTGTTTAGCTCGAGTGGTTGAAAAATTCAGCACTTGGGCTATCTCATGACTAGTTTCAGCGTTCTCATGCTTCACTCCCATTAATAATGCTTCAATAGGGTCTTTGATTATTATTGAATTGAATTGTTCTTGAGCTAACTCATCAGTCACTGAAACTCTGAAGCAATTTTCAGCATCTCTAGGATATTTCAGTGCTTTGTCCATGTTAAACACCACTTGCTCATCCCCCAATCTCATCACTATTTGCCCTTTCTCTACATCAATAAGAGTTCTGGCTGTGGCTAAGAATGGATGACCAATAATCAACGGATTATCCTTATCTTCTTCATAATCCACAACAATGAAATCAGCTGGATATATGAACTCACCAACCTTTACTAAAACATCTTCAATTATACCTCGTGGATATACTAAGCTTCGATCAGCTAATTGCAATGTTACTGTGGTAGGTCGTGCCTCACCGAGTTGCAACTTCTCAAAGACAGATAACGGCATAAGGTTTACACTGGCTCCAAGATCACACAAAGCCTTACCTTGAAAGTGAGTGCCTATTTTACAAGGCACAGAGAAGCTACCCGGATCTTTGCACTTCATTGGAATCCGTGGGTTAATTATTTTGCTGCACTCTTCAGTAAGTGCTACAGTTTCAAATTCACCAAATCTCCGCTTCTTGCTCAGCATCTCTTTCAAGAACTTGACATACCTAGGCATGTATTCCAATGCTTCTGAGAATGGGATATTGATATGAAGTTGCTTGAATATCTCTAGGAATTTTTGATACTGCTTATCTTCCACCTTCTTTTGAAGTCTTTGAGGAAAAGGTAATGGAGGTATTATCCTTGGTGATGTATGCAGTTTCTCTCCTTGTTTCTCACTCTTATCAACATCTGGCTGTTTTTTAACTGCTTCATTACTCACTTTTCTCTTCTTTTCAACTGATGCATCCACACATTCTTCTCCTATTCTTTTATCATTATTTGTCTCCTCTATGGCAATTTCACCCTTATCTTCATCTATAACAGCCTTTGATACAGGTGTGTGGCTAATCTCCCTTGGTGTTTGAACATCTGGCAACCCTTTTCCACTTCGAAGAGTTATGGCCTTACATTCTTCCTTACCTTCTCTTCTGGGATTAGGCACCGTGTCACTTGGCAATCCCCCTTGTCTAAATGAATTCATTGCTGAGGCTAATTGACCCATCTGCAATTCTAGATTTCTCAAGGAGGTATCAACTCTAGCATTCACTTGAGCTTGCTCTTCATTTTGCTTACTTTAAATGCTAATGAATTTCGCCAAGGCATCTTCCAAGTTCATCTTAGGTTCTTGAATAGGTGCATTTTGCCTTATTGGTTGAGTGAAACCTGGTGGTTGAGTAGGCTTAATGCTTGAGGAAGATGCTGGTTGATTCAATACTGGTCCATGCTTCCAAGAGAAGTTTGGATGATTTCGCCACCCAGGATTGTAATTATTGGAGTATAGATTCTGATTCCTTGGAAAGTTCCCCACATAATTAACTGGTTCTGACAGTGCCAAAGGACAAGAGTCTACTGAATGCAGATCCCCACAGTTTTCACAAGCAATTAGAGCTACCTGAGCAAAACAGACATTCAATTGCTGATTTCGCTACACTTGAGATTCTAACATATCAAATCTCTTATTCAGAGCGGAAAGAATAGTGGCAATTGGAATAGAGGGGTCTTCTTGAGTATTGGCAACATTGACACTCACCCTTCTATCTCCTCCTCTTTGTACATAACTCTCAGACAATGTGTCCAATGCCTGAATAACATCATCCACAGGCATTTCATCCCAACGACCATTCAAAATAGCATCTAACATTGTATCGGTTTGTGGAGTTAAACGCGTGCATAAATTCTGAACGATAGCACAGTCATCCATCCCATGGCTTGGGCATTGACGAAGTAAATGCTTATACCTCTGCCATGCAGCATATAAGTGCTCGTCTAAAGCCTGCTTGAAGTTTATGAGCTCACGACGTGCATCTGCTATTTTATTATTTGGAATGAAGCGAGCTCTGAACCTTGCTTCTAGCTTATCCCAAGTATCTATTGAACCCTCAGGCAGAGTCAGTAGCCATTCCTTGGCTTTTCCTTGTAGAAAGAGAGGGAATAGTCGAAGTCTCAACACATCTCTTGGTACCCCATTCTGCTTGAATGAATCGCACACCCCCAAGAACGACAGAATATGACGGTTGGGATCTTCATCAGACCTCTCACCAGTGAATTGTCCATTAAGCTGTAACATGGAGATCATTACTAGCTTCAACTCAAAGTTAGCAGCTTGAAAGTCTGGCACTACTATGCTAGATAGAGTGCCCTTCATAGTACGACCCACAAAGTCTTTTATGGACTGATTTGCATTCCCTTCTTGAGCCATTTCTTCACTCACTGAATTTGGAGTTTTAGAAGGACTTTCTTCAAAGTTCAAGTTTACCACGAGATCACTAATTTTCTTCGTTGTGCGCTTCTTTGTTGTAGAGGTTTGCTTCGGCATGTACTGTGGTACCTATAAAAGAAAATTCAACCAATTTGTATTACTTTAAACAAAAAGAAATCAAAGCAAATAGCAGAATGAAAAGAAATTCTAACTAATTAACTAACTAATGCTTAATCGAGGACTACTAAAGGTTATACACTTCTAACTGAACAATTAAGCCACTCCCCGGCAACGGCGCCAGAAAACTTGATCGCTAAAATTTTTTTATGCGTGACCGCAAGTGCACGGGTCGGATCAAGTAGTTCAGTGATAAGTAAAAGTATCGTTCCCACGAGGAATGACTGGAATGCAATTAGGCAGTGCACAACCTACTTTTATCCACGTTAAACAACCAATTATGAGATTCTTGATTTTGGAACTAAATTTAAAATAAAGCTAATTGAAAGAAAACTTAGTTGGCACAGGCAGTTAAGATAAAATCCAAGGTTTGAAATTACCTAGAGTCACTATTCCCTTGATGCTCACTAGAACTTAATTTCTTGTTTAAATGCTATTAATTATCGCCTTGTGGGTTAAGAGTTCAGAAGCTATAACCGTCCGTCGATGTAATTACAGCCCTACTCTCCCCTAGAATCTAAGTGTCCTTAGATTTGGGTTAGAGTGCATTAGATACTATATCCCTCTACAAACCAATTAAGGTAATCAGATATATGTCTATCCCAATTACAAATTAGATGATTCTAAACTTAATTTATCCAACTCTTAGGTTCAATTAAGAATCCCTTTTTCAAGGTAAATTCCAATTTCCCAAATCAAATCAAAGAGGTGGCCAATCCCTAAGAAAGCATTAAGCAAGAGAAGGATACACAAGATTCCAATCAATCACAATTAACAAGACAATTAATGATTCAGTTCACATCAAGTTCATAGTGCTCTAGGTAAAGATGAATTTAGCCACACATAGCTAAATCTACAGAGAATTCCCAATCAAAATACATGGAGAAGATGAAAAGAACAAAGAAAGCAAACAAAGGGAAGAATGATATGCAGAAAGTAGAGCTTCCCCTTTGATTCCTCTTCTTCCTTCACACTCCTGGCTTAAAGAGCCTTCAAGAACTCTCAAAATCGCCTCCTAGATGCTCAGAACTTCCTCTGCCGCTGAATATATCGAACCCTAACTCAGCAAACTTCTTTTAAAGCCAGAAAGTTAAAACTCTGCGTTTCAGGTCCGATCTCGCTATGGCAAGTGGCGTCTCTCGCTATAGCGAGGTCTCATAAGTGCTCAGGTTTCCGCTGTGCTCGCTACTCCCATGCTATAGCGAGCTGCTCTCTGGAATTTCTATGCAACATGACTTCGCTATTGCGAAGACTCCCCTTCGCTATGGCGAAAGTACCATCTCGCTATAGCGAACTTCGATCTCGCTGTAGCGAGATGACTTGTGCAATCTACCTTGGCCATTTTCAACTTCCCTCTCTTATATTCAACTCTTTCTTCATTTTGCTACTTTTCCCTGAAATTGAAATTAAACATAAAATGAGGGTTAAACTGATAAAAATATTATAATTATAATACTTTCTTTGTTTTGTTTAATTGAGTACATTTTTAACCATATTAATCAGGAGAAAAGTATTTTACCTCCCTAATTTAGTGTCAAATATAGCCCTTTTGGGTCCTAAATTAGGAGGTTATCAGGAATCTGCTTTGGGATCTGAATGATAGTAATGTTATCAGGTCTATCAGAAACCATATAAAGAACATCATTAGTGGTGTTCTGGAATTGGAGGTAAACCAAATGGCTTTGAAGATGATAGATCATCTGATGGTGAAGGATTGTTAGAATAGCATTCTGAACTTATTCAGCACCAATGATCTGTATATGTACCTTTAATATAGTGGAAATAGTAGGATCTATTAACTTGATGTTGAAATTAGGAACAATAGTGAAGATCACACTGCCACCGTTTAAAATAACAAGAGCAGCTCCAATTAGAGCATTCTGAAAGGAAGTGTATGAAGTATTAAGAAGGGAGACACGGGCTGTAATCGTAATCCCTTTTCTTTTATGACGAGTAAGGACTAATCTTATGGCTCCAAGATAGAGGTGAGTATATCCTTGATTGATCTAGTGGGAGATGAAGCTGGTAAGAATCTCTAAAGTAACATATTATTTAGTTTGGGTGGATTATAACCTGCACTAATCAAGTTTAGTACCTTAGACAATTTATTTGATAGGAGGTGTTTTAGGAGAAAGCAGGTTTCGAATGGATCCAGTGAAGGAACAGTTTTAATGATAGAGTTGGTATGGGTTACGAAGAGGAGCAATGGATTCTTCTAGATGGGATTCTTCAGAGATATAAGTAATTTCTACTAGATTATCTATTTTATTAGAGGCATGAGATATACAATAAGAAAGAATAGATCTAGGTAGAAAAAGGGCAAAAGAAAGACGAACAGGTTCATAAAGAGTCTTATGTAGATGACATATGTGAATCAGCTGTTTCTTACTCTCTTTTACTAGCAAATCTAACCCGATTCTCTTACAAAGGTGCAGGCTCTGATACCATTCCACAGGCCCTTGACCTTAGATTGGCCAACCTTTTGTTTCTATCTCTCTTTATTAAGAATTCAGATGTTGACTTTTCGAAGTGAGTAAAGAACCATTCTTCAAACTTATCAGGATTACTAAGATCATTAGAATCCTGTGAGTCTTGCATTTGGATATCTTGAAATGGTTGTGGAGGCGTGCCTGAAGTAGAAGCTTCTAGGGCTTGGGATCCTCATGCGAGGCAAGTGTAGAGCATACTTATGTTGGACAAGATAATCATAAGAGATTTACTAGTAAAAAATTTTAGAAAAAGAGAGATTTAGAAAGAAGACATGAGAAAACTTGAAATGTTTATTCCAACTGGATTACAAGAAGGGTTCTAAAGCTTGTGATCTTCAGAGAAACTCACACTACTTATAACTAAAGCTTTGAAATATAGACAAACAACTTTTACATTAGTAGGGAACATAAGGACAGTCACACAATCACTCTTTTAATAAAGTAGCTTTATATTTTGGAAAGTAGAATATTCGAAAAAGTAAATAGACAATAATTATACAAGACGGCAAAAAACAAGATGGCAAGGATAAGCTCAAGGATAAGCCTTATCCTTTCTTGATTGGCTCATAGAGATGGCGATAGATTAGGATTATCATCAGTATTAGTAGCATCAGAATCATATTTATTAATTAATTATTACATAACTAATATTTATGATATATAACACATTAATAAAAAGATAATTTTAACATAAATTATTTACTAACTCTAATTAATTAATTATATACGCATTATTAATTTTTAATTATCCACTTACTCATTAAATAAATTAATGATAACTAATTTTAAATAATTAATTATATAATAATCATTACTTATTAATTACACTATAACAAACAAATAATAAATAATTTTAACTACGTAATTATATAATAATTATTTTTTGGTTATACACTAATCATTGGCTAATCATATACTAATCATTACCTCTTCATTTCATCACATAAATCAAATTTTTCTTCTTCAAAGTGGTGCCACACCAAAGTTGGATTGAAGGAATCAGACTTTGACAAATTTGTGGAATTTGGGGTAATATTTTTGTCAAACATGGATTTGACTAAGTATTTAATAAAAAAAGGATTCTTATAAAAAAACCAACTCCTTATAGTGCCGCACTTAAGGAAGAAAAAACTGCACTAAAGGAGATAGAATATGTTGCACTTTGGAGAAAGAAATAGTGATGAGGCATTGTAGTAAGAGAGGAGAGGAGGGAAGGAAAAGGAAAGGGAAAGAGTAAATTATATAAATATTCTCTGAGTTGTGTTGAAATTATATAGACCTCTTTTTTATTTTCAAAATATACACAAATCTTCCTTAAAATAAAGAGTAAATTACACAAGCTTCTTCTGAGTTTTGCTGAAATTATACAAATCTTTTATTTATATTTAAAATATATACAAAACTCCTCTAAAATAAAGAGTAAATAGTATATAAACCTCCCCTGAGTTTTTTTGAAATTACACAAACCTTCTATCTATTTTTAGGGAAAGCTTATATATATATTTTTTAAAAATAAAGAAGAGATCTATATAATTTTAACAAAATTTAGAAGAGGTTTGTGTAATTTATTTTTTGTTTTAAAGGTTTATGTATGTTTTGAAAATATAAGGAAGTTTGTGTAATTTCACCAAAATTTAAAAGATATTTGTATATGTTTTGAAAATGGAGGAAATGTTTGTATAATTTTAGCAAAATTCAATAAAAGTACATATAATTTACTCAAAAAGAAAAGGGAGAAAGGAAAAAAGAAGAAAAAGAAAAAGGAATACTTTCTACTACTTGGATCAGAGTAAGATGCAAGGTAAGTTATTTTTGAGTCCAATAAGTGAAGTAAAGGTCCTTTAAAAATTTAAGTCCAATAACAATAATTCATTTAAAAGCTTTGAGATACAAAGAAATCCCATTAGATATAAAATAGATATCCAAGTGACTTCATAAAATAATTTATAGGCTCCAAAGATTAAGTAAAATTAATTAATTACTATTATTTATTCCAAAATAATTTATTTTTCATTAATGAGTTATTTCTAATTTTCCTACTTAAATTCTAAACTTTTAGGGATCTATTTGTAAAAAAATTATGGTTATTACATCTCACTGATTTTGTTAGGTTATAAAACATTGTAGAAAATATAATAGTATGTAGGATATACATACAAGCTCTTTACTATTCTTATTGCTCATTTTGATTCCTACATTAGGATTTGTATAAAGGAATCAAGCCCCAATGTTTCTAGATCTTGATTCCTAAATTATTCTATGCATGTTCCCATATACATATCCTAATCAAAATGAGCAATAAAAACAAGAAGAAACTTGTATGTATATGTATAAACAAATGAATATATAATTGTATTTTTTATAATATTTTATTACCCAATAGGAAGAGTAAGAATCTTGGTGGGTATAATTTTCTTTTTACCATTGTATTTAAATTTAATCGACTATAATAATTCAAAATGTTCTTGACATGAAATTATAACATTTTAATTAACACATAAAAATGTTCGAAGAAGGATAATTAACAAAATTAAAACAAAATTAATTATATAATTAAAAAATTAATAAAAATAATATCAACCTGCATCCCTAATTCAATTGAAGACAATTGTCTTCAATTTGAAAAAAAAAAATGGACACAAGCATTCTATGTCCATTAGAAAAGAAAAAAAAGGTAAGCTAACAATGTCCACATCCTTTGAAACTCAATGCAGCGTTTGGATCTAATAAGATTGGCAGCTCAGCATTTCTTTCAATCATTATTTTTAGTATAACAGTATGATCAAAAAGCCCTAATTAGGCGTCTCAAAAGTAAAGAAAATGAACTGCATATAATAAGTGTTTCTTATATTTTTGTTCTTAAATTTTTTTAATTAAGATATAATAAGTGTTTAGCTTATTTAAAAATTATTTATTTATTTTAAAAAATTAAACACTTATCATGTTATTAGAAAATTATACATGTGTCATATTTTTGTTGAAGAATTAGATAATAAAAATATAAAGAACTAGATATACATTTTTTTTAAAAAGAGAAAATCCCCTTTTCAACCTAAATGAGCTTTATCCTAAAAGAAATAATTATTAAAATATTTTTAACATTAATTTTTTATACAAAAAGAGGCTATAAATAATGAAACATAGAATTTTGTAATTAAATTTGTATAATTTAAAAAATTTTTAGGTTAAATTAAACTTTTGGTTTCTATAGTTTTATCAAATTTTTAATTTAATTCTTAAACTTCATTTTCTTATAAGTGAATCCCTGTAGTATCAAAACTTTGTAGAAAGGTCCCTATTGTTAATGTCCGTCAAAATACCGTTAACCAGGTGCAGACGTGACAAGCACTTTTTACACAGGAAATTTAATGAATGGCCACGTCACTTATATTTTGTCATACAAGCTACGCATCATAGAAGGAAATAAAGTTACCCATTTATCTATATTTATTCCTTTGTCTTCTTAATCTTCTTTTTCGTTAGGGGTGCTGCGAATTTCCCCAAGCATTTTTCCAACATAAATTCCTGCATTTGCATCACTTGGCTCACCTCTACCCCACAAATAGTTAGGAGGTTGTGTTAAATATATATTTTTAATTATATATTAGCATTAATTAATTATTAGAAAAATTACAAAATTAATTAAACAATTAATTTGGTTTTAAATGTTAAACCTTAAATAAATTAGGCCCTAGTTAATTACGTATAATCTATAATAAGTTAGATTATACATAAACCTATTTGGTAGAGGTCTCAACTTACAGTCCATTAGTAGTTAGCAGTTTCTTATTATAAGATTGACTAATTAAGAAGTGAGTTATTTTGTATATTAATCAATTAATTAAATTAATGAGAGTCATTATGGTAGTGGTCAGTTTTTAAAAATGCATGATCACATTAAGGCCTTTACCACGATAATTCCAGTCTTAATATAACTCTCCTCTTCTCACTTTCTATCTATTATTTAGAAAACTTAAAGGGGCTAAGCAGGTTGTTATTCTCTGCCTTTATCTTCTTTGCAATCTAACATATCTATTCTAGAGACTCCAGGTGTCTCTAAATTTTATAATATATATATATATATTCCCAAATTGAAAATTGCAAATACTGTTAACAAATGGTATCAGAGCTATGTTAATGGTGTTTCAATATATGCAAAATTTCTCAATTGATTAACATTTGTTCAAAATTAATTTATTATTAAGAAAAAAAGGGGGAGGAACGAATGAAGAACAATGGCATAAAAGGAATTGGGGATTTTGTGTTTCTTTAGCTATTGGCTTCAATTCTTGCTTGGATCATGAATATGATGTTTCGTGCATGATTTGTTTTTGTTACATCATGCTAAACTCCATTGGAAACACCAGATCAAGGACTCAAAATTTTGAAACATCATGTTCAGTATTCATGCATTTTTCGGCCTCTTTTTCTTCGATTAGTTCATGATTAATGTTTAGGGAAGTGTTTAGAACATTTTAGTAAGGAAAACATGCATTAAAAATGAAAGAAGAAGCACCTTCGTGGGACCTCAATGGCAGAAACCGCCATTAATGAAGTTTGGACCTTCCAAGCTAGAAGAAGACTGAAGCAGGCCAGCCCACTCGTGGCTTTTGATTGTGGGGCACGTGTGGCCACTCCTAAGGCCCCTCGAGCCCACGTTTGGCCCAGTGTACTCCATTTTTCATTTTCTATTTAATGGTGAATTTTTTAGACCCTGGAAATATTTTATTTTCATTTTTCATAAACATAAATAGTAAAAATTAATATTGTACTCTCAGAATTTTGGCATGAAATTTTTCCAACATGATATGTACATGAAAAAG
Organism: Erythrophleum fordii; assembly: GCA_032878935.1. Taxonomy (NCBI): domain Eukaryota; kingdom Viridiplantae; phylum Streptophyta; class Magnoliopsida; order Fabales; family Fabaceae; genus Erythrophleum; species Erythrophleum fordii. Next base: position 38,317,387 of record JAVQMF010000055.1, on the reverse strand, counting down.
AATTATATATGCGATGTACTCTCCCTGGTAATGTGTTTTGATATATTAAATATATTTTAGAATACTTTGTGAGATTTATACTTCCTATATGTATATGTTAAAATCTTAGTATAAATTAATAGATCTTTTAAAAAAATATCATGGAAGTGTTTATACCTAGTGATTATGTACTCACATATCGTGGATCTAATCATGATAGTGTATAGGTTAAAAATTTGGAAATATATATTATGTTGATAATGAATATACTCTATCGATGTGACATTATCAATGTAATTTCAAAGTTTAGACTCTTTTGGATAGGCAAGTGGCATTATCTATAATGTTTCAATATTTCTTGTACCTTATCGATGCAGAGATATTAAGTACATTTTTTGTGTGAAGGTTCTTCTATAAACCGAATCTATATGGTATATATGTGAGTCTTCTTGGTTTATCGTAATTTGAGACTTTTAGGTGGAGTTATGATAAACAATTCTATTATATATATAGTTGCATAACTTATTTATGATGGGAAATTTTGTTTAATAATTATATTGTGCTTGCATAATTAATATTTTTTAATTTTGTTTCATTGGTTTTAGTCACTCAACAACTACTTGTGCTAAAGACTCTTAATGAGACTAAATATGATGATTGAAAGGAGTCCCTTGCTATATACTTGACTATTTTTTAGAAGGATTTGGCTCTTCGAGATCCTAAACTAGCACATCTTACTATTGAGTCTAATGTTACAGATAAGGCTTATCTTAAGCAGTGGTATGAGTCAAACCACATTTTTTTAGTGGTAATTAAGTTTGCTATTGAGAAAAGCATCAGAGAAAGTATTCCAGAAAAAGATACTATAATAGAGTACCTTAAGGTAGTTAGTGAGAAATTTAAAAGATTTTATAAGAGTTAGAAAGCCTACTATATCTCACTACTTGACAATACTTGCTATGATAGAGTGTTAGGGGTTATAGAATATATCATGAACCTTATCAATTATTATAATAAGCTAAAATCATATGGAGTTGACTTGGAAGAAAGTTTTTTTAGTTTATTGTATCCTCCAATCATTGCCATCTGAATATCGAGTTCTGAAAACTTTTTATAAATCTTTGGAGGCAGAATGGATAGTGGACCAATTGATTTCAATAATAACTCAAGAAGAATTCTTAACCATTAACTATAAATTATTTGTCCTATGGCTTAAGCAGCAAGTTGGGTGCAATGATAAGAAGGGAAAGAAATTGGCATTTCAAAATTTTGCAAAATTTGGAGTAAAGAAAGGTGGAAAGAAAAATAAGGGTCCATAAAAGAAAATCTTTATAGGAGAGTGCCACTACTAGAAGAAGACCGGTCATAAAATATCTGATTGCTTTAAGTTAAAGAACAAAGTTGAGAGAAAAGGTATATCTTCTAATTTTATCCCCTTAGCTTTGGTTTGTTTAAAATTCAATAGTCTTGAAATATCTTCTGATTTTTGGTGGTTGGATGCTGGAGCTACTATTCATGCTGTGAATTCTTTACAGGTGCTAACAAATAGGCAGATCCCAAGTGAGAAAGAGAAAACCACCCTTGAAGTTGAAGTAAGTAGGGCAGTAGTTGAATGTGTAGAGTTTATTTATTTGAATTTACTTTTGGGACATGTGTTGAATTTGAATAATATTGTTTATGTAAATTTTGCAAGAAGGAATTTAATTTCTAATTCTATATTAGACAAATGTGGCTTTTCCTTTTAGCAAGGAAATATAAAGATTTTTATTTATTTTAATTTAATTATTATAGGTTTAGCTTCTTTGTAGAATGGTTTATATTGTTTGAATTTAAATAATTGTTCTATAGAACCTCTTAGAGCTTTTGTTAATGTTGCAATTGGGCACAAACACTAGAGAGTCAATGAAAATTCTTCTATGTTATGGCATCAACATTTAGGTCATATCTTTAGAAAAATACTAGAAAGAATGGTAAGACAAGATGTACAACTAGATTTTGATTTCTCAGACTTTGAAATTTGTGTTGATTATATCAAAGGAAAACTTCCTACAAGAGCTAGAAACAAAGGAGTAAATAGGTTTGAAAATATTTTGGACCTAATCCATATTGACATTTATAGGCCTATTACACCTGTTGCTATGGAAGGATTTAAATATTATATTACCTTCATAAATGATCACTTTAAATATGGGTGGATTGATCTTTTGCATGAGAAGTCAGAATTATTGAATGCCTTTAAGACTTTTAAGGCTACAGTTGAGTTGAAGACTGTCAAGGCCATTAAATATGTTAGGTCAGATATGGGTGGTGAATATTATGGGAAGTATACTAAAATGGGTAGAAATCCTAGTCCATTCACACTATTTCTATAGGAACATGGAATTGAAGCTCACTATACAATACCCAGTACACTTAAGCAAAATGGGGTTGTAGAAATGCATAATCGCACTTTGATATATATGGTTAGGAGTATGATAAGTCATTCCTCCTTACTAGAATTCTTATAGGGTGATACCTAGAAAATTGCTATTTTTATTTTGAATCTAGTACTTAGTAAATCAGTTCCAAAGACACCATATAAACTTTATTCTGCAAAGAAGTCCAATTTGAAACATTTTCATGCATGGAATTGTAAGGCAGAGGTGAAGCCATATAATCCTCAGTTAAAGAAATTAGATTTCAAAACTGTTAGTGGATTCCTTATTGGGTACAGTACAAGATCAAGAGGGAGCAGATTTTATTGCCTCGCTTACACTACTAAGGTTATCGGATTTGATTAGACATTTTATTTTGAAGATGACTTGGATAGTGGGAGTTTTATGCCCAAAGTCATTAATTTACATTATGAGAGCATAATTTTGCTTATGCTTATTATGTCGCCCTCTTCAATAGATAGAGGTGATGTTGTTGAAAATCCAATTGAGGATAATGTGGGACCATTTCTGGCAGGTACTTAGGAGCCAGTTGTTGAATTGAGACAATTTTAGAGAGTCTGCAAACCTGCCATATCGAGTGATTACATGATTAACTTGTAAGAATTTGAATTTGATGTTGACGATAGTATAGATCCTATATCTTTTCAATAAGCAATGTCAGGCCCTTATTTTTCTAAATGGTTGGAGGCCATGAATGATGAAATGATTTCTATATATCACAACTATGTATGGGAATTTACTGAATTACTAGATGGGTACAAACTTGTTGGTAGTAAGTGGATCTTTAAGGCCAAATGAGGGGCCACAAATGAGATTGAAAGATATAAAGTTAGATTTGTAGCTAAAAACTATAATAAGAAAGAAGGTATTGATTATATGGAAACCTTTTCTCTGGTGTTTATTAAGTACGGTTTCAGGGTAATCATGGCTATCATTGCACAACTTGACCTTAAACTTTACTAGATGGATGTTAAAATTTCTTTTTTGAATAGAGTCTTGTATGAAAATGTTTATATGACTTAACTAGATGGTTTCATTGAATTTGGCAAAGAGTTTTTGGTATGTAAATTACGTAAATTCATCTATATATCTATGAGAAATTTAATGGGAGCAATTTTGTCATTCTTGCACTTTATGTTAATAACATTCTACTAACTAATAATTTACTAAGTTTTCTAAATAAGACAAAAAGTATGTTGTCATGCCACTTTGATATAAAGGACTTTGGTGAGATCTCTTTTGTTCTTGGGATTCAAATCAATTGTGATAGATCTCGTGGCATTCTTGGTTTGTCTTAAGCAACTTATAATCATCGAGTGCTTAAGGAGTTTAATATGAATTATTGCTTTCTTTATGCTGCACCTGTTTAGAAAGGTGAAAGGTTATCGAGATCATAGTGCCCTCAAAATGATGTTGAAAAGACTGAAATAGATAAGATTGCATATGTTTCTGCTATTGGAAATTTTATGTATGGTCAAGTATGTACTTGTCTAGATATAGCCTTTGCTATCAATGTGCTTAGGAGATACTTGAGTAATCCTGGCAGGGATCATTGGAGAGCAGTAAAGAAAATTAAGAGGTACCTGTAAGGTACCAAACACTATATGTTGACTTTTAGAAAGTCTGATCCTTTCGAGATTGTTAGATACAAGAATTCAAATTACACATCATGTTTAGATGACTGTAAGTCAACTTTTGAATACATCTTTATGATGTTTGGAGGGGTTGTTTCATGGAAGAGTGCTAAATAGATACTCACAGCTAGTTTAACTATTAAAGCAGAGTATATTGCATGTTATGAAGTCACTTGTCAGGCTATATGGTTGAGGAAATTGATATTTGGAATGCATCTTGTTGATTTTATATCACAACCTCTAACTATTTATTGCGATAGTTCATCTGCTGTGAGCTTCTCTCAGAATCACAAGAATTCTAATCATGCTAAATATTTTGATGTTAAACTCTTATTCGTTAGAGAGGAGATTACTAAATCTCACATTCGTATGGTTCGCATTTCTGGTGAACATATACTTGCAAATCTATTGACCAATGACTTACCCATAAGAGTATTTCAAAATCATGTAACTCATATGGTTTATGTGAAATTTTGATGTAGTCTTTGTTTAATGGGAGTTTGGGACACGTCTGTTTTATGTTTGACTAGTTTAAGACCATTTATGTAATTCTATTCTATTCAAATTATGGAACTTTGTGTTCATACATTTAACATTACTTGCTTCTTTATTGAATTCAGTAATTTTGTGATATTTCATTTTTTGAATTTTTGCTGAGGTTTAAAATATACTAATTGCTTATCATTATATATAAATTCTATTGCTTTGTAATTTGCTTTAATAATTGATTAATGCTATCTAAGTGAGACATTGTTAAATAAATTTTATTAATTATCGATTAATATTAATTAATTATTAGAGAAATGATAAAATTAATTAAGTAATTAGTTTTGTTTTAAATGCTGAACTCTGAACAGATTAGACTTTAGTCAATTATGTATAATTTGTAATAAGTTGAATTGTATATAAATCCATTGGAGAGAAGTTTCAACCTTCAGCCCATTAAAAGTCATCAGTTTCCTATTCACTAATTGAGAAGTGAAAGTTATTTTATATATTAATTAATTCATTAATTAATTAAAATTAATAAAAGTTATTAGAGTAATTGTCAATTTTTAAAAAACACACAATCACATTAAGGCCCCTCCCACGATAACTCCTGCCTTATTAAAACTTTCTTTCTCTCACTTTCAATCTATCGAGAAGTTATTTAAAAAACCTAAGGGGTTAAGCAGGTTATTTTTTTCAGCCTTCATCTTCTTTACCGTCTGACCTGGCTATTTTGGAGACTTTAGGTATATGTAAATTTTATAATTTATTTATATATATTTTTTCCCAAATTGAAAATTGCAAATACTGTTAACAGGTTGGTGAATGGTGAGTGAGGGCAATGTCGAAGTGTGGGACTCTGCAGGGTACTGACTTTTGACGCATTAATGTACTTCTACAATACCAATGATTATATATACTGAGTGACGACGCCCATAATGGGTATTTTATTCTTCCTTTATCTTCTTTCCATTAACTCGAGTCCTCAGGCCTCAATGAGAATATCCATTCTCTCCCATGACGAAGGAACTTGCATATCGATTTGTCCCTGCTTTCAGTTAACTTGTGCCAAATGCAAGCAGCATCTATGGAGGATTTGGAAATCAAAGTCCCACAATTTATTGAATTTATTAAATGCCTCTTATAAGCCTTTACAACTTTTAGCAGACGTATGGAATCGAGATTTCACATTTGCTTAATTTTCAGTAGAGACAGAAGAGGAAATCTTGCCTCCTACTCTGCTTCTATTTCTTTTATGCTCTCTTCAATTTCTTTTGACTTGGAGAGCCAGGTGAGGCAGAAGCAGAAATTTGGGGAGCAAACGATGCTAGCATTGGAAAAGTACATGCAGAGACTAGCAGCACACTCGACAAATTTATTTATTTCCTTCTCTAATGTGTAGCTTGTGTGGCAAATTAAGTATAGGTAATATGGCCATTCATTAAATTCTATGTGTGTATTAAGTTGTTGTCATGTTGTTTGTCTTACATGCACCTAGCTGACAACAGTTTAGCAGACACTATGACCGCAGGGACTTTTTACAAAGTGCTGAATCAAAAGCTTTTTTATTTTAATTATGAAAAATAAACATTTTAAAATCAATTAATTATAGGGAATATTACTGTTCAGCTATAAAAGAAAATTTTCTCGATCATACAAAATTAATTGGGCCTTTTGGTACTTAATTTGTCATTATATTTTTGGCCACATATCTTTAGTAATTAAAAGGATCTCATAATTATTAATATATATAAAAGGAAAGTCTTCAAGTTTGTTTTAGCATTTATTCGTACTATATCATTACTCTTAATAGTGTTGATCTTTTGACCAAAGTAATTATTGTATTTATGCTATTGTAGATGTCAGGGAATTCCAAAATTTCAAGAAGCTGAAATATGCACTGAATGAAGCAAAGATGAAGCAGTGAACGAAGTTTATATCAATACCTTATTTGGACATTAAAGTCAACTACAAAGAATGATTTAAATCAGGCAAAAAAAGGTTGAAGCAAATCATGAATGAAGATGTGGTGAATTGAAGAGTGATTTGTCATTTGTGAAGCAATTTGAAATGCAACCGTCAGATGCCACAAGCTTTTCAACTATTTAAAGGAGACCATTTTAAGAAGATACAACTTGAACGCATATCAATTGAAGTGTTATTCTGAGAGTTGTTGTGCTTAAGTTTGCTTGTATTGCTCAGAGTGATAAGCTTAAAAAATCTTTGGATGCTCTTAGTGAGTTAGTGTCCTTCTGATAAATATATCACTTTATTTATCTGTATGTACTAAGCCCTTTAAGTTACTTTGTAAGTAGTAATAAAAGCTAGGAAGTTAAGAATATATTTGGATTTCCTTATAATTGATTGGTGATTTCATATATATAATAAAATTCCCTTTACCGTGTGTTAAGGAAGTGAATATAGGACACCTTTAGTCCAGGTCATTATAAATTTAGTTGTGTATTTTTTTCTCCTACTCCTTTTAATTTTTATTTTTGAAGCATTGTTTCAATTTGTCAAAGCAAAGAAAATTTATTTGCGAAAATTAGGAACCTGAAGTTCCTAGTCAAAAAAGGAATTTTTCAACCCTTTTCGGGATTACATTTAGACTACCACAACTACCACAAAGTTTTAAAACTACATGAATCAACTAATAAGAAAATAAAGTATAAGCACTGAACTAAAAATTTGATAAAAATATAAAAATTAGAGTTGACGATGTCTATTATGGTATTATTATTATTATTATTATTATTATTATTTAATACTTTTTTATTATTTAGTTAAAATAGAGGTATAAAAGTCATTTTTATATTTAAAATCATTTTTTTCATTCTTTTACAATCATATTCCTAGAATTGTTAAGAGTTCAATTTAACCATTCCCCATATATGATCCGTTAAAATATGATGATGTGGCCATATAAATGCTATCCTAAAGCCTTGACTTAATCCTCTCAGTAGCCACTTTCTAGCCACACATGCCACACGTGCCCATCGTCTCCTTTCTCGTCGTTGCTGTTGTTTTTTAATTACAAGGAAAAGGAAGAACACAAGGGGAGGGCTACAGGTTCTCTTGCAGTATCGCGTGAACCATGAGGAAACTCAATTGGTCTATTCTTAAGCAAATTTACATCATTAATCTGAACATCGCTCTTTGGATCATCTCTACATTGTTTGCATTGGATTTAACCAATAAAAAGGGACTAAAGCCAACCCCAAATTTACACATATGGATACATTGGAGATGAGCAGCAACGAAGGGACCTCTCTCATGAAACACCCTCAAAGTTCCCATGATCAAATCTAGCCAAATACCTGAAATCCACTGTATTTCCATGGATACATCTATTCTTATCATATAAAAACTGCTTCTTGCAAGTGAAATTGACGTTTGGCAAAGCCAATGACTAGCACAGAGAATAAGAACCAAAAACAAAAAAAGTTTTGGAAAGTGGGATTTTAGCAATAACAAACATTCTGAGATGGGTGACTTTGGAATGGTTCATCTAATGAAGGAACTGGAATTTCACAGCCATGATCTCTTAGAATTTATCGGGGTAATAATAAAAAGAATCAGATTAGGGGTGATGTGAGAGCGGTGCTCATCATTTGTTAATTCTTGCGTGCATACTCTAACTGGCTTTCTACTGATCTCTCCTCCAATTACAATTATACGATATGAAAATGATTGCTATTTTTGTTTTAATAGTTTGGTGGACTACGTACGTATATGGTCCATTCCCATAATGGAGCGCCGACAATGAAAAACAGGAAGATGATGGGGGGAGGAATGGTGTGGCCTATGTGGGCAGTGGTGCTTAGAATGACTACTGAGGGGGGACCAACTCAAAGTGCCAACGTGGGACTTGTAAGGCCACATTGTCATACTTTAATGGAGCACAAGCTGTAGTTTGTTAATAAGGAATCAATTAAAAATTGTTTGAATTATATAAGGATGTAATCACAAATTTTTAAACTATAGAGATAAAATTAAAAATTGACTAAGATTATAGGGACTTAAAAATAATTATCATAATAATGATTGATTTCAAATTCTTTCATACAAAGGTTAATATGCTGATATGTGTGAATTATTAAAATAAAACTTGTTGTATAACAGTTTCAAATTGAGATATAATTAAAACATTAGTAATTTTGTTGAATCCTTTCATAAGGAAATAGTTCTTGTTGCTTCAAAAAAGATCTGACAAAAAATATCAGTGACATGTGAGGCACGAAAGATTTTAAAGAACTCATGCGGATTATGCCTATTGACACATTTGATTTGAACCATTTAAATCAAATTTGGATAGTTCATATCCTCTTTTTATTTTTTTATAAGATTTTAATATTTTTTTAATTTTAAAAGATACAAAATATAAAATAAAAGTAATTTCTTAATTGCAAACTTAAAAAAATAATGATTTAAATAAAAAATAAAAAATTTAAACTGTCTAAATTTTATTTAGACAATCCAGATTACATCTTAAAGATATGCAGAAATGTGTAAGGGATCTGAGTCCCTCTTATATCCTAGAGTCTGACAACTTTTCCATGTTTCTTTCTCCCAAATTTGCGGAGTTTCATGTGTGCACTTTGTTTTAAAAGATTAGCTCTAGTTTCTCATTGTGCTTCTCTAAGAAATCTGCTTTAGAATTTAAGGTAGTTTCTTACTGTATTTTCTCACTTTACGAGTATTTGATCATGTTAAATCTCTTCATTATCTACAGATTTTGACAATCGTGACAAGATTTTATAAAGAATTTTGGTAAGATTATTCTGATTGCTTTTGAGTTCCTGTTTAATCATAACACTTCTTAGGTTATCCTTACTTTTCTACCAAATCATCATGAATGGCGTTAATCCCCTCAACTCCGAATATAAGGATGAAAATTAAAAGATGACACTATTATCCTTGAGCATTTTCAAAGATTCAGGAAGGGATCTCCTTAATTAGTTGTCTCATAACTTGAAAAATCCATTGAACTTGAAGGAAGAGAGATTGCCCATCCAAATTCTAAAGTGATAGATCTAACCCAAAAAGAAGAAGCTTTATCAGGATACTCTCTTCAACCTTTTCCTTATGGCATCCAACAGGCCTTTTCCCTAGGTCAACATCCTATGTAAAATCCAGTTTAAAGTGATTTAGGGGGATCAAAAGGAAAACACAAAGTTGGACCTTGCATTCGCCCTTCAACTCAAAAGGAGAACCCTGTCAGTTCTTCTAGAATAAACATGAAGAACCTTATTTAAAAAACCCCTAGTCCCTTGGGATGATAATATTATGATAATCGCTAAACAAAAGTGACCCATGGATTTTTTTCCCCCTCTCCAGCCCTTACCCAAAATTAGCTTTTTTGCTATTTTCGGGTTTAGCGATCGATGGATTTTTTATCGCCTCCTTTTGTTGCTTTTTCTTTTATTTGTCTATTATCCACCTTGCATCTATTGGGGTTCTCATGTAAGCAAGGTTGTAGTTTAATTTAGATCTATAATAACCCTCTCATATGTTTTCCTTAAGGCAAGGAAAAAAAAAACCTTCAACATAATCATAAAAAAGTAATGTAATATACTTTATTTGATAACTTATTATACAAATATTGAAATATTATATAAAAAGTTGTTATTAAATATTTGCACAAGACAACTTGTCCCATTGGATTCCATTGTTCTGAGTTACTGAGCAGTTATGGCAGTAATAATCAACTACAAATATAAAGTTATACAGAGTTTAATGTACTAATATTAGCTTTTAAAATAATCAGAAAAGGTTAATATATAAATATTGAAATATTATACAATAGATTGTTATTAAACTCAATTATTTGCACTACACAACTTATTTTTGCTATATTATATAAATACACTTCTGGAAACAAAATATATGACAACGGGAAGGCCTATGTTATGTAGTCTCATAATCTTTAAATTACTTTAATTGACCCTCCTGCAATCAGTTCTAATTTCCCCATCATTTTCTGTCAAAGGATTAATGTTTCCCATATTGATCATGGACTGAGCAAAGCTAGCGAAGAACTCGCTTTGACTAGCAGCGAACCTGTTGACGATGGCGACGGTGGCGGAGCCGGCGGTGGAGAAGAGTTCCTGATCAGACTGGAGAAGACCACGGCCACTCTGAAGGTTAGCGAAGTAGTTGTTGTCGAAGGTATCAGGAGTGGAAAAGTCAAGGTTGTTTAAGGTAGATGGGTTGCCTCCTTGAGGGCATGCTTGGCGAAGGGTTTCCAAGAAACTGGTGTCTAGGGTTGCATCTGGATTGCTGGTGTTCTGAAAGTTGAATAAGCGATCTTGGAACAGCAAACACCTTGCCCTCCCAAACGTATGAGCACCTGATGAGTTAATTGGTGGATATTATTTGAAGCATATATACAAGATTTTTTTCTTTTTTGGTTCGAGAGAAATATTTAAACTACATTGCTACTCCTTCTAGTACAAAATTATACACAAATCCCTTAAAGATAAAATATGATTAAAATATTTTTAAGAATAGTATTGATTTTTTAAAAAATATAATTTATTAAATAAAAATTTTTAAACTTTTCATTCAATGTTATTTATTTTATTTTTAAAAATATAAATTTATTCTATATTTGAAAATTGATAATTCTTATTTTGATCAAATACATATTTAATACTTGTTTTATATTACATAAATAATAGATATAAAAGATATTTTGATTACAATAAGTATAATTATAATTCATCTCTTATTGTAGGTAAGTTAGTGTAATGTATTTTTTTCATTTTAAGAAATAAGATTGTAAATTTTCAAAACAAAAGAATGAACTATATAATTTGAATATTTCTAGAAAAAAAGTTATAATTAACCGGAATTAAATTCTTTCTTGAACAATTTTAAAGGTGCCCCTGCCTAATAATGCATTTGAATAATAAATTCTCTTATAATCCCAACGTTAGAACATGACATACGCTAGGTAAGAAATATCCCCTTAACTACTAAGCCAAAATAATAATCACGGTTAAGGTTCATTTTCATGAGTGAATATTATTTGGTAAATACATTGGTGGTATAGAAGATTAATTAATATAAAATTCAAATCTCAATATGCTTTTGACATATAAAATTAAAGAAAAATGTAAATGCACCCGTTAAATTTAAGTCATTAAGCCATTTAAAATTATCCAATTCATAAATCCATTTTTCTTCCGCTGGATGCCACTATAAATCATTTCTCTTTCGCGTGACAAGTCCCTCTCATTAGTTTGACAGGAAATAAAAGTGATTAAAATATTGCAACAAAAAAGAAAAGCCTTATGAAAATGAAATGCGTCCCAACATTAAATCTCAAAATTTCCAAATGCTAAAGGGTACGTAAAAGTTATTTACGGGTAATTTCTATTTTTAAATCTGAGAAAATATTTGTAAACAACCCAAAGTTGAAAGAGCATATTCATATTTTTGGCCAACTATGGTTGATCAATTTTTTTTTTTTTTCTAATAAAGGTTTTAGATTCAGAAAATTTTCCTGCTTATAAATCATTTTTGTTATAAAAAAACAATTTTAGGTATGGAAATTATTTACCAGATAAAGCAACTACGTCAATGGTATCAAGTCCTCGAGCGGCAAACTTGGCTGCGATGTTAGCGAGGCCATCTCTAGGGCTAGGGATCTTCTGGGCCTCCGCGCGATTTGCTGTCCTGCTGTCTCTTCTTCCTAACTGAACTTCCCATGTTGGACCTCCACCCTGCATTAGAGCACGCGCGTCATCTTCAGGGCGGGCCACGTTTGGCTACATGTCTCTCAATTTTTTTTAAATATATATAATATTAAAATTTTATATTATGTATTTTATTAACATTTCTAAAAAAATTAAATCCACTAAATCTACATAAATATTATATAATAATTTTTCTATTATTATTTGATACACTAAATCTCTATAGGTATTATATATAAAACTCTTACAAAAATATTATTATTATTGTTGTTGTTGTTATTTTTTATTTTCTTTCTCTTCTCTTCTCTTTTATTTATTTATTTATTATTATTTTTTGGGTGTAAGCTTTAAAAGTGTGATACCTACACATTCAATCTTCAATTTTTAGCTTAAAATAATTTTAAAGTTTAATTTGAAATTTAGAAGCTCAACTATATCACTTTAGTCTTAAATGCTAAATTATTAACTTATAAGAATATTAGTTGTACTATAATTTTATTATTTATCACTAATAGAAGTAAAAAAGTAAATTTATTTATAAGAATATTAATTGTGCTATAATTTTATTATCTATTACTAATATAGAATTAAAAAATAAATTTGTAATTAGCATTTTATTTAAATAATATACTATAAATGTACAAATTTTTCACAAGATATAAAATTTTTAAAGAAAAAATTGACATCAAATTAACAATCTTTATGTAAATATCATATTCTAATTTTAATCAATAACTTCAGAAGATTTATTATCAAACTTAAAAAAATAAATTAAAATTTTAGTTTATCATCTGAGATATGACAAGCACAATTACAAAAAAGACTATGTCATCTCCATCCTCCAAAATTGGGGTCCCGGGTCTGCGGCTATGAAATATATATATATATATATATATATCCTACTTAATAATAGCTACTCTTTCTTTCTAATTTTGATTTAATATTCCATGTTTAACAATTTAAAAGCTTAATTACCAAAGAAACCGAAACTTCGGCGGCGATGGCTAGAATGTCGGCGCAAGAGACGGCGCCGGGGCAGGCATTCTCGAGAGCTGTTTTAATGTCATCAATCACAGGAAATCCAGCTGCTGAATTCTTGTTGGGAACTGCATCCTTTTCGGACAGAATGCCATCAGCATTGTCCAGCAATATTGACCCATCACAGCCCTTGAATAAACCCACAACATAAAATTAATACTTAATTAACATGCAACATCGGTACCTAATTAACATGCAACATCACGAATTGAAAGAACGGATAGTAAATAACTAAGTGAAGAGTATATAATTTACAACAACAAAACAATCGTGGAAGTGAAGACGGACGAGTTTGGCTCCAATTCTCACGTCATTTAGAGCAGCTTGCTCAATCACACTACGTACGATGCTGAAAAAATCAGGGCATGTGTCATCGTAGAACGTGGAACATAGTTGACCGTTTGAAGCACAAAATAGCAGGGTAGTGGCCAATGAAAGGCTCAACATTGAAACCCAAAACGACGACATTAATTTCTTAACTCTTAAATTAAACAAATATCTGAAGGCTGCAAGGATGAGAATGAGATCGATAAAGCAGAATGAGTCGTTCTTATAGAGTGGACGTCGTAGTTTGTGGTGGGCGGTGGGGTAATTGACATCCCTTATTGGCTAAGTAAGCAACAAGAGTGTCATGCATCTCACTTTTCGTATTTGTTGGCTTTTATCTAGGTCAGGTCTTGTATCAAACACAATTGTGGTTCCTCCACATCTAGTAACGACACATATATTAGAACAAAATTCAATACTCAATGATTGTATATTATCTTCCTAGGTCGGTTTGCAAGTGAAATATTCACTTTATGGTCACAATTTAGCGATCACGCGATAAGGCAAAATTAATTAGAATTATGGTATTTACCATTTTTTATTAGAGTTAGGGTTGCGTGGGAGTCGTTTATTAATTTAGGGAGAAGGAAAAAAACAGGGGGCTGACGGCTAAATGAAGTTCATATGTTTTCTACTTGTTTTAGTGTCTACCCTTGCTTCTCAGGGAATGATCAAGGTTTTTGCATAACACAATAGAATTCTTCTTATAAGGGTAAAATTTTAAACACACTATCTATGTAAAGAAGTGGACTTTTAAAATAATTTGAGAAAAATACTAAATCCAAACAAAATAGGAAATATATATATATATATATTATCATAATTAAAAAAAAAAACAATAGAGCCTACCGCTGTCCTAATTAAAACACAATGAAAAATGATTTTTGGAAAGCATATCTATGGGTTTTGTCAATTCATAACTTCGTTGCTTTACTATCCTAAGATCTGGTATCCAGAGGCATCACATAACAGCATACTAAACAATATTATTCAATCCTAGCATTCAAAATATCATGATATATAAGGAGAAAATGCCAAAATTATGGTACACTAAATGCATCCTCTATCTTTTAAATGTTTATTTATACTTTGTTCTGGGTTGGATGTGTTCCTTAAGTACATTATTGCCTTAAAAAATTGAATTGGATCAACCAATTAAATCGATAAACTAGTGAACGATCATAAGTCTAGTCCTTAACCTTCAAACCAACCTTTTAGACTAATAAAAAATGGACTAAATTGGCCAAAACTTGATTTTTGGAAAATAAAAAACTTGGAGCTTGGGCCTTCCGACCCACTCCAGGCATGAACAAGAGGTTTGGCTTCTTGTTTATAAACTTTCTATCAACTATTCTCTTCATATATATTTGATGTAGGACATTTCACCCAACCCTATCTTCTTCTTCTTCTTGTTCTTCTTCTTCTTGTTTTGCTGCTGCTGCCGCTGCCATGATTCTTTAGCCCCTATAAAACAACCTCTCCTCATTACTCGTCCCCAAAATTTCACGCTTCCTCTTCTATTAACTTCACATGCCATGTTTCTTCTTCTATCATTACGATGAACATGCATTTCATTAAAGGGACCAACATGGGAGTCCCAAAAACCAAAGACCAAACACCATAAATCTCTTTGTTGGTCTCTGTGTGTCCAACATGTTCAACAAATGTGCTCCGATAAACTCATAGCAATGAAGGGCTTAAATCTCCATAGATAACTTCAAGGCTTTAGTATGCCAAAATCAAAACCGTCTTCTATGATTCTTTTTAGCTACAACAAAAAAACCAAGCATTTTAATTGAAAAAAAATAAAACAACCCAAAGAGGAGTAGAAGTAGAAACTTTTCAGATTTATAGATATGCCCAAACTCACCTTAGCAATAGAATTTTTAGGAATTTTGGTTTCCAAATCCATGGCATGTGCTCTTAGAAATTTAGAAGGAGCATTGATGTTGAAATCAAATACCCAATTGCAAAAGAAAAGTCCTTCCCAATTAAAGAATACAAAGGCAAAACACTATGATATATATAAATGAATTAATATGTGACGGTCTAAGAAATATGAAATAATAAAGTAACACTTAATTACTTATTCTGTTATTGTTAGTTGATTACTTTAAATTTAATTTGTGATTGTGGATGTTGTAATAAATATTTATTTGTTTGGATTTAAATATTAAGTCATGTAATCATATTTTACCTTTTAAAATCCATTAGTATTTGCATCTTGTTATTTGTTACATGAGATTTTTAATATATAAAATTAAAAATATGATATTTAATTGTTATAAGTTTGATGTCATATTGTTTAATTATAAATTAGTACTTTCACCAGTTAAATAACCAATTCAATTTTAAAAACATTATTATTGAATGAATCAATCTTTCTCGGTTATAGAAAGAGTTGTAAAGTAAGTTACCCTTTAAAAAAAATTTATGGAGTACAAATGGTATTATTAATATCATATCATAAGAATATTCTTTTAAATTATATATGGTTAGTTGCTAGTCGAAATAAACCAAAAAAAAAAAAGATCTAATTGATGTCACAATTGTCCCATAGTGTTGCTATGCGAATGGCTTAAAAATTATACATTTTTTAAAATTATGAATTTTAATAAAGCTGTCCCTAATTTTACTTTATTAAAAAAAAAAAGAAGAGAATAACACCCTTTCTTTAATATCTTGCAACCCAAGTTTTGTCCAGAGTCTAGTACATTCCAAAAGTTGGCACCCAATAGTTGCTTTCAAATCGGCAATTAATATTAGACCTAAATGGGTTTAATTTATATATCTTTTAAAAATTAAAAATCATGCAATTTGAAATATATATATATATATATATATATATATATATATGAAAATTTTTTATCATAAGGTTTAAGTATTTATTATTTAGTCAATTATTTAATTTTATTTAAATTCTAATATAATATTGTATAGTCGATCACTTAAAGCAAAACCATCAATTTTGTCATTCTATTTATTCACTTTAGTGTTATGTCTTACTAGTATCTTCTATTCTTTTACTGATTTTATTGTCAACAAGCGTTTTGCCATGTCTTGGCTTGATTCTTATGGAATTCGAGTATGGGAAAAAAATCTATAGGGGTATGGGGTAGAATGGGGTAGCTTACACCATGAGAAGATTTCTCACTAAATTTCATGATATTGGAGGAAGAAAACAAGAGAATGGTGGCACAAATTTTTGTGATACATTGGTGAGGGATTAGTGGGGGAAGTACTTTTTGCTAATTGACGTGGGATAATTCTGTCATTAATCCTTTGTTAATTCATGAGAGAATAACAAGATTAAGACAATTCCTTGCAACTTGCTTGATTCTTTAAAAAAAAAAAGTGCAAACTTTGGTGCTAAATATTGTGATGGATTGGCAAGAGATTAGCAGAACCAATTTCCCCTGTTAAACACATTCCCTCACCAATAATTTAGTGAGTGAGTAATGCCTTGCTAAATTGCCAGGGATTAGCAAGGATAGCCAAATCCCACACTAGTGGGTGCTTAACGAGGGATTAGATAGGGATATTTCCCTTACTAACATGGTAATAATTTTTTAAAATTAGTAAGGGAATTTGTCCTTGTCAATTCATCATATTATATGTCCTTCCTTGTTTCACTCTGCACATGCTCTCCCTCTCTCTCAATAACTCTAGATAAATGACAATAATAATAATAATAAAAATAATAATAATAATATTTTAGGGAATATTTTTGTGTCACCTTAAAATTTTAACTCATAATAAGATCCATAATGGTTAAAAAATTTAAGTGAGGAATTAAAAATAATGCTTATTAATATAAATAAGTTCCTTAAGGTAGAAAACAAAGACTAGTAGATTTTAGAATAATTGTGGAACTTAGAAATTTCTCAAAGAACCAGTTTGGTACTTGTCTCATATCTTTGGGAATACTTTTATTTCTCAAAATTTTAAAATTCATTGACCTTAAGAATTTAAAATTATAGGGTTCCTATTTAATATTTTTGTAGGCATAAACAATTTTCCTTGCATCTTATTATGATCATAATGAAAAAAATATCTTGTATCCACTCTTAGTTTTTTTTTCTCTTTTTCTCTTTTTCTCTTCTTTTTCTTTTTTCTTTCCTTTCTTTTGATATCTTCTTTGCTTATTCACTTGAAAAATGTTGTAGCCCATTTATTGTGCATTGTCCCTCTCCTCCTTCTTCCAATTGTTCTCCTATTAGCCATTCCTCGCCATGTAATGTCACCACTATTGTCTGGTTCTAATGGCTAGCTCATAATTTCTATCAGATGACGAACTTGTAGTTTCCATCTCCTTGTCATGGCAGTCGTGAAAAAGAGAGAACTAAAATGGTGAGGCCATTTTCTTGCTCCACTCATCCCCTCCTCTTTCCCTTACGCCTTGTGTGTTCTTTTCCCTTATATCTCTTTTCCTTTTCATTACATTGTCTTCCATTGGTGGATCAAAATATTATAGCTCTTCTTCTCCATTATTGATGTTGTGAGCAAGCTTCCAAATTGGGCCTTCCATTGTTTAATCTTTAAGGGGTGAAATTTACATTTTCCTTTTCACTCATTAAGCTCCATAAGATACCATCTAAGCCTAATTCGAATTATAAAGGTTTATCTTAAGAATCCTAGATTTAGGGTTTGTGTTGATGGTAAGAAAGTTAAGCTAAAATTAGAGCTTTAGGTTTTAGAGGGTGTATAGGGTAAATTGATAACTATAGATGCTAATTAAGTGTTTAAATCCTTACTTTTCTCTTTCTACCATTGTTGTTCTTGTAAAGTGCTAGTGGATTTTTGGGTAAACTACTCATAAGCGCTCATTGTCCATGGTCAACTCCATAAGGTAAGTTCTAAATCTCCATTTATAGTGTTACTATCAAGAAATGGGAAAAGGTTCCTTATTTAAAATGTAATAGTGGAAGTAGGAAGGATTTATTGAGTTGGGCTATGAAATTCTAAAATATAAACCTATGACCTTTAAACATAAATGAATTAGGAAAGTCAATTGGTTTGAAGTCATCTGATAAATAAATTTGTGTGAGACTAGAGGTGACGTGTTTGCAAATATAATATGTATACTCACTTTATGTTAGAAACTAAATAACAATAGACAACCATTAGTCTATGTGCTGTAAATTAGAACAAGGAGTTGTCCACTCTCTTAGTAATTTACTGTATTGAATTTAATAGAAATTCTAGTCAATTTCAAGCAAAATGATGGATGATTTCAATGAAGTGAACTTGGTAGAATTAGTTAATGAAAGTGCTCAATGATATGGAAATTTAAATTGGGCTTGCAAGAATAAGGTGATGTAGGTTCAATATAGGATATGGCTAATAACTAGTGAGTTCATCTTATATTCTCATAAATTAGACCATTTGTGGAAATTTTTAATATGAGGAAACTTTAGAAGTAATTCAACAATTTTTTAATGGTTGTCTATAGAGTTGAAAGAGGTAAAAATTAAGGATAAAGTAAGAATAGATTAAAGTGAACATTTCAATTAAAAATCATAGAGGAAACTATTACTAATTTCCAAGGGAAGTTACTTGGTTATGAATATGCTGTTTAAGCATTACATAAATAGAATGATCATGAGCTCTTATGAAGAAGCAAGAAATAATAATAATAATAATAATAATAATAATAATAATAATAATAATAATAATAATAATAATAATAATAATATTTTGCACCTTGGATAATTAGGAGACTTTGAGATTAACCTTATACCCAGGTTTTATTTGATCAGAAGTTATCAATATAACATCCATTTTGTGAGTAAATAAGGTCTCACTATATATTTTATGTTTTTTCATTTTCCTACCTTGCATTTAATAAAAACCATTTTTTTCACTAAGTTCTAAAATTTTAAGTTTGCATCAATGTTCAATTGAGAAGTATGTTAATTATATTAAAATGAAGTTATTTATACATATATGGAATCAATGGGAGTAATCCACGAAAAGTTTTATAAATCCTTTTGTTGGTTACAAATGAGGAATGTTTAAATACAATTTAAATTAGGGTAATTCCATACATGATAGTAGCATTTGTATGGAGAGACAAGAAATAAAACACTAGTTGTTAACAATATTTTTGTTAGTCCTTAGTGTGCCTTAGCTGATATTTAGCTAGTAAGGGGTATAATAAATTCTAACCTTGTGTGATGGCTATCACATATGGAATGAATGAATGTTATTTTATGTGAGTTGAACACTCTCGATGGACTTACATGAGCTGAGACTCAGAAAAGACTTTACATGAGCCTTATGTTTATAATGAATTGGTTACTTACTCATGTAGGCTTTGTGCCCATGACAACTATTTTGTTTTGAAATGGCCTGTCTAACAAAATTGTTTAAAAGAAAAAGTTTCTAAAAAATTATTAATTTAAAATTTCAAGTTGCATGCTTATTTTATGATTAATATTGCTTCTTATCAATTTATGATTTTCATAGTAGTAAAAGTTTATTGAAAATGCTTTTATGTTTGGAAGCTTATAATTGATTAACTTATAAAGAAGTATTGATTCCTAACCTTGAGATAATCTAAAGTACTTGCTACATTATTTTAACAAATGATTAATTCATTTATCATGTTTTTTTCTTATTTATTGATTCGATAAGTGGTGGGATGTTATTTACTTATCTAGTATTTTAAATAGTAGAGTCATTCTTGAGTCTTCCTTGGTGCCTTAGTGTGGACCATCCCTCAGTTTGGTCTCCCTTTCTTCGACCATGTGGGTAAAGTTTAGTTTAATGTATTTTGATTCATTACATTATTTACATCATAGATGTAGCTTGACACTACTCACAGGCAAGATCCTCTGCCTTATTATACTTGTTTAGAAGATAAGATTAAGAGTAAAGAATATTTTTGGTTGGAAGAACTTCAAGAGGTCCAAATTGGAGTGGAAATTCTGTTGAAATTTCTATAAATAAATGGAACCAAGGATCACTTATGGGTTTAAATGGAAGTATGGAAATTATTTAGGTAAATGACTCTTTAAGTATTTCTTATCCACACAACTACACTTTGGGAAATTAGGATAAAACTTATTTGAAAGATGAGGCTTACAAGGCAAGATTCGCCTTGTACACCATGCTAATTACACTTTAATTCCTGGGGTGTGATATATTTTCTCTTAGGTATACCCTTCTCCTTTTCATCTCTCTCTCTCTGTCTCTTTCTCTCTCCCCCTTTTCCTCCTAATCTTTCTTCCTTGCCTATTTGCATTTACTTATTCACCTTTCTAATGTAAGCATTGCTGTGCAAGGGCGATATTCCATTGTTGATGCTAGGGCTTGAAGCATTTCCATCAACAAGGGTGAATTTGCCTTTGTTATTCAAAGAATATTTTTTTTCTTTGTTGCTGCTAATATTTTTTCTTTTGGTATTAAACAAAGGTTTTAAGTTTCAATATAGTACCTTTGTTACCATGATTATTGCTAGTTATGCTCAAATTTGTTTCATTCCATAAAGCTTCACATATGAATGCCCTTTTTGCTCATTTTGGTTTGTCTAGTTATGGAGGAATAAAATTCTAATTAAATGATGGACTTCTTTAAGATCAATACATATTAGTTTTTTAGTTTCTATGGGTGGAATTATAAATATGTGGTTGTATTATGTATATGTATCTGTTTAAGCTATTATATGTTATAAAATTTGAGAGAGTTTATTTCTCGAAGAAAACATTATTGAAATTGCTACAGAAATCTTAAGGTTTAATTAAGTCATAAAGCAACCTTAGTTTCCTATTCAAGATTTGATACAAGTAAGCATAAGTATCATTCAAGGCATATGTATTAAATAGTTCCTTTTTCCTAAACTTAAACAATAGTTCTTATAGAAATGTCATATGTATAGTAAAGAAATTTATATTCACTCGCAGTTGTTGAATTGGTCAAGATTAGTGATTTTTGCTAGTTTGCAATATAATACCTACCAGATTGTCTCTCACAAAACTTTTAATCAAATTAATTAGTTTAGGAATAACAAAACTAAAATTATGATGATTGGGGGTTCGAATATGAAGTTACACTAATTAAACCGAATAATAAATCAATTAACAAAAATAAAACAAAATGAGATTCAATTAAAATGATGCATAACCAATCCAAAATTCTTCCCTTAATAATTTCCTATCCTTATCACCTAAAAATACCTCAGGTTTGACTTTTAATCCTTTAGTTATTTCAATTAATGTTTCTAAAATACTGTTCAGGATTTCAATTGGTTCGTATTGCTAATCAGAACGCAATTGCGCTTTTGTCAACAATACGAAGCCAAAATATTTCACACTTGACCAGAGACACATGCAGAATTTTATCGTGGTTTAGAATTAATTTAATTGATTAATCACCCGATTAAATCAAAACATATTCTTAGATAAATCAAACGAATCAGACTTCATGTAACAAAAATCATCTAATCAGAATGATAATAATTATACAAAAATAAAGAGAATAAAAATAAAATAAATTCTAAAATAAAAATTCAAACCAGAGTTCTATACAAATATGGATTCAAGTTCCTTATCAGGTTCAAACTTTGGATTGATCACTAAGAAAATTAGAAAGACATGGAAGAAGATGAAAATAAGAATAAGAAGTAGAAAAGATGGAATGTATTCTATGGTAATGTCTTCTCCTCTTTAAATAGGCGAAGTTGCCTTCTCCCATAAAAAATTTAATACAAATCTTGAAAGTAGTATCCAAATCCTTTTAGGATTTAATAAGATAATATCTAAATTTGGTAGGAGTCTTCTAACCTAATCCTTTTAAGAATCTTTTATCCTACAAAATACAATTGAAAAAATAATTGGGCCTCCGTTGGATAAATATAATAAAAATGCAACTAAAGCCCACTTAATATTAAATAAGTCCAAAGTCATCAAATTACCCATAATAATTTATCATTAAGACTAAATATGAGGAATATAAAATATAATAATGTTGAAATATCAAAGTGCTTGGTGAAAATTTTGGACGCTACATTTCGTTTTTCTTTTTTCTTTGAGTGCATATTTGATTAGGCTAGTGTAGCCTCAAATTTGTCATGCACTTAGGAGACCAAAGGGAAATGTTTTCCAAATTTTTGACTAATACAAGGCATGAGATTTTCATAGGTGCCATTAAGTTTGGAAAAGTGTTTTGTCAAATGGGAAAGTGTCATACCTTGTTGTAACAATGCTAATGATTTCCCGCACTAATGTGTTTTTTAAAATGATTTTTAGTAACTATGAACCTAATCAAAGTTTGATGATATAGAGAAGCGATTCCAGTCAAGTAACTATCAAGTTCGAAGATAAGGTTTATGCTTTCATTAAGTTGGCATGTGAACATGAATTATTTAGGCCACTTTCCATGTCTATGCATAAAGTGAAAGAACCTTATTAAGAGGGAGTTGTACTAAGTAGGAAAACACTTACATACTCATGGGTTTATGAAAAAGTACATCAATTGGACATCATGACAAGAGGAAAGTTAAGGAGACAGCGGTTCAACTACAGATGTTGTTAATGTCCAAGTAAAGAGCAAGAACCTTTATGTTGAAATAGTTATGGATGCATTGGATGATGATATGGACCATAATAATAAGGAGTTCAAAGTAAAACTAAATCAGTGATCATAGAAGTTCTTTAACTTATTAAGGGATGCTGATAGACCTCTATAGGCTGGTTGTGTAAAGCATAGAAAATTGATAACTGTTACTTAACTCTTGAATTTGAAGTTAAAGTTTAACATGAGTGAGAGTTGTTATAATCGTATGATAGTCATAATCAAAAGTATCCTTTTAGATTCAAAGAGGTTGTCAAAAACTTTTATAAATTTAAACAAATGGTGAATGAGTTAGGGTTAGGTTATATGAAGATATAACCATGTCCTAATCACTACATGTTATATTATAAAGAAAATAGTGATATGACTATTTGTTTAGTGTGTTAGCATCCTCAATTCAAACCAAAAGGCAGGAATGGAAAGAATCATAAGGATGTCTTATTATTGGTGTTGTGGTATTTTCTTATTATTTTGAGACTCTAGCTTTTATTTATATGTAAGAAAATTGCATGATACTATGTGTTGGCATTCATAGGGAGTTTGTGAGATTGAATCAAGTATCACTAATCTTTTAGGTGCAAAGATTTAGAAATATTTTGATGCTACCCATTCAATATTTGTCAATAAGACTTGAAATATTCAACTTAATCTTTGCATAGATGGGTTCCATTTGTTCAGTGCCTTAGCCATATTATATTTGTGTTGGCTTATTTTTTTAATATTCTACAACTTGTCATTTAAGATGTGTATGAGGAGGAAACACATCTTTCTTACGTTAGTAATTTTAGAACCAAAGTTACCTGGCAAGAGTTTGGATTTATACCTAAGAACCTTAATCAATGACTTAAAAGTATTGTAGGAGAATAGGGTCAACATATATAATATAGTAAAGAAGCAGAATTTTGACATAAGGGCAACATTGTTGTAGAACATCAGCAACTTCTTCACTTATAAGAGATTGTTTAGTTAGAGTATACATAAAAGGCTTGCTTGTCCCTATTACATCATTTATATTGAAGCATGGCTGAAAATGTTGTTTCATTGCATTGCCAGTATCTACTTCTTGAACATCCATTTCTCCATGATAGAAATTCATTTAAGAAACCCACATCAAAGAAGTATTTTTCACCTAATTGATTAAGAGAGATGGACATCTTTGATAGGGTGTGGCAACTAAAAGAGACTATGTTGGGGATGTAATGAAGTCTATATAGGCAATTTGGCTTTAGAAGGGATCACAACTAGTGAAAATGAGCATATTATGAGATTTGCCCTATTGATGCACAAACTTGATATGCAATAACCTTGTTGTCATGCACATAAAGAAGAATGTGTTTAACAATATCTTCAACACTGTTATGAACATACAGGGCAAGATAAAAGAAAATGCAAATGCAAATGCATGGGAAGATACAAATATGACTTGTAAATGATCGGCCTTAAACTTGATCAATGAGGGTGGGAAGTGTAAAAAGTCAAAGGCCAAATATGTTTTCATTGCCATAGAGATGAAGACAACTTGTAAATGGATCAAACAATTGAAATTTCCCAATGGATATGCATCCAACATTGGGTGCTACATAAACATGGATGATGGGAAAATATATGAAATAAAAAGTCATGATTGCCATGTGTTTAGATAAAGGTTAATTCTATTGTATTTTTTGACATGTTGTTAAAATCTATATCAGGAGCATTAGCTTAACCTAGCATCTCTTTTAAGGAATTGTGTGTGTTTGAGATTTAATTATTTGGCATGGAAAAGGTAGAAGGTTTCATTGTTGAAACAACTTCTAAGTTGGAAAAAATTTTTCCACTCACATTCTTGGATGTCATGGAACATCTGATTGTGCATGTGCCATGTGGGGCTAAGGTTGGAAGTTTTATACAATACAAATGAATGTATTCATTTGAGAAGTTTAAATGTTGAGTTTTGATGACCGAGCATAGTAAAAGATTTAAATATTTTTTGAAACCCACTAGGAGTTCTTGAGTAAAGTCATAAATTGGTTGATAGAATTCTTACCATTTTCATAAAGAATGTTTATTGAAAACAACAATAAGCAAACACGTAATCTCATAAACTTCTGCTCTTTGATCAAGCGTAGGAGCCTCACAAGTAATCTTCCTTCAATCTACAATTTGAAAATGTGAAGTATGTAGGAATCACCAATGTAGATTATCAAACCTACTTCTCTATGGTATGTACAAGAGCAAAATTAAAACTTTAATTCCTAAAGGAATTAGATGGAGCATGCATTTACCTTTTTATCTTTGCTAAAAGACTCTATCTCTGCTAGTGGCTTTTAGATTTTTGATTGATGTCTCATGCATAACCCAAGATGTTGTTGTTAAAATAACACTAGGGTTTAGTCACAATCATCTAATAGGCTATAACCAAACTAACAAAGAGTGAAAAGACTTATGCTTAAGTTATTGAGGCAACCTAATATATGACTTAGATTAATAATTAGTCTAAAAAAAAGGTAATATCGCTAAAGCCTAAAACGAATGTAATATTACTTTAATATTATAATATAATTCTAATATCAAATCAAACATATATATATAAGGCTATTTCCTTAGGATTTCTAGTCTTATTAGAAATCTTAATTATATGTTATATTAACTCCAATTTTGACTTACTCTTTGTGTGTGACCCATAAATTTTTATTACATTTGTAGTGATTCAAGGAAGAATCTTATTTTAGTATTACAAACAGTGAGCAATATCCAATAATACATCACTACCACCTAAGTAATAAGAATGTCTATGGTTTAATATGTCCAATTTATGACTAATATTCTATGTAGTATAGTCCTTTTATTTGGAAATCTAGATTGAACTTTATGCAAGAAATGTGTCATCCTTTTTATAATTCAATCTATATGTTTCTTGATCTCTAAGTAGACTAAATTAAAACAAATGAATTAATATCATACATTGATTCATATAAGCACGTCCATGCATTTATTAGCCCCACTCAATCAAAGTGCCCCTAGATATTACTCCTCCTACCTAGAAGAGACAAAATTCCTTTTAGATCACTTACATCTTTTTACATAATTTATGATATGCTTAATCAGTGCCTTTTAGGCCATCTTTATTAAAGATGACATCAGACAACATCAAGGCATATGATATTTCAAGTATGAAACTATAGTGATTTTAGGTCAAAGGACCATGTACATCATGGTTACTATGAAAATTGCTTATGACACTCCCTAAATGATCCACGTAGCATTCTCATAGTGGGTTATTCAGTACATTTGTTTTCTAACATACACCTATATAATGATTTGATATCTCATATCTATAATTATGGTCATTAGCCAATGTATATACTAGTCACACTATATTATTGCTATTTCAATTTATAATAATACTCAATTAGGGACATTTTAAGAATAATAAATTATTTTAGGGATAATTAATATATTTATTTATATTACACAAATATAAAGTGAAATATAATCATTGAAATGCCTTTATAAACAAAATGTAATAAAATGTATGAAGAGAAAAAAAAATCATCTTATGATTAGCTTTTAGGGCATACATTAACAGTATGTTTTAACTAAAGAGGAAGGTGAAAAACAAAGCTAAAGTAAGGGCTCCATTTATGAGGCATACTTATTGGAAGAGATCTTTAACATTGCCTTGCTGTATTTTGAGCCACACCTTCAAGTTAGGTGCATTTAGGTTCCTTGAAATAATGATGGTAGGGATGACACTTCTGGTCAATGTTTATCCAATTTGCACATCCTTACCACTCCATCACATAAAAGCTTACGCGAGGTTCGTTATGGACTTAAAGCTTTCTATTGTCGAGACATATGTTCTAGTTGACTCATTACAAAAAAAAAAAAAAAAAGAAACTAGGGTTTAGCCATGGTTTTTTAGTAGCTTTAGCCATGTTTTTAACTATGGCTATGTTGTTTAGCCATGGTTACAAAAATTCATTACTAAAACATCTTACATAGAGGCTTTAATCATAGTTTTAATTAACTATTAGTGATATTGTGGCTAGGGCATTGTTTAGCCATGATTTTTATAATTATGGCTACAACATAAGTTAGCCACAATTATTGTGAAACCATGGCTTAGTCATGGGTTTTATAATTATGGCTACACCACATGTTATCCATGATTATTGTGAAACTGTGGCTTAGTCACAATTTTGATAATCGTGACTAAGCCATGGTCTAGCCACGATTATTGTAATCATAATTATATTTATGTATTTTAAAGTGGTAGTTTTAACCATTGTTACATATTTTTTTTATTATAAATATATGATTTTGTCCAATCGTTTTTTTTCCCATAAACTCGTAACAATAATTTTTAACTAACATATCCAGCAACTAATTCCTAATAACAAAACAATTTTCAACCAACATATCCAATGACAACAACCAACTTTTAGTAACAACAACCATATGCTATTAAAAATGTAAATAGTTTCATATTCCATTAATTTACAAATAAGCTAACACAAATGTAATTGTAAAGTCTATTAAAAGAAGATGTCCATTTTTATGAAGAATGGTTATCATTAACAGATGACTGTTTGCTATTCCAATCACTTAGTTCTTAAAATTCAAAACAAAATATTATTAATAAGAAAATAAATAAAAAAACAAAAAACATTCATTTGCATTATTCAACTAGAATAGCAATTTAGAAAATTACTCCTCAAACTTATATAGTTGCAAGCTTTAGTAGCAATTTAACTTGAAACTTTTTTAGTATGAAAGCCATAGTTGCTTCTATTTGTCACTGTTGCTCATCTCTGACAACCATTTTATGTTTTAAATTGAGCGATCTTATTTTGCAATTCTATGTAAGAAGGCCTAGATGATGAACTCCTATGAGTTTGACGTTTGAATACTTAGGACAGGCAAACACCTAATCTTATGCCTCGAACTTGACCACAGTGCTTTTTGCTTCCCAAAACCCTAACCAATAAATCATCACTCAAAATTTCTTAGGAAAAAGAGTCCTTAGTGTAACAACCAAGATTTCTAAAAATTTTCTAAGTCTGCTAGCTATAGTCAGGACCCCTGTTAGCTATAGCGAATGCACCTATTCATTATCGCGAGTTCTAGCTAGCTATAGCGAATGTACTAGCTCGCTATAGCAAGAATGCAATTCGCTATAGCGAGTTCGAGTGTTCCATACAAAATCTAGGGGATTTCTCACAATAGCACACGCCGTAGCAAGAACAAGGACCTGGGACTGATAAATGCTCACCGTAGCAAGGATTATTTTTCACTATAGCGAGAGTTGGTCCGGAAAAAGCATGAAAAAAGAGAATTTTGGTTCTTAAAGAGTCTAAATTCCTCTCTCTTCCTCTGACTAACTTTGGGCTATTTAAAACTTAAAGGAGCTATGCTTAAGAGAGTGAGAGACAAGGGAAATTCAAAGAGAGCCAAGAAAGAACAAGGAGAAAGGTAAGAGAATTCTTGAGGTTTAAGCTCATTTCTTTGACAAATTCATTTTTCTTCTTCTCCTCTCCCTTTTCATAGTCTTGGCCATTGAAATTGTTTTGTTTTAAGCCATGTGCAGAGGGGAAAAGTTGAGAAATTCCTACAGAAGAGTAAGGCAAAGGGGGAAAGGTTTTAAAGAAGCAAGGAAACCAAGGTATGATTCATAATTGCTTTTGCTCTTCTTCCCTTGCTCTTCATGTGTGATGTTTCGATCAATGAGAGAGCTTGACAGAGAGAGGAAGTTCTGATCTAGAACAAGTATGAAACCCTTGAATTAGAGTGTGAGAGGCTTGGAAATGCAAAAGAAAAAGAAAGAACAGCTTGTGAACTGCAAAAGGGAGCAACTAGGGGTTGGTGAACACTTTGTAATTTTTGTTTCAATGAATGAATTCCCTAGCCTATGTGAGTGTTTCATTGAGTATTTAAGACCCCTAAGAAGCTTCCCAAGTGCTTCCTCTTCAAGCAAGATTTAGAAGCTTCATTAAACTTTTTATGGAACAAAAATGGAATCATAGACTAAGTATGCTTTTTAAGTGTGTGTGTGTGTGTGTGATGTCTTGGCTTGTTTCAAGAGTGTAATTGAGTGTTATTTGTTATGTTTAGGCCAAGGAACTCAAGCTCCATCTAGTTGAGTTTTGTGAGACTAAGAAGGGAAAAGAGAAGTTGAAAAGGAAGGATTGTGTTTAACTGCCGAGGTAGATTTTCACTCTTTCTTGTTGCATTCTTGGATGTATGATGGTCATTATATGCTTGTGTGTGCACTTGTCTTGTGAGACATGCCATTTGATGTTGCCTTGATACATTGGTACCAATATGCTTATATTTTGGGTTGTAAAAATTGCGTTTAAAGGGTGAGATGGTGCCAAAAGTTCCTTGTGATGGGTGAGATAGAGCTAAAAGTCTCTAGTAATGGATGAGATAAGGCCAAAAGTCTTATGGATGAGTAAGGCCAAGTCAAAAGTCCCTAGACTAAAGGTAAGACCAGTCCAAAAGTCTCAAAAATTAGGTTAAGTCTAGACCAAAAGTCCTTAGAGCTTATTTTTGGCATTGATATGATTTTTATGGCATGTAAATTATATGTTGAATGATTTTTAATGGTTGAATGCTTACTTGCATGCTTTGACATGTTTATATGTTTTGATTGGTTCCTTGAATGAGTGTATAAGTTATTAAGATTCTTAGAATCTCACCTCCTTCTCTCTCCCATCTTAACATGTTAGGTGGAGCTCAAGGAGACCACGGTGCAAGTCAAAGAGCTTAGTTGAGTATACTTAGTTAATTGTATAGCTTTTTTTAGTTCTTTTGATGTAAAGAAGTGCTAAAATATATATTTATATATTATTTTTTACATGTAAACATATAAACAAGTCTAAAGGCATGCATATGTGATGGATGAACTAATTGTAAAACCAAAGCAATGAGAATGCAAGTTTTGGGTACTTGGTAGCCCATTCCTAGATGTGTATTCTTGTGTGTAGCATAGTGAGTTAGAGATGCACGATAGTTTGGACCATTTGGGCAATTCATATGTGATGTATTAGTACTTTTAAACTTGTCCAAGAGTTGCCAAACACAAAAAGGGGTCATTTGGACTAAAAAGTTATATTATAAGAAGCAAAAATGACCATATTGGTAGGTTGTGTCACTTTTTGTCTAAATAAGCTCTCCTTGATCTAAAATATAGCATGCATTTAAATCTTGTTAAGAGATTTTTGGGAAGCTAAAATGAAAAATATTTAGAGGTCTATGGAATTTTTGGCAAATTTTTAAAGTTGAAAAATTTTCTAGTTTTAGTTAGTGCATTGTGTAATTAGTTTGAAAATGAATTTGTATCATTTATGGGACAAATGATGTCCAATTGCTATGAAATTTAACAAAAGGAAATTAGACATTCACAGTAACCTATAAAAATTAGAAGCACCTCAATTAGAGGTCTGTAGAGGGAGAAATAATTTTATGAAATTCTATGTCAGCATTAGGGATGCTAGCCGACCTTGGCTACTATTCCATCCATTTTTAAGCTCCAAAAGCTACTGAACTGGTTTGAAATTAATTTTTTCCTCT
This sequence comes from Erythrophleum fordii, assembly GCA_032878935.1. NCBI lineage: Eukaryota > Viridiplantae > Streptophyta > Magnoliopsida > Fabales > Fabaceae > Erythrophleum > Erythrophleum fordii. The sequence continues at coordinate 38,286,658 of JAVQMF010000055.1, read as the reverse complement.
AGTTAATATCTGTAGCTTTCTAAATTGGTATACTTTTCCTAGATTAGATTTTTGTGAAATTAGTTATGAATTTTTGAAATTCATATTAAAAATCTATATCAGAAAGACTGGGCAGTTTGACCTTTCAAGTTTTTCTATTGTCAAACATGGTACAAATACTGTGAATATGGTTTGAAATTATTTTTAGTATAAATTTAACATCCAAACCTTTCCAAAAAAACTATGATTTGCTTGCTTTTCATTTTTTTTAAAATTATTTATGATTTTTCAAAGTTGGAGCCAAAAATCTGACTTTTGTACCCGTGAGAGAAATTGCATTTTTTTGGTTTTTAGCTTCATATCCATGGTTTATGGATTGTTTTATCCTATGTATGAGTTGTATGAATGATGTTTGAGTAAAGAATATGATTGATGGGTTCACACATCCTACAAGGCAAAGTATGACTGTTAAAACCTTAACATAATACATTTTTACTCTTTTTCTTTGGAATTTCATGGAATCAAGCCTAAATGGAGATTAGTTTAGATTAACACACTATGGTGTTACATATTTGATATTAGAGCAAAGGTTCAAGTACTTTTGCTTATTGTTTGGCTCTTGAAGTGCATTGTTGGTTACATTAAAGTGTGAATTGTCATGAAAGTGATTAAGTACACATGTATATATGCTTGAGATACAACTGTGAATTGAAGGTTGTTACTTCTTTTCAGACAAATGGTTGAGACTAGATAGGACAGGGGTAGAGGCAGGCCGTCCAGGGCTCAGAGTGTAACAACCGGGAAAAAGAAAAGAAAAGGGAAAAGAAAGGAAGTGAAAGCTGAAAATTTTCAGAATCCAGAATTTCTGCCAAGTCCTCTCGCAATAGCGAGAAATAGTCTCGCTACAGCGAGAGTGCTTGTTCGCAATAGCGAAGGCGATTCTAGCTATAGCGAGTGCTGGCAGCAGTCCATACAAAAACCAGGGAGTTGCCCGCTGTAGCGTGCGCCATAGCGAAAGTGAGGTCTGGAACTGACGCGAGTTCGCCATAGCGAATGGTATATCTCGCCATAGCGAAGGGAACTGACACGAGCTCACCGTAGCGAAGGTTACACCTCGCCATAGCGAAGCCAGATTACACGAGCTCGTTATAGTGAAGGTTAGTTTTCGCCGTAGCGAGAGTCAGTCCGGAAGAGAGTAAATAGCGAGATTTAGACTTCATTAAACGCCCAAACTCATTTTTTCTCTCATTTCTGCCCTAGACTTCAACCCAAGGAGAGAAAGAGGCATGGAGAGTGAGAGAGATCAAGAGAAGGAGGAAGAGCAAGGGAAAGGTAAGGAAACTTCCCCCATTTCTCTTTAGATTTCTGATCCCCTCCCTTTGCCCTCTTTTCCTACGGTTTTGTTTGTAAAAATGGATGGTTTTTGGGCATGGGTCAGAAGAGGGAAAGTGAAAAACACCTTTGAATCTTTGTGTTTTCTTTGAAAATGTTGTTTTCCACTACCATGGGAGCTTGAGAGAGAGAAAGGGTTGATGGCATTCTAGAGAGAGAGAGAGGACTCTAGGTTCTGGTATGTAGGAGAGTATGATATGATGATTCCATGTTGAGAGAGTAATTCCATGCTCTTTAATTGTGTCTAGGCTCAAGTGAAACACCTCCATCAAGGTGTGATTGTGAACCTAAGGAGGGAGAGGAGAAATTGAAAGGAAAAGCTAGTGTTAACTTTGGCTCATAAGGTAGCTCTCTTTTCCACTCTTTCTTGTTGCATTCTTGGATATGATAGTCATTGTATGATTATGTATATGCTTATTGTGTGGAATATGCCATATGCTATTGCTTTGATGCATTGATGCCAATATGCTTGTGTGATGAATTGTGAGAATTGCTCGGGTGCGGTAGTGCCGAAAGTCCCATGAGATGGGTGAGGTGAAGCTGAAAGTCCCTTGAGATAGGTGAGACGAGGCCAAAAGTCTCAAACGAGTGAGGCCAAGTCAAAAGTCCTTAAACTCGGGTGAGGCCATCCAAAAGTCCCTAGACTCGGGTGAGGCTAGACCAAAAGTCCCTAGAGCTTAATTTTGGCATTGTTGTGATTTCCATAGCATGTACATCGTGTGTTGGTTGTTTGAGAATAGCTAAGTACTTATTCACATGCTTTGACTTGTTATATGCCTTGATTGCTTACTTGATTGAGTGCATGAGCTACTGAGATTCCCTGAATCTCACCCCTTCCCCTCCCAACTTAATATGCTAGGTGGAGCTCAAGGAGAACCGAGCACACACCAAGGAGCCTAGAAGCATGTATAGGAGAATGTTAGTTTTATTTTGATATTTTGATGTAAGTTTGATGTAAAGTGGTGCCAAGTGAATATGCGCCCACTATTTTTGAGTTGTAAAGGTTGTAACAAGTGTAAATGTATGAAAGGATACTGTATGAACTATGTTTATAGCCAAATGAATGGAAATGAAGGTTTTGCCCCTTTTGTGGAATGAATGCAATAGTGTATATTTGGCCGTAGCATAGCGAGATTTGAATGTATGTTGATTTGGACCACATGGACTTGTTAGATAGACTATTTTTATGCTTTTAAACTTGTCCATGAGTGGCTAGAGTGTGTGAGAGGCTATTTGGATCCGTTTTGGACCTTTGGGGTGCCAAAACTGGCATTTTTGAGAGCTCCGTCAAAGTATGACTGGATGAGCTCCTCTTGCCATGAAACTTGGCGTGCTTCTAGGGTTTGTAGAAAGCTTCTTGAGAAGCTAAAGTTGGTAATTTTTGGAGGACTAGAGAATATTTGGGGAATTGTTGAATTTGGAAAAATTTAATGGATTGGTCATGTACTGTTCATCTAAACCAGAAAAGGAAATATGTGGCACTCATAGACCAAATGGATTCCAAATGTGGTGAAATTTTATACACATAAACTAGAAAACCAAAGTGACTTATAAGAACTAGAATCACCTAAATCGGAGGTCTGTAAAGGGAGATTGGATCGTCTGAAGTTCTGTATCAGCATCAGGGAGCTTATCTAACCCCCGTCACTGTTCCATCGGTTTTCAAGGTGTAGGAGCTACTGAACTGATCTGGACTTATTTTTCTCCTCTAGTAGACATCCGTAGCTTTCTGAATTGGTATAATGTGCCTAGATTGGATTTTTTTGGATTTAGTTATGAATTTTCAAAAGTCATGACAGAAAGCTACACCAGAAACAGTGACAGCTAGACCTTCCTCCCATTTTTGATGTCAAACTTGGTCCAAATGCTGAGAATTTGATTGGGAATGATTTTTAAGGTAAAGTTAACACTTAGAGCTTTCTAGAAAGCTAAACTTTGCTACATTCTCATTTTTTTATAATTTCTTATGATTTTCCAAAGTTAGAGCCAAAATAAGACTTTTGGGCACAAGTGAGAAAAGTGCATTTTCTGGTTTTTGGCTCCATACTTGTGGCTTATGCTTTGTTTTATGCTATGTATGAGTCGTCTACATGGAGTTTGAGTTGAGGATGCTTGAGATGGGTTCACAGGACCCACGGGGCAAAAGATGAGTGTATGAAACCCCGGTTCATAGTATGAAAATGCCACGGATTGGTGTTGATTCTTTGGAAATCATATGGAACCGAGCCCAGTGAGAGGCTAGGTAGTGGTAGTAGATTAAGGTGTCACATTTTTGGTATTAGAGCAATGGTTCAGGCACTTTTGCTCAATGTTAGGCTCTTGAATGCTATGTTTTGCTAGTGTTTGGTGTGAATGGTCATGGAAGTTGTAGCATCCATATGCATATGTGTTGTGATAGTGTTGTGAACTGAGGATTGCTACTTCCTTTCAGACATGGTTGAGACTAGACGGGGCAGGGGTAGAGGCAGAGGCAGACTGCCCAGGGCTCAGAGAGATGAGCCAGAGATTCCTACTGAGACTAGGGTTCCTCTGCAGGCCATCATGGATAGACTTGACCGGTATGAGGCCATGATGGGCCAGCATCAGGAGATGCTGGAGCAACAGAGATACATTGCCCAGCAGCAGCATGATATGATCATACATTTGCAAAACACCCTGGCTAGGCAAGAAGAAGCCAGAAGGGATGCCCCTGGACCTCAACCATCTACCTCCAGCATTCCACCTGTACCTCCCCAGGAGCTTGCTGCTCCACAGACCCAGACGCCTATCCAAAAAGTGTTGAAGCAGTTTAGGCATAACAATCCACCCTCGTTTGACGGGGAATTGATGCGGATAAGGCGGAGGCTTGGGTGATGCAGTTTAAGAAAATATTCTCAGTGATGGATTGTACCACTGAGCAGAAAGCCCAGCTAGCCACCTTCATGCTAGAAAAGGAAGTTGATAGATGGTGGGAGAGTGCGAAACCCCTGATGGAGACCAAGAATATATAGATCACTTAGGAGACTTTCTTGGTCGAATTTTATGAAAAGTATGTCCCAAGTTCAGTGAGGAAGAAGAAAGAGATGGAGTTCATGGGCTTGAGACAGACGGATGAGATGACTGTGGACCAATATGTGGCCAAGTTCATAGAGTTGTCTCGGTATTCCTCTTACCTCCAGAGGTATGATGATGAACCCTGGAGATGTGAGCAGTTTGAGACTGGTTTGAGGCCCCTGATTAGCGACAGAGTCACTCCACAGCGGATCAGGAAGTTTAATACTCTTGTGGAGGTCAGTAGGATGATTGAGACGATTGGGAATGATTTTTAGGGTAAAGTTAACACTTAGAGCTTTCTAGAAAGCTAAACTTTGCTGCATTCCCATTTTGCTACAATTTCTTATGATTTTCCAAAGTTAGAGCCAAAATAAGACTTTTGGGCACAAGTGAGAAAAGTGCATTTTCTGGTTTTTGGCTCCATACCCGTGGCTTATGGTTTGTTTTATGCTATGTATGAGTCATCTACATGGAGTTTGAGTTGAGGATGCTTGAGATGGGTTCACAGGACTCACGGGGCAAAAGATGAGTGTATAAAACCCCGGTTCATAGCATGAAAATGCCACAGATTGGTGTTGATTCTTTAGAAATCATATGGAACCGAGCCCAGTGAGAGGCTAGGTAGCGGTAGTAGATTAAGGTGTCACACAGAGAGTTGAGCCAGAGGTTCCAGTTGGGTTTGAGGATCCTCTCTAGACCATTATGGAGAGACTTGATCAGTGTGAGGACATGATGGGCTAGCAACGGGAGATGCTGGAATAGCAGAGGTGCATTGCCTAGCAACAGCATGACAAGATCATATAGTTGCAAGATAACTTGGCTAGGTAAGAAGAAGCCAGGAGAGAAGCCTTGTACCTCAGTCATCCACTTCTGACATTCCACCTGCACCTCTCCAAGAGCCTGCTCAGACCTAGACGCCTATTTAGAAATTGTTGAATCAGTTTAGGAAGAATAGTCCACCCTCTTTTGACGGGAAGTTAGATGCGGATAAGGTGAAAGCTTGGGTTATAGAGTTGGAAAAAATGTTTTCAGTGATGGATTATACCACAGAGAAAAAAGCTTAGCTTGCCACTTTCATACTACAAAAAGAAGTCGATAGATGGTGGCGTAGCACGAAACCCCTGATGGAAACCTAGAACATACAGATCACTTAGGAAAGTTTCTTGGTAGAGTTTTATGAGAAATACTTTCCTAGTTCAGTGAGGAAAAAGAAAGAAATGGAATTTATGGGCTTAAGACAGACTAAAGAGATGACTGTTGATCAGTATATGGCCAAGTTTATTGAGTTATTTTGGTATTTCTCTTACCTCCAAAGGTATGATGATGAGCCCTGGAGATGTAAGTAATTAGAAACTGGGTTGAAGCCCCTGATTAGTAACAAGGTTACTTGACAAGGTTACTCCATAGTAGATTAGAAAGTTTAATACCCTTTTGGAGGTTAATAGGGTGATTGAGAATAACCTGTGATCTATCATGCCTGCTGTGGCTTCAGTTAGTTATAAGGGGGCTTCATAATTGAAAAGACTGAGACTAGAAGAGGGCTCTAGCATGACACCTAGCACCAAGAGGAGAGGTAAGGTGCCATGGAATAGAAGGCCATAGAGGGGCAAGCAGATGTTGCCTCCTCGGAGCTAATCATCTACCTAGTAGTCTCTAGTGGCATGCTTCAGGTGTAGGAAGCTGGGGCATATTGCTAAGAATTATCTCAGATAGATATAGCGCTTCTTCCCAGGCTATAGAGTTAAGGCCAAGTGTTCGCCCTCACTCAGTAGGAAGCAAGTCCGTCTCTTAATTTGATCCGAGATACGCTGATAGTGAATGGCTTTCTTGTAGTTGCTATGTTTGATTAGAGTGCTAGTCACTCATTTATATCCTATGATTGTGTGAGGTAATTGGGTCTGGTTGCTAATACTTTGTCGTTTGATTTATCTATCACTACACCCACTGGAGGCTACATGGTTACTTCCTATACTTGCTTAAATGTCACTATTCAATTCAATCATTATCATACCACTATTGATTTGATTTGTATGCCTTTCCATAGTATTAATTTAATTGTTGGTATGAACTGAATAGTTACGAATAATATGATACTTAATTGTGAATACTAAATAATTTTCTTACTTGCTTGTGGGACCATACCTAGGGTAGAAGTTGAGTTATCCTTTATGACTATTGCCTAAGTCGAGAGACATTTAGAGCATAGATGTCAAAGGTTTCTAGTCTTTTTCTTTATTCAGGCTGAGGTAAAGAAAGAAATAGAGGAGATCCCAGTTGTCAGAAAATTCCTGGAGGTTTTCCTTAAAGATTTTAAATTCAATGGTTTACCACCTGAGAGAGAGCTAGAGTTCCCTATAAATATAGTACCTGGGGTTAGACCAGTATCCAAGGCTTCTTACAAGATGGCTCCCATCAAGCTCATTGAGTTGAAAAAGCAGATAGAGGAATTATTAGAGAAAGGGTTCCTATGCCCTAGTGTTTCATCTTGGGGAGCTTTGGTGTTATTTGTGAGAAAGAAGGATGGTAGCTTACGATTGTGTATAAATTATAGAGAGTTGAATAATGTTACCATAAAAAATAAATATCTTTTTCCTAGAATTGATGATTTGTTAGATCAGTGGCTGAGGCATCTGTATTTTCCAAGATAGATCTTAGATCTGGCTACCACCAGTTGAGAGTGAGAATTGAAAACATCTCTAAGACGTCCTTCAAAATGGGATATGGGCATTATAAGTTCCTTGTGATGCCATTTGGGCAGATAAATGCGCCCACTATGTTCATGGATTATATAAATAGGATATTTAGACCTTATCTAGATCAGTTTGTGACGGTCTTCATTGATGATATCCTAGTGTATCTAGATCCTTTGAGGAGCACCAGAGGCATCTGAGATTAATCTTAGAAACTCTGAGAGATAAGAGGTTATATGCCAAACTTAATAAATGTGAGTTTTGCCTAAACAAAGTGAGATTCTTAGGTTATGTAATATCACGAGAAGGGGTTATGGTTGATCCTCATAAAGTGGAAGCTGTGCTATAATGGGATAGACCTAGAACGATCACTAAGGTTAGGAGTTTCCTAGGTTTGGCAAGGTATTATAGATGATTTATTTAGGGCTTTTCTCAGATGGCCTTACCACTAAAGAGATTGACTAAGAAAGAGACAGCTTTTGTGTGGGATGATAGATATGAGAGGAGTTTCTAGGAGTTGAAGCTTTGTTTGATCACTGCCCATATACTGATTATCCCTGACCCTAGTAAGCAATTTGTAATTTATTATGATGCCTTAGGCAAAGGCTTAAGATATGTGTTGATGCAGTAAGGTAGAGTAGTGGCATATACCTCTAGGCAGTTGAAGCCTCATAAGGAGAATTATTCCACACATGACCTAGAGTTAGCCGCTGTAATGTTTGCTCTTAAAATCTGTAAACATTATTTGTATGGTGCTACCATAGAGTTCTATAGTGACCACAAGAGTCTGAAATACCTGTTTGACCAAAAAGAATTGAATATGAGATAGAAGAGATAGATGGAATTCCTGAAGGATTATGGTTATACCTTGAAGTATCATCCAAGCAAGGCCAATGTAGTGGTAGATTCCTTGAGTAAAAAGTCCATCCATGTAGCCCATATGATGATTAGGGAGCAAGAGCTCCTAGAGAAATTTAGAAACATAGACCTTTCCTGTTAGGTGGTATCGAGTAAATTGTGTCTGAGTGAAACCCGAATTGAGAATGAGTTGATGACCCAGATCTTAGATGCCCAAAGAGAGGATGAGTTACTGAGTCAGGTCAGGAATGAGATATCCCAAGGTAAGACCTTAAATTGTAAGATGTCTGATGATGGTATGATAATATACCAAGATAGAATCTATGTGCTTAGACGGAATGAATTGAGAGAAAGCATTTTAAAGGAGACACATAAGAGTAAGCATATTATCCACCCAGGTGCCACCAAGATGTATCAGGATTTGAAAAGGATTTTTTGGTGGCCAGGGATGAAAAATAACGTAATGGATTACGTGGCTAGATGCCTAGTGTGTCAGAGGATAAAAATAGAGTATCAAAGACCTGCTAGATTGTTACAACCCCTAGATATCCCTGAGTAAAAATAGGATAGTATAGCCATAGATTTTGTTATGGGGTTACCCAAGACATTATCTGAACACGATGCTATTTGGATAGTTGTGGATAGACTAATAAAATCTACATACTTTTTAGCTATTAAGGCTACTCACACAATAGATAAATTAGCCCAGTTGTATATCAGAAAAATAGTGCGATTTCACGGAGTATCCAATAGCATAGTTTTAGATAAAGACCCTAGATTCACATTGAACTTCTGGAGGTCATTGCAATATGCCTTAGGGACTAGGTTGCAGTTTAGTACTGCATATCACCTCTAAATAGATAGTTAGATTGAGAGGACCATTCAGACCTTGGAAGATATATTGAGGGCATGTATGTTAGAAATAAGGGATAACTGGGATGCGTATTCAACATTAACAGAATTTGCATATAATAATAGCTACTATTCTAATATTCAGGTGGCCCCTTATGAGGCTTTGTATGGGAGAAAAAATAGATCCCCTTTATGTTAGGTTGAACTAAGTGAGAGGAGTTTGATAGGACCTGAGATTGTGGACTAGATCACTCGACAGATAAAATTGATTAGAAAGAAAATTCTCATGGCCCAAAGTAAGTAGAAAAGTTATGTCGATAAAAGAAGAAGGCCGTTAGAGTTTAAGATTGAAGACCATGTGTTCATCCAAGTGTCTCCAGTGACAGGGGTGGGTCAGTCAATGAGGGTAAGGAAGCTCAGTCTTTGGAATTTCATGGAATCAAGTCTAAATGGAGATTAGTTGAGATTAACATGTTATGGTGTTACACTTAGCTTGAAATATAGTAACTCGTTCCTACAAATTCAAATAGAAAGTAATAAATTAGTTAAATAATAAAACCTTTCAATAAAATCAGAAGTTAGCACACATATCATTTAAATATTTACATAAACACCTTTAATTTTGTTGTTGACATAAGATCTATCACCATGTTTATGGACTGCAATCTACACATGTCCTCATATAATTAGGCCCCCATACTTAGCATCTTTCAAATTTGAAGACATATGTCACATATCTTAAATTACATTTAAAATTCAAATGACTTAGTCATAGAAGTGAACTTCCCATTTTAGCCTTTTTTTTCTACAAAGCTTTTAGATCCATTAGTATGTGGAATAGTTAACTTCTTTTTATTTTGTTTGTTTTTTTCTACAATTTCTTGGTTATTGACAAAAATCCAAGAAAATTACCTAAGTTTTCTTGCTAAAATGATAGTTTGTAAATGATCCTTAATGATACCTATCTATGCCATTTAGGATATTTTGAATTATTTGCTCTTTGGTGTGGGTTCCATAATTTTTATACAATTTATAATATATATGTCTTTACTTAGATCCCAATGACTATAAATTATATCTCTTATGTGCATTATCAATAGCAAGCTTAGTATGCAAGATAAGATACAATGATTAGTAAATATATGAACTCAATGTACTTAGAGAAATAAATAATCAGTGTGCTATTACTTGTATAGTGGTTTTATATTTGTACTATGGTAGAATATTCCTCTAATCTGTGTAACTAAGTGGAAACATTTTGAAGTTAGTCCTAATTATACCAAAAAATAACCTAGTAATCCACCTTTATCTCCAATAAGTTGGAAGGAATCATTTTATAATACTATGACCCTTTACTTAAGAGGAAAGGCCTAAACATCATTTGCTATGATTTGACTGAGTCTCACTGCATTTTTCTCATATGTCAAATTAAAGTTAGTACACAAATAAAAAATAAACAAATTAGTACCAAGTGCTTATTAATTTACTTACCAATAACTTCAACTGACCAATTTTGTTTTCATGGTCATTATACGAACTGTGCATGCTACTCGGGCTTCTCTTAGTCATTATTTACAAATAGGTCATCCACATCAAAATCTGACTAGATGCCTAGGACATCGGGAACATTAGGAATGGGTGACATGGAGGAACCAAGTGGATCAATAAAAGCTAAGTAACTTGAATGTCTAACATCATTGATTGACAAACTCGACGGAGGACTATTGGTCCTAGGCACACTAACTCTGCTAGTGTTGACTAATGAAGAAACTATTTGTCTTTAGAATTCCTGTTAACTAAGACAAAATATCATATAAGCATTTATAAGATTAAGGAAAATTAATGTCTAACCACATATAAGATTAAGAGTAAGAAATAACATACAAGCATATATACAAAATAGCATACAAGCACACACACATATATACACATATAATGAAATAGAAAGAAATGAAAAACTAAAAAAGCTTGACCTAGACAAGTGTGAATATACTTCCAATTATGAAAATGACATTTCCAATCATTGAGATTAGTTAGGCTTGTTATCATAAATATCTTCGTCATCTTCATCCATGTCATACAAGTTACATGGTTTTAGATGCATGACTATACTCCTTTCTTTATCTAGCTCATCTTCTACATAATATACTTATTGAGCTTATGAAGCTTGAATGCATGGCTTGTCATCTTTAGTGATCTTTGGTTTTGATATGGATGTGTTGTACTTGTTATATATGTCCTTATTTTCATCATCACCTTAATAAAGCATGCAATCATTTCGGCATGTATGAATTTTTATGTAGTTGAGCCCTAATTTATTAATGGTTTTCTTTGCCTCATAGAAAAAAGGTAGAATATTTGCATATTCAAAGGCATTAGCTAACAACTCTACTATCATTGACATAGCCTTGTCACTTATTTGATATAAACACTTGATATGATACAACTTCACTAAGAAAGATAATCTTAGTACTTCTCACAACCTTTGAAAAGATTCTTTTACCTATCTTTAATTAACTTATAAAACTCTTTTGCATTGTCATTCATCCTTTGGTTTAATGGTGGAACTAGACCTTCAACCTCTTTTACACTTTCGTTATCATGAATCTTGAATGTACCATGGACCATGTCCTACATAGGATCATCCCCACAAATCTATTCTTCTTTCACTTACGGCCTTGATTGAGGTTTTACAAGAGGTTCATATCTAAGTTTTTTCCTATACTTAACCTAAAAAGTATACCTTCGTAGAAATGGTTTAAGAATCAAGTGATCATGCATAAATTCTCTAATATGCCATTTCTTAAATCGATCTTTAAGACCTGGACATACTATTTTACCCTTAATACTGTTATTAGAAAATGCAAAGTCTAGGAATCCATCCAACCCATCTAAATATTCACAAGTATTATGAGATTTAACAATCCAAGACTTATCCATTTTTGTAACTAAAAGAAGATATTAATTATTTAGTATTTAAAAAGGAATTGCCTTACTAGGTGCTTAGCCATCACTAAAGATAATAAGAAATCACTACTTGATTTAAAGTAATACTCTACACATCCTTGTGTGCAGTTATTGTAAAAATATTTTTAAATCATCTTGGATGTGTATTAACATATATTCTTATGTTTTTAATAATTAGGATATGTTCAAAGTTTGAATCAAACCAATACATGGGTGTAATTATGTAAGATATAACCAATTCTATACATTAATTATTTTGGTCACGTTTGCTTATATATTACTAAATACTAGGTTACTTATAGTTATATGATGCTTTTGTTTTCTATATTGTTATGCATCTTTATTATATATTTAATTTGATTGAGAAAACTTGAAAAAGTAAGTATATACTTTACTATATATTCCATCTACTACTTTGTACATATTAGAATCTATTTCACAAGATAACAAGGTCATTAATGGCTTAAAGAGGTTCCAAGTATAATTAAAATGGTGGCAAAATTTTGCTTGTAAAGTAACAAAGGATCTCAACAATAGTAAAATACATTTCAATAAGTTTGGTAACAATACCCGTCAAACTAAAACATTATTATCTCTCATTATAATATATCAGCATGGCCTTTTTGTAAAAATTAAAATTAAAATTACATTACAAAATTAGACCTTTGATTTCTATTTGTGAAATATAATTGAGAAGGTTAGACAATGGAAAGGCAAAAACATTTAAAATGCTAATATTACTTAAAAATACAAACTATTAGGAAAAGAAAGAAAAAAAAGAAAGAAAGCAAAAAGAAGAGAATGACTTACCTGATAGAGGGGTAGCTTTGGTTGTAGGTGGAGATGGAGAGGTAAGAGGGGGCAATTGAAGACACTAAACATGACAAGCTGAGAATGAAGGGATGGTAGCATTAGGGACAGCATACTACTTCATCTCTACTGTGACCTCTCAATAACATTTAGACTTTGACAGCCTTGCTTGATGTTGCTACTACTCAATGGCATTCAGACTTCAATGGATGTGGCTGTTGCTTCTTCGAACAAAGATATGGTTGTTACCAAATGGAGATAGGGGAAGGCTACTACTATCAAATAGAGCTGGGGGGAGCAAATTAGGTCAAGCTATATTAATTGGCCTAACCATAGTTAAAAAAATCGTGGTTAAGACATAACCTAACCAGAGCTAATTTAAATTATGGTAGGCCTTTAGTTGACTTAACCACCATTAAGAATAAACCATGGTTAGGAGACATCCTAACCACCGTTTTATTCTAACCACGGCTAGGCCTTTAGTTAGCCTAACCATAGTTTAAATTAACCATGGTTAGGATATATTTTAGCCACAATTTACTTTAGCATGGTTAGGCCAATGTTATAGCCATGATTATAATAACTATAGTTAGATCCTGTTTTAATCACAGTTTACGTAACCATGGTTAGGACACCATCACTAAAGTAGTATTTTTTTTTTTGTAGTGATTGTATTGAAGTTGAGTCCTATCTCTAGTAAATTACACATATATCTCAATTAATTAATATGATCTATCTCTATCTACCTCTTACAATTTATACTTTTTTTCATTATTTTGATAGATTAGGAAATTTGAAAATTCACTTAGTAACAAAACCCTAACATTGCTTATGAGTGATGAAATATGGACATGTCAGGATGAAGAATTTGCTAAATGGCTTGAATAACTAGTAAATTTAAATCTTTAACACAATAATGTAAAATGTCTATCTTATAACTAAATTGTTTGATGGTCCTTTAGTAAATATGGGTGGAGTTAATGATCAAATGATTCAAAACTGAATCTTTGGTTTGTCAAAATTAGTGAAGTGCTATAATGGCATGAAGGTTAATGGATATAGATTCCACATAAAAGAGAATATGATAAGAATAAAACAACTATAAATAATGATATTTGGATAAATGGGTAGTTTATACGATGATGGTGGATTGGAAAATTATGGCACTATTGAGAAGATCATGAAGTTATCGTATATAGGAGTCCAAAATGAGTAAATTTGTTTTGTGCCATTGGTTTGACCTAAGCAATGCTATCAAACTTAATGACAAGTATGGATTGGTTGATGTCAACCCTGAATAACCTTCCAAACCCTTGATATATTTGTGTTAGTCGAGCAAGTATAACAAGTGTACTATACAAGATACCTACTTAACGGTGGTAAAAGTAAGGGTGAATGATAGGTGGCTTACAAGATTAGGCTAAAACTCTTTGTAATTGAAACACTCAATGAAGGGAGTAAAGCCTACGACGAAGTCAATAGCATTGGTACTACCAATGTCCCACTTAATAACCCATCAAGGGTCGAACATAATGCAAATAACACAAAAACAAGAGAAAATAAATTGATTCCTAAAAATAATTTCAAAAACTAATTTATTGGAATTGCTACCAAAATTTTAATTAAAAGTAAAACTTTAGAATTTTTTTTTTAAATAGAAAAGTGAAAAGTGATTTGCAAACGAAAAATGGTTTTGAGATTCCATTGTACCTTTAAGAAGGTGTTAAACACCCTATAATACTCATTGTTGATAATAGTTATCCTAAGTCAACTATGTAAAATTAATATGATTTTAATTTCATTTAAATTAACCTAATCAAAACACATGCAAAAGGAAAAAAAATAAAGAAAAGAAAATAAAGAAAGAAAAATTAAACACTTATAAGATAGGAAAGAAAATTATAAAAGCATATTTGACTTAGGACCTACATGCTTGATAAAGGGATCAAAACTTACGTAATTTGAATTAGTAGAAATACGATGTTACTAGGTGACTTTTATTTATTTATTATGAAAAAGAGAAAGAAATTGCAACTAATTTGATTGCACAAATAAAATAAGTTTGGAGTTGGTCGGTATATTTTAATTGATGAAATCTAAGTTAATCCTCACTTTCTTACTCTATTTATATTTTCTTTCTCTTTTTTTTTTAATTTCTTTTAAAAGACTTTTTTTGTATTTTTGATTTTTTTCCATAAAAATAATGCAATCTAACCAATGTACTTGCACAAACTTAAACATCCCTTATGGCAACTCTAAAGAATGAAAGTAATATTTAAAACAAAATATTTTTCATTTTTGATTAAAAAAATAAAAATAATTACACAATGTAGTTGGCATTGTTGCCTACTTTGACTTATCATTAGTCACAATTTATAGATTGACACTTACGTATTTGTAGAAACTTAAAAATTCTTTAAGACAACTCTAAAAAAGTGAAATATAAATAACAAAAATAAAAGTAAAAACAAAATCAAGCATGCAATATTCCAAATGTATTATCGATAGGCCCGAGCTTAGATCATAACCTTAGCAGGTAAGATCCCACAAGTCCTTTGCTTGGAACTTTGACTCAATAATTGACAAAGAAAGTGGAATCATGCATGGCAACAAGGCAATAAGAATTGTTGAGCCAATAACATCTATCAAGTAAAACATATGGCTAACTCCATGCGTGGCAGCAAGGCAGGTCATCATCTATCATGTAAAACATATTACTAGTTTTATGCATGGCAGCAAGGCAAATCATCAAGATCAAGTAAAAATATGACTAACATCATACCCTTAGCACCTAACATCTAACAACATAATAAGACCAGAACTTTAGATAAAAACCATCTTGAGATCATAACGTTTCCTATCCACAGGTGCTAATAGGATCAAGCCAACACTCAGAACTCTCCGGTAAATATATGTTCATTCAAAACATAATCATATGCCTCCTCACCCAATTTTACATTTTCAATGCCCATCAATTGGAGAATAAAACACCCAGGGATGGACCGAGGTGTAACAATTTAGTGGCAGTCCCCTATCTTAAAAAGGTTTTCATATATATTATGTATATATATATGATAACTCCATATTTTATTCGTGTTATTGTGCATATTTTCTTTCAGTAAAAATGGATTTAACCTCTAATCACATAGTAAATATTACTTTTTATAGGTAAAATAAATACACTTAGAATAAATAGCTCCATACTTAACTTTTACACTTTAAATGACAAGTTTTATTTCAATTTTGAGTTATTTGAGAATTAATCATACTTTGCTTTTATTGTAGGGTGCAATCACAAGAATTATTGAGCTTGAAGCATGCTAAACTAGAGTGATGAAATTCTTCAGGTCAAAGAGGCTTCAAAGCATTAATAATTGCAATTTTTGGAAGTACGCTGTGACATAAATTCATCGAGCCGCAGCTAAACTAGAAGAAAAGGAAGATAGCTACTTGCTTAAGATGTGGCGTCACAAAAAGTCACATAGAAGCTAAATGCATTGTGGCAATGACATGCTGTGCCGCGGCTTGGAGCGTTTTGAATCTATACAGTAGTCAAAAGTACCACGACACTAAAAGGTAAGTTGCGACACATAGTGCTCTAGTACTTCACTTCGTCACGGTGTGACTTTTTGAGCTGCAATGTGTTTTGTTTTATTAAAACACAATGTTTTTTTTGTTGAAATTTTGAGGGTTTCTTGCTTCTTGTAGCCATTGCAACGAGGGAGGCCATCATTCTAGGTATTCTTGGTTCCGTTCTAGGTGGGTAGAGGCTAGGGAGAAGTTGAGAAAGGCATCTTGAAGCAAAGAAATGCTAGGGATTGAAGATTGAAGCAGAGACAAGTTTCATTTATGAGTTTCTTCCTTCAATCTTCTTTTCTTTGCATTTTCTCATATGTATATGACTTTTGCTTTAACTTTGTTGCTAGTTCTCATGAATATGTATAGCTTAACTCTTTAATCTAGGATTATTAAGAACTTTTGTATAGATTAGTGGTTGTTCCTCACTTTGATTATATAATTAATTATGAATGAATACATGTTTATTCAACTTTATACTTTATGCTTTATGATTGATTGGCCAACAATTAGATTGATTTGATACTTTAGCTTGAACTTGGAAGGGGGAAAGTGAAGTTAGATCAAGAGTTGAGTTATATGAGTACTTGAAATTTGCTTGGAAAGTGGATAGTTTAATTAACGAGATAGAAATATACTCATTAACCTCGCATGATCCAATTAGGTATTGTGCCATCAATTTGATTTTGATTGATTTCATAAAAAATTATGAAATTAATTAGATAATTCTATTTGAGATTTGGAAAAATATTTATAGGAACAAGTGAACCCTAAACCAATATGTATCACTATTAAGAGCAAAGGTACTGAGTATTAAAGTAAATTGCTATGAAATATAAGAGGGATTAATAATTCTAGATACTACTATTTACCCTTAAATCCAAATACTAATTATGAATTCTACATAATAGATAATCTATAATCATTTTTTGTTAATACAATTATTTAAATTGATTTACTTAATTTAAGATAGAGTGTGAATTTTGGTACTTGATAGGTTTTGATAACAAATTTTTTGAAGAAATAATCTTTTCTTATTACTATATTACTTTAGTGATATATATACTTATGTGTACGCTTTTAGTAAGTAATAATATGATATTATTTTTTAAAAAAAATTAAATTTGTCTCTAAAATTTTTTATCTATCCTTTTTAATATTTTAAAATGTTAAACACATATTTTTCAAAACATAACTACTTCTTAAATTGATTATAAAAATAAATAAAAAATTTTAGAGCCATCTGAATACGGAACCATTTACTCCGCATTCCATTTTTTTGAAAAATTATTTCTTCATTGAAGGCAAGAGTTAATTACTCCATATTCAGTTTAAAAAAAATTATTTTTTCTTAAACACGGATGCAAGTAGTTCGTGTTCTTATGAAAATTAAAAAGAAATACAAATGATCTATTTCGGGAATATAATTTCGCGGCAGATTTTTTAGAGGAAAAATTTTTTAGACGGGATATGAGTGTCAAAAAAGCCAAAAATCTCTAGTCTGAGAGGTTGTGCTTTCAGATACAGTTGGGATTTTTTTTTTTTTGGCCGTAAGACACCGCTGTGTTTGCTGTTCGGTATTTTCAGACACAGCTGTGTCTTTTTTTTTTCGGCCAAAAGACACCGCTGTGTTCTGAAAACACATAGAATACATCCTTATGCGACGGAAGAAAATTCAAGTCCTCTTCTTTTATGGAAACTAACGATAAGGATTTATCAAAAGTAAGTGGTGATCCGAAGAGCTTGAATTTTTTAGACCTTGAATTCTCAGTTACTGGATCATACCTTGAAATTTATGTATAATAATATAATATTATTTATGATAAATCTTGAAATAATTCAACGATAAGAGTATTCATAATGTCATATTTGTCATCTCACGAGCTTGAAGACCATTGGGGCTAGACTCTGCCCAGAACAAACATACATATGTATATATATATATATATATATATATTCGCCAACATTAGCGAAAAAGAGATGGTTAATACTCGGACCCTCCCTACAAACTTTTACATCTGTAAGATCATAACTCTCACTCCATAGCAACATAGAGATCAAGTCCTTAGAAATTAAAGAGATATGGGAAAGATGATCACCTTCTCTCAAACCATGCTCAGACGAGGATTGTTACTGGTCCAAACCATAAATGTGGACTTTGAATGACATGTTAGAATTTTTAAATTTTGTAATTGATTTTTCACATTTTATACAATTAACATATCTATACTTAAATATTTATTATGGATGCATTTAAATAGTATTTATAAATCACTATTATTGTCCATTAGGAGGATCAGTTTTCGTAATTTATCGACAATTGATTTCTTTGATGGGAGAAAACTAATAAATAAATTGTTTACCCATACGGGTCCCTTACCTTACAATTCTGACAACCCTATTCCATCTCTATGAATCGTTATTGGGTATAAAAAACTATGTAAGAAATTCATACGAAAATTCATAACTATGACTGAAAGTTAATACCATACTGAATTTTTGTGCTTTTGCTGTGCTCATATTCAAAAGTAAATATATGCCTATTATAGGTTTTACATAGGGTATTCAAGTTGTCTAAATCTCTGCTTACCATACTATTAAAATTCTATTTTCAATATTTATTTCCAAAGTTTTTGTTTATTAATAGACGTATTGATATTTCAGAAATTATTTAGAACATTGAAAATAGAAGTAAACCTAGAAATGTTGTGGTTTGTGTAGTTACTAAAGTCTGTACCGTCGTCGTGTTTTGATCGACATTTTGACTCTTATGCGTGCTCTTGCATTTGGTCTGCCTATGCGTTTCTTGTCAACAACAACATATGGTTATCTAGTCTTCATTTTTGGTCAAACATAAATATCTAGTCTGTGCCAATGACCTTCGTCATGAATGGCTTGATGGGTCATATTTTTCAAAGCTCTTTTTTTGGGCCTATGGATTATTTTGTTTATGGTTAACATCGACTGTCCATATTAGCAAGATGGGCTTATGAAACTTTATCCTTTCACATTGATCTTTGGGCCACCGACTTGCATCAACATTTGGGCTTAGCTCATGTTTTAGAAAAAACAAAAGTTTGTATGATAACACTTGGTCTCCGACGTTAATACATTTGCTCTCATGCATCCTTCAGAATTTGGGCATATTAGGGACTAGTCCAGGTGAAACATAATGAGGTTAGTAACGCAATAATACTATGCTGTTGTGTTTGCGCTTTGCATATATACGTATTCTCTCAGTGTTAGATTTGAACATTTAGTAATAAACTTTTAATATAATTTATGCGATCAAATACTTAATTGTTTTAGTCTTATTTGTACAATAAGCTGAGCTATTTATTTAATCATGAAAAAGTTTTCAATTCAAATTAAATTTATTTTACCAAATTAAGAAATTATTACCATGATAATTTAAATTCTGTCACGCTTATTTTTTACAATTTGTCTTAATTTTATTAAGTACTAATGTCATGTTATTAGTGTGCATTTGATTTTCTAAGGAGTAACCATGGCAACTTTAATTATGATAGTGCATATATAAATTAAAGGTATGATATAATTAAAATCCAAATTAGAGTTTTATATAATTGTGGATTCAAATTTTCTATCAGACTCAAACTTTGAATTGATCATTAAAAAAAATTAGAAAGTCATGAAAAGAGGAAAATAAGAATGAGAGGTAGAGAAGATAGATTTTGTGTGTGTCTCTGGTCAAGTACAAAATATTTTAGTTTTGTATTGTTGAAGCTAAGTTGCATTCTGATTAACAATACAAACTAATGAAAATCTTGAATAGTAGTTTAGAAATATTAATAAAAAATAATCAAATGATTAAAAATCAAACTAGCGGTATTTTTAGGTGATAAGGATAGAGAAATATTAGAGGAAGAATTCTGCATTGATTACACATTACTTTGATTAATTTTTGTTTTCATTAATTAATTTGTTATTCAGTTTAATTAGTGTAATTTTATATTTGAACCCCAATCATCTCAATTTTATATTTTTGCTTCCCAAATTAATTAATTTGATTAATAGTTCTGTGGGAGATGACCTGGTAGGCATTGTACTTCAAATTAACGAAAATTCACTAATTTTAGCCAGTTCGACAATAGTGAGAAAATAGTATTTTCTTTATTAAGATTCTAGTGCCGCACATTTTATTTTGATCACATTGAGATTTAATGACATCAAATTTTAGTTAAATATGTTAATAGAATTAATTTACCCCATGGGGAAATTGTTATAGTTTTAATTAGGATGAAATAGAATTGATTTTTTTTTGCCTTAATTAGCCCATAAGCATTTAAGAAAATATTAATATTTTATAGTTTCATCATAAAAGATATGAACTGTTATCTGTTAAAAAAATATTTTCCCTCAAGTAGAATCAATGACCTGCAAATTTATGTACTTATTTGATATGTCTTACAGTTTTAAGCTTATAATTATGTTTGATAATATATTCCTCATAATTTTGAGGTAAGCATGTTTATTTGAAGTTGATCAATCTTTGATATTTTCTAATGACAAAATTGCCTACTTGATAATTTCAAGGGTGGAAGGAGAGTATCCTTCAACATGTGAGGCGTTTGGCTGTTAACTATGCTCTTCGTAAAGATGAACACCAATAAATACTAGTATTCGAGCTAGCATTGCATGAACGATGGAAATTGTCAAATCATTTAAGTATGATGCTTATTAAGTTTCACATTATGACTATTTATGGGTAGATACCTAAAGAATGTAAAAAGGTCTTTTGCACTAAGGTTTGAGGAGCATTCGCTGGTGGTAGAATGGTGTTGGGAGTCGGGACTACTGAAACTGTCGATCTCCGACTTAAATGTGGGCGGGAGATTGATAATAGCGAGTCATCTACGCAATTTCCATAAAATGAGTGAACGGAACAAATGACTTGGACTTAGAGATTCTAAGGCCATTTGATCAAGGTATAAGCACTCAGTGAATTTTATGAATGTTGTTGCTATAAATTTGGACACAGCATTGGTCAGCATCTTGATGAGTAGGTCGTCATTAATGAGACTCCCTAGCACTAAAAGAGTCCGGTAATATATCATGCGACTGAGAGATATAATTGCTCAATTAAAATCCTTGAACATTGAGATATTTGATGACATCCTGGTAGAGGAGCTTTGTTAGTATTTTGAATGAATTTGTTAATGAAAAAAAAATTAATTACACAATCTATTCAATTTTTACCGCAAACCAAATATAATCGCCTAATTATTATTAGTTGTGTAGTTATCTTTGCTCTTTATAATCTTAATGAATTTTTCAATTGGTTGAACGAGAATGGGTCATACCCATGGGCACGCATACAATGCGTCGTTGCCTTGTTCGGTACATCTATTTCAACGATTGTAGACGGAAACAATATTTTGCTAATTCTCATCATAAAGGCATGAATGACAATATTGATGGCTGTTCCGGAGTTTAATATGCTTGAAGACTTTATTCAAGATGTTTGAAAGCATTCAGAATGTTTGAGGCCTGCATAATTATCAAGGGCATATGTTATACATGCATGCATAGTTAATTTTCTAGTAATTTCTTTTAATATAATATAATATTGTGACTAACATATATTCTGCACTCACGTTAGTTCTCATCAAACTTGGGTTTGCAAGCTAACAAGACAATAATTCTCATTTTAGATATAATTAATGTGTGCTTGTATCGTCTGCACTAAGTCATTTTACCTTACCCTTGTAATAATTGATTTTGAGGGCTTTTTTTAAGAGACTAAATTATATAACTGAGTATCTAAAAATTATAATTAAGAGAATAAAAATTTTAACTGTGAATAAAATTGACACTTTAAAAGTTTTACTATACAAATAAAATTTTTAAATGTAATTTTCATTTGCCGTTGAAATTTTTGTCTTCCTAATTACAATTTTTGGATATCCAATTATATTTTTTAATCCCAAAAAAAATCTCAAAATCAATCACTACGTGGGATGTGGTAAAAAAAGCTTATCTGGATTCAACTAATGTCGATTTCATTACTTTTTTTTTAACTTTAAACTGTCTAAATAAACAGTACTTTCATAAAGAACCGTTGACTCCTAAAAAAACGTAGACAATATAATTAGTTTTGCCTTACTCCGTCATCGACCAAATTGTGACCATAAGTGAATCTTCATCTTTCAAACCAACCTTGAAAGATAATGCATTTATTGCCTATTGAATTTTCTTCTTATACAGTGGCGTTTTCTGTTGTTATCAAAACAGAGTTGTGTTCGTAAAGTCCAGCACGCACTACAACGAATTGCATATAATACAGAGCCGACTCTAGGAGAAGATGGTTGAATCGTGTGCAACACACGTTCCCTTGTACGTAATTCCTGTTTTTTCAATATAAACAAATAATTATTTGCTCAAATGGCTTACAGTGGTCTTCAATCATCAACATTTTATGAATCACGCTTTAGTAATCAGGCTGTTTCCATTGTGACCAAAAATTTTTAAAAAAATCAGGCTATTTCCATTTTACCCTAGATTCAATTCAAGTCACCTTGAAGTTGGAAAAGAGGTCCTCAGAATATTTTATTGTATGAAATAGTGCGACACTTACACGTCTCCTCAAACCCTTAAAAATAATATCCGAATATAGTTGGTGACTTGGTTCTGTGAGATTTGCCATTATTATGATTTAAGATATATATATATATATATATACACATATACATACATATATATATATTTACATTTACAAGAGAGATACAGATCTTGGAGATTTAGGGTACGAAAAAGAATAAGATATGGTTTAAATCAAAGTATATTAGGACCCCTTGACGCTTATTGTTTTAGGAAAATGCTGCTTGACTCAAAGCTTTTGGAAAATTTAAATTAATTTCAAATGAAATAAAAAAAAAAAGATTCTTAAATAATCCTTGAAATTTTAATTAAAATACATTCCCCATACTCAAATCTATTTACTAAAATTTCTGTTTCATTGTCACTTTCGTCAATGAAATTAAAATTTGCAAACCAAAATTATTTTTTTAAAAATATTAAAATTTTAAAATTATACACAAACACACACATACTTTTCTTTTTGCAAGAGAAGTAGTCAGATATGAATTTGTAAATATTTTATATTCTTCTCGTTTTATTTTCATCTTTGTAATTTTTTTAAAATTTTTTCCTTTTGTATGATTTTTTTTTTGGTCTACCAGATATGATTTTATTTTATTTTTTTAAAAATCACGTGTCTTACAGGAGGAAATATCTTTAGATAAATTTATACTTCATTAAAATTGGACACGTTGCTAGTTTCAGGCTTTTTTCTTTTGGGGGTGGGGGAATGGGAGGTTTATTAAATAACATTTTTTGATGAAATAAAATTAGTCGCCTACCCCTCAAATTTTTTAATTTTAAAATTTTTTGTTTTCTTTTCGTCACTAAAAATGGTAAACAAAATAATTTTGCTTCATCCCATCATCGACCAAGTGGTGACCATAAAGCGAATGTTTCACTTCCAAATCAACTTCTAACGATAATACAATTATTGATTATTGGCTTCTAAAACTAGCGTCGTTTAGTGTGTAAGTGGAAAGTTTCAAACACACTTGTTTTGAAAAGTCCATATTACGACGGCAGCCAAGATAAAAGCCAACAAAATAAGAAAAGTAAGGTCGATTAAAATTCTCCTGTCGTTTCCTTGGCCAACCCTGGATGCCAAGTCGCCAACCGCCGCACGCGCCCGCCACTAATTAACTACGACGTTCCATCTATAAAACGAGTGCCTCAGCTTTATCTCTCAGTCTCATCCTTGCATGCTTGAGATATTTGTTTAAATTAAGAGTTAAGAAAAATGTCGTCATTCTGGGTTTCAATGTTAAGCCTTTCTTTGCTTGCTATCATTTTCGGGGCTTCAAATGGTCAACTGAGTTCTTCATTCTATGATACCACTTGTCCTAATGCTTCATCCATTGTAAGTGGTGTCATTGAACAGGCTGCTCGGAATGACGTGAGAATTGGAGCCAAACTCATCCGGCTTCACTTCCACGATTGCTTTGTTGATGTAATTTACATCCTTCATATATTTTAGGCTTAAATTCACCTTTAATCTTTCTATTTTTAAGATGATCCAATTATGCTCATCCTTAACAGTTTGATTTAGACGTTAGTTATTTATATTGTACTGTTTACTCACTCAAATATGGTGTTCAATTCAGCAGCTTGTTAAATTTTAAGTGAAAGTATGATAGACGGACAAAGTTGGATTGTTTTAAAAAATAAGAAGCCAACATTGCTTACTTTTCAACAAGTCAGGTTTATAAAATTAAACAGATAAAAAATATATTTAAACCCTTTTTTTAAAAAAAATACATTTCTTCATTTACGTGCCTGCATGTTAGGTACTAATTTTATATGTTGTGTGTTCATTTTAAGGGCTGTGATGGGTCAATATTGTTGGACAATGCCAATGGTATCCTATCCGAAAAGGAAGCATTTCCCAACAACAATTCTGCTGCTGGATTTCCTGTGGTTGATGACATTAAAACAGCTTTGGAGAATGTCTGCCCTGGCGTCGTCTCTTGTGCTGACATTCTAGCCATCGCTGCTGAAGCATCAGTTTCCTTGGTAATCAAAGCTTTAAATTGTAATAAGAAATGAATAATTAAAAGAAATTGAGAGTCTGTTATTAGGGAATAATTAAGCTAGTGAAGATATCATGCATGTTATAACGCAGGGTGGAGGTCCAACGTGGACAGTTCAATTGGGAAGAAGAGATAGCACGACAGCCAATCGTGCTGCGGCCCAGAACCTCCCAGGCCCTGGAGATGGCCTCAATAATATCACTTCCAAGTTTGCTGCTGTGGGACTTGATACCACTGATTTAGTCGCTTTATCAGGTAAAATTTATATATTTAAATTAGATTGTCAGTTTGTGTTTTAACACTGATAATGTATAGCACCATAGGTAATCTCAACTAATTCATCAGGTGCACACACGTTTGGGAGGGCAAGGTGCTTGCTGTTCCGAGATCGCTTATTTAATTTTCAGAACACCAACAATTCAGATCCATCCCTAGACACTACTTACTTGGAAACCCTCCGCCAGGCATGCCCTGAAAGCGGAAACGATAATACCCTAAACAACCTTGACCCAACCACTCCTGATACCTTCGACAACAACTACTTCACTAACCTTCAAAGTGGACGTGGTCTTCTCCAATCCGATCAGGAACTGTTCTCCATCGCAGGGTCTGACACCGTCGCCATCGTCAACAGATTTGCCGCTAGTCAAAGCGAGTTCTTCACTAGCTTTGCTCAGTCCATGATCAATATGGGAAACATTAGTCCTTTGACAGGAAACAATGGGGAAATCCGAACTAATTGCAGGAGGGTCAATTAAAATAATTTATAAATTATGAGACTATATAGGCCTTAATTTCCATTTTTCATATAATTTGTTTCCACAAGTGTACTTAGAGCAAAACTAAGGCAAGCTAAATAAAAGGAGAGAAAAATATTCTCTTATTGATTTAAATTTTGTTGTAAAAATATATATGTATCAAAGTCAATGTTCATGGAATTGTTGAAGAAGGAAGCATATTTGCATGAATTTGATTCAGTTGATATGGTGGTTTGTATCATAGTGTGTATTAATTAATATATATAGTTAAGTTGACATTATTGAAACATTAAATTAATTATGGATTAGCATTAATCATCAACTTTGGACTAATTAGCATATTATATTTTAATAATATCAAACAATTAATTTTCTATTTGTTATTATTTAAATGAATTGAGTTTATGTATTGTGAATAGCTTGTAATAAGTCAAGTTATTCATAAGCACATTAGGGAACAAGCTCTAACTTACAAGCCATCTTAAGCTAATTATCATATTTATATTACCTAAGTTTTGCTTTTACCCTGAGGTATTTTGACAGACTCTTTTGGTTTTCTCTTGGATATGATGAGTTGTAACATTTCCTTGCTCTTTTTCTCTCTTAATATTGCGGTCTTCCTTTTAGGATCTCCAGTCTAGTAAGGGATTCTAGCATCACATCATGAGTTATATATAATCTAGATTCATCTCCCTAGTATTTTGTCAAATAATTTACTTAATTACCATAATACTTATATTTTCAAAAATACGTTCAAATCTTAAGTGACCATAAATAACCCAAAAGCAAGTTGAGCATTAATTTGTTGAAGTTGAAATTAATAAGGTTCAGAAAGCTTTAGGGCATTTGAAACTATAACTCTCTCTCTACATCTTAGTTTTCACATGCATGTGTTATTTCACTTGTCTTTGTATTTATTTAAATTATATAATTTTGTTTATGACACTGCATGATTATTATTTGTCACATAATGGTTCTTGTTTGTCATTTTGGTTTGATGCACTATATATCAATATCTCGATGATGTTTGTCAACTCTGATTTATTTATATTATTTTGCACATTTTTGTTAGGATTTTAGTGGTTAGTTGAGTAGTTTTAAGACTAAAATATAAGTAATTTTAAGAAAAAGATGCATAATATTGTTGCATATAGCTCCACACTTATGTTTTGATGTTGTAGATGACAAAGTTTGGCTTATCTTTGATTTAAACAAGAATTAACCTTGCTTTGATTGCATATATAGGTTGTAAATACAAGAAAATATAAGCTGAAGCCATATTGGAGCTAAATCCTTGAAAACTTAGAGCTAAGATATGAAAAATAGCTGAAAAGAAGAACAAGAAAGTTTGGCATTGGGGCCCCAAAAGCCAATGTTGCAATGCCACTATTAAAAATTTTCCAACCTAAATAGAGGTTTAGACACTGTAACACTCGTTGCAAAAATCAAAATGTTACTATTTTTAGCTCCAATTTTTGTTAAGTTTTGAAGTGTATAATCCTACTCTCAGAAGCTAGTTGTCATTCTAGGACTCTTGGAGGTCAAAAGAAAGCTTTGGATTTCATCTAGGAGCAAGGAGAGCTTTGGGTTAAAGAGAAGACAAGACTATATATCCTTTAGTTTTCTCTAGTCCTTCTCCTTTCTTTGCATTTCTATGATGTTGCTAATATTTGCTCTAGTATTAATGTTAGATTCTCTAGTAATGAGTGGTTAAACTTTATCTAAGATTATTAAGAACTATTGTATGGATTAGAGTTTGTTAGCCATCTCTCCTTATTATTGATGGTATACATATGTTTATTAACTATATATGATTCATGCTTTCTCATTGATTAGCCACCAATTAGAATATTTTTTTTATTCTAGTTGAACTTGGAAAAGGGATATTGGAATTAGGACCTATGTTGTGCAAGTACTTGAAACTTGTTAGGATGAGTGGAAGGTTTTGCTAATGACATAGGAATATATTCATTAGTCACACATAGTCAAATAATTAGCTAAGAATATGCCTATAAGTGATTTGAAAAAATGCTTATAGGTGAAGTTAAACTATATACTAGCATATATCACCATTAAAAGCAAGGTAAAGAAAGTTAAATTGAGTTTTTATGAAGTACTTACGAGATTTAATAATCATAGATTCCTTTAATTACTTAAAAATCTAAATTTATAGTCTTGTTTTTCATTAATGCATATAATTAAATTACTCCCCACACACAAATACTCTTAATTATTTGCTTAATTTAAGGTGTAAGATTTAGTATTTGACGACTCTTTGATAACAAATCCTCAAAAGAATGATACTTTTTACTCACTTCTATATTATTGTTGTGATTCATATACTTGCATGTGGGTAATCATATTCTGAGAAACAACAATGTCTCTGATACAAGATTAAACAGGGTTTAGAGCATAAAGAGATAAGAGTAGCCTTTTATTAAATTTAGTTTATGTATGCCAATGTTCTAAAGAAGTTTGTTTACAAGACTCAATTGTGCTTCATCTTCTTCTACTATCTTCCTTTTACTCTAAGTTCATGGATTCCCATGCTCATCCTTTTTCATCATCCCTTCCCCTTCAAATCTTCATGTCTATTCACCCCTAAAATCCTTACAAAATGATCCTTCTACATTGGAAAAGTTTAAAAAAATACCTTATATCGTGCTCTTAAATAAGGACATGATCGACATAGAATACAAGAAAACTCACATCTATAAACGTAAAAAACATACTATGGATACTAGGAATCCTTATATAATTTCAATACATAATAATATTATAAATGACCACTCCAATCCGAAAAACAATTCCATAAAACACTTTTATTCAATATGAATTCAAAGTTCACATCTTTTCTTCTAAACATATCATGCCATACTTAGCTTTTTGTAGAAAACCCAATAGTGTTTCCCTTAAATTTAGAATATCACAAATTGTCTACAGACAGCTAATTTTAGTTATAAACAATAGAGAAGTTTTGTCACTCACTAATGGTCAAACAAGAAAAATACATCTAAACATAGATATAAAGTTGAACACCAATCCATTTGCAGTTTCACACTAGAAAATTAAAAAGATGAATCAGGTGAAAAGAGGGATAAAGCAACTAAAACTAGAGCTTCTATCTCTTGCTCAAATGATTTATGGCTAGCACCACAAGTTGGACATAGAACAGAGAAAAAGATGAAAGCTAGAGGAAGCTTTGGATAGAGATGCTGAACTTGCAGAAGAAACGAAGAATTTGAGAAACTTGTGAAATTAAAGCTGCTGCAGAGCAAACCCATAGAGGAATCTTCATTTTAAATATAGGAATTCTATCTTAGCTCAATGAAAGATAATGTACTTTGGAGAGAGAAAAAATTGGAGGGACTTATAAATAATTTAGATTGAGTGCAACGGCTAATAACAATTCAAAATAATCTTGCAACTTGACCCTTGAGGCCCCCCTTCGTGGAACATACAAAATGGCAAGGAGAAAGTGAAAAGGAATTAATTATATATATATTAGTATTTTCAAAATCTATATCTACATATTCTCCAAAATTTTTGACTAAGACACTTTAGCTCTTTGAATTAAAAAAAAATTCAGATTATCACACCTTATAAAGAAACCTAAACTCTTCTTCCTCATCTATATATGTTTCCATGAGGAAATTCTTATCCCTCAATTACTATCCACAAAGATTTTCATCTTTCCTCTCCAACCACCCCATCAAACACTGCTCTACCAAATCCTTCTTCTAACCCTACTTAAGCCTCTCTCACTCTCAAAATTTGGCCTTACTTGACTAAGGCAATCTGCTATCATAATTTGCACCATTGGTCCATCTTTTGTCTAGGCTCCAATCACTTTGGAGACTTAGCCAATTTTGAGATTCCTAACCCAGGACTAAATTTTTTCCTTATCCACCAACCTATCAATGATTCTCTTTGTAAATAAATCCTCAAACACTTAAAATGCAATCTACAATTCAAAACTTTTAATGTAACTAGATATAATATAACTTATAAACAAAAAAAAATGAAATTAAGAAAAAAAAAAAGAATTAAACAAAACGAAAGCAAGAAAAATAATAGAATAGCATTTCTCTAACAAATGCCAGAGAGATTGACCCCCCCCCCCAACAAAAAAAAAGCACTGTCTTGTAGAAGATCAAGTTATAAGATCCCCCTTCCTCTCTCTCCCAAGTTAATGGGAGCTCCTTCCTCTTTGGCCTTCTATAAAATCCACCCAAAGCTAATGATAGGAACAAATGTTACCGGTTTCATGTAGGCTAGGGTGTCTGGGAGTAGACATAGGATAAAGGAGGGAGAAATGTGAGTTAGAACAATTCATAATGGAAATAATTGGGCTAGGTGGCGTGGGAAATTGCTAACAGGAGTTGGATTATTTTTTGGTTTCCGATAGCGTCATCGGGCTCCACATTAGGTTGAGTCTTGAGGCAATTAGTGAGCTCCATGCCCATCCCTGGTCATGGTTGAATTAGGGCTCCATTCTTAATGCGCTGGGGCGTGATTTCCATAGCCTATTGGCGGCTTGGGCTTTCAATTGGGTATTTCCATGAGTTTCAATATTTGGGTTTTTTATTTTTATATATTAATTAAATACATATTTAATACTTTTATATAATATATGTAATAAATAATAACAATTTAGTTAAAATAAATATAAATATAAATATAAGGTATATTTTATTGTAGAAAAAGTTAATTAGTGTAATACTTTTATTGATTTTACAAAAGAGAAATATAATTTTATAAAATAAAAAAATTATGTAATTTAAACATTTAAAATAAATAATTTACTCCTATTAAAATAATGATCAGCCCCACTGGGCTCATTTGCCAATACTAGCTTGATATACGGCGGATATGCAGTTGAAGAACCCCCTGGTTTGCGAGGCAAGATGCCTTTGGTCAATGCACAATACCTGCAAATTGCAGTTCATTCAACTGTAACAATTAATTTACATTTTGTATGTAAACGTTATATATTGCATATAATGACTTGCAGCAATTGTTTTTTTTTTTTTGGTATTGAATATTTGAATTTCCGAATTTAGATTCATTTACTTGAAAAAATTTTAAAATTAACCTTTTTTTTAGTTGGAATTCATCTACAAAAAATTTACTAATATAAAATTGCATAAGAAAAGGCCTTGTAACTAATAACATTATTCAAATACACAATCAAAATTTTAAATTGTTTAATTCCAACGATTTCATCTTTGAAGTCACAAATATAAAATTAATATATAAATATTAGAACATATGTGTGTGTATATCATAATTTAAAAAATCAGACTAAATTAGTTGGTCGGATTAATGAACCACCTGTACTTTTGATCCAGTTGACCCGAAGAACTAGAAGGGTTAAAAACAAATAAAAAAACCAATAAAAATCTGTCAGCTTAGCACTAAACTAATCACAAACTGGTTTTTAATTTTTTGGACTAAATTAGAGTTTCGGTATTCTAAAATAAAGGTTTATGATATCTATTAGAATCTACCTAATATACTTTATGTAACTTTTGTTGTGATATGTATAATATTTCAATTAAATTTTATATTTTTAATTGTTTAGATTTATTTTAAATATTATTTTATAATATATATTAATTTAATTATAAAATATTATAAGTTTATATTTATATATATTTTTTTAAAAAAATTCAATCCCAATTTAATTATGTTCAAATCATTAAACTATAAACTATTTTTTATCTTGGTTTAATGATCAATGCACTTTTTAAAATATTAATATATGTGTGTGTATAATATATATATATATATATAAAATAAAATGAGGGTCAGGCCTAAACCCTTAAAAATCATTGAAGAAATCCCCTCTCCACATACATACATCATATTTTTCATTTCCATATCCGAATAGATATAAATTTCACGGATACTTCCTGAGTACGAGCATTTTGATCTTTACTATATGTCCAGCAGCGCAGAATTATTTTTTTAAGGGAATAAAATTGTAGATTATAATACACAATATTTTTATTTAAAGAAGTTCTATAATTATCATATTATATATTTATATTATATAAAATAGGGTAAATCCTTTTAAATGAGAATATCATAGAACAATATTATTTTAATTACATCTCATTATTTATTTTTTAAGTAAAAGTAACTCAACAGTTAATAAGATACCATGCACAAAGAAAACAAAAATTAAAACCATCCTATGATTATAATTTTTTAATAAAATTATAAAGTAATATCATTACAATTATGTTAATCTTATCATTTTAAATAAATTATTATGTTAATTCTTCTAGATGTTCTACGTGTAAACGGAAGTGTAGTTGTTCAAGTCAGCCATGGGAAGAACGCATCTTTACCACGCGATTTGCTACATTTACTTCCATAGAAGTCCACAAATTACGGCGGACAAAGAGCAGAGAAAAAGTAGGTTTATTTCATATCAATGCTAATTCCTAGTTTTGAACATCCACCATTTATATTCCACGCGCGCTATTTGATGTGTATATAATTAATACGAAACTCAAGTTTCTAATTTACTATACTTTCCTAAAGCGTTTGTGTTTCACATTTAAAAGTGAAATGGAATTAATTATTACAAAAGTTTTCATAAAAAATTATTACAAAAATCTTTGGTTAAATTAGTATTTTAGTTCCTCAATTTTATTTAATATTTTAAAATAGTCCTCTAAATTTGAAGCATTTTAAAATAGTTCTTTAATTTTATTTAACATTTCAAATTAGTACTTTAATTATAAAGTGTTTTAAAATAATCCCTTAATTTTATTTAATATTTCAAATTAATTTCTTAATTTTTAAATTTTCATTTTGTTATTTAATGTTTCAAATTGGTCCTTTAATTTTAAAAGTTAGGGACCAATTTAAAACATTTTGATCAAATTTAAATATTTATTTTAATATGAAATATTTTAAAAAAGTAATTTAAAAACATATAAATTTTTTTTACAGATAAAATTATTAAAAATGTCATGTAAAAGAATTTTCTTAATTTAATCACTTGAGCCAAAAAAAAACACTTATTGTAAAATTTTAAAAACTAGAAAATGCTTAAAAAGTTCACTAAAATAAAATACTTTAAAAAATAATATTTATTTTAATATGAAATATTTTAAAAAAAATAGTATTAGCGATGGATTTTGTTATTAAAATAAATATTATTTTTTAAAGTATTTTTTTAAAATGCTATTTTTTTAAAAAATAGTATTTTTAAAATATTTTTGAAAATAGTCCATCCCTAATACTATTTTTTAAAATATTTCATATTAAAATAAATATTATTTTTAAAGTATTTTATTTTAGTGAACTTTTAAGCATTTTTTAGCTTTTAAAATTTTATAATAAGTGTTTTTTTATTCAAGTGATTAAACTAAAGGTTTTTTTTTAATAATAGGTGAAGTTTTTAATAAACTATTTTGGAAGACTTCAAAATTAAAAGATTAATTTGAAATGTTAAATAAAATTAGGAGACTATTTTGAAACATTTCACAGTTAAGAGACAAATTTAAAATATTAAATAAAATTAAAGAACCAAAATACTAATTTAACCAAAGTCTTTGTTAGGAGGAAATGGCTATTTGCGAGTTTAACTTCCGCGGCTATTTATTCCAAGGAAACGTTCAAAAGTAAAGGAGGTGGATTTAATGGCGTCTCCTTTATAATTGTACAACAAAATATACATTTGAGTTATGATCATTATTCTTGATAAAAAATTAATATTCTTTAAAAAATGTATCATGCTCATATTTGTCAAATTGGATATTAATGAAGAACTCTGAAATTCAACTAAGATGTAAGCGTGTGGAAAGAGTGTGCTTGTTTTGACTAAATTATTTTTAGTGTTTCAAGGAAGCAATATCCAAAAGAAATAAAGGAGACAAGGCCAAACGGAGCTCGATGTTTTTGGAAAAAATAAAACGAAGCTTATGTACAAAGTCCAATACTTTAATTAGAACTTGATGGACAAAATCTTGGTAGGTATACTAGTAAAGATTACTTTGAATAACAACCATATATTTACATTGAATAATTAACGTACTCCCCTAGCACTAGAGTAGATAAAAATACATAACTGACAAGATCAAGAAAATAAATATCATGCGACAACGTCTTAGATCTCATCAGCACGAAGGTAACTGATTCGCTGTAAGCAACGATTAATGGTCTCTTGCACATTGCATCTTATTGAAGAATCTTAACTAATTCAACAAATATGAGAACGTGTGGAAAGAGTGTGCTTCTTTTTATACTTTGTTTTGAATGTTTAAAGGAGGCAATATAGAAAGAAATAAAGGAGCTTGATATATGTTTGGGGAAAAATAAAACGAAGCTTATTTCAAATTCCAATATTTTAATTAGAACTTGATAGACAAAACCTTAGTACGTAGTATAGCTTATTTTGACTAACAAAACCATATCTTTATATTGAATAGAGCACTAGGGCTGAAAAAAAAATGACTTACAATTCAAGAATAAACACTATGCACCAAGATCTCATTGGGTCATTGTCACCAAGATAAACTAGTCGCAATCGGCAACAATGCTCTTTTCTTTTGCTGATCGTTATTTTTTCATCAAGCCAAATTCATTTTCCTTACCTTGAATAAAGTTTTATAATCAACTACATAACACATACATCCAGGCTCCAGCTATAACTTTGACATAATATTTAAAAAATAAGAAAGTTAAAAAAAATGTTTATAGTGCTCCTGCCATAGCCAATAAACATTCCTATAGTTTTGGTTGATTGATACCAAGATATACATATATAAGCTACGTTAGAGAGACATTTCAACTCTGTAATTTTCGTGATATTATTCCTTCATAAAATCAATTTGAAATATTTATTTTTATGTATCACAAAGTTCATTAATTTTGGGCAAGCATTTGCATACACAATAGAAAGAGCCCAAGAAACCAATCGCTTTACTAAGTTGAATAAAGTCAATAATAAGCTCTCATACACTTACATACAGGCTCCAACTGGAATATACAAATACTACAAGAAAATCCAAATTTAGAAACGAAAAATTTTGTCAATAAACAAGAGAAATTTCATCTCTAAATAATTGGAGATAGAAAGAAGTAGAATAAATTTCATCTTTGATATGGGCATTGCAAATATCTGAGACGGAAAAAAAAATCTATCTCAAACATAGAGATGGAAATTTTCATCTCAAAAAAAAAAAAAATCTACGAATAAGAATATCTCTATTTAGATAAATCAGAGTTGCTGTCCATCTCTGATTAAAACATATTTTTTTTAGTTCAAATTCATGTAATGGGATGGTGTATGTATATATATATATATATATATATATAATAGGTATGCTGTACAGCAATAAAAGTTAAATCTATTTAAAATAGTAAATGTGACCCAAAAAAAAAAACTGAAGGCACGATTTAAAACGATTTTTTCTTTAAAAAAAAGGGTTAATGGCTACTCTTTGTTCCTCATATATATAAATTTAATCAATATATTAATTATTATATAGACATAACTAGCCAATGAAAAATAATTATAGATGAATATACTAGAAGTGAAATTTACTTTTTAAAAAATGATTACTTTATGTACGTTTTAATTGACTTAATCAATAAAAAATTAATAAGCTTATATAAAAAAAAATTCATCTAAAATGGAACAAAAGTTATAAATGAGGCGAGAAGTCAGGATTTAAATATTTTATTATACCAAATCAAGCTTCAAATAAATAAATATTTTTGAAATGTCACATTATGCATATTGATATTAAGTTAATATCATAATCATAATATTAAGTTCACATTATGGTAATTGAAAAAAATGGCACCTACTTCCCCAACTGGTCACAATTTAATGGAAGCAATTGGAATATTATAGACCCAAACACGGTTTGACTATACTAGACTCAACAACACTATGTTGACAAAATCAGCCTATGTTATATTCAATATAGTGGATCTGATTGTTTTGCTATAAAAGAGTACATGCAAATATATGTATCGTACAAGTACTAAAGAGTAAAGTATTATTTTCATGAAAATTTATTATTAAGATAATTGTTAAATATTAAAATTATACATCTTAATTTAAATTAAGTCAATAATAAAAAAAATTGAAAATAAAGTTAAATTAAAGACTGAAAATAACAAAATAAAAGGAGACAACATTCTGGATTAAATTGAAAAGTAAAAAGTTTAAGATTATGATTTTTCCTTGAATCTTATAGGAAACCAATTAATCTTTTTTCTATATTGTTATTAGTGATAGTCTTTGCTAATCTTGGACCCTGACCTACCTATAAGCATTTTCTGAATTATCTATAAGTATTTCCTTAACTAACTCATAATTATTTATTCATTTGATTATAAGACTTAATCAAGAATATGTTCTAATTGATGTGGTTATGTGAGACTGGTTGGTATTATTGAGCCATGAAAGCATACATGCAAGTATATGTATCACATAAGTAATATAGTGATGAATAGATTATCATTCCTATAAAGATTTGTTACTAAGATAGTTGTTAAGTATTGAAATTAAGCATCTTAATCTAAATTAAACCAACAATAAAGGTGATAGAAAGTTAAACTAAACTACAAACATAAAAATAACAAAATAAATGAGAGATACCATTCTAGTTGAAATTAGAAAGCAAAAAGGTTTAGGATTATGATTTCTTCTATCATTTCATATGAACCAATCATCTCTCTTTGTGTTAGTCTTAATGTCATCACTAGCCTTGGATTCTAATTTACCTACAAGTATCTTCCAAATTACTTATAGGCATTCCCCTAATGACCCACTTAGAAGCACAAGGATCAAGTAAACAAATTACACCATTAATTAATTATAAATGAATAGAGTAATTACAACATATTATGAGTTCATTATAATTCTAAATTAACAAATTCAGCTCATAACTACAAGAAATAACAATATTAAGAATAGAACATAAACCAAATGGGAAAAGAAATATAAGAAAAAGCAAGGGAAGAAGAAATAAATTGATTTAATAAGTAAATTTTTCTCAAATTCAAGCTTCTCTCATAGTAAAAGGGGCTTTAAACCCTTCTTTTTCCTCTCCAAGAACCTCATAGTCACTACCTCCATAAAAAAACATCAAAGCTCCCTATAAAAACCTTAAAAAAATGCAACAACAAATATTGTGCTTTGCATTTCTTACGGTAGGCACTACAGAACTATTGAATTCTTTTTTTTTTTTTTTTACAGCGGTGAAGAGCACCATGGTGCTGAATTTTTAGCTTGTGCTATTTTTCTGTTTTGTGAAGAATTTTTTGATTGAGCATTGTGGTGCTTAAATCTACTGTTGCGATGATGAAGTTTTCATAGCAGCGCTTTTGTATGCCATCTCTTTCTTGTTTCTTTTTTTGGTTGGGTATGTGTTATATTCAGCATCCTAACTCTAAGCTTTCATGGTTTTAGCTTTAATATAACTTTGGCTTATAATTCATTGTATTTTTTACCTACAAAAGTGGTCAAAACATGATTGAATCTTATCCACAGCAAAATTAAGCCAAAATATATTATTCATAGTGTTAAAACTTAAATATGGAGCCAATTACAATACAATGTACATTTTGTCCAAAGTTATCTATTTTATTTACGAACTAACAATTTAAGTACCTATTTTAAAGCAAAAAAATATGCAAAATAACAAGAATAATTGGGAATTAACACATTCTTAAACTTTAACTTTTACTTGTCCTCAATTAAAACAAATTAGAAAAAGAAGGTAGAATGTCCACATGTCCACTTAAAATTCATGCTACTAAGATCCTCTAATATTGCATCATACAATATCCCTAATAGGACCATCAAGTAATGTATAGCAGTAACAAAGTTTAAAAAGTAATATTAGCTTTTCCAACAATTTTAAAGTATGTATGTGTTTAGCTAGACAATCATTCTCATGCAAGTATTATAATCAACTTTAAGCACTCCAAAATGTATTAAGTGGCCTCCACTATAAGAACTTCATATGGCTTCTTTTTTTCTCCCTTTCCATTAAAGTAGGCTATTACATAACCCATCAATCAGTAGGTCTTTTAAGATTATAAATGAGCCTATAGTTATGACATTCACAAGAAAAAGGATATAAGGAAGATTATGAGCAAGATTCAAAAAAATAACTATTAAACACAATAATACAAGATAGAATTTCCTCTGTTTCTCTTATTTTTCTTTCCCTTTCATATTCTCCTTCATTTTATTTTCTTCCTGTCTTCATTTTCACTTTTACATCCCTAAATTTAGGTCATTTTGATCTATTTTTTTTTTCTTCGTTAGGATTAATTCTTTATCACATTTTCTTCTTTTTAGTTTCTCTTTCTCATCACCATATTTTTCATGTCTTTAACAAACAAAGAACCCTACATTCCTTGTTCTCACTTTTTTTAATTTGCATTTTCTTATAAGGAAACAACAACTATTCACATCAAACCCACATTATACCTTATTTCACTCTAAATTTTTCTTTTTTCACATAATAACAAATGTTAATTATCCTCTTGAAAAGAGTAAGAATATTGTTTCTTGGGTTAAAGGTCATTAATGTGGTTAAAAAGAAGATATTTCATGTAATTATATGCATATTTCACTTAAGGCTGAAATAGGTATAGTGATATTCTTAGAAAAAAGCTAAAAGGTTCAAACATAACTAATAAATGTCTAAATCACTTTAACAGAGCATACAAAGTCTAAGATTTTGCCTCAAAAAAGTAGAAAACAAGTTTTAAAGCCTTAAGGTTAAGATTGAATATGCAAATTAAATTACAAAAAATTCTTCCTGACACTTTAATCAAATTATTTCTAGCTAATTAGTGTGCAAATATTTCAAAATAGCAAAAAAAAAAAAATAAGAATTATCTTCCTGCTAAAATATCCTGATAACAACACAACTTATCATTGGAAATAGACATGAATTATAGCAAGCAAGCAAAGAAACTAGCACAAAAAAAGCTTAAAAAGAAAAATGACAAGTTAAAAGTTCAAGTACAAAATCTCAAGCCATTTTACTTTATTATCCTACACTACCTAACCCCCAAAACTTAAACTTAACGTTGTCCTAAATGTTGACAAGGAATAAAATCAAAATACATGAAGGTGAAAAGGAATAATTAAGTCTCACTTTTTTTTTATTTTTTTTCTAGGAACCTCAACCTAATTGCCTTAGCCCACATAAGTAACTTTCACAAAATTAATAGTAAATGGAGGACTAAATAAGTACAATATAATTTTGAGAACTTCCTTTTTTTTTTGGTCAGATGTTCCTCTCTACACTTTTGGTTCTTTGATTTTCCATGCAAGTTTGAAGCTTTACAACCCTTCTTTCTTGATCAATGGAGATAGTATAAAGGGTTTCCTACTTGATAAGCCTGAAAATAAAACAACAAAAATGAGTAGACAAAAAGAGGCCAAAAAAAAAAGTTTTTAAACAAATTGAAAACAAAAACTTGGATTGCCTCCTAAGAAATGTTAAGTTTAAAGTCTTTAGCATAACTTTATTGCTAAACCTAATCATAAGTGAATCAATTCACTCAACATTGCAAGTTTCATCAAAACCACACTACCTAATCTATGGTTTAGTCACAAAATCCATTTTTTAAGTTCATTTAAATTACCTAAATCATTTAATAATTTTCACAGAAACGTAAAACATAAGGATTAAGTAAATAAATCACACTATTACAACATATTACAAGCTAAAATTCAACACAATTCCAAATCAATAAGTTTAGCTTATAATTACAAGAAATAACAACATTAAAAATAGAGCATAAACCAAATAGGCAAAGAAATATGAGAAAAAGCAAAGGAAGAAAAGAAAAACTAATTTAATTGGTGAATCTTCCTCAAACCTAAGCTTCTCTCATGGTAAATGGAGCTCTAAGCCCTTCCTTTTTGGAACACCATATTCCTCTAGTCTTTCCTCCCTACAAGTAAGCTTCATACATATTGCATTTATAACGTCAGGTATGTTGTAAAAACACCGAAATAGGCCAGTTTGAAAAGCAAGTCCCCTGAGATGAGTGATTTAAGCCTAAATAAAATTTGGATAAAATTTTAAATAATAAAAAATGAGGATTTAAGCCTTGAGTTGCCCAGAAACCAGGGCTTGAGTGATTCAAAAAATTTGCCGAAAGCCAGTGGCATTGAAAAACACCTAGGAGGGTTTTTTAAACAAAAATTATGAGTTACCCAAGGTTTTTAGAGATTCCAAAAACCATGGAAAGTCCTGGGATCGGTAAAGTCCCTCTAGTGTACTCTTTCCGATGTTTGTTGACCTGAATTTTGATCCATTCGTTCAGAAAGGTTTTAGCTCTGATTTGAGTAATTCTAAAGGTATTTTATTAAATTGAGAATCTAAATTTTATAATGGAAAAGAAATTTCTCAAAAAGGAGCTAAAACGATGCCAAACCAAAAATGCCATGACGGAAGGGCAAAAATGGAAACAATTTTTACAAGGAAGCTTCTAAATTCTTCTTTAAAGTCCATGTTCTTCCTTTCCCTCCCTAAATTGACTTTCTTCTGCCCAATTTTAGAGAAAATTTATAGCTCCTTAGGTGCACAAAAGAGAAGGAATTTTGGAGGAAGAAGGCAAGGCAAAAGGTGAGAAAGAGTAGGATTTTGATACTTCATCCTCTTGAAACTTCATCCTCCTCTTCTTGCTTTATCTTTCCATGGTTTTAATGAAATTTTTTGTGCTAATTTGGGGTCAGACTAGAGGGGATAAATTCAAAATTCAAGGAGGAGGAAGAGGGAAGAGGAAGGACTCTTGAAAGAAGTTTGATTTCAAGGTAGTTTCTCCTCATTTGTTGCTTCTTTTTCTCCTTCTTTCTCTTCCATGGTGGGACACCTAAAATAGAACCATAAAGGGGGGAAGGTTTCTATTTTATAATCAATAACAATTCACCTAATTAGGCCATGGGAAGATGGAATACACTAAAGAAATGCATGAAAAGCTAGTAGAATTTAAGTTGGAAAAGTGTAAGGTTTTTGAATATAATCTAAAATCTAGGTTGATTCAAGAATTTTCTATTATATATGAGTATTTGTTTAAGTTTCTAAGACTCTTAGGGAGTCTCCCAAGTGCCCCATCCATTGAGAAAAAATTTCAAACTCCATGGGTTCTTAATGAAGATATATTTCAGCCAAGACCCATAGAGATAGCTAGGGGATGTTTTAAATAGTTTCAAGCTTAATTTGGGACTTTATATGATAAAAGTAGATAGGAGAAACCCTTGGAAAAAATTTAGAAGCCTTAGGTTGGGAGGTGAGGCAATAGCTTCCATAATATAACCTTATGAAGCAACATATACCTAGGTTTGTGAAAGTGAGTGTGTGATGTCTTCAAAGACCTTAAATGAGGTCAAGAGGCCTAAATAAGGCAGAAGAATAGAACCAAGAATGTTAATTATGGTAGTTGCTTCATTAGATTACTAATAGAACCATATTATGACAAATAGAACAAAGTGTATTCTTAAGAGTGAGTTGGATGTCATAGTTTGTTCCAAAAGTATAATTAAGTGTTGTTTGTTGTGAATAGGCCAAGAAAATCCAACCCCATCTCATTGTGTTTATAGAACCAAAAAGGAGAAGGAACAAGTAAAGTAAAGCTTAAATTTATACCAAGGTAGCTCTCCACCTTTTCTTGTTACATTTCTTATTGCATTATGCATATTTATATTTTTGAGACATGCCACTTGATGCTATGTTGCTATTTTGATACCAATATGCCTTATTGAATGCCTTTGAATTGTGGAAATGGCTCATAAGTGTGAGGTAGTGCCAAAAGTCCCTTGATGTAGGTGAGAAGATGCTAAAAGTCTCATGGCATGGGTAAGACAATGCCAAGAGTCCCTTGGATGGGTGAGGCTAAGTCAAAAGTCCCTAAACCAAGAGTGAGACAAATCCAAAAGTCCTAGAAATAGGGCGAGGCCAAACCAAAAGTCCCTAGAGCTCATTCTTATGCTTGACATGAGTTTATGATGTAAAAATGTGAGAATTGAATGCTTCTTAGATTGATTGGTTGCATACTTGTACCTTTGACATGTTTTATGCCTTGAAAATGTACTTAAATAGGTGTATGAGTTATTGAGATTCAATGAATCTCACTCCCTCTTTTCTTTTAACTTATTTGATCTAGGTGGAGTTCAAGATCCAAAGGATGGAAGCCAAAGAGTATAAATATCCATCTCTTAGCAAATCTTGCTATTTTTTATGTATTAGAATGTCTAGAATGTTAAAGTATATATGTATATGTTATTTTGAGCCATGAGACTTTAAACAAGTGTAAACCTATGTAAAGATAGTGTATGTATCAAGAATAGAGCTAAATGAATGGAAATGCGCAATTTGACCCCTTGGGAGCCCATTTGTGCATGTGTATTTATGGAAGTGACATGATGAATTTGAGTTGCATGATGGTTCAAACCTTATGAGAGACTTATTTATGCAATATTTGTGCATTCCAAGTTGCTCAAATGTGTGTGGAACAATGTATGGCTCATTTGAACCAAAATATGCCCTCTTTTTTGAACCAAAAGTGCCATAATCTTGAGGTATAACAAAGTCTGACCAAATGGCCTCTTCTTGACTTGATATTTTACATGCAATTAGATCTTGCCTAGATATTTTTAGGAAGCCAAAGACCAGGTCATTTGGAGGTTTTTATAATTTTCTATGATTTTTCAAATTTGGTACCAGAAATTGGAATTTGTTGAAGTACTATTCATTTGTGCCATCTGAGGGGAAAACGTGGTCCAATGGCTATGAAATTTTATAGGTAGAAACTAAACATTCATAGTGCCTTGTAGCAACTAGAACCACCTCATTTAGAGGTCTAAGCTAAGAGATATGAATTTTTGAATTTCTAGAACAGTAATAGTAGTGCAGTACAACTTGAGTCACTATTCCATTGAATTCCAGTGTCTAAACGTGTTTGTTTTGGTCTAAATCTATTTTTACCATAAATTTAACATCTATAGATTTCCAAATTAGTATCATTTGCATGAATTGAATTTTTTTTGGAATTAATT
This sequence comes from Erythrophleum fordii, assembly GCA_032878935.1. Lineage (NCBI taxonomy): Eukaryota > Viridiplantae > Streptophyta > Magnoliopsida > Fabales > Fabaceae > Erythrophleum > Erythrophleum fordii. Next base: position 38,244,054 of record JAVQMF010000055.1, on the reverse strand, counting down.
GGATATTTTTGAAGATTATAGCAGACACTTGCATCAGTACCAATAGCTGTCTGAACCTTTTCACTTTTTCACATGTCAAATGTTTTCTGTGTTATGTTTCATTTCCTAGACATGTTTTAGCATAAATTAAACATCTGTAGCTTTCTAGAATGCCATAGTATGCTTGATTTTAATTTTTCTAGTAAGTACGAATTTTCAAAGTTGAGGCTCAAAAGCTACAGATTGAACCTGAGGCAGAACCATTAAAAACCATGTATGATTGATGTAAGCTCGGGTTTTTGGCAATTTTTTTAGATGATTTTAAGTTGTATTGGTGTAATAAACTGTGAGGATAATATGAGAGAGTCCCCAAGGCCCACAAAGCCAAAATGAAGAAAATGTGGATGACGTAACACCGTTAAATGGTATTATTTTTTTGTTTTCTTGGGGGAATTTATGTATGAGACTTGTATATGTAAAGGGGTTAGCTAAGAGAGCTATGATATTACAACATTCATGGGAAAAATCAATAAATTTAATACATTCTTTTGTATTACGTAAGACTTTAAAAATTCATCTTAAGCTCTGTAGACCCCATAAATTTTCCAATATTATTCTCTACTCATAATCTATCTATACAAGTCATAAACAATTTAAAACATCACATACAACTCAGGTTAGAAGCCTTACATCAGAAAAATTACAAGTTGGCCTCAGGTTCAGCTTTCTAGATTTCTATCATCAATTTTGGAAAATCTTAATTAATTCTAGAAAAATTGAAATCAAGTAAATGATAGCTTTGTGGAAAGCCTAAATGTCAAATATAGGTTAAAAATCATTTTAGGCCATGAAAATATCACTAGACCATAATTGACAATAGAATAGTACTAAAGGTCTAGCTATCATAGGTTACTAATATAAATTTCAAACATTTATAACTAATTATAGAAAAATCAAAACCCAGAAAACCATACCATTCTAGAAAGCTATGGATGTCTACTAGGGGTTGAAAATAACTTTAAACCAAAACAGATGTGTTTACTTTACAAAATTGAATGGAACAATACTAGAGGTTTTACTATATCACTAGTACTGACCACCAATTTCAAAAATTCATATCTCCCTCCATATAAATCCAAATAAGGTGATCTTGGTGGCTACAGAAAGCTTATCATATCTAGTATATTTATGTAAAATTTCATAAGCATTAGATAACATTTGCCACTTAGATGATATAGGAGAAGAAACTAACTATATGAACAGTGTAATGATCATTTCAACAGTTTCTTCCCAACTTTGAAAATTTATAACTAATTCTCTAGAGTTTCAAATAATATGATTCTTAGCTCTACGAAAAGCTCTAGATGATTCCTATATGCAAGCCAAATTTCATAGAAAAATTCATCTATTTGGTCAATTTGTGATATAGGGTACTAAAATGGCCTTTTTAGGCACCATATAGTGTCAAATGTGTACCAAATGTGCTTCTGCCTTGCCCATGACCCCTTAAACACATGAGAAAGGTTAAAAACAGCCTACTAAACTCGTCCAAGGGGTCCACATACTCATACATTACAAAATCATTACCTCACTTGTCTTATACACAAGAGTATACAAGCTCATCAAGGTATATAGATGTCAAAAACATTCATTCTCATTCCCGTGCTTCCAAATCCAATACATACATTACATATCCATATAATTACATGAGTTCAAGTGGCTACACATCATATACAACATAAGGTTACATCTTTTGACAACAAAATGTTTACAAAATGACCATTTAGCATTTCCTTTGTCCATATCTTTCCTTCAAGAGTAGTGGCTTCTATTTCTTAGCTCACTTGGTCTACCTAAACATATTTAGGCCTTGGAGAGGGAAGAGTGAGATTCCAAGAATCCCAATAGCTCTTCACCCTTTTAAACATACATAATGGATGCATTTATAAGTCTAAGAATGAATGTATGGAAATCTTACAACTTATGAATATACATAAAGCATTTCTCATGTTCAAAACTCATACACATCATACTTAGGCTTGCCAAGATAATGGTTTAGCATCACCCATTCTCTTTGGGACTTTTGGACTTGCCTCATACTTTTGATTAAGCCTCATTCTTCTAAATACTTTTAGCTTTATCTCACCCAATCTTAGGGACTTTTGGCTCATCCTCACTTAGCTAAGAGACTTTTAGCTTTACCAAATCCATTCAAGCTAAAACACATTCATAAGATGCATTTCAAGAGAATAATAAGAGCATCATGGTACTATGGCATATAAAAATTTGCTAGAAACATTTTCAATGGCATGAAAATGCACACATATATCCAAAGATAAGAGAACATCTCAGAATGTATGAGACAAAAATTAGAGAGCTACTTTGAAGCAAGAATTGCAAATTTTCTCTTGAATTCTTTTCCTTTTTTCTGCCACACCTTTACAATGAGGTGGAGCTTGGTTCTTTTGGCCTAGATACATCTAATAAGACCTAATTATATTATTGAATCAAACTCTAGCATCACACATTCTCTATGGAAGCCTACATAGTTTTAAGACTCAAATATGGTTTTATAAAGAACCTAATAAAGAAACCATGATAAGTCATGATCTTGGCTCTATTTTCTCCTTCCATCTAAGTCTTTCGACTCTATTTAAACTCCTTGGAGTTATCACAAATTCATTTTGAGGAGTCTAGCTAGGAGTTGCTTCATTATACTACATTATAGGGCCTACACCTCCATCTCATTATCCATGGCTTCTAAAATTTTTTCAAGGCTTCCTCTCATGTTCTTCTATCATATATAGTCCCAGTCTAAGCTTAGAAAAATTTAAAACAATCCATAGGTCTTGCTTCTTGTCTAGACTGAGACTATGCTTCCCTTTGGCACCCATGGAGTTTGTTTTATTTTCTTGATAGAAGATGCACTTGAGAGGCTTCTTAGATGTCTAAGAACTCACACAAACTCTTATACACCTTAAATTATCATTAAAAAGCTTCCTATAAGTCAAAGTGCAAGTAAAACCCTAAGAATTATATCTTGAATTTCAATGGTTCTTTCTTGGATTTCTTTGCATTATCTTGTTTTCCACACTCTAAATCATAGGTTTACACTTGGTTTGGGTCACAATTAACTCTCCTTTCGCTATTCTATATGAGGCCCAAACACATATAAGAAAGCAAGGGAGAAGAAGCAAAGTAACATGGATATTTACCTTGATTTCTAGCTTGTTTCAAGTGCTTCCTCCTTTGCTATGGCTTTCTCCTTGAAATTCTTATCTTCCCCCTCTGAACTAAGCCCAAAACAATCCTAAACAAATAAATAAAATCATGGAAATAAAGGTAGGAAGGAGGATAATAACTTTAAAGAAGGAAGAAGCTTGAAATTCTAAACTTTTCCTTACTTGTATGCCTTGTTTTCCTCTTCCTTCTTCCCCTCCTTTGTGTGTGTCTCTCCCTTGGTCTCTCTCTCTGTTTTAGGCAAATGATATGCCAATTAGAAAAGAAAAGGAGTGGGATGCCATCTTAAAAGGAAGAAGTCTTAAAATTGTTGCTTGAAAATTTCATTTACGTCCTATTTCGTAGTTTTTTTGTTTTAGGCTCATTTCAACTCCTTTTTAGGAACTATCTTTTCTATCATAAAATTTAAGTTCTCTAACTCATAAAATGCCTTTGTAAAATGTCAACAATAGGGGTTTTAACTATTTTAGGGGCTTCTGTAGTTTTTAGGACCTCTGAGAATCCAGAAAACTCATTTTCCCCATTTAAAAATCCCTTCTTTAAGTATTTCAAAAAGTTCTCGAACTTACGAAAGTGCCATTATATTTTTGGCAATTTTATTGAACCACTTTGGCTCTGGTGTCTGGACATCTTAGGCCTTGGATCCTCATTTTTTATTATTTAAAATTTTATTCTAATTTAATTTGGCTTTAAATCAATTATTCCAGGGGACTTACTTTTATATCCTTTGCATTTTGCATGTTTATAAAGAAACTAGATGTTACATTTTTCCTCCCCAAAAACCTCAAAGTGGTAGCCTCCACAAGCTCCGTTTAAAACACTAAAAAAATATGGCAAGAAACATTGTGGTTCACATTTCTTGTGCTAGGCACCACAACAGTGCTCAAAATCACTATAGTGCTGCTGAAGTTTTTTTCTATAACAGTTAGGAGCACTACGACATTGAATTTTTATCCCATAATGTATTTTGTTATGTGAAGAATTTTCTAATTAGGTGTTGCAGTGATAAATTTTTTATAAAAATGCTTTTGGGCATCATTTCTCTCTCTCTCTCTCTCTCTCTCTCTCTCTCTCTCTCTCTCTCTCTCTCTCTCTCTCTCTCTCTCTCTCTTTTTCTTTCTTTTTTAAGTATGCCTTATATTTAGATTCCTAATTTTTGGCTTTCATGGTTTTAGCTCTAATATAATTTTAGCTTATAATTCCTTGCATTTTTCACCAAAAAAAGTGGTTAAAAGATGATTGATTTTTATTCACAGTAAAACTAAGCCAAAATATATTATTTATATTATCAAAACTTAAATATGGAGCTAACTATAATATAATGTACATTTTGTCCTAAGTTAGCCATTTTATTTATAAATTAACAATTTAAGGACCTATTTCCAAGTGAAAAAGTATGAAAAAATAACAAGAATAATTGGGAGTTAATAGGTATATTCCTATTGTACAAGCAAATCAATACACTTAACATTGCAAGTTTGATGAATTTATACTATCTAATCCATGGTCTTGCCCTAAAATCCCTTTCTCAAGTTCATTTAAGTTACCTAAATTATCTAATAATTTTCACACACTTTAATGCATGAAGAACAAAGATCCAGTAAACAAATCATACCATTTATTACAAGTAAAGAGAGTTATTACAGCATGCTACATGCTAGGGTTCACTATAATTCCAAACCAATAAACTCAACTCATAAATACAAGTATAAAGCAATATTAAAAATAGAGCATACATCAAATAAGGATAAAAATGTAAGGAAAAACAAAGGAAGAAGAGGAAAACAAAATTAATCGATGAATCTCCCCTAAAATCAAGCTTCTCTTATGATTTGAAGTACTCCCTAAGCTTCTTTAACCTCCCAAAATGCCTAGAAAAAATAGAGAAACTTTACTTAAAACTCTAAAAATCAAAGTAGAAAAATGCTATCATTCTATGCTATCCCATCGGGCACTATAGTGTTGTGCATTATGTGCAATAAAGGAAAATTTTGTATTTTAAGCATTGCATTGGAATTCTTTTTAGCAGCAGTTGCACTTTTAGCAACAACTCTTCACCCCTCTTAGCAATCATCATCAATTTTTGTTGCTTTGCATTTATAACCCTACAAAAAAAAATAAAAACTCATCTAATTACTATTTATAATCTATTAACAAAGATTTACAATTTTGCAACCTAAAAATCTAAATGAAAACACAAAGCACAACTTATACTTAGCTAAAACAAAAATTAACTTAAAACTAAAGAAATGAAAACTAAAACTTACTAAATATTAACTTAATTAAAATTTATTAAATTTATATACTAAAAACATAAAATAAACTCAATATCCATATGATAAGTTTCTTAAAATTATAAGAAAGGCATAATAAATTAAGGACTTATACAATATTTAATCTAGAGCCTAGAAAGGTAAAACATAAAGATAAAAGAAAGATGTGACTCCAAAAAAGTATGATGTTGATGAATTCAGAGTTATTAAAAAAAAGTAAAATTACTTGAACAAAATATAATGTTAACAATTATGATATCGCCTTCTAGTAAGAGTTTTAAACTTCCCTTTCAGTTTAAAGAGAAAAAGGAAAAGAGTCTTAGTCATAAATTTGGGATGACTTCAAGCTTTGAAAGAGCCTTTCATGGATATTTAATAAGGCCCATAACTTATCCCAAATTCACAATTATAGCTATTTATAGTTAAAAGTACATGTTTGGACTTTCAAGCATAATCTAACCAAGCTTAAGAAGGAAGGTATTTGGTGGCAACTTTAAAGTTCACTTGTTGTACTACAAAAGTGTACATGTGAGTATACATATCACAATAATAATAAAGTGATGAGAAAATATCATTTCTTTAAGGTTGTCAAAACTTGTCAATTACCAAAATTTACACCATAAATTAAATTAAGTGAATCAATTTCAAGTGTTTATGTACTATAAAACAAATAAAAACTATTTAATATGCAAAATTTGAGATCAAAACTAAATTTGGATTATTGGGTTATTAAAGGCATGTAGAATTATTAATCTTCCAAGTATTCCAAAGTAGTTTAGCTCAAAACTTTTAACCTTGCTCTTAATAGTGATATATGTTAACCTAGGGTTCAATTGCACTTATAAGTATTTTCCTAAATCTCATGTAAGTTTGTTTAATTAATTCCATAATTCCTTATGAAATCAACCAAGCTCAATTCAATACCACAATCCCTAATTTAGCTATGTGAGTCTAATAAATATATTCCCCTATCATTACGGAAACCATCCACTTATTTAAGTTTTAGGTACTTATACAATTCAACCTAAGACCTAATTTTACTTTCCCTTTCCCAAGTTCAAGTAAAATATCAAATTAGTCTAATTGTTAGCCAAGCAATCAGACATGAAGCATAGGCTTGAATAGACACATATATATATACACACACACACACCATTAATCATAAGTAAAGTGAGAAACAACCACTAATCCATACAAGGGTTCATAATAATCCCATATTATAGAGCTTAGCTATACATGACTTGAAAATCCATTAACCAAATCAACATGTAAACTAGATACAACAAAGAAAACGAAGGGAATGAGAGGATTTAAAGAAAACTAAATGGTGTTCTTGCTCCTTTTCAAGCCCTAAGCTTCCTTGTCTCCAAGAATACTTTAAACCCACTTCAACACTTTAGAGAAAACTCAAATGATGGATAAAAGTGAAGGGAATTGAAATATGAAGCAAAACCTAGAAAAAAATTGGTATTAAAAATGAAATTGTTCTATTTTTCAGTGGCATTGTAATGCCTTAACTTTTAAAGGAAATGTTTTGGCCTTTTTTTGCATGCTTTAGCTCCAAGCTTTTGAGGGTCAAGCTCTAAGATGACTTTGGCTTATATTTTAGGTATTTATAACTTACAAAAAGGGACAAAGTGTGATCAGTTATTGATCTAACATAAAATAAACCAAAACTTGTCATCTATATACTAAAACTATGGTATAGAGCTATAAATATAAAGTTAAACATTTAAACACCTATATCCAAGTAAAAATATGCAAAATAATATGAATAATTAGGAGTTAACACACCTTTAAAGTTGAACTTTTTCTCGTCCTTAATAAAACATATTAGAAAAAAAAAAAAAAGGAATGACCACATGCTTACCAAAAAATCATGCTATTATTATCCTTATGTGTCTCATCAAACAATATCTCTAACAAGAAGATCAAGTAATAAATACTAGTACAAAGTTCAATGAATAATGTTAGCATTTTTAGCAATTTTAAAAAGAGTGTGTGTGTGTGTGTTTGGCCAAACAATCATCCTTATGCAAGTGTCAAAATCAACTTTTTACACTTCAAAATGTATAAAATAGCCTCAAGTTTAAAGACTTCATATGCCTGCCTTTTTTTTATCTCTCTCTCTCTACTAAAATAGGCACCACATAACTCCAAGATTAAAAGAACTTTCAAGCTTGTAACAATGCTTGGGCCATGACTAACATCTTGAGAAAATTTTATATGACAACATAATGTACAATAACTACAAACTCTCTCAATGTATTACCTACTTTTTCTTCTTAAAGAACTAATTTTTCTTTTTCTCATCACCTTTCCTTAAAGTTAGGTCCTTTTGGCCCCCTATACAATTTTATTTAGCCTTTTAAGCTCAATAAGTATCATTTTTTTTCTTCTTTTAAGGTTAAACATAGATGTATGTATGTACAAAGTCTAGTTGAAGGGAAGAGGAATGGAAACCATAAACTTGAATACTCTACCACACATAAACATTTAATCTTTTTGTAATTCTTCATTCAACCCTTACCTCTTCTCACAAGTAAATATGCTCTAATTTTCTCAAGAAAATGAAAACAAATCACTAGTTTCATAAACTAAACAAGCTAGGGAGTACATGTGGATAAATGAAACAAACCATAAAGTCATATAGTTTTTACAAAATAGGTTTAAATAAGGGAGAATTATAAAGAAGGACCTAAAAACGAAGAAATTTACTTTGAAGGACCTATTACTACTAGATTCAACTATTTGTATTAAAATCAATGGTAATCAACCCTAAAACAATGATAATAGGTTCTTCAGAGTAAATATTTTTAACTTTGGGTCCTTAAACATATTTTTCCCTTTAAATAAGGTTCAATCAAAAACATAATTACATAAGGATTAGGTTTAAAATGCACAACTGTAGCAAACAAATGCCTAAATCATTTCTCAAAATCATGCAATACTTAATAATTTGCCTTGAGAGAATATAAGGCAAGTTTTAGAGCCTTGGGATTGAAATTAAATACACAAATTCAGTTACAAAATAAATTTCTCGTAATAGATGCATTTTAACTATGTTTGGCCAATAAGTGCATAAATTTTTTTTAAAGTATTGGAAAAATAGCAACATTGAAATTTGAACTTAACATAGATCATTATTAACACTAAACTCTTGCTACACTTACCTTAATGCAACGTTACTATCATTAAACGTAGACATAATTTAAAGTAAGCAGGTAAGCAAACCAGATCAATTAAAGTTCAAAAAGAAAATAAAGTAATGAGTGAAAAGTTCAAGAAAAAAAATTTTGTTTTATTTTAATCCTATATCTTAAATTCAAAATTGCCCACAACCTTTAACTTAAATTAAACATTGTCCTCAATGTTGAGTAAAAATTAAATAGCAAGATAAAAAAATAATGGTGAAAAATGGACTCCCTTAAATAGAACTCTGTGGATTCTAATGATATTCATATGTTAGTAAGTAGCTAGGCTATACTTATAAGCACTATATATATATATATAGTATTAAAAATAAAGAACAACAAAAGATGAAAGGAAAGAAATACTAATAGAATAAAAAGGAAATAAGAATAACATACGACAAAGTCTGAAAAGCAAAACATCATGAAAATAATAGTAGAAAGCAATATAAAAAATGATCAATCAATGGATGGGTCATCTTGGGGTGAGTCATGCATTACTTATCCACATCTATTGGCATCTAAAGGAAAGATGATGATGGAAGGAGATCCATTAAATCTTAGTCATGTCTAACATAAAACTAGCTCTGGCACTAGTACTGCCACTAGTGCATTTGTAAAGATTGGCAAGCTGTCCTTATGGCATGACATGCTGTTGCAACTAACTATTATGTTATCTCTTCAACCACAACATAAAGGTCATCCAGCATTTATAGTTTGAGAGGCATTGAAGGTAAAGGGGAGGAAAAGATAGAGAGTTAGGAGCAATAATAGATGTAAGAACAAGAATGCCACCTAGCCTGTTAATCATCATGTAATCTATCATAGGCTTTGGCTAAAGAATTTCCTAATAGGACTCAGTGTAGACCCCAGCTAGAGCACATAACTCTATAATCAATTGGAGATAAGCTAAACTTGCCAAAAAAGAGTGACCAACCTTTAGAATGTTTGAGGAGATGACATATACGACATCAATTAGTTTCCCTAACATTATCAAGTAAATCAAGATGGCCTTTTCCATCATGATATCATTCATGTGTAGTCTAGGTATAAGTGTAGCACACAAAAAGTAAGCCCATGCATGTGAGTCATGATTTAAGTTACCATAGTGTATGGACGTAGGGACCTTTCTTAAAACTTTCTAATAGGCATGCAGTGACTTCTTATAATTTGAAGCCTTCACTGTGTTCCATGAACTACTTGAACTCACAGGCTTTAATAGCTAGCAAGTGAAAGAATTGCCTAATTACCTTTTTTAATGATTTACATTATACCTCTGTAGATGACATTGATCAATAGGCACATATAATGCATTAAAATAGAGCTCACATACCAACGACTTTTAGGGTCAATACAAAATCTCTCCCACTCCCTTTAACAACTAGCAAGTGAAAGAATTGCTTGATTTCCTTTTCTGATGCATTTACTTTACACTTCTATACATGACATTGATCAATGGGTACATATGGTGCATTAAAATAGAACTTGCACACCAAGGGCTTTTAGAATCAATACAAAATCTCTCCCACTTCCTTTGCTTCACCTAATATGCTATGTCTTCTTTAATAATCGAGAAATTTCCAAGTTCTCACTTCAAAAAGAGTTCCGTAGCTAAAGTTATTTCTATGTATCTCTTTTGGGCAATTAGAGATATAAATTTCATTCAGTCAAATTAAGCCCAAAAAGAAAAAAGAAGAATCTTCTCCTTTAGGCTTCTTTTTAGGAGCCATGATTGTACCTAAAAAGAGTATAAATTTATCTAAGTCTAAAAGGTACAACTGACAAAACCACAAGTAGCTCAAGACACCACCAAATCAGAAAAGAAAATTTTAATATGTACATATCAATCCTATAATACGGCTAAGGCTATGTAAACCAAATAATTCACAATTATGTGGAGTTTCAAATAATGGTCAAGTAGCAAAGGAATTGTAATATATATAGGCATGCACCAAATAGCCAACTAGCTTAAAGCAAATCAACAAATCAAAAATTGAATAAATTATAATATAAATAAACTACCAAAATGTGATCAATAAGCACACACCAAATCAACATTTGCTAGCCAGTTAAATTTATATCAAAGCAAAATAAATTGTGATTTTTTTGAGATATTTTATCAAACAATAAGTAGGAAAATTTGAAATCCTAAAATTAGAGGTATGTCAAAGCAACAAAGTCACCCTATTTAACAATAGATCAACACCCATTTGCCAATAAGCACACATAATGAATTAGGAAGCATGCCATAACAATAAACTAACAACACCAAGTCAGTTAAAGCTAAAAACCATGCCTAAAAAGCTTAGATGGATTATGAGTGACCACAATAGATCCAAATGTGACAAAGGCAAGTGGAGGAAAATGAAAGTTAGGTTACTGAAACTAGCTTAACAGAGAAGATGATGGGATTTTATTGGAGAGATTAGTTGTTATGAAATGGAAAGGATGGTTGGAGGTAGTCAAAGAGAGGGAGGGTGGGAGAAGATAGTGGCGAAGTTAGGAAAAGAAGGAGGAAAGAAGAAGAATGAAGAAGAAGGGTAGTGGTGAGAATTACTAGAGATGCAAATGGAGGAGGGCTATTAAGGGAGGTTTTCAAGCGCAGAAGAAATGGAAGGTTTTTTTTTTTTTTTAGGTACTAAAGGTAGGAATGAGTAAGATAAGACAAAATGGGTTTAACATTTTTTAATAAAATTTTACCTATGCCATGACACATTATCTTCTATTTGAACCACATTGCGATGCCTAATGGACGTGCTGCCATTTTTTTTCTATATGAATGACGCTATGGTGTCTTATTGGCACACGACAACATTTTCAACTCTATTTCAAAGGTGCTGTGATGCCTTATATTTGAGTTATGGAATTTTTTTCCTTTATATGAGGAGCATCACAGTGTTGTATGGGAGTGCTATAATGCTATAGCAGCATGTTGCCTACAAGAGCATACACATAAGTATATATATCACACGGGTAATCCAATGATGGATAGAGTATTGTTCTCATGAAAATTTGTTATTAGGATATTTACTAAGTATTAAAATTATACACCTTAATCTAAATTAAGTCAACAATAAAGAAAATTAAAATTCAAACTAAGCTAAGAACATAAAAATGACAAAATAAAAGGAATAACATTCTTGGCTAAATTGGAAGATAAAGGATTAGGATCATGATTCCCCTAACATTTCATTAGAACTAATTAACCTTTTTTTACCATACTCTAAATGATGATTTTTGCCAACTTAAGGCTATATATTACTTAAAAGTATCTTTTGAAGTATGTATAGGTATTCCTCTAACAAATTCATAATTCTTTATATAATCTGTAATACCTAATTTCTTTATAAAAGGTCGGAAACTAATCAGTTATAAAAGGAAATCCCCTAAATGGGAAGAATTGAGGCCAAACAAAATTAGAGTAATGATCTAAATATCAAAGAATGAGAATACAAGGCTAAAGGTGCCTTAAAAATAGAGTCAGAGTAGCTAAACAAAATTTGGTAAACATGTAATGGCATTTTTATAAATTTGAGCATTTTTTAGAAAACTTAAAGGAGGGATCTTTAAATGGGAAAATTAAGTTTTTTGAGGTTCTCAGATGCCTTAAAAATCATAAAAACCTCTAGAACGGTTCAAACCCCTCCAATTTACATTTTAGAGTATCAGTTGACCCGAACTTTGACCGATTTGTTTGAGAAAGTTTTTAATCTAATTTGGATAAAACCAAAGATATTTTATGAATTAGAAGACCTAAATTTTATGATGAAAAAGATGGTTCTAAAAAAAGAGTTGAAATGAGCCCAAATGGAAAGAACCAAAATAAGGGATTAAATTATAATTTTGGAAAATATTATAAATGGACCTCTAGGCTTAGTAAATCATGTCACCATCTTCTCTAGCCCTCACCTGCTTCTGGTCCAAATAGATTCTAAGAGAGTCTTAAGAGGTGCATCAAAGGGGAAAGCCAAGGGAGGAAGAAGAAGCTTGAAAATGGTAAGATTTTGTCACTTTTTCATGCTCTTTTCTTTATTAAACCTCTTCTCCTCTTTCTCCTCTCTTCTCCCATGGTTTTAATGGTTTGTTTGGACATGTTTTGGAAATGGTTTAGTAAAGGAGAAAGAAATATTGAAAGGAAGCTTTGAAGCATAAGAAAAAGCACTTGAAAAGCTTCCAAATAAGGTAAACACACATGGTCTCTCTTGCTCCATCTTGCTCATTCTCTTCTTATGTAATTCAGCTAGATTAGGGGTGGTATATTAAAGACTTTATCTCAACCCAAACTTGATAGAAATGGGGATTTTGAAGCCTAAGGAATCCAAGGAACCAATTAGAATTCAAAAAGAACCATTAGAAAACAACTTATGGAAATTAGGGATTTTGTTGTACCTTGGTAATTATGAAGCTTTCCAATGATATTTTTGGTTTCTTAAAAGTATGTATGAACTCCCAAGACATCAAGGAAGCTTCACAAGTGCCAAATTTCCTAGGAAATGTAAGAAAACTCCATGGGTCCTTCATTTTGTCTATATCTCGGCCAAGCATGAGAAGTGGCACCTAGGGAGATTTTTCTTCACTTCTAAGGATAGGAAGGACCTAAATATGATTAATGAACATCAAAGGAAGCATTGAAATGAATTTAGGAATCATGATTTATGAGATGGTGGTGTAGGCTCCATTTTAAGATATAAGGAAGAAACTTAAGTCTAAGGTGTAACAACCGGGAAAAAGAAAAGAAAAGGGAAAAGAAAGAAATGAAAGCTGGAAATTTTCGGAATCCAGAATTTCTGCCAACTCCTCTCGCAATAGCGAGAAACGGTCTCGCTACAGTGAGAGAGCTAGTTCGCAACAGCGAAGGCGATTCTAGCTATAGCAAGTGCTGGCAGCAGTCCATACAAAAACCAGGGAGTTGCTCGCCATAGCGTGCGCCATAGCGAGAGTGAAGTCTGGAACTAATGTGATTTCGCCATAGCGAATGGTAAATCTCGCCATAGCGAAGGGAAATGACACGAGCTCGCCGTAGCGAAGGTTACACCTCGCCATAGCGAAGCCAGATTACATGAACTCGCTATAGCGAAGGTTAGTTTTCGCCGTAGCGAGAGTCAGTCCGGAATAGAGTAAATAACAAGATTTAGACTTCATTAAATGCCCAAACTCATTTCTTCTCTCATATCTGCCCTAGACTTCGACCCAAGGAGAGAAAAGAGGCGTGGAGAGTAAGAGAGATCAAGAGAAGGAGGAAGAGCAAGGGAAAGGTAAGGAAATTTCCCCCATTTCTCTTTAGAACTCTGATCCCCTCCCTTTGCCCTCTCTTTCTGCGGTTTTAATTGTGAAAATGGTTGTATTTTGGGCATGGGTCAGAAAAGGGAAAGTGGAAAACACCTTTTAATCTTTGTGTTTCTTTGAAAAATGTGGTTTTCCACTACCATGGGAGCTTGAGAGAGAGAAAGGGGTGATGGCATTCTAGAGAGAGAGAGAACTCTAGATTTTGGTAGATAGGAGAGTTTGATCTGATGATTCCATGTTAAGAGAGTAATTCCATGCTCTTTAATTGTGTCTAGGCTCAAGAGAAACACCTCCATCAAGGTGTGATTGTGAACCTAAGGAGGGAGAGGAGAAATTGAAAGGAAAAGCTAGTGTTGGCTTTGGCTCCAAAGGTAGCTCTCTCTTCCACTCTTTCTTGTTGCATTCTTGGATATGATAGTCATTGTATGATTATGTATATGCTTGTTGTATAGAATATGCCATATGCTATTGCTTTGATGCATTGATGCCAATATGCTTGTGTGTTGAAATGTGAGATTTGCTCGGGTGAGGTAATGCCGAAAGTCCCTTGAAATGGGTGAGGTGAAGCCGAAAGTCCCTTGAGATAAGTGAGACAAGGCCAAAAGTCTCAAACGAGTGAGGCCAAGTCAAAAGTCCTTAAACTCGGGTGAGGCCATCCAAAAGTCCCTAAACTCGGGTGAGGCTAGACCAAAAGTCCCTGGAGCCCATTTTTGGCATTGTTGTGATTTCCATAGCATGTACATTGTGTGTTGGTTGATTGAGAATGGCTGAGTACTTATTCACATGCTTTGACTTGTTATATACCTTGATTGCTTACTGGATTGAGTGCATGAGCTACTGAGATTCCCTGAATCTCACCCCTTTCCCCTCCCAACTAATATGCTAGGTAGAACTCAAGGAGAACCGAGCACACACCAAGGAGCCTATGAGCATGTATAGTTAGACATTACTTTCTTTTGGATATTTTGATGAAATTTTGATGTAAAGTGGTGCCAAATGAATATGCGCCCACTATTTTTGAGATGTAAAGGTTGTAACATGTGTATAAGTATGAAAGGATATTGTATGAACTATGTTTATAGCCAAATGAATGGAAATGAGGGTTTTGCCCCTTTCATGGAATGAATACAATAGTGTATATTTGGCCATAGCATAGCGAGATTTGAATGTATGATGATTTGGACCACATGGACTTGTTATATATCCTAGTTTTATGCTTTAAAACTTGTCCATGAGTGGCTAGAGTGTGAGAGAGGCTATTTGGACCCGTTTTAGACCTTTGGGGTGCCAAAACCGGTATTTTTGAGAGCTCTGTCAAAGTATGACCGGATGAGCTCCGTTTGCCATGAAATTTGGCATGCCTCTAGAGTTTGTGGAAAGCTTCTTGAGAAGCTAAAGTGGGTAATATTCGGAGGTCTAGAGAATATTTGGTGAATTGTTGAATTTGGAAAAATTTATTGGATTGGTCATGTACTGTTCATATAAACTAGAAAATGAAATCTGTGGCACTCATAGACCAAATGGATTCCAAATGTGGTGAAATTTTATACACATAAATTAGAAAACCAAAGTGACTTATAAGAACTGGAATCACCTAAATTGGAGGTCTGTAGAGAGAGAACGAACCGTCTGAAGTTCTGTATCAGCATCAGGGAGCTCTTCTGACCCCCGTCACTATTCCATCGGTTTTCTGGGTGTAGGAGCTATTGAACTGATCTAGACTTATTTTTAGCCTCTAGTAAACATCCGTAGCTTTCCGAATTGGTATAATGTGCCCAGATTGGATTTTTGTGGATTTAGTTATGAATTTTCGAAAGTCATGACAGCAAGCTGCACCAGAAACAGTGACAGCTGGACCTTCCTCCCCTTTTCGATGTCAAAAATGGTCCAAACCCAGAGATTTTGATTGGTAATTATTTTTAGTGTAAAGTTAACACTTAGAGATTTCCAGAAAGCTAAAGTTTTCTGTTTTCCCATTTTTCTAAAATTAATTATGATTTTTCAAAGTTAGAGCCAAAATATGACTTTTGGGCCCAAGTGAGAAAATGCAATTTTACTGGTTTTTGGCTCTATACCCGTGGCTTATGGTTTGTTTTATGCTATGTATGAGTCGTATAAGTGGAGTTTGAGTTGAGAATGCTTGAGATGGGTTCACAGGACCCACGGGGCAGATAATGAGTATATGAAACCCCGTTTTATAGCATGAAAATGTCACGGAAGTGTAGTGATTCTTTGGAAATCATATGGAACCGAGCCTATGGAGAGGCTAGGTAGTGGTAGTAGATTGAGGTGTCACATAAGGTCCTTGAATTGAATTGTTAATAACTCTAATGAGTTCTAATGAAGTCATGTGTCCTACATCAAATGAGAAATTAGAGCTAAAAACAAAGATAATGGGGGTTGCTTCATTATGCCTTATATGGATCTATAATTGAACTATAAGCTAGCATATGAGTGTGTAGAGCTTATGGGATATTAGAGTTGGTTCCAATGATATTTTTATGCCTTGTTAGATATATCTAGGCCAAGCCAATCAACCTTTCAATCATTGGATGTGTGAGGCCAAGAAAGGGAAGGTGTAACCAAGGGAAAAAGTATTAAATTCTTGCTTCAAGATAGTTCTTTAACTTTTCTCACATGCATTGTTTGGACGTTTACTTGTCTTTGAGTGCTTATGTGTGTGTTTGAACTATGAAAAATATTTCTAGCCATTGAATACATGTATAGTACTTTTATGTTTTTTGAAAAGTGTTTATGAATGCAAAGTGCCTTGAATGGGTGTGGTTGTGCCAAAAGTCCCTTAGCATGGGTGAAGATGAGCCAAAAGTTCCTAAGAATGGGTGAGATAAAATCCAAAGTCTCAAGAAGAGTGAGGCTAAGTCAAAAGTCCCTTGAAAATGGGTGAGGCAAATTCAAAAGTCCTAAAGAAGTTGGGTGAGGTTAGACCAATATCTTTAAGAGCCTATGTTTGATATGTATGAGTTCATATGACAAGAAAAATGATTTATGTATGTTCATTAGTAACTTAAATGTCATGCATGTATTCTTTGACATAAAATTGCATCTATTATGTATGTTTGGAACTGTAAAGAGCTATTGGGATTCTTTGAATCTTACTCTTCCCCTACATATGTCTAACTATGTCTAGGTGAACCAAATGGACTAAGAAATGGAGGCCTACCATCTTGAAAAATAAAACTTTAACAATGAAATAGAATATTAGGCTTTTTATGGCATTTTGATATCAAGAATTGTAACTATATGATGTAGAGATTTGAGCATGTTTAAATATAGGTAAATATGGTGTATGTATTTATTTTGGAACTAAATGAAAGAATATATGAGTTTTTGTCAACCATGAGTCTTTATATGTATGTGTATAAATGTAAATGATAAGGTGAGAATGAGCTCCATGATGATTTGAACCATTTGGCATGCTTCCATATGTTATAATGGTGCTTTTGGACGTGCCCAAATAGTTATGGAATGATAAGAAAGTCATTTGGTGCCTTATGAAATCATTATGGACTTCAAAATTGACCATTTCTTTAGTTAAACCAAAATGTGACCAAATAGATGAATTTTGCATGAAATTTGGCCAAAAAATAGGTCTTACCTAGAGCTTTTCATAGAGTAAAAGAGCACTCAATTTGGAGCTCTAGAGAATTTATTATGATTTTTTAAAATTGGCCAAATTATGTAGAATTGACAAAGTTACTGTTCATATGGTCAGTTTACATTTCTATAACACTTATGGGCCAAATGAAGTCCAATACTTATGAAATTTTACAAACATAAATTAGACATTATAAGCTTTCTATAGCCACCAAGAGCACCTCATTTGGAGCTCTGTAGAGGGTTTGAAGTTTCAGGTCCTATAGCTATCCGATAACAAACCTGATGTACTATTTTATTACTTTTCATGGGCTAAATGCTATTGTCTTTGTCTAAAATTATTTTTAGTCATTAGCTAACATCTAGATATTTTTAGGAAGCTATCATATGCATGATTTTAATTTTTCTAAAATTAGTTATGAATTTCCAACTTTCATATCAGAAATTTGAAACACCAACCGGAGAACAAATTCTTGTTTTCTTGAAATGTGGTTCCAAATTTGAGGTTCTTAAGATGAATTGTGATGTTTATGATTTGATTGGGTATGTTATGGATGGAAAATGATATTTGTAAGTCTACATGATCCTAAAGCTAAGATGTATATAACTTTCCAACTATGCAAATAACTATGGATAAAAGTGCCACTTCTTGCAAATGTGTACCCATATGTCAAGTGTGTGTTAATATAGCCAATGTGAAACTTGTTTAAAGGCTAGGAATTTAAGGTATTACATAATCAATTAAGAGATATAATCAATAATATGTCTTAATATGGCTATCTGAGGCCAGTAGGTATATTTATATCTTATAAGCAAATAAATCCACTTAACATTACAAATTTCATAAACCCATACTACCTAATCTAGGGTGTAGTCTTAAAATTTTTTTTCCTAAATTCATTTAAGTTACCTAAATCAATTTAATGGTTTCTATACATTTAGAAGCATGAAGAACAAAGATTAAAAAAACAAATCATATCATTAATTGAAAAGAAAGAGAGTAATTATAATATATTACATACTAGGGTTTATCATAATCCCAAATCAAGAATTTAGCTATATATAACACAAAAATTCAACATTGAAAATAGAGTATCTAGTAGCAACATTAAGAAGATTACAAGAAAAGAAGAGAAGTAAATAAAACTAGTTATAGAACTTGTTTTCCCTCTAATCTCAAGCTTTTCTTTGCCTTTAAGAGCTTCTTTAGCCCCTTTAGCTTCCAACATACCTATAGTGATGACCAAAAGGAAATGGGAGAGGTAAATAAAGTAAAACCTAGCTAAAATCAACATAAAAAATGACTGCATATTGATAAGTGTGAATTATGCTGTGACATAAAATGTTATGCCATGTCATAATCCATGACATAAAATTTTATGTTGAGGCACAAATGCCTTTTGGAGAATTTTTTTTTTTTTAACTTCCTTTGAATTACACTGCAATATAAAATTTTATGTCGTGGTGTAATTCCTTCGATCTTCAAAACTCCTACTTTGATGCCTTTAAGCTTCATTTTTTTGACACTTCTACTTCAAGATGACTCAAACTTAAATTTTCTTGCATTTGCACCTTATAGAAAGAGCAAAGTATGAGTAATTCACAATTTAACCACAAATAAGCTAAATTTGTCACTTATGGTATAAAAACTTGTGTATAGAGCTATTATCCTATATATGCACATTTTTTCCTATAACTAGCCATATTTACCATAAAATTAGAGTATTAAGCACCTATTCCTCAGCAAAAATGTACAAAATCACTCAAATAGATGAGAGTTAACACATCCAAGCTTGAAATTCTGCTAGTCCTTAAGTAAAGCAAATTAGGAATAGAAACTAGAATGCCTACATACCTACTCAAAATCAATGCTTGTTAAAGCCCTACTTGTTGCTAAAAAAATATATTTAACAAGAAGATTAAGCAATGAATACCAGTGACAATGTTCAAATAATAATGCTAATATTTCCAATTATTTTAAAGTAAGTATGCATTTAACTAGGCAGTTATGCCAAAGCAAGTGCCAATATCAAATTTTTTGTACTCTAACATGTAAAAAGCAATTTCAAATATAGGAACTTTATAAGTTTTTCTTTTTCCTCTCTCTTCACTATATTAGGCACCATACAACCATAAGATCAAAAGGGCTTTCAAGCTTCTAATGTGGCTAAAGTTATGGCTAAGAAAGATAGATATAGATTAATACAAAAATCTTTAGAAAATTCAAATGATGGTATGCATACAAAATGAATAACAAATTTTCTCATTGCACTTTCCACTTTTCTTCCTATTGAACCATATTTTTTCAACAGATGATTTCTCCCCAAAACTTAGGTCTTTTTTCTTTTTTTAAATATTTTTCAAAAAGAGAAGGCTAACATCAGCCATATTACCAATAATTTATCTACCACACATGAGCATTTAATCTTTTCATAATTTCTCATTCAACTCAATCATCCTTTTCCTAATAAAAATATTCCAATTTTCTTAAGGAAAATCCATTGGTTTCTTTTTTAGGCTAAATAGACTAGGTATCAATGTGGGTAAACCAAATAAAACCTAAAATTGTATGGTTTTTCAAAAGTTAGCTCATATAGGGTTCAAGCATCAATATAATTAAATAAAGATCATGTTTGAAAAGGCATGACCATTGCAAAAGAATGCTTAAATCATATTTAGAGGCCATGCAATACCTCATGATTTGCCTTAAAAAAGTAAAGGAAAAGTTTTGGAGCTATAAGGTTGAGATTGAATGTGCAAATCAAATTACACAAACTTTCCTCCTAACACATGCATTTGAATTATGTCTAGCAAAATAGTGCATAAAATTTTTCAAAATTGCTGGAAGACATAATTTTAAATATTTGAACTATGCATAAAACAAAACTAGCATTGAATTTATGCTAAATATATCTTAATATAGCATAATTATCATTGGCAATGGGAAAAAAATTCCAACAAACAACTAGATGGCCCACCTCAATTAAAGCTCACAAATTGAAAAATGTAAAGTTAAAAGTTCAATTACAAAATTACATGTTATTTGGGCTATTTGTCGTAAACCGCACTATGCTCAAACTTAAATGCAACATTGTCCCCAATGTTGGCAAGCAATTAAATCAAAAGACATAAAGGTGAAAGGAAATAAGTCTTTTTTTTTTTCAATGCTATGAACTTCAACCCAGTTGCCTTGCCCTAAACAAGCGCTTTCACAAAATTAAGAGTAATCCTTTTTAGTAGGATCGATTGTCTTCATCAAAATCATCTTTATCTTTCTATACAAAATCTTATATTGCCAGTTTATTTGAGAATAGTATGCCAAAGCCATCTTATGTTGAATTCCATACTTCCTCAAGAGTGCTTTAAACTACATAATGTTGAAATGGGTTCCCTGATCACTAATGATGGCTTGTGGTACACCAAATCTAGTAAAAATGTTTTTCTTCAAAAACATAGTCATTACATTGGCATCATTAGTTTTGGTAGGCCATTGCTTCCACCCATTTACTTATATAATCCATAATTGCAAGAATACATTGATTGCTTTCTAATGACACAAAGGGTCCAATGAAATTAATACATTGTACATCAAACATTTCAACTTCCAAAATGCTACTCAAAGGCATTTCCTGCCTCTTAGAAATGTTTCTAAATCTTTGGCACTTATCACATTTCATCACAAAATGCATGGGCATCTTTGAATAGCAAAGGCTAATAAAAACATAACTAGAAGACTTCAACAGCAGTTCAATGGACATTGAAATGGCCACCTTATTCAGAAGGATGGCATGTTTATAGCATTGCTTTTTTGCTCTTCTTCTAGAATACAAATTTTTGATATGTGATTAGCACATGTTCTGAACAAATAAGGTTCATCCTGCCTATATAATTTCACATCATGCAAGAACCTTTTCTTTTAATAGGAGTTTAATGATATAAATGATTTTGCAAGTATATAAATTACACAAATAATAAACTTATGAGTATAGTATCATTTCCACAAGGAAGGAATTTAATTATTAATTATCTAAATTAAGTCTTTTATCTAAATTATCAAATAAGAATTAAAACTAATAAAAGTAAACTTGAAGTAATAAGATTTACTATACAAACGCTTATTATATATGAATGTAAAGTTTTTAGAATCTAGAATCTCTTAGCTACTTTCCTAAACATCATTTAGAATAAGTTCTTATAACTTAATTCAATTGAATTAACGACAATTCTACTGATGTGAGTGAAATTTCCTTTTTGAGCTAAATCATTGTGCTCATACCAAGTCTATGTCTACTCTTGTGACAATAAACTTAGTATAAACCTATTATGTAATATTCGCAAGCTGGTTAAATGCAATTTATATCTTTGTAAAATTACTATCTGAATCTATTACTCTTGTGATTTACATTAGAATCAACATCTCAATCCTCTAATAAAGCATCAGATCAATAATGGTCAGCCATTTATAGACAAGACAAACTAATAATAAATTACTTCAATAAAAATTGTCACAAGAGTATTCTAAAATTCACTTGATTAGTAAATAGGTTCATTTAAACTTCAGATCTAAAATCCAGCTATTCATGATAGAAATCAACAAGGCAATAATAGAAGTAAATAAATCCTTTGTCAAAAGCTAAATAAGAAAATAAAAACAAAATAAATTAGCTAAAGTGACAATTCATTGGCAAGAACTTCAAATCTCTTTTTATGTCCTATGGATCTTTAAAGCACTCATTCAAAGCATTCTTTAACCTCAATTTGCATTTGTGAATCTCATTGTAGCTTCTTCTATCAGAAATTCAAAGCTACCTTACAAAAGTTCCAATTTTAGTCAAACACAAGTAGCCCATGTCAAAATCACCCATTTACACTACTTGTCTAGGTAGGTTTACACAACTATGTAGATTGACACGGCTAGCCCGTGTAAGCCTTTGGTTTGCCTAAAAATTCTTCTTTTACATGTTCATGCTCACCAACATGGTTAACCTATATTCCTTAATTCTCTCATGCTTTTCCACTTCCAATTATTTCTTATTAAATCAAATACAAAATATATAAAAATTGTAGAAATTATACCTAATTAACTCAATTTAATCTAAAAAAAAGCATGTAGATTTAAAACTCATTATTCAACTTTGGAGACAACACATGGCATACACGATACTTTACAAGATCTACATACTATGGTAGTCCTTTATAATCTACATAAAGTAGCCTTTCATTGGAAAAATTCTTATTTATCATATTTTCTTTATCACATTGAGCTTTAATGCTCAATCTTGATAAGTGATTTGCTACTTGGTTCTCACTTCCCTTTTTATCCATAATCTTCAGATCAAACTTTTAAAGGAGGGGGATTTATCTAATAAGCCCCAGTTTAGAGTCCTTTTTGTCTATTAAGTACTTGATTGTGAAATAATCCATGAACACAGTTACTTTGGTCCCTACTAGATATACTGTAAATTTATCACATGTGAATATGCATCTGGAAATTTTTTCCCAGTTATGTTGTAATTCAACTGGGCATTAGAAATGGTTTTACTTGCATAATAGATAGGATGAAAAATTTTACCCTTCCCTTACCCTAAGGTCGCTCCCACTACATAGTCAGTAGTGTCACACGTCAAATCAAATGGTAAGGTCCATTCAAGTGCCACAATGATCTAGGCAAAAAAACAATCTCTTAAGCTCTTCAAATGCAAAAAAGACAAGCATAATTGAAGTGGAAAGGGGTGTCTTTTTCAGGTAATTGACACAATGGCTTTGTAATCTTCAAAAAAAATCTTTAATGAACTTCCAATAAAAGCCCACATGCCTTGAAAAAGCTACAGACATCTTTAACACTAGTTGGGAGAGGAATTGCTCAAAAATAACCATCTTGGCCTTATCAATCTCAAGCCTTTTACTGGATAATCAATGCCTGAGGACTATGACTTCTTGTACCATGAAATGATACTTTTCCTAATTCAACACTAAGTGTGTTTCCTTACATATCTTCAATACATTAGCCAAATTGGCAAGGTAGTCATTAAAAAGAACCACCAAAGACTGAGAAATCATCCATGAACACCTTTACTATCTACTTAACCATATTAGAAAAAATTGACATCATGCACTGTTGAAAGTTAGTTGATGTGTTACACAACCCAAATGGCATTCTTATAAAGGAAAGGTACCATATGGACATGTGAAAATAGTTTTCTCTTAATCTTTCGGGGTGATAGTATTTTGGTTGTATCCTAAATATCCATTAAGGAAGCAAATGTAGTCCTTCCTTGCTAGTTAATCAAGCACTTGGTTAATGAAAGGCAAGAAGAAATGGCCTTTTCCTTATGGCATTGTTTAATTTTTAATAATCCATTAATATACACCATCCAGTCACAATCTGTATAAGGATTAGCTCATTATGGGTGTTAACCACAATAATCATACCTTCTTTCTTTAGAACAACATTAGATTAGGCTCACTTATGAGCTATCTGAGATAGGATAAATAGTCTCTGCGTCAATTCATTTCAATATTTTCTTCTTAAACTCATCCTTCATTATAGGATTAAGTCTTTTTTTATGCTTAATAGACTTATTAGGGTTTTTTTCCATAAGTATCTTATGTATACAAATATCCACTATAAACACCTAATGGCTCTCTTGAATTCTTTCAACACTTGGAAAAGCCCCCTTCCTTGTTGTTCAATTAGAGAAGCAGGAATTATCACAAATAAGGTATATTCTTCCTTAAGGTAAGCATATTTTAAATAAGAGGACAATGACTTCAAGTCTAGTGATTGAGGCTCATCCATTGATGGTTTTAACATAAACTTTGTTTGGGATGATAAATCAAGTGATTCAAACTATTATGGAGCCTTAAAATACTATTAAATGGCTTCCAACAACTTAACACACTCCTTGACTCCATTTTCCTCCTTCTTAATCATCCTAACCAATGATTTAAAGTCTAATTGATGAAGCTTTCCTTGCACCATATTGTCAATTAACCTCACAAAATAGTATTCTTCTAGCTCATTTGGGCCTTTCATTACTTTATACATGTTAAATGTTACTTCTTGATTATTCACCCTCATAATCAATATTCTTCTTGTAGCAAAAAAAGGTCTACCTCAGATGATGGGAATGTTTCTATCTTCTTTATAATCCAATACTATGAAATTTGCCAAAAAGATCAATTTGTCAACTTTAACCAAAAACATCTTTAATGATTTCATTTGGGTAGGCTAAAGACCTATTAGCTAATTATAAGGTCATTATTGTTGGTGTAACCTCCTTAGCTTAATCTTCTTAAAGATTAATAGTGGCATTAAATTCACACTCACCCTCAGATCACACAAGGTACTTCCAGTGAAGTGTTTTATAATATTATAAGGAATGGTGAAACTTCTTAGATCTTTCATCTTAGGGGATAATATTTTTCTGCAAGATAGCACTATATTCTTAAGTTATAGCCACTATCTCTTTAAACCACTTCTTACTTAACAACACATCCTTCATGAATTTGGCATAGGTTGGCATATGTTCTAAGACTTCTACAAATAGAATGTTTTCATGAAGTTTCTTAAAGATCTTTAAGAACTTCTAATATTGTTTGTCTAAGTTTTACTTCTTGAAGCGCTAAGAAAATGGTAATGGAGGAATGATCTTCTCTTGATTCTTCTTCTTAATATATTTATTCTTTTTCTTAACATGTTCATCCTTCTTGTTAATAGGTTTCTCCTTCTCATTCTTATCTTCCATCACGACTTCATCTTGTCTAAACTTGTTTTCTTGCATTATAGATGACACTTCAAGAAATTCCTTGCCACTTCTCAATGTAATAGCCTCCCATTCCTCCTTGTCATCTCTTCTTCGGTTCAAAATGGTATCACTTTGAAGCCCTCTTATTGTCTTGAGTTTATAGATAAGGTCAATTAGCCTATTTGTATCTTGAGGCTTCTAATAGCCAACTTATACTTAGTCATTGCTCATTTAATCTAACTAGAACAGCATCTTGCTTAGCTATGTATGGCATGACCATTTCCTTTATGCTTGGCTTTTTTTTCTACATCAATGGTCTAGCTTGAGTCTAAAACCTAAAAAGGTTGGATGTTCTGATTCTAGATGAAGATGCTTGAGTTTGATTTTGATCTTCGCTTCAAGAAAAATTAGGATGGTTCTTCCACCTGGGTTATAGGTATTTGAATATGGGTTATTATCATTTTTTTCCATAATTACCCATATAATTAACCACTTCCACCATTGAGGGATATTGGTCATTGAAATTTCTTTCTCCACAATGTTAACAACTCATGGCCAGAGTTTATATCATATTCACACCTATACCTACACCAAAATGCATTTCAGGATTATTAAATCTCTTGTTCATTGCAGCTATTTAGGTTAAGATTGTGGGTAATTCATTGATTTTATGGAATCCTGCAACATTTTTATGTGGGGGTCTAAAGGCAGGCCATTAAAGAGAGTGGCTGTCATACTTTCCAATAAATTGTAAGTAGCTTTAGCATTTAGATTACCTATAATACTACCATTAGATGCTAAATCAAGGATGGCCTTTATTTCTAGTAGCAATCTATTCTAAAAAGTTTGAATTTAGACCAACTTAGGAAAATTATGGTTTGGGCATTTTTTTTTAAATAGCTTTTTGAACTTTTCATAAGCTTCATACAATAATTCATCTTCTTGCTAATGACATGATGTCATTTCTCAAGTCCACTTATCTAACTAGTGGGAAAAACCTAGCGTGAAATTTTATAGCTAAATCATCCTAAGTGATAAGCGACCCATCCGACAACAAGTTAAGCCATAATTTGGCTTTATCTTGAAGCAACAATGGGAAAAGCCTTAATTGGATTGCATTATTAAATATGTCATTCTGCTTAAAAGAATCACAAACCTCGAAAAAGCTTAAGAGGTGAATGTTAAGGTTTTCTAAAGATGAGCTTCCAAATTACCCTAATATTTAGAGCATTCGCAATACCACTTGCTTCATTTTAAAATTGTTTGCCTAAGTTGTTAGCCTTCTTATATTTAAGTGATTAATATCTCTACATATTTAAAGTGACGAAATCATTAACTATTCTGACTCAGTTTTCATCCTCTCACACTATATTTCTAATTGATTTGGAAGTCTCAAATTCTTCTTTTAGAGTTTAATTAAAAACTTCTTCAAGTCTTTCTTGAAATAACGTAACTTCTAATCTTTCAACTTCTTACATAAGAAGAGGATAATCATTGCAAAATAGAATAGAAAAAAAAAAGAAAGACATGAAAGTAACACAAATAAAACTATACACAAAGCTTAAGTTTAAACTACAAAATCTAGTATTAATATTAATAAAAAAATGTTGGCATACAAATTTGCGACAACGGTGCCAAAAATTTGTTATACTATAAAAGCATATACACAAATATATGTATCACAACAATTGTAAAGTGATGAGAAAAGATCATTCCTTCAGGATTTGTCGTCAAAACTTGTCAACTATTAAAATTTATACCTTAACTTAAATTAAGTGAACCAATTTCAAATGTATACGTAATGTAAAGCAAATAAAAACTATTTAATATTCAAAATTTAAGATCAAAACTACATTTGGATTACCAAATGATTAGAGACATCAAAAATTATTAGTGTCTTAAGTATTTCAAAACAATTTAACTCAACACTCATAACTTTGCTTTTAATGGTGATACATGTTAACTTAGGGTTCAATTACACATATAAGTATTTTCTAGATGCCATATATGTTTACTTAATTAATTCTATAATCCCTTATGAAATCAACCAAATTCAATTTAGTAGCACAATCCCTAATTTAGTTATATGAGGTTAATAAGTATATTTCTATCTTATTAGAGAAACTATCCATTCATCCAAGCAAGTTTTAAATACTCACACAACTCAATCTAAGTTCTAATTTTACTTTTCTCTTCCCAAGTTCAAGTAAAATATCAAATCAATCCAATTATTGGCCAAGTAATCAAACAACATGAAGTATAAGGTTGAATAAATATATATACACCATTAATCACAAAGCAAGAGTGAGAAAGAATCACTAATCCATATAAGGGTTCATAATAATCCTAAATTATAGAGTTTAGCTATACATGACTTCAAAATCCGTCAACAAAATTAGTATATAAACCATATACATCAAAGAAAGAAAAGGAAGGAGAGGATTTAGAGAAAACTAAAAAACCCCTCATGACGGCCAAAAGTGAAAGGAATTAAAATATAAAGCAAAATTTAGGGAAAAAAAAGGCACTTAAAACATAGTTGTTTTATTTTTTTGTGAATGGCTCCACAGAGCAAGCTTATGGCACCATAACACCTTGACTTCTAAAGGAAGTTCAAACCTTCATATGGTGCCACAATGATAGCTTGTGGCACTGTAGTGCCTTGGCTTTTAGTGAAAGTTTTCTGACTTTTTTTATGCACCTTAGCTCTAGGTTTTTAAGGATCAAACTCCAAGATAACTCTAGCTTATATTTTTAGATATTTACAACTTACAAAAAGGGACAAATTATGATCAATTCTTGACAAAAAAAGCTAAAACTTGTCATCTATGCACTAAAACTAAGGTATGGAGCTATAAACACTATCTAAGCACATTTTCCCTAAAGTTAGATGTATTTATTGTATAATTAAATACTTAAGCACCTATATCCAAGTAAAAATGTGCAAAATAATATTAATAATTAGAAGTTAACATCGCCATTAAAAGTCACTTTTGGTGGTGATTGAAAAAGTATTACACATGGCTCTCCATCATTAAGCCTAAATGGGTACCTTTGGTGGTGAAAGGAATATTTGGTAGTGACTCCTTAGTTGCCACCAAAAGTCTCTCAAATGGGCCTTATTCACAATTGTCTAAAAAGGAGACCTTTTGTAGCAATATCTAAAAGTTACGACAAAATGTAACTTTTGGTGGCAACCTATTAGTCAATGCCAAAAGCATCACAATTGGGCCCCACTCACATTTTCTTAAATGGTGCAATTTTGATAACATCTCTCAATAGTCGCAACCAAAGGTTACTTTTGATGACAACTTTCCAATTGCCGCCAAAAGTCTTGGCATTGGGCCCATTTTGCCAAAGGTTGGATCTTTCGTAGTGAATTTCAATAGTCTCAATTTAGAAGGATGAAAATGGGGCTTTTGGCAACAACTTACAATAGTTGTCACCAAAGACACAAACTGCCAATAAAAGTCTTTGGGGTAGACCTTATTCACATTTGCCAAACAGGTTAGACCTTTGGTGGTGATGTTATAATTGCGGCTAAGAGACGTAATTACAAGTGGGCTCCATTCACATTTACCTAAATGGGAGGCCCTTGGTAACAAATTTTGATAATTGTCACTAAAAGTCATAATTTCAATGGCAACTAAAAAAAGTTGTCACAAAAAGTTATACTTTTAGCAACAACTTTTTTAGTCGCCACCAAAAGTACAATTTATTATAATGTTAGAAGGAAACCCATTCTTAGCACAAGCTTTTAATAATATAGCTATAATCTATCATTTCATGCGACTATCTTTATTATTTTAAAAAAAAAAATCTGTTGATCAGTACTTGAACAAATATACATGTTTGTTTGTTGTCGTGGGGGAAGAGAGGGGGGAAGGAATGTGTTATGTTTGGTTGTGTTGTCTTGTGTTTTTGTTCCTGCTATTTGGAGCTCAGGCCCATTTTGTCTGTCAAACAAAGAAAAAAAATAAAAAAAACCGTTGATAAGTGCGTGCGTGTGTGTGTGTGTGTGTGTGTGTGTGTGTGTGTGTGTGTGTGTGTGTGTGTGTATATATAATTGTTTCTTCTTTTTCGGTGCGGGTGTTTTGTTTGGTTTGTGTTGTGCTTTTTTCCTGTGGCTTTCCACCGAATCTGGCTGTGATTTTTTCTTTTACTTGGGGCCCCCCTTTTTTTTGTTTTTTGTTTTTGGGGTGGGGCCGGGGGGGGGGGGGGTGGGATGGGATTTGTTTGTTTTTTGTTGTATGTTTTTTTTTTTCCCGTAGCTTTCCACGGAAGCTGGCTGAACACCAAAATATAATAGTATCGATTATCTCAGTCGATGTCGGTGGTGGTTCCCGATCCTCTTACCTAAGAAATCTTGTATGAAACCCGAAGATCTGTAATTGTACTGCCAAAAAGTCTGCAATTAGGTGGAGATATAAATGACAGCCAAATGTAGGTTTCGTTTGAAAAGCTTAACCTTCCTAGTTTGACTAAAAATTCATACTCCATGCATACATCTCTTGAAAATGCACCGGCCATCTGTAATAAATGCCAGTGCACAAATTAACATTTTTCAAGAGTTGCAAGGTATATTTATATCTTAAATTTAGATGTTCTTAATTTTTGAAATAAAAAGTATTTGGCATGAAAATTATAAATTATCAAAGAAGGCACACAATTTATGACTTATGAAATTAAGTAATCGGAAAGCCTAACTGAAAAATATTAGATTAATTCTATCATGTTTTAGGAGGTAAGAAATTAATATTTGTGATTGAAAAGGAGACATTTTTGGTTAGCTATACACAATTACATAGTCTGCCTAATAATAAAACTTCGACTTGTATCATGGGGCACTATTATAAGAGTTATAAATTTTTGTAGACTCTTTTTATTGGACTCTAAATATAAAGTGTGGTAAACTATTCAAACAAATTTATTAAAAATTATGTGCAAGTTACTCAGAATGCATTCGAGATTGTTGTATTTTTACGGTCGGTGCATTTTGACATAATAAAAGTCATGAATTTGTGTTTAGTCAAATTTTTATAATGATGCTTTTCTCCACGGTCTTTTAAAAGTCACAATGACATTTAAAAATCATACTGAGAATGCTTTTAAAAGGATTTTCATATTTTGACTAAATTTCATATATATCTTTACTCTAAACTTTATGTATATCTTCATATTTTTTATTAGTTTATTTTGTTTTGATCATATTTTCGTTAGTTTCTCACCAAGATACAAATTTTTGTTACCTTTTTATAAATACTAAATACGCAAATGTTATATATTTCTTCAATTTTTATAAAAAGTAACTGAATTTAAGTACAATTTTTATATTTTTATCATCAATTTTTTTAATCAAAATATGATAAGTATATAATTCTTCAATAAAAATATGAGAAGTATATGATTTAATTAAAAAATTATACAATTGTTGCAAAAATCATATAATTGTCACATTTTAATTAAAAAACTTGATAATAAAAATTATAAATAATTATATATAAATTTTCTCCTATAAAAAACTATATTATTTTAATTTAATTTCTATTTATATTTTTATAACTGTTAGCTTGACAAGTCATTAACTTTCATACACACACACACACATATATATAATATTAATTAGTATATATTATTTTAATAACTTGATATAAAATTCTTTCCATTTTCGGTATTGAAAAAGAGAAAGTTCTAAGAATACTTATTACTGTCATTTGATACAATCACATTAATTTTAAAAATCATTACCAAATATTTTATCAATAAATTCTGATTGAAAATTTTACCAAATTTTTGTTGTTTATTAAATACATGCATAAAACTACTTGCTTATTTTGGTGCCAAAAAATACCCAATTGCTTAAGATAAAAAAAAATCGAAGATTTCTAGAAAAATTAATAGTGTGATAAACATATCATTAAATGGGTCCTACATATTTATCCCTACTCGCAAAACCAGAAAGAGAGACAGGTGAATATTGAGATTTTGCTCAAGGGATCAAGAATCCAAGATATTGCGGTTTGCGGTGGATAAGTTTCCCCTCCTCGTGACTCTATAGTTCACAAAAGGTTAAATTATTTAAATAGTCTCTAGAATTTTATTTAAAATTTAAATTAATTTTTATAATTTTAAAAAATTAATTTTATTCCTATCATTTAATTTTTTTTAATGTCATCTTGTTATTTAACATCTATATAATTTATGCCAATTTACTTAACTTTAAATAAGTAATATCACACGTGTGTGAATAGATTTCATTCCATTTTTTGTTTTTGTTTATTATATTAGTATTAATTATAGGGTTCTTTTGATATGTAAAAAGTTAAGTATAAAAATAAAAAAATGATTTTATAAATAGAAAATACTCATAATATCTTTATGTCTAATTATTAAATAATTATCATTAGAAAGTATTAAATAATAATTAAGTAATAATTATAGGAGTAAAATTGAGATTTTTCTAAACTTTCTCTTTTCTTTTCTTCTTTCCTTCCTTTCTATTCAAAATGTCAAAATGACACATGGTTAATCATATTAATAAAATTAAACTACACATACTAAAATGATAAAAATTTAATTACAAAATTTTAAATTTAAAAAAAATTGAGTAAAATTATAAGAATTAACTAAATAATTTAATTTTCTTAAAATTTGATAAAAGATAAATATTTTAAATTAATTCATAACTCAATAATATTCAAACTTCAATAAATTCAAATAAATTTTCATATTTATCCAGCAATTATATATTTATAAGCTTTATGACTCAAATGGTAGTTGTTGTTAAAAAAATAAATAAATTATTTTTAAAATTGACTAACAACACATAAAGTGATGTGTGATAATTATTTTTAAAAAATCAAATTACACTTACCTTTCTCATAGTCTAAAGCTTTATCACACAACCCCTGCCCTCCCTCGCTGTTTCACACAGTTCATATAAAATTCCCCTAAAGTTAATGCGCCGTTATGCAACTTAACGATTACATTAAATGGTAATTTCTTTTCTTTACCCTTATTTCTCCTTGCTTTTCTCTTCTCGCTCTGTGCAAGCTTCAAAACATAGACGAATCTGCGTGTGAGAACGCTCATCTTCAATTCATCCTTAAGGGAAGAGAGTGGCCTTTACTTCAGCTGTTGATTGCCATATTCCAGGACTAGTGGATTTAAAATAAATAAAAGAAAGGGTTTTGAAAGCCCAATAACTAATATATCTGTATGGAAATGCTTGGGAACTGTGGAACCTCTTGTTATGATTCAGTAGCTGGACAAGGAAGTTGTTAGTATAAAATAAATCCGAGCCGTGTACAAGGACACTGTCCTTGAGAGATATTCCGCCACAAGACGGCACTCCCCAGGATTGAACAGATTCTTCTGCGATGTCGCAGGAAAGCAGAACAACGGAGATAAGAACTCAGGGACAGAGAGAAGAGGAGAGAAGGGAGCAGCTCGAATATTGTCCAGAGCTGTAGTGTCTGGAACCTAAAGAGCAACGCGGTATTTATAGGCACAGAAAATAATGAGACGTTGGACCATATTGAATTATATTAATGAGGACGTTTCTGAACGTTGGACGGTTTCCGACATGAGGATTAATAAACATTATATCAGATAAAAAATGGATTAATAATTGTCGGTAAATGATGAGTAACGTTCAGAAACGTTCACATAATGAACTCATAACCAAAGCCTTAAATTTGTGAATTTTCTGGAAGGCTATTTGAAAATATTTAATTTTCAAAAATTAAATTCCGGCAACGGTAAAAAATGTCCAACACCGCGTATATTTTGCGCGCAGGGAGGGGCAAATCGCCGAATTTCAACTGAGCTCAGCTATGTTGACCCAGCTTTTTGTGCGCGCGAACCCACTCTCCTCCTAGATCCATTTTGCTCTTCCATAATCACATGTTAATATTTATACCCTTTGGCTTTCATTTGTTTGAGCAATGTGGGACTTTTCTTTTTCTCTTCCCTTTTGACACACACACATACAATTCTCCAACAATCCCCTACATGTGTGTCAAAAGATCATTATCATCTGAGTAATACATATGGGTATAAACATTTCGAATATGGTGTCTTACGGACTATGAACCATTCCTAGACTAATAAAACTTAGTATACACAATTGTAGGTGAAGCTTATAGCTTCTATGAACCAACAATTTTTCGTTGTATACTAAAGGCCTTAAGAGTCAATTTATACCCCCACAATTTCCGCTATTATCGCAGTTTTGCGCTTTAAACTACGGCCTTGCGCGTGCCTGGTTTTAATGAATGCTCTAGAGATTTTTGCCATGATCACATAGGAGCGGCCCCACTCCACATTCATATAGGTGATTTCATCAAGTGTGACTGCAATGATCACACCATCCATAAAGAATATGAAAATCATTAAGAGTTTTTGCTCAGCCTCGCCAACAATGCATTCTAACACTTTTCCTCATATCATAGGAATGGACTAATAAAGTGTTAGTAGAATTAACGAATGACTTGTTTTTATCCATATGAACCTCCTTCATGGGATCACCAATCACAGAGGTTGGGTTACTATCATTGTTAATTTTCAAATTGGCTTAAGTCTCATTCCCCTCGATGTTTCCAAAATTTGTTTCTTCTCTAAAGGTTTAGTTAGGGGGTCTGCCAGATTTAATTCTGACCATACAAAATCGATCGATATAACTCTATTTTTCAACAGCTGTCTTATAGTATTATGTCTTAAACGAATGTGCCTACTTTTGCCATTGTAGGTCTTATTTTTAGTAACGGCTATCGCCGATTGACTATCACAATGTAATGACACTGATGGTGTTGGTTTTTCACCTAATGGAATATTTGCTAAGAAGTTTTTCAACCACTCAGCCTCATTACTAGCCAACTCCAGAGCAATGAACTCTGAATCCATAGTGGATCTCGCTATAATATTTTGTTGAGCTGATTTCCAGGTTACTGCACCACCACCAAGAGTGAATACATAGCCACTAGTGGATTTGGTATTTTCTGAATCTGAGATCCAGTTAGCATCACTGTACCCTTCTAATACAGCGGGAAATCCATTATAACATATACCATAATTCATGGTACCTTTCAGATAACTCATTAATCTGTCCAAAGCTAACCAATGTTCACTACTTGGACAGTGAGTATATCTACTCAATCTACACACAACATATGCTATATCAGGTCAGGTGTAATTCATTAAATGCAACAGACTTCCAATAATCTGTGCATATGTAGATTGAGCTATAGGATCACCCTTATTTTTAACTAATTTGGTGCTAGCATCGTAAGGAGTGCTTACAGGTATTTTTTCAAAGAATCCAAATTTTTTAAGAATTTTTTCAACATAATGTTCTTGAGATAGTAAAATGTCATTTTCACTCCTTATGATCTTAACACCTAATATCACCTTTGCTTCACCCATATCCTTCATATCAAATTTAGAAGAAAGAAACCTTTTAGTTTCTATCACAATATTTATACTTGTACCAAAAATAAGCATATCATCAACATATAAACAGATAATCACACAACCATCATTCATAATTTTTGTATAAACACATCTTTCTACTTCAACAGTGGAAAATCTATTACTTGTTAAAACTTGATCAAGTTTTTCATGCCATTGTTTCGGTGCTTGTTTCAATCCATATAATGATTTAATAAGTTTACAAACTTTATTTTCTTGTCTAGGAGCAACACACCCTTCAGGTTGTACCATGTAAATTTCTTCTTCTAAATCACCATTTAAAAAAGCAGTTTTAACATCCATTTGATGAATAAAAAGCTTGTAAACTGAAGCTAAAGCAATCAAAATTCTAATAGAAGAAATTCTTGTTACTGGAGAAAAAGTATCAAAATAATCAATATTTTGTTTTTGAGTAAATCCTTTAGCTACTAGCCTCGCTTTATATTTATCAATAGATCCATCAGGATTATATTTCTTTTTAAAAACCCATTTGCAACCAATAGGTCTTGCTCCCAGAGGCAAGTCTGCCAAAACCCAAGTTTTGTTTTGATTTAGTGAATCTATTTCAGCTTTAATTACTTCTTTCCAAAGGTGAGCATCAGAAGATGAAATTGCTTCAGAAAAATTTGATGGCTCATCTTGTAACATAAAAGTATAAAAATCATTTCCAAAAGAAGTTTCTTTTCTTTATCTTTTGCTTCTCCTTAAATTTTCAACAAAATTTTCACTTTCATTTACTTTAGATGAAGAAGGCAAATTTTCAGCTGTTTGAGACATATGCTGAATTTTTAATGGAAAAATATGCTCAAACAATTCTGCATCTTTGGTTTCAATAATAATGTTATGATCAAGAACATCACTTTTCAAAACTAGAAATCTATATGATGCACTATGTTCAGCATATCCAATAAATATGCAATCAGAAGTTTTAGAACCAATTTTTCTCTTTTTAGGATCAGGTAATAAAACTTTTGCAAGACACCCCCACACTTTCAAATATTTTAAATTTGGTGTGTATTTTTTCCATAATTCATAAGGTGTCTTATTTGTTTTCTTATAAGGTATTCTATTTTGTAAAAACATACAGATAACAAAGCTTCACCCCATAAATTATCTGGTGCAGAAGAACTTACAAGCATAGCATTCATCATTTCTTTTAAAGTTCTATTTTTCCTTTCTGCTATTCCATTTGATTTAGGTGAATATGGAGGAGTTACTTCGTGAATGATTCCTTCTTTTTCACAAAAGTCGTTAAATAAAACAAATTCTCCTCCTCTATCTGACCTAACCCTTTTAATATTTTTATTTAATTCATTTTCTACCTCAGCTTTATATAAAAAAAATTTATCAAAAGCTTCATCTTTATTTCTCAATAAATAAACTTTAGTATATCTAGAAAAATCATCAATAAAAGTTACAAAATACTTTTTGCCACCTCTTATCATAGTTTGTTTTAAATCACCTAAATCAGTATGTATTAAGCTAAGCAATTCAGTTTCTCTTTCTACAGAAAAATGGGACTTTTTGGTTAACTTAGCTTCTACACAAATTTCACATTTGTTTAGAAAATCATTTTTAATTTCAGAAATTAAACCAAGTTTTTGCATTTTCTTTAAATATGACTTACTAACATGTCCTAATCGAGCATGCCATATATCAAAAGTATCAACGATAAAGACAGGCAAGTAAGCAGAAGATGATGCATTTTCATTCATATCAGCAATGTTGAGAATAAACAGCCCCTGAGTACAATAGCCCTTTCCTACAAATACATTATTCTTTGTCATTACAATCTTATCAGATTCAAATGACACCTTAACCCCAGCTTTACTTAATAGAGCTACAGAAATTAAATTGGCTTTAACATCAGGCACATGAAGAACATCACTGAGTGACAAGGTTTTTCCAGATGTGAGTTTTAGTTCAACCTTTCCTTTTCCTAGAACTTTTGCAGTTCGGGAATCAGCAAGGTAAACACGGTCTTCTCCTTCCTTGGTAGGATTATAGGAGGCAAACATCTCACGATTTGCACAAATGTGCCTGGTAGCCCCAGAGTCTACCACCCATTTTTTTACATTGGATACTAGAGAGCTTGAGAAATGACCGCTACTATAATTTCATTTTCTTCATCTCCTTGAACCAAATTGGCTCTAGGAGGATTGTCATTTCTAGCCCTCTTTTTACATTGAGCAGCATGATGGCCTGGTTTTCCACAAACAAAGCAACTCCCTTTCTTTTTGAATTTGGGGTTAGAACTCTTGGGCTTGTAGTTAGGTTTTGTTTTAGAGTCATACCTTTTGGCATACTGCTTTGTCTCCACCAAATTTGCTTTTGAGGTCATCTCTTTGCCTTTTGCAGCTTGCATCTCTTTTCGATTTGTGTCCTCGATTATGATGTGAGTGATTAGGTCCGACAATGGCAATTGCTTTTGTTTGTGTTTCAGTTGTTGTTTGTAGTCCTTCCATGATTCAGGCAGCTTCTCAATCAGAATTCCAGCAACAAACTCGTCAGGTAAGTTAATTTTTTCTGCCCTCAACTCTTCTAGCAGCTTATGGTACTCATTAATTTGCAGCTTAATATCCTTATCCTCGGTCATCCCCCATCTATAGTAATTTCCAACAACAAACTTTTGCTTTCCAACGTCCTCAGCAGTATATTTGGCAATTAACGATTCCCAAATTTTGCTTGCTTCCTTATACACATAGTAAACATCGAAGAGATCATTAGACAAAGTGTTAATGATGATATTTCGGCATACCTTATTGGCATATTCCCAAGCAATCCTTTGATTTTGGTCAATATCTAACAAAGGTTCAGATTGTGTGAGCGCAGCAACAACTCCATATAGGTCCAGGATTGAGTAAACGCGTTCTTGCCACCTTCGGAAGTTTTTACCATCGAACATTTCAATTTTTGAAATATCCAGTGGTGGTCTAGACACTGGCATCGGAGGTAGTGTGAACGGAGCAAAGGATGTAGGACCAAGACTGGCACCGGTAGGGCCATCGGAAGCAGGAGCATTGTTTTGTGACTCCATATCTCTCAAGATTGTTATGATTCAGTAGCTGGACAAGGAAGTTGTTAGTATAAAATAAATTCGAGCCGTGTACAAGGACACTGTCCTTGAGAGATATTCCGCCACAAGATGGCACTCCCCAGGATTGAACGGATTCTTCTGCGATGTCGCAGGAAAGCAGAACAGTGGAGATAAAAACTCAGGGACAAAGAGAAGAGGAGAGGAGGGAGCAGCTCGAATATTGTCCGAAGCTGTAGTGTCTAGAACCTAAAGAGCAACGCGGTATTTATAGGCACAGAAAATAATGAGACGTTGGACCATATTGAATTATATTAATGAGGACGTTTCTGAACATTGGACGGTTTCCGACATGAGGATTAATAAACATTATATCAGATAAAAAAATAGATTAATAATTATCGGTAAATGATGAGTAACGTTCAGAAACGTTCACTTAATGAACTCATAACCGAAACCTTAAATTTGTGAATTTTCTAGAAGGCTATTTGAAAATATTTAATTTTCAAAAATTAAATTCCGGCAACGGTAAAAAATGTCCAACACCGCGTATATTTTGCGCGCAGGGGGGGCAAATCGCCGAATTTCAATTGAGCTCAACTATGTTGGCCCAGCTTTTTGTGCGCGCGAGCCCACTCTCCTCCTAGACCCATTTTGCTCTTCCATAATCACATGTTAATATTTATACCCTTTGACTTTCATTTGTTTGAGCAATGTGGGATTTCTCTTTTTCTCTTCCCTTTTAATACACACACACACATACAATTCTCCAACACCTCTTGATTCGGGAATTCTTCATCAACAGCAATTACATCTGGTGGTAATTCTTTGAAGTGATGGTAGATATGGTTGTTGAAATCTCCTCACGAGTGCCCTATTCTCCTATGTCTAAGCTTGATTTTGACATTGATTGGATGACAAAGGATATATGTCTAAGTTTAAAATTAATATTATAATCTTAGTTTAAATTTTAGTGAGTTCTTTTTCTGAAATTTGCAGAATAGAACACGAAGAAGATGAGGTATTTGCTCGGGAGCCCAGCGCAGAAGCTATGAATCTACTACTGCACCGGAAAAAGTAGTTACTTTGAAGTTTTTGAAAGTGATGATGATTGAGGTAGGTTGTGTAATTTTATTTTATAATATTAACAATGTCGTTACTGACAAGGAAAGATGGAGTTAAATTTTAAACCCGAGGGGCCGTTAGCGATTCTTCAAATTTTAGGAAAGCTAATGATAAATTTTATCTTAAAAAAATATAGCGTAATCAGCATTGTTTTATGGCTCTTACTTCTAGAAGAGATTCCTGAAAGCCGTGCTCGGGATATGCCTTCACTAAAAACATAATACGGGTCAGTTTACCCCTCATTATGGCTAGTCCTTTAAAGGGAAGACTGTAAAGAAAGCAATAATAATAGTACAAATTATTGATAGACAACTGACCAAAAGGACGTCTAGGCTGTAAATGAACGAGTGAAAAACTTAAAAGGAGCCTATACAGGGTATACAATGTTCAGTGTTCCACAACTTCAAGCAAAGGGTCGGAAAATAAAGCTTAATTTATTCAAAACCATATCATTAGTTGAACTGACCAAATCCACCCCCACCCCCCCTACGTAAAGGAGAATTAGAAATTGTTAAAAAAGAAAATCTTGGGTTCTCTGTGAGAATATATTATAAGTATCTAATTAAAATTGTTCTGTTGTAATAATTAATTTGTCTCATTTTATAAAACTTGCTATGTATACATATATAAGTGTTTGATTAAAAAATCCTTACAAATTATTCTAAATATTTAAAATTATGAATTATGATACAAATTTGAATTCTGCAAGAATAATGTTTATATTTGACATAATTGAAGAATTTTTAAAATACACTATCAATAATTCGAAATTTTTTTGAAAACATCTTTTAAGCTAGCTAGTCAAAATTAGAATATGGGATTTTTATTATAAAAAATCTGGGCAAAGAATATGGGTCTTTTAAAAATTATTCAAAAATCGAATAGAAACTAATCGTGTTTATTAATATTAACCACTTTAACAAACATTACTCGATATGGCCGCCTCTGAGTTGGATTAGCACTATCATATATAATACATGCATTTGTCTCTTTCGTGGGGACCACAAAATTACCCTAGTAATTGACCCATCATTTATCTTTATGCCAAGCCAACCCATTTGTTCCTCTATAAATAAATGCTCATTAAGAGCTCTCGGAACACACAAGAAATTCAAACCACGGAGGAAAAAAAAAATTATGGCTTCTCTTCGTCTCACAGTGGCAGCTCTATGCTGTACAGTGGTGGTGCTCGGAGGAATATCAGTTTCATATGCTCAGCTAGATCCCTCGTTTTACAGGAACACCTGTCCAAAGGTGCATTCAATTGTACGGAAGGTTGTCCATAATGCTTCAAAATCTGATCCTCGAATTGGTGCCAGTCTCATCAGGCTTCACTTCCATGATTGCTTTGTCCAAGTATGTGCTTCTTCATCTCCCGCACTTTCTCTACATGTCACACACACACACACACACACACACACACACACAAATATATATATATATATGTTATATCAAAATTTATACTATATGGCAAATACTTAAAGCTGAATCTAATACTTTTCTTTGTTATCCACATCACTATGAAGCACGTATACTTTTAACAGTTACTACTACTGCTTACAAATTCAACCCATTTGAATTACAGGCATTATTTGGAGAGTACTGTTTTGTTCGCATGGACTCGAGTTTATGAACTTTTCTGTTTATTTATTTGTTTTGAGTAAGAAATCTTGAGTAGACTTGATGATCACAAAATTAAACGATAACTATTTTAGACAAGTTTTTATTTGTTGTTTTGAGCTTAATCTATATTAAAAGACCCATTAAATATATTGTCCAAGATTATAACTGGGACATTGCAAAATGATGAAAGATGCAGTCCCTTTAAATATATTGTTCAACTAATTTGCAGGAATAACTGCCTGATACTGAGAAAAGGAAAACAATATTTTGATAGTTAAAAAAATGCATAGATCTAACTTAAATTTATTATATCAAAATTGAAAGCATGTAAGGGCTGGTATGATATGCAGGATGTATAAAAAATACAATTGTAAAAGAAATAAAAAAGTATTTTTAAGATAAAAATGACTTTTATATCCCTATTTTAAAAAAATAATAAAATATAATAAAATATTATTGAGTAAAAATTATAAGGATATAATAAATATTGTACAAAAATAATATAAAGAAATTACCTTTATTACCAAAGGGGTCTTAAAATTTGGATATATAATCTGAATTTCTCTCCACTTTCGTACCTTGTTGGTTTTCTCTAAATTTCTCTTCACGGTTAGTGAAAGTTTCAACAAAAGTGGCTGAGTTATCTAGTTGGTACTTCAAGAGTTTGTAAAGTTTTTATGGGATAAATTAATCATATTAAATATTTTTACTAGTCTTTTCTCTTTTTTATTTTTAATTGTAATGAAAAAAAAGATGTTATTAATATACAAACAGGAGACTCAACTAAAATAATACTAAAACACTCTCAAGATTAGTTCAAAATTGGTAAGAGAGATAATATATTTTCTTAAATCTTAAATATATTAGATTGATGTAAAGAAATATGTGATTAAAATCGTTCAGATAAATTTCAAGGATGCCTTGACAATAATAAACAAATAATAATAATAATTAAACAATAAGAACCAAATTACGAATTGTCAAAATAGACGGATCTATTTAAAAAGAAGTCAAATTCATTTTTGCAGAGGAAAAACTAAAGTTGCTTATATATGTTTGTGGCAGGGTTGTGATGCATCAATCTTATTGAACAAGACTGATACGATAGACAGTGAACAAGATGCTTTTCCAAATGTGAACTCAATAAGAGGTTTGGACGTTGTCAATGACATAAAGGCTGCAGTTGAAAGTGCTTGTCCAGCCATCGTTTCTTGTGCCGATATTCTCGCCATTGCAGCTGAAGTATCTGTTGTTTTGGTATTCCCTCACAGCTATATAATTAAGCGTACTTTTCTTATACATGGTATTTAAATAAAAGTAAGAAAAAAGATCAAACAACTTTGCACATATTATGAAAATTATAAGCCCATAATTGCCGTTAATATGCTAGTTTGCGTAGTCGATAATTGACTACAGAATGAGAACATTTAAATTTATCTTAATTATTAGTGTTGTTGATATGTACATGTATTCAAGTGTTCTTTATTGAATGTCTCGAAGGGGAAGATGTCGGCAATCTTTGAAAACTTTTTCTTTTTTTTGGGGCTAATATCCCTTTCACTTTTCAATCTTAAAATAGTAAAAGTATTGACAGGCTGATGGTCGCTCATGGAAAGTTCCATTGGGAAGAAGGGATAGCACAACGGCAAATCGAACTCTTGCTAATGCTAACCTTCCTGCTCCCTCCTTCACCTTGGATCAACTAAAAGCGGCCTTTGCTGTTCAGGGCCTCAACACTACAGACCTGGTTACACTTTCAGGTATAATTTTTGCGCGCGCACATATGCAACATGTTTTAGTACTCTTCCAATTTTTCTTGATCTATTTTTTTTCCTTTCCCTTCTCTTAGAGTGAAATGATTATTTGATTTATGGATTGTTAAGCTATTTAACTGTAATCTCTAGATATGAGCAAGAGTTATTTCCTAAAAATAATTCTTTTTGTCAACTGATTTAGCAATTAATACTGAAAAGACTAATAAGCTGCAAATTTATTATTTGTATAGATTAAATAGTACGTTCACTAATTCAAAGAAATTAAAAATAAATAAATATAACAAATTTAAAACAAAATTATT
The DNA here is from genome assembly GCA_032878935.1 of Erythrophleum fordii. Taxonomy (NCBI): domain Eukaryota; kingdom Viridiplantae; phylum Streptophyta; class Magnoliopsida; order Fabales; family Fabaceae; genus Erythrophleum; species Erythrophleum fordii. The sequence continues at coordinate 38,201,395 of JAVQMF010000055.1, read as the reverse complement.
AGTTTATTATTAAATTTATTGCAATCTTAATTTAGTTGCAAAAGTACTAATAGAAACTTTTGCAACCACATTAAGATTGCAATAAATTTAATACAATACGGTTTTCTAAGAATTGTAACCCTTTAATTAAAAAAAAAAATCAATGTATTGTATATGAGAAATTAAGATTTGTGGCTGTGTATAAGGCAAATTTAGAATTTGCCCTATTGTACTGAGTCCAAAAGCCACTAATATTGAGTCTGCAATTTAATCACAATACTTAACAAAAATTTTTAATTATTAGCTATCATGTTTACCAAGAAAAACATGTGAAGGAAAAGACCCAATCATTTATATAGCGTTGAACTATTAAAAAAAATTCACTTGTAATATTTTTATTAGAGAATTAAATAATTAACAAATTATATCTAAGTTTTATCATGATTTAAAAACTACTAGTTATCCAGACAATTTGTTGCGCTTCGCTTTCAGGTGCTCACACATTTGGAAGAGCAAAATGCAGTACATTTGTTGACCGATTATACAATTTCAGTGGCACTGGTCAACCTGATCCAACTCTCAATACAACTTACCTACAAACACTGCAAGGAATATGCCCTCAGAATGGAGATGGGAATAATTTGACCAATCTGGACCCAACCACTCCCAATGCATTTGACAAGAACTACTACACAAACCTTCAGCTTCACAATGGGCTGCTTAACAGTGACCAAGAGTTGTTCTCCACTAGTGGTGCGGACACCATTGCCATTGTCAATAACTTCAGTAGCGACCAAGATCTTTTCTTCACTAACTTTGCAGCTTCAATGATCAAAATGGGTAATATAAGCCCTTTGACTGGGTCCCAAGGTGAAATACGATTGCAGTGTAATTTTGTTAATTCAAACTCGTCTGGATTAGCTGCTGTGACTACCACCAAAGAATCAGAAGATGATGTTCTGGTGAGCTCAATCTGAATAAGTTGATGGGTCAATTAATGTATGAGGAAGCTATGTAGGCGTGTGCGTGCCATGTACCTGTGTTGTGGTCATAATAAATTTTTTATTATGACACTGATAATAATAATAATAATAATAATAATAATAATAATAATTGTATTTCTTATATCTGTGTTTTAATTTTCTAAGCCATGTGAAAAATCGGTCTCTCACTCTATTTTCAAACTGAAGAACAGCAAGCTATGATGGAGTTACATAATTTATTTTTTGGTACAAAAAGTTGGGTATTGTCAGCAGCTCATTACAAAAAAGAGCTTAAAAACAGCAAGGGGGTTTTGGTACTTAAACTCAAATTGAGGACTACTTGTCGGTTCAGAGGTGGCGCCAGTGAATGAAAATTATTATTATTAAAAAATTGAATACTATTGTCACTTATATTTTAACATATAAATAATTCTTGTTTAAATTATAAAATATAACGCAATCATAATTTAAAAATAATTTGCATAATTTAATCCCAAAAAATTACATGACGGTACATAAATGCATGACAGTTGTACCGACGGCTCAACAGTGAGAATGAACTCCTGGCCGACAACTCTGGGCTGAAAATTATGGCCCTCTTTAATGTGTCATATAAAGTAAGGATCGAAAATATAAAATAAAAAAATACTTGATATTATCACATCAACTATCCTTATAGTTGAAACAATTTAATTTCTTTAGATATTAAAGAAAATTCTCAAATCCTGACTGATTTTTCCAATTTTTTTCTTGAATAAAACACACTTTAAGCTAAGAACTTAGGGTTGAACAAGAATTTAAGGAAGTTAGATCGAACGATTTAAGCACAGACTTGGGAATGTGGCAAGAATTAATTTGGGGTGTGGAGCTTGGCTGAAAAGAAAGACATTAGAGACTTTAATATAAAGTTAAGAGAAATTTAAAGACATCAGGAATGTTAGATTAAACACATAATTTGGGGTATAAGATAATAATTTAGGCAGGCCCAGGAGTTAGTAAGGAAAAGAGGGGTTAGGGAAAGGAATTGAAAGACATTAGGAGAAATTTAGGGTGTGACATTGAATAATTAAGCAAAACGTGGTGGATGGTGTGGCAAGAATTTCGAGAGTGTGGAGTTCGGCTAGAAGAGACGTATTGGAGACTTTGATATAAAACTTGAAAGAAATTTGGAAAAATTGGAAAATCGAATAGAATTTGACCATGGAATAAGAATCGGCAGTATGAGGTTTCGTTGAAAAGAGAAGCGATCAAAATTTTGAAACGAACTTAAGAAAAATGTTAGAAAGTTTGATGGGATTTGGGAATTTTTATTTAATATTTAACTAAATTAAAATATACGGTTTACGCCGAGAGAGCCATCTTCAAGAGCACGGATCTGTGGTGCTGTGCCCACGTTGTATTTTTTTTTTCTTTTAAACTTAACTATTTTTTTTTAAAAACTTACTCTCATGGGGCTACAGCCATTTCGAATCTTCAAAGTAATAGAATCTAACTTTCGAATCACAAAATAGTAGAGCTAAGATAATAAATGATATTATACTTTTAAAATTAAGTAAAATGTTTTTAAAAAATAATGCAACATAAAATTTACACATTTTTTGTACTAGATGTATATTTATGTTTAATTATAACAATATATCAATAAAATTAATACTGTGTGTGTATATATATAGACACACCTATTTAAGTAAATAAATAAATAAAAATTATTTAATAATAAAAATATAACAAGGTCTCTGGCAAACGACATATATAATTATTTATTGTCCCATCCCAAATTTCAAATTGAGGGAAATATATCTATCCAAAAAGAAAAGAAATTTGCCGAGAAGTGGAAATAAATATCGCCCAGTCTAACCCATAAGGCTATAACCAACTTTTAATTTCAATCCCTATCAATAAATGCCAATTCCCCCGCCCCGTGTCTCTTCAGCACCATATAGGAACGAAAACCCCTGCATTTTTTAAAAGAAAGGTTGGCCTGATTTCTTAAACAATTAGATTTAATTTTTTGTATTTTTTGCATTTATTAACTAGGTGTTGCTTTAGAAGTTTGGGATGCTGGATCATTACAGGCTTCTAATTTCTACAAAATATTCAAAAGTTAGCGTAGATTATTCATGTTATTTAACTGGACTATACAGTAACATTATCTCACTCTCAATATATATTTAATTAGCAATTGCCATGGAACGGCATCGATCTAAGACTAGGTCAAACGATATATCCCAGATTCCAGCTCCCATATTCTGAACTTGACCCTCTTGATATGTGTTTCTAGAAAACATACTGGAGTTGATTCAATCGCTTCTGATCCAAGGAAACCATTTGGATAATTTTAACCTAAAAACAATAATTTTTAATTTTTTTTAAAAAATGTTATTAATTAATATTCTGCACCTAGCCGAATTATAACTCCTTTTTAATTAAAGAAATATTCCTTGATCATTTCTTAAACCATGAAATTTAATTTATTTATATGTGTTGCATTTTATTGAGTAGGTGTTGCCTTAGCAATTTGGGATGCTGATCTAACCTATTTATCAGAGGTTTCTAATTTTCTTTAAAAGGATATTGAAAAGTTTGAGTAGATTCATTGTATTTGACTAGAAGACAGCATTATCTCACTTAATTGTACATTTAGCATTTGCCATGAAAGTCACAGAATGGGCATCTAAGTCCGTGGAAACCAGATTCCCCGAGTTTCTCATTATATTTTATTAGACTTTCTCGAAGTGTGGTTCTCTAAAAAATATATTCAAATTGATTTAATAATCCAGGTCAAGATTGTCAAATTTAGGAGTTTAAGTAAATTTATAAAAGAAAGATACACTCTTATCATGAATTCATAAGAGTTTATATTTATTAATAATTATATATATAATATAATATACAAAATAAAATTTATTTAAATACAATTCAAATTATACTAATTTTTAAAAAAGAAATTATTTATATTTCTTAATATAAAAATTTTAATTAATATCAGACATAAATACTATTTTTGTATTCTTTTGTATTGAGTTTAAGAATTTTTATCTTTTTTAAACTCAATTTGATTTAATTATACTGTAATTTGTCAAAATTGATTTAAAAATATTAAATTAATCAAGTTTATTTGAATTAAAAGCAAATTAAATTGAGTTAATACTGAGTTTGAATCTATAAGCGAGTTGATATAATTTTTTAAATAAAAATTTAAACTTGATAAACTCAATGAAGCAACTTGTGAGGTTAACAACAATAATCCAAACCATTTGGGTCATTTTAACTTAAACAATATTTTTTTCAGGCTTTTTAAAAAATAATTACTGTAATTTCAAAAATTTACTTCTATAAATAGAGTTTGTGGTACTAAAATCGTTTTTAAATTAACAAATTTAAATTCAAACTTTAATATGAGAAAAATTAATAAAATAAATAAAATGTATATATATATATATATATATATATATATATATAGAAGGGTGTGAGAATAAAACATTAAAATATGTCAGTGTTTCTTCCACTTTAAAATAACAGAGAAGCACTAATGAGCTCACCTTACATGGCACCGCTGGCAATAATTTTTTAACTAAAGTGGCTATACAATGGAATGATAAGAATTCACCAAAAATAGATATTATAAACAGTGGGGTATATATATATTCAATTGTTCAATTAAAATAATTGTTGATCATGATGATTATGTATGTCAAATTTTTTTTAAAAAAATTAGATAATAATATGTAATTAATAATCTTTTCACAATTAAAAAAATATATGATATGTTAATTTTTTGGTATATTAATAGAGTATAAACTAATAATAGATTGAAGTAATTTTTTGAGAGTATGATGATTAATTGAATAGTGAATTTTGAAAAAAAAAAAGTAAAATATTATTTAATAATATAAGACTAAAATTATAAATTTTTTTAAAAAGTACGATGTTAATTCTTGTTCAAGTAAACATTTTTTAACCAACCAATATTAAATGCCTTTGGCTTGTTGCTCAATATTAAGTAATATTAATATTTTATATAGAAATTTGTTGAGCAACTTAAAATCTTTGTTTATAATAGATTTTAACACAAAAGGTTGATGTAATAGTGGAAATAAATATATATACTTAGATGCATTATTACCAATTAATTAGTTTGAATATCAGGTTTGTTACTTTTTAGGATAAGGCTGAAAAAAAATATGCTTTCGACGTGAATAATATACTTTTGGTGCGATTGAACAAGTTGATTAATTAAAATATGCAAATTGACTTGAATAAATATGCTAACTAAAAAAATTCATCAAAATCACTTCTATGCATGCCAGTATCAGTCACATTTATAATATTTGATGCAGAGACATTGAATATATGAAAGAAAATTTTATCTGTAGTGAACACCTTAATTAGTGCGCACAGTTTCGTTGGGTCAGGGATAGAGTTAGAGGGAAAATAATTCCTTATGACTTTTATCGTTTAACTATGACAATTGCAAGAATAATATGATCATGCATGTCGTCATTTAGGTAGACAACATTCAGAGCCTTGTTAGACTTCACCATCTTCCTTGCCCTTTCAACGTCATTTTCTGTATGAAATTAAGTTACTGTACTTTGGTAATTGGTTTGGGATCACGTGTCAAGCACGGGTTTATCAACGTACCTAAATGGCAACATGCATGATCATATTATGCTTACAATTGTCTTGCGCCTATTGTGAAATGAGCTGAAGTCAATTATGTCGTGTAACCATCTGCAGCTCTAAGCTTTTAAACAGAGACAGTTTTTTTATTTATTTAACGGATTAAAGTAATTTAAGAAATGGTTTTTTAAAAACAGACGGTACAAAATTACTAGTTAATTATATTTATAAAGTTTGATAAAACCAATGAGGACTAGGTTCTAGTAGATCGGGTAGATATTAATAGATCACACGGTCCACTCCAAGACGAAGAGAAGTCTACACGCTGTGTGAAAATTTTCTTGCGTGCAATGTAGTGCACTTATATGACTATGTTTGTGTCTATATATGAGTCGCGCATGAATTTCACAGGTACGAAAATAATTTTAGTCTTTACATGTAGGTGCACGATAATATACGCAAGAATTGCTCTCATCTTGTGAGCATAGTCACCATATAAGTCAGATGAGGAGTTGGCATATATATATATATATATATATATATATGAGGAAATTTTTCTTTCAAACATTGTTCACAAGCTACAGTCGTGGGTCCGCCTTTGTACTCTTTTTTTCATTTTTCCCCCTTTTGTCTCCTTCAATTCTTTTGTTAGAATAAGAGTAAATTATATAGTTTTTTTAAAATAAGAAGTTACCCTATATTTTAATCTAATTTTAAATGTTTTGACTAAATAATCTCCATTAATCCAGATATATATATTTTTAAAACTAAAAAAATTAAATGAAAGATATTTTGGTAAAAAATTTTAAAATTAAACTAAAGCATATGATAACTTTTATTTCAGAAAAATTTGTATATATTTTAAAAATAGAAAGAAGATTTATATAATTTTAGTCCAATTTATAAGAAATATTGTAATTTACTCTTAGAATAATTATTTTGGTATTAAGAGTGAGAGAATGTAAGAGTCTTGGCAGACTATGTAAATAAGAGGGTATGCATATAAAAGGGATCATGGAGAAAGTTGATAGAATTCTGTAGCGTAGTTTATTTCTTACTCAAAACAGATCCATCTTCCCATTATAACTCAATTCTCAGTTAAATACTTCAGCCTCTCAATTCCTTAACTCAAGCCCAAGAGGGTAGGATGGAGTTACCTGCTTTAATTAAATACAATTGCTGCTAAAAAAAAAATCAAATATGTTAAATTAATATATAGAGTCTCTTTCGAATATGAAGTTTTGAACTCAGCCAAGGCCTCAGCAGATAAGATAGATAAATTGGTATAAACTATTTCACAGGTAATAGTCTACTGATTGGGCTCCCGTTTTCCTTTTTAGCATTTTTTAGACTTTAGTACCTTAAGAATAACAATTAAGTTAATTTTAGAAATGTTTTAAATATAGAATATTAATATGAAGCTGATAGTAGTTGTATATATATTTAAGCCCCAAAGAAGTTGGGCTGTTCAAGTTAGGTGGATGAAGCACGCACCTTAACTAGGTAATAACGTACTTTTCACGGGGAAAAGGGGTCAGCAATCAGAGGGCCACGTTGTTGAATGGATTTAATTTAATTTTTAGCATTTTAAATTTGACTATTCGACGCTCATGTTCTATAATAGCCACATTGATGAATGGGTTTGATTTTATTTCTAGCATCCTAAATTTGACTATTCGATGGTCATGTTCTATCATATTCTTTTGGAAATTTTCCCGTTTGTGCCGTTGCCACAGTAACCAAGTAACAACTTTCAACTGATTCATTACTTCATTTGTCTTTTCCTCCTTATGTAAACACAAGAAGCAACTGACGCATTCAGATTAAGAGAGAGGAGTAATTATCGTTATTAACAGTTCATGACATAACTAATCGCATTCACGTTTTATCTGCATTTCTTTTTGAAACATTTTATCGTTAATTAAATTCATCAGGTTGACAAATATTTGTTACCATTGTGATGATGATGATGCTAAGAAGGCACTTGTTATACAAAGACAACTAACATCTGAATATTTAGGATTTTTTTATTTGAGAGATAAAAATTCAAAATTTGCATTAACTATTGTTTAAATTGAACAGAAAGTATTTATATGTTCGCTTTACTTAATTTCCAAAAAAATAAATCAAAATAATGAAAAATGAAAAATATTATTAAAACAGTCCTGAAACAAATAATTTTGGATTTGAAAATAGTCTCAACTAGGTAAATTTAGTTGAGACATCAACCAGCTCTGAAAAAATTTTTTGTGAATATGAAATAAAGTCCAAAACTTCTACCGGATTGAAAATTATGACCATTTGATATTAGGGTATCTATTTGCTAGTGACAGATTTTCCTTTTTAGACCTGCCTTGCTTCATAAATTTTTCTATCAGACGTTCTATATGTCATATATAAAGAATGAAAAACAAAAAATAGAATAAGTATTTTACCAAATTTGACAAAACATTTTTATGTGCGAATTTTTGAAAGATACGACATACCAGTAAGTGAAGCGAAATTATATACATTTTAAGTATCTTATTCTTAACAAAGACATACATGCACACATACATCTAACTAAATTAATCTAGGATCTCCATTAAATTACTGAAGCCTTTCATAACTAGACTACATTTATTGACTTTAAAACACATCTGACCTAAATACTTAAATATTGTGGTTAGAAGTTAATATTGCGGGAGAGATCCCTCCACGTAATGATGGATATATTTTACCCAATATAAAGCACAAATGGGTCAGAGTTTGATCCATCCAGCTGGTTTGTATCAGATCGATTCAAAGTCTAAAAATAAAAAATATTGGTATTTTGTATACGTAGAAAGGTTAAAAAATGACTAAGTAGGAAGATTAATAAAGAAGCTTATGTACTAGTTGGCCAAAAAAAAGATACTTATGTAATGTAATTGTTATAATGAAGTTTAGAGCGTATCCAACATATGGGTAACTCATATCTTAACTTTGATTATTTTTAGGAATCGCCACCAATCTTTTATTATATAAATGTGATTGGCCACCTCTAATAATATACTAATCTAAATAACCTTGATTAATTCACAGATAATAAGGCCTCAAGTATATATAGACGCTTAATAATAGAAATATGCCAAATATACATATTAGCTGGTAGCTTAACAAACTACTTCAGCTAAAAAAGAAAAATTAAACACAAAGATTTCAGTTCTTGTTTACACAAACAATGACCTTAACCTCTCTTATTTTTTACCATTCTAACACATTATAGGAAAAAAGTGCCTGTAGTAATAGTGAAGCACCTCATGGAGGAAGAAGATAACTCACTGGAGATGGGTTTAGAGGGGGTTGAAATGATAGATGAGGAAAGGTGAAAGAGAAACGTGAAAAAGAATAAATAAATCTTCTGGCTAAGAAGTTGGGAGGGCTCATAGAGTGAAAATGTGACTAAAAGTTTAATTATAATTTTAGTATATCAATTTAAATATATATATATATATAACTCTATAATCGTAATTTTGTTACATAAAATATATAATAATTAAAAAAATCATAAACTATGATCTATGATTTCATTTCAACTTTAATATATCAGCTTTAAAATATAATGACAAAACGTTTTGCGTTTTTAAAAGATACTTTAAACGTTAACTCTTAATCTTATTAGAATTTAATTTTAGCATTTAAAACAGTCTGTGTTTCTTGAAAAGATACTTCAACCATGATGTATGATTTAATTAGAGGGCCAAATTTTAGCACTTTAAATTTGACAATTCTACGTTCATTTTTCATGCATATGCTTTCGGAGATTTTTCCATTTGCACCGTTGGCTCAGTAACCAAATAACCTTCAACTCATTCATTAACTCATTTATCTTCGTCCATGTAAACACGAAACATTGTGTGTTTTCGAAAGATACTTTAAACATTAACTCTTAACCTTATTATAACTTAATTTTAGCGTTTAAAAACATTTTGTGTTTCTTGAAAAGCTACTTGAACCATGATGTATGATTTAATTAGAGGGCCAAATTTTAGCACTTTAAATTTGACAATTCTACGTTCATTTTTCATGCATATGCTTTCGGAGATTTTTCCATTTGCACCGTTGGCTCAGTAACCAAATAACCTTCAACTCATTCATTAACTCATTTATCTTCGTCCATGTAAACACGAAACATTGTGTGTTTTCGAAAGATACTTTAAACATTAACTCTTAACCTTATTATAACTTAATTTTAGCGTTTAAAAACATTTTGTGTTTCTTGAAAAGCTACTTGAACCATGATGTATGATTTAATTAGAGGGCCAAATTTTAGCACTTTAAATTTGACTATTCTACGTTCATTTTTCATGCATATGCTTTCGGAGATTTTTCCATTTGCACCGTTGGCACAGTAACCAAAAAACTTTCAACTCATTCATTAACTCATTTATCTTCGCCCATGTAAACACGAAACGTTTTGTGTTTTTGAAGGATACTTTAAACATTAACTCTTAATCTTATTATAACTTAATTTTAGCATTTTAAAACATTTTGTGTTTCTTGAAAAGATACTTAAAACATGAACTATGATGTATGATTTAATTAGAGGGCCAAATTTTAGCACTTTCAATTTGACTATTCTACATTCATGTTTCATGCATATGCTTTTGGAGATTTTTCCATTTGTACCGTTGGCACAGTAACCAAATAACTTTCAACTCATTCGTTAACTCATTCGTCTTTGCCCATGTAAACATGAAAGGTTGTGTTTTGAAAGATACTTTAAACATTAACTCTTAATCTTATCATAACTTAATTCAACATTTTAAAACATTTTGTGTTTCTTGAAAAGATACTTAAAACATGAACTATGATGTATGATTTAATTAGAGGGCCAAATTTTAGCACTTTCAATTTGACTATTCTACATTCATGTTTCATGCATATGCTTTTGGAGATTTTTCCATTTGCACCGTTGGCACAGTAACCAAATAACTTTCAACTCATTCATTAACTCATTGGTCTTTGCCCATGTAAACATGAAAGGTTGTGTTTTGAAAGATACTTTAAACATTAACTCTTAATCTTATCATAACTTAATTTAACATTTTAAAACATTTTGTGTTTCTTGAAAAGATACTTAAAACATGAACTATGATGTATGATTTAATTAGAGGGCCATATTTTAGCACTTTCAATTTGACTATTCTCGTTCATGTTTCATGCATATGCTTTTGGAAAATTTTCCATTTCCACCGTTGGCACAGTAACCAAATAACTTTCAACTCATTCATTAACTCATTTGTTCGCCCATGTAAACATGAAAAGTTGTGTGTTTTTGTGTGTTTTGAATGATACTTTATCTTATCATAACTTAATTTTTACATTTTAAAGCATTTTGTGTTTCTTGAAAAGATACTTAAAACATGAACTATGATGTATGATTTAATTAGAGGGCCAAATTTTAGCACTTTAAAATTGACTATTCTACGTTCATGTTTCATGCATATGCTTTTGGAGATTTTTCCATTTGTACCGTTGGCACAGTAACCAAATAACTTGTAACTCATTCATTACCTCATTTGTTTTTTGATTGTTTTGCCAGTTCGAACTCGTGACTTGATAAGTGAAAGCACAATGCTCTCGTCGGCAAGCCACAAACTCGAGGGGCATTTACCTCATTTGTCTTCGCCTATGTAAACACGAGGAGCAACTTGGACATTGATTAAGGCTGAGAGAGAGAGAGAGGAGTTATTATATTAATTAATAGTTAATGCCATATTGCCAATCGTGGTCAGATTCATCTGCATTTCTTAATGTTGAAAAATGTTATCGTCAAGTTCAGTTGCAGACACTTGGAGCTTGATATATAGAGAAGATGTGTTGGGAGTAGGTGGGGTGGAGTTATGTCTCTTAACCACTCTCAGATGTTTGAAAGGCAATTGGGTTGCGTATCATAAGGATTACAAGTCATCCCAACCCACTTTCAGTCCCTTCAAACTTAGGTGTTTTAAAATGGGTTAAGTTACTTATAATTTTTTATTTCCTCTCTTAACCTAATTCACTTTTCTATTCTTTTATTTTCCTTTTTCATTGTATGAGGATTATACCTTGTTAGTAACATTGAATATCTAAACAGCAAAAATTGGAATTTTTTTATTAAACTTTTAATCAATAGAGTAAATTATTTTTCTCGTATGTCACTTCATTAATGAGTAATGCCCGCCTCATCCCATTTTCATTGAAACTTTTAATCAAAGTTTTAAGTAATTAGGTTATATTTTGGCACGTATATATGCACGCACATATACATATGTGTGTGTGTGTAAACAGAAGCACACCCGCACGAATCTTTCATCACTAGACGAGACTGCATTTAGTGACTAGAAGACACTTACATCTAACTCAAATCTTTAAGATGCCGAATAAATTTGTTCTAAGGGGCCGGCATGACCCAGAAAGACAGAGACAAATGGGGAAAATTTTTAGATGGCAACAAAAATGACAGTTTAACAAACATCTATTTATTAAAGATGCATATGGGGGACCAAATTTTGCTATGGACCTGAACTCCATGGACGTCATTCTTGAAGGCGATGCAGAGAGAATTTTCAATTGAATTTTTTCATATAGTGCTCGATCTCTCAGAGATCCGGTATTTTAGTATTGATTTTTTTAAAAAGTGTATATAAGACAATTTTTTATTATTATACACAGAAATTTCGAAATAATTTAAAGGCGGAGAAGCTCGATATCTCAGGAGCATAAGCTTTTTCAATTACCCAAACGAAACGGATTTGGATCTCTAGTGGAGAACCTCAAACTTGTATGCAACAATTTTAGGCACTATGCTGAATGCTCTGTCCTGAGTACGTCCCTCTCGTTCAGCTAATGGGGTTGCCATTAAGTTGCTAAAATTGGTAAAAGGAAAAAAAAAATCTCTTAAATATTGTAAAAGTAATATCGCAATATTCCACCGTAGAGTGATGGATATATGTTACCTAAACAAAGCAATGAGGGTCATAGATTCACCCATCCAGTTGCTCGAACCATGTTCATAGTTCTAAAAAGGCCAAAAAAGAAAAAAAGTATTTGGTAGAAATAAATAGATAAATGACGTGGGAAAGGAAGAGAGAACTTGGTGGCATAACCCCTAAAGATATAGTCATATAATATTGCTTTAACAAAGAACAAAGTCACAATCAGCAATATTATACAGAGAACTTTTCTTTTAGTACCTGCTCCCTCAGTAATTTACCAAATAATCTCTATAAATAAAGGCACAAAAACAGGTCTGAGAAACCAATAGAGATCTGAAGATAACAGAGAAAAATGGGATGTTTGGGTGTCGGAGTGGCAGCTTTGTGGTGTGTGGTGGTTATGCTTGGAGGATTGTCAGTGACGTCGTTTGCTCAGCTGAGTCCAACGTTTTACAACGAAACATGCCCAAACGTCACAGGCATCGTACGAGGAGTGGTAGCGGATGCCTTGGCAACAGATCCGCGTATCGGCGCAAGCCTCATCAGGCTTCATTTTCACGATTGTTTTGTTCAAGTACGTACTTTTTCACTCATAATCTGCACTTTGATGATAACACAAACAAGACAAAAACATCATCAACAAAAACAAAAGTTAGAACAAACCCAAGTTTTTTACCCGGTGCATGTTTGGTGCTGCGTAGGGATGATTTCAAATCACGTTTCATTAGAAGCGACGAGTTATTGCTTTTATATAAATGTAATTTCTCAAGACAAAAGATAATGCAAACGTGATTTTTTAACGTAGCATCAAACATGCATCTAGTAGAGCATGCCATAGTGCTATTGACACTCAAGGATTTTGCCATCGAGGTAGGGAAATTCTTATATACTCCAATTATTAATATTACATACCTTTGGTTAAATTTTAAAGAATAAAAGTAACTTGTGCTACCTTTACTTAAGTTTTTATTAAATTACTTTTGATTTTTTTTTGTTTTAAAAATTACACTAGATTTCTCTCTAATTTATTTTTTGTCAATGAAGCTAATTTTTTGCACAATATATATGACTTTCAAAAGTAAAATTATTTAATTGTTTTTATTGTCATATTAGGGACAAAATCACAATCTCGTCATCTACAAAAAGTTAACTTTCTTAGCAAAAAATAAATTGGAGAGAAAGTTTTTATAATATATATATATATATATATATATATAATGGGAAATGATTGTAATTTTTAAATTATGAGAAGTATTAAATGTAATTTAACTAAATATAAAAGGGGAGTTTAACATAATATACTCTTATTTAAATAAAATGTTATTAGGCACGATTTTGGTTATTGTTATCGGTTAAAATCACACATCAAATACATCGTTGTTTTTCTTAACTTCAAATTCGGCCAGCATCAGAAAAAGATAAAGGAAAACTTGACTAGCAAAAGTAGCGAATTGAAATCGACTCATTTTTCTTTTTGAAATTTATCCGATTACTTCTCCGGCACATACCCTTACATTAATTAATCTGTAAGTACTTGCGTCATATATATATTCTAGTTAAATCTAGTCCCCCGTCCTCTTCCTTCTTGTCAAAGATTATAATTGTTTTTAGGGGCGTATATATTTTGGATTTGCCTCCATGTGTTTGAGCGTATAAAATATATTTGGAAACTGAGAAAAAAGGGGAGAGAAGGGTGGAAATGGGATTGGCATATAATTTTTTTTTTTTAAATCAATTGATAGAGATATTCTTTTTTTTTTTTTTCAAATGAGATGCAAGAGGAAAACTCCTAGGACAATAAAAGAGAAGACTATGATAAGCCCAAAGTATAACGGGGAAGACTATATATATATATAATAAGCAAAAAAGGTAAGGCGTAAAACAATCAAAAGTTAAAAATAAAAATAAACGGTCAAAAACAAACTAACTGCCTGAGGAAGCTAAAAACTACAGGGGTAAAACAGGATCATAGGAATAAGGGATTCTCCTTATGCATGAAGCCTTTTCGAGCTCGGCTTTAGAGGGGGAGTTCATCACCATTTTGCTAATTTTTTTAAGGCGTGAGGAGCTTTCTTCTAGCAAGCTTTTAAAGATTAATTCTCGTGGGACCCCTAATTGTTTTTTTCACCAAAAAGACAAAAAAGGAACTAAATATTTGTTTGTTTTTTTTTTTTTTGAATTTTTAAGGTTAAATTATTCTTTTGATCCCTATGCTTTTTTTCAATTTTCAATTTGATCCCTATTACTTAAAATTTGTAATTGAGTCTTTATACATAGTTTTAAAAATATTAATTTAGTTATTGTTGTTAAATTTTGCTGACATAAATAATCATTTACTATCTTAACATTTTGAATATGCTTAGTTCAAATCAACAAATTCGTATTGAAATTTACATGCCATATATAAGTTAATTCACTTTATTATCTACTTTTTACTCTTTTTGTTGGCTTAAATTATACATGTTCATAGTGCCAAAATGATAAATAATGGCTACGTTGACAAAATTTAACAAAAAACTAATAAAAGTTTAACAACAACAACTGAATTAAAATTTTAAATTATAAGGACCCAATTACAAAGTTTTAATCTATATGGAGTAAATTAAAAAAATGAGTGAAACTATAGAGACTAAAAGAATAATCAAACTAATTTTTAAAATTAAAAAGTTAATCATATAAAATTATGTAATATAAAAGCAAAATTAACCTTCCTTAAAATTATTAACTATAATAATTTAGTTTGTTGATATAGAGTTTAAGAAAAATAATGAATAACATAATACTTTTAGAGCATAAACTCGTTTCACCACCAAAAATTTCCAAATCAGAGAAATGTAGAATTATAAAAGAGGGAAGATTTTGGAAGATTTTGAAGAGTTGGTTGAATTTTTCCTAACAATAACAGACTCTAATAGAGACATGTTTCAATAATTTTTTTTTTTTATCTCCCATCCAAATATCCTCTAACCAAATAAGTATGAGTATTATTAATTAACAAGAGATTTTTTTTCATTAAAAAAATGTTCTTATGTTTATGACAGGGTTGCGATGCGTCACTTCTGCTAAACGACACTGATACGATAGTGAGTGAACAAGGAGCTATACCAAATAATGGCTCCATAAGAGGTCTGGATGTTGTCAACAACATCAAGACGGCAGTAGAAAATGCTTGTCCTGCCACTGTTTCTTGCGCTGATATTCTCACTATTGCTGCTGAAGTTTCCGTTGATCTGGTATATATGACCAACTAATAGATATATAGATACACACACACACACACACATATATATATATAGAAGCTTGTTTTCTTTTGATAATTAATTGGTTAAAGCAAACAAAATGTCCACTATATAAAACTTATTCGTTGAATATTTTAAAAGTAATTTTATAACCAACTTACGCTTTTAGAAACCCATCAATGAATTTTATTCAGAATTGTAATTAATAAGTGAAGTTATTGAATTGGCCAGCAATTATAAGATCGTCAATATAATTTTGATAAATTATTACTTTTGATAACATTATTTTCATATAATTCCTTGTACTTTAATGGGGATCGATGTCTTCTGGGCAAGATCTTTGGTGATTTGATAAAAATTTATCCACCTATGTTTTGTCATTTTTAATTACCCTTACTGCAAATTAACAAAGAAATTTCTAAATTCAATTTCCATCTTGTCTGGATTTTTGAATTTATATTTTTATCTCCTTCCAAATTATATTTCTCGCCTATGTATTACGGTGTCAGATTTTTTCTTCTTTTTCCCCACGTATGTGGTTTCATCTAGATTAACTTCCGATATCCGTTGCTTGGTAGAAAAAAAAAAAAGAGAGGAGAATGAGGTAAAGTTGCAACAAATCATTTACGAAAAACTGCAATATATATAATCATCAATGCTACATCAAAATCTATCTATAATAATAATAATAATGCACCTTTCGGTAAATATTTTGAAATTGTGTATATGTGTTGACAGGCAGGAGGTCCTACATGGACAATTCCATTAGGGAGAAGGGATAGCTTAACAGCAAATATAACACTTGCTAATTCTAACCTCCCACCTCCCACCTTCACCCTGGATCAACTTAAGCAATCCTTTGCTGTTCAAGGCCTTAACACTACTGATCTAGTTGCACTCTCAGGTACGCATCATACATTTACTACCTTGTCCTGGAAAGTATGCCAATAAATAGGAGTTGAATCATTTCAATTTTTTTAAAATGTTAATTTCACAGATAAATAAATAAAATATTTGAGATCCACTTAAATAATAAACTTTACAATGTGTGAGTGAGTCTCATATATAAAATGGGTCTTTCACTCTTTAAATTTAATACTTTCATTTTTTTTAATGAAAGAATTTAAGTCTAAGTTGATCAGATATACACTATCACACATGTTTTCCAATATGATTCATTTCATACACAGTAAGTTTTGAATTTTTATTTTTGTTTTCTTGTTTTTCATTTTTTGTTTTGTTTTGATTTTTTTTAAATGTTTTGACTTTTTATTGTTAGTTTTCATGATTAGCAAGCATATTTTACTCTATGGATTTTTTCTCTAAAATGCATGGTGCACAATTTAGAGAATAAAATGCAGTTAGTTATCATTAATGAGAAAATTAAATGACGGAGTAGACTCTCGCGAATCCATATGAATTGCTATATATCGAGTTTTCTCAGTCGTATTCAAGTGTAAACAACTGACATTAAATCCTATAGCGAGATATTATTTAGGGAATAGCGATGAACATATCTGTCTGTGATATTAGTGACGCATTAATATCCGTTGTTGAGACAAATAAAAGTTAAACTTTAATAGACGAATTAAATATAAATTCTAAGTGTTTATTATTACGCTAATAAAAATATGATACATAAAATTTTTTTCTAATTTATCACAACATAATTGTATGTTTTAAAATAATAGTTAATATGGAGTGGTCGAGTGGAGCAATGTTCCTCACTAATAATTTGCAAATTAACCAACAGTTTTGAGAGAAATTATATTTATTTGATTTAATCTCTCACTTTTAATTGTATTTTTTAACTGATTTATTTTTATACTTGATTTATTTGCTAATGCTATAGTTAACATCAATTTTAGATAATAGTAGAGTAAATGCAACGAGGCAAATATTGAATGGGTCAATTGTAAAAATTATTCATCAGGGGAGAGATAAGAATTAATGACAAACATCAGAGTGAATCTAGTTTTCTTAATTTTTAGAATAAAAGCCTGAGGCAGCTTTATGAGAAAACTTTATCCCTCAAAATCCATTTTTTCTTGTATCGTGTTAAATTACTCTATTTTTCTTTTGAAATATGACTTAATTATATAGCTTTTCTCTCTATTATAAACAATTACTTTCTTCTTTTTCTATAATTAAAATATAAGTTACAACAAAACTTATTTTATCCCAAATACTCTCAAATAGTTCTTTAACTACAGTTCTAAAGTTATGAAATTATAGAATGATCACTTTTTAGAGAATACTAAAATTATTTAATAGAATAAATAATTAATTACAAAAAATAAAAAAATAAAAAATTAATTTTTTAAATTGATAATAATTAATATTTAATTTTAATAATGATATATTTATTAAATATATTTAATCAACTAAGCATTATTATAAATACCAAAAGTTTTTAGAGTAGATTAAATTTATTATTTTCAATAAAAATAAATAACATTAAAATAAAATTTTTAAGATAAAAACATTTTTTAAAATAATTTACACTCTTAATAAGAAAAATTAATTTTATTATTGGTTAATAGAAGGAAAAGTTATATAATTAAACCACGTATCTGAACGGATAAGATAATAATTTACTCTTATTTTTGCACATAATATAGCTTGTTGCCTCTTGTACAAAATTGAATCCTATATATATCAATGCAGCGTTGGATTATATATATATATATATACACCTCATTTTTTCAGGGGCTCATACATTCGGAAGGGCCCGGTGCGTTTCGTTTGTTGGT
Source organism: Erythrophleum fordii (assembly GCA_032878935.1). Lineage (NCBI taxonomy): Eukaryota > Viridiplantae > Streptophyta > Magnoliopsida > Fabales > Fabaceae > Erythrophleum > Erythrophleum fordii. Next base: position 38,182,877 of record JAVQMF010000055.1, on the reverse strand, counting down.
CGGCTATACAATTTTAACAGTACAGGAAATCCTGATCCAACTCTTAACACTACTTATCTGCGAACACTACGTGAGATTTGCCCAGAAAATGGAACGGGGACGAACATAACTAATTTGGACCTAACCACTCAAGATCAATTTGACAACAAGTACTTCTCTAATCTTCAGCTTAACAATGGCCTGCTTCAGAGTGATCAAGAGTTATTTTCAACTTCTGGTGCTGATACCCTTGACATTGTGAACAACTTCATCAGTGATCAAAGTGCTTTCTTTACCAGCTTCGTGGATTCCATTATCAAAATGGGTAATATTAGTGTGTTAACTGGGTCTGAAGGGGAAATCCGATTGCAATGCAATTTTATCAATAACTCTTCTGGATTAGCTGGTGTGTCCAAAGAAAAATCAGAAGCCGGGTTGGTTTCTTCAATCTGAATAAAATAAGATCACTATAAGTTTGATCGGAAATGGTTAGTGGCATGTAAAGTTCATTAAATAAGCTGTAGGCAAATACATGCCATGTACCTTTGGTTAATGGTTGTACAAAAATATGTATTTTGAAGCTATTATTACATTTGTAGGATACTGTTTCTTATATAAATAAATTAGCGACATCAGACATGTGGACGTATGAAGGTTCAATATAAGACTCTTTTGGTTTTGGTGAATTTCCTTTTAATATAAAAAAAGGGGGAAACATTTTTGTTGAAAAGACTTTTTTTTTAAAAAAAAATGTTGATTTTCTATTATTTGAACAACACAAATTGAAAAAAGATTTTCTTTCGTTTGATGCATTATAGAAAAAAGGCAAAAGTGAAGCTCCCCATGGAAGATGTTGATAACTCCCTGGAAATGGGTTTAGAGGGTGGACGAAATGATAGATGAGAGAAGGTGAAAGAGAAAAGGTTAGAAAGAAGTCTTCTGGGCCTGTGGCTGCACTTTTGGCTCATGGTGAAAATCTCTGCAAAGAGATCAGATTTAAAATATCTCAAAATACGTGTTCTGTGAGAACCGTATTTTGTCTGAGTTTTTTTTTAAATATCCAAAAACTAAAAAATTAAAGAAAAAAGAAATACAAAAATTGTAATTGTATTTATTTTTAAAGGCCCAGATCATCTTGAACTCTTTAGAAAAAAAATCCAAATAAAAAACAAAAAAAATTAAAAAAGCAAAACAAAAAGAACGTAATTATATTTTTATCCTATTTTTAGGTGCCAGTTAATTTAAAAAAAATTGTTTTTAGCTAAGTCACATCGTCCAAACCTATATCCCAAACAACAACTAAAAATAACAAAAGAACCAAAAGTGGAAAGGGATAAAAAAATGAAGGGAGAATTAGAGTTAAGAATTTAAAATTAAAAATATTTACTCTTAAGAACTTGTTACCACTAGATTTAAAAAATTTTACTTAAAACCAGTAGTAGTTTATCTTAAAATAATAGTAATAAGTTTTTTAAAGTAAATATTTTTAACTTTTGGTTTTTAAATCTAATTCTCCCAAAAAATAAAACCCCCAAAAAAAGCATTCTTCATTTTTGTCCCCTCTTCATCGACAAAGGCTTTCCAGAAAAAGAGCCAAAGGGAGATGCAGCAAATGCAAAGGAAAAGACAAAGGCTTCTATTCCAAGGCTTGCTTTTGCCCAACTGAATCCCATAATATCCTCCATTTATCACCACAGCTTGCAACATTTCTCTATATAAGAGAAAGAGGCACGTGAACCGATGCTCTTGTCTTGCAAGAATATCTGGACCATCTATATTTAATATGGAGAGTCCAAGTCTTATTATTATTTTTATTTTTTTAGTTTTAAAGGAAGTAGAATGAAAAATGAAAGTAGTCTTTTAACTATAAACTTAAAAAAATGATGCTAATATTTAAAAAATAAAAAAATGAATAGTAAGATGTGAGCCATGCAGATTAAATCTAGATGGTCTAAATGTAATATTTGATTTTTCAAAAACTAAACCGACACGTATACAGAGATATTAGAATACCATAAAGCAAAGTGAATTAAAACCAATTGAGAGTAAAATATTAATTGGAGTATTTAGAAATGTGGTTAGGAAACTGAAAATAGTCCAAAACTGGAGTCAAAATGGCTAAACAAAGTTACTAGAAAAACTAGTGGTAAAATCATAATTTCATACAATTTTTTGAAAACTTAAAGGAAGATATTTTAAATGAGAAAATTGAACTCATTAAAGTTTTTAGAGGTCTCGAAAATCACAGGAACTATCATATTGGTTAAAACCTCTCCTGTGTATAAATTATGTCGTCGGTTGAGCTGAACTTTAATCAGATCATTTTGGATTGTTTTGAATCTCATAAATTTGAAACAAAATATTTTTAATAAATTAAAATGCCTAAATTTTATGATGAAAAATACAATTTCTAAGAAGGAGTTAAAATGGGCTCAAATTAGGGAATTAAATATTAAAGGAAAAATTGGAAATTGGAAACTTCATGAAACCCCAACTCTTTTATATAAATAGTCACCCTCACCCTTGCTTCTTCATTTGGCTAACCTTGTGTAGCTCGAAATTTGAACTAAAAGGCATCCAAGAACCAAAGGAAAGAAAAGCCACCTAAGGTAAGCAAATGTAAGGATTTTGCCTATGATGTTAATAAAATCTAATTCTTACTCTTTTCCCTCTTTCTTTCTATGATTTTAGCTTTCCAAAAAGGGGATTTCTTGGCTGAAACTTTGGAAGAAGAGGCTTCTTTAAGGAAATTAAATATACCACATTAATCTCCATTCAAAGCTTTTTCAATTGATACACAATATCATGTAAGAAGTTTGTTTCTCCTTGTTTCTCCATAGCTCTCTAGGTTCAGCCAACCTAAGATGAATATGGAAGGAATTGGTTTTTGACTAAATTATGATGGGAATTAGGGTTTTGAAGTGTGGAGATTAAGAATATACCATTGACATTAATTAGGAAGCTATGAAATGCAAGATTTGATACCTAAGGTTTTGATTGCACCTTAGAAAATATAAAACCTCATAATGGTATGTTAAATCATGTATGAGCATATTTGAACAAAAAAGCAGCTAAGGAACCTGGATAAGTCCCAATTTTTCTAAGAATGGAATAAAATCTCTATGAAAGCCTATTAGGAAGCATGTCTCAACCAAGATCTTCCTAGAGTACCTAGGAAGAGTTTTCAATTATTTCAAGGTTATAAATAGTGTAGATATGAATTATAAATATTAAAGGAACCATTTGTTTAAATTTAGAAGTCTTTTTTTCAAAGATGAAAATTTGGGGTTCAATTATATATAAAGAGGCAACTTGATGCTAAGCTCCTTAAATTAAGTTTATGATAGCTTTAATGAGTTATAATAGAGTCATATAACTCATATTGGTGAGGTCTTGGAGCCAAGATGTTGAATTACAAGAGTTGTTTCATTATGCCATTTAATTGAACCATATATGAGCCTAAAGCTCTAGCTAACTTTATAAGGCTTAAATGAATACAAGTACACAAGTACGGTTCCATTGATAATTTTATGCTTCCTTTGATGTGTCTAGACCAAGCAAGTGAAATTTCACTCAAGTGTGAGTGTGAGGCGAAGGGACCTATTCAAGAAACATAGGGGAATTAAACTAATTGCTTATGTTAAGGTCACTCTTCATTCATTTTTGTGTATGTACATTGGTAGCTTGAGTGTCCTGGCTTGCTTGCATGTATTATTTGCAAATTATATATATTGTTAATTGTTTGATGATCATATACAATTACATGACATTTGATTGCATTGAGAATTAGTTTGATACTTGAATGGATGAGGTGCCAAAAGTCCCTTAGAATAGGTGAAATAAGGCCAAAAGTCCTTAAATATGGGTGAGACTAAGCCAAAAGTCTCAAATATGAGTGAGGCTAAGTCAAAAGTCTCTAAAGAAAGGTGAGACTAAATCAAAAGTCCTTAATTGTTGGGTGATGCTAAACCATAAATCTTTAGAGCTTGTTTTCGCTCTTAGCAGAGTCATGTGATCCCTAATGCATGAATATAAATGATATTTAATAGTGTAATATGCATGCTTGCTTTCTTAGACCTTGCATATGTCATATATGTATGCTTGAATGATAAATGAGATATTAATATTTTTTTAATCTCATTGTTTCTCCTATTTTTCCTAACCATGTCTAAGTAACTCTCAAGGAAGCAAAGATGATGAGCAAAAAGCCTAAGAAGAACCATTTTGACATTATTTGAGTTTTAATGCATATTCTTGTACACATGATGATGTATATGTATATGTTGACATATGATCATTCCCACACACTCTAAAGTATAAGATTATGATGTATAAGTCATTTTTGGATGTAAATATATGGAAGTGTGTCATTTGACCCTTTGAGTTTTTGAATTTGCATGTGTATAATGGCAAGAGGAGAGGTCATTTTGAGTTGTATGATTTTTGACACATGTTGGACTAGCCATATATGTTGTATTTTCCATTTAAAACGTGCCTAGTGGAGACATGGCTCAATTAGGACCAGTTGGAACCAAATTTTGCACTTTTTGAATTATAAAATGTCTATAAACCAATGATAGACCAAATGGACGAATTTTGAACTGAAATTTGGCTAGCATTTATAACACGTCTAGAATTTTTCATAGAGTTAAAGAACACAATTTTTTAAACTCTGTAAAATTTATTATGAATTTTTAAAATTGGTTGTTTTCTGTAGATTTGTTAGTTTACTATTCATATAGTTCTGTTTTTATTTCATGGGTTTTAAGGGACCAAATAAGCTTGTTTTGACCTGAATTTATAGTAGATAGTTCTTATTATAAGCTTTCCATAGCCACCAAGGGTATGCAAATAAGAGTTATGTAGCTCAAGTTATAATTTTTCAAAGTTTAGCCCCTAATATGTGCAAAAATGGTGAATTTGTGTATTTGATGTAACCCACATATTTTTTGCCTCTTTTTATGATGTCCCAAGCATAATAATCTTGTTTAGCATGAATTTGAAGAAATGTATAATGAAAATATTTATTTGTACACAATTAAATTATTTAAGACTTTCAATTATAGTTAGTTTTGCTGCCAAAGACATAAATTTTAATAATTAATGTTATATGAAAAGTATGGCTTGGGATCCCTATGTAATTTATAATGGTATGACACCAAATGCTTTTACAAAATAAGAGCATGCAAGAAAAAGACATAGAGCTCAGAGGAGAGAAATTGGAGAAGAGGGACTAAGAGAGTGGAAAAGCTGAGAGAAGAGGGAGTGAACGGAGGAAGTAACCCAGACTGAGAAAGAGGGAGACCAAGAATAAATCAAGACCAGAAAAGCTCCAAAGGTAAGTCATTTTGACTCTTCTTATAGATCTTGTTTCTTCCAGGGCTCTAGCTATGCAATTCAATTTTGTGGGGGAAAAAAAGGGAGTGAAATCTTAGTGGGCTAGGCTTGATAGGTTTTGATTTTACATGAGAAATTTTGAATAAATTTCATCACTCATTGTCAAAGGGTTTTGATGGTGACATTGTGAATGTATTTAGAAACATTCCCTATATCTAGCCCTTTACTTTATATTTGCAGCAAATTTGGTTTTAGGATTCTATGTTAGAAGCATATCTTTGAATTCATTTCCCACCTTTTCATCAAAGTATCTTTAATGGGAAGATGCATTTTTTTTATTTTACTATAAATAAAGGAGTTCATGCAAGGGAACTAAGTTCAAAATTAAAGTAAGGATCACCAAAAAAAAAAAGATGACTTCAATTTGTAATTAGTACATTTAATGATAATTATTATCCTATAAGAATGGTGTCATATTTTAATAATTAGTTAGGGTAGGATAGTGAATTTTTCTTTTTTTTTAATTTTCCCACAAGAATTAGGATCAAGAATATAATTCACTAGTTTTATCATATTTATACATAGACCTAATTAAACAAATCCTAACCCAATAGACAATTTTATTTATTATTAGTTTCATGGTTTGAAAGACATATTTTGCATTGGTAGGACATGTCATATAAACTTTATGATTTCCAAGCTCTCAAACTTTAAACATATGTAATTTCTAAGTTCTCAAATTAAATGAAGATAATTATAAAGTTTGGAAGGGGAAAATTCTTCTCTAATTAGGGTGGATGGATGTTAATTATGCCATTAGAAAGGATAAACCTCCTATAGCCATGAGTATTAGTAATAATGCAGAATTTAACCTTTATAAACATTGAAAGTGATCCAATCGCCTCAGTATGATGCATATTAAAACCAATCTATCTATCAACATTTGTGAATCAATTAGAGAGCATAAAAATGTTTGAGACTTGTTTAAGGCTATTGATAAGTAATTTGATTCCTCGAATAAGGCTTTAGCTAGCACTTTAATAACCAAATTAACATTCTTAAAGCTTATTGGTATAAGGGCATGCCAAAACACATCATGCAAATTGTAACACTCTAAAGTTAATTAATAGTTATTATGTGGGGATTATGGAATTATTAAGAGGGATTTAAGAAAAAATTTTGAGGACATAAGAATTTTAGGGAAAATGAAAATTTTGATTATCTTAACATAATAATTATTAATTAGATCATTCTGAGGAAAATAAAATAATATTTATGAATTTAAGTATGATTTAAGCCCATGGTTAATTTATGTATGCTAAGAACATTATTAAAAACCCAATTTTATTCTTATGGAGATCTAACTTCATTTCATGGAAGCCCAACCCACTTTTGAATCCAATTATACCTATATATCATAGCCCAACATGAAAAGATTTAGCTCACTTGGAACTTAAAACCTATGGGACTTACCCATTCTTTCTTGAACCCTAAGAAGCCTTCTCCCCATCCATTTAGCTACTAAGACATTCATGTTCTGCAGAACAAGAAGAAGAAATTCGCATGTTAAAAGAAAGGCTAAGGTTTCTCAGTATTTTAGCTCAAATTTGCACTCTTAAAGGGAGATTCAGCCAAGGTAGGTTCTTTAAAACTTGACCCTCTCATTCTCTTTTACAATTTGATCTGATTAACTACTGGGTGGGTGAATTTTCATCTCTTTCTCAAATCTGAAAATGGGCATTTTGATTATTCCTTCCAAAATTTTTGGAGGTTAGAGTGAGTAAAGCCATAGGGTTAGTGTTTGTCTTCATTTTGTAACAGACCTTGCTCTATAGGCTGGCTTTGGCATATGTTTGATTATATGTGCGAAAATTCAAGTTTTTGGAATGTCCTATGGTGTGTTCTTCATAGTTAAAGCTCAACCAAGTTTAGTTAATCTCTTAAATGTATGGGTAAGTGTTTTCTCTTCTTTTTGTGAAGTGTATGTGCTGAATTTCCATCACTTGATTGATTTTTAGGGCATGGCTATCCATATGCAAAAATAGAGATGTAGAGGGTGACCTATTGTGAGTTTTTGATATCTTGACCTTGAATTAGTGCAATAGACTCTTTGGAAGCTTAGGTAAGTAACTCTTAATGGATTCTTGATAAAATTGATCAATAGATAGCAAATTCCTTATTAATGATAGTTAAATAATGATAACTATGCTTATATTAAACTTAGTGTGCATTTGGATCATGATGGTAGCTAGAGGAAGAGTAATTGGCTTCATTAAGGTAAGCAAGATTAATTTTCTAATTCTAAGTATATGCTCATTTTAATCTAATATTTACTGCACATTTATGATTTTGATATGATAAATGATTGATTGACTACTTGATTATTGTAATTGGACCCTGTGTGTGTCCATGGTAAAGCTGTGGTGTAGTTACCACCTGATCATTATGCTTCGATTAGGCACTAGGTTATGATCAGACCCTTGAATACACTAAACCCAAGTTGTGCTTAATAGAAAGTTAGCATCATGGACAAGCCTTCCCCTGTGTTATTGGCAATTAACATGTTGGATGTGATTTCTAGTATGGGATAATAGTCATTGGTAACTCAACTAATTCATTTGCTGATTGAATTGATGCTTATGGTATTTGATGATATAAAAATGCACTTATGTTGATTAATCTATACATATATATGGAATTTCCTCTTGTTACTAAGATTATACATTTCACCTCCATTATGGGCTAACATTTTTAGGGACCAAACCTCTTAATACCAAGGAGAAGCTAATGGAAACCCACATGGTTGTTTAGAAGTGTATAGGCTTGAATGCCTTGTTTAAATTGGGTTTGTATAGTAGGTGTACTAATACTGTTTATTGTGTTATATAATTGTCACATTGCATCATAAATTGCCAAATGTAAGGACTGACTATGTAATATAATTACTATAGGATTGAGCCTTATGATTATATCTTATCAATGCTTGACGAATAGCTTGATATTTTGTGATCATTAAGTCACGAATAGCTTGATATTTTGTGCCTATGAAGCCATAGTCCTGTAAACATTTATGGTTAAAGCATTAGTATAAAGGAATTGGATGTTTAGTTAGGTTTGGATTTAATCATTGTAGTCACGTGGTGTGTGTGCATCAATTCTATTGAGATGCATTTTAAATCCTTGTGCTGTCATTGAGAGGGGGGATTTATTGATACAAAATTAAATTATTGGTTATTCTAATACAATCCTAGACCCCTAAGTTATGAGAGTTGGTAAATGGGATGTATAAGAGGAACTACATCAATAAAATCATGTGCTTTTCCTTAGAGGGACTCTAGAACTGAAGTAGGAAAAACCGTAAGTCAGTAAGGATGAGTATAGAAGAGTTTAGGATCAGTAGGAGAGTTAAGTCATGGCCAAAATTACTTGAGTCGCATCCAAAAGTTATCTAGAAGCTTCAAGCACCACGACATAAGATGTTGAGTCACGGCGTAATACGAAAAAATTTGTTTTAAGGGGTACCTGAGACCAATCTCATTGCAGCAAGCATCGAATGAGAAGCCTGGGAGAGCTCCAAAAAGACCTCTCACCACGACGCCATATAGGCTTGTTATGGTGAGACTTGAGAAAATTGGAATGTTAAGTTCCAAAGACTCATATCGTCACAGTGTGAGAGGAGTCCATCGTGGTAAGGATCGAGAGATTTTAAGTAGTATGGTTCATAAGGTAGCTTCACGATGACATGGAAGGCTTAAGTCTTAGAGCGAAGTGCGTATTTTTGATTTTGAGTTTCAGTAGCCCCTTAAGTCGTAGCACGGATATACCAAGTCATGGTGCAAGTTCACAAACTTGGCTTTTGAGTCCCAGTAATTAACTTAGCCGTAATAGGGAAGGTCTAAGTAGCTGCCTAAGTCTCCTAAACTCTTATTTTTTTTCTTAGAAATCTTAGTTTTTACTATGGTAATGTTGTGTAATGACTTGAAGACAAGTATAAGATGATTTTAGGACTATGAAATCAATGATAAAAATAAATTAAAGATTTTGTTTGATAACCTAAATCACTTGTAGGTTTAATTTGCTTAGTTTCCTGATTAATAATTCACAATAATATTAAGGTTCAAATTTCCTCACATTTTCTTAATTAGTTAATTATAATGACTTTAGGCCTTAATTTATGATTATCATCCACACAATTAAACTTAATCACTGCAATTAGAAGTTAGGGTTGTTGCACAAATGAAAGATATAATCACTCAATTAAAATCAGTTGAGATTGAGATGTCTGAGTCTTTTTCTAATGCAATTTATTCTAACCCCCATACCACCTCAATACGGGGCTTTAAGGGTCTTTTACGACATATGATAAGTCCTTAAATTATCATGATTTTCTTAATATCTTATGGGACTTATCATATAAATATTGACTTTATTTTATATTTTTAATATATAAAATAAATAAAATTTAGTTAAGCTAATATTTAGTAAGTTTTAGTTTTATTTCTTTTAGTTTGAGTTAATTTTTGAATTAGTTAAGTATAAATAGTATTGTGTGCTTTTATCTAGATTTTTAAGTTGTTAAATTGTTTAACTTTTGTTACTAGATTATAAATATTAATTAGATGAATTTTATATTTTAGTAAGGTTACAATTATAAAGAAACAAGTTTAGAAGTATTGGCATGCAAAGCAACAAACATTAAGACTTGTTGGAAAAGGATCAAAAAGAAAAAGAAAAAGAAGGGAAAAAAAAAGAAAACATAAAAGAGCAAAAGATGGCACTCAAAACCACTGCTAAATAAAATGCAATGTCGCAGTAACAAATTTAAGAGCCACGGCGCATTGAGAAACAGAAACAAAATGAGTCGCAGTGTAAAATTTTACACCGCAGCGCTTTTGACCGCTGCATTAAAAAATTTATTTACGCTGCAACGCTTTTGACCACCGCTATAGTGCAGTTCAAAAAAAACAAAACGCACAATTTTTTTAGCCAATTTTTTTAAGGCTTTAAAGGGTTTTTAGCACTTCTTTGAAACTGAAGGTTTTGAGGAAGAAAGAGAAGGGTTTGGAGCTTCAAATGCCATGAAAGAAGTTTAGGTTTGAGGAAGATTCACCGATTAAATCAGTTTTTCTCTTCTTCCCTTGCTTTTCCTTGTATTTCTTTGCCCATTTGGTTTTTGCTTTATTCTTAATATTGCTATTACTTGTAGTTATGAGCTAAATTTGTTGATTTAGGATTATGATGAATTCTAGCTTGTAATATGTTGTAATTACTCTCTTTATTTATAATTAATGATATGATTTAATTACTCAATTATTGTGCTTCATGCTTTTAAGTGTGTGGAAGCTATTAGATGATTTGTGTAACCTAAATGAACTTGGAAAAGGGATTTTAGGACTTAATAATAGATTGGGTAGTGTGAGTTCATGAAATTTGCAATGTTGAGTGGATTGATTCGCTTGTAAAATAAGAATATACCTACCAGCCTTACATAGTTATATTATGACATATTCTTGATTAAGCCTTTAAATTAATTGCATAAGGAATTATGAATTGATTAGAAGAATGCCTATATGTAATTTAAAATATATTTATAAGTAAATTAGAGTCCTTGGCTATTAATGACATTAAGAGTAAGATGAAGAGAGGTAATTAGTTCATATGAAATGTTAGAAAAAGTTATAATCCCAATTCATTTTGCTTTCCAATTTCATCTAAAATGGTGTGTCTCATTTATTTATTTTTTATTTGTATGTCTTTAGTTTAATTTAATTTCATATCACTTTTTATTGTTCACTTGATTTAGATTAAGGTGTACAATTTTAGTACTTAACAATTATCTTAGTGACAAATCCTCATAGAAATGATACTCTATTTATTACTTTATTACTGTTGTGATACATATACTTGGGTATACACTTTCAAAAAGAATGCAACAATTTTTTGGATACCAAACAAAAATGGTCAATAAATTAATTACTGACCATGTGTATTTAAGAAGAAAAAAGACTTTTAACAAAAATGAGAGAAAGTGCACATATAGTGATAGCAAAAGAATAAAAGGCAAGCCAAAATAAAGGGGAAGGACAAGTTACCCATCCAAGTTGAAATTAAGACAAGAGTCTAAGTTCTTTTATAAAAAGAAAGGGCACATGAAAAAGGACTGCCTGAAATTTAAGGCTTGGTTTGATATGGAATATTACTTAATCTTATTCTTTTATCATAAATCTAATATGATAGATCTTATTAGTAATAGATAGTGGATTGATTCTAATTCTACAAGCATATCTCTAATACTTTGTAAAACTTTTTAAATCGAAAGAAGTTGTTAGGTAGTAAATAGTTTTTCTGTTCAAGAAATAAGATGGGTTCACAAGTGGAAGCTATAAGAACGCCCAAGTTAGTGCTTGATATTGAGTTTATTTTTAGTTTAGATAAGATTGTTTATGTAGTAAGTTTCTTTAAAATCTTGATTTCTATATCAAAACTTATACCATTTGGATATTCCCTTGAATTTTCAAATAATATGTTCAAATTATTCTATAAATATAATATTGTAGGCAATGGTATAATATATGGTCTTTTTCAAATACAATTACAAGACAATACCTCTTAGAATTCAATGCATGTTTTTTAGTAATATAGGTATTAAGAGATGTGTTGTAACAACCATAATTTTTGAAATTTTTCTAAGTCCTGAAATTTTTTTAAGTCTGCTGGCTACAGTTCGACTATAGCGAATGTACCAGTTTACTATAGCGCAAATCCACCTAGCTATAACGAATGTACCAATTCACTATAACGAGAATGCTTCTAGCTATAGCAAGTTCGGGCATCCCATACAAAAACTAGGGAGTTCCTTACAATAGCATGTCGTAGCCAGAACAAAGGCCTAGGACTGATACGTGCTCGCCGTAGTGAGAGTTATTTTTCACTGTAGCAAGGGTTAGTCTAGAAAAGTGTAAAAAAGGAGAATTTTGCTTCTTAAAGAGTCTAGATCCTCTCCTTTTCTTCTAACTAACTTGTCTTTCGTCCATAATAGAGAAAAGGGCTGAAGAGAGAAGGAAGGAAACTAAGGAAAAGGTAAGCAAAACTTGATATTTCCATAGCTCTCCTTCTTAAAATTTTGTTCTTCTCTTTTTGCCATCTCTTTCTATAGTTTTGGTTGTTCAATTAGCTTTGTTTTGAGCTTGGTTCAGAAGAGGACGAGTGGAGAATTAAAGGGAAAGTGAAGGTAAAAGGGGACCACTCTTGAAGAAGGCTAGAACTCAAGGTAGATGCTTATATATCTTTACTTCTTCTTCTTTGCTTCTTATGTGTGTTAGTTCTACTAACTTGAGAGCTTGAAAGAGGAAGGAATTCTGACCTAGAACAAGTAAAAAAATCCTTGAATTAGAGTGTGGGGAGTAGAGAAATACAAAAGAACTAGGAGAAGGGCTAGTAAAATTCAAGAGGGAAAAACTAGAGATTCAATCCCCTAGTCTTTGTGAGTAATTGTTTAAGTTCCAAGAGAGTAATTGCATGCTATTTATTGTGTCTAGGCCTAAAAGAAGTAGCTCTACCTAATTGTGGTTATGAGATCAAGAAGGGAGAAGAGAAGTTGAAAGGGAAGGCTTGTGTTAGCTTGTAAGGTAGCTCTCCACTCTTTCTTGATGCATTCTTAGATGTATAATAGTCATTGTATGCTTGTGTATGTGCTTGTATTGTGAGACATGCCATTTGATGTTGCCTTGATGCATTGGTACCAATATACTTATATTTTAAGTTATGAAAATTGCTCTTGAATAGTAAAGTGGAGCCAAAAGTCCCTTATGATGGGTGAGGTAGAGCCAAAAGTCCCTAAAGATGGGTGAAATAAGGCCAAAAGTCTCATGGATGAGTGAGGCCAAGGAAAAAGTTCCTAGACCAAGGGTGAGGCCAATCCAAAAGTCCCCGAATAGGGTGAGGCTAGACCAAAAGTCTCTAGAGCTTTTTCTTGGCATTAATATGATATTCATGGCATGTAAATCATGTGTTATATAAGATTGAATGGTTGGATGCCTACTTACATGCTTTGACATGTTTATATGCCTTGATTGCTTCCTTGAATGAGTGTATGAACTATTAAGATTCCATGAATCTCACCCCCTTCCCTCTCCTATCTCATATGGTCCAGGTGGAGTTCAAGAGCTAAAGAGTGGAGGCCATGAGGCATAGATGGCAATTTCTTGACACTTTTGCACAATTATGCATAGTTTGATATATAGGAAAGTCAAAGTGCTGATGTATACATATTCTTTTTTAAATGTAAATGTGTAAGCAAGTATAAAAATATGTATAAATGATATGTAAACTATGTATAGAACCCAAACAATGGAAATATGAGTATATCTCCTCATTTGAATTCATGAAAAATGTCATAGATCAATATATATACTAAAAGGTCAGTGGAAGTAAGATCTATTTCTTGGTACTTTATATGAATAATATATTACTTGTAATTAATAATAAAGAGTTCTATACAAGGTGAAACAATATCTTTCTAATAATTTTAACATGAAAGATATGGATGAGGCATCATATATCATTGACATTAAGATTTATAAAAGATAAAGGTTAATGCGTTTTGGGACAATCGCAAGATATAACACCATAATATGTTAACCTCAATTAGTCTCCACTTAGGCTTGATTCCATGTGATTCCCAAAGAAAAAGAGTAAATCGTGGCATTTTAAAGCTTTAAGTCAAGGTTTAAACACTCATATTTTGCCCTGTGGGTCCAGTGAACCCATCAATCATATTCTCTACTCCAAATCTATTTGTACATCTCATACATAGCATAAAATGACTCATGAACCATGGATATGAAGCTAAAAACCAAAAAATACAATTTCTCAAAACTAGCCCAAAAGTCATATTTTTGGCTCTAACTTTGAAAAATCATAACTAATTCTAGAAAAATGCGAATCAAGCAAACCATAGCTTTATAAAAATTTATGGATGTTAAATTTACATTAAAAATAATTCTAAGACATGAATATAGCCTTTAGACCATGTTTGACAATAAAAAATGCATAAAGGTTCGGCTGTTCTTGGTACTGATATAGTTTGCTATCATGAAATTCAAAACTTCATAACTAATTCTACAAAAATCCAATATGGGAAAACTATACCAATTTAAAAAGCTATAGATGTTAACTAGAGGAAAAAAAATAAGTCTAGATCATTTTAGTAGCCTTTAGACCTCAGAAATTGATGGAACAATAACAAAGGTAGGCTGGCATCCCTGATGCTGACATAGAATTTCAAAAAATTATTTTATCTCTCTACAAACCTCCAATTGAGGTGCTTCTAGTTGATATAAGTCACTATTCATGTCTAGTTTCTATCCATAAAATTTCATGACAATTGGACATCGTTTACCCCATGAATGACATAGATTTATTTTCGGACCAATTGCACAGTGAATTGACCAAAACTAGAAAATTCTCCTACTTCAAAAATTAGCCAAATATTTCACATACCTCAAAATAATACCCACTTTAGCATCCCAAAAAGATCTTAACAAGCTCTAGATGCATGCCCAATTTCAGATCAAGAGGAGCTCATTTAGTCATATCTTGATATAGCTCACGAATTTGGTAAATTTAACACCATATATGGTTCAAAGTGGGTCCAAATGGCCTCCTACATGTTCTAACACCTTTTAGGAAAGTTTTAAAGCATAAATACAACATATATGAATTGGCCAAGTGGTCCGAACCATCACACATCTCAAACTCACCATGTTATAGGCAAAAATACATTACTATATATAAGCCACAAAGTGACCAAATCTCATATTTCTATTACTTTAGTTCCATACATAGTTCACACATCATTTATATATACTTTCACACTTGCTTAAATATTTACATCTCAAAAAGAATATATATACATAAGCACTTTGGCTTTCCTATACATCAAACTATGCATAATTGTGCAAAAATGTCAAGAGATGGCCATCTATGCCTCATGGCCTCCACTCTTTGGCTCTTGAGCTCCACCTGGACCATATGAGATGGGAGAGGGAAGGGGGTGAGATTTATGGAATCTTAATAGCTCATACACTTATTCAATGAAGCAATCAAGAAATATAAACATGTCAAAGCATGCAAGTAGGCATCCAACTATTAAAAATCATACAACACATAATTTACATGTCATAAAAATCATATCAATGCTAAGAATAAGTTTCAGGGACTTTTAGTATAGCCTCACTCTATTTTAAGACTTTTGGATTGGCCTTACCCTTGATTTAGAGACTTTTGACTTGACATCACTTATCCATGAGACTTTTGACCTTGTCTCACCCATTTATAGGGACTTTTGACTCTACCTCACCTATTATATAGGACTTTTGACACCATCTCATCCTTTAAGAGCAATTCTTATAACCTAAAACATAAGCATATTGGTACCAATGCATCAAAATAACATCAAATGGCATGTCTCACAATACAAGTGCACACATAAGCATACAATGACTACCATATATCCAAGAATGTAATAAGAAAGAGTGAAGAGCTACCTTACAAGCTAACATAAGCCTTTCCTTTTGATTTCTCCTTTCCCTTCTCATTCTCACAATCATAACTACATGGAGCTGCTTCTCTTAGGCCTAGACACAACAAGTAGCATGCAATAATTTTCTTGGAACTCAAACCATTACTCATAAAGGCTAAGGGATTCTTATATCATAATAAACTTTACAAAGTGTTTAAGAATCCCTAGTTTCTCTCTCTTGAATTTCCTTAGCTCTTCTTCTAATTCCTTTTCATTTCCTAAATTTCCATACTCTGATTCAAGGGTTTCATACTTATTCTAGGTCATAACAAAGCCATATTACTCAGCAACCCATGAAGAGGGAGCTTAGAAGGAAAAGAAGAAAGTTTCAAGAAAAAGAAACATGAAAATCTTTAAGGATTCTTACCTTTCTTCCTTGATGTTTCTTTCTTCTTCCTTAGCTTCTCTTGGTCTTTCTCTCTTTCTAACCCTTTTCTCTATTTTGGTTGAAGCCTAAGTCAGTTGAAAGAAAGAAAGAAGGTCTAGACTTTTAAGAAGCAAAATTCTCATTTTTCATGCTTTTTCCAGACCAACCCTCGCTATAGCAGAAAATAACCCTCACTATGGCGAGCATGTATCAGTCCCAGGCCTCTGTTCTCACTAGGTGCATGCTATTGTGAGAAACCCTCTGATTTTTATATGAGACGCCAGAACTCGCTATAACTAGATGCATTCTCACTATAGCAAACTAGTACATTCGCTATAGCTATGTGGCTTCTAGCTATAGTAATGCCAACAGGAGTCCTGGCTATAGCCAGTAGACTTAGAAAATTTTTAAAAATTCTGGTTGTTATACAAGAAACATATATTAATAAGGTCTTAGACAAATTTTGAAAATATAGTATCTATTTTAAAGGGTGAAAGTTTCAACTTAAACTAATGCTTGAAAAATGATCTGAAAAGGAAATAAATGTGTAACATTTCATATTTTTTAGTTGTAGGAAGCCTTATATATGCTTAGGTTTGTATAACACTTAACATTACATTTGCAGTCAAAATGTTAGGCAAATATTATAGTAATCCAAGTATGATCACTAAAAAGCTATAAAGAAGGTTATGAGTACCTTAAAGGACTAATGATTATATGCTAATGTACAAATAGGTTAAGGATCTTAAGATAGTTAGCTACTCAAATTTAGATTTCAATGGATGTATTAATTCATGAAAATCAATATTAGGTTACATTTTTATATTTGCCGATAGAGCTATATCCTGAAAAAATACAAAGTAAATTTTGACTGCTATTTTTATCATAAAGGTTGAGTTTATATCTTGTTTTGAGGTAACTTCACATGGTATATGGCTAAAAAGTTTTATTTCTAGGTTTAAAATTATGGATTCTATCTTTAGGCCATTAAAAATGTATTGTGAGAACTCAATCGTTATTTTTCTAACTAAAAATAATAAGAATTGAAGTCAAAGTAAGTATATTAACATTAAATACTTAACCATTCAAGAATGTGTAACAGAAAATAAAGTTACCATTGAATATATTGGCATTAAGTTGATAATAGCAAATTCTTTAACTAAAGACATGCCACCTACAAGGTTTAAGAATCATGTATTTAGAATAGGACTTTGTTCCATACTAAGTTTTTTATGTATATATTATATATCATTTGTAATAAAGTTCTAGTTCAATTTAAGTTATTTTCTCATTATATGTGCACTTTTATATTTGAGAATAACAAAATTAAGAAAATCCAAAATAAGTACAGGGCTTATTCTTAAGTGATCGTGGGCTGAAGAAGTTAAATACATCGTGATATATGGAAGATAATACTTGCCTACAAAGGTCTTATCACCATGATCCATGTATATAATTTCCTCTTTAGAATATATTTGGTGTTTTTAAATTTCAAGAATCATCATTGATATGGTGTAAGGACTAAGTAGGAGAATGTGAATGTATTTGGAAACATTCCTTGTATCTGGCCCTATGAACCATATTTGTAGCAAATCTGGTTATGGGATTCTACATCAGAAGCACATCTTTAAATTTATCCCCTACCTTTCCAGTGAAGCATCTTTGATGGGTAGATGCATTTCTCAATTTTGCTATAAAAAGAAGGGTCCCCTAGGCTTGGTTTCATGCAAGAAAATTTCATGCAAGAAAACTAAGTTTAAAATACTTAGAGACACTATCAATTAGAGAAACTAAAAACTTAGAAACATCCCTCTTAGAGAAAAACTTCAAAGATAGCAATAGCTAAAAGTAATTTTTTTTTTTTTACATTTTGTTTCCATTGGATATCGTGTATAGATTTTGCAGATCCTAATTAAGTCTATTAGGTATAACTAATTCATGAGATGCTCTAATGAGTGACTCTCCATATTGATTGTCAATTTACGCTACTTTGGTTTTCATTCCATTTAGTCTAGTCTAATCGTTAGATGAAGTTGTGTTGAATGCCTTTACTTTCTTTGAGTTGTTTTAAATCTTGAATCTTAAAAAATATTTAAGTTGTTTTAAGTCTTAAATCATGTCCAATACTCCAATATTCCACCAAGAACTATTCTTGAAAATAGCTTTTACAATTTTGGTTGATAAGTGGGACGTTTGGATTTGATTAATCATAAAGTGCTTAGGCCTTTTAATTGGCAGTTGGTTAAGCTAAATAATGACTACTATGTACTATTTGCTAATTTTGAGTGTTGTCCCTTGAATTGGTGTAAATTAAGTTGGTCATGCATGATGTGTCTTTTACTTTGCATTGACATCTTTGTTTGATTCTATCATTTGTTGAGGATATTTGAGGTGGTAAGGTTGATATTGTTGAGTTAATCATTCTTGTTGCTAACTGTGTGCTCAATGTATGCTATCTTGTTCTTTCTACTTTACCTCTTAGGTGCTTTGTTAAGTGGTGGCATTATGTACTTTAACTAGATTTATTTAATGAAAAATGTGAATGTTAGGCTATGGTTGCATTATGTACTTTATCATTTATACCCATTTTCCTTGCAACCTTTATTGCTACCATCAAGCTTAGATAAGAAGTTAGCAATCCTTTGGTAGAAACGTGATAATTATGCTTTCTTGGTTGCTTGCTTTAAGTACAATGACCATGTCAATTTTTTCTAGGTGTTAGGTGTTATAACTTCTTGGTTGATTTAATCTTACCCATTTTGTGAATTAACACATGAATGTTGCCTACTTCATTTCTATGAGCATGAAAATAGACTAATGAAAAGAAAGGAATTTGTAGATATGATTGGTTTTGAACATGCCTTCATTTTGCACTTTGAATGTGTATGGTGGTATGTAAAACTAATAATGATTGGAAGTTTTAATTGCCTTTTTCTTTCCTTTCAATGTTAGCTGCCTTGAAAATTTTAAATTTGCATTTGATGATGTGAAGCATAAATTGGGTTTGGTATAAAATGTCTGGTGTTCCAATAATTCTTATTAGGAATTTGGTGATTCTTATTGTGAATTTGGACATGATTGAATTCAACTTGAAATTACTTATTTGCAAGATTTTATTTTACAACTGATGCTACTTTTAATTTTATTCTTTTGCATTTGAGCTCTAATAGGGAAAAGGGAAAGAATTGAAAAGGCCTACCAAAAGTTGAGTAAAGATTAAAAAGAAGACAAAAGAGAGCTTCACTAGTTTTTTGTTTTTTGTTTTTTTTTTAAACATCTACTTAATTCATCCATCAGATATTGTAATCTATATATGAAAAGATGTAATGTATGATTGAACACAAGCACACACAATTACAAGATATTACATACTTGCATTTTTATCCCATTTTATTTTACTCTATTTTGAATTTTATTTTAGAGTTGTTGTATGAAAACTGTTGTTTTCTTAAACACATAAGGTATCAATTGGTGAATCTTGCATGACAATATATCTTTGAAGATATACCAATTAAGTCCCATAGTAATATCTTAATAATTTTAGGTCTTAATAGCCCATATTTAGTCAATTTTGTTTTCAAGAAAAAAAGTTATAAAAAAGGACAAAATAAAAAGTTAAAAAAAAGAAAAAAATAGAACTAAACAAAATGAAAAATTAATTTTCTTTAAAGATTTAAATAGACCCTTTTTTAAGAAATTTTCAAAAGTTCAAAATTTTTTGGAAAGTCAAAATAATTTCCCTCTTCATAGGAATTTTCTTCAAATTTTCTTTTGATAAAATTACAAAAATTAAAAATTATTTCAAAAATTCTAAAATTCCTTCTTAAAGACAAATAACAATCTTATTTTCAAAAATAAAAAAATAGAAAAAAAGGGTAAAGAAGTGGAATCAATTTGACTTTTACAAATTAAAACATATTAACCAACTTTAAAATTATTTTCTTTTGGCAATTATAAATAAAATTTTTTCTTTTATTGTCTTTTCATAATTTCTTTTCTTTCTTCATTATGTCATTTGCATGTGATTAATAAGAGTAATTAAAATAAAATTAAGATTATATTAATTTTGTACAATTGATTAAGGATAACTGTTTTGAGAATGAATGTTGTGGAATACTTAACATCTTCCTCATACACAGCTATCTCCCAAATCTATCTCTAGGTTGCAAATATTTTTTTTTTCTTTAAAATTTTTTCCCTAAAATTTTACTTTATAATTAAAATTTTAGTTGTAACCCCCTATCTTTTTGTTAAAATTTTTAAGGCTTAAGGTATAATTGTCATAGAAATAAATGTGTAGAGACCAAAGTGATATTTTTAATTTGTTGAAAGGCCAAATTATAAATATCACAAACTTAAGTTTATAAATAGGGGTTGTGGTCTCCAAATTGAACATGTATGGGAACGTTCTCTAACACCATTTCCTAGAGAATATTCAGTAATTCCCAACAGTGACAATATGGAAGATCATACCCATTCATAAATGGAATCCAAAGACATTTCTAAAGCGATGGATTTAGGTACACTTTCATATTCAACTTTTATATTCTCAAGAATTGATATAAGATTATATATAATCTATGGATTTGATATATGGATATGAACATAAAACTAAGGATGCTTGATTTGTTCAAATCTATCAAGTGGTATCAGAGCCAATCCTATCATCAATTCTATGGGAAATTTTAGAATTATAAAGTTGAAATATAAGTCTTGAATTTGGAAAATTTTTGCTTTTATGATGAATACATGGATGCTTCACTGTTAATTTTAGGTTTTAAGAATGGAAAATGAGTGTTCTTTGGTGTTTAGTCTTTGATGAAATTTAGAAGATATTTTTTATTCATGAGTTCTTTAATTTATCATTTTGGTTGTTGAAAAAAGTAAATTAGTTTGAATTTTGTATCATCAAACACCAACTTTGTGAATTTGGATTTAGAATTTGAAATTGTGAATTTTTCT
Organism: Erythrophleum fordii; assembly: GCA_032878935.1. Classification (NCBI taxonomy): domain Eukaryota; kingdom Viridiplantae; phylum Streptophyta; class Magnoliopsida; order Fabales; family Fabaceae; genus Erythrophleum; species Erythrophleum fordii. The sequence continues at coordinate 38,161,650 of JAVQMF010000055.1, read as the reverse complement.
TGATATTTGGATGAATTTGTTTATTAAAGTCATTTACTTCATCAATTTCGACAATCAAAATGGATTCATGGCCATCTTGATTTGGGTGAAATTTGCAGAGTTTAAGACTTAACATATTAGGAATTAAAAAACAAAAAAATAGATCATGTTCAATGTTTCTTCGTCCACTGGTACAAAGTCATGACTGGTGTGTCTTCATAGTTTTAGTGCCTCTTCATTTCAAATTCAAAATATTGGCAATTTTTTATTTAAAATATATATATATATATATATATATATATATATATATATATATATATATATATATATATATATATATATATATATATATATAAGAAGACATCATCTGCCTATAATGTCCATACAATGCTATAAAGAAGGGTGGGGTCCACGTTGCCACAAGGATTAATTTGAATTTTTTAATGATGATGTCATATTATAGAGTTTCCAAAAAAAAGAATTTGGAAAGGAGGTGACAATGTTAACAACTTTATCTTTTGCTATAATATATTATTTAGATTTAAAATATATTATATTAAAGTTACATTATATATATTCTAATGCATATACTAATATATCTTTAGGATAATTTTGACATTATTTTTTTCAACAATTAAATTCAAATAATTATATAAAGTATTAATTTTTAAATTTCCTACAGTTTTGTCTATTATTCTAAGTGAATTAATTGACATATGAATGTCACCAAAGTGACCTCTCTTGTAAAAATTTTTCATAAAGATTAATGGATGGTTTGTGTACATACAATATCATGTGGGTATTTTAATCATCCTAAAGAAAGGTTAATATCTAGTCGAATTATACATGCACATGTGATAATAAATATGTAACAATTATAAAATTTTACATGCGAATAATAATTTGATTCAAAAATAATTTTATTATTTGGTAACAATTATTATCATTATTTGATCATTGCAACAAGGTTATTGTAACACCATATTCTTTTAGCCCCACTTTCCTATACACTAAGCTTCATACATGAGTTTCAAGGAAAATGGAATAAAAATAATGTATTATTTTATGTTACGTAAGCCTTGAAATTTCCATTTCATGTTCCGTGGACCCCGTGAACTCCCCAATATATTTCTCTACTCATATTCCATCTATACAAGGAATAAACTTCACCAAACATCACACTCCTTGGATTATAAGTCACACATAAAAAATATTGCAAAATGCATTCGGATTCCAGTACCAAGATTCTATCATCAACTTTGAAAATTCATAATTAAATCTAAAAAAATCGAAATCAAGTAAATGATAGCTTTCTAGAAAGCTCTGAATAGCCATTATAGGTTAGAAATCATTCCAAGTCATGAAAACACTAGCTGAACCACAATTGATAATGGGAAATCACCAAAGGTCTAACCGCCTAGGTTTACTATCATAGGTTACTAATATGAATTTAAAAAATTTATAACTAATTTTAAAAAAATCAAAACCCAACAAATCATACCATTCTAGAAAGATATAGATGTTAAATTTATGAAAAAAATAATTTTAGACCATGTTAAGCTCGTTTAGGAACTGAATTATAATGAAATAGTATATAAGGTTGGTTGGCATTACTATTTTTGATGCAAAATTTCACAAATTTATTTCTCTCTCTATAGATCCAAATGAGGTGCTTCTAGTTGTACATATCACTATGAATATCTAGTTTTTCCATATAAAATTTCAAAACCATTGGACCTTGTTTGACCCTCGAATGACATGAAGATGCAATCTACTGAAGTGAATAGTGCCCAGACCAAAACCAACTTCTAATATGAAATTTGAAAATTCATAATAAATTCTATAAACCTCCAAATAATGCATTTCTTAGACCCAAAAAAATCTCTGTATGAGATCTATATGTGTAAAAAATATTTGCCTCAAAATCGCTCATTTGGTTAGATTGGGATTTAGCTCACAAAGTGGGTCATTTTTTGTACTAAAATGGTTCATTTATATGCCAAATGGTCTTCCTCTTGAACCAAGACCACTTGGGCAAGTGGGAAAACTTAAAAATAGCCCATTAAACTTGTCTAAGGGAGTCAAAATATCTATACATCACAAAATTACTACCTCACTTGTTCACATACACAAGATCTTACAAATTCATCTATGCATCTCAATATCAAAAACATCTATTCTCATTCATATGCTTTCAATTTTCATATATACAGTATATATCCATGTATATACATATGTTCAAGTGGCTATAAATCATTTACAACATGGGGTTACATCATTTGCCAATAATATAATTACAAAATGGTTAGATAATACAATTCTTTTGTCAATCTCTCATCTTCAAGTGTGGCGGCTTCCCTCTCTTTGCTCACTTAGTCTACCTAGACATGTTTTGGCAATGGAGAAGGAAGAGTGAAATTCTGTGAATCCTAATACTTTTTAATTCTTTTAATCATACATAATAGCCATGCTTTCAAGCTAAAAGATGCATGTATGAACATTTTGCTACTCATAACTATACATAGAATCATTTTCATATGTAAGAAACTTATACACATCATATGTTGGCCTTCAAGGTATTGGTTTAGCTTTACCCCTTTTTCTTAGGACTTTTGAACTTACCTCACCTATTTTCAAAGGACTTTTGACTAAACCTCACTCTTCTTGAGACTTTTGGCTTCGTGTCACCGAATCCTAGGGACTTTTGGCTCATCCTCACTTTTACTAAGGGACTTTTGGTTTCACAAGCTTATTCAAGCCAAACACCATTCATAAAAACACATATTACACACATAATAGTACCATGGCATATAAAAAATCACTATAACATTTCTTATGGTAAAATCATACATACACACATCCAAAGACAAGAAAACAACTAAGCATTCATGAGAGAAAGGTTAGAAAGCTACCTTAAATGCAAACACATACACTTTCCTTTGATTTTTCTTCCCCTCCTTTGGCTACACACTTACAAGTAGGTGGAGTAGGATTCCTTTGGCCTAGAAATATCAAATAGGACCCAATTACACTCTTGAAAGAAACCCTAGCACCACACACACTCAAGGGAAGCCTACTTTCTTAAATGGCTCAAATATGGTTCCATAAAGAACCTAACGAAACAACTACAAGAATTTAATATCTTGGCTTTATTCTTTCCTTCAATCTATGACTCCTGACTCCATTTAGACTTCTTAGAGCCTTCACACAACCATTTTGAAGAGTCTAGCTATTTGCTACTTCATTATGTCACATTATGGAACCTATAACTCCAACTCTCAATCTATGGCTTTTAAATTTTTTCCAAGGCTTCCTCTTATCTTCTTCCATCACATATAGTCCCAAACTAATCTTAAAAGATTTTAAAACACTTCTTAGGTACTTAAAGGAAGCATGGATATTTACCTTATTTTCTTAGTTTCTTCAAGAGCTTTCTCACTTGGTGTAAGCTTTTCTTTTGAAATCTAACCTTCTTCCTCTAAATCACATCCAAAAAAGACCCATATCACACATAAAAACCATGGGAAGAAAGGTGGGAAGGAGGAGAGCAACTTTAAAGAAGGAAAAACCATGTAAAACTTCCATTTTCCTTACATTTTGCCTTGTTTTTCCTTCCTTCTTGAGCCTCCTCCTTGTGCATCTCTCTCCCTTGCCTCTCTCTCTATTTTGGTCAGCATAAATGCAGTCAAATGATAGAAGAGAAGTAGGACGCCCTATATGAAACAAATGGAAAGGAATGGTTCTTTAAAAATGCTATTTTTGCCCCTTATCTTGACTCTTTCATTTTAGGTCTATTTTAACTTCTTTTTTAGAACCATCTTTTCCATCATAAAAATTAGGCCATCTAATTTATAAAATAGCTTTGGAATCACTCAATTTAGATTTAAAAACTTCTCGAATGAAGAGGTTAAAGTTCGGGTTAATTGACACTAAAAAATGTACATCGGAGGGGTTTTAACTGTCTCGGGGGTTCCTATGGTTTTCAAGGCCTTTGAGAATCTCAAAAAGTTTAAATTTTTTAGTTAAAAAGTCCTTCTATGAGCTTTCCAAAAATTACCCGTATTTACGAAAATGCCACTATCATTTCAATGATTTTATTGAACTACCCTAGCTTGAGTTTTTGGATAATTCAATGCTTAAATCCTCATTTTCCATTATTTAAAATTTTATCCTAATTTTATTTAGCCTTAAACCATTCATTTCAAAGGACTTGCTTTTTAGACAGACTCATTTCGATGTTTTTACGAACTACTGAATGTTACAGTTATCATTCACAATTATTATTATTATTATTATTGTCCAAAAACTTAATATTAATGTTGTATCAGTCTCCTATCATGGGTTTTTTTAATTATTTGAATTTATTGTTACAAATTAATATTTGTTGTAAGTATGCTTATTGGGTTGTATTCTTTTCTTTTAGCTATTGTTTCATCTATATATGCCAATTTAAGTTCTATTCCAATCTTGAATAAGACCAACTTTAAGAAATGGAAAGAAAACATACAAATTGTGCTAGGCTGCATGGATCCTGACCTTGTGCTAAGGACCGAGCAACCCCTTTCTCTTACAACTACAAGTTCCTTTGATGAACAAAGGTGCTTTGAGAAGTGGGATCACTTTAATCGCATAAGTCTAATGATCATTAAGCGCAGCATTCTAGAATCCTTTAGGGATGCAGTGTCCGAAGGAATTATTGATGTAAGGATTTCCTTACTGAAATTGAAAAATTCTTTGCAAAAAGAAATAAGGCAAAAACAAGCATGCTTTTGCAGTGCTTGATTTCCATGAAGTATAAATGGAAAGGAAATATCAGAGAATATATCATAGAGATATCTCATATAGTTGCAAAGCTTAAGGAACTAAAGCTTCATCTATCTGAAGACCTATTAGTGCATCTAGTTTTAATCTCCCTCCCTATGCAATTCAGTCAGTTTAAAGTCAGTTATAACTGCCAAAAAGAGATGTGGATTCTTAATGAGCTCATTTTTTATCTTGTGCAAGAGGAAGAGAGATTGAAGTATGATACCATTGAAAGTGCTAAAGTGGCAACTACCTTTAAGGGTAAAGGTGAAAAGAGAAAGAGATTTAAGGCTGCTAAGGGTCTAAATTAGAAGAAACCTCTCTAGGACAAGGATAAGTGCTTCTTTTGTAAGAAAATTAGACATCAAAAGAAAGATTGTACCAAGTATCATGCACAGCATGTCAAGAAAGGTACGTCCCTTACTTTGGTTTATTTTGAGATTAATTTAGTTTCAATATCTAGAAACATTGGTTGTTAGATTTTGCGTTACTATTTACATAAGTGTTTCTATGTAAGGTTGCCTGAGCTACCGAAAGCCAATTGATACTGAAAAGCGTATATATGTGGGAGATGGCAAGTCGATAGATGTAGAAGCAATCGATTACTTTAGGTTGTTATTGGGAACTAATTATTATTTGGATTTAATAGATACTTTTGTTATATGGTCATTTAGACGAAATTTGGTTTCTTTTTTTATATTAGACAAATCATGATATTCTTGTTCATTTAGAAACAATAAGTTTCTATTATCTATTAATTCAAATATTTTTAGAACTGGTTCTCTAATATTTTATGATAATTCACTTGACACGATTACATCTTATCAAGAAACCTTGCATGCTTCATCACACAGTACTAAGCAAAAAATTAATCAAGAAAATTTAAGGTCATTGTGGCATAAGCGATTAGGTCACATTTCTAAACCTAGAATTGAATGCCTTGTGTCTAATGGCATTTTGAATGATATAAACTTCACTAACTTTGACATTTTTATTGATTGTATTAAAGGAAAACAAAACCAAACTTAAGTAAATGGGTGCCTATAGAAGTTCAAAGGCCTTAAAATTGATACATACAAATATTTATGGGCCATTTCTTAAGCTTTCATGGAATGGTCAATAATATTTTGTATCATTCATAGACAAACTCTTGATATGAGTATCTATATTTGATTCATGAAAAATCAGAGGCCTTAGACGTGTTCAAAATCTTTAAAGTTGAAGTTGAGAATCAACTCAACAAAAGAATTAAGAGTGTTAGATCTGATTATAGTGGTGAATACTACAATAGATATAATGATTCAAGTGAACAACATCCAAAACCATTTGCTAGATTTCTAGAGGATTCAAGAATAGTCCCTCAGTACACAATGCCAAGATTACCTAGCATGAACAGTGTAGCTAAGAGGCAAAACTAGACTCTTTAGGGTATGGTAATGAGTATGATAACTCATTATACTCTACCAAAGTCACTCTGGGGAGAAGCACTCAAGATAGCACCTCATATTTTGAATAGAGTACCAACTAAAGAAATTATTAAAACATCTTATGAGCTTTGGACGAGCCAAAAACCTAGTCTTAAGTACTTTCACATTTGGGAATGCCTAACTGTAGCGTGGCCTTATAGGCCTCAAGAAAAGAAGCTATACTCCAAAATAGTTAGTAGTTACTTTATTGGTTACTCTAAATATTCTAGAGGCTATAAGTTTTATAATCTCATACTTAAGAAGATATTTGAGATGGGAACTGCATGATTTTTTGAAGATGTTGAGTTTGGGGGGAGAAACAAGGTTAGAGACATTATCTTTTAGGAAGAATTGGTTTCAATTTCTAAACCAATTTCTACTATTGTTTCTAATAATATTCAAGTTTCTATACCTATTGTTGTTCAAGAAGCAAATTTAGAACCTCAACAAGATAATGTTGATCCAACTCCCATTCAAGATGAGATAATTATTCCTATGGTACAAACTTAATAGCCTCAACAACTAGTGCTATTGTGTAGATCCACTAGAGAAAGGAGTAATGCAATTCTGAATAATTCATTGTGTTCCTTCAAGAACATGATGAAGAAAATGGTATGATCCAATCAATGTCCATCAAGCCATGCAAGGCCCTAATTCTCAAAAGTGGATTGAAACAATGAATGAGGAGTATAAGTCCATGTAAGACAATAAAGTTTGGAAACTTATCCCATTACGAAAAGATGAAAAACCCATTGGTTACAAATAGATATTTAAAACCAAGCAGGATGCAAATGGTAATGTGGAGAAATATAAAGCTCATCTTGTGGCAAAAGGCTTTATTCAAAAAGAAAGGATTGACTATAAAAACATTTTTTTCTTTAGTTTTCATGAAAGACTCTTTTAGGACAATCATAACCTTAGTTGTACATTTTAATCTTAAGCTTCATTAGATGGATGTCAAACACAACATTTCTCAATGGTGACATTGATGAAAAAAATCTATATGGTGCAATTAGAAAACTTTGTGGAAAGAGACCTAAAGAAGATAGCTTGCAAATTGAGGAAATCCATTTATGGACTTAAGCAAGCTTCCTGACAATGGTACCACAAATTTCATCAAGTAATTATCTCATTTGGTTTTGAGGTAAATCTTGTTGATAATTATGTGTATCAAAAGTTTAATGGGAGTAAGTTCATATTCCTGGTTTTGTATGTGAATGACATACTACTTGTCACTAATGATATAAGCATACTGAATGAAACCAATAGATTGCTATCAAAGAATTTTTAGATGAAAGATTTTGGTAAAGGCTCCTTTGTATTAGGAATCTAGATACATTGAGATTGCACTCAAGGTATTCTTAGATTACCACAAAGAAATTATATTGATAAAGTTCTAAAAAGGTTTAGCATACAAGATTGCAAAGTGGGTAATACCCCTATTGCTAAATGTGGCAAGTTTAGCCTTAATCAGTGCTTAAGAATCACCTTAAAATTGAAGAAATGCAAAGGATTCCCTATGAATAAGTTGTTAGGAGTCTAATGTATGCTTAGATTTGTACACATCCAAATATTATGTACATTGTTAGTATGCTATGTAGATATTTAAGTAAGCTAGGAATGAATCATTATATGGTAGCCAAACGAGTTATGCACTATTTGAAAAGAACAAAGAATTACATGCTCACATATCATAAATCAAATCAGTTGGAGATTATACGTTATTCTAATTCTGATTATGTTGGATGTCAAGATAATAGGAAATCCACATCATGCTACATTTTTTTATTAGCTGGTAGAGCCATTTCTTGGAAGAGTGTCAAACAGACACTTATAGCTTCTTTGCCCATGGAAACATAAATTGTACCATGTTATGAGGCATCTAACCATGGAATATAGCTATGAAGCTTTGTCATTGGGTTGCTCATTTTGGGAAACATAAAAAGATCATTGAAGTTATATTGTGACAATAGGCTTATAGTGTTATATTCTAATAACAATAGAAGTTCATCTAAGTCAAAGCACAAAGACATCAAGTTTTCTGGTTATGAAAGAAAGAGTGCAGAGTGGAATATATCCATTGAATACATTGGGACAAACTCCATGATAGCAAATCCACTTATGAAAGGTGTACCACCTACGATTTTTTATAAGCACACTGCTAATGTGAGTGTTATTATGTATGAAGATACCTAATATAATGGGAGTTTGTATTTTGCATTTAATGTAAGATATTTGTGCATTAAAATATGAATTTATATGATCAGATATAAAGTTATTCAATATTCAGTTATTGTGTTTCACTTTGTTGCATTATATTAAAGTATTGATCTCAATAAAATACAGAAGGACCAATTAGAAAATAGACATGTAAAAATACATTGCATGTAATTTTTCATGCTACACATCTATGACTAATCTATGTCATTTGATTGTATTAGTATATGTAACCATTGTTAGGCTTACTCATGATAAATATGATGAAGATCTTTGTGATCCTATATTGATGCAATCAATCGACCAAATTATTTATACCCTTATATATAATGATAGAATTTTTTAGCTTATAAAGATAAACATAATTTAGTAAGGTTTACATATGTGGCCCAATAGGAGATTGTTGGAATAAAATTCAACAATATGAAGCCACACATGTAAATATTAAAAATTTATGGCCATTATATAATTAAGCCTAAATAAAGTGATCCATTTTAAAATTAAAATTTTTAAGGCTTAAGGGTATAATTGTTATAGAGATAAATGTGTAGACACCAAAGTGATATTTTTAATTTGTTAAAGGGTCAAATAATAAATATCACAAACTTATGTCTATAAATAGGGGTCATGATCCCTAAGTGAACATGTATAGGAACGATCTCTAACACCCCTTCCTAAAGAATATTAAGTAATTCCCAACAGTGACAATCTGAAAGATCATACCCACTTGGGAATAAAATCTAAGGACACTTCTAAATTGATGGATTTAGATACGCTTCTATATTCAACTTTTACATTCTCAAGAATTGATATAGGACTATATACTGTCTAAGGATTTGATATATGGATTAGAACATAAAACTAAGGATGCTTGATTTATTCAAATACATTAAATCCTTCCTTTGCTAAGTCAAGATTTTTGAGTGATGAACATAAGCATTAGTCCCCTAAAAGTCGAAACAAAGGAAAGAAGTCTCCAGTGGAAAGGGGCAGAAAAAGATGGAGTTGGTGGATATTCCAATACAATTGGGGAACTTCCGCAATCAAAGAGGTGGGATTAAGAATGATAGATAAAAGAAGGTGAAAAAGGCTATAAAAGAATTAAAAAAATTATAATTTAAAACTGTAAATTAAAGATATTTAAATTAAAAAAATTTTAATTTTAAAATTATTTTTAAAAAATATATAATTAAATAATTTAATTATGCAAAAAAAATTATGATTTATAATCCCAAGCTAAAATTTTTAATTTTAGGATTTTTTAAAATAACTCCAAATTTTAAAATATTTTAACATAAATATCTTCAACACAACATCTTTAATTTTTCAAAGAATAAAGGAGTCTTTTGAGCCTTTGGCTATGATGCTAGCACAACTGACGGTGAAAATGACAACAAAATGAAAAGATTTAAAGTATAGTAAAAAATTTACATGTAGGTTCTTATATTTTTCATATAATAAATATATAATTTTTTTAATAATATAATAAGTATTTAATTATTAAGCATATAATTCCCTAATTAAACTATACAATTATGATATTTTTATTCAAAAAATTATACATTTGGCATATTTTAATTAAAAATTTTGATGATAAAAATATATATATAAAATACATTTAAATATAATTCTTAAAATATCTCAAAATATTTTCTTTAGAAAAAGGAATTTACTCTTTTTTTTGGTAGAAAGAGGTCTATTTTCATTTACCTTAAACAAAGCAAAATTTAAACAAAAATTAAAATTAAATTAAATTGATTTCTTTTTTTTTTTCTTTTTTGAATGCTCTAAAAAAACACCTCTAAAATTTACTGAGCTGCTATAAAGTAGTCTACCAAGTGTAATAGCCTATTTGGTAGCAAACTAAGAATGAGAAAAAGGAGATGGAATGCATTACAAAGTCCCCTTTGGTAGTTGCAAGTTGTGAAACAGAAAAGTAGATGCTTTCCTTTTGATAAGCATTAGTTTAATGGGAAGTTATTAATCTAATTTATGCAAAATCTATTCTATTTATTATTATTATTATAATATAATCATTTTTTTATAGTTAATATCTGTCAGAAATCATAATTTTCTAACAAAAATAATTTGTTACTTAATCTATCACTATTTTTGTTATGGCAAATTTATTCTTACAAATATTTCTAGTGGAATTCTCTCTCCTCCTGAAACTTTGCCACCTTGACATTTTTGTCATGTCATATTAATAAATATAAATTTTATTATAAATAAGTTTATCTAATGTAAACATAATATTAATAAAAATTTGAACAATAAATAAATTAAGAAATAATATTAATAATAATCATTTTAACCAATTTAATTAATTAATTAATTAATTAATTAATTATAATTTTTCATAAATAATGTTAATATATATATATGTATTTATAAATTATTGAAAAAATAATAAAAAGTCATAGTTAGACACATGTCTAACTACTATTCTATCAAAATGAAATTCTGGTAGGTTGGTCCAAAATAATTTGAATTGATTAATTATTATATTTTTTAAATAATTGTTATTATATATATAATTATTTATAACAATTAATAATTTATTATATATATTTTAAGCACATTTTATTTTATATTATGATTGTTTGTAATTAATAATAATTTTTGTTATATTTAATTTAGTTTCATAATTTTTTTAAGTTTCTAGGTATGTTTTTGGATTTTTTGTGTTGGACTTATTGTAACATTCAGTCCCTACGTAAACATAAGAAATGTTCAATTCTTCGTAAATGCATGAAATGCACCGAATATAAAAAGAAGTCCCCTAAAGAGAATTATTTGAGGTCAAATAAAATTAAGATAAAATTTTAAATAATAAAAAATAATGATCCAAGGTCTAAGATGCCCGAAAATTAAAGCCTAAGTAGTTTAATTAAATTGCCAAAAACGTAATGACATTTTTGTAATTTCGAGTAATTTTTGGAATACTCATAGGAGGACTTTTTAAATAGAAAATTTGAGCTTTTCGAGGTTCTCAGAGGCCCTGAAAACTATGAGAAACCCTGAAATAGTTAAAATCCATCTGGTATGCGTTTTCTAATGGCAGTGAGCCCAAACTTTAACCTTTTCATTCGTGAAATTTTTAGCTCCAAATTGAGTGATTCTAAAGACATTTTATAAGATTGAAGATCTAAATATTATGATGGAAAAGATGGTTCTAAAAAAAGAGTTAAAAAGCTAAAACGAAAATGCCACACACACGGGACGTAAATGTTATTTTTATGAACAATTTCCTTCTTATCTCTTCTTTAAAAGTGGCATCCCACCTCCTCACTCTCCTTAACCGACTTGTGCTATCTAAAACAAAGGGAGAATCTGCCCAAGTGAGACGTACCAAGAGAGGCTTCAAGGAGAAAGGTAAGAAATTGGAAGATTTTCATGGTTTCTCCTTCCTTAACGTTGTTCTTCTCTTCCCAAGCTCTCTTCCTATGGTTTTGGTCATTCATTTGGTTTTGTTTTGGCCTTGGCTCAGAGGAGAAAGTATAGGAATTTAAGAAGGATGCCAAGGCAAAGGAAGAAATTCTTGAAGGAAGATTGGATTCGAGGTAAATTAGCTACCTTTGTTGTCTTCTTCCTTGCCTTGTGAGTGATGTTTCAGTCAAGAACAGAACAGCCTAAAGGGAAAGTTCTGACCTATAACTAGCAAGAAACCATTGATTTAGAGTGTGGGAACTTAAGAAATGCAAAGAAATTAGAAGTTAAATAAGTAAAATTCAAGAATAAAAAGTTAGAGATTTATGACTTTAGTGTAAATTCTATTTTAATCCATGAATTCCCTAGCCTATGTGAGTGTTTGGTTAAGTTCCTAAGACTCCTAGAAAGCCTCCCAAGTGCCTCTCCCTTCAAGGAAAAATTGCAAACTCCATGAACCCATTTTCCTTGCTATATCTCAGCCTAGAGTACTTGAGAAGGCTAGGGAGTGTTTTAATTTGTTTCAAGCTTGGTTTGAGACTTTATATGATGGAAGAAGATGGGAGGAACCCTTGGGAAAAATTTAAAAGCTATAGATTGAGAGTTGGGTCAATAGGCTCCATAATGTAGTCTTATGAAGTAACTTGTATCTAGACTCTTGGAAATGAGTTTGTGATAACTTCAAGGAATCTAAATGGAACCAAGAGGCCTAGATATGAGAAGGAAATGAAGCCAAGAACTTAAATTATGGTAGTTGCTTTATTAGGCCATTAATAGAACTATTATGTAACCAATAGACAAAGTGCGCTTCTTAAGTAGGTGTCTAATGCTTTGGCTTATTCCAAGAGAGTAATTGAATGTTATTTGTTATGTTTAGGCCAAAGGAACCAAACTCTCTACTTGCAAGTGTGTGGCTTTAGGGAAAGAGAAATAACCAAGTGAAAGACTTGTTTTGGCACCAAGGTAACTCTTCACTCTATTCTTGTTTGCATTCTTGAATATGTTATTGTTATTGTCATTGTATGCTTGTGTGTATCAATGTATTGTGAGACATGCCATTTGATGTTGCCTTATTGCATTGGTACAAATATGTTACTTGAAATATGTTTTGGTTGTGGAAATTACTCTTATGGGTGAGGTTATGCCAAAAGTCCCTTGATATGGGTGAGGTAAAGCCAAAAATCATTTGAAATAGGTGAAACAAAGCCAAAAGTCTCATTAATGAGTAAGGCTAAGTCAAAAGTCCCTAGACCAAGGGTGAAGCTAATCCAAAATCCCCAAGAATAGGGTGAGATAAGATCAAAAGTCCTTAGAGCTTGGTCTTGGTTTTGATATATTTTCTTAGCATGTAAATTATGGTTTGAATGATTCTTAATAGTGTTGGATGTCTACTTGTATACTTTGATATGTTTGTATATCTTGAATGCTTACTTGAATGAGTGTTTGAGCTATTGAGATTCCATGAATCTCACCCCCTTCCCTCCTCCATTTTAATATATCTAGGTGGTGCTCAAGGAGAGAAAAGTGCAAGCTAAGGAGCTTGAGAGACCATATTTTGACAAACATTTAGTTTTTGTTGTACTTAAATGTCAAGAACTATATGTATATATTATTTTTGAGATGTAAATATTTGGGCAAATGTAAAAGTATGTAAAAATGGTGTATAAATCAAGGTGGTGACCCAATGAATGAGAAATTGCATTTTGGCTACTTGGTAGCTTAGTTGGAATTGTGTATTATGGCATGTGACATAGTGAATTCATGATATATGACAGTTTAGACCATTTGAGAACCACATACATACTATTTTTGTGCTTTAAAACTTGTTCAAAATGTAATAGAGGCCTTAGGAGATCATTTGGACAAAGTTGGACACTTATATGAGACTAAAATGACTATAATGGTGAGCTATGGCCAAATCTATCCAAATGAACTCCTCTTGGCTTGAAATTTGGCCTGCATATAGATTATGTTTAAAGCTTTTTGGAAAGATAAAGTGCATATTATTTGGAACTCTAGAGAATATTTGGTAAATTTTCAAAGTTGGCAAATTTTCGTAAATTTGGTTTTGTCACTGTGTAATTGGTCAAAAATTTTATTTCTGTCATTCATGGGAAAAATGATATCCAATGGCTATCAAATTTTACAGGAAGAAACTAGACATTCACAGTAACCTATAGAAGCACCTCAATTGGAGACCTGTAGAGGGAGAACTAATGTTTTGAAGTTCTAGGTTAGTATCAAGAGTGCAGTTAGACCTCAATCATTGTTTTATCAATTTTTGGGGTCTGAAGCTTCCAAATTAGTCTAGATTGATTTTTACCCTATATTTAACATTTGTAACTTTCCAAATTGGTATAGTTTGCGTAAATTGGATTTTTAAGGAATTAGTTATGAATTTTTTAAATTTATATTAATAAACTGTATCAGAAACGTTGAGCAATCTGACCTATGTCACTTTTCTATTATCAAACTTGGTCCAAATGATGTTATTATGGTTTGGAATTATTTTTAACATAAAGATAACATCCAGAACTTTCCAGAAAGCTAAGGTTTATGAGATTTCAATTTTTTTAGATTTAGTTATGATTTGCACCAGAAATTTGTCAAGTTGAACCCGAGACTGATATGTTATTTTTTAGGTCTTTACCTCCAAATCTGTGGTCTATTAGTTGTTTTATGATGTATATGAGTTGTATTGGTGTATTTTAAATATAGGAGGATATAGATGGGTTCATATGGCCCATGTAACATGAAATGTAAATTTCAAGCCCTACGTAGCACATAAAATGTATTATTTTTATTCCTTTTTGTTAGAATTGTGGAAATTCTTGTGAGATTAACCTTCAATATGATAGTATGGAGCTAATAAATTATAGTGTTATACTTATAGTTTCATCTTTTCCTTAAGTATGGGTTCTTGTTCTCTATCTTTTATATTCCAACTTCTTAACCAAAAATATGAAATCAAATCAAAGAAATAAAATTAAATAAATTTAATCAAAACTTAAAAAAGCATTTAAAACAAAAATAAAACCAAATTCAAATCCAAAAATTTTCAAAATGTAACAAGAAAAATTTTCAAATTTTTACCTAAACAAAAAGCAAATCATCATTTCAAATAATTACATATAAAAAAATTATCAATAATGAGAATCAATAAACAAAGAGAAAAAAATAAAGATTCAATAAAATAGTAAAAATTCACAATCCAAAACAAATCAATAAACATCTACACAACATAAAAAACAAACAAACACAACTCATAAGTGCATGATTAAAAGTATGAATCTAATAAATAAGAAAAAAGATAGAGAGTAGAACTACAACTCGAGAGAAAGTTGAACAACTTCAACAACAAAAGTAAAAATGATAAAGAATAAATGAAGATGAATAACTTTGAAATGATGAGAAATAAAAATAAAAAAAAATAAAATGAGATAGCAAAACTTTAAATTTTATAGAGAGGTGTGAAAATAATTGACAAGTTGAAAATTGTTTTTGTCTTTTTGTTTTTAAGATTCATGCCTCTAGCTATTTAAATTATTGTTTTTTTTTAAGATTTCATTTTTTATATATATAACAAGTGTGTATGTGGGTATATATATGTATATAATTAAATTTAATAACAGAATATATAATATATAATTTTATGAAGAAAAATATTAAATTTAAACAAAAAAGAATTAATTTTATTATTATTATTATTATTATTATTGTATAGATTATTAATAATTCATTTAATAACTTTGTTATTATTATTTATAAAAATATGAACTAATATATTATAGAAATATACAATATAGATTACAGAATTCTAATTTATTATGTTAATTATTAATTATATATAATCTATTTATATTTCGTTATTATCATTTTATTAATTTTTAATATATTATATATAAATTATTTTAATTGATATAAATAATAATAAAAATTTTTTAAAAAATCAAAATTAAAAGATGTAATGAATTTTTATTTATTTATTTTTAAAAAATAGAATTGAATTTTTCAAAAAAATTTGAAAATCTTATAAGAAAATTTGTTCCCTACCTTGGGTACGTCCAACTACATTTTTGTAGAAAATGTGTTTTTGACAGAAATTTTTGTAGAACAACTTTCTTATAGAAATATATAATATATAATTTAAATAAAAATTATATAATATATATGATTCTATAAAGTAAAAGTATTAAATTTAAACTAAATAAAAATTAAAAAAGCATTAATATGAGATAATTTAATAAAATTAAAATCAATACTTAATAATTAATAATTTTAAATAATTAATAAATAATAAACAATAATTATAAGTTATCATAACTCATAACTTATGATAATGAATGTAAATAAAAAAATAAAAAAGAATAATAATTTAATAATTAATGTTGAATAAATTATTTATACTTAATAATTAATAAAATAATAATTTAAAATAATTAATATTAACAATATATATATATATATATATGTAAATAATTAAATTGTTTTTCATCTAATAATTTATCTTTATTTTTATTTTCATCCTCATCTTGCATATCTATCAGGTGATCCACCTCTGAAAAGGTTCCACATTAGATAAAATTAGACTAACAGATGGATATATAAGTAGAAATGACTCATAAATCTAATGTCTTAAAGTTTTAGGTCAAGAGGTAGTATCAAATCCACTTATACAGCTCTTCTCAAGAGTCTCGTGAAGAAAACCTAATAGATCTCTCTAATATATGAGGCACTTTTAAGTTTTATTGTGAAAGTAAACTTATCTTTTGACAAAGAAACTTAAAGTTGTAAAAATTGGCCATTGGAGAATAGTTAAGCCAAAAGTTCAAACAAATAAGTGTTATATTTGAGTCTAAGACATTATTAGGCCCATGTCTTGGATTAAACAATGAATGTTGGAAATCAAAAGACCCATACCTTACCACTAAGGGCCTAATATCCATATTACTATACTTAACTACTAAGCCATTAACTTTAAGTGAGTGTAAATGAGAATTTTCATCTACTTGGTGATGGAAAATAGGAAAATTAAAAATATATTATTAATTATTTGTAAATTATAGATTAAAGATAAATATAAGAAATAATATTTTATTAAAATTAGTATTAGAAACTAATTTTTAAATTACTTTATTTTATTAGTTATTCTTAGTTATCTTTTTATTAGGCTTTGATAATTATCTTTTGTTAGGATTAGAATTTAATATTATCTTCTATTATTAGAAGTTATCTTTCATTAGAATTAGAATTTGTTATTAGTAATTATCTCATGGACTTTATATATAATCTATAGGAATTAGGAGTATGCACCTTACCATTGATTGAATAATAAAAAGTATTTTCATAATATCTATATCTCCTCTTCTCTTTTTATAAGTTCCATAAATCAACTTTCTATACAAATCACTAGCAAAACCTTAAAAGAGCTAAAGGCTAAAAAAAAGATATTGTTGAGAGCCCAAAGTATTAGAGGAAGATATATTAAGCAAATCCAATGTTATTATTATGGAACCCCTTGATTACCCATCAGAAATTGATGATGTAATACCTAGCCATCTTTCAGCTTTTCCTTACTACAACTAATCTTCAAATATGATATCCATGGAAAATCAATAAAAATAATGCATCAAATAATATTATATAAGCTTTTAAATTTTCATTTTTTGCTCTATGGACCATATAAACTTCTTAATACCATCTTCTACTCATAATACATCCATACAAGTCATAAACAATGTAAAACATCGCATACAACTCGGGTTAGAGGCCTCACATAAAAAAAATTACAAGTTGGCCTCGGGTTTAGCTTTCCAAAATTCTGTCATCAACTTTGGAAAATTATAATTAATTCTAGAAAAATCAAAATTAAGCCAACGATAGCTTTCTAGAAATTTCTAAATGTCAACTATAGGTTAAAAATCATTCCAGACCATGAAAACATCAACTAGACCTCAATTGATAATAGAATAGTACCAAAGGTCTAGTTGCCTAAGTTTGCTATCACAGCTTTCTGATATAAATTTAAAAAACTTATAACTAATTCTAGAAAAATCAAAACCCTAAAAAAACATACCATTTTGGAAAGATATAAATGTTAACTAGGAAAAAAAAATATTTTTAGACCAATATAGAAGCATTTACCTCACAAAAATGGATGGAACATTATCAAAGGTCCCACTATATTACTGGTACTGACCACCAATTTTAAAAATTCATATCTCCCTCAATATAAATTCAAATGAGGTAATTTCAATGGCTATAGAAATTTTATTATGTCTAGTTTGTGTTTGTAAAATTTCTTAAGTATTGATACCATTTGTCCCTTTGATGATATAAGAAAAGAAACTGATCATATGCATAGTACTGATACCATTTTAACAACTTTTTCCAATTTTAAAAATTCATAATTTATTCTCTAGAGTTTCAAATAATGTGATTCTTAGGTATAAAAAAAGCCCTAGATAAAACCTATATGCAGGCCCAATTTCATGGAAAAACTCACTCATTTGGTCAGATTTTGGTTCAATTCTCAATTTGGTCATATTTGGTGTTTCAAATGGTTCAAAATGGTGTCAAATTACATTCCTCATTATCTAGAGCCACTTGGGCACATCCAAAACCATAATCACAGCCTAGGGAGACATGCCATTTGGCTCCAAACCTCATGGAGCTCATTTCCATTATGCTACTTGCTATCATATACATGGAATTTCAAGATGCATAATGGGTCTTTGGTGGCAAAATCATACATTTTCATACATTTAGCTTCAAGAATCATACATACACCATAATTATATAAATTTGGTCTTGCCCAAATCATTACATCTCACATACATCATATAAGTACAATTTTTGACATCAATTTACTACAAAATTGCCTATTTTGCCATTCCCTTGTCAAGAATTATGCTCCAAGGTATTTGATCTCCTTTCTTTGGACTTCTTGGCTTACCTAGACATGAGTAAGCATATGAAAGGGGAAGAGTGAGATTCAAAGAATCTCAATAGCTCTTTACCCTTTCAAACATACATAATAAATGCATTTACAAGTCTAAGAATGGATACATAGCCATCTTACAACTTATAAACATACATAAAACATTTTTCATGTTTAAAAAGCGCATACACATTTTAGATGAGCTCTCAAGGGTATTGGTTTAGTCTCACTCATTTTCTTTGAAACTTTTGAACTTGCCTCACCCACTTTCAAGGGATTTTTGACTAAGCCTCATTCTTTTTGAAACTTTTGGCTTAGTCTCACTAAATTTTAGGAACTTTTGGCTTTACCAAACCCATTCAAGCCATACAACATTTATAAACATATTTTTAAGCACATGATGGTACCATACATGTAGGCAATAACTAGGAACATTTCATATGGCATAAACACACATGCAAACCCTCAAAGATAAGAAAAACATCCTATAATGCATGAAAGAAAAGTTAGAGAGGTACGTTGAAGCAAGAAATGCAAACTTTTCTTTCATTACTCTTCCCCTCTCTTGGCCACACACTTGCAATGAGGTAGGACTTGGTATTTTTGGTTTAGACACATCAAATGAGACAAACTTAGATCATTGGAATTAGCTCTAGCCTTATACAACTCTTATGTATAATTTCTCATTTGTCTCCATAATGCTTTCATACAAGACACAATGAAGCAACTCTTGAAATTCATGATCTTGGCTCTTATTTCTCATTCATTCTAGGTCCCTTGACTCCTTTTAGATTCCTTGAAGTCATCACACATTCATTTTAAGGAGACTAGTTATAAGTTGCTTTATAATATCATATTATGGAGTCTACACCTCTATCTCACATTCCATGGCTTCTAAATTTTTTTTAAGGCTTTTGTTAATGTTCATCTATCATATCTAGTCTCATTCTAGCCTTAGAACCAATTAAAACATTCTCTAGGTACTTCAAGTGGTCTAGGCCGAGACTATGCAAGCATAAGGCACTCATGGAGTTGTCTTCATTTTTTTGAAAAGGATGGCTCATATAAAGCTTCCTAGGGGTCTAAAGGACTCATACTATGTCTTACATGAGCTAGAATACCTCTAAAAAAAATCAGATTTCATCATTTGTTTCAAAGCCCCAAGTTGTGCCAACTTGAATTTCAAGGCCCCCTTTTTGTTTCCAATTGCCTAGTCTTAATTCCCATACTCTAAATCACTTGTTCTTCCCTTGATATGGTTAGAATTCAACTCCCTTTAGATAGGCTCTAGGTTGCACGAAATTCATATAGAGGAGAACAAGCAAGAAGTGCAAGATAAGCCATGGAATTTACCTTGTTTCAAGATTTTTTCAAGGGCTCTTTCCATTACTTCAAACTCCTCCTTAAAATTTTAAGTTTTCCCCTCTGGTTTTTCCCCTCTAGTCCAGCCACCAAACAAGACCAATCAAAGTGTTAAAACCATAGAAAAAGAGAGGAGAAGGAGAAGAAAAAGTTTAATAAAGGAAGAGACATGAAAATCTAAGAATTTCTTACACTTTACAAGCTTCTTCTTCCTCCATTAGCTCTCCCTCTTGTATGCCACTCTTAGCCCTCTTTGCTCTTGTTTGAATGTGTGTGGAAGTCAGTTAGGAGGTCTGACTAGAGGTGGGGCATTTTTATAAGGGAGTGCTTCTTAAATTCTTTTAAAAAATTCCATCCATGTCCCCCTTTCCTTGATTTTTTCGCTTTAGGTTCATTTTAACTCTTTTTCAAGAACCATCTTTTCCATCATGAAATTTAGGTTCTCTAACTTATAAAATACCTTTAGAATCACTCAAATTGGATCTAAAACCTTCCTGAACGAACTAGTCAAAGTTTGGCTCAATCGATATTGTAAAATATCAATCAGAGGGGTTTAAACCGTTCTAGGGGTTCTTATAATTTTTAGAGCCTCTGAGAACCCTAGGGAACTCATTTTTTCTATTTAAAAATCCATCCTTTGAGTTTTCTAAAAAAGTCCAAAATTACGAAAATGCCATTATACTTTTGGCAATTTTATTAAACCACTCTGACTCTGGTTTCTAGGCACCTTAGACCTTGGATCCTTATTTTTTATTATTTAAAAATTTATTCTAATTTTATTTTGCCTTAAATAATTCATTTCAGGGAACTTGCTTTTATATCCAGTGTGTTTCACTTGTTTACTGAAAAATTGGATATTACGTTTATCACGTTTACGGAGAAGTCGAATGTTACAAATGATGATGGTTCTATCATAGGGTATGAAGACCAATTGAAAGTAAATTTAGGATGTGAAGAAATCAATTCTGATAAAGCAGTTTGAAATTTAACTACAAGTTGTAGAATGTTGTGTTCAAAATAAACCAGTTCAATTGCTCCACCCGATCGAGTTTGTCATTTCAAATGTATTAATGAATCCAAAGCTATCTATATTACCATATCTTGAACCAATGGTGTTCATCCTACCTGAGACTCCAAGATTGATTATTTTAATACTTTTCTATTTCAAAACTTGAGGACAAATTTTCTCCAACCAAGGGAGAATGATGGAAAATAAGAAAATAATAAAGATTATTATTATTAATTATTTGTAAATTATGGGTTAAAAATAAATATAAAAATAATATTTTATTATGATTGTATTAGAAACTAATATTTAAATTATTTTATTTTATTAGTTATTCTTAGTTATCTTTTTGTTAGGCTTGAATAATTATTTTTTGTTAGGATTAGAATTTAATATTATCTCTTATTATTAGAAGTTGTTTTTCATTAGGTTAAGATTTGTTATTTGTAGTTATCTGATAATAAGAAGTATTTTCTATTAATTGAATAATAAGAAGTATTTTCAGAATATTTGCATCTCCTTCTCTCTTCTTCCTCTTCCCTTTTTATTTCTTTTACATCCATATCTTTTCTTCTATCTTTTCCCTTTATTTTATTAGTTATTTTTAGTTATCTTTTTGTTAGGCTTTAATAATTATCTTTTGTTAGAATTAAAATTTAATATTATCTTTTATTATTAGAAGTTATCTTTCATTAGAATTAAGACTAGGGTTCTATAAATATAAGTTATCAGAGCCCGATCACAACTCTTCTCCTTTTACTTCTTCTATTATCTCCTCCCATTCTTTGATCTTCTTCTTCTTTCTTCTATCTTCTCCCTTTTTTCTCCCTTGTTCTACATCAGTTGGATTACCATTTTTATTCATGTTTATGTTGAACTACATTCTGATACAACTGTTAAAACCCATGAGAGCCTTAAATATTATAGAAATTCATTAGGCCTTCTTATTAAACTTTTAAAAAGAATTATATAAATAAACTTGATACTACCTCTTGAAAACCTTAATGCATTAGGCTTATAGATACTTTCTACTTATATACTCTTATTCTAGTATAATTTTATCTAATGTGAGACTTCTTTAAAAGTGGATTTTTAGATAGATATGAAACATAAAGATGATGATGAAAATGAAGTGGATATGTTTGACCATATTTCTACTCATTTTTTCCAAATTATTTTAAAAAATTTCAATTTTAATTTTCAAAATAAATAAATAAAAATTAATTAGATTATTTTTTAATTTTAATTTTGAAAATTTTTTAATTATCATTTATATCAATTAATTATATATAATCGATTTATATTTCATTATTATAATTTTATTAATATTTAATATATTATTATCAATACTTAATATATTAATATTTGATATATCTTATACAAATTATTCTAATTGATATAAATAGTAATTAAAAATTTTAAAAAAATAAAAATAAAAAATAATTTAATTAATTTCCATTTATTTATATGAAAAAATAAAATTGAATATTTTTTAAAGAATTTTTGAAAAACATAATAGAAATATAATTAGACATGTCCAGCCATATTTTTGTAAAGAGAAAAATTTTCTTACAGAAATATATAATATATAGTTTAAATAAAATTATATATTATATGTAATTTTATCAATAACAAATTACATATAAAATTACATGTAATTTTATCAAAAAAAAATTTTAAACTTAAACAAATTAAAATTTTTTTAAAAAATCTATAATATGAGATAAATTAATAAAATTAAAATTAATACTTAGTACTTAAAAATTTTAATTAATTAATATAAATAATAAATAATAAATAATAATTATAAGTTATCATAATTAATAACTTATAATAAATAATAGAAAATTTTAAATATAAATGATAACTTATAATAATTAACAGAAAATTTTAATATTATTTATATTTATTGGTTAAATAATACAATACTTAATTTATTTAATGAATGTTTAGTAATTAATAATAAATGGAAATAATATAAATTGTAATACATTATAATCTAAATTAAATAAATATTTGGAATGTATTATTTTTAATTTATTATATTTTTATTTTTTTAATTAATTTAAATTTAAATTTTCTATAAGTTATATCAAAAATTTTTAAAATTATACATACATATATATATATATATATATATGAGAATATATTATTATATTTAATTATATATATAATAATATATTATTATTTATGAAATGGTTGGCCAAACCCACCATTTTATTGTCATCCATTTTTTCATATAAAAACATAGTTGGTTTGCCTTGCCATGTTACAAATTTTTGTCAATTTTACTCAATTTTTTATTACATTTTACTATATAATGCTATTTTCTGATAGAAATTTTGGTTTTCAAATGAAATTTAGTTTAAAATAATGTAAAAGTTTAAAAAAAAATTATCATTTGTCAAAATTCTATTGGATGGCTCTATCAAAAAATATATACATTATTGTACTGTATTACTATTCAACAATATCTATTCTTTTTTATTTTTTTTTTAAATAAGGATATTTTTGTTATTTCTTTATCATTCTTTTTCATTTCAATATTATTTTTACCCGACCAAACATATAATTAAAATAGTATTCTTATTTCTTTTTATATTATATCAAATATAATTATTCAACACCTTAGACCAAACAAAAAATATTAGGGGTCGGGGGACCTATACCTTACCATTGAGAACCTAATGTTTATATGATTATATTTAACTACTGAGCCCTCAACTCTAAGTGAGTACAAATGAGGGTTTCTATCTACTTGGGTTTTTTTTATTCTTGTTCATGCTAAACTAGGTTCTGATATGACTTTTAAGACCCATGAGAATCACAAACAACTTGAAAATTTATTGGGTCTTCTTCTTAAACTTTAAAAAGCTATTCATTGTTTCCAAATTATTTTTTAAAAAATTTCAATTTCAATTTTCAAAATAAATAAATAAGGATTAATTACATTAATTTTTTATTTTTATTTTGAAATTTTTTTAATTATTGTTTATATCAATTAATTATATATAATCTACTTATATTTCATTATTATAATTTTATTAATATTTAATATATTATTATTATTATTTAATATATCTTTTACAAATTATTTTAATTGATATAAATAATAATAAATTTTTAAAATAAAAATTAAAAAAGAATATAATTAATTTTTATTTATTTATATTAAAAATTAAAATTAATTTTTGAAACACTTAATAGAAATATGATTAGACATGTCTAACCATATTTTTTAAAGAAAAACATTTCCTACAGAAATATATAATATATCGTCTAAATAAAATTATGTATTACATATAATTTTATGAAGTAAACATGTTAAATTTAAACTAGATAAAAATTAAAAAAAAAAAAAAAAAAAAGCTCTAATATAGATAATTGAATAAATTTAAAATTAATAGTAATAGTTAAAAATTTTAAATAATTAATGTTACTAATAAATAATAGTTATAAGTTATCATAATTAATAACTTATAATAATTAACAAAAAACTTTAATATTACTTATATTTATTGGTTAAATAATATGGTTATTTATTTATTTAATAAATTTTTAATGATTAATAATAAATGGGAATAATATAAATTATAATATATTATTTTCTAAATTAAATAAATATTTGGAATATTTTATTTCTAATTTATTCTATTATTATTATTTATTTATTAATTTAAATTTAAATTTTCTGTAATTTATATCAAATTTTTTAAATTATACATATTATTATATATATATAAGAATATATTATTATATGTAATTGTATATATAATAATATATTATATATGAAATGGGTGACCAAACCAACCATTTGACTATCACCCTTTTTTTTTTTTAATAGAAATGTAGTTGGTTTGGCCAGCCATGTTATAAATTTTTGTTAATTTTGATCTATTTTTTTATTGCTTCTTATTGTATAATGTTATTTTTTGACAAAACTTTTAGTTTTTAACTGAAATTTAATTGAAAAATAATGTAAAAGTTAATAAAAGAAAAAAGAAAATTTAGCATTTGTTGGAATTCGATTGGATGGTTCTGTTAAAAAATGTATACATTGTATCATTACTCAATAATGTCTATTCTTTTTTTATGACTTTTTTAAGTCGAGGTATTTTTGTTATTTCTTCATTATTCTTTTTCATTTCAACTTTATTTTTATCCAACTAAATATAAAAATTAAATAACATTCTTATTTCATTCTATATAATATATATATATTATTCACATCTTTATTCCCTTTCTAATTCTATTAAAAATAATTTTGCGTACTATATAGGGCCTTAGTGTAAGGGTTGTTGCCAATAGCAATTGAGGCAGTCCCTCCTCCATATTCCTCTTATCTCATTTGTTTTTCTTTTTTTCCTTATGTTTTGTAAATAAATTCTCTCAAATTTATTGTTCTATGATAAATTTAATAAATATTCGCTATTCAATTATTTTTATCACATATCTAAACACATTTACATTTATCTAGTCTTTTAATTTGTCTTGCATATTTAGGAAAAAAATGTCATTCTTTTTGTTTATTAACAGATTGGAAAGGTCATATATCTCAGTTTTTAAGTTTATTTCTTTTTTAATATGATCTATTTTAGAAAGTTCAAGAATCTTATGTTGTTGTAAAGTTTAGTGGATTTGGTAAGTAAAATGGACAAATACAATTGTTTTGCTAGAGTATCGATGACAGTGACAAAATTTTCAATCAAGAAACAAAGTTTTATAGATGAATAGAGCTTCTATTTGTAATTCGACAAGAATTATAAATATTTACATTTTATTATTAGATTTGAAAACTCAATAATTATTGTAATGTCATTGGATGTTATTTGTATATGGAATATAAATTTGCTAATCTTGTAACTTTGTATAAAGAAAAACTGCTAGCCTCACCTTTAAAGTTTTAATTTTCGAATGTAGTTGTAATTTCCATTGTGAAAATGTGAACAAATAGAAAAAAAAAAAATTTCAAATAGTTGTCACATTACAATAATGAACCTCAATTTAAAACTGAACTATAAGCCATAGTTAAATACAAATTGGTTTTATTGATAGAAGGAAATTAATGGGATTATTGTAGTCATTTATATTGAGGGGGTTCTAATTCCTTAAGGCCAAAGTGCTTATATTAGTAGTTTTTTCTTTTTAAGAAATTCACAACCAAAAAAAAGAAAGAGTTTAGCCAAGGTTTTTTGTGACTTTAACCACAGTTATAAATATAGTTAAGGTTTTTAGCCACAATTACAATATTTGTGGTTAAACCATTTGTAGAAAAAGATTTAACCATAATTTTCATTAACCAATGGTAAAATCATAGCTAAGACAAGCTTTCGCCACAGTTAGGCTGAGCCTTATCTTAGCCATGGTTACTTAAAATTGCAGCCAAGGCTATCATAGCCACAGTTTTTATCCATGGCTAAGATAGTGTCAGCGTGGCTACACTAAACCATGGCTATGACTCACTTAGCTATGAGTTAGATTAACTGTGGTTAAAACTAACTTAGCCATATTTATGTAAACTATCATTAAGTCAATCTTAGCCATAGTTACTCTTAACTGTGGCTGACTTAGTCTTAACCATAGTTTCTATTAGCCTTTGTTAAGTGGTTTCTTAGCATAGCTATAACATCCATTTTTTCCATAAATGCAAGAAACGTAATATCCAGTTTCTCTGTAAATATACGAAACACACCAGATATAAAAAGAAGTCCCTCAGATAGAATGATTTAAGATCCAATAAAATTAAAGCAATAATCTAGACCTCAAATAATGAGGATCCAAGGCCAAAAATACTCTGAAAATGGAGCCAAAATAACAAAAAGAAATTTAACGAAGATATAGTGGCATTTTCGTAATTTTGGATACTTTTTAGAAAACTCAAAGGAGAGATTTTTAAATGGGAAAAATGAGTTTCCCAAGGTTCTCAGAGGCTCTAAAAGCCATACAAATCCTTAGAATGGTTTAAACCCCTCTAATTTACATTTTAAAGTATTGGTTGACCCAAACTTAGACTAGTTCAGTCGAAAAGGTTTTAAATCCAATTTAGATGAAACCACAAGAATTTTATGAATTAGAGAACTTAAATTTTATGATGGAAAAGACGATTCTCAAAAAGAAGTTGAAATGGGCCTAAACGGAGCAAACAAGCGTGTAGGAGCAAAATGGTCATTTTAAAAAAATTGTAAAAAAGGCTTCTTAAATAATATTACACCTTATCATCTTCTCCAAGCTTCTGTTTTCAGAATTTTAGAGAGCTATGACGTGACATTAAGAGGTGGAAGAGAGAAAAAGTTTAAACTTCCATTTAGGTAAATAAACGGCATCGTTTCATCTCGCGCTAGTTAAAAAAGTTGCTCCTCTCTCTAAGAGCTCTCTAATGATAGTTTTCTTTTCTTGAAAACTTAAATATTCAAGTCTAACCCAAGCAAAAAAAGAACTCTTTTCAAGAAACCAATCGATAAAAAATAATTTACACAAAAAGAGTTTCGTTTTAAGGTAAGACTTTACTTGAAACACTTACAAAATCTTATGTTTCTAAGTCATTTAAGCTTCGACCTAGAGCGAGAAAGTGAGGATGAGAGTTTTTCTTCATACGTTTTTAATGGAACCAAGGGTTATGGAGTGTGAGGATTAAGAAGATGCCATTGAAATTGAATAAGAAATGTTAGATTGTAAGTTAGCAAACCTAAGGATTTAATTGCACATAGGCCAAAATAAAGCTTTCTAGTAGTAATTTAAGTTATCTAAAGGTATATATGAGTTCTCAAGACATTTAGGAAGCCTTTACAAGTGCCAATTCCCTAAGAGAAAGCAAGCAAACTCCATGGGTGCTATATGCTTGCATAGTCTCGGCCAAGAGCTCTTCATGCACCTAGGGAGAGTTTTAAATTTTTCTAAAGCTAGAAAGGGATTAAATATGATGGAAGAACATCAAAGGAAGCTTTGCAAAAAATTTAGAAGCCTTGGTTTGTGAGATAGAGGTATAGGCTCCATAATGAGACATTAAGGAGCAACTTATATCTTGGTTCCTTAAAATGAATGTGTGATGACTCCAAGGAGTCTAAATGGAGTCAAGAGACTTAGAAAGAATGAGAAATGGGAGACAAGATTATGGATTTCTATAGTTACTCCATTAGGTCCTTTATGGAACCATAATTTTGTCTTAGGACAAAGTAAGACTCCATAGAAATTACATAAGGTGAGAGCTTGTTCCTATGAGTGATGTATGTCTCTTTTGATGTGTCTAGACCAAGAGAACCAAGGACCACCAAATTGTAAGGCTTGGCTGAGAAAGGGGAAGAAGAGTTCAAAATAAAAATATTGTGTTTTTGCTTTAAAGTAGCTCTCTAACCTTTCTCTCTTACATGGCTTGGATGTTTGCTTGTCTTTAAGTACTTGTATGTATGTTTATATCATAAGAAATGTTTCTAGCTATAACCTACATGTTATGGTATCATGATATTCTTAAAATATGTTTTATGAATATGTTTTGTCTTGAATGGATATGGTGATGCCAAAAGTCCCTTAACAAAGGTAAGGATGAGCTAAAAGTATCTAGAATTGGGTGAGACCAAGTCAAAAGTCTCAAAAAGAGTGAGGCTTAGTCAAAAATCCTTTAAAAGTGGATAAGGCAAGTCTAAAAGTCCTAAGGAAAGTGGGTGAGGCTAAACCAATACCATTGAAAGCCTATATATGTCATGTGTGACCTTCTTGAACATGGAAAATGTTTCACATATGCTTACTAGTAGCTAAATTTCTATGCATGCATTCCTTGACATGTATATGCATTCATTATGTATGTTTAAAAGGGTTAAGAGCTATTAGGATTCTTTGAATCTCGCTCTACTCCCACATATGCCTAACTATGTCTAGATGAACCAAAAGGACCAAAAAATAGTGGCCAACAACTATGAAAGGCAAGACTTTGACAAAAGGATAGAGAAATGAGCCTTGTATTTGCATCTTGATATCAAAATATGTAACCATGACTTATATACATGATGTAGACCTTTAAGCAAGTTCTAATGTATGTATAGATAGTGTATCCACCAATGTGGAAGCTAGATGAATGAGAATATAAGTTTTTGCCATTCATTTGCTCTTATGTGATATGATGTACAAGTGTATATATGTAAGTGGCAAGGTGAGATTGAGCTCCATGATAATTGGGATCATCTGGCATGCTTTTATATATTGTATATATGCTTTCAAACTTGCCCAAGTGGTTGTGGAAAGTCAAGACGAGCATTTGGTGTCTTGAGATGCCATTTGAGACTTCAAATTTGACCAAATAAAGAGTTGAACCAAAGTCTAACCAAATGAGTGAATTTTTCTATGAAATTTAGCTAGAAAATAGATCTCATCTAGAGCTTTTCATAGAACTAAGAGCACTCAATTTGGAATTCTAGAGAATTTATTATGAGTTTTCAAAGTTAGTCAAATTATGTAGAAATGGTATAGTTACTATTTATTTGGTCAGTTTGCTTCTTTATGTCACACACGAGAAAAGTCTAATGCTCATAAAATTTTGTGTGCATAAATTAGACATCATAAGCTTTCTATAGTCACCAAGATCACCTTATTTAGAGCTTTGTGGAAGGAGAAATGAATTTTTGAAGTTGCATAATAGTATCAGTAATGCAGTCTAACCTGAGTTACTATATGATCAATTTCTGTAGATTTAAGGCCATGGAATTGGTCTAGAATTATTTTTAATCAAAACTAGACATCTACAGCTTTTCTAAAATGATATAGTTTGCTTAATTTTGATTTTTCTAGAATTAGTTATGAATTTTCAAAGTTTGTATTAGAAAACTAGAATCTGAACTCAAGAGCAAACCATGGAATTTATGGAATGTAGTTCTAAATCCAAAATGAATGAGACCAAATGTGATGTGTTTGACTTGTATAGATGTGTTATGAATAGAAAATGATATTGATAAGTTCACACGGTCCATGAAGCATGCATTAAAGAAATGAAACCTTATGTAACACAATTAAATCCCATTAAATATTCATTATTTTCTTTTTGTAAAGTGTACTCTTCCTTACAATTATGCTCCATCATGTATGTCATGGATTGAGATAGCTTAAGGTATTAATGTGTAAGGGTATAGAGGCTAAGGTATTACAATAGCCACAGTTAATTCAATATATGGCAAAGACTGACTTAGCCACAGTTCAAACTATGACTAAGATGGGTTTGGCTAGCATTCTCAAACATAAACTATGATAGTCAAATTTTTTCGTCGCAAACCTATTATGATAAAATTTAACTAATATATTCAGCAATTAATTTTGAATGACAATTTTCAACAATATATTCAATAACATGAATTAACTTTCAATAACAATAACCATGATGTTATTAAAATTAAAAATAAATTCATGTTCCACTAATCTATAAATAAGTAATGTTAATATAAAGTTTATCCAAACAATATGTCTATTGTTATGGAGAATGACTATCATTAGTAGAATGGTGTTTGCTGTCTTGATCACTTGGTCCTTAAAATTTAAAACAAAATATTACTAGTCAAAATTCATTTGTATGGTTGTATCTAGAATATAAATTTAAAAAATTACCCCTCAAGTTTGTAAGGCTGCAAAGTATTTAAAACCACTAACTAGTTTTCCAACAAGTAGAAACAAAGCACTAAAATTGGATGACCTAATATCATGTTCATCGTTTACATGTTCAAGCTAATTGAATATTGTCTCAATTCCATCCAAATACCTCGAGTAAAAAGTTAAAACCTCTTGATCCAAGTAACCCTCAATTATTGAGCTCTTTAGCTGTGCCTTGTTTCTTACATAAGACTTTAACTTCCTTAAGTACCTATTTAACACATTACATTAAATGTCATAAATGAAATAAAATGATTTATGTAATAGCTTAATCTTTTAGCTTTTCCTTTACATTACAAGACTTAGTTATATACACTTACATGAAAAATAATCCATTTAATAGCATTAAATTGAGTTATGTAAGGCCTTATTAATTCATTTAATGCTTCATGAACTATATAAGCTTACAATATCATTTTCCATTTATAACATATATATACAAGTCAGAACCATCACAAAATATCTCAAAAGTCTTGGGTTTTAAGCCACATTTTGCAAAATTAATGTTTTGCTCTCGAGTTGCTGTCGTAAGTTTCTGATATGAACTTTGAAAATTCATAACTAATTCTAAAAAATTAAAATCAAGTAAAACATACCATTCTATAAGGCTCTAAATATCTACTAATGACTAAAAATAAATCTAGATTAAGAAAATGGCATTTTGTCCATAAAAATTGATAGAATAGTACCAAAGGTCGAGCTGTATTACTATACTATCATGCAACTTTAAAAATTTGGTTCTCTCTCTATAGACCTCTAATTGAGGTGCTCTCAAGTGCTACAAAAAACTTATCATGTTTAGTTTATGGTTATAAAATTTAATGAGTATTTGATATCATTTGACTCTTAGATGATACAAAGGAATAAATTGACCATATGAACAGTGCTATGCAAAATTTTCCCAACTTTGAAAAATCATAATAAATTCTCTAGAGCTCTAAAGTGGGTGCTCTCTAGCTCTATGAAAAGATCTAGATGAAACCTACTTGTTAGCCAAATTTTATGCAAAAACTCATCAATTTGGTTAGACTATGATTTAGCTCAAGTTTTGGTTACTTTTAAAGTCTAAAATGGATTCAACATGCACCAAATCACCTTCTTATCATTCCATAACCACTTGGGCATGCCCAAAAGCACATTTATAGCCTATGGAAGCATGCCAATGGGTTCAAATCATCATGGATCTAATATTCACCATGTCACTTACAATTATACACATGAACATAAAGGTTCCTTAGTGGCAAAAACTTGCATATTCATTCATATGTTTCCAAAATTAATACACACATCATCATTATAGATATTTGGATATGTTCAATAATCTACATCATGTATTTACATATCTTCACATCAATATGCCATCAAAATAGCTAAATAACTACTCATTTTATCAAACTCTTGGTTTTCAAGATTATTAGCCTCCATTTCTTGGACCATTTAACTCATCTAGACGTGGCTAGACATTTTATGGGGGAAGAGTGAAATTCAAAGAATCCCAATAGCTGTTTATCCTTTCAAACATATATAATGGATATATTAACATGTCAAAGAATGCATGTATGGCATTTAGGCTACTAGTAAACATATATAAAGCATTTTCTATGTCAAAAAGACTTATATATATCATACATAGGCTTTTAATGGCATTGGTCTAACCTCACCCGTTTTCCTTAGGAGTTTTGGATTTGCCTCATTTATTTTTAAGGGACTTTTGACTAAGCCTCACTCTTTTTGAGACTTTTAACTTTTTCTCACCCAATCCTAAGGACTTTTAACTCATCCTCACCCATACTAAAGGACTTTTGGCATCACTATACACATTCAAGCCAAAATGCATTCATAAACTCATTTCAAGATACATAATGGTACCATAGCAAGTGAGCAATAGCTAGAGACATATTTCATAGTTCAAACATATACACAAGCACTCAAAGATAAGAACACATTCAAGCAATGCATGAGAGAAAGGTTAAAGAGTTACATTGAAACAAAATCACAAGCTTTTCCTTTGCTTAATTCTTCCCCTCTCTCGGCCACACACTTGCAACTAGGTGACACTTGGCACATCAAATGAGACATGGTTCAATCATTGAAACAAGTTTTGACTTCACACATACACATTATGGAAGCTTAATTTGTTTTAAGACTCAGTTATGGATCTGTACAAGACCTAATAAAGTAACTATGAGAATTCATAATCTTGGCTCCATTTTCTCCCTCAATCTAAGTCTATTGACTTCATTTAGACTCCTTGGAGTTATCACACATTTATTCTAAGGAGCCTAGCTATATATTACTTCTTTATGTCTCATTATGGAGTCTACACCTTCATCTCACAAACTAAAGCTCTTAAATTTTTTCCAAGGCTCCCTTTGATGTTTATCTATCCTATATAGTCCCATTCTAGCCTTAGAAAAATTTAAAACACTCCCTAGGTGCTTGGGACATGCTTGGCTGAGATTATGCATTGGTATGGAGTCCATGGAGTTTTGAAATTTTTCTTGAAGGGAATGGCTCATATGCAACTTTTTAGAGATCTAAGGGACTCATACCATATCTTACATAAGCCTAATTACCCCTAGGAAAAATCAGATTTCACATTTCTCTCAAAACCCCTAAGTTGCACCAACTTGGTTTTCTTGGTTCTCTTTTTTATTCTAATAGACCAATCTTACTTCTCATACCCTAAAACACTTATTCCTTTCTTACTAAGGTCAACATTTAACTCCTTCTAATTGGGCTAGGTTTGATCGAAATTACCCCAAAGGAAAACATCCAAGAAAAAGCCAATAGAATTCATGAAACATACCTTATTTGCTTACTTTCTCAAGGTGTTTCCACTTGTTACAAGTCGCTCTTTCCAAAACTCACTTCTTCTACTTGGGCTGACCTCAAAATAGAGCCATATTAGTGTTAAATCCATAGAAAAAGAGAAGATAAGGAGGAGAAGAGGTTAGATAAAATAGGAGGCAAGAAAGGAGCTTGAATTTCTCATTTTAAGCTTAAGTTCTCTCCCCTTCTTCTTTATCTCGGTTGTGCATCTCCTAAAGCCTCTTGAAATTCTGTTTTCAAATGTCCAAAAATGTGGGTGAAGAGAGAGTTGAAAAGGAATGTGATGTAAGGAGCCAAAAAGTCAATTTATGCACTTTTTAACTTGGCGTTTTAATCTCTTTTCTTGGTTCTTTCCATTTAGGCTCAAATCAACTCCTTTTTGAAATCTCTCTTTTCCATTATAATATTTAGGCTCTCAATCTTATAAATTGGCTTTGGTTTCACTTAAAAAGGATTTAAAACTATTCTGAATCATTCGGCTAACCCTTTGCCAAAATCGTTTATCGGAAAGGTTTCAACTATTCTAGGGGTTCCCATGATTTTCAATGCCTTTAAGAACCCCAAAAAGCTCAAATTTTTTGTTTAAAAAGCCCTCTTGTAAGTTTTTTAAAATTTTTAAAAATTACAAAAATTCCTCATCTCTCTTTCACAAAATTTTCTAACTCACCTGGCTTGGGTTTCTGGGCAACTTAAGCCTCATATCCTCATTTTTCATTATTTAAAATATTATTCTAATTTTATTTAGCTTCAAGTCATTCATTTTAGGGGACTTGTTTTAAAACTAACTCAATCCGTCATTTTTACGAAAACTGGATGTTACAGTTTGAAACAATTACAAAGTATTTAATTAGTTATATGGTACATCCATGGATAATAGAGAAGGCCTCCAAGGTTGGCTTTTTTGGTTAAGTGTACAATCAAATGGATCATAACTATGAAAAATGAAGGCAAAATAACATCTCTAAATAACACAATGTGAGAACAACTATATTCTAAAGCTGATTAAGTCTATTTATGATTAACGTTTCATTACATAATTGTCTAATAAATGAGGATAAGTTGATCAGAAGTGCTAACATTTTCTTGGGAAGTGTCTTTCTCATGGCTAAAGGTAGAAAAAGAATATGTGAATCATGGCTTTTTAGTCCTCCAATCTTATGTTGTCTCAAATCGATACATTTGGAAATATTACTTGAATAATCGTTTGGCACGATAATATTTTTTAAAGTCCTAAAGAACATAGCTTTGTTGGCATTTGTCAAAGTAAACACTGTCAGAGGATATCTACTATTGTCATCAGGTTAGAGATCAAACTTATTCCCATTTGTTTTAAGTTTCTCCGTACATTTAAATGGTCTTTCGATTGTTTAGAATCATTTAACAAAGTGAATAGCATATTGTTAAAAATATTTTTCTCTATATGCATCACATCAAGATTATGGTATATCAAATGGTTCACCTAATAGGAAAGTTTAAAAAATACATTATTCTTATGCACTGTAGAGTGTTACTATTTACACTACCAACTCTTTTAGGTCTTCTTTCTTAGTCTTTAACTTCCACTTCTTTTCCAAATACAACATCCACATTCTCAAGTTATCTTAAGATTTCTAAGCCAATAATTCTTGTTAGAGGATTCATCTTCTCTTCTTTTCTATCAAATTGACATTGGGTCAATCTAAATTTATGTCTTGAGTTCAGAAAATGACAATGGCCTATAAAAATACCACGACTATGATATAATCATAAAGGAGTTGAATCAAAGTTGCAAGATAGACAAGCTAAACCAATGTGCATATGCCATTCAAATAATATTCTGAGCCCTGGAAAATCATTAACAGTCTACATCACATCTGCATGTATATTGAAAACTTCATTAGTGTAAAATCATAGGTTTCAACTCCCATATTCCATAAATCTATTAGTTCTTCTATTAGTGGTTATAGATAGACATCAATATCATTCTTTGATGCTCGCCTTCCTAGAATTATCATTAACAGAATGAATGAGCTTTGTTTCATACACATCCAGAGAGAAATGTTATTGGCTTAAAAACTACTAGCCATATGTTGTAACTTATACTTAAAGTACGAAATATATTAAAGTCATCAATGGCCAACCCAAGAGGTACATTTCGAGGATTTGAAGCAAACTAAATATGCATCATGTTAAATTGCTTTCAAGTCTCAAAGTCCTCAGATGCCTCATCATACCATCATTATTCTTATCAATGGAATGCCATCTCATGTGTTCAGCAGTATTAAAGGATATAATAAACCTTTGTAACTATGACTTTAGTGGAAAATATCTAAGTATTTTTATAGGTCACTTGATTCATTTTTCACCTTTAAGTTTTAGTTTCCATCTAGATGTATTGCACCTTTTACACGTCTTTATTTTTATCATCCCCACAATATAGCAAGCGATCATTTAGACATGCATGAATTTTTGTGTAATTGAGCCCTACTTTATTAATAATTTTCTTGGCCTTATAAAAAGAAAGTAAAATATTTATATGCTTAAAGGCATTAGCCAATAACTCCAATATCATTGATATAGCCTTATCACTTATTCTATATAAACACTTGATGTAATACAATTTAGCTAAAAAAAGATAATTTTGAATACTTTTCACACTCTTAAACCAAATTTTGTTGCCTGTCCCTTATTAAATCATAAAACTCTTTTGCATCGTTGTTTATCCTTCGATTTGATGGTGAAACTAGAACCCTCTACTTCGTCAATACTTTTATTATCATGAATTCCAAATGCATTAAGAATCATGTCTTGAAAAGGATCATCCTTACAAATTCATTCTTCTCTTATTTGCAGCATTAACTGAGATTCTATCATATGTTCATGTCTAAGCCTCTCTCTATGTCTAACCCAAAAATTATGTCATTGTGGGAAAGGTTTAACAATCAAGCGGTCATGTACAACTTTTTTAATATGCCATTTCTAAAATCGACATTTAGGATATAGACATATTATTTTAACTTCCATACTCCTATTAGCAAATGTAAAATCTAAGAATTCATTCAGTTTATCTAATTATTCACAAGTATTTCTAAGTTTAACGGCCCAAAACTTGCCCATTTCTGTAACTAAAAAAAATCTTTAATTATTTAATATTTAAAAAGAAAATACCTTATTGGTGATTAGCTATTACTAAAGATAATAAAATATCATTACTTCACTCAAAGTAATGCACTATCTCTCCCTGTATGCATTAAGGGTTAAAACATCACTACTTGATTTTATTTGAATTTTTTGTGCATTTCTCATGTAAATTTAATACATTTAAATTCTATTTTTTTAAGTCCTATTCAAAAGAATTGAATTTATATTACTATTTTTTTTGGTATCATGATAAACTTGATCCTATAATCTTTATGGTACATTCTATATATTAGTATGATATATTTAAACAAATTATTTTTTTAAATGTTAATCTTAATTTTTTAGCCAAGTAGTTAAAGTAAAATATCACACTTTCATAATCACTGGATAATCCCTTTGAATTATATTGATAAGGAAATATAGCATTTGCGTAAATTATTTTCTAAGTCCAATAAAGCTTTTGCATCCTATAATAATTCTACGTATGTTGATTTTTTTAAGGTTAGATAAAAAAATTCTTTTGAATATTTTAATTTTTGCATTGATAGTATATCTTTTATCAAATAAAAAAATGTAAATTGGTTCAGATAGATGTAAGTTGACTTAAACACTAATCACAATAAAGAAAAAAAAACACTACACCAATAAGATAAAATATTTAAGCAACTAAAAATGATATTTCAAATAATAAAATTTAGCTATTATAATAAAATAAATTTTATTTATATTTTGAAAAATAAAGCCACAAAAATTTAATAAAAATATAACATAAATCTACACCAATCAAATAAAAAATTTAAACAACCAAAAATAAAATTTCAAATAATAAAAATCTGCTATGAACCAAATTTTATTCACATTTTAAACAATAAAGCCAACAAAAAATTCAAAATAACCCAGTATCAAAATATCAAAAATGGTTGCCAAAAATGGAAAACAAACTCATAGAAATGGT
This sequence comes from Erythrophleum fordii, assembly GCA_032878935.1. Taxonomy (NCBI): domain Eukaryota; kingdom Viridiplantae; phylum Streptophyta; class Magnoliopsida; order Fabales; family Fabaceae; genus Erythrophleum; species Erythrophleum fordii. The sequence continues at coordinate 38,123,914 of JAVQMF010000055.1, read as the reverse complement.
GTGATAGGTCACACAAATAAGGAGGATGATGAAGATGCGAGAAAGACGTTGAAGATAACTAGATTTGCAAGAGGAATGAGGGATGAAGTGCATTGTAGAAGATGAAGATGTTGGCGGTGAGATGAAGCGACGACACAAAGATCAAGCTATAGAATATCAAGAAAAGAGACAATGTAGATAGGTAAAAGAAAAGGATGATTTAACCATGGTTCCTTCAAAACCGTGGTTAAACCACATACTTGACCATGGTTTTCTAAAAGACAGTGGTCAAGTTACAAAAGGCTTAACCATCACTTCAAGAAAACTGTGGTTAAGCCACAAACTTGACCGGGATTCTCTAAAAAATCATGGTCAAGTCAAAATGGCTAAAAAACCATAGTTAAGTCAAAATGGCTTAACTATGGCTTTCGAGAATTGTGATTAACCCTATTATTAATTTGACCATGGTTACATTAGTCATGGTTAAATAAGGGCTTAACCATCTTTTACTGAGATTGTGGTTAAGCCATTGCCTTGAGCATGGTTACTTAACGGTGGTCAAGGCAATGAATAGTTTAACCATAGTTATTTGTAACAATGGTTAAACAAGGATTTTAACCATAATTATTGTTTAATAGTGGTTACGATATATTTTGATCACAATTATTTTAACCATAGTTAAGGCACCATCCTTAAACCTTCACTTTTTTTTAGTAATTCTCTATTGACATTTAATTTGTTGGCCCTTCGATTAACCTTATGCCATGTTGATCCCTATGTCAAGTTAGTCCATTGGTAATATTAGAATAATTAGGGATGATCATGGATAATAAGATACTATGGTCTCCCTCCCAAAACTCATATTTTACAAGTAAAAGAAATTTATTCTTATTGACTCCCTGAATCCTTAAACCTAAATCCATTAGTGCGAAAAAAAAAATTATAATAAAAAAGTTTTTCTGAAGTTAAGATTTATCTATTTATATAAAATCATAATAAAAAATAAATTATCTTAAATAATTATTAATATAGTTTAAAACCTATATAATATTATTTAGATTGGCTTTTCTTTTGTCATGATATATTATATTTAATTAATTTATATAAATATATGTATACATATATACACACATACATACACACAGAGTTTGAAACAAGATGAATATCTATTGGACTTGAATTTTTACTCTTAAAATACTCGTAAAAATTTTCATACTCATTCAAAAGAATAAATTTTAATGGTTTGTTTGGATGGGATGAAAAATAGGGAGAGAGAAAAGTTGAGAAGAAAATAGGAGAAAAAATGAATTTTACCTAATTTAGATCCAAGAGAAAAATCAAGAGGAGAGAAAAGTTAGGGAGAAAATTGAGGTGGGTCCCACAAAAAAATTTTTTTCCCAAAAATTGAGAGATTTTGAGAGGAAAACTTCGAGTAGAGTGGTTCGAAATTTTGACTACAATGCATAAAAAAGTTTTGACTGAAACATAGTCAAAAACATGTTTCAACTACAATTTAATCGAACAAATTCCAACTGTATTATAGTCAAAAGAGTGTGTTTTCAACTGCATTGCAATCAGAAATAAAAAAGTATTAATTTAGCAAAACTTTATTATATTTTAATGCATTAATTAATTAATGTTATAATTATTCATTTAAAAGTTTATTATAAAATTAATTAATAATAAATATGTTTTACAAAATAATAACTCACATTTTTTAATATTAAAATCAATAAATTATATATATATATATATCAAAGAAAAAAAAAAACTTTGACTATAGTTGGAGGCCTGCGACTAAATGGCAGTCAGAATATATATATATATATATAAAATTTATTGCTCTAATACAATTAAAGGTCTGCGACCAAATAACAGTCAAATATATATTTCGACTGTCATTCAGTGGAAATATATATATATATATATATGTATTCTCAAAGGCAACATATAATATTTATATATTAATATATATAGTATTATAATAATATATAATATGTAAATATAATTAAATTTTTAATTTTATTTATATATATTATATTTAAATAAATTAATATATATTAAAATAACATTTATAAACTTTTAAAATAAATAATCATACTTATTATATTAAAATAATAATTTATAAATAATTTTTAAAAAATAAAATTTAATTAATTTAAAGAATGTATTTTTTAAATTTTAAATGTGTGTTTTCTTTTAAAAAATATTTGTATAAATTTAAAATAGTTTATTTATATGTAAAACATAATTTTCTTTAAAATATTTCATTTATTAATAAAAATTATTAATATTAAATAATAACGACATTATTGTTATATCAAATTAATAACTTTTTTTTATATTTTCTTTTCATCCATCCAAACATATAAGCTCCGTTTGGTTCAACGGAAGGGAGGGGAGGGGATTTAACGAGTTATGTTTGGTTGGAAGAGAAGGGAGGAAAGGAGAGATTATTGTTTGGTTCAAGAGGGGAGGGGAGGTAATTATATTTGGACAAATTTACCCTTTATATTATTTTAATTTTATTTTTTTAAAAAAAATTATTTATATCAATAATTTTTTAAAACAATTATAAATTTCAATCTTTTTTTATTTTTAATTTCTGATAAAAAAATTATCTTAATTTTTATTAAATATTAATATATTAAAAAATTAAAAGAGGCAAAAAAATAAATTAAAATTTAAAAAATACCCCTCTCCTCCCCTCTCTCCAAAACCCCCCAATTTAGAGAGGAGGCAAATTTGCCTCATTTCCCTCCCCTCCCCTCCCCTCCAATTTTATCCAACCAAACACCTTATCCCTATCTCCTTCCCTCTCCTCTCCTCCCCTCCAAAAATTCCCAACCAAACACTCTCATAGAAAAAAAATTTTATTTTTTTTATTTTTTTCTTCTCTTACTTTTCTCTCGTTTTTTTACTTTTCTCCTCCCATTCCACACAGGTTAAAACGTACTCATAAAATATGGGTATTTTGCTCATTCTTAAGAATAATCGATCACGCGAACAAAGAATTTTTAGTTTTCATGAAGATTTTTTAAAGTTCAAAAGATTTTACGTACGAAGAGAAGATCCCTGTCCAAATTGGGTGCATGAAGCTCACACTGTGGCACATGATGTGCATTTTACTAGGAAAGGTACCAACAGGCCAGCAGGTAGGCAAACAAACCACAGAGCCTAAATTTGATTCGATATCCGAAGATAGTGCAAGCCACCCTATTTGACAATTCAGCGCCGGCTGTACCAAGGCATACATAAAAAAGCCCAAAAGGGGGTACTCGTGTCTTAAATTGCGATAGAAAATGTAAAACTGGGGACGCATGCTTGTCCTAATTTTGACGTTAAAAAGAAGCATTAAACAGAAAAAAGTTTACAAGACCAAAAAAGGATCCTTAGCTGAAAAAGAAAGCGTTGGAAAAAGAATAAGAAGAAGAATGCATACCTTTGGTCCCCCCCCAAAAAAAAGATGCAAATCTAAAGTTGACAAGAATGTAATTCTTTAATTTTTTTTTTCTGAAATTCTAAAGTAGAATTGATTACTTAAAATCCAAGATAATGAATAATATACAAACAATTTAAATCTGGCCGCCCCTGTGTCGCATCAGCACACCGGAAGATTATCTGCATTCAACAGGAATTAACGAGTCTCAATCAACCATTTGTAATGGACTTTTCGTTTGGTGGCAAAAAACAGGGCTTTTCATTTGGGACCACACACAGTCAGTTTTTAACATTTCACTTCTGACTTACAGCCATCGAGATTAAGCTATAATTATGATAATTAGAAAGCAAAATGATTTTAAAAAATGATAATTATAACCTGTACTCACAACTTAATAGTTTATTACCGTTTTCAAACATATAGTAATATTAGTTATAACTACGGTTATCCATTGTAATTTAATAGGAAGAAGCTTGTAAAATTAAAAAAAATGATTATACTAATATTAATTATGAACAAACATTTAAGCATACTATTAACACCAACTTATAACAAGTTTACAGATGAATTTTTACGATTGATTTGATCTATTTATTTTTTTAATAAACAAGTCTATTTAAAATTTTTTTCTAGTCTGTTAAATATTTTTATCAAACTTTTTAGTTAAATTATAACATGTACACAAAATTTAAAGCAGCAAAGAAAATAGTGCGAGTTTAAAATTTTCACATATTATATAAAAATGTTAATTGCAAACCCCTAAAAAGTTGCTTGTAAGTTTTACGGCTCTATAATAATTAAAAATCTACTTCACAATATATAATAATTATTAACTTTCTTACTCATCATTTTGGACCGTAACCCATTTTGTCGCTCTATAAATAAAAGCTCAATAATAGCGATCAGAAAACACACCCCAAGATTCATACAGAGAGAAAGAAGAGAATGGGTCTTGTGTGTCTGAGAATGGGAGCTCTATGGTATGCGATATTTGTGGTTCTGGGAGGAATATCAGTGTCGCATGCACAACTGAGTCCAACATTTTACAACCAAACATGCCCCAACGTGACTAATATCGTATCTGGAGTTATTCGGAATGCTTCACTAAGCGATCCTCGTATTGGTGCCAGTCTCATCAGGCTTCACTTTCATGACTGCTTTGTTCAAGTAAGTGCCTTGATCATCTCACCTATCCTTTCCTTTGCTTTCCATTCACTATATTGTATACTGCTATAATTATTAATGAATCTTATCTCAGTTTCTAACGGGGCTTCGAGAAGCAACAGTAAATCGGCTTTCCTAGCTTTCTCCTTCTTCCTATTTTATTGCAGTTAATTTACAAAGGAAGCACACTTTCACAGATAGTCAGATTCCACTTATCAGTTGCAATCCTATATTATGGTTATCTATGACTGGATCATTTCCAACTTTAAAAATATTTTGATTTGAGATTTTTTTTTTTCTTGGGTATAACTATATACGCACTTGCAGAGTTTTCTATATGTTTTTGAATGAATGAAATTCTGGAGTGTTGAAAATTTGAAGTGAGAGATCTATGTGAGTATCTAACGTTATATGTAATGAAAATAATTTTCTTACGAATTATGTAAATAAAGAAATTTTCTTTTCTTAAATTTAATATTCTAACTGATTAATTAAGAATTTTTATAATTTCTTATCTTAAATTTAATATTTCATTACTTATAGCCTCATATATGTACGACAATCAATTGAGCTGACAAGAATATCATTCCTTTTATTTATGTTTCTCTTATTTAGACAAACCCCCAAAAAACACACACACACACACACACACACACACACACACACACACACAAACATATATGGTACAACCTCTTATTTTGTTTTGTTCACTCACAACCTGATTTTACGAGTCTTATTATGAACCTCTTTATAGTCTGAGGAGTTAGGGTGGGGAGGGAGAGAAGATAGAAAGCAAAGCTAACACACCTTAATCTTCAAAACTAAAATCAATTGCTCATTTACATCTTACAATTACAAACTGCTCAACTTTCATATTTGATGACTAATTAATCTTGTAAATTTCAAGCTCAGTTTTAAGTTTCTCCACTTGATATCTGATAATTTGATGTGCGTAACTAGCTACTGTAATAGAGAAATACTACTTCAACTATACTCAATAACAAAGACATTGGATATAATTACTTATTTTATTTGAAGTTGGGTAGTTATAATTACTCTACACACACACAGTTGTTCTGTAAGTAATATTATATATTTCGTACAGACTTTCTAACTTTATTATACTATTATAATCTGAGTGGACTGTACCTTGCATTAATTGTAAGAAAAATTACAAATAAAATCATAAATTAAAGATATTTATATTGAGGAATCTTAAATTTTAAAATTATATTAAAAAATTTTAAAAAAAATTTAACTAAAAAAATAAAAATTTTAATTATAAAGACAAAAATATTAATTATAAAAAATTACATTTCATATTATAAAATTCATAAGTCTTTTTTTTATTATTTACACAATATTTTCTTTCATTCTTACTTATTATTATTTAAAAAATGATTCTTCACAATTAAAATTTTGAATGTTAAAATCTTTTAAAATAATTTTAAAATTTAAAATCTTTTAATAATGTCTTTAATTTAAAATTTTAAAATATAATTTTTCCTTGGAAACATATCCGAATTGATGGGTCCCTGCCCCTTTATCTTTTGGCAAAGGAAAAGTGGTTTTGGCGTGTGGAAAAAGTTTAGTAGCTAGAAGCATATTAAAAGTTGGACGTCACTTTATTGAGTTTAGAATAAAGGCAAAGACAGATAAAAACAGGGCTTCTAATTTCAAAGATAATTTATTTGGTGAGGAAAGATCCACGAAGTTGCTGATCAGTATGTACGTATTTGTGACAGGGTTGTGACGCATCGCTTTTGCTGAACAATAGTGCTACCATAGAGAGCGAACAACAAGCTGTAGCGAATAATAACTCAATCAGAGGGTTGGATGTTGTCAATAACATCAAGTCTGCACTGGAAAACGCTTGTCCTAGCACAGTTTCTTGCGCTGATATTCTTGCCATTGCAGCTGAAGTATCTGTTGTTCTGGTATGCCACAAGTACAGCTATATCTATAACATTTTTTTCTTTAAAAGCAAAATATGAGAAGAAATATTTCTTTTTAGATACCAAGAGTGATCAAATTTATGTCCTAATCATTTTAGACTAACTATGTGGAGATATTATTTTACAAATGAGATGTAAATGTTGTATGTTTAAATTAAGCTTTTTTAAAATTATTTTCTAGTCCTTATAATTTCCCAAAACTAGCCTAAACCTGTGCCCCCCATTTTGAATTTGAAAACAGAGCCAAATTTCAGAAAAAAGGAAAAAAAAAAAAAAAAGCTGCAAATGCATACAATCCTAATATAATTGTTCATGACCCATAAATAGTACAGCTACGTAAAAGGTTTATATATATATATATATATATTAGATTCATAAAATTCAAATATTGTTAATTAAGTCCTTATACTTTAAAATTTTTAATTTAATTTTTATCATTAAACTTTCATTAGTATTGCGTAGCAAATCATGTGTCATTTTAGTTGTTTAAATATGTATATGATACAATTTATGTTGAGTAATTTGGATGAGTTGGTTCAAATTATGTCTATATATATTTAAAGTGTAAAAATAGTATTTAATTAGTTATCTTAGTAAAATTTAATTAAATACAGATGGAAATCCAATGATAGAGACTAAATTAAAAAATTTTAAACTATGGGGTCAAATTAAAAATTGAATAAAACTATAGAAACCTGAAAAAGTAATCTAACCTATCTTTTCTTATAACAAAAAGAAAAAATTCATATTTCAGGCCTCTGAAAGTGCAATTAAAGATTTTAGGAATAACACATGCATGGATCAAATATGAATGATATGATTTGCCATATATTTTGTAATATTTCAAAGTATTGTGGACAGGCAGGAGGACCCTCATGGACAGTTCAATTGGGAAGAAGGGATAGCTTAACAGCAAACCGAAGTCTTGCTAATACCAGCCTTCCATCTCCCTTCTCCACCTTAGATACACTTAAGACCCTCTTTGCTAATCAAGGCCTCAACACCACTGATCTTGTTGCCCTCTCAGGTAACTCTATTACTTTTAATCTTTCTTTCTTCAAACACTTGTTTCGCTTTCCACAAACAAATTTTTGGGTCGTAAGACACCTCCAACACAGTGGTTCCTTTGTGAATTTAAAATTCTTTTCAATATAGGCCCAACTTGCAAGCCCACAGTTCTATGGTACATAAAAAACAAAGTCTTTTTTCTTTTTTTCTTTTTTTTTTAAGTAACGGTAATAACCTAACCTTGTCCACCTATGAAATCTGCATTTTGCCGTGATGTGTGGTTAAAAACAAAACAACTCACCCATCCAATCCAATCTGAACAATAACAGTAACCAAAGTTTCAAAACATTGGATAATGTTTTATTATTTTCAGGCGCTCACACATTCGGAAGAGCTCAGTGCAGTACATTTGTTACCCGATTGTACAATTTTAACAGCACTGGCAATCCAGACCCAACCCTCAACACAACATACTTAGCCACATTGCGCCAGATATGCCCACAGAACGGAACCGGGACAAACCTTACAAATCTGGACCTGACCACACCAGATACGTTTGACAAGAACTACTACTCCAACCTTGAGGTCAATAATGGCTTGCTACGAAGTGACCAAGTGCTGTTTTCCACTTCTGGTGCGGATACCATCGCTATCGTCAACAGTTTCAGCAGCAACCAAACTGCTTTCTTTAATAGCTTTGTGGAGTCCATGATCAAAATGGGTAATATCAACCCTTTGACGGGATCCCAAGGAGAGATTCGATCGCAATGTAATTTTGTTAATGGAGCCTCAGGCTTGGCTGGCGTGGCCTCTGATAAAGAATCAGAAGCCGTTTTGGTTAGTTCAATCTGAGAAACTGTATTGGAAAAGGCAAAACGATTGGCATAAATGAATAAGTGTACCATGCATGTGTGCATGGATATGCACCTCTCTGGTCATGATAATATTGTGTGTATTTTGCTGCTATATATAGTTATGCTGTATTTGTATGAGTGAATTATTTTTTGTAAGATATTTAAATGATATGCTTTTGTTTTTTGAAAAATTATACTTCTCTTTTCCAAAAAAAAATGAATTACACTAATTTCTCTTAGAATAAAAGATATATTACATCTGCATCTACGTTAATCAAAATACATTTATATTTTTTACTTATAATATAATATAATATGTTTTAAATATGTACTTGACTAATACGAAGTAGTTACTTTTAAATTTAGAATAAATTAAATTTGCAGTTTTTAATAAAAAATAAATAATATTGAGAAATAATTTTAAAATATTTTTTATAAGTTATATTTTTAAAATAATTTTAAAGGAAATTAATATTATATTCAAGGATATTTTATTCATTTTTTAACTTTGAAAGAGACCTGTATATATTTTTATAATGAATAAAAAGAGTATATAATTTAAGTTTTTTTTTCACAAAAATAAATAATTGACACTATTTGTATTGTAATAAGACCCTTTTTTTGGATTAATATTTTGAGCTAGGATCAAATTTTCTCTCCTCCTTTCATATACACTTGGACCCCTAGTAGAGATACTCGTGCTTTGCACGGGTGGAGGTTCCCTTCCAAGCATGTCAAACGAAATAATACGAAATGTACTTTACACTATATATATATATATATATATATATAATCATACTACTACTAGAGGTGCACACAAACTAAGTTGGATTGGGTTTTGGTTTAATCCAATACCTGGCCTAGCTTAATATCAAATAAATTCTTTTAACTTGGTGTCTGACCTAATATGTTATGGGGATAGACTAATTTGGTTGGATCTTTTGGGTCATTATTTCTTTTTATTTTTGGCAAAAATCTTTGATAAAAATTCAAAAATAATGCTTAAAAAATAAAATTTTTATATAAATTCTTATAAAATTATATTTTATCTCTAAAAAATATTTTCACATAATAGTCCTTATAAAAATTATATATATATATATATATATATATTGTGTTAGGTCCAGCAAAATCTTATCAAATTTTTCTTTTGACTTGGTCTAACTTAGCCTACCAAGTGGAATCAAGTTGGCAAGGCGAGTTATGCAACTCTATGTACATATTACAATCTATTGTTATCAATTCTTTTACATAAGGAGGGTGAAAATATTATAATGTTTAACATACCTACTAAATATTTTAAGATATTTTATGGAGAGAGATAATTATGAACTATGAATTAGATTAATCTTAAACTCAAAAAATATGAAAATACTTATAAAAAATTATTAGGAAATTATTAAATCAAAGGTACCTATTTTGTATCAGTAATCTTAGTCACCAACTTTGCCAGCATGTTGAAATAAAATTCTTTGGTATGCACATTTCTTGTCAATCACATAGTTCTCTCATCGACTGCAACTTCTATATTTGGAGATTCAACACGCTCTTCCAATGCTTCAATATGCTTCAAAGCTTCAATGTTGACATCACCAACTGGATAGGGCCTTGCAAGAAAAGTTTACTTTTGACATGTTGAATTTGGACATTGTTTAGTAATTGCACGCATCATAATGGGAGAAAGAAAAGAATAGAAGTGTAGATCCCATACAAATAGGGTTTACTAGTTCTTTTCTTTCTCATATGACACCTAGTGCAACGATGAAGATCTTAAGACTATGAACCAACTTAAGTGGATATTAATTGAAGTATTTATCTACTTGGATTAATTGTCCTTTAACAATTAAAAGGAAAATTGAAAAGTTATTACCCACTTGCTCAGTGCATTCAGATCCCTTGAAGTTAGCCTCTCTGAAGGTGTCTTTGAAATATGCAATCTGGGTTGATGGATCGAAGGAACAAGCTAGATGAAGACACGTTGCATAAGAACATCAAAACACATCATTTCACTAATTGAGATGATGAGTTTTGACATGGTGTTGGAGCTGAAGCTTGAAGTAAGGCTGTACGTGGGTAGGATCGGGCCGAACATCTAGTACACCCGATATCTTACCCAATTAAGATATCAGGCTTGTTTTTATGCCCATAACCTGACTCGGCTCGAACAAGCCCAATTTTAGGGCAGATTAAGGCTACCTAAACTTTTTTATTTTTTAATAAATTAATACTTGTAATATAAAAATATATTTTTACAGACTCATATGTATATATTTCAAAATAATAAACCTTTAGAACTCTTATATTTTTATTAGTAATAAAAAAATAGTCTGGTATTATCAAACAAAATATAAGCTATACTAGTATAATTAGCCTTAAGTAAATATGTGTATTTTCATTATTCAACAAAAAAAATATTAAGAAGCATACACATCAATGATAAAAATAATTAAGAAGTAGGGAAGGTTTGCATAGGTAATAAAAACTACAATATGTAAAGAGAATCAAATGAAATAAGAATTATTATATATATATGTATATATAAGATGGCAAGATGTTAATAATTAAAAAAAATATATATAACTATTATAAGGGCAGATTTAAACAAAAAAAAAGTACCTTCGCCCAGTTAGCAAAACTCAACTTGATATAATTTTATTTAAAATTCTACTCATTTATATTTTTAGGCCAACCCAACCTGATTAGATCGGGTTAGGGCGGGCCCTTAGGACGTATCGGACCAATGAACACCCCTAGTTTGAAGCATGATAAAATAATGTATTTTGTCTAAGGGAGAGATACATGGCAAATCGAAAGCCATTGATGGCATGAATGTGAAGCCTAAGAGGGAAACTAAAATCTACCTAAAACATTGCATCTTGATTATGAGCTTTAAATATAACAAAGTCCAAAAATTTTAAGGGAAAACCAGTTATTCTTCTGCAATTTTTTTCCTCTTAGACGAACTTCTCTCATTTGGCACCTTTTTTTGCTTTGAGTTGCAAGGAAAATCTTAAGAGTTGGAAGGAGATTTTTTCTCACCCGCAGAGTTCTTGGTAGTTTGGACATCTACTTAATATATGAGAATCTTACTTTTTCTTTTTATATGATAAGCAACATCATGAATGTAAATTTTATGTGTGGAAAATCTTTAATTTTTCTTTTGTTGCTTTGTTAAAAAATAATAGAAAATTGATTATCTTTTGTAGTTGGAGTATAATGGCTTGTATAATAATAACCCTACAATAGGGTTTTGCTGTAATAATGATTAAAAAAAAAACTTGTTTTAAGTTGCTAGGCCATATTCATTTCAACATACAATACATTAAGTAGCTTGGATTTATTTATTACTAACACATTATGTAATAGGGCATGTAATACCTAGAATTGGTGTCATATTTAACAAAAGTGGTTGACCATAATCCTAAGTTGATTAATTGGGAAACTATTTTAACATTTGAAGTGTTAGTATGTGCTCTTTTTAAATTTGGGTTCTTGGACAATAGGAATTTACTTAGACAAAATAGATTTTTAAATGGAGACTTTTTTTACTGTAATGTGAACCTTTTAATGTTTAACTTATGTATTGGTTTAGTTTATTATAGTCCAATCATAAAAATAAATTAAGAAATTTAAAGATCATCGATGACTTTACAAATCTTCTTCCACCATGTAAGTGTTAAGCATTTTTTATATAAGTATGCTTTAAAATTGCTACACTATTTTGAAAAATTTTGGAATATGATTTTCAAGAAATTAGGTCCGTTTAGCCAATTGTTAATAGAAAATGCTAATTTTGAATTTAAGGTGAAGTCTAAAGTAGGAATGATATTTGATACCTTAGATATAGCTTGGAAGTTCTAGGTTGATTATAGCCAAAAAGTCATATTTGGAGTTAGAAAATTACACACCAACAAGAGCAGGAAAAATGGTTTTGTAACAACGTGTAGATTTTTTTGTCATAAATAGGGCATTTGATGTAAGGACAAAAGAAATCATTTAACTATCAATCCTTGACCAAAGACTAGAACTAATTGCTTAGCAAATATAGGAGTCATGCATATGGGTGGAACATTTAGAGTGCATGATTTTGTGGGAGAATATAATCATGAACTTCATATCCCAAAAACTACACACAAATTGGCATCTTAATATAAGGTATCTAAGGTTTAGGCTTATGAGATTAAGTTGGCAAATTATTTTGGGCTTTAACAAAGATTATTGATTAAGTTTGTGAATAGCCATGCTAGAGAAAGAACTAATCTAGGTTATATTTAGTTGGATCAAAAGAATTATTTTTATATCAAAAGACAGAGGATGTTGATGTATAGGGAAGTAGTTTGTTACAATATTTTCAATGAAAGCTATTAGAAAATATATCATTTTTCCATGTATATCAAATGGATATAGATAAACAACTAACAAATGTATTATGGGCCAATGCAATGATACTTATTGATTATGCCCATGTGGGTAATGCAATCTATCTTGACACAACATGTTGTACCAATAATCAATATAGATCATTTGCTTTATTCATCATATTCAATCATTATAAAGGACTAGTAATATTTGGAGTAGTGTCATTATATGACGAGACAATTGAATCACTTAAATAGTTGTTAGAAACTTTCTTAAAAGTTATTATCAAAAAAGGCCCAAAACTATTTTTATTAATTAAGATCAAGCAATGACTAAAACAATATATGAAGTGATGCCTAATACTTATTATGGATTATGTACATGGCATCTGATATAAAATAGCATCAGACACTTTTGCAACTTGATAAAAGAAGGCTCTCGCTTCTTAAGTGACTTTAAAGCTTGCATGTGCAATTATGATAATCAAAACTAGTTTGAGGCAACATATAGTATGCTTTTTAAACATGAGATGCATGAAAACATATGGTTGAGATTAGTTTCATGGTAACAAAAACAAAAAATATCAACAGAAAGAGGTGTCATAAAAGATTGAATTTCAATTAAAAAAATTATAAATTTACATAAGAAATTATTTATGGGATGATTTAACAATATTTTCATTATTAGAATTGTATTTCTAACAAAATTGGAGGAATGTCTCTACATTCTCTTAGCTCTCTCTGCAATTGCATCAGCATTCAATTTATAAATAAAAATTTTAGTTAATAAATAATAAATAATAAAATAATAAATAATAATGTTAATAAAAAATTAAATAATACAAATTAATTATTATATAATACAAAATAATAAATTATTATTATTTTAAGTGATAATTAAATATATTTTTAAATTAAAATAAGAAATAATTATACTTCATTTATTTATAAAAAATAAATATTTAAATATTTAAAAAAGCATGTGTCCACTTAAGGCAAACAAGTGTCTAACGAGAGGCTATCAGAATTGATTTTGATTCTACTTTCATATTTATTTAACTGATTTGTCAATGAATGATGCAATATATACTAACTAATATTATTCAAGAACTTTGTTTTTTTTGGCTAGAGAAACATAATAATTATCCAATATCTATAGATATAATTGATTCTTATTTAATATTTCTTATTTCAATTACGAGATTCTATTATTTTTATATTTAACATATTAATTTAGTATCTAAGTTCTAATTATAATAATACCAATAGAAAATTGTATTCTTCCTTCAAATTATATTAATAACTAACTCATAAATTCCATTCATGAAGAAAAGGCAAAGTTGAAGGAAGGAGAATTACCAAGGTTCTAGTTTAAATTTAAAAATATTATAATAATATAATAAAAAAGTATTTGGGCCAAGCTTGAACTTGAGTCAAGTTTTAAAAAATGCTTGATTCTGGCCCATTTATATTTGAATTTTTCCCTTAAGAAAAGGCTCAATTTTTTGGAATTTTTGGACTTATATCCAATTTTTTGGACTGAATCTATTAGGTCAGATGAATTTTCTAACCCTTCATCAGGTTTGCATATCAATATCAGAATATTAAGTATTAAACTACATGATATCAAAGTAAAAAATGACTTTCTTGGAGTAATATCTCATCTCATTATTTTTAAATTATAAAATAAAAATTCAACAATTATTTAATTTTTTATATCTTGTCGTTATCTCATCACTTTTAAATATAAAGATAAGAGGAAAAAATTAGACACTGTATATTATTTTATACAATAATTGATACAAAAATTTGAACTTAGAATTTTTCTTACAAACTATATATTTAAAATTCTCAGTGCAGTTTTTCTGCATTTTTTTAAGGATGCTAACATTGCAGAATTGATAATGACATATTTTTTAAAATAAAATGACTTTTGCTTTTTGGCGTTATCTTCACAAAATATGTTCGCCACTCAAACCTTTGGGCGTAGAATTTGTGGTGGCCAGGTGGCAACAAGCTTCGGCCTCCTTATCTCAAAAAGTGGATAAACCCCAGTATATTCACCCCAAAAAAAAAAAAAAAAAACGCAAATAGCGCATCGGCCCTCAGTTTCACTTGTAGTTATTGCCAAACTATTTTTCTGTTTAGTAACCTGAATTTTACTTAAAAGTTACATAATTTTTTAATTTAAATATAACATATTTATTATAAAAAATTTTAATAAAATTATGATGTGTAAAAAATTATTTAAAAAATTAATCATATGATATTAAGTTATAAAAATAATATATTTATCTGCAAAATTCATACACTAATTATATTATTATTGGTAAATTATATACATATCATATTTTAATTAAAAAATATGATAAAAAAATATTAAAATTTGTATATAAATTTTTTCTCTTAATAAACATATTACAGATATAAAGTTACATTAATAATTTCTCAAAATTGCAAAATTTATAAAAGTAACATTACAATAACAAAATTGTTACCAAACATTCAAAAGGTTAATTCAATTGTTAAAAGAAGATAATATCTCATTTTAATGATTTTAAGAAATACTCTAAAATTAAAATTATAAAATATAAATATTGGAAAGTTGTTCCAATAATAATAATAATAATAATAATAATTTGTCACAATTATTTATTACCAAAAGAAATATATCTTGTTTTTGTTATCAAATTTATGGAATAAAGATTTGAGAGGTGGAGAACCACCTACCCACAAGCATAGGTGGAGATTGGCCGCTGCTTCATTCCAAAGGCGAGCGCGTTCCTCTACCTGCCCTTTTGGGGACTGCAAGTCAAACCATTTTTCCTCTGAATTCTTTTCAGATTCTGTGAGCACTTTCTTCTCTGTTTCTCTAGTGGCTTTGTGAAACCAAATTCCAACCATGGCTTCCTCTTCATCCTTGCATCTATCCCAAGCCCTTTTGGCCCGAGCCATTTCCCTTCATGGGTTCAACTCGTCTTCAGACCGTATCTCTCTTTCCGGCGTCTCCTTGCCTTCCTTCTCTGGTCTCAAATCACATTCTTCGAATTCTTCTTCAACCAAACCTGCTTCCGTTTCGCGTCGTCGAGGGGTTGGGTCTAGCAGTATAGTTCGAGCTACGGCTGTTGAGACGTTGGACAAGACAACCGAGGCGTCTCTGGTTGAAAAATCGATCAATACAATTCGATTCCTGTCCATTGATGCGGTCGAGAAGGCCAACTCGGGACACCCGGGTCTACCCATGGGTTGTGCTCCGATGGGTCACATTCTCTACGACGAGGTGATGAGGTACAACCCGAAGAACCCGAAATGGTTCAACCGTGACCGGTTTGTTTTGTCTGCTGGCCATGGGTGTATGCTCCAGTACTCTCTGCTTCACCTTGCTGGATATGATAGCGTTAAGGTGAACCTCTTTCACCTTTTTTTTGTGCGCGCGCGCGTGTGTTTTTATTTATTTATTTATTTTTGCTGGAACTATGTTGGACTTGGATCTGTGATTGTTTGTTAATTTACATGCGTTTGAGTTGAAAATCCATCTGGGTTTAACTTTAACCCATCTGATGAGGAAATGGTTTCGGGGAATTAAATGGGTAAAGGATTGGAAAGATGGATGGCAAACAGTTTTCGTACAGTTGTGAGCCTGCATATTGTTTAGCACTGCATTTCTGTAAATTCATTTGCATTAATTTGTGAAATGGTTTTCAATAATTTTTTTCAGTTGTAGACATTTTGTTTTTGTGTGTTTTTGGTCAGATAATATACACCCTAGCAAAGTTCATAAGACCTTTCCTGAAATTGTAATGGTGAACACATAAACCATAAGATATTCATCAAATTCATTGTGTTCACATCAAATCATAGGAAGAAGACTTGAAGGAATTTCGCCAATGGGGAAGCAGAACCCCTGGACACCCTGAGAACTTTGAGACACCTGGAATTGAAGTAACAACAGGTCAGATATCTCCATAGTTTATATAAAGTAGTAACCTTTTCACGCATTCTTTTGTTTGTTCTGTTCTCTCATTTATGCCCATATTTTCTTTAGGTCCTCTTGGCCAGGGTATTGCCAATGCTGTTGGTTTGGCCCTTGCGGAGAAGCACTTGGCTGCTCGATTCAACAAGCCCGATAATGAGATTGTTGACCATTACACGTAGGATTCCTACCTCTTATCCCCCAGGGGCTCTAACTCACCCCTTCTATTATGATCTATAAACTCGTAATGCCTTCTTTGTCCTGCATTTTACTAATTATATTTATCTTCCACAGGTATGTTATATTGGGTGATGGTTGTCAAATGGAGGGAATTTCAAATGAAGCTTGCTCACTTGCTGGGCATTGGGGCCTTGGGAAGCTCATTGCTTTCTATGATGACAACCACATTTCCATTGATGGTGACACTGAGATTGCATTTACTGAGAACGTTGGTAAACGTTTTGAAGGACTTGGATGGCATGTTATTTGGGTAAAGAATGGAAATACTGGCTATGATGATATCCGTGCTGCCATTAAGGAAGCAAAAGCCGTCAAAGACAAACCCACTTTAATTCAGGTTAGTTACTTGGAGGTCACACTGAAGAAAATGGATTTCAAAAATGAAGAAAAAACTAAAGAAACCTTAATGTTTTACTCTTGGAAATTGATGTGGTTCTTTCAAATTAATCCTACCAAGTTACATGTTTTGAGTAAAATGACTTGACTATCATATTCTATACATGGACATGATTTTTAATTTTCTCAAGCTGTGTGGAGAAAACTTCATATTTGTTTCTTTTTTTTTCTCCCGGGGGAGGGGGGGGGGGTGGTTTGGCATTAATCATCTATATTTATCCCCATGGGCCAAGACATTTTGGCTTAGCTGATAGTAATTGATGTGGAAGTAAAACATTTTTTCAGTTTTATTCGGCTTTGATGTAGGTTATATTTTGCTGAACTTATCTTTCTCACAGGTGACCACTACTATTGGATATGGTTCTCCAAACAAGGCTAACACCTACAGTGTGCATGGAAGTGCATTGGGTGCCAAAGAAGTGGATGCTACGAGGAAGAATCTTGCATGGCCATATGAGCCTTTCCATGTGCCTGAAGATGTTAAAAGGTATGGATGAGAGGGTTAGAGATTTCCTTGGTGCCCTATAAAGCACCGATATACCTATTTTCTGGTGTTTCAGTGTGTGTGACACATGTTGGATATCTACACACAGCAGACGCTGCACTGACACATTGCTGACATGGGTCCAAAACTAACAAAAAAAGAAAGATTATTTTTGTGTTTTGGACATGGATAGGACACAGCTGACCCAAATTAAAGGGAAAACAAACACCCCCCCCCCCCCCCCCCCCCAAAAAAAAGGGATAGAATGAGACTAAAATCCCCATCTTGAGGAGATGATAGAAGTTTTTTCCTGATAATTTTTTGAATGTATATAAATAATTTGAATAATGCAGCTTAACATCTGTTTATGTAGTAAACTTCCTTGGAAAATAATAGAATGTAGGATGATGCCTGTTCTGTATTTCTTTGGAAGGTTTTCATTAAATGGGAAGTTTAAAAGTTTGAGTATAACACATTTGCCAAGATATATATTTATGTGTGTGCATGGGCATGTGCATGCGCATGCGCTAATTGTTTTCTGTTAGTCTACTAAGATCTATATGATCCTGAATAAAACTTTCTTAGCTATTCTCAGTCACTGGAGCCGTCACATCCCTGAGGGTGCTGCACTTGAAGCTGAGTGGAATGCTAAGTTTGCTGAATATGAGAAGAAATACAAGGAGGAAGCTGCAGAGCTGAAGTCTATTATTAATGGTGAATTACCTGCTGGTTGGGAGAAAGCACTTCCAGTGAGTGAAGATCCAAATTTCTTGCACAATCTAAAATTTGACATGAATCTGCTGTCAATGAGTGTTATAATTCATATTAGATAGCATGCCCTTTACATCTTCATCACCAAACTTTTGCTTAATGTCTATACAGCCTCAAGTTTTAAAATAAACAAAACCCCACTTTCACTGAACTCTGTCTGGAATATTGATTACCCTGTCAATTTGATTTCAAATTTCAGACATATACTCCTGAGAGTCCTGCTGATGCTACCAGAAATCTGTCTCAGCAAAACCTGAATGCCCTTGCAAAGGTTCTTCCTGGTCTGCTCGGTGGCAGTGCAGATCTTGCCTCTTCTAACATGACCTTGTTGAAAATGTTTGGGGATTTTCAAAAGGATACTCCTGAGGAACGCAATGTTAGATTTGGTGTTCGAGAGCATGGAATGGGAGCAATTGCCAATGGTGTTGCTCTTCATAGTCCTGGGTTGCTTCCATATTGTGCCACTTTCTTTGTTTTCACCGACTATATGAGAGCTGCCATAAGGCTTTCTGCCCTCTCTGAAGCTGGTGTTATTTATGTTATGACCCATGATTCAATTGGACTTGGAGAGGATGGGCCTACCCATCAGCCAATAGAGCACTTGGCAAGCTTCCGGGCAATGCCAAATATTTTGATGCTTCGCCCAGCTGATGGAAATGAAACTGCTGGAGCGTACAAAGTTGCTGTACTTAACAGGAAAAGACCCTCAATTCTTGCCCTTTCTCGGCAAAAGCTGCCCCAACTTGCAGGAACTTCTACTGAAGGAGTTGAAAAGGGTGGCTACATCATTTCCGACAACTCATCAGGTAACAAGCCTGATGTTATTTTGATTGGAACTGGTTCTGAGTTGGAAATCGCTGCCAAAGCTGCTGAGGATCTAAGGAAGGAAGGGAAGGCTGTAAGAGTTGTTTCTTTTGTTAGCTGGGAACTTTTTGAGGAGCAGCCAGATGCCTACAAGGAGAGTGTTCTCCCAGCTGCAGTATCCGCTAGAGTTAGTATTGAGGCGGGATCGACATTTGGATGGGAGAAGATTATTGGAAGCAAGGGAAAAGCTATAGGGATTGATCGATTTGGAGCAAGTGCTCCAGCAGGAAGAATTTACAAGGGGTTGGGTATCACGAAGGAAGCTGTAATTGCTGCAGCCAAGCAAATTTCGTAAGATGTAGTAGTTCTTTCTTTGAAGTTGTGGGTTTGACTCCGTTTGGCCTGGTAGGAGAGATATTTCATGAGTACAGTCTCTTTTGCTACAATAAGGAAGATTAGATTGCCGTGTTATATGATTCCTAATGAAGCAAGATAGATCAAAGGGAGAGAAGTAATAATGAAGAATTTGTTACGACTCTGATTATTGAGTTTTGCATTGTGATGTGGTTATATTCAATGATCATGATCCTCAATCCATACAACTGTATTCACATGTGGCTTTTTTTCACTGGGTCGTTAGTTGCTGATTTACCTCTTTAAGTTTAGCATTTGCAACTGTTTGGATGTACACGTTATCTTCACTTTCCTGGACAATGGAGAAATTTTCTCTGGTCGAGAATACTTTCGATTGGGTCTGCACTGTTTGCTTGAATTTGCCTGGCTGCAGGACTTGGCCCGTACGTTGTGCATGCACCCCTTGCATATAAGACCTGTCCTTGTTTGCTCTAGTAAAAAATTGAGCTCGGATCAGGCACGGTTGAGGTGTAGTGTCAATCAGGGGGTCAGCGTCTTTTTTATTTTTATTTTTAAAGTTAAAGAGATAATATAGAGCTGTCCCAACAGAAGATCCAAAATCTTTTTAAAATACAAAATTCGTATCCTTAGACCAATAAACTTGTAGCATAAGTGCCGGCATTTTTTACTATAGAGCGTGATTTCATAACCAAGAACCATAACGAAAACGGGGTAGCTCTCGACGTCACCTTGGGACCTTAAAAAAAAGTGGCATTGCATTCTGTGTCATTATTCAAAGTTTCCAAAAGTGATGCCAGTCCTACAAAGACTTCATTGGCCCCCAAAAAAAAAAAAAAATACTAAACATTTGTGAAATTTTATTAAATTACACATGATAATCCTATGCTTCTAAAAATTATACACGTCTTCCTTCCAATTTAATTTCTATTAATGAAATTAATTTTGCATACTATGTTTATTTCAAAAGTAAAATCGTTGAGTTGTTTTCACTGTAATCAAATTCTCATGTTAGGGTGTAATATCAACACAGTTGTCTTTGCTATCATATTAAAAATAAATTTATTTTTATGTTATATAAAAAATTAACTTCTAATAGAAAGTAAATTA
Organism: Erythrophleum fordii; assembly: GCA_032878935.1. Lineage (NCBI taxonomy): Eukaryota > Viridiplantae > Streptophyta > Magnoliopsida > Fabales > Fabaceae > Erythrophleum > Erythrophleum fordii. The sequence continues at coordinate 38,103,004 of JAVQMF010000055.1, read as the reverse complement.
AAAGAAGGATTTCTGCAATCAAAATGTTAGGAGAGCTTAGTACAGTTTTTAAAACGAGGACTACCAAATGTAATTTAACCAAAACTTAGGCTAGCATAATTTACTCAAAATAAACAATTTTCTTCTCATATGTGTAATAATCATCTTATGTACTTAGGATGTGGTTATTAATCAGCTACTAATTGCAAATTGCAATTTCAGTTGCCAGTGGTGATTTCCATAGCTTAGAAATCATTTTCAAGCGCACTCAATAGTTACTGTCCTTTTGGATTTAACTCTCAGGCCTCTTGACATCTTGGGCCTCAAAACTTCCCAAAAAACAAAAAAGAAGATACCACAACATTGATAAAGGTAGTTATTGATATAAGAAGAAAATAAAACGTTACTTACATTTTTATTATCTTCTTTTTATATGTCAATTTTTTTAATTTATATTTATTTAAAAAATTGAAAAATATTGACGTACACTTTAAGACATATCAAATCATTATGAATAATTAAATAATTAAATGTATTGTATACAAACTTTATTTTATTTTTCCTCATCAACAATTGTCCATTATCTGCGGGTCTTGCATGGATGTCTCTCGAATCCAATCCAGTATTTGAATTAGGGTTTCTGTTCTCCTTCTTGTCATCAATTTTTCTGTTAAGAAACTCCAAATTTTTCTCTAGTAACTGGGCCAATTGTATGGCATTCAATAGAGTTGGAGGGTTGAATAATCGTACTCCTGTAGAGATTTCTTCTCGAAGCCCATCTACACAACAACTTATAAGGTTGCTTTCTCACAAATCCACTAGAGGATCAAATGCTTCTTGGAAATCCGATTCTTTAGGAACCTGATGAAGTTCACCAATTCTCCCCTTGAACTCTTAATTTTTTATTGGTTCTGAATATTTTTTGTAGCGACTTTGCTACCACGATTTTGCATCATTTTCATCACTTTTGTTATCTTTAGTGAAAGTTCAATAATAAAGTATTCCAACACTCTGTACTTTTCAAAGAGCAAAGATATAAGAAATTGTCCATCTCTTTTAATCCAATATTATATATATATATATATATATATATATATATATAATTTTTTTACACTACTTTTAACCTGTTTTGTGATTTTATTTTATTTTTTTCACATGTGGAGCTCATTGGCTACCCATGTGGACCTTTTAGGTGTGTCTATATATATATATAAAGGGAGTCGCATTGTTTAGAAATTATAAATAGTGTAATTTTATTTTTTATAATAATTTTATTTATTTATTTATTACTTATCAACACCATATGATTGGATATTTTTCTATATATTATGTTTTTAAAATTTAATGGCAAACTTTTGAAATACCTAAATGTAGTCAAATAAAGAAATACTAAACTCACCTTGCACGAAAACTATTTAAGTAAACACCAATTAAAGTATGTGTTGCCACACATTGGCGAAGTTCCTTGCACGTGGGACTCATGCATTGCATGCCCCAGTATGTTTTTTGCAAATTTTCTAGTCACTTTCTCATTCTTATAAGCCCAACTTGCAACAGACAACATTTGGAAAGTATAAAGGTGTAATATTAACATTTTTTGCTCTTAAAATTTGCAACGGTAAGATATTTAATTCTTATTGAACTCTTGACTAATTGTTTTGTTAGAAGTTATCCTAAAAGTATTGCTTCGTTGATTAGTTACTATCCTTTATAACTAGTTGTTTCTTTGACTTGATCATTAAAAAGAAAAAAAAAATTACTTTTTTAACCTAAACCAAAAAAAAGAGCCATATTTTATTCCTTTGCCCTGAACCAAAAAAAAATAAAATAAAATTTTGATTGCTAGATGCTCATTAGTATCAAATTAGATTGTTCATTGTTTTCTTAAATCATCTTAGCATTGCATTTATATTCTTTTACATAACCACCCATTACCTGTGTTTCTTATATAACCATTTGAGATTTATATGACAAGCAAGATCTATTTGAATAAGACCTTACTAATTTAAAAATTTTTATGGAACAAAATACCTAAATCATTCAAACTAGCTTGGACAATATCGAGGAGGATTTGGGTCAACATATTGAAGAACTTACAAGTGCTGTTAGTTTATTAGGTAAATAGATAAATGATAAGATTTGGGAAGAGTTAGTTGGAACTCCAAGAAAATGTGTCAACCTACAACCAACCCAAGGCTCCACCAATGAGTTCTAATGATAATCAATAGTTTTCTATTGGACCTAGTGCTAAGAATGCTAGAAGAATCCTTCATAGATCTTTTAATCAACAACCTAAGCCGTTAGGAAGTCATTGGGATGATTAGGACTTTGCAGGGCACCATGCTAAGCAATATAGGAAGGCCCGTAGGAATATCCAAGATGGGCTTAAGTGTAACTATGATAACCAAAGTGATGTCACTAGAAAGGTTAAGATCGAAGCCCCTAAGTATGATGGCAGATTAGATCTTATGCTTTTTCAGACTGGTTGGCTAGTATCAAAGATTACTTTGAGTGGTATGAGATGAGTGATATTTAGTATGTTCATTTTGTAAAAATGAAGCTTATAGGTTTTGCCAAAAAGTATTAGCACACTCTTCAAAGGAATCTAGAGTGTCTAATTCAACCTCAGATAGAGATATGAGATGAAATAAAAATAAAATTAAAAGAAAAATACTTGCCTACTTATTATAGGAGTAAATTGATGAACCAATTGCTCAACTTTAGACAAGCTTCTAGTGTCTTTAGTTATAGAGCCCATTTTGATGAATTTGTACTTAGATGTGCCATACAAGAAGAATAGTGGGTGACAATTACTAGGTTTGTCAATGACTTTATGATAGATATCCAAAGAGAGCTTAAGTGAAGCTACCCTAAGACATTCAAATAAGCTTATCATAAGGCTTTTGAAGTAGAATCCCTATTTAGATACCCATTTATTAGACCTTTCACGACCCAAAACATTTAGTCAAGACTGACTCGCAACGTCACTACTACAAATCGCCCTGTGGGAATACCACAACCTAGAACCAATTCAATACTTCTTTCAAGTCAAACTTTCAATCCTAAGAATAATGTCACCACGAATAGTGAATCTATAAGCTTCAGCTCCTGCCCTAATGGTTTAGCCATAAAATGTTCTCATTGTCACTTGAAAGGACATATTGTCTCAAGGTGCCCACATCGCACCTTGCATCTTAAGCATCAATCTAAAGATTTACATAATATAGGTGATACAGACATAATAATAAACCCACTTAAATGTCCTTTTAACATTGATGAGGATATTTTAGCTAATAGTCCTAACCAAGAATATGGACATCTTGGTATTATGAAATGTATTCTATCTATCCCATTATCCAATGACTCATGGAAATGGATTAGTATTTTTCATACTTTGTGAAATGTAGAAACAAATTATGTAAACTAATCACTGATGAGGATAGTGCACAAAATATAATTTCTATAATAGGAGTTATCAGACTTAGCCTGAAATCAGAACCTCACCCTACACCTTTTCATATTGCTTAGATAGATAGAATCTCTTTACTTGTCCCTTAGTAATGTTGAGTTCCCCTCTAATTAAGCAACTATAACAAAGAGGTTCTTTCTGATGTCATTCCTATAGATGTCACTATTGCTCATATCTTATTAGAAGGACCCTGGCTTTATGACCATGGTGTTGCTAGTTATGGTAAGAAAAACACCTATACGTTTAAATGTAAGGGAAAAACTATCCTATTAGATCCTGCAAAACCTGATTCTGAGCCTAAGAAACATATTAAGTTCAAAGGCCGAGGGAATAAAAACTATAGCCTTCACATTTTAACCCACAAATAATTTGAAAATGAGAGCAAAAAGATTATTATGATACTTGCCGTAGTTTCCAAAGCTTCCTTTAGGGTCACTTCTATAAATGGAAATGATACACTCAGCGAAATAACCTAACTTTTGACAGAATTCCAAGATATTTCCCAAAATGAACTCCCTCTTGAATTCCCACCTCTGAGAGATATTTAGCATTCTATTGATTTGATCCCTGGATCTCAACTCCCCAATCTATCACATTACAGGATGAACCCGAAAGATAGGGCAAAAATCAATAAACAAGTTAATGCATTGCTTGAAAGAGGATACATCCAACATAACCTCAGTCTCTGTGCTATGTCCACCCTTTTAACTCTTAAAAGGGATGAAATTTGGAAAATGTGTGTAGATAGTCAATCAATCAATAAAATTACCATTAATTATAGGTTTTCTATCTCTAGTCTAAAAGATATGCTTGATTTGATAATTGGCTCTAGTTGATTTTTCAAAATTAATCTTCATAGCAGTTACCACCAAATTAGGATCAAACTCGAGGATGAATGGAAAATTGCTTTTAAGACTCTGAATGAGTTATATGAATGGTTAGTCATACCTTTTAGACTCTCTAATGCCTCTGGTACTTTTATGAAAGTTATGACTCATATTTTTAGGCCTTATCTAGGAAAATTTCTGGTTGTATACTTTTGCTGATATATTGGTTTATAGTCAGTCTAAGAAAGAGCATGTAGGCTATCTTTGTCAAGTCTTTCTCACCTTACGTAAAAGAAATTCTATATTAATCTTCCCACGTGTTTTTTTCTCTACAATCAGGTTATGTTTCTTTAGTTTATTATTTTTGAGTGAGATATAGCTATTGATCCTAAAAAAGTTAAAGCCATTAAAGAATGGCCCAAACCTAGATCCATTTCTAGGCTAAGAAACTTTCATGACTTAGCCTCCTTTTATAAACACTTCATTAAGGAATTTAGTATCATTATGGCCCTCATCATAGATTGCTTAAACAAGGATAAGCTACTATAGAGTCCTACAGCATTTAAAGCCTTTGAATCCATTAAAAAGAAACTTTTTGAGCCCTGTTCTAGCTTTGGCTAACTTCACCAACCTTTTTAAGTTGATTATGACACTTCTAAAGTAGGGATTAGAGGTGTCCTTAGTTAAGAAGGTCACCTAGTACCTTTCTTTAGTGAAAAGTTTAATGAAACTAAACAAAGATATTCTATATATGATAATTTTATACAATTGTTAAGACTCTTAAACATTGGAAATTTTACCTTATTCCCTAATAATTTTTCGTATATTTTGATCATCAAGCTTTTAGGTTTCTTCATTCTCAAAGACATCTAAATTCTAGTCATGCCACTTGGATTGAATTCCTTAAAGAGTTCACTTTTGTGGTTAAACATCATTCTAGGGTAGAAAATAAAGCAGCCAATGCATTAAGTGGCATACTTATCACTTTACACTCTATAAGTACTGACATTGTAGGATTTAATAGGTTAAAAAATGAGTATACCTCTTGTCCTGACTTTAGAACCATCTTTCGAGATATTAGCAATGGTCATCATCATAATTACATAGAATTCCTCATTAGAGATAGTTATCTCTTTCGTGGGTCTAAATTGTGTATTCCTCACCTCCTGAGAGATTTCCTTATATAAGAATTACATGTTGGAGGATTAGCTAGCCATTTTGGTAGATATAAGGTTATTGCCTTAATGGAAGAAAGATTCTATTGGCCTTCTTTAAAATATGATATTATTATAATTTTGTCCCAATGTCATACATGCTAAACTTTTAAGGCAAAAAGACAAAATACAAGATTGAATATGCTATTGCTAATTCCTGAAACACCTTGGAAAGACCTTAGCATGGACTTTTTCTTAGATTTACTTTAGACAGCATGAGGATATGATTCTATTTTAGTTGTTGTGGTAGGTTTTTCAAGATGGCTCATTTTATTTTATGTAGTAAAACCATAGATGCATCCCACTTAGCTAAATTGTTTTTCTGAGAGATTATGTGTTTGCATGGGTTATCTATGTTTATTGTGTTAGATAGAGATGTTAGGTTTGTTAGCTATTTCTGGAAAACCCTTTGGAAATTTTTTACCACACAATCAAAGTTCTCTTCTACTTTTTATCTTCAGACTATTGGACAAATTGAGGTTACTAATCAAAGTTTTAGTAATTTACTTAGGAGTCTGGTAGGAGACAAGTTTGAGAATTGAGATTTAGTATTATTAATTGTCGAGTTTGTTTATAATAATTCAGCCAATAGGTCTACTAGTAAAAGTTCATTTGAGATTGTCCAAGGTTTTAAACCTTGTTAGCCTATTAACCTTATGCCCATCCCTTTGACTTTCCACATGTCTAAGTCTATAGAATCATTTGTCCAACACCTTCATGACTTACATGCTAAGATTAGACATAAACCTACTATAAGCAATGAACAGTATAAATTATTTGCTAATACTCATTGATGCTTTCAAAATTTTAACGAGGGTGACTTTGTAATGGCTCGTATATGTCCTGAGTGTTATCGTAAACATTCTTTCAAAAAGTTACATCCCAAGCCTTTGGCCCTTTTCATATCTCTAAGAAACTTGGCCTTAATACATATCTATTAGAATTACCTCCTAACATGAACATTAGTCTAATTTTCAATATAGAATATTTATTTCCTTATCGAGGGACTTTTAAGCCTCCATCTTTGCTTTCTAATGATTCTGCAGGTGTTCAGACATATCATGCTCCTATGCCTACTCTACCATCTATTTCGCCACCTGTTGAGGCAATCAATGCAATCATGAATGACTAGATTGTTCTCACTCATGATGCCTTCTCCATTGTTACCTTGTTCATTGGAAAGGCCACACAGATTTGGATGCTACTTTGATAATCAAGGAAGACTTCTTATGCTTAGACTCGGATATGTAGCAATATTACCAGCAGCCTTCCTCTCTAAAGGAGAGTTTTTCCAAGCAAGGGGAATTAATGGAAAATCATGAAAAGTCTACTCTAGGTGTAGAAAATCATAATTTAAATATATTTTAATCTTTTGTATTTTATTAGTTCTAGAAATAGGCTAAATATCTGTTTTATCTTTTTGTTAGCTTTAATTATCTATGAAGACTAAGCATTTGACTTTTAATAGGATTAGAATTTTATATATTTATATTTTATTATTAAAAGTTATCTTTCATTTGAATTAACATTATAGTTCTATAAATATAAAATTTTATATTGACAGAAAATCTAATATTGAATAATAAAAAGTCGTTTTTAGAATTTGCTCTCTATATCTCCGCCTTTTTGTCTATTTTATCCCCCTTTTCTCCCTTGTCCTACTTTGACCCCTTAATTGGTTGAACTAAATGAACCTAATTTTTATATAAAATTTTATCTTCACTAGCCTATTATTCCACATAAACCCAACCTAAATCCTTTTTTTTTTTTTTTTTTTAATTTCAAGTTCAATTAGGATAGTAAAAGTTGGGAGATTATGCATATTTCTATTGGTAAGATACATTGACACACCTACTTCAATAAATTTAAAAAATATTATACATTTAGTTTTATAATTTACCTTACTTTTTAATTTGGTCCTTATAATATATATCTTTTAAATAAGTCCTTATAATTTGAAAATCATTAAGCTTCAAACTTTGACATCTAAATCTATTATAACATTGTGCATTGGTAATTTGATTAAATTAAGGAACTTGTCCAGTGTCACCTAAATTTACTAAATTAGGCCACCTCTCACCACATTGGCATTTGACAACAAAACACACTCATTGTGTTCATCGGCTTCATTAGTGGGCTTCCTTTTCAGTGCCTTTTCTTTTATGAATTCTCTTATCCTCTTACGAACCAATCCTTTGTTAAGACAACACCAAAATAGAAAAAATAAAAAAAATAGAAAAGGGGGATCAAGCCTTTGTTTGGGGATGCAATATCATGCTATACCCTACTACAGAAAACGATTAGGGTCCCACCCTTTCTCTTCTTCCATTCTTTTCTTTGCCACCTCAAACACTTTGTTCTTTTATGAGATGGTCCCACAGAACCTTCAAAGAGATAACAATAGCTAAATGAATTTGGATCATCTCCAATATGCGCATGGGAGAAAATTTTGGACTACCTAAATTTGAACTGAATAGCTTAAAATTATTAAAATTTGTAGTTAAAAAATTGTTTTATTTTACATTTTGCTTCCTTTAAAAAAAATCAATAAAATAAAATAAAAACTTGAAATTTGGACTTCTCTAGTGCGCATGATAGATGATCCAAGTTCCAGCTAAAGGATCCTATTCTTATTTTAAATGAAATCTTTATAGGAAACATGATACACAAATACCCATTCTTCTAAAACCCTATCACACTATTGGAGGAAGCATAAAAAGAGTGAGACAAATTCTGTGCATTTGGCTAAACAAGAATCTTCCTCCTATTTGATCATGCAAGAACACGTGGCTTAATCTCCTCCATTCCAACCTTTATTTTTTATTTTTTTCAAGTTTTGAGTCATCGAAGAAATATTGCTTGTCGGGTTTTGTTATTGTTCCAGGAGTACAACCCATGTCCTCTCCTTCTTTCTTAATAGCAAATTCAAGTTACTGCGTCTTTATAGTCCACATTGAGCCTTTTTCTAGAATCAGATATAGGACCAAAGTATTTAAGTTCCACATGGAACAGTTATGATTCCTCCTGTGTCATAGAATGGTATTAGCTAACGTTCCAAAGAAAAGGATGATTTTTTTTTTAACCTTATTGCAAAGATAAGCCCAAGATTTTATAAACGAAGTTGAGCAATCTAAAACAACATGGTTGGAGTTTATTTTGACGCAGAATCTAGAGTTAGCCAGGAAACAGAGCAAGTTGCTGGCCCAACAGAGAAACTTGTCCATGAGAAATGGTCAGTGAGGCATGAGATGGCGGGCTCTCTGTGGCTTCAAAAAGGTCAAAACCAAAGAGATACCTGGAGTTAGCATCAGACTCAGCTCTGGTAAGGGAGACAGAATCCCTTGCTTTACATTTCATGATGGGTTTGGTGGAGCTAAAGGGGCCACACCAAGTGATTTGAGGTGAGGAACAAGAGAGGGAGGGAGGGTGAGGGAATGGGAATTCATCACAGTAGACCGAAGTATAAACTGTTTGCGTTGAGGGATTGATTTGGAAAAAAAAAAGATATTAAATTAAAATTTTAACTAAATATAAAGACAAATATTAAATTACCCCATAAATTTATAAGACTCTTTTTTATAATTGTATAATTCTCAATTAAATCATATACTTGTTATATTATTATTATAAAATTTGATAACAAAAATATAAAAAATCACATATACATCTAATTTTGTTTGAAAAAAATTTATATAAATTTTTTTATATTTTTAATATCAGATTTCTTAATTAAAATATAATAAATATATATTTTTAAATAATAATACAATGAATATATAATTTTTATACATATACATAATTTTTTAATTAGATTATATACTTATTATAATATTAACGAATAATTTTGATATGATATAAGATACTGCATTAACTTTTAATCCTATTTGTTATTAATTTTCACACGGTACACTGTAGTTATTTGTCCATCTTACAACTTAGGGGGGAGAATCAGCAGATTCGCGCGACCGCGCAAGGTGACGATATTTTGCAAATAGAAGATATGATTCTTGATTAAATGGAGGACGTGGATATTTCGCTCTGCCTTTAATGTAGACACGGTGGATATATTCCCTAATCCCTCAGTTTCACTCGCTTCAACAAAATACGCGCGCAAGTGACTTGCAGTTACGCACACTGAGACTGGAAGAGGGAAAGGGAAACGATGAGTTCCACTACACTCTCTGCTATCCCTTCTTGCCTTTCTTCAACTCCTCAGTTTTCTCCAAATCAACGTGAGTTTCCCCTTCCTATTTCTCTGGGCCCCCCTTCTTTCTTTCGGTGATACTCCAATTTCATTGCTTAGTATAGTATGAAGGTTTTTTTTTGTTATTGGGTTTATTTCCTGCTTCAACTTGTCGCTAGAATGAGGCACCCATATGCATCTTTTCCCAAATACACCTGGCTATGTCCTTACAACGCTATCTGTTACGATTATTATTTTTGTTCTGGGTGGTGGGTTAGAGAAAGTGGCTTTATTTAGATTGTTCTACATGCTTTTACAGATGTCAGGTTCATTGCTGGATTTATCTGTCACTTAATGCAAGCCCTTCATTTTTGGGCAGGCGAAAGTTTCTTCTGTGGTTATTTTATGATTGGTAGTTACCTTCTTCTCAGGAAAGATGCATGTTAGATCAAGTCATGAAACTGAGAACTCCGGCTCAGGAGAGAAAAAAGACTCATCAAAACCGTCCAAGGTGAAAGATCATGCATTACTTATGTTTTTTAAAACATTATACATGGTGCATTTGCCGTTCGTGTCAAATAATTGAATGATTGTGTGGCTTGATAGCCATTATTGATTAGTGCTGCCCATTTCAACAAAAATTATTGGTATGTTCCTATGGCCCTTCACTTGGCTGAGTTCCAAGACTTAATCACCGCATATTTTTATGTCGTAGTATATGATGGGTGACTCAAATAAGGTTGTTCTGTGGTGGAAGGCACTTTCTTGTTAGAGCACATTGTATGAGCGAGACTAAGCCATGAAGCATGGGCTAATTATAAATTAGTTTGTAAAGATTTAGTATAAAATCGCAGGTCAGATGTTGAGCAGTAGGGGCAAAATAGTATGAGACTATGAGTATAGTAATAGTGAGTTTCTACTTGTTCTTCCAGATTTTGGGTCCTTTTTTGTCAGTAAAAATCAATACTCATTCAACTGTCTTTCATCTGTTTGACTTATGTGATTCAGTGACTCAGAACTCAAACTGGTAGTTTGTTAAAATAATGTTAGTTTATTTGTTATTCATATAAAATGAACAATAGTGGAGTAATGATAGGCATTGCCTTGATTTTTATTTACTGAGTCATGGATCCTTTAGAAATGATATAAAATATGAACTCTTCCGTTTTCCCTAATACCCTAATCTAAATGGGAAGAAGAATGGGAATGCATATGAAAACATCAAAGGTTACACAATATGGAAATACTTAGGTAACTTTTCTCTGTCTAGTACCCCTACTTTCTGGGGCATTTGGGAAGACTGTTTGTCACATGTATGTGTGTGTTTTTGTGCCAGTTTTGAAAGGCTTAGTAATTGTGGAAAAGTGTTCAATGTTTTTGGAAGGAGTATGCCCTGACTGCATTTTGATTACAAAATGATGTATTATGGTAACCATGCTCAAGAAGCATATAATTAATCCCATGATTGACTAAAAAAGGGTTAAAATTGACTGGCATTAATAAAAAATAGTCTGTCATGCAGGAAATTCAAGTAACAGTCTCCAGGCGTCATTGTCTCACTTGTTTATGTTCAACTGTACCTTTTCTAAGTGATTTTGGAAGACCTACTTCTGCAACAAAGGCAATTGCTTTAGATGGCAAGGAAAGACCTGTTTGTAGGAATTGTGGGGGAAGTGGAGCTGTGCTATGTAAGTAGAGATGAAACTGCTGTTCTGTTTTCTCTACCTCCTTCATTGCACGATCTGGAAAATACAAGATTTACATGTGGAGCATGATATTCATAACAGCATGTCTCAATTTTATAGGCTTTGAATTTACTGATTAATTCATAGACTCTTGTGAGAATAAAACTGAAAATTCACTGAATTGTAAATATACAATCTTAAATTATACTTAATTCAGGTCCTGAAGGGAGAATACTTGTGAGAGAGAGAACATTGACAACATTTGATAAATTTCAACGTTAATGTCAAGCCTGAACAATGATCTAGAATAGGACCTTTATAGGAAAACTTGAGCAGTTTTTGTACATTTGGTAGGAAGAGTAGCTTACAAATCTTAAGTAAGGAGCTACTGATGTTGAGAAGAAACTTGACTTAAGAGAGTGGAAGACATAGTATTTAATAGGTTACAGTTAGAGACTTCTAGGGTGGTTTAAGGGTAGAAAGTAAGAGGATCAAATTCAATAGGGTATGTCAGGGCTTGGGAGGTTTGGAAGCCATAAGTTGGGCTTTAAGGGTCATTTTGATGGCTGTTTTTGGAAGCAGTGAAGAGTACATACGAATTTATAATTACGTTAGGTAGGTTATATGGCAAATCTTTACAAAAATGAACTAGGTTTTGATGGTAGGAGTTTTAATGTTGTTTGGCCAGGAAATCAAGGGTGGTAGGTTAGAAAACTAAAGAAAACGCAAGGAAGGTCAGGAAAAAGAAAAAGATTAACCTATGGACATCATAGCCAGGGTTTGATTGCATAACACAACTAAAAGGACTACTTTCTCGATAAACTCATAAAATTGATTATTTCTCCTAAATAAGGCATTACAATTATTAAAATAGGAGTCCTATCACTTTTCCCGCAAGGATTTGGAATGAAATTCTAATCATAGGAGGATTGGGACTCCCTATTACAACTAAACCAAGAAGGAAAACGTCCACGTAAAAATAAGACATTGTAATAATTACTAAATAAAATAAACACAAGCTCAAATACAACTCAAGGCCAGATTCCTGAAAAGTGATTCAGTTACCACTGAGACTGAGATTATTGTATTTATAAAAATAGTGGCTTTCTAATGTTAATAACTTAAGTAATTATGACTGCTAAAATTTAAGGTATACTACAATCAGCCCGATAACCATGAGTAAACTGAAATGCAGATGCTAATATAACTTTATCTTTAAAACCTTCTGAACCAGGATCAGTCATATCGTTTTTGTATTTGTCTTGTGTAAGGGCCCAAGATGTTGTCTTTACCCTAGACTAAAAATCATTATCCTTCCTTTCCTGAGGTTAGCCAATCACATTCATTGGCTCCAATGGCCAGGAAAGAGTTTGAGAACATATCCAATCTAATTGAATGGGGGGTTGATCCGCCTGGAAGGTTCTTAAACTTGGGCTTTCTTGATGCTTTGCATCCTGCTCCAAAACTCTTATAATTAGACAAAGCCCTCAAGTTAAATAAAACCTAGGTAAATGTATAATGTTTTTTACCATTGGATAGGCACAATTGTTTCTACATTAGTCATGGCACCATATGCATACATTTTATCAATTTGAAGCCAGTGGGTGTGACTTCTCTTGTGTCTATTCTAGGAAAAGAATAAATAGCTCCTGTTATTTACATTCTCTGGTCCATAAGATATTTACTTTTTATTTAGGTGATATGTGTGGTGGTACAGGAAAATGGAAAGCTCTAAACAGGAAGCGAGCAAAAGATGTTTATGAGTTTACAGAATGTCCAAATTGTTATGGTATGAACTTCTAGTTTGTACTTGACTCCTCTATTGTATTATCTATTGGTAGCAAATCATCATGGTATGGTTTAATTTGATATGTTGTGACAATAGCTGAGCATGGAGAGATTGGTCTAAAGTTGCAATACAGATTAGTTGAAAGATATTTTATCTGATTTTCTTCTCTGTCTATACATAATTACTTAAGGGGTCCCAAATGTAATTTCCTAGTTCTGTTTTTTTTTTTTTTTTTTTCAGGGAGATCCCACAAATGCACCACTTCATGCTTGTTGTTTCACAAAATTTTTTTTTCTTAATCTTATATTTTTGGCTTTGCTTCTTCCACAATATGTTTTAGGGAAATAGGGCTTTGACACATTGCATGCAATAAATTTTATGAAAATATACATCCTGAGACTACAAAGTGAGATTTAGTAAATTTCATGGCTCATCACATTTCATAATTAGGCTGCTGGTGCATTCCTGCAATTATATGTTATTCCAAAAAGCCTGGTGAACGTTCATTTTACAGCCTACCAGTTCAGTTGATAGCATTCGTTTCTACCATTGCGCATGTTCTTTGAGCTACACTAATCCTTGGACAAGAACCATTTATCTGCTTAGAAAGATGATATGGGATCAAAGTGAATGTACATTTATATTTTCATGTTTCCATCTTCCAAACAATAGCCTAGTGGTAATTATTCATGAGTCTAATTTTAAGAGCCTAAGCTACATGACTTCTTTCTCCCCCATGATTATTGTTAAAATTTATTTCTTTTACCCAATGTCACATGCTTTTCAACATGAACTTACGCTGTACAAAACTTGTCCTAATACTACATCGATGAGTCTTTAAGTACTGTTCTTATTCAGATAATAAATGTTTATGCCTCTTGTGGTTCTTTTCCACACCTTTCTTTTTATTTTTTGCTGTAACTTGTTTTCATTCCAACTAGTATCATATGCGATTCACTTTAGTGAGTGATTATTATTTTATCTCATGAACAGGTCGAGGAAAGCTTGTCTGTCCTGTTTGTTTAGGAACTGGCTTGCCAAATAATAAAGGTCTCCTGAGGAGGCCTGATGCACGGAAACTGCTTGATAAAATGTATAATGGACGGCTACTTCCAAACTCATAAGGTAAATCCTCTTTGTTCTTGTGACACTATAGACTATATTAGTGTCCTTATAGAATATTGATCTTCTTGCAGTTATTTTATTGGAGTACTCCCAAACTACCCATCTTTAACATCCTATATAGTCTTCAATAGTGTGCTTATTTATTATTAATCTTTTTTTGCAGTTATTCTGCTGTAATATATCTCTGCCTTCTTTTTATAAGCATAGAAGATGCTTGCTAATGCTGCTTTTTGGCACAATGTCTTTGGCATGTTGTCCATATACTTAAATAGAGCCAATGGCTGACTGAACAAACAGAAGATTGTTTTGTCCTTTTATTTTTGGTCTAGAAGTATTGCAGAATAACAATAATTATTAGCTTTAATATCGCTTAATCGCTTTCCAGGTTCTGGACCAAAAATGAGCATCCTTATGCGTGCCACTATCAGGTTTATGCTGACCGAATTGACCTTTTAAATGCAATGTATATCTCGAAAACATTGAGTAAAGACTTTCAGCAGCAGCTATTCTAAGGTCCTATCTTATTACACAGTATTCTTCATTTCAATTGGTGTACTTTTAAGCATATAGAAATATTGAAAAATATGTAATGAGCTGAATTGATCTATTTACAAAATTTGTTATTTAGGGGGAGTGTGTGGAGAGCTTTTTCCACCGTCTAATCGCCCCTCAAGATTCATATATGGTTATAAAATATTACTTTTTTTAACAAGTTTTGATACAATTGCGTGAATCTTGAGATAATCAAATGGTAAAAGACTTGAATTTTCAGAAAACTTCGGGTTTTCCACGGAGAAACCCATTCATTGAATTATATTAGACAGTTTGTTCGCAACTTAGTTATCCTTTGAAGCGCTAACCTGGTTGTTTCATGTTTATGAAGTTGTGACAGTGACATTTAGATCTTTTGGATGGGTTTTTCTTGTAAATCTTGAAGTATGCATACATGATAAATCAGGTTTGCTACATTATATGGTTAGTTTCTCGGAGAAACTCAGGTTTTATCATGGAAATTCTTGTGTACAGTTAGATAGTGCATCACTCTTCACTGGACCAACGGGAACATGCTATAAGAGTGATAAATACTAACTTTGGGCCCAAATCTTAAAAATGCCAAATTAACTGTCAAGTTCTCACCGACCAAATACATGAATTTGATGCTGCATCATATGTGGACAAGAATTTTCCTCTATTACAAGCATGCAATGTAACTTGCCAAGTTGATTCTAATATGCCATATTCACGTTCCAAGATTTGAGCAGATACTTTTTAGAAAAAGTAGCCACCAGAGTTATGAGATTTCAAAGGAGCAATATAACCGGTGCACTTTGAAGCTTCAAAAACTTAAAAACACAACCACTGTAAAATCTCCTCTTGGCTAAGACAATGATGTTTAATATAATACAGCTGGATAGTTCTCCGATATTCTGAAAGAAAATAAACATTACTAAAGGCTCCATGACATCGGTGTATATTTCTTGCTGACCAATACATGGGTTTGTATGCGTACTCAAGGCTGGCTATTTGGCAATTTGCTTCGAACTGAGTGCTCCGGTTTGTGATCACATTCGAAGTCTAGATGAACAAATGCCCGCTCAACTTCTGGAACTCTCTCAATCTTCATCTGTAGGGCCTCTCCAATGGCATGCGCTTCTTTCAAGGGTAAATCCTCTGGCAGTTCAATGTCAACCTGTTTCAAATTGAATCCAAATGATGAGGTAGAGCACCCTTATCTTTGTCATGGCAGGCTATACGTATTATCCTCACACCCGACTCCTCAGGAGGCACTAGTTTCATAATACTTTAAACTAGATTTAATTATTAACACGAGATTTTTAAGTAGATTTAGTGTACCTGGTAAACAGATAGACCGAGTCTTGTAGAATGTGACATAATTTTTCAGTGAATAACGAGTTTAAATGACTATTCTTCAATAACATAAGTAATTTACCTCGAAATATCTCCATTAACAGGGGCAGAGCTACTATCGGGGCCAGGCCATGTCCTTCTCACAATAGGAGAAAGTATGTTCTACCCTATGAACTATGGTGTAATTACAAAATTAATACACAAATTTTAGACTGTAACAAAACACCCCATAAACTTTAATAAAACACACCCCTAAACACTAGACACTACTTTTTTTAAGAGTGTTTTATTACATTTTAAAGTTTATGATGTTGATTTGTTGCATTTTAAAATTCATTTATTAAACTAATTTTTTAATCAGGCCATAGTTTATGTCTCCCTCATAATATACAAAAAAAAATTTATTTAGCATATGTGCACTTTATAAAAATTCTAACTATTTTTTTCCAAAGGCCTTTGAAAGTTCTTTAGTTGGGCCCTTCAAGAATTTGATGCTAGCTCCTTCTAACTTTTCCCTTCATTTTAGAATTTCTTCAAGCTCAATTTCACAAGGCACCGGTTATGTCTCAAATTAGATCCCTTATATTTATGCATTTATGCATTCAGAGAGATAATGATACAAAAAGGGCAAATGTGCATATGAAGTCCACTTTTTTTCACATTTATTTCTTTTTCTTTCTATCTTTTTCCAAATACACTATCCAAATACACTATATACATTCAATATGTGAATGCAAAGAATCCAAATTGGTTATATCTTGGGTTGTATTGGCCTTTGAATTGCTTTTATTATTACCAGTTCCACAACTTCCACCAAGAACCCAAAAGGAGTTGAAGTATTATTGGGATAACCTATAAGGCGTGATAATGCCATATTGGACGAACTGCATAGATAAAGAGGAAATTGGTAGGGGCTGCCATATACAACGCATTATGAAGGCTTTTGAAAGAATGAGTCAGACAACAAAATAAAAAATAAAGATAAAATAGAGCCTCTGTGGCTTTAATTTTTAAACACAATTTTGAAAAAATAATAAATAAAAAGATTGTTTGAATATTTTTTAAAAAAATAATTTTAAAAATTAAAAAACCAGAAAATGCGTTTGGTTAATTTGATTTTGAAGCAATTTTTTCAAGAAAAAAAAATCATTTGATACACATTTGACATATATGTGAGCAATGTCATGAGTGGATGTGCGCACATGTGCAATGTTATGTGTGTGCATGTACGCAGTGTGATATTGTGTGCGCCGTGTCATGTTATGTTTGTATGCACAAGCGCGTTCTCAAATATGATATCGTGTGCGCTTTCGAGCGTGGGTGATAGAAACACAAACATTTTGCACGTACGATATCGTGCTGTGTTGTGTGTGTGCATATGTTGTGTTTCCTGTGTGTGTATGCGTGTGCGCAATATCATATCATGCGTGTTTGTACGTGTGTATGTACAGTATCATATCATGTGTCTGTATTTTATATCTTTTTTAAAGCTTGAAGTGTTAATATGTCTTGTGCATTTGTGTGCATGGACGCAGTGTCCTGTTATGTGTAATTGCATGTGTAGGTTAGCATAATATCATGTGTATGTCTCAGTTTTATATTTCTTTTCAAGTTTGACATGTTAACATGTCTTGCGTGTTGCGTATTTGTATATTGTGCACCAGAAAAAATAGTTTAGGAGGTCAAAATACATATGTACTTAACACAAATATTAAACAAAATGTAACTTTAAATATTTATTACATTGGTGTAATAATAAGATTTATTAAAATTACCTGTGACATATAATAATAAAAAAAATTAGAAAAACATAATAAAAACAAAAGACTTCAAAATATTTGAAAAGGGGCATGTTAGAAATTTTGGGAAAAAAAAAAAAATACTATGTATATAGTAGGTATAAACCTTTTTTTAGCCCCTAAATTAAAAGACCTAGGTCCGTCCTTGATGTTGTGTGTGTACCATTATATATATATATATATATATATATATATATTTAAGATTGACACATCCCCGTGTCTATATCGCGTTACATGTTCATTGTATGTACAATGTCATATGGTGTGCTTCATTCATAAACCAAGTAGCAGGTACAAATTATCGATTATTTTATAAGTATACTAATATAAAAATTTAAAAAATATAACGTTATTCAGATTATATAAATAATATGAAAGCGAATGGTTATTTTATATTTATCGAATTGCCATTGATATATCTATTTAATTGCAACAACTACAAATTTGCCACCTTTAAAAGGTATTCTAAAAACAGTGTTCTCGAAAACATGTTATAGGTGTTTAGGAAATTGTTTTCAAAACATGCCATTTAAAAACAGCATTCCTAACAAGTTTTTTTTTTCATTTATTTAAAAAAAAAACCGTTTTCGAAAACACATACCAAACAGGCGCTATGTCATTACCTAATACCCCTACAAGTTTATTTTGTGTAATACGACATACCTCTACAAAATATAGAACACCAAATGTGTATGCGACATACCTCTACAAAATATAGAACACCAAATGTGTATGCGCGAACAGTGTCAACGCGCTTAACTTCAGGGTGCATTAAAGCAAGATATGTCAGCTTCTGCAAAAATTCAGGAGCTGCAGATTGTCCCACCAGTGAAACTGCATAGAAAATTATCCATAATGTATATACTACTTTGTCTACAAACAGAACTTGAAAATAACCAATTCCATGTGTTCTATCATTTCCTATAAGATCTGAAACTCGGTCGTTCTTAGCCCTCGCAAATATCACCATTCTATTTTTTCCAATACTGAAACTGACCACTATCCTGAACAATTGCACAACAAATATGAACAAAAATTGGTATTTTACTCTCTGACTCCTCTTTTGGTTTCTTTTCGCAGGGACATTTTCTAGTTTAATTTTTTCTATGGCCATGCTTATTCTATAGTTTTACTCATTGGAAGTTGGATAAAGATGAAATAGATTATTACCTGCATTTTCCATGACAGTGCCAGACCAATTTGTAATTGTGTAAATTGCAAGCAAAATAGCACCAACCGGGTCAATCCACCAGTAAAATTTATCACCAAGAACAGCCGCAAGTAATCCAACCACATTTGTCACAACATCAAAATAGTGATCCTGCATATTGGCATTTGTGAGTTGATGCAACTGTATCCTGACTAAATTCACAAAGCAGCTTATTACGAAGAGAAGGACCCATACATTTGCATAGGCTCGAACAATCTTGTTTCCCGAGCTTCTACAGTAAAACCAGAGTGCAAGTTTCACAACTGTAGCAAATATCATAATAGAGTACATCCATGCCAGCTGATCAGAAGACATCTTTTCAGGAGGCTTAACTTCTATTAATTGTTCTGCAGCTTGGATTAACACCTGAAAGCCTGTAGCAAAATGGTGAAAAGATGTAATATTTCTATCTCCTCTCCCAAAATGAGTCTTTGCCTCTTGAAACGTTTTTTATTGAAGAAGTGAGGATCCAGAATATATGATATTTTTCTTGACCCAAAGTGAAAAAAAAAAAAACCAAATACAAAAACAAAAACTTGATTCACACTATGAGAATAAGTTTGTAAGGTACCACAATAGCAATTTGTAAGAAACTGAATTTAAGCCAAATCATACAAGATTCAGGAAACATTTGCATAGATAGATATGACACGGGTCAGTCAATTATCTAGTACTTGATTAACAAAATTAGGTCCAAGTTCTCCGAATCCAGCATGATGGAAAGCTGTAATCTGTCATTTCTTTGTACAAAAAAACACTTCTTTGTTAAGATAAAACTTGGGGCTGAGGTTAGACAGAGGGCCAGCAGCATTATTCCTCATACATGAATATTTACATTACTCTAAGGCTGAACGTCGTCCTTGAATATAACAAATTCAAGAGCCTGCTTATTAGAAGTTTCATTCAATATTTGGTACAAAAGGATGTGAACTTTTTTTTTTTTTTTTTTAACTAGCAAACTTTAGCACTTTCAGCTAGTCAGAATATATAGGCAACAAAAATAGCTTATAAATTTGAGGCATGTAATGATCCTAATGATGGGTTTGCATTAAATAGAAAGTACAGTTGTACATTCAAAGTGAAACTTAATTAACAGCAAGAACAGGTTTTGTATAAGAAGGAACTCCACCATTGCCATCTGTATTAGCTATCTGCCAACTAAAAGTAAAAAAGACAAAAGGAATTTTGACATATGGTTATATTTTTGAAATGAAATTGTGTTTGCTGCTTGCGCCTTCTAAAGGAAGAAACGCTTTTTAATTAATGACTTTGAGTAAGAAACAACAAATAAGCAATATGGAAGCTAGGAATAGGTTAAGGTTAGTTTTACGCACCAAGTGTTGCCATGACAGCCGCAAAGATAATTATGCCCACTGGCTGCACCCTCAACTTTCCTATCGGGTATTTGTAAATATTTATGTTCTTCATTGAGAGATGAGTGAACCAGAGTATTCCACCAGCCATAAGATCAAGCAGAGAATCTAGTGTTGATGCTGCAATTGCTATTGACCCACTCCTTATCGTCGCATAAATCTAGATATGGATATACATACTGTTATTAAACTGCTGAAGCATCAAGAATTATAAAACATCAACAAATATGAAAGGAGCTTATGGTGAAACAAGTTCAAGTGGTCAAAAGTCTGGAGCTGCTTCCCCAGAGATTTAATCAGTTTGAAGAAAATCCTATTAAGACATGATTAATGAATAATTACTAATGGAACCTGAACTCAGTGGCTACTTCAAAGCCTACTAAAAACAGGCCTTCTAGCGAGAACAGCCCCTTTAAGTTTTGTTCATAAATGGAAGTATTGAAAGATATATTGAAATATCACCTTTAATGCCAATAAAACTATATTTGCATAGTTAGAGATCTTCATTGCCTTTTCATGTTGAGCCTGTTCCTCATTGTCTTCCTTCTCTATGCAGTCCGACATCACTATGGAGTCAACTTCTTCAAATGACTTCAGAGTAGTAAATTGTCTTTCATAGTACTCCTTCTCCCCTATAAAATTGGAAAATGTCAGTTCTAAGAAAAACAAGGATAATCTGTGCTTTAATGTACACAGCATGGTTCTGCAACAGAATAAAGTTGTGAATTATATAACATTCATCCAATGGACAACTTTAAAAGTGGTTCATGTATATGTATATATGAATAAAGAGTGAGATACATATTCATTGGTACATCCAATTAACATGGTTTATGTACATGTATTTATGAATAAAGAGTAGGATGCATATCTATTGATTCATCCAATGAACAAAGAGTTGAATACACCTCTCTATATTGAATGAACCAAGGGATAAATGCACCTCTTTATATCCATTGAATAAATGATAGAATGAACCTCTTTTTAATATAGACTTTTGATATGAAATGTAACTCCAAAGGTTAAAGACACAAGAATTATAAAAATATAAAAAGGCTCCCATATTGAGTATAAATAGTCTACCATATCACTTTATAAAGTATGGTTGAGAGAAGTGTTTTACAAGCATAAAAGTACTATCTTCAAGTTATAGGAGGGTTAGAGAATTCCTTAATATTACTAACCAAGAAATTCACTAGGGCTAAACTGTATTTTAGAAAAATATTGTCATCAATCCTTTAATAACTTCGTGTGTGGAGACAAATATCTCTATTATAAAAAAATAAAAAAAAAGACACAGTCACGCTTGAAGTAACCTATCTTACAGTGATCTACATTGTTTTTTAACACCAAGAATATATAGATTAAAATATATGACAGAAAAAATAAAGAGGAAATCGCAACAATATCGTGGAAACTATGTGAAAGATCTGTAGGCTGAAAAATTCAGTGACAGGATTAAGTAACTACACTAGGAATGAATGCTCACTCTTTTCTTCTGGATATCATCACTCCGATGTTTATTTCAACAATCTTTCCTAATATCGTGACTGTATTAATGGCTTCGGGCTTCCCGAGAAAACGAAGATATGTGGGAGAAAAAGGCAACCCAACTCTTTTTTCCAGTTCCAAATGATGATACAAATAAATCCAAAAAATAAAAAAAATAAAAAGTAGAAAAGCGCATGGAGATTGATAACGGTTGACAATAAGAGCAACAGACAAAGATGAAACACATAAATAAACTCAATCAACCATACATTGAAATCAGGAAGCAAAAATGAAAAGAGCCCAGATTAAGCTTGGTCTGTGAGGAATATCTGTACTTTGGAAAGAAAATTTTCATTACGCATTCCCCGAAATTCCTTATTTTCTGAGCCACCAAACAGACACAGGGAGGCATAGAGAATGAAAAGAAAGAATTAAACCTTTGCCTAAGCCTGCGGTTCTGGAGAAATCAACGTCGAAGGACTCAGAGTCGATGCCAGAGCGGACTTTTTCGGGCAGCTTCGACACAAATTCAGTCCTCAAAGTATTGACCGAGTTCCGGCGACCGAGCCGCACGCGCCTCCCGCCACCACCGTGAGCCCTCGGGCTCCGCCCACCCTTCCGCAGTAGCGGCGACTTAGGATCGGAATCCGAATTCCCGTCCATCAATCAAACCACGACACCACACGAAAGCTTGTTAGTAGTATCAGCCACGGACATACCATTCTATGTGTATGGAAGATTCTGGTTATCTTACTGCAAACTTTGTCCTTAATATGTAAATAATAATAAACAATCACGGAGATAGTAAGTTGTTTTTTTCTCGGAATAGAATTTTTTATATTTAATTTAATTTCACACATTTCAAGGTTTTTTTTTTGGGGCCTTTTTAGCTTCTAGAACATCTGAAAGCCGGGGGACTTTTGTAAGCCTGTCATCCTTTTAGGCAAAAGCGTTTCTCGTTTGCTTGGCATTTGGTTTGGTGGCACGTAGAAATAGTTGTCAAAGTACTAATTTGGACCTTAAAATTGATTTATGGCTAACATAAAAGAAATACAACTCAACTCTTGCATATTTATAAACGACATATTTTAATTATAATTAATTTAATAAAATAAGATTTAAAGGAGTTGTGGTATGAAGAGGTAATATTTTTATGGATTAGACTTAAGTGTATTATAATATATTTTTATTATTAAAATTTTTAATTAAAGTATGATAAATATATAATTATTCAATAATATCACAACAAGTTTATAAATTAATCAAAAAATTATATAATTATTTATAAAAATTATATATTTATTATAATATTATTAAATAACTATATACTTATCATATTTTAATTGAAAATTTTTATAGAAAAAATATAAAAAATTATATGTTTTTTTAATTTATTAATTTAGGTTTGATATTTTTAATCCAAAAAGTACTCAAACAACAAAATTTTAAAAAAAGTTTAAAATATCCCTAATTGTAATATAAAAGAATTTATAAAATTTAAGTATAATAAATCATCCTTAGGACTTGTTTTCATTGTATGCAATATTTACTATATTATTGTAACTATGATTCAATAATTTTTATATTTTTTTTAAATTAGAATATGATCATTATTTTTCATTTATTTTATTTTTTTTTCATTTCTATTTTTATATCTCACATTCTGTATACTACCATGCGTAAAAAATAGTGTTTTTGAATTTGAATGCTTCTTTAGTAAATACAAAGCATTGAAACTGCATCGTTGAAGATTTCCATTCTTCTCTTAGATGATTTACAGCAAGCGTTTGAAAAACTGGAATCTAGAAATTCAAGGTACGTGTTTTAAGATAAAAATTCAAAACATTTATAACGCTTAGACCACTGTTAATTCATCATGTTTTTTTACACTTTTTTTTTCTTGTCTTTGATGAGATAAATTATATTTATACAAATTATTGGAAACTTTCAATATCCTCAATTTTTCTCATTTTAAAAATTAGAAATAATAAATCATGAGTAATTCTTAGTTTTAATTTAGTTTTATAATAATACAAATGACGTCAATGGATCCAGTGGTACTAACTTTCAAATTGACGTACCTGTGTAACCAATATGACAATAATTAAATTCACGTCTTTTTCTTTGACCTTTAAAACTTATGCCTATCTGTTCGTTCAATAATTAAACGTACAAAGATGACAATAGCCATTATTTTGTGACAACTATATGAATGCTCGGACAAATATCTAGAGCAGACAGAAGTAATTGTTTAAAAAAAAAATTACAACTCACCCTTAACTTAAAAATATTTATATTAAAATTAAAATTATTTAAAAATTAAAAAATCTCTGAATTTAATAAATAATTTATAGTCTTTTGTTATAATTTTCCCAATCATTTAACAGGCAAGAAGTTTGGGTATATTTATTTTGCATTAATTTATTATATATTTTTTTATTTTTAATCTCATTTTAAATACTAATTTTATTAATTAAATTATTGAAAATTGATAACATACCAATATATATGAATTTACTATCATTATAACATGCTAAAGTGAATTATACATTGTGTATATAGATATTATATTACTTAATCTTATAACTTTAGGTCATAAGGCACATTGTTTCTATTTTTTTAATCCCTAAACTTCAATTATTGTCTTCTCGAGCAAATACTCTTATTTAAGGCTAAAATTCAGAACTAATAAAAGTTTTCAATTTAGAATTGAGTTTGAAATGCACACATGTAATAATACCTTATCAATTTATGTTAATTTAATTAATAAAATTAGCATTTAAGATAATATTAAAAAATTTAACAAATATATAGAATAAAATTAATACAAAATAAATATTTAAGATAAAATTAATAGTGATTATAAACTTTTAGGATGAAACATATATCTATTTAATATTGTTTGTGTTTTTTGGATCAAGGATCAACTATAAAATAAATGTAACCTTGACGTAAAATTGGATTTAAAAAATTAACTTTCAATCCCTGTTTTTAAGTCAGCAAGAGAGACGGGACATAATTCTCCTAAAAGATCCTCTTAAGTCTTAAACATAATCAATGTTAGGATAAAGTAATCAACAGTGTATCAAGATCAAGAATATGTAATTTATAGATAAAAAAATAGATATTAAATTAAATTGCATAAATGGTACGTGCTTTGGAACTTACAACAAAAGAGTTTTGAAAGAAACTAAATACAATTTACTTGAAATTAGATTAAAAATTGTAAGTGAAGCATGTAAATAAAAGTTATAAATAAAGTTGATAAAAGATTGAATTAAAAAAATTATTGAAAAAAGGTTTTTTAAAAGATTTCTATGTGCTGTTCATGGTAACTCTTACTTTTAATATATAGCTTCTTTTGTTTTTATATATTCTCCATTAAGCCACATCCCAATTTTCCTTGCCATGCTTGAGTAGAAGTGGAATAGTTTCTTTTAATTGCTCCTAAAAGTTGTTATTACGTCAAGTTTTTACCTTTTTTTTATAATTATTTTGCTACTTGTAACGTGAGTCCTTAATTGGTTATAAAAATTTGATTGATTAAGAAATTTTGACTAATACCTAATCCTTAACTAAAACTATGGGCTATTTTTCCTGGGTCTTTTATTGAATTTCATTCAATTATCTCTAATTATAGGCCAAAAAATTGGCTAATTTGATAGGTTCAGCTAAAATGAAAAAAAAAGATATAATTCTAAAAAAAATTCAA
Source organism: Erythrophleum fordii (assembly GCA_032878935.1). Classification (NCBI taxonomy): domain Eukaryota; kingdom Viridiplantae; phylum Streptophyta; class Magnoliopsida; order Fabales; family Fabaceae; genus Erythrophleum; species Erythrophleum fordii. The sequence continues at coordinate 38,077,279 of JAVQMF010000055.1, read as the reverse complement.
TAAAAATGGGTTCATTTTTAAAAGATTCATAAATGAGTCAAGATCAAGTTTTGTTTCAAGTTTGATCCATTGCAATAATTTTATAAATATTATTAATCAATAATATTTTTTTAATTATTTTTCACCTCACCTTTAAAAGATACTTTAGCAGTTTTACTTACTGTCCGGTGTGAAGTGTCCACAATTATTCATCATTAAAAAGGTGAGTCAAATGCTCAAACATATATATTTCAGTGTCCAAAATAAAATATTCTCGAAATTGCTTGCTTCCATCGGACAGTTCTCAACTTTTCATAGGATACTTCTTTCTAAATCATTATTACAAACTTTAACATCATCCCAAATTTCTTTTTTTTTTTTTTTTAACTCTAGACTTATGCTAGCTGAGCTGAGCTTAGACTTAAATTACAAGCAACAGTGGATTCAATTTATATATATTTTTTCACAAGTTCAGCTCGTTTGTAAGCAAGTCCATCTTATGATTATGTTTAGTCACTACTCATTGACAATAATTTTATGATTTTTAATACTAATAAATATATATTTGTGCTAAATGTAACTTTTTAAAATACTCAAATTAAAAAGACAGATAACCTTCATGGAATTCTTATTTATTATCGTTAGTCAACGAGCGTCCAAGGCCAACATCATGCTCTCGGGTTTGGTAAATTTTGGTTTAACAAATGCAAACGACTCAATCTGCCGTAGCTATTACTGATAAACAATAATATATCATAGAGAGAGTGGATCTTAGACAATTAACGCTTGATGTTACGTATACCTACTGAAAATAACCTCAAAGACTTCTTCATGGAAGTGTGTTTTGATTACTTGAATTTAAATTTTGAAGAACACTTTTCGTGGGGTTGGTATAGCGGTGAAATTTGGTGCCAGATTTGTGCTTATAAGTTATGCCTCACTGTTTTCCTTGTAGAGTTGCTTTCAATTTGAAGTAGTTTTCACCAGTCAACCTTCATTTTTCTTCGAAACTATGAACCACATACTTTGATTTTTATCATTTGACAATAATATTGCAAGTGTAATATTTGATAATTAATTCATTCAAGTTTCTAACTACAAATTAAATAACCCATTCCAACTAAAAGGCTTGCGATTTTATGAACTCTAATTAAAAATGAAATTACTTGAATAGGGAAATTTTATCTATAAACACACTTATTGAATTAAATTCCACTAGTTTATTCTAACTCAATTTATCATGTCCTCTTGATCTTTTTTATTTACACAAGGAAAATAATCTTTCAACTTTCAGGTAATAGCAACATTTCTAATTTATTAATTGATTTTCCTCCCAAAATGTCTCAAATTAACCTAATTCTAATTTCCCTTGACGAGTCCTCTCGGATGTAACTAAGTTCTATTATGCATAAGATGCGTTATGTGCTTCGAGTTTTGTGTATAACGCAATCTCTCAAAAGTTTTAGACATGCAGTGCTAAGTAAATTAGAGATAATGTTCAGTTCTTTTACTGTTGATCCGTAAGAATATTTTAAGCAAGTTTACACATAAATCAGGCCTACATTTTTTGTTTTGGGGAATGTGCCAGCAAATGCTCTCCATATCAGAGAGCATCTATTGGAAAGAGAGACGAGAGATAAGACTCAATGTCTCTCTTTCTCTCTCTCACATAACTTTTTTTGATATAAAAAATTATTTAAATTTCTCAAATGATTAGAGAACCAATAACAAATTTTAAATAAAATAAAAAATATTGAATTCAACTAGTTGAAATAAAGAATGCATTTCCTCATCTATTAGGTCAACCCAAGAGAGTTTTACAATAGGACAAGTAAATTTAAAATCTAACTATAAAAAAATCAATTAAAAAAATCACATTAAAAATAGAAATTAAAGTGAATATATATAATTTCTGGTATATATTATGCATAAAAGAAGTTGTCAACCATATCAAACCAATCATGCTTGATCAAAGGCAAAACTTCCTTGAGAAACATTAGATTAACACAATAATTCCAAACACAAATTTATACAAATAATAGTATTATAGATTACTTGCCGTCCTTCTGGATTGGAGTTATTGTTATATTTCCTTTGTTTTCTCTCAATGACTTAATTTATACAGAATTATTTCACACACACCCAAAAAAAAAAAATACAGAACTATTTTTTATTTTTGCCACTTGTGCATCTGCATAAGTTATACATAATTTTAAATTTAATTTAATTTTGCAATATTTACAAATTTTTTGATATAAAAAATTAAATAAAAATGTATGCAATAAAATATCCTATATTTGTTAACTTGTGAATATAAAACGAACATTGATTTAATTTACTTGGGCAATTATAATTGATGGTTGTTAAAACAATTATCCACTATGCAAGAAACGTATAATTGTTGTCCCCAAGGGCAGGGTTCTTGGATCAAATTAGTGTACTTATAAAAATGAATTTTTTTACCTATTAATCCTATTTTAAAAACGCATTATTCGTATCAATGCAACATATTTAATATATTTAAGACTCTCTTTGGTTTGCTATGCTACAAATATATATTTTTTATATAACTTATATAATATCTATCATATCTTTGTAATTATTACTTTATTTATTAAATTTTTATTTTAACTCTCAAATCATTTTTTCAAAGATATAAATAAAAAATTTATTTTTTATCTAATCTATTCTTACCTATCTGCTTCCTATATTCTTTTCATCTTTACGTCCTCCGATCAAATGGCCAAGTGTCGGTCCCAAAATTTATAACATAAATAGTTAAGTTAAAAAACGCATCATATTAATCTCTAGACTAATCTCTTTTAGGGTTGATTTAAGCAACCTTTATATTTATGTGAAGATAGGGCCTAAAGTTGCTGACTTGGATGAGAAATATGGATTTCCAGGATATCCATGATCACGAGGCCATCTTTAGGCCTTGGATCTCTCTTTTTTTTTTTTTTTCTTATAAAGATATCTATGTGTTCAAAATTGAGCCCAAAGACGAACCAGAAGCCAGTTGCAGATGTTGGAAAGACTAACAAGTTGGCAGCCACCAGATTCAGGTATGGGTTATGGTGAATGTAGATGGTTCCATCTATAGCAATGGAGCCGCCTCTTGCGGGGGCCTTATAAGGGATGAAACAGACGATAAGGATTTGGGAGTAATCTTGGCTTTTGTTCAATAACTATGGCGGAGCTGTGGGGTTTATTGCTGGGCCTTAAATTTGCTTGGGAACACAATTACAAAAAGGTAAATTGCTCAAGCTGACACTCTAGTAGCTATCTCGCTGTGAAGAATGACCGTGATATTCAATCTAATTTCAAAAATGAATAATTCCACCCATCGACTATAGGATATGGTGCTTCTTCATGTTTATTGAGAGGCAAGTGGTAGACTGGCTTGCGAATTTTGTTCCCTTTCTCTCACATGATTATCAGAGATTCTTAAATCCTCCTTTTGGTTGTAATGCTTGTTTGTTTTCAAATTTTCCGGGCGTGGTCTTCTCACGCTTGATTAGTTGATAATTCTTTGTTTGTTTAGGGCGTTCGCCCCTTCGCTTATTCAAAAAAATTGAGCCAAAAATAGGAGAAAAAAATCATGAACAAAGCAACAAATTTTCATTTCAAAACTCATCACGTAAATACCGGATTCAAACAATATTTTAGAGGTGAATTATTAACGTTATTAGGAACATATTGGAATCAGTTTTGTGAGATAAAGCTTACTGCTCAGAGACACGACACATCTTGCATACAATAGCAACCATATGGCACGTGTAACGCAGAGTACATCATATCAAATCATAACCTCATTGTCACCTGAAAGAGAATAGTTCAAACAAAGTTCGATGATGTTTTAATGAGTCTTATCCCTGTAGTTAGGACAGGTTGTCATTTCTCTCACTCAAACTAGCTTGAATTGTAATAGAACTCAATAATTAACCACTTTTGACTAATTAACTACCTTTATTTATTATGTAGAACAAATTTAATAATTAATTACATAAATTCAATAGTTAAACACTGCATGCTATCCAGTTTGCATGTGATAGAATAGAACAGGCAAATCTAGGTAAGTCGCACTTCACTATAATTGCCCTGGATTTGTAAAAACACAGTTCAACTCTAGCACTAAAATGCAGGAACATTTTGTCGTCGTGGAAGGTGCAGTGTCAGTAGTACCTATCTTCATGAGGCTGCATCCACACAAAAGCAAAGATGAAACCTGATCAGCTCTAACAATATTACCCAGTGACTGATATTATCAAAATTTGTAATATGAGAATGTAACTACTCACATCATATGCAGCAAGAGATCTGCAATACTGAGTATTTGTGAGCACCGTACTTGTAGAACCACACTCACTTTCTATGAGTGAAACAGTGGACCTGTCAAGCTTGATTGAGCATGGATATTGGTAGTCTTGAGCAGTAGCACCCACATGTGAAGATGACCTTCGCATCTTCAGTATTGGCTTCTGGACAGTATTTCTTGCTTCCATTGAAGCTCTTGGGCGGCTTAATTGCCTCTCCAAGGAATCTGGTGGCCTTTGCTTGGGTGCACTGTGTGATCGGAATTTGGCCCTTGACGATTCTGTGTTGGCCATGTAATTTGGGACTGATGGGTAGTGAGAGGTCACAGGGGAAGTAAAAGGAAGCTTTGTATCATCAGGTTTTGATGCAGGGCTGCTCTGTGCTGATGGGGCTGGAGATACCTTGTAATTTTCTTTTGAGTATGAGCCATGGAGGGGATAATATGTGCAGAATCTATGCGCAGAACCATCTTGTTGAGTGTAATTTATGTTGCTGTTTCTGCTTCTACAGTTACCTTTTGATTCAGAAACATCCATCTCCACAATTTTGATGTTCTCTTCCAATCCTCTGTCAATTTCCTAGATACACAAAAACCAGATTTAATCCTCTAAAGAGTTTTCTGTTTTCAATATTGCCATCATTTTAAACCCATTAATGCATAAATTAATAGAAATGTTGATGTGACTTAATTTGAATTTGATATAACGATTAAGTGTTCATTGTCAATGAAATATGTCATGACGAAATACTATGTCACTCGGAATAGTTACATTATTACGGCATATTCAATAGCTATTAGGCAAACCACTTTTATGTTAAGGGCATGTCACTTATTTCTATTAACTATCTATGGTTTAATTTGAGAACAATATTAAACATGAAATATTATTTGAAAAGTTGAAATAAAACTTTCAAATTTTGTAAAACCAAATTAAGATAAGATTTCATATTCGATGACAAAAGTGTCAATTCTCTCTTGTTATATCTTGTACTTGCAAAGAATCCAGTACAGTAACAGAAGTTTTTTTTTCTTGACATGAGTTGATAGTTCCACCAAGGTTATCTTCATTACATTTTGTGGCTTAATCGCACACATCACCAATTGATTCGAGATGCAATTTATCAATTTTTGTCACTGTAGATTCTTGTTCATCAGATTCAAAAGACAGAGAAGAGAAACATTAGATTTCCGTTCATCAGATAATTTTCTATTAGACTGAATTTGAGGATGATTGGAACTAGATTTGGAACTCACATCATACACATGCCTTATTGAGCTGTCCTGAGTTGAATGTCTTTGATTAGACTTTCCTTCTGATGCCATTCGGATCCTCTGCGCACAAGCTCTGGCTTGTGCTGTCAACAAAGCCTGCATGCATCTTAGAGTAGTCGTAGCCTGTTTTCTCACTAACTGTCCCCTTACCAGTGCCTGCAACTTCACTATTCCTCTTAGAGCACTCAATGCTTTTCTTGCCTGTTACACATTCATCTCAGAAATCACGGCATGATGACAAGACATACAGTGTTTAAATGCAATTTAAAATGCTGCATCGTATCTGATTTGAGAGTCGGATACATCCGTTCGTCAAATATAGGTGCTCAGTAGAAAATGACATACCAAATAAGACCGAAAAACAGATTGAATTTTAATGGCAGCAGCCTCTTCAATGGTTGGAGCTATCCTATTGGGAGTGATAGTCAAGTGCTTCTTCTGCAAATTCTGATCAGCAACTGTGGCAGCTGGTGGGAGTGTCGGTGGGGTAGTGACATTTGTTTCTGCAGAATTGAATTGCTTGGAAGCTGATGGTCTACGGAAACTCCATCTTCGTTTCTCTTTGGGGGCTGGAATAGTTGGATTTTCAGTGGCATTTGAAGAATTCTGAATTGCTCCATATTTTCGCTTGTCTTTGTCCTTGTGTTTCTTCCCCGACGTCAACAAGTTTCTAAGCCATTTGCTCGTCTTCCCCATCCCACTCAAGCACTTTGTATGAACTTGGAAGAAAGCAACAACAAAATATAATGCAGATCTGTTCTTTCTTGTCTATATAGGTTATATTTCTATACCGTGATATATTGGTCTACTTAATAGAAATAGCTTAGTGTTTATTTACAGTCTCTCTCTCTCTCTATACATACATATATATATATATATATATATATATATATATATATATATATTTTACTAACTACCATTTCCAGAGGATGTTTTGGTGCTTGTGCCGCAGAAGTGATTATTGCAGAGTGCATATTAGGAAGGAAAGGCCTATTGTACAAATAGAAGAAGAAAGGAAGCTTCCCCGTATGAGCCACTTGCCACATGTGTCCCCAGCTCTCTTGTTTGGTTGTGATCGAAGGGTGTTATAGTAATTTCAGTTGTTTAACATGGGATGGCGTAGATCAGAAACCATGTGAAAATATGTGATCAAGCACATGTAGCATTCGTGTAAAAGACTCATTTGGGTTGGATAGTCGTCCAGCAGAGGCTCCAATTTAAGGTTATCTACCTCGAAAAATAGGCACTTTGAGTCCGTTGCATGCAGGGGATGCCAAAGTCTTAAAGAGTGGTATAGATTATCTAATGAGATATTTAAATAAAATAATTTTTTCACTTCAACAATCAATTTTTGAACACAGAGTTTTTCACTTCATTTAAATGACTTCTTATTTGCTTGCACAACATCTCTTGTTAAACTCCTTTTAAGAAGATTCACTTATAAATATTTGAATAAAGTCATGTGGTAGAACACGGGCTGACATTATCAATGATATTTGAGCCTTTAAATTGAGTGGAATATATTAAGTTTATGCCTTTTATTTATATAAATTTATAAATTGTTGATACTTTAAAAGCAAAATTATATCATGTTCAACACATGTATAATATTTTTATCAATTACAATGTAATATTTTAAATTATATTAACACCTTATACATTTTATCAGGCCTTGTATTTATGTTAATATTAGCATTTTTTGGCTTATATCCAATTAATTCAACCTTCTTTCCATACACGGCCTTCTAAATCATCAAATATTTTATTTACATTTCCTACAATAACTACGGCTAGGTGGGCCTAAGGGCTTTTGTGTGCTAATTGTCCACGCAAAAATTGATGCTAAATTATGCACATTCTTCACCATTAAACCACTTTCTAATCGCTTTGATATAAAAAAAATTCTACTAGGATTAACATCCCTATTGAGTAATAATTTATATCCTTCACAAAGAAAAATAATATTTTAAAAATTAGATTGATTAATCAACTAGTAGAAGAATTAGTTTATAATTTACTAGTTTGATCGTAATTTAAACCAATAATATATATATATATATATAATTTTATAAGTTAAAAATATAATACAATAAATAATTTTATATATTAAAAATATATAGTGATACATTACTATATGGGCTTTAATAGTTTTTTAGCATCTTTTTATTTTTTTGTTTTGCTTGGTTTTTATTTTTCTTGAACTTTTTGACCAAAACAATGACGGTGTTTGATTAGTTCAGTGTTTTAGTAAATCAATTTTTAATGATTTATCTGATTTTTTATTTATTTTTTGACAGACTAATTTTAAGGGCCAATCAAACTAGTCCTTTAACCAATTTACTGTTTTATAAATCTGATTTTTTATTCTATGAGAAAAAGAGAATGTTTAAGTTGTAATGATTAAATCTTTCCCTTGTAGAAATTGAAAGGAAAAAGAAATGAAAATTCAAAGACATTTTAGTCCCTACATCAATGTAACAATAAGTGAATGAAAATTATAAGAAATGCTCAATATATAAAATCCACTCACATAATCTACACAAACGAATGGGCTGACAAGGAGAACCAGTTTGTCGAACTTGAGTGATTATTTATACATGAACATTAAATGATTGTACTGAAACGAATGGCGAGTTAATATAACTAGGCCCCATCTTACCCATTATAGACTTGTGAGTTGTATATTTAAAAAGAAAAAAATCACAAACAAATTAAACAATTATAGTTGGCAGTCACATGGTATGTTTATATGCTTCCAAATTGACCATGTGTTTTGAAGGAACACCTTGGGATTTGGGTTAATTCCTTCTCTAGTCTTCTACTTAATTCTTTCATCATCAGTTAATTAGTTAATAACATCAAGAAAATTCCTCCTTTATATCCGTATTACCCATATTTGTTGTCTTACGTGGAAAGAAATAAAAAAAAATAGATATTAACCCAAGTTCACTGCTTAGTTTTTCAATTATTGAATAGAAAAAAACTTATATATAATTTCTTATATCTTTATCATTAAATTTTTTACAGTAAAATATGATAAGTATATAATTTTATAATAATATCATGATAAGTGTATATATTTTTTGCAACCAATTGTATAGTTTTCCAAATAAACTATACAATTATCATTGTATTATTAAAGAATCATACATTAAAAATGTGATAATAAAAATATAAAAAAAATTATACCTAAATCTAATCTAATAGAATAATATTAAAAATTATTGACAATGTTATTTAAAGATATTAAAGGTTTAAAATTAAAATTAAAAATAACTTTGATTTGAATTTTCTTTTCAACTACACTTTATATAATACTATAAAAAAACTATTTTGATAAATATATGGCGTAAACATTTAAATTTTTCTACCAAATGTGATAACTTTATATGTGGTGTTATAAGACGTAAAAATGTGGTTGTGATAATGCATAATAAATAGGATTTTAGGCATTAACATGACGGATTAGGTTTAGGCTTACCGACTAGGTCCATAGTTCAAACGTGGAAGGTAATTTAGGATCAATCGCATAGTATTATGGAGGGACGTCAAATGGATTTAAGGCTTGTTCATGATAGAGAAATAAAACAAGGAAAAATGCAAGTATTGATGTAACACTGCGTACTTCAGGGAATCTGTAAAATGGTTCAAGTGGCTCTTCTCATAGGATTCAAAGGATTAAATCAATTCACGCGAGAGAGGAAATTCCTTTCAACCTTTTTGTTTGTATTTGTGTCGTACTGCTGGATCAGAGTCAGAAGCACATGCTTCATTAGTTTTCTCAAGACAGTTCCAAGCAATGAGCTTCGTACTTCAATGGGGAAATTACAAGTGCCATTATACTTATTCGTCCTTTGATGAGTTCTTTTCTAATGGGTTTTTGTTACCAAAAAGGTTCTGTTCATTCTAATGGTTGGACGTCAAAATTTTGGCATTATCTTCTAGGCCACGCCCTTTAACTGCTAACAAAAGTAATTTTGTGTCGAGTGAAGAAAGTAAGAAATCAGAGCTTCTTTTTGTGGAAAATTGTTTTTTAAAAGATAAAATAATATTCACTCAAAGTCATTTATTATTATAATTTCTTCCATATTTTTTTTAATTTAACATCTACCTTCACTCAAATCTATATATGTCTTTTTTAATAATTTGATAATAAATTGTTCCTAAAGATTTGTCAAACACAATACTATTAATAAAGGTATTTATTAAATAATTTTGTCAAACACAAATTATTTCTAATTTCTTATTGTTCTTTTTATGAAAGTTTAATTTTCAAGAAATAGTTTTAAAATAATTAACAAAAATCAATCTGTGAATCCTATCTAAAAGAATTTTTTTGAAATTAAAAAAATTATAACTCTAACGTTGAATTAAGCTAAATATTTTGACTTTGTTTGGTAAAATGAAGACCTATAATATTACATATGATAAGATTTGATATGATAGGGGTATTTTACACAATATAATTGTTGTATAACGCATAGACCGGTATAATGTTATACAGTTATGTATTTGGTGTTTAATTATATAAGATTGTATAGTGTTAAAAGAATGATTATTTTGACAAAAATAGCCCTTTACAAGTAGAAGTATATTAATAACAAAAAAAAAAGACCATCATTGACTTAATTTTCTTATTATTCTTAAATTAAATAATTTATGTTATTTTTTATTTATTTCTTTTTTTGTGAAATTATTTCTTTCACTTTTAAACAAAATCATATGTCCGAAGTACACTTGACATATTTAAATTCAAATTTATTTTTAATATTTACAAAGTCCCGCTTGAAAATAACATTCAACTTAAAGTTTCATGAACTTTTGATGCCTTTTTAACAAACACACCATGCAAAAATGATGATAAAATTCTCATGATTCATAAAATAAAAAAATCATTAAGTAGTTTAAAGTACAAATTGAAACATAAAAACCATCAATGATTTATATATATATATGACCTAAAAAGAATTTTTTTTCCTCCAAAACATTGTTCAAATAATACTGTTGACAGGTCACAGCTCATATTGCTCTTGTGCTTTTTTTTTTTTCTAATTTAAAATTTCCCTACTCTTTCTCGTGTCTCCATGTGTCTACATGGGACCTACTACCAAATTATTAAAAAGATAAATATTATTAACTAGTCTAGTTCAAATTAGTTTAACCTCTGTCTTTAAACAAGTCTTTCACAAATTAAACTCTATTCTCATATTTGAAACCCCAAAATAGACGCACTTGTTGAGGGACTTGCAGAAGGAATGTACGAACTTTATAATGCTCTCTAGGAAAGAGATCTATCTCCATCAATTCATAAGCAACATCTCTATAGTCATGGTAAAAGTCTTTTCTGCACTTGGCACTTTCAGCCATATATAGCTGCCAACCTGCTAACAGTATCAGTTATAGCTTGAACCAGATCCTTTCCAAATTCTTGTATGCTGGTTGCGTTTCGCTTGCTTTTTAACCTCCCAGTAAAGCATTGTCTCCGATATCAACCTCATGCCCATCCTTATATTATCTTCCGTTAAACCCACTGCAAATTTTCGAAGGAGGTTGATGATAACTTTGAGTCTAAAGCCTATACTTGTGTCATTTCTCCCTTAGCCAATAATACCTACCATGAAAAAACACTTCGAATTTGCTGATGACCTTAACCATTAAAAAAAAAAACCTATAATGAATTCTCAGAACCAAATGGCTGTGTTGTGTGATGAAATCAAAACCAAGGTGTGAAGCCTTTGTTAAATTTCTTCTCAATTATTGCTTTGTTATCTTTAAATTTCTGTTCTACCCGTTCTCAAAATTCAAAGAATAAAATAAAATAACGATACTCACTTGATGGAGTGAGGAGAGGGAGGATGATGCCAGTGAAGTTTGAAGGTGCCGGCGGTGAGAGAGGAGGACGATGGTCAACGAAACTTTGGCTGCAATGAAGATAGATGAAGCTGCCTTTTTGCAACATGTATTAAAATGTTGAGAGACTGTAGTGTAATTTTTAAATAAGAGACGTGTTTAATGTAATTAACTCAATATTTTATACCTACCTAACTAATTTAAGTCAATAAGAAAAACAATGAATTATAGCCCAACTTACAACCTAGATGCAATATTAGCACTTTATTAAAAACAATCACTCTTTGAATGCTGTCTTTTAATATATTAATATTAATTGAAACCTAAGTTTTGTTTTTAAAATTTATGTCACATAAAATTTGAAAAAAAAAAAAAAGAAAAAAATTCACACCCATACATACTACTAATTTAAAGAAAATACAATGACTCAAAAGTCTGAATTTCAAAAGGCCAGTCATAATTAAATAATAATTTTAACTATTAATTTTATATTTTTAGATTGTACTTTATCCTTCACAATTTTTGGTAAAGATTTAAATTAAAAAATAATTGAATTTACATCTTTACGACTGTTAGTTTATTTCTTTTATATTTGTTTCATAGTTATAGGTTTTTGCTTTTACACTGTTGTTTAGCGTTCACTTTTTGGTCAAGAGTATATGCTAATTTGTTTCTTTGAAATTAACATGTACTAAGTTTTTGGTCCAATCAAAAGAGGCCCAAATTCACTTGGGCTAGGGCTACACAAACGTTAGGCTAAGGTGTTCCATCTAATTTTACACTAGGTTTTAAATTTAAAGTTTAATACTTGGGTTTGGGTACTCAAAGTTTGTCAAATTAATTAATTAATTTATTTTAAATTTTTAATAAAAATTATAAAATAATTATAAAAAATTTTATATAAATTCTTGTAAAATCATAATTTGGTCATGAAAAAAATTAAAATTTTTATATAAATACCTAAATTTAAGTAATAAAATTGGATTAGACTAACCAATAAAATTGGTCGGACGTGAACCCATGGTCCAGCGATGAAGCAAGCAGAAATATCTACCTCATTTCTCGGAGATAAGGATTGATGACCAAATACGAAAGGACTTGCGGAAAGATGCAAGGGCCACTCAAGTTTGTGATCTGATTCTGCAGAAAAACAACTCGGACAAGTTAGGGAGAAAATCTGAGAGTGCCGTTCATGTGTTCCTCTTATTCGTCCACTTCCATTCTTGTTAATGTCTTCGACCCTGGAAAATTCACCACCGAGCTACAAAGGATTGAATTAGCTGGAACATGTAGTTATTTATTGTTTATTAGTTCCAGTAGCGTTATGTTCGTGAAATGCTCGATTAAGATTCATCTCCTTTGTTGTATTAGGCTTATCAGTATTTACTTTTTGTATTTCCAGTTCCACCTCCGAAACCGCTTCTGATTGCAACGCCCCTTGAAGCAGGAGTTTTCCCACTGTTCTTGTTCCTCCATGGCTACCTTCTATACAACTCCTTTTACTCCCAGCTTATCCACCACATCGCTTCTCATGGCTTCATTGTCATCGCTCCTCAGGTTAGTCCCCATGAAGCACTCGCACTTCAAAATCAGAGCGTATCTGATATTTGTTTGACAGATTTAATATTGCCAGAAGCGCTTTTGGGAAATTCACTTCACTAGAAAGCAGTTTTTGTTGACTAGCGAATAATTAGTTGTATGCTTTTGTAAAAATTTTAATAATCGAATCGTATATATAGAAGCCCAGATTACAGTTGAGGAAGTGGTTACTGCACTGGGAGTTAGAAACCCAGATTGAACCCATCGAGTATCAGAAACTACGTTGCGAAAAGTTGCTGCTAACAAGGCCTTTACTCTCTTTTACTCCTTTCTTATAAGGTTTTACTATGTGATTAATTTTGATACCTTTGGTATGTTTGGATGGAGGAGAAGGAAGGGAGGCGAAGGTAAATTTTTCTTTTGACATTATTTAAATCCAAATAAAATAAATGTTAAAATCAAAATTTTACTTCTACTCCCTTCTCCTCCATTTTCTTCCTTTCAAACATAAAAGAAGTATCATTATTATCTTCAATCGTGGATGCAAAAGGCCTTTTGGATTGGTTTCCTTCAAAATTTATGTGCTACAGATAAACTATCTTATCTGTTTGGAGAGTTCAACCATTGAAACACAAGGCCTTTTGCAACTTGAGGCCGCTTTTTATGACCTTTAAATTCTGTTTGTCAGTTGATTTGGCTGTGTCTGCTAATATGGTTCGTGTCGTTTATTACAGACATGGTACACAGTAACTAACAATGTATTAATAGAATGCAGAATACTTGCATTAACTTCATTTTATTTCCATACTGGACAAGTTACATTACAACAGAACCGAAAATGATGGAATGTTTAGGTACATATGGTATTTGAGATGGTAAAATCCATTAACATCCCCACTTAATCAAGTTCTTATTACTCCTTGCACAAGTAGAGTACTCTTCCACTTCTAAGAGCTATAACCCCTTCATGACAAAATATATAAGATAAAACTTAGATGCAGTTACATATATATTTGTTATTAAGTTTTTTAATTAAAATATAACAAACTTATTATTCTTAATAACATGACAAATTTATGATTTTTGCAAAAAAAAAAATTAAATTAAATTATATATTTGTTATGTTATTATTAAAAAATTATACACTTATTATATTTGAATTAACAAATCTGCTAACAAAAATATAAAGAATTACGCTAATGTTTAATACAATACATAATTATATCTTGTTTTGTGATGACAGTTATATTTGGTGGCTGGACCAGATACAAGCGATGAGATTCACTCTACAGCTGCAATAACAAATTGGCTACGTGAAGGGCTCTCAGAAGTTCTACCATCGAATGTGAAACCAAATTACAGCAAGTTAGCACTTGGAGGCCATAGTCGTGGAGGTAAAACAGCTTTTGCTGTTGCTCTTAGGAAACTAAATTCCACCACAAATCTCAAGTTCTCAGCCATAATAGGCATCGACCCAGTTGATGGAATGGACAGAGGAAAGCAAACCCCACCACCAGTGCTAACTTATATACCTCATTCTTTTGATTTTGATATGGCTGCAATGGTTATTGGTTCGGAATTTGGTGAACTCAAAAAAAACCCTTTGTTCCCTCCTTGTGCACCCAAGGGTGTGAACCATGAGGACTTCTTCAACGAATGTCCCAAACCTTCTTGGTATTTTGTTGCTGGGGATTATGGTCATCTTGACATGCTCGATGATGATACAAAGGGAATTAGGGGCAAATCTACGTATTGTCTGTGCAAGAATGGAGAGTCGAGGAAACCCATGAGAAGGTTCGTTGGTGGGGCTATAGTTGCATTCCTGAAAGCTTACCTTCTAGCTGATGACCGAGACTTAATTGCTATACGTGACAGGCACCAGAATGTACCGTTGGATCTCAAAACTATTGGGTGTTTTGTTTGAGTGAAAAGCAGAGAAGATAGGAATTATTTGCATTATTCTCACATGTCATGGTATAATTAACGAGCTTTTCTTTCTTTCGTTGTGGAGGCTTGTATATCCAATTAAGAATTTTATGGATAATATTATGCAGGTGTTCTGCACTATTTTAAATCTGCATCGAAATTAAACTTCAATCAATTGCTTACAGATTTGATAAGTGAAATTACCAATTAATCAGTAGTGGAGTTGCCTCCAAAACTAAAATATTCAAGTTTGAATTTCATTCAAAATCAAAATTAACCTAACAAAAAAAGTTTTAGTATTGGTGTTCAGAGGTGTATCCAACACCAATACGCCTTCATATGTATCCGAGGCATATCAAATAATAGATTTCAATGGAAGAGAGGGATAGAAAGAGAGAAACAGAATGATGGTAATCCATCCTTGTATATTCAAAAACTGAGATGGTCTTGGGTAGACTTCTCACCATAGAGTAAATAGAGTCAACACATCATCGATGTTATCTAAGCCTCACACGAGATATAATTCTAATATGAGGAATTTTTTAGCAATATTCTATTAAAGAAATTAATGTGTCAAATCCTTCAATGCACTATTTGGTTTGTTGAATTGTCAAGGAAAAGGAATGGAAATGTGTAATTGAATGCAATTACTTTAATTGTATTTAGTGTGATATTGAAAGGAAAATGAATGTTATCTAGTTGAATATAAGTAAGTAAAGGATTGAAAGTATTAAGGGAAAAATGACTATATTGCCCCTGTCCAAAAAAATTAACTGTTAGAAAAATATTAAAAAAAAATTGTCTCTCATTTTGTTGAAGAAACCAAATGCAGAGGTTCCATGGTGTTTTGCAGTGGTGTCATTCCTTCTCTCTTCGTCATCATCTTCCACCTTGACAATGCCAACCTTGTCGGGCTACTTGAATTTTTCTGGCCAAAAGCAAGCCAAGTTGTTGGAGAGGTCTTCTTTCTCTCAAACTCGTAATTTACCTATGCTGTGTTTGAAAATATTTTTGGAGACTCTCAAATCACAATTTGTAACTTACAAAATGCAGAAATTATATTTTGTTGTTTTGACCAAAATTACAGTTTGAAAAAGCAAAAGCTGAACCAAACATGTGCCTAGTCAATACCTAATAGAGAAAAACAACTTTGGAGATCTTACCTTCGAGATAACACGCAACATCAAAGCAATTGGTATAATTCCTTTTTCTCCCTTCTCTCTATTTCCGGATTTTTTCGTTGCCAGTGATTTTTCTATTTCATCATCCAAGGCAGGGGCAAAATGGGGATTCTATCTTTGTGGCTCCAAACATCTGTCCTCCTCATGCCCTTCACTTTGCACCATCTAAATGCATAACTGGTCATCCATTGCATCACATGGCAGCAACCGAACATGAAATTGCATGGGAATGCTTCGCTGATTCCATCATCAAGTGTGAACCATATAGTGCTTAAGCTGCTATAATTTTAAGGATGTCGGTGATAATAAAGACGGGTCCCATCTTTTTTTGTCTGACTATGAGAAACTCAATGATAATCAAACTAAATTCCCTATTTTTTCTATGAAATTAATTGAAACTACAACTGAGTTTCCTTTATCTCATCAAAAGCTGGTAGGTGACAATGTTAGTAGTTTTGAAAGATTGTGAAATCTGTTAATCAATTATTGCTCTATGCCTGAGATGTAATCTAAAAGTTATATCCTCTTTTGTTTCAATTCTTAAAATTTATTTATTTGTAGGAATTAATTTATTAAAATTCATAATTTGTTAATGTTAGTTCTTTGTTTGGATCAAATAACATTGTTGATACCCAGGTTATGGCTAGAAATAAATGAGGAGATTCAGCCCAACAATAGTGTATTATATTATTGAGAATAATGAATATAATTACAAATTTTTTTCTCCATGAACTTAGAGGAAGGGGCAAAAAAGTAATTTACAGCTGCCAGAGAATAGTAAGAAAGGGTAAGTGATGAATTTAGGAACTGCATCCTAGTTTGAATGCATCGTCTACTTTCGTATTTGTCACTGATTGAGATTTTTTTTTTTTTTTTATATTTAGATATTTGAACCATTTATTATTAGGCTTCTTAAAATGAATAAAATTACATTTGCAATATAGGTCTTACTAACATAGATTAATCTATTTTAAGCTTTTAAAAATATTATATCTATAAAAAACCCATAGCAAATATATATTTTACTTTGAATGACTAATTTAATATATACATATAGTTCTTTAACAAATTACAAAAGAAGTAATTCTTAAAAAATGAATAATTTAAATACTGAGGCATAAAAATATATATAAATTATATTTTTTTTTCTTTTAATACCTTCTGGTCCTGGACTGGATTCAGCCCTTGAGCCAAATCAACAATTAAAAGAACAGCTTCTCCAATTAATTACTTGTCCCAAAAGAAAAAAAAAAAAAAAAAAGGAAATCGCTAAATCCTAATTCCCGTTGTAGCTACAGTGGGGGGCAGGGTACCTGAATGAAGCTTCTCCTTTCCTCCTTTCAGAGTCTGTTTGGTTTAAGGGATTTGGAGAGAGGGAAGGCCCTCCCCTTGTTTAGTATAAAAAAATTAGAGAGAAAGGAAGGCAAAATACTCTATCCCCTCCTCTTCCTTCCCCTCCCTTCCAAAAGTAAGAATTTTTGAAAAAAAAAAAATATTTTATTTCATTTGATAAAATTACTCTCACTTTATTTTTATTTAAAATATAATATAAATCTTATTTTTTTAATGAAATTTAAAATAATTTTTTATAAAAATAAAAAATATTTTTTAAATAAAAATAAAAATTTATTTTTAATAATACAAAATAAAAAAAATATTTTTTATAAAAATAAAAAAAAAATTAAAAATTCTAATATCATAAAAATATAATTATTCATTTAATTTTATCTCCCTTCCCTTCCTTAATCAAACAAGATATCATTCAAATCCCTCCCCGCTCCTCCTTACCAAATCAACCGAACAAAATATCGTTCAAACCCTTCTCCCCTTAAAACCCCTCCCCTCCCCCTCCTCTCACAGCTCCTTTAAACCAAACACTCCCTCAGTTTCGGCCGCCCTCGCCGCAACAGCACCTGCCTCCATCTCCCCTCATCCAAGGACGCACGCAGGTCTCACTGTGGTGTGGTGGCCGCAAGCTTCTCTCTTCTGCGAAGCCATCTCTTCTCCCTTTCTCGTTCAAAGGTTTGAATTTTCAGCCCTAAACTTAACCTTATTCTAACAACAATCACTTCCCAACTCGATTTCTTCCCCTCATCTGTTACTCTGGAATGTTCTGATCCTTCATGTTGGAATCAAGATTGGAGAGTCAGTTGCCAAACCACATCAATCAACTCTTAATGAAGCCATGTGGTCGGTTCTTGTTTATCATGATCATAACACGTATATCTATAGTTTATGCCGTCTTCAACATTGTTTTCAGTATCGAGAATTCAATTCTTGTCTCAAGTTCAAAAGTTCATACCAAAATCGTGGAAACAAGCCGCTTACCAATTTGATGAACCAACTGTGCCTAGTGATGCATCTATGATTGGTTCTCTTCATGCGTCTCTCACAGGGTTTGTTAGACAGAGTCAGTTATCAAATGCATTCAAAGTATTTTCTCAAATCCAGAGCCATGCATCTTCTTCTGGTTCTTTCGACCTTATTTTGCATCCCATTAGCTCTCTTCTTTTATCTTGCATCAACCTTAAATCATTGCCACAGGGTAAGCAGCTTCATGCCCAGATTATTTCACTCGGTTTTGATCAACACTCCATCTTGGTTCCTAGGCTTATTACTTTTTATGCAAATGTCAATCTCTTTGCTGATGCTCACATCGTCACTGAAAACACTAGTTGTTTGGGCCCTTTACCTTGGAATTTGCTTATCTCGTCCTATGTTAGAAATGGGCTTTTTTTGGAGGCTATTTCTGCCTATAAGAAAATGATGAATAAGCAGGTTAAACCGGATAATTTCACTTATCCATCTGTTCTCAAGGCTTGTGGTGAACTGTCGGATTGTGTTACTGGCATGGAGGTTCACAAGTCTATTGAAGCTAGCTCTCTGGGGTGGAGTTTGATTGTGCACAATGCATTGGTCTCCATGTATGGTAGGTTTGGGGAAGTGGAGGTTGCCCGTCACTTGTTTAACGGTATGCCCGCTAGAGATTCTGTTTCTTGGAATACTATGATAGGTATTTATGCCTCTAGGGGTATGTGGGAGGAAGCATTTCAGCTATTTGAAAGCATGTGCAAGGCGGGTATTGAAGTGGGTATAATCACATGGAACACCATTGCTGGGGGGTGCTTGCGAACAACCAATTTCAGGAGGTCACTTCTGTTGCTTTCTCAGATGAGAACATCTATTCGTCATTTGGACTCTGTAGCAATGGTCATTGGATTAAATGCATGTTCCCACATTGGAGCTCTTAAATTGGGAAAGGAGATTCATGGACATGCAGTCCGAACTTGCTCTGATGTGTTTGATAACATAAAGAATGCATTAATTACTATGTATTCCAGGTGTAGAGACCTTAGGCATGCATATATATTGTTTTATAAAATAGAAGAAAAAGGTTTGATTACTTGGAATGCTATGCTTTCTGGATACGCACACATGGATCGATATGAGGAAGTGTCCTTCCTTTTTAGAGATATGTTACGCAAGGGGGTTGAACCTAATTATGTGACAATTGCAAGCATTCTTCCTCTTTGTGCTCGCATAGCTAATCTACAGCATGGAAAAGAGTTTCACTGCTACATCTTGAAGCGTGAGGATTTTAGGGACTTTTTGTTATTGTGGAATGCTCTTGTGGACATGTATGCGAGGTCTGGCAAAGTCTTAGAAGCTAGAAGGCTGTTTGATTCATTGAATGCAAGAGATGAAGTTACATATACTTCCATGATTGCCGGATATGGTATGAAGGGAGATGGAGAGACTGCCCTAAAACTATTTGAAGAGATGTGCAGGTTTGGGATTAAACCCGATAACATAACAATGATTGCAGTTCTAACGGCTTGTAGTCATTCAGGCCTCCTAGCCCAGGGTCAATTGCTGTTTAAAAAGATGTCAGATGTCTTTGGGGTAAGTCCTTGCCTGGAGCACTATGCTTGCATGGTTGATCTATTTGGGAGAGCCGGTCTTCTAAACAAAGCGAAGGAGGTTATCACTGGGATGCCATACAAGCCAACTTCTGCCATGTGGGCAACTCTTTTAGGAGCCTGTAAAAATCATGGAAATACAGAGATGGGGGAATGGGCTGCAGGGAAATTGCTGGAAATGAAGCCTGATCATTCAGGTTACTATGTGTTGATTGCCAACATGTATGCTGCTGCTGGCTGTTGGAGCAAACTAGCATACGTGAGGACTTGTATGAGGGATTTGGGTGTGAGAAAGGCTCCTGGTTGTACTTGGGTTGATGTTGGCAATGAGTTTGCCCCCTTTTTGGTGGGGGATACTTCCAACTCTCATGCTTTTGAGATTTACCCCTTGATGAATGGATTGAATGAGCTAATGAAAGATGCTGGTTATTTGCGTAGTGAGGATTTTGCTTCATCTGAGGAAGATTTTGAGGAATTTAGTGTACTTGGAAGTTCATACTGAATAAGAGTTACTATGCATAAATTCAAGACAGCTATTCTTTTACTTTATGCAGTTTGTTTATACAATCCTATTCGTAAGGCTTGTGAAACGAAATTTGCTAAATTGGTTGCTGGATCAGGCGGTATTGTTGAAACTCTGAATAGCAAAACCATCGCGGGAGTTTATTTCTTAATAATCATTTTGCTTCTTGAGTACATCTGAGCTCATTACTGTGTACCTCGTTTCCTTTTAATCTTACCAGCTTCCATTCACATTATTGGAGCCGAAATGATAAATGCCCCTTTTACGGATAGCATGTCTGTGTCTATAAGCGTCCCTGATTATCTCTTTATGAAATAGTATAAACTGCTTATACCAAAAAAGTTTGTTGCTCAAGTTGATTTTGTGATGTAGTTTGAATTATCCTTGAGCATCATGCACAGTTTCCTTTATCAGCAAGAGTTATTCATGTCTTGTGGCTCAGTATATACGCTTTCTTGTTCCTTCCTGTAGCTAACTATTTCCTATGCCTAGCAAAATCACATTGTCAATGTACAAGACATAATGTTAGCTTGTTAGGGGACTATAACTATCCTAGATGCGGTTATTTTTTTTATTTTTAATGGTGCTAAGGTTGGTTACTTGCTGGGTTTGTTTTGGCAAATTGGCGGAGATTTACATCATTCAAATTAATTTAGGTAGTTTAGATTTTATTTTTTTATTTATTTTGACAATTTTTTTTAAAGGAGCAGAATTTAAAATAAAAATAATTTCTTAATTATGAATTTAAAAAAATAATTAAGATTAGAAAAATTTTAAAATATAAACTTGGAGGGTTCATATTGTTCAATAGAACAATTGGAAAACAAAAATTCAGGATTCAAATTGATCTACATAGAAGAGCGGGTATTATAGAAAAATATTTTTTATTCTCTCTCTTACTTGCAATGGTGAAATAATATTCTGATTTATAATAAAAAAGTAAGATATACCGACAATGAGCTTTATGTAAGGATGGACTAAATTTAAAACAATTTTTTATATTTGTACTATTAAGATTCTTCAATAAAATTAAAATGTGTAAAAATAAGAAATAAAAAAATCTAATCATATGTATTAAGTTGTAAAAATAATATATTTATTTGTAAAAATTATGCACGTACTATATTTTTATTAGAAAATATGATAACAAAAATATAAAAATTATATTTAAAAGTTGTTTCTTATAAAGACACCTAAAGAAACAAACACAAGACTCAACTAAATTTATTTAAATATTTGTTATTAAGTATTTTTACTAACTATATAATATATAGACATTTTTTTTAATTTAGTACTACATTATTGTTAATATCGTATTAAAAATTTTGATGATAGACACTTAAAAATTATTATTATTTTTTTATAATTTAAGGACAAGTTCTCAGGACAGAACCGTCGTGGCTAATCGTTCAACTGGGCATTTGGTCTAGTGGTATGATTCTCGCTTTGGGTGCGAGAGGTCCCGAGTTCGATTCTCGGAATGCCCCAGTTGTTTTTTGTTCATATAAATAACAGCTGAACCATTATATAATGCTCGTTTTCTGGTGTAGGTTGTATTTATTTATGTTGCCCACTTACTCTGAAAACACTCTTAATAGTTTTTTTTTCTTGGGGCCTGAAGACTCGTAATATTTAGGACTTAATTGAAAATGTTTAAAAACTTATTTATTTGAAAAACAGAAAGGTTTAGGGACCAAAACTAAATTTAAAATAAACTTAAGAAACCAAAACAAAATTTGAGGGATTCTTGAAAAAATAAATATAATACAATTTCACATATATTTATTATTAGGTTCTTTAATAAAATTATAATATGTATAAAAAAATTTAAAATCAAATCATATGGTATTGAATTATAAAATTATATATTTGTTATAATATTATTATTAAAAATTCTCATAGCTGTATCTAAGTTCTTTTATTAAAAAAAATTAGGTCCCACTTTTTTGAATGACTTATTTCTCATTTCAATAGGTTAGGTAGTCACTGTTTTGGCATCCTATCTAAAACATAGGCATCGTAAGGTGAGGATAGATCTTCTAAAGTTACGTGAATTGCCTCACAAATAAAAATTCCTGTCCTTTAAGAAAAAAAGAAAAATATGTTGAAACAGAATAAAAGAGTTTGTGAGGGACTTAAAGCAAATTTAGAGAATAGAACTTTAGAGGATCTACTCTCATGTAAGGTGCACCTATGGCTAATGGTGGAAGGAGGGGTGCCATGGAGTCTTGGCCCCGTAAAAGTTTGGAAATTTTTATATTTATGGTGAGTTTTTAATTCAATCCTCTTAAAAATATTAAATTTGTATATGGCTCCCATTTAATAGCTCCCATTTAAAATATATATTATACCTTAAAAAGATAAAATATTATTGGTTATTACTTATTTTGTATGTACAAGTTACTTTAATAATTTTAAATTTCTAAGAATAATAGCATTCAAAAAGACAAAAACTATCAAGAGAAAATGTTATACTTTTTAGAGATGTGTAAGTTTAGGAAATTAAAAAATGAAAAATATTCTCAATCTACTTTCTTATTTTTAAATTAATATGAAAATTAAATTAGCTTGGATTATAAGTCTACTATTATCTCTCAATCTTATTTATTTATTTTATTATTATTATTATTTAAAAAATAATACGACCTTGATAGGTCATGAGCTTCCTTGACACTTCACATATGTCAATATTTTTGCACTAACAATTTCTTTCCTTTCTCTTCTATTTCATTTTATATTCTCTTTTTAATTTTGTTAATTTTTTTTTTCATTTTTGTTGATTAATGTTTTTCAACTTGCCCTTTGTATTTGTGATGTCTCTCAAACCTTTTAATTTAATTCGCTTGGTATAGAGGTTTGACAAAGATAGTCAATGATATGAAACATATGAAATTGTGTCTTACTTAGAAACCACATCCCTTGCTGTATGCAAGTTTAAGCTTAGTAATTGAGGAGCTTTCACAATGTCAAGGTTTAAACCTGTAAAAATATAGTTATAAAAAGGGACAGGACAAGCTCCAATACTCCATGCAAGATTAGTCCCATCCTCATGGTGTGTATGGATACTCATGGAAAACCATAAGAGAAAAAGCAGTTTTTTTTTTTTAATGTTACAAGTTATGACATTATTTGAATTATTGTTGCAATGCATGTTATTGTACGTTATAACAAAATTTTTAAAAAGTATTAGGTATATATCATTTTTTTTTATTCTATACATTTATACCATGTTAATTGCCAATTAAAATTTCACTTATTATATATGAATTTTTATTAGTGATAATTTTTTTCTTAAAATTGTTATGTATTATAACTTAAAGTTACTAAAAAGCTTCCTCCTTTGGCCTTGAGCTCTAAAGTTGGGTAAAACTGAAACAGTAAGTTTTGGCACTATATGAAAAATTTCTCGGAGAAATTTGGTGCAAAAAGTACTGAACGTTGAAAAGAAAAATAGTCACCCATAGCCTACAATATTGAGATCAATACAAGTTTTTTTTTTTTATTATTATTGATGTCATCTCTTTGTCCTTCTCTAAATCATTGAACTCGGAAGCTTAAAACCTAAGTTGAAATCAACAAAATTACAACTAAAATCACGATTGAAAATTGAAATTTCAGTCATAAAATTGTAATTCAACACATTTTTTTTGTAACCTTGGTGATAATTCCAAATCGACCTCTTTAATTTAACAGTAACTACCATAACCATGGCTAACTCTAAACAGAAGAGCAACAACCATCTGAAGCTTCAGAGCTTTAGCGCCAAATCTATCCGCAAATTATATCCATCATCATCATCCGCATTAGCTAATTCAGTAAACTCATTATTCTTGATCGGTTGGTCCGACTAGTTGATATATGGCTGAATTCCTTCACTAGAGGACTCTTCTTCCTCCCTCCCATGGATTTGTAGAACTGGTGATTGTGTCACAACCACTGTGTTATTCATTTCTTGTGACGCTGCTTGGATGTCTTGACCTGGGATGGCACCAGCGAAAGAGTTTGCTCCTGTTGGCTAAGCAGGCATAACCATAACTTCTTGTGACATCCTCAAGAATGGCCTCCTACTAGCAGAATTTATGGTTTGATGCGCTTGTTTTGGTAGTGGTGGGTAGCCATTATCAGTGAGTCCTCTTTGAGAGATAACACTATGCAGTTGATGTAAGTGTCTTAGGGCGATCTCTCTGGGGACCATAGGAGACTCATGAATATAGGCTATCTGGGCATGATTTCCCGTGAAGGGCTAGTCATAAAATTGGTATGTAGCTTTTACAGTGCTGCTGTTAGGCCATAGGTGCCATTGTGTATGATTTGACATGTGGGCGTCAAAGTCCCAAATGTTTTTAGCCATGGTTAGTGGTGCAGGGACAAAAGATTGTACGGAGGTTTTAGGGAGAGGAGGAAAGAGGGACGTGGTTGCTAGTAGGGATGCGTCAGAGGCTACAATGGCTAAAAGAAGGCACCCCTTGGAGGCATGTCTAGTTCTCATTTTTATAGGCAATTTTATTGCATATTACAATAATATTCAAGGGTGTAATTTTTGCTCACAAAATTGTTACAATTAAAATTTTGTTTTTGTTTTGTATAAATGACTAAATAATATGTATTTTATTATTGTCTTCAATAATATATTTAATTTTTTTATTTTATGGTATATACCTTTAAAATGATTCCATATTTTCTATAATTTATTCATAATTAATTACACCAACACTTTTGGTATAAAATAACCAATCAACTAATTTAGTAAGATTTAGACAAATATTTCTTGATTTATTAAGAAACATATAGATTAAATTATTAAGAGAATGACATATTCTATGCCTTGAGTTCGATTTGAATATTCGAACAAAAGAAACTAAACACATGAAAATTAGTCACATGTTAAGTATGTTAAATCACAAACATTCTTATTACTTAGGTAGTCGTAATGTATTGTTAGACACTGGTTATTTTTTATGATTCTAAAATAATTTTTTTTTTTAAGGATTACTACCAACACAATAAACTTACAAGGTCAGACATAAATAGTAAGACAAAATTAAAGTTAACAGTTAGATAGAGATCCAAAGAATATAACCCAACATATATAAAATAATATAATATAATATAAGAATTATATTATAATATTAAAGTACTATTACATCCTTTTTAAACTTTATTAAAGTGATATTACATTTTTTTGGACATAAATTATTGACCAAAGTCATTGTTAGACTAGGTCAATAACTTAAATCTGATAATCTATTCACTATTCATCTATTTGGCTAAGACCTATTGGATGGACCTAATTAAACTCTGGCATTATTTAATAATAGTGTCTAGAGTTATGCATGAGACATCAAAAAACTATGAACCAAAAAGAGTAAGTCTCCTTACACAAATAATAAAGAAAGTGCCCTATTCAATTCCTTTAAGAGTCAAAGTTTTGTCTTACTCGTCTAGATACCATAGAGACACAAGTTCATCAATTTGCAATGGTGACTCCCATATACATTCGTGGACAATAGGTATAAATTCTATCATCAATTTATGCTTTTTTGCAACAATCCTTAATGGTTTCAAGAAATTTTTAAATTTTTCCACTATGTTTTGTCTAAGAAACCCAACAAGCCATTCTCTCAAGCAATTGGGTGATGTTCATCAATCATTCTCTTCTTCTCCTTCTTCTCTTTTCTCTTTTTATTTTTACATGTAGAAGTAGCATGCATGTTAGGGTCACTTATTTATATGCACTCTTAAGTTCACCTATATAAATTTCTCAATTTGAATTTCTTTTATTATATGAGTATGTGATATGTCCTTAATACTTTTGGATAATTTATTTATGACTTTGAATGACTATCTTTGTTAAATCTTAAAATCGAGGATATAATTGGCATGTAATACAAGAATAATCTTGCTTCCCTAAGCTTGCAAATTTAACTGAGGACATTCATTGGCCCGTTAGGTTAATTTGATTAGGCTAAGTTATGCTAAAAATATAAATAGACAAAATTATAAAAAAAAATTATACCGGGTCAGGTTGAATCATGGGCAAAAACATGTTTTGTCCAACACAACCCGATAGTTACTTTTTTTTTTTTCCTAAGTTATCAATATCTTATCATTTTATATATTTTTTTATTTTTATATCGTCTGACTTTCTTTATAGATTACAACTTTCATTACCTACCCAAACCCTCCCTACTTTTTAATTGTTTTTATTATTGACATGCATGCTTACTAACATTTTTTTTTTTGGTTGAATAATGAAAACACACATGTTTACTTAAAATTAATTATGCTAGTGTAGTTTGTATTTTATTTGATAGTACTAGACTACTTTTTTATTAAAATTATTTTACTGATAAAAACATAAAGACTCTAGAAACCTGTTGTTTTAAAATCTATACTTATCAGTTTGCAAAAAGATATTTTTACATTACAAATATTAGTTTATTAGAAAGAAAAATGGCTAACTCAGGCAACCCTAACCTAATATAAAACGAGGTTTGTTCGGATTAAGTCAGACCATGGGTATAAAAATAAATCAGATATCTTAATTGAGTCGAATATTAGACTTACTAAATGCTTAACTCAACCCTACCTATGAATAGCTCTAAACTTAACCATACATCTATGCAAATATGCCAACAATTTAGAATATTAAATTTTTCATTCAAAAAATTTCAAGAAAATGGGGCCCGCTAAAATTTTACAACCAGTCAAACTAATCACATCTTGAATGTATCAATTGAGAGTTCCACTCTCGAATACAACTGCCAATCAAAATGTACAAGAAAACCAAAATAAAACACAACTCCCTAGCTGTGGTTTTATAAATCTATCAACTAGATCATAATTTTTCAACAAAAGATTCAAACATGACATGTTCTGCCCATATGGACAAGCACTAAACTAAGTTACTCAATCTATACCTTTAAGGTTGGACTTGGGTCAATACTCTTATTTGAAACATGGAAAATAAAAAAGTGAGTTTCAATAATTTATTCAATAAATGGCATATCATAATAATTAAAGAGGCAGGGCACAAGTATTTTTTATAGATAATCTGTAAAAATGTTAGAAAGTAAAAGTTAAGAGAACAAACATAGCAATAAATCCACCAAAAATATTTGTGACAAAATTTCATGAATAGCTTATGAAAATTTAATTTGAAAGAAATATTAGAATTCCAAATAATACTTTACAATAATAAGGAACAAAATTTAAATACTTCAATTACCAAAGACATAATAAATTCCAAGAATTGAGTAATTTAAGATCAATAAAACTAATGCCAACATGACAATATAAGCAAATTAACATTGTACAACTTAACTAGTATAGCACCAAAATATAAGCCATTTTTTTTCAAAAACTTGTTGCTTTCTTTTTGAAAGCGTATACGCAAGTTTACGTATCGCAATAGTAATAAAGTGATAAATAGAGTATCGTTTCCACGAGAATTTGTTGCTAAGTTAATTGCTAAGTACTAAAATTGTACACTTTAATCTAAATCAAGCTAACAATAAAAAAGTGATATAAAATTTAACCAAACTAAAGACATAAAAAAAAAGAAAGAGAAACACTATTCTAGATGAAATTGGAAAATAAAATGATTTGGAATTATGACTTCCCCTAGCATTTCATATGAATTAATTACCTCTCCTTATTTTGCTCTTAATGTCATTAATAGCCTAGGACTCTAATTTACCTATAAGCATCTTTTGAATTACATATAGGCATTCCCTTAACCAATCCATAATTCCTTATACAATTAATTTAGGGGTTAATTAAGAATATATCCTAATATGGCTATGTGAGGCTGGTAGGTATATTCCTATCCTACAAATGAATCAATCTACTCAACAATGCAAATATCATGAACCCACACTACACAATCTATGGTCAAGTCTTAAAATCCCTTTTTCAAGTTTATTTAGAGTACCTAAATCATCTAATGGTTTCCATACACTTAGAAACATGAAGCATAAGGATTGAGTAATTAAATCATATCATTAATTGCAAATAAAGAGAGTAAATAACATATTACAAGGTAGAGTTCATCACAATCCCAAATCAACAAGTTTAGCTCATAACTATAGGAAATAGCAATATTAAGAACAGAGCATAAATCAAATGGGCAAAGAAATACAAGGAAAAGCAAGAGAAGAGAAAAACTGAATTAATCAGTGAATCTTCCTCAAACCCAAGCTTCTTCCATGGCATTTGAAGTTCCAAACCCTTCTTTCCTTTTCCCAAAACCTTCAGAATGGCGGCCTTCCCTCAAAGAAGTGTTGGAAGCCCTTTAAAACCCTAAAAAACGCAGCCAAAAACGCTGTGTTTTGTATTTTTTATGAACTGTGCCGCAGCTCAGATGAATTTCTTTCAGCAGCGGTGACAAGCGCCGCGACATGAAATTTTAGGGGTTAATTAAGAATATATCCTAATATGGCTATGTGAGGCTGGTAGGTATATTCCTATCCTACAAACGAATCAATCTACTCAACAATGCAAATATCATGAACCCACACTACACAATCTATGGTCAAGTCTTAAAATCCCTTTTCCAAGTTTATTTAGAGTACCTAAATCATCTAATGGTTTCCATACACTTAGAAACATGAAGCATAAGGATTGAGTAATTAAATCATATCATTAATTGCAAATAAAGAGAGTAAATAACATATTACAAGGTAGAGTTCATCACAATCCTAAATCAACAAGTTTAGCTCATAACTATAGGAAATAGCAATATTAAGAACAGAGCATAAATCAAATGGGCAAAAAAATACAAGGAAAAGCAAGAGAAGAGAAAAACTGAATTAATCAGTGAATCTTCCTCAAACCCAAGCTTCTTCCATGGCATTTGAAGTTCCAAACCCTTCTTTCCTTTTCCCAAAACCTTCAGAATGGCGGCCTTCCCTCAAAGAAGTGTTGGAAGCCCTTTAAAACCCTAAAAAACGCAGCCAAAAACGCTGCGTTTTGTATTTTTTATGAACTGTGCCGCAGCTCAGATGAATTTCTTTCAGCAGCGGTGACAAGCGCCGCGACATGAAATTTTAGGGGTTAATTAAGAATATATCCTAATATGGCTATGTGAGGCTGGTAGGTATATTCCTATCCTACAAACGAATCAATCTACTCAACAATGCAAATATCATGAACCCACACTACACAATCTATGGTCAAGTCTTAAAATCCCTTTTCCAAGTTTATTTAGAGTACCTAAATCATCTAATGGTTTCCATACACTTAGAAACATGAAGCATAAGGATTGAGTAATTAAATCATATCATTAATTGCAAATAAAGAGAGTAAATAACATATTACAAGGTAGAGTTTATCACAATCCCAAATCAACAAGTTTAGCTCATAACTATAGGAAATAGCAATATTAAGAACAGAGCATAAATCAAATGGGTAAAGAAATACAAGGAAAAGCAAGAGAAGAGAAAAACTGAATTAATCAGTGAATCTTCCTCAAACCCAAGCTTCTTCCATGGCATTTGAAGTTCCAAACCCTTCTTTCCTTTTCCCAAAACCTTCAGAATGGCGGCCTTCCCTCAAAGAAGTGTTGGAAGCCCTTTAAAACCCTAAAAAACGCAGCCAAAAACGCTGCGTTTTGTACTTTTTATGAACTGCGCCGCAGCTCAAATGAATTTCTTTCAGCAGCGTGACAAGCGC
This sequence comes from Erythrophleum fordii, assembly GCA_032878935.1. Taxonomy (NCBI): domain Eukaryota; kingdom Viridiplantae; phylum Streptophyta; class Magnoliopsida; order Fabales; family Fabaceae; genus Erythrophleum; species Erythrophleum fordii. The sequence goes on along the minus strand of JAVQMF010000055.1, from coordinate 38,047,099 downwards.
CGCGGCATGAAATTTTAGGGGTTAATTAAGAATATATCCTAATATGGCTATGTGAGGCTGGTAGGTATATTCCTATCCTACAAACGAATCAATCTACTCAACAATGCAAATATCATGAACCCACACTACACAATCTATGGTTAAGTCTTAAAATCCCTTTTTCAAGTTTATTTAGGTTACCTAAATCATCTAATGGTTTCCATACACTTAGAAACATGAAGCATAAGGATTGAGTAATTAAATCATATCATTAATTGCAAATAAAGAGAGTAAATAACATATTACAAGGTAGAGTTCATCACAATCCCAAATCAACAAGTTTAGCTCATAACTATAGGAAATAGCAATATTAAGAACAGAGCATAAATCAAATGGGCAAAGAAATACAAGGAAAAGCAAGAGAAGAGAAAAACTGAATTAATCAGTGAATCTTCCTCAAACCCAAGCTTCTTCCATGGCATTTGAAGTTCCAAACCCTTTTTTCCTTTTCCCAAAACCTTCAGAATGGCGGCCTTCCCTCGAAGAAGTGTTGGAAGCCCTTTAAAACCCTAAAAAACGCAGCCAAAAACGCTGCGTTTTGTACTTTTTATGAACTGCGCCGCAGCTCAAATGAATTTCTTTCAGCAGCGTGACAAGCGCCGCGGCATGAAATTTTAAGCCGCGGCCAAGTAAGCTTCTGTTTCTTCATGCACCGTGTCTCTTAATTTTGTTACCACAGCGTTGAATTTTCTTTAGCAGCAATTTTAAGCACCATCTTTTGTTCTTTTGTCTTTTCTTCTTTGTTTCTTCTTTGTTTCTTTTTCTTTTTCTTTTTGATCATTTTCCAACAAATCTCAATACTTGTTCTTTACATTTCAAAGCTTCTAAACTTGTTTCTTTATAATTGTAACCCTACAAAAATATAAAATTTATATAATTAATATTTATAATCTACCAACAAAGATTAAATAATTTAGCAACATAAAAATATAAATAAAAACATAAAATATAACTTTACTAAAATGAAAAAAAAAAGATCAAAAGTGAAGAAATAAAACCAAAACTTACTAAATACTAACTTAACTAATATTTATTAATTTTATAAATAAAAAACATAAAATAAATTCAATATTCAAATGATAAATCCTTCAAAATATTAAGAAAATCATGACAATTTAGGATTTATCAAATATACAATGACATATTTTTTAGTCCAATTCCTTTAAAATTTTACTATTGGAAGGATTTCATGAGAAACAAATTATTTGTCATGAGCACACAACTAGAGATGACTCAGAGGCTACAATAGTTAAAAGAAGGCACCCACTAGAGGCAACTTTCATTCTTGTAGGTGACAATTTATTATATATTAAAGTAATATATAAGGGTGTAACTTTTGCCAACAAAAATGTTAACAATTAAAAATTTAGGTAATTTTTTTTATAAATTACTAAATAATATATGTTTTATTGCTTTTGGTAATTTATTTAAACATTTATTTTTATGATATACTCCATATATTCTATGATTTATTCATAATTACACCAACACTTTTGGTATAACATAATCAGTGAACAAGTTTAACTAGATTCAAACAATTATTTCTTAAAGAGTAAGCAAGGCCATGGGCATCAAACTCTAACTTAGGATCAACTTCATTAACAAAATAAACAAACTGAATGAAACTACAAGAGATCAAGGGACAATAAAAGCTTATACACACACACTCATAAGGAAACACACCACAAGTCAAGTCAGGCTTAACAGCTTGTCTAACATCAAACATTACAACAATGCTATAACCCTCCTCCACCTTTGACATACCAAGAACCACTAGACATTATAACCTTATCACAATTCCCAGCAAAGGTTAAGTGATCACTCCTTAACCCACCTATATATATATATATATATGTAAAGAATTTTTTATCCTTAGTACCTTTCCTTGAGACCTTTTGCATCCTTTATTGACTTAAGCACTAGAGTATGCAAAGGAGCCTAATACTTTATCTCAAGCTCGAGAAAGAAAGACACTATCAAACTTCTATCATGTGATGATACATTAAAATATACTATCGAACAAAATGTTTTAAAAGTTTATCACCTTTCTTAAAGACCTATTGCATTATTTACTGACTTGAGCATTGGACTATGCAAGGTGATAAGCCCAATTATATATACATGTTACCATTTCATGGGACTTATCAAGTATATTAATTATTATTAATATTTCCTATTATTGATATTATTTAGAGGCTAAATTTTCATTTTGGTTATTTATTAGAACTTATGCTATTTGTTGTAGGAATACATTTATTTTGAATGTTTTATATGTAGGATGGGCTAAAAGCTTAACAGGAGGAACAAGACTACTTAAAGGCCCAAAAAAAAAAACTAATTTAATTTCTTAAACAAAGAGCCTAAAGGATGGAGTTTATAAACAAAGACCTAATTCATCTTAGACCTTATTGTTGAATTTGAAAGGTAACTTTTAAGTTTTGAATAGCATCTAGAGAGGCTATAGTTGTCCAAATTCTATCCCTAATATATCAAATTAAAGATTTAAATGTATAATTTTTAATGTTTCAAACTCTTTATCAATCAGATTTGTATTGAAAGAATTATGGCCCTTAAAATCTTAAAAGGCCTAGAAAACTATGAAATCTAAAAATTCATCTTTGGAAGCCAAACATTTAACCCTATCCCACTTGAGCCCCAATGGTATGCCTAAATGAAGAGTCCAAGTCCTCTAAAATCCTCTTAAAACATAAGGAGCCTAAGTTCTATAGAACTCTTATATATGCATTATGAATATTTTAATCAAAGTGGTGGCCAAGAAAACTCTAACTCTTTTTTTTAATAATAGATAAAAGTTCTAATTCTTTATTGAGTGGTGGCAAAAAAGGCTCCAAAGTGCATTGGACTCTTAAGCCTGTTAATATAAAACATTAAAATGAGTCCAAGCTCTATAATACTCTTAGGAATTATTATTGTTTTTATTATGATTGTAACACTCATTCTTTTCAATCCTTGCTTTGCTATCTATTATGAATAAATGCAAAAGTTTAAGGCTTAAGGTATGAAAGACTAGATGGAACGAAGAGTATAAAGCTAAGAAGGAAGTCTAGTGACAAGGCATTCATAGACATTCACTCAAGCAATGAGGTGATGTCTTTCATCAATTGTTCTTTTCTTCCTCTTTTCTTTTCTACTTTCATTTTTGCATGTATAAGTAGTATGTTAAGTCACTTATTCATATGTACTCTTGAATTTATCTACATAAAATTATTAAGTTGAATTTCTTTCTTTATTAGGTTTGTGCTAATTCTTAATGCTTTTGAATAATGTATTTACAACTTTGAATGATTGTTTAATTTAACTAGGTATCACCGTGATGTTAATTTTAGACTTTGTGTTTTGGATCATGAATTGATTGCTTGATTCATGATGTTACATAAAGTAATAACTTGGCATGAACCCTTACCCTAGGTATCAATAAAAAATGAGTTGTGTAGCTAATGAATTTCATTTGATCTTAAGTTGATTCTATCTACAAACTCATTATGGTACCTTTAGAAATAAAGCAACTTGGGTAAATTAAACTCTACCCTATAAGGATGATTAAACAATAGGAGATTTGCTTTCATAAATGAAGTAATTTACTTGATTAATTGGATAACAAGTTTTGAGTTAAAAAAACACACACACAACAAATTTAAATACTAGCTGAATTTTATCCCAAAAAAAATCTTGCACAAAACCTTCAGACACTATCAAGAATGTGGAAGAGTTAACACTTTAGTTCCAAATTTTCAACACCAATTAACACTATTTGTTGTTTTTTAAATTTTAAATAAATTGTTAGCATTATCAATTGTTATCTATTATTTTTATTTGTTATTTTTAATTTGTTTAAGTTAGTTGCAACAATCTATAAGATGGGCATTAAAATAGGATGGAAATTGTTAACTTCTCATAGCCAACAACATTTCATTCATATCTCCACTAGTATTTACTAATAAAAATTACCAAATTTGGTTAGTGAACATGCAAACATACTTAGATGCACTTGATCTATAGGAAATATTAGATGAAGACAAACCCATTGCTCCATGTCCCAAAGATCTTACCATGGCACAAATTAAAGCTCATATTGAAGAGAAGACTAAGAGGTACAAAGCTAAGACTTTCATTTGGAATTTGGTTTCTGATTTTGTGTTTTCTTATAATTATGGCTTGCAAGACTACTAAAGAGGCTTAGGATAGACTCAAATTAGAATACCAAAGAAGTGATAAAACAAGACAAATGCAAGTGTCGAACTTGAAAAGGAAATTTAAGACATTAAATATGCAAAATAAAATAAAATTATCACTAAGTATTCTAAAATAATCTCTTTAGTTGTTAATAAAATCAAGTTGCTTGGTGAAGAATTTCCCAAAAAAAAAATTTGTGGAAAAGGTCCTTATAACACTTCTAGATGTGTTTAAATCCAAGATTTCCTCCCTAGAAGAATTCAAGGACCTATTAGAAATTTCACTTAAAGAAATAATGAGGCCTCTCTAGGCACAGGAGTAAAGAAGGGACTTAAGGAAATACAAAGTCATTGAGAGTGCCTTTCATGCACAATGCCAACAACGAGGCAAAAGGCCCTTTAAGAAGAAGAATAAAGACAAAAATAAAAGACAACGGAGGTAAGAAAAAACACTCACCCTAAGCACTATAAAGAGACTGTGCATCTAGAGAAATATTGCTAGTAAAGACCTGAGGCCATGTGGGAATTAATGAGGCCTTTCTAAAAGAATTCAAGGACTTATTAGAAATTTCACTTAAGGAATTAACGAGGCCTCTCTAAGCACTGGAGTAAAGAAGGGACTTAAGGAAAGACAAAGTCACTGGGAGTGCCTTTCATGCACAATGCCAACAACGAGGCAAAAGGCCCTTTAAGAAGAAGAACAAAGACAAAAATAAAAGACAATGGAGGTAAGAAAAAACACTCACCTTGTAAGCACTATAAAGAAACTGTGCATCTAGAGAAATATTGCTAGTGAAGACCTGAGGCCATGTGGTAAATTACAAAAAAATAGGCCATGTTAAAGGTATGTAAGCTCAAAAATAATGGCTCATAAACTCAACAAGGACAAATAATTGAGCTAGAGATTTAAGAGAAATATCTTATTGTGGCTGCATGTTTTCACAACATGAACACTCTCATTAATAATTAGACCTGATTATAGGTCAAATTGGATTAAAAAATAGACTAGGCTTATAAAAAAATTTACATAAATTTTTAGGCATAGGCCCAGAACAATACCAAGCTAGGCTTGACTCGTTTTAAAAAAATTATTTTTTTTATCCCTTTTTTTAATTTTACATACTAGATATATCTATTTTATTGTTTGTTAGGCTTACTTTTTTTTTGGTTTTAAATACTAAATAGCCCAAAAAAGATATTACAAGCAATTTAAACTGCTTGAAGCACACATAAGATAATAAAACCTCTTAAGATAATAGTTTTTCTAATAATATTATTAATTAATAATTATTTTGTTTGAATTATAATTTATTCCTAATAATATATTATGAAACAAGTAAAAAAAACTCATATATGCTATATAATTCTTTTTTATTTATATTTATAGTTATAACTAGTTTTTTAATAATATTATTTATTAATAATATATAAAAAATAATTATAATATAGGCTGGACTTAAAAAAAAATACCCCTAACTCGATCTATTTTATATTCAGGCTTTTTTTAAAAGAGTCCATTTTTTATTAAAATTTTTTTCGAGTTTATATATATATATATATATATATTTGGTCTGGCCTATTGGGCTAGACAGGCTTTTTAATCCAAAATCAGGTCTATTGACAGTGGATGTACAAATTACATGTCATTTGATGCACTAGTGTTCAAAGACCTTGAGAAAAGCATAAGATCCAAAGTGAAAATTGGAAATGGTAGCCTTAGAGATATGAAAGGCAAAGGTACAATGAAGATAAAAACTGCAACAAGTATTAAACTTATTGCAAATGTGTTAAATGTACCTAAACTTGGTCAAAATTTGGCAAATGTTTAGGCAAATAATAGAGAAGGGATATTCTCTTAAATTTAAGAACAACAATTGCACTATTTTTTATGTTTATAGAATTGAGTTACTATCTGTAAAGATAAAAAATAAAATGTTTTTTTGTGAAATAGAAAGAGGATAAATAGAATGAGGAGATTGAAATGATTGACAAGAATAAAACTTCACAACTTGTTGTAAGACATCAAATGCAAAAAGTGCTAATTTCAAATAACCGTGTTTTTCATTACATGGCAAAATAGATTAAAATCAAGTTTCATTATATTCAAGAAGTTTAATAATCCAATGAAATGATCCTAGTTTACTGTATATCTACATATCAACTTGCAAATTTTCTTGTAAAAGTATTACCTAAGGAAAAAGTTTGAAACTCTCAAACAAAAAGTTGGTGTTTGTCACAAAAATGCTAAAAAAGAGTGTTGAAGAATAGGTATTGTAGTTCCAAATTTTTAATATTAGTTAGCATTATTTGTTATTTTTTAAATTTTAAATAAATTGTTAGCATTATCAATTATTGTTATTTGTTATCTTTATTTGTTATTTTTTTTAATTAGTTGCAACAATCCATAAAATGGACAATAAAATAGGAAAGAGGAAGTTAATTTCTTTGCATCAATATCTAAGTATGATCTGAATAAAACTAGTAAGCCTTGCCAAATTCTTCTCTCGTCTTAACTCTGTTATCCCAATTTTTTTTTTCTTTTTTGGAACCCAACAAAGCAAAAAACAACGACAGTTGTATTCGACTTGCTTTAAAAACATTCTTATAACTAATGTTCGTCACGTTACCTCTTACCCTTTTTTCTTTTTTAGAGGATGACAAACTAGAAGAACTAAAAACATAGTCCAATTGCAAAATCCAACACGGATCGACAGTCTTTGGGGTGAAATTCAAAACCCAAACTCTAATTGCAAAATCTCCAGTCACCTCAATAATTGAAGTGAACCCACAATCAGGTAAGGCAAGATGGTGTTGAAAGAAAGAGAGCATGATGATGTTAAGGTTGGAATGAGAACGTTTTGAAAGGGGACTTATACATCAAAATTCAATCAAATCTATTTTCACCACCTAAATTTAATTCAATTATCTATTATTTTAATATATAAAAAAATTGATAGATAAATTTATATAATATAATACTTACACTAAGCGATTGATAAATTGATAATATCCTATATTAACTTATCCTACTAGACCTAATAGGATGTGCCAAGCAAATCCTAAGAGAAGCAATAACGAGAAATTACAATAGCCAGATAACAAAGGACGAGGCAACTCTCCTTCAAAACACTATCTTTGACTAAAAGCATAAGTACACTTCAACAGCATCACAACTATAACATCCACAATACAGACTTGGGAAGGACATTCATGAACAGGCAGCACCTTCTGTTCATGAGACCAAGAACTATAAGCATGCTGTAAAATTCGCTGCCTGTAAAGTTAGAAATGCATTCATGATTTATAACGTTCTACAAAACTAACCAGAGATTTTTACCCCCGAAAGTACAAATGTGTGTATTGACTACTTAAAACTTCCAAAATTTCTGGACCCAGATATATTAATGCGGCCACAGCATATGGTATTGGGTAGTGGAAAATGGTGTTCCCAGCCAAGCAACAGACTAGCTTTCATCTTTCTCGTCAAGCTAGATTCATACTGTTTTCTCCTCTTTACTGCAGAGCATGGAACATCTTATTTACAACTTACATTTATTCCCAAATCACTCCTCAAAAGGCCCAGACGGAGGGGCAAATGTCGGTTGCAAAATTGCACTTATAAAGCAGACTAACAAATCAAGGGAGAGCAAGATCCACCCAAAGACTTCAAAATATGCAATGGTTCGATAGGGAACTGGTCATAACTTGTACATAATTCCATGTTCACTGACACTACCACCAGAAAGCCTTCTAAATATCTGCCACAATCGTCTGCTTCTTCCAGTTCTCAAAGGACCTGAATAAGAGTGTCTTCTAAATGATCCGCACTCCTGCCTTCCAAATCTTGCAGATGAACTGAACAATTCTGATGCAGATAACCCCCTTTCGATATCTACTCTATGGTCACAGTGGGTACCTGAGTGTTGGCTTTGGAAATTATCTGGTGGTTGTCCAGAAACAGTACTAACTCCCATATCCAAATCAACAGACAAATCATCCTTGCTAGAACTTCTTGAACATGCTTCTTTTGCTTCATCACATTCATTACATACAAGTTTTAAAGCCTGAACAACCTCACCCATGAAGGGACGGTTTGATACCTCTGGTTGCACACACATTGAAGCTATGGCTGCAACTTTAGCCACACTATCAAAAGGCACATCAGATCCCAGAGACAGATCTATTATCACTTCAAGTCCTTCTTTGCTTGTCAGGAGAGGACGTGCCCATGCAACAAGGTTCTCTTGACCAGGAGGTTGTGACATGTCTACTGGTTTTCTTCCACTCAAAAGCTCAAGAAGAACAACACCATAGCTGTAAACATCACTTTTTACTAGAAGATGCCCAGTCATTGCATACTCTGGAGCTACATAACTGGATGAAAATTTCAAATTAAAGAAAAAAAAAATCATATCAGGGGATGAACAGTAGTAAAACTCATCCAAAAAAAGAAAAAAGGTTTGAACATCAAGAGTTGATTATGAGGATAGCAGCTGATAATAAAAGGGGGCTTTGTAGGGTTGATGACGGAGAGTTGGAAACTAATTAGAAAAATATAGATCATATGCATACTCTCAACTCTTGTAATTTTTTCCTCTGAAAGAAACTTACACTGGGATGGTTAGCATGCTATGCAATGTTGGGAGCAACATTTTAAGGTATCAAGTTTTCAATATTCACCACTTTGTAATTTGGATAACTTAGATGTCAAGTCAGAGGAGGATATCATTATCTAGTTCCAGTGATAATTTACTGGAAATAGAACTGAGCTATTAATTGCTATACTTAATAAATAATGTTAGTTAAGGAGCCATTGCTTTTATTTTTTTTGGGGGGGGGGGTGGTGGGAAGGGGAAGTTCCAAGTTAAAAGTTCTCCAAAACTGCACACTCCTAAAATAAATGCCTTGAGACATGAGGAAGAGATTAGACCATTGTACTTGATGACAGATAAAGTTCTAGTTTCAGATTCACTAATCTACTTATTACACTATTCCTCATGTTGTGGCCTCGGGGTGACAAGCTAAACTCAACAGTACCCAAGATAAAGATAGAAGTAGTAAACAAAAATTAAAAGAAAAAAAAGGAAAGAGGGAGAAAGAAAAAAGCTTTTTACCCGAAAGTTCCCATGACACGTGTTGATATGTGTCTGCTCTCCTCATCTGCTGCTATTCGAGCCAATCCAAAATCAGATACTTTTGGTGTAAAATCATTTTCCAACAAGATATTGCTAGACTTGAAGTCCCTATGTATGACTCGCGGACTTGAATCTTCATGCAGATATGCCAGACCACGAGCAGCACCAAGAGCTATCTTCATGCGGGCACCCCAATCAATTGGGCTGGTCTCCCTGTCAACTCCTACCAGCAGATCAAATAGAAAAGAACAAAACCACTATGTTGAAAGGCCTAAACAATTAGCAAGGAACCTTAAAGCCAAAGTAAGCAAATGAAGCAGGTTTAGCTACCATGTAAATGGGACTCCACACTGCCATTCGGAATGAGCTCATAAACCAAGCAGCGGAAGCTGTCCTCTGTGCATATACCTATCAACTTGACCAAATTTCTATGATGAAGACGGCTAAGCATCTCAACTTCAGCCAGGAATTCACGATCACCATGATGATCCTCCCTCTTTAAAACCTTGACAGCCACTTTTATCCCATCTTCAAGAGTACCACTATAAACACGCCCAAAACCACCTTCTCCAAGTATTCTTGAAGTGTGAAAGTTATCAGTGGCTCTCTCAATGTCATTCATACTGAAAGTCTTAGCAGAACCTTTATAAGCTGCAATGCTAGATCGAAATGATGAAGAAGCAGAACCTGGCCCACCTCCAGTCAATGACCCAGCAGTGCCTGTGAAATTCATATTTTTGTTTCTTAAGCAAAATGGCAGAAGATTGATCAAACAATCAAAACGTCACTATAGTTGAGTGATATGGAAACATCCATAACTAACAGACTTCAATTATTTTAACATCAAAATACTATACCAGCAAAAATAATCTAACTAATTTGAATCAGTGCAACTCAACTTCTCTTTTTTTCTGCCAAGGTTCCACCCTTGTTTTCCTACTTCTATAAGAGAAGAACCAAAAAGCTGGTTTTCAGTTTGTAAATAATGTTGTATTTAATGATCAACCACTAAGACAAAAGCTTTGCTCGTGTCAAACAGGCTGACAGGACAAAATGCACTAGTTCATGTGGTTCTTAGATATCGGCAGTTGTATTACCTGGGGTTTTGGAAAGAGGTGGTGGCAAAACCCGTGGGGTTGATGCTGCTTGAGATACATGATTTCTGCACTTGAACAAGAAGACCCATGCAGCAGCAGAGCATAAAAGAACAGCTACAAAAGCTGAAAGTGAAATAATGGCAATTATGCCGCCACTAAGTCCACTTTTATGCTGCCTCCTCTGTATGTCAACCCCAATGGGCTTTATTGCCCTTCCGTTATTGCCATCATTGGAATATGGGCCACCATCTATCATTGTAATGCTTGGTGGTAAAGGAGGAGATGGTGGTAAGCCTATGTATAAAGGACACCATAAAATTTCTCAACAAAATAGTAACAGAGACATAAGGATTAAACAAGAAATGAAGAATTTGTATGTACCTGGATAGCTCACATATAACACTTCATAGTCTCCAAAGTATGAAGCTTTTATAACAACCTGTTTATGCCAAAATCTCTCAGAAGTTAAAAAAGCTGTAGTGTTATCAAAATTTTCCCCAAGTGGAACCAAATCTATTAGGACATCAGTTTTCTCTGGTTGCTGATTAGCTGATTTAGCTCCCATTATGCGAACTTGACTTTGCTTCATGAAAGCCCCAGTGGAGATTTCAGAAGCCAGTTCTGAAACCAAAGGGAAGAAAGTATACAGAGAAGCACCAAGGCGAAGACCAACTTGCATGGGCCAGACACATCTGCAAGGTGATCCGGGTGGAGAATTTGTATAGGGCTCTGCGCAAACAGTCGATAAACAATCTGGGAAAAAAGAAGGGCACATATATTTAAGTATGATGAACAAGGCTTGGAATAAAAGAATGTACAAATATTGGCAGCCACAATTCCTGAAGTAAAGAGATTAAGGAAATAAGGTGCAAACCTTCATTAGGAGGTGGAGGTGGAAGTGCGTGAACTCGAGGCAGGACTGGTGTCTTAGGGCTCTTGGAAGAAGACCCAGAAGGAGATACTTCAGGAGGAAGAAATGGTACTTGCAATAACAAACACAATGAATCATACAAAGTGAAAAGTAGATGATAATGAAAAGACTTGATTTTCAGATATATCTCTCCATGAATTGAAAGGATGCATTTTGCCCTTCTTACTTTTGGTAGGATGAGGGCCAAATTTGAATGATGGAGAAGGAGCATGTGAAACTTGGCTTGCGGGTGGTAGAGTTGGGAAAGAGAATGGGGTAGCTGAAGTTCCAACCATGCCAAAAAAAAAAAAATTGTCAGCAATTAAAATGCTCATTTCCTAATTGCTCTTTTTCCTAAAATAAATGGCTAAAGAAGTTGCCAGCAATACAGGTACCTGGGTTCACTGGTGGTGGAGCATAATGCCTTGGTCCACTTGTTGGAAGTAATGAGGGAGGCATTGCTTGCCCTATATCAAGTAGTGCAACAATGACCCCAAAAAAGTTTTAAAAAAAAAAAGTAAAATAAGAGTTATATTAAATTACAGCGAGTAAATTTACTGCACAGAATAATAGATCAGGTAACACATCAAACCTTGGTTTATTGAAGTCGGAGGAGGGACCAGATCTGATGATGCAGGAGCAGGACTGGTGACTATATTCCGTTTATGATGATGCTTATAAAATCCTTTATTGAATGGAGATTTAGGAGACGAAACCAAGGGCTCAGGAGCCTGATGAAACTGTTTAACAGCTTTATGTGCAGCAGGGGCTATGACAGAAAAAGAATCAATATAAATAATTGTATAATATATGTCAAGAAACTATCTCTACTTTAGTGTGTGCTAACATTTACATTGCTTCTTCGCACTGTTTCTCATCAGCTGAGGCTTTTGGACAATCTATAGTCAAACACAGTAAGAAGGAATGGCTGAGTACAGGATATCATTTTATATTTTGGAAACTCATCTCCCAGAAAAATCCTGTATGATGTCAGTTTTGCAATATTATATCAATATTCAAGTTTGAACCCTATTGTTAGGACTATCTTTTGATAACTTCACTTTCAGTTCAATGAAAAATCTTGCAGCTAAGTATTTGCAACTTATGAAAAGTAGGTCAAGTTTGGTATACCTTGAGCAGGGGAATGTATTACAGCTGGAAGTGGCTTTGGTGTTTTATACGAAGGTGCAGCAACTGGTGCTCCACCCTTTTTCCAATTGAAGGTTCTGGAAGGAGTTGATGCAGGAGAGACAACAGGTGCTGGAACAAATGTTTTCCATCAATAAGTTGTCCATGAATTACAATATTATTGCAACATAGCATTCAAATTTCCCAAATAAATAAAGAAATTAAAGCAGTCAGATACAAATGCTGGACATATACTAGAGGGAAACACACAGGCGAGCATTTATATAGTGAGAACAAAATTAATCATATAATAAAGTGCTGACAATTGTAACTAGACTCAAGCAATGAGTGAAAACATCGCAATTTTTGAGTTATCTGAATCCATATGTCTCATTTTTCAGAACCATTTGACAACGTATCAAAACTCAAGAAACATCACATAATACTATGATGGTCATGATTATCTATAGCTTGATCCAATTGTTGAGGTATCTGGATTCATATTTCTCCCTGGCATATCATCATGTGATAGAGGAAAAGAAGAGATACAATCACTTCTCATTTTGGAATATCAACAGAAAAGTAATTTAAATAGGCAACAAAATATACATGAGATCACATATTACAGTCCATTGATGCATATCTTCCTTCTGAACCACAATCATTTCAGGTGAAGTGTAGAGACTATGACTATGAAGTGAATATTTTGAAAGATTTAGCAAAAAGTGAGTAGAAAGTATGGAGGAAAAAAAGGGCAAAAAGGAGAGCGGGAAAAAATTGAAAAAAACAAAAAATCCTTTTTTCAAAATTTGCACCTGGTAATTGTGATGGAGATACTGCTGGTATAACTGGGTGGACAGATGGTGGGTTTACCGGAAATGCACTAGGTGATATAACTGGAGCTGCTTAAATAAAAAAAAAGACCAATGTGACAAATAGAAGTGAACCCCTAAATAGAAATTTAAATATTTCTCATTTCTCTCTCTCTCTCTCTCTCTCTCTCTCTCTCTGAGCAAATTAAGGAAATGAAATTTACCAGGTAATATGGGTGGAGTAAAATTTGGGGAAATAGGGTGAACTAAGGGAGGGCTATGTCCCACTTTCCTTGGGGAGGATGCAACAGATACTGCATTCAATGAAAAAGAGGAAGTTCAGAACCATATAGTTGAATTTTAGAGATGATTTGATAAGACTTTTAACACATACCTGGTGAAACTGGCTCTGGGATGTGCCCCTCATTAGGAGTCCTTTTCTGAACTTTAGGCGGCCAACTTCCATGTGTAGTTGGTTGGCTAACTGGTGAAATTTTAGGCAAAATGGCAGGAGGTATTGCAGGCGAGGCTGTTAAAAATGCAACAAAAGAGCAGATTAGGGTCAATACAAATAAAAATCTGGCCGTGAAGAAAAGGAAAATTCGAACCCTATAGTAATATTCCTGTGACAACATGACAAGACGTTATCACATACATGGTGAGAGTGGCTCCAAGGTGTGATTCATATTTGCATTCCTGCTATGGACATTAGGAGGCAAACCTCCATGTCCAGTTGTTTGACTGACTGGTGAATTGTTTGGCAATTTGGTATAAGGTACTACTGGCGCTGTTCAAAATACAATAGAAGAGCATACTTTGGATCAATAGTGGCTGGAAGCTGAAGATGATATAAAGAAGTTTAAAACCATCTTGTAAGAATTCACACAGCTCGAGAAGACTTTTATGACATGCCTGGTAAAGCTGGCTCTCGGGCATGACCTTTCTTTGCATCCCTTTTGTGAACAATAGGTGGCAAACTTCCATCTTCAGGTGGTGGGCTGCCTGATGAGTTTTTGGGTAAATTGACAGAAGGTATTGCAACTGGGGCTGTTCAATTATGTGATTGAAGAGCACATTTTGGGCCAATACCAACTAGATTAAGCAATGATGACAACAAAATCTCAAGACATGACAAGTGTATTATCATATACCTGGTGAAACTGGCTCAATGTTGTGACTCCTATTTGCATCCCTTTTAGGTGGCAAATCTGGTTCAATTGGTTGGCCAACTGTCCCATTTTTAGGCATATCGACAGAAGGCATTGCAATGGGGGCTGTTCAAGATGCAATAGCAGAGCAGAATATCACTAAAAATCAATCGGAATCTAAGCCTCCTTCTAAAAATAAAATACAAGGCCACGTACCTGGGGCATCAGGTGTGGAGACTGGAGGTGTCAAAGCAGGTTCTTTCCTTTGAGGTGGACTTGGTTGTACTGAGGGTGGCACTTGCCCTTGTAAAGTTGAGGGTGAAGGAACAACCTTATATGATGGAGGTGATAATAATGTAGCACTTGTAGTAGGAGATGCAGATGGCTCACTCCCCGTTATCTTCTCTGGCACTGGAGCTGATGTGGGAGGTGACAATGTAACTGGAGGGTGCAATAAGGGCCCTGAGTGGTGAAAAAGCCAACCTTTAGACCAGATGATGTTATGATGACTTAACATTCGATGAGAATGGGATTACCATTTGGTACTGCTGGTGTCCTTGGGGCAATGGTTCTCCATGACTTTCTGGGAGAAGGATGCACTGGCATGGTTGCTGGGGATGGGGAGACAGCAAAATCTAGAAGAAGATAAATAGAAAAGTATAAAACAACAGAAGAAACTGATAAGGACCATGAAAAAACTGAGTTAAAAAAAAACAAAGGCACAAAATTCAAACCCGTGTTGTATGATTATTGGATATACCATCTGGATCTGATGGTGAGCTTGGTGCACTACTGCCCCATGACTCTCCATGCTGGATAGGACCAGGTCCTAGCGTTTCTTCTCTGGGAGGAATGACAGGAAAGAATGCTGGAGATGGAGATATAGTGAACCCTAAAAGAAGATAGTATCACAAGAAATCAAAACTAGGAAAAGAAATTATAGATATAAACTATCAGCAAGCCCACAATTGCCCAATATGACTAATTGATCGGTAAAGTATGGGCTCATATTGACAATATCTTCAGAAAATTTTTAAAATTAAGGAGACTAGGTACTTCTTCACCCTTCAAAAATTTGAACATTTGGCCATCAGTCATTACTCGAAGGAATACAGTAGCTTTCAAATCATTGTGCTTACGGAGGAATAAACAATCTATCCACAGGCAAAATGTACCTTCACTGCAAGAACCTTTTTAGTCATGCAATGATCATGCGAAATACAGCCAAAAACAGCCATTAGCAGCTATTAGGATGCTAAGCGGAGGAAATTTTCAAATACAATACATTTTTAACATAGACTAGGAGATATTAAATCACTGAAACAATAGGTACGGCAGGGGAGGAAAATTATGAACTTTAGAAAACCATGGTTACAAAACTTATACCAGCCACATTGTTACAAGTCGAGCCTATCCTTTGGTTCTAACCGTAAGAACAAGAGTGGACGGTGAGATAATGGGTTCAAAACCCCACAGAAACTTGCGTTGTATTTGATTTACTATTTAAAATTAGATTCTGTAAGCAATGCAAATGGACAACAGAGAGAATAAAAAGACATCCGATGCCCCATTTGATGATCTTAGCTATTTGCCAATGTCTGATTTTGCTTATACTAAGATAGGACGATTTGGACCAACTTTTAGGCTCTCAGTGTCACAGTTATAACAACATTAACAAATTATCTCGACCCAGATCAAGTACTTGTAGCTTGAGCACAAGTTTAGATGAAGAATTCTGAAATTGAAGTATTTACCTCTGGATCCTTGGACTCCCAAAGCAAAGCCAATGATACAGAGCTTCACCAGCAGAAGAATCAATAACGGAAACAGCCCCATCCCATACCAAAAATCTCCAAGTCTCAATACAACTCCCTCGGTAGTAATAAATAAGAGAATAAACGACAGATTTTGAAAGTTGATAACTTGAAGCAAGAATAAACGGAGGAGGTTGATTTGTAGAAGACCCACATATAGTGATGCCAAAGCAATGGGAAGGCAAGTAATGGAATAACCCAGAACAGTGTTTGGTGAAAGAGACAGGAGAAGCCAAAGCAACTGTTTCTTGAAAATATGAGTTCTGGAATTGAAAGAGCTCAGAGATCTCCAATTGAGGTAGAAGAGTAAGAATAACTCTTTGCACTAAACATGGCTTATAATACCAGGATAAAATTGATCCAAAAAATTTGTATATTCCACACACACTCATACAAAACTTTAAAAGAGCACAAGAAGGTGGAGAAAACGGCCCCTTCTCAGATCTCACAGAGAGAGAGAGAGAGAGAGAAATGAGGTGGGACAGAGGAGTTTTGGTTAGTGTAAAGTAGTATTATACTAATTAATATTTCAGTGGGAAAGTCTGATTTAAGTGGTGTGTCAATGGAGGATTATTACCAAACTTCATTTGGTTATCCTCTCTGGAGGTTGCCTAATTGCTTTTCTTTTATTTTCTCATCTGGTAGCTCCTCGTGGCCATTCACAGACAGTGATTTATTGAAAATATGGGATGTCATGTGTCAAGATCTTGTCTTGACACATCATCAATCTCCCCCCACTTGATTTCAGTTTATCAACGGTTATTATGACTTGTGCGACGAACAATAAATGCACTCCCGAGAATATACGACATTGACAGGTTTTAATTAGGGATTAACATAAGGGAAAAAAGTATATTAGAAGATTAAAATAAAATCTCTTAGAGGTCTCAAAATTAATTTCTTGGATATTTATGGAAAAAAAAAAAGCCTTATATAGGTGCTCATTGATCTGCATACTTAGAGAAATAATTTTAAATTATTATTTTTTCAAATAATGTTAAGGTGATATATTTAATATACTTTGCTATACAGAAGTGGCTAATTAGTGCATATTTAAAAAAATATTGGCATCCTCCAACTCACGTTTTGAGAGAAATAAATAAGTATAACTTTTAATAAAAGTGAGTTAAGTAAAAGTGATTCTAGACTTTCCACCGATTTTTCAAACACACCCTTAATTGCCGTGCCTATAGAAAGAGAGAAAAGGAGGGTTAAGAAAACAGATAGCAACTGACAAGAAAAGTTGCAAAATGTGGCACCCGTGACATTCAATTATTGGACAGAAACAAAGCTTTGAGACTTCGTTTATCAGTTAGTATGGTAAAAATCAAACTGTTTAGAGTATAGATGCTTCCAATGTAAGATATAATTTGACCAGACGAATTTTACGAAATAGTCGGCGCGTTTTATTGAGTAGACTTTATATACGTTTTTTTTTTCTCTTTATTTTTCTAATTTATTTTTTCAATTTGTCTCCTAAATTAAGTAGATCCAATTTAAACTGTTACAATGAATTCGAATCTTATGAAATGTGAAGGTTATAAAGTGTCTTAAGTGAGAAATAAATAGAGAGAAAAGAAAAAGTTGATAAAAATTAAAAAATAAAATAAGATTCATATATATATTTATTTCTTTTTGTTAGCTCTAAGATTTAATTATTTTGATGATAATAAAATTTTGAAGTTAAAATTTATACAAGCATTAAAGTTTCAAAGTTGTGTTATTATATTAGAGGCTTACCTTTTTACTTTTGCAGAACATAAATGATGCATTGGAGAGTGAAATAAGTATTGGACAATGAAAAAGTAAAAGTTCAAGAAACAATAAAGGAACTTGGTGCCATAAAGTAAAAGCAAAAGAAGCTTTGACAAGTCAATCCCACACCAATCAGAAAAGCTGTATCGAAGAAGAAGAGAAGAGCAAGAAAGATGAAAAGAGAAACAGAAATGAAGAGGCAAATGCCATTGTTGGAGATGAAGGAATATGGGAAATCAAAACACACAAATTTGTGTGCAATCTCTAGTTCATCAAACTAGAAAATTCTGATGCCATAAAGCAAAACGAAATCTCTAAAGCTTCATCTGAGCAAAGTTGCAGAGGCAAAGTCGTAAAAAGAAAGGAGAGAGAAAAACAGAGCAAGAGAGAAAAAGAGATACAGAAGCAAATATATCTCTGTTTCTGTCCATCCCACATACAATCAGAAAGCTTCATCGAAGAACAAGGGAAACAGAGCAAGAGAGATAAAAAGTTACAAAAGCAAATTTGTGGAAAGAGAAAAGGAAGCTTATCTCTGATTCTGCTACTCTGAAAAGCTAAAAGCTGTTTTTCTACTGTGACCATGCTTCTGCTCTGTTTCAAAGTCAACCCTTTCCATTTTGTTTACTCATCAAAAGCATAAATATGTTTCACTCTTCTGGATATGCCGAGAAAAGAGAAAAATGGTGAAAGAAGTTTAGAAAAGCCTCTCTGTTCTGCTATAAGCATAACAAGCTCTCAGCTACTGTGTTGATACTCAAGGCTACTGATTTCAAACGGTAAAAAATGAGGGAAATGGAGTAACGGCTATTTTTTTGTGTGCTTATATATGTGTGTAAGAGGTCTGTTTCAGAACACAGAACACAACAAAAAAAAAAGGCACCAGAGTACAAAAAAGACAGTGAGAACAGAAGCAAAAAGGAGATAAGTGATTTTATATTGTTCTCCTCATCTTAAATTTTCTGAGCTTAGTTTCTGGATAAATCTAGCTTGTGAGAGCTTTTGAAAGTGAGCTTATTGCAATCCTTTATTGATAAGGATTTTAAACATATCATCATATCATTGTTCTGTAAATCTTTCTTAAGTGTAGGGAAAGTAAGTTTTGGGTAAGCTTGTGAAAAACCCAAGTGTTGTAAAAGTTTTAGGTGAGCTTGGAAACCTAGATTCTGTGGTGTATATCCAGTAAGTTTTTGGGTAAGCTTGTGTAAAACTCAAATGTTGTAAAGTTTTTGGGTAAGCTTGTGTAAAACCTAAGTGTGGTAAAGTTTTGGGTAAGCTTGTATAAAGTCCAAGTATTGTAAACGTTCTAGGTGAGCTTGAAAACCTAGATTCTGTGGGTGTACATTCTGATTTTATAGTGGAAATCCCTTGTTGTATATCAAGAGGACTGGACGTAGGTCTTGAGGACCGAACCAGGATATATCTGGTGTTTTTCTCCCTTTACTTCGCTTTTTATTCTGTTTCAGTCTCTGTGCTAAAACTTTGTCGACAAGGTCCTGTTTTATCTCCTTGATCTTTACTTTTCAGTTATCTTTTAGAAGATCCTGTCGACAAGATCTTAATTTGACTACAAGATTTCCGCACCAATACTCTTTATCAAGTCTTTTATTGAAATCATTTGATATTTATGTATAATTGATTTAATTGTCTTTAATTCTTTAATTTTCTACAATAGCACCTATTCACCCCCTCTAGGTGCATTCTTCACTTTTGTCATTTTTTTTTTCACTTCAGAGATATTTCACTGAACTCACATTACAAAGAAGTCAAATTAATCTAAATTAGGTTATAATTGACTCTATTAAAGAAAGACTATTTTGCATATAGATTTTCTAAAATTTTTAGTTATAAATTAAATTGGAGAAAAATAGATATAAGATGTAAGGTTTATATACTTCCATTTTATTCCTTTTTTAAGTTACTAATAAAATAATATTAAATTATATAATCAAATTTTACATTATATTACTCGCTATTTTATTATTACAAAATGAAGTATCATATGATTTTGTTATATTTTACTAATTAATGTACGAGTGACATTGTATATTGAATATATGTAAGAATTTCTCCTCTTTTGTTATTCATCAATACACTCTACGTTTATCACTTTTTAACTTTGTGAAAAATATTTATAATAAAAAACTTTTGTAAAGTATTTAGATTCTCAGCCACCACCTTTTTCTAGGAGGTTATAGCCGAACATAAGTCAATCGACTTTAACTAACATTGGAATTTTTGTTTGGGCCAAACTAGGACTTGAATTTTAAGCAAATATTTTATAAATTTTGAATCAAATTTCAAAACGACTCAAATTCTACATAGTAGGACCCTATATATCGTTGAATGTAAAGAATTATCGTCCCAAACTAGAACAGTCAGCGAGGCTGCTGAGCATATATATATATATATATATATATATATATATATGAGAAGCAGAAAAATAAGGGGGACGGTGGAGATTTGATAGAGAAGTGAGTCCCCCCGCCAATTCAAGTCCGTGATGGTTTTCTTGGATTGTAGTAGAAAGTGGTGGGGTGGCACACAAGCTTTGTTATCCTTTGCAACACAGGTTGGCTCCACCACCTAATTAATTCTGAAAAGCACACCCATATCCAAACTAATTCTTTGTTATTTACACTATTTGCCACTTCTGAAAATTTATGCTAAAAATTAGTTTACTTTATATAAGAATTTTGCAATAATTTATATGTTGTTGAAAATGTGTTAGATCCAGAGCTTATTATTAAGTCAAAAGTTATAATTTTTGTAGAGTAATTGCTTGTTATACTTTAATCAACAATTTGCCTCTTAGCAATTGACTTTAATATTAATTGTTGGATAAAACACTTAGAGCTAAATCAAAATTTATAATTGTTTATTAGTGCGCAAAACATTTTACACATATCACTAATGTTTTATATACATTTTCATTTTGTTTACTGCCAAAAAAAAACCCATTTTAATACGTGTTTTTTTTTTTCATTTAACTATCATGTGGATTTAAATTTTATTGAGAGTAAAAATTTATCTAACTTCAAGTTTAAATTATTTTAAAATATTAAATCTGTCTGATCTAAGTTTCATATTCATAAAATATACTAAAAGCAAAAGAGTTTCTGAAATACGATTAATAAATTTATATTGGCAATTTATTTTCTTTCAGAAGGTTGTCTCATACACTCTCAAGAAGTAATAATTTATCTGAGTGGAATTCAGGGCCGAGATGCTGTATTCCGAAGACAACTGCAGATTGCCCTCATAGGCTCATACTAAATTAGGAACCAAACCAAAAGCGATTCTTTTGTACCATCAAAATGATGGTAAAGGAACTTTTCTTATATATATATATATATCTTTGGCGTATGCATTTTCTGGTTGTATTTTATTGATAGGATATAAATTATAATAATATGGTAAAAAAAAAAAAGGCAAAGTGTAATACATTTGGCTAGAGACCTGCGCTACAAAAATGAGTTTGTTTTTTTATAACAAATACCTTCTATTTTTTTCAAAATGAAAAGGATTACTTCACATTACATAATACAGGATAATTTTTCTTTCAATGATTTTGTAGAAACTAGCAGCCACTCAATCATATAAAAATAAGAACTTAAAGAGTCTGTTTTGATTTTTAAGAATAAGAAAAAGTGTTCGTGTGGAAATGATTTTCAAGCTTTTATATTTAAAAAAAAAAAGATAAGTAAAAGTATGGAAACAAATTCAATGTTATTGATTATTTTAATATTTCAAAAATTAGCAAAATTTTTTTAATGGTGCTTTGGTAAATATTTTACGGTGATGCTCTTTTAGAATTATTTTCAGAATAATTATTCATTTAATTTTTTTAAAATGTATTAAAGAATATACTAAAATATTGCCATCAAGGAGGAAAAAGTAAAGCTACTTTGAATAAGATCTGCCTAACACTAAACTGATTAATAATTATCAATAGAAATTATCAAAACCTTTGGAGAAGCTTCAAGGAACGGCATGAACAAATGCATGCATTCCCAATTAGCTCAGTCAATGTATTTTTCCTCTAAACTAATCATCACCATTGTTAGTGGTACAGTATTTCTGCACCGTATTCAAGTTACCCCTAGTGTGAAACTATTGATCGTTTCAGAGACATTTTTCACAAATTTGTATTTCTTTAACAAATTTACTTTACATTTTCAACCACATAGACCGCCGATGTTGCACTATGATAATAAATGTTTGAGAATATAATAAAATTATTCATTAATTTCCACTTGACAGTAAGGATGGCAATAAGGCTAACTAAAACACGGTTTTTACTGCTCGTTCCTATCGAATTTATTTATAATATAACCCATTCCCATCTAATATCCTTGTGAATTTTTTTCCCCATATGTAAAAGTCCATGGAATCAAGGCGAGACAAGATAGATAGGGCAAAATATTTGTTCATAATAAACATAATTGAAAAAATAGAAAAGATTACTTACGAGATAATGTTCCAAAATGAACAAATAAAATGACAAAGTAGACAGTCCTATTTCTAGATGAACAATTATATAATATTATGTTAAAAATTAAATAAAATTAAATCATTAACCAAATAATAAATAATTGAGTCTTTTGATAAAAAATGAAAAAATATATATTAAACGAGACAAGTTTAAGGTAAAAAATAAATCGAGACATGTATGTCGCAACTTTGTCTTAAACACAAACATTGTTATGCGTATTTTCTTTGAATTTACCCTAATACTTAGTCAACTGGGGAATTACCCTCCTCCTGGAGTAGAGTGGGGCAAATTAGGTTGAAGCAAGTTGAGCTGAAATTATCATCCCCACTTAAAAGCTTAAATTTTTAAATTAAGATGATCTTTGATATGATATAGTCTCTTGTGGCCAAATATTCTAAAGTTGATAGTATCTAGATATGCACACTTAGTTCAACAGCTTAATCATATCAAGTTGGGCCAAAAAAATTGTTTGGAAGTTAGGCTCGACACTAAGCTAAACATATATAATTAATTATATAAATATATATTTAAAAATTATTTTATAATAACTTATATAAAAAAAATTTTTACAAATGAAATGTAATTACACCTACATTTATATAAAGATTTTAATTTTTTTAAAAAAATGATGATATTATTTTTACCAAAAATTTTAACAAAAAAAAATAATTTGGTCAAACTTGATACAGCGACGTATAAAGTTACCTCAAACTGAAGTAGACACTAAACTAAATCGAAACCCAATGCCGTATCCAGCCCTACTAAAGTCATACAATTTTGGGATCCACCGACAGCAATGCTAAACCTGACGCTCTAAAGCATCCAAATGGAATTAAATTCGAGGACATCAAAGTCCAGAATTGCGTGTTGGATAAATAAACACAAATCTGCTGTCAGGTCAAACAACGCAGAAAGAGGATGCAAGTAGATAGATACATAGACAGATTTTGGTAGTTGCCCTGTCCCACACAGCCATTTTAATACGAAAGGCCTGTCCTCAGTTCTACATCAATGGAATCAATCCCACTTTAGCACTACATCATGTGATTTCCAACCCTATAGGCCCAAGTTATTTTTGTGAGTTCCCTATTTTCTCTCAGATGTTTAAGTTCATAATTCCACATTTTTTCATATTTCAACTCTTTCTTACTGTTAGAGCCAAGCGTTCAGTGTTGTGTCAAAAATTTGAGAGATTTTTAAATAAAATTCCATTTATAAAAAAGTATTACTAATAAAGACAAATAGAAATATATGTATAAAATACTAAACTAAAAATTTACTTATTTATCACAAATTAAAATAAAGTTTTTTCCCTAAACTAAAGGTAACAAATTTTAGTTACATTCAGCTGTGAGCCTCTGAAGCATGATGTATAGACATGAAAGGCGTCTCGGCATGTCTTTGTTTTCTTTCTTGCTATTTACTTCACCTTCTATGTTTTCAAAACATTTTTTGTCCTTTTAATTTTATAAAAATTTTAATTTGATCCTCCTAATTTAGTAACTGATAAATAATATTGTCCTCATATTTTTCTTAAAAATCATTCAATTTTATTCCTTTGTCCCATATTCAATCCAAATTTTAATGTTAAATTTAACAATATATTAACTTAAATGTCAAATTTCAGCATGAATTAACGGTGACAAATAAACAAATAACATCTAAATAAAAAACACTTAAATTTGATATTTAATTTTGATTATATTATAAAACAAAGGGGTAAAATTAGATCATTCTGACAAATAAAATGAGGATAAACATTATTTATTCTTAAACTAGTGTCACCAAATTAAAATTTTTGTAAGATAAGGCGGACTAAAAGTGTACTTAAATTTTTTTTTTTGGGACCATTGCTTTGCTTTATCCTCTGGCCCTATTCCTTTTGGTTTCGGCGAACACTTCTTCGTTACAGCTTGCAAGGTTATGAACGTTTTTCCCTACGAGATAAGTGATAACAATTTTACCAAAGGGAAACAGGGGACCAGCGTAAAAGGACTTATATTCACTGATCCAAAGTTTCAAACCATGTGCAACAATGAAGGTTGTTGCCTCATTTCCCAGTATAAATAATAACATGTCACATGCATACAACACTTTCTTGTCCTCCTCACGACATGCCCTCACGAGAATCACTGTAACTTCAAAAGCACAACAATTCCTTCAGAAAGCGATGAAGTATCAACACTAGTATAAAATTGAATTTCCACCACAAAGCTAGATGCCACCTTGGTCTGAATATTTGTCATGTTCACAGTACCAACTCCAGGTAATGGACTTGAAAATATCGTAAGATCCGAATGTTGTGTACAAAGTTTTGGAATTGGGCTTTATTTGTCCAAGTTACAAGCAATCGAATGCTAAGGAAAGTGAAGGTCAGAAGTGACAAGTTCCAAGTCTAATAGAACCTTTAAGTCACCTACATATATATGCATCAAATCTCTGAAACAGAAGTTGCAAAATAATCAGTGGGTTCCCGTAATCAAGCTCAAAGGACATTGATGATAATGAGTTAAACAAGTAAATGGAACTTTTCAGTTTTTTCTTTGTGGTTACAAAATAAATTTAAGGGGTAAATAGGTTGTTTCAACTTTAGGACTGGGTCATGGCGTATCACAATTGGATGGACGTCTATCAACAAAAGATCAATAGAAAAAATGAAACTCAACCTTCTTGTCAATGCACCTTTTAGTTTGGTGTGCAGTGTGGTGCACTTGGAATCACCATAATCTAGATGACATGAAACTGTAGATTAAAAATTATTGGATTATTGAAATGTTTATAATAGACTAATCTAAATCTATTAACCCAAAAAATTAATTAATTGATTAATATTTAGTTTTTGATTTGAATTTTGAAATTCAAATAATCAATCAATTTATTTTTTTAGTGAGAATTAAAATAACTGACAGAAAAGATTGTAGCGTAATCATATTTTTGTAGACGAGTCTCAGTTTAGAGAAACTGATCCAAAGAAAAACAAAATTCTCTATGCAAAAATATACATAGGACCTCTACTCTCATCTTCCTTAATTATTCTTTTGGTGTTTTCTGTTGTGGAATTGAGATTAAAGTCCAAAATTGTAACTGTGATATACTCTATGGGGCAATATTTCGAAGTTTTCTATCACTGCAATTAAGTACCTGATCCATAGCCTTTTATCTGTGTCAATAATTTTATCAAAGAGTTTGGATTATATTTCAGAAATGGACTTTTGAAATCTTTAGCCACTTTGGCTTTTTCCGTCTTGTTATGTTTGCAATTTCGCCATTCAGCCTTGTATTATGCAATTCTGCCTGAACCTCAATTCAAGAATTCTGAGATTTTGAACTTACCTACTGATGCAAGGAATTATCAACCTTATGATGGAAATATGCTGATCATTGATGCCTTCCTATGATAATCTTGGGGAAAATAATTGGATAATAAAAACAACTTTCTCAGCAGCACATTGATTTATGAGCTGGAAATCTCTAATTTTCTTCAAGCAGATGCAGTAGTATTGTGCCTACTTGAACTTGAGCATTAAATAAACTTCAGTTTCCATCAATTTGTGTCCTCAAATACCTTCTCTTTCAGAACTGCTATCAACTCAATAGTTGGAAGAAAAGAACAACATAGCAATGCAGCAGAAGCCCCCAGAAAATTCAAGGTGTTTAATTAGTACATGAAAATTTTAATTTTTCAAGTATATAAGTGAAGCTGACATTTTTATGAATAAGTTTTCAAGAACACCAGAAGAAATGAAAAATGCAGCTATCACTTAGAATTAATACTACCCAACATCTTAGCCAGAGGTCAGTAGTACTTTTCTCCATTGCTTATGATCAAATCTGACTCTCCATTGGGACTTGTTAAGCAAAAGCGGCACTCTTTTAATCTACAGTTTCTTTGTGGGATAGATGGTCATTGATGTTAAAAAGCCTAAACGTTTATGCGAAACAGATCTAAAGAAGAGATTGTCTTCGTATTGGAGATGAGCGTGTGACATGTGAGGCACAAAATCACAAGGTTCGATTCTAAGTTATGCCAATTTTTTAGGGTCATCCCTCAAATAATTATCTGATGAGTCTTCTAGTATTGGCACAAATGATATGTCTTTGACTGCACCGGCAAGATAGATTAGTTGAAATGCATCCAAGCTGGCCCCAACACCAAGACACGGTGAATGCAGGAGTTGAAGAAATTGCATGAACAATTCTGGAAACCATAAAATGAGATTTTCTAGCACTGAAAAGCTATCATAATTTCAGAAAGACAAGCCCATATTTACCAGATGACCCCAAAGTCATGGTGAATGGCTTTTTTGTTCTCAGAAGCTAGAAATATATGTACGTGAAAAGAAGCGACTAGATATGATGTACATTAATATTTGTTCATCAGCATTTCTCTACAGAATGAAGACATTTTTATGGAAGAAACTTCCCTGGTTTGAGAGGAATCCATATGTCTAGGTAAAGGAAATTACAATTGCCATAGTCAAATTCTAAACAAGCCTTTATAAAATCAATAAAACAAAAGCAATAATGGATACAAAAACACTGTAAGAACTGCAGCAAACCCCTTTATTTCCATATATACCATTTTCCAACCGTACTAATAGCATCAACATTGGAACAAGGGGACATCATGATCTAGGGTTTGGCAAAATTAGGCAACTTTTGTTGCATAAAAACTATTTCTATAGGCTAATCTCTTCCTGGGATGGTGAGGTTAATTGGTAATAATCCTTTGAGCTTATCCTCCCATGCTAGCGTGAGAGTAACGTGTGATGGACACCACTTTGAATCTTAAATTTTGTTTCTCATTTCAAGTTTCTTGTGTCAAAATGGGCTTTGGATCCACAGGTTAGTTCGTATGCCGCTTAAAATAGCGTGGGTTTAGATTATGCAAATTAGCAATGGGCCTTTTGTCTTTTTTGTCAGAAAGCAATGTTGCCTTTTCTATTTGGGGTTGCTTTTTTGAGTTGATCTGTTTCTTCTGTTGGTTAAAATGGGCTAGACGCCAGACTGGACATGGGTCGGCCCATCCATTTTTTTGCACAAAATTATAGTTTCTTTGTATGTTTTATGAAAATATTGTGCTTAGCCTTTTCTTTTAGAATTTTTTTAAATTTTTTAGTCCAAAATTTGTATTCTCATAAGAAACATAGAGAAAAATATAGTAGCGGAAAAAGAATCAATACAAAGTCTAACTGATCCCCCCAAGTCAACCGATTTAATCATAAACTTGTGGAGGCTGAAAATGAGTTTATCTTTCTTGACCCATTTCAAAATGGGCTGACCTCACTCACAGCCCAATCCAACTCAATTGACAATGCTGTTTGTAATGAAAACTGATTTTTTATTTTAAAAAAGTTATTTTTAATTAAATTTTTTTAGTATAAAGGAGTCACAAAATCTTAAGAATAGATTGAGAGAGAGGCAAGATAAGGACCAAACCCATACCCATCAAGATTTGTTGGCACTTTTATTAAAAAATTAATACCACTTAAACTAAAACTATTAAACTTGTCATCAAATATTAGACGGTGACGTTAGAATAAGAACATATTTTTTTCATGTTACTATTTTTTTTATTTTGGGATATACAATAGTATAATACCTACTGCTTCATTGTTGGACACAACTGGTTACTCAAGAAACACATTAACTCAAATATGCTGAGGAATTAGATTTAAATTTTTTTTACTATCAATGTTATGTTATTATCAAAAAAATTTGATAATAAAGTATAAAAATTATACCTAGTTTTTTGACAAACAAAATTAGAATACTTACATATTAAATAATATATTAGTACTCGTTTTATCAATATGTTTACTTTGAAAATACCTAACAACCAAAGACCCGAAATATTAGTTTGAATTCTTATAAATACTCAATTACTCATTATTGCTAAACTTTCTCATCAAACATTTTTGGGGAATCTTTTTATGTCAAATAGAGTTGTTGAGTTGCTGTTTAGTGTTATTTTAGATCTGAATTGTCTAAATATTTTTTATTTTTTTATTTTAAAGAAAGCAGAATATAGAATGGAAATAATTTTTTAATTATAAACTTAAAATATAATAATTAAGATTAAACAATTAAAAAAAATATGAACCAAAGTAGCAAAGCAACAGAGGATTTGTTTTGGCTAAGTCCAATATAGTATAGTATCCCTCTTTTTCTAAGAAACCCGTGGAAACCAAGGTGAAGATGAATTCAAACCAACCACGTTTTAGCCAGATATGTTCTATATCTCATCATTTTTTTTGTCATTTCAATTGAAATTACAACTAATTATTTCAACTTTTGGCAAAGTCACAGAATTGAGCCTCCATTGAAATTCTAATTTATCACAAATTAGCATCCTCAATTTTTTTAAAACCAATTCAACTTAAAATTGTTGTGTAATGCCAAACTTATCAGACATTTTGTTAAGTATAGACATAGTCAAATTTAAAATCATCTGTTATGTTATATTAATTAATTTGTTGTGATGCATTGATTTACAAATCGCATTAACTAAGTTGATTATGTTACTTAAAATTTATAAATTAAAGTTTTATTATATTCATAAAAATATATCAACCTTACTGGATAACGATGTTAATTACTTAATACAAATATTTACGTTTATTTAATAACTGATAATAAGTTCAACTAAATAAAATGGATACAATAAAGAAAGTATGTTGTTATCGTGTAAAACATATAAATAAGGGAGGTTGACTTTATTGAGATTCGAAACCTAAAAAATAAAATCTATTATCATTTTATGCTTAGTTGGGGTTGCCGGTAATTTTTTTTTTTTTTTAACGTGGGATGCAATAATTTAGATTTGCTCATAACAAATCTTAGGATCGAAATTAGTTGATCTCTTTATTATTGAAACTAGGATTGACCCCTACACTTATAGGAGATTAAAAAAATTTCAATGGATCTCAAGTTAAAAAAATAAAAAGAAAATAATGTATAAATAATATATATAGAGACATAAACAATATATTGTCGTAAAAGTCACACGGTTTATAAACAGCAATTTTTTTATGAGTTTTATATTATTTATAGATTGATTATTAATTCACTGACACCATAATAGTGGCAGAGAGAGAAATAAACCTGCATCAACATATATGTTATTTTATTTTTATATCTTAAACAGTGTTGAAATTTCATGTAATTACAACAAAATTTAAATTTTTTTTTAAATTTTCAAGTAATTATTTATGATTATAATCATTTATTTATCATTTTTATCTGAAATAAAAAATAATTTTAAAATTTAAAATAACCATACATCTTCTATTTTTAATGGTTCATTAATTACTATTATTTATTTTAAATAGATAAATATTGAGTAATCTTGCAACTTAAAAAAGTTACTTATAATTACCCCTTTTCTTAAGAGTCCGAGGAGACTATTATCCTTAAAAAAAATTATAATAATATAAACAAATTAAATAGTACAAACAAAATAAAGAATAAATTACTTTCCTCTTTTTTTCAGAGATATTTAAATTATATAATTCTTCTTTTATTATAAAAATACATACATACTCCTTAAAGCTAAAATAAGACTAAAATGTCTTAAAATAATATCAATTTATTTTATTAAAAATGTAACTCATTAAAATATAATTTTTAAGGTTTTATTTTAATATTATTCATTTTGCATAGACAACTATAGATTTAATTTATTAAATTTAAAAATATGAATTTTTTATATTGATTAAATACATATTTAATATTTGTTTATAATGTATAAGTAATATATATAACAATATTTTGATGAAAATAAATGTAATTCTAACTCATTTTTTGTTGTAAGAAAATTAGTATACTGCATTTTTTTAGTCACAAAAAAAAGATAGAGAATTTTAAATAGGACTTCTTAGCACTTAAAAATAACAATTTAGGCAAAATCATAACTTACTAATTAGCTGAGAGCATAACTAAAATTTTAATCGACCAGTCGGGATATAGATTGCTCAATCAACATTTTCCATTCAATGTTAAAGCACAAAAGAGGCCATAAAGTTAATAAAGGCATAAAAGATGAATAATAATGTATAGAAAAGCAATATAAAAAGGAAGGAAGAGTCAAAATACTAGATATATGGCAAAAATCACATAAAAAATTATCTAACAATTTACTTTATGTCACTTTATATACATTTATGAATTCTTTTTATTTCGACTTTATTTACTATATTTATTTACTTGCTTTATATCTTTTATTTACAATTTATTTCAACATTTTACTATTGTTTCCAAACTATTATGCTAGTTTATTTGAAAATTTTCTATCATCATTTGTTATGGTTTTAGTTTGTACAAATGTTTAATTAATTTGAAGAAATATACTTATGGTCTCATTTTATTTATTTTTTATTTATTCTCATTTAGAACTATTTTATACCTAGACTTAATTATGCTAAAAACTTAAGAAAACTCGTCTTTAAATAATCATGTCTCATCTCTAAAATCTGCTCATAAAATGAAAACAGAAAGGAATTATATAAAATTTCTTTGTACAATTATTTATTTTTTGATTGATCAGCTGATAAAATTTTCAAAAAAAAAAAAAAAGCTAACAACAAGAAATGTCATATAATTTAAAACATTTTTTTGTTAGAGGAGAATGTAACACGCTCAAAATCAAAAGATGAAGCTGGTCAATTCAAAGAAGATAGACTTTGACCAATAGGAGGAAAAAACGAAGCGTGTGAACCCCTGAACCTAGCAACGGATAATATTTTATTATTATACACGTGCTTGATTAAATACTTGGAAAAAAAAAGGCTTCTCTGACATTCTTTACAGCCTTACAGATCCAGCGGAAAACGCTAGAATAGACTTCGTCCTATTATATATATATCAGCGAACTTTTTAATTAGTCTAAGAACATAATTAGTATTATTGACCAGGAAGACATAGATTACTCCAACCTTTTCAAAAATCACAACACACTGTCATTGTTGGCTTCATTTCTTCACTGGCTTTAGTTGACGCTGATCCACTACTCCCTTATCAGTCTATCGCTCCATAATTGAGAGGTTATTGTCTTAATTAGAAAACTCATCGCATTTGGAAATTCTATTTATGAATGCGATGAATTTATGTGACCGTCAAGGTAGAGCGGCTCCCATATGGAGCAATCCCGTCTTCTGAAATAATATTTAAAATTTCTGTTTGAAACTTTCGAGATGGAACTGGCAGGTCACGACACGAGTCTTGGTTGAATGCTACAAAACAAACAAAGGAAGTTGGCACGTGATTTCCAAGTCTGAACGAACATGCTTCAGTATTCAAAGTACATCAGTGCAATATTTTCCAAAAGCTGGTCTTTGCCGTATTAATGCCACATTTATTACGTATTAAAATAAAAAAAAAATTGAACGAAGATGTAAATAAAATAAAATAAAATAATTATGTTTGATATAATATGAATATTATTATTTTCATTTAAAAATAATATTAAAATAAAAATAAAAATAAAGATATAATAAACTTTATATAGATTAAGTATAATAGTTATTCTTGATTTATATATTTATAAAATAAAAATAAAATTTTTTAATCCTAAAAATATAGATTAAATAAGATTATCTAGTGTGTGTGTGTGTGTGTGTGTGTGTGTGTGTGTGTGTGTGTGTGTGTGTGTGTGTGTGTGTGTGTGTGTGTGTGTGTGTGTGTGTGTATATAGAGAGAGAGAGAGAGAGAGAGAGAGAGAGAGAGAGAGAGAGAGAGAGAGAGAGAGAGAGAGATTGTTCCAACTTTAATTTAAAATATTTAAATATAGACTATGATTAAAAGAACTCTCCTTGACTTGGGTGATGCAATCTTAATTTTTTAATTGCAAGTTGATGACCTTCTAGTACTTGGAGGCCCACTCGCTTTTGTTAGGTACAAATTAGGGGAAAAAACAAAAAAAAACAGATGCCAGTCCATGTGCGAGAACACAGTTAACACCGGGGTAAAATTACAGTGAACAATATTTATACTAAAAAATTTTAAATTTTATAAGTCTTTTAAAGGAGTTAAAAATTTAAAATTATAATTTTTTTATATAATTTAAATTTTTAATATTTAAATCTTTTAAGATAATTTTAAAATTTTTCAATATAAATATTTTTAATTTAAAGTTTTCAACTGAAATATTTTCAGATTCCTGTGCAATGACAAGATTTTCTCGGTTGTTGCCAGCTAAAGTTTGCTAAATTACAAAACAGTGTTTCGTAAAGTTTTGAGATATTTGTAGATATTATTTTGAAAGCTACAAGCAAAAATAATTGTAACTGTGGACCCTATAAATTGATTCAAATACTTCCAATATGTGTTGATATTTAATTTATTTTTTAAATTCAAATAGTTTCTTTAACATTGGATATTTTGAATTGATTATGATAAATATTTACTGAAAATAATTTTCATCGTAGTATTTATGACATAAAACATTATAATCTGTAACAATTTGTTCATAATATATGCTAAATGATTTTTAAAACAGGAAAACAATATATTTAAAAGAGAAACTTAATAATACTAAACTCATGAACGGAGGAACTAGCATGCAATTTGATAATATATTTTTCATATTAGTAAACATATAAAAACTTTAGAAGATAAATAAAAGATTTCGTGTTTAAATAAGTGCCTCATAATAATAAACATCTTATTAACGGAACCAATTCTTACAGTTAAGTTTTATGTAATTTTGTCCCCTTGGTTCACATCTATTTGCAAATTAGATTTAGATATAATTTTTTAAAAAGACCTAATCATGATATTTAATTATAAAAATCATACACTTATCATACTTTTATGAAAAAAGAAATTAAATAACAAAAATATTAAAAACTATTTCTTCTTTTTTTTTTCTTTCCTTTTCAGCTTTCCAGGGAGCTAGCTGGTGATCAATAATGGAATTGTGAGTCACTGACTAGGTGGCCTGCATGTCCTATTTTATGAGAAGATCAAAAGTTCCAATCACAGATTTATGCTATTTTACTTTTAATATCATTTTAAGAAGAAAGAAATTAAGAATAAAAGAAAATCTTGAAAACTCCACAAAGATGAATCAAATGTGCGTTTTGAAATTGATTATTTGGAAATTAAGACTAAAACCCCAAGTGGCAAGTACATACCCTTATACTTTGCCAAGCAACCTAGCCATCATCTCCCCTCTTCCATTTTTTGGTCTCTTTGCAAATGATGAGTTTTGGATTAATAATGGAGTTTTTAACTCAGTTCAAGAATTTAACTAAATTTATCTAGTAAGTGAGTAATTTGTTCACTAAATATAATTATTTTAAAGATTCTATTTATTACATTATTTTAGGATACAATTGACCATTAAAAACACCTAGATATATCACCTCAGCACTATATGAATAGTTTATAAAGTAAATTATGTTAATATTTTTTAAAGTTTAGTTAAATTATACTTGATATCATTTTTATTTCAAAAATTATACTTAATTCTTTGATATTTTAATATATATTGTAAAAACTCCTCCATTAATATATTTTCTGTTGAACAAGTTAAATTTTTGCATGATGTAATATTGTGATTTATATTCTTAATATAATAATAAAGATAATTAAATTAATATTAAGTTTCAATATAAAATTAAGAGTGAGTAGAAAGAAAGGAAATGAATTATATACATACTTTTATATTTTTTTATCTCTCTCTCTCACTTTAAAAATATTTTATAACATTTATATTTTAAGGAATCTAAACTATTAACCTATGAATCTCCTACTTTTATCTTCGAAACATTGGAGCTGAATTCAGGAAAATATTTTTTTTAAAAAAAAAGAACATATGGGACCTTCAAAGACTTGGTATCCCACTCACTCTTTTTTTTTTTTTTTTTATCTTCCTTTTAAATTTAACCTCTACATTTATTGGCTAAATGTAAAAGATTTGAATTTCTTGAATTGAACTTAATTCTAAACAAAAGCAAGTTGAACTCAAAATACAACACTAAGAAAAGAAAAAGGGTCATTTACAGTCCTAAATTTAGGATTAAATAATCGTTGATCTGTCAAATTGGAATTAAGATGCTACCAAAATAGGAAATAGATATTCAACAAAAGCATGCAAAGATCTATGATCTAATCCCCAATAAGGGATAAGAACTGATTCAGTAAGACCCCAGAAATTTCAGCTTTCCTTTTGTTTTCATTTCATTTCATTTCAGTCGCTTCATCCAAACACAAGCAAACCGAAATGCGAAAAATTCACACACGGAACTTGTCCAAGTCTGGTTGGTTTGCAATGAAGACAAATTAATAATCGAAGAAAATGCCAATATCACTGTCCCTTCAAAAATAAATATACCATTAAAATCTTATCATCGAGGTATTTTTCTTTAACCCAAGACAGGAGTTTTCGTAGGAGTAGACTATAAGGAGTGGCTGAAATTTGGTCAAGGAGAAAAACAAAAAAAAAACAAAAAACAAATGAATTTAAAGCTGTACTAATTTTTGTAGGAAATGAATATTAAATGTTGGGCCATCGGTTAGGTCAGCTTGTGTATGCACTACGTCTTATCGTTTGCGTCATATGGTACTTTTGGTAGAAATTTGAAAAAAAATTAAAATTAAGAATTTCAAATTAAAAGTATTTATATTTAAAATTTTAAAATTATTTTAAAGAATTTAAAGATAAACAAATTTAAATTACATAAAAAATTATAATTAAGATCCTTACGCTAAAATTTTTTATTTTTGAGCTTTTTAAAATTTAAAATCAGTTAAATTTGTAATACTCAAATGTAATTTTTTGTAAAAACTTTTTATTGAAGAATTTGAATTTCTTTTTACATAGTACGTTATACTCATTCTTTAGTTAAATTATATTTAATTTTTGCAAGAAAATATATTTTTTAATAATTAATATATATATTACAAAAAGTCTCTTATTCTTTTTTTATGAATCAAGTTAACTTTTACACAATTAATTTGTCCTTTTTTTTAAAAAAAATGAAATCACTTTATTATATTTACAATCATATGAGAAATGAAATCACAGTGTCATCTTATGAAAAAAAATCAACTTTATTAATTGATAATGAGAAAGGTTTCTGGCTCTTTGTAATATATAGTCAGGAGGATCAAGTAATTTTTTTAAATAAAAATATTAAATATAATTTAATCAAATTTTAAGAAAAATTAATATAATTTATTTTTTGTTCATCTTCATATAAGTATAATTGTAATCCAGTCAAAAGGTGTAATTCATAAATAAGTTTTACCTATATTTCTATTTAATTTTTAAAACTTAGAACACTAATTCAGTAAAACTTAATGTACAAAAATTAAGAAATAAATACAATTAAAAATATTTTAACTTAAATTTAATGTACTGTAAGAGGACTTTCATGAGAGCGTGGCGATTCCAATTTCTATGAACAGGCAACAACAACCCAAAAGGACACGTGGTATATTCTATCATATTTAGCATCTTCGCATTAATATTGGGACGGAAATGCTTTTCTGTTTCTGGCCCAAAAAAAAAAAAAAGAAATGCTTTTCTGTTGCCAGTGTATTCTCTTTCTCTGAAAATTGACGTCACTGTCGCTTAAAAAAAGTAGGCGAATACTACATATTCTCTTTTTTTAAATTTATATTTAAAAATTTTACAGTAACTTCAAAACACTGAAAACTTTTTAAATAAATTGCCATTTTGATTTTTTGAAAGACTCCATTTAGTTATTGAAAATTCATTGTTAGTAATTTATTTTCTAATATCTGAAAAAATATATTTTTAATTAAAATATCTTGAAGACTAAATTGGTTACTAAAATGAAAGTTATGATTTGATGTTATTATTTATTTTCTTAGCACTGATATGTTAAAATTTCAATTAAAAAAATATGGAAATGCACTAGTTGATGAATTCAGATCTTTTGAAGTGGAGAAAATCTTGAAAGATTGAAGCGAAGGCAGGGGGCAGGTTATATTTAAGAAGGAAAAAAAAAAGGCAAAACATTCCTATTCTCTGCTTACTTTAGCACTTAAGAGAAATTAGAGGATCTTAATGCCTACAATAACAAAATAAATCATAAAAGATTGAAATTTTAAACAGAAACCAAATCAAGATACGATAAACAACCGTGAAAAGAGAATCTGAATTCTTTAAATTTTTTTATTATAAAACCTTTGTAAAATTCAAGAAAAAAATGTAAGAAAAAATAAAAATTATATACACTTTCACCGCAATTTTATAAAAAATTTATAATAAAAAGGCCAACACGATACTTACAATCTGCCGTCAGTTGGCGTCTTTCTTGGAAGGAGATGTTGTCAATTTTAATTTCAGTATATCCCTTCATTTATCAATTTTAAGTTAAAAAAAATATCAAATATGCCACGCCATAAAATATTTTTTAAGAGTAAAGTATGAACATGTAAACATTAAACAAAGACCGCGTTTCAATCAGAAGTAAACGTCAACGTTCTCGTTACAATTAAAAAAAGCAGCCTTTCACAATCCACATAATATAAAGTTACGAAAGTTAAGAAAATTAATGGATAGGATTAAATTTGTAATATAGGTAAGGTATGACGTAAGAATTGCTCTAAAGTTACCGACGTGCCCATAAAGTCCCCTTAAAACGTCTTTGCAGCTAAAGCAAGTTCAAGTTCCATCCATGGCAGACCCAGCTTCAATCTCTGCTGTCTTGGCAAGCTGGTTCACACCCTCTTCTCTCTTCCTCTTCCTCAACCTCGTCATCGGCACCATTGCCCTCACTTCTCGTTTCACTACCCCCAGAAAGTCTCCCGATCAACCCCACCATGACGCCCAGCCTCACCCCGTCCGTTCATCGTCCCTGCTTGAACGCCTCAGGTCCTTCCATTTCTACAAATACGAAGCCCCGTTTCCAGAAACCCAGTTTCTTCAGCCCCTTCAGGACTCTCCTCAGCTTGTCCGAACGCCGTCCCTGATTGAGCGAGTCAAGTCGTTTAATTTCGGGTTCTGTGACAACTACGAACCGACCGTTGCACATACAGAAAGTGTTCGACCTGAAGACCCCGCCGAACCGCAACTGGCGAGAACTCCTTCGCTCTTGGAGCGGCTCAAGTCCATGAACTTTTCCTCTCTCTACAGATCGGACTCAATAAAAGCGGCGGGAGAAGGTGAAGCTGACGTTCAGGAGTCGAGACCGGATGATGATTCGGGGAACTTGGTGAGGAGGAGCAAATCGGAGACGAGTAAGGGAACGTCAGTGAGGTTGCAGAAGAAGATGAAGAAATCGGCGAGTGAGAAGGCGGCGTCGAGGAGGGAGGGGGAGGAGGAGGTAGTAGCGGTGGAGCGTCGGAGACCAGAGACGGCGAGAGAAGGTGGTGAGACGGCGTCCTTTGGAGAGGACGAAGCGGTGGACGCGAAGGCCGATGATTTCATCAACAGATTTAAGCAGCAACTGAGGCTGCAGAGGCTTAACTCTCTCCTGCGTTCCAGAGAGATGCTCAAAGCAAACTAAGAAATGCTTGTGTGTGCATTCCCCACTGTAAGTCGTGGGTTAAATGGTCAATCTATCGCCTTCTCCAGCTTCATCACTTATCACAAACCAATGGCAATGGAATGAAAACTGGGGATGAAGTTGTCTTTTGAAATGATTAAAAGGCTCGTTAATAGTAATTTAAGCTTTTAATTCCATCGATGCACCTTCTAGTCAGTTTTACGAACGCGTCTCTTTCGTATTTGGGTGAAGTTATTGTGAGGTTGCTTGTATTCATGGTTATTGATGCACCTTCTAGTCAGTTTTATGAATGCGTCTCTTTCATATTTGGGGGAAGCTATTGTAAAGTTCGGCACACAAAAAAAAAAAGAAAAACAAGCGCTATTGTAAAGTTGCTTGCATTCATAGTTTTATTTATGAAAACGATTACTTGCATTTATATTGGAAGATTTAAAATGTGTTGCGTTACTTCTTGGGCTGCAAAGAGTAATTGAAAAAGGTTACTTTATATAATTAAACCACTTTTAGGCTAAACTCAGATCATAGAAGATACTTGTTTGAAAACACCAACTTAACTCTTTATTCATCTTAAACGAGCACCTTTTGCTTTGGATTTTTTAGATTAGATTTGATTAGTTTAGATTTTATTTTTTTAAGTTTGATTATTTTTTATTTTGAAAGAAGTGAAATATAGAATAAAAATAATTTTTTAATTATTAACTTTAAAAAATGATGATTAAAATTAAAAAGACAAAAACATTGAACTATTTAGAGCAAATTAGAGTGGTTCAGAAAACATATACACATGGTACTCATCTTTTAGGATGAAATAGATTATATTTTGTATGATCTTCATTGTATGTCTTGATCAACTAGATCATTTCTTTGTAGATTAATGCTGTATTTGGAAACATTTCTGGAGACTCCCAAATCACGGTTTGTAACTCACAAAATGCAGAAGCTATGTTTTGTTGCTTTGGCCAAAATTATGGTTTGAGGAAAGTAAAAGCTGAACCAAACATGCACTAAGATAAGAAAGTTTTGAAAACGTGTTTTCGGCATCCCTTTATCATTTAATGCAAGAGTTACAGTTCTTCTAATTCTATGAATTTTTTTCTTTAAATATTCTCTTCTTAAATATTATTCAAGAAAATTTCAAATTGCTGACTTACTAGTAACCCAAGATTTCAATTTTTTCTTAAATAGGAAAGAGATCCACGGGGGCAAAAAGACTATAAATGTAAGATAGAGAATGATGACTTTGTTTTTTGCCATTTCTCGTCTTCTTCGCCTCATTGGTCAACTTTATATGATAAGAATATTTTTATCAAGCATAAATTTTATCACTAGTCATAGAGGCTGCAAAGACCAATACAATCATTACGGTACAATGGAGTTGTAATTCACTATTATTCTAGATGCTCACCAAATCTTAAAAAAAATCTAAAGGTTATTTATATTACACATAAATGCTACTTATATCCTCATTTAATATTTCTTAGCCCATTATTGGCCAAACCACCTGAGGGTTAGGTCCAATGTGAAGAGGATAGTTTAGCCATTCTTGGTTAAGTTGGTCTAAACACTTGAACAAGTTTTCTCCTTGGTGATGGAGTTTAGAGTTCAGACCCCATCTGTTGGGTTAATAGGGTTTTTGAACTTTACTTTTATGTTATTTCTAAAAGTGACAGATAATATTGTGATTTCGATATTTCATTGGAAGAAAAACAAAAATCACTCTTTTTTTGTTGGTTCCTCAATGCAAAGTTTACAGTCACTTTTTACAGAGAACTTGAATGACCTGCCATTTATGGTAATGGTCATATTCTTCTTTCATGCTTAGAAAAAATTTAACTCGGGTGAAATTTGCAAGAATTATCTTTTCGGGACATGTATAGTTTGATAGAAGAAAGTACCTGTTGGACCGATTAAGTAATACCTAGCTAATCAAGGTAAAGAAGAAAGCGAAGTATCAATTGCCAACTTTAATAACTGAAAGTGGAGGGGTGCGTAGGTAGTATTGAGACTAGAGAATGATCGGATCTCAAAGGGAGGATTCTCTAATGCGGATCGAGGTGAACTTCCCAATGAACTATCGAGAAATGCCTAAGAACGAGTTTGGTACAAAGTAATGGATAAAAATGAAAGACTTCATGGATATTTATAAACACATTTATAATATCCAATGCAATAGAAATGGATCGAAATGTTACCTCCCGCCATTGCTTGAAGACTCTGTTTTTCTTATCAGAATTTTGACGTTTGAAAATCCAGGAATGCTTCTAAGCTCTTGTTCTACTGAATGATGGTGTGTAGCAATTTAAAACCGAGCTCAGGGACCCTGTATTTATAGGCAAACTCTTTCAACGGCAATTCCATCATTTGCCGAAGAAAATGCCACGTTCTGAGACGTGGGAATTTATCTCACGAAGCCCATAATTTTCGGACCATTATGGAGATGTTGCTAGCCAACGTGATTTGCTTCCCACGATCTGTATTTTTCTCACGTTCTCACATTCCCACGTTTTCACGTTTCATATATGCTGCAACATTCTACATTCTCCCACTTGGTTCGAAAATGGCTTCTTAAGATTCAAACATTTAATTGAAACATAAATGCATGAATTATAGCGGTAGTTCCTCTTTAAGTGAGTAATACCTTCCATGTATCACAATGCATTTTGTTTCCTTAACTTTATGAATAAGCCATATGCTTATTCTGGGTCCTCTTAATGTTGTTATCCTCAAACTTAATGTATATGCATAAATGAGAAAACAACTTAAAATGAATAAAGGCTTTATTACAAATGATATATATGTATATAGTATATACATCAATAACACAAAGTGGAACTAAGTCCCATTCTAAATACATGATCCCTAAACATTACTGGTGGCATGCCTTTTGTTAAAGGATCAGCAATCATCAACTCAGTGCTAATGTGTTCAATAATAACTTTATTTTCCTTGACACGTTCACGAATGGCTAAGTACTTAATGTCGATATGTTTACTTCGACTTCCACTTTTGTTGTTCTTAGCCAGAAAAACAGCAGCTGAGTTGTCACAATATATCTTCAATAGCTTAGGGATAGTGTCGACAATTCTAAGCCCAGATATAAAGCCTTTAAGCCAAACACCATGTGAAGTTGCCTCAAAACAAGAAACGAATTCTGCCTCCATAGTAGAAGTAGCAGTCAAAGTCTGCTTCGCGCTTCTCCAAGATACGGCTCCGCTGGCTAACATGAAAATGTAGCCTGATGTTGATTTCCGTGAATCAACGCATCCAGCGAAATCCGAATCTGAGTAGCCAACTACCTCAAGGTTTTCAGTCCGTCTATACATCAGCATGTAGTCCTTAGTACCTTTAAGATACCTCATTACTTTCTTTGCAGCTCTCCAATGATCTATACCTGGATTACTCTGATATTTGCCTAACATTCCAACTACAAATGCAATGTCAGGTCTTGTGCAAACCTGAGTATACATAAGGCTTCCAATAGCAGAAGCATATGGAATGTTATGCATCTGTTCCTTTTCTAAATCATTCTTTGGGCACTGGTTCAAATTGAACTTGTCACCCTTCACAATAGGTGCTACACTTGGTGAACAATCTTTCATCCGAAATCTCTCCAAGACCTTATTGATATAAGTTTCTTGTGACAGACCCAAAATACATTGAGTTCTATCTCGATGGATCTTAATGCCAATGACATAAGATGCCTCACCCATATCCTTCATATCAAAATTCTTAGAGAGAAATTGTTTCACTTCATATAACAACCCCTTATCATTGGTTGCAAGTAATATGTCATCCACATACAATACAAGGAAACACATTTTACTCCCACTGACCTTCTGGTATATACATTGGTCCATGACATTTTTCACAAATCCATATGAGGAGATAACATCATGAAATTTTAAGTACCACTGGCGAGAGGCCTGTTTCAATCCATATATGGATTTCTTTAACTTGCACACCAAATGTTCACCGGCACTAGAGAGGAATCTTTCAGGTTGTTTCATATATACTTCCTCATCTAGTTCCCCATTGAGGAATGCTGTCTTCACATCCATTTGATGCAACTCTAAGTCAAAATGAGCAACTAATGCCATTATTATACGAAAGGAATCTTTCTTAGATACAGGAGAAAAGGTCTCCGTGTAATCAATTCCTTCCCTTTGAGTGAATCCCTTGGCCACGAGTCGTGCTTTATATCTCTCGATGTTGCCTAATGAGTCTCTTTTCATTTTATAGACCCATTTGCATCCAATAGTCTTAGAGCCATTAGGCAACTCAACGAGATTCCAGACCCCATTAGACGCCATAGAATCCATCTCTTCCTTCATGGCATTGTGCCACAGTTTTGATTCTTTGCAACTGATGGCTTGTGAAAACGTTTCAGGGTCATTCTCAGCTCCTATATTGTAATCAGATTCTTGTAGATACACAATATAATCACTAGGAATTGCTGACTTCCTCATCCTAGTTGATCTTCTTAATGTTGACTCAACATTCTCTTGGGGAGCATGTTGTTCAACTATTTGTTCAACAGTCCTTAAAGACTGTTCATTAACTGGATCAACTTGGTCAATGTCAACAGGTTGTGGATCCTGAATGATTGGTTGTTCAATGCCTGTTTGGACTTGAGGGGCATGAATTACAATCAATCTATCACTTGATGTAGGAATTTGAATATTAGACTGATCATTTTCAGAACTTATGTTTTGAGTTTGATCACTCCCACTGATCAAGTCATTTTCAAGAAATTTTGCATTCCTTGATTCCACAATCCTAGTACTATGAGATGAACAATAAAATCTATAACTCTTAGACTTTTCAGCATACCCAATAAAGTAGCCACTTATAGTCCTAGGGTCCAACTTCTTCTCTTATGGATTGTAAACCCTAACCTCAGATGGGCATCCCCAAACACGCATATGTCTTAAACTTGGTTTCCAACCCTTGAATAACTCAAATGGCATCTTTTCAACAACCTTGGTAGGAACTCGATTAAGAATATACACTGCTATTTTAAGGGCTTCAGTCCACAAGAATTTAGGAAGTTTGGAGCTAATCAGCATGCTCCTCACCATGTCCAATAATGTTCGGTTTCTCCTTTCAGCTACACCATTCTGGTCAGGTGACCCAGGCATAGTGTATTGGGCAACAATCCCATGCTCTTGAAGAAACTTAGCAAATGGACCTGGTGCTTGTCCATCTTTAGTGTATCTACCATAATACTCACCACCTCTATCAGATCTCACTATTTTAATTTGTTTACCACATTGTTTCTCTACTTCTGCCTTAAATATCTTAAAGGCATCCAATGCTTCATTCTTATTATTGAGCAGATAGAGATACATGTATCGTGAGTAATCATCAATAAAGGTGATAAAGTATTTCTGACTACTAGAGTCCAAATCTGGACTACAAATATCCGTATGTATGATTTCTAATATGCTAGAACTCCTTTTAGCACTTCTCTTAGTCTTGTTAGTCTGTTTTCCCTTAATACAGTCTATACAAGTGTTGAAATCAGTAAAGTCAAGAGTATTGAGTACTCCATCTTTTACTAATCTTTTCACTCTCTCTATTGAGATGTGACCAAGCCTACGGTGCCATAACATAGAGGAATCCTCATTAGTAACATTTCTCTTAATACCTATACT
Source organism: Erythrophleum fordii (assembly GCA_032878935.1). Classification (NCBI taxonomy): domain Eukaryota; kingdom Viridiplantae; phylum Streptophyta; class Magnoliopsida; order Fabales; family Fabaceae; genus Erythrophleum; species Erythrophleum fordii. The sequence goes on along the minus strand of JAVQMF010000055.1, from coordinate 38,003,440 downwards.
ATTAGAAACATGTATTGAGTCATAAAGGTTATTATTTCGTAATTGAATTTGGAATAGACCATCACAAAGTGTACCATTGCCAATAAAATTAGATTTATAAAATAATTTAAATTCATTACTTGAAAATTCAAAACAATATCCCAATGGTACAAGTTTGGAAACTGAAATCAAGTTTCTAGAGAAACTTGGTACATAAAATGTCTTCTCAAAATTCAAAATAAAACCAGAATTAAGGACTAATTTGCATGTTCCTATAGCTTCAACAGTTGAGCCCATCTTATTTCCTGAATAGATGTATTGCTCACTGCCCATCGACTTCCTTTGGCTTAGAAAGCCCTGCAAGGTATTAGAGATGTGAATTGTTGAGCCAGAATCAATCCACCATGTGTTACTACTAGCATCTACCATATTAGATTCATAACAAAAGTATGAGATTGAGTTACCTTTCTTTTGAAGCCAAGCCTTGAATTTGACACAATCCGTCTTTATGTGTCATTTCTTTTTACAAAAGAAACACTTAGACTCTTTCTTAATGTCCTCAGGGATGGGAACCTTGCCCTTCCCTTTTGTCTTGGCCTTTCTTTTCTTCCTTCCTTGTGTCACTGTATGTACACTTTCACCCATCTCTGCTATGAGCCTTCCTTCTTCTTGTACACACATGGTTAGAAGTTCATTGATTGACCACTTCTCTTTATGAGTGTTGTAGGAGATTTTGAAAGGCCCATATTGTTGTGGCAGAGAATTTAGAATGTAGTGCACAAGAAAAGAATCTGACATCTCAACCTCAAGTGTTTTCAATTGAGCTGCTATATCCCTCATTTTCATGATGTGTTCTCGTACACCTCTTATGTCAGTAAGTTTCATGGATGATAACTTTGTCATTAAGGTGCTTGCTAAAGCCTTATCCGAAGATTCGAATTGTTCATCAATAGCCTTAAGCAAATTTCGAACATTTCGATGCTCTCCAATAGACCCACGAATACTAGCTGATATTTTAGTCTTAATGTACATCATACTTAAATGATTGGATCGCTCCCAACGTTCATAAACATTTACTTCTGATGTACTACTAATATTCGTGGGTTTAGGAGGTTCATCTTTTCTGATTGCATCATCAACGTCCATCCACCCTAATTGGAGAAGTATTTTCTCCTTCAAAATATTATAGTTATCTCCAGTTAATTCAGAAACTTGAAAATCAGAAATATTTAAAGGTTGAAAAGCTGCACAATTTACATGCTATGTTAATAATTTGAGACAAATAAATATTCTTAAATGATATGTTATGCCAATGCAATGCATATCAATTCAAATTATGAGCCTAGTAACAAATAAAATTACCTGTGGGTTAAATTTTATTTAATTAGACTCATATACTAATGATAAAACTAGTAAATTATATTCTTTTTTTAATTCCTGCGGATAAATCAAGAAAAGAAAAACTTACTATTCCATCCTAATTAATCACATGAAATATGATAATATTCCTGTAGGATAATAATTATCATATTAAATATAATTAATTACAATTTGATGTCATTTTACTTTATGTGATTATAACACTTAATGTATAATTTTAAAATAATTAAAGGTGCTGTGGCTAAACTTTAATTAAATTAAAAATACACAATTCATATGACATCTAAATGAAATTACATGCTTGAATATAATTTAACATAATACATAAACAAGCATACACAATGAGAATTTCAATAATTAATCAATTAATCAACAAAATATGACTAATTAATTTAATTAATATTCTCTCTAAATGTGCCATAAATATTGCCTAAAAATAAAAATTATTTTTTAAAATTTAGGCATAAATTAAATGACACCATAAATTAATTATTATAATTAAACATGCCAAAATTGCCTAAAATTAATTAAATTTCAAGATTTAGGCAAATTTTAAAGCATAAAATTAATTTCACAATTATTTTGACAAATAAATAACTAAATATTGTCAAAATTAATTTAATTTTGTCCATAATATTTTTATCAAAATTTGGACAAAATTAAAATGTACTTCATAATTTTAAACAAAATAAATGGCCAACAAAACAAATTACTTTTAATTTTTAATTAAATATTGGCCAAAAATATTTTGTTCAAAAAAAATATTTATTTATATATATATATATTTAATATCAAAGATAATATATATATAAATATAAATATAAAAATCATAGAAGGGAAATAAATGAAAATGTCACAAAATTAAAATGTATATATATATTAAATGTTGCTTCCATAAAGCAACAATAAGATGTTGCTTCAGTGGCAAAAGCTCGTGAGCCTTAAGTATGATGTACATTAAGACTAAAATATCAGCTAGTATTCGTGGGTCTATTGGAGAGCATCAAAACGTTCGAAGTTTGCTTAAGGCTATTGATGAACAATTCGAATCTTCGGATAAGGCCTTAGCAAGCACCTTAATGACAAAGTTATCATCCATGAAACTTACTGGTATAAGAGGTGTACGATAACACATCATGAAAATAAGGGATATAGCAGCTCAATTGAAAACACTTGAGGTTGAGATGTCAGATTCTTTTCTTGTGCACTACATTCTGAATTCTCTGCCATAACAATATGGGCCTTTCAAAATCTCCTATAACACTCATAAAGAGAAGTGGTCAATCAATGAACTTCTAACTATGTGTATACAAGAAGAAGGAAGGCTCATAGCAGAGATGGGTGAAAGTGTACATACAGTAACACAAGGAAGGAAGAAAAGAAAGGCCAAGACAAAAGGGAAGGGCAAGGTTCCCATCCCTGAGGACATTAAGAAAGAGTCTAAGTGTTTCTTTTGTAAAAAGAAAGGACACATAAAGACGGATTGTGTCAAATTCAAGGCTTGGCTTCAAAAGAAAGGTAACTCAATCTCATACTTTTGTTATGAATCTAATATGGTAGATGCTAGTAGTAACACATGGTGGATTGATTCTGGCTCAACAATTCACATCTCTAATACCTTGCAGGGCTTTCTAAGCCAAAGGAAGCCGGTGGGCAGTGAGCAATACATCTATTCAGGAAATAAGATGGGCTCAACTGTTGAAGCTATAGGAACATACAGATTAGTCCTTAATTCTGGTTTTATTTTGAATTTGGAGAAGACATTTTATGTACCAAGTTTCTCTAGGAACTTGATTTCAATTTCCAAACTTGTACCATTGGGATATTGTTTTGAATTTTCAAGTAATGAATTTAAATTATTTTATAAATCTAATTTTATTGGCAATGGTACACTTTGCGATGGTCTATTCCAAATTTAATTACGAAATAGTAACCTTTATGACTCAATGCATGTTTCTAATAGTATAGGTATTAAGAGAAATGTTACTAATGAGGATTCCTCTATGTTATGGCACCGTAGACTTGGTCATATCTCAATAGAGAGAGTGAAAAGATTAGTAAAAGATGGAGTACTCAATACTTTTGACTTTACTGATTTCAACACTTGTATAGACTGCATTAAGGGAAAGCAGACTAACAAGACTAAAAAAAGTGCTAAGAGGAGTTCTAGCATATTAGAAATCATACATACGGATATTTGTAGTCCAGATTTGGACTCTAGTAGTCAGAAATACATTATCACCTTTATTGATGATTACTCACGATACATGTATCTCTATCTGCTCAATAATAAGAATGAAGCATGGGATGCCTTTAAGATATTTAAGGCAGAAGTAGAGAAACAATGTGGTAAACAAATTAAAATAGTGAGATCTGATAGAGGTGGTGAGTATTATGGTAGATACACTAAAGATGGACAAGCACCAGGTCCATTTGCTAAGTTTCTTCAAGAGCATGGGATTGTTGCCCAATACACCATGCCTGGGTCACCTGACCAGAATGGTGTAGCTGAAAGGAGAAACCGAACATTATTGGACATGGTGAGGAGCATGCTGATTAGCTCCAAACTTCCTAAATTCTTGTGGACTGAAGCCCTTAAAACAGCAGTGTATATTCTTAATCGAGTTCCTACTAAGGCTGTTGAAAAGACGCCATTTGAGTTATTCAAGGGTTGGAAACCAAGTTTAAGACATATGCGTGTTTGGGGATGCCCATCTGAGGTTAGGGTTTACAATCCACAAGAGAAGAAGTTGGACCCTAGGACTATAAGTGGCTACTTTATTGGGTATGCTGAAAAGTCTAAGGGTTATAGATTTTATTGTTCATCTCACAGTACTAGGATTGTGGAATCAAGGAATGCAAAATTTCTTGAGAATGACTTGATCAGTGGGAGTGATCAAACTCAAAACTTAAGTTCTGAAAATGATCAATCTAATGTTCAAATTCCTACATCAAGTGATAGATTGATTGTAATTCATGCCCCTCAAGTCCAAACAGGCATTGAACAACCAATCATTCAGGATCCATAACCTGTTGACATTGACAAAGTTGATCCAGTTAATGAACAGCCTTTAAGGACTGTTGAACAAATAGTTGAACAACATGCTCCCCAAGAGAATGTTGAGTCAACATTAAGAAGATCAACTAGGATGAGGAAGTCAGCAATTCCTAGTGATTATACTGTGTATCTACAAGAATCTGATTACAATATAGGAGCTGAGAATGACCCTGAAACGTTTTCACAAGCCATCAGTTGCAAAGAATCAAAACTGTGGCACAATGCCATGAAGGAAGAGATGGATTCTATGGCGTCTAATGGGGTCTGGAATCTCGTTGAGTTGCCTAATGGCTCTAAGACTATTGGATGCAAATGGGTCTATAAAACGAAAAGAGACTCATTAGGCAACATCGAGAGATATAAAGCACGACTCGTGGCCAAGGGATTCACTCAAAGGGAAGGAATTGATTACACGGAGACCTTTTCTCCTGTATCTAAGAAAGATTCCTTTCGTATAATAATGGCATTAGTTGCTCATTTTGACTTAGAGTTGCATTAAATGGATGTGAAGACAGCATTCCTCAATGGGGAACTAGATGAGGAGGTATATATGAAACAACCTGAAGGATTCCTCTCTAGTGCCGGTGAACATTTGGTGTGCAAGTTAAAGAAATCCATATATGGATTGAAACAGGCCTCCCGCCAGTGGTACTTAAAATTTCATGATGTTATTTCTTCATATGGATTTGTAGAAAATGTCATGAACCAATGTATATACTAGAAGGTCAGTGGGAGTAAAATGTGTTTCCTTGTATTGTATGTGGATGACATATTGCTTGCAACCAATGATAAGGGGTTGTTATATGAGGTGAAACAATTTCTCTCTAAGAATTTTGATATGAAGGATATGGGTGAGGCATCTTATGTTATTGGCATTAAGATCCATCGAGATAGAACTCAATGTATTTTGGGTCTGTCACAAGAAACTTATATCAATAAGGTCTTGGAGAGATTTCGGATGAAAGATTGTTCACCAAGTGTAACACCTATTGTGAAGGGTGACAAGTTCAATTTGAACCAGTGCCCGAAGAATGATTTAGAAAAGAAACAGATGCATAACATTCCATATGCTTCTACTATTGGAAGCCTTATGTATGCTCAGGTTTGCACAAGACCTGACATTGCATTTGTAGTTGGAATGTTAGGCAGATATCAAAGTAATCCAGGTATAGATCATTGGAGAGCTGCAAAGAAAGTAATGAGGTATCTTAAGGGTACCAAGAACTACATGCTGATGTATAGACGGATTGAAAACCTTGAGGTAGTTGGCTACTCAGATTCGGATTTCGCTGGATGCGTTGATTCACGGAAATCAACATCAGGCTACATTTTCATGTTAGCCAGCGGAGCCGTATCTTGGAGAAGCGCGAAGCAGACTTTGACTGCTACTTCTACTATGGAGGCAGAGTTCGTTTCTTGTTTTGAGGCAACTTCACAGGGTGTTTGGCTTAAAGGCTTTATATCTGGGCTTAGAATTGTCGACACTATCCCTAAGCCATTGAAGATATATTGTGACAACTCAGCTGCTGTTTTTCTGGCTAAGAACAACAAAAGTGGAAGTCGAAGCAAACATATCGACATTAAGTACTTAGTCATTCGTGAACGTGTCAAGGAAAATAAAGTTATTATTGAACACATTAGCACTGAGTTGATGATTGCTGATCCTTTAACAAAAGGCATGCCACCAGTAATGTTTAGGGATCATGTATCTAGAATGGGACTTAGTTCCACTTTGTGTTATTGATGTATATATATATATATATATATCATTTGTAATAAAACCTTTATTTATTTTAAAGTTGCTTTCTCATTTATGCGTATACATTAAGTTTGAGGATAACAATATTAAGAGGACCCAGAATAAGCATATGGCTTATTCATAAAGTTAAGGAAACAAAATGCATTGTGATACATGGAAGGTATTACTCACTTAAAGAGGAACTACCGCTATGATTCATGCATTTATGTTTCAATTAAATATTTGAATCTTAAGAAGCCATTTTCGAACCAAGTGGGAGAATGTAGAATGTTGCAGCATATGAAACGTGAAAACGTGGGAATGTGAGAACGTGAGAAAAATGCAGATCGTGGGAAGCAAATCACGTTGGCTAGCAATATCTCCATAATGGTTCGAAAATTATGGGCTTCGTGAGATAAATCCCCACGTCTCAGAACGTGGCATTTTCTTCGGCAAATGATGGAATTACCGTTGAAAGAGTTTGCCTATAAATACAGGGTCCCTGAGCTCGGTTTTATATTGCTACACACCATCATTCAGTAGAACAAGAGCTTAGAAGCATCCCTGAACTTTCATGCGACAGAATTGGTATCAGAAAAACAGAGGATTCGGGCAATGGCTGGATTTAGGCAAATTTTAAAGCATAAAATTAATTTCACAATTATTTTGACAAATAAATAACTAAATATTGTCAAAATTAATTTAATTTTGTCCATAATATTTTTATCAAAATTTGGACAAAATTAAAATGTACTTCATAATTTTAAACAAAATAAATGGCCAACAAAACAAATTACTTTTAATTTTTAATTAAATATTGGCCAAAAATATTTTGTTCAAAAAAAAAATATTTATTTATTTATATATATATATATATTTAATATCAAAGATAATATATATATAAATATAAATATAAAAATCATAGAAGGGAAATAAATGAAAATGTCACAAAATTAAAATGTATATATATATTAAATGTTGCTTCCATAAAGCAACAATAAGATGTTGCTTCAGTGGCAAAAGCTCGTGAGCCTTATACGGAGGGTCAGAGGTTCGAATCCTACGGAGGCAATTTTATGAATAAATCCAAAACGACATGTCATTTACACCACGCATAATAGCGACGCAAACGACCAAAACGACATGTCGTTTATTGAATGCTCAAAACGACTTGTCGTTTAAGTCGTCCCTGACCTCCAGCCGAGTCGACCCCAACCCGGTTTCGACCCGTTTCGGACCCAAATGAAAACCCGGTCGTTTCTTGAGTTTCCGAGCTCCGTTTTGGATGATCCAGGAGTCCATTTTCATCAGAATTTCGTGTAGATTCTATTTTTGATATCAAAATGATGGAAAAATATCTCTATCAATCATCCCAAATTCACGAAAATTTTAACGTTTTTGAGTTCAAAAACATAGCAAGACAAAGGTATAAACTGGCTCTGATACTAACTAAAAGACTTCATGGATATTTATAAACACATTTATAATATCCAATGCAATAGAAATGGATCGAAATGTTACCTCCCGCCATTGCTTGAAGACTCTGTTTTTCTTATCAGAATTTTGATGTTTGAAAATCCAGGAATGCTTCTAAGCTCTTGTTCTACTGAATGATGGTGTGTAGCAATTTAAAACCGAGCTCAGGGACCCTGTATTTATAGACAAACTCTTTCAACGACAATTCCATCATTTGCCGAAGAAAATGCCACGTTCTGAAACGTGGGGATTTATCTCACGAAACCCATAATTTTCGGACTATTATGGAAATGTTGCTAGCCAACGTGATTTGCTTCCCACGATCTGCATTTTTCTCACGTTCTCACATTCCCACGTTTTCACGTTTCATATATGCTGCAACATTCTACAAAAAATCCTATAATGACAATTTACGTGCAACATTTTAAGTCTTTATCATCAAAATTTTTTAACAAGAATAAGATAATTAGATATTTTTATTTACTTTTGCATTACATGTGACCAAACGTCAAAGAAAACAAGTCCCAAATATTAAAAGAGCTGTAAAAAAATCATCCTCAATTGAGCGTAGTCAGTTGTAATGACAAGTTTAGAAAGAGTTTCTCGTTGATATGTAATGCGTTTTGTAACTTTCTCTCAAATGAAAAATTATAACTGTTTGAAGTTGACAAGTCTATTTGCAACCCATGATAAAATACTTTATTTTTAGGCAGGCTTTTGCTTAGTATTTCAATTGCCTCTATATATTTCTCTATCTCATTTCTTTTTTTACATTAGAGGTTGAGCTACTTGCTTTATTACTTCGCTTAAGGGGCCATTTGGTAGCTTTAAAGGAAGGGGATTCATTTTCTAAAATTTACTGTAATCTCTATGATGTTTTTGCGACCACTGCTTAATAATATATATCTCTTCTTATAACTTTTTTAAAGTAGGAGTATTTTTTATTTCTATTTTCATTTTTAATAATTTTACGCAACAAACCACTGAGTTTGTATGTCTTCCTCGTATAATTGGCACAGTTAAATCACTCCTCTGACTTATTGCCCTTTCCTCCTTCAATTTCTTTTCTATGGAGTGGCTAGCCTTCCTAATATTTAATTTTAAATAGTCATCAATAACTTCAATTGTGAGTGTATATTGTTGGTAATTTGCCGCCGTTGATAAATCTACGTGGAGCAAGTAGTTTTTGTCTCGTTCTTTTCGCTATGAATATTGGCTATATGAACTAGCAATTGCTCATGCTCCAAGAATTGGTAGTTGAAGTCAAACTGATAGCGTGTGTTTGGCAGAGCGTTTAGAAATTCAAAACCACGTTTGCAAACGGCTTTTACACAAAAGCTATGATTTGTCGCTTCTCTGCAAACCGCGTTTCCTCCCTTCCCGCAGCGCAACCAAACATGCTAATAGTCTGCATGGGTGAATGCGTGGGTGAATGCGTTATTCAATGCCTCACCTTGAATGTGCTTTAATTCGTTGCCTTCTGGCTTTTGTACTAGGTGTCCCATTTTGATCGTTTGAAATATATATTTGTTCAAACCATATTGCTTAAATTTTGTGGATTGCAATTTATTTCCTTCACATGCTTTATAGTTGAATGGGGAATATTTATCAGAAAAAGTGGCAAACTATTAAAAAAAGATCTGGTGCAGAAATTTTTGTTTTTATAATTTTGTCTTCAATTTTTAGTTACTTAATTATAATATCTAAAACAGTTGATTAATGAAATTAATAAATTTGGCTTCTGTAATTTTTCATCGACCAAAAATATTATTTTGGAGGTTGATAGGAAGTTACATAAATATAAGATTTAGTAGCTTAGGGGTAAATTGAAAGTTCTATGTTTACTATGGTACAAAAATTAGATTTGGAGTTTTGAAACAAACCCCCAACAGCGGTACAGGGGGAAAAAAAAGAAGAGATAACTTTATATAAATTTATTGCTTGCAGAAAGAGTTATCAGAGCTCATAAAAGAGGATTTGTTTTTTCTCTACTACTGCTTGGCTTGATACTAAAATTAATTGTAAAAAAGAATCATACATGGAAAATATGGAAGTCCATGAGGAATATAGTCATAATCTCTATTTTGTAAAAACAGCTTACATGTTGACATGTCAGCATAAAGCATATGAAATTAACTTTTGATGTTGAATACACCGGTCCATAAATCCAAACTCATTTTAACAACTCTATAGAATACCACTTCACCCTTTTAACAACACCCATGTGAAAAGTTTGGGCCCTCCAGTGCTAATGCTCCTAACCATAAAACAGTTTAGGAGACCGATTTGAAATTTAACACTTCAACCGTAAATAACTATGATGAGGCCCATCAGGGATCATTACTAGGAGGCAGAGGAAGGGATCTGGCCCAAGATATCGACAAAAGATTTACCCATAAGTTCATCAGCCCCTTACTCCGAAAGTACAGTAATATGGCTGAGTTTAGCTGTCAGTCTAACACTCTGTTTATGCCTGGATTTCAAAGTCAAGCAGCGGGAACCTTTCTTCCATCTTCTATGAAGAAAATTGCAGTTTCTGGGACCTGCACGAGAGAGACAGCTTTTCTATCATATCAATGTTTCAAATTCTTGAGACAAAGTAATTAATGAACTTACACAGAATCAGTTGCACACACAGCTCAAAAAAGAGCAAAGACTAGGCTCAACCCACGAGAAAACAACTCCTCAATTAGATCAATTAGACAATGGACCGTAGGTTACAGACCCATATTTTACAGCAGATTCTAATATAACCTTCCAAGTAGTATCTTGTATATACTCTATTTATTTCATATGAGGATTGGCTGATTGCATATGCTCTTTTATCTGAATTAAGTGGACCTTTGTAGAAATTGGTTCATTCCTTTGGTAAAATACATCTTATCTAGAGGTCGTAGAGGAAGTTTGTAAGGAAAATGGGAATAAGAAGGGGGCCTGAGAAAGGATGGGTACGCAGAAGTTTGGTTATGTTTTGGTAAGGGCCTTGTCCCTTCTGAGCAAGGACATTCTTCTTTTTACTACTGTGTTTTCTACTTTTCTGGGCCTGTATCCCTGAAATTCTAGCATGAACTTGTGTCAGAGTGAACTTAGTCACTTAAGAATGTCAGAGAAGGGGTTTCACACAGACAGGTCAACAGATCACCAAAAAAGAGGTTTCATTATCGGCATCTCATCCAACAAGAGGCATGCCCACCTTAACCAATAACATTTATATAGAACACAAATGCATCGTGGCTAATATTACAAAGCCATTTTTATGAATAAAACAAAGGCATAAACAAATCATGGCTTTCCTCTAAACAAGCACATGGGTAGCACATTTTTTACATTACTAATAGATCCAAACATAATAAAAAATCACAAAGGAACCCATGTTACTAGGGGAAAAAGGAATTGATGATACAGGCAAAAAATGTTCACCACATTCAAAAATTGTGTCATAGGTAACCGAAATGTTCCATAAAATACATGATCCAATGTGAATATCCACAGATTATCACTTTGAAGAACACGTTGTCCTACCTGTTATTTTCTATGACCAAATCAAAACAGTCACGTGTGTCTCTTCTACAAATGAATATACGAATCTAATAACAGAGATGATATTACTGAGATGTCAGAACACTTTTTCTCTCCTTTTCTCTTTCATTGATTGCAGGAAATGCATATTTAATCAGATTATAATATCATTAAAATACTAAGAATCACAGTGTCTTACAACAGGCCATGTTTCTGTAATGAATTCCACAATGTCATAAGATATATCCCCTTGAACATCAATTTGCTCTTTCTCCGTTGGTCCCTGAAAACAATCAATCCAAAATATTGTAAGACATCATATACATATATTAAATGAGTAATTAAATATCCACCATCTAAAAGCTAACAAACCTTGACAACAGATGCTCCTGTAGCGAACTTTTTCCCTAGTTTCTTTGAAGCTTCACTGAGCTTGACACCTGAAATGTAATAAGAGACAGAGTTAATGACAAGAATGTCATCAATACAAGAGCCTATGACAAAAAAAATTTTTAAGGCTACATATAGCTCACCAAAAAGGTCAAGGCCTTTCACAGTGGTAATACATTTTCGTTTATTGCGAATGACCTTCTCGATGACAACCTCCTGCTTCTCCTGAAAACAAATGCCAAATTGAGATCATATCGAATGATTGGAATCATAATTGAGTGTCACATGCTGGGTATGTCTAATTAGATAGCGTGAAGGAGTGCCTTGGCATACCTTTTTCTTTATCTTCCCACCAGGAAGACGCTTGACTTCTTCTTGCTTAGGTGCTAAAACATCAAAAAGATACTGAGGGAGTATTCGAAATGTTGTTATAACCAATTTGCAAGCAGCAGAAAAACAACATTTCACATGGAATCAAATCACCAAGAAATGTGTAACTCAACTAAATATAGTATGATGGATGCCAAATCAAATACCCAAATTCACAGAATCATGGTAAAGACACTGACAGATCAGATCAAGTTGTATGGACTCTTCAATGCTCCCATAGAAGAAAAATTATTAAAATAAGAAAACTAACAGTTTATTAATTTGTACAATTACATTATTCATTCAACACGAGAACTGGAATTACTCAAAAGTTACTCAAATGCATACAAATATAAAATTTTCTTATGTACTTAGAAAAGATTTAACCCTGGTAAGCCATCAAATGACAAGTATCATCTTTTAAAGACATTTAGTTCCACAGAGGAAAGGAAGTGTTGTCTGATTAAGTAGTACTCTATCAAAGTTTAAAAATAAAAAGCAAAGAATTGATATCTTAGAACATTAGTTGCTAAGTTCATTCACTATTGGTTTTGATTACTAGACTGCTAAGCCCTTCATTTGCCACATGGATATTGAAACTACGATATCCTTTTCCTGTCTTCATTTGTGCTTAGAGAAATTTCGAACTTTGTTTGGTGGATGGGACAGAAGATTTGACATTGTGAATCTGTGAAACTAAATAAGCCATTCTCTCCTCTGAAGAACAAGCAACAGTTCTGAAAAGGCATACATAACCCATCCGTTAATCCAGTAAATATTAACAGCAGGAATACAAGCAGCTCTTTTAAATCATTCCCATGTTTTATAAATGGTATCCACTTCACAGTTATAAGCTATTCCTCCTAAAAGAAATGATGTACACTATGAGGCACACGTTTCATACTTGGGGAACCTGACATCTGTTAATTAGAATGTTCAGATGCAATGGCAACTGCTCTGACTCTAGTAAAACATAGTAATATTTCCAGCCAACAGAGTAATTTAACAGCATAGACACTGATAAGTAGGCAGCAGACTGAACCAAACTAATTGAAGTATTACAACTTATGAGATAAAAGAAATATTAATGGACAAAACTTTAACCAGATGAACCAAATGCACTCAGAATCGTAATCAACCTTCATGCCAAGTCACAAATGTAATCATCTTGTACTAGGGTTCAATATCTAATAAACTTTATTTAGATTGCGGTAGAAAACGAAGTATCTGTCTTTGGTAATTTTTGAGAAAATGACTGACTAAGAAAAGTGCACAGCAAAGTATGAAAGACTAATTATACATTACATTAATGCCTCCTGATCGCACAGAAGAAACCTTTGTACTCTTTAGAAAGGAAGTAGAGTTTCATTTCACAAACCTGAATTGTAATTTTGACAAACCAATCACACCATTCTTTAAGCAAGTTAAAGGAACATGACTTCTAGAAACAGAGAAGGTTGATTAATTAAATTCAATACGTCTACTCCCTCAGGAAGATTAAGATGCTTCTCACTCAAAACTAATTCAGATCCCATAACAAAAACCATCTTTCAATTTATAAACAAAGAAAGGTCCTATAGGACAGTTTTGCAAATGCAATCCAGTAAAACAGGAAAAATATCCGTAAATAAATATGCCCATACTATGGCTCATATCAGTGACCCGGTAAGGGGATAACAATTGATAACGAGGGGTTCATGAGAGTTATGGAAAAAAACGAGTTAGAATTAGTAAATGGCTTCATTTTTCACCTTAATACCAGTTTGAGCGACAATAGCATAGGGGAAGTAAATACTTTAAAAGACGAGGCAAAGCACAAAGAAAGCTTACCTGAGGTAGTAGCTCCATCACTAGCGCCTGAAGATATTCCGCTATTTTGTAACTGCTCAGCAACTTTATCAGCTTCTTTATCACTTGCCTCTGGGCATAAAATAATCCAATATCAAATCATAATATTTAAGGGATTAAAATACAAATTAACTAGAAAGTTCAAACGTCAATCTTCTTTTGATTTTGAAGAAAAATAAAAAGAAAAGAAGAATGAAAGAGACCTTTAACAAGATCGGGGTATAATTGAGGGGCGTTCTGGATCAACCAGGGCTTGCATTTCTCGAAATCGGGTCCGAATTCGCAGTACTCAGCGGGCAGACTGCAGACTGGGCAGTATAGCACCCGAATCGGTTGAGGTTTCTCCGCCATCACACAGCAACAAAGCGCTCTCTCAATCTCAATCTCTCTCTCTCTGAGAGGATGAAGTGGGCAACGGTGCGTTTTGAAAACGCAGCTCCTAAAAAGGAAGATGCTATTCCCTTCTTTCCAGAAGCGTTCACCGGTCACGACTCGCAAGTTGGCATCTCAGACACCTGGCCTCCTGGTCGTACGGATTGGATCCCACAGAGCAAGAAGCGCGATTCGGTAATAGCGAAGTCGTTTCGCAGGTTAATCACCATCCATTAATATATGTTATACAATTTCAAAAAAGAAAAAGCCCAAACCTGTCTCTTCCCGCTGCAAGCATGGGCTTGGTCCGAGCACGTGTATCTTGGCCCAAGCCTGGCCTGAAATCCATAATATTAAATTTTTTTCAAATAAGAATTAAAAATTACTATTTATTGCGTAAAAATAAATTGTAAAATCCAATGCACAATTTAGATAAAAAGTTTGATTTAATAAATTGGATATAGTTATTGTTAGAAAATAGTCTTTAAAAATAAAGTTAAAATAGATTTGTTGATTTTAAAACAAGTGATTAATCCCTAATGTAAAATTTGCCCCTTTCTTGGTCACTATTAGGTTTAGGTAAATTTGTTTTTAAGAGTGAATCAAAGCACTCTAAAAAGTTTCACTCAACAATTTGTGGAACTTTTTCTTTCAAGAGTTTTATTATAGGCTTAAGAGAATAGAGAGATGTAAAGGAATTTTTTCATTAGTTTTGATGTATTTAGAATCCAATTATTTATAGAATTGGTCCTAAAACATCATGTCTTTTGAGATTTGAATTTTAATTTGTAATCATGTTGTTTAATATTTTCTATAGTTTATTTTTTTGTATATTCAAATAGTTATTTAACTATTTAAACATGAAAACAACATGACTGATTATCTTAACAAACACTAAAATTGCCAAAGTTTATGAATTTTATGAAGTTTATTTGCCAACTATTTGACTATTGTCTCAAACCAATCAAATGTCATCTTATACTAATTGACTACCATTATAGACCACTTAACTATTATATTACTTATTACTTAAGATTGCCTTTTGGACTTTTGCTAGCCAACTAGGATGAGCACCGATCAATTGTCAAGCTTGGGCTAGTCCATTAGACACATTCAACAATTGATTAGTGACCGCTATAAGAAAACTTGTTCTTTTGTAATGTACCAGCTGACTAGGTGTTCATATTAATCAACTGAGACTTCTAGTATTCTAACCTCCTTTCATTCAGCTAGGGCTTTTAGTATTCCAACATCTTTGATTATGAGGTTTACTAGTTGATTGGTCTTTGACAAACTTTGTTTTCAACATTTCCAAACTATTATTTAACAATTCCTTACTTAGTTTGAAAAATTAAGTAATTTCTCTTCTTATAGAATTATACATAAAGAAAGATATCTTTCAACTTGGACTTCCCATTAGTGTAAATAATTAATGTGTTAACAAATTATTGATAGAATTTTTCCTTTAAACTATAATTAAAACTAGAACTATGATAGATATGACCTTAAATGCCTTTAATATGACTTATAAAAATCTAGCATGTATTTGGCCATGTTCTACCTCATAGATTTCATGAATATTTCCAAAAACTTGATTTCAATCTTAGAAAAAGAGTCGCTCCACTCTTTGATGTTCATATAAGTGAAGTTTTTTAAAACTTTATAGATTTATCTTAACTTCATTAAGAGTATATTACTTACTCTCTTGTCCTTATTTGTGCATTATGTATGAGTCAAATAATTTTGTAATGTCCTATAGTTACTTATCAATAACTTGGTTTTACCCATTAAACTTGTTGATTAGATTTGATCTAAGAAGAATTTGGATTCCCATTATTGGTAACTTTATGTTATATGCTTTAAACCCTTTTCCAAATGACATTTTCCTCATAATTTTCTTTGACAATTCTTTTGTAAAAGGATATGCAATGTTGTTTTGTGTTCTTATGAATTAAATTGTGATAATACCATCATTTATCAATTGCTAAACATATTTATGTTTTAATTATGTCTAGATTTTCTATTAGATATCTTATTATATGCCTTAGACATAGTAGCCTCACTATTACAGTATAAAGAGGTGGCTAACATTAGTTGTAGCCATAACTCTATGTCAGTTAATAAGTTATTTAACATTCAGCCTTTTTGTGTATAAAAGCTAGAGGTATGAACTTTGGTTTCATAGTGAAATAAGTTATATGCATGTATTTCTTTGATGCCTATGAGACGACACCTTCATCTATGTTAAATGCCTAACTAGATATTGACTTATAGTCTTGTACATTAGTCATCCAGTTAGCATTAGTTTTTCTAGTACTGTTGGAAGGTTAGTATAAAACAATCCTAGATTGTTTATACTTTTCAATTTCCCTAGGATCCTCTTAATCACCTTCCAATGAACAGTACTAGTATTACTTGTATACCTTAAAAGTTTACTAACTACAAAAGATAAATTTGGTCTTATACAATGCATTGCATACATAAGACTTCCTATGGCACTGACATATTCAAGTTGTGCTATTGATATTATAGAATTCTCTTCTATTTTGTGTAATGTATCATAGGGAATATTTTTCTCTTTGATCTTCAAGTGTTTATTTCCTAATGTAATGAGATTGATTTAAGGAAAAATCTCCTACTATGCTTTTTAACTTTGATGCCTAAAATAGTATTTTCTTTTCTAAGATCTTTTATCTTGAATTTTAAAATTAAATACTTCCTATTTTTATTCACACCAAGCATATTAATTCTAAATATTAATATATTATCAACATATAAGTATATAATAACTTCATATTTACCCATGAATTTGTAATAAATATATTTATTTGAATTATTATGCTTAAAACCATTAGGTAATATGACTAAGTCACATTTCTTATATCATTGCTTTAGTGCTTGCTTAAGTCTATATAATAATCTAATTAGTTTGCATACTTTCTTTTTTATTAACTAGTAATACAAATCGTTTAGGTTATTCTATGTATACTTATTCATCTAGGTCACCATTTAGAAATGTAATCTTTACATTCATTTGATGTAAACTTAAATGATAAATGAATGATAATGCAATCAGTACTGTAATGGATGTTATTTTAGTTATAGGTGTATATTTGTCAAAATAATCTGTACCCTATTTTTACCTAAACCCTTGTGCTACTTGTTAACATTATATTTTGTTTGGATCACAGTTCCTTTTATGAGTTTAATTTAGTCTATTTGTAATCTAATTATGTCAAAGAGTTCAGTAAACTCAACTCATTATATTCAAATCTGTTAAGTCTAGCTGTTTAGGTGTCTTAAAGGGTAATTAAATTATTCTAGGCAAAATACATATTTTTATCTTTATGCAAGAATATCAAAAATTATATTTTTCAATTCCTTGCTTAAGAACAAATAAAGAGGGACAATTGTAAACACCATATTTTATCTAGATATACTCCAACAATAATATTAAAAATCAAATTTAAAAAAATTTAAAAGACTTAACAAAAATAAGAAAAATAAAACCAAAAAAAAAAGAGAGAGCAAAAAACAAATGAAAAAACCCAAAGCCATTTTATTAATTTCAATCTAGTATCCCAAACCTATATAATCAAATGGACCTTTTTAGTCCAATTAATTTAAAAAAATAAAAAATGAAAATGAAACAAAACCTAAAAACAAACCAGCATCAGTTTTCCTCGGCCTATAATCCTCAATTAAAAAAAATCAAACCCTAAACAAAAATATAAAAAAAAAGGAAGAGAGGAAGGAAAAAAATTGGTTACAAAAAAAAAAACAAGCATTTTTGTTAGTCCCAAAACCTATCAGTCGATTAACCCAATTTCAAAGAGCCCGTTTCCTTAAGCGCCATACCTAAAACAGAAGCCCAATAAGATAAAAAAGACACACTTGAACCAAAAAAAATGGAAAATGAAAAATTAAAAAAAAAAAGAAAAAGAACAAAAAGACAAAACGGAAACGAAAAACCCTACGGCCCTCGTACATTACCGCCATACACCCTCCTTTACCCACGGTGACTCTGCGACACGCATGAACCATTCGAAAGAAGTGGAGCAACGAGCAAATTCCTGCAAGCCTCAACTGATCTGCCCGCACATGCCCCCAGTGGCTGTAAAATAGAATGCGTATGGGAAAAGTAGAAGCAATGGAGCGGCATGAGAGGAGGCCATTCAGGGTAGTGGTGTGATCCGTCTGGATTGGTACAGAGAAGATCAGATAGACGCGTTTGAGAGAGAGTGAATGTAACGCTCAGAGTCGCCTATAGATGGAGGTGATTCAGCAAGAAGAAGAAGGAGGAAATAACTGGAAAGAGAGAACCAAGAGAGAGAACTGAGAGTGAGGGGTGGATTCAGCTGGAGGTTTTGGGTTGGAGGAGATCCGGAAGTCAAGGAGCTTGGAGAAGGGGAGAAGCCGAGAGAGGAGCTTTTTGGCGCTTTCAATGGGAAATTCAGGGGAGAAAGAAACCGAGAGGGAGAAGAAGGCTTCCTGGTGGGATTTCGTTAGCTAGAGGAGAGGAACTCTGTTCTCGGCCAGAATAGAGAATCAGGGAGAGACGGAGGAGGATATTTAAGAATTGAGGCTGAAGATTTTAGAGAATAGAGGTAGAGGTTTTTGAAGCCGTGAGAGAGACAGAGGATATCAAAACCAGGGACAATGCTTTGAACAAAGGAAGAAGAGGAAGCTACTGCAATCAATTTCACAAGATAAGAGTTCAGATAGTCAGGTAAAATAATCTACTAGGACTCCATTTAGTATCCTTAGGATGTTAGAAAATAGAACAGTTTAGTGGGTTGGTTTGATTTCAATTAGTGCAGGAATGGTGGTGATTTCTGATGCTGTTACCCTTCCATTCTTGGCTCGAGTATTTGAGCAACTTTTGGTTAATTGACAATGTTTCTTATGAGAGTTTCATGTGTGTCTCAGTTTAGTATTTGCGTTTGAATATGAGGTTTTGAACCTTGCCATGCCGTGAACTGAGTGTGAACCCCATATGATATTCTTTCTCTGTAGATTTTAATGAATCGTTGAAATGGAAATTTTGCATCAGTTGCATGTGTATAACTGGGTTTATACTCAAATATGTTGCATATGGTTCTGACGGTATTGGAGTCTCTATGCAAATGAATTTTGTTTATGGAAATGAGGTGTGATTAGCTAAAATCTCGTGTGCACCTAGTCTTGCTTCCAAAAGATAAGTGCTAGTCTTTGAGATGGTCTTTAATGTTGAAATTCAAGCAATTGTTGATAATCATGTGGTGATTTGAAGATTAGGATTTGAATGTAGTATGCTGCAACCCAACTTCCAACTTAATAACAGGATGCTAAACTCTGGTCCGATATGCTTTAAGTGCGTGTTTGTATTTCCATTTGGACCTCCCCAAGCCACGCTTATGAGGAAACAAAAATTGAAAGCTTCTACGCGAACGTGATTTTGTAACAAGAATCCAAATATGCATTAAGTTGGCCCTTGGTTTGTAATGTGGTTATTTGTTTGATGGTCTAATTAGTTTTGCCGTGATTTGATTCAGGACCATAGGTGAGTCAAGTGTTATGTAGGTTTTGAGTTTATTATGTTTGCTGTAGATTGATGAATGGGATGAGGGAAGTTTCAATGATAGTTTACTTTGTTACGATGGAATTACTGTTATTTGGTCTAACATTTGTAATGGGGCCTAGGGAGTAAATTAGTTGCATTTTATTTTGACAAAAATTAAAAATATGTTTCATAAAAATATTTTTTTTTTACTTAAGTAAAAATGTCGTTCCAAAAATCAAAATTAAATCAAGAAAAAAAGAAAAGAAGGGGGGAGAGAGAGAGAGAGAAGCCCTTTTTATTTAAATAAAAATAAAAATATTAAAAAGTGTTAAAAATTGAAAAAAATAAAAAGCGAGAAAATCAAAAATCAAAAATAAAAAATTAATTAAAACAACAAATCATAAAAAAATAAAAAAAATAATCTTTAAAAAAAGTAAAGAAGTAGAATTAATTTAGTTTTTTTTGCAAATTAAAAAATACAAATAAATTTTAAAATCATTTTGTTTGTGAAAGTCTAAATAATTTTTTTTCTTTCTTTTTTTACAAAAATTAAAAACATCAACTTACTTATACTATTTTCTTTCTTTTCAAATTACGTGAACTTTGATTTTTTTAATAGAGTATGTAAGTTTTAGGCTCTTATCTTAGGTCAAATCTGTCTTTATAAATAAATATTTTTTTTCTTTTATTTTTTCTATTTTGTGTATGTGATTGTTAGAGTAATTAAAATAAGATTAATACCATGTTAGTGTTGTACAATTAATTTAAGGTAATTGTTTTTTAGGATCGGGTACTATGGGACACTTAACATTTTTCTCACACACAACTGATTTTTCAATCCATTTCTACTTTGTAGACCATTCTTCTTTTACAAAGTTTTTTTTTAAGGTTTTGTCTTTTTAAAAAGTAAAATTTGGGTGGTGGCTCTATTTTGATTTTGGTTTTTGTTTTCGAAAATTAAAAATTTTTAAATTTTCTTTTAGTGCCACGTGGTTGCATTACTGGTGTGACACTGCTAATAGAGCCTTAAAGATTTGAATAGTTTCTTTAGTATTATGTTTTTATCTAAATACCCATTTACAACCTATTGTTTTAGATCCAAAAGATAAATCAACTAATATTTGAGCATTGTTAGGCATGATTGAATCAATTTTATCATTAATGATTTCCTTAAAAAAAATAGCATTTTTTAATGTTATTGCTTCTTCATAGGTTTTAGGATTCTCTTCTGCATAATTGACTAAGGTATTTGACTTAAACTTATATTTTTGTCTCCTTCTATTAAGAAGACAATTGCTTCAAATGATATAAAATTTGATCTTAAATGTTTCTTTTTTTTAGTTCTTTAACTTCTTTTAGGTTTACCAGGAGGATCGCTATTTGTTTATTTGTTATTAGAAGAAGAGTCTATGCTTAATTGGTCATTAGGTTGTTCTTTTTCTTCATTAGTAAAATTAGTAATAAACTTAATTATTTTCAAAAAAATTTACATTAATTGATACAACTATGACTTTAGACTTTACATCAAATAACATATATGCCTTTGAGTTTTCAACATACCCAGCAAAAATGCATTTTAACACTTTCAATTCTAATTTATTTTTTTTAGGATTGAGTACCTTATAATGAGCTAAGTAGACCTAAACTTTAAGATAAATTTGGTTTCTATCCATTTCATAACTTATATGGTATGATTTGGAATTTCTTAGAAAGTAATCTATTTATTTAGTAAAACTTCACCTCATAGATTCATTTGTAACTTGGCATTTAATATTATAGCATTTACCATAACGACCAAGGTCATATTTTTTCTCTTTATTACACCATTTGGTTGTAGTGCATTTGAAGCATTGGCTTAATGTATTATGTCATGTTTTTTATAATAGGTTGAGAAATCATTAGAGAAATATTCTACACCCCTGTTATTTATAAGGATTTTTATTTTCTTTCTTTTTTGATTTTCAATTTTAGACTTATAAACTTGAAATATATTAAAAGCTTAAACTATGATTTTCATCAAATATATATGTATATATTTAGAGTCATCATCAATAAAATGTTATAAAATATGTATTGCCTACCCTTGTTAGAACATCATTAAGTTTACATATATTAGAATGTACCTAAAATTCGTAAGTTCTTTTAACAAACTTAAAAGTTTTTCTAATCATTTTTTGTTGTACACAAATTTCACATTTATCATGAGTATTATTATTATTTGTTTGAGATCAAACCATGCTTGGGCATATATTGAAAGAAATTATAATTAATATGTCCTAATTTATCATGTCATAGAGAAATAAGAAATTCAAAAAGATAAACTAAAACTTGACATATTATTATTCATACTTAACTTGAACATTCCATAACAATAATATCCTTTTCCCATAAACACTCAATTTTTAGAGATTATAATCTTATCAAATTCTTAGGCAACCTTTAAACCCTTTTTACATAAAAGAGTTGCAAAAATTAAATTCTTTCTAATATCTGAAAAATGTAACACATTCAGCAACACCAACTTTTTACCATAAGTAAATTGCAGCTCCATACTATTGCATTGGAGTCATATTACTAATTAAAGACTTGGAAATCATTGTTATATTCATCTCGGATATCATACTAATATGCAAAATTGAAACCATGACTACTATTTCATTGATTTTAGTATTTATCATGCATATTTATAATATTAGTATGACTCAACTTTTTTTTTTTTTCTAAATCTACAATTTCTCTTGAAATGCCCTTTTTTCTCGTAATGATAACAAAATTTTAAAGTTTTCTTTAGTTTATGTTTGATCAAAAGAGTTAGGCATAAGATTTATCCTTCTATTATTTCCAAAATCTGATTTGTTGTTTGCATATACATAATTAACCTTGGAAATAGATTTTAAATGCTTTTTTTTACAAATTCCTTGTTTCTTCTTTAATTCTTAAATACTTCAAAAGTTGTTTCATAGTAAAATTTTTTGTAGTATGCAACAACTTTTTTCTAGTTATACTAAGCTAAAGGCAAATTTGCAATTACAGCCTCAATTTGTAATGACTCAAAAATTTTAACTTTCAACTCTTTTGAGTTTTGGAACAATTACTTGCAAATCACGGGCTTGATCCACAACAAATGTACTATCATTCATAACATAAGCAATGTAATTCATAATTAAGAACTTTTCTGTCCGTTGTTGCTTAGTATTATACATGAATTCAAGTGCTTGCAAATGTCGAAGTAAAAAGATCGAAGTAAAAAGATCATACATTTGGGGTAGATAAGATGTTCAAAATGTGGCCTTGGCATAGCAACTCATCATCCATTCTTTTCTTCCTTTCAACCTTGATTTGATCAATAGATGGTTCAAAGAGTGGATGCAAATTTGGATCCATAACATATGCAATCTTCATAACAGTGAGAAGGAACAACATCTCATCCTTCCATCGGTTGAACTTCATGCCATCATATCAAGCCGATTAAGTTTGACGAAGTCTTAGTTCATCACTTTGAAGGCAGATTCATTGGTTGACTCCATCAGAAATCTTGCTTTAACATTATAAGAAAATAACATATAGGAATGGAGTGAAAAAAAAAAAATTGTAGGCTTTGAAATGTTTGGTGAAAATGCTATCTTTAAAGCAAGATTTGCCTCCATTTAGTTACTATCATACTTAGGCAAATTTGTTTTTAGGAGTTATCTAAAGCACCCTAAAAAGTTTCACTTTGCAATTTGTGGAACTTTCTCTTTCAAGAGTTTTGCTATAGATTTTAGAGAATAGAGGAATATAGAGAAAACATTTCATCAGTTCTGACATGTTTAGAATCCAATTATATAAAGAATTGGTTATGAAACTTCATGTCTTTTGAGATTTGAGTTTTAATTTCTAATCATGTTGTTTAATGTTTCCTAAAGGTTTATTTTTTGGTATACTCCAATAGTTATTTAACTGTTTGAACATGAAATAACATGATTGATCATCTTAATAAACACCAAAATTACCAAAGTTTTTTAATATTTTAAAGTGAATCTGTCAACAATTCAGTGTTGTATCTGATTGTTTTTGTATACCAGTCAATTGCCATTATGACTAGTAACTAAAAACATGTTTTTTTTTTTTTCATTTTTGTAGCGACTGTCATATTACATATTACTTTAGGTTGCTTTTTGCACTTCTGCTAGTTGACATAGGTTGAACATCGATTAATTGTCGACTCAGACCAATCGATTGGACACATTTACTAATTGGCTAGTGACTACTAAAAATAAACTTATGTGCCTCTGCAATGTACTAGTCAGTTGGTTGTTTATACTAATCAACTAGGACTTCTAATATTCCAACCTTTTCGATTATGAGGTTTATTAGTTGCTCGATTGATTAACTAGCCAATTGGTCCTGGACAAATTTAATTTTTTCTTAAAAGTTTTTTCCAAACTATTCAGTTATTCTCCAACTTAATTTTTAAGAGTCACGATATTGTAAACTTAGCTTTTTCATAAACTTTAATTATAATGTAATAATTATTACATGATTAAATATTTGTTCATTCTAGTAGGTCTGTTATTAATAAAATGTACTTATTTATTACATTATAAAAGTGAAATTAATTTTATAAATATGACTATAATAATAAATATTATTTAATATTTAATAATTTAATTACATCATAATTAATTAATTAATTAATTAAGGTTTATGATAGATTCCAATTGATAATATGATCACTCAATTTTTAATGTTAGGCCCACAACTCAAATTGTTGCAGCGTCTGAAATTTTTTTATATGAACAACTTTAATTTGTTTGTTTTCTATTTGCCTTTCTTTTTTTTTTTTTGTCCATTTTTATTTTTAAGCCGTTACAGCTCTTTGAACGTCCCTGTCTTGAATTGTTGACCTTTCATAACATTGAATGTTCTTTAAAGGGGAAAAAAACCTTTCCCTTTATATATGATAATTTGATATAAATAAGTTATATAACTTAATATTGTACTTGAATTTCTCTGGTTCTTAGCTGCATATAATGCATGAGTTGACCTCTGTATTTGGACATAGTTACAGATTCTTCTTTATGCCCTGCATAGCTTGTTGACTTCCTTCGATCGAATAAGAAATTAATATGGCTTTTTAAACTT
Organism: Erythrophleum fordii; assembly: GCA_032878935.1. NCBI lineage: Eukaryota > Viridiplantae > Streptophyta > Magnoliopsida > Fabales > Fabaceae > Erythrophleum > Erythrophleum fordii. Next base: position 37,978,645 of record JAVQMF010000055.1, on the reverse strand, counting down.
CTTAATTTAGCTCCTGGTCTTGCATAATTAAATACATAACCAAGGTAAATGGTACTTAAAATCATAAATAATGATCTTAGAGATCCTTATTGACATAACTTATTGCCAAAAATGATTGACTTTATTATCATCATAAATTAAGATTTAGGCTTCAAGAAATCTTTTGAGGCTTGAGGTTAACAATTATGAAAATACTTGGTCAACCATGCAATTTTCAATAGTGTTGTCCCAGTTAGAAGTTTATTGATACCTTATCTCAGATATTGAACATAATCACTAATAGTACTGCTTTAAACTCTTTCTTGAAACAACTGCAACTTATCCTGTAATAAATCTCAACATGTCGGTCACTGCTTGAGGGATTTTAAGCTAAGTATATGTGCCAAAAAGGGTGGCTCAAATTGTGATTCAACAAATGATAAAATCACCTCCTCAAAGCTTCGTCTTTAATTATTTCTTCTTGAGAATGTTCCATTTGAAGACATTCCGTTGTTGCCAAGGAGCAGACGTATTGTAGTACAACTAATATATAGTTTACTTTATCATCACAGTTCTATCTCATTTTCTTTTTTCCTTTTGGCTCATCAGAAAGATAATTTATTCTACACACTACTTCACTATATATTTAATTATCACACGTTTACCTGCATATACGTGATGAAGTGTAACGGTCGGCTCTTCGACTGGAATTAGGTTGTACAAAACCCTTCCTCAAAGTCAGTTCAAGATGCGGGTCAATTCATAAAACAAATGGAAAAATACTCCAAGTCCATTGTCAATAACATTTTCTAATGACATTAAGATGGAGAAACAAAAAGGTAGCTGAAAACCATGAGCGGGAAGTAAGTGCAGTGAAGAATAAGGGGGGAAGAAGGATTTATTTGATCAATCTTGCATTTTCTTTTTTGGTACAACTAGTGAGGTTTCAACTTAATATTTCTTACAAATTAACTATTGAAACTTCATTATTTGAATCTCTGCAGTTTTTTTTTTCTCTGTTTTTGGATTTTTTTTTTTAAAAATATGACAGGATTTTGAGAGAGAAAAGCAAAAGAGTAAATAACGCTAAACTCTTTCTTGGTTTGGTTAAATTACATCTAACATCTCTCTTACTTAAAAAATTATACTCCTATCTTTTGACATATTGATATATGTTACAAGAAATTTTCTTCCAATAAATTTTTTATTAAAAAAGGTGATTTTCTGCACAACTGTGATTTTATTCTTACTCTTGCATTTGGTACAAATAGTGAGGTTTGAACTTGATATTTCTTGCAAATTAATTATTCACACTTCATCATTAGGCGCACTTGCCGATTTGAATCTCTTCAGTTTTTATTTTGTTAAAAAAGAAATTGACAAGATTTAGAGAGAGAAAAATATACAAATATTATGCTAACCTCTATAAGATTTAGCTAAATTACATTTGATATTTTTCTTATTTAAAAATTACATTATGCTCTTCTAATATTTTTATATAAGTTGCAGAAGCTTTTTTTAAAATTTATTTTCTATCAAAAAATTTAATTTTATGCATTATAATTTTATTTTTAATATGATAGTAAAAATAGTTAAGTTGATGTTAAGTTCTAAAAAGATTGTGATTTTTTTTAATATGATAGTAAAATAGTTAAGTAACTTTATTTTTAAAAGAAATATATATTATTTTAAAAGTTAACTTTATTGACAAAAAATAAATTAAAGGGGCCAAGTGTAATTTTTAAAACAAGAGGGGAATCAAATGTAATTTATTTAAATCTTAGAGAAAGTTACTGCAATATATATATATATATATATATAAATATATGAGACCCATATTTAAAAGATAATAAAAGGAAATTATAATTTCTCACTCAGACATTGTCTCTAATTGTAATATCCTCATTGTTCTATAAAATATTCACAATTAGCTCCTCGATTTATTGGCCCCATTGCATCAATTATTCGTTAGATTTGACTAAATTGAACACATCTGCTTTCATACTTCTTCATTTACTAGACCATGAGAAAAGTCTTTTATGCTCCTCTTCATTTGATTCGATGTCCATCATAGTCGCTAGTTGGTCTTACATTAGAGAGAAAAGAGAAAAATATCAAAATTAATGAACTGGCCGGTAAAAGAAAATTGATGTTCTAGTAAAAGGAGAGGCATGAGCATTGCATATGTGTTTAATTCAATTAATTTAATGTGTATATGATCTAAATGGTAAGAGATTATTGCAACAAAGCTAATAGAATATAAGTCAATAGCGGTTTTTATAAGATATTGTAATACAGTGGATAATTGCAATTCCCTGGCAAGATCTATAAATAGACTCTATACTAATTAAATGTTGAGTATTTTGACTTTTTTCTCTACGGATTCGTTTGAAATATTTGACACTATAGATCAATTTCGATAAACAAATTCAGAGAAACTTAATCCGAGAAAATAGACGAGATTGATTGAAAATTGATACTTGGGAATTATTATTATTTTTGGGTAGAATTCTTGAGAATTATTTCCCAGTAAGAAACGTTTTCCGGGGCGGCAATGTTGTGGGAAATTTCTGTAGTTGGAAAATCTAAATCGTATGTCAAATCTCTTACAAAATAAAATATTTGTTGACTTTGACAAAATACACATTTATAACTAAGATATAAAAATAATTATTCCAGTTACCAGTTTATATAAAATGAAATCATCAAGGTTTGACTAAAATTTTTTATTTCCGTCCATCGAGTAATTGATTATAATGATCATCGATAAAGATATGGCAATTTAGTTACGAGTAAAAGGAAATTTTGGTTTATTGCCCAATGCGTGCATCTGCAAAAGGAAAAGTTACAGGTCCAAGACTCCCTACGCTACTTACGATACAGGGCGCAGAATCATAAAATGGCACACAGAAACACAAAGGCACACCACGACGTCGTTTCACTCCCCACAGGTCCCCCCATGCCTCTCCTACTTTTCCTATATATACACACACACTTAGCCCATTGAAACACATCTCTCCCATAAGCCAAATCTAGTGCTTAACCAAAATTGTCATAAAAGTGTGCGCATACCCTGATAGTAATAATCAAATGGCAAAGCCTTTCTTGATCGGGCTATGGCTAACCAGCATCCTAGCAGTCTCTGAGGGACAACCTCGGCCATGGTCAGCATTCCAAGCACCCCAAGAAGTAGCCATAAGGCTTAGCCGGGACCCTCAGTCTCTATCACAAGGCTCCACCGATTTTGGCCACACAGTTCATGAAAACCCAGTGGCAATTTTCAACCCTACGTCCCCAGGTGACATCTCAGTGCTCATAAAATTCTCACACTCTTTGCCCAATCCTTTCGGTGTGGCTGCAAGAGGGGAAGCCCACTCGGTTAATGGGCAAACCATGGCTCGTGGTGGGGTTGTGGTGAATATGAGCAGCTTTAGAAATATTAATGGTGGGTCTAATGGAATCCTAGTGTCGGAGAAAACTGCTTTGTTGGGTGATTATGTGGATGTGGGTGGTGAACAGATGTGGATCAATGTTCTGCATGAGACACTTAAACGTGGCCTCTCACCCCTCTCTTGGACTGATTACTTGTATTTGACTGTTGGTGGCACATTTTCTAATGCTGGGATTAGTGGCCAAACCTTCCGATTTGGTCCTCAGATTAAAAATGTTCACGAGTTGGATGTTATTACGGGTATGGATCGCCATTCACTAATTTTTTTTCTTTTCTTTTTTCAAATGCAGTTTCAGAGTAATTGTTTATTTTCGGAGAAACTATATTTTGTCTGTATATGATATTAGTACATGAGTTTTAAATTATAACAAAACATTTCCTTATATTTTGGATTAAAATGAAAACGTTAAATTTTTATTAAAATTAACCGCAAAAATTTACGTAATAATACATGCATTTTTTTTCCTAACCTGAAACTAATTTGTGAATACTGTTGAACTAAGGAAGCAATATCTTGCGGTTAATTTTATTTGAAATTTATTATTTTTGCTTTAATTCAATATTCAGGAAGGTTATTATTTATGTATCAATTTTTTTTGTTAAGTCTTAGTTTATGAAAATACAATATTAAAATTGCTAGATAAGACAAGCATTTTACAAATTTGTTTGAAAGTCAAGGAGAGAATTTGTCAAGATAATTAATGACGACATATGTCCCTGAATTGAGTTTAGTATAAATAGAGTTCTGAATCTTCAGATATTAAATTTATTTGATTACGTTAGGTAATTAAACTTTATTAGTCACACCATATCTTTATAGCAGATTTTAAACTTGGAAGTTCATGAGAAAAGAAGTCAGACTTGGTTTCTACATGTGACAGTGAAAGAAAACTTAAGTTGGTCATATATACCAAGGCTATAAGATTTGGAAGTTCGTATAAGATTAAATTCAAAATCCTAATGTTGACTGTATTTTGAGAGGTTCGTTCATTAAAATTAATATTTGTTCTGATTTTTTGACCTAGTGTCCAGTCTTCCACATAATGGTTCCAAATATTGATAAAATTTTAATAAATTTATGGTATATATATAGAAAGTAGTTTCACTGACCTTTCACAATATTTATGTCATTTCCTTTCACTCTGTTTAATTATATTGATAAAATTTTAATAAACTTATAGTATATATAGAGAAAGTAGTATTACTGACCTTTCACAGTTTATGTCTTATCCTTTTTCACTCTGTTTCCTAATTTATCATTATTTCTATTTTCATATAAAGCATTAACTAAACATAGTTACTTTCCTTTTAGAAATAAAAATTCATCTATATGATATATGTGTATGTACTTTCTTTCTTTTCTTTTAAATCTTACAAAATCATAAATAATTTATGCTTCTTATTCTTTCAGATTTTCACTTTCTATCCTTACTCTCAGTTTTTATTTTAAATTTTTTTAATTATATTCTCTCAGAGTTTGTTCTACTTTAAAACATATAAATCTTGCCTGTTTCTTTCTAAATTTTTATCATTAATACATCTCTTAATTATACTCATAGAAGTTCTCTTTGACAAACATAGTTCATAGCTTTCATGCATAGAGGCAATTTCCGAAGTTTATAAAAAAAAAGCATGAGATGATCAAATATTTGTTTTCAAAGCCACATTTTCCCTTGATGTAATTGTGTAAGTAATTTATTTTCATTACGGAAAAGAAACCTAATTTTGGTAATATTATTTTCAATTGTAATAACTTCAAGTTTCTTTGACTCTTGAAATTGAGAAAATATTAATTCCTTTGACTTTAATTATTTTCTTAAAAAAATTTATGCACGTTAACTAAACATATTCTTGTTAGATTCTTTAATATTTGGTTTGTTAATAAAACTAATTATATGTGTTTGAAAAAATTGGATCATCAGTCGATCATTTTTTTGGGAGGAATGATGGGGGACTATTTTTAGCTTAAACTACGACCAAAACCCAAAAAAAAAAAAAGGAACTGTGGTTTTTATTCTTTCCAAGTATAGTTATTTTATTGTTTTATTGGGTAATGGTGCATAGGTTTGGTTTGTTTTAAAAAAATGGTATAATAAAAGCATGTCCAAAAAATGTAATTGTCACAAGACTTCACCGTATATTAATCCAGATTACACGTCAATGATTGAACCAAGATACATGATCACTAGATTGCGACATCAAATTGCTTTCTCTCATTCTTTCCCAAAAAAAAGAAAAAAAAATGCAATATCAAATGTCATTTACAGCTCATTTAGTATGTCTAATGAAAAGAAAAATGTAAAGAAATAATTTTATAAATGAAAAATAATTTTTATGTCTTTATTTTAATATAAATTTAAAAAATAAATATTATTAAATAATAATAAGTAATAATTATAAAAATATAATAAATATTATGTATAAAAAAATCTTTTCACCTTACACAAAATTAAATGTCCCCTGAATACCATTCGATATACGGAGTGTGCATTCCCTTAATAACCCTATCGACCAATCTCTTAACAAAGGTCAACAATATTTTGAGATTGTATGTTATTATCTTATTCATCTATTAAAAGAAAAAGTTGAATTAATTATTCCTAGATTAATATTAAACAGAAGTCCACGTAAAAAATTTTTAAACCTCAAGTCAACATTCTATGGTATTGGTCCAAAAAAAGAAAAAAGAAAAACTCTTCTATGCTCTGATGAAGGAACCATTCCCTCAAAACTCATTACCATTTGGTGGTCTTGGAATTAAGGTTACTGAATTCATTTTTGTTTGTGCCGTTCCTTACCCTAACACTCCTTTTGTATTGTTTTTTTATTAGACCTGTTCGGTGGTCCTTCTTGAGTAGTATTATGATTAATATTTTAATACTTATATTATTATTATTATTATTATTTTGATATCACTAATGGTTTTATTCTAATTCTAGGATACTAAAGTGATAGCAACGTTATGTTTTAAGCATAAAAACAAAATTTAAGGAGACAAGTGAGTGGAGGAAAAAAAACTCAAAAAATATTGAATTAATAATGACACAAATTTTTCAATAATCAAAATAGAGTTTTTTCTTTTATTTAATTTCACGACACACCAGCATGTTCACGTTTTTTTTTAAGCTGAAAACAAGTTTAAAAAAGAGTTTAATTATGTGTGGGAATTGTAGGGAAAGGAGAAGAAGTGACATGTTCTGCTGAGATTAACTCGGACCTTTTCTACGCTGTTCTTGGAGGTTTAGGCCAATTTGGGGTCATAACCAGAGCAAGAATTGCTTTAGGGCCTGCACCCACCAGGGCAAGTATTATATATATATATATATATATATATGTTCTTTATTATATTTATAACTACGTCAGCAATATTTAGTTCTTGTTCGTAAGTGCTGATTATCACAATCACAAAAATAAAAAAATAAAAAAAATGGTTTGCTCAATTGATTGCAGGTTAAGTGGCTGCGTTTGCTTTACAGTGACTTCTCTGCACTAACTGCAGATCAAGAACATTTAATCTCAATGGACGAAAGTGTGCAGAACAACATCCCTAATTACTTGGAAGGTCTGCTTCTGCTTAGTCAATCATCCTTGGATCTTTCCTTTTATCCACAACCTGATCATCCAAGAATCACTTCCCTCGTTACACAAAACGGCATCGTCTACGTCTTAGAGCTAGCCAAATATTACAACAACGATTCTCAGGCAACCGTCGACAAGGTAATTATGATACATCACACATATTTTAGAGAAATATACCTTTTTTTTTTCCCTCTCTTTTGGCAAAAGAGAAAAGCATTATTTTAGTTCTTGCCCAGATAAGTCAACTTTCTATTTTACTTTAATTTCTCAATCATTAAGAATAATACTTGTAATATTTTTCAATCATTAACTCTAAATTTTACCATATACTAAATTAAATGTTAAATTTGAAGTTGAGTTAATAATATCAAATAAACAAAATGACGTCAAAATAAATAAACTGCTACATTTAGTATTAAATTTAAAAAAAATCATTACAAATATTTTAATGATTTGAGAATTTAAAAAGAATTATATGTGAAAGGCGAAATTGAAAAACTCCTCCACACCTGTCTCTGAGTTTGGAGTTTTATTGATCATTTTTTTTCTTCAAGATTTCGAGTTTGAGCTATTTAAAAATTGGGACTTGGCCGATTGACTTGACTTGTTCTTGGTTCTTAAACAGGAAGTTGAAGAGCTGCTGGGTGGGTTAAAGTTTGTGCCTACGTTTATGTTCGAGAAAGATGTATCATATGAGGAGTTTCTGAACCGGGTTCACAGTGACGAGCTTGTTCTTAGGTCACAAGGGCTCTGGGATCTTCCTCATCCTTGGTTGAACCTCTTCATTCCCAAATCTCGAATCTTGGACTTTGATGAAGGCGTGTTCAAGGGCATTCTCCTCAAGCAAAACCTTACTGCTGGAGTTGTGCTAGTCTATCCCATGAATCGCAGCAAGTAAGTTCTATAAAGATTAAATATATTTTCAATTAATAATGTCATCATGTGTAGACCTAATCACGTATCAGAGTCACCAGATTGATTTTTTTTGCAAATTCAGAGGTTGTTTATGTAAAACAAAATCCGAAACTTTGATTGATCGAAACCCATTAATGTAATATTGAATTGAATTAAATTACAGGTGGGATGATAGGATGTCTGCAGTTATTCCAAATGAAGATGTTTTCTACATTGTGGGTCTTCTGCAAACAAGCACGTTTGATCTATTGGAAGAATATCATACTCAAAACCAAATGATATTGCGGTTCTGTGAGGATGCTGGTATCCAGATTAAGCAGTATCTTCCACAGAACAAGACAAGGGAAGAATGGATGGAACACTTTGGGGACAAATGGAAAGTTTTTCAAGAGAGAAAAGCTCAATATGATCCCAAACATATTTTGTCACCTGGACAAGGCATTTTCCGTAAACAATAAGTTAGCTAGCTATGCTTCAATATACCTTACCTATTCTTATTTTGCACTTAGTTGACACTTGACAGTACGTATTTAAGTATTTAGAGCCCCAGAACTAGGTCATTTGATTATGTATAAATATGTGAAGACCCAGGTTTAATTTAAACCTTAGTGGCCATTAGTTGGTGTGCAAATAACTATTCCAATTTGTAGTGTGTGACGTGTACATATGCAACTGCAAGGGTTTGAATGGTGGTCCGCAAATATATTGTTCTTTTTTATGGTAAATATTTCGATGAATTGCAATTCGTAATAACTGTATTGTCTCATATTTTTTCACTTTTTTCACCCCCAATCTCCACAGTTGTGATGTAAGTTTTTTTTTTTGGGCATGAATAGTTGTGATGTAAGTTAACCACAACCACAATTGCAAGTATAATTTAAAATTTTTAATGATGGATATAATATTAAGGGAAAATTATACTTTTGGTTCTTAAATTTTTATTCAATTTTTAATTTGGTTTTTATAATTTAAAAATTTATAATTAGATTCTTATAATTTATATAATTTTTAATTTAGTTCCTGATAGTATTTTTTTATCAATATTTTGTTACATATGTGAGTTAACCTTACTTTGTTATATATATTTTTACTTTTTTTATTAATATAAATTATATATATTTAGAGTGTTAAGACAATATATAATTAGTTACATTAATAAAATTTCACAGCATATGGACAAAATTTTAACAATAAGAATTAAATTAAAAAACCTAATTAAAAGTTTTTAAACTATAAGGACTAACTTAAAGTTTGAATGAAACTATAGGAATTAAAAGTATACTTTTTCCTAATATTAAGCAGCTTGCTATATTAGCTCTTTATTACGTTTGTTGCCAATTTTTTTTATTTATTAATGTTAAGTAATATGTAGCGTAAATAATATATATATTGGAAAAATATAATTAAATAGTTGAAGATATTTCTTTATATTAATTTATAAATATTTGCTGATCTGTAATTTTTGTAAGTGTTGGATTAAAAGCTTCGAGCTTTTTGGTTTTGAATTATGTCAAACGTGTTTAATATGTGTCTTTGGAAAATAGGCCAAAATTGTAAATATTGTTTTTGGGTCAAATTTATTTTAATGGATTAAAATACTAAACTGAGTTTAATATTAGAGAATTAGTTTATATGGAATATCTCTTATACGGAAAGTTTTCAAGGAAACTTAATTGAGTCAAAATTCTTATAAGGAAAATTTTTAAATTAAATTCAATGAGATTTCCCAAATTATAATTGCAATTTTAATGAAGGTTTTCGTACATCCTGTATGCTTTTGAATTGATATGATTTGCTCGTTACAAATTATTTAAGGCAAGTTTCAATTTGAATATTTCACTACAAAAAAAATAGCATCTAGCGTCGGTAAAAAAAGACATCTAACGTCGGACGTTAGGTAGTCTAATGACGGTCACAAAAACCAACATTAGAGGCAGTGCGGAGACTCCTTCTAACAATAGTTATTAAAACCGTTGGAATAACCGACACTAGAAAACCTAACGTCGGTTAAAACTGACATTAATGAATGCAATTCTATGTCAGTTATAACCGACACCAAGAATAAGATGATCTTTAGCTAACATTTAATGCTAATGTCGGTTATAACCGACACTAAATATAAATAACTAATGTCGGTTATAACCGACGTTAGTTTATTTACTAATTGCTTGATTTTAATATTTGTCATAACCGACGTTAGATTTTTTATCTAACGTCGATTTTAATCGATGTTAGTATATTTACTAACTGCCTTATTATAACTTACGTTAGATAAAAAATTTAACGTCGGTTAAAATTAACGTTAGTATATTTACAAATTGTCTTATTTTAATGTCTGTTATAATTGAACAAAGAACACCAAAGGAATGCAAACCTTTTTCTCAAAAACCAAGCACAAAATCAAATGCTCAGATTTGGGAAGACCAAGTTGTATGAACTGTGATAAAGGAATCAATCAATCGATGCTTTTAACAATCAGTGAAACCATTAAATCAAATGTCGTAGCTTCTCTCTCTTTCTCTTTTAGATTTCACACTTCTATGCTTCAGGGACTTAGGGATTTAAGGATTTAGGGCTTTCTGACAATAGAGCGCCACAAATTTTTAGTTCTCTCCAGTGACCTTTTTATTTTTTTTAATTGAAATGATTAAAAAAACTAATGTTACTGACATTAAATAAGCGACGTTAAATTTTCCTCTCTCAATGCATCTAATGTCAGTTGTAACAACCGACGCTAGATAACCGACACTAAATACACTTTTTTTTTGGTAGTATTTTTAAGGAAAGTTATTAAAATAGGTCAAGTTATTTATATAAAAATATCTTATTTGACCTCATATTAATTTCTTTCCTTGTTCTTTTAATGAAATATTTCTAACTAGTAATGAAAAAAGAAAATTCATGATTTAAGAAAACAGAAAAGGAAACTGTTTATTTGAAGGAAATTTAGTTGGAAACACTATCTAGGCAAATCATTCAAGACCTCTCGCTTCTTGAATGTGTCCCTCAAATGAAATCAGTGTTCTACTCATAATGTGAAATGAAGATGTTGATATGATCTGTAGCCAATTTCAAGCATTAAATGTAACACCATAACTTTTAACTTATCATATCATATATATACATGCCTCATATCATTATATTTATGAAGATGTAAGGCAAAAAGAGAAAAATAGTGACTTTCTTTGCGTTGTGTCGTACTTAAAAATTTCATTCGGTATTACGTGGACCATTTGAGCTCATGCTATACATTCTCATATTTAAATACATCAATACAACTCATTTCCATCTCAAAATCATGCCCACAACTCATAGAAACCGAAATGGAGCATGGAAAATTGAAGTTCCTTCTCGGCCAGATTTGGCCTCTTTTCTAGTCAAACTTTGGAAAATCATAACTAATTTTAAAAAAATCAAAATCATGCAATCTTAGTCATTCTGGGAAGTTATGGATGTCTACTTCACATTAAAAATATGCTCAGATCATAACATTCACCACAGAGGGCATTTGACATCCAAAATAGTCCAAAGATCAAACTGAATTTTGGAACTGTCACAAAATTCTGCAAAAAACTTTGAAAATGTCCAATTAATTCTACAAAAATCGAAAACCAGCAAACTTTACCATTATAGAAAGCTTTGGATGTCTATACCTAGTCGCTAAGCGAGTTATAGAGCTGAACCATAAGTCTAGTTTGTTGTTTACTGCATTTTATCTAAACAAGCTGTGGTTTTTATCCTCAGTAAGAATATGTAGAAACCACCCATGGTAAAAATAGTTTCAGTTCATGAATCATTAAGGGGAAGACATTTGACATTCGAAAAGCTACTGAGGCCGTTGCTGCTTGGGCTACTATTTCAGATTACTGATATAAACTTTTAAAATTCATAACTAATTCTATAAAAATCAAAATCACACAAATTCAGTCATTTTGGAAAGCTACAAATGTTAAAATTATGCTAAAAATAATTCTAGAATGAAACAGATACATTTAATGATTGGAAATCTATAGAACAGTGACTGAACTCCTGGGGCATCACTGCTACTGATAGCAAACTTCAAAAATGTATAACTCTTTGCTTAGACCATTAAATGAGGTGATTTTGGTGGCCATAGAAAGATTATGACCTATAGTTTATGTTTGTAAAATTTTACAAGCATTGGACACCATTTGCCCATCGGATAACATAGAATACAAATCTGACCATATGAACAGTACATGCCTCATAACAGTACATGCTCCAATTTTTTTGACTTTAGTTTTTCAAAAAAGATCTTGATGAGCCCTACATGTTTGCAAAATTTCATGGGTAAATTCCTTCATTTGGTCAATTTGTGCCATGGGGTTCCATTTTGGTCATTTTTGATCTCCATAATGGTATCAAAGGGTCCAAATTTGCTTCCCAAGCTTGTGCAGCCATTTGAGCATGTAAGATTGCACCAAGATGACATTTTAAACTTGTCTTAAAGGTGTACAAACCCAGAATTCAGGAACTCACACTCTCACCCCATACCATACACACATTTCCATAAGGCTAGTCTTGGCATTCCATACCTAAAAATTGCAATACATTCCATTTATCCATAAATTTCATACATACATAATCTATTAGGATATTTACACCTGTTCCATTCATTGTTCATCAATTCTAACAAAAGATTACATCATATGCCACTCGTTTAGTTACAACATAAACAAAATTAAAAGCTTTATGATCAAGGCTTCATCTTCTCACTTGGTGGCTTCCATTTCCTTGTTCATTGGCTCCACCTAGCATGTTAGGATATTAGAGATGAGGGAATGAGATTTAAAAAATTTCAATAGCTCATCTCTCTTTCAATCATGCATAAAGAATGCAATACAAGTCTTAAGGATGCATGCATGGCATATTAATATGGAAAATGGTGTAAAATACATTCTTGGCATTTACACAAAGCACACATAACATACTTAGGCTTGCCAAATGAATGGATTAGTCTCACCCACTTTCTTTAAGGATCTTGGACTTGCCTTACCTTTTTTCTCAAAGGCCATGAACTAAGCCTTGCTTTTGGGAGACTTTCTCTTGGTCTTAACCACTTCTAAGGGCTCTTGGCTCATCCTCACCGAAGATAGAAAGTTCTTGGCCTCTCCATATTCAAGCAAATCAATGCAAACATTCTAGGCATCATTGAATACATAATGCAACACTATGGTTCCATAGAACATAGGCATCATACCAAAACATAATTTATAGCTTAAAATACATATACACACATTCAAAGACATTGTAGACATTCATTCATGCATGGGAGAAAAGAGAGAGAGCTACCTTGCTTGCATTTACACACTTTTTCCTTAAGCCTTGAGTCCTCTCCCTTGACCTCACACACCCAAGAATGTGGAGATCATTTCTCTTGGCCTAGACACATTATGTAGAAACTAATTATACTCTTGAAACAAGTGTTAGGACATTAAACTTATATTTAAGAACATATTTGGTTCCATAAGTCACATAATGGTTCCATAAATGGCCTATTGAAGCAACCATCATGATTTAAGTTCTTGGCTCCATTCTCTTCTCATTTCTAGACCTCTTGACCTCATTTAAGGTTCTTGGAGCCATTACATATTCATTTACAAAAGCCTAGATAGAAGTTGCTTTATAAGGTCACATTATGGAAGCCATTACCTCATCTCCCAATCCATGGCTTCTAAATTGTCCCCAAGGGTTCCTCCCACCTTCTACCATCATAAAAAGTCTCAGACCAAGGTTAGAATGAATTAAAACACTTCTTAACCTATTCAAGTAGCCTAGGCAGAGACATGAGGGGGAAGAAGAGTTCATGGCCTTCTTGATTTTTCCTTGATGGGATACACACTTGGGAGGCTTCCTAGAGGTCTTAGGAGCTCAATCAAATACTCACACATGCAAGGAAACTCATATATCAAATTAGTTTTTGTAAGGTGTTCAAGAGCTCTACACTTTTCTAACTTGGAATTCCTTAGTTTTGTTTGCAATTTCTTGGCATATTCTAAGTTCCCACACTCTAATTTCATGGTTTCTTATTAGTTCAAGGTCAAAACTTTCCTCCCCTAGATGGTTCTATTTTTAGGCGTTACACACACAAGGAAAAGTAAGAAGGAAGAAGCAACAAAAAGCAAGAAATTACCTTGGGTTCAACCTTTTTTCAAGAGTGTTTCTTCTTGCCTTAGCTTCCTCTTTGGATTTATAACTTTTCCCCTCTGGTTCAAGGCCAAAATAGAACCATTTCACTCACCAAAAATATGGAAAGATGAAGCAAAGAGAGGAGAGGAAGGTTTCAAAAAGAAAGACTATGGAAATCCCTACCTTTTGTTAGCCTTTTCTCCCTCCTCTTGAGCTCTCTTAGTGCATCTCTCTCCCTTGGTCTCATGCTTTGTTTTGGGTAGAAAGAAGGTCTGTTAATCAGAGGCCAAAGGAAAGTGTGCTTTAAGAAGGTGAAGAGTCCACTTTATGTACTTTTTGATTTTACATTTTAGTCCCTATTCTTTGTTCTTATCATTTTGGCTCAAACCAACTCCTTTTTGAAACCCGTCTTTTCCATTATATTCCTTAGGCTCTTAATCATAAGAATTGCCTTTGGAATCACTCAAAAAGAATCTGTAGCTATTCCAAACTGTTCAGTCAAAGTTTCAGTTGACTGATGACCGAAATCGCTCACCGGAAGGGTTTCAACTATTCTAAGGGTTCCCATGGTACTCAGGGCCTCTGAAAACTTCGAAAAGCTCAAATTGTCTATTTAAAAAGCCCTCTTGTGAGTTTTCAAAATTTTTCAAAAATTACAAAAATGCCCCTATTTTCTTTGCCAAATTTTTGAATCACTCCGGCCCTAGTATCTGGGTAACTCAAGACTCAAATCCTCATTTTTTAATATTCAAAATTTTATCATAATTTTAGTTGGCCCCAATTTCTTCTATTTTGAGGACTTCCTTTTATATTTGACCCATTTCTTACGTTTACGAAGAAACCAAACATTGCGTTTCTCATGTTTACGGAGGGACCGAATGTTACGTTAAAGACTTAGATTCTTGATTAGAAAGCATATTTGCAAAATTAAAAAAAAAAAACTACTATCCAATGGTCATCAAGCTTATGGTTGAACTATATATTGAAAACCATTTGAAGAAAAAATTGAGAGAATAGAATGTTGAACAATCATACTCTAAAGTCATATTGTACTTTAATATGTAATTGTTATGTATGAGTTAGCCTTTATATCTAACACAGCTCTTAGTGAGTTCATGAGCTTAACCTGGATCTCCTTATTTCAAAATTAACTTTTTGGATATCTTGTAGAAAAATTTATAGGAGAATTTCTAGGCATTTGAGAAAAACCTTAGGAAGAGTTTTCTAAGAGCCTTGTTGAAAAACCTAGTGTATAGGGAAAACCTACAAAGGAAAGAATAGCTGTAAAAGCCAAGTGCTTACTCAGCCTTATTAAGTTGCCTTGTGATAGGCGCATGGTAAAATCTAGAGTATTGTTCTTGTATTGTAGGGTTGCTGCACATTCTTGATGATTACTCATAATTAATAAAATACCCTTACTTTGTGTTTAGAGACTAAACATAGGACAATTTGGTCTGAATTAGTATAAAATTGATTGTGTGATTCTCTCTCTTCTTTACACTCTTTATTCTCTATTTAACGCCTTTTATTAAATAGAAAGATCTCTTTTTTAAAGACCTGACATCATTTGAAGAAATCATAATTAATAAAAGAAGGCAAAATGCTTTTAAAATCCAATTCTGCTCCTCTTATTGAATTATTTCTAGATTAATACTGAATTTATATTTGTTTTAGTAAAGATCAATTTGTCTCCTTTGAAGCATATATAAGCTGTTAATTGCATCTAAACAATTATGGATATGAAATATTCAATTGCATAAATTTAATTTTATACTATTATAAATATGAACTGATAATGAAGTTTATAAAAATAAACTTCTTGAATTAGTTTTTCTCCCTTTTATTTTAGTATATTAAAGGATTTAAACTTTGGTATTGTCTATATTCTCACTTCTCCCTTATACCACTTGGGCTATCCCCGCTCTAGGAGGCTATTAGTCCTCTAATTCAAGCATCTAAAAATATTGATGTCAAATATGACTTAGACTTGATTGTCATGCATGGCATTTATATTATACAAGATTTTAAATTTAGACTCTTTAAAAATTAGTGAAAATCAGGCTCATCATGACCTAATTCATAATTAGATATACTTTTTCTTAACAAAAGAATGAAGAAGTGGTTGAAATTATCTTTGCCCGAGAAGATTTTCAAGGAAGTGCATGTATTGAAATAGATCCCTCAAACTTGGTTTTCTGAAGAAAAAAATTTATTTTTTATTCTTCAAAGTTAAGATTTAATTACAAAATTAGTACATAAATTTTAAATATAACAAAATAACTTCTTTAAATTTTAAAATATAATATTAAAACAATACTTGAATACTAAATACCAAACACTAATTTATGGGATGTGACACATTTAAAATTCAAAGGAGTGTTTTGTTATACTTTAAAATTTATGTACCAATTTGAGGCCTTTGTTCATGAAGATAAGATTCAATTTCTCTTTTATTATTCTTTCTCTTCATTTTGACTTCTTCCTTCATCTTTTCTCTTTTCTTATAGTTTGAAAACTTTAAAATAATTTGAATCAACATCCAAAAAAGAAAAAAGTACCAAATTATTATTAAAAAAGTAATAGAAATAAAAGAAAAAAGTGGAACTCAAACAACAAGAGAGAAGAAAGGAATAAATCTTTTCTCAATATTAATATAAAACTTAATGCCTCAAAGGATACTTTAGAATATGTGAGCAAATTTTTAGAATTGGAAACTTATAGAGAATGCAAAAGAAAGCATGAGAAAGAAAAAGAAATAAAGAGAGAAATTTTGAATGCAAAAGAAGCATAACACATACAAACATGCATATATATATATAGACATACATATACATATATAGAAAGAAAATATCGCAGGAGTGTTGGTAGCGCGAATTTGGAAATTGGGCAAATATTATTTTTGATGCCCAATGTTTGATGAAGAGAAATTTAAAAAATAAGAGAAAATTAGAAAGAAGTACCCAGATTAATAAAAAATTATAATGAAAGACCTTAAAAATTAATATTATTCTGCAAGACCAAATGAAATATGATGAATAAAAATGTCCTTACTTTGTTAAACAAGTCATTCAAATCCAAATGCTTCCTTGGCCTCCAGACACTACTTTCTTCCTCCTCAGCCCTCAATTACCTATCCTTCAACAGTTTCTCTCTCAATTATTTACTGAAAATCCTTTGATGGTTTCTCATTGTATAGATTACTAAAATGCGTATCCTTAACTGTTTGTCCATCGTGTGCAAGACCTAGTCTTCGATGGGTTCTCCTTCGCCTGCAAGGGGTCTCATTCGATAGTGTTTCCTTCACCCCATGACTTCTCCTTCTTTTTATCTTGGTGTGCTCTGTAAATTTATGGGAAGCAATAGTGAGTAAAACCTTTCCTTCTCATTTGATAGCTCATAAGGTTTGTAATTTTATTCTCTTTAAAATGTTGGGATTTACATTCTTTCATTTTAAAATCCAATTTATCTAGGCTTTGCTAGTAAAAAGGATTTAGATAGTGAAAGATCATGGTGGAGAGACTTTAGATTTAGAGTTGTAGATATCAAATTCCTGTTGGCTTTGGGTGATTGCTACTATGTATTAGATATTGTTGATTTCTTTGAAACCTAAATTTGGGACAAGTTCTGATAATCTAGTAGTAATACTAGTAATGGGTTTAAAACTTGATAGTAAATTACAGGGTCAAAAATTTGAATAGTAAAATTCCTTAAATCTATTAGCAATGTCCCTAAATCTAATAGTAAGAGTTCTAAAACTCTAAATATGTTATGTGAAGTCCTTAAAAATGGTGTTAAATTTTCTTAAATATAATAGTAACCACTACAAAAAAACAGCAAATTTGCGACGAAATTTAGTTTCATTGCTAATCTGTCACTGATCCATCACAAAAACCGTTGCAAAATTTCCGTCACTAAAATTAGTGATGGAATTAGCGACGGAATTTTTCGTCACTAAAATTAGTGACAGAATTAACGACAAAATTTTTCATCGCCAATGAGTAGAATAAGCTATTCTTATGTTGTGATAGATTTTAGTATTTGTTATTCTTTAATTGAAAATCATTTTAATTTATTTGTTATTTTTAATTAAATTGAATATTATTGTGTTATTGTACTTTATCAGGCAGGAAGAAATATTTAGATCTTGATTTTATTATTCAATAATAATATTATTTTTAATTAGCATTTTTTATTATGCTTTTATTTATTTGATTGGACAGGTAATCAAGTAACATTATATTGATGCTAATTTTTTTTTTAAAAAATCATTATATATACAGAAAAAAAAATTAAATTAGTGACGAAAAATTCCGTCGCTAATCCGTCACTGATCAATGATAGAATATTCCATTACTAATTCATCGCTAATCATATTCTGTTGCTGATTCGTTATTGATTTAGCAACGAAATATTTTGTCACTGATATTCCAACGGAATATTAGTGATGAAATATTTCATAGCTGATCTGTCACTGATTAGTGACGGAATATTCCATCGCTAATCCGTTGCTATTTTGGGATATGTTATTCTCACAATTAACGACAATTTTTTTTAGCAAAGAAATATTCTGTCACTAATTAGTGACGGAATTTTTAATTTCGTCATTGATGAATTAGTGATGGTGAAATTAGCGACGAAATTTTCTGTATTTAATGACAAAAAATTTCGTTGCTAATTTTTATTTTTCTTGTAGTGAACACACCTAAACTTGGAAGTAAAGGATCTAAAAGTCAATAGTAAAAGATAGTCCCTAAGACCTAATAATAAATGTCCTCAAGCCCAAGAGTAACATCCTTAAATGTGATAGTAACGGTTTGGCATGGTCCCTGAACATGTTAAAACTTTTAAAATCTATAAGGCAGTACAATGTGGATGATTTGATGGATAGACTATGGCCCAACAAAGTGGGCTATAACGTCATGGATTGCATCTTGGTAACATATTTGTAGGGTATTTATTGTATTGTGTTAGACTGCACCTTAAAGAGTGTTGCTTATTTGGAAATGTTTGTAGGTATTTGCCCCTGTGCTATTTCTTAATCACTGGTTCTACTTTGCTTTGGACCTTCATGCATGTACTTTATACATTCTTGACTCATTGAGTTAGAAGGCCAATGAAGGTTAAAAGAAGATGGCCCACATTATGATAAAATTATGTTATATTCTAATGTCTTTTAGTTTCTAAAGTTAATTGTAACAATTTAGTTGTGTGTGATACTGTGTATGGGTAATATGATAGAAAGACTGGTTCACCATATTATAAAAGATGATAAAACCTAAAAACTTTGTGGTGGCAGACCCAATTATCATTGTCAAATACATTGAGTTGCCCAACAACCAAACATGTTAGTGAACTTTGAACTTTCATTACTTGTTGTGTTGTGTTTATAAAACCTGACTTTATTACATCGCCTTCATTGCTCAGTGATGACTGTGGAATTTATTTGATAAAATACTTACAATTGTGGACTGGGGAACCAAAGCCTGAGTGAGAGGGCTCATCATGCTAACGTATACTTCAGTATGAGCTTTTATTTCATTATCTATTACTATCTAATGCTTGGTAGCTCATGGGCAAATGGTTGTGGTTTTCAGAAAAGAGTTGGATGAGTTTTATGTTTAACTTATATGGGATTTGGTGAACCATCCATTGAACAAGTGTTGTGGTAATGTAATAGCCTTTGCAATGGCAACAAACCAAGGGAAGCAAACCAAAAAGACATGATGCATTAATTGTTTCTTCCACTAGATTTTGTAGTATTATGGTTAACAGACAAGAACATCCTGATGTGAGCATTGTAACAGAATTGTTGTAAATATTTGATACTTATAATTATAATAAGATTATGAAGTTCCTTAAAGTTCTTTTTTCCATTACTATAATAGTCTATTTTCTTAAGATCCAATAAGTTATTTCACTAAACTTGGGATTTATGGTACTAAATTCAATTAGCCTAGACATGGTAGTAAATTTCCTGATATCTACTAGTAACATCTCTAAACTTTGTAGTAACATTCTTAAACCACACTAATAACTATACTTTAGAAGGTCCCTAAAGGTAGTGGTAAATTTTCTTAAATTTAGTAATAATACTCATAAAATTTATAGTAATTGCGCTAAACTCTATATCCTAAACATGTTAGTAAATTTCCTGAAGTCCATAAGCAACAACCCTAAACATTGTAGTAACATCGCTAAATTTCATAATAATAGTTCTAAAACTCTATGCTCTAGAAAATCCCTAAAAGCAATGGTAAATTTTCTTCAATCTAGTAGTAGCGCTCCTAAACTTTGTAGTAATGGCTGTAGAGTATAAACATGATAGTAAATTTCTTAAACTCGCATAGTAATATCCCTAAACTTTTTAGTAATGATTTTAAGCCAACTAGTAACTATACTATGGATCAATAAGTGGTACATTTCCTTAAATCCGGTAATAATACCTCTAAACTTTATAGTAATAGCCTTAAAACTCAATACTCTATGAGGAGTCTAAACATGATAGTAAATTTTTTCAACTCACATTTTAATATCCCTAAACATGGTAATAACAATCTTAAACCAACTAGTAACTATACTTTAGAAGGTTTATAAAAGTAGTGATAAATTTCCTCAAATCCAGTAGTAATACTTCTAACTTTTGCAGTAATAGCCCTAAAACTATGTACTCTACAAGGAGTCTAAACATGATGATAAATTTCTTAAACTCGTATAATAATATCCCTAAACTTTATAGTAAGCGACCTAAACCTCATCAGTAACTATACTTTGCTAACGACATTCATCCTTAATGCCATACTTTGACCTAAATGTTGGTTTTGATTTTAAATCATACAAAGGCATATGCTCATCTATTGCATCACTAGGTATAGTCTCACTTTAAGGTCTACTATATGAGATAGAATTAGTACATTAATTTCATTGACTTTAAAGCTTTATACTCATGTAAGGCAAGGGAAAGTGAAAATGATCAATATATGATAAGCAATAACAAATCCTAATTTTGAAAGTAAAAATGCATGTCCAACATGTCAGTAACCATTCATATCAAGGAAAGGAAAGTTGCAGAAGAAAAAGGTCATAGTAAAGAAAGGAAAAGTTGCAGTAAAATCTCTAAACCTTGTAGTAATGACCTTAAAAATTAGTACTAACCTGGGTTAGTTAAGAAGGGTTAACAATTGCAGGAAAAGGAATCCAAACTTCAATAGTACTATCTTTCCTTCTACTCATCACATACACAAAACCTCACTTAATATGCTGTACATATACACCAAAACTTTAATAAGAGTTGTATATAAAATATCAGTGAAAACACTGTAAATTCTTTTCATTGCCTGGGTAGAGATTACACATGAACAAATACTACATACACACATCACTTGTAACATAAAGCTTCATTTTTATTACTAACATAAATTCTTTCCTTGTAACTAATACATACACAGATAAATATTACATATAGTTGCTAATAGTCCAAAAAATTTAGACTTTACTTCACCTGTAATTACTACAAAAAAACCTAAACATGTCATTGATGCATGTAACATAAAAATAAGCTATGTTTGCTCATATACAAAAGAGAGCCTAATATCTACACCTTTAAAAAATCACTGACCACTTCCTTCACAATAGTCATTAATAAAACCACCAGGTTGTTACTTTTAGAGTATCAGGATAAAGAAGGGTTAGGATTTTTGCACTTAGCCTAGTTATGGCCTGCCTCTTGGCAGCGGGAACACTAGTATTGAACTTTTTCTTTCCATACAATTGGCCAAGGCTTTAACATTTCGAAGGAACCACACCTAATCATCATATATTTCTGTACCTACAATTGCATAAACAAGTGGAAACAAGTCATTGTTTGTGTCATATGCAGATGCAGCTAATAGAATCTCCAAGTATGGTCCAGTGGGGTGGCAACCATCAATATACAGTGTTGGTTGTGAACCAAGCATGAAGCTAGTTATACAGCATCCATATATAATAAACAACCTCTCAAAATAGTTGTTTGTTAATAAAGTCCACCTTAGAGTAGTTTTTAAATATGTTTTCATTAAATGGTTGCACAACTAAAGGATTAGCATATACAATTGGTATACTGGGTTATAGATGTTAGCTCAAGCTTTTTCCTTATCCCTCTATGCTTGATGGTAACTTAGTGCTAATTCATAATTTCTGAACAGCTCACTATGGATATCATTTGACATTTTATTTGTAGTTGATATTACACTTTCAACCATTATAGATATCACTAAGTTTGCCCGTTGCTTATAAGATACTACCAAGTTGTCTTATACTGAGTGCACGTGTTCACTATAAAAGGTTTGCACACTTAAAATGTTGTTAACTTCCACTTGCATCTATATACATTGCACTTAGCAATCATCTTACAAAAGCTATTTTTCATGAAAGTGTATCCAAATTTATAGGCAATGCTATACTTGTATAGTGCTTTCTTGAATTTAACGGTATTTGGAAAAATTTATCTAGACATAACAATCAAATATGTTCATTTGGTAGAATTTAACTCAGGTATTAGTGTAAGGGCACTCTGTATTACACATGGATGAAGTACAAATTTTGATTGGAAGGAGACCCAGCACTAGATGAATTGAATTTGAATTCATTTTGCATTTTCATTTAATTAATATTTTGTTAGGCTTGGGAGTGACACCAAAATATAAAGATTATAACATACAATGGATATTTACTAGACAAGTTATAAAAGACGCATTTCCTATACTGTTAATGATTAGGATGGTGATCTTCTAGTTCGTTCACCATTGATTATATATATATATATATATGTGTACATTGATCATTGTATTTAATCAGTTATTGCACATAGTATCATCCACTAAGTCCAATAGTTGAGAGGCATTAAATTTTAAAGTGTATTTCAATTGCATTTCATTGTCATCATAATCCATGCATGATCTTATTACTCTCATTAGTTTTTGTAATGATATCCCATCCTTTATCAGTCTTCCACCCGTTTGACCCTCTCATAGTAGATCTTCCTGTTTGAATTTCTTAAAATTTATCCACCCATATGAAAATAGTAGAACACCTCATCTAACATTTGATTTTTTATCCTTTGATTATCATAACTACATTGAAAAAAAAAAGCTTTAAGCTTGTTTATCATTTTTGAAACCAAAGCAACAATATCAATGGAAATAAAGCAAAAAGTGGGTAGTAATATTCCTAAAAAGAAATAATAATATTTTTTAATAGTTATTACATTCTTTTAGATAGTCAAAAATATAAATAATGGTAGTAAAACTACTAAAAGTCCTTGTAACTCCAGCCTAAATATTGTATATAATATAGACCATCTTTAACAAGCATAATTAGAAGAAGAAATTGCCATTAACCCTGAGAATTTGAGAGACATAGCATATCATAAATTGGTACTCACTAGATCTTGCAAAAAAGCTTTCAATATTAGTAGATCAATAAGTCTCTCTAGCACGTTCCGTTTTGCTCACGCCATGATTATGAGGAGTTGTAAATAACGAGATTGGAGAAAAAACTGGTGGGATCACAAGAGGAGTAGATAAAGTGTGGAAGAAATGGAGGGAAGAAGGATGGAGGAATGAAGGGAAGAAGGATGATGAATTGAAGGTAAGAAAGCTGAAGAAATAAAGGGAGGAAGATCTTGGAGGAAGCCAGAATTGGTGAGGAACAAAAATGGCAGAAGAAAAAGAACACACTACGAGAGTAAATGGCACAGGATTCATATAGCTCATTTAATAGAGCAAGGCATTTTTGTTCATCATATTTTATTTGGTCATGTATAGTAATATCGATTTTTAAGGTTTCTGATTATAATTTTTATTGGTTCTTCTTTCTAATTTTCTCAAAAAATTAAGTGAATGATTGCAACCAAGATTTCACGCATTTTCTATTTCTTAATTTCTATTTTTAACATACAATATATTTCAAGGAATTAAAGTGGCTTTTTTCTTTTCGAGTTGTTGCTATTTTTTGATCTCTGTTTTCTATTAATATATAACATATTATATGTTAAAGTTAATATATATGTGTGTGTGTGTGTGTGTGTGTGTGTGTGTGTGTGTGTGTGTTTTCAATTAATATATTATATATTATATGTTAAAGTTAATATATGTGTACATGTGCGCGCACATGTGCATTAAACATTTTAATATAAAATATATAACTTAATTGATACACATTTTTGTTGAATTGTTAAAAATGGTTAAAATAGTTTTTACAAATTAGAAATATTAAATGTATAGAAATTAAAATAAAAAAAATTGTACTAAAAATTCACATATATAAACATTTACTGTACAAAAAGTAATTACATGATAAAATTAAAAAAAATAAAATTTGCTCATTATTATTATTATTATTATTATTATTATTATTATTATTATTATTATTATTATTATTATTATTATTATCATTGATCGCTAAAATTTTTATGCGTGTCCGCAAGTGCACGGGTCGGATCAAGTAGTTCAGTGATAAGTAAAAGTATCGTTCCCACGAGGAATGACTGGAATGCAATTAGGCAGTGCACAACCTACTTTTATCCACGTTAAACAACTAATTATGAGATTCTTGATTTTAAAACTAAATTTAAAATAAAGCGAATTGAAAGAAAACTTAGTTGGCACAGGCAGTTAAGATAAAATCCAAGGTTTGAAATTACCTAGAGTCACTATTCCCTTGATGCTCACTAGAACTTAATTTATTGTTTAATTGTAATTAATTATCGCCTTGTGGGTTAAGAGTTTAGAAGCTATAACTGTCCATCGATGTAATTACAGCCCTACTCTCCCCTAGAATCTAAGTGTCCTTAGATTTAGGTTAGAATGCATTAGATACTATATCCCTCTACGAACCAATTAAGGTAATCAGGTATATGTCTATCCCAATTACAAATTAGATGATTCTAAACTTAATTTATCCAACTCTTAGGTCCAATTTAGAATCCCTTTTTCAAGGTAAATTCCAATTTCCCAAATCAAATCAAAGAGGTGGCCAATCCCTAAGAAAGCATTAAGCAAGAGAAGGATACACAAGATTCCAATCATCACAATTAATAAGACAATTATGATTCAGTTCACATCAAGTTCATAGTGCTCTAGGTAAAGAGGAATTTAGCCACACATAGCTAAATCTACAGAGAATTCCCAATCAAAATACATGGAGAAAATGAAAAGAACAAAGAAAGCAAACAAAGGGAAGAATGATATGCAGAAAGTAGAGCTCCCCCTTTGATTCCTCCTCTTCCTTCACACTCCAAGCTTAAAGAGCCTTCAAGAACTCTCAAAATCGCCTCCTGGATGCTCAGAACTTCCTCTGCCGCCGAATCTCCCGAACCCTAACTCTTCCAACGTCTTTTAAAGCTTGAAAATTAAAACTCTGCGTTTCAGGTCCGATCTCGCTATGGCGAGGAGCGTCTCTTGCTATAGCGAGGTCTCATAAATCCTCAGGTTTCCGCTATGCTTTGCTACTCCGACGCTATGGCGAGTTGCTCTCTGGAATTTCTATGCGACACGACTTCGCTATTGCGAAGCCTCCCCTTCGCTACGGCGAAAGTGCCATCTCGCTATAGTGAACTTCGGTCTCGCTGTGGCGAGAAGTCTTGTTCAATCTACCTTGGCCACTTTCAGCTTCCCTCTCTTATATTCATTTCTTTCTTCCTTTTGCTACTTTTCCCTGAAATTGAAATCAAAACTAAAGTGAGGCTTAAACTGATAAAAATATTATAATTATAATACTTTCTTTGTTTTGTTTAATTGAGTATATTTTTAACCATATTAATTAGGAGAAAAGTATTTTACCTCCCTAATTTAGTGTCAAATATAGCCCTTTTGGGTCCTAAATTAGGAGGTTATCAAACTCCCCCACACTTAGATCTTTGCTTGTCCTCAAGCAAATCTTAGAAAGAATCACGCCCAAGCAATCAGAATTACAGATCCCCCCCACACTTATAATGAATCCAACTTCAGAAGCAGAAATTCAGCAAAACTCGAATAGAAATTGAAAACAATGTACTCATAGTAACACCCTTATTCCTAAAGTGTGTGTGTGCTCAACAAGAGATGTTAAGAAATAATCAAGCAATCTTAAATAAGTTTTCCTAGCAATTTGAAAGCCTAACCCAATCATCTGTACTAACTTCAATCATCAATGCTCATTGAGAGGGATCTCTATTATTCAATGCAGAATTATTTTCAGCATATTTTTTTTTTTGGTTTTGTTTTGTTTTGTTTTGTTTTTTTCTCTCCTCGTCAAATTACTTAATCCTTTTGACGCGAATGACAACATTGGTTATGAAGTCACCCGGTTACTCAGATTAAAGAAATCCTCAGAGGGCTACTAACATACTCTTAGTTTTATCACTGTTTGACGCGAAAGTTCACACTTTTTGGTGCAAACCCCCGGTTACTAGGTGATTTCAACCATTGGAGTAGAGAATCTTTTGCTTTTTTTATTTTTTTATTTTTTTTATTTTTTTAGATATCCCTCTCAACTAACAATCAGGTATCCATCAGGAACAGGCAAATTGGGGAGATCTAAAACAACTAGAAGCTCATTATAAGAAAGACTTGAATTACTTCCAAAATCATCTTGTTGGAAGGTGCTCCTATTTAGGGTGCATACTACGACTACATTACTTACTTTATCCAATTCAAGTTTGCTTAACCTCTACATTCCTTAATTAATATTCATCTAAAGTGAGAAGGGCTGAATCTGATTTAACATATGAGCATAAGGAGTGTAAGCACTTGAATATTATTAATAGGAGGAAGTTATTGTCAATTTATATCCACTTATCCTATATTTATCTATGATTACCTTAACTCCCCCACACTTGAAAGTTACATTGTCCGCAATGTATCAAAATGGGAAATTCAGAAAAGGACAGAAAAATAGAAGCAGAATGGGGTGCAGGGAAGGGATAAAAAGAGGTAGGGAGAGACGAGACTCCCCTGATAAGAAGAGATAACATAGTGAGGGGTTGCATGTGAACGGCTCCTTCATCTGAGAGACAACCATTGACAAAATACATACAGGAGACAGTAAGTTGGCATTAGAATTAATAAGACAAATAAAAGCACAGCCAATTCAGGAGTTGAGAGCATAATTAGATACAGTTATCCATAATATAGTTATCCAGAATATAAAATGAGCAAAACAACAAAAAAATGGCAGCAGGATAGAAAAGGTCCTAAGAATCAGACGGTCCAGGTCTATCCTGAGGTGCAGGCTCCTGAGGTGTAGGCTCCTGAGGTAGAATGATGATCGGTGATTGAGGAGCTTCAGGAGGTGGCGGTGGAGGAGCCGGCATCAAGTAGTCCATAAGCGTCTGTAGTTGATCCTTTATTGATATGACATGACCTTCTAGCCTATGGATGGACTCTCGTGCCCAATTCTCAAAATCAGTCTGATAAGGAGTCCCATGTCCTGACGGCTCTGGAGTAACCCGGTGCTGATATGAGGGAGGAGGTGGAGAGGCCTCAGGCTCTGCTTGTGCCTCTGCTCTCTGCCTACGGGGCTGCCCTGGTGCATCTTTCATACTGTCATACTTGAACGGCCCTTTCGGCTTGAATTGCGCATCATTTTTGGAGACGCGGCTACCCCCCATAGTGAGTAATTCTGTCAGCATATGGGGGTATGCTAAGCTAACCCTGTCAGACCTCGCTACTTGTTTGAAGTTTAAGAACATGAGGCGAGGAATGTTGACCCGCTGTCTGGTCATAAAGCACCATGTTAGAGTGGCTCGTTCTTGGATCATGTCGGATCCATGGGAACTTGTCAGGATGTTACTTGTAATGAACTGTAACAAAAAATGGGTTAGTTTATTGAGCTGATTCACCGGGTAAACCTTGTTCACCAGCCGAGCTCTTCCTTCTTCAGCAATGGTGGTCTCTACTTCTTCCCAAGGAATTGACTGGGGGTTCTCCATATATGCTTGGAAAGCACACTCTGGAACGTCCGGCAATTCATAGAAGTCTTGGAAGACTTTCTCATTTATGCGCACCCAGGCCGAATGGCAATAGTATTCGTCTTCTTCCTCCTCAGTATCCTCAAAGTTCGCATATAACTCTTGGATCATTAAGGGGATCCGATGCACTGGTTTTTTCGTGAATCCTTGCAGGCCGTGCCATTCAAAATCATGAAAAGTCAGGTCCCGGGTGGTGGGTGCATAGTAACGATCTTCCATAAGCCCTCTATCTGCGAAGAGTCTATCGAAGCGAAATTCTGCCCGGGCAGGTGCAAATCGATCCTTATCGTATGATTGCTTTTTTTGCTTTGAGGAGGAGGCTGCAGCAGTCTTTGTTTGCTTTTTAGGAGCCATGCCTGTGAAATTCCAATAGGAAAGAGATAAAAGTCAGTAGCAGCAGTAATAGGGATTCATAGAGTAAGGAAAAAAAAGAAGATAACAAGAATCAGACACATGCAGCATGTTTCTAATAAGGAAAGACACGATTAAGGGTCTACAAGGGACGAGGGAATGAGGAATAAAGAAACAAATCAAGCAAAATGGTCCATAATAGCAAGGTTTCTGGAAAAACGTCGAACTCGCTGTAGCGAGTTCGAGCTCGCTATAGCGAATTCGAACTGAATTCTGCAGAGCCGGATTTACACGGATAAAAAGCTAAGTTGAAGCCATATTTCTGCATAAAAACAGGCGACTAACAAAACCCATCCAGAAAAACTAACTAAATGGACCCTTAAATACGCAGATTTGAGCAAAACTATTCGAACCCTAATATGACTATATTCAGCGAAATCAACCAGCAAATCAGGGAGAAAAGAGTTAATTGAATTACCTGATGTACGAGATGCGATTTGTGAGGGGAATGCGAGATTATGATGCACGAAATGTAGCGAGAGAAAGGATGGAGGATTTTTGGAGCTTCGTCGAAGTGGCGAGAAAGAAAAGTTGAAATGACGATATTTATATAAGATGCTTCGCTATAGCCAGGCTATAGCGAGAGCGTCTTTGGAGTTATTACCAAAGGTAAAGCTGCCACCTTCGCTACAGTGAAATTAAATATCGCCATTGCTAGATAACTTGGTTAAAATTTTATGGCCGGAGAGTCTCGTTATAGCTTGGCTATAGCGACGAGCTCTCTGGATTTTGTACCAGAAAGTGGGACTGCTGTACTCGCTGTAGCGAAAGAGATGTCTCGCAGTAGCGAGGAAACTTGGCAAAAATTATATGCAACAATTACTCACAATAGCCAGGCTACAGCGAGCCTCTCTCTGGATTTAGTACCAGAATGCAGCACAGAGATCTCGCTATGGCGAGGTAATGTTTTCGCTGTAGCGAGAATACTTAAAATTCACTGACTCGCCATATTCCGGCCATAGCGAGAGACTGGTGTATGTATCAGTAGTGGGACAAGCAGCCTCGCCATTGCGAGATATGTTTCTCGCTGTAGCGAAATTTTTTTTTTTTTCAACTAAATTTCTCCATCTACATGCTCACTAAAATTCTCCCTCAAATGCAACCAGATACAATAATAAAGTATAATTCAAAGCATGGTTAGAAACTCCCTGTGAACATGCCCAATGTTGCTCATTCCTGCCAATCCTAAGCTCCTTGATATCCACATTTTAACCTGTAAAACACATAAAAAAAACAAAAAAATATCAAACCCAAAATGAGAAGGACTTTAAATTCAAACAAAAAGAATACAAAGAAAACTTGGGTTGCCTCCCAAGAAGCGCTAAGTTTAAAGTCTTCAGCCAGACTATCATGACGCTTCTATGAGCAATCTTGGAGTTGCACATTTGTCTTCATCCTGTCCACTGGTCCACCAAGGTAATGCTTCAAGCGTTGGCCATTGACCTTAAAGGTTTCTCCATTTTTCTCATCTTGAATTTCAATGGCACCAAAAGTAGTGGTCGATACCACCTTAAAAGGACCAGACCACCTGGATTTAAGCTTTCCTGGAAACAATCTCAAACGAGAGTTATATAATAGCACTAAGTCACCAGGTATGAAATCCCTTTTCAAAATCTTTCTATCATCCTAGATCTTTGTCTTTTCCTTATATAGCTTAGAACTCTCATAAGCTTGTAACCTGAATTCATGAAGTTCATTAAGGTAATGCTTGGAGTTGCACATTTGTCTTCATCCTGTCCACTGGTCCACCAAGGTAATGCTTCAAGCGTTGGCCATTGACCTTAAAGGTTTCTCCATTTTTCTCATCTTGAATTTCAATGGCACCAAAGGTAGTGGTCGATACCACCTTAAAAGGACCAGACCACCTGGATTTAAGCTTTCCTGGAAACAATCTCAAACGAGAGTTATATAATAGCACTAAGTCACCAGGTATGAAATCCCTTTTCAAAATCTTTCTATCATCCTAGATCTTTGTCTTTTCCTTATATAGCTTAGAACTCTCATAAGCTTGTAACCTGAATTCATGAAGTTCATTAAGGTTTAACAACCTCTTTTCACTTGCATCTTTATAATCTAAGTTCAACTTTTTTATGGCCCAAAAAGCTTTGTACTCAAGTTCCAAAGGTAAATGACAAGCTTTACCAAAAACTAATTGATATGGAGACATACCAATTGGTGTTTTGTAAGCTGTCCTATATGCCCATAAAGCTTCATCTAACTTATCAGACCAATCCTTCCTATTAACACTCACTGTTTTCTCCAAAATTCTCTTGATCTCCCTATTAGACACTTCACAGAGGCCATTGGTTTGAGGTGGTAAGCTAAAGCCATTTTGTGGTGAACTCCATATTTTTCCAGCAAAGTTTTAAACAAACGATTATTAAAATGAGTTCCACCATCACTAATGATAGCTCTAGGTGTGCCAAAACGAGAAAAAATATTATTTTTTATAAATCGCACCACTGTTTGAGCATCATTATGTTGGCAAGCTATCGCCTTAACCCATTTACTAACATATTCAACTGCCACTAAGATGTATTGTTGGCCTCTAGACAGAACAAAGGGACCCATAAAATTAATCCCCCATAAATCAAATAATTCAACTTCAAAGATATCGGTTTGAGGAAGTTCATGCTTTTTAGAAATATTATCGGATCTTTGACAAGCATCACACTGAGAAACAAATAAATGAGAATCTTTAAATAATGTAGGCCAATAAAAACCAGATTGCAATATTTTAAAAGCAGTTTTCTAACCACTAAAATGTCCCCCAAATGGTGATGCATGGCATGCAAGCAAAATGTCATGTTGTTCAATCTCAGGAACACACTTCCTAAGAACTCCATCCACACATCTTTTGAACAGATATGGCTCATCCCAAATGTAAAACTTAACCTCATTCAAGAATTTCTTCTTTTGATAATAGTTTAAATCAGGAGGTAAAATTTCACAAACAATATAATTTGCTATATCAGCATACCAAGGTACATGTAGCAGATTAGCAGCCATTATGCATTCATCAGGGAAAACATCATTCACAAGCTTACTATCACTAACATGCTCAGAATCTAACCTAGAAAGATGATCAGCTACTAGGTTTTCACTTCCTTTCCTATCCACTATATGCAAATCAAATTCTTGAAGCAATAAAACCCACCTAATCAATCTAGGTTTGGACTCTTTCTTTTTCAACAAATATTTAATCGCAGCATGATCAGTGTGTACTACAACTCTGACTCCTAACAGATAAACTCTAAACTTCTCAAAAGCGAAAACAATAGCTAACATTTCTTTCTCAGTGGTAGTATAGTTTACCTGAGCATCTACTAATGTCCTGCTGGCATAATAGATTGGATGAAAAACTCGATCTCGCCTTTGTCCCAGAACAGCTCCTACTGCATAATCACTTGCATCACACATGACCTCAAAAGGCAATGACCAGTCCGGAGCAATGATTATAGGTGCAGTTATTATCTTCTGTTTCAATCCTTCAAAACTTTTCAAACAGTCATCATCAAACAGGAACTTGGCATCCTTTTCTAACAACTTGGTCAAGGGTTTTGAAATTTTTGAGAAATCTTTGATGAATCTCCTATAGAATCCCACATGCCCAAGAAAACTTCGGACTCCCTTGACACTAGTAGGAGGTGGCAACTTCTCAATCAATGATGTCTTAGCTCGATCTACCTCCAAACCCTCCTTAGACACCTTATGTCCTAATACTATTCCTTCCTTCACCATGAAGTGGCATTTTTCCCAGTTCAAAACTAAGTCAGTTTCCTCACACCTTTTAAGCACCTTAGAGAGGTTTCCCAAACAAACTTCAAATGAATCACCAAAGATAGAGAAGTCATCCATAAAAATTTCCATGATATCTTCGATGAAATCAGAGAAGATTGATGTCATGCATCTTTGAAAGGTTGCTGGTGCGTTACACAACTCGAAAGGCATTCTTCTGAAAGCAAAAGTGCCATAAGGACAGGTGAAGGTTGTTTTCTCTTGGTCTTCAGGTGCTATAGAAATTTGATTGTATCCACTATAACCATCCAGAAAACAAAAATATTCCTTCCCCGCTAGCCTATCAAGCATTTGGTCAATGAAGGGAAGAGGAAAGTGATCTTTTCTAGTAGCTGTATTTAATTTCCGATAGTCCATGCACACTCTCCAACCAGTGACAGTTCTTGTAGAAATCAATTCTTTCTTTTCATTTGTTACAACTGTCATCCCTCCTTTCTTAGGGATGCACTGTACTGGACTAACCCAAGCACTATCTGAAATTGGATAGATGATTCCTGCATCCAGCCACTTGATGATTTCCTTCTTGACAACTTCCTTCATCATTGGGTTAAGCCTCCTCTGATTCTCTATAGATGGCTTATGATCATCTTCCAGTAGGATTTTATGCATCACAGTGGAAGGACTTATCCCTTTGATATCTGCAAGTGTCCATCCCAGAGCTTTTTTATGACTCTTTAGTACTTCAATCATTCTCTGTTCTTGATGAGAGTTCAATGATGTAGAGATGATGATAGGTAATGTCTCTGAATCCCCTAAATATGCATATTTCAGATGTGTAGGGAGAGGTTTTAACTCCAAAATCGGAGGTTGCTCAATTGAAGGTTTAAGAGATGGTGCTGAGCGGGAAGCCAAATCTAAAGATTCGACTTGCCAATGATGTTTAGCTCGAGTGGTTGAAAAATTCAGCACTTGGGCTACCTCATGACTAGTTTCAGCGTTCTCATGCTTCACTCCCATTAATAATGCTTCAATAGGGTCATGGATTATCATTGAATTAAATTTTTCTTGAGCTAACTCATCAGTCACTGAAACTCTGAAGCAATTTTCAGCATCTCTAGGATATTTCAGTGCCTTGTCCATGTTAAACACCACTTGCTCATCCCCCAATCTCATCACTATTTGGCCCTTCTCTACATCAATAAGGGTTCTAGCTGTGGCTAAGAATGGACGACCAATAATCAACGGATTATCCTTATCTTCTTCACAATCCACAACAATAAAATCAGCTGGATATATGAACTCAC
Organism: Erythrophleum fordii; assembly: GCA_032878935.1. Taxonomy (NCBI): domain Eukaryota; kingdom Viridiplantae; phylum Streptophyta; class Magnoliopsida; order Fabales; family Fabaceae; genus Erythrophleum; species Erythrophleum fordii. Next base: position 37,945,131 of record JAVQMF010000055.1, on the reverse strand, counting down.
CAACCTTTACTAAAACATCTTCAATTATGCCCCGTGGATATGCTAAACTCCGATCCGCTAATTGCAATGTTACTGTGGTAGGTCTTGCCTCACCAAGTTGTAACTTTTCAAAGACAGATAAGGGCATAAGGTTAACACTTGCTCCAAGATCACATAAAGCCTTACCTTGAAAGTGAGTGCCTATTTTACAAGGCACAGAGAAGCTACCCGGATCTTTGCACTTCATTGGAATCCTTGGGTTGATTATTTTGCTGCACTCTTCAGTAAGTGCTACAGTTTCAAATTCACCAAATCTCCGCTTCTTGCTCAGCATCTCTTTCAAAAACTTGACATACTTAGGCATGTATTCCAATGCTTCTGAGAATGGGATATTGATATGAAGTTGCTTGAATATTTCTAGAAATTTTTGATACTGCTTATCTTCCACCTTCTTTTGAAGTCTTTGAGGAAATGGTAATGGAGGTATTGTCCTTGGTGATGTATGCAGTTTCTCTCCTTGTTTCTCACTCTTATCAACATCTGCCTGTTTTTTAACTGCTTCACTACCCACTTTTCTCTTCTTTTCAACTGATTCATCCACACGTTCCTCTCCTATTCTTTTATCATTATTTGTCTCCTCTGTGGCAATTTCACCCTTATCTTCATCTATAACAGCCTTTGATGCAGGTGTGTGGCTAACCTCCCTTGGTGTTTGAACATCTGGCAACCCTTTTCCACTTCGAAGAGTTATGGCCTTACATTCTTCCTTACCTTCTCTTCTGGGATTAGGCACCGTGTCACTTGGCAATCCCCCTTGTCTAAATGAATTCATTGCTGAAGCTAATTGACCCATCTGCAATTTTAGATTTCTCAAGGAGGTATCAACTCTAGCATTCACTTGAGCTTGCTCTTCATTTTGCTTACTTTGAATGCTAATGAATTTCGCCAAGGCATCTTCCAAGTTAGTCTTAGGTTCTTGAATAGGTGCATTTTGCCTTACAGGTTGAGTAAAACCTGGTGGTTGAGTAGGCTTAATGCTTGAGGAAGATGCTGGTTGATTCAATGCTGGTCCATGCTTCCAAGAGAAGTTTGGATGATTTCGCCACCCAGGATTGTAATTATTGGAGTATGGATTCTGATTCTTTGGAAAGTTCCCCACATAATTAACTGGTTCTGAAGGTGCTAAAGGACAATAGTCTACTGAATGTAACTCCCCACAGTTTTCACAAGTAATTGGGGCCATATGAGTAGAACAGACATTCACTTGCTGATTTCGCTGTACTTGAGATTCTAACATATCGAATCTCTTATTCAAAGCGGAAAGAATAGTGGCAAGTGGAATAGAGGGGTCTTCTTGAGTATTGGTAACATTGACACTCACCCTTCTATCACCTCCTCTTTGTACATAACTCTCAGACAGTGTGTCCAATGCCTGAATAACATCATCTACAGGCATTTCATCCCAACGTCCATTTAAAATGGCATCTAACATTGTATCGGTTTGTGGAGTTAGACGCATGCAGAAGTTCTGTACAATAGCACAGTCATCCATCCCATGGCTTGGGCATTGGCGAAGCAAATGCTTGTACCTCTGCCATGCAGCATATAAGTGCTCGTCTAAAGCCTGCTTGAAGTTTATGAGCTCACGACGTGCATCTGCTATTTTATTATTTGGAATGAAGCGAGCTCTGAACCTTGCTTCTAACTTATCCCAAGTATCTATTGAACCCTCAGGTAGAGTCAGTAGCCATTCCTTGCTTTTCCTTGTAGAGGAGAGGGGAATAGTCTAAGTCTCAACACATCTCTTGGTACCCCATTCTGCTTGAATGAATCGCACACCCCCAAGAATGACAGAATATGACGGTTGGGATCTTCATCAGACCTCTCACCAGTGAATTGTCCGTTGAGCTGCAACATGGATATCATTACTGGCTTCAACTCAAAGTTAGCAGCTTGAAAGTCTGGTACTACTATGCTAGATAGAGTGCCCTTCATAGTACGACCCACAAAGTCTTTTATGGACTGATTTGCATTCCCTTCCTGAGCCATTTCTTCACTTACTGAATTTGGAGTTTTAGAAGGACTTTCTTCAAAATTTAAGTTTACTACGAGATCACTAATTTTCTTTGTTGTGCGCTTCTTCGTTGTAGAGGTTTGCTTCGGCATGTACTATGGTACCTGTGGAGGAAAATTCAACCAATTTGTATTACTTTAAACAAAAAGAAATCAAAGCAAATAACAGAATGAAAAGAAATTCTAACTAATTAACTATCTAATGTTTAATCGAGGACTACTAAAGGTTATACACTTCTAACTGAACAATTAAGCCATTCCCCGGCAACGGCGCCAGAAAACTTGATCGCTAAAATTTTTATGCGTGTCTGTAAGTGCACGGGTCGGATCAAGTAGTTCAGTGATAAGTAAAAGTATCGTTCCTACGAGGAATGACTGGAATGCAATTAGGCAGTGCACAACCTACTTTTATCCATGTTAAACAACCAATTATGAGATTCTTGATTTTAAAACTAAATTTGAAATAAAGCGAATTGAAAGAAAACTTAGTTGGCACAGGCAGTTAAGATAAAATCCAAGGTTTGAAATTACCTAGAGTCACTATTCCCTTGATGCTCACTAGAACTTAATTTCTTGTTTAATTGTAATTAATTATCGCCTTGTAGGTTAAGAGTTTAGAAGCTATAACCGTCCATCGATGTAATTACAGCCCTACTCTCCCTTAGAATCTAAGTGTCCTTAGATTTAGGTTAGAATGCATTAGATACTATATCCTTCTACGAACCAATTAAGGTAATCAGGTATATGTCTATCCCAATTACAAATTAGATGATTCTAAACTTAATTTATCCAACTCTTAGGTCCAATTTAGAATCCCTTTTTCAAGGTAAATTCCAATTTCCCAAATCAAATCAAAGAGGTAGCCAATCCCTAAGAAAGCATTAAGCAAGAGAAGGATACACAAGATTCCAATCATCACAATTAACAAGACAATTATGATTCAGTTCACATCAAGTTCATAGTGCTCTAGGTAAAGAGGAATTTAGCCACACATAGCTAAATCTACAGAGAATTCCCAATCAAAATACATGGAGAAAATGAAAAGAACAAAGAAAGCAAACAAAGGGAAGAATGATATGCAGAAAGTAGAGCTCCCCCTTTGATTCCTCCTCTTCCTTCACACTCCAAGCTTAAAGAGCCTTCAAGAACTCTCAAAATCACCTCCTAGATGCTCAGAACTTCGTCTACCGCCGAACCTCCCGAACCCTAACTCTTCCAACGTCTTTTAAAGCTTGAAAATTAAAACTCTGCGTTTCAGGTCCGATCTCGCTATGGCAAGGAGCGTCTCTCGCTATAGCGAGGTCTCATAAATCCTCAGGTTTTCGCTGTGCTTCGCTACTCTGACGCTATGACGAGTTGCTCTCTGGAATTTCTATGCGACACGACTTCGCTATTGCGAAGCCTCCCTTTCGCTACGGCGAAAGTGCCATCTCGCTATAGTGAACTTCGGTCTCGCTGTGGCGAGAAGTCTTGTTCAATCTACCTTGGCCACTTTCAGCTTCCCTCTCTTATATTCATTTCTTTCTTCCTTTTGCTACTTTTCCCTGAAATTGAAATCAAAACTAAAGTGAGGCTTAAACTGATAAAAATATTATAATTATAATACTTTCTTTGTTTTGTTTAATTGAGTACATTTTTAACCATATTAATAAGGAGAAAAGTATTTTACCTCCCTAATTTAGTGTCAAATATAGCCCTTTTGGGTCCTAAATTAGGAGGTTATCAATCATCTTCATTATCTTCATTTTTGTTATCTCTTATTTGATATCTAATATGAGAGACATCTAACTTATATGGAGGTAGATATTCTTATGATGATTTTAGACTAGTTTGAGATTGAGATTATTAATGAGTAAATTCACTTAATTGTGCATTAAGTTCTTTTATCTATTTTTGCTACTCTTTTAATTGACCAGTATAAGTTTAACTTGTATAATTAATAAATTTATTTCTTATCATATCTTATATATAGAAGGAATGAGGGAACAGTGATGGTTAATTGCTGAAGGATCCTTAGCCACATCCCATATTTGCATTTCCAACTATATTATGTAAAAATACTACCAAAACTATAAACTGAGCCTTTCTTTCCCCACAAATAGCTTGCAACCATATATCCAAGTACTATCCCATCCTTTTTGCGGCAAGTATACTTATCTTAAAATAATAAAAATGATTAACATAAAAAAGTTGTAATAATATATATATATATATATATATATAACTTAATTATAAGATGACACTTGGGTATACAACTTTGTATTTTTTGTCAGCTTAGTTGTTGCTTTTTGGATTTTCATTTATTCTAAGAAACACCTTATAATATGTTAGGTCCCTCTCTAATTCTTCTGCCTTTAATGTCCAAAATAAAAAGATATTAGTAATTAAAACACATATAAAACAATAAGTAATTATTGAAAGAAATAAGATTAGTTACCAATCTTTTGGTGTGCTTTACTATGGAAATAGGTCCTCTACTATTCCTTTTTCATTTGTTCACTTCTTGATCAGAAGTAAGGAGTGCCTCAATGTTCACACAGCTAATCTTAATGGGATTCTCCAATCCATTGAGAGTTTTTTTTTTCTTTTTTCAAATTTCGAACTTCACCAATCAAATCTCTTAAAGCCAATTTTTCAATTAGTACTTCACCGCAATAATATTTTATATGTTTAAAAGTCATTTATTACCTAAATTAATGCTACTCTCATTTGGAAGTTCTATTTTGTTAACACATCATAGGTTTATTCTCTTTTTTCCTACAATAATTTTAATTATCAATTAATGGTTCCAAGAATACATTAATCTTGGTCTAGGAATTTTGTAGTTTAAAAATGATTGCTATAAAAAATAAATAAGAAGTAGTTATGCACAATTTAAGGGAGATTTTAAGATATAATTATCACTGGTCAACATGAATATGGTGAAACAGATAATTGTAAGGAGTGCACCTGTCTGTATATAAACCCAATTGAACATTTTGTGACTTCATAACAAAATTAGGATATATTCTATCAAAATGTTTCCATACTTTTCCATTTGATATATAACACAATACATTTTCACGTTTTCTATTATTCTAATGCCATCACATAAGTTTAGCAAAACTCAGTAAGACATAAAGCTTTTAGAATCTAAAGGTAATTGGTAAATAATACATTCTTTTTATTTGAATCTTTTTAGAACTTTATCTTCGACTAGGTCGACTAGTTTTATATTGAGTTGCTCCATAAAATTTACACACTATCTCCTTTACATCATCTTTGTAATTCAACATACATCGATTAATGCAAACCTTGACTTTTTTGAGCAAATAATCCAAGTTTTGATACTAGTTTTTATTATTTTTTTTATAAAAATTATAAGGCATGACATTATCATGTGGGTAACTTTTTTTCATTATACTTACAAACTAATTACAACTCTACTGTGACATATTGTTGATAGATTTAATACCTAATATTCTTACTGCAATAGGTAGCTCAAATTAATTACTACATTTGCCTATAGTGGTTGTTGATATCCATATACTAAATTAAAAAATTTTTAGGCATTTAAATTTAGATCTTTCTCAACAAGATTAATAATATTATTATAATCTACTTCATCATTGCTACTGATATATGTAAAAATTAGGTTCAATTGCAGCAAAAATCATTCTTTTATATCTATTGTTATGTTTTTCATTTACTAATCCTAATGATGAGTATATTTTACATATTTAAATAGATATAATTTTGAGATTTTAAGTAATATAAATCTTAGATATTATATGAATAATAAGCTAATTATATATATATATATATATCTCTTTTTATAGTTGGTTAGAGAAAATAAAGAGAATTTTGTCACATAGATTATCCATAATCTCTTTTTAATATTTGTGTAGAAAGAAGATAAAGATAAAGATGCAGTAAAGAAGACTTATCCATACTCCCTTTTGAGATTTTAAAAAGAAGATAAAGATAGAGACGTGACAAAGAAGGCTTATAAAAGGAGAGGTTGAGGGTGCACAAAGAATAACTCAGATTCAAGATCTATTTTTACTTCTCTCTTTTCATATATTCTCCTCATTTTCTTTCTACCTCTTTACAAATCTAATTTTTTAGATTTCTAGTCAAGGTTATTAAGGGTCTGACTTAATGAACAGTTTATGAGAGTCTTGATTTATTTATTTTTCTCTTCTTGAGTCTTGAAATATTATTTATTTTTATGAAATTATTATTTGGTAAACCAAAATTGTCTTTGTGTATTGATAAAAATATTTCTTCCATTTTAAACGTGCAAGCATGTTTATTGTTGAATGGTGATTGATGAATTTTCTTATTCTTAACGTTATTTATAATTTAAATTTTGAGAGTTTATTTGGGATTAGTTAATATATAAGGTTTAATTAAAAAACTTGTTCCCTTTAAACACCTTCAAGGAAGAGTAAAATATCAGAGCTAATTAATATTTCTTTTAGAGTTTTTGAAAATCAAATTGATTGAGCTAGACTTGAGATAAACCTTGGCTAGAAGTTATTTGTATTGAATTTTTTCTTAAAATATTTTCTAAATTTATTTATTGCTATTTTATTAAAAATAAAAATCTCTCTTATTGTCTTTCTTCTTGTTGCTTACTTGAAGCGTACATGCAAGTATATATTGTGAAAACAATATAGTTATAAGAAAAGATCATTTCCTTGAGGATTTGTTGTCTAAATTTGTCAAGTACCAAAATTCACACCCTAATTTAAATTAACAGAATCAATTTTAAGTGATTGTATTAACAGTAAATGATTATCGATTATCTACTATGAAGAGTTCAGAGATTAGTGTTTGAATTTTTTGGGTGAATAGTTACAACTAGAATTATTAGTTCATCTTGTATTTTATAGTATTTTACTTCAACACTCAGTATCTTTGCTTTTAATGGTGGTATGTGTTAATCTAGGATTCACTTATTCTTATAAGTATTTTTTCAAATCTCATATAGGGTTATCTAATTAACTTCATAATTCCTTATGAAATCAACTAAGATCAAATTGATAGCACAATACCTAATTTGATAATGTGAGGTTAATGAGTATATTCTTATTTCATTTACTAAGCTATCTACTTTCTTAAATAAGTTTCAAGTACTCACACCACTTAACTCTTGATCTAACTTCCCTTTCCCTTTTCTAAGTTCAAGCAAAAATATCAAATCAATCTAATTGTTGGCCAATCAATCAGAGAGCATGAAGTATGAAGTTGAATGAACAAGTATTCATCATTAATTGTAAAATTAGAGTGAGGACTACCCACTAATCCATTTAAGAGTTTCTAATAATCTTAGATTAAGGAGTTTAACTATACATGTTTATGAAAACTAGCAACAAAGTTAAAGCAAAGCTCAGATTCATAAGAGAGAATGCAAAGAAAAGAAGAAGGAAGGAAGAAACTCATAAATAAATCTCGTCTTTGCTTCAATCCTTAATCTCAAACCTCCTTTTGCTTCAAAATGTCTTTCTTAGCTTCTCCCCAACCTCTACACACTCAGACCAGACCAAAGAAAAACCAGAATGATGGCTCCCCTCGCAGTAAAGGCCATATGAACTATGAAACCCTTAAAATTTTGGCAAAGAAAACCCTACATTTTACTAAAATGCATCATGTTGTGGCTCAGTAGATCATGCTGCGATGATGTTAAGCACTGGATCAATATGTGTCACAACCTACCCATTCATGTTGTGGCAAGTTTGGCTATTGGATGGAATGGGTACACTCCATGTTGCGGCACATTTAATCTCTTCCTGACAGTATGCCATAACTCAACATGTTGTTAGCCGTGGTTTTAGCTTGTCTCGACCTGCGTCGTAGTGCAGCACATTCTTGCTGCAGCGCTTTCAGCTTTTGTGTGATGTTTCACCACAGCTTGATTAGGATGAGCTATGACGCAATTTTTCCTACAAGCTTTCCTTTATTTTCTTCTCTTTTAGTTGGCCTTGGCGAACTCTTAGAAATAGCAGTTACAAGTACTTTGAAGCCTCTTTAACATAGGGAATTTCAATTCTCTTTTGAACATACACCCTACAGTAAGGGCAAAGTATGATTAGTTCTCAATATACTTAAGATTAAAAAAAAAACTATTATTTACAATGTAAAAGTTGAATATGGAGCTATGCATCTTAAGTGCATTTATTTTATTTATAAAAGGATTATTTACCCTATAATTAGAGGCTAAATCCATATTTACTAAAAGAAAATATGCATAATAACATGAATAACATGGAGTTATCACTTTTATATTTTAATTTCAAATTAAAATAATTTGGTTAGTCCCTATGAAATACAATCTTATTCATTCTATCTATGATAAAAACTATTTTGAAAAAAGGAAATTAGTTTTGATGGCTTCGACACCCATCAAATTTTGGTGTTATTGTTGGGGACTGGTGTCATTATTTAATTTGATTTTTTTTTTAATTTTATGCCTCGTACTTCTCATATAGGTGAATTAATATTTGATTCTCAGATAGAGAAGATAACTTGAAGGTTAAGAAAGGAGACAAAGCAGCGTAAAGGGACCTAAAAAGATGGCTGAAGCTTAACCAACTTTAAGAAGGATGGCTAATCTAGATGTGAACCAACAGCCCTTGTGCATAGAATTTCCAAATATAGAGGAATTTGACATAGAGATTTAGGATAAGAAAAGAGTAAAAAATTTAATTTGACATAGAGATTTGCGATAAGAAAAGAGTAAAAAATATAGTTGTAGATAGTTTGAGTTGACTAGTACTCAATGAGGAGCCTAGACTACTTCAAGATGCATTCTTAGATAAGCATTAAAAATTCAACACCTTGGTATGTTGATATAGTAAATTATTTGGTTACTAGAATACTCCCTAATGATTTGATTAAGACATAAAAAGATAAAATAAAAAATGAGTCTAAATATTATGTATGGGAGGACCTATATTTATGGAAACATTGTTTTGACCAAATAATTCACAGATGTGTTTTTGAAACTGAAATTCCATCAATCATAGAATTTTGTCATTCATATGCATGTGGTGGACATTTTGGCCCAAAAAGAACAGCACCGAAAGTGTTAGAATGTGGATTATATTGGCCAAATTTGTTTCATGACTCATATTTGTTTTCTAAAGCATGTGATAATTGCCAAACGAATGGTAGTTTAGGCCATAAAGATCAAATGCCATTGAACCTGATTTTAGTATGTGAACTTTTCGGTGTATGGAGAATCAATTTTATAGGACCTTTTCCATCTTCTTTTGGTAATTCTTATATTATTTTAACTATTGACTATGTTTCAAAATGGGTGGAAGCAAAAGCCACTAGATCTAATGATGTTAAAATTGTTGTTAGTTTTGTCAACAATCATATTTTTACTAGGTATGGAGTACCTAAGGTAATCATTAGTGATCAAGGCACTCACTTCTACAACCATATAGTTGAAAGCTTGTTGAAATAATATAATGTGACTCATAGAATTTCAACAACCTACCATCCATAGACAAGTGGTCAAGTGGAGGTGTCCAATTGGGAGATTAAATTGATTATTGAAAAGACTGTCAACCCAAATAAGAAAAATTAGAGTACTCGACTAGATGATGCTCTCTAGGCATACAACACTCATATAAAACTCTTATGGATATGCCTCCGTATCACCTAATTTTGGTAAACCTTGCCACCTTCTTGTAGAATTGGAACATAAGGCTTATTGGGCTATTAAACAGTGAACATGGATTAGGAAGGTGCACATAGGAAGTTATAGTTGCAAGAACTTGGTGAGATAAGAAATGAGGCCTATAAAAATTCTAGAATATATAAAGACAAGACCAAACTATCATGATAAACATATTTCTAGAAAGAGTTTTGAAATTGGTTAAAAAGTTCTCTTATTTCATTCTAGACTTAAACTGTTTTCTAAAAAATTAAGGTCTCATTAGGTTGGATCATTTGTTGTGATTAAGGTGTTTTCTCATAGTGTAATTGAAATTTATAGTCTTTGCAATGATAAAATATTTAAAGTTAATGGATGTCGTCTAAAATCGTACTATGAAGGATTTCAGGTGAACAACTTAGAAGTAATTGAGCTACAACTCTCAATTTATGGAAATTGAGTAATGAGGCATTCTGTCTGCCTATAAACATTAAATAGAGGTGCTTATGGGAGGCAACCCACCATAAATAAAAAATAATTTTTTTTTAGTTTTTTTTAATCTTATTTTTTGTTTTATTTAATAAGCCTACCATATTCTAAGTAATGTCTTTCCTCTTTATTTATTTTGTTGTCCTTTTTATTTTGATTAAGAGTTACTATTCTTCCCCTCTAGACTTGTTATAGGTAAGCCATGGGATGCTCTAGAGATATCTAACTGCAACAAAGCCGTCCATAAATCAGGGGATTCTCAATTTCCTATTCCTTTTACCTTTATATATGACTGCAACACCAAGAATAGTGTTGATTTTATGTATGGGGGAGGAGTTTAGTTGATTTTTATAGTTATAATTACTACTCGTTTTGGTAACTATATTGAGTTAGAAAGAATTTTAATGATTTTTGAAAAAAAAAATTGGGTTATTATTTCTTATTATTCTCCTATTTTAATAAATTAGTTATTATTTACAAATTTTTAAGTTATTTAATTTTGAAATTAAGTAATAAAGCAATTAACCCATAAGTCATGAGCATAACTCAAGAACTTAATTTGAGCACTATTGTCTGATTGTGTGCCATGTGAATAAGTAGTTAAGTAGGAATGGTCACTTATTATATACCTATCTTTGAATTTATATGTTCAAATCAATTTTTGCATACTTAATATTATTAAGGTGAATATATGATTTAGAGCACTTTTAAAAAAAAAAGAGTGAGTCAATTCCCATTCCATTGGCTCAAGCTGCACTTAGTAACTGGGGGTCTTCATCAACAATGTTGACACTTGTGTCAAGCGGTGCAGTTAAGGCCATGAGTGTGCAAAGCATCTTAGTATAGTAAGTTATGTGAGCTTAAGTAACTGGACCTTTGTATCACCAATATGAAGGTTTGTGTCAAAAGAGCCTATAACGGCCCAAGAAAGAGATTAAAAAATTTTTTCTTTTACCTCTACTTGGTGAAAAAGAAAAGAAAAATTATATGTGTGGAAGAGTTGAATTAAAGGACTTTGATGATCTCCATTGTGCAATTTGTGTGTATACATGATTGATTAGGGCACTATAAATTTTAAGATAAATATTGTAATTTTTAGTCTTTTTACTCAACCAACTATTTGCATTGATGACATTTTAGACATGCACATAGACACACTAAAGTTACTTGATGATTGTAAGTGATGAGTAGGTGAAAGTTGAATTGTAATTTTTTTTGATTAAATTACTCATCTATTTATTTATAATAGCTTGTTATTAACGAAGAGCATAAGAAATTAGTACTGTCTTATTGAGTTAAGTGATATAATCTTTAACTCTAATTTAGTTGCTTAAGGACAAATAATGATTTAAGTGTGGGAGAATTTGATAAGTATATTTTATACACTTAAATAGATATAATTTTTAGATTTTAAATAATATAAATTTTAGATATTATATGGATAATAAGCTAATTCTATATATATCTTTTTTCATAGTTAGTTAAAAAAAATAAAGAGAATTCTATTATATAGCTTATCCATAATCTTTTTTTTAATATTTGGGTAGAAAGAAGATAAAGATAAAGACGCAGCAAAGAAGGTTTATCCATATTCCCTTTTGATATTTTAAAAAGAAGATACAAATAGAAATGCGACAAATAAGGCTTATAAAAGAAGAGGTTGAAGGCACATAAAGAACAACTCAGATTCAAGATCTATTCTTGTTTCTCTCTTCCTCTATATTCTTCTCATTTTCTTTCTACCTCTTTACAAACCTAATTTTTTAGATTTCTAGTCAAGGTTATTAAGGGTTTAACTCAATGAACAATTTGCAAGAGACTTGATTTATTTGTTTTTCTCTTCTTGAATCTTGAAATATTCTTTATTTTTTATGATATTATTATTTAATTAATTTAAATTGGTAACTTATTTTAGTTGAATAGTGAATTTGTACTTATTCATTAGATTTAGTAGAGTAGCAATTCAATACTTTTAATAAACTAAAATTGTCTTTGTGTATTAATGAAAATATTTCTTTCATTTTAAACGTGTGAGTATATGTATTGTTGAATGGTAATTAGTGACTTTTCTTATTTTTAACGCTGTTTATAATTTAAATTTTAAGAGCTTATTTGGGATTAATTAATAAATAATATTTAATTGGAAAACCTATTATCTTGAAACACTCTTAAAGAAGAATAAAACATCAAAGCTAATTGATATTTATAATTAATTTATTTTAGAAGAAAAATTATTTATATTTCTTTTAGAGTTTTCGATAATCAAATTAGTTGAGTTAGATCTGAAATAAACCTTAGTTGAGAGTTGTTTGTATTAAATTCTTTTTAAAAATATTTTGTGAATATATTTATTGCTATTTTATTAAAAAGAAAAATTCTCCTTATTTTCTTTCTTTTATATTTTAATTTTAAATTAAATAATTTGGTTAATTCCTGTGAAATATGATCCTACTTACTTTATTTACGGTAAAAATTATTTTGAGAGTAAAAAATTATTTTTGGTGGTTTTGACACCCATCACCTAAACTCCATATAGTTTCAATATGTATGTTAATTGGTTGTAGTTTAATTTCAACACAATATGTTTTAATACTAATATGCAAGTTGAAAATTTAAAAATAAACTTTTTCCTCATTAATAGTAAGATATGCTCTATTTTTTTAATATAGAATATGAATATCTAATTTTTGTTTAATTTCTTGGACTAGGTCCATTTTCACAAATAAAAGCAATAAACTCGTTCACCCCTCATAAAAATTCATCATTATGTCCTTTATATTTAGGATTCCCTTTATTATACATTCACAATTCAATCTATTATAATAAACAATTTAAATATTATATTACAAATATAATTAAATAAATAATTTCTTAACTGCAACATTAAGAAAAATAAATATCAAACAATAATAACTAATTTATAAATATTATCAATAAAAATTATTTTTTCACTATATTATCAAAAAAATAATCAATAAATAACGACATTAAATAACAAATAATACTTCATAACAAATTGTTAAATAATTATTTATATATACCTTGAAAAAGAAACTGAAACTAGGTGAAAGAAAACAAAGAATTTGGGAAATCTAAATGCAAAGCAGCAAAAACACAACTAATAAAAATAAAATGAAGAAATCTTGCATATAGAAATCTGGATGTAGAGCAGCGAATTGAGAGAGCAAACGCACAAAGACAAAAAATAGAAATTAAAGAAGAGAAAAAGAGAAAAATAAAGCAAAAAATAGATCAAAGAAGTGAAATATATAAAGGAAAGAGTACTTATATAACATTATTTTCAAACGGTTTTTTTTCTCAAACAATTATATGTTAAATAGCTATATATTAATTATATAGTAATTGTAACGGCTAATATTACCATTGCGAAGAAAACAGTAACACATCTTTAATTTTAAAATGTTAACAAAGTTAAAAATGTAAAAGAAATGATTTAAAAAATAAAAAATAAAAGTCATTCCATATTGGTTGATTGAGTAGCAGTTGGCCCTTTATCTGTCGGCCATCACCAACATATTTGAGCACTGAGTAGTTTTTATTTTTTTTAAGTTTCTATGTCGGTTTTTTCAATTACATTTTACTTTGTAGTATCTAAAAATTAGTTAAAAAATAGATAAATGCTGAAAAAAAGACTCCCAAATCAATTGAAAGGCAATTGGAATCCTTAATTAGAAATCATTAATATTCTTGTTGTGTGTTTTTATATGCATAAAATTCATTTTTAGTCTCAAACCAACGACACTTTAATTTGACATGTAGGGATTAGCATAGAGATGGGACCTACTGAGAGACAATTCGTAGGCCCACCTAAATGATTAAATGTTAAGAGAGCTCTCAATATGAGAGGAATTCAGCCCCTAGCATATAGGCGATTATAAAATGTTTAGTGAATCCATTATGTTAAGTGAGCTAACCGATGCTGGCTGTAGGGCTAGCAACGAGGTAAATTTTAACATGATCAAGCTTCTTCATTTAAAATAATTAGAGCCCCAAATACGAGTCTAAAGCTTTAAACAAGCCAAAAATTCTAATTGAGTTCAACTCATTTATAAACAAAAGTACTGTAAATATAATATATATTTATATCCACACATATAAATAAAATTAAATAAAAAATACCATCAACTTTTAAACTATATATGTGCATTCATATGAGATAATTTTATAAATATATATATTATAATGTTTTTACTATGCATGATCCTTAATAAAATCACATATAATTACAATATCATTATTAACCAAGTTATTTGGGAATTTATCGGATCGAACAACAAATTTTCAAGCTTTGTTCATTTAATTAAATAAGTTTAATATTTTGATTAGCCGGCTTGTTAATTTCATGAATAAGATGATCTTCATTCGAGCTTTTGATGAGTTAAATTCAAGTATAATTTATAAACAACTTGAATGGCAACACCTAGCTTTATTTTCCTATCTAATTTATTAATCCAAGTTAATTAATTATAAAATTCGCTTGCAAAAGCTCTTTAATTGAAATAATATTAATTCTATAATAAATAATCAAGCTAAATAATCAACATTATACTAATTAATCAAATATCTCATCAAATATAACCAATAATAGTCTAAATCACACTCTTTCAAACTTCGTCAAACATTTATTCAATTCTTATTACAATGTTTACATACACATCCATATACAACTTAAATAAAAATAAACTCACTGTGTAACAACTAAAAAAATAATCCTACTAAAGTTATACATCTCATAAATCTCTGATTACAACGTTGCTAACATAGCCTTGCCTATATATCAACTATAACATAACATAATTCACCTGAGATATTCAATGTGATACTTTCCTTTACCAAAATCTACCATTTTACTAAGAATTGCCAATTAAAGAAAAAGTGTCAATTAGAAGAGATAAATTTCACAATTAATTTCCTTGCCATAGAAACATATGCATTTCTCATTATTTTTACTATGTGAACTATCAAGCTTTCATAATCCTTTTTATTTTAAATAAATTATCTTGGAAAAATTTTTTTTATAAATTTATTTTAGAACAACCATAATCTTAGGGCCATCCATCACAAAATTTCAAAAAAAAAGCTCATATATTCAATCACATTATACGGTATTCTGTGACATCCTTGCTTCATTTCGTCCTTTACCAAAATGAGCAAGCTTAACATATCATCATTAAATATTAGTGGCTACTATCTCAGAAATGTAAGCATACATTAATCTCATCCAGCACAATATTGTATAACATTTCCTATCCTTTCCTTAGACATTTACCTCAAGGTAACATAATATAGTCATGAGCATATCCTTCAAAATGTCACATAGCAATCTACATCATTTTACTTCAAGAAATAAACATCATTTCATAATTTTTTTCGTCAAATACATTATATGCAAAATCATCATTTTCATAAATCATCTCATCAAATACTTGAAATGTAATTAAACATTTTCACAATCTATTTTATAAAAATGAGAAACTGCTTATAGAATTATGTTATGGAACTAGCTACCTTGCAAAGATGTCAAGATTACAATTGCCCAAGCAACTCCAATGAATCTCAAATTGCCAATCTGCAATATATATATATCTATCAATACAACACAATCCACTAATTAAACTATTATAATTTATCTACTTACCAATCAACCAAGTCCTCTAAACTACTTTTCCACTAAGGACATGCTTCTTCACACATTTGCACCTTAATTAAATGTCTTCCCAGCTTGCCATAAAAAAAATTATAAGATACAAATTACACTTTAAACTTGCCTTTTAGCCACCTACTAGCTTATTGGGACTTT
Organism: Erythrophleum fordii; assembly: GCA_032878935.1. Classification (NCBI taxonomy): domain Eukaryota; kingdom Viridiplantae; phylum Streptophyta; class Magnoliopsida; order Fabales; family Fabaceae; genus Erythrophleum; species Erythrophleum fordii. The sequence continues at coordinate 37,929,121 of JAVQMF010000055.1, read as the reverse complement.
TATCAAATGCCTTGCCTAGAATATAAATTAACAAATATAAATTTAATATTTAAACACCCATTAAATCAATAAAAACTAGTGTGTATAATAAAAATTATACATCTAATAGTTTAATTAGCCGCCAAAAAGTTGAAATCCCTATGCTCTTCAATCTTGAAAATTCCAATATCACCCAATTCAAATCCCAACTGGTTCAAAAGAAAGTTTAGAAGACGTAAATTAATTCTTTCTTTACTTACCTATACTAATTCCAACTAGAACCAATCCAAATTGAAATTTAAGACCTTGCATCCATGGCTTCTTCTCACTTTTTAGATCTATTTTCTCTCTCCTCTCTTCCTCTCTCATAGACGTCGATTATGGCTAGGGAAGATGAAGGAAATATTGACTTGGGTTATGTTAATGGATGGGTATAGATCATGAGCCAAGGTCAAGTTCATTTAAAATGGTCTATTGGGTTTCAGTACGTTTAGATATACTACCGGACTTTTTATTTACTTATTTATTTTAATTAAACTATTGGGTTTTTATTTATTTTCCTATTCTCCTCTAATCCAATTAAAATAGAATATAATAGCCTACCTATGTTATTTTCCATATTCATTAAATATCTATCTTCCAAATTAAATTTTAATAATTCCTTTGATGATAAAATAATAAAAATAGCTAATTAATAATCCGTAATTAAATACATGCCCCTTGATCCATAATTATTTAATCTAAAATTCTTAAATAGATTTTTAATTAAATATTTTAATTAATTTAATATTACAAAATGTTACATGATTCATTTAGATCCTAATGTTGGCAATATTACCCCTGTTGTGATCTTTGTCATTCCTATTGATTTTGTCTCGTATTTTGACTCCAAAATCAACTAATATAGTATACTAAGGTCAAGTGTAGTATTTAACTTTACACAGATTTATCTCAATGATCTCACCCGTATGATGTGTTATTATTTTAAAAGTTCCTTGAGATATGATACATGAATCTTCCTTTAGAAAATTAGGGATTTTGTTCAGAAATTTAATCACCAAATCTGTTGAACGAATAATTTCATTGAATTCTAGAGATGTGATGACATTAACCATTGTTCTGTAATGACTTTTTCTAACAGTGCTATATAAGCAACAAACGTGTAAACATCCAATAATATTCGATAATATCACTAAAGATCACTAAAGATCACAACATATATTACTATATCAGATTTTTTTTTTGAACTTCTACTTTATGATTGATTCACGTAGTTTGAATCGTGTTACTTCTACTTCTTACCTGTTTGTATATCTACGACTAAAAAAATTTTACAATTGGATTTGTTTCATGGCTGAATTACAATTTTTCCCTTATTAATTTGTCCCCAAAAGTCTTGATCTGAAAATATATGAATGGAAACAAAGTCAAGATTCAGTTCGATTTTGTATCACATCAGAGTGGATAAATGGACGATATTCAAGATTGAAATATTTACCTATTATTTTATTTTTAATATATATATATATATATATATATATATATATATATATATATATATATATATATAGTCTGTCTTCTAAAGATCTCTTTAACTTCAAAAACGAAAAAATAGACACGATATTGAAGAGGTTGTAGTTCTAAATTTGGGTGGAATATGGTCCAGTTAGACGTATGAAGCATGATTTTAGAAGAAACCGACAAATGCTTCGAAGTTTTTGAACAATGAATTTATTTGCCATAACCCAAGCATTTTTCTAGTTTGTTGTGTTATTCTATATAAGTTGAAGTAATTTTTTTTGGTATAGGATTCTTAATAAGATTAAAAAATAATTTTTATTCAAATAAGTTAAAGAGAATTAAACTATAATTAAAAACATAACTTTATCAATAAAATCATAATTTATAAATTTATTATTATTAGTTTTATTTTAATATTTTATATTTAAAATTAAATTAAATTATTTATATATATATATATATATATATATATATATAATCCCCATCCTCAATTCTCTGCCCCTCTTTTACTGAACACGGGATCACAGACTCCATTCTTTCAATAAAAAGTATAAGGGACCATGAAAGAACATCTTTGGTGTTCCTAACAAAAATATAAAAAAAATTGAAGTATCTTAAAAAATTATTTTGACGGTACAGCGACGTAGCAAATTGTTTTTGCAAAGGTCGGCTCCTAGACTGGAATTATAGGTTGTACAAAACCCTTCCTCAAAGTCACTTCAAGTTACAGGTCAATTCATAAAACAAATGGAAAAAATACTCCAAGTCCAATATCAATAACATTTCATTTTCTAATGACATTAAGATAGAGAAACAAAAAGGTAGCTGAATACCATGAGCAGAAAGAAAAGTCTAGTGAAGAATAAGGGGGGAAGAAGGATTCATTTGATCAATCTTGCGTTTTCTATTTTGGTACGACTAGTGAGGTTTCAACTTAATATTTCTTAATCGCAAATTAATTATTGAAAATTCATCAACAGACACTTGCTGATTTTAATCTCTTCATTTTTTAAAAGAATTTTACAAGATTTTGAGAGAGAAAAATATAAGACTAAATGATGCTAAACTTTCCCTATCTTTGGTTAAATTACATCTAACACCTCTCTGATTTAAGAAATTATATTGTGCTCTTCTAACATTTTAATATATATCGTAGAAATATTCTTTCTAATTTATTTTCCGTTAAAAAGGTAATTTTCTGCGCATTTGTGATTTTATTCTTGGTCTCACATTTGATCAATCTTGCATTCGGTACAAATAGTGAGGTTTGAACTCAATATTTCTTGCAAATTAATTAGTCAAACTTCATCATCAGACACTTGCTGATTTGAATCTCTTCAGTTTTTTATTTTTAAGAAATTGACAAGATTTAGGGGGACAAAAATATAAAAATAAAATATATTTAAGCTTTGTTCAAGTTTGTTTAAATTATATTTGATATTTTTATTTAAAAATTACACTCTGCTATCCTAATATTTTTCTTCATACATTACAAAACTTGCTCTCTAATTTATTTTCTATCTAAAAATTTAATTTTATATACAATTGTTATTTCATTCTTAATATAACAGTAAAAATAACTATGTTGAAGTTAAGTTCTAACATGAGTTTATGATTTTATTTTTGATATGATAGTAAGACAATTAAGTAATTTTATTTTTATAAGAAATATATATTATGTATAAAGTTAATTTCATTGACAGAAAATTAGTTATAAGAAGCCAAGTGTAATTTTAAAAGTAAGAAAAATATCAAGTATAATTTAATTAAATTTTGAAAAAAGTTAGTGCGATTTAATATATATATATATATACACACATATATTTATAAGACCCATTTTTTAAAAATAATTAAAGAAAATTATAATTTCTTAACCAGGTCATTGTCTCTAATTGTAATATCCTCATTATTCTGTAAAATATTCACAACTCCTTGTGAACTATTAATCCCATGTTCTTTACCGTTATTTAAACCGAACGTTAGATTTCTGAATTGAAGACATCTGCAATTCATACTTCTCCATTTACTAGACCATGAGAAAAGTCTCTTATGCTCCTCTTCATCTAATTAGGTGTCTATCATGGTGGCTAGTTGATCTTATATTAGAGAGAAAAGAGAAATAGACCAAAATGAATGAACAGGTGAGAGAAAATTGATGTTCTTGTAAAAGGAGAGGCATGTGCATCGCATATGTGTTTAATTCAGTTAAATCTAATGTGTATATGATCTAAATGGTCAGAGATTATTACAACAAAGCTAATAGAATATAAGTCAATTACGATTTTTTATAAATTGAAAAGATATTGTAATTAAAAACAAAAATCACAGCGGATAATTACAATTCCCTAACAAAATCTGTAAATAGACTCTATACTAATTAAATATTGAGTCCTTTCTCTACGGATTCGTTTCAAATATTTGAGGCTATAGATCAATTTCATTAAAAAAAAAATTCGGAGAAACTTAATCCTAGAAAATAGATGAGATTGATTAAAAATTGATAATTGGGAATTATTATTATTTTTTGGGTAAAATTCTTGAGAATTATTTCCTTGTAAGAATGTTTTCCTGGGCGGGAGTATTGTGGGAAATTTCTACAGTTGGAAAACCAAAATTGTATGTCAAATATCTTACAAAATCAAATATTTGTTGACTTTGACAAATTATCACACATATGCAACGAAGATATAAATATAATTATTCCAGTCACCAGTTAATATAAAATGAGATCATCAATGTTTGACTATAATTTTTTATTTCCTTCCTTCGAGTAATTGATTATAATGATCATCGAGAAAGATATGGCGATTTATTTACAAGTAAAAGGAAATCTTGGTTTTATTGCCCAATGCGTCATCTGCAAAAGGACAAGTTACAGGTCCAAGACTTCCTACCCAACTTACGGCTTACAAAGGGGTAAAATCATAAAAAAGCATACAGATACACAAGGGCACAGCACGACGTCGTTTCACTCCCCACCAGTCGCCCCGTGCCTCTCCAACTTTTCCTATATATATACCCAAATACTTAGCCCATCGAAACACAACTCTCCCATAAGTCAAATCTAATGCTTGAACAAACTTGTCATAGAAGTGTGAACATACCCTGATAGTAATAATCAAATGACAAAGTCTTTCTTGATCGTGCTATGGCTAACCAGCATCCTTGTAATCTCCGAGGGACGACCTCGGCCATGGTCAGCATTACACGCCCCCAGAGAGGTGGCCATAAGGCTTAGCCGTGACCCTCAGTCTCTATCACAAGGTTCCACCGATTTTGGCCACACAGTTCATGAAAACCCAGGGGCGATTTTCAACCCTACGTCCCCAAGTGACATCTCAGTGCTCATAAAATTCTCACACTCTTTGCCCATTCCTTTCAGTGTGGCTGCAAGAGGGGAAGCCCACTCCGTTAATGGGCAATCCATGGCTCGCGGTGGGGTTGTGGTGAATATGAGCAGCTTCAGAAATATTAATGGTGGGTCTGATGGGATCCTAGTGTCGGAGAAGACGGCTTTGTTGGGTGATTATGTGGATGTGGGTGGTGAACAGATGTGGATCGATGTTCTGCATGAGACACTTAAACGTGGCCTCTCACCCCTCTCTTGGACTGATTACTTGTATTTGACTGTTGGTGGCACACTTTCTAATGCTGGGATTAGTGGCCAAACCTTCCGATTTGGTCCTCAGATTAAAAATGTTCACGAGTTGGATGTTATTACGGGTACGGATCACTATTCACAATTTTTTTTTTTCCAAATGTAATTTCAGATTAATTGTTTATTTTCGGAGAAACTACATTTTGTCTGCGATATTAGTACATAGAGTTTTAATTTGTGACAAAACAAAATGTTAAATTTTTATTAAAATTAATTGCAAAATTTCATGTCATAATGAATGCAATTTTTTTCCCTAACCTGATACTAATTTGTGAAGACGGATGAATTAAGGAAGTAATATCTTGCAGTTAATTTTGATTGAAATTTAATAGTTTTGTTTCAATTTAATATTCAGGAAAGTTATTTATTGTAATATTCAAAAGTTTATGTATCAAATTTTTTACGAAGTCTTTGTTTATGAAAATACCATATTAAATTAGCTAGGTAAGACAAGAATTTTACAAATTTGTTTGAGAGTCAAGGAGAGAATTTGTCAAGATAATTATGGTGATATATGTCACTGAATTGAGTTTAATAGTTTTCTAAATCTTCAGATATTAATTTTACTTGATTACGTTATGTAATTAAACTTTATTTGGTCACACCATATCTCTGTAGCAGATTTTGAACTTGGAAGTCCATGAGAAAATAACTCAGACTTTGTTTCTATATGTGACAGTGACAAAAACTTAAGTTGGTCATATATGCCTAGCCTATAAGATTTGGAAGTTCGTATAAGATTCAATTCAAAATCCTAATGTTGACTGTATTTTGATAGGTTCATTCATTAAAATTAATATTTGTTCTAATTTTTTGACCTACCGTCCAGCCTTCTACATAATGGATCCAAATATTGATAAAATTTTAATAAATTTATAAATTTTGTGTGTGCGCACGCGTGTATATATATATATATATATATAAAATGGTATTGCTGACCTTTCATAATTTATGTAATTTTTCTTTTTACTCTGTTTTCCTAATTTATCATTATTTCTATTTTCATATAAAGCATTAACTAAATTTCATAAAAAATGTTACTTTCCTTTTAAAAATAAAAATTCATCAATATGACTGTATGTGTGTGTACTTTCTTTCTTTTCTTTTAAATATTACCCTCATTTTTCTCCATATTTTAAGATCTTACAACATTATAAAAAATTTATGCCTCTTATTCTTGCAGTTTTTCACTTTCTATCCTTACTCTCAGTTTTTATTTCAAATTTTATTTATATTATCTCAATGTTTGTTCTACTTTAAAATATCAATCCCGCCTGTTTCTTTCTAAAGTTTTATCATTAGTACATCTCTTAATTATACTAATAGAAGTTTTCTTTCACTAACATCAGAGGTTCATAGCTTTCATAGAGGCAATTTCCAAAGTTTATTATAAAAAAAAGAGATGATCAAATATTTTTTTTCAAAGCCACATTTTCCCTTAATGTGATTGTGTAAGTAATTTATTTTCATCATACAAAAAAAAAATAAATATAATTTGGCCAATATTATTTTCAATTGTAATAACTTCAAGTTTCTTTAGCTCTTAAAATTGTGAAATATTAATTTCTTTGAATTTATTTATTTTCTTAAAAAAATTTATTCACGTTAATAAAACATATTCTTGTTAGATTCATGAATATTTGGTTTGTTAATAAAATTAATTATACGTATTTTTAAAAAATTAGATCAGTCAATCATTTTTTTGGGAGGAATGATGGGGGACAATATTTGGCTTAGACTACGGCCGAAAAAAATAGAAAAATTGAACTATGGTTTTTATTCTTTCGAAGTATAGTTATTTTATAGTTTTTTTGGTAATGGTGCATAGGTTTGGTCGGATTTAAAAAAAAAAGTGTAATAAAAGACTGTACATAAACCCAAAATAAATAAACAGATATGGTTGTCACGTGACCTCACCGCATATATATTAATCCAGATTACATATGAATGATTGAACCAAGATACATGATCACTAGCTTGCGACATCAAATTACTCTCTCTCAATCTACCAAAAAAAAAAAAAACTGCGACATCAAACGTCACTTACTTTGTACTATTCAATATACGACGAGGGAGTGTGCATTCCCATAATAATTCTATTGACCAGTCTCTTAACATAAGTCAACAATATTTTAAGATAGAATATTATTATCTTGTTTATTTATTAAAAAAGGTTGAATTAATTATTCCTTGATTAACATTAAACAGAAGTCCGCATAAAAGAATTGTTGAACCTTTAAGTTAACTCCTCTATGGTCTGAGGAAAGACCCATTCCATCAAAGCTCTAATATTGCCATTTGGTAGTCTTGTAATTAAGGTTACTGAATTCATTTTTATTTTTGGTGTCGTTCCTTACCCTAACACGTTGCAATAACTGAGACAGATATCCCTTTGTTTTGCTTTTTATTAGACGTGTTCGGTGGTCCTTTATTAATGGTGTTATGGTTAGTATTTTAGTACTTATATTTTTTTGTATCACCAATGGTTTTATTCTAATTCTAGGATACTAAAGTGATAGCAACGTTAAGTATAGAAACAAAATTTGTGGAGGCAAGTGATAACAAAAGAAAGGTCATAAAATATCGAATTAATAGTGACACAATTTTTTAAATAGTCAAAATATAGTTTTTCCTTAGTTAATTTCACGACTCACCAACGTGTTCATGTCCTTTTTTTTTTTCTAAGCTGAAAACAAGTTCATAAAAGAGTTTAACTATGTGTGGGCTTTGTAGGGAAAGGGGAGGAAGTGACATGTTCTGCTGAGATTAATTCGGACCTCTTCTACGCTGTTCTTGGGGGTTTAGGCCAATTTGGGGTCATAACCAGAGCAAGAATTGCCTTAGGGCCTGCACCAACCAGGGCAAGTATTTTATATGTGTGTGTATATATATATATATATATACACACACACAAGTATATATATGTTCTTTATTATATTTATAACGACGTCAGCACTGTTTATTTCTTGTTCATAAGTACTGATGATCACAATCACAAAACAACAACAATAATAAAAACAGTGATAGTTTGTTTAATTGATTGCAGGTTAAGTGGCTGCGTTTGCTTTACAATGACTTCTCTGCACTGACCGCAGATCAAGAACATTTAATCTCAAAGGACGAAAGTGTGCAAAACAACATCCCTAATTACTTGGAAGGTTTGCTTCTGCTTAATCAATCATCCTTGGATCTTTCCTTTTTTCCACAACCTGATCATCCAAGAATCACTTCCCTCGTCACTCAAAACGGCATCGTCTACGTCTTAGAGCTAGCCAAATATTACAACAACGATTCTCAGGCAACCGTCGACAAGGTAATCTAGATATATCACACATATTCTACGGAAATATTCTATTTTTTTTTCTTTTGGTCAAAGGGAAAAGCATTATTTTAGTTCAACTTTCTATTTGGTCATTTATATATTATTTTTTTAATTTAATTTCTCAATCATTAAAAATATTACTTGTAATATTTTTCAGTCAATAACTTTAAATTTTAATATCTACTAAATTAAATGTTAAATTTGAATAAGTCAAAAATAAATAAACTGTTACATTTAGTATTTAAATTTTAAAAAAATGTAAAAAATCATTGAAGAATTTAAATATGTGTGTGTGTGTGTGTCAAAAACAAAATTGAAAACTCCTCTACCCTTGTGTCTGAATTTGGAGTTCTATTTTATATAACTTTCAATCAAAATTTTGAATTTGAGCTATTTAAAAATTGGGACTTGCCCGATTGACTTAACTTGTTCTTGGTTCTTGGACAGGAAGTTGAACAGCTGGTAGGTGGGTTAAAGTTTGTGCCTACGTTTATGTTTGAGAAGGATGTATCATACGAGGAGTTTCTGAACCGGGTTCACAGCGACGAGCTTGTTCTTAGGTCACAAGGACTCTGGGATCTTCCTCATCCTTGGTTGAACCTCTTCATTCCAAAATCTCGAATCTTGGACTTTGATGAAGGCGTGTTCAAGGGCATTCTCCTCAAGCAAAACCTTACCGCTGGAGTTGTGCTAGCCTATCCCATGAATCGCAACAAGTACGTTTTATAAGATTAAATATATTTTCAATTAATAATGCGATCATGTGTAGACCCGATCACATATTGGGTCACCAGTTTGATTTTTGCGTAACTCAGAAGTTTTTATATCTAAAACAAAATCCGAAACTTTGATTGATCAGAACTAATTAATGTAGTATTGAATTGAATTAAATCACAGGTGGGATGATAGGATGTCTGCAATTATTCCAAATGAAGATGTTTTCTACACTGTGGGTGTTCTGCAAACAAGTCCGTTTGATCAATTGGAGGCATATCATACTCAAAATCAAATGATATTGCAGTTCTGTGAGGATGCTGGTATTCAGATTAAGCAATACCTTCCGCAGAACAAGACAAGGGAAGAATGGATGGAACACTTCGGGGACAAATGGAAAGTTTTTCAAGAGAGAAAAGCTCAATATGATCCCAAACATATTTTGTCACCTGGACAAGGCATTTTCAGCAGAGAATAAGCTAACTAGCTGTGCTTCAATATACCTTATTTATTCTTCTTTATACTTAGTTGACAGTACGTATTTAAGTATTTAGACCACCAGATTTAGGTCAATTGGTTATTTATAAATATGTGAAGACCGAGGTTTAATTTGAACCTTAATAGCCATTAGTTGGTGCAAATAATTATTCCAATTTGTAGTGTGTGACGTATATATATAACTGCGCAAGGGTTTAAATTGTAGTCCGCAACTATATTATTGTTCTTTATGGTCAATACTGCAATTGCAGCAAGCCTTGAATTGCAATTCGTAATAACTGTATTGTCTCATGTTTTATCGCTTCTTTCCCCCCATCTCCATAGTTGTGACGTAAGTTAACCACAGCCGCAATTGCAACTAAAATTTAAAATTTTTTAATGATAGATAATAATATTAGGCAGCTAGCTATATTAGCTCTTTATTACCGTCTATTGCCAAATTTTTTCGATTAATGTTAAGTAATATGTAGTGTAAATAATATATATTTTGGAAAAATATAATTAAATAGTTTAAGATATTTCTTTATATTAATTTATAAATGTTTGCTGATTTGTAAGTTTTGAGAGTTTATAGTTGTTTTAGTAGTGGTCCATTTGTTTCCTCTGAAGCATATATAAGCTGTTAACTGCGTCTAAATAATGATGGATATGAAATATTCAACTGCCTAAATTTAAGTTTATGCCGTTATAAATATGGACTGATCATGAAGTTCATGAAAATAAGCTTCTTGAATTACTGTTTTTTTTTAAAAGTATATTAAAGGATTTAAACTTTGGGTACTGTCTATATTCTCACATATCCCTCACATCAGCTGGGCTATCCGCTCCTGGAGGCTGAATTAATTAGTCCTCTAACTCAACTATTTGAAAATAGTGGTATCAAATATGACTTAGACTTGATTGTCATGTACAGGAATTATATCACACGATCTTTCTTTTCAAATTTTAAATTCAGAATGTTTAAAAATTAATGAAAATCAGGCTCTTCACGACCTAATTCATAATTAAATCTACTTCCTCTCAACAAAAGACAAGAGCGGTTGAAATTATCTTTGCCCGAGAAGATTTACAAAGATATGCATGTATTGAAATAGATCCCCCAAACTTGTTTTTCTAAAGAAAAAAACTTCATTCTTTAATCTTCTTAATTAAGATTTAATTACAAAATTAGTACATACATTTTAAAATATAATCAAATAACTTCTTAAATTTTAATAATACTAAATACCAAACACTAATTTATAAGGTGTGACACATTTCAAATTTAGAGGAGTATTTTATTATACTTTAAGTTAAATTTTTGTACCAATTTTGGGTCTTCGTTCACAAAAATAAGATGTAATTTGTCCTTTGGAAAAACGATATTATATCTCTCTCACACCAAATTCGTGACTAATTATGCAAGCTGAAGATCAACTATATTCATTGGGTGCATGTTCCCTTCTCAAAACTTCTTAACTCTAAAAGTGTGAAATTCTATCCGACCCCCGTTTTGGTGAAAAATAGTGAGGTTGTATCCTAATTAGTTAAGGCATTAGTTATATATATATATATATATATATATATATATATATATATATATATATATATATATATATATATATCTATATATGCGTGTACGTACAAATAAAATTCATTTTTAATCTCAAACTGATAATCACTACAATAAAACACGTAAATATTGACTAAGGATCTGTTTGGGATACTGTATAAGATTTGGTAATATAAATTAATACAATACATTATAAAATTATCACTTATTTGGTATAAGTAATGTATTGTATAAATTTATATATAATACCTCTCTTATACATTAAAAGGATATATAACCTAATCATGCCTTGGGAGGTAGGATTAGGTCTGATTAGATTTTGATGTATAAGGCCTTATTAATATTTTCTGATTTTAACCTTTTACTTATGGGGATATTCATTGTTTAGTTGAGTTGAATTTTAACTTAACCCGATATGTTTGATTATGGGTTGGGTATTAGAGTAGTTTAATGTTCGTTTTGATTTTGCATGAGGCTTTTTTTTCTAGGTCAAATGCCTGTGCCTGATCAAGTTTATTTAAAAATTATAAAATTATAAAATATCCTTAAAAATAAGATTTTCATATGAGTTCCTATAAAATAATTTTTGGTAAAAATTATAAAGTGACTTTAAAAAAATTTTTATATAAGTTCCTATAAAATTATATTTTACCAATAAAATATTTTTATGTAAGTCTCTATAAAATAATTTTTTTTAAAAAATTAATAGAATTGGAATAGACCATGCAAAGGCTAATTTAGTATGAGGTTCGGCTAAATTGATTTCTCAAGCTAACTTAGCCACCTTTTTTTTTTGAATTTTTGCTAAAAATTATAAATGAACTCTTAAAAAATAACAACTTCATATGAATCCTTATAAAATTATATTTTGCCCCTAAAAAAATAAAATTTTTATATTAATCCTTATAAAATAAATATTTTTTTAAAAAATTCATAGGATTGGGTCAGGCTTGTTGAAATTGGCTAATATGACTAACCCTATCTAATCTATCCAAATTATTTTTTAGCTATTCAGCCTGATGTAACGAAGTAGGATTAGATTGCTTAGGTTGCTAGGTCATCGTACACTATATGCAACCCTATTCACCTATACTTTCTTTCTAAAAACTAATATAATATAATAAATTTAGATAAATATAGTATATATTTTAAGTAAAAGATATTTTTGTCAAAAATATTATTTTTTATCCTATCTAATATTATATAGTACATCACTAAATAAATGATAGTATTATTTTATACAATATATTATCTTATATAGTATCATACCAAATATTGTATTGTTTTAAAATTTTATCAGAATTTATCCTATTAGGCCTTATCTTATTAGACCTTATACTATCAGGCCTTATTCTATACATCATACTAAATGAGTTCAAAAAAATAGTTGAAAGCATATTAATTTTAATAGAAAATTCATGATTCTTGACTGAATATTCAGTCGAATAATCAATTGAAATTTTCTATTATTGATATTTGTTTTCGATAGAATTGTGCTTGGCAAATAGTGTAGCACAATAACCACTGGTTTTTTCCCTACACTCTTTATAATCACATTAAATTCATCTCTCAGGTTTTTAATTTATTTAAAAAAATTATTTATATAAAATAAATAATAAAGAATGAAGTATAATGTTAATAGAAATTTAAATGAAAAATTAATGATAATTATTTTAATTAAAATAAGTCATAATTAGAAAATTTTAAAAATCAAAATAAACAGTTAATAAATTTTAATTTATTTATCTAAAAAAATTATCAAAAATATAATTATAATTTTTAAAAATTTTTTGCAGGATACCAATGAAATTATGGTAGGACAAGTGTCCTACCACATTTTGGTAAGACATCTTATTCGTCCACAATTAAAAATCTATAGGAAAAGTGTACGACTCATAATTTGGTCAGAAATACTTTTTTAATTCTTTTATAAATAAAAATATTTTGTAATTTTTTTTATAAATGCAAATATTTTTTAAAACCATATGATATTTTTATTAATATACTAATTGTTTCTCTAAATAAATAAATAAATAAATAAGTATATATTATTTCATTATTTTTTATTATTTTTAATTTTTAAAATTTTATTAGGTGATTGTGCGATGTTTTTAAGTTTTGAGTTTTTTATGTTTTTCATTCTTGCAATTCTTTATTCTTCTAGCTTCATTTCTTTAATTATCTTTTAGGTTCATTTGTGTTCTTCATGTCTATTCAGTGTCTTTCAGACTTAAGTTTAGTTCGATTAAATCTTCAAATTTTAAAAACATTCCAAAGCAAATCAAAGTATGGAATGAAATGTTGTTAGTATCGAAAAAAGAAAAATAAAACCAGATACATTCATAATCAAAATAGATTTGTATCAACAAATAAGAAAAGATAAATAAAATCAAATATATTAATAATCAAAATATATTCATATGAAGATTACAATAAAAACCTTAATGAAAATATTTCAATTTCATTTTTTTCACCTAGAACAAGTATAAAAAGTAATGAAAGAAAGAAGAACATATATGATCTGGATAAATAGATGAATAGATATGAGAAGAAAGTGAAAAAGTGACAAGAAAACGAAAATAAAATAAAAAAATCAACAATCACTCAATTATATATATATATATATATATATATATATATATATATATATATATATATATATATATATATATATATATATATATTAATAACAATTACTCAATATTTCAACTGCAGCGTTCACATGACATGATATATGGTTCATATGCTACACATTTTTTGTTATATATATTTTAATAATAAAAAGTTAATATTAACATCAATTACAAAATAGTTATTGCAATATTAATATTAATATAACTTACAAAATAGTTATTTTAAAATATATTAATAATAAAAAATAAATTATGCTAAATCAATTGATATTTCCAATACAGAAATTCCCAAAATATACTCTTTTCATTTAGTTGTGATATTCTCATAGCTTGTTAATCTAAAAACCCTTTAATCTACTACTTTAGGAAAGATCATCTTATGTTGCTACAATTCTTCCCCATTCAATCTCGGAAAGAGAGATCATTTTTAATTCTATTTCTCTTAAAAGCATATTTATTTCTCTAAAAAATATGGTTCATGGGCAAGTATTGTTATTGACAATTGAATCAGGAGTTCTTTCTCCCATAGTTTAAGATAAAAACTTTTAACTTATCTATACAATAATGATAAACTAATTTTCTAGTAGCTTTTTACCTTGACAATATTTCATATGTGATAACTCTTTGTTATTCATGTTATTATGCATATTTTCTCCTAGTAAATATGGTTTCAGCCTCTAATTATAAGATAAAAAATACTTTTATAGATAAAACAAACACACTTAGGATAAATAGCTTCATACTCAACTTTTACATTGTAAATGATAAGTTTTATTTTAATTTTGAATATATTGAAAACTAATCATACTTTGCCTTTGTTTTAGGATATATGTTTAAGAGAAGATTAAATTTCCTTATGTCAAAAAGGCTTTAAGGAACTTGTAGCTACATTTTTTGGAAGCTCGCCATGACTTGAATCATTCCAGTCGTGACCAAGAGGGAAGAAAAAGAAGGCAAGTTTGCAAGACCATCCTTGCCACGGCGCAAACTAATCACGCCACGGTGAGGCATCAAACAGAACCTAAATGCACCGCGATGAGATTATGTTGAGCAGCGGCGAGGATCAAAACAACATTGAAGTCACAGTGAAGATCATGTTGAGCCATAGCATATTGTTAGGCAAAGACTAACTGTGTTACGACGGTGTTATGCTATGCCACGTTGTAGAGCGTATTCACCCCGTCTAGTAGACAACTTTGTCGAGGCATGAATGGGCAAGCCGTAGCGCATAGTGATCCAGTACTTGACTTCGTCGTGGTGGGATGCATTTTAGCAAAATCCAACATTTTCTTTGTCAAATTTTTGGGGTTTCTGGCTTCATATGGTGAGTGCTATGAAGGGAGCCATCATTCTAGGTTGTTTTTGGTGAAGTCTGAGTGTGTAGAGGTTGGGGAGAAGTTAAGGAAGGCATTTTTAAAGCAAGGGATGCTAGGGATTAAGGATTGAAGTAACAACAAGATCCATTTCTGAATTCCTTCCTTCTTCTTTTCCTTGCATTTTCTCTTATGTATCTGAGTTTTGCTTTAAATTTGTTATTGGTTTTCGTGAACATGTATAGCTAAACTCCCTAATCTAGATTTATTAGAAACTCTTGCATAGATTAGTGGGTGTTCTTTACTCTAAACTTGCAATTTATGATGATTACATATTTATTCAACTCCATGCTTATTGCTTTTTGATTGCTTGGCCAACAATTGGATTGATTTGTTACTTGTGTTTAAACTTGGAAAAGAGAAAGTGAAGTAGAACAAGAGTTGAGTAATGTGAGTTCTTGAAACTTGTTTGGAAAGGTGGATGATTTAGTTAATGAAATAGGAATATTCATTAACCTTCCATGGTCAAATTAGGTGTTGGATTGTCCATTTGCTTTGGGTTAATTTTATAAGGAATTATGAAGTTAATTAAATAACTCTATATGAGATTTGAAAGAATACTTATACGAATAAATGAATTCTAGACCAACATATATCACCATTGAGAGTAAGGATATTGAACTTGTTGTGAAATACAAGAGGGACTAATAACCCTAGATACTAATATTCATCCGAAAATCCAAATCCTAATTCTGAACTTTGCATAGTAGATAATCTATAGTCATTTCTTGTTTATACAATCATTTCAAATTGATCCGCTTAATTTAAATTAGGGTATGAATTTTAGTAATTGACAAGTTTTGACAATAAATCTTTAAGGGAATAATATTTTTTTATCACTATATTGCTTTTGCGATACATATACTCGCGTGTACGGTTTAAGTGAGCAACAATATGCTAGAACGTTGAACATTTCATAGTTACATAAAAATTCACCTAAAATTTTATAAATCATAATTATCTATGTTTTGGAGGAACATCTCTCAAATATCAATATAAATAATAATTAATATTCATATTAATAATAGAAAAATAATTAATCTTTATAACAATAAAGAAATATAAATAATTATCTTTCCCCTTCATCATCTTCTTTGTCTTTATCTTTATCTTCATCTTGCACTTTATCTGAAGATCCATATCTTCAACTTGCAAATCTATCTAAATATTCACCTTTTCTATTTAAACAATAAGTATATATTTAGTTCTATTGAAGTTGCTTATATGCCTATCCCTTATAGTTAAATAAAAAGTTTACAATTCCTAGAGCCTTTGAGGCATGTGGATAATTTTTTTGAACTTTTAGAGCTTTGCATTTGCATTTTAGAAACTAAAACTACAGATAGAGATGGTCCTTAAAAACTCTTGCATTTTTCATGATAAATCTTACAAGTTGTAACTTGCATTTTAAGTCTTAATATTCACTAAGATAGAATTTCTTTAAATGTGATGAAAGACTTTGGAAAACAAGTTTTAGTTCCATCAACCTTATAACTTTTATATCTATGATCAAGTTGTCGTTAACTTTTCTAATCTTGATGGAACCAAAACTTGCTCCTTAAAGTTTTTCATTACACCTACAAAAATTTTATTTTAGTGAATATAAGGGCTTAGAATGTGAGCCGCAACTTACAAGATTTGTCATGAAGAATGTACAAGTTTTGATGACCATTTCTATTTGCAATATTAGTTCTTCAAATGTAAATGCAAAGCTTCAAAAGCTAAAAAGATTCTTATACCTCAGAGCTTTATGAAATGCAAACTCTTGTTTAACTGATAAGGGATAGGCTTCGACTTTGAAGAGAATTAAATATTTACTTTCTTATTATAAAAATTCAATATATTATTACAGAATTGCAAATGCAATATAAAATAAAATAGAAAAAAATAGAGCCTGAACTATAAACTATAAGAATTGAAGGAGAGAAAAGAGAGATAACGCAAAGAAGAGAAAATAAGAGAAATAAAGTAGAGAAGATAAATAAAGCAAAGAAAATGCAAAACTATGTATGTATGGTTATTTTTTCTAATGTTACTTTTTAATGTTAAAAAAGTTGATTAAAGAAATATAAACAAATTATATATAATTAATAATTAAATCAATAAAATAATAAAATAAAATAAATAAAAATCAATATATTATTATATTAAAAATAGTTCTAATAAAAAAAATTAAATCTTTAATTTTTAACCGTCAAACAAAGTGTTAAAATAAAAAAAAAATGACTTGCCCCATCATTAATATAAAATGGTCGTCCATCTCTTTAAGTATAAAATTTAAATATAAAAATAGAATAAAAAATGGATTCATACAATCAACTTAAATTAAAATAAATTCTATATTAATATATTAAATAATAATATATTAATTTTTAATAATATTATATTAAATATTAATAAAATATAAATAGATTACATATAATTAATAATTAAATCAATAAAATAATAATACAAAATTAATAAATACTTTAATAATTACATTAAAAATATTAAAAAATAATAAAAATTAACGTATTATTGTATTACAAATAGTTTTCATAAAAAATTAAATCTTTAGTTTTTAACAATTAAACAAGTATTAAAATATAAAAATTGACTTGTCCATTATTAATATAAAATGGTAGTGGATTTGTTTAAGTATAAAATTTAAATATAAAAGTAGAATAAAAATTGATTAATAAAATTAACATAAATTAAAATAGATTCTATATTACTATATTAAATATAAATAAAATTATATCAATTGAACATAAATAGATTCTATATCATTTATAATTAAATTAATAAATAAAACCAAATTAATAACTACAATACTAATTATGTTAACAAAATTAATAATTATTAATCAATGATTTAGAAATAAAAAAGAAACATAAAAAAGGGGTTGGTTAGGACCAAAATTCGGTCGGTTACTTGGCTTTGCTTGTGACCGATTGAAAATTTAGTCTGTTTTTAGTAATCCTTTACCGACAAACCGAACATGTATAGTTTTATATAGTCTTTTTGGTACACATTTTTATTTTTTAATCAGTTTTTAGTGCAAATTTTTATTTTTATTGTTCTACTGCTGTCAGCTGACTCATATTCGGGTGAAAGTTAGTTGAATATATATATATATATTATATTATATTAATCTGAATTCAATCGAAAACATCTGTCGAAATTTGATTCCATTCTTGTAATGTATGTCAAACCCACGACACTTTAATCTAGCATACAAGGATTAATATAGAGATAAGGGCCTATCGAGAAACAATTATTGGCTCTCCTCAATTTAAAGAATAGATGTCAAGAGAACTCTCGAAATGAGAGGAATTCAACCTCGCATAGCATGGTGATTGGAAAGCAATTACTGAATCCATTATGCTATAAGTGAACTAACTGTTGTTGGCTAGAGTTATAAGATGAATTAAAATTTAGTATGATTAAACTTGTTTATTTAAAATAAATCAAGCCTTGAATACGAATCTTTGTTTAAAACAAATAAAAAATTCTGATTGAGTTTAACTCATCTATAAACAAAAAGAACTATAAATATAATCATGGTTTTAAATTGCGATTGCGGTTTTGGTTGCGGTTACGTTACGATTGCGTTTGCGGGTACTGCGGATAGTATAAGAAGGATTGCGGGCATTGTGGCTGATTAATGCGGATGCGGCCGGCACCGTAATAGTAATATTGTGACCACATCACATGATATGGACTGCAATTTAGAACCATGAATATAATTTATATTTATATGCACAGATATAAATTACATTAAATAAAAAAAATCAACTTTTATACTATATATGTGCATGCATATGAGACAATTTTATAAGAATATATTATGATATTTTAACTTTTAATTATGCATGATCTTTTGTATTTATCTATAATCTTCAATAAAATCATATATAATTACACTGTCATTACTAACCAAGTTGTTTGTGAGTTTAACAGATCAAACAACAAATTTTCAAACTCAACTCATTTAATTAGATAAGTTTCATATATTAATTATCTCGTTCATTAATAAATAAACTTATCCTTATTCGAGCATTTGATGAGCTAAATTCAAGTATAATGTATAGACGACTTGATTCATTTAGATCCCTGATGTTGACAATATTACCCCTATTGTAACCTTTGTAATTCCTATTGATTTTGTCACGTATTTTGACTCCAAAATCAACTAATATAGCATACTATGGCCAAGCCTGGTATTTTAACTTTGCACAGATTTATCTCAATGATCTCACCCATATGATATGTTATTATTTTAAAAGTTTCTTGAGATATGATACATGAATCTTCCTTTAGAAAATTATGGATCGATTTTGTTCAGAAATTTAATCACAAAATCTGTTGAACGAATAATTTCATTGAATTCTAGAGATATCACGACACTAACCATTGTTTTGTAATGACTTTTTCTAACAATGCTATATAAATAACAAACATGTGTAAACGCCCAATAATATTAGATAATATCACTAAAGATCACAACATATATCACTATATCACTAAATATCACTTTATGATTGATTCAAGTAGTTTGAATGGTGTTACTTCTACTTCTACTTCTTACTTGTTTGTATATCTACGACTAAAAAATTCTACAATTGGATTTGTTCCATGGCTGAATTACAATTTTTCCCTTCATTAATTGGTCTCCAAGAGTTTTGATCTAAAAATATATGAATGGAAACAAAGTCAAGATTCACTTAGATTTTGTATCACATCAGAGTGGATAAATGAATGATATTCAAGATTGAAATACGTACTTATTATTATTTTTTTAATATATATATATATATATATAGTTTATCTTCTAATGATTTCATTAAAACGAAAAAAAAGACAAGATATTGTGAAGGTCGTAGTTTTAAAATTTGGGTGGAATCTGGACCAGTTTGACGTATGAAGCATGATTTTAGAAGAAACCAGCAAATGCTTTGAAGTTTTCAAACGATCAATTTATTTGCAAACTGACTTCCTGTCATCCACCATATTTGTCATGAGGAAAAGTAGCTAATAGCTAGAAACAGGCACATATATAGCCTGGTCCAGACCCACTGCACCAATAATTTTTCTTCAAATTTTTGTTTCACATTCGGTCTCTTATGGTTACTTCCATAATGTGAATGCATCTCTAACCACTGTAACCATTCTAATTTGCATTTTTTTTCTTTTTTTTTTTCTCTTTCAAAAGTTCAGTTTGGTTCAAGAACTTCTAGATAGCTGGGACAGTTCAGGTCCACATAGGAAAGAGTTTCTTCACAAAAGCCAAACATAGCTAAAGCATAATTAAACTCAGTAATTTAAAATCAACAAAAAGATTAGTGAGTGATCCTGGCAATGTCCATATATGATGCTCCATGTTTTTCTCATTTTTGTTGTTAATTATGATCTATAAAGATACTTTAAAAAAGCATTACGTTGCACGTGGGATATTCATACTAGATACAATGTAATATTTTAAAAAAGTGTGTCTTCACTCGTACATGCGCAGATGATCTTTAGAATCTTAAGATATGATTTCCATTTAGATTCTCATACCCATTTTTTCTTCTTCACAATCCACTGTTTTATGGCCCACGACAAAATAATTACTGCAATTGGAAAAATTAGGAGCTCTTAATAGGATGTGATCTCTTCAACTTTAACCTTCCTTTAATTATATTCAAAAGAAAAAGGAGCACTTTATTATGAAGTGAAAAATACGAAAGCCCATTTTCGCAAACACGTGGCTTTCGTAGTAACACTAGATGGTGACTATATTTTTGCTTTCATTTTGTCACACTCTTCTGTAATAGTTTCAGAGTTTCGCAGTACTTCTACAGTTCTGAAATATTTAGCTGCAAAACACTTTCTCAAGACAAGGATTCTAAACCATTTTCTCCCAATTGCAATAATTATAATATATATGTTCTATTAATCCCTGAAAATTTATTTGATTCCAGTGCACCTTGGATTCTTGTCAAGTGGACCTATTTCTTACAGAATGTGTACTGGCTTTATGCTAATGAAGAAGAAAAAATGATTAATGCTCTCAATGACATTTCTCATTACGGTTTCTGATGTACAGAGGAGTATATATAATGAAACACACATTGCATAGCTAACTAGATTTTGTTATAATAGATTACCAACTTCTCTAATTTTTCTAACATTCCCCTGCAATGCCAAGGGTCTTCCTAAGATTTCTCTGCTCCTAGATGTCTTCTGAAATCATAAAACAATGAGCTTGACACTGCTTTTGCTAAACCATTTGCTACCTGACACGAGTAGGGAATGGGCTTTACATCAATCTCCTTCTTTATGGCCTTCTCTTTTACAAAATGAAAATAAACTCTATATGTTTTATTCTAGCGTGTAACATGAGGTTAGTACTCGTTGTCATTGTACTCAAATTATTACAAAGAATTTGAGGTAGTTTAGACAACCTAATGTTGAGCTCTTGCAAGAGTGATTTGATCGATAATACTTTAGCCACTGTAGCAACCAGACTTTGATATTATGCCCTTTTACTTGCTACTGTTGTTTGCTTCTCTGACGACCATAATACTTTGATATTTTGACCCTATATTAGAAAAGATGATTAACGCTCTCAATGACATTTCTCATTACGATTTCTGATGTATAGAGGAGTATATAATGAAACATACATTGCATAGCTAACTAGATTTTGTTATAATAGATTACCAAATTTTCTAATTTCTCTAACATTTCCTTGCAATGCCAAGGTCTTCCTAAGATTTCTCTACTCCTAGATGTCTTCTAAAATCATAAAACAATGAGCTTGTCACTGCTTTTGCTAAACCATCTGCTACCTGACACGAGTAGGGAATGGACTTTACATTAATCTCCTTCTTTATGGCCTTCTCCCTTAGAAAATGCAAACCAAGCTTTATATGTTTTGTTCTAGCGTGCAAGATGGGGTTAGCAGTCATCATCACTGTACTTAAATTATCACAAAGAATTTGAGGTGGTTTAGACAACCTAATGTTGAGTTCTTGCAAGAGTGATTTGATTGATAATACTTCAGCCACTATATCAACCATACTTCAATATTCTACCCCTATACTAGATTTTGTTATTGTTGTTTGCTTCTTTGACGACCACAACACCAAATGTGCATCCAAGTATATTGCAAAACCCAAGGTGTTCCTCCTATCGTTATAATCCTATGCCCAATCTGCATCACAATAAGTTGTAATAGATGTTGTTTTACAAGGTTGTAGCTTCAATCCATGATCAATAGAGCTTGTTAAGTATTGAAAGCTTCTTTTGATTGCCTTCCAATAAGCTTTAAGAGGAGATTGTATAAACTAGCATACTTTGTTTCTAGCAAAACAAATTTCTAGTCTTGTAATGGTTGCATATTGCAATGTACCTACCATTAACCTATATAATTGAGGATCTTCTATTTTGTCATCACCTTCTTTCTTTAGCTTCAAACCAGAGGTCATAAGGGTGTGTTCTCCTTTTGCATGTTGCATTTTTTGCTCTTTTAAGTATATCCTTGACATATTTGGCCTATGATAATTGAAGTGAACCATCCTGCAATCTTTTGGTCTCAATGCTAAGCTTAGCATGCCCAAATCCTTGAATGAAAATTCCTCATTAAGATTATTTATTAATTCTGAAATTTCTTTACTCAGTTTTAGTGATCAAAATATCAACAACATACACAAGAATATAAGCTACATTGTGCTGTGTTGTTGAAATAAAAAAGGACTGGTCACATTTGCTAAAAACAAACCCAAACTTGATCAAAGCTGAACCAAGCCTTTCAAACCAAGCCCTTGAAACTTGTTTAAGGCTATAAAAAGCCTTGTTAAACTTGCAAACTAGCCTTTTATTGGAGTGCTCAAAACCTTTTAGTTGTTGCATATACACCTCTTCATGTAGAACATCATTAAGAAAGGCATTATCAATATTAATTTGATGTACACTCCATTATTGTGAAATGGCTAAGGAGAGTATAATTTAATTGTCACTGGCTTTATCATTGGATTGAATGTTTCATTAAAATCAAAGCCTTCTCTTTGATGAAATTCTTTTTCCATAAGCCTACCTCTATATCTCAACAAAGTGCCATTTGGATTTTGCTTTTCCTTTGATAAGTCTATAATTTGTTATGGTTTTCTTAATATTTTAACAGACTTATCATATGAATATTGATTTTATTTCATATTTTTAATACATAAAATTAGTAAAATTTAGTTAAGCTAATATTTAATAAGTTTTAGTTTTATTTCTTTATTTTTGAGTTAATTTTTTATTTTTTTGTATTACTTAAGTATAAATTGTGTTTTGTGTTTTTATTTAAAATTTTAGATTGTTAATTTGTTTAACATTTGTTAGAAGATTATAAATAGTAATTAGATTAATTTTATGTTTTTGTAGGGTTAAAATTACAAAGAAACAAGTTTAGAAGTCCTAGAATGCAAACCAACAAGAGTTGAGAAAATTTATTGAAAGAGGATTAAAAGGAAAAAAAAAGAAAAAAAAAAGACAAAAGACCAAAAGATGGCTTCAAAACCCCTACTAAAGAAAATGCAGCGCCGTGATGACAAATTTAAGCACTATGATGTATTAAGAAACAGAAGCAAAATGAGTCGTGGGGTAAAGTTTTGCACTGCGACACTTTTGACCGCTGCAATAATCGAAAAAAATGTAAAATGTACCATTTTTTACCTACGTTTCTTAGGATTTTAAAGGGTTTTCAGCACTTTAAAGGAGGCCATCATTCTAAAGGTTTTGGAGAAAAGAAAGAAGGGTTTGGAGTTTCAAATGCCATGGAAGAAAATTGGGTTTCAAATGCCATGGAAGAAGTTTGGGTTTGAGGAAGATTTACCGATTAAATTAGTTTTTCTCTTCTTCCCTTGCTTTTCCTTGTATTTCTTTGCCCATTTGGTTTATGCTCTATTCTTAATGTTGCTATTTCTTGTAGTTATAAGGTAAATTTGTTGATTTGGGATTATGATAAACTCTAATTTGTAATATGTTGTAATTACTCTATTTATTTACAATTAATTGTATGATTTAATTACTAAATCCCTGTGCTTTATGCTTCTAAGTGTGTGGAAACCATTAGATGACTTGCATAGCCTAAATAAACTTAGAAAAGGGATTTTAAGATTTAACTATGGATTGGGTAGTGTGGGTTCATAAAATTTGTGATGTTGAGTGGATTGATTTGCTTGTAGGATAGAAATATACCTACCAGCCTTATATAGCCATATTAGGACTATTCTTGATTAAGCCTCTAATCAATTATATAAGGAATTATAGATTGATTAAGAGAATGCCTATAGGTAATTTGGAAGATGTTTGTAGGTAGTTTAGAATTCTAGGCTATTAATGACATTAGGAGTAAGATGAAGAGAGATAATTAGTTCATATGAAATGTTAAGGGAAGTCATAATCCCAAATCATCTTGCTCTTCAATTTTATCTATAATAGTGTCTGTCATTTATATATAATTTTTTATTTTTATGTCTTTGGTTTAGTTTGATTTCATATCACCTTTTATGGTTGGCTTGATTTAGATTAAGGTACACAGTTCTAATACTTTAGCAATTATCTTAGTGACTAATTCTCGTGGGAATGATACTTTATTCATCATTTTATTACTATTATGATACTATACTTGAGTGTACATTTTTAAAAAAAAGTAACAAGTTTTTGGCATCATTGCCGGGGATTTTTTCACTAAGTCTTTGCTAATACTAAACTCACTTAATTTGAACTCAAGCTTTGTTCATTGCGTTTTTGTTTTAAGTTTTTTAGTTTGTGTTTTGTTTTTGTGTTGGAGTTGTTAATACTTGTGTTCAATTTTTGTTTTTAATTATAGATTACCCCTAGACAACAAATAGGGCAACTAGTGAGTATAAATTTGATATCATGACCAAATTGACAACTCAAATGGTAGAACTTAATAAGAGGTTTAATAACTTTAATTTGAACGCTAGTTATACTGCTCACGTTAGTGATTCTCAATGCTTGTTCATGACTTGTGATAATTGTGGAGGTCACTATGGAGAGCAATACCTATGTTTTTGTTGCTTTCTTTGAAGCGTACACGCAAGTATACGTATTGTGAAGGCAATATAGTCATAAGAAGAGATCGTTCCCTCGAGGATTTGTTGTCAAAACAATGCCAAGTACTGAAATTCACACCTTAATTTAAATCTAGTGAATCAATTTTTAATTGTTGGTATTAAAAAGAAATTGTTTGTGGATCAAAAGTTATACAGAGCTCAAGATTAATATTTGGATGTTCCGGGCGATTAGGGGCATATAGGATTATTAGTTCTTCTTATATTTCATAATGAATTGCTCAGCACTTAGAATCTTTGCTCTCAATGATAACATACATTGGCCGAGGGTTCATTTATTCCTATAAGTATTTTTCCAAATCTCATATAGGGTTATCCAATCAATTTCATAATACCTTATAAAATCAACAAGGATCAAATTGCTAGCATAATACCTAATTGGACCATGTGAGGCAAATGAGTATATTCCTATTCCATTAACTAAACCACCCACCTTTCCTAGTAAGTTTCAAGTACTCACACCACTCAACTCTTGATCTAACCTCTTTTTCCCTTTCCCAAGTTCAAGCAAGGTATCAAATCACCCTAAATGTTGGCTAATCAATCACGGAGCATGAAGCATGGAGTTGAATGAACATATATTAACCATTGATTGCAAAATTAAAGTGCAGAACATTCATTAATCCATACAAGAGTTTCTAATAATCTTAAATTAGAGAGTTTAGCTATACATGATCATGAAAATTGGAGGCAAACTTGAAGTGAAAATCAAATACATCAGAAATTATCACAAGAACAAAAGGAATGAAGAAGAAACTCATAAATGGAGCTTGTTTTAGCTTTCCTTTTCAATCCTTAGCCTCCTTCTTCTCCAAGATGCCCCCTTAGCTCTCTCTAGCCTCCACTCACTTGGAACAAGGAGAATATGACCCAGAATGACGGCTGCATCGTCTCTCACTCACATATGAAGCTTCAAACTGTCAGAAATTCTGAAAACAAAATGTTGCGTTCAGTTAATTCATATCGCGCCACGGCTCAGCATCTTGCGCCACGGCGAGATTGAGTTCTGGGAGACTGAGTGCTCGGCTTGAGATGATATGCCGCGGCGAGATTGGCTTCTGAGTGGCATGCAAGTTCCTCACCTCGGCGCATATAGTTTCCATCGTGACGAGATTTGGTTCTGTAAGACTTCATGTCGCGGCTCAACACACATACACCGAGGATTTTGCTTCACTTGGTTAGTGCCGCGGCTTCTTAATATCGCGCCTCAGCATGATTTGCTTCTGACTGAATTCTCGCCGCGACGCAAGTTGCATAGCATGCTTTCCCTTGGATACTTCATTTTCAGCCGCAGCGTGAACGAACTTGGCCGCGGTGAGATTGCAAAACCACCATTTTGCCGCCTCTTTCTCTTGAGATTGCTCAATACTCTTTAAAACATGCATCCTATAAGAAAAACAAAGTGTAATTAGTTATCAATATACTCAAAATTAAGGTAGAGATGCTGATTTTTCAAGTAAGTATTGAGTATAGAGCTATTCATCCTAAGCATGTTCATTTTCTTTTATGGAAGTAATATTTACCCTATAAGTGGAGGCTAACATCATATTTACTGAGAGAAAATATGTACAATAACATGAATAGTTGGGAATTATCACACTCCCAAACTTGAACTTTTACTCGTCTTTGAGTAAAATAAACCAAAAACACTTTAGAGTGACCATTGCCTTGGAAACATTAACGACTGCTATGGTCCTCACTTGCTGCATCAGAGAGCGTACTCAATAGGAAGAACAAACCATATATGCTAGGAACAAAGTTCAAATGATAAAATTAAGGCTTCCAACCATTTTGAAGTGTGTGTGTGAATTTAGCCAAACACTCATCTCAAACAAGTATTAGAATTAATTTTCTGCACTCCAACAAGTATAACCAGCCTCAACAATAGGAACATTATAAGCTCATCTTTTTCCCTCTCTCCACTAAATTAGGCACCATAAAACCACTAGATCAAAAGGACTTTAAGGCTTGTAATGGGGCTAGGGCTGTGGCTACCAAGGATAGGCAAAGTCAGTACAAAAGGTCTTGAGAAAGTCTATGTGATAGTTTACATAAACCAGAGGTCCTCTCAATGCACCTTCAGTAATGATTTAAAGGGATCCCCATCTCAAATATATTTTGTTTTATTTTGTTTTTTGTTTTTCTTTTTTTTTTTTTAAGATACTAACAGAAAAGGGAAATGAGAAATGAAATATAAAGACAATCACATAAACCAGAAAATAATAAGGAAAACATTAAGAAAACTCCTACTGACAACACAATAAAACAGTCAAAGTTCCTAATGCTAAAAGTAAAATGATGCAATTAACATAATGAGAAAAGAAGCAGAGAAGGGTGTCAGATGTCAGGGTCCTGGGGTGGCTGCTGAGATGGCTCCTGAGGTGGGGATCCAGCAGGACTGAGTATAAAGTCAGGAGGAGGTGGAAGTTCAGATGGGTCCCACTATAGATGGCTGGCTAAATGTCTCCAACATTGGTACTGCCAGCAGTTTATAGCTTGAGCTCAGAGGGAAAGATCCTACATCATCGTGAACAGAGCCTCCAAAGAATGTGCCTGCACTGGAGATGGTCGCAAATCCTGAGCTAGCAGATGGGGTGGCTAATCGGGCTCAATTAGGAACTCCACCGGCTCCTCAACAGGTGGCTCTATCGGCTCATCAATGGGCTCCTCTACCTGTTCATTTCCCTCGACCTCCAGATCACCAATCATCAAGATAGAAAATGCTTCCTCGGGGGAAGGAGCTCTTTATGCGGCTCAAACGGCACCCCTGCATCGGTGCACAACTCTATGATCAAATGAGGATGTGCCAAGCTGGAAACTGTAGACTGTGAAATCTTCTTAATGCTCTCAAGGATGATATAACTGACATCTATCGGCCTCCCAGTCATGATCAGGTAAATCAGGATTGCCCGGTCAATGGTTACATCACTCAAATGGCTGCTCGGAAGCAAGTTGGTGCAGACGAAGTGGGCCCAATAGCGGGCCACTCAATTTAAATTACCCCGCAAAATGCCCTTGGGTACCCCTTGTGATATCCTCCAAAAATTTCACCCCGGAAGAGTCAATTCTGCAACCAGATCATCCAAATCGGGGGTCTCCCCACTCATCCGGTACATGCAGAACTCACAGTTAGTCACCAAAGCAAGGTGATATTTGTCTCGAATTACTTGTTCATTGATTGTAATTATACGCCCTCGGACTCTATACAAGTGCTCACGACAAAACGAGGTATTGACGTAAAATTCAAGAACAATGGGCACCACTGCAGCTACTGGCTCATAACAAAAAGTTTCCCATCTTCTGGTGGAGATTTGATCTACTACTTCCTAGCTCTCAGTAGGTGCCGTATTGAATTTCCTCTCCGGAATCAGAGCTCGGTGGAAAGTGACTTCATTGTATCGCTTTTGAGCTACCAAGGACACAAAGCGAGAGCGATTAAAGGAAGCAGCAGATGATGATAATGCTTCACCCTGAGCTTTCATTTTAGGAGCCATTCAAAAGAAACCTACCAAGAGAATTTAAAAACAATTAATATGGGCAACTGAGCAACAAAGATGAAACAAAAGCCCTAGGTTCATGCAGTTCTAGTTTTTGCTAAGTAATTAGGATCCCTCTCTAAACTTGGCACAAAGGTGAACTTATAAAGGACTTCTATGATGCAAAAAGGGATCCAACCAACATGCAAGCACCATAAGCCATGATCTATAATCAGACAAATGAACCATTTCACAAACCCAAATGGAGTAAAATTATTGTCCAAACAATTCTAACCAGAGGAGACATATGGAGAAGCCATTGTTGCACACAAACAAGAGCGAATCAAGGGGTTACTTTCTTTCAAGCATTTAGACAAATAGTAGGTGTGTATGGAGGCAATTTCAAAATTAGAAGAATTCAAGACATCCCTAAGGCATTATCCATTAGCTATGTGCAAATAAGGAGGGAATAGATAGATAAAGGCATGCAAAAAAGAGCCAAACACATTTACAAGTTCATTAAGGCATTTTAACAAATAGGTGGTGTGCACAAATTTACTTCACTATGGCAACGTTCAATTCAGATCAGAAGACTTCCATCCATTCATACATAGCCATCCAATAAAGAGAAACACAGTAGCCAGAGAATTAACCAATGTACTATAAATTGGAGACTTACCTGTAATTCGAACTGAAGAAATGTTGAACAGGTAGAAAGGAAAAATGAGATGGAGGTGCAGTGGAGAGAAGAGAGCGAAGCTATTGGGGAGAATAGGAGAAGGAACTCTGAGTAGTTAAACATAGAGGGGAGAATGGAAATGGAGAGAAAAAAAATAATGGCAGAGGGAGCAGGGGAGGTCCGCCGGATGAGGAGAAACTGCCAGATGAAATAAGGAGCCACTTTTAAATGTTTTGAAAACCCCTTTTTATTTTATTTACGACTCAGCCGCGGCTTGAAAGAGTGAGCTGCGACAAATATCAACACTGCCACTGAGTAAAAATAGCCCAGTGCGACTCAGGCTGCGGCCTGATAAATCACGCCGTGGCTTCATTCATAACGCCGCGGCGACATTCGACACTGACTCCCATGTCAAAATTTCCCCATATGATTCACGTCGTGGCCTGATTTTCCAAGCCGCGATGACTTATGCTACTAACCTCATGCACACCGCAGCGAAATTAGCTCCTGACTTCCAATAAGCCACGGCACATATTCATTGAGCCACGGTGCAAATCTACCCTGATACATCTATTCAAAAATTTTGCCTAATCTTATAGGTGTAGTACCATTTTCTTACTCTGAACACATCAAGTTTGAAATTTAAAGCACAGAATAAGCAATAAGTTAATAATACTCCCTCTTCTTTGCTTTTGTGTTCTTGGCCTCACTGTTGCATGAATTGTTTGGAACTCTTCCTATGGCTCCTCATGATTAGCACCCTTCACTAGATTCTCCTGAAACCAAAAATATGCAACCAAAAGTTACCCATGTGAAATTCTCACACACTTTAATCTCAAAAATAAAATTAAAAAGGAAAGGAACTTGGGTTGCCTCCCAAGAAGCGCTAAGTTTATAGTCCTTAGCCCGACTTTCAATGACGTCACATGCAATCCTCCAGGGTGATCGCGGACTTTTGCCTGTCCACCTCTCCTCCTTGATAGTGTTTGAGTCTCTAACCAGTGACTTTGAATTTTCTATTCGATTCTTTTTCATGATCTCCACAGCACCAAACGAAGAGACATCAACTACTTCAAAGGGTCCTGACTACCGCGACTTGAGCTTGCCAGGAAAGAGCTTAAGCCTTGAGTTATATAGCAATACCAGTTGATAGGCTCAAACTTCCTCAGTAAAATTTTTTTATCATGCCTTTGCTTTGTCCTTTCTTTGTAGAGCTTGGAGCTTTCATAAGCATGAAGTCTGAATTCATCAAGCTCGTTAAGTTGTAACAGTCTTTTCCCACCAGCTCTTCTCAAGTCAAAATTCAATTTCTTTACAGCCCAAAAAACATTATGCTCGAGTTCGACTGGTAGGTGACAGGCTTTACCAAAGATAAGCTTTTAAGGAGACATGCCAATTGGAGTTTTGAGTGCTGTACGGTAAGCCCACAGAGCATCATCTAACTTCTCAGCCCAATCCTTTCTTGAGGGACTTACCATTTTCTCCAAAATCCTCTTTATCTCTCGATTAGAAACTTTATATTGGCCATTGGTCTGAGGATGATATGCCAAGGCCATCTTGTGTTGCACTCCATATTTCTTTAGGAATGCTTTGAGCTGGCGATTGTTGAAATAAGTCCTTTCATCGCTAATGATTGCTCTAGAGGCCCCGAATCTGGTAAAAATGTTCTTCTTTAGAAATTTCACTACGACCCTTGCATCATTAGCATGACAGGCCATTGCCTTAACCCACTTTGTCACATAATCTACAGCAACAAGTATGTATTGGTTGTTTTGAGAAGAGGTAAAAGGCCCCATGAAATCTATCCCCTAAACATCAAATGCTTTCACTTCCAAAATATTATTCAGGGGCATCTCATGTCGTTTAGATATGTTACCAGCTCTTTGGCATTTGTCACATCTCCCTATAAAAGTATGAGTGTCCTTGAACAATGAAGGCTAATAAAAGCCTGATTGGAGGATTTTGGCTGCGGCTCTTTGCCCATTGAAATGCCTTCCATACTCAGCTGCATGACATCTTAGTAGGATAGATTTTTGCTCCTCATTTGGGACACACCTTCGTAATATTTGATTCGCACACATTGTAAATAGGAAAGGCTCATCCCATACATATAACTTTACATCATGCAAGAATCTCTTTCTCTAGTGTGAGCTCAAATCTGAAGGCAATACATGGCACACCATATAATTCACATAATCTGCGTACCATGGCACTTTGTTTTGCCCCCAAGAAAATAAACTCTCATCTAGAAAGGTCTCATTGATCTGTGTCTCTTTGTCATCCTAAGTTTCAGTACTCAGTCTAGACAAATGATTGGCTACATGGTTCTCACTACCCTTTTTATCAACAATCTCTAGATCAAATTCTTGTAGAAGCAGAACCCACTGAATAAACCTTGATTTAGAGTCCTTCTTAATTAAATACTTAATGGCCGAATGGTTTGTGAAAATCGTAACCTTGGTGCCTACCAAATACGATCTAAACTTTTCAAATGCATATACTACTGCCAACAACTCTTTTTCGGTGGTGGTATAATTCAGTTGAGCATCAGATAGAGTTTTACTGGCATAGTATATTGGATGAAAGAGGCCCCTTTCTTTGCCTTAGTACAGCCTCTACAACGCAGTCGCTGGCATCACACATCACTTCAAAGGGCTTGGTCCAGTTAGGTGCCACGATAATAGAGGCAGATACTAATTTCTTTTTCAACTCTTCAAAAGCAATATGACATTAATGATCAAACTTGAATGGAGAGTCTTTCTCAAGTAGTTGACAGAGGGGTTTGGCAATTTTTGAAAAATCTTTAATAAACCTCTTATAAAAGCCTGCATGACCCAAAAAACTCTGAATTCCTTTTACACTGGTCGAAGGTGGAAGTTGCTCAATTAGAGAAATTTTAGCCTTATCCACCTCAAGGCCTTTACTTAAGACTTGATGACCAAGTACTACACCCTCTTGCACCATAAAATGGTACTTTTCCCAATTCATGACTAAATGAATTTCTTCACATCTCTTTAGAACTTACTCTAAATTAGCAAGGCATTCTTCAAATGAGTCCCCGAAAACTGAGAAATCATTCATAAAGATTTCCATGGTCTGCTCAATCATATCAAAGAAAATGGACATCATGCATCTTTGGAATGTAGCGGGTGCATTACATAATCCAAATGGCATCCTTCTGAAAGCAAATGTGCCATAAAGGCATGTGAAGGTTGTCTTCTCCTAGTCTTCAGGGGCAATAGCAATCTGATTATATCCTGAATACCCATCCAAGAAGCAAAAGTAGGCCTTCCTAGTTAATCTATCCAACATCTGGTCAATGAAAGGTAATGGAAAATGATCTTTTCTGGTTGTAGTATTGAGTTTTCGATAGTTCATACAAACCTGCCACTCTGTCACTGTCCTTGTGGGAATCAACTCATTGTGGGTGTTAGCCACTACAATCATGCCTCCTTTCTTGGGAATGCATTGGACTGGGCTCACCCATGAGCTATCTGAAATTGGATAAATAATCCCAGCATCCAGCCATTTTAAAATTTTTTTCTTCAGCACCTCCATTATTGGGTTTAGCTGTCTTTGATGCTCAATAGATTTCTCATGGTTGTCCTCTAATAGGATTTTATGCATATAGATGGAAGAACTTATCCCTTTTATGTCTGCTATTGACCATCCAATGGCTTTCTTAAAACCCTTAAGCACTCGAATAAGCTCCCTTTCTTGTTGTTCAGAGAGAGCAGCAGAGATGATTACTGGTAATGTGCATTCTTCCCCCAAGTAAGCATATTTCAAATAAGGAGTAATGGCTTCAACTCTAGAGATGGAGGTTCCTCCACAGATGGCTTCAACACAGACTTGACTTTAGAGGATGCATAGAGTGGTTCAAACTGTTGAGAGGCCTTGGAATACTTTTGAGTTGCTTCCAACAACTTGATACATTCTCCTACTTCATTTTTTTCCTTCTTGGCCATGCCAACTAATGATGCTTCTAAGGGATCCTTAAGGGCTGATTCAATAAACTTTTCATGTACTGCATTGGCAAATAGACGCATAAAGCAACATTCATCTGGTTCTTTTGGGCTCTTCATTGCCTTGTACATGTTGAATGTCACCTCTTATTCAATCACTCTCATAGTAAGCTCTACTTTTTATACATCAATCAGTGTTCTTCTTGTGGCCAAAAAAGGTCTACCTAAAATGATAGGAATATCCTTGTCTTCTTCTTAATCAAAAACTATAAAATCTGTTGGGAAAATTAGCTTGTCAACTTTTACCAGGACATCTTCAATAACCCCATTGGGGTAAGATAGAGATCGGTCAGCTAATTGCAAGGTGACAGTTGTTGGCCTTGCCTTTCCTAATCCAAGCTTCTTGAAAGTTGACAGTGGCATTAGGTTCACACTTGCCCCCAGGTCACACAAAGCATTTCCAGTGAAATGTTTCCCAATGTTATAGGGAATGGTAAAACTCCCTCGGTCTTTCATCTTAGGTGGTAGTTTCTTTTGCAGAATAGCACTGCATTCTTGAGTTAGGGCCACCGTCTCAAATTCTCCAAGCCGCCTCTTATTAGACTACACATCTTTCATAAACTTAGCATAACTTGGCATTTGCTCCAAAGCTTCTGCAAATGGAATATTAATGTGGAGCTGCTTGAAGATTTCTAAGAATTTTTGATATTGCTTGTCTAGATTTCTCTTCCTAAAGCGTTGAGGAAAAGGTAGTGAGGGAATGATTCTCTCTTAACCTTTCTCTTGACTATTCTTCTTAGCATTTTCTTTCCTCTTCTCTACCACTTCATTCTTCTCTTCCACAGGTTTCTCCTTCTCAACCTTCTCTTCCACCTTGCCTTGATCTTGGTTAGACTTATTGGCTTGCTTTGATGGTAATACTTCTGGTAACTCTTTGCCACTTTTCAATGCAATAGCCTTACATTCCTCTCTGCCTTCTCTTCTCAGGTTAGGAGCAGTGTCACTTGGCAGCATCCCGAGCTGTTTTGAATTTATAGAAGAAGCCAATTGACCGATTTGCACTTCTATATTTAGGATTGCAGTCTCATGTTTTGTCATTATTACATTTTGTCTGGCTAAGATGGCATCTTGTTTAGCCATGTACTGCATGAGCATTTCTTCCATATTTGGCTTCTTTTCTGGCATTAGTGGTCTTCCTTAAGCAGAAAATCCAGGGGGATGAGAAGGTCTCATACTAGAAGAGAATGACTGGGCTTGGTTTTATCCTTGGCTCCATGAGAAATTTGGATGATTCCTCTATCCTGGGTTATAGGTGTTGGAATAAGGATTGTTTTTATTCTTCCCATAGTTGCCCATCTAATTAACCACTTCTACCAAGGAAGGGCATTGATCACTATAGTGTTCTTCTCTACAGTGCTCACAAGTGATGACCGGAGCTTGAATAGCATTAACCCCATTGGTGCACTGAAGCATGTTTTAAGATTGTCAAATCTTTTGTTCATTGTAGCTATCTGAGCCAAGAGTGTGGTTAGAGCATCAATTTCATGTACCCCAGCCACCTTTTTCTTATGAGGTTTAGATGCAGACCATTGGAGGGAGTTAGTTGCCATATTCTCCAGCAAATTATATGCTACATCAACATTTAAGTTGCCTGTGATACTCCCATTTGAAACTGAGTCAAGGATGGCTTTTGTTTTAGGTAACAATCTATTGTAGAAAGTTTGCACCTGCACCCATTTAGGAAATCCATGATTTGGGCACTTCTTCAATAATTCCTTGAATCTTTCCCAGGCTTCATATAATGGCTCATCATCTTGTTGCATGAAGGAGGTGATGTCATTTCTCAACTCTACTAATTGAGCTAGTGGAAATAATCTGGCTTTAAATCTTGTAACTAGATCATCCCAAGTAGTTACGGACCCATCCGGTAATGAGTTGAGCCATACCTTAGCCTTGTCCCTTAATGAGAATGGAAATAGCCTCAACCGAATTGCATCATCCGATACTCCATTCTACCTAAAGGAATCACACACCTCTAAGAAGTTGAAGAGGTGAGTGTTTGGGTCTTCAAGAGGGGAGCCACTAAATTGTCCAGCCATTTGAAGCATTTGTAACACCACTTACTTCATTTTAAAATTGTTTGCCTGAATGGCTGGTCTTCTTATACTGAAGTGGTATCCTTACATATTTAAAGTAGCAAAATCATTTACTGTGCGGACACGATTTTCATCCTCA
This sequence comes from Erythrophleum fordii, assembly GCA_032878935.1. Taxonomy (NCBI): domain Eukaryota; kingdom Viridiplantae; phylum Streptophyta; class Magnoliopsida; order Fabales; family Fabaceae; genus Erythrophleum; species Erythrophleum fordii. Next base: position 37,893,407 of record JAVQMF010000055.1, on the reverse strand, counting down.
TTTGCCATGTTTGTGGTTAAGTCAGAAGCTTCACTATCGTCTCTCTGGGTTTGATTGGATGCTTCTTCAGATTCTTCTAGAAACAAAACCACTTCTAGACTTACAATTTCTTGCATATGAGGTAGTGCACTCACAGAAGGTAGCCATTGCAAAATAGAACAAAAAAGAAATTGAAAATAAATAAAGTAAAAATATGCACAGTGCTTAAGTTCAAACTAGATGTGCTAGTATCAATATTGACAGCGAAATATTTTGGCACACAAATCCCCGGCAATGGCGTCAAAAACTTGTTGCTTTCTTTGAAGTGTACACGTAAGTATACATATCGCGAAGGCAATATAGTGATAAGAAAAGATCGTTCCCTCGAGGATTTATTGTCAAAATAATGCCAAGTACTGAAATTCAAACCTTAATTTAAATCAAGCGAATCAATTTTTAATTGTCAGTGTTAAAAAGAAATTGTTTGTGGATCAAAAGCTATACAGAGCTCAGGATTAATATTTGGATGTTTCGGGCGATTAGGGGCATCTAGGATTATTAGTCCCTCTTGTATTTTATAATGAATTGCTCAGCACTTAGAATCTTTACTCTCAATGATAATATATGTTGGCCGAGGGTTCATTTATTCCTATAAGTATTCTTCCAAATCTCATATAGGGTTATCCAATCAATTTCATAATTCCTTATAAAATCAACAATGATCAAATTACTAGCATAATACCTAATTGGACTATGTGAGGCTAATGAGTATATTCCTATTTCATTAACTAAACCATCCACCTTTCCTAGCAAGTTTTAAGTATTCACACCACTCAACTCTTGATCTAACCTCTCTTTCCCTTTCCCAAGTTCAAGCAGGGTATCAAATCACCCTAAATGTTGGCCAATCAATCAAGGAGCATGAAGCATGGAGTTGAATGAATAGATATTAACCATTGATTGCAAAATTAAAGTGCAGAATATTCGTTAATCCATACAAGAGTTCTTAATAATCCTAGATTAGAGAGTTTAGCTACACATGATCATGAAAACTGGAGGCAAACTTGAGGTGAAAATAAAATACATCAGAAATTATCACAAGAACAAAAGGAATGAAGAAGAAACTCAGAAATAGAGCTTGTTTTAGCTTCCCTCTTCAATCCTTAGCCTCCTTCTTCTCCAAGATGCCTTCTTAGCTCTCTCCAACCTCCACTCACTTGGAACAAGGAGAATACAACCCAGAATGATGGCTGCCTCGTCTCCCACTCATATATGAAGCTTCAAACCCTTAGAAATTCTGAAAAAAAAAACGCTACGCTCAGTTAATTCGATCGCGCCGCGGCTCAGCATCTTACGCCATGGCGAGATTAAGTTCTAGGAGATTGAGCATCGCGGCCTGAGATGATACGCCGCGGCGAGGTTGGCTTCTGAGTAAATTCTGAGTGGCATGTAAGTTTCTCGCCTCGATGCATATAGTTTCTGTCGTGTTGAGATTTGGTTCTGTGAGATTTCATGTCGCGACTCAACACACATACGCCGAGGATTTTACTTCACTCAGTTAGTGCCGCGGCTTCTTAATATCGTGCCTCAACGTGATTTGCTTCTGATTGAATTCTTGCCGCAGCGCAAGTTGCACAGCATCCTTTCCTTTGGATTCTTCATTTTCAGCCATGGCATGAAGGAACTTGGCTGCGGTAAGATTGCAAAACCACCACTTTGCAGCCTCTTTCTCCTGAGATTGCTCAATACTCTTTAAAACATGCATCCTATAAGAAAAATAAAGTGTGATTAGTTATCAATATACTCAAAATTAAGGTAGAGATGTTGATTTTTCAAGTAAGTATTGAGTATAGAGCTATTCATCCTAAGTATGTTCATTTTCTTTTATGGAAGTATTATTTACCCTATAAGTGGAAGCTAACATCATATTTACTGAGAAAAAATATGTACAATAACATGAATAGTTGGGAATTATCAGTTTTATAAAAAATGCACAAATGGAGGGTGATTTCAATAGGAATCTAAATAATTTTTGTGATAACACATATATTCCTAATTGGAATCATGAATAAAATTATTTTTGGAATCAAGGTCAAGTTTCTTCATCATATGTAATATACCCTTCCTAACCTTCCAATTGCCAATTATAAGGTGAAATTTCTGTTCAAGAACATAATCCTAACTTGGAAGAAATAATTAGGTATTATATGGACAAGCAAGATGTCTATCTAGCCAAGTAAGATAACACAATTAGAAACTTGAAAATTCAAATAGGCAAACTAACTAATGTCATATATAATGGTTCACAAGCGAGTATTCTAAGTGATATAGTAACTACTCCTCGAATAAAAGATAAAAAAAATTATAATGGAATTTATTTGATGAGTGAAGAAGAGTTGCCAGAGGGTTATGTGCAATTTGAGGGGAATTGTGAGCAGAGAGTAGAAAAGGGAAGAATATTGTGAGGCTAGAAAACCAAGAGGTAACCTTCCAAATGGCCATGGTAGAGGATTCTCTTGATGAATTAGAAAAATGTTGTAATGAAAAGGAAGTAGAAAATGTGATTCCAAGTAATGTCATGATGAGTCCTCCACTGAAGTCCTTGGTTCTTATTGAAGAGAGCCAAGAAGATTTTATAGGGAGTCTGAAGTATTTGGAAGCTCCTAAAACTATCCAAAAAAATTAAATTTGAACCTTTCTATTATGTTAACCAAAGCATGATTTCCTATGAAACCATTAGGTAAGGAATCACATGTTATCAAATGGAAAGAACACCCACTCCTACTAAATCCTAATGACCTAAGGAAGAAAGGGATCAAAGCAATTATAGTTTTTGACACCTATGATTAGGGTTTGATGTAAAGTTAAGTTGAAGACTATAAAACAAGTGCTTCTTAGGAGGCAACCTATGCATAACTAAATAAATAATATATATTAAAAAATTTATTTTTATTATTTTTTTAACCCTTAACTTTCTTTCTTTCAGGGCCCATTGGCATTGAATCCTTAAAGATGATTGTTGGTTGAAGTTAGAAAGAAGGGTTTAATAGTTGAAGCATGCAATTCAGGGAGTGATTTCAAATCAATTTTGTATTCCTTTTATTGGGTTTATAATTGTGTTTGATGTATTTACATGTTGAATATTATTCCCTTTGTATGATCTTCTTTCTTAATTTTTTTTTTCTTGTGTTATTGTGAATGAGTATGATTGTTGTAGCATGGATTGAAAAATTTATTGGGAGCAATTGGTTTTAAATCTTGTCATGAATTTCTTTTGGTATGTTTGTTTTGATGTCTGACTTAGGCATTAAAATTTTAGAACCAATTGAATTCATTTGCTATATCATTTTCACATGTTTTTAGTCAATGCTTTATTTTACTATATATGTTTGTGACTTGACTTTATAAATTTATTGGGAACACAGTTCATTGAATTGTTCCATGAAATATGTGTCAAAATTTTTCTTTACTTGTCTAGTTTCTAAGAAAATTTGGTTCATATGATTTGGAGTACAAATGGGTTATTTATTTGCATTTGAATACACACTACTCTGTTTTGACAAGCTGTTGGAATTTACTGTATGCTATGTCATTTGCTGAATTTTATGGTAATATTTTTGTGGTTGTCAACATGCAAATTTAGCTTGCTAACATTTATTAGAGTGTTAAGATGTTCTCAATTTTTTTTTTCATGAGGTCAATTGGATGTTTATTGGGTGGATTCCACTAGAATGTTATTATAACTCTTTTTTTACAAAAATTTGCGCTTGCCTTATTTAATAATATTTTGGTGCTATACTAGTTGAGTTGTACAATGTTAATTTTGGTTATATTATTAGGTTGAAATTGAAAAAATCATCCCATAATGAGGTTCTTTGTTATTATTGCCTTTTTGTTTGGAAGATCTTGAAATGGACAAAGAGCAAAACAAATCAAGGGAGTTTTCTTGATCCCTTACTACTCTTATGTTGTGTCATGTTTTGAACATTGAGGATAATGTTCATTGTAAGTTTGAGGGTAGGAAATCCAAATTGGAAATGTGAATTTTGTTACTTTTAATTGTTTATATTTTTATACAAAATTTTATTGAAAAACTCTCTATTTTTCAAAATTTTTGAGCTTAAGTTTTACCTACCTATCTTGTATTTATTTTTTAGTTGATGTTAGATGCCATTGAGGAACTCAATTTCTTGATAATGTATAAATGATAAGGAAATGTTTGTTAATGCAATTTGTAGATAAAATTGATTGTTAATGTGGCAATGTTTTCCTCACTCATTGAAACTTTTCTAGTGCACTTCACTATGTTTAGGATAATTGTTAGTTTTAAGTAATGTATGTGGATTAAATTATGTGATTGATCTTAAAAACTTAAGACTTTAGAACTTGCTTTATAGTCTCTTGAGGCGAAATTTCAGGCTTTGTATGATCTATTAAAGTGATTAAGGCATTTATTGGTTATGTTTAATACTTTAAGCCTTTTTTTTTCAAAATATATCACTAGTACCTCATTGAACCTTAAGTGAAATATGCATATAATTGCATGAAATTTCTTTTTTTTTAACCACATTAATAACCTTTAGCCCGAAAAACAATTTGTTCACCCTTTTGCAAGAGGATAATTAACCTTTAATATTATGTGAACAAGAAAATTTAGGGGTGAAATAAGGTATAATATAAGTTTGATGTGAATAATTATTATTTTCTCATGAGAGACATGCAAATTAAAAGTGTAAGAAGAATGATTGTATGGTTCTTTGTTTCTAAAGAGACATGAAAAATATGATGATTAGAAAGAAGAACTAAAAAGGAAGGAAAAAAAGTGGTCAAAGAATTAACCAAAAAAAAATTGATGAATCAAAATTAGTTAAGTTTGAGGGTGCAAAAGTGAAAAGAAAAAAAGAAGAAGAAAAGAAAATGAGGTGGAATGAAAAAAAAAAAGGAAAGGAAAATAAGAGAAAGAGAGAGAATTTTATCTTCTATTATTATGCTTAATGGTTATTCTCTTGAATCTTACTCATACATTTTCTATATACCATTTTTCTTGTTATAGCTATGACCATAAGTCCAATTACAATCTTAAAAGACCTATTAATTAATAGGTTATGCCTACATTAGTGGAGAGAGGATAGAAGAGCAAGCATATAAAGCTTTTAAGAGAGATGTTTATTGTGTAATTTAATTTATATAAATTATTCTTAGGCTTACAATTATTAGACTTTAGCATGGTTTTTCACACATACGCATTATGGATTTGGAAAATTTGTCATTAACTCTTGAATTCCAAAACTTATATGCATTACTTTCTTTTTTTGTTAATTATACTTAATGCATTTGTTGAAGGCATCCATTTATCGTTTTAAATATGAAAGCTTGAATAGGTAGGAATTTTGTTGTTTAATATGGTTTAACTTGGGGACAAGTAAAGCGAAGAGTTTGGGGGTATGATAAGTATCTAATTTGTCATAGTTTTCTTAATATTTTAAGAGATTTATCATATAAATATTGATTTTATTTTATATTTTTAATATATAAAATTAGAAAAAATTAGTTAAGCTAATATTTAGTAAGTTTTGGTTTTATTTCTTTATTTTTGAGTTACTTTTTTTTATATTTTTGTATTACTTAAGTATAAATTGTGTTTTGTGCCTTTATTTAAATTTTTATGTTGTTAATTTGTTTAAACGCAATATTTTTTAGTTGCAATAATAAAAAAAAGTAAAAATGCACTATTTTTTAGCTACGTTTTTTAGGGTTTTAAAGGATTTTCAACACTTCTTCGAGGAAGGCCACCATTCTGAAGGTTTTGGAGACGAGAAAAAAGGGTTTAGAGTTTCAAATACCATGGAAAAAACTTGGGTTTGAGGAAGATTTATCGATTAAATCAATTTTTCTCTTCTTCCATTACTTTTCCTTGTATTTCTTTGCCCATTTGGTTTATGCTTTATTTTTATGTTGCTATTTCTTGTAATGATAAGCTAAACTTGTTGATTTAGGATTGTGATGAACTCTACCTTGTAATATGTTATAATTACTTTCTTTATTTACAATTAATGGTATGATTTAATTACTCAGACCTTGTGCTTCTTACTTCTAAGTATGTGGAAACCATTAGATGACTTGGGTAGCCTAAATAAACTTGGAAAATGGATTTTAGGATTTGACCATGGATTGGGTAGTATGGATTTATGGAATTTGTAATGTAAAGTGGATTGATTCGCTTGTAGGATAGAAATATATCTATTAGCTTTATATAGCCATATTAGGACTTATTCTTGATTAAGCCTTTAATCAGTTATATAAGGAATTATGAATTAGTTAAGAGAATGTCTATAGGTAATTCGGAAAATGTTTATAGGTAGTTTAGAATCCTAGGCTATTAATGACATTAAGAGTAAGATGAAGAGAGATAATTAGTTAATATAAAATTTTAGGGAAAGTTATAATCCCAAATTATTTTGCTCTTTAATTTTATCTAGAATGGTGTCTCTCATTTATATCTATTTTTTTATTTTTATATCTTTAGTTTAGTTTAATTTTATATTACCTTTTTATGGTTGGCTTGATTTAGATTAAGATACACAATTTTAGTACTTAGTTATTATCTTAACAACAAATTTTCGTGGGAATGATACTCTATTTATCATTTTATTATTGTTGCAATACGTATACTTGTGTATACACTTTCAAAAAAAAGCAACAACTTTGTGAGATTTGCCCAAACAAGAAGATTTGCAAAAATCAAACACCTTTTCTATTACTATTAGGTAGCTTACAATTTTTCATAATAGAAGATACAAATGAGGATAAAGGATGGCTAAGTCTACTATGCTAAGAAGAAAATGAGGTTGGATGGTTATTAGGGCTGTTTATGGGCAGGACCAGGCAGAATATTTTTTTTTATGAACTAATACTTATAATATAAAAATATCTTTTTGCAGACTGGTAGACATATATTTCAAAACAATAAACTTTTAAAATTTTTATGTTTTTATCAATAATAAAAAAATAACTTTGTATTATCAAGCAAAATATAAGTTCTACTAGTATAATTAGCCTTAAATAAATATGTATATTTTCATTATTTAACAAAAGAAATATCAGTAAGCATGCACATCAATTATGAAAACAATTAAGAAATAGGGATGGTTTAGATAGGTAATGAAAATTGCAGCATGCAGAGAGAATTAGATGAAATAAGAATAATATATATATATATATATATAAGATGGAAAGATATTGATAACTAAAAAAAAAAGTTAACTACTAAAGTGAGTTGGGTAGAACATGTCTTCGTCTATGGCTCGGTCCGATCCGATAGAGTTTTGTTTAAAATTCTGTTCATTTATATTTTTGATCTAACCCGACTGGACCTAATTAGGTTGGGTTAGGGTGGACTCCTATGGCCTAATGGGCTAGTGAACGCCCTTAATGGTTACTAGTGTTGATTACATCAGTAGAACATACAACACAACATATAGCAGTAATTGAATTAGAATGACAATTAGAAGCATTAGAATTCATCTTGCAAAAGGCTTTGGAAACAAAATGAGTAAGCTGAAGATTGTCAATGGCATAAATAATCTTTCTAAATTTCCTTTGCAATACAACTTACTTAGTGGCTTGATCTTAGCAAGACAAAGTTTAGGGAAAATTTTGACATACATTAAATTATCATTGCAAAATTTGGAAATGCTTAGCAAATTTTTGGTTATCAAGGGAACATAAAGAAGGATAGATAATAGCAAAGTGTGATAGGGTGAATATGTTTGAACATATTATCGTCCAAAGAAGATTATGTTCAAACCTAGTCCATCTCCCATGTGTACTTGTTCAAGGCCTAAATAGTTTGCTTTAGGCATCACATTTCAAGCATCACATGTAATGTGATTCATAGCTTCTTAATTAAGGTGCCAAGATGGATCTACTATTACTTTAGATATAGCTAATAATGCTAACATTTGTTCTTTATTGTGTGGCTTAAGATTGGCACTTTATGGAACATGTTCCTTAATAGGTAAAGCTTAAAAGGGTTTGATCAAACTTGTGCCAACAAGTTCTTACAAAATGGCCAAGTTTTCCATATAATTGGCATATAACAAAGGACCTCTGATTTGGAAACCTTGATCCTCTTCCACATCTACCATTGAAGAATCTTGTTACTTTACCTCTTCAATTACTATGCATTTTGCAATTATGAGATGCTTTAGCTACATTAGTTGATGCAGTGGTCACCTTATAGTTCCTTTCAACTCTTGCTTCTTATGCAAGTAGAAGAAACTTTATGTTTGCTACAATGTAGGAATCTAGCTTTGTTAAGACTGATGTAATGAAGGAATCTTACTCTTCAGAAAGACCTTCAAAGATGTATTCTATATGGTCATTAATGGAAACTGAGCAACTAATTGCAATTAAAAAATTTAATGCGGATTTGATCTTCAACATATAATCATTCATCGATATTGCTCCCTTCTTTATGATTTTCTATGAGTCTTGACCTATTTGATCTTTGCCCTAGTTTGAGAAGCAAAGAAAGCCTGAATCCTTTCCTACACTTGTGCAGATGTATCATAACCAATTGTGTGTGTGAGCACACTCTCGGTCATTGAGCTAAATAGCCATGACGTTAGTAATTGATCCTAATAACCCCATGCTAAGAATTCAAGATTGATCTTACCACTTGCATAATTATCATCTTTGAAGAGAAACTTTGCTATAAGTATGACTCTAGGATTTATGAATTTTTGCCATTCATATCCTCTTATGGTTGAACAAATCTTCCAAAGCAAAAAATTGTTATTATTTAATTTGATTAAGATGATGTGGTTGAAGGAGATAACATCCTTCTTTTTGGGGTTGAAATGTTAATGAGAGCTGTAAATTCCCAAAACATTGCATCTTTAGGATGAAGAATTGAACTTTGATACCATGCTAAAGAAGAGGAAGAAAAGATGATTAATGCTCTCAATTATATTTCTCATATGGCATAACTAATTAGATTCTATTATAATAAAAGCAAAAGGGTTAAGATTTTTTTATTAAAATAAGATTTTCAATTAAAATATGTGCATATCAAGTATACCAAATCTTCTATCGAAGATATGTGTATATCTTTATATTTATTATAACATTAATAGTGGAATTGTGAAAAGCTAGTTCTAACAAAAATAATATAGCATTGAAGTTATCTTTTAAGGAAGTGTTTGATAGTTCCCTAATTTGTATGATTTATCTTGGGGGATGTATGGAAACATTCATGAATCATGATATGTGTATTTGACATGTTGATATTTAAAATGCCTAATTAAAGACTTAGGATGGATGTTCTATTTTGTAACCCAAAATTTAACATGAAAATATCGCATTTTTTAATGTTTAGTTTTACAAGTTTTTATGAAATGCCTACTATAATTTTTTTGGGAATAAATTTCAATTTATTTATTTAAAAATATTAACATGTGCTTGTACTAATATTCTAACTAATGTCATTGTTGACATAATTAATTTAGCGTTTCAACTCATGATAAGCTTTGGACTTTAACGGGTGGTATGATTTGCAATATAGTTCTCAAAATTGGACCGAATTAGTTAACTTGATCCGTTAGACAAGAAATCAATTCCTTGTTCAATTTAGTTAGCTTAGATAATCGATTAGCAAAAAAAAAATTGGTTAAATTAATAAAAAATTAGTTGAACTAGTCAAAACCTGACTGGTCAAAAATCGATTTGAAAATTTTTTAAAAAGATTTTTTCTTATATAATAGAATAGTTTATCTTGAATAAATTTAAAATAGAAGGTATTAGAAGAAAGAAGGGTTGAGACATGGAGAAATTAAAAAAATGAGAATATAAGAGAAATAAAATATGTATTTTTGGCTATTTTTAGTACTTACTCTTCATTATATCCCTTCTTATAGTATTATGTTTTTCAAATATCAAGGTGTTTAGCCAAAATTTTAATTTTTTAATTATTTATTTATTTATTAATGATAAATGAAATCTTAATATAATTTGAAAATCTCAAAAGTTCAATATTAAATACCCTTAATTTTTAATTATAGGTAGTATTTGGCTTTTAATTAAATTTTTTTTAAACATTTAAAAAAATATTGAATTAGTAATCAAATATTTATAATTTATTAATACTTATTCGTTACATTAAAATTTTAATATATAAAATTTTTTAAAAATATATTTAATTATTATTGGCTCAATTATGATTCGACTAGTGAATCATGAACCAGTATTTTTATCAGTTCAATGACCATTTTAATTTTAAAAACATTAATTTTCGAACAAATTTTTTGTATAATAAATTGTTTTATTTCACATGATGTAACAATGCCTTTTTTAATATTTTTAAGAATTAAAAAAGGTGAAGGGTATTTTAAAATTGTAATTGAAAGGATAATATAGTTAAAATTTTTAAAGTATAATTTTTTTATAGTTAAAATTTTTATCGCCCAATTATAATTTTTAGATATCTTATATTATTTTAATCTCTGAAAAAATGCCTTAAAAAATATTACCGTACAATGTTCAATAAAATGGCTAATGCAGAGGATCCGTTCAACGGTTTGCGAGTTCAAACGCTTCAACCCGCAAGATCCCTAAACACTGTCCTTCTTTCCCACGGCATCGATCGATATTACGTAGATAATTAGATATATTGGGACGGTCAATGTCTAACATAAGAAACCACGAGGCCAATCAAGACTCAATAATACCCCCAAATAGCTACTAGCTAGGTGTTCATCAAACCTATACCGAAGTGAAATGACAATAAGTTTAATTGGTAACTGCAGATAAATAATAAACGTAAAACCAAAAATTGTATAGGCAAGGCAATTCTAAGGCGTTGTGTTGGTGATATCAAGAAGAAATTCATGTTGGAGAATCTTTCAAATCAAATACTTAAAGGTTTAAGTAAACAGTAATTAAAAACCTAAAATCAAAATGTGGATACTGGTAATTTTATATTAAAATTTAATTTAATTAAAAATAGAGATCAAATTCTAAACAATTTTACCACTAACAAATTTGAGTGTGAGAGGTTAATTAATAAGTAGACAAAAATTCTATTTGGATCATTGAAGCATATATCTTTATCAATTTGATGGTCGCGAGTTTTTTTGTATCAATTTATTATCTAATAATATAATTTCGTTTTAGTTTCACTCTTTTGGAATTAAATAATATATAAAAAATATACACGAGTATTGAAGTGACAAAAAAATTGAAATGGAAAAGTCTATTAACATATAAAATTATACCATCAAATTCTCAAGATACAAAAAGAAGTTGTAAAATATTAAATTAATAACCACCCCATCTTTCCACAGTACCAAAATAAGGTTTTTGTGTGAGGAATTCCTGATATTATGCTAATATTCAACCAAAAGGAAAAACCCTTATTAATTTGGCTGACCAATCTCCAACAGGATACACATAAACATGAAAGCATTGTTTGCCTGCATACCGTTATAAAACCGAGTACTGCGCTGTCGTATGGAGTTTGGTATGCGTGTATATATATTAGCACATTTCACCAACAATAAGGCACAGCTCATTTAAGAATAGTGTATCAGTTCGGCCATAACGGTCACTTTATAATACCAGAAACTTTCCTTGAGATATTCAGCGTGTGATCTGACTTGCACCTTCCATGAAAGGATACATGCGTCTCAGGGTCTGACAGTTTCATAGGGATTGTACTTTGTATTTGTGAAGCATTCCTTTTTCCTTTTCTCGTTTTTCTATTCTGAGAAATGGTTTGCTCTAAGTTAAAGGAACTAATATGATCTCCCATAATCCCATTCTTCCTTCTTTTGCTCATTTCTTCAATTCATAACAGTCTCTGCTAATTAAAATTTGTATCTTTGTAGCTTGTAGTTATAATATCATCTCTTTCCTTTCACTGGTTACATTATACATGGATTTTTTTTTGTGGTAAAAAATTTTGAGGAGACAAGTTGTTTTAGTTCTAAAATGTGGTGCACTACATACTGCTTGTGAATGACTGCTAAAAAAGATCACATGCAAGAACTAAACTCCGAAAACATTTTGTGACGCATTTTGATTTTATTATTGAACAAATATCATCATATATAGAAGCAGCTACGGACCAAATTTCCCATAATCTTTTACTCTTTGTTAATTAATCTTTGATATGTTTGTTCTTTCCATCAAATTTTTTCACACCCAGAATAGTTTCTTATCCTATAATCAACGTGTATTTATCAGATTTGATTCATGTCGTAAAAGATCAGTTCTCGACATTACGAGGAAGTTCCAACTCTCTGTCACCTCTTGTCGTTAAAAGGAGAATTGGAAAAAAAGAAGAGAAAGAAAAAAAAAGCAGAAAAGAAAGAAAGAAATGTAGGAGGTTGGGAAGTGAGAACACCGACTCTTAGCCAATGGGTTTTACCTTCAAAATTGACAGTTCAACAAATGCAGAATCTTTGGAAAGATATGGTCTTGGGAGCAAAGGATATCAAAGTTCTACAGCTTTTTGAAAGATAATAAACCTTCTTTGTATTTACATTGATAATTGATTCCGATTGAATTTTGTACCTTTTATGGTGGGGATTTTGGACTTTGTCCAGATGAAATGGATGTTTTCTATTACAAACTATCCGTTTCTGTCATTTTCTTCCAAATGGAGCAACTTTTTTTCTTTTATTTTTTTGACTGAGCAAGATTCACTGAAGGACAGCGTGTGCACCTAGGCTAAAACGAAAACATATCAAAAGGTACTAAAGAACAAAAGTTCAATTACAAATTACACGCTTGTAGATTATGATCTGGTCGCTTCAGTCACCAATAAAGTTTCCTAGACAACTTAAACCGAAGAAGCATTTAGCCCCATAGGTACGTGAGGGAAATTAATAGATAGAAGAAGAGCGTCCAGGAGAACATCATAGTACCCATGTAAGTACTTTCCCAATTGCTAGCAATCAAAACACTTCTCGATCGTGGGGTGGAGTGAGACCCACTTTTTTCTGTTATCTTGATTATTCTTTTTCATTACTCTTCTGAATTAACTTAATGCATTTACAATTTTAATCCAACATTATTTTTTATAAGAATAGAATCTAATTAAGTTTTATTGAAAAGTTATTATTTCTTCTCATTGACTATGTTAACTCGTTTGAAAAATAAGACTCACTTTATATGCTCATGGGTGATCTATTTTGTTTATCAAATGATTTATTAATGGTAGCTCCACATTTCACCATTGCTTTTGGCCCCCAGTTAGGGCACCTCATTATGCAATGAATTTTTCTTCCTTTGGCCATAAAACATAATGGCTTCACTTAATTAATTTCCTACAAGTGTAAGATCATGTTGTCCCATTACATATAAAAGTAAGTTGGGAGCACATTGTCAGGGTAATGTCGATGCTTGCTTAAAGTAACATCCAACTTGCCCCGTAACAATCATAGTGTTTAAAAAGATTAGACAATTGAATTGAGGGCTAATGATTACATTGAATAGATCATCAGCTAGCTTGTACATGAATTTGTGAAAAAGAAAAAAATGTACCCCTTTTGATTGTGCACAAGGGGCAATCTCAAGAGCTTCCAAATTCCTGCTGGTATATATTATGAATAAAATTATTATTGATGAACTTTCATATAAAAGTTTGCAATTTTATTCGAATTGACATTATTAGAGTTTTTATAATGAATTGGCTAAAAGTTTAATTCTTACTATTTTTGTTTACATTTTATTCACACTTTAAATCTAAATAACTTTTGTTTAAGGGAGCATGTTAAAAATTATAATACATGTAGACCTTTATATAAAAAAATTTAAAGTTTTCAAATTAAATTTTTTTAATAACAAAGCTTTTAAAAGCATTTGTTTTAGGAAAAATTATATTTTTTTCCTCTAAATTAAAATTTAACCACCAAATTGGTACAGAACTTTAAGTTATCATAATGCAAACCTCTCTAAAGTTTGAACTAAAATAAAAATGTTAAAACTCAATTAATATTAACTACAGCAGGTTACTTTTTGGATTCAAATCTTCACGGACTATATTGGTCAGGCAAAGTGTATAAAGGGATTCTCTTATATTTTAAAGTTTATTTACCGATTTTTTTATTACATTAGTTTAGGGGGTAAAATCTAATTTTTCCTTTATTTTCCTACTAGAGGCCAGGAAATCTGTTGGACCATATTATAATCAGCATTTAAATTAATAAATCTCTCAAAATTAGAGTTTTAATTAATGGGCATTGCTAGAAGAAAAGTGGATCTGTTTTCTTTGAAGAATCTCTCTCTCTCTCTCTCTTTCTTTTCTTTTTCTTCTTCTCCCTTTCCTCAACACCTTTCTATAATATAATCCAAGTTCAATCTCTAAAACTGCAGTGTGAGTGGACCAATTCATATATAGGGGCTCGCTTTGTCAAACGGATGTAAAGAATTGTGCATGCAGCTGCTCCTTCTTGCCCAATGTTAGGCAAGTGGGAACCGACCTCTCACCAAATCACTTGACTTGTAGTGTATGTTAAATCCAAGTCCACGTGAGACTTAGCTGTTATCTATACATTACCCCCAGTGCTAATATGAAGGATGTTGATGATGTCTGATCATTTCTCGACAATAACACAATGATAGATTGTTTGCACATAATTGTGCCTAAACTTAGAGTTTAATTACCTCAAAACATGTCTGACCTTTTGGTGAATTTTGTTGTTTAGTAATTAAGTACTCCGATCATACAAATGAGGCATTTTAAAATTTTCCTTTAATTTATCACAAAGAATTATATTCCTAATCTTTAAAGCTAGAATGTTCATAATAGGTTTCGAACATGCCTCATTCATTAATGTTACTAAAAGGTTTTAGATATATTTTTGGGAGAATTAATATTTTAGTTATTCAAAATGCATTTTATCTTCAAAATTGTCATCATGTTATCTTGTTAGAAGCTTATGTTACCATTAAAAGTTCAGTTGTCACTTAAATATTTCATAAATGAACAACTTTTTATTCAAAGTAGCCACAACTTACTGTTTTAGTGCTCTATAATTATGACATATTTCAGCAACAATTGGACAGTAATTAAATGATTAATTTCACCTTAGGCCATATTATTCATTTCTATTAATTATCTCCAAATGGGACTTAACTTGAAGATAATATTATAGACAAGATATATTTTAAATGATTGAAATGAGACATTTAAACTTGGAGGAATCAAATTAAAACGATATCAGTTAATATTTTTTTTCACCAGATCTGAATATATAGGAACTATTGAATTACCAACACAAGTTATCTATTTTGTGGGATTTCCATTTTTTTTTTTTGGGTTGAAATTTGAAAATTCAAAGTATTTAACATAATTAATATCTTTTCCACGACTCATTATAAATAAACTAAATTGCACTGCTTTTCCCTCCTCCCCTGTTTTTGGCGTTTTTCTTGCATTAATGCTGGTTTTTGTTTAAGCAACAAAGAAATTAAAAGCTTGGACTCACACGACTCTTACAAAATGCCAAACAAAAGTATTATAAAGGAGATACCAAAAAAATCAGTCAATCTACTTGCTAGGTCTGGATTTTGTGGTACAAGATGACACTTTAATCATGGTTTTGCCATTTTTGAACTTTCAAAATTAAAATTGAAATGTGCATATCAAACAACAGAATTGGCAAAAATGAAAGAGATGAGTGATGTCTTATTCTCTCTGCTCTCTCTCTCATGGTCACATGCTTCCTCAAACTCCAATCCATGCACGTACGGCGATCTATATTATTGCACTATGCGCCATGTACAGCAATCAAAGTGACATGGGATTTGGCTCTGTGTTAGCACTGTAGAGTTGGAAAGGGTATATTGTTGTTGCTGTTTCTTTAAAAGCCACGTGATCTCGTGGCTTTTGTGGCCTGGCTTGGTCCCCATAAAGATCTCCAATATCTTACTAACAGTGCCCTCCACGAGATCTCTCTCTTTCTCTCTCTCTCTTTCTCTCTCTCTCTCACATACACACACACACATAGGCACACACGTTGTATTCAGCATCCTCAATAAGCTTTTATGTAGTGCTGCCATCTAGTTCCGAAAAAAGAAATTCGTATAAGAGTTTTGCAGTCATTCATTTGACTCACTTAATATTTTTTATATATATTAGTGTTAAACATAAATGTCATAAGATTGATATAAGTAATTGTGAAACTAAAAGAAAAATCTTGTGTATGATATTGGCAGCTTGATTAGTAATATTAAAATATATATATATATATATATATATATATATAGATCATTGATGTTTTGTCAAATTTGAAAGAAAGAAAATACTTAACCCGAGAAAATAACAAGCAAATCTAGGTCCAGATTCATCCGATTGCTATCTTGTGAACACATACCTTTGCATAATGATGAAGATTATGATTATGGCTTTACTATAGCCATTATAGAGATTGATCGGAAATATTGGACTACTGCAAAGAGTGTAAATTCATTGTATGTATATATGTATTGCTCATAATAATTCTAGAAAGTGTCAAAGTTACGATATGAGTCGTTAATGGTGGCAACATATTACATCTCTCTTCTATTCTCAAGTTGAATGTGGATTTCACCAAACATTTCCAACGAGATTCTAATTATGGTCCTACATTAAATTTTTAAATTTCTATGGCATGTTATGTTTTGAACAAAATATCCCAAGACCGAACCTTTTCCTCATATATTTTTTTCCCTAAAAATATTTGTTCCGTTAGGTAGAAGACCTAATTGTCACTGTTTCAACATGTGGAAAGGTACGCTCATCAAAATTATAAATGGCACATACATTCATTTATCTCCAAATATGGGTTAGATGGACCATACGTGTCTTGGCTGAGAATGAAGTCCTTTAGCCTTGTTAAGTCATTTTTGTCATTTATTACTCATGCATGGGGCACATGTTTTTGTCAAAGATTACAAATCTTAATTGGGAAGCACTGGTAGAATATGGTTCCAATGAGTCATGCATGGAGGAGGGTCTGGGTATCGGATAGCTCCTCCTACCTGCGAGATCTCTAGGTCAAAGATTGTTCTTTGAATGAAAGCCTTTTGTTCTTAGTTTAATTTCCCCACTTCCAATCAAAATCTTTGTTTAAGACCTGAGAAGATCACGTACTTGTCTTTGGCTTATTTGTTTAATTAATTTTAGCCAATCCCATAAAACAACAATTTGGTACAGATAGATTTTTAGTTAGAATTTGACATTCTTGTTCACACTTTTTTTATTGTACATATTTTGTTGCCCTGCAGCCATATATATATATATATAATGTTAATTATTATTCAATTACCAAGTAAATTTTTGAAAGAATTACAAATAAGGATCCAGAGTTTAAAAAAAAATTATTCTACAAGATTTATTACCACTAGATACCATTAATTTTAGCCAAAATCAATAGTAATTTGTCTTAAAATAATAGTAATAAATTTTGCAAAATAATTTTTTTCAATTCTAAGTCAGTGTTCGTAATTCTCCCTAGATTTTTAGACACCCCCCAAAAGCTAATTATCCCCAGCCTCAAAATTATAATGTTATCGACCAGTTGCCACTGGATTCTCTCTTGCGTGTGCATGGCATGCCTTTGTTTTTTTCCCTTTCTTTTAATAAAATGTAGGCAAGGTGTTTGTGTTATTTACTTAGACATAAATACCTTGTTGTAGTAGCCTTGTTAGCTAGGCTCATCAGAGGTAAAATTGGCAAATAAGAATTGTGCAGTTGGGTGTTGTTTAATGAGGAGCCAACTAATGATAATGAACCTCTCCCATGAATATCAATTATCTAATAATCGCATGGGATCTGTAGTCTTTTTATTTTGAATTTCTATTGTCTCAGAACATCTTATAGTTGAAAGAAGAGTTTTCTTAAAAGGAAAAAAAAAATTAATGTGATAAGATTAAGAAATATTTTTAATTAAGTGATAGTGAGACAAAATATTGGTGGGTACAATTATTGTTGCATTTCCAAGCTTGACTTTTCATTGATTACATGTTGCCATGGATGCTCACAAACAAAATCTGGCCAGAAGAAAATCTGATTCGATGTCTACCTCAGTTCCCATTGTCATCACCCTTCCATGAACCAGAAAAGGTGAATACAATAGCTTGAGCAATGAGAAGTCTTCTGATCCCAAAAAGAAAATCTTAATAGATCTTTCTGATAATTACCTAATTTTGACTCCCCTTCATCCTAAAATAGCAAGTATCCATTTGATAATATTAAAATGAACAGGGAGCAGTTTAACAATTGACGAAAGTTGACCAACGTTGACCACCAGATCAGGATCCAATGGTCTCCGTTCGTCCCTCTCTATCGGGACATCTCTCTCTGTAAATTAAGGCCCACAACAATGGAAGAAATCTGTGGGTTAAATTGCTGGGAATCTTCGTGATCATCATGATGCATACCCATTCACGAAAAACACGTCCCCCATACGCTGTTGTTAATATATTTTTTAATTACTTTCTCATGAATAGCTTCATGACGTTTTGGAAGGGAGGAGGAAAATAATCTTTGGTCGTGTTCCATCGTATCTTTGAACTTTCAATTTTAGCCATCTCTCTCTCTCTCTCTTATAGCCCCACCTACGACGTCGTTTCCTTTACCGAAGAATTCCGCCCTCTTCCTCCTCATGCAAATTATATATAATCGCCTTTCCCCTTCCTTCCCTTCACTGCCATATCTCACCACCATTACAAGCTTAAGCGTCTTGTTCTTCTTTTTCTTCTTCTTCCTCTTCTTCTTCATAGTCCAGCTTTCTCTCTCTATCTCTACCTGCTTCCAAAATGGCTGAGAATTTCCCCTTTCCTACATATTTCGTACTAACAATAATAACCATAACCCGTTTGATATCCACTGTAGGCAAAACCGAGCTCACAGGGCCAAGTCTGGTACCACCAAATATATCCCACAAACTCCGTGATGACCCCGAAACCATCAGATTAGCTTCCAGCGACTACGGCAACCTCGTTCAAGAGTCTCCTCTAGCTGTGTTTCACCCATCTTCCATATACGACATTATCAGCTTGATACGAACCTCCTACAACAGCTCTGTTCCTTTCAACATAGCCGTCAGAGGGCACGGCCACTCCACTCGCGGCCAAGCCATGGCTCCAAACGGCGTCGTAGTCGACATGGCCACCCTCAGACACCAAAGACCCGGCCTCGGAATTAGTTCTGTCTTTCACGACCCTTCCCTCGGTTACTATGCCGACGTCGGAGGCGAACAGCTCTGGATTGATGTGCTACAAGCCACGCTTTCACACGGACTTGCACCGGCTTCATGGACGGATTATCTGTACTTGACGGTCGGAGGCACCCTCTCTAACGCCGGCATCAGCGGCCAGACCTTCCGTTACGGACCTCAGATCAGCAATGTTCATGAAATGGATGTCATCACTGGTATGAATTACTCTTTAAAAAAGAACAAACTAACCTATTGTTTTGTCAAAATTTATTACTCCTTAGTCCCTCACCAAATTATACATTTATTCTACTTTGAAGGACTATTAAATTTTAATGGACTAATTGATATAAAAGATAAATTGGTTTGAGAGGACTAAAGTATTAAAAGATATATTTTTTAAACTAGATTTTATTTTTGTCCGTTCATTTTCTTCTCGGGTTCACACATTCTGTTAGACTTTTCGTGAGTTTGATCCGTTTTTCCTTCAAAATATTTGTTTGTCTGGAAATTTGGTGAATATGGCAAGTGTTTCAACTGGGTCCCCCTGTTTGAACAATTCTAATAAGCGCCAGTTTCCACGGTCATAGCCATCTGTTCTTTATTCACTAATTAAATTACTCCGTAATATAATTGATTAAGTAGACTATTTAGTCCAAGTCGCATTTGGTCAACTTCTTTTTAATAGAAGAAAACTGAAAATACTTAACGGCTACAAATGTCACTGTTTGTATGAGATATACATGCATGCAACCAACAATATATAATTATTAAAGGATTTTGTGTGCTGTAATTGATTCAGGAAAGGGAGATTTCTTAACCTGCTCTTCAGAGAAGAACTCAGAACTTTTTCATGGGGTTCTTGGAGGTTTGGGACAATTTGGGATCATAGCAAGGGCAAGAATTGCGCTTCAGCCAGCTCCAAAACGGGTACGTTATATATGTGCAGAAAATTGACTACCGCTTTGTCTCCTAGCTAGCTTATTCTTCCAACTATTCATTACGTTCATATATAACGTCAAAACTCTGTTCGTCACATTTTTCAACTATCATATTTATTGGAACTCTGCAATGTATCCTTTTCCCAAAGATCACAGTTTCTTGATTTCATTGGCACCCATATATCTTATTCACACAGTTCATACTACGTTGGTGCATGTCTGTACATGTTACACGTATATACGAAATTACGAGTTTGAACCACTGAATTGAAATTATTTTTTAAAAGAAAATTTTGATGATATTAATTTAAAAACATGAATTGTACTCTAGTTGAAATGATATTATCTATATATATATATATATATATGTATATACACATGTGTCAAACTTAACTTTCTTTTTTTTTAATACCTGTTGGGAATCATTGCATAAACAATGTCTATAGAATGCATGCATTATTGCATAAAATTAGTACATTAGTACAAGGGATATTGATAGGTGAATTTGTGTTTCGCAGGTTAAGTGGGTCAGAGTGATCTATAATGATTTCTCTGCTTTTACAAAAGACCAAGAGCGATTAATCTCAATCAATGGAGAAAAGAAGCAAAGTAATGATTATGCATTAGATTATTTGGAAGGGATGCTTCTGATGCAGCAAGGACCCATCAATAATTGGAGATCTTCTTTCTTTCCATTATCAGACCATCCCAAAATAATTTCCCTACTGGTTCAACACAGCATCCTATACTGCCTCGAAGTCGCCAAATACTATGATGAACATTCTGAAGATAATGTGGACAAGGTCCTGCCTCTACCGAATTCCTATTTTAGTTTTTAGTTCTCACATACACTATATTCAAACTTCTACCCAGCATCTAATAGAGATGGTAACAAAAATTGTAATAATTAATGACAATAACTTTTTTTAAAAATTTATCTTTCTTTGTATGTGTAGGAACTACAAGATTTGCTCCAAGGACTAAGCTATGTTCCCGGATTTTATTACGAGAAAAATGTCTCATTTGCTGAGTTCTTGAATAGAGTTCGAAGTGGAGAGCTAAAGCTTCAATCACAAGGACTATGGGATGTTCCTCATCCATGGCTAAATATGTTTATACCAAAATCTCGAATTAAAGATTTTGATTCTGGTGTTTTTAAGGATATTATCCCCAAACAAAACATCACCAAAGGACCTGTCTTAATTTATCCCATGAACCGAAGCAAGTAAGTCCAGATCACAGTCAATTTCTGTTTTTCTAAGACTCCGTTTGTTTTGTGAGAAAATAATTTTTTAAAAAAAAAATGTTTTTTCTCTTTTTTTTTTTACAAAAAAATTTTTCTTCGAAAATTGAAGAAAAACTTAAAGATTATTCGAAAATAAGATCTTTTCTAACAAAACAAATTAAAGATAAGATTTTTTCTTTTTCAGAAACAAAAATTCATATAAACAAAAGAAGGAGCCTAAGATAATTTATTTTAAAAAAAAAAACTAAAGGGAAATTTCATTGATCACAGGTGGAACCATAAAATGTCTGCATCTATCCCAGATGAGGATGTGTTCTACACAGTGGGATTTTTGCACTCAGGTGGGTTTGATGATTGGAAGGCATTTGATGTTCAAAATAGGGATATTTTGCGGTTCTGTGATGAAGCTGGAATTAAGATGAAGCTGTATCTTCCCCATTACAGCACACAGGAAGAGTGGGCAAGCCATTTTGGCACCAAATGGAGGAGTTTCCAAGAAAGAAAATATCAGTTTGATCCAAGAATGATTCTATCACCTGGACAGAGAATCTTCAACAATATTGATTAGCTAGAAATATTTTTTTATTAGTTTTCCGAAGAAAAAGTGGTATGTAGGTGGTACTACCTCACTTTTAATTAATTAGCTAGCTGGTCGCAGGTGTATGTGACCCCAAACTTAATTAGATGATAGTTTCTGTCTTTTGTCGTTCTGTAACTTATGTTAATTTTAGACATGGAGAGGGGTTGGGGTTCAAAGTCCGGAAAAAAATATAACTTGTAGATTTTTTTCACATATATAACTTTAGTATTATATCATTAACTTCTCCATTGTTTTTTTTTTTAAATATCATATAATTTTATTAAAAATATAATAAAAATAATTATAAAATTACAGCTAAATTTTCTCATTTGAAGCCGCATGACTTTTGGCATGTAATTCACATGTATAACTACGATAAGTTGACAAAATTAGTACGAGAAAAAAGGACTAAACAGCTGTCTCTCTCTCTCTCTCTCTCTCTCTCCCTCTTATGTGTGTTTCTCACTTTGTCTCCTCATATTGATCGGTAGTTTTCGAAGCATATGAAGAGAAAACGATATATTAAGATGTTTACAGTGCATTACAGCACAAGTACAAATGAATCCCGATAAAACTTTTATTTTATCCGTCATATGCTGCTCTCTAAACAGAGTGATGATGTAATGTTTTTGAAAATATTATATTTTTTAGTTATGACTATGTAATTAATTATAAATATAAAATAATTTTTATTAAATGGTTATTTAAAATATTAATTTATCTAATAATTTATAGTTCTTAAAAATTAATATAATTTTTATATAATTAATGAGTATGATAATAATAATAAATCTATTAAAACAAATAAAATATTATTTTATTTTTAATAATATTTAATAATTAATTGCACTATAACTAAAAAATATAATATTTTCAGAAACATAAGATTAATCACTCCTCTAATTAATCCTCCATGCATGCTTAATTGGCAATGAGTGTTTTTCGTCCATTAATGATGTTGTGTCTTAATTTGATTTATTTTTAATTTTTTTTCTTCCTTCCTTTTTCTAAGGGCAACCTAGCAATAATTGATATCCTAGGTTAATAACGAATATAATTGTGTTTACACCTTGAGATCGTCCTAGCTGTATTCCATAAATCAATCACCGTAGGTTGCTAGATAGATATGATAACGCCAAATGGCTTCAAATAATATAATCCTTTAGTATAAAGCAAAGATCTTTCTTCCTTATATATGTAGATAACAACTGCTTTATTAGAGGAAAGAAAGCAAGGAGTTTGTAGCCCCTCAAATCAATAGAGAGTGCAACCATTGGAGAGAAGTTAGTGATAGTATGGTGGGTCAGATTTCAAACTTTATTTTAAGGAAAATTATAGAGATTTTTTACATTTGAAAAGGTCAAGTTTTCTTACGATTAGATGCACTTCAAAATTTTTACTTTAGTTCACTAGTTAAATTATAAATAAAAAAGTTAAAATAAGTATTTTGAGAGATGCATTTGATGATAAGAAAATTCTATGATTTTTTTTTCCAAGAAGTCGAACTTTTCATCTAATCACTTTATTATATGAAAATTTTCTAAGTTTTGGGATTCAAATTCTTCTGTCATTGACAAAATATAAATTAAGAATCTGGTTCATAGTAAACTCTAATTAATGTATAACAGTTAAATGATATATGAGTATTTTATTTTGAAGTTTCAAATTTCATTTGGCATTGTACACATAGGGTAAAGTTTATAAGAAATTAAAGAATGAGCTTCTCCAATTATATGAACCAACTACGCATTTCTTTTGTCAAAGTCACATATCTTAAGTGTGTTGGAATTACTTTAGACACCCCCCTCCTTATAAAAAAAAGAAAGAAAGAAAAAGAATGTGTTGGAATAGGAGTAAACTTTTAGGGTTTCAACCATATATAGACCCACGAGGGCCTTTGTTGTCACAACTTAAAGCAACGAGCTCTTTTACTCATCAAAAGTAAACTTATTTAGCTGTCATTCTTTTGCTATAAGATGATCACAGGGTCCGGTGTGTATGTTAAATGCTTTTATTTTATTTTATTGGTTATCATTGTTAATAAGATTCGGTAATAAAGCTAGTATGATCCATTTCCATCGGCTTTTGCCCCCATAAAGTGAAAATTTTTCTCACTTTTTATTATTATTAAATAAAATTTGTTGATTAAGTAACTAAAGTAATGCGCTTTGCGGCCTAAACAGGGACCAAAAGCAGCTTATTTAATTAGGTGGATCCCACTAAAAATATTTACATATTTTCACGTCTTATAATTAATTTGATCTATTTATCTTTAGATTAATGCCTAATTTATGTAAGAATTTTTCATAAAGCAAGTTTTGTAACACTTAATTCCAGCTTGCAGGCAAACAGGAGACAGAGAAAGCTAGCAGCTTCCATCATTTTTTTGACTTTTTTTATGCCAACAGAGTAGAAAAGCTTTAAGGATTGATGTCTTCTTGTTGTGGAAAATCCAAGACAAGATCCCAACATTCACACACTGAATTATACTAATGTTGACAATATTGATTAGAAAAGAATAAGCACATGTATCCATCTGAGATAGCATCTAATCATAACAAAGATTTTTCCTAACCCTAACTTTCTTTTCTTCTTTTCCACAATTACTAGAATTAAAAAAGGCCCATATGTATCTTTCTATGATTACCTTGATCTTTTTCCTCTTTCTCTATTTCTTCCCTTTCTCCTAATCCACTAAATGGAAAATTACCTAATTTTATGGAAGTTGAATGCTCATATTCTTTTGGATCAAACCTTATTGATAGAGGCATGATCACTAATAGCCAATTCATATGGCATCAATTTCAATTTTTAAATTGAAATGATCCTGATCTCGCACCTGCAATTTGATCCTTCTTTTTATAGATCACCCAGTGTAATAAATAAAAAGTCTAAGAGTCTGGTAAATTTGTTTTAAAGGGTTATGCTGGCCTAAGAAAGGAGTCAATTTGCGTTTTAGTGGGCTAGCACGCAAATCTTCTACCAATAACAGAGCGGTGCAATCTTACCAGCATTGCCTTATGCCTTTCTATAGTAAATTATTAGTTTTTTTTAAATATTATAATAAAGAAATATTTTGCATAAAAGGTATGCATATTTTTCAGAAAATGCATTTTTAATAGAATTATACTTAGATAGTTTTTCACAATTTTTTAATCAAATTTTTAATTAAAATATAATAATTTTATGTTTTTCAATTAAATCTTAACAAATATATAATTTAATTAAAAAATTATACATTTTTCATATTTTGATTAGTGAACTTAATAATAAAGATATAAAAAACTATATTTAAATTTTCTTCTTATTTAATGAAAATACGTCATGAATGATGCAACATATATATTGCAGAGTGGAACTGACTTACAAAGGAAGGGGTAAGAAAATTTAGAAAAATAATATGTGTGCGTGCATGTGTGTATGTGATGAAAATAAACATAAAGTAAATAACGTATTATCAAAATATATTATAAGATTATAAAAATATACAAACACAACAATTATCATGAAGTTTCTTATACATCAAATATAGTAATTTTTATAAATAATACTTTAATTTCAAAAAAATTATGGGGCTTAACTGGTAAATTTATGTATTCCAAGAAAAAAAAACTGTAAATTATTAGTTTAAAAATAATTTAAAGCATCGTATCCATGTAAAAAGTTATAAGTTTATTTTGATAGAGAGCAATTGTTCAAAAGAATTTAGTTTTTGCTGTCACTAACAAAAACTAGGGATTTGACAGACAAGAGGACAAGGTACAACCTTGATCGAGTGAGTCTTAAACCAGATGCATTGAAAATAATTAGCACAAGAAGCTTTTAAAAATTTTGACAGACCTTAAACAAATCTCAAATTTACAATTTGCAAAAGTAACAGATTGAGAGCTCAGCCATCCAAACAAAATACAACAAGCTCAACTCTTTGAACAAACCCAAAAAAAACAAAACAAAAAAATCAAATTACAACACCAACACAATATGCCATAGGTAACTACGTATGTAGTTCATCACTTACCGACGCTTATTTCTAATAGAATTGTTTGGCTCATTAAGTTAATAACAAGTCTGAGAGCAAGTCAGTGCAGGATGACTAGTTTGGCTTGAAACTAGAAAATATAAGAAAAGATATGAGTCATAAACCCAGTCAATGGATACGCAGTAAAACAGAAATATCTACTGAATGCGAGAGGAACTCAAATTACATTAGTAAGGTGACGTCGAATATCCTTCACGAGCATAACATATTCTTCAATTTCAAATCTGTCACTTGAAAATTTAAATATCAATATTTCAGAATACGTCAAATGTTAGGAAATTTCTTATCCAGTCTAATCAAGCATACGTTGTTCCAAAATAAATAGATATATCAAACAAACGTCAGGGAGTCATTGACATTTTCAGGGGAGATGTTGATGGCGGAGAAGGAGATGCAATTATAAAGAAGCAAGAAGTAAATGAGATAGAGATGATGGTGACTTTATTATTTCTCGGTCTGCTATTCTCAAAGATCAAGTTGTGGCCAACGAAAAGAAGATTTCACGGCATCAGATTTAAGGCCAATACTACTATGTATGGAGTTGGCCATACAGCCTCTATTACAACTGTGCTTCATCAACACCACATCCCCCTGTGCAAACCTTGATTGGCACTGTTTTTGAAATTGTCAATCGAGAAGTAGAGCAGACAATATTAGACGCCATAACCAGATGCAAACAATTATATAAGTTGTTTTGAACTTGTAGTCGATGCGTTCACGTCAATCAATAAGATCTACTAGAGATTCAAAATTACGGATGGCTCCTCTCCTGTCCTCTCTTTCTATTTAGTTGTAGTCTTCCCAACCGGTTTATTTCTTTTATTTTAAATTAAAAAAAAAAAGTGCAAAGAGGCTTTGTTTTTCAAGACAAGACGGACAGGAGAGGACTTCAACCTGAGAGAAGCTGAACCCTTCAAAATTAGCATTGCACAAAGACTGATGTGTTCTCAAGTTATAAACCTGGTAAAAATATGGTAAGACTTTGAAATTCAATTTCATAATATTATATACTGAATTTCTAGGAAACTTTGGGTTTCTTTCCCCTCTCATAAAAGAACTTTTAAAATATATCATTTTTATAATAGTAATAGTTAAAAGACAGGAAGCACAATATCAAAAGAGAGAACATAGTTTGTATGAAGAGTGATGGGACCTGCACTTATGGAAGAGCACTTGCGTCTGTTCTAACGGCGATAACTGGGGAAAAAAAAACAAAAGAGAGCAAACAAGAAACAGAATGGACAAAAGAAGCAGCTAGTAGCTACGACGTCCCAGGTGCTTGGACGGTTTTGCCTACGGTGTGAAGAGGAAATATAAGCTTCTCACAAAATGGACTTTAGCCGATTCTTTTTAAAGGAGTTACAAAATTTGTCTTCTTTCGAAAGCCTCTTTTTTTTTTTTTTTATTGGAACCACACAAAAAAAAGCCTAATTTTGGCTTCTCCTTTTCAGTGCTCCTTGGTTAAGAAGTCCATCCAAACAATACTGTTTAGTGTAAAGTATTGCAAAAGGAAAAAAAAAAAAAAAAAAACATACTTACAGAAAATCCAAACGGGATTTTCTAAAGTTTAAACTCTAAACTGCTTATCTGGACAAACGATCTGCAAGTATTCTCGAGTGTAGATGTCTTCATTTTCTTAAATATATAAGAAAAAGCCAGTTAAGTTTTCCTCGGTGACTACAACCTGCATGCACTCTCTCTCTGGATGATAGAAGAAATATTTCTCATCATAATACTCCAAAAACTCACTATATAAGCATTTCTTGACTAACTTCACAGACAAGATAGGAATCTGGGATTCCATTGATAGTATAAGAGGGTTGCGAATCTCGCCTAGGTTATTGCTCATGAGGCCAGCAGGCTAAAGCAGTATCACAGTTAGCTTACTCTGTCGTTATTCTCAAAGTACAAACCTTCATAGAGTCCATAAATGAAGAAATTGTAAATCATCCAAAAACAGTGCAGTAGAGACAGCGTACTAAGGGGTCAATCACGTCACAGGATTCAAGAGCAATGGATGGGACTGCATATTTCTTAGCAAATTCATACAGCAGATTAAAACCTTACGTAATTCAGCCGATCTGCAAATCATCACAACAACAGTTTCTCATTCTTTCAAAGCTCAGAAAGATGCAACAAGGAAGTAATAACCTTACCATAAGAGAATTGTTTGGATCGCATAGTAATAGTGCTAGGATCGTTATTAACATTAAACAATGACTACAATAGAGGCAAATAACTGGGCAGATATCGCTCATTGTTTTCTCTCCTTCAACACAACGAAGGAAGACTCATTTAATAAGCACAAGGACAGATCTCTCTAAAATAGGCCACCCTGTAATCACTGCATCATAGGCTGTTTCCACCAGGGACCTGCAGATTAAATTTGTCATCAGCAGCACAATCAAACGGCTCAAAACAGCAAGATGTACTATCCCCGTTATACTATTAGAAAGAAGATGAAACCAAAACTTCATAAATTGACCAGGACAGCTACCTAAGTACCCTTGCCCTAATGCAAGGTTTCCTTTATGAAGTTCATAACGACTGAGGTTAATTCAGCTTGATGGTTAGTATATGTATGATCAGCTCCTTCTATGATATGTAACTTGTGGTTAGGTAGGATCTTGGCAAACTCAAATGCATCTCCAACAGAAATAGCTTTGTCAGCGGAACCATGGACTATGAAGACCCTGTCATACATAATGTTAGTTAAACATTGTACAACAACATTGTAATGATACCATAGCTTTCCAATGAAAATATAGCAGAGAAATTTTTTACAATTGACATTATTGACTTTCTAAAAAAATTCTTCCGCATGTCATTTTTATTGAAAATCTTGATAACAAACATCTAAGAACTACAACTAAGTTTTCTTCTTTTTATTACCACATTTCTCACGAACTCCTTTTTATAGCATCTCCCTCCAGAATACCTCCTCTATTCAGAACAAGTACTCGACACATATATGCACACACAACTTCGCATGCCCCTAAAATTTGAGTCAAGCAAAAATTCACAAACAGATATGGTAATGCAACATGAAAAGAATAATTTAATGTTAATTATATCAATTTGAGATGTGATTGTAATTAGGAATTAGCAATAATTTTAACGTTTATTTATCATTGATTAGGGATTATCAATTAACTAGGGTGGGGCCCTCGTCCCAGTAGCATGGGGACCTGTGCCTCCCATTTTAAATTTGAAAAACAGTCTAAATTAGCCTACCTTATAAACAGTGCAGCTTGTTACAAAGTATATATCTATTAGATGAGTTTGGTCTTAATACAATTAGATTCTAGTATTCATACTTGAATTTCATTAGGATTCCTTATCTTGTCTAGGATGGCCTACGGATAGGCCTGTACTCATGTAGGAAAACTAACCCCGATTATTATGATATTTGAGTGAAAATATTTTTTTTAATTTTTAATTATCGTTTTGCATTTTTTTTTTGGGGTTCTCGGTTCCTGTCCTACATCAAATGGGTCTCCCTTTCATAGTATTTAGGTAGTTTTTCAATACAAATTTTAATACTGAAATGAGGTAAGAGGTTTTGCTTTTTAATTTTTCAGTTCCGATTTACCACAAATAATAAAACTAATAAACAACTACTACTTATGAAAGTCAGAAGTCAAAAGGGAACTATTTATATAGAAAACAGACATAAAAATGATTTTTATAAATGTCATTTAATATGCTTATTATTTTAGTGGAAAGTAAAAACCTTGAACGAACAAAAAGAAAGGGAAGGCATAGCACTTTCATTATTTTCTCTTATAAAAAAGTATTTCATTCATCACTTTTAAGAAATAACTTCGAAAAACCTATTGGTAATTATTAAGAGATTATGAAAGCAATGTACTTGGGAGAAAAAGTTGAAAAGTCACACATACTGAGTACAATTGAAAAAAAATAGGAAGAGCAAAAGTTAGCGAAAAAAAGGAAGAAATAAAAAAAAGTATGTTGAAAGACTCGATGAAGCCATGTACATAAAATTGAAACTCTATTAATACTAATAGTCTGATAGTATGACCACACAAAGATACTCATAACTTTCACTTTGAATGCACTACAGGTAAATCTTTTCTTACCCTACAGATTTTCCTAAATCCTAAAAATCCTTTAACGGGGTTCACTAAAAAAAATTTTTTAATTAACCTTCAAAATTCTCTCAAACACTAACTCTTAAAAGATACTTTTTAGAAACTCATACATGGTCCATGAAGAAATACAACAAGAGGCAAAAGGGTGAAGGAAGAGAGAGAGGAGAGGAGAACTATCAGACAACTTGTTTTCCCCTCACCTGCATTCTTTGTCAATCTTAAGGCATTCTTCAAGCATACTTATACTTAAACGATCCTTCAGACTTTCCTCAGTGACACTAAAACTTCCTACAAAAGAAGATTCCTTTAGTG
Organism: Erythrophleum fordii; assembly: GCA_032878935.1. Classification (NCBI taxonomy): domain Eukaryota; kingdom Viridiplantae; phylum Streptophyta; class Magnoliopsida; order Fabales; family Fabaceae; genus Erythrophleum; species Erythrophleum fordii. The sequence goes on along the minus strand of JAVQMF010000055.1, from coordinate 37,862,996 downwards.
ATCATAAACAATAATGGAGAATGCATGAACATGTGTGTGCAGGATAGAGAGAAAATTATTATGTCAATTGCCTAATTAATAGTGTTTCCATCAAGTGTTAAGATGTCTATCTGAAAGAATAAGTGATGGAAAAGTAAGAGTGTTGAAGCAGAAGCTTCATGTCAAGGATTATATAACCCCCAACTCAAAAGTCTATTAAAAAGAGCGTAGGAAAAACAAATCAAGACACAGTTCTCAACTCACTGGATTTAGCAAATTCATTCAACGGCAGGGTCAGAATGGAGAAGAAAGCAATTATAGACCAAAAATTTCTTACAGGATGCTTCCTGAAGATTTTCAGATTATTGAGAGTCTGAATTCATACTTCTTATTGCAGAAAGGGATTAACTATGTATAAGGAGTGTTAGCTACAAGAATCAGCCAATCCCTCCATGAAACTAGAGAGCAGAAGACAAGGAAATAAATGCCTAATAAAAACTAATAAAACAGGGAATAAAAAGGAAGAAATCAGTGTTGACATCTGCTCCATAAAGATGATTAAAAACACAATATGCCGGGATTAATGGGCAATAAACAAAGGATTCCAACACTTCCAAGACAATTTAGGCACTCAAACACATACCTGATTAATTGACAGATTACCTGAATTAGTCTTCACCTCAATGAATCCCTCCTTCCTTATTCTTTCCATAAAATCCTTGCCAAGACGTTCTTCAAGGCCTGCCATCAGATCATATCGAGCAGAGAGGCTAAAAACTGTTTTAATGTCATGATACTTTGAAGCATAAAGAAGTACCACATTAGCTCCTGCATCAGAATAAGCAACAATTAGTAATAGTTCAAATACGCCTACAAAGTTGCTAAATAAATAGACAGAGAAAAGAAATTTGAGAATGTTAGTTGGTCAGAAGCCACATTAACAATACCTAGTTCTCAATGCCACAAAATGTAGGGCCAAAGACAATTAGTTAATAAATACAACACATGAATAACTAGCCCATGTTTTGCTTGCTTTAGCCTGTCCTGATTTGTAAGAATATGCAGGATGTCCATGTGAGCTTCTGTACGTGTATGACCATGTGTATCATGCATGCTGGTGTGTGAACCTTTCTTCTTCTTTTTCTTCTTAAGCCCAGAAGGGGCCAGAGAAAATATATGCAGTCTAATATTCCATTTCAGTATGCCAGTATCTCACTTTCTTCTTTTTGATATGTCTAAATTTCACCAGAAACAAATCTTTGACTTCTCTTTTACATGCTTGACTTATCTGCTTCTTATTTAATAATGCAACCTGACAAAAATTTACATGGTTGAAAGTTTTTATTGAGTTTTGCAAAGAGCCACAAATATGTCATTAAGTCTTAACACAATATTAAGCAACTATTATATATATATATATATATCTTCTAGTGAATAAAGCACATGTAGTTCATGTTTTCATGTTGGGGCTTGAGGGAATCTTAAACATCAGGAAGATCTGTTAGACCTTCTTTGTTAGATTTTGCAAGAAACTATATAAGTGGATTTGACATCGCCTCTAGATATAACCTTAAGGCAAGAGTTATGTCAGGAATTACATACTTTTCATTACATTCCTCTGTCAAGAATTCTACCTTACAGCCAAATCAATGTTCACCAGAAATTACAGTGAAAATAAAAAATTCTCATTATCAGTTATGTTTAGAACATAAATGATGATAAAATCAATAATCTAAATCCTATCCTAAAAATGTTTCTTTTCACTGATTGTTATTTGTAGAAATACATAAGCATATAAGGAGAGCAATATATGCAAACCTTTACTGTGCCCAATAATTACATTAACTCTGCGGTTAGCTCCACGGAAGTGTTGGATCACTGCACGTAAATCATCAACCTCCCTCCAATAGTTACCAAATTCAAATGAGCCTTCACTTTCCCTAGAAAGAAACAACTAAATCAAAATGAAATAGTATGAAAGAAGACTAACAGTCAGGATCAGATACATAAAACATGGTATGAATGGACTTTACAATCATATAGTACAAGCCAGAGAAGGAACATAGACAAATGTTTGACTATGGTAAGATATTACAGGCCATACTAATTTCATATATGTTTTTTTTTTTAGGGTCACAATTTTAAATGTATTTTTCAAGGTTTGCAGCATGATTTATCCTTGATTCTTTAATTTCCTATATCTAACAAAATATTAATAATTCCCAATTTCTAGACATCATCTTTTCTCAAGCTAATGTTATCTTGGATCCTCTTTCACTAAAGTTAGGAGTTAGGATCTTATAATTTTTTTTTTATGGGTGTCAAGAAAGTTTGCATGGTTGTTTTGTACTAGTATCACGTGGACTAAAGTTTTCTGCTCAGATGGTTCTATCATATTGTCATCCATCCTGCAGACAATTTGATGCATAATTGGATAGTAATTAATAACACCACGTTTAGTGCATGTTGCTGCATTTATCAATATTTGAGAATATAAAATATTCAAACATTTGCATCTTTGAAAGTGAGATAGTACTCTAGCAAATATTATCAGCTCACTCCAGCAACTCAATTAAACACCTAACCTATGTAACTTCTAAAGCCTCAGCATTGTAGTAGAATTGCTAAAGCATTCTACAATATATCCTTCCACAAGAAAAACTAAGTTAATAAAGGGTTTAACTTATCAGTTTTAGTACAGTTCCACACTCTAATTACACCAATATCTATAGCAACAAGTAAAGCCATGTGTTAATATGTAAGTAAAAATTTACATGCATAATCTTCAAAATTCACGGTTTCACTCTGTAACACTAGAAACTTACCCATTTCCAGTAAAGTCAAAGCGGAAAGAACTTATCTCAGCTTTTTCTAGTGCAGAAGCAAGGTTCATCATGATATTGTCTTCCTGGAGATGGCAAAAGTTAATTAGTCAATTAGTATAATTAAATCAGGGTATGTATGTGTATGGTATCAGGTGTCACATTTAATTTTAATGGTAACACATCTTCACAACAATAAGAAACAGGGGCTTTGTGTATCAATAAAGGTTACCTTTGAGGCTCCTAGACCATGGCATAAGATAACAACTTCCAAGGTTCCAGATTCATGTAGGATGCCAACTAGTTTATTGCCCTGCTTGTTGGGTATTATGACTTTTTGCTGCTGAAAAGCTGAAAAAATAATTGAGCAATCATAAATTGATTTCATTGGAATTTGTTTAACATTCGAAATACTGGTTAGATTACCAATGTGGTTCATTATTTCAAACACTGCTACAAGAATTGCAAAACATCAGCATCATTTTCCCATGTTGATGATCCATTTTTAGGTATTCTATTTTCCAAATGCTACTATTGATATTTACCATTTGCTTTATTTTCATCAAAAATAAAATACACTGAAATTATTAAAATGATGGAACAACCAGCTTTCATAAGTACACAAGTGACATTATTAAGACAAAAAAAAAAGAGAGAAGGACTGATCTCTAAAGACAACATGCTCCTTGGGGATCTCCCAGCACCCTTTTTTTTTCACATTTTGGCTATGGAAAACAGAGATCCTTATTATTTCAGTGGGTTTTCAACTAAAACCCAATATTATCTAAGGAAATGTCCATAGCAACAAGGAGGGCAGGAGACAGTTATAATGAGGTCGATTTGTTGTGTGGTACAGTTAAGGTCAAGGCCTCTAGACTTTGACCACAAATTTAACTTGGTTTAGATCATATTGAGAAAGTTTAAGAGACGTTTTGCAGTGAGTACAGAAGTGATAAGGATATTACAAGCAATCATGCAAACATGAACATCTAAAAAATTTTAAAATATTATATTTAAATATTGAATTTGAGCAAGAAATGACAACTATTTATTACGAGGGGTAGCTTGGAAAGAAAGCAGGAATTAGATGAAGTTCAGCTACCGATCAATTTGTTCTGAAGTAGTTAGGTGAGCTTAACAGTTACCTTGTTTACTAGTTAATAATATAAAGTGACAGCTTGAAAGCTATCTGATAACTTCGAGCATAAATTTTCACAGATTCACAGATTTTTAAAGTCCTCATCAATCAACAGTGTCTAACTAGATAATGCTAACACAGCCAGATCAATCTCGACAAATAAATTAACGGATTAACCGTTTGATCCAGGTAACCTGGAAGCGAAAGCACAATTTGTATCCTTTTGTTCAAAATCAATACCAGATTCTGTATACAGAGCCCAGCAACAACTAACAAGCACTCAGGAGACTAAATAATCTATTTCTCGGGATCATTTTCCCTTAAATGCCATCTGCTAATTAAAAAGAATAAAGTAGAAGCCCTTTCGAGTACTTCGGCTAAAGCCCTTGCCTTTATTTGATTATGGGTAGTAATCAATCTCTGGCATATCAGACGCAAAACACACACTTACCTGGGTTTTGTGCAGCTTGGGCCATCCTTAACTGTAGGGTTTGTCTGGGTTTCTGATTGCCTGAGAAGAAAATGCGAACCGGCTTGTAAGAAAGATTAAGAAATTTGGGCAATGAAGGCTTTCTTAAAACTGATGAATTTGATGGCACCGAATATAAATTTTGCAAAATGATTTCCATTTGGACCATTACAATTTACAAACTAGAGTTAACTTCCGAAACACTCACAACCTTTGCTGCTATCTGCTTCCCAAGCTGCAGCTATGGTCCAAAAGTATGCCGTCTTCCAATTTCCGACCAATGAAGATCAATAATGAAGCACTGCTACTTAATAGCAATTTTATTATTAATGAAATCATAATCTCATATAACGAAAAATATATTTTAAAAAATTTTAATATATATCAAAGTATTAATATATATATATATATATAACATTAAAAAAATAAAAATTTTATCTATAATCTAATTAAATTTTAAAAAAATATAACATAATTTACTCTAAAATTTAAGAACTAGCTCAATTAGAATTTAGACTTAAATTATATAATTTTGCCAAAAAATATTAAATTATTTGATTATATATATAAAAATATTTAAAAAAATCAAAGTAATATATGAGACACGTACCCTCGATTCCTTAAAAATTTTGTTCTCGTGTTCATATTCAACCCATCAATTAAAAAATAAGCTATGCAACGTAATATCTGAATGCAACATATTAATATTACTTCAAGTAATCATACTAAAATAAAGTACTTATACAAATTATCTTAACATAATCTTTCACCGAAAAAATTAAAAATAAAATAAAATAATTGTTCATTTTGTCCATATAATCTGTCCAAGTCTTTAACTTAGTTCTTATAATTTGTTTCTTTTTTCAAATTAGTTCTTACACTTTTTTATTATTTTTAATTTGATCTTTAACATTAAAATCCATCATGACAAAGCTACTTTTAAAATTGATTTGGGTAATAAATTATTGGTATATCACCAAGTAATGCTTATATAATTTTAAATATTATACATTTTGCCCCTGTAATTTGTTCAAGTTTTTAATTTAATCCTTATAATATAACTAAAATTCGAATCATGACCTTCTGTAATGAATATTTGAAAATGTGATGCACATGGTATTTCTTATCACCATAATTGAATTGTGGAAGTAAAATTATGTAAAAACTATTCAAGAAAAGTTTATTGAATTAAAATTGTAATTAAACCCACGGGCCTTTCTAGTCAAACGAAACCATAAGTTTAATGAATGTAAAAATTATAGCGCATTGTCAAAAGGGCGTCATGTGCATCGAATAAGAAATTGTAGTTAAGCTCTCTGGTGTTATCTCAGTGCAAATTTAGTTGATATGTTTTAAAGAAACAATTACACAAAGCTATCTGAATTCCAAATCCACTCTAGATTCCATGAATTTTCTTTACTTTATAGAAACGTAATTAACCAATATCTTATATCGAGTTGTACATTTAGCATGGCCCCAAAAGAAAATCTAGTTGTAAGCTGATGTTAGAGACATGCCTCTTCATCCTTTTGTTTTTTCTTTTTTTTTCTTGGGCTCTTCTTACTTTTCATTTTATTTTCTTAACTTGTGTCACTTTGGCAATCCTCTATGTTTTTTGTAGTTACTTCTAATTGCATCAAATACTATATGTAGTTAAATATATATTAAATGTTTGATAATTTGTTACCAAAAAAAAAATACTTCTCACACTCCATTACACTTTGTGCCTTTCTCTCTCTCTCTCTCTCTCTCTCTGCTCTAAGTAAAACTCGTGAAAGGCACATGCTCTCTCCCGTCGGGGAGATAACTTTGTGCAAAATGGCCTTTACTTCCTCTCTCTTTTTCTCTCACCACAGGTTCTCTCTTGCACATGAGAGAATCCTTAAGCCATGGAAGAGCATTAAGGACCAAACCAAAATTCCAATAGGTTTTTTGCCCATGGATTTAGTTCATGCCTGCTTACCCAATTCAATCGACCTAAAAATCTGAACAAACATTCTGATTCCCAAACACCAAAATTGAATCAGAAAACACGAGGAGGAGAGGAGAGATGATATATAATTTTGCATAGAGGAAAAATCCCAAAAGGAAATAGAAAATAAGGAGCCAAGGAAGAGCATCGAAGACCAGACATTAATATTGTAAAATTATCGAAATTTTCTCTATTGCACAGAAATTACTCCAACCATAAGAGGAAAAGGGTGCTTCCACCTCCGCTAATTATTCTCGTTAAAATGCACATTGTTTCTGCTTAAAGGGAAACCTCAATTTTGAATTATCCCAAACCTTAGACTTGCCATTGTGGAACTTTCATATTCCTCTGCTGCACAAGGATTACTCCAACCATAAGAGAAGCAGTAGGCCTGTTGAAATTAGACCATTTCAAATGCTTCTTTGGTTGCCAAAGAAGAAGGGGGGAGGAGCAGGGATGAAAACACTGGGCAGGGCTAAGCTGAGGTTCAACCTGAGTTTACATGTTTTTTTTTTTTTAATTTTAGTTAAAATTGTAAAATAAGTTCAGGAAACAAATTCATGTAAGTTTCGGAAAAATTATATATTTTTTTAAAAAAATTAAAATTTTTATAAAAATATATTTTTAAATTAATACCATCAAATTAGATCAATTTGGCAATAAAGCCAGCTTGACCATGAAATATTTTTTCATTCAACTTGATGTGGTTGGACTAAACTAAGCTAAACGAGTTGGTCAGGTCATGTGTATTTTCAAAGAGAGGTGAAACTTATAATTTCAAATTTGGATAATTTTACAATACTAATATCCACTAAAATTTTGGCTTGGTATGCTAGAATAGTTTTTTTTTGGCAATACTAAAAATCGAAAGATTTTATACCAATTTATTTAAATAGCATAAACTAGTTGAAAAATAAATAATAAATGAAGGAAAATTAAAGAATCTAATAGCTATAAAATTATGAATAGAAATTGCATTGGAAGAATATATTTTTATGATAAGAATCAAAGAATTATGTGATATCTGCGCATTTGGTATTAGCGAAAAGATTATGCATGTTTTAGTGAGAAATTAATAAAAAGATAAGAATATATATATATATATATATATATGAAAGTTAGTTAAGTTAGGAAAGTAGGTTTAAACTCTTTAAATTTACAATAATCACAACTAGTTTTAAAAATGTCGTTGAGTGTGCCTCAAAAAGAGCTGTAACTTTCTAAACGCGTCACAAAAATTTCAATAGAAAGAAATTTTTTTAATAATAAAATTTCTTTTTCCACGAAAAGGAAAATTATGCATGACATGACTAGCTAGTAGGTTGTATAGATATGGGGTCTAGTTTGGGAAGTCCAAACCTACATGTAAGGTGGGCTGGACTAACACAAGACCATTCCACATAGTATATGGGCTTTTTAGCCTGTCTCACTTTGGCTAGGCTAGTAGGATTGGGTCAATAATTATTTTTATTTATAAAAAAAGTATAAAGTAAATTATACAATTTTTTTTAAATATTATTAAAATTATTTGAACCTCTATTTTACTTTCAAAATATATAAAAACCTCCCCTAAACAAAAAATTGTATTACCTTTTAATCTAATTGTAAATCTTATTAGCTATAACACCTATTAACTTAAATATAATTTTTTAGTTAAATATAATAAAAACAAAATCTACTTTTTTATTTTTACTTTTGAATATTTAGATATAATGTACATTTACATATTTAGGTTAATAAAATGCATTTTAATCAAAAATTTTAAAATTAAACTAAATATATATTTTGAAAAAAAAATCTATGTATTTTTAATAAAATTCAAGAGAGATCTATATAATTTATTCAAAATTATATAATAGATTATAAATGTTGTTTGGTTGGATTTGTTTTATACTTGAGTACTTTGCAAGAGGTTGTTCAGCTTGGTTTTCAAGTGAATGTATCTATTTAGTCTCTAAAAGTACTTATAGAGAGACTTTTGACTTCTTTAATAAGTTGTTACTTGGTACTTAGTGGTTTGGTATTCAATGAGTTCGAATGATTTTAAGTCTTAAAGATTTTATAGTGAATTTAGATACTCCTCAAACAAAGATTGTTAGAACTCAATTGGGAAGATTCGAGCAAGGCCAAGTGCCCTTCAAAATCCGATCAAATATTAACGAGCAAGTTACGAGGCCTTCTTTTTCAGAGGAGTGACATGCAAGATGTTAGATTATAGAATAAAGATACCTTCGCCATTATTCTGTTATTCAACACACTGAAGCAAGATTCTAAAATTTAATAGGCATAATATAAGAGCTCAAGTAAGTCGAAAAGAAAAAAAAAATCAAGGACAGGTTCAGTCAGGGTCCCGTGGAGAGGGAGTTTGCCATCAGTAGCACATTCAATATCACACCACTCTATCAATAGGAGAGATGGTAAACACAGATGAAAAAGTTCATATGCTAGAAAGGACAGATACCTAGCAGTTAGTAGTAGTATTAGGAGCCTTGTCCTGGTGAAAGGCTTCCTTAATAAAGTTCCCAACAACTAAGGCCAACTCATCTTGATGCTCTGTGTATGAATGATCAGCTCCTTCTATGATATGTAACTTGTGGTTGGGTATAATCTTGGCAAACTCAAATGCATCTTCAACACGGATAGTTTCATCAGCAGAACCATGAACTGTAAACACCCTGTAATATATCAAGTGATATGACATTATTTAGAACATATATGAATCATGGAAATTTCATAAATTTTTGAGGAATTGTTTTCATTTATTACCACCTTCATCCTACCTTCCATTCAACTTCAAATGACCACAGGCTAGAAAGGTTTCCTCCTCTAAATTAGGGAATATTTAAGATATTTGTACTCTAAAATATCAACAGTAATTATGTATTGATGCAATATTTCTCTCCCATGTTGAAATTTTTAAAAATGTTTAGATTATATTTTCAGCATCGTAATTAGGTAGGAATTAAAAAAAAATGCTTATTGAGGGAAAAGAAAAAACAAAACATATATAATATTATTTATCCATCTAAATCTGACTTCAATTTCTATTTTTCATTCTATTTTAGTAGAAATTTCAAATGGTTGCAATTATTGGCTATGAAAGAAAATTAAGAAACCATTGGCTATTTATATGTTTATTTTAAAAAAATAACAAAGCAAAACAAATAAAGGAAACGCTTCCATTGCTTCTGGTCTATGCATTTTAGCACAAATGCTGTCAATGAAAACGCTGCAGCTTTTAACACACACATGACCAACGAAAAAAATGCAAGAGGCAAAATGCTGATACAAGGAAAAGGAAACCCAATAGGATTTGCTTTTCCGCTCACCTGCATCCCTTGTCAATCTGCAGGCATGCTTCATGCATATTTGTATTTAAGCGATCCATCAAACTTTCCTCAGTCACACGGTAAAGAAAACTTCCTACAAAAGTAGATGTTCTCCAGTTGTCATAGAATAATGAAACCAATGTGTGCAAGCACGTGTGATTGTGTAGGAGGGAGAGAAACAAACAGACAGATATTATCACGTCATATGCCTGATTAACAGTGATCGCCATCATGCCTTATGATGTCTATCTAAACTCCTGTCAATTTTTATGAACTGTACATACACGATCCTTATTAGTTGGAAGTTTCATTTTCCCCCCTTTTCCCCTTTTATTTTTTCATTTTTTTCTGTTATTTAACATTCGGAAGAATAAACACTGGCCATCATAAGGAGTAAAGGAAACCAAAAGAAGGCAAGGTTCTGGGCTTGCTGATTTTAGCAAGTGCAACTGAACATTTAGGTTCAATGTAGAACAAGAAGTAATCAAGGAACCTAAATTTGTTGAGCCATCTCTCACAAAATTCTCCTTCACTAAGGAGACATTAAAACCCATGCAAGACAGATGAGGGATTACCTGACTTCTGCACATCAATGAATCCGTCCTTCTTGATTCTTTCCATAAAATTTTTTCCTAGGCGTTCTTCAATACCTGACTTCAGGTCGTAGCGACCAGAGAGGTTGACAACTGTTTTAATGTCATGATATTTTGAAGCATACAGAAGCACCACACCACCTCCTGTGTCAAGGCACAAAAACAATTAGTAAGAGTTTCTCTTTGCCAAATAGCAAATTGAAAAAGATGAACCCAAATAACCACCCACATGGTGTAGGGCTTATCACCAGCCTTACCTATTCCTATGAAAGACCAAGATTAAGAAATATAACAGAGATTTATATCATACCAATGCCTGTAAAATACTAGTTCTCAATGCTATGTTCAAAGGGAAGATCATCACCAATTTTTGCAAAGGGATGCAATCATGTCTTCATGTTTTTCATTCCTTTCTATGGATATAGTTGAAGGCTAGACTTTAACAGCATAAAAAGTGATGCAATTCCAATTAGATCACCATTACAATTATACAAATTTTATTATTGACATAGTTCACAGTATAACAAAGTGAAGTCTCCATTTTTATTTTGGCGTTTTTGCCAAGTATCTTAGTACTTCAAGCAAAAGTTTTTATTTGGTATATTGACTTAAATGATGCCAGAAGATTCAGCCAGTTTATAATTATTATTAGATGAAAGCAAACGCCAGTTTTATGTCAGAAATTACACCATTCTCATCTGATCTTATCAGATTACTGTTTAATTATTTCTACACTACAGCCAAATAATGTTGGCCAGAAATTACTTTCAAAAGAAAGTTCCAATTATATCATCAATTACACTGTAGCATAATTGATACAGATCATCACCTAAATGCTATCTAAATATTACTTAGAGCCTTCTGCACTTTTTCTTACTGGTAAAATTACATAAGAATAAATGGACAACAAATCCAACACACCTTTACTGTGCCCAACAATTGCTCTAACAACTCGCTTTTCTTCACAGAAGTGTTGAGCTACAGCATGTAAATCTTCAACTTCCCTCCAATAGTTTCCATACTGAAATGAACCTTCACTTTCTCTAGAAGGAATATCCCACAGGTAGAAAAAAAAAAAAACATAACAAAGAGTAAAGCAAAAATAATCATCAAGATCCAATAGCAGAAATTTTAGAGCATAAGACACAGCATAAATGGAGGAACTAAAGCCAATTTACAGTCCCATAGATGCAGGTAACAAAAGGACCACGAGAATATATGAACAAGTATTAAATTATAATTTGGATGTTGCAGGCCAATGATTATATCACATTTCACATTTGCAACTAGCTTGTGATATTATAGATCTAAATTGGAGGCCAGTAGCATGCATTCCCCCATATATTTGTGTTAGTTATACCCAATGGAATGTTGGTATCTCCAGTTGGGTGGACATCAGACATTGCCAGTTATTGAGCCATTGACATCTTCGGACCCTATTATTACTGCTAGGACCTTCATTATATTAGCAACAGTGACGTTTTAGTGGCTTTTTTTGTCCTTAAAAATTATTACAACCAGAGATCCCCCTTAAGTGTTCCTAACTCCTCTATTATGGGAGTAAACTATCACTATGTTTACCAAATTTTACACATTCTTTTTTCCAATTGGAACTTAAATTTAACATTTTAAAACTACTGGTGTTTTCCTCTAATAACTTTCAATTAGAACTTCCACATTAAAAAATTTAATATATTCAAGGCATCTGCTTCTTTCTACTCATAATCATTATCTTTGCAGTTATAATTATACTTCAGCAGCCGTACGAGATGAAATTTTCATATACAATTCTCAGAGAGGGAGTTCCGCCAAATATCTCAGTGTCAAGTTCTAAACCCATACATTTTAGAAATACTTTCCAGAGCTAAATATCCTTGTAGAAGGAAAACTTAGATAAGAGAAAGAGAAATCATTTTTCTCCCTTTCAGATTATCAATGACAGTATCATTTTTAGTTTAACTTTACACACTGTTACAGTGGAAAGTAAAGCTACAATCCACTTGCACACTTTAAAGGTGAAGATGTTGATACATAATATATTCAAAATTTATGGTTTTAATATGTAATACCATAAACTTACCCATTTCCAGCAAAGTCAAAGCGGAAAGAACTGATTCCTGCATTTTCCAATGCAGCAGCAAGGTTTATTATGACATTAGTTTCCTGGATATAAGAAAACTATAACAAATGAGATTGATTCACGGCATTTATGTATATGGTATCAGATGTTACATTCATTTTCATGGCAAAACATTTACATAGGAATAACAGAAAAGGGCTTCATATATCAGGCAAACTAACTTTTGTCGATCGAAATCCATGGCACAAGATTACAATGTCTGTAGTTCCAGATTCATGTAATATGCCCACTAGCTTTTCACCATGCTTGTTTGTGATAACGACCTTCTGCCGGTGAACAGCTGAAAAAGTAATTAACAGATCAATATCAATTTCCATGATATTTGTTGAAACATCTACAACCATTTGTTTTTCATATTTGGTGGACGAGGAATTAAAGGATGTTCTGAAATCTGAAGGAATTACAGAATTTTAGGAAGAACCCTTGAAGCAGTATAGGAAGAAATCACAATGTCATATGCTATCATTTACGCGTAAACAGTAGCGTAAAAGTTGTATTATAAGCTTAAAATAAACTCTTTAAGCAAAAATTGGCATCTATCTATAAACAGGATGGCTAGGAAAACAAACAGAAACTGGATGAGTTTGAGATACTTGTTGATTTAGTCTTGAAGCAGGTACAATGCAGAGGAACAAAATATGCATCTGCCTGGTAGGAACAGACAAGGATTGGGTCGACCAAACTCCACCCAATAACAATCTAATTCTATTTTCTGGGTCGTCACTGTCGGTTCTGTCTCGGTACGTTTTTGCCACTTAATTTTTTGCGTGAACAACATTATTTACTTACCGGAAAAAGAAAATACGAGGAAACCTTTTCAGAATCTATAGCTGATGATTATGCGACCATTTGATTATGGGGTCATCAATCTCGTAGGTTGCGTTTGACATACTCACATGGGTTTTGTGCAGCCAGGGACATCTTCAATTTGAAGGTTTTTCTGGGTTTCTGATGAGGTGGGATGGAAATGCGAGCCTGCTGAGAAGAATTAAGTGAAGAAGGAGATTTAGTAAGGGATGAATTTGGGAGAAGTGAGTGAAATTTGAGCAAGAGGGTATCCATTGGGAGAGGGCAGGAATCATAAGAGTTTACCTACAGGCTCCACCAGTTACTGTTGCCTTGTGATCTTGATCTTGTCCTCTACAAATTGTTGTCTTCTGGATTTGGATATCCGACCACTGAGAAGTGATGATCTAAATTTTATATACTTTTCATATTCTGCCTACCGCTAACGAGATGCTAACACGAGCATCGCGCGGCTAATATTTTAAACATATTAAAATTAAAATAAAATTTTTATCTTATATTATTTTTTTATTATAAATAAAGTACAAATCCTTCCTAATTAGATAGTAAAGAAATGGGAAGCAAAAAGATCGAAATCTATATGGCTCGTTTGATAAGTTCACGGAAAGGGGAAAATAAAGATAAAAATTTGTCTAATATCTATTATATTATTGTAATTGTTATTTAATTATTGTTTTAATATTATTTTTATTTTTCTAAATAGAAACACAAATAATGTTTTTTATTTTCAAATTCATCTTTTTACTTTTCACCATGTTTGCTTTGAATCAATCTCTCATCAATACAGTCATCCATTCCCATCTTTGGACAATATGATGCCGCACCATTTGACACTGGAGTATCCGATTTGGTTTTGATGGAATTTGAATTTGAGTTGATAATAAGTTAAAATCGAACTCACAATAAGAAACGTAAAAGTTGTTGTCAAAATATTGGTATAATCACTGGTTTATTAAAAAATGTAAAATATTTTTATTTTTTTTGGCACCAACGAAGTTTCTTTTTAAAGGTAGAAATATGATTTTGACGTCGGAAGATTGTTTCATGGCCACTATTTAAAAACCTATAATCAGTAATAAAAGAAGCTAGAGAGTTATTTTAGATTTTATCCTCACAAAATTGAATGTTCTTTTTTCCTCCATATTTTTAAACTCTTGAGTAGTGAGACCCCTTACAACCATATATCTCTAAGGTAATGGATTTATTCATGCATCCTTTGGGATAGTCAATTGTTTAACCCTATTTCTATTTTCACTATTAGGAATTTGCAATCTAAAACATTATTTTCTTTCGATTGATTTGAGAGGTTTTCGTGTGAGATTTTAGACACATAATAAGTGTTTTTTGCTTCTCAAAATCTTAGTTTTCTTCCTATTTTGGAATTGCACCAACTCAACTTTTCTACGATAAGATCCATTTGTGTTGGAACTAGTGATGTTTTAGATTTTATTTTGACAAAGATCCTTTTTTTCTGGCACCACAATTATTTTAGAATTTTAACCCAAGTGATACAATATCAGTAGGCATGTCTATTGGAGCACTACAAATTCGAGAATCCTTCATCCATCAAGACCAAATCATTCAAAAGCCTATGATTCAAGTCCAAATGGCTCATGAAAGGATGGCCCATGTTCAAGAGGCCCAAATTGTGATTGTATATATCCAAAAATTTCAAAGAACTCACGATAATATCTATGTTGGACGTCGACCCAAGTTTAGAGTCCAAGATCTATATTTGATTAATTCAAAATATGTTGAATTGGACTTTGGACATGATATTTCCTTAAAGATGCAAAAGTGGAAGTCCAAGTGGAAGCCCAATGTTCTAAGAAGGGCCATGGAGCAACTAAAGACAATATCCAACACGTTGAAGGCCCAATAAACTATACACATACAAGAGGAGTGCTGAGGCCCAATTGGAGTAATGTGACAACTATTTAAAAGAGTTAATTAGTTTTGACTAGGATTCTTTTTGAATTTCGTTTTTTATTATTTTATTATTTTTTTAACTTGGTCAAAGAGCTTATCTTGGAGATCAAGTTAAGATTAGTATCCTAATCTAATTAGGATATATATTAGTATTATTTAAAATATTTTTAATTAGATTTTAGAGTTTTACTTTAATTAGGACTCTAGAAATTTTTGCCTATAAAAGGCTTCCTATTGTACTCTATTTAAAAACACATGAATGAAATTGAGTATTATTCAATTATTTGTGAGGCTTTTGCTTCTTTGTGTTCTCTGAGAGTTCACGTGACTTATCAAAGGATTGGTCTTCCTTTGTGGCGTCTTGAGGCTAGGGTTCTAAGAGACAAGTTCTCTTAGGATCTTTCCTTTGACCAACATTCTTGTTTTCTAGTCGGTCTCGGGCAAAGTGTCATCTTGTTGAAGGTTCCTAGGACAAGGTTCCTAGAGGGTCTCTCATCATTTGGTATCAGAGCTTTGGTCGCTAGTACAAGGTATATTTTTGTATTTTCCCTTTCATTGTTTTTCATACTTTCTCTCTTTCCATTAATCCTTTTCATCTTCATCTTTTTCTTCTATCTTCTTCTGTCTTCCATTGTTGTGTTCCTCCATCCTCAAAAAAAAAAAAAAAAAAAGAAGAGAGTGTGATACTCCAAAAAGAAAAAGAGAAGAGAGTGTGATACTCCCAAAAAAAAAATTCAAAAAAAAATTCGAAAAAAAAAAGGGAGTGAAAAAAAAAATTCAGATTGCAGAATTCAAAATTGCAAGTTGTGCCAATTCAAAATTAAAAGCAAGATTGGAGTCAATTTCCTAATTGGAATTAATTTCCTAATTGGAGTCAATTTCCTAGTTGGAGTTAGTTTCCTAATTAAAGTCAATTTCCTAATTGGAATTAATTTCCTAATTGGAGTCAATTTCCTAGTTGGAGTTAGTTTCCTAATTGGAGTTAATTTCCTAATTGGAGTCAATTTACTAGTTGGAGTTAGTTTCCTAATTAGAGTCAATTTCTTAATTGGAGTAAGTTTCCTAATTGGAGTCAATTTCCTAATTAGAGTTTGTTTCCTAATTTAATTGCATTAAGTGGCTACCAAGTTTTCTACTTATCTATTTGCATTCAAGAAAGGATATTGTTTCCTAATTGTTCGAAACATAAATTGCAAGTAGTTTTCTATTCTTAAGGTTTCTTATTTTCAGATTTTTTTTCTTTTCATCTCTTTCCTTCCAGACCTTCCCTTACTCCTTCTTTTTCCTTTTTTGTTACACACATATTTTTCTCCTTTGTTTGATTCTTTGGGAATTTATATTTTAAGATTCTAGTTTTTGGATTGCCACTAGTTTGATCTTTTCATTTGATTTGCTTGTGACTTGCTTAGAACACTTGTAAGAAGCAAATTATTGAGTGGTAAAAGGCAAGAGGGTTAACATTAAAGAAAAAGCCAAAAAGAGAGTTAAACACGAGTGAACTTATCATCTTTTGAGTGTAAACACGTGAGAAGAGTGCGTGAGGTCCTATTCCTTCTATTTTTCTTTGACTAACTTTTCAGGTGATAAGATGTCCAATGAGTACAAATTCCTTGAAGAGGCTAACAAAGAGCGATTCAAGCAATCTTGTGCAAGGTTGGATGCATTCCAATTCAATACCAACTCTACAGGACAAGATAAGGAAAAGGCATCCCCTGATTTCTATACTAGATGCCTTATCAAAGAGAAAGTCTGCAGCATGGCTATTGATAATAGTAGCTATGTAAATGTTGCTAGTACCTTACTTGTTGAGAAATTAAACTTGCCTACTATAAAGCATCCTAGGCCATATACCTTGTTGAAGGGTAGTGCTGAATTTAAGGTTAATAAGCAAGTTTTGATTTCTTTCTCTATTGGAAAATATCATGATAAAGTGTTATGTGATATCGCTCCTATGTCTGATGGACATATTATGCTTGGTAAACCATGGAAACATGTGAGAAAAGCTAAATATGTTAAGCATAAGTACAAATATTGCTATTGCTATTCATTTGTATTCAATGAAAAAAATTATGTATTAGTACCTCTTGATCCTATGGATGCTTATGAGGATCAAATGAGAATAGTACAAGCATACAAAGCAAAAGAAAAAGAGAGAGAACATGAGTTAGAGAGAGAAAAAGATGAGATTGAAAAAGAAAAGAGTGTGAGTGAAAAGAAAAAGCAAGAGAGTTGTGAGAAAAGTGAGAAAAACATGAGTATGAACTTGTTTGATGAAAAAAGAGAGGTTGAGAGTGTGTGTAAGGATATTTGTTTATCTACTAACAATCTTAACCCATCTTTGTCTATTGTTGATTCTAGCTCCTTGCAGGTATGTGAAAATTTGTTTTCAAAGAAGCCACCCAATGGACCCTCATCTTCAACTAGCATTGAAAAGAGTTGTAATTGCCTAAATTTGTTTCCTAAGAATTCACCTAATGGCGAAGATTCGAGGACGAATCTTTTCAAAGAGGGAGGGAATGATACAATATCAGTAGGCATGTCTATTGGAGCACTACAAATTCGAGAATCATTCATCCATCAAGACCAAATCATTCAAAAGCCTATGATTCAGGTCCAAATGGCTCATGAAAGGATGGCCCATGTTCAAGAGGCCCAAATTATGATTGTATATATCCAAAAATTTCAAAGAACTCACGATAATATCTATGTTGGACGTCGACCCAAGTTTAGAGTCCAAGATCTATATTTGATTAATTCAAAATATGCTGAATTGGACTTTGGACATGATATTTCCTTAAAGATGCAAAAGTAGAAGTCCAAGTGGAAGCCCAATGTTCTAAGAAGGGCCATGGAGCAACTAAAGACAATATCCAACACGTTGAAGGCCCAATAAACTATACACATACAAGAGGAGTGCTGAGGCCCAATTGGAGTAATGTGACAACTATTTAAAAGAGTTAATTAGTTTTGACTAGGATTCTTTTTGAATTTCGTTTTTTATTATTTTATTATTTTTTTAACTTGGTCAAAGAGCTTATCTTGGAGATCAAGTTAAGATTAGTATCCTAATCTAATTAGGATATATATTAGTATTATTTAAAATATTTCTAATTAGATTTTAGAGTTTTACTTTAATTAGGACTCTAGAAATTTTTGCCTATAAAAGGCTTCCTATTGTACTCTATTTAAAAACACATGAATGAAATTGAGTATTATTCAATTATTTGTGAGGCTTTTGCTTCTTTGTGTTCTCTGAGAGTTCACGTGACTTATCAAAGGATTGGTCTTTCTTTGTGGCGTCTTGAGGCTAGGGTTCTAAGAGACAAGTTCTCTTAGGGTCTTTCCTTTGACCAACATTCTTGTTTTCTAGTCGGTCTCGGGCAAAGTGTCATCTTGTTGAAGGTTCCTAGGACAAGGTTCCTAGAGGGTCTCTCATCACCAAGACTCACCGTTTTGTCTAATAGTCCATGCCTCTTTTTAGTCCTGTGTATTTGTCTCCCCTTTTTCAACTGTGACCTCCAGCGATGTTGCAAATAGGATTAATTGGCACCAAAACTGATAACAATGCAAAGGGATGGGTAAGATACCCTTTCAACTCTAAAAGTTAACTATACATTCCTTAGACTTCTAGTTTTGTGCTAACATAATTTCTTTAATAATGTTTTTACAATATAAACTAAACTCTTAATTAATTTGAATGTGACCAAAACTCTTGCCAAGTTTTTTTAAACTCTGGGTCCTCACTCAGACGTTTTTGCAAATTAATGAGGACAGAGCAGGGTGGGTTCGCCCCAGTTTGGAGAATTGGCTCAGGGAACAAAATTTCAATCCTTCAATCTGAGTCACTTCAACTGCGGAATGGTCAAACTATGGTACTTCAAGACTTCAATGATAAAAAGAATGCTAGCTGTGGTTTTTTTTTAAAAAAAAAAAACTCATGCATATTATTGATTTGAATATGTTTATAGACTAGTGAGTGGGCAGGAGGTCTCAACTCTCAAGCAATTTCAAGCTGTTGCCAAGTGCATATCTGGATCAAGAAAAGATTACTATATATCCAGTTTGGACACAATGAGAAGGGCACACAAGACTAATCACTATTAGAGTCTGAATTTTTTATTATAAATTCTTGTAAAGTTCAAAAAAAGAAAAAAATGAATAAAGAAAGAAGAAGTAAACTCCATTCATACTTTTATTCTTTGTGTCATTTTATTTTTTAAATTTGCAAAAATTTTATCATAGAAAATTTTAGAGAATTCTTACACATAACTAATTATCTTTATGTATAAAAACCTGTGGTTTTTCCTATTCATTTTCACTGTTTCTAATGCATTGTTTATAACATGTACTGTTCATTTATACCGTGTTCTCTTTTTTTTTTTTCCTTCTCAAAAAAAAAAAAAAGAATCTATAATATAACTCTGAAGTTGCACCAGCATGCCTTTCAAAGGATTGAGGATAATGCTCAAAAAACTTGATAAAAGTTATACTCTTTATTATATGATATTGTCAATTCATCAATTAAGCGAGTTCGAGGTTGTTAACTATAGCTTTCTTCTTAATTTTTAGTATTCTAGAGAGTTGCATGGGTGGGTTGCCACTTAGCTTTCCAGCATTGTTGATCGCCAATACAGAAAAAAAAAAAAGAAATTTAATCATTTGTTGTCTCATTAAACAATTAAATAATCACAAACATACGATCCATTGAGTCTTGTGACATGTCACTTTCCTTCTAGTATTTTAAATTGGAGGCTATGTTGCCCTAGTTGAATGAAAAAGAAAAAAGAAAAATGAAGATGTGATACATATATATATATATATATATATATAGACAGAGCTAATCTGATTGGCCCGTTCAATCTTAAATAAAATATAAGTCTAAATTATGAAATGATAATTCATTTTTTAAGTAGAATTTTTAAGGTTGATTGTAGCCTGACTAGGTAAGAGCTGAACATGTTTTTTTTTTTATGTTAGAATTTATGTGAAATTAATGAAAGATTGAAGTATTTTATTTTGACAAATTTAGTATTCTTTTTTTTCTCTGTTAAAATATTTTTTTAAAGAAAGCTTATGATAGAGAAAAAAAAATTATTGAAAGTACAATATTAAAATTATAAAAGACTTAGCAAACAATAGTCCGAAAACAATAAAACGAAAGTTGATATATTAATAATATATGGCAACTATCATCCCTTTACGAAACCAACATTTTTTTAAACATTATCAGAGCTAATTGATCATCACGGACAATTCAAATAGCTAGGACTGGCCTTTATAGACAGCTATTTACATATAAACACTATATCAAAGTTTAATTATATTCCAGTGGTTAAAAACACTGATTATATGTGAAACATAAGTACAAAAGATTTGTGATTCCTAGTTCATGATTGGCACACACATGGCGATAAAAGATAAGTCATGTTGAAGATTTGAGAAAATAAGGTCAACTCTGGTCCCAGAGAGAAGAGTGATATGATTGACGAGGTAGTGAGAAGGGTCCCTAGAAGTGGGAGTCACGTAGGGTTTGTTTTAGAGTTGGTGGACATGGAATAGTTGTCAGGAGGACACTATAATCCTGACATAGTCAGGCCCATGTTCATACATTACGGCTCTAACCCACGAGACAGACAAAGAGAACCATGCTTCAGTTCTGGGCGATGGGATCTTCCACTGAATAACATCGTGTTGAGTAGTGTAAAATCAGTTAGATCATTGCAAAAAAATTAAAAAAAAAAAAGTCATAACCTCTCTGTAAGTTATAATCTGCGTAGCATATCAAGTACGATGTATTATATAGTAAAAAATTCAAAAGTCATATTTTATATTGTTAAAAGCCTCATTTGGTAACTCATGGAAAAAAAATTTATTTTTTATAATATTTATTTTTTTATAATTATTATTTAATAATATTTATTTTTTTAAATAATAACATAAATTTTTTTATTTTTTTCTTTTCATTCACTTTTAATTTATATATTAAACAAGCTTTTAGAGTTTAGACTTTTTTATCAATTTAAGAGCAAAATAAACACAAAATATATAAAAATTATCACTCAAATAGATGTTACATATTCAAATAAGACTTACAATTTAAGTAAGTCTCGTTCACTCTGTATTAATCTGTTTTTAAAATTGATAAAAAATAGAGAAAATCCAAATTTTAAAGTAAGGCCTATATATATATATATATACACACACACACACACATAAACACATGATTAGAAAACATAAATTAGTGGCGGAATTTTTCTTCACTAAATGCACATAATTCCATCGCTAATCAATTAGCTAATCTCACCATAGCTAATTCATTTGCAACAAAATTAAAAATATTATCCTTAAAAAAATCCATTGCTAATTATGAAGATTAATATATCCCAAATTAGAGATGAAATATTTCATAGTTAATCAGTGGAAGCATTCCCTCGTTATCAAAGACAATATTTCATAACAGATTAGTGACAAAACTAGATCAATGATGAATTAGCAATGGAATATTTTGTAGCTAAATCAGTAACGAATTAGCGATAAAAATTTTTGTTGCTAATTTAAAATTTTTTAATTGGTTTTTTTAATTTGAGCCTCAATATAATATTACTTTGTTATCTGTCTAATAAAGTACAATAAAAGCACAATAAAAGAAGGTCAATTGAGAATAATGCTATTATTGAATAATAAAATCTAAATCTAAATATTTCTCTCTATCCAATAAAATATAATAACACAATAATATTTAATTAAAAAATAACAAATAGATTAAAATGATTCTCAATTAAATGATAACATTTTAAAAACAAATTGTAACAATTCTTAACTAAAAATGCATAACTTAAAATAAAGGAAAAAGAATAAAATCATTCTTATAGAGGAAGACGATCATCAAGACTTGTCTTCTTAACTACTGAGTTTTCCAGTATGGGATTTAATGGGGTAGGAGATAACTACAATTCAAGTTCTTGCAATTTATTAAGTGTTTGTTGACATTAGTCTAATGGAGCAATATTTGTTGATACTGTTTTGTTATACGTTGACTCTGTTATCTAAGTTCTTGGTTTTCCTGTCTCAAAGGTGTTATCTCTATGGCAATCCTCTTGTATAATTTGTCTTTAAAATCCAAATGGAGTCCTGAGTTATGAATAGAAAAAAAGGTTCCATGAAAACATATAGCATCAATATATAGAGCCTTAAATCCTACCCCAAATATGCAACCCTTCTTATTCTTACCACTAACAACCTTTAATCATAAGCCGACTTCATCATCATCTTCTACATTTTTTGATGCTACACGTGTTGAATCCTACGTAGAGTCTTTGGCATTCTTAAGCCTTGAGTAATCAACCCATTGAAAGAAGCAAAGAAAGACAATTCTATAATAAAGAAAATAATGAAAATGTATCCAAAACCAATCTTTCACCCAACACAAAAAATAATAATAATAAAGTGTAATTATATAATAAAGAATAAGTATCTTGAAATTACAAATATATTTAGCCATCACGATCAAAGCAATTAAACATTGAAACTACACGATTAGATGTATGAAAAGAATATGCAATGATATTGATAGCCACAAAGTAATTGAATAAGCTAAAAATACTAAATAAATGATCACACAATTTTAGTGACAATTAGAACAAAAAATCAAGACTCACATTATAGTTAGTTAGGCCTCTAGCTATCAACACCATTGAAATAACAATTAAAATAAAAAATCAAGACTCAGACTATAGATAATCAGGCCTTTGACCGTTAGCATAAGTACAATGATAATCAAAATAAAAAACAAGACTTGCATTACATCTAATTAGGCCTCTGGCTATCAACATAATCCTAGTGAGAAAAAAAAAGATAAATATATACATACATAAACTTCAATTATCCTATGATCCACAAATTGACTAGTTGTCTTATCACAGTGCATGTGCTTAAGTAATTTAAACATTGTAGGTGGCTTTCCAAATTCTGAAGTATGTAGTTATTTCTTAGTATTATTTATCTCGTATTAAATAAATGATGATTGCATTTAAATTTAAATGTTTACCAGCCTCCTTTTATGCTTAGTTGAAGGAATGCTGCCCATTTTATGTTGCATGCTTCTTATGGTAGACGCTCGGTTATTTTTAGTTGTTTAGCACACAACCTTGTATTTATCTGACTCTCAATAACACTTTAATTAGACCATTATGTCATATGGAATCCAATTAGGCATGATCTCCTTTTCCAAGTCTAGCTAGACTCTGTGCATTACATTTCACAAGATGTCCCTGCACTTTTTATTCCAATTGCATCTAATTACCTAATCATATTGTGGCAGCCATTTTATAATTTTTATACATAAACAATAGAAAATCAAAAGAAACAAAATAAGAAAAAGAAAATATCAACACATGATACATAAATAATGGGATAAGATATATATTGTGCATTCATCAAACCATAATTGCCTGATCTCGAGAGGCATTACTTTCTAATTGTAATATGGATGTTTAAATTTTGCTTGAATTACGAGAAAAATATCATGAACAATAGTGATGACAAGATTAAATCTAATCATTTAATATTAGTAACTGTAAATGTTATAATGGCACTAAGTTGTTAACTGAATAACAAATAAAACCATATAAACTTTACGATTTATGTACGCTTGTCAGGATACAACCATATTCGACCATTTATGGGGTCAGGGCTAAAAGGTTTGACAGGTGGCATTGGTGTAGAACTAGTAGGAGGACCTTGAGGAATGAGATACAAGTATTGTGAGCTAAGAGATGCTATTAGAGGAGAAGATATAAGTGACATTGAGGGTCTCTTAAATAATTTAAGCATGATTGGAGTTGATGCAAGTGCAATGGATGTGTTTGGCACCATAGAAGCTGATGCAGGTGCTAAAATTGAAGGATAAGGAGATGGATGATAGTTTAGAGGTAATGGTGCAGAAGTACTCCATCAAGCACAATCTTGCCTAGAGCTATGATCTAACATCTACATATGCAACATCAAACCTTAAGTCAGTATAAGTTACCAAAAAATTAAATAAAAAATGTAAACAAAATCAATTCAAACTCAGTCAAAATAGCAAAATACATTATCAAACTCAAAATTAAATCAAACTTAGCCTTAATTTATGGTTCATCATCTTGTTCATCATCTTTATGATCATTATTTGTATTTTCATCATTGTCGTTATCGTCATCGTCATCATCATCATCTTTTTCTTCTTCATAAACTGTGTTAGCGATTGACATATATATTTCTTCATAGGAACCTTCATTGTCTCTTAGGTTATGGAATTTGTCATTTAAGACAATTGCAGTAATATGACTTCTAATCCATCCACCTGAAAATGACCTTATATGTGTTTCAAATGTATATGCATCAATTATGCTATGGGTCTCAATCTTGATAGCAGCTAACCAATTAGCCTTCTAATGGCAACTAGGATAATGCGTGTAGTACACTTGCATCACTTCTTATGCAAATATGAATGGATCAAACTAGTTATACCTCCCTAATTCGTGAACTTCAATAATCTCATATTGTCTGTGAACCTTTATACCACAATTAGATGAAGAATCATACCATTGACAATTGAATAACACTAACTACTACATAGGAATCGTGGTGTATTCAATCTCCATGATCTCTTTTAGAATGCCATAAAAGTCATATTTGGATTGTGCAAAGTTAGTCCCTTTAAAGCATATACCAATATTTTTTTTTTATTTTTTATGGCTTAATGAATGTATATGAAATATGTACTCATTAATAAAGTAAATAGGCCAAGTTCTAATACTTCTCTTTAGTCCCTAAGCAATGTTATGTAAAAAAGGATCCAAAACATTATTGGTTGGGTTTTAGACTTATGTGACATTTTTTAATATTTTATGTGAGTTGAGGTTAGTTTTAAGATACTATTAATTTTAACTTATTACTACTTACATGTTCTCAAAACTAAGAGAAAAAATTTGTTTCGATTTGAGCTTCTATCTCAACATTCATAATTTGAGGATTGGAAAATGTTAACACATGAATAAATAAATTGCATAACAAAGAAATGTGTTAAGCATATACGAAAAAAATAAAGTATAAGTAATACCACTTACTTGATATAAGGTTGCACTTCATCGCAATTTATTAAAACATATTTTGTGACAGCTTCCACTTCTTGATCATTCAAAAAGTAAGACCTACCTCTAGATGGCCTTTAAAGATAGTTAAAAATGGAAATTGTAGGTAGGCCTAATTCTTGGCTATCATCATTTCTTAGAGGGCTCATTATTCTTGATGCCATATTATACTCAAAATAATGTAAGCAAACTGTTGCGATCTCCTTAATTATATAAGCTTCACTTATAGATCCTTCCACCAGAACTTTATTCATGAGTTTTTGTTTCAAGGTATGGAAGAACCTACATAAAGAGTAGTTGAACAGGGTCTTTTACCTTTCAAGTATATATTCATTCCAAGCATATAATGATAAACTTTATTATCTTTCAAATAGATACATCCATCGATATTGAATGGGTTCTTTAACCTTGGCTTCATAAGAAAAGTGGATGAGCAAATGCTCATTTGAGTTAAAGAACCAAAGGGGAAGACCTTTTCTAATTTGCACAATGTCATAATAATGTTTTACTCTAATAACTCTTGTTGAGCCATCATTAAGGTAGTGAAACAAAGTTCTCTAAAGAGCTGACTAAGCTTAGTTATAGGATTCTATATAACTTCAGAAAAGCACAAGAGGTAATGGGAAGCAAGCATTGCATAAACATATGACAATCATGACTCTTTATTCCATATAGCTTTGATTCCCTTATGTCAACATATCGGACTAGATTAGATGTATATCCATAAAGGAGTCTCAGGTTTTTTACCCATTAACATACGTCTTGTTTTTGTTCTATTTTTAAAGTATATTATACTTTGGGTTTCAGAACTTTTCCTTTACTGTCAACAAGTTCTAATTCTTTTTATCTGCAATATTCTTCCATGTTTAACCAAGCTTAAGTATTATCTTTAGTCTCTCCTTTTGTATCCATGACAGTGTAAAATACATTGTCAAACACATTTTTCTTAATGTACATAACATCAAGATTATATCAAATGAGGTTATTTTTTCAATATGGCAATTCCCAAAATATGATTTGTTTCATCCAATGATAAGTATCCTTATACCCGTCGATTGCTATGAGTTCTCCCCACTCGATCATTTTTAGTAGATTGCATACTCTTTGGCAAACTTGCTTTCCATCTAACTGTAGTGGAGGCATTGATTTTTCAACTTTGTTCTTATAAAATGAGCTTTTATTTCTCCTATATGCATGATCTAGTGGAAGAAATTGTTGATGACAATAAAAAAAACATTTTCCTCCCATACTTTAATTGGAATGACTTTGAGTTCTTTATACATATAGGGCATGATGATCTCCCCGTTGTCATCTAACTAGACAACATGCCATATACTTGGAAGTCCTTAATTGTCCATAATAGTGTGGCATGCATATGAAAGTTCTATCTCAGCGAGGCATCATATGTTAGCATACCCTCAATCCATAATAATTTTAGTTCATCTATTAATGGTTGCAAATAAACATCTATTTTCCCTTTGAGATTGTTAGGACTAAGGATGATCAATGTCAAGAACATATGCCTTTGTTTCACGCACATTGTTAGTGGTAAATTGTACAAAGTGATGATAATTGGCTAACAAGAATATTTTCTCCCATATTGGCTAAATGACGTAAAGCCATCAGCACACAACCTATATTGGGGCATTCTGTGGATCATACACAAAGTTGAGGTATATGCTATTAAACACTTTCCATACTTCTCCATTAGATGGGTGAGTAAGGATGCTAAAATCTTGACAGTTCTCATAATGCCACCTCATTTCTTTTGCCATTTTTTTTTTCAGAAATAAATAATTGATGAAGTTTAAGAATTAGTGGTAAGTAGCACAATTTCTTGTTTGCAATTTTTTTATTTCTTCCATGACACTTTCTTGCAGCATACCTTGCTCCACTGCAAAACTTACATTGGATTTCATTTATATCATCTTTATAATACAACATACGCTCAGTTACACAATAATTGATCTTCATATAACAAAGCCTAAGTTTAACACCAACTTCTTTGCTTAATAAAAGTTTGAAGGCATACAAGTGTCTTTAGGTTGGGTCCTCTTCATAAGCTATGACACTAAATTATAGCCTTGTTATGACATGTTAGTCTCTACCTTGATGCCTAGTAATTGCATAGCTATTAAAAGTTCATATTCCTTTTTGCAACCTTTCTATAAGAGCTATTGTGCAGCATGCAATATGTCACAGAATGCCCTTACCTCTGAATTTGACATCTCTTCAACACTTTCATTGTAGTTATCCTTGAAACTTGGCCTAACTGCATCCATTACCATGGTTTTATATTGTGCCAATTGATTCCCAAGCGGCACATGTGAGACATGTTGGACGCCTGACATTGGACACATAGGTGAATGATACTTAGTCTATGATAACTCTAACTACTAATCATGTTAATTAAGCATAATTGCACTCTTGATGATCAATACTTAAGGACTAAAGCTAATACTAGTTACCAATGAATGAAATTATAGGGAAATTTGAACATTTTATTAATTAATCACTATTATTTATATAGACTAGAAGATCTAAATTTATAAGGAATTTAAATTCTCATTTAAGACTTTTAATTCATTCACACTTGAATCTAAAGGGCACAAAACTCTTATATAATTAATTTACAAGTCATTACTTGTCATTAACATAATGAAAATTAGGTTCTAAAAGCTAAAAATAAGGATTTGAAAACCTAGGTTGTGACTTAGAAGGACTTCGCCATAGCTAAGATGGCTACTAGAACCTTTAAAAGCAACAAATTAGACTTGCGCTATGACTTAAGCACTCCCTGCCGCAATTTAATTCAATCCTATAACTTTGGAACAAAAATATTAGACTTGCGCCATGACCTAAAGAACCTATGTCGTGACTCAACTCACTATTGGAACTAAGAATACAATTTTTCTCGATCCTTGCCACAGCTGAAGCTACCCATGTTGCAACGAGGTTCCCCTTATGCCTCATTATTCAATATTTCCTGAGTCTCGTCATAACTAGACTACCTATTGCCGTAACGAGTTTACACATTGTAACTCCCCTGGTAAAAATTCATGACACACTCTGCTATGAAACATGCTACACCACAACATTGTAAGACTCTTAGGTTAAACCCTTTGACTTGTGCCAAAGTGAGTTTTGGTTCTATATGAGCTCTGGCTACGACTTAAGTAGTTTTGGCTACGACTTAACATACCTCTGATCCTAACTCTTAAATATTCGTCCCTAACCACTCGATACTCCTACTAATGAAGTTCTAGAATCCTTCTATAGCTGAATTGCATGATTTTAATGACCTACTAACTCTTATATATCTCAACTTATTAATTCTCATTATATAAGGACTTAAGGATGGTTTATATCAATTAGTCCTTACTACCTGTCAATAAATTTACCCATTAAGACGACAAAAAAGTACCTAGAGCCATTAGTAACAATATCAAAATGTGTAATTCCTTACCATATAACCTTAAACCACTTTAGACAAGTTTCATTAGTCTAATTGAACTTGCTCTTAATCTCAAATTGCTAAAGTATCCTCTAATATATAATATGGCTATGACATCTTACCAAATCCATACCTAAGGCATAGATATCAGTAAAAATCTTCATACATCAAAAATTTAAGCTAAGCATTCATATAATAGCAAAACCATCATTCATTATTTACCACTTAAGCTTCATACATACGTATCAGTTCATAATTGTTCAATAATTTCATTACATCTAAATCCTTGTAAATTAAAGCCTAATCTTAGGGAATGTCTCCCAAATTACAAAATATTAAAATACCTATACTTGTCAAAAATAAATGCATCATGATGCTATACAAGTTAAGTTAGACAAAAAAATTAGCATTTATACAAAATCAAAAGTTTCTAAGTGTATGAGTCCCACACAAGGCCTAAACCTAGGAGTGCTCATTCACTTGCTTCCCTTTTTCTTTAACCGAGAAATCTTTACTTGAAATTGTTAGTCTATGAAATGGGGTGAGATATGAATCTCAATAACCAATGGGAAATTCCATACATATATGCAAAGTAATCAACATAAATGCATGTTATACCAAAAAAAATATCGAAAACATCAACATACTCAGCAAATGAATTAATTAGACTACCAGTGACTATTATTCCATATTAGCAATCACATACAATATGTTAAGGGCCAAAAATAGAGGAAAAGACCTATCCACAATGCCAACTCCCCATCGAGCATGCTCATGGCTCAGTGCATTCATTGAGTCTGATCACAACTCGATACTTGATCACAACACAATGTGTGGGTAGCAGCATGATCACAGCTCCACTAAAGACGCGCTCACGGTCTAAAACAACAATCAAGTAACCAACTAATTATTTAGCATAGAAAAACATATATGCATAGCAAATATCAAATTAAAATTAGCACATGTAAATAATTAGAATTTAAATCCCAGTTACCTCATTTAGTAACATCAATTATCATAAAAGCCAATATTAATTGCCAATATTCTAGAGGTCCTAAATTACCAAAACCAATTTTTTGTCATCATCCATTTCAAGAATCAGCTACATATCCATGCCTAGCATAAAAAACTACTGAAAGATCATTTCAAGAATCAACTACATATCCATGCCTAACACCAGAAATTTCAGTGTCCTACTCCAAATTTTTGGTATTTTTGCACAAAATTAAAGCCCATTATATAATTCAGTCATTGGTGCTACTATCCAACAGAAAATACATCAAAATGAAGAGAAGATACTTACCCAATGGTCCCTCTAATCTTAACCTTTGAAAATTATGCAAGAAACAATTGAGACAATCAATTTTAGATTTAGTAAGAAGGTAGAAATCCACTAACCCAGAAACTAATTAGACTAAAATATAAAGGAAGATGAGAGGATTAACCTCAATATAACTTACCTTGGCCCAAATCTCCCTCTAAAAGTGTAAATCAAAGCCACAATGTAAAGAACTCTTAACCTCTCCTCAAATGTGCCAAAATGGAGTTTTTCCTTGGCTGAACAATGGTTTGATTTGCAAAATAAGATAAAAAAAGGCTTAGCATTTTAAGGTTTTAAATGAATTTGGGCTGACTCAAGAGCCCACGATCCACTTGGGCATATAGTTTACACATTGGGCCATATCTATATGGGTTTAAGTGGGTTCAAAATAGGTTGGGCTTTCATAAGAATAGAGTTAGGTTTTTATAAATGATTCTTGCCATAAATAAATTAATCATAGAGCCTAAATATTAAATGTCTACTTTCACTTAATTAATTTTCTTAATCAAACCCAAATCCTATTAAAGATGTATTTCTACTAGATAATGGCCAATAATTATTATTTGTCTCAAAACGCCCCAAATGAAAGCTTCATATAATTTATTCCAAAATCCCTATAATAATTCTCTATCCTTCCCTAATTAATTACTTAATTCTCTATTATTTTCCTTAATAAGTTTTTAGATGTTACACAGTTAACATTTTGTTATGACTAGTCCATATGTAACAGTCTGGCTTAAATCCATGTTTATAAAGGTACACCTTCACCTCATCAAGACATAGATAGTTCTTGCATTTACACTAGGTATAAAGACACCTAATCTTCTTTGAATGCAAAAAAGGAGGTAATCGGCATGCATAGGCAAAAAACTTCTTGAGACCTTACTTGAACTTTATTATAAAACGTTGATGACTCAAACCTATTCTATTATACATCCATCTTTGATTTTCGGCACCTCTATTCTATTTCCCAATCAAGCAAAACAAAAGAGCCTATGATTAATATCTCTCAATTAAAGCTTATGTTATTATTTTATTTGAGTTAGAAAAGTAGCACAAAGCACATTAGAGGGCAGCATATGTGAAAGTCAAAAAAGATGAACTAGTCACTATACATGGCTCCTAAAAGCTCAAATGTGTCATGTGTTTCATATTATATTTTGTGGTGGTTTCTAACTTAACAAAACATGTAAAATGAATTAAAAATTGAGAGATAGATGTTGGACCAAATTTCTTTATGAAGATGAGCCTATGGTCTATTAGGCATAACACTAGGACTAAAAAATTGCTTATGATTGATCAGTAATGGAAATGAGACTAGTTAACAGGATGTTGTTTAGGGATTCTAAATCAATCAACCATAACTTAAAGACCAATTAAATAGTAGGACCACACATCAAATTACAATTTATTAATTGAGATCCATACCTACTCAGTTTTGTTCTTTAAGTTTAGAATGATTCTTTTGCAAAACACAATAGCTTCCTTTATTTCTCTACTAAAATTCCTCTCAATAATCAAGCCTCTCTCTTCTATTTTCTTTAGTGGGCAAACATCAAATCAAGGATACTACAGAGATCTATAATTAGTCCAAAGCTTCCCTTTGATTCAATAAGACCCAGTATAAGATTTATAAAGTTTATTTTTTAGCATTTAGGTAGGTCTAGATACTTATAGCAATTACACGACAAAGGCTCAAGGAAATAAATTTACCTAAGTTCAAGTAATTTGCAATAATGAATATATGAATGATAAATACCTTCTTTTTAATTCTTTGTAAATTATAATAGCAAAATTTAATAGGGATAAGATAAAAGAAACAATACGATAACAAAGCAAAAGATATCTTCCTATAAGAACAAATCACTTAATGGTATCTCAAATCAATCTTAAAAGAAAAGTAGTGTTTAGAAATTCTATCAACATGTCATATTATATTTAAGGCATACAAATTGATTATTCTTAAGAAGGATTTAGTGAGTGTGAAAAAAAAGTTAAAAGAAAAACCATTATATACTTGGAAATTGTAATATATCAATGAAATGGCAGCCAAAAAGACAAGAACAAGCATAAGTGATAATTCGATTGTAGTACAATTTTAAAGTCACAGAAGCACAACATACAAAATAGATAAATGCGTAAATGTTCATTGTATCAAAAAGAGTTCATTCAAACTCATGGCAAAATACCAAGATCCCATTGCACCAGAAAATCTTGGCAGATCAAAAAGAAAAATTAGAGGACATGAACAAAGGGAAAAACCCTAGAAAAAAAATAGGAAAATTGGAACAAATTCCTTTACAAAAACCCAGAGAAAATGAAAAAGAAAAAAATCCAAATTTACCAAAATTACATCTCATATTTTACATTTTAATTTTTACAAAAAATTTTTATTGATAAAATTATTTATAGAGTTTATATTCTCCTAATGTTATAAGTGTTTTTCTTTTTAAAATTTCTCAAAAGGTTAAGTTAATGCTTATAAAAAATTTAAAATAGAAAAATTCAGTACATATTTTTTAAATTAAAAAGGATATGGGTGTATTTCATAAATTTCAAAAGAGATTCTAGTATAAAATAAAATTAGAAGAAATGTGAAAGTATGCTTTGAAAGTTTAATTAAAAAGAAATGAATGTTATTTATTCTAAATTAATATTTTGTTAAAAAGTAATTTATCATAAATATTATGATAACCTTATAAGCATGCTAATCCTATAAGTCTAAAACAACTTAGCCTCCATTGTTTAGGCCTACTTAATAAGGGAGACATTACAAAATCTTAGGATTAAGTAACAACTAGCATTAATCCTTAGGTATATACACTTCTAGAACCTAAGGAAAATATGAAAGATCTTGGCCCAAGTCCTCAAGTGTACACTTCAACTTTTTAGATCTCACCTAGCCTTCGATAACTTTTATGAGGTGTCCACTATAAGATCGAATAAAACCTTATTTTGCTCCCTTATAGATGAGATATTTTTCAATTTAGCCTCTAATAAAATTTCCTTCTCAATTTATTCTCTCATAAATGATATACTTATCAATCTAGCCCCTTACAAAATTGCCTTCTCAATTTGATCTCTCATACATAGATGTTTCTCAATTTAGCCTATCACAAATAAAACTGTAATCAATAACAGTATCTTATATATGAGTATTTCTCAATTTAATAGAAGGACATTATTGATAATAGTTTTATTTATAAGAGACTAACTTGAGAAACACTAATTTGTGAAAGACCAAATTAAGAAGAAAATTTTATAAGAGATCAAATTAATAAATACCTTATTTGGGAGGGACCAAATTGAGACAGAAATTGTATAAGGGATTAAATTGAGAAACACATCATTTGTGAGGAACCAAAATGGGATTTTACTTGACAAAATGGGACTTATATCAAAAGCCCTCCCAACATAATCAATGGCATCCCAACACCAATAAAGTAAGCATCTATGAGGAAATACCCATGGAAGCACTTCCTATGTGCCTTCAAAACCTCTAGTTTTTAGGCATCCATTGATATCTAACCTTCAAACTCAGTAACTACCTTAGTCTTCTTAGAGGTAAGAGCACTAAACTCTTCTTTGAGCTTTCATTACTGTCCAAAAGGTGAGTCACCTCGACACTCAAAGTAATAACTTCCTTTTAATTAGTTGCTAAAATGACCTCAAATTGTGCGAACTACTCCTATAGTGTCTTAATGCTCTTTTCTTTCTCTTGTCACTCATAAATAAGCTTGTCATCGTCCACCCAGAGCGGGATGCGAACTATAGGCTACAAGAATAGACTTGACAGAGTTAAATAATAAAAAAAACATTATTAGTGACGAATGGGAAAAAATATATAAAGATTACTCCTCTTACCGCCACAGTAGAATCTAACATTATCAACTTCAAACAAGAAGAAGCTACCACCCAAGCATCCTAAACTTTGCATGAAGATCTCTTACAATCAATTGATCAAGAGCCCTTGATAAAGGCAACAACTCTACTACCTTCTTAGAGAAGCTAGCATAGCCATACACCTTAGGGGCTACTCCCCTAAAGTATCTTCAAGCTAGTCCACCATAATTGGATTATCTTATATGCTTGCTTAAGCTTGAGTAGTTGAAGTAGAGGGCCTACCTCCTAAATATACTACCTTCCCAACACTCGTCCTACCTTCTTGCACTCTGATAATAATATTGACCGCTATGTTTTTCTTAATAGTGGGAACAACATTTAAACCACCTTGCAATAGGGGGCCTAAAGTGGTCACATTTTCTAGCACAGAGTCACTACCTTACCCTAGCAGATCTAGCTTTCTTGAGGAAGACACCAATAGCAAAAATGTAACTCTTATTACCTCCTAAAATGCATAAAAGCTCATATTTTGTGAAATCTCTAGCAATCCTATTAGAAAATGAGCAACCTTAGCTTAGAATCACTCAAGCAAAAAGGATTTGCAAAAGAGATAAGATAGTCAATAGAGCAAACAAATAAGTAGTGCAAAAACAAAATTTAGCATCCTAAAAGACAAATAGCCCTACTAAAGGGCTTAAATCAATTATCTTGCAATTATGTGACTCCTACGAAGCTCAACTTATAACATATCAACAAATGATAGTCTATCAACATGCAAAAAATGTCCATAGAGAAGCCTTATTGATGAATCATTTAACAATGTTAAACTCTTATTTTAACCTAGTAGACTCTCTTTTTCCCTTCTTTGAAAGGTCAACCTAAACAAGTGGAAGACCCAGTCAGATTCACTCACTCTGAGCTTATGCATCCTTTACTAAAAAGAAGGTGTTTTTTCACTTTGATGGAATTTTGCTCCTTATCTTCTTAAAGTGTCATTAGAACCTTTCCGGTGGGAAAAGTAACATTGCTCGTTCCAAACACAGGAGAGGAAAGTATAATTAGAAAGCTCTAGTAAAGGCTTTAGCCTAGCTAACCAACAAACTGAGTAAAAATCTAACACCTTTCTTAAAGCTAAGAAAGAGAGCTTTGACGAATATAGGTTGTAATACTTCATGATGGCTAACAAAGGCTCAGGTATTAGAAAATAAAGACAAAAAAAACTTGCATAATGACACTGCTAGAAAAAAGCCATTTGGCAATGGAATAATTCATTGGTAATGGGCAAATGATCATTGCTAGTCATAAATTAGTAACAAATGGTGTCATTGCTAAATCTTTAGTTAAACTAGGTCTTGCTAAATTTTAACAATGTCTATGATGTTTGACCTTTTAGCAACAGCTATATATTTGCTGCTAAATTTGAAAGAAACAACTTATTCCTAAATTCATTACTAAATAATTTTTCCATAAAAAAAGATTTTGCATCCATTGCAAAATTCATTTCTAAATGAAAAGTTAAAGAAAAAAGCCTTTCTACATTTGTTTCTAAATTCATTGCTGAATGATGGTAAAAAAACAAATCCTTTTTATATACATTGCTAAATTCATTGCAAATGTCATATTCTAATATATGTTTCAATATAAATGAATCAAAATATAAAGACTAATTTAATAAATAAAATTTAAGCATATGATATTAGAAATTTACATTACAAAATGTTAGTGTCTTCCAAAAGTTTGCAACATAGTTCTAAAAATATCTATCCAATCCTACGCATAAACTAATGTGTGATGTAGACCTTGAATCTCTAGTAGATCTTGATGGCTAACTTGGATTCATAGATTATATAGTTGCTTGAATACTTACTTGCAACTCTTCATGAAAAATTATTCGTATATTTTTACTAATTTTTGCTTTATTACCTAGTTGATAACTCTCTTAAAGGTAGAAGTGTCAATTAAGTTTTATACAAAAGGAGTTGGAGTTGTTGAATAAGATGTAGAATCATAGGATGTCAGGCCAATTCCATGCATAATACACTACAAAAAAGAGTTAATTTTTTGCCCTTTTTTAAAAACATTTTGCCATGCTTAGACCAACAAATAATTTCAACTAATTGATGAAATCTCCTAGTTATTACTTCTTCTTTTTAAAGCTAGGATCAGGTATAGCTTTGTTTATGATGCATGTGTGTATGTATGTAACAGGGAAAGCAAGGTATAAATATGCAAATAATTAATATTTGCTATAAAAAGCAAGGGTACAAAGTACACCACAATATTGATGTTGGCAAATTTGTTTTTAAATAAATAAGTAGACATTTTTTCCTTAATTAATTAATTAAATATTTTGAAATAGATATAGCATCATCCATCTATTCTTAAATTTTAGTAATAGATAATTAAGAAAGTGAGGGATTATTATTATTATTATTAAAAACGTTTAGAAATGATTTTGGCATTGCTAAATTTGTTTCTAAATGAATAAGTGGAAACTTTTTTTATAATTAATTTTTCATTTATTTTGAAATAGAATTAGCATCATCCATTTGTTTCTAAATTTTAGCAATAGATATTGTCATTGCTAATTTGTTGGTAAATATGCAATTTCATAAAGAAAGGAACAATCTTATCTTCTCTAGCTAATTTTATTGCTAAATTGCATTTTAAAAACAGAATTGATTTTTGTTGCTAAATTGAAAATTTTTAGTAGTG
Organism: Erythrophleum fordii; assembly: GCA_032878935.1. Taxonomy (NCBI): domain Eukaryota; kingdom Viridiplantae; phylum Streptophyta; class Magnoliopsida; order Fabales; family Fabaceae; genus Erythrophleum; species Erythrophleum fordii. Next base: position 37,826,352 of record JAVQMF010000055.1, on the reverse strand, counting down.
TAAACGTATATACAGAACATGAAATTGTTGGGCAATTCATTAAAAGCATTGCCTTTTTCAAGGACAAACACCACAAACCCTGAAGGAATATGCAAAGCCTTCCTAGTTCATCAACATGCCCCATAGAATAACTATAAACTGCCCTCTTATTAACACTTGAGCAAACTCAGTCACTGCCATTAGGATGGACATCATAGGTACTCTTATTTGTAGAAACATCCTTTCAAACATTTGAGAGGAAGAACTAATTATCTCAGAATGTTGTTTACCATAAGAGCCCTTATTGCTTACACTAAGCTCTTCCCCAACCCTATCGAATAGAGTAAAACCAAACGATTCTCCAACATAAACCATTTTTCAATAGAACACTCACAGCAAGAGTAAAATGGTGACAAATGAAAATTGGTAAAGCTACAAAGAGGAAATAAATATGTTCAAAAGCATAACTTTTCCCTTTAAAATATGAGCCCTAACTATATGGGTAAACCAATTGCCCTTTGCTTTTCAAATGTCAAGTCATGAAAATCAAAGCCAAAAAGGGAAATACCACAAAAAGCCAATGCCCCCTCTTTAAATTAGGGGAAAAAATAGAAAAAAGCATAAGCTATTTTCTTGTTTGAAAATTAATGATATTTTCTTGTAATTTTAGAATCATGTAGGCATGTGATAGAAATAGTTACTCACAATGATAACACAATATCAATCACCTTTTAAAAATAGACTAATATAGAAAATGGGGTTAACAAGAGTATTCAAAAAATTAATTGACTAAATCCTACTATGGCTTAAGTAACACCTCCTCTAGTCTTAAATTTTAAATGGACTTGATGTACTTGGGTTCAATCTCTACCATGCCCATTTTCCCTCTCCCAAGGCCTTGTACCTCCTTTATAACATATATATATATATATATATTGATCAATTCAAATTTTACTTAAATAGTTCATTATATATTTTAATAAGACTAACAAAATATTATTTTATGCAAACAAGTTAAAGAGAATTAAATTGTAATTGATAATATTTAGGAAAGAATTTAGTAGTTGTCTATTCAAGATGGGAAAATTTAACCCATTAATTACTATTTTATTAAAGGATTAGGAATTTAAAGTTTTTCTATGAAAAGATATAAATATTAACTCATTTAAAGTATGAGCCTTACTTGTTTATTTTTCATGTATGAATTTATTTTTTCATGTGTGAAAAGAAGTAAATGTTAACCCATCATTTACTAAATATTTTTAATTGCAATTAAGAATAATAAGTTGTATGTAATTGAAAAACTTATGTTATATATTTTAATAAGACTAACAAAATATTTTTTTATGCAAATAAGTTAAAGAGAATTACATTATAATTAAGATTATTTGGGAAAGAAATTTGTTGTTGTCTATATTTTGCAGATGGGCAAAATTTAAGCCATCATTTACTATTTTATTAAAAGAGTAGGGATTTTTTTTTGCATGAAAAAAATAAATATTAACTTATTTGAATCATAAGTCTTACATGCTTATTTTTTCATGCATGAATTCATTTTTTCATGTTTATAAAGAAATAAATATTAACCCATCTTTTACTAAACATCCTTAATTGCAATTAAGAATAATAAATTGCATGTAATTGAAAAAATTATACTATATATTTTAATAAGACTAACAAAATATTTTTTTATGCAAATAACTTAAAGAAAATTAAATTATAATTAAGAACATTTAGGAAATAAATTAGTCGTTGTCCATAGTTTCTAGATGGGAAAAATTTAATCCATCATTTACTATTTTACTAAAAGATTACGGATTTAAATTTTTTCATGTAGAAAAAGAAATAAATATTAACTCACTTGGATTATGAGTCTTACACGTTTATTTTTTCATGTATGAATTCATTTTTTCTTTTATGAAAAGAGATATATAGTAACCCATCGTTTACTAAATATTCTTAATTGCAATTAAAAATAATAAAGGGCATGTAACTAAGATTCTTATACAACATATTTTAATAAGACTAACAAAGTATTTTTTATGCAAATAAGTCAAAGAGAATTAAATTATAATTAAGATTATTTAGGAAAGAAATTAGCTTTTGTATATAGATTCTTGTTTTGTTTTTGGTTGGAAAAGCACTGGGCAACTAACTAACTGATCACCCCATTACTCTTGTATATAGATTCTAGATGGGCAAACTTTAACCTATTTTTAATATTTTATTAAAAGATTAGGGATTAAAATTTTTCCATGTATGAAAAGAAATAAATATTAACCCATCATTTACTAAATGTTCTTAATTGCAATTAAGAATAATAAATCATGTAATTGAAAAACTTATACTATATATTTTAATAAGACTAAAAAAATATTTTTTATGCAAATAAGTTAAATAGAATTAAATAATAATTAAGAATATTTAGGAGAGAAATTAGTTATTGTCTATAGTTTCTACATGGGAAAAATTTAACCCATCATTTACTATTTTATTCAAAGATTAGGGATTTAAAATTTTTTCAAGTATGAAAATAAATAAACATGTACTCGTTTGAATTATGAAAAAGAGTCTTACACATATGTTTATTTTTCAGGTATGAATTCTTTTTTTTTTTTTTGTGTGAAAAGAAATAAATATTAACGCATCATTTACTAAATATTCTTAATTGCAATTAAGAATAATAAATTGCATATAATTGAAAAACTTATGTTATATATTTTAACAAGAATGACAAAATATTATTTTTATGTAAACAAGTTAAAGAGAATTAAATTGTAATTAAGAATATTCCGAAAAAAATTGTTTTGGTCTATTTTAGATGGGAAAAATTTAATCCATCAATTACTATTTTATTAAAAGATTAGGGATTTAAATTTTTTCAAGTATGAAAAGATATAAATATCAACTCATGTAAATTATGAGCCTCACACGTTTATTTTTCCATGTATGAATTCATTTTTTCATGTGTGAAAATAAATAAATGTTAACCCATCATTTACTAAATATTCTTAATGGCAAACAAGAGAACTAAATTATAATTAAGATTATTTGGGAAAGAACTTTTCTCTTGTCTATAATTTCTAGATGGGCAAAATTTAACCCATCATTTAATATTTTATTAAAAGATTAGGGATTTAGATTTTTTGAGTATGAAATGAATATTAACTCATTTAAATTATGAGTTTTACATATGTTTACTTTTTCAGGTACGAATTCATTTTTTCATGTATGAAAACAAATCAATATTGACCCATCATTTTTGAAAAATTATTAATTGCAATTAAGAATAATAAATTACATGTAATTGAAAAACTTATACTATATATTTTAATAAGAGTAACAAAATATTTTTTATGCAAATAAGTTAAAGAAAATTAAATTTTTAAAAGATTAGGGATTAAAATTTTTTGTGTGTATGAAATGAAATAAATATTAACTCATTTGAATTATAAGTCTTACAAATTTATTTTTTTCATGTATGAATTCATTTTTTTCTTGCATGAAAGGAAATAAATATTAACCCATCATTTACTAAATATTTTTAATTGCTATTAAGAATAATAAATTGCATGTTATTGAAATACTTATATTATATATTTTAATAAGACTAACAAAATAATTTTTTAATACACATAAGTTAAGGAGAATTAAATTAGGAAGAATTATCATTTAATTCCTATAATTTGCATCAATTTTTAATTTGACCCCTATAATTTAATTTTTTTTCAAAATCATCCTTGTAGTTGTCAAATATTTCATAGTTAATCCCTATAATTTTCAAATATTACTATCCTATCCTACTCCCTACCATAATTAGATGGCATAATACTGTAAAATTTCATCTTAGGTTGCTAACAGAATGCTGAGTTGGCTACCACATATGCATCTGACTAGGCATAAGTGAAATGGTTCCAATGGAAAGGCCACATCAGAAGAAATAAAACACAGCATTTCTGTCTCCTCTTTACTCCTTTCAACTTGAAATCTAAAGATGCCACCAACATGCATATGCTCTGCTTTACACCTATTTTCACATTTTAATGATTTCTATTTTTCAAGTTGAAAAAGTTAATCTTGTTTCGTACAAACGATAGAATCTTAAAACAACATCACCTTTTTCAGAACATCCAAAGCTCAATGGTAAGAGTCCTATGTATGTCATCACTTGAAATTACATTGTAAATTCAAATTTGGGTCTATATCTAAATCAAGGGGAAAAATAAAAGGGAAGAGTAGTACTATACTAGAGAAAGAGAAGTACATAATTGTTGGGAAGCCATTCCAAAAGGAAAAATCTACAACCCATTAAGGGAAATTAATGATATAAAAAACGATTTACTATTACACATGACAAATATAGGTTTGTTGGAATCACAAACTATAGAACTTGAACAAAAGCCAAGGTAGTTTTAAGAAGTAAACTATTATTGCTCTATTTCATTCACAAATTTATAGAAGAAATATTACAACTGAACTAAATAATATTTAATGCTTAACCATTTTCCTAAAACCTAGGAATCTTGATCCTAACAAGCTAAAAGTAATAACTGATATTATTTAGAATTAAATGCCATTATCACTTATCTTTTTATCGACTAATGTAACAAGTTTAGGTGAAACAAAGAAATAGACAAAATGAAAAAGTTGTGCTCAACTTGTCAAAAATTGTACACAACTATACTTGAGACACTTAACTTTAGGCATTTATTGTTAGATCATTAACTTCATTTATGCTAAAATCTCACCTTACCAAAGCTGTGCTTAATTCTTCTCGTCTTCGCTTAACTTGACCAAGTGCACTCAACTCCACTTGTTTTAACTTAACTTGAGTGCACTCGATTTTAGCTACACTCAACTTCAACTTAAATTGATTTTGGAGTTACGTTTACTCTAATTCTTCTTCTTAGCTTCAATATTCTCCTTCTTAACTCTAAATTAGCTTAAAAAACAATAAAGATTGAAACTTCTTTTTCATGCAATTGTTGGATTTGACCTTAAGCTTCTTTCTTAAAGTTTCAAACTTGTGTTTTTGTAAGCTTTTAGTAAAGATGTCCACCACTTGATCTTCTATGTTACAATGGAGGAGCTCAACTTTATTTTCTTTCATAACTTCTCTAATCACATGATATTTTAATTTTGATTTATTTTGTTCTTCCATGGAATATAGGATTCTTTATCATAGTTACAATTGACTTGTTGTCATGTAAGATCTTTGTGGTACCACTTTGAGGCCTACTCAAGTCATTCAACATTTTCCTCAACCAAAATGATTAATTTACAGTAGTTGAAGTCGCAATGTGCTCTACCTCAACTATTGATTAGTAAAGGTTCCTTGTTTCTTGGAACTCTAGTATACACCTCCAGATGTAAGAGTGAAGTAGTATCCTGAAATGCTCTTCATCTCATTAAAGGATTTAGGCCAATTATTGTTCATGAATTCCATCAAGTTGACACCAATAGATCTTTTGTAAGTTATTCTAAAATAAAGCGATCCTTGAATATATCACAACACTCGCTTGGCAACTGAGAGATAGTTTTTATTTGGAGTACTTATAAATCTTGCTAAAACACTTGTGACATAACTATGTTAGGCCTAATGATAAAAAGGCATAGGAATAGCCCAATTAGACTTCGATACATTAAAACATTTATTGAACCCGACCCATTATCTTTGCTTAACTCACTTCTCTGAATTGCTAGTATACTTACAGTCTTAACCTTACCCAAGCTAAATCTTCTCAAAACATCCATGGTATATTTCTTTTAAGAAATAAAAATACCTTAGGAAGATTGCTTTGCTTTAATTCCTAAAAAATAGGATACACTTCTTAGGCTGTTCATCTCGAAGACTTCCTTCATTTGTCTTCTAAATAAGTTGAATGACTTAAGATCACTTCCAGTCACCAACAGATCATCAACATAAATGGAAACAATAAGAATTTCATTCTTTTATTGATGGGTATATAAGGTAGCTTCATTACAGCTCCTTTTGAACATTAAATCAATTAAAAAATTATCAATTTTGACATACCAAGCTTGTGGACCCCGTTTAAGGCCATAGGGAGTTTTCTTTAATAAATATACCTTATTGTTATCTTGTGAAAAATCTTCTAATTGCTCAATATAAATTTCCTCCTTTAGGACTCCATTCAAGACAGTTAATCTAACATCCAGTTGAATTACCTTCTAGCCTTGTATATGTGTATAACTTTTCACAACCAACCTTGCTTTATGTTTGTTAATGGTCATATCAGAATTCATCTTAAGTTTGAAAACCCATTTTGTGCCAATCACATGCTTGTAGCTTGGTCTCTTCTTAATTATCCTTAACTCCTCTTCCATAGCAATTCTCTATTTTGTTAATTTCAAGGCATCTTTAATAATTGTGGATTCTAAAAGAGTGACATTGCATCTAGCATAAATGTCCTTAAGAGTTCTTGTCCTTTTGACTACATTATCTTTATCTAAATCATCTCCTAAGGTGCCAATAGGTTTTTCAAGAATATATTTAATGGTTAGGACTTAATTGGCAGCCATATTCATGATAGATCTATTCTTCCTCTCACTCATACCATTTTGTTGCGATGTGTAGTCACAGTAAGTTAGAGATGTATACTTGCTCATTGGATAAACTCCTTAATATAATTAGAGGTGTACTTAGTCCCATTGTCGGTCCTCAATATTTTGATTTTTAGTGAGCATTAAGTTTTCACCATTATCCTAAACTCTTAGAACTCAATGAATACTTCAGACTTTTGCTTAAGGAAATAAACTCAATAACATCTTGTATAATCATCAATGAATAAGAGGAAGTATCTGCTGCCATTTAAAGATGGTATGTTCATTGGTCCACACACATAAATGGATGTGCTCTAACTTGCTTATTGCTCTCAGGACTAGATTAGTAGGGAAAAGAGTTTTGGCCAACTTTTCCTACTGACATATTCTACATACTCCATTACAACCACTTATAGGCTATAAATTTGATACCAACTCTTTTCTTGGAGCAACTTCAATAAAGAAAAATAGATATGCCTAAGTCTTTTATGCTACAAATCATTATTTTTTTTCTACCCCAGTATAGGCTTTTCCTTTATTATCTTTTAACTCAAGGGGAAATCTTATATTGTTTATTTTAACTAAGAACATTTTTATTCAAATAGAAAAAAAACTTCACATATTTTACTCTAAAATGACATAGTACAATTTTTATCTAGAAGTTGTCCAATACTGAGAAGATTTTGACTTAATTTAGGTACAAACAAAACATCTTCTATTAGTCTTGTACCTAAAGGTGTTTAAACAGTAACAACACTTCTTCCTCTAACATCCATAAGTCTACCATCTTCAAGTCTAATTTTGAAGGAATAACCTTTTTCTAAGGTTTTAAGAGTGGTTGAGTTTGCTATCATGTAATGTATGCATCCATTGTTGATTAGCCACACATCAATGTCCATAGTTGCCTTATAAGATTCTTCATCAACTTTTTTGTTATCAAGTACTTATGCAAGTTAGACTTAAGATTGCTATTTTGGCTTCCTTTGCAAACTTTGTTAATCTGAACCAGTAGTAGCTTTTTGCATGGTTTGTCTTTTGACAATGAGGACACAGTGAAAATTTGTCTTAAATTTTCTCCTATTGCTTTGCTATTACTCCTTCTTCCATTTATCCTTCTTTCCACCATTTTGGTTCCTTAAGATAGGGATGAATTCTCCAAAATAAGGGCCTAATAATGTGCAGAATATGAATTGATTATCCTTATTGCGGTTTTAACTTTTATGCCACTATTAGTGTAGCTTCACTAGCACTCATTGTAATATCCCGTCTTTCTAAACTGAATTGAAATAAGAGATAATAAAAGAGGACTCTAGAATAAAATGAAATAGGATCAAGTAATAATAGAATGATAATCTAACCATCCAAAAAATGAGATTATAAAGTTTAAAATGGCCTAAAACCGAAGCCAAAATGGCTAAACGGTCTAAATTGAAAAGACAGTGGCAAAATCATAATTTTAGATATCTTTTTAGAAACTCAAATAAGGACGTTCTAAATGATAAAATTAAGTTCACTAGGGTTCTTAGAAGCTTTAAAAATTATAAGAGCTACCAGAATGGCCAAAACCTATCCGGGGTATAATTTAGGCCTTCAATTGATCCAAACTTCAACTAAGCTATTCAGGATGGTTATAAACCCCATAAATTTGAAAGTAAACATTTGCAATAAACTAGAGAATATAAATTTTCATATGAAAAAGACATTCATAAAAAAGGATTTAGAATGGGCCTAAATGAAGGAATTGAAAATAAGAGATGTAATGGAAATTTTTAGATTTATTATAAAACACCCTATTTTCTTCTTATATCAGCCATGCCACTTTCTCACACTTATAATTGACCTATTTTTCCTTTGAACTAGCAGCCCTAGTTGCCAAGAAGAAAGAAGAAAGGGGAGGAAGAAAGGCCAAGAAAGGTAAGAATTTATGCATGTTTTCACCTTATGCCATGTATCAAACTTCTTATCTTCTTTGAGCACTTTCTTTTAGTAGTTTTAGCTTCCTGAAAGGAGCACTTTTATGCTGAACTCTTGAAGGAAGGAGAGAGTTTGAAGTAGCTAATTTCACCGCAAGAATCTCCGTTGAACAAGAAAGCAAACAAGGTATGACACTATGCAAAAAGCTTACTCTTTCTTTGGGTTTCTTGTAACACTATAAATTCTAGCATATTTTATGTCATTCATAGGCTTCACATCATTATTCCCATGAGAGCACATGAAAAAGGGGATGAAAATAATGAGTTTATTTGTGTTACGTCATACTTAAAAATTTGCAATCTGTGTCACATGGACTGTGTGAGCTCATGCTATGCATCTTCATATTTACATACATCATTGCAACCCATTTACATCACAAAATCATGCCCATAACTCATGGAAATCGAAATGGAGTATGGAATATGGAGGTTCATTCTTGGCCAGAATTACTCTATTTTCTTACCAAACTTTAAAAAATTATAACTAAATCTAGAAAAATTGAAATCATGCAATCTTAGTTATTTTGGAAAGATTTGGGTATTTAATTCACACTAAAAATATGCCTAAATAATAAAATTCATTACAAAGGATGTTTGACATTCAAAATGGTCCAAAGGTCTAACTGAATTCTGGAGCTGTCACAGAATTCTGCATAAAACTTTGAAAATGTCTAATTAATTTCATAAAAATCCAATTCATGTAAATGATATCAATATAGAAAGATGTGAATGTTAACTAGAGAGAAAAAATATCTTTAGATTAGTTCATCATGCCCAGTGCTCGGAATTCAATGGAACAATACATCTGGTCGGGCAAAATTATTGACATTGGATAGAAACTTCAAAAATTCATATCTCCCTTTCTAGACCTTAAAATGAGGTGCTTCTAGTTAGCACGAGTCACTGTGAATGTTTAGTTTCTCTATATAAAATTTCATGGCAATTGGACATCGTTTAAGTCTCGTGTGATAGAATACAATTTTAGACCAAATGAATAGTGCAGCAAACCAGAAGCCATGAAAATTGCCAACTTTGAAAAATCATCAAATATTCTGTAGAATCCCAAAAATTATGATCTTTAGATTGACAAAAAGATCTTAATAAGACCTAGTTACATGCCAAATCTCAAACCAATACTAACTCATTTGGCCAAAAAGTGACATAGGGTTCCATAATAGTCAATTTTGGCTCCATATAGGGTACCAAAGTTGTCAAATGGATTTTCCTTAGTCTTGGCACCTTTTGGGCAAGTCTAAAAGTATTTTTAAGACTTGTGTGAGTTTCGCAAATGGTCACAAACCTCATGCATCTCATTTTGGCCATTCAACCCACACTTATGCACATTTATATGAAACTTCTCAATTGCATACTTGGGCATTACATATTCAAATTATATTCTAAAGCTCATACATCATATCCATACATTTTAACATCATATAATACCATATTTATACATGTTTCAAGGGTCATGGTACATTTACAACAACATATACATCAAGAAACATAATTATGGTTTCAAAATGGATAAAGCTAGGCATAAGCTTGTTAATCTTTTTTCTTCATTGTTATTGGCTCCTTTCTCTATAGTTACTTGATCCACCTAGTATGTTAGAAATTGGAGAGGAAGGGATAAGATTCAAAGAATCCCAATGGCTCATCTCTCATTCAATCATACATAATATGTGCAAAGCAAACTTTACAAATGCATGCATAGGGAAAATAGAAGTCATGGACATTTAAAAAGAAAACTTGGCATATAAACACATCATACAAGAAATTCAAGAGCTCACTAAGTATTTAGATTGGCCTCACACTTCTCTTCATGGATTTTGGACTTGCCTCACCCATTCTTTAAGAGTTTTGGACTCAACCATACTCTTGGAAATCCACTTTACTTTTGAGAGACTCTTTGCTATGTCTCAACCAAGCTCAAGGGTTTTTGGCTTATCCTCACTAAAGGGAAGAGTTCTTGGCCTCTTCATACTCAAGTAAACTCATACAAACATCATGTATTCATTTAAACACATAACATGGCATCAAGAATCATGGCATATAAAGGCATGCTAGCATACTTTTCATAGCTTAAAAATACACATACACACATTCTAAAATAAGCTAAATGCACATCCATGCATGAGAGAAGGTAGAGAGAGCTATCTTGTGTACACTCACATACTTTTTCTTTGAAATTCAAGCCTCCTCTTTCGGCCACACACCCACAAATTGGTGGAGATGGTTTTTCTTGGCCTAAATACAATTTACACACATTCTAAAATAAGCTAAATGCACATCTATGCATGAGAGAAGGTGGAGAGAGCTATCTTGTGTACACTCACATACTTTTTCCTTGAAATTCAAGCCTCCTCTTTCGGCCACACACCCACAAATTGGTGGAGATGGTTTCTCTTGGCCTAAATACAATTTATGGGAGCCAATTAGATTTATGAAATACATTCTAAGACTACACAACTAGGTTAAACACTAGATTGCTCTATGACCCCCCATTATGGTCCATAAAGGTACCTAATAAAGCAACACCCTCAAATAATTTCTAGGCCTTATTCTTTCTTTTTAAATATGATTCTTGACTCATTTTAAGCCTCCTAGAGTTATCACACCATCAAAATAAAAGGCCTAGCATCATGTTACTTCTTTAGGTCATAATATGAAACTTAAGGAACCAAATCAATTTTTATAAGTTCTAAACTTTTTCCAAGGCCTCCATTCATTTTTATTCATCAAATATGACTCAAGAATGACCTTAAAAAAATTTAAAACTCTCCCCTACTACTAGAACCCTCCTTAGCCGAGACTATGAGCATCTTTGGGCCATTTAGAGTTCTCTTAGTTTTTTTGAAGGAGAAAGCTTGTGGGGAGCATCTTAGGTGTCTCAAGAACTCATTTAAACTCTTAATTAAACTTAGGAACTATCATAAACATTCAAATTTTGGAAGGTGCACATAAAACCCTAGGTTTTGCATCTTGATTTCTAATGGCTATTTCATGGTTTTCTTTGCATATTCTTATTCTCCTACATCAAATACCTAAGATTCACCCTTGGTTTGATTGAAAATTTAACTCCCTAGGGCAGACCATATGTAAGTCGAAGTGGAAAAGAAAGGGGGGTCAATATAGCTACTATAGAATGCATTTTTACCTTGTTTTCTTAGTTAATTTGGCTTGAATCTTGCTTTCTCCAAACTCCTCTCTTCAAATCCGAAATTTTTCTTGAATATCTCCCTTGAATCAGATTTACAAACCTTATTTTAATCCAAAGGAGGAGATGAGGTGTGGATGAAGAAAAGTAAGGAAAATTACCATGAAAACATATCTTACACTTGGATTTCTTCCTCCTTCTTCTTCCTCTCTTGGGAACCTCTCCTTTAGGGTTTTGCTTCTGATTTGGGGTTGGAAAATCTGAAGTAAAATGAGGGCAAGTGTGAGGCGCCACCTATATATAGTTAGGGAAAAGTGACTTTTTCAAAAATTCTAATTTTGCCCTTCATATTTTGCATTTTTGTTTCTCCTTCGTTTTAGCTCCTTTTTTAGAACCATATTTTTCATTATAAATTTAGGTTTCCAATTAAGAAAAAGGCCTTTGGAATCACTCAAATCGGAGTTAAAACCTTTCCGAACAAACTCGTCAAAGTTCGAGCACACCGACGTTGAAAAATATCCACTGGAGGGGATTTAACTGTCCCGGGGCTTTCTATGGTTTTCAAAGCCTCTGAGTACCTCAGAGAACTCAAAAATTTGGTTTAAAAAGCCCTCCTATGTGAATTCCAAAAATTACCCGAAATTACGAAATACCATTACGTTTCATAAGGTTTCCGTCAAAATTTATTTCTCTATTCTAGTTCTGTTTTTCCTTTTGTCTGAGGTTAGAATTCTTATTTTTAGGAGTCTAGAATATTCTTCAAATTTTTTGGGACCTTAACTAATTCATTTTGGGAGACTTGTTTTGAAAACATGCCCGTTTCTGTCGTTTAACGAAAACTGGACATTACATTTCTATTCTCTTTCTATTTAGCCAAGATGAGAGCATCCTAGAGGGAGTATGGATTCAGCCAAACCATGATAGGATTAGGGGTTTTGAGGCATGAGGATTAAGAATATACAATTGGAATCACTTAAGGAGCTTTAGAAACCAAAATAGGGCAATTAGGGTTTTCATTACACATTGAGAATTTTAGAACTTTAGGAGGACATTTTAAACTATATGAGATTATAATTAAACTAGAGAAAAGCTAAGAAATGTCCACATGCATCAAAATCCTAAAAGAAACAAACAAAATTCCATTTGGCTCTTCTTATATCATAGGCTCAGCTAAGGGGTGGCTAGAGCATCTAGGAAGTGTTTTCTTAAGTTTTAATTATTTGAGAGACTTAGATGAGAGGAATAAATAATTATGGAACCATTGGATTGAATTTAGGAGCCCTAAATTAAAAATTAAAATTTTAAGGCCTAAATAGGGCTAAAGAAGCAAGTTGGCTCTAAGCCTATGTAATTAAGCTTATAATGATCCAAATGAGTTATATTAAGGGTTATATGACTTATAGCAAGTAAGAGTTTGGAGCCTAGAAAATGAAAACCAAAAGTTTCCTTTTAATGGACCTAAACTAACTTCAAGTTACATATTAGGTTCTAATAGAATTAAATGATAGTAATAAAACTTAAAATGGATCTAAATGAATTGATTTGCCCTGTAATTGCTATATGTAGGTCAAGTTAGTCCAAACTCACCAAAGTGTGGGGTCAAGTTAAGGAAAGACAAGAGAAAAATAAGGAACAAGTGGGTTAATGGTATCTTAAAGGTTCACAAGTTTTAAGATAGCTCTATTTCTCTATCTTGCATTCATTTGAATGCTTGAGTGAGTTTAAATGCTTGTATATGTAGTTACTTAATGTATTCATGAGTTATGTCCTAATATACTTTCTATTATGATTTTTACGCATGAGTTTGACATGTTTTTCGGCTCCTAACTCCTTATGGCATAGAATTGAGTATAATAGCTCTTCCTTAACCCTGGGTTGAGTTTAGTTGAACTTAACTAGTTTGTTTTAATGCCATGACTTGATGAGAAATGAGTTTTTTTATTAAAAGCTATGTTTGAGCTACATGATATGTATGAATAGCATTCTTGCACCATATGCATTGTATTTCCTCATATTATTCATGTATGCATTGATTTGGTTGAGATTGACTACTGAGATTCTGGGAAGAATCTCACCCATAAATTCCTACTAACCATTCCAAGTCCTCCAAGCAAAGGCAAAGAAGCTGAGAAAGATTAAACTTTAGGAATGGTATAATAGAACTATTGTACGGAATTATACTTAATGTATACATTAGAGTCTTGTAACAAGCTTGTACAATGTAATTATGATAACTCATGTTGGAAATGATAAAGTTTTGTATTGCAAATACACGTATGAGTTTGAGTATGTAAATAAATGGCAAATTAAGGTAGAAGTTGCTCATTTATATCATTATGTCCATTGGGTACATGTTGGAATGTATGCTTAATTTGATGTTAAATGATCATATTTTTATACAAGCTTTATTTTACATGTTAAACCTTATGGAATGAATGCCTAAGCTTATTGAAATTTACTCAAAGTAGGAAAGTGTAATTTGGAAACCAATTAAGCCAACTTTGAACAAAAATTTGGTTCAAATGTGCCATAAATTGCACTTCTACCCTTGACAGCCTAAATGACTAAATTTGGGGTTGAAATTTGGCATGCATTTAGCTGTACAAATTGGTGTAGGTTTCTTTTTGTGATTTTTAGAGGCCAAATGAATTCAATTTTTCTTCAAATTTTGACAGGATATAGTTCTCATTATAAGCTTTTCGTAGACACTTAATTTGCGTGAATCGGAGTTATATAGTTCAAGCTATGAATTTTTGAAATTTGATGCATAATATGTCAAATAGATCAAATTTAGGCTACATACATTCCTTGGGCATTTGGTGTATATTTTATGATATAATAGACAAAAATAAGTTTTTTTTAATGATGAATATGAGTAAAGAAAAAGAAAAATCCAAAATTTGACCTCTATAGCTCCAATTGGTATATAAGCAAATTGATTTTCACTGCGATAAGTTTAGTAACAGTTGTAGTTTTTGTTGCTGATGCATATAAATGGTGTGAATAAGCTAAATGAAGCTCAGTATGACACTTACCTCTTCTCTAAAGGCCTTTCTTTAGTCTACAGCTTGTAGTGTATTTGTAGGTTGTATTACTGAGAGTTGTGTCACATCTCTAGTATCCTCCAATGAAAGAGATCTTTGCTTCAAACCTTTTAGGAAGTGTTAGCATGACTTTCTCCATAATCTTCCTCTCCTCTACTTCTTTCCCAAGTAACCGAATCTTGTTTATAGTCACGTGACTTTGTCAATGTAGTCCTTCACCTAGTTAGACTCTTTCATTCTTAATAGTTTAAATCTCTTCTTAGGTTATAATTTACATTTGCCAAGTCTTCTCACTCCCTTAAAACTCTACCTTTAGTTTTTTCCCAAGCTTCATTAGTAGTTTCACAAGCTATTATCCTAGTGAAGATGACTTTGTCAATGGCTAAATGAATAATAAAAAGAGCTCTATACTTCTTGGCTATCTCCTTCTTCTTAGCTAAATGGTGTTTGATCTGTTGACTATGAGGTTGGCTAGTAAGAGGTATACAACTTTGTTAGCTTCAACATTCTCTTAAACATTAAATGATTTAAGGTAAGTTTTTTTTCTTAACAGCCCATATGTGATAATTTTGCCCATTGAAAAAGGGTGGAAAAAGTTTGAAAAGGTTAGAAGAAGCCATAGTAGAACATGAAAAGATAATGATTCAAAGGTGGGTTGTGGTAAGTTTCTTTAATGCTTTTCTCACTCATAGCCCTTTAAATTAAAAGATCATAAGAGCTTTTTGATAGCATATGCTATAATCACAAATTATGGAACTTCAACAAAAGACAAGGTAGTTTCGAGGAGCAAAGTTATTGTTGCTTTGTTTCATTTACAAATTTATAAAAAAAAAATTACAACTTGATTGAGCAATATTTAATGCTTAACCATTCTCCTAAAACATAGGAATCATTATCTTAGTAAGCAAAAAACAATAATTGACATTGTTTAAAATCATATGCCATTATCGCTCAACTTTTTACTTGCTAATGTAACAGGTTTTGTTCTAAAAATGGAAACAAACAAAAACAAAAAGCTTTGATCAACTATACTTGGGATACTTAACTTAACTTTGGGTGCTTATCGTGAGGTCCTCAACTTTAGTTTTGCTAAAGTCTTCAACTTTACTAAAGGTGTGCTCAACTCTTTTTTTTTTTTGCTTAACTTGCCTGAATGCACTTAACTCCAATTATTTAACTTAATTTGAGTGCAATCGACTTCAGTTGCACTTAACTTAAACTTAGGTTGATTTTAAAGTCAATCCCATTTCATATAAACATCAGAATCTCAAATGACAAAAAGCTTAGTAGTAAGTCTTATGTATGTCATCACTTAAAATTACATTGTATATTCAAATTTGGGTCCATATCTAAAACAAGAGGAAAAATGAAAGGGAAGTACATAATTTTTGGGGAAGTCATTCCAAGAGAAAAAATTTACAACCCATTAAGGGAAATAATGACATAGAAAAAGAGTTACTATTACGCGTTACTTATATGTGTCAGGGTCAGCCCCATTGTGTGTCATTTCCTTGCTTGACTTTTCTTAATCTTACCACCAAGATCTAGCAGTAATGGCATGGGAAACAAAGGTTCAATCTCTTTGGATAGATCAAATAAAATTTGTGGGCTACAAGCTTTTTGCTTCTTAGATGGAATTGATTTAGACTTTTTGGGAGCAGGTGGGCATTGAAGGATCACTAGGATTTTGTTATCTAAAGATGTTACAGTCTTGAACCTATCATTTGATTCATCATCTTTCTCAACTGAATTTTCAGATTCAAATTAAGAGTTGCAACAGCTAAAATATTAAGGAAAATTAGTGTTAAGGACCCAAAGTTAAAAATATTTACTCTGAAGGACTTATTACCATTGTTTAAAGATAGATTATCGCTGACTATAAATTAAACCTCTTAAACCTAGTGATAACAGGTCTTTAGAGTAAATATTTTTAATTTTGATTCTTTAACTCTAATTCTACCAAAATATTATTCCGTTGTCTTTCTTGATGGCATGTACATTTTGGCTTTGTTGGCTTGAGAAACAAAAATCATCAAAATGTGAAAATGGGTGCAGAGCAGAGCATTTGCATTTTGATAGCCTCTCTAGATTTCAAGCTAAAGGGAGTAAAGAGGAGACCCCAATGTTGCATGTTAATTCTTTTGATGTTGCCTTTCTATTGGGAACTTGGAATTTCAATTATGCCTAGTCAAATGCATATGTGATAACTAACTTAATATTCTGTTAGAAACCTAGGATGAAATTTAATGGTGTAATGCTATGTAATCACAAGAGGGAGTAGGATAATAACATTTGGAAATTATAAGGACTAACCATCAAATGTTTGGAAATTACAAGGATGGTTTTGAAAAAATTAAATTATAGGGACTAAATTAAAAATTGATACAAATTACAGGGACTAAATGATTAATTGTCCTATTAAATTATCATTAAGATTATTTAGGAAAGAAATTTATTATTGTCTATGGTTTCTGAATGGGCAAAATTTAAGCCATTATTTACTATTTTATCGAAAGAGTAGGGATTTTTTTTTGGTATGAAATGAAATAAATATTAACTTATTTGAACTATGAGTCTTACATGTTTATTTTTTCATATATGAATTCATTCTTTCATGTTTTATGTGATGCTTATGTACTGTGAGGCTGACCAAAGTGCAGATTTTATTGCAAATTTTGCACATTCCCTCCCCTTGTGGTTTCGTAGCCTTTTGAACCCACTGGTTGGATGTGAGAGTGCCTTCATGCTAATGTCTGGGGCATTGCTCTAGCTCGTATGATTAAGTTGTAACTCTTTCTTGTTTCATTTTGGGATTAGCCCCCTGTTATTAAAATATATATATATATATATATATAATTATTCCAATCACCAGTTAATATAAAAGGAAATTATCAATATTTGACTATAACTTTTTTCATTTTTGTCGATCGAGTAATTGATTACAATTATCATCGAGGAAGATATCTCAATTAATACCTTATCCGCAAAGAGTGTTGAATTTGTTCGTCCACCATTCGTCACTTCCAAGAGACTTGACATTGGAGAGTTCATGACAAGCTTGATGATATTCAACAACATTAGTTCATGACAACCCTATCCACAAACAAAGACGCATGAATCATCACTTTATAGCAAAAACAAAGAAGATGCACGCATAAGATATGGTGACGAGGTCTACTAATGATGTTTTATTTTATTTTATTAGTGGCAAAGTAAGGGTGTGCAAAATTGTCCCGACCCAGCCCAATACACAATCGAACAAGGACAGGTCGAAAAAAAAAATTGAAACAAAATCGGATTGGGATATTATTTTGGGTTGGGATGAGATTCGGGATAACCTTTTTGGCCCTATCAGGCTCAGTCCGACTCAGAGTCTCTATATATATATTTATTTATATATAAAAAGATATGGACTAAATTGAAAAGAATTCTTTTTTTAAGGATCTTTTTATAGTTTTAGCAAAAAATTTTTAAATATATTTTATAAATTATAAATAACTAGAGGGGTCAAAATTTATGCTAGAACTCTCCTAAATATAATTATCACATTTATGTCAGAAAAATAAAATTAAAAAATACATATTTTTTCAAATTTTAGCTACTATATTTGTTTTTTTTCCTTATTTTCTCCCTTGAGTTCATATTTTTTCATGTTTATTGCATAAATTTTAAAAAAATCATATTAAAAAAATAGTTATATGCCCAAAATAATTGAACAAATATAAAAATATAAATTTTAAAATTTTTAAAATTTTTTCTTTAAAAAAAAAATTGACCCGTTAGCCAGATTGGCTCGGCCCAGCCTGATTATTTTCGTCTCGAAGTTGAAATCGAGCCAGAACTTGGGTTGAAGCAAATCCCGACCCGTCTCACCTCGTGCCCACCCCTATAGCAAAGGATATTATTTGGTGACAAGATTCAGAAAGAGGAAATTTTTTTCTAATGAAATTGGAATTGAGGGAAATGAATTTCATTTTTGGTGAATTTATTTTTAGTGGCAATTGGGATTAATTGTCGGTAATATCTACACTTATTATTGTATTTGCTGATAATAATTTAATTTTGAAAACATATTAATGACAATAAAATTTTAGATGTCAATTAATTGCCATTAAAAAGAAAGGATTTAGTTACAATTAAAAGGAAATCTTGGTTTTACATATTGCCCAATGCGTACATATGCAAAAGGAAAAGTTACAGGTACAAGATTCCCTATCCAACTCAACTTACGACATACAGGGCGTAGAATTATAAAAATGCAAACAAAAACACAGGCACACCACGACGCCGTTTCACTTCCCACCAGTCCCTCCAATCCTCTCCAACTTTTCCTATATATACACACATACTTAACCCATTGAAACACAACTCTCAAGCCAAATCTAGTGCTTAACCAAACTTGTCATAAAAGTCCAAGCATACCCTAATAGTAATAATCAAATGGCAATGCCTTTCTTGATCGGGTCAGCATTCCAAGCGCCCAAAGAAGTAGCCATAAAGCTTAGCCGCGACCCTCAGTCTCTATCACAGGGCTCCACCGATTTTGGCCACACAGTTCATCAAAACCCAGTGGCTATTTTCAACCCCATGTCCCCAAGTGACATCTCAGTGCTCATAAAATTCTCAAACTCTTTGCCCATTCCCTTCAGTGTGGCCGCAAGAGGGGAAGCGTACTCGGTTAATGGGCAATCCATGGCTGATGGGGGGGTTGTGGTGAATATGAGCAGCCTCAGAAATATTGATGGTGGGTCTGAAGGGATCCTAGTGTCGGAGAAGACTGCTTTGTTGGGTGATTATGTGGATGCGGGTGGCGATCAGATTTGGATCGATGTTCTGCATGAGACACTTAAACGTGGCCTCTCACCCCTCTCTTGGACTGACTACTTGTATGTGACTGTTGGTGGCACTCTCTCTAATGCTGGGATTAGTGGCCAAACCTTCCGATTCGGTCCTCAGATTAAAAATGTTCACGAGTTGGATGTTATTACGGGTACGGATCGCTATTCACTATGTTTTTCTTTTCTTTTCTTTTTTTCAAATGTAATTTCAGATTAATTGTTTATTTTTTGGAGAAACTATATTTTGTATATGATACTATAGGATAAGTTTTACATTGTATCAGAATAGGCTTCTTTATCCATATACAATTTAAAATTTAAAAAAAACTCAGATATAATAGTGCAAAAGTATTGCTACCAAATGCAATACTTTCTTTGATCTCGAAGGCATTGAGATTCAAACTTTTTCTTTGTTCCAAAAAAAAACAGAGTTTTGAATTTTTTTTTTGGTTTATAAGATCAACCTATTTGTCTACACCAGGTGGCTTGCGAGTCTAGATAATGAGTTACTATTGTACTTCCAAATACTACATATTTTGTAGGCTGTCACGTAAATAAATAGGATAATCTTATAAACTATGCGCCAAAAAAAAAAGTTTTGAACTTGGTGGCTTCAAAAATTTTTTTGAAAAAAATAAATTGAATCTTGGTGGCGTCAAAGAAAATATTGCCTTTGGAGACAATATTTTTTACATTGTTGCAATTGAGTTTTAATTTTTTTTTATTGTATATGACTTAAAATTCATAACAATATACTTCTTTATACTTTGGATTAAAATGAAAATGTTAAATTCTTATTAAAAGTAACTGCTAAAGTTCATGTGATAATATATGAATTTTTTTTCCAAACTTGATACTAATTTGTGAAGATTGTTGAATTAAGAAAGCAATATCTTACATTTAAGTTTATCTGACATTTAATATTTTTTTTTTAATTTAATATTCAGGAAGGTTATTTATTCTAACATTTAAAAGTTTATGTATCAATTTTTTTTATATTAAGTCTTAGTTTAAGAAAATACAATATTAAATTAGCTAGGTAAGACAAGAATTTTACAAATTTTTTTGAAAGTTAAGGAGAGAATTCGTCAGGATAATTAATGATTATATGTCAATGAATTGAGTTTAGTATATAATAGAGTTCTGTATCTTCAGATATTAATTTTATTTGATGACGTTATGTAATTAAGCTTTATTAGTCACACCATATCTTTCTAGCAGATTTTAAACTTGGAAGTTCATGAGAAAGGAAATCAGATTTTGTTTCTGGATGTGACAGTGAACAAAAACTTAAATTGGTCATATATACCTAGCCTATAAAATTTGGAAGATCATATAAGATTAAATTCAAAATCCTCATCTTACTGTATTTTGAGAGGTTAGTTCATTAAAATTAATATTTGTCTAATTTTTTGACCTAGCGTCTAGTCTTCTACATAATGGATTCAAATATTGATAAAATTTTAATATATTTATAGGATATATATATATATATATATATATAAGTAGTTTCATTGATCTTTCACAATATTTATGTCATTTCCTTATTCACATTGTTCCATGATTTGGCATTATTTCTATTTTCATATAAAGCATTAACTAAATTTCAAAAAAAAAAAAATAGTTACTTTCCTTTGAGAAATAAAAATTCATCTGTATGATTATGTGTGTGTACTTTCTTTCTTTTCTTTTAAATATTACCCTTATTTTTCTCCATATTCTAAGATTTTACAAAATTATAAATAACGTATGCCTCTTATTCTTTCAGTTTTTCACTTTCTATCCTTACTCTCAGTTTTTATTTCAAATGTTTTATTTATAATCTCCCAAAGTTTGTTCTACTTTAAAATATATCAATCTCGCCCGTTTCTTTCTAAATTTTTATCATTATTACATCTCTTAACTGAACTCATAGAAAGTTCTCTTTCACTATAACATCATGAAGTTCATGGCTCTCATATATAGAGGCAATTTCCGAAGTTTATTAAAAAACAATGCATGAGATAGTCAAATATTTGTTTTCAAAGCCACATTTTCCCCTAATGTAATTGTATGTAAGTAATTTATTTTCATTATGGAAAAAGAAATATAATTTGGGAAACATTATTTTCAACTGTAATAACCTTAAGTTTCTTTTACTCTGGAAATTGTGAAAATATTAATTCCTTTGACTTTAATTATTTTCTTACAAAAAAAATTTATGCACGTTAACAAAGCATATTCTTGTCAGATTTTTGAATATTTAGCTTGTTAATAAAACTAATTATATGTGTTTTAAAAAAATTAGATCAGTCAATCGTTTTGCTTGGGAGGAATGATGGGGGACTGTATTTTGGCTTAGACGTGGACTAAAACAAAAAAATTGAACTGTGGCTTTTATTCTTTCTAAGTATGGTTATTTTATTGTTTTGTTGGGTTATGAACCAAATAAATAAACAGATGTAATTGTCACAAAACCCATAATAAATAAACAGATGTAATTGTCACATGACTTCGCCGTATATTAATCCAGATTACATATCAGTGACTGCACCAAGATATATGATCACTGGATGGCGGCATCAAATTGTTTTCTCTCAATCTTAATAATCCTATTGACCAATCTCTTAACATAGGTCAACAATATTTTGAGATAGTATATTATTATCTTTTTCATTTATTAAAAGAAGTTGAATGAATTATTCAGTGATTAACATCAAACAGAAGTCCGCATAAAAGAATTTTTTAACATTAAATCAACTCTTCTGTGGTCTGAGGCTTTCTCATCCAATCAAAACTCTAATATTGCCATTTGGTTGTCTAGTAAGGTTGCTGAATTCATTTTTATTTGTGTCGTTCCTTACCCTAATACATAGCATTAATTGAGAGAGATATCCTTTGTATTGGTTTTTTATTAGACGTGTTCGGTGGTCCTCTTTTAATAGTGTTATGATTAATATTTTAAAACTCATATCATTTTTTTTGTATCACTAATTGGTTTTATTCTAATTCCAAGATATAAAGTGATATCAACATTATGTTTTAAGGATAAAATACAAAATTTGTGGAGGCAAGTGATTAAAGAAGAAAAAAAAAGCTCATAAAATATCGATTTAATAATGACACAATTTTTTTTTGGTAATCAAAATAGAGTTTTTTTTTTCTCTCAATTAATTTCGTGACTCACCAGCATGTTCATGTCTTTTTTTCTTTTTTAAGCTGAAAACAAGATTATAAAAGAGTTTAACTGTGTGGGGTTTGTAGGGAAAGGAGAGGAAGTAACATGTTCTGCTGAGATTAACTCGGACCTTTTCTATGCTGTTCTTGGAGGTCTAGGCCAATTTGGGGTCATAACCAGAGCAAGAATTGCTTTAGGGCCTGCACCCACCAGGGCAAGTATTATATATATATATATATATATATATATATATATATATATGTTCTTTATTATACTTATAACTCCGTCAGCAATATTTATTTCTTGTTCACAAGTATTGATGATCACAATCACAAAATAATAATGATGATGATGATGATGATGATGATGATGGTTTGTTTAATTGATTGCAGGTTAAGTGGCTGCGTTTGCTTTACAATGACTTCTCTACACTGACCGCAGATCAAGAACATTTAATCTCAAAGGACGAAAGTGTGCAAAACAACATCCCTAATTACTTGGAAGGTTTGCTTATGCTTAATCAATCATCGTTGGATCTTTCCTTTTTTCCACAACCTGATCATCCAAGAATCACTTCCCTCGTCACTCAAAATGGCATCGTCTACGCCTTAGAGCTAGCCAAATATTACAACAATGATTCTCAGGCAACCGTCGACAAGGTAATTTAGATGGATCACACATATTCAACGGAAATATACTATTTTTTTTTTCCCCTTTGGCCAAAGAGAAAACCATTATTTAGTTCTTGCACAGAAAAGTCAACTTTCTATTTGGTCATTTATATATTATTTTTTTAATTTAATTTCCCAATCATTAAAAATAATAATTGTAATATTTTTTAATCATTAACTCTAAATTTTATCATATACAAAATTAGATGTTAAATTTGAAGTTGAGTTAATAATACCAAATAAACAAAATAACGTCAAAAATAAATAAACTATTACATTTAGTATTAAATTTTTAAGAAAAAAAAAATAAAAAAATCCTTACAAGTATTTTAATGATTGGAGAATTTTTTAAAAAATCTATGTGAAAGCCGAAATTGAAAACTTCTCTACAGGTGTGTTTGAGTTTGGGGTTTTATTTTACACAATTTTTTTTAAAAAAATGAGATTTCGAGTTTGAGCTATTTCAAAATTGCGACTTGCCCGATTGACTTGACTTGTTCTTGGTTCTTAAACAGGAAGTTGAAGAGCTGGTAGGTGGGTTAAAGTTTGTGCCTACGTTTATGTTCGAGAAAGATGTATCATACGAGGAGTTTCTGAACCGGGTTCAAAGTGAAGAGCTTGTTCTTAGGTCACAAGGACTCTGGGATCTTCCTCATCCTTGGTTGAGCCTCTTCATTCCAAAATCTCGAATCTTGGACTTTGGTGAAGGCGTGTTCAAGGGCATTCTCCTCAAGCAAAACCTTACTGCTGGAATTGTGCTTGTCTATCCCCTGAATCGCAGCAAGTAAGTTTTATATGATTATAAATATATTTTCAATTAATAACGCGAATGATCACATGTCGGGTCTTTAGTTTGATTTTTGTGAACTCAGAAGGTTTTTACGTAAAACAAAATTTGAAACTTTGATTGATCAGAACTAATTAATGTAGTATTGAATTGAATTAAATTACAGGTGGGATGATAAGATGTCTGCAGTTATTCCAAATGAAGATGTTTTCTACATTGTGGATCTTCTGCCCACAAGTACGTTTGATCAATTGGAAGCATATCGAACTCAAAACCAAATGATATTGAAGTTCTGTGAGGATGCTGGTATTCAGATTAAGCAATATCTTGCATATAACAAGACAAGGGAAGAATGGATGGAACACTTTGGGGACAAATGGAAAGCTTTTCAAGAAAGGAAAGCTCAATATGATCCGAGACATATTTTGTCACCTGGGCAAGGCATTTTCAGTATACAATAAGCTAGCCAGCTATGCTTCAATATACCTTATCTTATGGCAAATGTGTACTTTTAGTTTCATATCATTCTATCAAGTAACAATTTCGTCTATTAAATTTATTTAGTTTACTTTAATCTTTTAATTTTATAAAACTAATAAAAAATTTCCTCACTCTTAATATTGTTAATAAAAAATGTTGACATGTAAACTTTGACATGTACACTTTTATATCAAATCACTGCTATTATCACCTATTTAATCTTACATGTCTTCCTAGCAAGAGCCTCTAATAAAAAAATTTAAACTTAGTAAATACGCACAAACTACTTCTTTGAAAACCGTGCCACCAATCCAACGTTCTTTTGTGTCCAGCGTGATCGTGTAGCCAGCATTCACGGTTGCAGCGTTTGGGATTGTCTCATGGAGGGCCCGGCATTCATAATTGTGGCTTTTGTGATTGTTTCGTGGAATTGAGGATATTTACTTGCTTCTTCTTTGGCATTTGCAGCTTCCGTAAGTATGTGTCTTACTTTCTGAATTGCATAATTCAAGAACTTGTGGTTGGCAAAACTGGAGAGTTTCAGAATTTAGATAATATTTGTATTCATTCAGATTGTGATGATCATCTGTAATTGGAAATTGATTGACTCATCTATCAAGCATTCTTATGAAGTCAGCGTTTTTGACTTTTCAAACTAGGAAGTTTATCAGTTTTGTCTTCAATTACAAGCACATCTTCCTTTTATGTATCCATCTCATTCAGAGGTAAAATTGCTGCATTGTGCATAGGTGTGTAAAACAAGACTTTTTGTTCACGGTGATTACTGATTAGGTGTGTAATAAGCTTGAAATTGTAACGATTCATGGCAAAATCGTACAATTATGAAACAGTACCTTCTCTTGTATATGTGATATACACTGTGGGTGGGAAGCATAATAAGAGGCAAAAGTATTACAAAAAATAATACCATGAAGCACTCCCTGTACAAAATAACGCTTGGCACAGTTTAAAAAAAAATATTAATGTGTGATCTTTCTAATTATTTTTTTAAAAAATAATAAAACTTAGGCAAAAGCCACTTTTTTCTAATTATTTTTCTTCCAAGTTGTTGAATTGATGAATTTTTTTTTTTAATTTTATGTCTTTAGGATATTTTATGATAGATCAAATATGGAGTCATTCAAAGTTAAGGTGCATCATAAAGGGTATTTTATCACTTTATCTAATGTATAATATGTATGTGGACAAAAAGTTATATGAGATAAATGTAATATTAATAGGTGGAGTTACTTTGAGATCCTAAATAGTTTGAAAGACTTAGAGTATGATAAAGTAAATGAAAAATATGGTATAGGTCGCATGGAGTTAGTATAAATGAGGAGTTGAGACTCATGTTTTATGGTCGTCCTACCATAGACATGGGCAACATAGGTATTCAAAATGGAATGGTGGAACTATATGTAATACTTGTTATAAAAGATGATAAGGGAGGGGAAAATGACAATGATGTATTGGTAGTTGAACAAGAGAGTAGTGCCTTAAACATTCACTTCAATGATAGTGAAAAAGAAGTTATATATAAAGATGATGGCTTTGAACAAGTGCAGTCCATTACACTAAAAGAGCCCATTAACCAAGACTTATCCATTTCTGTTACAAATTATAAACATTATGCCTACTTTAAGAATGATAAACTGTATCTCAGTGGCAATGATGAAGTCAATGTGCAAACTAAAAGTGTCATGAGAAAGCAACGTAAAGGAATTTCAGATGATGAGTATACGAGTGAAGAGTTAGATAGCCCTAATTATGATGAAGAAAAAAAA
This sequence comes from Erythrophleum fordii, assembly GCA_032878935.1. Taxonomy (NCBI): domain Eukaryota; kingdom Viridiplantae; phylum Streptophyta; class Magnoliopsida; order Fabales; family Fabaceae; genus Erythrophleum; species Erythrophleum fordii. Next base: position 37,799,918 of record JAVQMF010000055.1, on the reverse strand, counting down.
TAGGGATGGATCCCAAAAGAAAATTTTTCCTTTGCATAAGTTGTTAGAAGACATGAATGAGTACAAGTGGGAGCTTGGAACCTTTTACAACACCTGAGAGGATTTTAAGAGGCTATAGTTTCTTATGTTATGCATCTGGTAAAAGGCTTGGGATTGTCAAGAAGGACAAGGTAAATATTAGAGTATAGTGTAAGCCTAACTATGATTGGATGACATATTGTAGGAAGTTGAAGGGATAAAAGACATGGCAATTAAGGAAGACAAGCAAGAAACATCATGTGGCAGGGAGGTGAATAATAAATTGTTAACATCTAAATGCTTGAGTAAAAGTATTCAAAAAAAAAAAGGTGAGAGATAACACTAATTTAAATTGAAAGATATTGTTCATAAAGTTAAGCAAAAATGGAATGCAAATGTCTCAAAGACAGTGGCCTATAGAGCAAAGCAGAAGCATTAAATCACCTTCATGGATCTTTCAAGGAACAATTTAGAAGGATGTATGACTATTGTCATGAGTTAAGAAGGTCTAATCTTGGCTCTACGGTGCTATTAAAGGCAAATAGGCTACCTAATTAGCTTAAGACTCTTATGGCACCTAGAACCATGCTCCCCCCATTTGAAAGGTTGTATATATATGTTTTGAGGCTTGTAAGAAAAGCTTCTTGACTTGTAAACCAATTATTGACTGTAGTTAAGAGAGATCCCAATGATCAAATGCTTCCTATTGTTGTTGCTATTGTAGAGGTAGAGACAAAAGATTAATGGATTTAGTTTCTATATACTTTAATCAAAGACCTTGGTGGGATGACTACATGCAAATCTTACACTTTTATTTTAAATCGACAAAAGGTAAATTTCATTTTTAAATATGGTAGGCTTTTCAATTTTATATATCTTTCACTAATATTATAATAATGTTGTAGGATTTCTTGCCTACCTTGGATGAGCTTTTGCTAGGAGTGAATCATCGATTTTGTGTCCATCACTATATAACAACTTTAGAAAGCGATTCTCTAGGACATATTTGAAAGAAAAGATGTGAAATGTAGCCAAAGCCAGACCCACAAGCATAAGAAAGAGCAGTGAAGGAGATTTAGAAAGTTAATAAGATGCATATAGGTATCTTATTAAGATTCCTCCCAGATTTTATAGTAAGTCTCATTTTTCTTTTCAACCAAAGTATGATATATTGCTAAATAATATGAGTGAAACTTTTAATAATGTTATACTTGATGCAAGAGACAAACCAATTGTGTTAACGTTAAAGGACATTAGGACTTATTTCATAAGTAGGTAAGTGGATAATAGAAAGAAGATAAAGAGCTTTCAAGGTTTTATTCTTCCAAAAGTTAAAGAAGATATTGGAAAGGGAAGGTGATGACAGTAGTAGATGGATAGCTACTTGGGTTGGAGATGAAAATTTTGAGGCTTATGATGGGCATGAGAGATTTCCAATTGACCTAACAATAAGAGAATGTAACTGTAGGAAGTGATCATTGACTAGCATACCCTGTATAAATAGCATAAATTGCATCAATTGGTGGTCAAAGAACTTAGAGAACTATGTGCCTATTTATTATAGGAAAGAGACTGATGAAGCTTGTTACCAACTTATCATTTGTCTTATAAATGGCCTCAACATGTGGCAAACAACAAAATATCCAGATTACTCCCACCTTTATATAGAAATCCTATTGGAAGACCAAGGAAAGTAAGAAGAGAGGATCCAAATGAGGCAAAAAACAAAAACAAAAACCAAATAAGGAAATCAAAGATAAGAAAGATTGGTTTTGCAATAAAATGTTCAAAGTGTGGTGCAGTTGGCCACAACAAAAGAGGTTGCAAAACTTTAAGCCATATTGAAAGTTATGTCATTTAGACTACTAAGGTAAACTTATTTATTTACTTATATCATACAAAATTTCAATTCATAATACAAACCATATAGAGATGTTGTTTTGCCATTATATAAGGTAGTGCAAGTATCACTCAATTTAGTGCACATAATATTGCACATAACACTCAACCAAGTGTATAAGGTATTGCGGGTAACACTCTACCCAATGTGTAGAGGACTTTAGGTCAATCTTTGCTTGATATGTCATTGACTTGGCTAAATATATAGCCAAGCCAGGTAAAGTTGCATAAATAGTATTATAAACTTTGATGATATGAAAAATTTAAACTTACCAAATATCTTAATGTAGGAGACTTCAAGTCAACTTAATGTGTAAATTAAGCCTTGGCATATTATGCCACCATGGCTACCCCTGGATCACATCTCCTTGTGTAGAGTCCAAGTAGGACAAATACAATGACAAGGGCAGGTAAAACACAAAGAACTACATCAATTTAGTCACTAGCACCAAGAGGCCATTCTAATAGCAAAAGTAGTTCTTCTCAGCTTAATCCTACAACGCAAGACATTTATTACAATTAAAATTGTGTAACTTCTTGGATTAACTACTATTATATATGACTTTTCATATAACTTTTTGGATTCACTATTGTTGTGTGACTTTTTTGTTTGGAATTTAGTATATGCATTAATAAGTATTTAATACTTATTGTAAGTATATTTCTAAAATATTTTATATGCCACCATCACTAGGAATATGCATGAGTTGAGATGGGCCGGGAATTACCTCGGCCCAAATCCCAACTCAATTTTAAATTTAGGACAAAATTTTTGTTTTGAAACCCAGCCTAACCCAAACTTAGCCCAATAATCAAGCCAAGAACGGGCCAATCAGGTCAAATTAAGCTAAATATCTTTTTTTTCAAGAAAAAATTTTGAAAATTTGAAAATTTATATCTTTATATTTGTTTAATTATTTTAGACATATAACCACTTTTTGTTTTAAATTTATGCAATTAACATAAAAAAACATGGGTTCAAAGGAAAAAATAAGAAGAAAATACAAATATAGTAGTTAAAGTTTGAAAAAATATACATTTTTTTAATTTCATTTTTTTCTTATTTGAATATAATAATCATATTTAAGAAAGTCTTAGCATAAGTCTAGACCCCTCTAATTATTTATCATTTATAAAATATATTTAAAATTTTTAGCTAAAATTATAAAAAAAACTCTTAAAAAAAGAGTTCTTTTTAAGCTAGATTCTATCTTTATATATATATATATATATATATACGTTGCGTCGAATAGGGTTTGATAAGTCCAGAAGATTGGCCCAAAGTTTGTCCCAACTTGACCTATTGTCTTAACCTGACCAAGTTCATTTTTTCTTTATGTTTTATGACTCGTCTTGGCCCGATATTGGTAAGATCGAGCCAATCGAGCATTGCTCACCTCTAATTATAACTTCAAAATAGATACATATAAAAATAACAAAATTACAAGATAGAGAAAACAATTAGACAAAAAGGTTGAAAGAAAACTAAATAAGAATATTTTTCTTATAATTAGAAATAAAGTAGGTCATTGCAATTTTTGGAAAAAAAAATACAATGAGTATATATATTTTTCTTTTTCCTTTTTTTTTTTTGGGTCATAACACAATGAGTGTATAAGTTGTGCGATTTACTAAGAAAAAAAATGTTATTCTAGAACTACTTTAATTATACAATGAGCATATAGATATTTTTTCATCTTAATGGTATTTCCCACATATCATGAGAGAAAAAGGAATATATCTTGTTGAGGCTAAAATTTATTAGTTTCCACGCACACACGCATACAAAACCACATTAGTCAATGTTATTAACTATTAGATCTGATAATCAGATAAAAAAATATTAGTTCATATAAACAAAATAGTTCACCGTAAACGACTTTAATTTTATACCAACTTCCAATTTTTATACAAGGATACTAGCATCATGCTGTATGCCACACAATTAGTTTGATTGCCTACACCACATTATCTTCTTCAAGATGGAAGTCTTCAGTTTTCCTCATGCTAGTATTGAAATTTTTACTATCTAATAAAAGAAGGGTATTGAAAGTTTCACAAGACAGAAAAACCATCTTAGTTGGAATTTTCCTTCTACATAGAATCATAAAGGAGCAGACATTATGGACAACTAATTAAGGATAGTTTCTTTGTTTAGGGGAAACCATGATATCTTTACCTTTCTTGGATGATGTCTGGATGTTGGAACTAGCTCCTACTTTAGCCAAACCTCTTGGATCTGTATATGGCACGTTCAATGGATCAGTTGCGAATGTACCTCTTAGAAAGGAACGAAAGCACACAAGAGATTCAGGTTCAACTAAGCAAGATGATGACAAAATAGTTAAACTACTACGTCAACAATTGTATTAGGAAAAAAAAAGTGATCGAAACTTTTAATCCAGAAAGTTGCAACCATAAATGCTGGATACAATCACAAACGCAAATGCTGTAATCACGAGACAATCGCAAAATTTTCGTCCAAGCTGCAACCATAAACGCGATATACAATCATAAACGCAAACACTGTAATCACTAGACAATCCAGAACTTTTCATCCATGAGACAATCACAAACGCTGCAATCGTGAATGCTAGCTAGACGATTGCACTGGATACACGAAAATGTTGGATTGGTGGCATAGTTTTGAAAGAAGTTGTTTGTGCATATTTACTAGGTTTAAATTTTTTATTAGAGGCTTTAGGAAAACATGTAGGATTAATAGATAGTTGATGATAGTAGTGATTTGGCAAAAAAGCCTACAATGTCAGCATTTTCTATTTAGTAAACTAACAGTGTTCATTGTGAGAAAATTTTTTATTGGTTTTTTGAAGTCAAGGGATCAAAGTAAAAATAAATAAACTTAAGGGATGAAATTAAAACTTAACACAAAGTTAAGGGACTAAAATTACACTTTTGTCTTACCTTATTTATTTTTCTTTCATTAGTTCACAGTATATATTTAAGTATTTAAACTGTAAGAATTTTATAGACTTACATTAATTATATTGTGTTCTATTAAAAAATAAACTATTATTTATACGATTTATATTAGACAATGATAATAGGTCGAATTATATTAGTAATTATTTTTATAGGTTGCACACCTTTATTTATTGACGTGGTTAGGTGGTATAATATTGGTCTTTAGCCTATTGGACCCGTAATGGGTGGGCTTTTAAGATTACCATAATATAATGGCTAAATCCTCTTTTCATTTATTGAGAGAACATAATCTTTAGTTTGCCTCAACAAGTAACCAACTATATTTTATTATGACAAATGCAAGTACATTTTCACTTAATATTATTATAGTATTTTGAATTTATATGATTAATTAATTTATCTTACATGTGATGATATCAGAGGCCACTCATATGAATTCATAACCCTAATTGATTAAATTTTTATAAGTCCTAATTCATCTTATATTATACCTAGCTGAATGCAATATATTAGGATTTTTGTATGTTGTATTATAAGGAATCTATAATAACTTAATTCACTTGAAATCAGTGAGTCTAGAGAGAGTAATTAAAGTCGAAAATTTTCAATTTTCAAACTTAGAGTTCAAATGCAAATTTTTAATTTCTTTGCCAAAATTGACTTCTAGGAATAACATAAATTACTATAATGAACAAAATCAATTCATTAGTAGCAATTAATGATAACAAGATCCTAATTTTACATTAAAGTTAGGCCTTATATTAAACCAATAATGAATATATCTACACTAATTATTAATTAATGTTTTTAACAAATTTATTGGTTTAATTCATATATCTTCTATAATGATATTTGCACTTATTATTAACTAAATTTTATTTATTTATTTATTTATTTCCTAATATATGCACTTATTAGTTAATATATGATAATTTTTTAATTTTGGACATTTACTTGTGTGTATAAGTTGTTTTATGAATTAGCATAAATATTTATTATTAGAGTGATTTATTTATATTAATCTGCATGACATTTCATTGTGTAAGCGTTTGTTAACTTTACCAGTTATTATATACAACCACTTGCCCAAATGGGATTTCATATACTTTATTAGGAGTTCTTTATAAGAGTATTTTTGAATTTAATAACTTATCTACCTAAAGGGAATATACTTCTAAGTTTTAGAATATTCTTAGAGTTGACTCTACGTATTTTATTACTAAATATACGGTTATTGTATCTAACAGCCTACTTAAAATGAGCCATTGTGCATTTTAACTAAAGTTTCATAAAGTATTATTTTATAAAAGTATTTTGAATTTAATAGTTACTATTAATATGTTTTGACCCCTGGCAATGCTAAAATATCATTGCAAAATGCCAAAAACTATTTCCTAATCAATTAGGCAACGATTTAGACAGTGGTTTTTGACTGTGCTATCCATTGCCTATTGTTTAAGGCAACGATTTTTTGAAAACCATTTTCTTTAGTCACACAATAGAGAACAATTTTCATTAAGCAACTAGGGCAATGGTTTTAAATTGTTGCCAACAACATGTATGAACAATAGGCAACAGTATGCAACTAGCAACTATACCAACAGGGTTCGACTATTGCCCTTTTTGGCAACAACAAAAAACCATTGCCTATAAGGAATAGGCAACAATTTTCTTAATGTTGGCATCTTTTTTTTATTTTTTATTTTTTTGGTTTAACTACAAAAGTAAACCTAAGGAATAGGCAACAATTTTCTTAATGTTGGCACAATGTCATGTTGAACTACAATAAAAAACCATTGCCTATAAATTTTTTTCCCCATATTTTAAGGACAATTTTGTTGAAACACAAATGACATCCTACAATGCAACTTGAAAGCTATTCAATATCTTAAAAAGAAATTTTATTCCACAATATATATTGTTTCATATCAGCATCCAACAAAAAGATTCAAAGATCTAATTATAATATGTGACCTAATTGATATAACTAAAAAGAGTTATGTCATAAAAACTTTTATAAAAAATTCACAATAAAAGTATTTGATCATAAATATATATAGGAGATACTCATCTTAGCTCTTCATTTGCATCCCTTTCACCAACAGGATGTTCTTGCAAGCTACAAGCTCATCTGTAACCTTAGTCGCAATTGCTACAGATGACTTCTTAGTTGGTACTTCAGATTTTGCATTTGCATCAGTTACCAAAGTGGATGCTTTCTGCAAAAAGGTATCATTATCTAGTCATTTCCTTATGTTGCTAGCCTTCTCAACTTGTGCATCTGCTACCTTCATATTAGTAATGAGATGTACCAGCAGAAAGTGAATAATATATCTTTTAGCATAAATAGTAGCAAAAGGCATCTCAAACTCGCAGCAATCAAAGCAAGCTCAACAAGTTATAAATGGCATCAAATGTCACATTTGCATCCATAAAAGATTGATGCCCGTCAGGCCTTATGAGTAAAAGCTTACATGTGATCATGAACATATGCAGTAGTGACTGCAGTTAAGGATCTCCTCAATTAATATCAAATGGCAAACAAATATGTAGCTTTCCGTAGACAGCCATGCCAATCAATTAACTCAAGATACGAAAACGTATAGAGATAAAAACTCATAACTTGTTGAATCACGTTGCCTTCATAAAACTCAACACAAAAGTCCATTCTGAAGACCACTACATAATTATCTCAACCAACTACCTATTCTCTATAATGATGCTTTCAATGTATTTTCAACCAAAACCAATTTTTTCAATTGATTCTAATATTTCTTTGTTATCTTAATTATGAGCACTTCATCATAATAACTATCAAAATATCAACTGCTATTAGACTAGGAAGAGGCGTATTAGGGAACTAATCAAATGGTAAGAAACCTAAATACATGTTCAATGTATGTCATACCTAATAAGAAACTGATTAAAAAAGGGGCAACCTTCTGTGAAAAAGAATCAAAATGTTACATACTTGCATTTAAGTACGAATATTCTCTAGTTCAAATTCGTGATACAAGGGCCCACAAAGGATTGCAAGAAATTGCCATTCAGAACTCAATGTCAACCAGAAACCAAGTAATTGCAAAACTCACGTAAAGGAATTTATTAAGCAGAAGGACATGATAACAAACCTGCTCAATACAAGTGCTACTCTACTTGCTTCAACTCATTAAGTTTCTCAATGCATTGTCTTAAGAAATTTTCTTCCTCCTTTAATCCCTTTGCCAAGTTTTTCACTTTGGATCCTTTGCTGAGAAGGAAAGCAAGATTAGAATCATAACCTCCATGATGCAAACTTACTTTAATTAACCTTTTAGCTTACCGACAGGTACTGGTCATGTAGTCATATGTACCTAGTAGATAACTTCAACAACAACGTAACGTCTCAATTTCTTGCTTGCTTATTTTTTGTGGTGATTTTCTCCAGAGTTTGTCTCAAAGAATCCATGTCATTGTGCTTAAAATACACCACTGTGCTTCAAGAAAGACCAAGACCATTCTCTATCCCCCAGTGGACTCCCTCATCCTTGTAAAAGATGAAACTAGTTTCCTAAATCAAAATGCAACATCTCGATAAGAAATATTAGTATCAGTACTTTTTTCCATCATAAATGTTAGAACAAGAACTTAGTGGGCCCATATGAATTGCATGTCAAATGCATGAACATGGCCACCCTTTTGAAAACCAAACACCACCCGCCCTCCCAATATAAATCAAGACCAAATGTTATCATTACCCAATATTCAATATCAATCTCCTAATTTGTTCATACTAAACCAAGCCATGCAATTAAACACACTATGAACCCATTAGAAAAATTTCCAAACATAGGCCATGTAAGGAAGTTAAACTTTACCCAAGTTTTTAATCAAGTCAGAATATGACAAAGAGGTAGCACCTTGTTTCACTAGAATCTCAATGCACAGTGTTAAAATAGACTAAAATAGCAAGATGCATAAATCAGAGTAGTCCCCGTTCAAAGCATTCAATAAGTCAGCTATAAAACATTCTGAGAAAGATGCAAAGGCATCATTTCGTCAAAACTTTCAACCATGTACAGATAACGCACATAGGGACGTGATTGAGACAGTACAAAGGACAAACCCGATTGCAATCATAACTTGGAACATCCACTAAGTTAGCAACACTTAATATATGGATCAAGGTTCAGCAACACTCAATATATGGAACATTCATTTTGAGTGTTGCTGACTTAGTGGATCTGTTTAATTCCTGATAGATGGAGCAAATGATGAGTAGTCATTTCCACATAATGAAGATTGTATGAACAATATTATCTTCGGAAAAACAGTGGATCACGAATTACATATAAAATTCAAGAACCTCTTCCTCCGAACTAAAAAACACAATACTCTAATCAATGCTCAGTCGGATGGTAGAGTGACCAAAAGAAAGAAGCAAACAAGAATCATGCACCTTGATTGAAGGCTTGAGCCGGTACCTTGTGTTGTAAAACTCTGAATTGCCAAATGGATGGTGAGTTGAGAAAATCTTGGATAGCAAAATAGGAATGTGAAGACCACAAAAAGGGGGAAAGCAAATGAGAATAATCTAGAAACAATCGAGAGCTATCGTTGTGGGAGATAAAACGAAAATGCAAGCACCAAGTTGTCCTGAGCTCCGGCAAGGGAAATTGATTGAAATAAGTAGGTTCATCTTCTACAAGAAAGTGATCGGCGAGAGACTTCTCTGTTCTGGGGTTCAAGGGGCTACGTGAGTGGAGGCAGAAAAAGTGACAAAACGCAAAAGGAGGAACCAAATACACTAACGCAACGACTTGCGTTTAACCTCTTGAAACTTATTTTATTTTGTCATGATGATCAGTTGGGTTTCAACTGGGCTTACATATTAAGTTAAACTTCATCATAGAAAAATAAATTACAAAAAAATAAAATTCAATTTCCTTATATATATATATATATATATATGTATTCTATTTCTATTATTATTTTATATGCATTTTCATGTATTTGTTATTTTATTTTATTTTAATTTTGAAAAATTAATTGGAACTATGTATAAATACTTTCTTTGTCAATTTTGTAACAGATTTTAATAAATAAAATTTTTGAATAACATTTAGCCAATTTAGGGAAAAAATTTTGTTTCATAAACAAGTATTATTATAGATATTTTTAAAAAATTTAGAAGTAATAGAGACTTATAGGGAATGATTTTTATTTGTTGAAAAATTGAATTTTATAAGTCACACATGTAAATTATTGCCTAAAATAAAAATAAATAAATAATGTTTAAAATATGTTCCCTATTTGAGTTTTGAGAACAATTTTTATCTATTATAAAATTAAATTTTATAGACTACACACTTACACTTTTACTTGAAAGCAACACTTAAAATCTATTCTCTATTTGTATTTTGGGAACCATTTTTATTTGTTGCAACATTTGATCACTCCCCAAAAAAAAAAAAGTGTCTTCAGTTGTGGTTTTCTTTTTTAACATTTAGAAGCGGTTTTTACATATCGCTTAATGCATCGGCAGCGGTTTCAAAATCATAGTTGTTGCTTGCATCAAGAGCATTTAGTGGCGAACTTTTTTTTCAACGATGGGAACAATCAGCACTAATTGCATAGGCCGTGGTTATCATTGATTAGTGGCAGTTTTCTAACCGCCAACAAACAATTCAACAATTTAGTGGTCAAATCAAAATGTCTGGCAATAGTGGTGGTTCAAACCACCACTAAAATTAATTTTTTTTTAAAAAAAATTTGGTTGCATCTTTTTACTAGAATTTTTTATTAATTAAAACCTTTTTTAAAATTGTTAACCAAACATTGCTAAATACCAAATCATATATTTAATATAGTTATGAAAGAACAATTTATACATTCATTAACATAAAAATCGTCAATGTTACAAAAATCATAATAAGTTAACAAACTATTTGTTTATAATGTTGTTTAATCCCCACTACCCAGGGAAACACATGCATAAAAAGAAAAAGAGAGATGAAAGGAACAAGTAAAAGGAAAACCATTAGATATTCAAATAAATATAATTGCTTTAGTCCATTTAATATAAGTTATAAAAAAAGTATTATACTAAAAAAATGGCAGCCTTAGCAACAATCTTCTCAAGTACAAGAAATAAAAAAACAGAAGGAAAGAGAAAAAACCATATAGAAAAAAAAAATTCAGACCCAAAAAATAATAATAATAAAGTTAGATAACTTGCTATCAAACAATCATATCAAACATCAAAAGGATTTGAAGTCACAAAAGATGATTCTGGTTTTGCAAATGCAGTGCAAAACCACAAATTGGTTCTAGTTCTGCGTTTGCAGAGCTAGAGCAGAATGATTGGAGAACCATTTGTGCATTTGTATTTGCACAACCAAAAATGGTGTTGCAATTGCATAATTAGCTGAGTTGACATGAGGGAAATCTTGCCACCATATATGATTAATCACACTATTGCACTACATAGTCAAAAAAAGAAAATAATTGATGAGTAACACTATATTAGACAAACATATAAAGTAACATAAATTGTGGATTAAGCTTCGATGCAGTTTCATTGTATAGTAATGCTTCAACTAGTAGTCTTAAAATCATATTTTAAATAATATGAAGAAGCATTCAGCATGACAAACTATTTAAAATGTGGTACCATTCAAACTTACATACTTTAAGTTCTAAAGTCAACATTTAATTTAAGTATATTATTAAATCCAAAAATTCAAGGCATCATATTGGTCGTGAACCATAGGAGTAGTTAACATGAGTTTGATTGAGGTCTCATCTCCGATACTAAGAAGCACCAATATGGGTACACATATCGGGTACTGTAACATCCAGTTTGCCAAAAAAAGACCAGAATTATGTTATTTTCAAAGGAAGCCATCTAAATAGAAGAATCTGTGATCAAATAAAATTGAATAAAATTTTAAATAATGAAAAATGAGAATTCAAGATTTAAGATGCCTAAAAATCAAAGCCAGACAAGCTTAAAAAATTTGTCAAAGAAAGTAGGGGCATTTTTGTAATTTTTAAAAAATTTTGAAAACTTACATAAGGGTTTTTTAAACAAAAAATTTGACCTTTTCAGAATTCTCAAAGGTCCTAAAAATCATGAAAATCCTAAGAGCAGTTGAAACCCCTCCAGTAAACAAGTTCAGTAAAGAATTGACTAAAACTTTGACTGAATGATTCAAAATAGTTTCAGATCCTTTTTGAGTGATTCTAAAGGCAATTCTTATGATTAAGAGCTTAAGGAATATGATGGAAAAGAAAGATTTCAAAAACGAGTTGATTTGAGAGAAAATGATAAGAACAAAAAATAGGGACTAAAATGCAAAATCAAAAAGTACATAAAGTGGACTCCTCACCTTCTTAAAGCACGATTTCTTTTAGCCTCTAATTAATAGACCTTCTTGCTGCCCAAAATAGAGCATGAGACCAAAGGAGAGAGGCACACAAGAGAGGGGAAAAAGGGAGAAGAAAAACATGCAAAAGATATGAAAAATCTTAGTTTTTCAAACACTTTCCTTCATTAAACTCATCCTCCTCCTTCTCCTCTTTCTTTTCATGGTTTTATTGAGATATTTGGTTCTGTTTTGAGCTCAAACCAGAGGGGGAAATTTGAATTCAGAGGAGAGAATCTAGGCGAAGGAAAAAGCATCCAAAGAAAGCTTGAACCAAGATAGAAACCATCTCTTTTCATGCTTGCTCTTCCTTGTCTTCTTTCTTGTGAGTTTCAGCCATGTGAGGGACAACCAAGAGGGGTTGAATTTTAGGCTGAACTAAGAATGAATCATGTGGATTAAGGTGTGGGAATTAAGATTATGTAGAGAGAACAAAGTAAGAACCATTAATTTACAATATTGAAATGCTAGGGATTTAAGAACATAATTAAAATTTTGTTTTGATACAAGAGTTCTTAGACCAAGGTAAATATTTATTTGAGCTCTAGAGATTCCTAGGAGGCTCCCTCCATGCATCTCCCATTAAGAAAATAAAAAAAAAAACTCATTGGCCCCTATTTATGAAGCTTGTCTTGGCCTAGAGCAGAACCAATACCTAGAGATAGTTTTAAATTCATCCAAGCTTGATGATGGGAGAGGATGAAAGGAAGTCTTGAAAAAATTTTAGGAAACCTAGGAAGTGAAATGGTAGCATAAGTTACATATTATGACCTAAGGAAGCAACATGTAGTTAGACTCTTCCAATGGATTGTGTGATGACTTCAAGAGGTCTAAATAGAGTCAAGAATCATAAATAGAAGGAAATAATGGAGCTAAGACCATGAATGATTGGTATTGCTTCCTTAAGCGCATGATTGAACCATAAATGAGTCATAGGAACAAACTAGCATTTAAAATGAATGTGTAACTTTAAAAATAATTCCAAAAGTGTAATTGGCTTCCATATGGTGTGTCTAGGTCCAACGAATCAAGTTCCACCTTCTTGTGGGTGCTTGGCCAAGGAAGAGGAACCATTTACAAGGAAGAAAGTGTGTGTTTGTGCACAAGGTAGCTCTCTCTTTTTTCTTTCATGCATGCTTTAGTGGTTTCTTTGTCTTTAAATGTGTGTGTGCATATTTAAGCTATGATATATGTTTTTAGAAAATGATCACATGCCATGATACCATGTTGCTATGTTTATATGCATGTCAAAATGTTTTCATGAATGTGTTTGGCTTACTTGAACTTGGTGAAGCTAAAAGCTCCTTAACTAAGGTGAGGATGAGCCAAAAGTCTCTGAAAAGAGTGAGACTTAGTCAAAAGTCCCTTGAAAGTGAGTAAGGCAAGTCTAAAAGTCCTAAAGAGAATGAATGAGGATAAACCATTGTCTTGGCAAACCTATGTATGTTGTTTGTGACTTCTTGAATGGAAGAGATGCTCTTTGTATGTTTGAGAATTTTATGAATGCCATACATGCATCTTAAACATGGAAATTGCATCCATATTGTGTGTTTGAAAGAGAAAAGAGCTATTGGGATTTCTAAAATCTTATTATTTCCTGTCTATTACCTAACACGTCTAAGTGGACCAAGTGAACCAAGGAATAAGAGCCACCAAGCATATAGGAAGGAGATTGACATAGAATTATGTAAATTGTCTATTTTATAGCCACATAAGTGGCATAAGATGTAATCCAATGTTGTATATGATGTATGAGCTCATGAATACTTGTAAATATAAGGATATATTGTATATGTATGAGAACTAGAGTTATTGAATGATATTATATGATTTTGGCAATGAATGGCAAGAATGGCTTATGTATGTTCTTATGTATAACTTGGTGTAAGAGAGTGAGTTTATAAGATTTGGGTTATTGGACCTTTGAAACATGTTTGGTAGCCTATTTTGATACTTTCCCACATGCTCATATGGCCCTAGAAGTAGAAGAGCAAATTTGGACCTATTGAGACCTATTAAGAAGCATAAAAAGTGCAAAATGCATCCCTATGTCACAAACTGACCAAATAGACGAATTTTCTTATGAAACTTGGCGTGCATGTAGAGCTCATCTAGAAATTTTTGGAAAGATAAAGATCAGATTATTTAGAGATCTGTGGAATTAATTATAAATTTTTTAAAGTTGCTAATTTTCTGCAATCCTGATATAAGTACTATTTATATGGTTAGTTTATGTTTTTGTGCCATCCATAGGTCAAACGTGGTCCAATGAATGCAAAATTTTATAATCATATACTAGACATTGTCAGTGACCTGTAACAACTAGAATCACCTCATTTAGAGATTTGAGCAAAGAGTTATGAATTTTTAAAATTTTATATTAGTATTAATAGTGCCAGTCGAATCTATATATTATTCCATTAGTTTTCAATAGCTAAACATGTTTGTCTTGGTCTAGACATATTTTTACATTAAATTTAATATCTGTAGCTTTCCAAATTGATATGGTTTTCTTGAATTAAAATTTTTTAGAATTAGTTATACATTTTAGAAGTTTATATCAGTAAACTATATCAGAAACGCTGGGCAGTCTAACCTATGCCCCTTTTCTATTGTCGAACGTGGTCCAAATGATATTTTTATAACTTGGAATTATTTTTACTATAAATTTAACATCAAGAAATTTCCAAAAAGCTATGGTTTGCTTGAGTTCTATTTCTCTAGATTTAGTTATGATTTTTCAAAGTTACACAAAAAATCTATCAAGTTGGACCTGAGATTGACTTGCATTATTTTGTGTATATATGCTATAAGCTCAAGTTTTTGGCAACATTTTGAGATGATGAGAAATGAAAATTTTATCTACGGGATGAGAAATGAAAATTTTATCCACTACGTAACATAAAATAATATATTATTTTTAGTCCATTTTCTTAGAAAAGGTGTTGGAAAAAGGAAAAGAACCTTTAAATGAGATATGATAAGCTAGATAAATATGGTGTTATAGGTACAACATGATATGATATGTAGGATACGATAATTTTTAAAATTTCGAGATACGGATATAACAATATATATATATTCAATAATCTAATGCATTAAAAATTAAAGTAAATCATAAATAAGCTATAATAGCATAAATAATAAAATAATTTACAAGCATAAATAAGATGTTTATAACAAGTTATATTTCCTGTAAGCATTAATATTAAATATTAAAGACAAATTTGTAACATTCCAATTCAAACTGATCTTCATCTTCATCTACATCCACATTAGTAATATTCCCTATGAACTCTTATTCCAAATCTAATTTATCTAGAGACAAATTTGTAACTTTAAGACCTCTAGCCCCATCAAATGACTCCTAATGATCTTCATTAACATCTTATATCTTAGTCACATCACTAGAATATTTTTCACTCTTTTTTGATAGAAGATGAAGATTGGTATAAACATAAACCAAGTCTTTAAGCTTTTTTGGATTCAATTTGTTCCTTTTCAGTGAGTGAATGAAATAGTAAGTACTTTAATTTCTTTTGCAACAAGATGATCAACATGGTTGATGAAAAAGCTTTAATGCAAGTAATTGGAACATTAGGGTTGAAGAACCATAATTTAATCAATAATCTTTAGACTATAAATTCCGCCTATTTTGTAAAGAATCAAATAATGAATATACATTTGAAGTTCCACAAAACATTGAAAACTCTTGAAAGACCAATTGTCTTTCCCTAGAATCTCTAAAATACATATTAAAGTATTTGGTCATCTTAATTGAAATTTCAATATCCAAATGAAGAGAAACTCTGTTTGGTGCCACGTCAAGCTATTAAGGAGTGTAATACCTATGTAGTATGCAATAAAAATAATGAGAATTAAACTTGTTTAGCACAAAATTAAATGTGAAAAGAATATCAACAATATAAGTATGGAATATCAGTATAGCTTACTTAGGATTCAATGAATGAGCAAAGTAATAAAGTGGTGTACAACTCTTTGTCCAACAATCAATTATAGTTCTATACACAACTTCATAAAATCTTGAATGCTCAGAAAACTCCTTTGCCTCATGTTTGTATATTGATACATTCATTTGTTCTATAATTAAATCCCACATATTATAAATCGAGTGAAGTGCAGGCTTATTCATATCACAAAATCTAAGCATGTCACAAATAGGCTTTGTAAAAGAAAGGATGTAATTAATCTTATCCCACCAAGAGTCGTTAAGGATGAACTTTTTAATAGTGTTAGCCTTTTCAATATAATTTTTTTTTATATGTATTTCATTTATCACCAATTACTATTGTGCAAAGAGACATTTTTATGAGTTTGAGCCTCTTTAGCATCACAATGGTTAAAGCAAACCTAGATTCAGCAATGGCAAGCAATTTCAAGGGTACAAATTCATTGAAAATAACCAACTTCATAAAATTATTCATAATAAAAGTTCTAATAAAAATTGCATCATCCCTTATTTGAGTAATCCAATGGTATTCTTCATATACTAATTCATTTGCCTCAATGTTTTTAGCTACACATATATTTTTTAACATGAGATTGAGTGTGTGGACAATACATAATGTCCAAAAAATGTGAACATACTTAACCTTAATAATCTTGTCAATAGCTTTACAAAAAAGGGCATTGTTAGTAATAATTTGAACCACATTTTGAGATTTTACCTTTTTGATTGCCTGCTTCATCAACTCAGTTAAGTAGAATTTGTCCTCGTATTCTTTAGTCCCATCAATTGCCTTCAAAAAAATAGGACCTCCATTAGATACAACCATAAAATTAATTAATGGCCTTTGTTGTACATCAATCCAGCCATCTGTCACTATATTCACTCATTTCTTACTCCAAGTCCCTTTTATTGGCTCAAACAACCTTTCAACATTTGCCTTGTCTTATTGCAAGAAAGGGGCTCTTAGTGCATTATAACCAAAAGGTTTAAAACCAAAAATCACATTATTTACAGCATATTGATAATAGCTAATGTAATATAGGTTGCATATCAAATTAAAAGATAAACCATCTAAATAAAACATCCCAACAATTTCTACACATAAATTTTCCCTAGATATTTGGTTAAAGGCTTTTTCTAAAGAGCCAACAGCCTCTTTTTTTCCTTGATAATACTTACTTTGAACACCTAGAGAAGATAAGTCTCTAGCTAGTAGTGGTAATGGCACTTCTTTTGGTTTTGATTTCTCTTTGTCTCCTCTTGCAAATTTTTCATATCTACTAAACAATGAGCATTAACTTTTAAACACATAAAAATTCCTTTACCAAATACCCTTAGCAAATGCCATTTAATTCTAGAATAAAACTCTTGAAATTCATGATAACAATAATTACAGTTCTAATGCTTATTTCCATTAGGATTTGCAGTTTCTTTGTCTTTGCTTCTAACAATCAAAGTTACATAAGCCCACAAAGGAGTTTTTTCTTTTTAGAGAACATTACTAAAACAATATTCAGTAGAACCAGTAGGCCTAGGATTACTAGCAAAACTAGAACTTCCAATGGCTATGATACCTATAATAGAGGAGCAACAACAAGGCCAATGTATATTAGTGCATATTATAGAACAGTCTTACTCATCGCAATAAAAATACATAACCACCAAGGGGAATTAAACTAATGTTATGAGAAAGAACAAATTTAATTGGGATATAGCATGTGCCTTTATTTAATGCCCTTTGCCTTATCTCCTCCCATATGTGTCGTAGATTTTTGGTGTGAACCTTGACTGAAAAACTATTTTTTAAAAGGTTGGAGATTCAAATAAGGATTTGAGTTTCCTACATTTAAAGTTAATTATTATAATTAATACCAAAAGGTTTAGCTCAATTGAATGTGGTATGAACCTTGGTAATCAAGTCTATCATCCATTCATAATTTTCTATTCTTTTCTGGTCCAACCTGAATTTCTAGAAACCATGGGAAAACTAGCAAGTTTTTTATGAAGGCAACTACTGGGTAGCCTAATATCCATATAAGAGAAACTAGCAACTAAGTTAGAATCAAATAAAACTAGAATGATGTAGGGCCACATTGTTGCTCATAGGAAGCAACATCAAAATTAGGTCCACTATGTTAAAACAAAAACACTTTAAATTAAGATCTAATACAATGCAACATATGAATCAAAATGGACAAAGATCCTTTAAATTTCCTTTCCCATCAATTTCTATCAATTTTCCCTTTATTTGGCTATCTAAGAGATCAAAGGCTTCAATCACACTTTTCCACTTCTCCTACTTCCCTCTTTTAATCCTTTTCTTCTAGGACTTATAGGCTCAATTTGCTATGTAACCCATAATAAGAAAACCCCTTGATTGATTTTTTTTAAATTATGATTCTTTAATGCTTGCAACTGCAAAACACACAAAAGCCAAAAGGTTCTAATATGCAAGTACAAGAAGAAGGAAACATGATTTTGTTAGAGTTTAAAAGTAACTAGAACCCATCTGGATGTCCTAAATATAACTCATTTTGTAGTCTTAGCACCCTAACTTCAGGATAATCAGCACATTTACAAAAAGCATTCAATAAAGGAACAAAATTGCAAAAAGCTTCTGGATTTGTGAATGAAACTAGTGTGGGACTATGGGTGATCAAAATGATGAGAATGGAATAAAATTACAAAAAAATGACAAGGAATATGAGCCTCTAATGATTCAAACACACAAGCCAATACTAAAAATGAAAGGAAACAACTAAACAAATTCAATCAACTATATTGAAGAAACAAGCAAAGTAATTGAAAAGCTGAAAAAGAAAATATGAAAATAGAAAACGACACACCTACTACCAGTTAGAGAAGATGACAAAGGAACTGAAGCCTCACTGACAAAGACGATGTAGCATGGAGGATGACAGAAGGCTTTCAAAGGCACAGCAGGTGACGTATAGACACAGAAGCACCAGAAGCAAAAGCACAGCAGAGGGCTTTTGAAGGAAAGGCGGGGTTAAATGATGCAAAAACGACGTCGTTTGGGTAACCATGTTTCACATTCGTTTTGTCTTATATCAAAACATTTTGGTATGGACAGAAATATTTTGAAGCAAAAAGAAATGTACAGATACATTTGTATCCATACAATATGCATATCCATACCAGATATATATCTAGTACAAGTACAGCTGATATACCACCGTACCAGTGCTTCCTCCTTAAGAGTAGTAGAAAATGCTTCCACTTTCTTATAAACTCCTTAATCTTTTAAAAAGAGAATTATTGAACTGAACTGGTTCAAGATGATATTCACCATGAAAAACAAAAGAACTTAATGTAATAATATGTTTGAAAGTGACTCGTATTAATTGACTTTTCTCAATTCAACTAGATATAAATGAAAGCAAATATGATAAAAAGTTTATAATGACTGTTGGCCTTACCTAGTCTGATTGCTTCATAACACTCTTCATTATCCTCAACCTCTTGCAAGAGTTAGTGATAATCTTGAAACAAATATTGTATGATTTGAGCTTCCAATGAGCCTATATTAAAGCCTTAAATTTAAAATTGCAAAAGAATATAAAATTTTCAATGTTCAATAGCTAACACATAAAAGAATCTAGCCTTAATGCTAGACCCATTAAGCATGATCCTATATGTATGCAAATTGAGCCTAACACCCTTTAACCTCTTCTCTGTTGTAAGAAACCAAATATTAAGTGCCTAACCCACATTATTCTACTCTTACAAACCGTTTATAAACTCGTTAAAGCATATAACTATAAAAATGAAGAACAAGCCCTATGCAAGTAATTCATCAAATAGTGCGTCTGCATTATTCACATTATTTCCTTTGGCTACAATCCCACCCTATTACATATAGCTTTACATGAAGACACTAAACATCAGTTTAATAAGGGACTTGGAACTTTAAACAGCATACAAACTTCTTTAATCTCAAAAACCTATAATTTGCATAACAATAGAAATATAAACAGTAAAAATTCATAAGCTATATATAAAATTTAATTTTTTAAAAAAGGAAAGGGGTAACACCATATATTTCTATCTTATTTCATACTACCTCAATGTCTCATATCATGCAATCCATAAGAGAGTAAGAAATAAGACATTAAAATAATACATTATTTACCATTGTGTCGCATATAAAATTTTCATTCAGTGTCACATGAACCATGTAAGCTCATATATTACATTTTCATATTTAATTATATAGATATAACTCATTTCCATCATTAAAAGTGGCTTACAACTCGTGGAAACCAAAAGAAAGCATAAAATACATATATGCATTTTCAGCCAGAATTTTCTCATTTCTATCACAAATTTTGGAAAATCATAACTAATTCTAGGAAAATCAAAATCATACATTTTTGGCCATTATGGAAAGCTAAATATGTCTACTTTATGTTAAAAATAAGTCTAGACCATGAAACACAACACAGAAGACGCTTAACATTCGAAAAGATCTAGAGGTCTGGCTGTCCACTGGTGCAATCATAAGATTTTGCAGCAAATTTTAAAAATATCTAATTAATTCCAAAAAAATTCAATCTATGCAAATAATACCAATCTAAAAATTTGTAGATATTAGCTAGAGGAAAAAAATAACTCCAAACAAGTTCAAGCATGTCCAGACCTTAAAATCTAATCAAACAATACCTGAGATCAGTTGGAGCACCTAGTACTGGATAGAATCTTTGAAAATTCATATATCCCTCTCTAGACCTCCAAATGAGGTACTTCTAGTTGGCACAAGTCATTGGAAATGTTTAGTTTCTTCATATAAATTTTGTGGCAATTAGACATTATTTGAGCCTTGTGTGATAGATTTTATTTTCGGACCTGAGTGAACAGTGATATGACCAAAACCAAAATTTTTGCCAACTTTGAAAATTTATCAAATATTCTTTAGACCTCCAAAAATTTTGTTCTTTAGCTTTCTAAAAAGCTCTTAACAAGCTCCAATTTCATGTCAAATATTAGATCAAGAAGAGCTCATTTGGATAAAAAGTGACATAGGGTTCTATTATGATTAATTTTGACTCCCTATAGGATACCAAAGTATCTAAATATTCTCTCTTAATGTTTGGCACCTCTTGGACAAGTCTAAAAGCATGATTATGACTTGTGTAAGCTGTCCAAATAGTCTCAAACCTCATGCATCTCAATTTGGGCATCTTACTTGCATTTATACATACACTTTCATAATATAAACTTGCCATTACATGACTAAAATATACATTTCCATTCGTATAACCTTAACTCTCAATTATACATGATACAATAATATAATTATACATGTTCATAAGGCCAAAGGTCATATACAATCATAAATGACAACATTTGCTATCTTGATGACCTTAAAGAAGCAAATTTCATGCATTTCAATGTCATGCTCTCATCTCTCAAGTGGTTGGCTTCTATCTCCTTACTCTCTTAGTCCACCTAGCATGTTAGAACATTGGAGAGGAGGGGATGAGATTCAAAGAATCCCAATAGCTCATCTCCTATTTAATCATACATAAAGTATGCAAAATAAATCTTACAAATACATGCATGAGCATATTAACATGTGTAATCATTGAAAAAGTATTCTTGGCATTTGAAAAAGTCATACATGGCATACATAGGCTTGCTAAGTAAATAGATTAGCCTGACCCATTCACTTATAGATTTTGGACTTGCCTCACCTATTCTTTAAAAGGTTCTTGGACTCAACCTTACTTTTAGGAGTCAACCTCACTTTTGAGAGACTCTTTACTTTGTTTCAACTAATTTTAGAAGTTCTTGGCTCATCTTCACCATGGATAGAGGGTCTTGGCTTCACCACACTCAAGCAAACCAAAGCAAGCATCATAAATATCATTTAGAAACATAATGTATCATCATGGTACCATGGCATATAAAATCATGCTATAATACTTTTCATGGCTTAAAACATACATACACACATTCAAGACAATGTAAGTACACATCTATGCATGAGAGAAGGTGGAGAGAGCTACCTTGCTAGCATTTGTATACTTTTTCCTTAAGCCTTGAATCCTCTCCCTTGACCTCACACACCCAAGAAGGTAGAGATCATTCCTCTTAGCTTAAACACAATTTATGGAAGCTAATTAAGTTCATGGAATTAATTCTAAGACCACACAACTTGCTTAGACTCTAGCTTAACCTATAAACCCTTTTATGATTCTAAAAATGTACCTAATAAAGTAACATCCCTTAAATAAATTCTAGGCTTTATTCTTTCCTTTCAAATATAATTTTTGACACCTTTTAAGCCTCTTGGAGTTATCACATAATTAAAATAAAGAGTCTAACTACATATTGCTTCTTTAGATCATATTATGAAACATAAAGCACCAACTCATTTTCTATGATTTCTAAATTTTTTCCAAGGATTCCCCTCATATTCATTCATCATATATGACTTAAAAATGGGTTTAGAAAAATTTAATACTCTCCCTAACTATGCTAACACCCTTAGGCCAAGACAATCCATAGACTTTACTTTGTTTTCTTGATGGAGGAAGCACATGGGGAGACTTCTAAGGATCTTAGGAGCTCATTCAAATACTTATTTAGGCATAGAAATTAAGAGATTAAATCAGATTTTGAAAGGAACACTTGAAACCCTAGAAATTGCATCTTGAATTTCCATGGTTATTTGTTAATTTTCTTTGCATATTCTTAATTTCTATACCCTTTTTCCTAAGAATCACCTTTGGTTCTACTTAAAAATCAAATCCTCCTAGGGTTTGAAGGGGCGAAATGGTAAAGGGAGAGGAACAAGGGGTGGCAACCATAAAAGAAGAAATTACCTTTTTTTTTCACTTTTTTTCATTTGAATCTTGTCTTCTTTGGGCTCCTTTCTTCAAATCCAAATTTTTTCCTTAATTTCTCCCTTAAAACATATTTATAAACTTCATTATAAATAAAGGAAACAAAGGAGAATGGAGAAAAATAAGTTTGGATGAAAAAAAGCATGAAAAACCATGAAAATCCATACATTTATATCTTGTTTTCTTCCTTCCTTTATCCTTCTCTTGGCGTGCCTCATCCTAAGGCTTCTTTCTCTAGTTTAGGATAGAAATATATGAAGCTATATGAGGGAGAGAGTGGGGCGCCACTTATATATGTAAAGGAGGAAGAAAAACTTTTCAAAAATTTTTGTTTTGCCCTTCATTCTTGGTATTTTCGTTTCTATTTCATTTTAACTTTTTTTTAGAACCGTATTTTCTATTATGAAATTTAGGTTCCCAATTTAGTAAAATACCTTTGGAATCACTCAAATCAGAGTTAAAACCTTTCTAAACAAATCAGTCAAAGTTCGAGTTAATTGACGTTAGAAAACATTCACCGGAGGGGTTTAACTGTCCCGAAGCTTTCCATATTTTTCAGGGCCTCTGAAAATTATAGAGAACTTAAAACTTTCAAAAGCCCACCTGTGTGAATTTCAAAAATTACTCAAAATTATAAAAATACCATTATATTTTGTAAGTTTTTCATAAGAAATTGTTTCTTCATTCTAGCTCTATTTTTCTTTTTGTCTGAGCTTGGAATTCTTATTTTTTGGAGTCTAAAATGCTTCCTAAATTTTTTAAGACCTTAACTAAATCATTTTAGAGGACTTATTTTTGTATCCGATGAATTTCATTCATTTACAGAGAAGCCATACGTTACATTTATCACATTTTCTTTAGTTTTCAAAGATGCAGATGTTACAAAAGGTAGATGGAAATTACATTTCCTATGAATCTTTGGATGTTCTTTGTATTGCTTGCAAAAGCATACATAAGAATGATGGGAACAGGCACATAGATCCCAAACTTGGTAATCTCCAAAATTTCCTTCAAAGTGCCCAAGAAAGACATCTTCTAGAAAAGTAGAACTAGAAAATAAAAAATCTTCTCTCATTAGGAACCACAAGTGGAGAAAATTCATAAAGAAAAAAGGGAGTAAAACCTAAAACCCTACAAAATCTATAGATCGAATGAGAAAGAAAACAGAAGAGAAAGGGTCATGGGGAAGAGACCATGGACACGTAACAGAGTTTAGGAATGCCTTTTTCCACAATGGTAGGTAGTTATGCAGGTGAGATCATCTCCTTCTATCATATTTGTGACACCATCATACTATAACTCACTTCATACTATTTCTAGGTTCCATTCCATGAAGCATATGAGTTTCCAAGAAAAAGACATTAAAATATTACATTTTCATGCATTGTGTAGCAGATAAATTTTTCATCCAGCATTCCATGGACCATGGGAGCTCATTAAACTCATTCTCATATTTAATTACACTAATACAATTCAAAACCATCCAAGGAAGTGGCTTGGAACTCATACAAGTGGGTGAAACACACCAATTTCCACGAATTAGACATGGTTAAATTTTTCAATTTTTTTATCACAACTTCGAAAATTCGTAACTAAATCCAAAAAAATCAAAATCTAACAAACTTTACCATTACAGAAATATCTGGATATCTACCCCATGGTAAAAATAATTTTAGCTCATGAATCATTAAAGGGAGAATGTTTGACATCTGAAAATCCACTGAGGTCGCTGCTGTCTAGGCTACTAGTTTAGATTACTGATATGAACTTTCAAAATTTATAACTAATTCTATAAAAATTGAAATCATACAAATTTAGTCATTATGGAAAGCTAAAGATGTGAAATTTATGCTAAAAATAATTTTAGAAAGAAAAAAAAATGCTTTTAGCCATTGGAAATCTATGGAACAATGACTGAACTCAGGGGACGCTACTGCTACTGATTGCAAATTTCAAAAATGTATAACTCTCTGCTCAGACCTCCAAATGGGGTGATCTCAGTGGCTACAGAAATCTTATGACCTCTAGTTTATGCCTATGAAATTTCACAAGTATTGGATAACATTTGCACATTAGATGATGCAGAACACAAACCTATCAGTGTGAACAGTGCACATACCAGAACCAATTGAAAATCCCAACTTTGAAAATTCATAACTAATTCTGTATAGCTCCGTTTTTGCTCCACTTTAGCTTTCCAAAAAGATATCAATGAGATCTACATGTCTACCAAATTTAATAGAGAAATTCCTTCATTTGGTTAGAATGTGCCATAGGGTGCTATTTGGGTCATTTTGATGCATTTTAATGGTGAAAAAGTGTCCAAAATGGTTCCTAAGGCTCTTGTGGCCATTTGGGCACGTGAGAATGGCCCAAAAAGACTCTCTAAACTTGTCTTAAAGGTGTAGAAACTCAAAACATAAAATTTCATCTTTCATCCCTAAGCCATATACTAAGGAACATGTACTTGAAATGGTCATTCAAGACCCAAAATTTGCAACACATTCCATTCATCATCAAATTTCATACATACATAATCTATTAGGATAATTACACATATTCCATTCATTGTCTATCAATTCTATCAAAAGATTATATCATATGCCGTTTCTTTGGTTACAACATAAGCAAAATTAAGAGCTTTGAGGTCAAGGCTTCATCTTCCCAATTGGTAACTCCTATTTCCTTGTTCATTGGTTCCACCTAGCATATTAAGATATTGGAGAGGAAGGAGTAAGATTCAAAGAATTTTAATAACTCATCTCCCATTCAATCATGCACAAAGAATGTAATATAAGTTTTAAGGATGCATGTATGGTATATTAATATGAAAAATGGTGCAATATACATTCTTGACTTTTACACAAAGCACATATAACATACTTAGACTTGCCAAATGGATGGATTAGCCACACCCCCTTTCTTCAAGGTTCTTAGACTTGCCTTACCCTTTTTCTCAAACGCCTTGAACTAAGCCTTGCTCTTGGGAGACTTTCTCTTGGCCTCAACTACTTCTAAGGGTTCTTGGCTCATCCTCACCGAAGATAGGAGGTTCTTGGCCTCTCCACATTCAAGCAAACCCATGCAAACATTCTAGGCATCATTTGAATACATAATGCAACACTATGGTTTCGTGGAACATAGGCATCATACTAAAACATAATTCATAGCTTAAAATATATGTACACACATTCAAAGACAATGTAGACATTCATTCATGCATGAGAAAAGAGAGAGAGAGCTACCTTGCTTGTATTTACACACTTTTTCCTTAAGCCTTGTGTCCTCTCCCTTGACCTCATACACCTAAGAAGGTGGAGATTATTTCTTTTGGTCTAGACACACTAAAAGAAACATGAATTACTCATGGGAACAAGCCTTGGCATTATATACACTTTACATGATGCTACTTTGGTTTATGGCTTTATTATGCTTCCATAAGGCACTTAATGAAGCAACTACAAAAATTCATGATCTTAGCTCCCTTCTCTCCTTCAATCTATGATTCTTGACTTTATTTAAACTCCTTGGAGTCATCACACAATTATTTTAAGGAGTCTAGGTAGGAGTTGCTTCATTATGCTACATTATGGAGCCTATGCTTCCATCTCAATGTCTATGATTTCTAATATGTTTTCAAGGCTTCCTCTCATCCTCTTCCATCATATATGACTCAAAAATAAGTTTGGAACAAATTAAAACTATCCCTAACCTATAGTTCTACCCTAGGCCAAAATGACACATGAAAAAAGGAAGTAATGGGTTTGCTTTGTTTTCTTGATGGAAGAGGTGTGTGAGGAGGTCTCTAGGGATCTTAGGAACTCAAACAAACACTCATCTAAGCTAGGGAACTCATAGATCAAAACAAATTTCATAATGTCTCCATGAATCCCTAACTTTTCTATCTTGTATTTTCATGCTTCTTTCTTTAATTTCTTTGCACCTACTTGCTTCTCACACTCAAAATCTATGAATCTCCCTTGCTAGGACTAGAATTCATCTCCCTTTGATTGGGCTCTATATGGGACGAAATTATCACAAGGAAGAGAAGGGAAGAAGAAGCATGGAAGACAACAACTTACCTTGATTTCCTAACTTTTCTCAAGTGCTCTTCTAAGTGGTAAGTTCCTCTCCTTCAAATTCTGTTATTCCTCCTCTAGACCAGACTCAAAACATCACTAAATCCATCAATGAAACTATAGAAATGAAGAGAAGAATGAGAGAAACAAGTTTACTCAAGGAAAGAGCATAAAATTCCACATTTTTCTTACCTTTTCCTTTCTTTTTCTCTCTTCAAAATCTCCTATCCTTGTGCGCCCAAAAGAGCTGGCTTCCTTCTCTATTTTTGGGGCAGAAACAAATCAAGAAATGAGGAGCTACTAGAACATGGATAAGAAAGAGTTAAAAGTCACTTTATGCAACTTCTTACTTTTACATTTTAGTCCATTTTCTTGGCTTTTTAAGTTTAGGATCATATCAACTCCTTTTTGAAATCTATCTTTTCCATCATATTCCTTAGGCTCTAAACCATAAGAATTGCCTTTGGAATCACTCAAAAGGGTTCTGAAACCATTCTGAACTGTTTGGTCAAAATTTCAGTCAACTGAGAGTCAAAATATTTACCGGAGGGGTTTCAACTGTTCTAGGGGTTTCCATGGTATTCAAGGCCTTTGAGAACCTTGGAAAACTCAAAATTTTCATTTAAAAAACCCTCCTGTTAGTTTTCAAAATTTTATAAAAAATACCAAAATGCCCTTACTTTCTTCGACAAATTGTTTGAATCACTCCAGCCTTGGTTTTTGGGCAACTCAAGACTCAAATTCTCATTTTCTATTACTTATAATTTTATCCTAATTTTAGTTGACTCTAATTCCTTCTATTTCGGGGACTTCCTTTTGTATCTAGCTTATTTTTAACGTTTACAGAGAAACCGAATATCGTATTTCTCACGTTTATGGAGAGGCCGGATGTTACAGTATTGGCAAAAGAGAGATAGAACGAACATTTGTCAGGAGAAGGAAAGGCATAAAGAAAGAGGGAAGATGAAAACGGGAGCCTAAAATGAAGAAGGACAGCCTATTTGGTTTAGGTGGAAAAAAGGAAGGAAAAAGAAAAGGTGAAGGAAAGGGGGATAAAATTACAAATTTACCCTTATAATCATTATTCAATCACTATTTAATACTCTCTAATAATAATTATTCAATCATTAAAAGTAAGGGTATTATGGGTACAAAATCATCCTTTTACTTCCTATTTCCATTTTCATCCTAACTTTCTATCTACCAAACGGGTTTGGAAGGAGTGAAATTTTCTAGTTGTTCAAAAACTATCAAAAATTGAAATAAAATGGCCAGTAAATGTAATTACTAGTGGCTATAAAAGCGAAGAGAAAATTACCCATAAAAGGGTATTTTTTGATAATTTTTTAAAAACTATACAGGAAAATTATCGGAAAATACTCGCCATTAAGATGCATTTTTCTTATAATAAATTTTATAGGCTATGCACTTAAATTATTGCATAAAATAAAAAGAAGGGTCAATGCTTAAAAAGTTGTTCTCTATTTGATTTTGGGAATAATTTTAAAGTGTTATAAAATTAAATTTTATAAATTACATACTTAAATCATTCCTTAAACCATTGTTAAAATGCATTTTTCTTATAATAGATTTTATAGGTCATACACTTAAACTATTACATAAAATTAAAAAAAAAAAAAGAGAGAGGAAATGCTCAAAAACTTGTTCCCTATTGATTTTTGGAAACAATTTTAAAGTACTATAAAATTAAAATTTATAAGTCACATACTTAAATCATTGTTTAAAATAGAATGAATATGCAAAGCTTGAAAACCATTCCCTATTTGAGTTTTAGGAATATTTTTAAGGTGTTATAAAATTAAATTTAATAAGTCACAGACCTAAACTATTATTTAAAATGAAAATAATAAGCAACGTTTGAAAACTATTCTTTATTGAAGTTTTAGAGACAGTTTTGAGGTGTTATATCTAAATTGTTGCATAAGGTATAATATTTTTGTAATATTTAAAAAATTGTTCATTATTTCCCATTTAGGCAACGGTTTTGTGACTATTGCCATGAAAATTGTTACCAAAGGTAAAAAATGTTGTACATCTCCTTAAATGGGATATACTTTTAAATTTTAAAATATCCTTGAGTTGACTTATATGTTTTAACTATCAAGTGTACAATTATAATATACAATCTCTCCTTAAAAGAACCTATTATATACTTTAACTAGAGTTTGATAAAGTATTATATTATAAAAACATTTTAAATTTAATAATCTATCTACTTAAAAGAGATATATTTTTAAATTTAAAATATTCTTGAGGTTGACTTTATATGTTTTAACCACCATATATATAGTAATTTTATACAACTAACTGCTAAATGGGAGTCATTGTATACTTTAACTAGAGTTTCATAAAGTATTATTTTATAAGGGTATTTTGAACTTAATAGTCTACCTGCCCAAAGGAAATATACTTTTAAATATTTTTAGGGTTGACTTTATATGAAAATTTACTTACGCCAAAGATAAATATTAATATGCATTCTTTCATCTAACAATATAGTTTCAATTACTATTAACCATAGTAATACTACAATTATGAAATATGATCATGTTAGGAATGTCAGAGAATATATCCTAAAAATGGTCCAGTCAAATTCAAATATCACAAGACAATCTTAGATGGTCCCTTTATGATCTCTCATGTCTTAAACTCCTCTCCTATTGAATTTAACCAAATCAAAATTGCGTATATTATCCTAAATGAGACCTAGAACATGAATGGTTTCATTACTAAAATAGCTTTAAAGATTGTAATTATTTTAAAAAGAATTTTTTATGTCCTTTCATTTAAAAGGAATTTAATTTCTATTTCATCCTTAGATAGGCTTGGTTTTGATATCAATATTGGTGATAAAAAATTGAATTTGATATATAATTCACCAAAAAAAAAAAGGGTTATGGTTTTTTGAATGACAATTTATATAAATTATCTTTAACTCATAATAGTCCTTATGCTTCTCTAAATATTGAAAATACTACTACAAAACATTTTAAAATTAAAGATAATTTATTCATTTTGTGGCATAAACGATTAGTTTATATATTTAAGGAGAGAATGACTAGATTAATTAAAAATGGTATCTTCTCTATCTTAAATTTTAGAAATGATATCCTCTCTATCTTAAATTTTAAAGACATGGAAACTTGTGTTAACTATGTTAATGGTAAATTAACTAGGACTAAAAAGAAAGCTTATCCTCTTACGAACCGAGAGGATAAGGTGTAACATTCGAGTTTTCTCTTATCCTCTTACGAACTAAGAGGATAAGGTGTAACATTTGAGTTTTCGTAGACATGAGAACTTAAGGTTGCTAAATTTTTCTAAGTCCCCAAGCTATAGCAAGAATGCCTATTAACTATAGCAAGTATACCTGTTAGCAATAGCAAGAATGTTGTTTGCTATAGCGAGGGAGCCTGTTTGCCATAGCGAGAAGCTAATTAGCTATAGCAAGTTTGGGGCTGATACAAATCTAGAGAGTTTTTCATAATAGCACCAGTTGTGGCGAGCACGGGGGCACCTGGAACTGATAAGTGCTCATTGTAGTGAGAGTTTTTCTCGTTATAGTGAGATTTAGTCTGCGAAAAGTGTGGAAAAAGGGAAATTGCTCTTAAAATGTCTAGAACTCTTCCCCACCTCTGGATTGACTTTTAGCTCGCTGAAAGGAAAGAGAGAGACTAGTTAAGGAGGGCATCTAAGGAAGGAGGAAGAAGAAGCGAAAAAATTCCAAGAAAAAAGGTAAGAAAAGTGTAGTGTTTCATGCTTCTTTCTTTAACAAACCCATCCTTTTCTTTCTCATGAGTTTATGGAAGCTTTTGGTCTTATTTTGAGCTCAGACTAAAGGGGAGAAGTTTGAATTGGAGGAAAAGAGCCAAAGGAAAAGGAAGAGCATGCAAGGAAAGCTTAAACTCAAGGTAAGAACATTAGCCTCCAAGCTTCTTCCTTCTTGTTCATGTATAGGTGAATTTCTCCCTTCATAGAAGCAGTCATGAGGGAGTTGTTTTGGGCAGAACCAAGCATGAATCTTAGGAACTAGAGTATGGGAAACAAATATATGCAAAGAGAACCAAGGAAGAACTATGAAAATTTGCAAGATAGAAAATTAGGGTTAGTGGACATAGGCTAAAATCCGAACTTATCCAATAGTTTCTAAGCCTATGTAAATGTTTGTATAAGTTCCTAGGACCCCTAAAGAGCTTCCTATATACACCTTCTACCAAAGGGAGTAAGACTACTTCCATGGGTATCCAAAGAAGCATTATAAGTCTAACACCCTTGGAATTAAGTTGTGATAACTCCTAAGAGTTTAATTTATGTGAAGAGATCTAGAATGATAAAAAATGCGGGCTAAGAGTAAAAACTCCATGTGTTGCCTCACTGTGTGCACTATGGAACCATAATGAGGTCTTTGAGTCAAGTAGCATAGTCTTGAGTTGTAAATGGCTAAGTTTTATTTCAATGACTTAGTTATACTCCATTGATGTTTATAGGCTACGAGAAATGAGTTCCACCTCCTTGCAAGAGTGTCACCGAGAAGGGGAATGGAATTCTAAGAGAATAGCATTATGATTCATTACAAGGTAGCCTTCCTACCTTTCTCTCATGTATGTGTATGGATGTTTTCTTACTTTGGATGCTTGTATATGTGTTGAACTATAAAAGGTATGTCTAGCTAGTAAGGATATATGTGGTGGCACTTATGTGTTTTGAATGTGTACATAAAACTTGAATAGACTTGGTTGTGCCAAAAGTCTCTTGATAAAGGTGAGGATGAACCAAAAATCCCTTAGTATGGGTGAGACAAGCTAAAAGTCTCAAGAAAAGTGAAACTTAGTCAAAAGTCTCAAAGTAAGTGGGTGAGACAAGTCTAAAAGTCCCAAGGGAAATGGGTGAGGCTAACCAAGGTCTTGAAAGTTTACTTGATATATTTGAGACTTTATGAAATAAAAATCATGTTTTTATTATGCACATATAGCTTATAGACCATGCATGGCATCCATTTGCATAAAAATGCATCCATCATGTATGATTGAAAGTGTATAAGGCTATTGAGATTATTTGAATTTCACTCCCTTTCCATTACCTAACATGTATAGGTGGATCAAAATAACAAGAAATTTGGGAGCCACCACACTTGAAGACATGGAAGTTGGCAACGAAGTTGTAAAATGTTAGTATTATAGCCATGTGGATGGCAAATGATGTAATCTTATATTGTAAATGATGTATAACCTCTTAGATATAGTAGATACATGTATATGTGATGTATGCATAGAAACTAAATGTATATGAATGAGAGATATAGTTGCAAAATCTTATGTACAGTAACAAGTGTGGAAGTGAGTTTGTGAAATCTAGGTTATTAAACCTTTTAGACATATTTAGTAGATCATTTTCATGCTTTTCCACATGCCCAAGTGGTCCTAGAAATGCTAAAAGCAAAATTGGACTCTTTATGACCCTTGAAGTGGCTCAAAATGGCCAAAATGCAACCCTAAGTCACAAAGTGACTAAATGAACAATTTTGAGGCTAAGATTTTACATACATAAGGATCTCATATAGAGATTTTTTTTAGTCTAAGAACCTCATTATTTGGAGGTCCATAGAATTTATTATAATTTTTTGAAGTTTAGAAAATTTTGCATATTGGTATAGTCATTATTCATTTGTTTAGAATTATTTTTGTGTCACCCGAGGGTCAAATGAGGTCCAATGGTCTTGAAATTTTATATAAAGAAATTAGACATTTACAGTGACTTATAGCTATTAGAACACCTCATTTGGAGGTATGTAGAAAGATATATACATTTTTGAAGTTAGAACTTACTATCAGTAATGCAGCAAGACCCTCAATACTGCTCCATTAGTTTTCATTAGCTTAATGTCATTTTTTCAATCTGGTCTATTTTTCCCTTAAAGTAGGCATTTGTAGCTTTTCATATTGGTATGGTTTACTCAATTTGGATTCTTTTTGGAATTAGTTATGAATTTTTGAAATCCATATTAGTAAACTATATTATAACTCTAGGATAGCCAGACCTATGATAATTTTCTATTGTCAATCATGGTCCAAATGAGGTTTTCATGGCCTGGAATATTTTTAACATAAATTTAACATGTAGTGCTTTTTAGAAAACTATAGTTTGTTGGATTTTGATTTTTTTAGATTTAATTATGAATTTTCAAAGTCTTCCCTAAAAACTTGAGATCTTGAGCCGAAATTGAACATGCATTTTCTGATATGTGGGGCTCCAAATCTGAATTGAATAAGCTGTTTTGTGATGTTTATAACTTGTGTAGATGGATTATGAGTAGAGGATGATGTTTGAGAATTCACGGGGCCTATAAAGCAAAATTAGAATAGTTAAAGTGTTGCGCAACGCTATAATATTCCATGTTTTAAATCCACTTTTCTTGAAACTCATGTATGAAGCATATATGAAGCATGTATAGAGTATAATGCATAGGACAGTGTGGCTAAAGTGTTATGGTGTTACATAAGGACTTTTATAAATAATTCACACTAATATTATTGGACTTTATCCTCCTATAATATGTAGCAATAAAAATTTATCACATTTATTGATAAATATAGAAGGCCTAAAGGTTGTCATTTGAAAAAATTATCACATGTTTCCACTATAGGTAAGTTGGCCACAAGAAGAAGGATTGCACTAGGTTCAAATCTTGATTGAAAAAAAAAAATGAAGAGGTTCATAAACAAGAAGGAACCAAGCCAAAAGGAGTTAAGATTGAGAGTAAAAAGTCTATCCTCCTACAAATCGAAAGAATAAGGATTTTTAGAAATAATCCACACTGATATTAGTGGACCTCATCATCCTACAACATGTAGTAACAAACATTTTATCACATTTATTGATAATTTTTCCCAATATAGTTATCTTTATCTGACAAAAGAAAATTTTGATGCACTTGAAAATTCTAAAAGTTTTTAATACTTAAGTTGAAAAACAATTGAGAAAACTTATCAAAATTGTGAAATCTAGTCGAGGTCATAAGTATCATGGCAAACATGACACAACTAGGTAGCATATGGGTCCATTTACCAAATACTTACAAGAATGTGGCATTATTCCATGATATAAGATGACTAGTAATCTTAAACAAAATAAGGTTGCCAAAAGGCATAATAACATCCTCAAACATATTATGAGAAATATAACGAGTAAAAATAACTTGCTAAAATATCTATATGGTCAAGTAATTAAAACTGCCCTATATATCCTAAATAGAGTTTATGGCAAGTCATCTTTAAAACACCTTTTGAGCCTTGGATATGTAAAAACCTAGTTTACACTATTTTAGAACTTGGGGTTGTTCTATAGAAGTAAGAATATATAAACTTATAGAGAAAAAGACTAACATTAGAACTAATAATCATTTCATTGGATACCTGGAATATGCTAAGGGATACAAATTCTATTGCCCAGGGAAAGGTAATACAAATAGCTAAATTTTTAGAAATGGATATTGC
This sequence comes from Erythrophleum fordii, assembly GCA_032878935.1. Lineage (NCBI taxonomy): Eukaryota > Viridiplantae > Streptophyta > Magnoliopsida > Fabales > Fabaceae > Erythrophleum > Erythrophleum fordii. The sequence continues at coordinate 37,765,217 of JAVQMF010000055.1, read as the reverse complement.
CAATATTTACCAAGGTTAGGATATTTATCTTGATAAAAAAGGGCATGAAACTATCTTTGTTTCTTTACTTGCATTATATGAGAACATTGCACATCACCTTGTTGTCAAAGTAAAGCAAGAAATACAAGATGGTAATCTTCAACTCCAATTGAGAATACTAAGCCAATTGAGCTTGTTAAAGAAATACCAATAAAGTGATAATGAGACAATGAAAAATTATGATCCTTGATGACTTCTACATTTACCTTGATGAAAATTATTATGATATAGGATATATTATATACCCTACTACATACTAAAATGCTATAACCTCCCCAATCAATGAGTGAAGAAATGTCGTATGTGGCAAAAAATAGTGTGTAGGAACTTATTGAACTTCTAGTAGGTTGTAAGACTATTTGATGCAAATGGGTTTACAAAACTTAAAAAGACACTAAGGGTAAAAATGAAATGTAGGAACTTATTGAACTTCTAGTAGGTTGTAAGACTATTTGATGCAAATGGGTTTACAAAACTTAAAAAGACACTAAGGGTAAAAATGAAAAGTTTAAAACTAGGTTAGTGGCTAAAGGTTTCATTCAAAAGGAGAGAATTGATTACACATAAATCTTTCCCTCATATTATTTAAAGATTCTTTTGGTAGTAAGCAAGCATAGCTTATAACATGATAATACAAAGTGTTCAATATGAAAATACCAAGTTCCATTAATGCCATAAGATAACATGATTCTTTTATAATACTCATAGCCTTAGTGGCTCATTTTAATTTAAAGTTGCATCAATGGATGCCAAGATTTTCTAGAAAGAAAGAGATAACATTTAGTTTACAAGTTGAAAAAGTCTATTTATGGATTAAAACAACCTTCTCGATAATGATATCTAAAATTTGATAATATGGTAACTTCTTTGAGTTTTGTAAAAAAACAAAGTTTGATCAATGCATATACTTTAAGATTAGTGGGAACAAGTTCATTTTTCTTGTTTTATACATTGATAAGATCCTACTTGCTAGTAGGGACATTGGATTATTAGGTGATACTAAGCAAATGTTGGCTAAAACCTTTAATATGAAGGATTTAGGAAAGGTATTATTTATCTTAAAGATTAAAATTCACAAGGATATGATTCATTATTTGCCAGGTTTTTCTTAAAAAGCCTACCTTAACCATATCCTTGAAAGGCTCAATATACAAGATTGCAAGCGTATTAATGTACTTATCATAAAAGGTGATAAATTTAGCAAGACTAATGTCTCAAAAAATGAACTTGAGAGGAATCAAATGAAAAACATACCTTATGATAGCACAATGGGAAGTTTGATGTATGCTCAAGTTTACACTAGACCTAACATTGCCTAAGTAGTGAAAATCTTATTTATTTACCAATAATAAAACCAGTACATTTTTTCTTAAAATAATTAAAATGTATTTTTCCAGGTTGGTGATTCAATATTAGGACCTTTCATAATTTATCATGATAATAGAGCTACAATATTTTTCATAAAGAATAATAAAATATCTAATAGGCCAAAACACTAAGAGTTGAAGTTCCTGAACATTAGAAATTTTATGAAAAATGGAAATATATTGGTTGAATATATTGATATTGAATGCATGTTAGTTGACATGTTAATCAAGGGTTTGAGATCCATATCCTTTAAAAGACTTGTAGAAAAAATGGATATATTGAGTTCCTTTAATGTACTTAAGTTAGTGAAAGAATATATATGTCTTGGTTTCATCATTTTGAAAATTTTTGTTATTGAAGTTTTGGACATATCATTAGAATTTTTATGTAAGGTATTAAAGGTTATTTATGGCACATATGATTGATTTTAGATTCATGTTTATTGTATATTTGAAGCAAATATATAAAATATGATTTATGTACCTGAAATTTGTTTAAAGTAAAATCTCATGTGATGTCTAAAACCCGATATCAATTTCAGACATGTTCTCATTGTCTCAGAGTGGATACCATCTTGGAAGTATAAGGCAACCTAATTTAATTCTTAAATTTAAAGAAATTTTTCTATCCTATTTACTCCAAGGCATATTCTAAAGGAAAAGTCTATATACTTTGAGATCAGAAGCCAAGTCTCAAAATGGTTTTGAGCTATTTTAAATATAGGCACTTATGTTGAATATGAAAAATATTGATGAATTTCTCTTGGTTTAAATATATTAAAAAGAAATTGGTAGATTGATAGTGAAAATAGCATGTTTATAGATCACCCTTTGATGCCATACTTCTTACTACACTACCACATCATGATTCACGTAAATAATGTTTGCAATGTTTGTGACCATGGATAGGACTTGTATCAATACAAAGGATATTGTGATCAACATTGTTTGATATTATTGGACCAAGTCAATTGAAGGTATTATCTATGGATCATAGTTCTTTTTAAAAATCATGGCCACATACTATTTGTTTATGTATTCAACTGAAGAGTCACTTTAAAAAAATTTTAAATTTTAAAGCTAGAGAATGCAAGAATTTTATGGGCTTGCATTAATTATATTTTGTGTTTTAATAAAAATGGGTTGTTATTTATATGGTCTACATCAGATAAAGATAATAATCCCAATTATATTAGTGATCACTTTTATGGATTATGCACCTTCATTTACTGATGTGGTCAAGCGATATAATCTAGGTCTTTACCCTATTGGGTTTATGATACAAGTTTTCAAGGTTATAACAATATAACAATATAATAGCTAAGTCTACTTTCTACTTCTTATAAGTATTAAGAGAATATAATCTCTATCTTCCTTATCGAATAACCACCTTTGTAAAGAAGTTGGAGAGAAAGACTTAGTTCAAAGTGGTTGCATGAATACCCAAGTTATCAATTTTATGATGACAAATACAAATACACTTCTACTTATTAGAATTAGGTTGATTGATTATGTATAAATATGTGAAGATCCAGGTTTAGTTTAAACCTTAATAGCCATTACTTGGTGCAAATAATTATTCCAATTTCTAGTGTGTGGCATATAAATATACTATAGCAAGGGTTTAAATTATAGTCCACAACTATATTATTGTTCTATAACGTATGCTATCAAGCCTTGAATTGTAATTCTTAATAACAATTTTGTCTCATATTTTATTGCTTTTTTTTTTCCCCAATCTCTATGTAGTTGTGATGTAAGTTAATCACAACAGTAAATTGCAACTATAATATAACTGTTTAATTATGGATATAGTATTAATCAGCTAACTATATTAGCTCTTTATTATCGTCTATTGCTAAAATTTTTCAATTAATGTTAAGTAATATGTAGTATAAATAATATATATTTTTGAAAATTATAATCAAATAGTTTAAGGTATTTCTTTATATTGATTTATAAGTATTTGCTGATATATAATTTTTGTGAGTTCACAATTGTTTTAGCAGATATCAATTTATTTGCTTCGAAGCATATATAAGCTGGTAACTACGTCTAAGTACTTATGGATATGAAATATTCAACTGCATAAATTTAAGTTTATGCTATTATAAATGAGAAATTCTTATATACGTCCCATGTATCACATTATATATACACTAAGTAGTATAATAGAGTCAAATCATATAATAGATTATATATAACATTTCATTTATGTAATAGTATTATAGTGGATAATAGAATATGGACCACATATAGTACTCTATTTATGTGATAATAGAGTAGTGGATAATTGAACGCATGACCTTTGACATTATTTTATTGGTATGTATGTCTTATTTTATTTTATATAGTTTTTTTTTAGTTGAAGAAAGTATAAATGATATAACATTCTAAAAATATTTAAAGATTTTTCATTATAAATATGGACTGATCATGAAGTTTCACAAAAATAAGTTTCTTGAATTAACTTTTCTAATTTCTTTTCTTTTAGTATATTAAAGGATTCAAACTTTTGGGTATACTATCTATATTCTCACATCTCTCTCATATCACCTGAGCTATACCCCCTCTAAGAGGTTGAATTAGAGGCTAATTCAGCCATATGAAAATATTGGCATTAAATATGGCTTGGACTTGATTGTCATACAAGGAATTATATTACATATGATTTTTTTTTTCAAATTTCAAATTTAGATTCCTTAAAACTTAGTGAAAATCAAGCTTATTATGACCAAACTCATAATTAGACCTACTTTTTCTCAACAAAAGATACAAGGAATGGTTGAAATTATCTTTGCTCAATAAGATTTTCAAGAAAGTGCATGTATTGATATAGATTCTTTAAACTTGAAAAAAAAACTACATTTTATCCTTCTAAATTAAGATTTAATTATAAAATTAGTACATACATTTTAACATATTACAAAATAACTTTTTAAGCTTTAAAGTATAATACCAAAACACCCCTTCATTACAAAATATCGAACATTATATTTATAGGATATGACACATTTAAGATTTAGAGGAGTATTTTGTTATACTTTGAAATTTATGTAACAATTTTAAGCTCATGAAGATAAAATGTAATTTCCCCTTTAAAATACGATATGATATATCTCCCTCATCATGTTCATGACTAATTATGTGAATTGAAGATCCAATATATTCATTCTGTGCATGTTCGCTTCTTTAAACTTCTTGACTCTGGAAGTGTAAAATTTAATCTTGTAATACTATATTAGATTCTAACATTGAACCTTATCTCACAAGTGAGATCATACGATTTATTCAAGAAATCTCAAGAAATACATTCAAATAATGAATTAATTGCGTTGCGTAGCGGGTAAATTTTTCATTTCTCGTCTCCGGGGCCCTATGAACTCATCAATAATATTCTCTAATTATTTTTCATACATACAAATCATAACATTCTTAAAAATTGGCACCAACCACGGATCAAGGGTAAAATCCCAAAATTTATTCATTTCCCACAACTGTACAGGGGTAGATTTCAAGGGCAACTTTAAAAAATTATAACTAAGTGTAGAAAAATCAAAATCACACAAACCATAACTTTATAGAAATATCTGAATGTTAACTTCACATTAAAAATAATTCCAAGAAATGAACATAACCTTTGGACCATGTTTGACAATGAAATAGCCATAAAGGTCTAGCTATCCCTGGTACTGATACAACTTACTATCATAAATTTTAAAAATGTTCAATTAATTTCACAAAAATCTAATCTATGCAAATAATACCAATCTAGAAAGTTACAAATATTAGCTAGAGAGAAAAAATAACTTTAGACCACTCCAAGAACATGTAGGCCTAAAAAACTAATCAAACATTAACACAGGTCTAACTAGATGACTAATACTAGACAGCAATTTCAAACATTAATATCTCCCTCTCTAGACATCCGAATGAGGTGCTGCTAATTGGCATAAGTCACTGGGAAGGTCTAATTTCTCCCTATAAAATTTCGTGGCAATTTGACATTATTTGTCTAATGAGTGATAGAGTTTCATTTCAAACCAGAATGAACAGTACACTGAACTAAAACCAAAATTTTTGTCAAATTCAAAAATTTATCAAATATTCTGTAGACTTCCAAATAATATCCACTTTAGCTTTCAAAAAATCTCTCAACAAGCTCTAGATGCATACCAAATTTCAGACCAAGAAGAACTTATTTAGACAAAAAATGATATAGCTTATTAATTTGGTAAATTTTGCCTCTCATAAGGTATCACTTTGGTCTAAATAGCCTTCCTTTGAGTTTGGCACCTTTTGGACAAGTTTAAATGCATGAATATGACTTGTAGGAACTGTCCAAGTGGTTTCAAATACCATGCATCTCTTTTTGACCATCTCACACCTAAGAATACATACATTCAAGTATGCATCCAAGTGTTCAATTTCCATATTGCCATTGTTTTGGCACCATACAAGGTTCATACATTATTCATACATAATATTACATTTGCTCATGGTCTTACATTACAAAAATAACATGTACAATATTACTCTCACATTGATATACAAAGAAAACTACAAAAGGTTTAAATATAGCCCTTCAAGGCTGTTGGCTTACTTTCTTTACTTTTTGTGGGCCACCTAGACAATTCAAGATGGAAGGGAAAAGGGGAGTGAGATTCCAAGAATCTCAATAACTTACACACCTATTCACATACACATTCAAGGCATATACACATCAAAGCATATGTATGGAAGGTATGGCAATCATAAAGTATGTAAGGTCACAATTCTCATGCCACTTATTTACATTAAAGCCAAGACCATACTTTAGGGACTTTTGGTTTTGCCTCACTCCATTTCTAGGACTTTTAGATTTGCCTCACTCTTGACTTAAGGACTTTTAACTTAGTCTCACTTTTTCAAAAGACTTTTGGCCTTGTCTCACCTATACCATGAGACTTTTGGCATCTCTTCATCTTTATTAAGGGACTTTTGGTATTTCCTCATTTTTATTAAGGGACTTTTGGCATCACCTTACCCTTATGAGCCATTTCCATAACTATAGTCATTCAAGAAGACACATTGGTATCAATGTAATGTTAAGGCATTAAATGGCATGTCATCAAGTCACAAAACATACACAAGTATACAATAACATACATATGCACACAAGAATGCAAGGAGAATGAGGTGGAGAGCTACCTTAGATTTATACAAGCTTTTCTTGATCTTTTCCTTCCCTCTTTTTGGCCTCACAAGTGCACCTAGGTAGGTGGATGTTCTCTTGGCCTAGCCACCATAAACAATACACAATTACACACTTAAAGCAAGCCAAGATACTAAACTAAAGCTTGAATAAACACTTAGTCTTATAAGTGGCATAATGGTTCCATAATTGGCCTAATGAAACAATTCTCATATTTCAAGTTCTAGGCTCCATTTTCTTGTTATTTCTAGACTTCTTGGACTTATTTAAGGTCATTGGAGCCCTCACACATTCACTTGCACAATTGGAAACACAAGTTCTTTTATAAGGTACCATTATGGACATCATTGCTCCATCTCTCATTCCATAGCTCTTAAATTTTTTCTAATGGTTTCTCCTATCTTCTTCTAACATCATATAAATTTTCAAATCAAGGCTAGAATAAATTAAAACACTCCTTAGCTCTATGAACTAGCCTAGGTTGAGATAAGTATACCAAGGAAGGTTCAGGAGTTCTTGATTTTTCCTTGATGGGAGAGCCACTTGGAGGGTTTCTAGAGATATTAAGAGCTCAAGAAAATATTCAAATAGCTAAGAAAACACTCACACAAAATCAGATTTTACAAAACCCTAAAGAAGCCTACACTTTGCTTTTCCATAGGTTTTTCTTAGAATTTCTTGTTATATTCCATCTCCCCATAGACTAAAACCCTTATTCCTCTCTTGTTTTTGGACAGAACTTCCCTCCCCTATATGGTTCTGATTTAGGCTGAAACTCAAAGCAAGAGGAAGCAAAGGGAAAAAACAATTCAAAGCATGAATTACCTTGGATTCTAACTTAGTTTTAAGAGTCTTTCTCCTTGGTTTGCTTCCCTTCAAGAATTTTGAACTCCCTCTTCAATATTCTAGATTAAAATAGAACCAAATAGCTCAAATAAACCATGGAAAGAAAGCCTAGAAAGAGAAGAGCAAAGTTGGAAGAAGGAAGAGCATGAAATTCTCCAAGTTTCCTTACCTTTCTTAGCCTTTTCTCCCTCCTTCTTCTCCTTCTCTTGTGCGCCTAATAGAGCAGATCATATTCTGCATTTTGGGCAAAAAATTTCATGCTTAAGAAGGTAGAAAAGGAAGAGAGAAGTGTGTGGGAACTTCTAAAAACACACTTTTTCAAAAATTTCAATTTCATCCTTCTATAATGGCAATTTCATTTCGGCTTTATTTTAGCTCCTTTTTTAGAACCGTATTTTTTATTATAAAATTTAGGTTCCCAAATTAATAAAATGCTTTTGAAATCACTCAATTTGGAGCTAAAATCTTACCGAATGAATCTGTTAAAATTCAAGCTCACCAACACTAGAAAATGTACACTGGAGAGGCTTTACCAGTCCCAGGGCTTCCCATGATTTTTAGACCCTCTGAGAACCCTGGGCAACTCAAATTGCTCATTTAGAAAGCCTTCTTATGTGTTTTTTCAGAAGTTGCACTTATTTATGAAAATACCATTATGTTTTGTTATTTTTTGTCACAAATTGTTTCTTTGTCCTAATTATATTTTTCTTTTCGTCTGAGCCTAGAATTATCATTTTTAAGAGTCTAAGACTCTACCCAAATTTTTCAGGACATTATCTAGCCCATTTCAGATGACTTGCTTTTATATGACTTATTACATCATTTTACGAAAATTACGTTTGTTACAAATCTTACCTCCCCCTTTTTCCTTTTTTGTGAAAAATTGTTAGATTATCCTAACATTATTAGTTAAGGCATTAGTTATATATATATATATATGTCAAATTCATTTTAATCTTAAATTCATATATGTTAAACCCACAATACTTTAATCTAGCATGTAGGGATTATGGGAGAGATGCGAGCTTACTGAGAGGTAATCATAAGTCAAAAGAGCTTTCAATATGAGAGGAATTTAACCCCACATAGCATAGGTGATTATAAAACAATTATTGAATCCATTATGTCAAATAAACTAACAGATATTGGCTAAGGCTATAAACGTGCTAAAATTTAACATTATCAAGTTTGTTCATTTAAAATAAATTAAGCCAAGTCTAAGCTTTAAACAAATCAAAAATTCTAATTTAGAGTTCAACTCATTTATAAACAAAAAGTACTATAAATATAACATATTTATATGCACACATATAAATTAAATAAAAATACCATCAACTTTTATATTACATATATGTAATATGAGATAATTTTATATGCAAATCCTTATACCTTTGTTATCAAGTTCCCAAATTAAAACATGACACATGTATAATTCTCCAATAATACTATGTCAAGCATATAGTTTTTGCAAACAATTGTTTGATTCCTAATTAAATTATACACTTGTCATGATATTATTAAAGAATCATAGACTTGTTATATTTTAACTAAAAAAGCTAATAGTAGAAATATAAGTAACTACATTTAAGTTTAATCCTTATATATATATATATATATATTATAATATTTTAACGATGCATGATATTTTGTATCTATAATTTTCAATAAAATCATTTATAGTTACAATATCATTACTAACCAAATTGTTTGTGATTTTAATGAATTGAACAACAAATTTTCAAGTTCAGCTCATTTAATTGAATGAGTTTAATATTGATTTCCTTGTTCATTTAATAAATAAATTAATCCTTATTCAAATTTTTAGCGAGTTAAATTTGAATATAATTTATAAACAACTTGCGTCATTTGGATCCCTAATGGTGGCAATATTATTCTTATTGCAATCTTTGTGATTCCTATTGATTTTGTCACGTATTTTGACTCCAAAATCAACTAATATAGTATACTAAGGTCAAGTGTGGTATTTTGACTTTATGCAAATCTATCCTAATGATCTCACCCATATGATGTGTTATTAATTTTAAAGTATCTTGAGATATGATACATGAATCTTCCTTCAAAAAATTAGGGATTTTATTCAGAAATATGGTAAAAAAAATATGTTGAACGAATAATTTCATTGAATCCTAGAGAAATGATGACAGTAACTCTTGTTTTTTAATTACCTTTTTTTTCCCTAATAATGCTATATAAATAACAAACATGTGTAAACATTCAATAATATTAAATAGTATCACCAAATATCACTAAACATCACAACATATAAATCACTAGATTAGATTTTTTTTTTTTGAACATCTACTCTATGATTGATTGAAGTACACAACATATATATCACTAAATTAGATTTTTTTATTTTTTGAACTTCTATCCATGATTGATTGAAGTAGTTTGAATTGAGTTACTTCTACTCTTTTGTATATTTACCATTGGATTTGTTTCATGGCTGAATTACAATTCTTCCTTTTATTAATTTGTCTCCTAAGAGCCTAGATCTAAAAATATATGAATGGAAACAAAGTCAAGATTCAATTAGATTTTGTATCACATTAGAGTGGATAAATGGTTGATATACAAGATTGAAATACATACCTATTATTATTACTATTATTATTATTATTATTGTTGTTGTTGTTGTTGTTATAATATACAACATTGGCCAATTGCATTGGTAGCATGGTTGTTTGAACCTTAAGATGATTCCGTGTTTGACTCTTGGATGTTAGTCTAGAAGTAATCAAGAAAGGAGGGTTGAATTGGATTTTAAAATTATTTCTCCTTTTTTTAATATATTTATGATTCCCTCAAATATAGTCAAGTTCTTAAGAACCACGATCCTACTCTTTATGAAAAGTGAATTGAACACAAAGGTAATAGAATAGGTGTCACATCCCGTGTTTTCTAAACCCTTAGACATTAAAAGAAAAATTGATAATCATGATTATGAGAGATTAGAAGTTTAGATAAGATAAAAAAGAAAAGGCGAAAATAGAGCTAGAATAACTAAACAAAATAAACAAACATATTAATGGCAAAATTGTAATATAGGAAAACTTTTAGAAACTCAAGGAAAAGAGTTTTAAAAGCAAAAATTAAGCTCACTAGGATTTTCAAATACCTTAAAAACTATAGGAGCTATCAAAATGGTTAAATCCTTGATAATGTGTGATTTAGAATGTCAATTGACTGTTTAAAAATTTTAAGGTAAATGTTCTTAATAAACTAGAGAGCCAAAATTTTATTATAGAAAAGACAATTTTTGAAAAGGATATAGAATAAGTCTGAATAGAGGAAATTAATCAAAGGGACGTAATTGATATTTTTAAAATTGTTATAAGAATCTCCCTTCAACTTTAATATAGCCACACCACCCCTTCCAACCCTTCAAATTGACTTAAGAAGCTCTGAACCAGACCTCACATGGCGTGAAAGATGAAAAGAGAAAGAAGGGAAAAAAAGGCCAAGAAGGTAAAGAATTATGCCTAATTTCATATCATACTAGTTAGTAACCTTGCTCTTCTCTTCATGCTCTTTCCATTGATAGTTTTAGCTTCTTGAAAGGATGAATATAGTGGTTGACCATGTAAGGAAAAAAGGAGATTTGAAGCAACAAATTATGGCATAAGAATCTCTATCCAAAAAGCTTTAAAATGAAGTATGTTATGAGATAGAAATTTGCTATTTCCTTAACCTTTTTCTTCCTCATCAATTGGACCTAGAGAGAGAGAGAGAATGAAGCAAGCTTTTGTTTGATGAAAACTTAATAGAAACAATGTTTTTGAGGGATGTAGAGTAGGATTATGCAAAGGAAATACCATAGAAAGCTAAAGAGAGTAAGATATGCCACTTAGAGTTTCCAATGAACTATAGAAGTTGTAGAACCCTAGGAAGATATCTTGAATTTTCTAAAGCAATATTTGAACTAGAAAAGAGTCAAGGATATCCTATATGCCTCAAACTCTCCAAGAAACTAATAAAAGCTAATGGATGGATCATAATGTACATGTCTCGGCCTTGGGAAAGATAGAGCACTTAGGAAGTGCTTTCATGAATTCCAAGGTTATAAATGGTCAAAAAATGAGCAATAGATATTGATGAAACTATTAGAATGAATATAGAAGTCATATTTGAAAGGTGAAATTTTAGAGTTCATAAAGGGTCTAAAGAAGCAATTTGGTCGTTGGCTTGTTTAAGCTTGTATGTGATGCCCCTAATGAGTTTCATTAAAGTCATATGACTCATATCAATTGAGATTTTGAAACCTAGAGATTGAATTATGAAAGTTACTATTTGAGGGATCTAAACTAGATTAAATATGCATGTTAAGCTTTGATGGATCTATGTAGCAATCAAGTGAGTTAAATTGGGTTCTAATGAGTTGCTCATATTTAAATTTCCAAGCTAGAGCAACTCCCTTCTTGTGTGTGTGAACCAAGGAAGAGCAAAATGAAAAAGAGAAAAATCAAGTGGTTAGTGGTACATTAGAATTTCTAACTTCACAAGGTAACTATCTCTCCCTATATTACATGCATTTAGATGTATGAATAAGTTGAGATGCTTGTATATTTGATTACTTAGTGATCTCATGAGTTATGATTTGAATTAGCTTTTTATCATGAGTTTTATACATGTATGATGTTATGTGTGGCTTTTAGCTCCTTATGACATGGAATTGAGCACAATAACTTTTTCTTAGCCAAGAGTTGAGATTAGTTGAGTCCAGCTACTATGTCTTTATACCATGATTAGATAAGAGTTAAGGTTTCATGCCAATTCCCATGTTTGAGTTACTTAAGGCATATAGCTTTCATGCATGCATTTCCTCATTTGCATTCATTATATGTATTAATATGGATTGAGAAGTGCTACTTGATGTATAGGAAATTTTGATGCACATATGTATTCTCACCCGTTCTCCTTTCTATTGACCATTTCAGGAGCTCGTAGCAAGGAAAAAGCTTTAAGGAAAGGCATGTTATATAGGAAATTTTGATGTACATATGTATTCATTATGTATTTAGATCAAACTAGTAGTAATTATGAGATACATGATGATATATAATGATATCTTATTTGCAAGCTTAAGATTAACTATATATATATATATATATATATATTCATATGTGTTATGCAACATCCGATCTCTCTATAAACGTGAGAAACGTGATATTCGATTTCTCTGTAAACATGCAAAACACACTGGATATAAAAGGAAGTCCCCCAAAGATGATGATTTAAGGCTAAATAAAATTAGAATAAAATTTTAAATAATAAAAAATAAAAAATTTTGATGCACATATGTATTCATTATGTATTTAGAACAAACTAGTAGTAATTATGAGATACATGATGATATATAATGATATCTTATTTGCAAGCTTAAGATTAACTATATATATATATATATATATATCTATATATATGCATATGTGCTATGTAACATCGAGTCCTTCCGTAAACGTAAGAAATGTGATATTTGATTTCTCCATAAACGTGCAAAATGCACCCGATATAAAAGGAAGTCCCCCAGAGAGGATGACTTAAGGCCAAATAAAATTAGGATAAAATTTTAAATAATGAAAAATGAGGATCTAAGATTTAAGATGCCTGAAAATCAGAGCCAGAATAGTTCAATTAAATTGTTGAAAGCGTAATGGCATTTTCATAATTTCTATCACTTTTTAAAAAACACTAAAAAGAGATTTTTAAATGAAAAAAATGAGTTCTCCAGGGTTTTCAGAGATCTTAAAAATTATATAAACCTCTAAAACAGTTAAAACCCCTTTAATGAGTAATTTTGGTCGTTGATTGATCGAAACTTTGACCGAACGGTTCAAATTGGTTTCAAATCCAAATTGAGTGATTCCAAAGCTATTTTATAAATTAGAGAACCTAAATTTTATGATGAAAAATATGGTTCTCAAAAAGGATTTAAAATGAGTTCAAATGGCATAGACAAAGTGTAATAGCACAAATGTAAATAAAGCTAAATGTTATAAAAATCCCCTTTTTCCTTCATAAAGTGGCACGTCCTCTTCTTCCTCAATTTCCACCGACTTGAAGCAACTCCATACAGGTTTGGTATGATGTCCAAAGAGGGAGGAGAGAGAAGGAGAAAGAAGCCAAAATAGGTATGGAAATTTATAAATTTTCATGGTCTCATTTTCACAAATCTTCTTCGTCTCCTTAAGCCCTTTCTATTAATGGTTTTAGCTTCTTAAAAGGAGCAATTTCAGGGCTAGTTTCTTAGAGGAAGGGAGGAATTTAAGGAAACCCTTGATAGCATAATTTTCTCCATAGAATAAGGAATTAAACAAGGTAAGATATCACTTAAAATGCATGTTCTTCCCTTGTGTTTCTTCTCCCTATTGGTTTAGCCATTCTAGAAAGTCACTAAAGGATATGTAATTATGACTAAAGCATCCTTGAACTAGAGGTTTAGAATGGAAAGGATCAAGAATATGCAAGTGGAATCAATTAAAATGCATTAGAATGTAAGATATGGAAGTTAGGGATTTTGTTGCACTATAGTTTGGATGAAGCTTTCTAGTGGTATTTTCAATTGTCTAAGAGTTTATATAAGTTCTTAAGATCCTTAAGGAGCATCCCAAGTGCTTCTTCCATCAAGAGAAATTGCCAAACTCCATGGGTCCTTTCTTTGGGAGGTGTCTCAGCTAAACATTATTCATGCACCTAGGGAGTGTTTTAAATTCTTCTAAGCCTAGATTGGCATCATATATGATAGGAGAATATGAGAAGAAGACTTGAAAAAATTTTAGAAAGCCTAAGATGTGAGATGGAGGTATAGGTTTCATAATGTAGCATAATGAAGCAACTCTTAACTAGACTCCTCAAAATGAATATGTGATGGCTCTAAGGAGTCTAAATGGAGTCAATAGACCTAGAATGAAAGAAAAAATAATGCCAAGATCTTGAATTCTAATAGTTGCTTCATTATGTCTTATATGAAAGCATTATGGAGACAAGTGGAAAAATAAGCATGCATAAGAGTTACATAAGATTAGAGCTCAATCTAATGATCTAAGCATGTCTCATTTGATGTGTCTAGACCAAAGGAATTAAGCTTTACTTTGTTGCAAGTGTGTAGCCGAAGGAGAGGAAGAAAATCCAAAGGGACAGTATGCATTTTGCCTTCAAGGTAGCTCTCTCTTATTTCTCTCATGCATTCTTGAATGGTTTCTTATCTTTGGATGTGTGTATGTATGTTTATGCTATGCAACATATTTTTTTAGCAAATGTTCACATGCCATGGTACCATGTTGTTTTGTTTATACTCTTAAAAAAGATGTTTTATGAATGTGTAGTCAAAAGCCCATTAGCAAGGGTGAAATGAGCCAAGAGTCCTTAAGAATGGGTGAGAGAAAGCCAAAAGTCTCTATAAGAGTGTGGCTTAATCAAAAGTCCCTTGAAAGTGGGTAAGGCAAGTCCAAAAGTCCCAAAGATAATGGGTGAGACTAAACCATTGTCTTGGCAAGCCTATGTATAATGAGTATATTTTCTTGAATGAGAAAAACATTTCATGTATATTCATGAATTGCTAGATTACCATGCATTCATCTTTGGACTTGAAATTGCATTCATCATGTATAATTGAAAAGGGTGAAGAGCTATTGAGATTGTTAGAATCTCAGTCTTCCCTCCCCATTGCATAAACATGTCGAGGTGGACCAAGTAAGCATAAAAGTGGAAGCCATCACACTTAAAGGTAAGAAGATTGACTAAGGAATTGCTAAATGCTTGTATTATAGCCATTTGTTATCAAATGATGTAACCTCATAATGTATATGATGTATAGCCACTTAAACATATGTAAATATATGGATATATGATGTATGTATGGAAATTGGAAGCATATGAATGAGATTAAGTGGTTTTAACATCAAAATGCATTGATGTGATTGTAGGGCCTTGTGTATAGAAATAAGTAGACTAGTGATTTTGTGATGTATGAAATTTTTAGACCTCTTAGATATGTTTAGAGGACTATTTTTATACTTTCTCATGTGCTCAAGTGGCCTTAGTTAGAGTAGATGAGCATTTGGTCCATTCTTGACCCTTTTAGATGCATAAAAATGTCATTTTTCAATCCTATATCACAAAGTAACCAAATGAGCGATTTTGAGGCTGATATTTTGCACACACATAGATATCACATAGAGTTTTTTGTTGGTTTAAGAACTGCATTATTTAGAGGTCTATAGAATTTCTTATGATTTTTCAAAGTTCATATTAGAAGTTAGTTTTGGTCTAGGGATTGTTCACTTAAGCAGATTTCATTTTCATGTTGTCCAATGGTCAAAAGAGGTCCAATGGTTCTGAAATTGTATATGGAGAAACTAGATATTCATACTGATCTATAGCAACTAAAAGCACCTCATTTGGAGGTTTGTAGAAAAAGAAAAGAATTTTTGAAGTTTTGCATCAGAACTAGAACACTAGCTAACCTTATGTACTATTTCATTATAATTTAATTCCTAAACAAGCTTAACATGGTCTAAACTTATTTTTTCATAAATTTAACATCCATATATTTTTAGAATAGTATGGACACCCAGACCTTTAGTATTTTTCTATTATCAATTATGGTCCAATTGGGTTTTCATGTTCTGGAATGATTTTTAACCTATATTTGACATCTAGAGCTTTTTGGAAACCTATCATTTGCTTAATTTTTATTTTTCTAAAATTAATTATGATTTTTCAAAATTGGTAATAGAAACTTGAGTTCTGTACTTAAGGCAAAACTCCAAATTTTTTTGTGTGGCTCCTAAATTGAAATGTATGGAATGTTTTGCAATAGTTATGACTTTTTTTAGATGGAATATGAGTAGGAGATGATATTGAGGAGTCTATGGGGTCCACAAAGGGAAATTCGAATTTTTAAAGTACTACTTAATACAAAAAATATTACGTTATTTTATTACGTTTCCTATGAATATCACATGTCTGAAGCTTGTTTATGAAAAAGATATCTTAGGGGCTTAAGGTATTACATGCTACTTAGATGCAAGAGCTTACAACTAAAACATATTTTGTTAATTGAATGACATATCGAACTACAATGTATGTTAAAGAATTAATGAATGGCAAACTTGATGTATGTTATGTTGGATTGAATTAGCACTTGATGAACAAAGTTGTGATGATGAATATATGCCTAATTGGTGCCTTTACATAAGAATAGAACATGTTTTGCCATATTGTTTGCTAGGGGTTTCATATGGCTTACTCCAAGTGGAAAAGTGTTTTTTAATAGCTAGCCTTATTTTAGGTAATGGCTTTTATAAAAATGAAGTATGAATAAATTAAATTTTGCTTAAAACAAGAGATTGCAATTTAGAGGCCAAATGGACTACTTTAGAACCAAATTTTAGTCTAAATGAGCGATAAATTACACCTCTACCCTTAACAGTCCAAATAACCTAGTTTGAGGCTGAATTTTGGCAGGTGTAGAGAATTTATAAAACTTTCTAGCATGCCAAAGATGGTATTTTTTTAAATTCTATAAAATATTTGTTGAATTTTCAAATTTGGTCTAGAACACTTGAATTATGCAATTATTGTTCATGTCATCATGGCCTTGGTTTTCATGACTTTTGAAGGGTCAAATGGATTCATTTTCACTTGCAATTTTTACAGCATAAATTTCAAATCATAAGCTTTTTGTTGACATTTAATTTGTTTAAATTAAAGTTATATAGCCAAAGTTATAAAATTTTAAAATTTGGCCTTTATATGTCCAAAAAAACCAAAATGAGATATATAACTCCTTTATGCATTTAGATCTTAGATAATGATTTTGTGGATTGAAACAAATGTGTTTATGGGGTTTATAGATTGAAATGGCAAGAAAGGCTTATTTGATATGAAAACGAGCTAAAAATAGTTGTCAAAAGTTTGGTAACGATAATAATTTCCTTGCCTTAAAGTGGATATGTTAGGAAATAGCTATATAAAGTATATTGTGACAATAGGGAAAGAGACAATCACACAATCAAATTTATCCCGGCTTGAACCAATATGTCCTACCTCCTATCCCTAAGCACATAACAAGATATTTTTATTCAACATGGATAATCACCAAGGATATAAATAACCCTACAAATATTAGTTCAACACTCTTGCTTGTATAACCTTTCCAAGGTAATCTAATAGGACTCAGTTCACAACTCTTATACTTTTCTTTTCTTCACACTATTTCCCACTCCTTAGGTTTTTACACAAGAATCTTAGAAACTCTCTCCAAGGTTGTTTTACAAGATACCTCTCTATTTATCCTTGAGTTTTTACATAAGACATATAGAAACTTAAACTAGAACAAGAAATGAGTTAAACACTTAAACTCTTTTTAGAGGTTCTCTCAAATTACAATGGCTAATTCATACAAAGCAATAACACATTAAAACACAAATAACTGTATAGTAAATGATATGTATTCAATTCTCTCGTTTTCTTCTTGATTCTTCACTATATACTTCAACTTTTAGCTCAAATCGGTGATAACTTCCTTAATCAATTCGCAAATATGTTCTAACAATAAAAAATTTGTCTTGAATGCTCCAAATCAATCTATAATAAGTGTAATGTCTTTATTCCATAATAAGTAGCCTTTTGAATTTAGAATGTTGACTTTATTTTGTATAGCCTTCTAGAGGATAACATACTCATATGGATCTTCATAATTATAGCTTCTTATATATTTCTTTCAAACTCTCTTTTTTCTTTTTCTTTTTCTTTTTTTGCTTCTTGATATTATGGAATTTCCTTTTTTATACCTAAGTAAAATTATTTTAGTAATAACTCAACATAGTCAAATCATATAGAATATTTTCATGTTAATTATCTTGATATAACATTTCAAAATTATTTGAAAACTTTCCTTAAGATTATTTCCATTAATATGCAAGATTAATCTAATTGAAAAACTTTCTGTATCAAGTTCTTAAGATTCTTTCCATTTAAATACACATTCAAATACTTTCCTTATATAAAGAAATCCAAAACCTTTTATATAGTTCTTAAAATTATATTGAGTCTAAATAGAAAAATTTTCTAGTAAAAAATTCAACTCAATAAATGTCATTTTTGAAAACTTACCATAATTAAGATATTCAATATAAAATTCAATCCTTGGTAATTATTCAAAATATATAATATTTGAATGTTAAGCCCATGAAACCCATTAACATAATCTAGGCCTAAAAACAATATTTTCAATCATTATATTTTTGGCCCAATTAATCTATTTTTCAAAATATATAAAATTGAACATGTTTAATATAATTAAAAACATTAAGCCTTTGTTCCAACACCAAAGAAGTTAATTTGGAAAGAGCATTTCTTAACCACCCTATAGCTCAAAAGGGATTAGTATTTTATGCAACTATTGCTAAAAAAATTAAGATACCAAGATTTGTGAAAATTTATGCTCTCCTTTATATGGCACAACAACAACTCCTTCATTGCTTGCCTTGCTATTCTAGCCACCATTAGACCCTATCACCATCAGTTGACTACTTAAACCTTACTGTTGCCATCCATCTAGCCACTACCAACCATCTATCCATCAAATTCACCATTTTTCTACATCTCCATCATTCCTTTTCCATTTTCAACCATTTTTTAGGTAATTTTTCTCTATGTTCTTTTATTTTTTAAGATCAACTAGATTGATAGCTCAAAGATTGTTGAAATGCTATTATTCTTTGTTTTTCTTGAGTATTTAAAAATTTGATGGGAGAATTTTGTTGTTTACATATTTATATTAATTTGTAAGAAGCTTTTATTTTAATGCTATTGAGATTGTTTGAATAAAACAAATTTTAAAAATTATTTTACTTCACATTTTGCAATCATAAATTACTTAATTTATTAATGTTTAGAAATTTGGTCACACTTTGCCTTGATTGTTGATCAACTATTGAAATACAAATGCATTTAAAATATTAGATGAGCACGCATTTGATTTTCATTGTTTCTTGTGAGATTTAATTTTCTTATTGAAAAGTTGATGATGTATTAAATGTTATATTTACTTTAGGATAAGGACTAATTTATGAGTCTTAAAATTATAAGTTTTCTAATTTCTTAAGGAAAAATTTAAACACCTAGTATTTTTCGCCATTGGTTTTCGATATCTATGTAGTTTAGGATTTGAATGTGATTTAGGTGTTATTAAATGAGCGTTTGAATTTGGGGAGCTGTACCTAATGTTGTAAATTTGGTTTTCTTAGTATTAGTATTGAAGAATTTTCTTTTATTGTCCAATAATGCAGTCAAAATCACTACCTTAAGCATCTAGGAATAATTGTAAAGCACATTCATAACTTTTAATTGAAATAAATTAATTTAGAGTTGTGTGCTTAAAAGTAATTTTTTTATGCGAGTAAATGCAAATAGTTGAAACTTGCAAATTTCGTTAATGCATGACTGTAACTTCTTAGAGAGTTGTGAGCTTAAGATTGATGTAACATTAAAAAGTGAGAAAAAAAATATTAGTTCAAGTGTTAATTAGCTAAGTTTTGCATGTTGCACTCTAGGAAGGACACAATATTAGTTTGATGATTAAGCATTTTGTTAGGATTGTTAATTTGATTTAATTGTTTCTACTTGATCCACTTTGTTAATAACTTGGGATTTGCATACTTCTTCTTTGCTCACATTCATACTAGTTAAATAGGTATACCCCAAATCTTGGCATATATTATGTTCTTAATTTCTATTATAGGTTATGTCTTAGAAGTTTTGTTTTGGTATAGTTCTTAGAGGTTATCAAGTATTTATTTTAATTTAAATGATTCCTTTCTTCTATAATTGTATATTCTTAATGAATGCTATGGCAAATCCCTTTTGTTTTTTTCAAAGTAGATGAGATAAGATGATGTGATTTTTAGGCATGAATCCTAAAAAAAATGGAGATGAGATGAAGTGATTTTTAAGCATGAATTTGAAATATATATATATATATATATGGAGGAGATAAAACAAGTATTTTTGGGCTTGGATATGAAACTATGGTTTGAATCTTTTCTAATTGGACTTATCTTTAATAAGTTATAATTGCAAATTATATGCTATATGAACTTTTGAATGGCCAATGGACCCATCATTGTTTTAAGTATTGTTTTTAATAAGCTAAAAACCTATTGTTTGTAAAGCCTTTTGCTCATATGGAACCAGATCCCTTACTCATCTTGATCTAAACCATTCATATTAAATTTGAACAAACCAAATTTCATATTTTTAATTTTCATATTATTGATGTTTTATTTATTTCAAAAGATATAAATTACAAAATAAGTGATCTTTTAACTATCAATTTTAAAAATAATAATAATTTAAATTAAAAATATTAAATATTAAATCTGAACCATTCATATCAAATCTGGATGATTCAAATTTAGAGAAGTACCTACTCATCCTTTAAGGATGAGCAGGGGACCCATCTCTTTGCTTATATGGGTTATCACAATTTTATATATGATGAATTAGCCATATTCTTGCAATTTATTTAGGCTAGAGTATGAACCTTTCTTTATGGGCTCTATTGCAGCATGATGCTATCTCATGTACTAGCTTATAATATTTAATTATCTTTTCTCCTTTCATCTTTGGGCTACTTATTTTTGTGTTAACTTTGGAGTTTACTTATTTTTGTGTTAACTTTGGAGTTTCACATTGACATGCTTGATTAATTAAAGTGCTTAGATCAATTGCTTGAAGTTGGCTAGCTTTTATGTTTTACACAAATCATTAAATTTGATGCAACAATGGTTGAACAAGTAAGAAAACTTGATGCAATGATAACTTTTATTCTCAAGAATTATCAAGGTCATCTCCACCTTGAGTTTGATTCCTTCCAAACTCCAATAGTAATATTCATAATAAATTCATTGAATAATTTTTATTTCTTATAATTTAATTTTTATAATTTTC
Organism: Erythrophleum fordii; assembly: GCA_032878935.1. Classification (NCBI taxonomy): domain Eukaryota; kingdom Viridiplantae; phylum Streptophyta; class Magnoliopsida; order Fabales; family Fabaceae; genus Erythrophleum; species Erythrophleum fordii. The sequence goes on along the minus strand of JAVQMF010000055.1, from coordinate 37,743,794 downwards.
TAATGATATTTTATATTTTATATTTAGGTACTTAATTAATTGAGTATGTATCGAGTAAGTGTAGCAAAATATTCTGCACTATCTTCTAACCAAGAAGAAAACTATTAGTAGTTTTATTACTTGTAGGATCTTTTGTTAAATAATATTGTAATTGCATGATATATCTCTAGACTCATCGGACTTTTATTTTTGTAACATTATTACTGTAGGTATTAGATTTAACTTTTGATTTTACATCTAATGCTAATTTATAATTGTTGTGATTATTATGTACTAGTTATTTTTAACTCTGTTTATATTCTAGTTTAAATATCAAACAATTGAAAAATAGAAGAAAAGTAAAAAAAATAGTTATGATTGAATTAGCGACTATTGGAATTCTTGCTATAAGGGAATTGTTTATTCCACACCATAACTTGCAACTTATTGCAACGGTTGTTGATTTGACTCCAATGGAGCTTTTAGCAATGGATTTCGCAACCGTTGCTCAATTTTTTAGCAACAATTGCAACCGCCACTTTCTTAGATAATCCACACCCCTTTCATCGTAATTTTTATTTCAAATATTTGTTTTGCATTTGGTGTCCATGATTATTTCCATAATGTGAATGCATTTCCAACCATTCTAATTTGATTTTTTTGTTCTCTACAAAATTCAATTTGGTTCTAAGCGGTCTATATAATCTGTCGCCAAGTATTTAACTTAGTCCTTATAATTTCTTTTTTTGAAATTAGTTGCTTTCAAGGCTGACTTAACAAACAAATTATTGACATATCACCAAGTGATGCTTATATAAATTTAAAATTTATAAATTTTGTCCTTAAAATTTACTCAAAATTTTAATTTAGTCCTCATATTATTGCTAAGTTTTTAATTGTAGCCTTCTACAATGGATATTTGAAAACGTGATGCACATTGTATTTTTTATCACCATAATTGACTTTGAAAGTAAAATTGTGTAAAAACTATTCAAGAAAAGTTTAATGACTTGAAATTGTAATTAAGCTCATGGGCCTTTCCAATCAAACAAAATTATAATGTATTGTCAAAAGGGTGCCACATACATAGAATTAGAAATTTTAGTTAAGCTCCTCTGGTCAATGTAAATTTAGTTGATATGTTTTAAAGAAATAGTTACATAAAGGTATGTGAATTCCAAATCCACTCTAGATTCTAAGAGTTTTATTTACTTTGTAGAAACTGAATTAGCCAATATCTTATACAAAGTTGTACATTTAGTTTTGCATAAAAAAAACTTGGTTGCAAGCTGATGTTAGAGAGATGCCTCTTCATCTTTTTTTTTTTTCTTCTTACTTTTCTTTTTTTTTTTTCTGAATTTCTATCATTGTGGCAATGTTTTAAATTTTTTGTTGTTATTTCTCATTGCATTAGATACTATATGTTGTTAAATGCATGTTCGGTGTTTGATGAATTGTTACAAGAAAATTTATTAGTGTGTATTGACAATTTTAGTATTTTATGTTAATTAAGAAATTGAGTCTTGTGATAACCTTTAATTAATATGAATTTTATGGATTATATAAGTGTATATTAGTTGTTTGATTTATTATTCATATAAGCTAGTGCTTCAACAATTAGTTCTTATGCTATCAAAGTAATTGGATAAGGTGATAAATTAAGAAATGAAATCATATTCAATTGATTTTAGTATATGAATTAATTCGATCATTGATTTGGTGATGAATCGAGAGACTAAATTAAGTTGAAGATTATTTATTTAATAACATATAGGATTGATGAATTAAGAAATGAAAAGTCTATTTAATCAGTTAAGTTATTAGGGTGATGAATCAAAAGATGAAATTACAATCACTAAAAAGTAAGAAAGTTTCATAAATCGTTAATTTAATTAGTGAGTTAGTCTTGAATACATTCACATTCTCAATAGAGTACCTTTAGAGGATAAAGATCCTCAAGAAAATGACATATAAGGACTGTAAGTTGCCAAAATTGACAATAAAGAACTTTAAAAACTCAAATTTGTTAACAAGACCAAAGGACCTTATTTTTTGTTTGGGAGGGTGAAAATGGCCTTCCTTTTACCTTCTCCCCTTCTCTATCCCCAGAGCATGAAATTTTATTTTAGGAAAAATGACTAATGTCAAATGCTAGTTATGTGACAATTTTCTTCCATTATTTGCCTTCTTCCTTAGCTTCTCCTTTGATGTCAGATGCTTGGATTCTATGAGAAGAGGGATGATTTGATTCTTGCCTAATCCTCACAAATCATAACTTTCAAAAATACCTAGTAAAGTTGTAATGAACACATGATCTATAGAAATTACAGACCCATCACAAAAACAAAGCTTCATAGGCCTTAGTGATTTTTCCATGAACCTAGAGGAATGAACTCATAATATTAAATACAAACTTGAATAACTTTATTGTTGTGCTTTTTGAGTATGAATGTGTGTGTGGAATGATGACGACTGTCAATCTAGTGAGGATAGAAATGGCCAATAGATTAAGTTGGTACTGCTAGTAATAATGATAAAATTTTCTTATAACTTAAAGAAGCCTAAGATGTGATTTCTAATGTTATAACTTCTACTGGTAAGTAAGGTGGTAAGAAATATAAAACTTGGTAATAATATCCTAAAATAATCTTATAATTTAAGGAGTCCTAGGTTATAATCAATATTTAAGATAGGTGCTCCATAAGAATCAAGAAGCAATGTGATAACTAATCTAAAATTAGGTTGTAATAAGTTTAAAAAACCTTTGTAACATAAGGACACCTAGATTGTAATTTGTAACATCTTAGCTTTTAGAGAGCTACTTGTCTTATTACTGTATTAGTGTTGCGAAATCATGGTGGAAATTTGAATGTTAAAAGTTTACTTATTTAATTAAACGATGTGAATATATAAATAAATGTCACAAACATTTAACTAACTATACACTAAATAATGAGTTCCATATGTCTAACATTTTACAAAATTACAAAATCACTAAACAATATGAATTCCCAATTATAAGTGAATGCCTCCAAGTTATTTTTACAAATCAACCAGCATAATGAATAAGGTTTTTTTGTCTTCGTTGCACTGCATTCAACTATCAGCAGTTTGGTTTAGTTCAATCACTTAATCTACTATCAACTTCAATCAATAGAACTATAATCTTCCTCTAAACACATTACCAAGCATAGTAAGCATTTACATTCTTAGTAAGAATAGAAGAAATTTTGAAAAAATTATTAATGGTCTAATTACCATATGTGTAGAAAACGATTTTCTTTGTCTCCCCTTCTGTCTATGTCATATATGAATAGCAGATGTAGTGTATAATAGGAGATTATATATATATATATATATGTATGTGTGTAAGAGCATCAAACATAAGAAACACACATATATTTACATTTGTTTCAAATTATGTTCATGCCATTTAATAGAATCATTTCTACATATGAAATAACATGTTAAAGATGCCATATCCAATTATCATAATTTATGGCATGATTGGTAAAATTGTGCTTATGATATTTAGCATATTGCACAAAATTACATTACATATGATTCATTCACACAAGTCACTACAATACCATTTATTATGTCTAAGGTCATACTTTTAAGCAGTATGCAATAAGCTTAGTTCATTACTTCTAAGTACCACATAAACTTGATACATATTAACATGTCTCATTATTGCATCCATAAGGCCTTACCATGGTTCGCACAAAATAGTACTCCAACAAATATGCTATCATATCATATTACTATGCATGCCTTTCTAAAAAGACATAGATAATCTTACTTAAAAGCATTGATTATAAGAAAAGCTATTTCCTAAGTATCATACCAAGCATCCAATGCTACTTGATACAAACCAAAGTTTTTTAAATCATAAGTAACTACTAAGCATTCCATATTACTTGGTGTGAGACTTAGGTTTTCAATGCTGTTAAGAAAGAAAACTATTCTCCTTAGCCATTATGATCGCCAGAATCATTACTCTCATGGATAGGAGTAAATAAATGCTATGGCATCCTTTAAAATGGATTCACAAACATTAACCTAAAACCTGAAGTCACATGAAGGGCCTCTTAACCCTTCTTTAAGCCCCTTATCATAACCTTGTCTTTGAAAGGATAGGACTAAACCTATGAGGGACCAAAACCCTTAGAATTCTAGATAGTTATATTCTTTGCCTTTACTGATAGAGACCATCTCACATTGAAATTTCATCACTTGAGAACTTTATCCTTAAAGATTGTTTAGAAATTAGGAATTCCAAATCTTTAAGAATTCGATCTTCTAAAGACCATCTCCATGAGGAAGTCTATTTCTCGAGAAGCCTGTCCTTATTTTGAATTTTCTTTACCTACGAAAAGCTTGTCTCAAATGTGAAATCAAATAGATATCAAGCAATCAACATCCAGAGACAGATACATATGATTTGGCCATATGTATTTATTATATCAATTAATTTTCATATTCTAGGTCTTATTCTATGGTTAGTACCTAATTATTCCATTAAGTATAATTACAAGATCATACAACATATTGCAAATAAGATTATAGAGTAAGCCATAGATAATTACTATTAATATGATCATTATATTTAATAAGGATATCAAATATGCCAATCATGTACAATATGTATGCTCCTCAATCTAACATGTGGAATCATTAGTTGCCTGAATCAATTCTAATAGAACCATTTTTTCTTATTATAATACCTTTTAGTTCTTTGAATGTCTTTATTAAGTCCATATCACGAGACTCCATAGCTAAGGTCATTTATGCATAGTGTAACGTCCCACATCGGCTGGAAGGGGCCTGTGCTGAGCGCTTATAAAGGGGTGCGAAGCGCTCTCTTTCAGCAACGCGTTTTGGGCGCGGATCCCGGAATGGCGGATCGGCCCAGGAACAAAACCCCAGCCACGTGGTGGACTCCACGGGGTGCCGTAATTGGGGACAATATTGCTGAGGGCTCTGTAAGTTGTTTGGTATCAGAGCAATCCTGGCCCATGTGCATCTATCTGCCCTCCATCTCTCATCATCATGTCTCTGCAGGTAAGAGGAATATCTGGAGAGCTCAACAAACTTTGCCACATACTGGTCCACGGACATCCCTGGAGTCTGCTTAAATAAAATGAATTCCGACTCCTTCTCATCTCTGATCGAATCGGGGAAATACTTCTCGTGGAACACCTTGAGGAATGCCTCCCAAGTGATTAGGGCGTTCCTCGCTCTCAAAATAGGCTCAGTGCCCTTCCACCAGTAAATTGCTTCTTTCTTGAATTGGAATGCAGCCATCTTGGCTTTTTGCTCAGACGTGCACTCCATCACCTCGAAGATTTGCTCTAACTCCATAATCCAGGCCTCAGCTCTATCTGCATTCATCTCACCATCAAAGGTAGGAGGCCCGAATTTTCTGAATTGTGTAATCACTTTTCTGGTCGAGGGTTGCTGTACAGGAGGCGTCTGAACCGGTGGAATCGGGGCAACCATCTGTGCGTGTGGCTGTGCATCTGGGTGAGTCGCCCCTGAATGCTCGGGACGATCTGAGTGTGGAGGTGGCTGAGGAGGAGTAGGTGTGGGGCCCTGGCTATCTCTCTCAGCAAGCCGTTCTTGAAGCTGCATAATGACGGCTTGCTGCTGATCCAGGCGAGCCATGATGGACTGAAGGGCTCCAGCAACTGGATCACTAGGCCCAGCTTCATCAGCACGAGCCTGGCTAGGGGGCCGACCTCTCCTAGTATTCACCATCGTACTGAAATATCATAACAAACTGTAACATGAGCTAGGGAACACTTCCACCATCATACACACTTAATTCATCCAAACAAGCTCATATACATATAGGCAACTCAAAAACACAAACCACAACCCACAATGAGAGCCTGAACCTTTGCTTTTGGGAGACTCTTTACTTTGTCTCACCCATTCTTTGAGGCATCACTGTACACTACAAAAGTTTCTTTAGGGTCAGGGAGTATTAAAACTGGGGCCGTGGTCAGCTTGTGCTTTAGCTTACTTCTTATCATTTCTAAGGCTCACATGATGAATTGTATAAAAGGGAATGGAAAAGTGGCATTAAAATAATGCCTTATTTCACGTTGCGTCGCGTATGAAAATTCCATTCGGTGTCACAAGGACCATATGAGCTCATACATCACATTCTCATATTTAATTACATACAAACAACTCATTTGTATCACCAAAATTGGCCCACAACTCGTGGAATGCAAAAGGAAACCTCAAATTCACTCTATTATTTTCGGCCAGAAACTCAGTTTTTCTGTCACAACTTCAGGAATTCATAACTAAATCCACAAAAATGGCAATCATGCATTCTTTGCCATTTTGAAAAGCTACACATGTCTACTTTATGACAAAAATACGTCCAGGCTATGAAACATAACACAGAAAGCGTTTGACATGCGAAAAGGGGCAGAGGTTCGGATTGATACTGGTACTGATGCAAGTGTCTGCTATAAACTTTGAAAATGTCCAATTAATTACACAAAACTCCAATCCAAGCAAATTATATCAAGTTGGAAAGCTATGAATGTTAAATTTATGGTAAAAATAGTTTCAGACCATAGAAAGCACGTTTAGCCACTGAAATTCAATGGAACAGTGATTCAGGTCGTGCTGTGCTACTGTTACTGTTCCAGAAATTCAAAAATTCATATCTCTTAGCTCAGACCTCCAAATGAGGTGCTTCTAGTTGCTACAAGTCACTCTAAATGCCTAGTTTCTGCCTACAAAATTTCGTAGCCATTGGACCACGTTTGCCCCTCGGATGACACAATTTCACAACTGACCAAATGACCAAACAACTTACAGAGCCCTCAAATTATTCTCAATCACTCTGCTGATCTCCACAAGGGCATTAAAATTTCTAATTCTCTGTGGAGTCACTCTGTCTCTAATCAGGGGCTTCAAACCGGTCTCAAACTGTTCACACCTCCAGGGTTCATCATCGTATCTCTGGAGGTAAGAGGAGTATCGAGACAGATCAATAAATCGGGCCACATACTGATCAACTGTCATATCATCAGTCTGTCTCAGCCCCATGAACTGCATCTCCTTTTGCTTTCTCACTGAGCTGGGAAAGTATTTCTCATAAAATTGCACTAGAAAGTTCTCCCAGTTGATTTGCAAATTCTTTGTCTCCATCAGAGACTTTGTGCTACGCCACCATCTATCTGCTTCTTTTTGTAACATGAAGGTGGCTAACTGGGTCTTCTGATCAGAGGTGCAATCCATAACTGAGAATATCTTCTCAGTCTCCATCACCCAGGCCTCTGCCTTATCAGCATCTAACTCACCATCAAACACCGGTGGGTTGTTCTTTCTGAATTGATTCAATTGTTTTTGGATGGATGGCGGAGCCTGAGCTGGTTCTTGGGGAGGTGGGGGTGGAGCACCGAAAGTGGAAGGCTGGGGTGCACCGGAGGTGGATGGCTGAGGTACACCAGAGGTGGATGGCTGAGGTGGAGGTGGCGGAGGAGCCTCTCTCCTGGCTTCTTCTTGCCTAGCCAGGGCTTCCTGCAGCTGCATAATCATCTCATGCTGCTGCTGGATCATATATTGTTGCTGGGCTATGACGTTATCAAACTGCTCAATCCGCTCCTTGATAGCCCGCACTGGATCCTCAGACTCAACCTCAGGTTCTCGAGGTGGTCTGCCTCTGCCTCTACCTCGGCCTCTCCGAGTCTCAACCATCTTTACTGAAAAGAAAAACCACAGCCTTAGCCCACAACATAATTTTACCACACATACATAGATATTCCACCCGAAAACCACCCAAATACAAGCCAACTATACCATTCAAGAATCAAATGTCGAGCAAAAGTGCCTGAACCTTTGCTCTGATACCAAACAACTTACAGAGCCCTCAGCAATATTGTCCCCAATTACGGCACCCCGTGGAGTCCACCACGTGGCTGGGGTTTTGTTCCTGGGCCGATCCGCCATTCCGGGATCCATACAAATAGTGCCTCCAAATCTTAAGAGCAAACACTACTGCGGCTAACTCTAGGTCATGTGTGGGATAATTCTCCTCATGAGATCTCAACTGCCTAGAGGCATATGCCACTACCCTTCCCTGTTGCATCAATACACATCCTAACCCTTTCCTCGAGGCATCACTATATACCACAAATGGTAAACTAGGGTCAGGAATGACTAGCACAGGGGCAGTGGTCAATCGGAGTTTCAACTCCTGAAAACTCTTTTCACATCTCTCATCCCACACGAAAGGGGTATCCTTTCGAGTTAGCCTCGTAAGTGGCAAGGCCATCTGAGAAAAGCCCTGAATGAATCGTCGATAATATCCTGCCAAACCAAGGAAACTCCTAATCTCAGTGATCGTCCTAGGCCTATCCCACTGTAACACAGCCTCGACTTTATGGGGATCTACTGTGACCCCGTCTCGTGAGATCACATGACCTAAGAATTTCACCTCAGTTAGCCAAAACTCACATTTACTCAGTTTGGCATATAATCTCTTATCTTTCAGAGTCTCTAGGGCTAATCTAAGATGCCTCTCATGCTCCTCAAAAGATCTAGAGTACACTAGGATATCATCAATAAAGACCACAACAAATTTATCTAAATACGGTCTGAAAACCCTGTTCATGTAGTCCATGAATACCGCGGGCGCATTTGTCAGCCCAAAAGGCATTACAAGGAACTCATAATGCCCATATCTAGTCCTGAAGGCCGTCTTTGGGACGTCTTCAGCTCTCACCCTCAGCTGGTGATACCCAGATCTAAGATCTATCTTGGAAAAGACAGATGCCCCAGCCAATTGATCTAACAGATCGTCTATCCTAGGGAGAGGATACTTATTTTTTATGGTAACCTTATTCAATTCTCTATAATCTATACACAATCTCAAGCTACCATCTTTCTTTTTCACAAACAATACTGGAGCTCCCCAGGGTGACACACTAGGGCGTATAAATCCTTTTTCTAATAGCTCCTCTATCTGCTAATGGCAGATATGCATCCCAGTTACCCCTCATCTCTAACACACATGCCCTCGAGTTAGCCGCAGTAGTGTTTGCTCTTAAGATTTGGAGGCACTATTTGTATGGTGCGACTATAGAAATCTATAGTGACCACAAGAGTCTGAAATACCTGTTTGATCAGAAGGAACTCAATATGAGACAGAGGAGATGGATGGAGTTCCTGAAAGATTATGATTATGTATTGAAATACCATCCGGGGAAGGCCAATGTGGTGGCCGATGCCCTAAGTAGGAAATCCATCCACGCTGCCCATATGATGATCAGGGAGCAGGAGCTCCTAGAAAAATTTAGAAATCTGAACCTCTCTTGTCAGCTGGTATCGGGCAGACTATTTTTGAGTGAGACCCGAATTGAGAATGAGTTGAGAGCCCAAATCTTAAATGCCCAGAGAGAGATGAATTTTTGAAACAAATTAGGAGTGAGATCTCCCAGGGTAAGACCTCAGATTTTAGGATATCTGAGGATGGTGTGATAGTATACCAAGATAGAATCTGTGTACCTAATAGTAATGAGTTGCGAGAGAAAATTCTAGAAGAGGCACACAAGAGCAAATATACTATCCACCCCGGTACCACCAAGATGTACCAGGATCTAAAAAGAATCTTCTGGTGGCCAGGAATGAAGAAGGACGTCACGGATTACGTGGCAAGATGTTTAGTGTGCCAGAGGGTTAAGGTAGAACATCAGAGACCCGCTGGGTTGCTGCAACCCCTAGATATCCCCGAGTGGAAATGGGATAACATAGCTATGGATTTCGTTATGGGGTTACCTAGGACATCCTCTGGACACGATGCTATCTGGGTAGTGGTAGATAGATTAACGAAATCAGCGCACTTTATAGCAATGAGGGCTACTTATTCATTAGATAGATTAGCCCAGTTGTATATACGTGAGATAGTGCGACTTCACGGAGTACCCAGTAGCATCGTATCAGATAGAGACCCCAGGTTCACGTCGAACTTCTGGAGGTCATTACAGCATGCCTTAGGGACTAAGTTGCGGTTTAGTACTGCTTACCACCCCCAGACAGATGGTCAGACTGAGAGGACCATCCAGACCTTAGAGGACATGCTGAGGGACATTATGCCTGCTGCCATAGTGTCTAGTCAGAGAGGGGCTCCGGAATTGAAGAGGTCACGACTTGAAGAGGGAGCTAGCTCTGCACCTACCAATAAGAAAAAGAGTAAGGTGCAGTGGAGTAGGAGACCACAAAAAGGGAATAGGCCACAGCCCCTAAGGACTCAGTCATCCATTACCCCACAGTCCACAGTGACCTGCTACAAGTGTGGGAAGCCGAGGCATATTGCTAGAAACTGCTCGCAGGCACATTCAGCACCTCCACTCAGACCGCCTCCTCCCAGGCCACAGACCCAGGGCAGGGTGTTTGCCCTTTCTCAGCAGGAGGCTAGTGCGTCTCCCAGTCTTATTCGAGGTACACTGATAGTGAATGATTTTCCTGTGATTGCTATGTTTGATTCGGGTGCTAGTCACTCGTTTATATCTTATGACTGTGTGAGACGTTTGGGTCTGGCCATTAGTACTCTACCATTTGATTTATCTGTCACCACACCCACTGGAGGCCACATTCTTACTTCCCATGCTTGTTTGAATGTCATTGTCCAGTTTAATCATTGTCATACTACTATTGACCTGATTTGTATGCCATTCCATGACATTGATTTGATTGTGGGTATGAACTGGATGACTGCCAATAATGCTGTCCTTGATTGTGAACACCGTACTGTATCTGTACCTTCTTGTGGGACCATACCTAGGATAGGAGCCGAGCTATCTTTTATGACTACTGCCCAGGCTGAGAGATACCTAGAGCAGGGGTGTCAGGGGTTTCTAGTCTTTTTCTCTATACGGGCCGAGGTAGAAGAAGGGATAGAGGAGATCCCGATCGTTAGGGAATTCCCAGAGGTTTTTCCTAAAGATTTCGATTTTAGTGGCCTACCTCCTGAGAGAGAGATAGAATTTCCTATAGAGATAGTGCCTGGGGCTGGACCGGTGTCCAAGGCTCCGTATAGGATGGCTCCCACCGAGTTTGCTGAGTTGAAAAAGCAGATAGAATTGATCAAAAAGAAACTCCTTACGGCTCAGAGTAGGCAGAAAAGTTATGCCGATCGGAGAAGAAGGCCGTTAGAGTTTGAGATTGGAGACCACGTGTTCATCCGAGTGTCTCCAGTGACTGGGGTAGGTCGGTCTATGAGGGTAAAGAAGCTCAGTCCTAGGTATCTTGGTCCATTTGAAATTCTTGAGAAAATCGGACCCGTGGCCTACCGGATAGCCCTACCTCCAAACCTAGCCCAAATCCATAATATCTTTCACGTCTCCCAATTGAAGAAGTACTTACCAGACCCCTCACATGTCATAGAATATGAGCATATTCAATTGCAGGAAAACCTTTCCTATGTAGTGAGGCCAGAGAGGATTGTGGATGCCAAAGTGAAACAACTGAGAAACAAGAGCATCCCTCTGGTGAAAGTGGTTTGGAAGGGCCCGACGTCTGAAGAGGCAACTTGGGAACTAGAGGATAACATGAAACGAAAATATCCAGAGCTATTTCCCTGAGGTACGTATTTAAATTTCGAGGACGAAATTTATTTTAAAGGGGGTGGAAAATGTAACGTCCGATATGTTGTAAAGACACAGAAATAGGCCGGTTTGAAAAGTAAGTCCCCTGAGATGAGTGATTCAAGGCCAAATAAAATTTGCATAAAATGTTAAATAATAGAAAATGAGGATTTGAGCCTTGAGTTGCCCAGAAACTGGGGCCGAAGTAATCCAAAAAAATTGCCGAAAAGCCAGTGGCATTTTTGTAAATAAGTGTAATTTTGGAAAAACACCTAGGAGGGCTTTTTAAATGGAAATTTTGAGTTGCCTAGGGTTCTCAGAGGCCCCAAAAACCATGGGAAGCCTCGGGACTGGTAAAGCTCCTCCGATGTGCTCTTTCCGACGTCGGTTGACCCAAATTTTGACCGGTTCGTTCGGGAAAGTTTTAGCTCCAATTTGAGTGATTCCAAAGGCATTTTATTAAATTTGGAATCTAAATTTTATCATAGAAAAGACGGTTCTCAAAAAGGAGCTAAAACGAAGGAGAAACGAAAATGCTAAGAACGAAGGGCAAAATTGGCATTAAAGTGTTAAAGGAAGCTTCTTTCTTCTTCTTTATATGCCACGTTCTGCCTCCCCCTCTCTAAACCGACTTGCTTCTGTCTAATTGCAGAGGAGAACTTCAGCTTCTTAGGCGCACAAGAGGAGGAAGATTTTGGAGGAAGAAATTCAAGGAAAAGGTAAGAAACTTTAAGAAATTCCATATCCTTCCTTCTTGAAACTTGCTCCTCTCCTCCCAAGCTTTCTTTCTATGGTTTTAATGGAAAGTTTGGTGCTGTTTTGGGGGCAAAACAAAGAGGAAAATTTCGAAACTTGAGGGAGTAAGCCAACCAAGTGGAAGAACAAGCCAAAGAAAGCAAGAAAACAAGGTAAAACTTTCATTCTTTGGTAGTTTCTCCCTCCCCCTTCCTCTTGCACGAATTTGGCCACCATGAGCCCACTTCTTAGGGGCTGTTTTCTGTCCAATTTATGGAGGGATTAGAGGTTTTGGAGTGCAAGGATTAAGAATCTATCATTGGAAGCAAGTAAAAGCCATTGAATTTCAAGTTGAAAAAGTGTAGGGTACTTGAACATGATTTAAAATCTGGGTTGATTTAAGACTTCCCCATCATATGTGAGTGTTTGTTTAAGTTTCTAAGACTCCTAAGGAGCCTCCCAAGTGCCCCATCCATCAAAGAAAAATCTCAAACTCCATAGGTCTTTAATGTAGGCATAAATCGATCAAAACCCTAAGTGATAGCTAGGGGATGTTTCAAAGAGTTCCAAGCTTGATTTGGGACTTTATATGATAAAAGAAGATAGGGAAAACCCTTGGGAAAAATTTAGAAGCCTTAGGTTGGGAGATGAGGCAATGGCTTCCATAATGTAACCTTATGAAGCAACATGGACCTAAGTGTGTGAAAGTGAGTGTGTGATGGCTTCAAGGACCTTAAATGAGGTCAAGAGGTCTAAATATGGTAAGAGAATGGAACCAAGAATTTTACTTGTGGTAGTTGCCTCATTAGGTCATTAATGGAACCATATTGTGACAACTAGAACAAAGTGTAGATCTCCATTATGTTGGGTTGAGCTAGGGGAGAGGAGTTTGTTAGGACCTGAGTTAGTGGATCAGACTACCCAGCAGATAGATGGTGGCGTAGCACAAAGTCTCTGATACCAAACAACTTACAGAGCCCTCAGCAATATTGTCCCCAATTACGGCACCCCGTGGAGTCCACCACGTGGCTGGGGTTTTGTTCTGAGCCGATCTGCCCTTTGGAGATCCGCGCCCAGAGGCCTCGCCAAGAGGGAGAGCTTCGCCCCCTCTTATATGGCCCGTTCCCAGGACCAATCCATCCAATGTGGGACTTTACATTCCACCCCCCTTGGGGCCAACCCGTCCTCGGGTTGCACATACGAATGGCTAGCTCTGATACCAAACAACTTACAGAGCCCTCAGCAATATTGTCCCCAATTACGGCACCCCGTGGAGTCCACCACGTGGCTGGGGTTTTGTTCCTGGGCCGATCCGCCATTCCGGGATCCGCGCCCAAAACGCGTTGCTGAAAGAGAGCGCTTCGCACCCCTTTATAAGCGCTCAGCACAGGCCCCTTCCAGCCGATGTGGGACGTTACAATCCACCCCCCTTAGGGCCAACCCGTCCTCGGGTTGCACATGGGCCAGGATTGCTCTGATACCAAACAACTTACAGAGCCCTCAGCAATATTGTCCCCAATTACGGCACCCCGTGGAGTCCACCACGTGGCTGGGGTTTTGTTCCTGGGCCAATCCGCCATTCCGGGATCCGCGCCCAAAACGCGTTGCTGAAAGAGAGCGCTTCGCACCCCTTTATAAGCGCTCAGCACAGGCCCCTTCCAGCCGATGTGGGACGTTACACATAGGAGTAGTTTAGGGTTCAATCATCCATGCATAAAAAATTAATCAAAATGCTTTATTACTATGATCATCCATGCATGGGAATAGTTTGGAGTAAGTCATCTAAGCAAGGGTCTTCAGATAATTTATTGCTTAGGGATTATATGAAACTTTACTTAATTTATAACCTTCGAATTCCATAAGAATTTAGCAAAGCAATCCATATGATTCATCTATGTAGAAATCAAAACACATGCAAAACATATCAAGAAAATTATATGATTCAGCCTTTATACATCCTTAAACAAATAAAAATTTAACCATTAAGATAATACCCCCTGACAGCATTGAATTTGAAGACATAAAACAACCTATTAAGGTTGTGAGACTAGTGCTATAGTGGCACCCCTTTTTTTCCCTCTGATTTCCTTACTTTTCATTACTGGTACTATGATGTAAGGATCATAATGCCATTACTTTTGTTTTAAAATTTGCTTCTCTATTTCTACTACACAAGGCCCATGTTCACCATGTAGCAGTCACCTGTTTCATATTCCATGTTACACCTCACTCAATTTCAAGCTTACCTACCATTCTTTTATATCTAATCCAAGCACATATGGCTAGACATCAATTAGACACCAAAAAAGCAAGCTTAATATGGATATAAAATGCATGGACATGTACAAATTTTCTTAGCCTTTCATAAACCTTCCTCTTTTACTGTGACCACTAACTCATTCATGGAGTTTTCATGAAAAGGAAGATATACATATTCATCCAAGCAGGCTTTCTTAATATGTTAAACAAAAAAGGCGAGTTCTTGCCTCTAACTTTTTCAAACTTTTACTCCTTCTTCTTTTGCAATTCTCCCTTGTACAAGCTCTCTTATTATCTTAACTTATTCCTCATGTTCACTCACTGATTAAAAGGTAAGTGAGTGTTTACAAAGCAACTCCAAGTGAAAGGCTACAGGATGGGTTTTTAAGGATGAAAGTTAATGGCTTCTCTAAAAACTCTCCCTCCCTTTATCTTTCACATTCTTTTGCTCTCTCTATTACTTCTAAATTCTCACTAGCTCTTTCTTTTACTCTCAGTCTCTCCCTTTCTTATTTCTATAGGTCTCAAGGCAAAGGATTAGAAGGGTAGAAGGTCCTTTTATAATAAAGTAAAGTCGATGGCTTCCACTAGAGGTCTTTGTCTCTCTCTCTTTCATGATTAAACCTTATAGAGATATTTTTGACTTCCTTCAAAATATTTGACCCACATATCTTTTTCTACGCTTTGATTTGTGGGCAATTTCAATTATGGAAGTTCTTTTGATCGTCAATGTGGTTATGTTCATATAAAGATTTCTTCCTAATTTAACTGTTTTCATTTTGGAAAAAAATCATATTTTAACCTCAAGAATATTATATTTTAGTCCAAGTTAAAATTGTACTTCAAACCTTAACCTTTTAATAATTATATTTTGATCTCTAAACTAAGCTAAATATTTTTATTTGCCTTAAGAATTTTCTTCTTTTCTTAAGATCTAAAGGTCTAAAAAAATTTTTGAAATTCTTTTCTTAAGTATTTAATATTCAATTATTTAGTATTTAATAAACTAAGATTATTCCTAATTGATTCCAAAAATTCCTATTAAGTTCCTAATTGTCCTTATAAAATTTTATTATTTTCCTAATTAATTCTCCAATTTTCCTTGCCTTCACAATTAAGGAAACTAAATATTTTTTATTATTTAATTCTCCTTATATTAATTTAATTAGAGGTTTAATTTTGGGAATGTTACATAATTAATATTTAATATGGAATACTCATGACAATTAGGAAGTAAGGTGGTAACAAAACTAAAACTAGGTTGTAATAATCTTAAAAATCTTTGATAACCTAAGAAAGCTTAGGTTGTAATTAATGTTTAAGCTCCATGAGAATTGAGAAGTAAGGTGGCAACAAACCTAAAACCGAATTGTAATAATCCTAAAAGTCTCAAGTAGCTTATAGAAGCTTGGTCTTTCTAAAGTTACAACCAAATCATCCTAAAGTTACAACTAGGTCTTTTAACTAAAAATTGGTCACATACTTATAAAGTTGTAATAATTCTAAAAGTCTCTAGTAACTTTTTTCTCTCTTTCATCATGTGATGGAACATACTTTCTAGATGACTTGATAAGATTTGGGTGAAGTAACAATTTTTAACATTGAAAATTTAATAAATGAGTAAGGTTTATAGTGGATGGAGCTAGAAAGTTTTTGTGTCTAAGTTAATCTATTCTTTCAATTTCTTACTGTCTTTTCATACCTTCCAAAATGTGAAAATGGAGGATGGAAGAGGTGATGTGGAAGCTCATTTTCACAAGATCAAACAAATGGTTGAGATTTGGCTTGTATTTTAATATAAATAAATAAATAAAAGCAACTTGCTATGACATGGCTACTTCTCCTCTATTGGATCAATTGAATAACACAAATGGATTGAAAAATGAGGGTGTCATCTTCCCACCTCAAAATGAGGGGATCTAACACCTATATTCCCCTTTCAAATAGCTAAGCTAGTAAGATTAAGTCAATAATTATTTTTTATTATAAAAAATTATAGAGTAAATTACATGAATCTCTCTTAAATTTTATTAAAATTACACGAATTTTTTTCTAATTTTAAAAATATATATGAACCTCTCTTGAGACAAAAAATTATATCCAACTTTAGTCTAATTTTAAATTTTTTGAGTAAAATGCCTTCCATTAATTTAAATATATTTTTTTGGCTAAATGTAATGAAAACAAAATTTACTTTTTTTTTTATTTGTGCATATTAAACCTAATATATATTTGTACATTTAAGTTAATTGAAAGTATTTTAATCAAAAAATTTAAATTAAATTAAAGTATATACTTTGAAAACTGAAAGAAAATACGTGTAATTTTAATAAAATTCATAAGATGTTTTTGTAATTTACTCAAAATTATATAGTAGATTATAAAGGTTATTTATTTTGATCTATTTTATACTTGAACACACTTGAGAACTTTGCAAAAGGGCGTTCAGCTTGGTTTTAAAGTGAATGTACCTATTTAGTCTCATGAAGCACTTCTGGAGAAACTTTTGACATCTTTAATAAGGTGTTACTTGGTACTTATTGGTTTGGTATTCAATGAGTTCTAATGATTTTAAGTCTTAAAAAGGTTTTAGAGTGAATTTAGATACTCCATAAACACAAGATTGTAGAACTCAATTGGGAAGATTCGAGCAATGCCATAGTACCCTTCAAACTCCGATCAAATCTTTCAATTTCAGTAAATAACAAGCAAGTTACGAGGCCTTCTCTTTCAGAGGAGTGAAATGCAGGATGTTGGAGTATATAATAAAGATAACTTTGCCATTATTCTCTGTTATTCAACACACTGAAGCAAGATTCTAAAATTTAGTAGGCACATAATATAAGAGCTCAAATATGTCAAAGAAAAAAAAAATGAAGGGCAGGTTCAGTCAGGGATCAGTGGAGAGGGACTTTGCCATCAGTAGCACATTCAATATCACATCACCCTATCAAAAGAAAGAGAGATGGTAAACACAGATGAAAAAGTTCATATGCTAGAAATGACAGATACCTAGCAGCTAGTAGTAGTAGGAGCCTTGTCTTCGTGAAAGGCCTCCTTAATAAAGTTCACAACAACTGAGGCGAGCTCATCTTGATGCTCTGCGTATGAATGATCAGCTGCATCTATGATATGTAACTTGTGGTTGGGTATAATCTTGGCAAACTCAAATGCATCTTCAACACGGATAATTTCATCAGCAGAACCATAACTGTAAACACCCTGTAAAATATCAAGTGATAGGACATTATTTAGCACATGTATGAATCAGGGCAATTTCATAAATTTTGTGAAGAATTGTTGTTTTCATTAATTACCACCTTCATCCAACCTTCCATTGAACTTCAAATAACTACTATACTATATGCATGTCTACACATTAAATCACGAGTGTTTCTGAACTCCACAAGCTAGAAAGGTTTCGGCCTTTATATTAGCGAATATTTAAGATATTTTTACTCTAAAATATCAACAGTAATTATTTATTGATGCAATATTTCTCTCCCGTGTTGAAATTTTTAAAAATGTTCAAATTATATTTTCAGCATCATGATTAGGTAGGAGTTTTTAAAACAAGAATGCTTATTGAGGGAGAAGAAAAAACAAATCATATATAATATTATTTATACATCTAAATCTGACTTCAATTTGTACTTTCCATTCTATGTTAGTAGAAATTTCAAAATTGAAAAATATTTTTAATAAATTTTAAACATCCTAAGACTATGGACAGTTATTAAAATCGAAATTTACCTAATGATCAACTAATAACAACTTTGTTGCAAAGTTGTTGGGACAAAAAAGTTGCAATTATTGGCTATGAAAGAAAATTAAGAAACCATTGGCTATTTATATGTTTATTTCAAAAAAAACCAACAAAGCAAAACAAATAAAGGTAACCCTTCTATTGCTTCTGGTTTGTGTATTTCAGCACAAACGTGGCCAATGAAAAATGCTGCATCTTTTAACAGAGACATGACCAACGAAAAAATGCAGGTGGCAAAAAGGTGATACAAGGAAAAGGAAGCCATTAGAATTTCTTTTTCCACTCACCTGCCTCCATTGTCAATCTGTAGGCAAGTTTCATGCATATTTGTATTTAAGCGATCTATCAAACTTTCCACAGTCACACGGTAAAGAAAACTTTCCACAAAAGTTGACGTTCTCCATTTGTCATAGAATAATGAAATCAATGCGTGCAAGCACGTGTGATTCTGGAGGAGTGAGAGAAACAAACAAACAGATATTATCATGTCATATGCCTGATTTAACAGTGATGGCCATCATGCGTTTTGATGTCTATCTAACTCATGTTGATTTTCAAAAACCGTACATACATAATCCTTATAGTTGGAAATTTCATTTTTCACCCCTTTTCCCCTTTTATTTTTTCATTGTTTTGTTATTTAACAGTCACAAGAACAAACACTGGCCAAGCAAGAGTGAGGGAGCTGGAGTTCTGTATTGAGGATAAAACCATCATGAAGAGTAAAGGAAACCAAAAGAAGGCAAGGTTCTGGACTTGCTGATTTTAGCAAGTGCATCTGAACGTTAAGGTTCAATGTAGAGAAACAAGTAATCAAGGAATCTGAATTTGTTGAGCCATCTCTTACAGAAGTCTCCTTCAGTAAGGAGACATTAGAACTCATGCAAGACTGAATGAGAGATTACCTGACTTCTGCACATCAATAAATCCATCCTACTTGATTCTTTCCATAAAATCTTTTCCTAGGCATTAATGAATGCCTGACTTCAGATCATAGCCACCGGAGAGGTTGACAACTGTTTTAATGTCATTGTAATTTGAAGCATACGGAAGCACCACGCCACCTCCTGTGTCAAGGTACAGAAACAATTAGCAAGAGTTTCTCTTGCCAAATAGCAAATTGAAAAAGATGAAACCAAATAACCACCCATATGATGTAGGGCTTATCACCAGCCTTACCTATTCCTATAAAAGACCTAGATTAAGAAATATAACAGAGATTTATATCATAACAATGCCTGTTAAATACTAATTCTCAATGCTATGTTAAAAGGTAAGATCATCACCAATTTTTGCAAAGGGATGCAATCATGCCTTCATGTTTTTGTTTTTGGATAAATGATAATCCTGTCTTTGAGTCAACAAGACATATATGAAGCACCTCAGATATTTCATTCCTTCCTGTCGATATAGTTGAAGGCTAGACTTTAACAGCATAAAAAGTGATGCAATTCCAATTAGATCACCATTATACAAATTTTATCATTGACGTAGTTCACAGAATAACAAAGTGAAGTCTACATTTTTAGTTTAGCGTTTTTAAATTCAAGCAGAAGTTCTTATTTGGTACATTGACTTAGATGATGCTAGAAGATTCAGCCGGTTTATAATTATTATTAGCTGAAAGCTAAGGCCTTGTTTTATGTCAGAAATTACATCATTCTCATCTGATCTTATCAGATTACTAACGATTTCTACGTTACAGCCAAATAATGTTGACCAGAAATTTCTTTAAAAAGAGAGTTCTAATTATATCATCGACTACACTGTAGCATAATTGATACAGACCATCACCTAAATGCTACCTAAACATCACTTTGGGCCTTCTTCACTTTTTCTCATTGGTAAAATTACATAAGAATATATAGACAACAAATCCAACACACCTTCACTGTGCCCAACAATTGCTCAGACAACTCGGTTTTCTTCACAGAAGTATTCAGCTACAGCATGTAAATCTTTAACTTCCCTCCAGTAGTTTCCATACTGAAATGAACCTTCACTTTCCCTGGAAGGAATATCCCACAGGTACAAAAAACTATAACAACAAGTAAAGCAAAAATAATTATCAAGATCCAATAGCAGAAATTTTACAGCATAAGACACAGCATAAATCGAGGAAACTAAAGCCAATTTACAGTCCCATAGATGCAGGAAACAAAAGGACCAAGAGAATTTATGAACAAGTATTAAATTATAATTTGGATGTCGCAGGCCAATGATAATATAACATTTCACATTTGTAACAAGCTTGTGATATTATAGATTTAAATTCCAGGTCAGTTGCATGCATTTCCCTATATATTTTTGTTAGTTATACCCAGTGGAATGTTGGTATCTCCTGTTGGGTGGACATTTTGCCTGTTATTGAGCCATTGATATCTTTGGACCCTATTATTACTGCTAGGACCTTCATTATATTAGCATCAATGAGGTTTAAGTGGTTTTTTTGTCCTTAAAAATTATTACGACCAGCGATCCCCTTTAAGTGTTTCTAACTCCTCTATTATGGGAGTAAACGATCACTATGTGTATCAAATTTTACACATTCTTTTTTCCAATTGGAACTTAAATTTAACATTTTAAAACTACTGGTGTTTTCATCTAATAACTTCTCAATTAGAACTTCCATATTAAAAAATTTAATATATTCAAGGCATCTGCTTCTTTCTACTCATAATCATTATCTTTGCCGTTATAATTATACTTCAGCAGCTGTAAGAGATGATATTCTCATATACGGTTCTCAGAGGGGGAGTTCCGCAAAACATCTCAATCTCAGCATCTAAATTGATACATTTTAGAAATAAATTCAAGAACTAAATATCCTTGTATAAGGAAAACTGAGATAGCAGAAAGAGAAATCATTTTTCCCCCTTTCAGATTATCATTGATAGTATAATTTTTAGTTTAATTTCACACACTGTTACAGTAGAAATAAAGCTCCTATCCAGTTGCATACTTTAAAGGTGAAGATGTTGATACATAATATATTCAAAATTTATGGTTTTAATATGTAACACCACAAACTTGCCCATTTCCAGCTAAGTCAAAGCGGAAAGAACTGATTCCTGCGTTTTGCAATGCAGCAGCAAGGTTTATTATGATATTAGTTGTTTTAATATGTAATACCATAAACTTACCCATTTCCAGCAAAGTCAAAGTGGAAAGAACTGATTCCTGCGTTTTCCAATGCAGCAGCAAGGTTTATTATGATATTACATATTAGTTTCCTGGATATGGGAAAACTATAACCAATGAGATTGATTAACGGCATTTATGTAAATGGCATCAGATATTACATTCATTTTCACGGCAAAAGATTGGCATAGGAATAATAGAAAAGGCTTCATATATCAGGCAAACTCACTTTTGTTGATCGAAATCCATGGCACAAGATTACAATGTCTGTAGTTCCAGATTCGTGTAATATGCACACTAGCTTTTTACCATGCTTGTTTGTTATAACGACCATCTGCTGGTGAACAGCTGAAAAAGTAATTAACAGACCAATATCAACTTCCATGATATTTGTTGAAATATCTACAACCACTTGTTTTTCATATTTGGTGGAAGAGGAATTAAAGGATATTCTGAAATCTGAAGGAATTACAGAATTTTAGGAAGAACCCTTGAAGCAGTAAAGGAAGACATCACAATGTCATATGCTATCATTTACACGCAAACAAAAGCGTATACGCAGTATTATAAGCTTGACATGAACTCTTAGCAAAAATTGGCAACTATCTATAAACAGGATAGCTAGAAAAGCAAATAGAAACTAGATGCGTTTGAGATACTTGTTGATTTGGTCTTGAAGCAGGTACAATACAGAGGAACAAAATATGCATCTGACCTGGTAGCAACAGACAAGGATTGGGTCGACCAAACTCCACCTAATAACAATCTAATTCTATTTTCTGGGTCGTCACTATCAGTTCTATCTTAGTACGTTTTTGCCTCTTAACATGATTTTTTTGCGTGAGCATCATTAACTACTTTCAGTGAAAAAAAACATGGAAACCTTTTCAGAATCTATAGCTGATGAATTTGGGCCATTTGATTATGAATTCATCAATCTCGTAGGTTGCCTTTGTTAAGACTACAGTTCTAGAAGGATAGATCAACGGAAATAATGAAGAAAAGAATGAAGAATAGAAGGAAAATGAAGGAAGAAGAGAGAGCGCGGGAGAAAACAGAAACAGAGACAGAGGATAACGAAATTGAATTCAGTCGAAAAAACCGCTTCAGTACACGTGAGCTTCCTTATTAAAAGCTTAACAGGATTTATTTACTTAAAATGACATCCTCACCTTACTATCACACTTGTAATGTCAAAAATCTCCCCAGCAATTAACAGAAACCTAACAACTATCCCCCGATAACTTCGTCCTTTGTCCCCGGGGATGAACTGCCTTAGCAAACTCGGGAAACTACCCCTGGATCTTGTCCCAAAGTTCCAAGTTGCTTCTTCTTCCATTTCGCCTTTCCATTTAATCAACACTTCAGTGACAGCTCGATTATGCGTCTAAACCACCCTACGATCAAGAATACTCTCAGGTTCCGCTTGGTAGAAATTGAGCCACACATATCAGGTAGCCGTTGAGAACTGATGGAAGGATTAGGACAACACTTCAACAAAGAAACATGGAAAGTAGGATAAATTTTAGAAGAAGGTGGTAATTGGAGGGTGTAAGCCACAGAACCAACTCTTTCAACAATCTGATATGGATCAAAATAACGGGGAGACAGTTTTTCTAATTGCTTGCAGTCCATTGATTACTGTTGAAAAGGTTGCAACTCAAGAAAAACCCAATCACCAACTTGAAATTTTCTCTCAGGCCTATGTTTGTCAGCTCGTTGCTTCATGCACTACATAGCTAGTTGAAGATTCTGACGTAACTTCTGTAACATGGTTTCCCGAGCTATAAAGCTCCTATCTACCATTTCCATCATTGACTCCTAAGGTATGTAGGAATATGAATGGGGGGTGCTTGGCCATACATGACCTCGTAGGGAGTACTCTACAAAGGACAACCAACAATTCCACTCTTGCAGGGCCTGGCAAGCTAAGCTCCTTAAGTAATTTTCTAAACAATGATTTAATACCTCACTCTCGCCATCTGATTGTGGATAGTAAGTAGAAGAAAGGCTTTGCATGACTCCAAGCCTTTTAATGCACTCATGCCAGAATTTGCTAGTAAAAATAAGATTCCTATCATTTACAATATTGGTAGGTGCTTCGTGCAGCTTATAGACATTGTCTAAGAACACTTGATCTAATTGTGATATTGAAAATGGATGTGCTCGAGAGATGAAATGAGCATATTTGTTTAATTGATCAACAATGACCCAAATAATATCCTTGCCATCAAATTTGGGTAATTTTTCAATAGAATCTATTGAGATACTTTACTAAACACCATTTGGTATAGGTAAGGATGGTAGTAACCCAAGGGAAGCTATAGTCTCATACTTACAACAAAGGTAAGTCTCACAATTCTTGATGAATTCCTTGATTTCAGTAATTATCCCTTTCTATTTTTTTTGGATCAACCATCCAATATCTGCAAGGCATAAACCTATTACTAGGTCCCTCAACCCACGACTAATCCAGATTTGAGCCAGGTTGGATCACAAGGGTGGCAAAGCTCTCCCAACCGAGTTTTAACATAGCTGCATTTCCAAGAACTCAAACTAAAGACCCTTGGTTAAGTTAGAACAACCCCTTACCAGTTGATCTACGCACTTGGTGGTAGTGAGCATCCCTTTCTAGTAGAATATGGCTCGAATCCTCTTCCATGTTGGCTTAATTCCTGAGCGCCCACCCTGGGGGAAGAGTGTAGCCATTGCAAGATATCTTGCCTCAAAGTGCCACAATTTCCCACTACTATCGTATTCTTTCTAGTAAGTATTTCACCATTCCACTTGAATTTACGGAAAAAGTTAGCATTATTTTATAGTTGCTAAATCAGATCCCATAAAGCTGGATCTTCTAGCCATTATTTCATAATGTCACCCCATAAACTAGTGGAAGTAAGCTACAAAATCTCACCATACTAGCATCTAAACAAAGCATTTGTAGCAATATTTTCCTTAACCCTTTTATAATGAATCTTATACCTTAACTCTATTAATTTTGTTACCTATTTGTATTGCATTAGGGTAGAAAGTATTGTAGAGTAGATATTTCAAACTTTGTTAATTAGTAAGAATGATGAATGGTTGAATTGAAAGATATTGCTGCCATTTCTCTTCTACATACACAACTGCAAGTAACTCCCGATTATACACAGACAACATATGATGGTGTGGGGAAAGTAGCTTACTAATGTATGCTACGAGGTGTTTTTTTTATAACAAAATAGCCCCAATTCCAATATTAGAGGCATTAGTTTCAATTTGGAATGATTGAGATAGGTCAAGTAAGACTAAAATTGGTGCACTCAATAAAGCTTTTTTAAGGTTTCGGAATGCTTGATTAGCCTTAGTTAACCACAAGAATGATTCTTTTTTAAAAAGGTCAATTAATGGCCTTGCTATAATTCTAAAATTTCATATGAATCATCTGTAATATCCTACAAGCCCCAAAAAGCTTTTTAATTGCTTGACTGTAAATGGTGTAGGCCACTCTACTATGGCCTTGACCTTGGACAGGTCAGTAGCTACCTTCCTAACTAAAATGAAATATCCCAAATATTCAATCTTGTTCACTACAAAAGCACACTTGCTGCGCTTAATGAAATATTGATGTTTCTTTACGATTGAAAAGACTTCTCTTAAATGGACACAATGCTCTACTTCACTATTGCTATGTATTAAAATATCATCAAAAAATACACAAATTTCCTTGACTGAGCTTCAAAAATTACATTTTTAGCACCTTGAAATGTGGAAGGTGCATTGGTCAAGCCAAATGACATAACCAAAATTCAAATTAACCTGAATGCACTTGAAAAGCTATTTTGATAACATATTCATCTTTCATTTTAATTTGGTGGTACCCAGATCACAGGTCTAGCTTAGAATAAATGGTAGCATTAGTTAATTCGTTAAATAAATCTTCCACTAAAGGAATAGGGAAGTGGCTCTTTATTGTAATTTTGTTAATAGTACAATAATCAATGCACATCCTCTAGCTACCATTTTTCTTCTTCGTTAACACCATGGGTGAAGCAAAGGAGATGAACTCTTCTGTATAATGCCCTTTTTCGGCATTTCCTTAATTATTCCCTTAATTACATCATTCTGCTAAGCTAGATACCGATATGACCTGATATTCACAAGGTTAAAACCTTCTTTGAGGACTGTAGAATGATTATGGTTAGGTTTGTAGGCAGTAGAGATTGTGATTCCTCAAATAATTCCCAAAACTCACCTATCAACTCGTCAATTGGCTTTGACAATTGCCTTTCCTCTTATGCTTCAATAGCATAAAAGTTAGTGGTTGAATCCCATATAACAATCTGCATCATGGTTGTGTTAGAATTATTTGCCATTATCTTTTGTAGTGTAGTCTTCTTCATTACTTTACTATTATGCTCGTTTATTGCATGTAACTTCACCATTTGACTATTATTTTGGAATTGAATCCATAAATTTAGGCAATCCAAATGGATATCCCTAAGGGTTTTTAACCACTGCATACCCAAAACCATATCAGATTCAACTAAAGGAATGAAGATAACATCTACTTCAAATTCCCTTCTCTATATAAACTATTTCAATCTCTCACACATTTTTCGCCCCTATAATAATCCTATATTAGCCATAATAACATTAATTGATTCAATCTCCTTGATGCTCCATTCAAAAACCTCTCATCTATGAAATTATGAGTGTTGCCTGTATCCACCAATATATGGAATTTCTTTTTCCCCTACCTAGCCTTCAAATCTAATAGTGGGATACATCAAATTACTCTTTATGGCATGTAAAGTATGACCATATAATGTATTGAGAGTTATTAGTTAGTATTGGTTTATTAGGAGGTTCTACTAATTCCTTGCTTGTAGGTTCCACATAATTAAGAGTTGTGTTACTGCCATTCGTCTCTTATTCTTCATCAATTATCATCAAATATAGCTGCAAGTTTTTCCTCTTTTAAGGACAATTATGACCAGGTTCATATTTCTTTTGACAAAAGTAATAGAGGTTTTTATTTCTGTGTTCCTCAACCTCCTCAAGTGTTAATCATTGTTGGAATCTTAACATAGAATTAATGAGTATTCCCTTTTGCTCACCAAATTTGCTCCTCACAATTTGTCATAAGAGCTCTTCCATCCTTTTGAGCCACTCCCAATCAATGTAGTCGATCCATTACCACTCTTGCTTCTAGTAGCCATAAGTTGATGACTTGACTTCCTTTGCATCATACTAACATTTAGTTCTTACAACTTTGCTAAACGAGTGGCATCAAATAATGTTTGTAACTTGACACCAATAGCTAGTTCTGATTTAAAGCCAGCAATGTAACAACATAGTTTCTATCCTTTAGTCAAATCCACACAACTTACTAATTGATTAATGCTTTTTAAAATTCATTTAGAGTTCCTTTCTGTTTTAATTGCCTTAGCTCTCCCATAGGATCCTCATAAATTGATCCAAAGCTTATCTTAATTGCTTTAACTAATTCCACCTAATTAACTCTTCCATTTTTCCTTTTTTCACAATTTTGAAACTAGTGATATGTAGACTCATCCAGAGATCAACTAACCACCATTATCTTGTGATCTTTTGGAGTTCCGTCAAAAAGGAAAAAGCATTCACACTTTGAAATCCATCCATTCACATAGGCCTCCGTAAACCTTGGGAACTCTACCTTGGTGAATTTGGTAGGAACTTGATAATCAGCATTTTGCTCTACTCGACTTCGATTCATCATCTCGGTGAACTAGAAAGATAGCCTCACAGCTATTCTTGCAAATTGCTTATCTGATGCCCCATCGCTAACATTTGTTGACTAACCTCCAATCTTCCTTGATCATCTGATTCCCAATTGGACGTATTTGATCTCGTAGCATCTGTGAAGGGTCGTGTCGCGTAACTTCAAAATAAACTAGGTTGAAAAAATATGCAATATAGGGTGCAACCTAGATCATCATCCTTAAGAAATGAATTTCAGTGTTTAATTGAGTTTTTCAAGTATAAAAAGATCCTAAAATTATTTAATTAAATGGGGGTTTGATTGAATTAAACTAATTAAAATCAAAATGAATTAAAATTCATAATTACTACCTAAATGCATGAACTAAAAAGTAAATAATGGACTTGTGACAAGTTTTAGATTTGTTCTTTATTATCCACTATCCTTATCCTAATGATGCTCAACAGCATAGTGACACCGCAAGTGTACGGGTCGTAAAAGTAGTACATGATAAATCAAGGTCATTCCCTCAGAGAATCATTACGATTGGTGATTAGGCATTAGAGTTCTTATGTTCATTTTAGTCAAACGAATCAACTTGTAATTGGGTTTTTATGAAAATTAATTCAAATGCAATTGAAAATATTGAAAGATGGAATTTATCGAAATTAAGCAATTAAAGACACCCTAGGAATTCTAATCCCCTTTTACACAATGTCAATCATCCCCTTTTGTATTAGTTGGCTTATTGCTAATTTTAAAGTCAAGGGTCTTAATTGGGTATAAATGTCTTTCGATTCATTTAACCTTTATGTTAACTGGACTCTTTGATGTCTCAAAAGAGTAGTTAATGTTCAGTTACGCTCATCCCTTATCCAGACTACCTAGGGCCCTTGAGTATATTTCTATCTTCAAGTGCAAATTAGATTATATCTCATCCTAAGTTGTTTAATCAATGGTTTATAAGCAATTCCCTTCTTTCAAATGTTACTTACTACATCTACAATCAAACTAAAGGAGGCCAATCAATAGAATGAAACTATAATTCGGATTAAACACTAAAACCTTCAATAATCCAACATAATATCAAAAGAGACAATTTTCAAAAGTTAAAGGTTCATAGAATCCTTAAGGGTTACAAAATTTAGCTACTCATGGCTTGAAATTCACAATTAGTCTCAGCAAACATCTCAAGAATTATCAAGTAGAAGGGGAGATGGAGTAGAAACACCTAATCGGCAGAATAAACGATGAAATCAATGAATTCCCGATTAGAATGGAACTTCCCCAACGCCTCTTATGTATTTTTCTCCTCTCCTAGTCGGCCAGAACTCTTCCCAGTTGCTGAATACCGAAGCCCTAACTCCCTCTCCTCTTTTTTTAGCTTGTAAACTAAAGCTATGCGTTTCAGGAACCGATCTCACTATGGCGAGGAGTGGCTCTCGCTATAGCGAGAGTTCATAAGTTCTTATATTTCTGCTACGTTTGCTACTTCCATGCTATAGCGAGTTGCTCCCTGGAATTTCTATACATCGCGACTTCGCTATTGTGAAGTGTCCCGTTCGCTACGGCGAAAGTGCAATCTCGTTACAGCGAACTATGTTCTCGCTGTAGCGAGAAGACTTGTTCAATCTCCCTTTTCAATTTTCAGCTTCCCTCTCTTATTTTCAACTCTTTCTATAATTTGCTACTTTTCTCTGAAATTAATATCAATCATAAAATGAGGCTCAAACTGATAAAAATGTTACAATTGAAATACTTTCTTTATTTTGTTTGATTGAATACACTTTTAACATATTAATCAAGAGAAAAGTACTTTGCCCTCTAATTTAGTGTCAAATATATTCCTTTTTAATCATAAATTAGAGAGGTTATTAAACTCCCTCACACTTACATCATTGCTTGCCCTCAAGCAAGTCTTAGAAAGAATCAAGCAAATGTGATTATTAATTACTTCTTTTCCACAATAAACACCAAATCAATCAGAATTTCAGATCCCCCCCACACTTATAATGAACCCAATTTCAGAAGCAAAAGCTCAGCAAAACTCAAATTGAATTTGAAAACAATGTACTCATAGTGACACCCTAATTTCTAAAGTGTGTGTGTGTTCCACAAGAGATGTTAAGAAGCAATCAAGTAATCCTCAGTAGATCTTCACTGCAATTTCAAGACCTAATCCAACTATTTGTGCTAACTTCAATCATCAAAGCTCATTAAGAGGGGTCTCTTTTGTTCAATGCAGAACTATTTTCAATACATCCATTCATTTTTTTTTTGTTTTTTTTGTTTTTTGTTTTTTTGTTTTTTTTCTCTCCTCGTCAATTCACTTAATCCTTTTGACGTGAATGACGACATTAGTTATGAATCCACCCAGTTACTCAAATTAAGGAAATCCTCAGAGAGCTACTAGCATACTCTTAGTTTTATCACTGTTTGACGCGAAAGTCCACACTTTTTTGTGCAAACCCCCAGTTACTAGGTGATTTCAACCATTGGAGTAGAGATTTTTTTTTTTCAACACTAGATATCCCTCTCAAATGACAATCAAGTATCCATCAGGAACAGATAAATTGGGGAGGTCTAAAATAACTGGAGGCTCATTAGAAGAGAAACTTGAATCACTTCAAAAAAATCATCTTGTTGAGAAGTGTTTCTATTATGGGTGCACACTATAACTACATTACTTACTTTATTCATTTCAAGTTTGCTTAACCCCCACATTCATTGATTAGTATTCATCTAAAGTAAGAGGAGATGAATCTGATTTAAAATATGGGCATTATGGTGGATTGAAATCGTGGATTGAATATTATTATTAAAAAGACTTCCCTTTATTGTAAAAATGTTTATGTCCGCCTATACCCACCTAGCCTATGTGTATCTATGTTTACCTTCCCCCACACTTAAAGGTTACATTGTCCGCAATGTATAAAATGGGAGAAACAAGAAGTAGAAAAATAGAAGCAGACGGGGGCGGAGGGAAGGGATGTAATGAGGTAGAAATAGACGAGACTCCCCTGATAATAAGATATAAGAAAGCGAGGGATCCGTGTGAACAACTTCTTCATCTGAGAGACCAAAAATAGACAAAGAACATGCAGCAAACTGTAAGTTGGCGTTAGAAATAAGATAACAATTATGAGCATAGCCAATTCAGGATTTAAAAGCATAACAATATACAGTTATCCATATACAGTTATCCAAAATTTAAAGTAAGGAAAAATAAAACAGAAATGGGCAACTGGACATAGAGGTCCTAAGAGTCAGAAGGCCCGAGTCTATCTTGAGGTGTAGGATCTTAAGGGATAATGATGACCGAGGGCTGAGGAGCCTCAGGAGGTGGAGGTGGAGGTGCAGGCATCAGGTAGTCCATAAGCATCTGCAGTTGGTCTTTCATTGATAGGACATGCCCTTCTAGCCTATCAATGGACTCTCTCACCCAATCCTCAAAGTCCGTGTTAGGTGGGGCATCGTGTCTCATCGGGTCTAGAGTACCCAGTCGCTGCCGTGAGGGAGGAGGTGGAGATGCCTCAGGCTGTGCCTGTGTAGGTGCTCAGTGTCTACAGGGCTGTCTTGGCGCATCCTTCATACTATCATATTTAAAGGGCCCCTTTGGCTTGAACTGAGCATCATTTTTGGAGACGCAACTACCCCCCATTGTAAGTAACTCCGTAAGCATGTGAGGGTAAGCCAGGCTGACTCTTTTGGACCTTGCCACTTACTTGAAATTTAGGTACATGAGACGGGGGATGTTTACCTGCTGCCTAGTCATGAAGTACCAAGTCAGTGTGGCCCGTTCTTGGATCATATCAGATCTATGAGAACTCGTCAGGATGTTGCTGCTGATGAATTGCAACCAAAATCGAGCAGGTTTGTTGAGTTGATTTACGGGGTAGACTTTATTTACCAACCGTGCTCGTCCTTCTTCTGCAATAGTAGTTTCCACCTCTTCCCAAGAGATAGATTGAGGATTCTCCATGTAGGACTGGAATGCACATTCTGGGATATCGGGTAGTTCATAGAAGTCTTGAAAGACTTTTTCATTGATGCGTACCCAGGCCGAATGGCAATAATATTCGTCTTCCTCCTCCTCTGTGTCCTCAAAGTTAGCGTACAGCTCTTGGATCATTAGTAGAATCCGATGCACTGGCTTTTTGGTGAAGCCTTACAACCCATGCCACTCAAAATCAGGGAAAGTCAGATCCAAGACATGGAGTGCATAGTAGCAATCTTCAACTACCCCTCTATCAGAGAAAAGTCGCTCGAAGCGAAATTTCGCTCTGGCTGATGCAAACCGATCCTTATCATATGATTTCTTCTTTCGTTTCGAGGAGGAGGCTTCAGCAGTCTTAGTTTGCTTTTTAGGAGCCATAACTGCGAAATTCAAATAAAAAAGAGAGACAGAAATCAGTGGCAGCTGAATAAGAAATTACAGAATCAGTGAATCAGATGAATTCAGCATGTTTATAATAAGGGAAAGACACTACTAGACGCATACAAGGATTAGGGAGCAGGGAACATGGAAGTAAACCAAGCAAAATCGTCTAAAAAAGCACAGTGTCTGAAAAACTTTCGAACTCGCTACAGCGAGTTCGAATAGGGTTCTGTACAGTTCGATTTAAACGAAGGAAAGCCCAAATTAAAGATATATTTCTACACAGAAACAGTCGACCAACAGAAACCATCCAAAAAAACTGACCAATTGACCCCTAAGTACACAGATATAAGCAAAACAAATCTAACCCTAATATGACCAGAAACAGCGAAAACAACCAGCGATTCAGGGGAGAAAGGAGTCAATCGACTTACCTGATGCAAAGAATGCGATGGATGAGGGGAATGCGAGCGCAGGAAGCGCGAGATTCAGCAAAAGAAAGAAGAGATGAGATTGGGGTGCTCCGTCGCAGTGGCGAAAAAGAAAACGATGGAGTGGGGAAAAGCTAGTTTGTTTTATTAGGGATTTTTTTTTTTATATAGAGCCTCGCCATTGCCAAGCAATAGTGAGGGTTTCTCTGGGATTATCACTAAAAGCAGAGCTGCTGTCCTCGCAATAGCGAAATTTACTCTCGCCATTGCGAGATAACATAGATAATTATTGGTAACTGAAAAATCTCACTATAGCTGAGCTATAGCGAGGAGTTCTCACAATTTTGTACTGAGCCATGGAAATGCTGCATTCGTTGTAGCAAATGAGTTATCTTGCAATAGCGAGAAAACTTTGTAAGAATTTATGCAACACTTCACTCGCCATAGCTGGGCTACAGCGAGATACACTCTGGATTTTGTACCAGAAGAGAACACAGAGAACTCGCTATGGCGAGATAAACTTCTCGCTGTAGTGAGAACACTTAACATTGCTAACTTTGGCTCGCCACAGCCAAACCATAGCGAGGTACTCTCAGGTGTAAGTACTATAAATGGGACAAGCAGCCTCGCCATAGCGAGATAGACTCCTCGCTATAGTGAATTTTTTTTTTAATATTATATATAAATGTTCACTAAAATACTCTCTAACTCTATTTATACTCCCCATCAACTTAACCTATTGCCCTTAAATGTAACCAGATATAATCAGATGATTAATAGTATTCAAATAATGCATTGCAGTTCACATCATGGTTAGAGACTCCCTTTTCATGTCTGGTGTTGCTCTTTCCTGCTAACCCCTTGCTCCTTAATATCCAACATTTCAACCTACAAAACACATAAAGAGAAAGAAGTATCAAACCCAAAACGAAAAGAACATTAAATTCAAACATAAAAACTAGAAGAAAACTCGAGTTGCCTCCCAAGGAGCGCTTGATTTATAGTCCTCAGCCTGACTTTGTCAACCAATCATGGAGGTTGAGCCAAGTTATGGACCATTGTCTGCCGATCTATTTCGCCACCCAAGTAATGCTTAAGCCTTTGACCATTTACTTTAAATTGATCTCCTGACATTTCATCTTGAACTTTAATAACTCCATAAGATGTCACAGAGATTACCTTGAATGGACCAGACCACCTTGATCTCAACTTACCTGGAAACAACTTTAAATGAGAACTATAAAGTAACACAAGGTCTCCAGGTTCAAATGTCCTTGGTAAGATGTGTTTATCATGAATTCTTTTGGTTCTTTCTTTGTAAATCCTAGAATTCTCAAAAGCTTGCAATCTAAACTCATCTAACTTATTTAGTTGCATTAGTCTATTTTCACCCACTTTAGCCATATCAAAATTCAGTTTCTTTACAGCCCAAAAGGCCTTATGCTCTAATTCAATGGGCAAATGACAAGCTTTGCTAAAAACTAATTGATACGGGAATATACCTATTAGAGATTTAAAAGCAGTCCTATATGTCCATAAAGCATCATCTAGCTTGTTCGCCCAATCCTTTCTAGTGGGACTCACAATTTTTTCCAAAATTCTTTTTATCTCCCTATTAGAAACTTCACAAAGGCCGTTAGTCTAAGGATGGTAAGCTAAAGCCATTTTGTGGTGAACTCCATATTTTGCCAGCAAGGATTTAAACAAACGGTTATTAAAATGAGTTTCACCATTACTAATAATAGCTCTAGGGTGCCAAAACGAGAAAAAATGTTTTTCTTTACAAATCGCACTACTGTTTGAGCATCATTATGTTGGCAAGCTACCGCCTCAACCCACTTACTTACATACTCAACTGCCACTAAGATATATTGTTAGCCTCTAAAAGAAATAAAGGGACCCATAAAATCAATTCTCCACAAATCAAACAACTCAACTTCAAAGATGCCAGTTTGAGGAAGTTCATGTCTTTTTGAAATATTACTGGATCATTGACACGCATCACAGTGAGAAACAAAAAGATGAGAGTCCTTAAACAATGATGGCCAATAGTATCCAGATTGCAAAACTTTATATGCAGTGCGTTGGCAATTAAAATGACTACCATAAGGAGCAGCATGACAAGTATGTAAAATGTCATTTTGTTCAGTTTGAGGCACACACTTTCGCAAAATTTGGTCAGCACACTTCTTATACAGAAAAGGTTCATCCCACACAAACCATTTCACATCATGCAAAAATTTTTTCTTTTGATAATATTTTAAGTCATCAGGCACAATGCCACTGACCAAATAGTTGGCATAATCAGCATACCAAGACACAGACACACAATTCACAGCAAATACAGACTCATCAGGAAAATTTTCATTAATCAATAAGTCATCCACACACTCAAAATTATTCACCAGTCTAGACAAGTAATCAGCAACTTGGTTTTCAGTTCCTTTCCTATCAGCAATTTGCACATTAAATTCTTGCAATTATAGAACCCACTTAATTAGCCTAGGTTTAGATTCTTTCTTACACAACAGATATCTGATTGCAGTATAATTAGTATGAACTATAACTCTAGTACCCATCAAATACACCCTAAATTTCTCAAAAGCAAAAACAACAGCAAGCATTTCTTTTTCAGTAGTTGAGTAATTTACCTGTGCTCCAGCTAGAGTTTTGTTTGCATAGTAGATAGGATGAAAGATCTTACCATGTCTCTATCCTAGTACAGCTCCAACCACATAATCGCTCGCATCGCATATGACTTCAAAGGGTAGTGACCAGTCAGGGGCCACTATGATTGGTGCGGTGATAAGCCTTTACTTAAGCTCTTCAAAAGCTTTTAAGCAATTTGCATCCAACTTAAAAGGAACATCCTTTTCAAATAGTTGAGATAGAGGCTTTTCTATCTTTGAGAAATTTTTAATGAATCTCCGATAGAACCTAGCGTGCCCTAAGAAGCTTCTAATAGCTTTCACATTGGTAAGGGATGGTAATTACTCAATCATTGAAACTTTAGCTCGATCCACCTCCAATCCTCTTTTTGACACCTTATGCCCAAGTACTATAACTTCACAGACTATGTAATGACACTTCTCCCAATTTAAGACCAAATTGGTATCTTCACATCTTTGCAAAACTCGTGTCAGATTATCCAGACATTCTTCAAAAGTAATGCCAAATACTGAGAAGTCATCCATAAAGACTTCCATGATATGCTCGATCATGTTAGAGAAAATCGACATCATACATCTTTGAAATGTGGCAGGGGCATTACACAATCCAAAGGGCATACGTCTAAATGTAAAAGTTCCATATGGACATGTGAAAGTGGTTTTCTCTTGATCCTCAAGAGCAATGGCAATTTGATTGTATCGAGAATAACCATCCAAGAAACAAAAGAATTCTTTTCTAGCTAACCGATCTAACATCTGATCGATGAATGGAAGAGGGAAATGATCCTTTCTTGTTGCCGTGTTCAACTTCCTGTAGTCCATACAAACTCTCCAACCTGTAACTATTCTTGTGGCAATCATTTCATCTTTCTCATTATTTACCACTGTCATTCCTCCCTTCTTAGGGACACATTGCACTAGACTTACCCAGTCACTATCTGAGATGGGATAGA
The DNA here is from genome assembly GCA_032878935.1 of Erythrophleum fordii. NCBI lineage: Eukaryota > Viridiplantae > Streptophyta > Magnoliopsida > Fabales > Fabaceae > Erythrophleum > Erythrophleum fordii. The sequence continues at coordinate 37,708,146 of JAVQMF010000055.1, read as the reverse complement.
TAATTCCGGCATCAAGCCATTTGATAATCTCTTTCTTGACCACTTCTTTCATTATAGGATTTAATCGCCTTTGATTCTCCACTGATTTCTTATGGTCATCGTCTAGAAGAATTTTGTGCATGCAGATGGCTGGACTAATCCCTTTTATATCAGCTATAGTCCAACCGATGGCTCTTTTGTGCTCTTTTAACACCTTTAACAGTTGTTTTTCTTGGGGAGAAGTTAATGCAGATTAAACGATGACTGGTAATATCTTTTTTTCCCCCAAATAAGCATATTTTAAATGTGGTGGGAGATGTTTCAACTCCAACATGGGAGGCTGCTTGATGGAAGGTGGGAGGACATGAGCTTTTCGTGAAGTCAGCTCTAGTGATTCAAACTGGCCATTCTGCTTGACCACAGGTCTAAATGCATTCAGTTTGTGCTCAACCTCCATTCTCAATACCTCTCCTATATTTGGTTTACCAACAAGTACTGCTTCTAGAGGATCTGTGAAAGCAAAGGAATTCAATTCTTCTTGAATTACCTCCTCAACAATAGACACCCTAGAGCATTCTTCCACACTATCCGGGTGCTTCATAGCTTTCTCCACACTAAAGGTAACTTGCTCACCTCCAAGTCTCAATATAATTTCTCTTTTTTCCACATCAACTAATGCTCTTCCCGTAGCTAGAAATGGTCTCCCTACTATTAAAGGGATATCTCTGTCATTTTCAATATCAAGCACAATAAAATCAGCAGGATAGATGAATGGACTAACCTTTACTAGCATGTCTTCAATTATTCCATGTGGATAGGAAAAGCTTCTGTCAGCCAGTTGCAGTGTGACAGTTGTTGGATTTGCTTCACCTATCTGTAGCTTTTGAAAGACAGATAGTGGCATGAGATTCACCACAGATCTTAAATCACAAAGTGCTCGACCCTCAAATTTATCCCCAATCATGCAAGGGATAGAGAAAGCACCAGGGTCTTTGCACTTAGTTAGAAGATTGGATTTGAGGATATTAGTGGTCTCTTTTGTTAAAGCCACTGTTGCAAATTCAGTGAACCGCTTCTTCTTGCTAAGCATGTCCTTAAGGAACTTAGCATATTTAGGCATTTGTTTTAAAGCCTCAGAGAAGGGGATATTAATGTGAAGTTGTTTGAACATGTCCAAAAACTTCTTATACTGCTCATCAAGGACCTTCTTTTGCAATCTCTGAGGAAATGGAGGCAATAGCACTACTTTAGGATGCACCACTGTCTTTTCTTCAGGCTTGTTCACTTTAGATTGCCCCTCCTTGAGCTCTTTGTTTTCCTTTAAACTAGCAGTCTTTCGCTCTTTTTCTTGTTGAAGTTCTTCATCTTCAATCTGAGTGATGCTTAATGGACCCTTAAAATTCATCTTGTTCAGCTCCTTTACTTGAACTTGTACTTCAGAGAGCTCTTTACCACTTCTCAAAGTGACAGCTTTACATTCTTCCTTACCATCTCTCCTTGGATTAGGGATTGTATCACTTGGCAAACCTCTTTGATGCAGTGCATTCATAGCAGAAGCTAACTGTCCCATCTTCACTTCTATATTCTTGAGAGAAGAATCCATCCTTGCATTAATGCCAGCTTGCTCTTCATTATTCTTAATTTAAGTGGTCATGAATTTAGCCAAAACTTCCTTTAAATTCGTTTTGGGTTCCTGAATAGGCACATTTTGCCTGGCCACTTGAGAGAACCCAGGAGGCTGAGTTGGCCTTGCTCCAGAGGATGATGGTTGATTGAGCGAGGGGCCCTTCTTCCAAGAGAAATTTGGGTGATTACGCCATGCAGGATTGTAGGTGTTTGAATACGGATTCTGATTCTTCGAAAAATTTCCCACATAGTTAACTGATTCTGTAGATGTAAAGGGGATAATCCGTTGAATGTAGATCCCCACAATTTTCACAGGCAGTTGGGGCCACTTGAGTAGAACAGGCACTCATATGTTGACTTTATTGCACTTGAGATTCCAGCATATCAAATCTCTTGTTCAAAGTGGAGAGAATGGTTGCAAGTGGAATAGAGAAATCTTCTTGAGCATTGGCAACATTAGCACTCACCCTTCTATCACCTCCTCTTTGCACATAGCTTTCAGAGAGTGTGTCCAATGCTAGAATAACATCATCTACGGGCATTTCATCCCAATGCCCATTTAAAATTGCATCCAACATCATATCAATTTGTGGGGTTAGGCGTGTACAAAAGTTCTGAACAATGGCACAGTTATCCATCCCATGACTCGGGCACTGGCAGAGCAAATGCTTGTACCTCTGCCATGCAGCATATAAGTGCTCATATGAAGCTTGCTTGAAGTTGATAAGCTCAAGACGAGCATCTGCTATTCTGTTGTTTGGAATGAAGCAAGCTCTGAATCTTGCTTCCAACTTGTCCCAAGTGTCAATTGAACCCTCCGGCAGAGTCAATAACCATTCCTTAGCTTTTCCTTGTAAAGAGAGTGGGAACAATCTAAGTCTCAGAACATCCCTTGGTACCCTATTCTGCTTGAATGAATCACACACTCCCAAGAATGATAGGATGTGACAGTTGGGATCTTCATCGGACCTTGCTGCAGTAAACTGTCTATTGAGCCGCAACATGGAGATGATCACAGGTTTTAACTCAAAATTAGCAACTTGAAAGTCTAGTACTATGATGCTAGGCTGAGTAGTTCTCATGGTTCTTCCCACAAAATCCTTGATAGTGTGATTCTGATTATCTTTGTTTGCCATATTTGTGGTAGGAATGTTTGTCTCACCCTCAGGTTGGATTAGCTCAGACCCTTCAGCCAAAATATCTGTTAAACTCCTTGTCTTCCTAGGTGTTCTCGTGGATTTGGATTTAGGTGGCATAATCTATGTACCTGTGAAAACAAAGGAGTGCAGATCAAGAGTCTAACTAAATGAAAGAAACCAAAAGATAATTACAAAAGAAGTACTAACAAATGAAAATGTTAATTAACAAGAGAGCAAATGAAAAGAAAATAAATGTTTAAGCTAAAATTACTCAAAGCCCTCTAATTCTCTTTACCAATTGTCTTGATTCCCCGGCAACGGCGCCAAAAACTTTATGCTCACCAGAATAGTGACACCGCAAGTATATGGGTCGTAAAAGTAGTACGTGATAAATCAAGGTCGTTCCCTCAGAGAATCATTACGATTGGTGATTAGGCATTAAAGTTCTTATATTCATTTTAGTCAAACGAATCAACTTGTAATTGGGTTTTTATGAAAATTAATTCAAATGTAATTGAAAATATTGAAAGATGGAATTTATCGAAATTAAGCAATTAAAGACACCCTAGGAATTTTAATCCCCTTTTACACAATGTCAATCATCCTCTTTTGTATTAGTTGGCTTATTGCTAATTTTAGAGTCAAGGGTCTTAATTGGGTATAAATGTCTTTCGATTCATTTAACCTTTATGTTATCTGGACTCTTTGATGTTTCAAAAGAGTAGTTAATGTTCAGTTACGCTCATCCCTTATCCAGACTACCTAGGGCCCTTGAGTATATTTCTATCTTCAAGTGCAAATTAGATTATATCTAATCTTAAGTTATTTAATCAATGGTCTATAAGCAATTCCCTTCTTTCAAAGGTTAATTACTACATCCACAATCAAACTAAAGGAGGCCAATTAATAGAATGAAACTATAATTCAGATTAAACACTAAAACCTTCAGTAATCTAACATAATATCAAAAGAGACAATTTCCAAAGGTTAAAGGTTCATAGAATCCCTAAGGGTTACAAAATTTAGCCACTCATGGCTTGAAATTCACAATCAGTCTTAGCAAACATCTCAAGAATCATCAACTAGAAGGGGAGATGGAGTAGAAACACCTAATCGGCAGAATAAACGATGGAATCAATGAATTCTCGATCAGAATGGAGCTTCCCCAACACCTCTTGTGCATTTTTCTCCTCTCCTAATTGGCCAGAACTCTTCCCAGTCGCTGAATACCGAAGCCCTAACTCCCTCTCCTCTTTTTTTAGATTGTAAACTAAAGCTGTGCGTTTCAGGAACCGATCTCGCTATGGCGAGGAGTGGCTTTCGCTATAGCGAGAGTTCATAAGTTCTCAGATTTCTGCTGTGTTCGCTACTTCCACTCTATAGTAAGTTGCTCCCTGGAATTTCTATGCAGCGCGATTCGCTATTGTGAAGTGTCCCATTAGCTACGGCGAAAGTGCAATATCGCTACAGCGAACTGTGTTCTCGCTGTAGCGAGAAGACTTGTTCAATCTCCCTTTTCAATTTTCAGCTTTCCTCTCTTATTTTCAACTCTTTCTATAATCTGCTACTTTTTCCTGAAATTGATATCAATCATAAAATGATACTCAAACTGATAAAAATGTTACAATTAAAATACTTTCTTTATTTTGTTTGATTGAATACACTTTTAACATATTAATCAAGAGAAAAGTACTTTGCCTCCCTAATTTAGTGTCAAATATACTTCTTTTTAATCCTAAATTAGGGAGGTTATCACCTAATTCAATTGTAATCAGTTCTGGTCTAAGAATCCCTAATTTTGTTCATGGCAAGTGATTTTGAATTATCACTCAAGATTCAAGAAATTAACAAGTTGATATTGAATTGAAACTTCAACCACATATCAAATAATTAATTCTTGTCATTAAAATCAATGAACACTTAAATTTGAGTGATTAATTGATCAATTAGCCTCTAAATTAACACCCTAAGATGTTTAATTAATCAATTAAACTCTAAAAAATTCATAAATTAAATAATTAAGCACACAACTTCACTTATATATTTCATTAAATACCTTGACTACGGACATAGGAAATTAAAGGAAAGTGAAAAATTCAGCACTAATATCAATCTATTAATTATTAAATAGTGTCCTAATTAGTGTCTAACTAGTCACTATTACAAACTACACCAATCTTAATCAATTACAAGCTCAACCAAGTAAATAAAATAACAAAAATTGATGTAGAAAGAAAGAAAATAAAATAGGAAGCTTAGCCAAAATTCCTTGCTATTTTCTTTGAATTCAAGCTTCAACCAAGGTTGTTTTCCAAAATGGATGGATTGGGGGGGGGGGGGGGGGAATGGAGAAGAAGAAGCTACGATGTGGAGGTGAAGAATGGATGAAGGGAATACGTCGAGTGAATAATGGAATCGGTGATATCAAGCCTCTGCCTCCTTGATTCTCTCCTGAATGATGATATGATGCATGCGTTTTTAATCCAGCCTTCATGTGCTTCATTAATCTTTCATGTGTTCTCCATAAGTCAGCCCACAATCACAGCATTTTCTCACATGGAAACCTTCTCCCTGGACTCGACCTGATGCATGCTTCGTGTTTTAGCTCCTTCTCACATGCCTTTCATTTTAGCTCGTGTTTATATGTGCATCCCATGCTTCAGCCTTCTTTATTAAAAACCCATAGCTTCTCACGTGTTACCTGCTTCTCAGTCCATGGCAGCTCCTCCTTCTTTAAACCTCCCAACCCATAGCTTCATGTATCATTCCAATGTGATTCCTTTACTCGTGCTGCTCTTTATTTACGTGTTACTTCTTCTCTTTAATCTCCAACCTCTTCCTTTATGTTCTGCTCGTGTCTCTCTTAATGAATCATGTGCTGATATGTGTTGGTGTATGGAGGCTAGACTCGTGGCCTGGACTCCCAGCTCATTCAACTCATGAGCTACCCCGTGTGAGTACAACATAATGAACCCCTGTCACGTGCTTGTATGAATCTGCGTGTGTGTGTTTCTTGTGTGAGTACAGAACCCGTGGCAAGCTGCTGCATCTACGTGGGGTTGTTGTCTTCTTCTCTTCATAAACCAGTGCTTCATTTATTGCTCTTGCTTCATCCACCCAAGCTCAAGTCTCTCACCTCCTTACTCCTTCATTTGTTGCTTCCACATCAGCTTGATTGTGTGTGACCTGAGGGAAACATGCAACCTTCGTGCTTGACGTGTGTGAATGAAGTGAGCGTGGTGTGATGAGTAGATGCCGTGGCTTCATGGAGAGAGCTCTATATGTGTACGTGGAAGTGTGCGAATCAACGTGAGCTACAGGGATGTGTATGGAACTAATCAAACTATGTGGAAGAGTGGTTCGTGCTGGTGCTATGTAGAGTGATGTGTTAAAGTGAAGCTCGTGTATGTGGTGGAAGAAAGGGAGATGGAATTATGCTACGTGGAGCTGTGCATTGTGCTTGCAAGCTGCTACTGTGCAAGTATGTTACGTGGAAGTGAGCTAGTGTGATTTGGTGAGTGTTAATGTGAAGCTTCTACGTGTACGTGTGCTTGAGTGTGATGTCGAGTGAGCTGACCCTACATGTGTGTGCATTGAAGCTTGTGAATGAAGTGGAAGTGCCTACGTGGAATGTGCAGGGATAAGATGGATGATGATGATTGTGTTACCTCCTTTTCATTCTCTTATTTCCAAATTTTATTTTTTAAGAAACTTACCCACTTGAAGCTTCATTTTTTATTTAATTCAATTTTTCATTCAAGCTCCAATTGTTATTGAAAATTTGCATAAATAATAAGAAAAATTTACAAAATTATTTAAAAAATTTTATGTATTAAAATTCAAAAGTTTTGTATATAAATTTTTTGAGTGCAGAAATTGTCACTAAACTCAAATATTATCTAATAAAATGCAAAAAGTCATATTCAATCGTCAAAATGTCTTAAGTTTAGAAGAATTAATATATATAAAATTAGCAATTATGCCATGGTCAAAGATTGTTGCTCTGATACCGGATGTTAAGATTACAATGCTAGAAAGATAGATCAACAGAAATAATGAAGAAGAAGAATGAAGAATAGAAGGAAAATGAAGGAAGAAGAGAGAGCGCGAGAGAAAACAGAAACAAAGATAGAGGATAATGAAATTCAATTCAATCCAATCGAAAAAACTGCTTCAGTACACGTGAGCTGCCTTATTAAAAGCTTAGCAGAATTCATTTACTTAAAATGACATCCTCACCCTTACTATCACACTGGTAATGTGTAAAATCTCCCTGGCAATTAACCGAAACCTAACAGCCTTTGACATACTCACATGAGTTTTGCGCAGCCAGGGACATCTTCAATGTGAAGGTTTTTTGGGTTTCTGATGGAAATGCGAGTCTGCTGAGAAGAATTAAGTGAAGAAGGAGATTTAGCAAGAGATGAATTTGGGAGAAGTGAGTGAAATTTGAGCAAGAGGGTATCCATTGGGAGTGGGCAGGAATCATAGGAGTTTACCTACAGGCTCCACCTTTTACTGTTGTCTTGTGATCTTGATCTCGTCCTCTACAAATTGTTGTCTTCTGAATTTGGATATCCGAACACTGAAAAGTGATGATCTAAATTTTGTATGCTTTTCAAGTTTTCATATTCGGCCTAATGCTAACAAGTTGCGAACGCGAGCGACTCAGGGATAATATTTTAATCATATTAAAATTAAAATAAAATTTTTATCGCATATAAATTTTTATTATAAATAAAGTACAGGGCCTTTCTAATAAAAAGTAAAGAAATTAAAGGCAAAACAATCAAACTCTTGATCATATTATGTTTACTCGAGTCAATTTCTCTTCATCACAGTCATCCATTCACATCCACCTGTATTTATAAACAATATGATACCACACCATTTGACACCGGAGTGCCTCATTTGGGTTTGATGCAATTTGAATTTAGGGTTGATAATAGGCCAAAACTGGGCTCATAATTAAAAATTTAAAAATCATGGTCAGAATTTTGGTATAATTATTGATTTATTAAAGGATGTGAACTATTTGTACTTATACTTTTCTTAATTTGATTAAATGTAATTTCTTTTAATTTTTTTATTTTGGGCCATTGAAGTAATTTCATTTTAAAGGTAGAAATGCAATTTTGTCCTATGCCTGAAAGGTTATACCATGGCCACTGTTTAAAAACCCAGAAACAGTAACAAAAGAAGCTAAAGAATTATTTTGGATTTTCCCTCACAAAACTGAGTACTTTTGTTTTTGTTTTTGTTTTTTGTTTTTTATGTATCTCTATGGTTTATTTTCTTCAATGGTGAGATCCCTTGCAATCCTGTATCTTAAAGGTAATGGATTTATTCATATATCCATAGGGTGGTGAATTGATCTATTATATTCTCCTTCCTAACCTTATTTCTTTTTTTGCTATTGTTATATTAGGAATTTGCAATCTAGAGTGTCATTATCTTTCCATTGATTTGAGGGGCTTTCATGCGAGCTTTTGGACACGTAGTAGGTGTTGTTGCATCTCAAAATCTCAATTTTCTTCTCGTTTTGGAATCGCACCGGTCTGAGTTTTCTCCTATGAGATTCTTTTGTTTGAAAGTGGCGACGTTTCAGATTTTATTTGGGCAAAGATCGACCTTTTTTGGCATCACCGTTATTATAGAATTTTAACCCAAGACTCACCTAACAGACCATGCCTCTCTTCAGTACCATTTTCTCCCTGTTTGCAGCAGTCGCCTCGAGCAATGTTGCAAATAGGGTTAATTGACACCAAAATTGATAATAATGCAAACGGTTGTGTAAATTGCCCTTTCAAGTCTAAAAAGTTAACTATAGATTTTTTGGACTTTTAGTTTTATTTTAACATAATTTTTTATTAATTTTTCCATAAAAAATTCTAACATTATTAACTCATATAAACTAGACTCTTAGTTGACCTGAATGTGACCAAAACTCTTGCCAAGTTTTTTTGAACTTTGGGTCATTACTCTCCCAAGTTTTACACCTCTGCAAATTAATAAGAGAGCAGGTTATTTAATGGGCTTGACCCAATTTGGAGAATTGGCTCAGTGGACAAAATTCTAGTCCACCAATCTGAGTCACTTCAAGCGCAGAATGGTCGAACTATGAAACTTTAGGATTTCATCGATAAAAGAACTACTAGCTAGAAAAACCAGAAATGCGTGGTACCTGAAAACCCATGCATAATATTGATTTGAATATGTTTATAGACTGGAGAGTGTGCAGGAGGTCTCAACTCTCAAGCTTTTCAAGCTGTTGCCAAGTGCCTATCTGGATCGAGAAAAGATTACCATATATCTAGTTTGGACAATTTGAGAAGGACACACAAAAGATTAATAAGAGTTGTTTATTACAAAGTTAAGAAGGAATAAATAAAAAAATAGAGAAAATGATATTATATACGCTCTTACTTTTTGTGATATTTTATCTCAAATTTTATAAGAGTTTTATAATGAAAAATTTTTAAAAATCATTACACATCAGTGGCATAATATTCTTCGGACTCTGAAGCTGCTTCGGCATGCCTCGTCAAAGGATGGAGGACAATGCTCGAAAAACTTGATAAAAATTATACTCTTTATTATATGATATTGCCAGTTCATCAATTAAGCAAGTTTGATGTTGTCAACTACAACTGACTTCTTAATTTTCGGTATTCTAGAGAGTTGAATGGGTGGGTTACCACTTAGCTTTCCATTACTGTTGTTCGTCAATACCAAAAAAAAAACAAAAAAAGGAATTTAATCATTTATTGTCTCATGAAACACTTAAATAATCACAACCACACAATACATTGAATCTTGTGACATATCATCTTTCAATGACTTGTTTCCTTTTCACGATGATATTCAAAATTGGAGGTTATGTCTCTAATTGACTGAAAAAAAAAAAAGACGAGATACAAATATATATATATATAAATCGAAATTATGAAATGATAATTCGTTTTTTAAATAGAGATTTTAAGGTTAATTGTAGCCGGATTAGGTAAGAGCTGAACAATTTTTTTAAGAAAAAAGTTACAATTTATGTGAAATTAATGAAAATTGAAGTATTTTATTTTGCAAATTTAGTATCCTTTTTTTCCACCGTTAATTTATTTTTTTCAAGAAAGCTTATAGTAGGACAAAAAAGCTTCTTTTATTGAAAGTAAAATACTAAAAGGTATAAAGACTCAGCAACCAATAGTCTGAGAGGAATAAATTGAAAAGTTGATATGTGAATAATATATGCAGCAACAGTCGTCCTCTGCGAAACCAACATTTTATTTAAAGATTATCAGAGCTAATCATCATGGACAATTCATATAACTAGCTCCCAGCTCTTAAGAACTAAGTTGGACTAGCCTTTATAGATAGCTATTAACATATAAACACTATAATATAATTGAACTTTAACTATGAAATTATTTTAATGGTTAAAGCTTAATTATATATGAAACACAAGTACAAAGGACTGGGGATTCATAGCTCATTGATTAGCACAGTCATGTTGAAGGTGTGAGAAAATAGGGTCAACTCTGGTCCCAGAAAGATAACTGTTACGATTGACGAGGAAATGGGTAGGGTCCCAATATTTGGGAGTTAGGGAAGGGCGGGTTATAGAGTTGGTGGAGATGGGAAAGTTGTCTGGAGGACCTTTATGACCGTGACATAGTCAGACAGTTCATACATTACGGTTCTAAGTTCTAACCCACAAGACCAGCGAAAAACTATTTCTTGCTGTAATAGTATCGTGTTATCATAATAGTAGTATTTTAAAAAAATAAAAATAAGATCTTTTACTACAAATTTTGCCGATTTACATCTTGAGACTTTAAATTTGTAAAAGTTATTTTTGGAAAGGCTTGGTTATAATTTTAGAAATACTTAATTATTATTTTAGAAAAACTTGATTAAGATTTTTTACTACAAATTTTTCCGATTTAAGATCTTAATTTTTTCCAAAGAAAACTATGCTTTTCACTTCCGAGATTTGAAGTTGAAGCGGCGTCAGTTAAGGCCCATATATAAACTGAAGTGGCTTCCCTCTTTTGCAAGGTGGTAGACTCTGACTGGTCACATTCCTTCTAGTCTATTTAATATATATATGTTTTGAGTTGGATCCCATCATTTTAAAAAAATTGCAAAATTCACCTCCGAACATGATATTACATCCAGACACTATAAAATTTGTGGAAATCAAAACGAATGAATTTGACTTTCGCATAATTTTTTTTATGAACTCATATTACTACCAACCAGTTGATGTTAAAATTGAAGGTTCTGACATCAAATAAACTTTTTTAAGAAAAAGCTTTACGAAAAATTAGATGTCGAAACCATCCAATTAACTTTTTAAAAAAATATGTTTTAAATTATTTTATAATAAATAACGTTGCAGGTAGATGCAAGCTAGGTTATATGTGTTGTAGGCTAACATGCACAGTTACACTTTTTTTTGTTATATTTAGTTTTTTATGTCTTATATTTATACTATTTGTATTTATTTTGTTGTTATATTTAATTTATTTACTTTTTTATTATATTTATTTTGTGTGCATTAATTTTTTCTGTTATATTTATTTAATGTGCTTGCATTAATTTTTTTAATTTATTTTGGTAATATTTCTTTTTTTGCTATATTTATTATGTTACTATTTTTTTACTTATTTTGGTTATATTTAATTTTTCTATATTTATTATATTTGTATTTATTTTTTGTGCTATATTTAGTTTTTTTACATTTTTTTGGTTATATTAATTATGACTACTTTAAATTGTGTAGTTATATCTATTTTGTTTGCATTGTTTTTATGTTTATTTTGGTTACATTTATTTTGTTGCTATAGTTATTATGCTTGCATTTAATTTTGTGTTATATTTATTTTTATTACAATTATTTTTATTGGTATCTTTATTTAATTGGCTTTTAGTGTCTTTGATATATTTATTTTATTCATATGTTTTTTGTGATTATATTTATTTTATTAGAATTTTTTTTTTTTTTGCTTGCAAATATTATTATAAAAAAAATAATGACCAATGGAAGTAAAATTGTATGTATAATGGCCAAATTTTTTATGATGAAGACGACGTGACATTTGAATGCATTAAAGTAAAAGATAATGAGGATTGATTTAAATATTATTTTAGAGAGGTTGAAGTAAATAATTAGGCAAAAGTTATGACTTTCCCCAAACTAGTTCATATCTGAGTTAATATATAAGTATTTGGCATCACTGAATCTAACAAAATACTAAACATATAGTTAAAAGACGATTCTTATGTGCAAGAGATGTAGCAAGTGAACCCACAGTTCTTATCTAAATTGACTAATGCAGAATTATCTATGTGAATCTCATCTAATCAAGTAGATTTAAACCTCGAATCGCAACCAAAGGAGAATTATGTTGCATATACACCATTACTTACCAATAATGTGCATGAGCCAGTAGAATAAGCATCCATGTTCAGTACATATCTTAGAGATGTTCACTTATTTAATCCACGTGCCAGTTATGGTAGATAATATAACATCCTTCCTATAAGCCACACGTTTCAACCGAGTTTGTCCCATCAAACAATTGGCAATACTCTATCTCAATCTCCCATGGTTGCAACAAATGACTTAATGGATGAATTTAAGGACAAGAATGAATATGACTTTGTCATCCCTGATGATTATGATGATGATGATGAAGATGACAATGAGTCCAATAAGAAAACCAATGATAATAAGGATGGTTCGACAAAGCTTACGATGAATGAAATTGCAAGCGAATATAATGACCTAGCAATTGCCTTATTCTCGCCAGTTAATATAGAGACAATAAGTGGTCTCGAGTTCCTTAAAAAGGAAGAGCTTATGAATCTTAACAATAACCAAGAGTTAAGCGTTGACATGCAATATAAAGATATAAATGCAATATGTCGTGCAATTAAGCTATACTCTATTCAAATACATCACACATTTTATGTATACTACTCTTTTACAAAAAATGGAGAATATCAATATATTGAGTATGGTTACAGTTGCAATTGGAGGGTTAGAGAATGCAAAAAAACAAAAAGAACACATTAGGAGATTATAAAATAAGGGAGACACATACATATCTTTCTCTGACATTGTCTTAAGATCACCTAAACTTAAATTTTGATGTTATATCATCATGTATTATGACAATGATGACTAACCAGCCAAAGGTTAAAGTTTCTTAAATAATTGAAAGGATGCAAAATTTGTTTAACTATATTATGTCTAATAAAAAAGCATGGAAGGTAAAACACCAAGCACTCCCCCTTATGTTTGGTAACTAGAAAAGTTTATATGTTTTATTACTTAGGTGGTTAGCTACTGTTTAACATTTCATACCTGACTCAGTCATACATTTTTCAAACAAACAAGGTCAACAAAATAATCTTGATAGGGAACTAGTAGAGATGTTTCGTCAAGTATTCTAGGCATTCATGCCATGTATTAACACATTTCAGCACTTTAAGTCGATTGTCTAAGTCTATGGGACATTTTTGTATGGAAAATACAAAGGCATACTACTCGTAGCTGTATCTCATTATGATAATAGGAAGGTTATGCCTTTTGCATTTTCTATAGTGGAGGGAGAGACATAAGAAGCTTAGTTATGGTTCTTTTTCAATCTTTATATGACTGTCATTAAGAGTAGAAGGAAGATGTGTTTTATATCAAATAGACATCTTTCAATTTTATCTGTTATCTCTTATTTGAGGGTTGAGTGATGGCCATCACATAGGTATCATCTTTTTTGTCTTCAACATTGGCTTACAAACTACATAAAAGCATATAAGACGAATTGGCTAAAGAAAAAATTTGTAAATACTAGGTATGTATATAAGCGTCATGTTATTAATAAAAAATTAGCCAAGCTAGCAATTTTACATGGCCCTTTAGCTACTTAGATAGTAAACATTTCTAAAGAACAATGATCATGGCCTACAATACAAATGGCCAACACTATGGTCATATAACAACAAACCTAGTTGAAAGAATGAACAATATCCTTAAAGGCGTCAGGAGTTTGCCTATAATTGGCCTCATGAAGGCAACCATGTACAGGGTAAATAGATACTTTGTCAAATAAGCTTATCAGGTGCATGCACAATTAACGGCCAACTAGGTATTTTGTGAAACTCTTACTAAGAAGTCGAGTCTAATTATGTAGGCTACCTCTACGTGTACTGTCCAAGCATTTAATAGAAGAGCAATATTCTTTGAGGTTGAGGAGCCTTACAATGTCTAAAGTCATCAATTTTGTTGATATTGCAAGGTTAACTTATTTGAGCATAAATGTGATTGTGACAAGTTTTAGGTTAAAAAGTACTCATGTCAACATGTTATTATAATTTGTGCTAATATTAGTCTCAACCATTTTTAGTTTGTTAACCACATTTTTCGTTTAGAAATTATGTGTAATACATATAGCAATAAATTCTAACCTATTACTGGCGAGATTCATTGGCCATAGATAGATTCTCCAAAGTTGATTCCTGATCCATCAATAATTTGAGTGAAAGGGTACCTACGTTCAACATGCATATACAACGAGATGAATTGGACACAATTGCATCAAATTAACAAGTGTGAGTTATGCAAGGAAGTTAGTTATAATCGTTCTAATTGTTCACACTATCACCCTACTAGACAATAGTAGGACTAAGCTTTTGCATATTTATGTATAAAATCTTGGCTTGAATTTATATGGGTTCAAACTTTGCTTTTCAATGTGCCTTACATTTACATATAGAAATCAATTATTATTATTATTCTTGAATATGCAGATGCATAGAAACTTGGCTTCAATGAATATAGGTTAAGACTCTGCTCTTAAATATGCCTTACCTTTATGCACAAAATCAATTATTGTTGTCCTTAATGATAAAAAATTATTTTATTTTATATTGTCTATAACATAATAAGATATGCAAGAAAGTTAGAGTAATGATGCGTCCACGACAAGTTACCAAGGTCAAAGGATAACTCCTTTCTATACTTCCAGACATGACATGCATCACAAACAGTGTAGCTTGGTCACGTAAAATAATGTCACACTTATATTATTTTACATTCATTATGTTTCACCTATATTTTATCTGATTCAATTGTAATATTGTATGCACAATGTTTATACTTTTTTATAAGATGACCTAGTGCTTTCGCCATAATGTGTCATACACAATGATGATCTACCTCTGCCTCTTCCCACTATTGTTGACTATCTTTGATAGGTAGGGTTCTATGGCATTGGCCAACTAGGCTAGTTTGAATATAATCTATCACTTTTGTTGATACTTGTAGGGAGATGACGGCTCGAGACCCATACTTTTCACACTACCTATGGAATGTGCACAACTACTCTAAAGGATGTTGCTATGTAGTTAAGTCTTCTGTGCATGGGAAGGCCTATCATTGGTCACAGGAATTTCATATGGGCGCAAATATGTGAGTGACTACTTGGAATTATATCACTAGATTATAAAATAATTGGGCAACAAGTCATTATTAATTAGTTGGCCAAGCACTTCAATGAACTACCAAATGATGCAAATGACGAAAATGTGCAACAATTTGTGCATGCATATATATTAAAGTTGATTTATGGTTATCTTATGCAGGATAGATATAGTCACAAGGCATACTTAATGTACCTCTTATTGTTATGAGATTTTAAACAAATAAGCCAATATAGTTGGGAATCTATATTATTAGCTCATTTGTACAGAAAGCTTTACAATGTAACTAATCCTGAGAAACAAGGCATAGATGCTTGTCTGATCTTACTTCACCTCTAGGCATGGGATAGATTCTCAATATTAATGCCAAAGAGACCCCCATAGCCGAATCCTTAAATAGATATTTATCCAATACTGCCTCATTTGAGGTTCAAGCAAGACATGACAAATAATTTGTACATCTTATATGGTCAAAACATTATTTGTTTCTCTGTTAACATGTTATTATGTGTTTACTTGGAACCATAGATGGAAGAATGTGAGCCGACTTCCCTATTCCAATCTTATGGCCTTACAGCAATATCAAATTTTGTTAGCCACGATGTAAGACAATGGGGTTTATTCACTTTACATAAATTAATCTTTATTAAATCAAATATATAATGTATTTATTATGACACTTTTATGCATGTTTTATGCGTAGATCATTTGGCAACTATATGAATCAGACAGTATGTAAGAGCTCATCCCACAATATTGCTTGGCGTCTCAAGACACTTAGTTAGCTTCAGTGTCTCTTATTTATTTTCATATCATAAAGTGGCATCACCCAGATCATGTGCTCTACAATTTGGCAGGCAGCAACAAATACCTACTTTTCCAATCAATTTGAAGGCTTGTCATACATTACAACAACAAGGAAAAGCCTCAATGAATTGACAAGAAAAGCATATAGGCTTTATTGAGGCATAAAATGCATTGCAAAATATTTTATCTCAAACACCCATAGCTATAACACCTATGAATCACACTTCTGAATACATGTGATGGTATTGAACATATACTCGTTGGTGGATCCATCCCGCTAATGGTGCTGCTAGTTTTGTAATACATTTTTTATTTGTCGCCCTTACTATTTTCATTTTATTAATAAATAATATATCTTTGTCTTACTAATATAACTTTTTTTCCAAACAGATATTACTGATGACCCCTGCAAGTTGAGCATTCATGACCCTTCGCAAATGAATTATTATGACTATCGAGAAAGGGTGAGTTATGACCAAATAAATATCTTACTGGCTCTCAGGGAATAGTATTTCACGATGGTCTTCTACCTTACTCTACCTATACCTGATTTATCATGATTAAAAATTCTAGAAGGTAGGTCAGGCAAAAGATGTAAAGATCACAAGTCAGCTCGATTGTCAATTGGTGACCCCAATTAACAAAATCATCATAGCATTAGTGCTGCGACATGACAATATGTTGGCATAGTAAGTCCATTTTCTTCTGTGCTGACTGGCCAATATATAGATGTTGGAGATAATGGTCCCTCCTATCATGTGCCTCCTTCATTGTTATTGCAATTTGGATCTCCTAACCCCTCTCAATTTAAGTCATTCATGTTATTATTTAATGATCCAACAATCTTCAATGTTGAATATGGTGGTTAATTTTTTAAAATTAAGAGATTGTCGCATTATAGGTTCGTGAGCCCTCAACATTTGATTCCTTCAATGCATTCTCTCACATTTAATCTAAATTCTTTACCACCTGCTCCTATTAACAATCCACCAACTCAAGAATATGAAAAACATAAAGAACCTATAGGTCAAGGACGACCGCAATGTAAAAGGCGAAAGATTCATTGAGGCACTGGCGGCCACTACTTTCTATATATATATATATATATATATCAAATAAATTATATTTTAAAACAGTTAAAAATAACCTCGATAATATTAATCCAGTTTATCCTATACTTAAAAGTATATTATATTGTTATTAACTTTTTAATACGATAATTTATATTTTTAACTATACCTCCATACAATTTTATTCATTTTTCATTATCTTAATTTTATTTTATTTTATTTATTTAATATCTTAATAATTATTTTTGTTATTACTACTTCATTAATTATTACTAGTATTTACTATATAACCAAATTTATTAATTAATTATTACATAACCAATATTTGTTATATATAGCACATTAATGAAGGATAACTCTTTAACTAATTACTAACTCTAATTAAATGAATTAATCATACAATCATTATTACCTTTTAATTATATCACCCACTTATCAAACAAATTAATTGCTAACTCAAATTAATTAATTAGTCATACAATCATTATTGCTTTTTAATTATACCACCCACTCATAAAATAAATTGATGATAACTAACTTTAACTAATTAATCATATAATAATCATTACTTATTACTTACATGATAACAAACAAATAATAACTAATTTTAACTACTTAATCATATGATAATTATTATCTAATTATACACTAATCATTGTCTAATCATACAATAATCATTATCTTTTCATTACATCACAAACATCAAACTTTTCTCTTTAAAAACCATGCTACACCAAAGTTGGTTTCATTGGATCCGATTTTGACTAATTTATAGGATTTAAGGGTAATATTTTTCTCAAATATAGATTTGACTAAATAATTAATCAAAAAATGGATTCTAATCAAAATTCCTATATAAGTTGTAAGAAAATTATTTTTAATTGTTCATTACTATTTATAAAAGCCATAAGCTTTTTAAAAAAATTCTTGCAAGACCCATAGCAATTTTTGCTATAGAACTCATAAATCTTATAATTACTCATACATTTTGCAGAGACAACATTTTAGTTATTATAAATAATAGAAAACTCATACGTGACGCTTCGTAAATTATTACTTGAATTACATTTGTTCTTTCAAAATTTTAAAATATACATCGCATCTTTTTGGATTTTAATTTATATAAAAAAATTTTATTAATAAAATTATTTATAGAATTTATATTCTTCTAATATTATTTGTGTTTTTCTTTTTAAAAATTCTCAACAAGTTAAGTTAATTCTTCTAAAAATTTTGAAATAGAAAAAGTTAGGAAATATTTTTAAAACTAAAAAGGATAGGGATGTGTTTCATAAATTTCAAAAATTGATTCTAGTATAAATAAAATTAGAAGGAATGTGGAAGTATGCTTTGAAAGTTTAGTTAAGAAGCAATGAATGTTGTTTACTCTAAATTAATATTTTATTAAAACAATTTATCATAAATGTTATAAGAACCTTATATGCATACCAATTCCATAGATCCAAAACATCTTAACCCATATTGCTAAGGCCCACTTAACATGAGAGACATTACAAAATCCTAGGACCAAACGACATCTAGCATTAATCCCTAGATATATACCCTTTTGGACCGTGAGGAGAATTTGAAATATATAGGCTAGAGTCATTAAGTGTATACTTCAACTCTCTAGATCTCACTCTAACCTTCAATAACTCTTGTGAGATGTGCACTATAAAATCAAGTAAAACCCTATTTTGGTCCTTCATAAATGAGGTATTTCTCAATTTAGTCTACTATAAGATTTTTTTCATAATTTAGCCCCCCACAAATAAGATATTTCTCAATTTAATCCTTATTCTCAATTTAATCCCTTACATATGGATATTTCTTAATTTAGTCCTTCACAAATAAAAATGTTATCAATAATAGTTGTTTACATGTAAGTATTTCTCAATTTAATATAAAGACATTATTGATAATAGTTTCATTATTAAGGGATCAAATTGAGAAATACCTATCTATAAGAGATCAAATTGAAAAGGACATTTTATGAGAGATCAAATTAAGAAAGACCTTATTTGGAAAGAACCAAAATAAGAAGGAAATTCTATAAGGAACCAAATTAAGAAACTCACCATTTATGAGGAACCAAAATGGGATTTTATTAGACAAAATGAGACTTTTATGAAAAGCCTCCCCAATATAGTCAATGGCATCTCTAATACCAACAAAGTAAGTAGTTGTGAGGAATTACTCAAAAAAAGGCTTCCTCTTTTCTCTCAGAACCTTTAACTTTTAGGCGTTTGTTGCTATCCAACCTTCCAACTTAGCAATGACCTTAGCCTTCTCAAAAGCAAAAACATTAAACTTCTTTTAGCACTTTCATTGATACCCTGAAGGCAAGTCACCTCATTGCCCAAAGCAACAACTTCCTTTTAAGTAGTTGCTAAAAAGACCCCGAACCAAGCAAACTACTCCTATAATGTCTTAATGCCTTCTTCCATTTCTTGTCGCTTATAAGCAAGGTTGTCATTGTCGACCAAGAGTGCGACATGAACCACAATCTACAAGAATAGACTTGACAAAGTTAAATAATAGAAAAACACTACTAGTAACAAATAAGAAAAAAAGTATAGAGATGACTCCTTTTATTCCCACAGTATAATTCAACACTATTAACTTTGAACAAGAAGAAGCTACCACCTCAGCATCCCAAACTTCTATATGAAAACCTTTCACGATTAACTAATCTTGAGCCCTCATTAAAGGCAATGCCTCAACAACCTTCTTAAAGAGGCCAACATAGGCATACACGTTAGGGGTTACTCCTCTAAGGTATCTGCAAGATGGTTTACCATAATTGGACTTTCTCATAAGCTTGCTTAAGCTTGAATAGTCAAAGTAGAAGACTTAACTCCTAACTTTGTTGCCTTGCCAGCACATGTGCTACATTCCTGAACTCTGATAGCAAGTTTTCCAATTGCATTTTCCTCAATGGTAAGAGTAACATTTAAACCTCCTTGCTACAAAAAGGCCAAAGTAGTCACATTTTTTGACATGGAGTCACTATCTTGCCTTAGTAGATCTAGCTTTCTTGAACTAGTCTATCAAAGACTTCAATCCTTTCTCTATAGCCTTCCTTTTTTAACCAAATAGAACAAGAACACTTATTTCCATCTTCTTTTTAGTCTAACGCTTGCAACCTTCAAAAGTTTGTGTTCTCACCTTTGGCTCAAGTAAGAAGAATGGACCTTAAGCTTCTTAACAAAAAACCTTAACTTTCTCACAAAGATACAGACACAAAAATGAGTCATAAAGAGACACAAAAAATGAGGAAGACACTAAGAGCAAAAAGGCAACTCATGTGGCCTCTTGAAAACAAAAAACCTCAAATTCTATGAAATTTCTAGCAATCCTAATAAAAATGAATGACCTTAACTTAAAATCACTCAATTAGAAAAAATCTTCAAAAGAGATAAAATAGTTAATAGAGCAAACAAACAAGTAGTACAAAAATAAAATTCAACATTCTGAAAGACAATGAGCCTCACAAAAGAACTCAAATAGATTATTTCATAATTATATAAGTCCTACAAAGCTCAGCTTATAACATATCAACAAATAATAGTCTATTAACTTGCAAAAAATATCATTAGCTCTTACGTGTAAAAGAGAGGCTTGTTAATGAATTGTTTGACAACATCTAACTCTTGCTTCAACTTGGTTGATTCTCTTCTACCTTTCTTCTTTGAAAGGTTAACCTAGACATGAGGAAGGCCTAACTGGACTCACTCACTCTTAACTTGTGCATCCTATACTAAAAATAAGGTGTCTTTCACTCCTTTGAAAATTTTCCCATTATCTTCTTGAAGATATTACTATAACCCTTTTGAAAGGAGAAGTAACATTGCCCTTTCCAAACATATGAGAGGAAAGTGATGATCGTGTCGTGCAATCTCAAATAAAACTAGGTAGCAAAGTAAATTTGTAGATAATGGTGCAACCTAGGTCATCTTTCCAAGGAGTTTATGCCTTAAATTGTTTATGGAAGAGAGTTCTAAGTATTACTAATTAGGACTTAACTTAGGGGTTTGATATGCTAGAATTTAATCGAACTAAAATTAATTGACAAAAATTAGAAATCTAAAACTAAGTTCAAGTGATTAATCAAATAAATGTGGTAACTAGCTTTCAATTGGATTCCCTAGAGTTCAATTATCCTTGCTCTATTTAGCTTACCAATTTAGGATTAAATTCTTGCTCTTTAGTGCATTCCTCATAGGGTTCTTGGATAACCATCCAAGATTCAATTCATCAATTGTTCAAAGAATTTTGCAACCACAAGAAACCTTAAACAACTAATTAATTGGATTAAGAATAAGAACACACTACACTAAATTTGATTAATTTATGAAAGCTACTGCACAATTCACTCAAGATGCTAATTCACCAATTAGATTAATTAATTCCTCAAGCAATTAATTTGCACAAAAGTTCCAGCTAACTAACCCAATAACCATTGCATCAATTAGCCCAAATTCAAGAGGAAATTAGAGTTCAATTGCACAGCACTAATTCTAGAATTTTCACAAACAGATGATGATCAACAAAATAATTCCAAAATTCAAATTAAGTTTAATCCAAGACTTAATTCAATCCGGTAATTCTAGCAATTAAATTTCTAAACCAAAAAGCTAAACCTAGACAAATTGATGAAGGAAATAATGCTAAAATCAAAAGATTGGGCAAGAGAGTTTTATCCAAATTCAATAGGAGATGTAGAGCTCAAATCTTCATCTAGGAGAATTCAATCTTCAGCTAGCCACCACAAGGAATTTAAGCTGCCATGGAGGGATCAAATGAAGGAGAATCAATCAAAGAGGCAGCCATCATCATGGAGAATTTGGCCAGAACTGCTTCCTTCTTCAGCGCTGGAATTTTCTCGTTGTTTTCCTCCGTCTCGCGTTCTCGTCCTCTCCATCTATCTCCAGCGTCCTTTTTAAGTTTTTATTTTCTCCTTCCCTCCTTGTTCACGTCTCTCCCCTTGTTCACGTCTCTCTTCTTTATTCACGTCTCTCTTTCCTTGTTTCTGCACGCTGAAATTCCGCAATCTAATCCTCATCTTCATCTTAATTCCTACGTCAGCCAGTAGCTTCCTTAATTCCACGTGCTCAGCTCTCTTAATCCAAATCTGAAGCTCCTTCATGTGTGTATGGAGTGTGGGCCCCATTCTTTTATTTTATTATTTTGTTTCATATATTCTGTTGCATGCTTTCCACTTTTCACGTAGCTTCCTTCTTGTATTTCTATTCCAGTAGCTCGAGTTCTGTTTGTGTTGCTTCTTGCATGGTTCGCATCAACTCTCCAACTCGTCTTCCTCTTTTCTCAAATCCCAGCCACGTTGCTTCTGCATGTATAGCTACTGCCTCCACGTGATTTTCATGCGAAGCTCCAGCGTTCAGCTTTCTTCTTCGTTTGCTGCTGTCCAGACGTGATCTCCAGCTCCCTCTTCTTCATGCGTTTATCTGGTTCTACCCCGTCATTCTGCTCATTTTCTTCATGCGTTTATATTTCTTCTCCAACTCGTGGCAAGCTCCTTCATCCCAAGCCTCCAGCTCCAGCGTCTTTTCTCTGTTGTTTCTGCTGTTTCTTCCAGTTCTGCACTACATCACACAAAACTCGAGCTTCTACTGTTCTGGAGCTGCATTCGAGGCTTTGTTCTGCATGTGTGTGTCTTCATTCTGGACCTTAAACCCGAGACTAGCTCCTTCTTTGTTCAGATCAACGTCTGTTCCTTGCTTCAGCTTGCTTTTCTCCCATGCAGCTTCTTCTTCTATGGGTTCCACGTTCTGGACAGCTCCACTGTGCCTTCACGTAACTCTTCCCTTAAACAGAAACTAAAGCCTCTTCTGCTGCTTCGTTGTTCTGCAGCTACTGCATAGCTTCTTCGTTCGTCCAGCTGCAACTTCTTAACATTGTTTCAGTTCATGGCTTCCTTCATTCTTGTTCTGTGTTGCTTCGTGGATGGCTCTGCTCAGCTACTGGCCATGTTAATGTCTGTTCTGCAGCATGTGAGCTTGTTCACGTTTTGTAACTACTGAACTCATTTCTCTCTGCTTCGAGTTTGCTTCTTGATGCTTTCCACGTCTTGAGCTTCGTGGAGTTGCTTTTTCATTTAACTTGGCTCTTACTTGATTCTACTTGACTTCTTCGTTCATTCCCATCTTCAAGCAGCCAGCTGGACACGTGGTTCCTTCCCTCATGCAACTCATTTCTTCCACGTTGCTTTCTTCTTTGTTTTGCTCGAGCATGTGAGCTCTATGTTTCTTTCCTTTATTTTCTATTCTTGTATTCAATTTTCTATTCAATCTCCAACTATCCATTAAAAATCTGCACAATTAGAATGGAAAGTATTAAGTAGATATATCCAAAAATTATTTAAGAGAGATTTAAGCATTAAGAACCAATAATTGGCAAATTAATTCCTCAAATGCAAGAATGGTTACTAAAATCAAATCCCATTTAATTGCTTTCATTAAGCCACATTTAATTATTAAAAAGGTTAGGTTAGGAGGAATATAGTGTATAAAAATTATGTTTATCAAATTCCCCCACACTTAAACCTTTGTACTCCTGGGCAAAGCTTAAAATCCAAGATAAAAGACTAAATGGGAACACCCGGCTAGAAGAATGGCAAGTGGAAAAGGAGAATGGAAAAGAAAGTGTAAAAATCACAAGTTAGAGACTAATCATAACTTTTCAACACTTCAACAATCTAAGTTAACTTCATTTGTATCAAGAATTAAGCTCCATGGCAATTTCATTTGAAAAGAATGAATTGAAATGCATAGCCCTCACACGGATTGGTGTTTACTCTCAACTTTCAAGTGTTTAGGCAATATGAATCACTCAAACTTCACCGATCAAAGTTCACTACCATAAGCTTGTCTAACTTCTAAGTCTCCACCACCCATGCTAAATGCAATGCATAAATCAAAGGACTTTATTAAGGGTTGTAATGGGGTTAGGGAACGAAATGAATGGATACAAAAACTAGGGGGGAAAACTAAACAAATAGATACCTTAGGACTTCAAGAGCAATCAATGACAATCCAGGATAGGGAAGAGTGTGCATTCAAGGCCTTATTTCCAACAAGTATAAGCAACTAAAAACTGAATCTAAATTACTTCTTTCTTTTGATTTTCAATAACTTTTCCTCTTTTTTTTTTTTTTTTCATTGCTTTTTCTTTCTTCTTTTTTTTTCGCTTTTTTTTTTCTTTTCTTCTCTTTGCTTTTTTTTTTTTTTTTTTTTTCGGGAATTCTTTGATTAACAATGGCCTTAATGGATGAAAAGCACACATTCACCTATCCTATTTAGATGTAATGCTCCTTAAATTCCTTAAGGCATCTTAAAACAAGGTGGAAAAACATATTTAATGGCTGTAGGCTAACAAGAAAATAAAATCAGGTTCAAAGTGGCGAAACAATGGATAAAATGAACGTATGGTTAGCTTTTTGGCTCTCTAGCTATAAAAGAAATGAATGCCTTATCATTTTTATGCATGCAAGTGCAAATGTGGCCTCAACAAAGAATCAAGACAAGTTCTAGAGTGAAATAAAGATAAGTGAATACACACTAGAATTGAATAATTAAGGCTCAAATCCTCACCAGCTAATCACTATCAAATAATTCATTGAAATCAAATTCATTGCCACTTTACTTGAATCAAAATACAAGATTCATTACTTGTCATGTCTAGGTGAATCCAAATTATAATCATCTCAACTTGCAACTTTCACAGGAAAACTGAAAAGAATCATACTATTTTTCAAAAATTTTTCAAAAATTTGTCAATCAAATTTTTCTTTTTTTTTTTGATTTGGAAAATAACATAAAACTAACTAAAAACCTAGAAACTATAAAAATAAACTAACCAAAATAAAACAAAACTAAAAATTTATTTGTATCCCCCCCCACACTTAAACATTGCATTGTCTTCAATGCCAGCACTCAATCCAGAAAACAGATAAAGACAACACAATATAAAAGGGGAAAGGGAAAGAGTACAACCGGGGTTTAGGGTGGGTTATGAAGTTGGAGCTCCTCCTTGTTATCCCTTGGAACTCCTTCATAAAAGTGTTTGAGTCGATGTCCATTAACTTTGAAATTAGCTCCCGTTTGCTCATCCAAAAGCTCAACTGTGCCAAAAGGGAAAGCATTAGAAACTATATAAGGACCTTCCCATTTAGAACGAAGTTTACCTGGCATAAGCTTCAGACGGGATTTGTAGAGTAGGACTTTTTGGCCGACAACAAACTCTTTCCTTGCAATCATTTTGTCATGAAATGCTTTTGTCTTCTCTTTATAGATTCTTGCATTGTCATAGGCTTCCAATCTGATCTCTTCAAGCTCTTGGAGTTGGAATTTTCTGTGAGATCCTGCTTCATTCAAATCCAAATTACATTTCTTTACAGCCCAGTAAGCTTTGTGCTCCACTTCCACAGGTAAGTGACATGCTTTTCCAAATACCAGCCGATAGGGTGACATGCCAATAGGAGTCTTGTAGGCAGTCCTGTAAGCCCAAAGTGCATCATCCAGCCTTTTACTCCAATCTTTCCTATTCGGCTGCACTGTTTTCTCCAAAATTTGCTTCACCTCCCGGTTAGAAATTTCTGCTTAGCCATTTGTCTGAGGGTGGTATGGAGTAGCTACTTTATGCACAACACCGTACTTGCTAAGCAAGCTGTGCATACTCCGGTTACAAAAATGAGTGCCCTGGTCACTGATAATGGCTCTAGGAATGCCAAACCTACAGAAAATGTGAGAGCGAACGAATTCTACAACCACAGAAGAATCATCAGTCCTGGTGGTTTGGCTTCCACCCACTTCGAAACATAATCAACGGCCAATAAAATGTATGAAAAGCCAAAAGAAGTGGGAAAAGGTCCCATAAAATCAATGCCCCACACATCAAAGACTTCACAAAATAAGATAGGGTGTTGTGGCATTTCATTTCTCCTAGATATGCTACCTGTTTGTTGACACCGAACACATCTTTTACAAAAATTAAAGGCATCACGAAACAGGGTAGGCCAATACAATCCACTATCTAGAACCTTCCTAGCTGTGCGTTTTGAACTAAAGTGACCTCCACATGCTAGTGTGTGACAAAAATTTAAAACAGAATCAAATTCTATATCAGGCACACAACGTCTAATCATTTGGTCACTACATAATCTCCACAAATATGGATCATCCCAAATATAATACCTAGCTTCACTCCTAAACTTATTCAACTCATGTTTAGTCAAATCAACAGGTAGTTCAGAAGCAGCTAGATAATTCACTAAGTCTGCATACCATGGATAAAAACTATGCACAGCACATAAATGCTCATCAGGGAAATCATCATCAATAGGTAAGGAATTTACTTTTGAAGCTTCAATTCTGCTCAAGTGGTCTGCCACTAAGTTTTCAGCTCCACTTTTATCCCGGATGTCAATGTCAAATTCTTGAAGTAGAAGCATCCATCTGATCAATCTTGGCTTTGCATCGGGCTTCTTCAGCAAGTACTTCAAGGCTGCATGATCAGTAAAAACAATAACTTTAGTATCAAGTAAATATGATCTAAATTTATCTAAAGCAAAAACAATAGCAAGAAGCTCTTTTTCTGTGGTTGTATAGTTTGCTTGGGCCCCATCCAAAGTCTTGGATGCATAAGCAATCACATGGGACCTCTTATTCATTCTCTGGCTCAAGACTGCACCTACAGCAAAATTAGATGCGTCACATAAAAGCTCAAATGGGAGGGTCCAATCAGGAGGTTGAATAATGGGTGGGGAGGTCAAGCATTTCTTAAGTTCATTAAAAGCTGTTTTACATGCATCATCAAATTGGAAATCGACATCTTTTTGTAACAACTTAGACAATGGCAAAGCAATTTTACTAAAGTTCTGAATGAATCTTCTATAAAAACCTGCATGACCTAGAAAAGATCGGACTTCCCGAACACATGTCGGGTATGGTAGAGAAGTTATAACATCTATCTTAGCTTTATCTACTTCTATGCCCTGTTCAGATATAATATGACCCAATACAATGCCTTTTCGAACCATAAAATGACATTTTTCATAATTAAGTACAAGGTTCTTCTCTATGCATCTAGCTAGGACTCTATCCAGACTACATAAGCAATCATCAAAAGAGTTCCCATATACAGTGAAATCATCCATAAAAATTTCTATACAATGTTCAAGGAAATCACTAAAAATGGAAACCATGCACCGCTGGAAGGTCCCAGGGGCATTGCAAAGACCAAAAGGCATTCGTCTGTAGGCATATGTTCCAAATGGGCATGTGAATGTCGTCTTCTCTTGATCCTCCGGGGCTATGCATATCTGAAAATACCCTGAAAATCCATCCAGAAAACAATAGTGAGATTTACCAGCTAAACGCTTAAGCATCTGATCAATAAATGGAAGGGGGTAATAATCTTTTCTAGTGACTAAATTAAGCCTCCTATAGTCAATGCAAACCCTCCAACTATTCTGTACACGGGTGGGCACCAATTCATTATTGTCATTCCGGATCACTGTGATCCCTGATTTCTTTGGAACTACCTGCACAGGACTAACCCACTGACTGTCAGAAATAGGATATATTATACCAGCAGATAAAAGTTTAGAAACTTCCTTTTTAACCACATCCAGAATAAGTGGGTTCAGTTGCCTTTGAGGTTGCCTTACTGGTTTTGCCCCATCTTCCAACAAAATTCTGTGCATGCATGTATCAGGGCTAATGCCAGGTATGTCAGCTAAGGTCCACCCTATTGCTTGTTTTCTCCTCCTTAAAACCTCTAGAAGCTTCTCTTCTTCCTCTAGAATAATGTCACTAGCCACAATTACTGGAAGTTTCTCATCTTCCCCCAAGTAGGTGTACTTGAGATTATCTGGCAGTGGTTTAAGCTCCAAGGTGGGAGCTTGCTCAACCGAAGGTATGAGTTGTTTGATTTCAATCTCTTCCATGCCAAATACCTGTTCAGACAACTCACAGACAGAAGAAACAACTTTCCCATCTTTGGGACTATCAGTAGAAGGAATATGGGAAGAATCAAAAGAATCAGTAGTCAAATGAATATCAGCATCATGATTCCCTAAACTATCCATATCAACATGCAAAGACTTATCAGTACTAGAAAGGTCAACAAGACCAGTAAAATCAATAGATGTTCTAAAGGAAATAGAATCAATCTGATTAGTAATAGATTCTGTAGAGTTAATCTCATCATACAAGCTCAAAAATTCATCAATTTCTCTACATATGGTGCAAGAATGAGAGTCATCACAATTATGTTTCAAAGAATCATCAAGATCAACAATATCACAGGATTCAGTCAACAAACTATCCCTAAAATCAGCACTGGCATCATCAACTAACATATCAATCAGGCTGATACTAAAAACAGAGTTATCATCACAAGGGTATTTCATGGCATCAAATATATTAAATTGTATCACATTGCCAGCAAACTCCATTTGAAGATTACCCTCATGCACATTTATAATTGTTTTAGCAGTTTTCAGGAAAGGTCTACCTAAAATGAGTGGGGCATGTCCACTAGATCTATATCTATCATCTTCCATATTAAGGACATAAAAATCAGCTGGAAAAATTAAATCCTTTACCTTAACCAGAACATCCTCCAACACTCCTGAAGGATAAGCAATACTCCTATTTGCCAGCTGCACAACCACTCCAGTAGGTTTCAGCTCTCCCACCTGCAAAGATGAATAAACAGATTTAGGCATAACATTTATAGCAGCACCAAGATCAATTAAAGCATCAGAAAACTCAAAATTTCCAATAGTGCATGGAATTGTAAAAGTGCCCGGATCTTGACACTTAGTGGGCATTGTTGGCTGTATGAGTGCTGAAACATTCTTGCCAAAATTAACTTTTTCATTCCCTCTCAGACGCCTCTTGTTGGTGCATATCTCCTTGAGAAACTTGGCATATTTAGGAATGGTCTTGATTGCCTCCAACAGGGGTATATTGACTTCAACCTTTTTAAAAGTCTCAAGAATCTCTTTTTCTGCATCTGCTTCAGTTTGCCTCTTTCCCAAGGTAGGTCTATGTGGGAAAGGCAAAATTTTCTTTGGCTCCTCTTCATTATTAGGCTCATTTGGTGCGGCGTGTGTTTTTTATGACGCCGATTTATCCATGGTGGTGGTATCTGCGGATCCCTGAACTTCTTTTCCACTCCTAAGAGTGATGGCACTGACATTGCTACTATTCCTCGGATTAACAACCGTCTGTGAGGGTAATTGGCTTGAACCTTGAGATTTCACCTCACTAAGAGAAGTAGCAAACTGGCCTAACTGAGTATCAACCCTCCTTTCTAAATTTTACATCATTTGTGTGATTTGTGCTTGACTTTCCATAATATGCTTCATCATATCTCCCATATTATCCCCTTTCTTTGGTTCCTCCTGTATAGGAGCTGGCTGCCTAATAGGTTGGGAAGACTGTGCACTAGGTCCTATAACATTATATCTATTTTGTTGCCCTCCCCCATATCTCAAATTGGGGTGATCCCTCCATCCTGGATTGTATGTATTAGAATAGGGATCATATTTTTGTTGCCCTTGTTGCATCGGCCTAACTGGAAACATCCCAGCACAAGCCTCTACCTTGTCTTCTAACATAGGGCACTGATCAGTATTATGTGTGGCCAAAGAGCATATATCACACAGGGGTCCTACCAAAGTAGTAGGGGTAGATGTTTGTCCAGATGCATAACACTGTGGATAAGAATATGTCTGAGTAGGGTAAGACTGTGGTGCATAAGTCTGAGAAGGAGCGGAGGATGACTGCTGCCGATCTAAAGCAAGCTTTTGGAGCACAGTAGACATTACTTCAAGTTTGCTCTCAATTCTCTGACCATAATCTGGAGTACACAATTCATTGACTCCTCTTGCTGTTTGCATTGATCTGGACCCAAATTGCTGAGCATTCTGAGCCATCTTATCAATCAGCTCCCAAGCTCCTGTAGGTGTCAGATCACCTAAGGCTCCCCAGAGGCAGCATCAATCATATTTCTATCCATGATCAACAGCCCCTCATAGAAGTACTGGATAAGCAACTGATCAGAGATTTGATGGTGAGGACAACTAGCCAACAATCTTTTGAATCTTTCCCAGTACTCATATAAAGTCTCTCCATTATTCTGTCTAATCCCACATATCTCCTTCCTTATTGATGCAGTGCGAGATGCAGGAAAGAATTTCTCCAAAAATAACCTCTTCAGTTGGTCCCAAGAAGCAATGGCACCGGGAGGTAGATAGTACAACCAATCCTTAGCTAAACCATCCAAGGAAAAAGGGAATGCTCTGAGCTTGATTTGTTCCTCTGAGACACCTTGTGGCTTCATTGTAGAGCATACAACATGGAATTCTTTTAGATGTTTGTGAGGGTCATCTCCTGCAAGTCCCTGAAACTTAGGAAGTAAGTGAATCAATCCGGATTTAAGCTCAAAATTTGCATCTAATTCTGGATATTGTATGCAAAGATTTTGATAATGCACATTAGGAGCCGTCAATTCTCTAATAGTTCTAGCATGCATGTTATTATTCAAATTTGCATTCACATTCAAGTTAGCCTGAACATGCATATTCCTGTTAGCATTTATTTGATCATGTTCAACCATATTATCACTAGCAAATTGAAGTGCACAATCAATTCCTTGCACAGAATCAAAAGCAGATGAATTAGAGCTATTAATTCCTACACTATCTTTGTTTTTCCTAATCTTTACTTGTCTTCTAAGGGTTTTTTCAATTTCTGGATCCAAATCAATTAATTTTTCACTAGAACTTCTTGCCATACACCAATTAGACAAGCAAAAACTAAGAAGGAACACAAAAATTAACAAAGAAAAATTAAAACAAAAATTCCAGAAAAATTAGAAAAATCCTAGAAAATTCGAAAAAATACTAAAAAATTCGAAAAAGTGCTCTAAACGTTGGAATTTGGCCAAAATATGGTGCACCTAATAGCTTTGCTATTACTTTTGCTCAAAACACCCAAAAACTTTGAAATACAGAGTTTGAGAATTTTCTAGGCACTTTAAACGAAAATTCCAGCAAGCAGGCAAATTAATACGCAACACCGAAATTACCAAATTCCAAGTTCGAAACAGAGCAAAAATTTAGCTAAAATAAAATCAAAATAGAGATAAAACAAAACAAAAATACCTAGAAAACTTTCTCAAACAATTAAGAACTAAAGTCCCCGGCAACGGCGCCAAATTTGATGATCGTGTCGTGCAATCTCAAATAAAACTAGGTAGCAAAGTAAATTTGTAGATAATGGTGCAACCTAGGTCATCTTTCCAAGGAGTTTATGCCTTAAATTGTTTATGGAAGAGAGTTCTAAGTATTACTAATTAGGACTTAACTTAGGGGTTTGATATGCTAGAATTTAATCGAACTAAAATTAATTGACAAAAATTAGAAATCTAAAACTAAGTTCAAGTGATTAATCAAATAAATGTGGTAACTAGCTTTCAATTGGATTCCCTAGAGTTCAATTATCCTTGCTCTATTTAGCTTACCAATTTAGGATTAAATTCTTGCTCTTTAGTGCATTCCTCATAGGGTTCTTGGATAACCATCCAAGATTCAATTCATCAATTGTTCAAAGAATTTTGCAACCACAAGAAACCTTAAACAACTAATTAATTGGATTAAGAATAAGAACACACTACACTAAATTTGATTAATTTATGAAAGCTACTGCACAATTCACTCAAGATGCTAATTCACCAATTAGATTAATTAATTCCTCAAGCAATTAATTTGCACAAAAGTTCCAGCTAACTAACCCAATAACCATTGCATCAATTAGCCCAAATTCAAGAGGAAATTAGAGTTCAATTGCACAGCACTAATTCTAGAATTTTCACAAACAGATGATGATCAACAAAATAATTCCAAAATTCAAATTAAGTTTAATCCAAGACTTAATTCAATCCGGTAATTCTAGCAATTAAATTTCTAAACCAAAAAGCTAAACCTAGACAAATTGATGAAGGAAATAATGCTAAAATCAAAAGATTGGGCAAGAGAGTTTTATCCAAATTCAATAGGAGATGTAGAGCTCAAATCTTCATCTAGGAGAATTCAATCTTCAGCTAGCCACCACAAGGAATTTAAGCTGCCATGGAGGGATCAAATGAAGGAGAATCAATCAAAGAGGCAGCCATCATCATGGAGAATTTGGCCAGAACTGCTTCCTTCTTCAGCGCTGGAATTTTCTCGTTGTTTTCCTCCGTCTCGCGTTCTCGTCCTCTCCATCTATCTCCAGCGTCCTTTTTAAGTTTTTATTTTCTCCTTCCCTCCTTGTTCACGTCTCTCCCCTTGTTCACGTCTCTCTTCTTTATTCACGTCTCTCTTTCCTTGTTTCTGCACGCTGAAATTCCGCAATCTAATCCTCATCTTCATCTTAATTCCTACGTCAGCCAGTAGCTTCCTTAATTCCACGTGCTCAGCTCTCTTAATCCAAATCTGAAGCTCCTTCATGTGTGTATGGAGTGTGGGCCCCATTCTTTTATTTTATTATTTTGTTTCATATATTCTGTTGCATGCTTTCCACTTTTCACGTAGCTTCCTTCTTGTATTTCTATTCCAGTAGCTCGAGTTCTGTTTGTGTTGCTTCTTGCATGGTTCGCATCAACTCTCCAACTCGTCTTCCTCTTTTCTCAAATCCCAGCCACGTTGCTTCTGCATGTATAGCTACTGCCTCCACGTGATTTTCATGCGAAGCTCCAGCGTTCAGCTTTCTTCTTCGTTTGCTGCTGTCCAGACGTGATCTCCAGCTCCCTCTTCTTCATGCGTTTATCTGGTTCTACCCCGTCATTCTGCTCATTTTCTTCATGCGTTTATATTTCTTCTCCAACTCGTGGCAAGCTCCTTCATCCCAAGCCTCCAGCTCCAGCGTCTTTTCCTCTGTTTCTGCTGTTTCTTCCAGTTCTGCACTACATCACACAAAACTCGAGCTTTTACTGTTCTGGAGCTGCATTCGAGGCTTTGTTCTGCATGTGTGTGTCTTCATTCTGGACCTTAAACCCGAGACTAGCTCCTTCTTTGTTCAGATCAACGTCTGTTCCTTGCTTCAGCTTGCTTTTCTCCCATGCAGCTTCTTCTTCTATGGGTTCCACGTTCTGGACAGCTCCACTGTGCCTTCACGTAACTCTTCCCTTAAACAGAAACTAAAGCCTCTTCTGCTGCTTCGTTGTTCTGCAGCTACTGCATAGCTTCTTCGTTCGTCCAGCTGCAACTTCTTAACATTGTTTCAGTTCATGGCTTCCTTCATTCTTGTTCTGTGTTGCTTCGTGGATGGCTCTGCTCAGCTACTGGCCATGTTAATGTCTGTTCTGCAGCATGTGAGCTTGTTCACGTTTTGTAACTGCTGAACTCATTTCTCTCTGCTTCGAGTTTGCTTCTTGATGCTTTCCACGTCTTGAGCTTCGTGGAGTTGCTTTTTCATTTAACTTGGCTCTTACTTGATTCTACTTGACTTCTTCGTTCATTCCCATCTTCAAGCAATCAGCTGGACACGTGGTTCCTTCCCTCATGCAACTCATTTCTTCCACGTTGCTTTCTTCTTTGTTTTGCTCGAGCATGTGAGCTCTATGTTTCTTTCCTTTATTTTCTATTCTTGTATTCAATTTTCTATTCAATCTCCAACTATCCATTAAAAATCTGCACAATTAGAATGGAAAGTATTAAGTAGATATATCCAAAAATTATTTAAGAGAGATTTAAGCATTAAGAACCAATAATTGGCAAATTAATTCCTCAAATGCAAGAATGGTTACTAAAATCAAATCCCATTTAATTGCTTTCATTAAGCCACATTTAATTATTAAAAAGGTTAGGTTAGGAGGAATATAGTGTATAAAAATTATGTTTATCAGAAAGTATAATAAAAAAGCTTCAATAAAGGCTTTAGCTAAACCAACCAATAAACTAAGCAAAAACCTAACATATTTCTCAAAGCCAAGGAAAAAAACTTTGATGAATGTAGTTTGTAAAACTTCAATATGGCCAACAAAAGCTTAGGTATCAAAAAACAAAGCCCAAATCTTGTATAATGAGCATACATGCAAAGCATGAAATCATTAAGTAATTCATTAAAAACATTGCCTCCCTTAAGGATTGATGCCACAAACCTTGAGCGAATATACAAAGCATTCCTAGTTTATGAACATGCCTAATGGAATAATCTTAAACTACCTTTTTGCCAACACTTGAGCACACTTTGTCGTCGTCATGAGGATAGATGTCATGGGTACTCTTAGTAGCAAAAATATTCTCTTGAACACTAAAGGAAGAACTAGTTATCTTGGAATGTTGCTAACTATGAGAACTCTTCTTATCCACACTAAACTCCTCCCTGACTCTACAAGATGGAATGGAACCAAATGATTCTCTAATAAAAGCCATTTTTTAACAAAACATTCATTAAAAAAAAATGAACAGCAGCAAATGAAAATTAGTAAAGCCACAAAGAATAAAAAAGGAGGCTTAAAATCATACCTTTTTCTCCTTCGCAAATGATCCCTAATTGTATCAGTAAACCAACTGCCCTTAGCCTTTTAAATATCAAGTCATGAAAATCAATGCTAAAAGGGGACATACCATAAAAAAATCCAAAAAAAAACCCTTTTCCAAATTAGGGGCAAAAAGAGAAAAAGCAGAAGGTAAAAAAAAAAAACCTTAACAATCATATTGAGACATAAAAACCTATAGGAAACATGGGCATAACCACCCTAATGAAGATTTTGGACCCACAACCTCAAAAAAAGCCCATAATCACATAGACAAAATAGAAAAGACTATAAGAATAAGACAAAGAGAAATAAGACACCGAGGAGCATGGTTGAACTACATAGATAAATAAGCAAGGCACAAAATCTATCATCTTTGATTGTGCTTCAACATAGTAATAATACAAGAAGTAATATTCCTAGCATTGTGGTACATGTCTAACTCACAAAAAGCTATAACAACCTTAACCACCCTAGCAACGAACCCATCATTGTTGGCTTAGGCCTCAGCCATCTCTTCATCGTTCCTTTAATGAAGCTCCTCATAATTCTTCCCTAGCTTAATCACCTCAACCTCTAAAGTTATCATCTTCTCCCTTTGATGGGAGTGAGAATGGAAATAAAAAAATTGCCCAATGAGAGTACAATGTCATCATCATCATCATCATTATCACCCCCTTGTCATTCATCTACTGAACCTTAACCCTTACAAATATGCTCTTTATTATCTTTAAGAGCCTTAGATGCCACCACTATAGGAGTAATGCTTGGCATAAACTTAATGTGAGAAAGATCAATTACCTTAGTTGGCCCACCAAGAGCCATTGCTTAACTCAATCCTTTTAGATAAGCCATCTTATCCATGTCCTATTGTGAAGCTGCATAAGGTAAAAAGACATTAGTTTAAAAAATACTATGGACTACAAGTAAATTTAAACAACAAACTACTAAGAATACCTATGCAAAAGCTAATTGAAAGCTACCTTAGTGTGATGACACTAGTCTTTGACAAGACTAGGTTAAAAGTCATGAAAGTTAAAGGACTGCCATGAGTGGCAAAGCCATAGGCCACCTCTAATAAAAGCTTAAAGATATAACTTATATTAAACTTTAAGAATTTGTGTAGGTCAACATAGCTCAACCTATATTGTTAAGCCCACTTAACAAGTAATACATTATAAAACTCTAAGGCCAAGCAACATTTGGCATTGATCCCTAAGTTTATAAAAATACAAACCCTAACACACAAGAACATGACTTTTATAACTAGTTGCTATAATAACACCTTAACTTTTTATATGCTACTAAACTCATTCATTTATCATAATAGTGAAATTCTAGCAGAAATTTATGCATTAAAAACTTTAGTAATTTGATTTGTCTTATCACTTTTTATTTAAGCATTGGGCTATTTATGCACATGGATATCATATAACTCAATTCATACATTTCATATAAGAACATTGCAAATAATAGCATTCAGACACGATAACCACTAATTTGGAAATGAATTCCGTAAGCATACAGATCACTTACGTAGTAGAGTGGATCAAGATCATCTTATAAAGAATTAATTTAAATGTAGTTGAACCCAAGAAGTGTTCATGTTCATTTAAGTTAAGAAATGGACCAAAATGCAAGTATTAATGAAATAAAATGAAATTAAAGATTAAACTGAACTCTTAGAATTATTCTAATGAGAAATGTTAATGAGGAGCACCCTAGATTTTCTATCTCCTTACTACCAAGAATTGAGTTGTTAGGTTAATTGGTTTAATTAACGATTTGAAAGTTGAAAAACTAAATCAAGTTAAAGTGTCTCTTAAACCACTTTAACTTTTATCCTATTTAATTATAGATCTTTCTCACAATTAATTAAGTTAATTATGCCCAATCATCTTAAACTATTTAGGTTTTTTATATATATCTCTATACCTAAGAATGAAATTAGGTTAACTTAATCCCAAATTGTTTGATCACATGGTCCATTAAGATTTTCCTCTCTCAAGGGCTAATCTTAACCCCCAAATTCATAGAAAAGGTGGCCAAGCTCTTAAATAAATAATACAAATCAGATCAAATACTCAAATATAAGATTAAACCATATTAACCATACAAAATCTTAATTACATGGCAATAAAGTTCAAGCAAACTTAGGATTCATAATATCTAGCCACAAATGGCTTTAAACAATACAAACCAAGGAAAAAGTTCAAAAAAAACAAGAATCCATAAAAGAAGAAAGGAAGAAGATAAGGAGAACTCAGTGGTAGTGTGATTTATTGGTCTCCAACTTCAATCTAAGCTTTTTGCATCTAGAACCTAGCTTCTTTATGCGTTTCCCCTTCAAAACTCCCTTCAAAAGCCTCTAAATCTCCCTACCCTTGGTTGCCTCTCGTGTCTTAAGTCCAAAAATCAAATATGTGCATTTCAATAGATGTGTCTCACTATAGCAAAAATTATCTCTCACTATTGTGAGCTGGTATAGCTGCTATTGCAAGGACACTTGTTAATTTCCTTTTGATTTCCCAACCTTCTCCTTCTTTTTATATCCTTCTAACAAATCTCTATATCTCTCTTGAAATTAACATAAACACTAAAATGAAACGAAAAACTATTAAAATAACTACGAAAACTACATTTTATTTATTTGCATTAACTAAAGAAAAATCTACACTAAAATGCAAAATGATCACTTCTGCAAGTGTATAGGGTCGGTGTAGTGAAAATTTTTAGAGTATTCTGGGGTTGAATCTATAAAAAGGTTGCACTTTTACTAATTCAAATAATTAATAGTTGAAAAAATAAAAAAAAATAAATTAATTGATAAGAGTATGTAGAAACTATAAAAATGAAAGCAAACAAGAATTAATTAAGAGAAAAATACAATTACTAAAAGTGTTGGGGTTCAGAATTTACCCTATAGGTTACTAGTTTCTACTTGTCAAATTGACTCTGAAGCAATTATAGTGACAACTATTTTTAAATTGTCTTAATATTCTC
This sequence comes from Erythrophleum fordii, assembly GCA_032878935.1. Classification (NCBI taxonomy): domain Eukaryota; kingdom Viridiplantae; phylum Streptophyta; class Magnoliopsida; order Fabales; family Fabaceae; genus Erythrophleum; species Erythrophleum fordii. Next base: position 37,670,486 of record JAVQMF010000055.1, on the reverse strand, counting down.
TCGAATTACCAGTCCATATTTAATGAAAGTTGAATTCTTTCTCAACATACCCAAATAACTAATTAAATCATGAAGTAATAGTTTTAAGTCACCACAAATCTCTAAAACTATCCGTAACCTAAATATTTATGTCTATTTCTCTAGATCTAAGTTCTCTCTTCACCTCCCAGTGTATCAAGATCACCCATATATTTGATTTAATGGTGGCCAATCATAAAATCAACATTAAACATGAGAGAAATAGATATAATTTAAATTTGAAAATATATTCATAAATAAAAATTCATAAAGAGTCAAAACAAATAATAGAAACTAGTTCCTAATTGGGCTACATCCCTATCCCCAAATGGAAAATTTAAAAACACATAATTGAAGAATTCACAAATAACATCATTTTAATATCTATAATCATGAAAAATCAATCACAAGAACAGAGAAGAGAAATTGATTCAACCTTAATACTCTCAAAAATTTTTGCACTCAATTTCAGGATTACTCCCACAAGCTCAAAATATCTCGAAAAAAATTCTTGAGGAACTCAAAATAATGATTGGATACCTCCCTTTTATTTAGAATCTGAAAATACTTATTATTCTTCAATCAGTAGTTCCATTTACAATCTTGATTCTTATGGACTATATAAGTATTCTTCAATTAGTAGTTCCATTTACAATCTTAATTCCTATAGATTATATATAGAGTCCATAAGATAACTTCTAATAACAAATCATAGTCCTAATGAAAAATACTTATAGTAATTAAAGATAATATTAAATTCTAATTCTAACAAAAAGATAACTGGGAATAAAAAAATAATTAATAAAATAAAGTAATTTAAATGTTAGTTTCTAATCTTAATGAAATATTATATCTTATATTTATCTTTAACCCATAATTTTCTATCCAAATTCTGTTTTTATTTAAGAATTAAATTTAAGAGAAAAATAAATTAAATAAGTATAAAATATTTATGAACTTAATCCACTATACCCCAAAATCTACACCTATTTAATTATAAGATATGTATTCATCACAAAAACTTGTAAGAAAACAACTAGATGACTTCCTATTTCATCATAAAATGTATCAAATAGTACCAAAATTAGGGAGTCATCAAGACACTAATACAAAATAGCACATAGCTTATGTCTAGGTTATAACTTGATTATTGATATTATAGACATCTAGTTAGTAAAGTTTCTACGTCTTTATAATATTATTGTTGAGCCCTTGGCAGTGTAATCTACTCTTAGCACTTTGATCTGCTAGTAACTTTGAATCAGCATACCTTAAATCCCTATATGAATATATTACCAAATGTAGTGAAAATTTACATTCTCAGTAAGAATACAATAAGCTTTGAAAGATTAATAATGGTCCAATTGTCACATGCATAGAAAACATTTTTCTTTATTCCCTTGCCTAAGGCATACAAAGATAACAGCATATAGCAAATATTCAATATACTAATATACAAGGAACACATTTATATATGCTTGTTTACTTAGCCTGTTCAAACTATATGGAAACATTCCTGCATATAAGGCAATTGTGTTAAACTTACCATGTCCGGGTAGCCTACATCTTATAACATAGTACATGATTGTATATAGATATCAAAATGCATATACGAAGCATTATATCATAGATTATTACAAAATATCTTTCAAGCCATATTAATTTAACTTAGCCCCATTAGACTCAATTAATCATATCTATTGTACCACTTGAACTTGTCATATACCAGCATATTTTATCATATCATGCCATTGTATATGCCTTCCTAAGGAGATACAGATACAGACTATACCAAACATCCTATATTACTTGATATAGACTTAGGTTTTTCACCCAAGTATCCTATACTATTTAGAATGAAATGATAAGTGTCAAAGCCATCAAAATAATTTCTTACTCTTAAAATAACTTTTATAGTAGTAGAGTGAGTAGAGTTGTATTTTATAGTGATTAACCAAATTATTTAACCTGAAATTAAAATATAAAAGAAAGAAAATAAGAAATATTTTTCTTTTTAATAATATATCAAAAAATAAATTCAAAAAATATTTTTGAAAAGAATTCAATGTAAATAACTCCTAATCAAGGTTTATTTCAGGTCTAATTCGACCAATTTGATCATCAAAAACTTCCAAAAAAAAAATACAAATAATTTCTCTTCTAAAACAAATCAGTTATAAACATCAATTAACTTTAATATTTTATTCTTTTTTAAAGGGAATAAGTTTTTCAATTAAACTTTATTCATTAATTAATCCCAAATGAGCTTTCAAAATGTAAATCATGAATAGTGTTATAAACAAGAAAAGCTATGAATCACCATTCAACAATACATATACTCGCATGTTTAAAATATAAGAAATATTTTGATTAATACATAAAGACAATTTTGGTTTATCAAAGATATTGAATTGCTACTCTACTGAATCTAATGAATAAGTATGAATTCATAAATTCAGATAGCAGTAATTATTTAGCTAAAATAAAGTACCAATTTAAATTAACTAAATAATAATGTCATAAAAATAAAAAATATTTCAATACTCAAAAAGAGAAAAACAAATAAATTAAGACTTTCATAAATTGTTCATTGAGTCAAACTCTCAATAACCCTAACTAAAAAACTAAAAAAAAGTAGCCACTTATGGCTTTGAAAAGCTTAAGAAAAATTCTACAAAAATTTGTAAAGAGGTAGAAAGAAAAAGAAAATAAAAAGAATATAGGAGAAAAGATAAACAAAAATAGATATTGAATCTCAGTTATTCTTTGTGTGTCATCAACTTCTACTTTTATAAGTCTTCTTTGCCACCACGTCTTTTTATCTTTCTTTCAACATAAAATTTAAAAAAGGAATATAGATAAGTGCACAAATATTATAAGGGAAACATGGATAAGCACACAAATATTAAAAAAGAAATATGGATAAAAGATGTAACAAAATTCCTTTTATTTTCTCTAACTAAGTATGGAAAGAGATATATATAGAATTAGCTTATTATCCATATAATATCGAAAATTTATATTACTTAAACTCTCAAATTATATCTACTTAAGGGTGTAAAATATACTCATCATAAAATCTATGTTTTCAACATCATTAAGGAGGAAGATTGTTTTCTCAAGTCTCTATGATCATTGAATCATAATAACATAGACAAAAGTAAACATAGCTAGAGCATCTCCTAGTATGGATTTATAAATTGTCGTCTGAAACATAAACCAAAGGTTATATAAAGGTTTCCCACCCTTCAATGGCCTCCTATAATAACATTGTCCTTGAGAAATTAGGACTAAACTTGACAAGGACTTTGACCTCTTTATTCCTATATGATCATACATTTGCTTCTCTATATAGATAGAGAACTATCTCTTTCTATATAGATTAGCATCTGTTTGATAAAAACTATTGTATTGAAAGTTCATCCCTTAAGAATCACATCTTTTAAAAACTTATTATAAAATTGAAAATTTATAAAATTTCATCTCCAAGGACTATCTTCTCTAGAATCCCTTCGTTGAAAACCTATCTCCACCCTAAATTCATTTCTTATTCTGGCATCAAATCAACATCACAGCATAATCATCTGACCATTTAATTATATTACAAATTCTCTACATCATGTTTCATGGTAAACAAACTAAGCAATATCAAAAACATAATTGGAAGTTCATAGTCAAATAAGCCACAGATACATATTCATGACCCATATCTAATAGTAACATAATTCACAGTGATATATGCTTGTCATTGCAAAAAGGAATCATGATATGTCAATTCATTAATGCTTGCAAACAACATATGAGTATTCTAGATTAAACATGCATGTAAACATATGCTTGCATAATGAATCAAGCATCATATATAAGTACGTTTCTTTTAAATTTATATTCCAATTTATCCAAATCATATCCATAAGGCACATATGTTCCTTCTTTACAATTATCAAATCTAAACTAGCACATGCTTACTAGGATTTAGACATGCATATATGTGTCATAATAATAACCTATACATATTTCAATCAATTATCAAATTCATATAGAATTAGTCCTACAAACAAGAAAATATATATACAAGTTTATTGATAAAAATATCTAAGAATAGTAAACTCTTTAGAAACTATAACTTTTATAATGACTTTTATATTTTAGTGCTTTTCTTAGTCATTGTTTATTTTCTTGAGTCTTGAGATACAACTATGTCCATTTTAGTCCTTTCGATCACATATAGATCTATGTCTAGTTAAAGTCAATGTCTAATCAAGGTTTAGGTCCAAAAAAATTGTCCAAGTTATATAAAAGTCCCAATCATTGGTATACATTTATCAAAGTCATGGTCATTCTTTTAACTATAGGGAATTTCAAGTATATAAAAATCTTACATGTTTTCAGTTATGGATATATTTGTGTTATGAATGTTTACTTTAATTTATGAGTATATTTAATTCATTATCTTTCTAATTAACGTCATGGTCCTCCAAGAATAATTATTCTATAAACGAATGTAACCAATTCATGTAATTATACTTTTACTATTTCTTAAATAAATTATGTTGGTATCATTCCATAGATTTTCATGAACTACTTATCAACTTATAAACCATATGGCTTCATTTAGGGGTCTTAAACTAATCATTTTGTCCCTAATTAATTGCCTTTAAATTTTCCTAAATTTGCCTCTAACATATATTATCATAACTACTCAAAACAAGTCAAAAAAAGCACATAAAAACATTTAAAAAGGCTGGTGCTATAGCCTAGACCTTGGACACTATGGCCCAGAGCATGCTTTGGGCTATCCAAAGAGCATACCAAAATGTGCTCTATTCTATGTTTTAGTGCAGCAATCATACTTCGACTAGCTTAATTTCTTATGTAGATGTCTAATCTTCCCTAAATTTAACAAAAAGCTAATTCTATGTGTCAACTAAGTGCCAAGAAAAGCCCATATCAAAAAAGATTTGCTTAACCCATTAACTCTTTAATCTTGTAAAATTGTCTAGAAAAGGCTTAAGTTAAAGATAGGCACACTTTTAGTGCCAAGTTGAGTAACCAAACAAACTCCAAAATTCACAAAATTTGACATGCTAATTTTCTTATATGGCAAGAATAACATACTAAAAATTTAGATCATTAGAAGTTCATTTGTCCCCTATACTGCAAGCCACGAGACTATTGCTCGATTCCCACTCTTTGTTGATTATGAATTGATTTCATTCTCTCTTGTTTTCCTTGCAACTTTAGCATAACCACAATGGTTTCTTAAGGCAACAATAGGTTTCTAGATGCAAGAGGTGAAGGATGGAGCATTTTACCCATTGTTATAACCAAGAAAATGAAAAAGAGATAAGATAAGTAGTTTGCAATCCATGGCTATCATATGTATGCAAAGACAACGGATAGGTGTTCTTACCTTCAACTCTTTCTAAACTTTCTTCCTCTTCTCTTCTTTTGTAAAACCTCTCTTTCTTCCTCTCACTTTGATGCTCTCTTTCATGTTCCCTCTCTCCTTGTTTTTCTGCTTTCATTGGCCTCTCTCTCATATCTTGTGATTTTTGCAAAGTAAGGGTAAGTGAGTGCTTGGGTGAAACCTATGCTTTAAAGGAGGAGGTATTTATAAAGAGGAAGGACAGCTGGCTTCCTTACATGACTTATTCTGCAAGCATGCTGTAATGGCATTCTAAGTTAATAGAATTTTGATTTAAGGTTTCTCTTTTTAGGTTTTGATTTGTCAGGGACTCCAATTATAAAAATTATTCTAATAATCGACGTGGTCATTTTCATGTAAGGATCTTTTCCTAACTCCTTGGTTTTTGTTTTGGAGAAAATTCTATTTTGACCCCATGAAAATGGTAGTTTAGTCCTTAGTTCAAATTGTAAATTGAATCCTAAACTTTTCATATTTATATTTTGACCCGTATTTTTCACCTAAATTTTTTTATATCTCAAATATTTTTCTCCTATTTTTGGGACCTTAAGGGTCTAATGAATTCCCTAAAATTTATTTCTTCAATATTTGTTTTATAATTATTTATTATTTGATAATTAGGAATTATTCCAATCAATTATAAATAAATTTCTAATAATTCATAAAAATTCCAAACAAAATTCCTATGAAACTCCTAGTATTTCTAATAACATTCTATGATGTCCCAAAATTATAATTTTCCAAATTCTTAGGATTTTTCTAGGAATTCATATTAAATAATTCTTAATAATTCATATTAATCTTGATTAATTAGTTAAGACATTCGGAAATGTTACATCTATGTAAAAGCCCAAAAAAAAATTAAGGGGGGTTATTTATTTTATTTTCTTTTCTTTTCTTTTCCTTTTAGTTTTTATTTTCTTTCCTTTTTTTCGTTCAATTCTTTTCTGACTTCAGCTTTCTCTTTCCCGTTGGACAGCCTCATCCTTGCTTTCTTCCTGTAGCAATTTTCTTCATCTCCATCGCGTAACCCTCTTCCCCTGCCAGAATCGCGAGTTTCTTCGCCGGTAAAGCTGCTGCGTTTTTCTCCTCACCTGCGAAGTCATTTCCGGCGCTGCGCAGAGCTTCTCAAGCTCTCTCTCTCTCGTCGCTGTTTTCGGTTTCTCTTCCTCGTCCAGCCAGCGAGTTGCTTCCTCCAGCTCCCTTTTCTCCGTTAATTCCTCACCTCCCCGGTGTCGATGGAAGCTCTCCGGTAATTTCCCCAGTTGTTCCGTCGCTGGTGCTGCCTGGTTCTTCCCTCCACTTTGCCGGTTTTCATTCCCTTCGAGCTGGCTGGTTTCTCTTCGTTGGAGCTACTGCCTCCTTCGATTCTTCCAGGTAGCTTCCTCCAGCGTGGTGCAGACTTCTTTGACCTTCTCCCATTGCTGACTCGAGCTTGCTGATTTGTGAACAAACCAGTAGCACTTCGAGGTTCCGGTGAGCATTCGCTCTAGGTCATTTATGCTTCCATTTATTTCTGATGCTGAACCCATAAAAATCCTCTCCTTCTCTTTCCATTTTTCGGCCTATCCCAACTCAATGGGTTGCTACTAGGGTTGATATGCTCAGATTAGTTGCTTGGCCGAAATGAAGGAATAGGAAGGGGGAATCTTTGATTAGGCTTCCTAGTTATGTAAATCTTGCGTAAACTTTCAATTTTTATTTTCTTAAAGTGATCTGAAAAAAATCCAAATGATGAATTAGGATTCAAAGAAAATGATTAAGATAAGGGGCATTTGTATGTACGATCAGAGAAGTTATTTAGATGATTGTGATTAAATGTGGTACCTATTTAAGAATTATTGTTGGGTCTGTATAATGATTTGGTAAGTTGGGTGTCATCAGGGAATTCTTGGAGTTTTGACAGAAAGGGAACCTGGCCTTTCAAGGAGAAACAAGGACCGGGTTCTAGGGCACCGTCTGTGAGTAAATAATGGATTTCGAAACAGTTTCCATTTCATTAATCTTGAATTTGTTAGTTTCTGGATTAAGTCATTTCAGGGAGATGAATTGGCATATGTATATAAATATATATATATATATATATATGTATACCTGCCCTGTGGAAGTGAATTGCACCCGAGAGAGGAGCTAGTTAGAGAAGAAACTTTAGTCATTTTAAATTTTTGTATTTATTTATTTTCTAGTCCTAATTTATTGCTTATATATATATATATATACGTTTCCAAGGTCATGCATTTATATTGATTGATTTAATTACTAAATGTTGGGTTAATTCTCATTTTCTGTAAATTCCAAACTTTTTGTACAAAACAATATATATATGTATACACAAATAAATAATAGTAATAATAAAGATTGGCTAAGGGTGTATATATATAGTTATATATGAATTTAAGAATCATGGGTTGGTGTGTGTGTATTAACTACCATAGGACCAAGTCAGGTGTGGTAAAAGGATTTGGGTGGAGAAGGAGCTATCCGTTAGACGTAGCAACCCGAGTGAAATGGGTAAGGAGCTGCCAATGAGATGTAGCCGCCCCCGAAAAGTGTGAATTAGGACATGTAAGTAAAATGGGTAGAGAAGGAGCTGCCCGTTAGGCACAACCACCCAAGTGATTGGGGTAAGAAGCTGCCAACGAGGCGTAGCCGCTACCCTATCAAATTGAGTGATAAATCCCCACTAAGTAACCACATAAAAAGGGCCAAGTCTAAATGGGTATTCGTGTGTACCATAGGTAGGGACTTACCAAGGTGTAATGTGTGATGGTTAATTTATGCTCCTTTAATTCACTGTTGTGATTCTTGTTATAACTTTTGAGATCTATTATCTGCTCACTGAGTTGCCTCACCCTTTCAAATTTTAAATTTTTCAGATAGCGCCTCTAGACCTGAACCGCCTCCCTCATCCTAGGTGCTGAGGCGTGTGGCGGTGAGCCCTCTTTTGGAAATAGGGGCTCGATTACCTTTTCTTTTGGTTTTATTATTGGTTGTAATGAATTGGGATTCACTTTGTAAAGTATTTTATGGGTAGGACAAATGGATGTAGGTTTGGTTTCCCCCTTCCCTATTTTTGGGTTTATTAATGTTTTGTTGACTGGATTAAAGAGAGCGGAGCTCTCTGTTGTTGTTTTTACTGAATTCTGGCTGTTTGTAGAAATTTGGGATGTCCTATTTATAGGGGACACTCTGCCGAAATTTCTATAAAAAGCTAGTATCCAAAAAGAAGTACACTTTATATCCAACAAGGCTGGGGTACCTCTAATGTACATATATTCGGTGTAGGGCTACCTAAAGATTAATTATTGTATAGGGAAGTAAATAAATCTATAGCTAAGAATTCCGTATAGATTTCCAAGTCGGCCCCCCCTTCTCTTGGAGATATGGGACGTGACAATCTATCTCCTAAAAATTGATTACCCTATCTCAAGCATAGACAATACACATTAGTGACTATAAACAATCTCTATTTTTCTTTTTAGCTAAGAGAAAAAATACATTATATCTCACTCTAAGAACGAAGTCCTACTAAGTTTCTGAGTTGAGCTAAATTTCTTCATTCTTTGTTTGTCATACTCTAAATGCCAACAATAAATTTCATATAAAACTTAACAATTCGACATTTATACGTATAGAATGATGAGTAAAATTTTATATAAACGTGTGCACTTGACATACACCCATTATCCTTGCATGCATCCTTTTGCAATAAAGATTTTAGTATTCTGTATTCGAGGGAGAATATCCGCTATTCTATCGTTCAGGACTCAAGATTGTTATCAATTGAAGCCATAACAATAAAAGTTGGAAAATTAATTACATTTCCTTGTAATCTTAGAATCATACAGGTATGCATTAGAAACAATTATTCATAACGATAACACAATATTAATCACCTTTTGAAAAAAGATTAATATAGAAAGCGAGCTTAACAAGAGTATCCAAAAAGTTAATTTGCTCACAAAATAAAAATATATTTGATCAATTCAAATTTTATTTAAACAGTTAATTATTCAAAGTTCTGCGTTAATCTGAGGAACCAGCTAATGCTCTAAGTTATTACCTTTCAACAGTATTTTATTGTCAAACATTTAGGTATTCTTAAATTTGATGGCAAACAACTATTTCAACTTTATAAATAGCTATCGTCAAATTTTGTTTTCTTAGCATATGTCTCATTCACTTTCATTTTGTTTTCTTAGACCATCTCCACGTATATTTCCTTACCTTTCACCGCTTCACATCACTTTCTTATGTTTTCACATCTCCTATACGCAAAACAGAGAGGAAAAAAAAAGTTGTATATAAACGCATTCACACTTGTCGTCCCACTATAGTATCAATATTTTTTTTTGCCAAAAAAAATTAGGAATTAGATATATATAGAGATTTTCCACCGTCGATATGTACCATCAATTGTACAAATTTGTCAGCAAAAATGTTGTTTTTATTGGTGTAGTCATATGGCCTTTATCACTGATGTTACGTTTAGAGTTTCTTTTTCCTTTGTTATGTTATATTAGTAATATATTATTTGTGATTTTTGCCCCTAATTTAATGTGTTCTTCTGCTACTAAAAATTTAATATTTTCTAATCAAATATTTTACTAAGTTGTTCTTTTTTTTCTTTTGAGAAATTGTTTAATTAGAAGACTCTCTCCTTGATGATTAAAAATTACTCTCCCCTCCTCTAAAATTTAAAGAAAAAAAAATAGCGTACGACTGAACTTGTTTTGACCAATATACCTTTAGCATTATAATTAATTTTTAATAAAAAAATAACTGATTAAAAAGCATATTCTTTCTAAAAATATTTATTTTAATATTATTTTTTAATTAAGAACAATAAGCTAAAATTATTTTAAAAATTCTGTACATTTCTAATAGTGCTTATATTGATTAAATCTATATTTAATAAATATTTTTAAAAAATTTAAATATTAATAATTCATACCTTTCAATTGGCTAAATTTTAAAAAAAAATATTTTATGAATATGTTTTTTGATTTTTATTTTTAATATTTGTTAAATTAAAATTTATTATTTTATAATTTGCTAAATTTCAAAAAATAGTTATTTTAACAATTTAAGGATATTCTGGTTAAAATAACTTAATCTAGTTAAAATAATTTAGGTGTAATTTATTGTTTACTTTCAAGTGAAAAAGAGTAACTTTCATAACAAATAAAAAAAATCTGTATAATTTAATTGCACGAGAGAGAATAATTTACTCTATTTAGGGTCATATAACATTTTTCGGTATTGATATTTAGTTTCATCCATTTAAAGGGCTTTTATTAAAAATACTCATTAAAAGAAAATTGATATAGCTTATATACTAACTAGTAATTAAGGGAAGGCCACTGCAAGTAATTACTCAAATATCTGGATAATTTAATTTACTTCCATAAAATAAATGAATTATATTATAAAGGTAGCTAATAATTTGAGTCTAGCTATTTCTTGAAAGTAAAAAAGAAGCCAAAGTATCTCTCATTTGAAGGGACTCGTCGCAATATATAGCAAATAATAGGAGTTGATGATAAAAACTAACAACTCATATTTCAGATAGTGGATAAGTGGCACCTTGCAATTGGGGTATGTTTGACTTGTTTTATAAAATATAGTTATTAATTCTCAATAAAATTATATTATGATGACCTTTCTTATATATGACTTAACAATGAGGTAATTATAGCTTGAGAAATTTTGCATTCACTAGCTACTGACTACTGCGTGCCTATAACGTTAAAAAGTAAAAACCAAACAAGTAGCCCTCAAGTGATATTATTTTTGGACTTGAATGTTACTCCTAGTTTTTTCTTCAATCCCGAACTTGATGCTTTGTGTTTTTTAATAACAAATAATTCAAAAAAAATTCAATGAAAAAAAGAAAAAATGAATACTATAAATTAATATGATTATACAACTATATAATCAAAGGTGGCTGCTGTATTCAAATAATTTGAAGTAATGGAAAGTGGTTAAAATTAAACTACCACTTGGTTAAAATATTAAATGATTAAATCTGCCTATTAACTAAATTACAGTTTGAAGGGGTGGCAAGCGGGGGTTGCAGAAATTATTTTTATTTATTTATAATGACGACAGGGTTGCCTAGGACAGATAGGGAAATATTTCCTAAAGATGGAGGGGTCGAGAAGCAGGACTTGTGAAAAGAAATCCCGTGGCTTGGTTCGCTTGACTAATTTTCAAAATTTTCAAGCATTGACTTTGACTCCCTACTTTTCCAACCAGCCCCCTCTCTCTGGCCAGTTGCTTCCTTCTCTACCTTCCTTGTCACCCTAGCACTTTTTCATTATTTTAAATTTCTCATTCTCTTTCTACTTTTCAAGTAGACAATTCTTCAACTTCCCTTTATTTGCAGGTGGGACTTTACTTTTTTGGTTTTTTATTTCTGCTTTCATTGGGGTTTTACGCTTACACGTGGCCACCTACTGCTAAGTATGAGTTTCCATACCCTCTTCTATACTTTTCAAAAACTCTCTGATAAGAAATTCCCTTTCACACACACCCAGTCAGCTTGATTTTTTCAATTGCCTATTAACAATTTCATGATCCCTGGGGTCCTGTTTTCCAATTGGCTTTGTAAGATTTCTATCGTTTGTCAAGTCACTGCGAAGGAAGCCACTTGATCCCTCTCGCTCTCTCTCCCCTATACATATATAATCACACACGCAGATTCCATACCCTAAAACTAAAATGACAGGTACAACTACTCTCTGATTCGGATTCTCATAAATAATCATGAAAAAACCCTAGCATCATCAACAATATCTAGTATGCTCCCCATGGACAGCTTCTTCTCCTTCCCCGAAGCCGCAAGACTTGATTTCCTCCAATCTGTATTCCACTCTTTCGGCTGCGCCTACATTTGCCTCTGGTCCTACAGTTCCTCATCCAAGTAATTATATATTCCACACACATATATATACTTGGTATTTATTATTTATTTGTGTCTCTAATTTTTAATTTTCTGTGGCTTAATTCCACTTACTCTTATGGTTTTGTTCCCTTGGCAGTCGGTTGCTCTTCTTGGATGGTTTCTACGACGTACCAAACAACCAAGCAAGCTCTTCTTTGTGGAGTTTTGATCAGAGGCCTTTTGACCGATATAGGGGTTTGGAATTTGATGTCACTTCTGATGAGTAAGGCTAACTCGCCTATTAATTCCCTAATCACGAAAATCAGTATGTTTAATTAATATCAGTAATTTACATGCCTCTTCTGCATCGAAGGGTCCCCCCCCCCCCCTCTTCTTTCTCTCCTTCTTCTCTCGAATTACTTGTTTCGCTTCTTGTTTTATCAGCCGCATTCCAGGACTAGCTTTTCGGAACCACCACTCCTATCTAGAGCTGCAACAATCTGATCTCCTAAGATTGGCATGGACAGATATACAAAGGCAATTCTTTGAGGTAACTAGCTACTTTTCTTATCAAAGAAACTTTACGAGACGAATATATCACCGTAATGTTGGCTAACAAAGCTCGCATTAATTATGTAATTTTTTACAGGAAGCAAGGATTAAGGTTTGTTGTTGAACATGACTAGCTAGTTTTTTAATATATACGCAGAAACCTAAACATGGTAAGCATTGTTAATTTGTCTTATTCACAGAGTGCTGTTTTCATGGGGTGCAGCAATGGGGAAATTGAGCTTGGGTTTTCAATTATCTCTCAAGTGAGTAAAGTATACATACTCTACCAATGAACTTAATTTGGTTCAGTGTTTGAATTCTTGATATTTGATTTCTTATGAAGGAACTTTTTTCTGTGTAGGGTGACATCCAAACAGATATGAGGAACCTGTTCGCAGAAGAATTTTCTAGACAGACCCATCCAGTTGAACAGAAGAATCCACCTTCATCTTCTTCATCTTCTTTGAGATCATTATCCACGGGCAGCCCCGAATACACATCCCTTCTATTCGGTAATATTCCGGGCACTTCTCTCTTTCCTGAAATGCTGCTGCAGCCAGAGAATGAACATGATGCGATAATGAAAGCATTCCACACACACATATCTTCGCCTTCTTCTAATTCTACCTCTCATCAGCAAAATCCGCCTTATGTGCATCCAGAAGGTGTTAGTGCTTTTAAGAGGTATAGACCTTCCCATATGGGTTCCAAACCCAATTTGCGCAGGCAAAGCTTGCTGAAGAGATCTTTTGAATTGTTTAGAGGTTTACATTTCACGAGAATGAGAGAGCGTAGTCAAGCCAGCCGTCCCACTAGTACCCAGCTTCACCATATGATATCAGAGCGAAGAAGGCGCGAGAAACTCAATGAGAATTTTCAGGCACTTAGATCACTACTCCCTCCAGGAACCAAGGTACCTACCAAGCTTATAACTCCAAGAAAAGTCTTATAATGTTTGTTTATGAACTTTCGATTTATTTACTCACAAATAGAGTTTTTCTCTTTATGTTCCAACTTTTAAGCAATTAATGCATATATGTAAGTTAGTTCAAATGAGTAAGAGAATTGAATTTGCGTCGCACAGAAAGACAAAGCATCAATACTTTCAGCAGCACAGGAGACATTGAGCTCTGTGGCGGCTAAGATTGAAAAGGTTACCAAAAGAAATCAGCAACTGGAGGCACAAATGGCAGCCAAGGAATTAGCAAGTCAAGAATCCAAAACCAGTTCCTCTAATGAAAGATTGACTGTGCGACTTTCACATGTGCCAGGGTCGAGCTCATCGGAAGAAAGATTCATCGACCTGCACGTGACTGTGAGAAGACAAAGTTGTTCTCAGGTTGATATATTGATTCGCCTCTTGGAATTCTTGAAAGGAGTTCAGAGAGTGAGCTTAATTTCTGTGGACGCTGACACGCATATAGCACAAGGGGCTGCCATTAATGAAGTAACCTTGAGACTAAAGATTGAGGTACGTACATACGAACCCAAAATCTAGTAACAGTTCATAAGGCAGTACGATTTTCTAGCAATATTATATTACGTCTTGCTTAGCGGTCTAAGAATATCCTAGATTTCTATTCTCTTGATATGAATTGAGTTGCTCGATTAATTGGTTAATTAATCAATAATTTAAAGATTAAAGAGATTAAATGAATCCAAATGTTTCTCGAACTACTTAAACTTTTATTCTAATTAATTGTAAACTTCTTTCACAATTAATTAAGTTAAATGTATTCAGTTCCTTTCACCATTTAGAGCTTTTGAACATATTTCTATATTTAAAAATAAAACTAGTGTGACCTAATCCTAATCTTAAGTTGTTTAATCAATTAGTCCATTGAGATTTTTCTCTTTCAAGAACTAACCTCAAACCCCCCAATTCAATAAGAAATGGCCAAACTCTTACATGAAACATAAAGGATAAATTAAATATTCAAATCATTAATCAACTTAATTTAACCTTGCAAAATCCTCATTACATGGCAATAGGTTCAAATAAGCTTAGGATCAAAGAAATATAGCTACACATAACTCTACACATTACAAACAAATTCAAAAATTCAAAGAGACAAGGAATTATGAAAGAAAAGATGGAGAATCTGAGAAAACTCAGTGCAATCGCGTTAATTCGGTCTCCGATTTTCAACCCAAGCTCCTCCTCCTCAAACCCTAACTCTTTGGTGCGTTTTCCTCCTTAGAATTTCTCCTCATAGCTCAGAATGACCACACCCTAGTAGGCTCTTGCGTTTTTAGTCCGTAAATCAAAGCTGTGTGTTTCAATAGCCTATCTCGCTATGACGAGGGGTGTCTCTTGCAATAGCGAGAACTTATAGGCATTCAGATTCTTGTTGATCTCGCTATTGTCTGCGCTATAACTAGAAACTTCCTGGATTTTATATGAATCTCGATTTCGTTATGGCGAAATGACTTTCTCATCACAGCGAACATGCATCCTAACTACGGGATTGCGTTCTCACTATAACAAGTAGACTTGTTAAGCTTGTGCTTTTGATTTTTCAACTTTTCTCTCTTTTATCATTCTTTTCTAACAATCCCTTTATTTTTTCCCTGAAATAAAAATCAAATTCAAGTAAAGTTCAAAACTGATAAAAATATTGTAAATGAGATTTTTTTTATTTTCTTTGATTGAATACAAATTTAAGCCAAGTCACTCAAGAAATAGGTAATTTGACTCCCTAATCTATCATAAAATACATATTTTTCTTACACAAAATTAGGGAGTCATCACCTTTACAAGGATTTTTAAAAATGAAAATTCCATCATTGCTTAGTGAAATTTTTTATGACACTTTGGATAATTTCTAAAAACAAATTTGCCTAAACCTTTTAACAACATAATAAAAGATAAGCATTATTTTAAGGACATTTTGCATGACACATCTTTCGAAACCTACAAACTTTTATTTCTCAACTCTATTACTACATCATATTTCTAACGTAGATAATTTCCTTTTGAGGAGGGCTTAATGAGCATTGGCTAAACTATACTCATAGCCTGTGCTACTGCACCTTAAGTTTTTGCTAAGGATAACTAGGTTAACACGCTTTAAAAGACGAGTTGTGTTAATATTTAACACTTACATTAAACATATATTATATAACATTTTTAAATATTCTTATTTTCTTCGTATCCTGATATTTATATTTATGTCGTATCTCATATCTATATTATATCTATGTTCATAAAAACTACAAATACATAGGAACAAAATGCTAGAGAGATATAAATTTAGGAAAAGTTGCAAAAGGAAAAACCAAAGTTGTATTAATTAGTCACCAATGCATAATTTGGTTAGCTTGCTATTTAATATATATATATATATATATATATATATATATAGGCTGCGTAGATTGTCTGCAATTAATGTGAGAGAATATATAATTCGTACTTAATCCTGATGATCTTGATAGATTTCAGAATGGGTAGCAACTTTATTTGGAAGATGATTTTTATAATATTTTTCTAAAGTTAAAAGAAAGGAGCTTAGCAACTGCAGTTATTCCTAGGTGTGCTATGAAATGTTACTTTCTGGGGATAGGATATTCAACGATATTTATTAAAGAAGAGGGTTCTATTTTGGCGGCTTCAATTAAGAATTTGAACTATGTTGATTTCTTGTAAAAAGTTGTCTCGCAATAGAAGAAATATAAACTTGGGGTGGAGGTTGTTGAGTATTAACATACAGATAGGAATTAGATAATACTAAGGATTATTGATAATGATATCAAGGACCAACTTGGATCTTGCATTTTTTGTCAATGAGTTCTTTATTCTTTCAACTTGAAAGGACCAAAATAACTAATTTACATTATGATAATGTATTGCAAGTTGTAGCTACATTCCATTTCGTCTGCTATTTTAAAGGAAGAGATAGACTTGTGTTGTATTGTATGTGTTACAAGTATCCTTCCTTTTGTTTAATGAAATTGAATATCACGTGGTCTCCGCCAAAAAAGAACATGATATCAGATTCAAATTTATGATTGTTTAGTAAATGCAGGAACTTTTTATTTTAGGATTTAGAATTAGTTGTTTGGAATTTTCATATCGACATTGGATTTCTAATTTTATATAGTTGTTTGAGTCTCAGAATATCTTATATTTTAAATAGTATTTTAATGAGTTGTTTAGAATTGTATATCTAATATATAAAGGTATTAAATACATTTTAATTTTACCTAGTGAAAATCAGATTCTTAAGTATTTAAATATACTTAATTTGTACTTCTTCAAATACTTATAAATTTATATAAGATATCTAAGTATGAGATGAAAAAAATCATCTCTATATTTAATATGAAATAACAAATATGAACATATTAAAATTTTCACATATTAACTTAAATATCTTATATATAAAATTTTTAAGTATTTAAATATATTAAAAAAAATTTTTAAAAAATCTTAGGGCACTATGAACATTGGTTAAGTGGTACATGTATAGATAATTCTTTAGTGTAGGGCTTTATGAGCCTTGGCTAAACTATATAAACATTGCCTGTGCACCTTAAGTTGTCGCTGAGGGCAACAAAGCCCTTACATTTTAAAAAATGAGTTGCGTTCATATTTAATACTTATATTAGACATGATATTAACTTTTTTTTTATTGTAATATATGTCGTTTCCACGTTAATGTTAATAGAAGCTACATACACAGAAACATTCGGTTGATGCTGGAGAGACATAGATCAGGGAAAGTTGCCAGCCGAAACCAAGCCAATTCATAATTAATTGGTTAGCTAGATATCTAAAATATATAGGCTGCTCGGATAGTCTACAATTAATGTGACAGCAAATATAATAAATTATTCTTTTCTTTTTTGAAAAATGTTAAATTATATAATTTTTTCTAATTATAAATATACATAAAACCTTTTTTAAATCAAAATATTTTTAATAATAATATTTATTTTTATTAAAAATATTATTTGTTAAAAAATATTTCTTAAACTTTTATTTTAAAGTTATTTATTTTATATATTGAGAATTATACATTTAATTTATTTTAAATTTTAAAAAATGACTATTTCGTACTAATCAAATATGTAATTAATACTTGTTATAATAAATATAAAAATACTTTGATCAGAATAAATATAATTGTAACTTATCTATTATTACAAGAGATTAAGTATAGAGCATTTATTGATTTAAAAAAAAAGAGTGTAATTTTTAAAAATAGAAAGAAGATTATATAATTTGAACGTTTAAAAAAATTGTAATTTTCCATATATATAATTTACTTAGTCATGATGATCTTGGTAGATTTCAAAATCAGTAGCAACAACTTTATTTGAAAAATGATTCAACATTAATACTGTTCTATAGTTAAAAGGAAGGAGGTTAGCAACTGCAATTGCAACGGTGGTTTGGTGTGGTATGGTATGTCACTTTCTGGGGGATATGTGAATTTTCAAGAAGATGATTCCATTTTGGCAGCCATCAAATAAGAATTTGAACTATGTTGAATCCTTGTACAAAGTTGTGTCTCATACTAGAAGACAAGTAAACTAGTGAGTGGAGGTTGTTAAGTACTAAGTACAGATAGGAATTAGACGATATTAAGGATTATTAATAATGATCAAGGACCTAGGATTATTAATAATGATCTAGGACCAACTTGGATCTGACATTTTTTTTTTAAAAAAAAGGTCTTTATTCTTTTGATTTGAAATGTCTGAAATGACAATATTATGATATGTTCATGCGTTTCAAGTTGTCATTACACCATTGCTATTCTTTTAGAGGGATGGTCTACTTGTTTTGTATTTTATGTGTTACAACCACTCTTCCTTTGTTTCGTTTAATGAAAACGTGTACCGCCTGTTCTCCACCAAAACACATGATATCATATAAATTTTTAAGTAATACTGAGGTACTTGAATGTACTGAAAAATCAAGAAAGAATTATATATTATTTCTGGGAAAAATTCTTATGCTTAATTTGAGAGACACTATTCAATATGAGATGCTAAATTTCTCTTTGATGTATTTTATAGTTTTAAAATAGTGCCTCAAAATAATATTAGAGGAAAATATTATGCTCATGAGGCTCCCAAAAGACAACGAAGCACTTAAAATATATTCAGATTGGGAAATAATAGAGACAAAATACAATAATAATTTAAACATTTTTAAAAATTAAATTTAAATTTAATATTTTTTGTTAACACATGTTTAAATAATATATATATCTATAATATTTACTAATGTCTAAATTAAAATCATATTTTCTCTTTCGTCTAAACATTTTCTTAGTCTTACAAAACTAATCAGGAAAGCAAGTATTTGGAAAGATAATTGAGGTGTGGATGTTTGCAGGAAAGTGAATGGGACAAGGCTGCCTTCGAAGAAGCCGTGAGGAGAGTGGTTGTTGACCTGGCACAGTACTAGTAGGGCCAATTACTATCTTACACGTCAGCCCAGCAGTTTTGGTTTTCGTAGACTCTATACTATTAGTCTCAATTTTCTGCTACAAACCCTACTACTTTCCTAATTCCTAATTTATAATTATAATCAAACTTTAATCTAATTTTTTGGGGACAATAATATATCACAAAGTGCTCTATATGATATTTTAGTTAAAAGCGTCGATTAACTGGGCTGATAAAACCATTTGTAATGGGTATAAGGAAGATTAGTTCTAAACTTATCGTCGTCGTCAGAATAAGAGAGATCTAACCAAAAAAAACAAAAAGAAGAATTTTATTTCCCATGGTAGAATTTTATGTGGCAACAAAAATATGGAACCTCTTACAAATTATTAAAATATCTTAAATAATACTTGATACCTTTAAAAAATGTTTAGACTGACAATGTAACCTTATAAATGATTAATTTAGAATATGCAACAATTAATTAATTTAATTTAAGTTTTCCTTTTGTGTTGCCCATAGGAGGACCAAGGGAGCAAACTTTGACAAGTCTAACTTTGACAAGTCTAAGAAAAAAGAAAGGAAGAAAGGTTGATAGTTATGCTCAATAATTTCAAAGATGGTCAAAATGATAGGTTTCTAAATAACCCACAAGGAGCTCACATAATTTCAATTAAGATTAGTAGTTAATTGAAATTCTTCTATTAATCAATGAATTTTCTTTGTGGAAAATTTCTGAATAACTTTTGAGACGGCGGTTTTGACTGTCTATCTCAACCCGACAGGTTCGATGCATTCCAAAAAATCCCATCACTGCTTTTTCGAATTTTTTTCTCCTTCCAATTATTTATTTATTTGTATATTAAGACTAGGAGTGTTCTTTTGAATGTTGCTTAATTAACACTAAACCTCTTTTTCATAGCACAATTTCTCACATTAACTTGATACATTTAAATTTTAATCATTCATGGGATAGTCAGAGTCAAAAAAATTTTGAGACCATAACAAAATATTTCAATTTTATAATGTTATAATACAACAAGTTGAGATTAATTATCTCACAAGCTATCAGTTGAATGTTATGATTTTGCTGATGTTATTTTTTTCTTTTTAGGTACTGTTGGCTTTCATAGAGGTATAATAAAGAAATAAATAAATATGCGTATCTACCAAATTATGTTGTAAAAGGAAAGGTAAGGAAACAACTTGGTAGTTACATAGACACATGGGCAAATTTTAGTGATCTAATGTTACTTAATTTCAACATCTAGAAAAGATAGAACCACTTTCTATCCTATTTTGAAGGCTAATCATTCAAGAAGAGCAAATTCTGATAAAGTGGAAATCAACTTCTATTGAGTGAATTCACAAATTAATGAACAAGTCAAGATGAAAATGTTGCATGTATATGGCACAATCATTACCATAGACGTTTATAAATGAGCATTATTCCATCCACAGCAATCTGGCAATTAATTATCCGCCATTTCAAAATTTCAACCATTACGTCATTCACACGATCACAACCATAATAAGCCTTTTTATTATTTTCATTTCACAAGAATATTAGTTAATTGAAAATTGCACTTTATAAGGACATCAAACGGGATTTTTTTCCCCCAAAGAAAATTGAAGTTTTTATATTTTTGCTATAAAATTTTGTAATAAAATAATGACAAGTATATAATTTTTATATACAAGTGTATTATATGATTGGATTTTTAAAAAAAAAAATTATGCATGTTAACTCCAAAAAAGTCAAAGAGGGGAGTAAATTAAACTCTTAATAAATTATCTCCTTTTTCAAAATCTTTTAGCTCCTAAAAAATTGCTTGAAAATCATTTTTCCTGAAATGCTATGTAAATGCTGAAATCTTGATTTGCCAAAACTTAATAATAAGTTGAAGCAGTTGATTAATTTTTTTTCAACTTCCAAAGAATTCCAGTGATTTGAAAACACAGAATAAGTATAGAGTTATGCACAAAGAAAAATCCCTAAATCATGTGGTGAAAACAATAAAACATAGGAAGCACAGATTTCTACTAAGTATTAAAATTATGGTTTTGAAAATAACTTGACTTATGAAATTATGGGTAATGAAATCACAGTTTTAACATTTGAAATTTCGATCAAGATAATGATTTCAAAAAATTAATTTATCAAATATCATGGTAAAATAAAAAACCTTGATTAAAACAAAATTGTAGGTTCCTAAAATTATTTTAAGTGTACTTTTTTTCGTAACTAAAATTTTGTATATTACAATTACAATTTTTATTTTTATATTTAAAATTTATAATCTAAAAAAAATTTTAAAAATAAAAATAAAAAGGCCATTTTGGCCTTGACTAGATCCTCTTCAATTAGCCATATGATCGGAGAGGATCTAGATCAAAATAAAACACTATATTTAGGTTGAACTTTTTTTCAAATGCAAAATTAATCTTTGTTTGTACTCTAACTACAATGAACAAGTCATTCATGTATCCATGGTATGTGAGAAGGCAATACTCACCATAGTTATGGTCTCATTGTGTAGAAATAGTAAAATGATAGCAATAATCACAATGAACAAATCAAATAAGTAGGTTTAATATTGTGCAAGAGAAGAAAGAATTTCAATGAATTGCATCCTAAGATTCTCACAGCAACAAGCAACAACAAAATCATCGAGACTGCATTTAAAATTGCACACTTGAAACACTCACATACAACCTTTAAAAAAGAATAACTACATAAAAACATGTAATTAGTCTTTACAAAATCCTTTAGAGTCATTGCTTTTTGAGTTCATTTGCTTGACAACCAAATGTAATAAACAATGCAGCTAGGATTGCACTCATACCACATATGTAGAACAAAACCAAAGAACACATATTTTGGTATTTTAGAATCATAAATAAAAATATACATATATATATATATATGAAGGAGAAAGACCAAAAAATATAGATTTTGGTATTTTGGAATCACTTGCAATACTTAAGCATATGCCCAATTTTTCTGATCTTCTTGCTAAGAATCTAAATACTTAAAATAAATTTTTCCAACAATTAACTCATAAATAACTAATTTTCTTTGAGAAAAATTTAATACACATTGCAAAGTGAAAATATAATACACATCACAAAATATTGGATTTGTCATCTATAGAACCTAAATAAGCACAAATGGTGTAAGTGTAAGCCACTATCACTAGTAAATTGAATTGCTCGAAGTTTCTTTTTGCATTTACATGAACAATATGAAAAATTAAAGCTCAGATCAAGCTTTACTTTCATTTCCTTGAACCACTCAACATTCAAAGCACTAATTTTCTTGTCATATAATGAATCACTAACAAAAAACAAGACAACCCAAGGATTGAGCATTTGATTTTGGTCTATTGATGACTTTGCAAAGGAAAATCAATTAATAAAGAAAAAAAAAGCTACTGAACAATATGATGAAATAAAGAATCAAAAACATAAGTTGTTAGCCCCACAAATTGTTTAAGTGATCTTTCTTTTTTCTTTGCACATATTTAGATAGAAAAAAGAAAACATGTATGAAGTAAAGAAATTGGTTAACCTAAATCTTCATAACAATTGAGCACTATGAAACACTGTCTCTCCCTTTTTGAATATCGAGATCAAATCCATGTGAAAAAAATTAACTAATGGAAGATGAAAAAGAGCCAAGTTTTGATTAGGGTAAAAATCCAAAACATTTGTATTGTAATCCTTCCCAAGGAAGTGAAATGGAAGAGGAAAAATCAAAGAAGAACATGTATGAGAGAAAGGGAGAAAGAGAGCTCACTTAAGATTAAATTTGGGCATTCTCCAAGAGCCTACTAGTGATGGATAGAGGGAACATTTCTGACAAGTGGCAAAAAAGTTGAAGGTGGGTAGCACGGCAACTTGATGATAGTTGGAAGTGGAGGAAACCAAACAATGCTATTTCTGTTTCTCTATTGAGGCATGGGAGCAAAAGGGGAAAAGGGAAAACATAGAGGGATAGATGGGTTTCTTTTGGTATTTAATTTGTTTTATTGATTATTTACTTTATTAAATAGGGTTTTTACAAGCCCTTAAAACAACATCTAGCTGCAATTTTTGTTACCACTAAAAAAAATAAATGGCAATCACTCTAGGTGGCCACTACAAGTTTTGCACCAAAATTTTTTTGTTCCAAAGAAAAAAAAAATTTAAGCTTTGGCATTTTGTGCCAACAAAAGTTGTCATTAAAAATGTCTTTAATGGTTGATAATTACACCTAGAGGGGATGAATAGGTGTGATATATAGAATATACAACTTTTTATACCTTTTTGAAAGTGGAAGACCAATAGTTCTCTATCTTAGCTTACAGAAAAGTAGATTACCTTTGTACAGACAAATTTGTAATAAGCAAAAATAGTTATGCCAATGCTGAGATGTTGTAGAAAGCTTATGAAATGCCGTTAATGATGCAATCAATATCAAAGTAAGATCTTCTAAAAGTGGAGGACCAGAGATCTACACTGATAAAAGATGCACACAAACATTTATCTTGATTCGGCCTACTTTAACCTTGTTCACCAAATGGCTTACACCGCAAGTGCACGGGCCGTGACAAAATAGTATAAAAAGATTATCGTTTCTATGAGGATTGGAGTTAAATTTGGTTAATCATTAAACTTATGCTTTAAACTAGGTTGAGCAGAACAATTGTAAATCGAAATTGAGTATAAAAATAACTTTGCGAATGAATTTATAAAGGGAGTTAAGAGATCCTTTTTTACTTCAAGCATATAAGGGATCTAGGATTATCTCTCCCCGTTGTATTTCATAGCACAAGAACAATCTCCTCTCACCAAAATTGACCAACAACTATATGTGCTAGTCTGGGAATCAAATATTACTTGAAAAAGCTTTCTCAAGTCAAAAACAAGTGTTTAATTCTATTAGTTGCTCAATCTCTCTCACAACTAAATAAATCCCAATATTAAGCCCAAACCCAAATTTGACTACACAAGGTTAGTAAGTGTATCTCTACCTCACCAACAAAACCATCCATTCAATACCTAAATTTTAAGTTCTTGCATGATTTAACTCAAGTTCAGTACTCAAGCTAGCTCTCTAGAGCATCACTCAAGCAAACAAACAACTAATTAGTGGCCAATCAACCAGAAGCATTAAAAATGGAGTAAAATTAACACATATATGTCATTAATCAATGGAAATGGAGGAGAATCAAGTGTCAATCCATACAAGGGTTCAAAATAATCCTAGAACAAATGTCTAGCTAGTCATACTCAGCCACAAGCTTACAAAACACCAAGAAGTTGAAATGATATTAGAATACAAGATAAGGAGAAAGAGAAGATCAGAAAAACTGATGGAAATGGCTTCAAATCTCTTTAAAACTTCAATCCTTGGCTCTATCCACTTCTCCAAACTCCAAACCCTAGCACACCAGCTCCCTAAGCTGCCCAGAAGTCCAAGGGTCCCTTTACTTGGTCAAAAATATGAGAATATAAAGCCCTAGAGTCTGTCAAGCCTCAAAATGCAGTATTTTAGTAAACCATGGTTTAGCCGCGGCCAACATATTCTTCGCCCCGGTGAAATGCTTTCGAGTTTTCACCAGCGTCTCTGTTCAAAAATTAGCCACGGCGAACATGTGAATTGGCCGCAACGAACATGCTCCCTGTTTGCTCTCTCCTCCATGCACGAATTGGCCGCGGCTAACGCCTGATTTGGCCGCGACAAATCTAGCAAAACTTCCAGCATATAATTTTCAGCAATTAACTTTGAAATCCAATCATATCTGCAAAAAGTATGAATTTATAAATGTATCAAAATATTCCTAAATTAAGATTAAATTTTGCATAATTAAACCAAAAGTGAGTCAGTTAAGTTTAGCTATCAAAAATGCACATTTTTCTATTTTGAGTATAATTTATATACAAAAATACACCAAAAGATATGCACAGCTTAAGGAAAATGTGCTGAAAAGGCATGAATTTAAAGAGGTTATCACACCCCCAAACTTAGACTTTTACTTATCCTCGAGTAAAACAAAATGAAGAATTAGTAAGATTGCATGAATTACCCAGATACTATGTATTGCATGGTATAGTCCTAATTAGTTGCTACCCATAATAAGCAAGATAGGAGAAAATGGAGTGTAAGAAGATACAAGGCTCACAGCACAATGTAAAGTTTTCTAACATTTTTAAAGCATGTGTATGTGTGGCTGGTCAAGGTATCATTTTCCAACAATTGTCCAGAACAAAAACCACACTTCAATGTATATATATATATATTGCCTCAACAACAACACTTCATATGCCAAAACTTTTCTTCCCTCTCCACTGTACATTTGACCTTACAAGAATTTCAAAATCATTAGGACTTTTAAGCTTGTAATGTGGCCAAGGTAAAGGCTAAATGAAAGAAGGGATAAACGAGAATACAAATTATTTGAGATAAATGATTGTGCAAAACTCTATCCTCTTTTCTGCATTCCAAGTGTTCTTCCAAAATACTACATCTCCCCCAAACTTATCTTCAAATCTAAATGCACTCAGACTCATTGAAAAATAAATTTTGTTTATTTTGTTTTCTTTTTTTTTCCTTTTTTTTATCAACACATCTTGAGTGCAAATAGTTACAGACTATCCATTATTCATATTCCCATGATCAAAGTTTATCAGAATGTAGAATCCTACCTCTTCCAAATTATCAAGCACTAATCCATTATCTTAAGTCCAAGGTGGAATCATGGTTTTTCAAGTTTATGGGGTATAAGTCTAATGCACAAATTCAAACAAAAATTCATATGGTTTTTCAATTAGGCTCAAATGGTGGGTTCAAAGGAAAATATAATTAACAAATGTTAGCTTGAAAAGCACAAATGCATTTAATTAATGCCCAAATCATTTTTCAAAATCAAGTGAAATCATTAGATCGTTTCAAGGAATTCCAAGGATGGTTCTAGAGTTTTGAAATTGAGAAAGAACATATATACTAATTTGTCGCAATTTTTCGAAAACAAGAGCTTTCAAATAATTCCCAACATTTGTATACAAAAATTTTGCCTTAAAAATATCATAAAATAATGCATTATTCTATGACTCAAGCGCTAACAAACACTTCCAAAATTCCCTGTCAAGCATATAATCTAAGCAACTCACAATCATTGGACCTAAACAATCTAATCAAAAGACAATTCAGCAACCCAACACAGAAATTAAGTAGTTTACAAATAAAAGTCTAAGCGTCAAAATTAAAATCATGCTGAATCAACAACAAAAAGGTATACCCTCACCCCCAAACTTAAAATGGACAGTGTCCTCACTAACAAATATAGGGAAAAAGAGGGTCAACTCTCATACAACTACCACCACAAAAAGGTAGCTGCACAAGAGAAAATAGTACCTGCACTCACCAAAATAGTAGTAGCTAATGACAGAATATGAACGAGACAGGCATCAACTAAAAACTAAACTTAACCAACAGCAATTAAAAGAGATTGAAATCTAGCTAGTTCCAACATTGATAAGCAAGCTATAGCTAACTAGATAACCACAAGTTTATTGTAAGTAACTATATGAGAATAGAAATTAAGCAACAAAATAACTAGAAGGAATATAAAAACAGAAAACCATTAATAAGAAAAAGAAAAGTCAAAGATCATCAGGCTGGTTTCCGTTGGGGCCCTAATCACCACTAACTCTAAAAGTCTTCTCAGTCAACAGTGGCAATAGGCGTTGCAGCTGAAGTTGAATCTGGGCTACATCCTCACCAATACTGTCCACCTTACCCATCATCAGATCCAGACACCTACCTACACTTGCCCTCCATGGGTTATCCGACTATGCTGGGCCAGACTTCTCTACGGCTGGAATATCCAGGATTGGCTCCTCCTCCTCCTCCTCCATCACATCTTGGTCCGGCTAGTTTGCCCCTGGGCCTTGTGGTGCCCTACGAGGTGACTTGATTGCTCTATAATTGAAGAGCATGGGGGCCACGAGCACTTCCTCATTGGCTCTGCCTTTCACCCCCGATTGAAGACACCATTGAAGAACGAAATAGGGAAAGACAATTGCGCACGAGTGGTTCACTACTGCTGCTTCAAGGCTTTGATACATTATAGTAGCAATATCCACCGGTTGCTGGTTCATCAGTAAGTAAATCAGGAGGGCCTTCCCCCACGTGGCATCACTCAAATGTGAGGTCGGAAGAATGTTGAAAGAAACAAAATGAAGCTAAAACTTGGCGTCTCTGTGCAATCTCTTCCTTTCAACATATCGCTGTCTACCACGAGGGATCTTCCACAACACTTGCCTCTCATGATCCAGAAATGAAGCAATGTCATCAAAGGGGATCTCGTCTTCATGCTGCATTAAGTAAGCGTAACGGCAATCGGCTACCACCGGTAATTGATAGAATGTGCAGAGCGCCTTCACTAAAATGTTAACTTGAACCCCTCTCACCAGACACTTCAGGCTGATTGCAATGGCTACCTGTGTGTAAAACTCTCTAACTATGGCAGCATTTTCACCCGGCTTTTCACCCATCAGAGAGCATAGGTGATAAGTGATGAGAGACCCTCTAGGAACCTTGTCCTAGGAACCTTCAACAAGATGACACTTTGCCCGAGACCGGCTAGAAAACAAGAATGTTGGTCAAAGGAAAGACCCTAAGAGAACTTGTCTCTTAGAACCCTAGCCTTAAGACGCCACAAAGGAAGACCAATCATTTGATAAGTCACGTGAACTCTCAGAGAACACAAAGAAGCAAAAGCCTCACAAATAATTGAATAATAATCAATTTCATTCATTCATTCATCTGTTTAAAATAGAGTACAATAGGAAGCCTTTTATAGGCAAAAATTTCTAGAGTTCTAATTAGAGTAAAACTCTAAAACCTAATTAAAAATATTTTAAATAATACCTAATATATATCCTAATTAGATTAGAATACTAATCTTAACTTGATCTCCAAGATAAGCTCTTTGACCAAGTTCAAAAAAATAATAAAATAATAAAAAACGAAATTCAAAAAGAATCCTAGTCAAAACTAATTAACTCTTTTAAATAGTTGTCACATTACTCCAATTGGGCCTCAGCACTCCTCTTGTATGTGTATAGTTTATTGGGCCTTCAACGTGTTGGATATTGTCTTTAGTTGCTCCATGGCCCTTCTTAGAACATTGGGCTTCCACTTGGACTTCCACTTTTGCATCTTTAAGGAAATATCATGTCCAAAGTCCAATTCAGCATATTTTGAATAATCAAATATAGATCTTGGACTCTAAACTTGGGCCACGTCTGATATTATCGTGAGTTCTTTGAAATTTTTGGATATATACAATCACAATTTGGGCCTCTTGAACATGGGCCATCCTTTCATGAGCCATTTGGACCTGAATCATAGGCTTTTGAATGATTTGGTCTTGATGGATGAAGGATTCTCGAATTTGTAGTGCTCCAATAGACATGCCTACTGATATTGTATCAATAAGTCTGATCGGCAATCACACAGAAGGCCCAGTCGGTTGTGTAAGGAAATTCTCTTTCTGATAGAATGGGATGGCTTTGGACTCTCTCTTTAATGGCAGTTGGAGACTCTTGTTCTGATTGATGCAAAGCACTCGGACGAGATCTCTTTGGAGCCATAGTACTTGTAAAACCATAAGAAACCAACCCAGCTAACTACCAAAAACACAGAGAAAAAAAAACAAAATAGACAAAAACCAAAAGATAGAGTATTCCTAGAGAAACTATCTGACTAACACAAACTAAACAAATTAATGGACACTCCCACATTTAACCCACTTGATAAGACACACAACATCTCAAACGACAATCAGGTTCTCACCCGACCACAATGCCCAAACAATAATCATAAAGGTTTAAATTGATTGACAAGACAGCCATTCAGTGTAAAATTAAATAACAAGTCTGATTAATCATTCCCAATTAGTATCCCTACTTAACTCTAATTCAAATTCACCGTGCCTTTATCCAAAATGTCAGAATCATACCCAAACCCCTAGCTAACTACAAAATAACCTCCAATCAATGAATCAAAATGATAATTTCCTATTCAATCCATCCTAATATAACACTTTAATCCCCTATACACTAAATGCTTGATCAGAGCAACACAACTGAGCAATATAACATAACACTAATCTGAACACGCCAATACAAATTAGAGTACAACAGCACACCAATCCTTTTTCAGGAACTACAAATTCATAGCTCAACACTGATTAACAAAAGAAATTAACTAACTCAATATAGCAACACTACAACACGAAGTCAAAGCAGAAGCTAGGTAAAACAGAAATTTCTCCTATACAAAACATAATAGAGCAAAATAGCATACAACCTAAAGCCGAAATAACAACAGCACACAATATAACACAATGGAGCAACACACCAAATTAACAGCCCCCAGCAGCCATAACTCATGGATAGATAGTCTGAGAGTGAGAACAAACTTACCAGGAAGAAGGTAACACGAAATGGAGGAAGAAGAGGAATGGCTGAAGGCTTCGTCGAATGAGGAACCAACTGCTGCATCGTGGGCTGAAGAGGGATGAGCAGAAGGTAGTGAATGGGAGAAAGAGGAAGGCTACGTCATGGGGGAGAAGCTGAGACGTGGGAAGGGCAGGAGAATGGCAACAGCAGAAACAAGGAGAGGAATGGCGAAGGGAATCAGATTGGGAGCTTTAGGGTTGAGTTAAGGGTAGGATAGGGAATTCAGATGGAAGCTGAAAATGACCTGATGAACTAGGCAAGAAATTTGGGTGAGATTCAATGTGGCACTATGGGAATTGAGTGAAAGACATGAGGGTAGAATAGGAAGGAAAGCAAATAATTTTCGGGCATCAGCTAATGTTTGGCCACAGCCAAATGTTTATTCACCGCGACCTATATGTTTCTGTTTCATTCCAGGGCAAGTGAACACAATTTAGCCACGGCTAATTAATGTTCTCGCCACGGCCAATTTGCTTCTGGTTTCAGCACGCCATTTTCGCCGCAGCCAATTTTCCTTCGGTTGACTTCACTGGACACCACTCATGAGAAATTAGCCGTGGCCAAATAATATATTTGCCGCAGCCAATTCTCTTTGGATTTGGCTGGTGAATTCCAGAACATGTTTCGCCACGGCAAATCAATATTCTGGCCATGGCTAACAAGGTTCAAAGGTATTTTCATGCACATTACAGCAGTTTCTTCTCTTACACAACAAAATTAACATGAGAGAGGCATGTAATCTAGTCTCAAACAATGTTTTGCTTCCACATATATCATCTTCAATAGGGCTCTAAATCAGCTTAAGCATCCTTAAGGGTCAATACGGGATTCAAGCATTAAACATGAACTTGTAAAGGAAACATTCAAGACAAACACCACATTTGAGTTATCATCTAGTTACACTTATGTCAACAGGGATTTATGCATATTAGAAAGCAAATAGCATGAACAGGTACACTTCCCTGAAAACGTTTGTCTATAAATGATCCTTGAATTAAATGCCCTTAGTGATATTGTTCCTATTTGCAATCAGCCTCAACTGAGAAATTTGCCTACAAAGCAAAGGAAAACACACATAACTTTACTAGAAGCTAAAATCTACAAAAACAAGACAAAAGGTAAAGTGAAGAGCTTGGGTTGCCTCCCAAGAAACGCTTGCTTTATAGTCTTCAGCCGAACTCGTCAGTTGTTCACTTGGAATCAGCAAGGTGGAAAGTGGAGGTATGATGATCCACATGTCCTCCCCAATAATGCTTTAATCGTTGGCCATTCACTTTGAACTTTTTACCTGAGTTGCCTACCAAATCAACTGCTCCATGGGGAAAGACTTCGACCACTGTGAAAGGACCTGACCACCTTGATTTCAACTTCCTGGGAAAGAGCCTAAGACAAGAGTTATACAACAGAACATGTTATCCCGGCTTAAATGCTTTAGGGGTGATTTTTTTGTCATAGAGTCGTTTGGTCCGTTCTTTATATACTCTTGAGCTTTCATAAGTATACATTCTAAATTCATCCAACTCATTAAGTTGAAGGAGTCTCTTTTCGCCTACAGTTTTGAAGTCAAGATTTAACTTTTTTATAGCCAAGTAGGCACCATGTTCCAGCTCAACTGGCAAATGGCAAGCCTTTCCAAAAACTAACTTATATGGTGACATGCTAATAGGGGTTTTGAAAGTAGTTCGATAAGCCCACAATGCATCATCAAGTTTCGTGGACCAATCTTTTCTTGACACTCCCACCATTTTTTCCAGGATGCTTTTGATTTCTTGGTTGGAGATCTCGGCTTGTCCATTGGTTTGGGGATGATAAGTCAAAGCCACTTTATGCTTTACTCCATACTTCCTTAAGAGGGCTTGAAATTGGCTATTACAAAAATGCGATCCCTCATCGCTAATAATGGCTCTCGGTGCTTCAAATCGAGTGAAAATATTTCTTTTTAAGAATTTGAGCACCATTCTTGCATCATTGGTGGGACTAGCAACAGCTTCCACCCATTTGGATACATAATCCACTGCCACCAAAATGTATTGATTTCCAAATGAGCTAGGGAAAGGTCCCATAAAGTCAATGCCCCATACATCAAACAATTCCATCTCCAACATGTTTGTAAGTGGCATTTCATTTCTCTTTGATATGTTTCTCCCCTGTTGGCATTTATCACACTGAAGCACACATGTATAAGCATCTTTGAATAGAGTGGGCCAATAGAAACCACTTTGCAGAACTTTGGCTGTTATCTTTTCTCCCCCAAAATGGCCTCCATAATATGAAGCGTGGCAACTTTGCAAGATTACTCCTTATTCTTCTTCTGGTATGCACCTTCTTATAATGTGATCAGTACACCGCCGAAACAAATATGGCTCATCTCAGAAATAATGTTTGGTATCATGTAAGAACCTCTTCAATTGATGCTGTTTCAGATCAGGGGGAACCACTCCACACACCAGATAATTGACAATATCCACATACCACGGATCTATAGTGTGCTGAACATTCAACAATTGCTCATCAAGGAATGCCTCCTGAATATTTTGGGCAAATTCTGGTTGAACTTCAGTATTCAACTAGGAGAGATGATCGGTCACTTAATTTTCACAACCCTTTCTATCCACAATTTCTAGATCAAACTCTTGCAGCAAAAGCACCCATCTAATTAATCTGGCTTTAGAATCTTTCTTGCTAACTAGGTATTTTAGAGCTAAATGATCAGTAAATGCAGTCACTTTAGATCCCACAATATACGCCCTAAACTTATCACAAGCAAATATCACAACTAGCATTTCCTTCTCTGTAGTGGTGTAATTCTCTTGTGCTTCATCCAGAGTTTTGCTGGCTAGTAGATGCGGTGGAAAACTTTATCCTTTTTCTGACTTAAGACTACTCCGACCGCGTAATCACTTGCATCACACATGATAATGAATAGCAAGTTCCAGTTAGGCATAGTCATAATGGGTGTTGTGACCAATTTTATTTTTAATTCTTCAAATGCTTTTAAGCAAGCATCATCAAGCTTAAACTCAACATCTTTTTCAAGCAATCTACACAAAGGCTTGGTGATCTTGGAAAAGTCTTTAATGAAGCGGCGGTAAAAACCGACATGGCCAAGGAAGCTCCTCACACCTTTGATAGAAGTAGGTGAGGGTAGTTGTTCAATGATGGATATATTCACCTTATCCACTTCCAATCCTTCTTTAGATACTCTATGGCCTAGCACAATGCCCTCTTGCACCATAAAGTGACATTTCTCTCAGTTAAGCACCAAATTAGTCTCTTCACAACGTTGCAGCACAACATCTAAATTATGGAGACACTCATCAAATGAGTCACCAAATATTGAAAAGTCATCCATAAAAATCTCCATAGATTACTCAATCATGTCAGAAAATATAGAGATCATGCATCTTTAAAATGTTGTCGGTGCATTACATAAGCCAAATGGCATCCTTCTAAATGCAAAGGTACCATAAGGACATGTGAAGGTAGTTTTCTCTTGGTCTTTTAAGGCAATTGCAATTTGGTTGTACCCTGAATACCCATCCAGAAAACAGAAAAATTCCTTTCCGACTAGTCTATCTAGCATCTGATCAATGAAAGGCAAAGGAAAATGGTCTTTTCGGGTTGTAGCGTTCAGTTTTTGATAATCCATACAAACCTTCCATCCAGTCACTGTGCAGGTGGGAATGAGCTCATTCTGAGTGTTAGCCACTATAGTCATGCCTCCTTTTTTTAGAACACATTGAATCGGGCTTACCCAAGAGCTATCTGAGATAAGATATATGATACCCGCATCTAGCCATTTAAGAATTTTCTTTTTCACCACTTCTTTCATATTAGGATTTAATCTTCGTTGGTGCTCTATTAAAGGTCGATGGTTATCTTCCAAAAAGATCTTGTGCATGCAAATTGAAGGGTTGATACCCTTGATATCTGCTATATTCCATCCCATCGCCTTCTTATGTTTCTTCAACACTCTTAAGAGCTTCAATTCTTGCTCCATGGCTAGATTAGTAGTAATGATGACTGGTAAAGTATTTGATTTTCCCAAGAAGACATATTTTAGATGCGTTGGGAGTGTCTTCAACTCCAATTTAGGCGACTCCACCATGGAGGGTTTTAAGGGAGGTCTATCAACTGAAGTCAAGTCTAGAGTTTCAAATTTCACTCTAGACAGAGGGATGACTGGAGTAACACTCACCATAGTTACCCATTCTTCCTCTCCCTTCTCATCTTGTTCAATTTGTAGTAGAGGTGCTTCACATTTGCCTTCTATCATGGATTGTTGAGATTCATAGTGAATTAAATGGTCTATCATATCTAGATAGAAGCAGTGTTCTAGCTCATCTGGCAATTTGAGAGCTTTGAACATATTGAATGTCACTTACTCTTCACCAACTCTCATGGTAATGTCTCCTTTTTCCACGTCAATAAGAGCTTTACCCGTAACTAAGAAGGGTCTCCCGAGAATAATTGGAATCTCTCGGTCAGCTTCATAATCAAGAACAATAAAATTCGCTGGAATGATGAATTTATCAACTTTCACCAAGACATCCTCAACTATTCTCCGAGGATACGCTAAACTTCTATCAGCAAGTTGTAAAGTGACTGTGGTGGGCCTTGCTTCACCCAACTGTAACTTCTTAAAAATGGATAAGGGCATCAAATTAATGTTGGCTCCCAAGTCACACAATGTTCTAACTATGAAAGTCGTGCCGATATGACATGGAATGGTAAAACTTCTAGGATCTCCCTTCTTTTGCAGCAACTCCTTAATGAAATCTGAGCTACTTTTTGTCAATGCCACCACTTCATATTCTTGAAATCTTCTTTTTCTGGATAGTGCATCTTTCATGAATTTTTTATATTTGGGCATCTGTTCCAAGGCTTCTAGAAGAGGGATATTGATATGCAACTACTTGAAGGTATTTAAAAACTTTTTATATTGGGTATCTTCAGTCTACTTCTTGAATCATCTAGGAAAGGGTAGCGGTGGAATCTGAGTGCTTGGTTGTATTTTCTTCCCTTCCCTCTTTTTTTCTTCCTTATTCTCATGCTCCTTATCATCCACCCTTAGTTCTTCTGCACCATCCTCCTTAGAAGAAGAGGTCCCTTCATCTTCTGCCTCATGGGGTGTCATATTAGGTTTAGAAGCATTTAGCAAAACTTTAGCACTCCTCAAGGTGATGGCCTTGCACTCATCTTTGCCCTCCCTTCTAGAAACTTAAAAGGTTGAAACAAAGGCCACTTTTTCTTAACATAGCGTTCATTTGGGAGGCTAGTTGCCCCACTTGCACTTCCAAGTTTTTAATAGCTGTGTCATGCAAAGAGAAAGTGGCCTTTGTTTCAACCCTCTAAGTTTCTTGATTAGCTAGTATTTGAGCTAACATTTTCTCCATCTTGGACTCTTCTTCTTTAATAGGGATTTGTCTTTCCGGAACCTGAAATTCGGGAGGTTGAACAGGCCTTGCACCTGACGAAGAAGCTTGATTCAATTTTGGATCTTGACTCCATGAAAAGTTTAGGTGATTCCTCCACCCTGGATTATATGTTTGAGAGTAAGGATTGTTTTGTTGACTACGCTGAGCATTGTTCATGTAATTCACAGACTCTAATGTGTAATGACATTGTTCAGACAAGTGTCCCTCTCTACAATGATCACAAATAGTAGGGGATGGTTATACTGCATGAATTCCCATGGGGTTAGGTTTCTTCATTTGAAGTTCCAAGTTGTCAAACCTTCTATTCATAACTTCAAGTTGTGCTGCAATATCATTAGTTGGGCTAGGGGATTGTCCTCTTCTCTGAGATGATCTTCTTCCGGACGCATATTGCATGGTGTTGGAGGTCATGTCATCATATAAATTATAAAGCTCATTCACTTTCATCTTCCCAATTCCACCACTAGAGGCATTATCCAGCATTCTTTTTGCATCCTCATCAAGACTGTTCCAAAAAGCTTCCATTAATACATACTTTTTCTGTTCATGGTTGGGGCATGTTCTACACAACTCCTTAAATCTCTCCCACGCTTCATGAAACAGCTCTCCAGGTTACTGCTCAAAATTTAAGATTCCTCCTCTCATGGTTGCTCTCCGGCCTCGAGGAATAAATCTGGCTTTGAATCTGGCCACTAAATCTTCCCATGTACTAATAGATTGTCCTAGAAGAGAGTTGAGCCATGTCTTAGCTTTATCTTTCAGAGTCATAGGAAACAACCTCAATCTCAATGCGTCCTTGGACACTCCATTTTGTTTAAAGGATTTACACACCTCAATAAACTTGCTAAGGTGTACATTGGGATCCTCATTATAATTGCCACCAAACAATCCATTCATCTGCAACATTTGAAGCATGACTTGTTTAACTCAAAGTTTCTAGCTTGAATATTTGGCATGCGAATACTGGAGTGATAACTCTGTGCCTCTCGATTGAGAAAGTCATCCAATGTGTAAAAATCATTTTCGTCCATGTCTACCATGGCAGGTTGAGGAGGCACTTCTGGCCCTGGATTGGCTCTTTCAAAGATATCTTCGATATCCAGAAGGATTTCAAGGCCGTCTAAGGTACCTGCAAGGAAAACACTACAAACAAGTATCAACTAATTACAGAAAATTAAAATACAAATTAACAAATTAAAACCATCTACAATTTTAGATACAAGCTCAATCGTAATTTACTAACACTAATTTAATGATAAACCAAAGAAATTTTAACTTTGAATCCCCGGCAACGGCGCCAAAAACTTGTTCGCCAAATGGCTTACACCGCAAGTGCACGAGCTGTGACAAAGTAATATAAAAAGATTATCGTTCCCACCAGGATTGGAGTTAAATATGGTTAATCATTAAACTCATGCTTTAAACTAGGTTGAGCAGAACAATTGTAAATCGAAGTTGAGTATAAAAATAACTTTGCGAATGAATTTATAAAGGGAGTTAAAAGATCCTTGTTTACTTCAAGCATATAAGGGATCTAGGATTATCTCTCCCCCTTGTATTTCATAGCACAAGAACAATCTCCTCTTACCAAAAATGACCAACAACTATATGTGCTAGTTTGGGAATCAAATACTACTTGAAAAAGCTTTCTCAAGTTAAAAACAAGTGTTTAATTCTATTAGTTACTCAATCTCTCTCACAACCAAATAAATCTCAATATGAAGCTCAGACCCAAATTTGACGACACAAGGTTAGTGAGTGTATCTCTACCTCACCAACAAAATCATCCATTTAATACCTAAATTTCAAGTTCTTGCATGATTTAACTCAAGTTCAGTACTCAAGCTAGCTCTCTTAAGCATCACTCAAGCAAAAAAACAACTAATTAGTGGCCAATCAACCAGAAGCATTAAAAATAGAGTAAAATCAACACATATATGTCATTAATCAATGGAAGTGGAGGAGAATCAAGTGTCAATCCATACAAGGGTTCAAAATAATCCTAGAACAAATGTCTAGCTACTCATACTCAACCACAAGCTTACAAAACACTAAGAGGTCGAAACGATAGCAGAATACAAGAGAAGGAGAAAGAGAAGATCAGAAAAACTAATGGAAATGGCTTCAAATTTCTTTAAAACTTCAATTCTTAGCTCTAACCACTTCTCCAAACTCCAAACCCTAGCACACTAGCTCCCCAAGCTGCCCAGAAGTCCAAGGGTCCTTTTACTTGGTCGAAAATATGAGAATATGAAACCCTAGAGTCTGTCAAGCCTCAAAATGCAGTGTTTCAGTAAACCATGGTTAGCCGCGGCCAACATATTCTTCGCCGTGGCGAAATGCCCTTGGGTTTTCACTAGCGTCTTTGTTCAACAATTGGCCGCGGCGAACATGTGAATTGGCCACGGCGAACATGCTCCCTGTTTGCTCTCTCCTCCATGCATGAATTGGCCGCGGCTAACGCCTGATTTGGCTGCGACGAATCTAGCAAAACTTCCAGCATATAATTTCCAGTAATTAACTTTGAAGTCTAATCATATCTGTAAAAAGTATGAAGTTATAAATGTACCAAAATATTGCTAAATTAAGATTAAAATTTGCATAATTAAACTAAAAGTGAGTCAGTTAAGTTTAGCTATCAAAAATGCACATTTTCCTACTTTGAGTATAATTTATATACAAAAATACACCAAAAGATATGCACAGCTTAAGGAAAATATGCTGAAAAGGCATGAATTTAGAGAGGTTATCAAACCTACATCCAGTCTCCTTATAATTCTTAAGGGATTTTTCACTAAATAACAAAAGCTTATAAGAATGTGGATAACACCACTTACAAACCTCACCACTCGATGATTTCACAAGAAGGTTTTTAACAACTCACCAACAACTATTTTCAACTTTCAATCAACACTCTTTTTTTATTATAATGAATATCATACTCTCATAGGAAAGCTTTTAACAATTAGATATAAAATTCTTAAGTAAACAATCACGTTTCAAATATCTAGCTCTTTTCTCTTGATTTTTCCACTTAATCTTGCTCTTTACAACATTCACAGTTTCGAACATTTATAGACATATTGTATTGACTATCTGTTAGAGACAATCCCAATCTCCATGGTTTAACTTTAATGGCACAAGCTTGAATTATCTCCAATGTACTTTCAGACTTCGTAAGGTTTGTTCATTTATGCAGCTTGTCTGGTCAACTCGCATTAAATGCTAATCACGGAACTCGAACCAAGGTTAAAGCATAAATTCATTTTTGAGTAATTAAACAGTGACAGACACTGCTAACACTTCTCTATCCACACTAATTTTATGTAATGAGCTATAACTCATTTATCTTTTTCATATGAAATAGTTTGTCATTTAGCACATAATCACACCTTTTTAACAGTGTGAAATAATGGATCAATTGTAACATGACTTATTGGGTCGAGTCAAATTCTTGGACTTTTACATAATACTAATTAACATTTTGTTATCATCAAAGTTTTTGAGCCAATCAACCTTGGGCCAACAGTGGTAACATTGCAGTGTCATCCCTAAAATACATTTTGTAGCAACAAAGACATTACCTATAAAAATCTTTGAGAAAATTATAACTAAGGATCCAAATACTATAAAAATTTATAATGAAGGACCTTAAAAAATAAAATTATCATTAAGAACCATAATTACTATTAAGTTTTAGGAGATTTTATTACCAATTTTAGGAGATTTACTATTAGATATAAAAAAGTTTTAGCATTTTCCTATACTCAGTAGTAAATTTTTTAAAACTGGTAGTAAAATCCCTTAAAACCTAATGGTAATGATGATTTCTAAAGATAATTTTGATTTTTAAGATCCTTCATTATAAATATTACATGATATGGGTCCTTCATTGTAATTTTTTCAAAATCTTTCATGGTGACTTAAGAAGTTGTCACAAAATAACTTTCTTATGGTAGTAATTTTGTTGCCACAAAATATTTTTAGTGGCAACCTATCATATGTTGCCTCTAAAAGTTTTTGGTAGCAATATTGTTGTTGCTATAAAAGATTTTTAGTGACAATTTTTCTTGTGTTACAACTAAAAGTTTTGATAAGATGAAAGATATTTTTTTTTTTTTTAATGATGGCTGAAGAAATAACCACTAAAAGTATGTTTTTATTGACAATTCTTTTTTTTCCCCCTGCTAAAAACAGTTTTCTTTTTTGTTTTTTTAATATAGTGTGTGTTAAAAATGATATCAAGAGGCTGCCTTGTCTTATGACCATTGGCTATTGTATGATGGCTTAAAGTCCTTTTACGTTTTACACCGGGGTTAACATCCTGTGGTCCATCAGAACAAGAAGATAAAAACCACAAGTCAAATATTCATTTTAAAGCTCCATGATCCAATGTCATGAGAGATCTCTGGCCCATTAACAATGATATATTGCCTGCACTATTTTTAGCCCATATTGCATTTTCTTTTGAAGGTTATTTGTGAACCATTTGGTAAAACACTTGGGCCGATAATACCAATCCCAATTCAATTTTTCTCAAAAATGCTTTCGGCCGACATATACAAAAAAAAAATTTCTCTTAGGTGATAGTCACCATATAATTTCACTGGGTGCAAAACAAGCATGCTGGAACAATAACTGATGAAACTGAAATTCCCCACTTCTTGCACATCTACTTTAGAACAAAAAGAAAATTGCACTTTGGTCGCTTTTTCTCAGCGAAGAGAGCCACCAGAAAGCTAACTATTAAGCTTGGATAGTTAGGAGCATGAAGTCACGGCATTTTCAACTAATTATAACTAAAATACGGTAACCAATTATAGGTACCAGTCACTCGGCATGCAATACAATTTTAAATGATTCTTTTGATACAAGATAATTTAGAATAATTTTTGTATTTTAAAAATAATAAAAAATAGTAAAGCCCATATACATTTTAACATTTTTTTCATATTATAATTTATATTTGTATTCTATTAAAATTATTCTTTTGACACTACTGGCCAGAAAAATTAAAAATCATTTATATTAGTATAAACAACTAAAATAAATATAGTTTAAAATTTACATCATCCTTTTACTACTTCATACTAAATAAAATAAACAATTGAATCTTCTCCGAGAATCAAGAGCATAAATTATATTTTTCAGACAATATTTAAAATATTAGTCACAGTACTTATCAACACTAGGCCTAACACTAAATTTCTCTTTTATTATAGTATTTTAAAAAAGTATTTAGATTTTTGTATTTAGTAAATAAATATACGACATGCAATTGAAAAAAGATAAAAAAAAAAAAAAGTAAAAAAAGAGAAAATAGATTCTAATCAGAATTCAAGAATGCAAAATAGATTCTCCTCCTAGTGGGGCTACTCACTCACTCTCCTTTTCCAATAGATGGAAAGTTAGTGCTTATACCCGACCGTAATAGTCTCACTTCGTTCATAAAGAGCTTAGCAAGCATCTAAGACATAACTGGTAGAGAACTAACTAGGAGAAGAAAGACAAGCAATACAGTCAGGCAATTCCATTGTTGATGTAGTTGCTCCTACGATTGGCTTAGTGTAAAGTGTACTTGGGCAGAGAGAGATTCAAGCTAACTCTTCTTAATTTCTCTCCTATTACACACTGTAATATTACAGAGGAACTAGGGACTTTGAAAAAATGTTTTTAAAATAATAAAACTTTTGTAGTTGGACCAAACTGAGCTGCTTCAGCTTTTAATTTGAATTCTATTCTGTGACTTGTATATTATTTAGTCACTAAAAGAAAT
The DNA here is from genome assembly GCA_032878935.1 of Erythrophleum fordii. Lineage (NCBI taxonomy): Eukaryota > Viridiplantae > Streptophyta > Magnoliopsida > Fabales > Fabaceae > Erythrophleum > Erythrophleum fordii. The sequence goes on along the minus strand of JAVQMF010000055.1, from coordinate 37,629,477 downwards.
AGGGTTAAGGAGCATGCCTGCGGATTTGATGCTTTTCTAGTTTTCTTTTTATCTTCTACGCAAAATTATTAAAGAATACTATCAACATCTGAATGGAATATTTAAGTCAATTATAATTCTTGTAAAACAATGCTTGTAAATGAAGTCAAACAATTCTATTCAATTTATTACTGTGCAAAAAAGATACATATTTGGACCTCCAACTTTAATGAGGAAAAATAAATGTTTCAATATCATATTTTATTAATTTTTTTTAAACAACTAAATGTTTTTAATTCTTGCCCCGGTGCTAGATATGTCCATACTCACATGTAATCCAACCAAATCAAATTGAATTACTATACTTTTTTCTTATTAAAATTATATATGCTGAGTGCAAACCTCGAGTCCAAATTCCAATTAAGTTGTAGTTCGGGTTCTTGATTGGCGATGTTCACTAAAAACTGTGTAGTTCAAAATGTTTTGAAACACTAAACCAAATCAATTTTTTTAAAAATTATAATCCAAATTAAGCCTAAATAACTAACTCATAGGGTAGCTCAATGGGTATAAATATTTCCTCTCCTTGTTTTCATGCACTTATAAATTGGATAGAGGATAACTACATCATTTAGTAATTTAAACTATCAATTCATTAATATTTAAGATAAATTATTCTTTTTTTATTAGAGATGCTTAAATTACACAACACTTATTTCTATTATAAAAATATACGTCTCTATTAAAATTTAAAAAAAAAAAAAACTTCAAAGATAATATGTATTTTTTATTTAAAAAAACTTAATAAAAATTATTTTATGCTTTTGTCTCAATATTATTTTAATGTTAAAAATCATATATTTAATTTATTTTAAATTTAAAAAGTGACTATTTTATATTAGTTATATATATATATATGAGATACTTGTTATATTATATAAATAATAAATAAAAAAGTATTTAATTCAAAATAATTATAATTATAACTTATCGAAAAAAAAAAGATCACTGTAGTACATTATTCAATCTCAGAAGAAAAATGTAATTTTTTAAAATAAAAAAATCACATAAATCAAACATTATTAGAAGATGAGAGAGTAATTTACCTTAATATTTATTATACTATTTTGTTTGTAGATTAAAAATCAATCAAACAAACAAACAAAATAGACTAATAGCTCAACGACACAAGCCATAATCCTTGTTGTCTTTCCTACTCCCTATTCTATTATTCCAAGCCATGTTAAGGAATTATAACACTACACCTTTGAGGCGAACAGACTTCTGTTACCATAATTCCCCATTTATACGGTAGAAAGAATATGCCATACCAAAAGTAATAAAATTCATAAAACAATCCTATCCATATATGGATTTCAAGCTACTGAGCTCCCATGCTTCAACAGGCGGATCTCATGCCTCGATATTAATGTATATTGGGCAGAAGCAATTTAATATAGTCCCTTCCCTAACGAAAAAGGTTAAGCTAACTGCCGTCTGGTTAATTAAAAAAAATTATGAGCTTTGATTTTATAAATTAATGTTATTTTAATTAAAAAAATGACTAACAGTAAATATTAAGTACATTTATCTGAACTTCTGCGTGTTGGCTGGTTGGCGGGCCGCCGGTGGATGCTACAGTGCTGCCTCAGGGGGGCTCGGAAAGAGGTAGGGATTTAGGTTTGACTTGGGAGTGTTTGTTTGTGTCTTGGATACTGGGTGGGTAGATTGGTGATTAATTTGCTTGATAGATGGGCCATGCTCATGGGTTAGAACTTAGAAGGGAGAAAAAGGAGAAACACACAAGATTTCCAATGAGATACACATCCAGCATTATACAAATTGTGGTGTAATATCCTCACAGATCATTGGAAATGACCAAAGTTTTTACTAATGACCTCACTTCCTAACTAGTTGGTCCTTTTCTTCCCACTCACAAAATACAAGTGCCACATGACAATGGCATACATATAATAATGACCGACAAAATTCCATATACAAGAACAATGTGCTGCATTTTCAACATTTACCTGTGGCACATGCTGCTTCTTCGTAAGGCTTCCTTCATTTAAGTCAACCAGTTTATAACCAATTCATTAGGCTATGGCATACGACCCACATGGATCCAAATCCAAGCAGGGAAACAAAGTAAGCCAATACTTTAAGGCCATTTGCCAATTTATGCTTCTGCAGCAGTAGCTACTTCTTCATCAGTAGAATCGGGTGATACAATTTCTTCTGCAACATGTCCATTTGTTGCCTCTGCTTCTGGTACATTTTCTGTCTCAGCATAAAGTTTCTCCCTAAGCTTCATAATAAGTTCTTCCTGTACACCATAATTCTCAGCTAGGAACCTCTTGATAGCATCCTTACCATGGAAATTCTGACCATTATAACTGTAAAATGCTCCAGCCTTTGAGATAAATTTGTGTTTCAGGCTCAACTCTAAAATTTCTGCTTCTCTACTTATACCTTTGCCAAACTCGAGCTCAAATTGTGCAGATTTGAATGGAGGGGCAAGCTTGTTTTTCACGACCTTGACAAGAATCTGGCTTCCTAAAGTCTGCATAATGAAACAAAATAAAAGAAGAATGCTCAGACCAGAAATTAAAAAAACCTCAATAATGCAATCAAGCCAATCTTCACACCCCAAAAATACGACAGAAGCAGAGATTACATGGAAAAGCTTAAGTGCAATCTATGAAGCATGCTGCATCAATACACCTATTTTCAGGCATGTCAAACAGACACTGCCAAGAGCACAAACATTGACAATGTGTATCAGATATGCACTTGTACTTGTCAGGGCTTTTGCATAATGATGGATACCTAAGCAAGGTGGGGAACTCTCCTCCAAAAGTTAACTATTGATGTGGGAGAACCAACCTACCTAAGTACCACATTGAGTATCCCATACTACTCAATGTGAGACTTTGACATCCAATATTACCTTGGTCTTCATCACATAATCAATTCAATGTCACAGAACCAGTTTCTCCAAAAGAATTGATAACATCTTTCCTGAATATCGATGACATTGATTCCAAATAAGTAATTTTTAACTCTTCCCATTTATTGTCAATACTACATATCATGGATTCTATCAGTACCATGGAAGCGTGTGGCAACTGGAACAATAGATAAGTACGTAACGTTGAGTAATCTATTACTCATGCTTTCTAACGCTTTCAAGTAGATGTATCAGTAAATTTTCAAGATTACAGATTAAGGCTATGCTTGGATGGGAGGAAAATGGGCATTTGTAATACAAGAAGGAAGAAATTGGAAAAATATTTGAACACAATAAAGTCTAGATGCATTGCCATTATCAATCTGCCCATTTTCTAAGCCTATTTATGGTAGTAGTTTTCGTGCCAATATATGTGAGAAGTCTGGTTACTGTGAGAGGATATCACCAAGTTCAAAGGCTTGACATCCAACATTTACTTAGTCCAAAAAAATTTGAACCAGACAAAGGAGGCAAGGGAGCAAAGGAATGAATTGATGATTTGTACCTCTTCACCCTTCTTGATAAACCCTGTTCTCCTAATATTTAGCCGCACAGAAGCATAAAATTTCAATGCATTACCACCACAAGTAACTTCAGTAGGCCCACCAAATCCCCCAAAAGTAGAAAGCTTTGACCTCACCTGGAGAAACACAAATACAAAATTTCCATCATCAAAAAATAAGATAAACACATCCCTTAGTTAATTTTATTAAAATCAGGTTACTTATACACAAAAAAATGAACATATATTCTTCCAGAAATTATATCTTCTCTAGAGAATGAGTCAACAGTTGCTTCCCAGAAAAATGAAGAACATATATTCTTCCAGAAAGTATATATCTTCTCTAGAGAATGAGTCAACAGTTGCTTCCCATATAAAGAACTGGAAAAGATAATATCACCCACGTGATTAGCATTCCCAAGAACCCCATCAATGAAACTCTAACTGTTGCCCCTCCCTAAGTACCATAAAATCATATTAAAAATGCCAAATGAAAAACAGAGATGAAGAAGAGGATTCAAGTTTATATAAACGAATGGATCTTTTAGAATGTAACATGCTTGTTGTGTACCCTTATTGTCCAATCTCCAAAGTACATGTGAGCCAATTAATAGCTAGATTATTTAGTAGCGTGTAACAAAGTAATTCAGAAATTTGCAAGCATGCAGCTTTAACATTACCTTCATAATAAAAAAGAGGAAGAAAACAGAAAAATGGTAACACAGTTAGATACCAGCACAAAAATCCAAGAAAAATATAAACATTAATGGTATGCGTCATTAACTAAGGGATCGTTTGGTACGCAAAAAGTTAGGTATGGAAATAGAAATTAAAAGAAAAAAGTGAATGGAATTAATGAAAAATGACCCTCATACTCTTATTTTAAAAAAGTAATAAAAGAGGACAAAAACCATTGACTAATGATTATAAAGACATAATAAACATTACAAACAAAGAAATCCCTTTCCTTCCAAATACCAAACAAGCCATAAGAGTCCAAAACCATATTGGCTAGCAGCGCCACTAGAGGAGCTCAAGCTCAACTGATAGATGGAGATTGACAAAAATAGAGATCAATGCGCAATTAGTGGAGGACAGGCCAACCCAGTTTGTTATATGTAGTAAATTTCACAAGATAAATTAAAATGCTACCTATAATTTGGGCAAAAGCAAATTAGTACAATCAGCAACTGTAGCTGATACCTGGTTAATAAAAATCAATATACACTGTGATAGTGACAAGGCATGACTCAATTTCCGAAGTGCCTGGCTCATCAACCTAGCCTGCATTGCCATGTGAGCATCACCCATCTCGCCATCAAGTTCACCTTTAGGAACAAGGGCAGCTACCTAGTATTAGAAACACTGCAAAAAGTTAGTAGACATATACCTGACTAATAAGAAATTCAATCCAATAAACCAGGAGGCATAGTCTAAATCTCATGTAAATAAAATCAGCAAGAAATATACAGAGAGAAGGTGAAAGAGGAAACAAAGAGAGATTTGGAAAGAGGAAAGAGATGGAACACTGTTAAAATTTTACTCATAACAGCAATTAATAAGTCATTGTTCCATAGATAAAGTGACCAATAAAAAATAGCATGAACAAAAGAAAAAGAGCTCCATACTTACACTGTCAACAACAATTACATCAACTGAACCACTGCGGATTAAGGTATCCACAAGACTAAGTGCTTGTTCACCACAATCTGGTTGTGAGAGAAGCAAATTCTTAGTATCTACACCGATGGACTCTGCAAGTGTTTGATCAAGTGCATGCTCAGCATCAACAAAAACACAGTAGCCTGCAAGAAACAAACCAATCAATGTCTACAACTCTGCATAGACCAAACACAAATCCCTAACAGATGTGCACTAAAAAGTTGGCCATGGTACTTAAAATTACAAGCCCCCTCGTCTTTACTGTTATTTTAATGGGAATGTAAACCTAATAGATTAACATAACCACAAAGGACCTAATCATGTAAAGTTTACATTATAAAGAGTAACCAATAACAGTATACCTCTCCCTTCTCTATAGAAGGAATCAGAGAAAAGGGGGACAAAACATAACCCCCTGTTCACAGGGTTAGAAAATTGCTAGAACCTGCAAAATGTTGGCACAGCATTGAAGCAGGGAAAGATAAAATGAGAAACCTTATAAGGATTACACCAACAGTTTGCCACTTTCAAATAATTACCCATGTGGATAATTATTAAAATTTATTTAGATCTTCATTAAAAAGTCATATAAAAATAGTTACATCAATCCAAAGTAAATAACAAGGCACATGTAAAATGTAGGGGAAAAAGAGAATAAAGAAATTGTTACTATCATCATAATCAATAGTAGCAGTACAATGGTCATATCTGTAGCAGTTAAAAGCTAAGATAACCAGAAGGCGATAAATATGATTATGACTGAAGAAGTAGCATAGAAAGATAACCTCCTTGCTTCTGTGCTTCTGCAATCACATGCAAACCAAGAGTTGTCTTCCCAGAAGCCTCTGGACCATATATCTCTACAACCCGTCCCTACATACATTCAACATTTACATGCAACATCAGTGTATAACTACTGCACAGTAAAACATAAGGTTGATTCTCTCCTCCCTCTTCCGTATACATATATGTATTGTATAACCCAAATTATTCCTGTGACAACCAAAATGTGTGCAATGTCATTACCTAAAAACACTATTTTTCAAAGTGAAATGTCAACCCTAAACAATCAATCATGAAGATTCACTAGAGAAAGTACCCATATAATACTAACTTGGACAATGAATTTATTCCACATGTCAGATAAAAACGGTAAAACAGTACTTGCCTTATACTTGCTGTAAGGAAATAGGCAAAAGCAATGAAGAAAGAAAACCAATAAATTGAAAACAATAAAATTAAATAAATCAATAAATAAAACTTTTGTTATTGGCAACTAATTATATTTTTAAATAAAAAGTTAACATTTCAAATTCTATTCATGTACAATAAAAGAGCAAGGAACTTCTATATACATGGAGCTAAGAATACCTTTGGAAGTCCACCAACTCCTAGTGCTATATCCAGAGCAAAAGACCCAGTTGACACCACGGGGACTTGTCTTGGTGCAACAGAGCGACCAAGCCACATAATAGATCCCTTTCCAAAAGCAGAAGTGATCTGATCCAGAGCTTGTTGTAGGGCCAACTCTTTCTTAGACATGTTCTCATCACTTGAGTCACCTCCATCTGATTTAGATCCCCTTCTACCTTCAGGTAGATAAAAATAAAAATAACCATCAAACTTAAAATTATCAGTGCAAAGACTAGGATAAACCAAAAGGAAAAAAAGTGATAATTGTAGCTCAAAAAAAAAACCAGAGACTCTTAAATCAGTATTTGTGCATAATATGATTCAAGTACGCAAAATTCATGTAGCAAACAGATCTAATTTTTGTTACTGCTTGGTTCACAACATCAGCAGGAACAAGTATCCAAAGTCAACACAAGAAATGAATGAAGGTGAATTTCAAAATTCTTACAGTACATAAAATCCGACGTCCAAATTATGGAGTAATAATCCATACCCTAGGAAACATATATCCTTATTTAACTCCCTAATCCAACTTATCCAATGTCTAGGTAAAGAAGCATAAGAATATAATGTGCTTCCAAGATTCAACAGAATCCCTCAAATTTACAATAAGTTTATATACACCATTAAACAAAATTAAGCCTGACTAGTAAACTTCCCGTGCCAATGTAAAGGGTTGAACCTGCCATCAACCCTATGAAGCGAAAAAAATTAAGGACTTGCTGGTAGCACCTTGTGCTTCACTGGGATACTTATTTTAAAAACTTTATGTAAGATGACAACTGATAAATTAGGAATTTCAAAGACACATGGCAATTCCCTTCTATCTTCACGATGTATCTAATCTTGCATCAGAACTTAATGCCTATTTTTTCTTTTTGGGTCATTAACTTGAGATAGAGGGAAAGAGAAAACAGAAAAAGCTTTTCTCTAAAAAGTAAACCTCTGGATGAAAAGCTGACAATTTGAGATGCGCCCAATATTCCTTGTTTAAAGCCCTGGAAATAAAAGCAACAATAGGTAAGTACATTAAAAATCAGGTATCAATCTCAAAAACAAACATGGAAGAAGATGCCGAAAGAGGGTGAGCTAATACTAGTTCTATATGAACAAACTCAATCATTCGCCATTGTGTTTTTACTTTTTTTTTTTAAGGGACAGATAATCTTCAGAAGACATTGACTTTCCTAAGAAAGGCTAACCGGGAGACGCTTATGTTTCATCCCTTCATTTTGTTTGCAAGATACGGACAGATTAAACATAAAAATAAATAAATAAAAACAAGTGAACTTAAAAAGGTGCCATCAAGTAAGAATGTATGATAAGAAGAAATGAGGGACTGGGGGAAGGTGGGGAAAGTGTAACATAGCTTGGGAAACAAAGCATTGAAAAAGAAAAAAAAAAAAAAAAAGGTCACCATAACATAAACAGAAATTCTTGGTTGTGATTATTCAAATATATATATATATATATATATATGTATCACCGTAGCAATCGTAGGGTCGAATAGAGAGCGTTTTAGAAGGGAAGTGTTCCGAAGCAGCCTCGCCATAGAAGCACCCTGCGGGGTTCTTCCTTCCCGCCTTCTATGCCCAAAGAGGAGAAGCTACTTTTCACAATCACGCTGATCACCAAAAAATGCAACAATGAAATGGCTCAACGATATATTATTCATGCAAGAATGGGAAGCCCGCGACACCTTGCCGGGGTTTTAGGGTTTTTGGGCGTTTGATTTCCCTCCCTTTTTAATTCCGACCAGAGGCCATGTAAGGGGACAGAAGCGAGTGCAAGCGACTCGCGAGGCTGTCCGCTACGTGCCAAAAGCAAATATTGGGCCGGGTCTGTAGATTTCCTCATCTCACCCATTGCCGTTAGATCAATTCACTTTCTATGTACCGTTTAAATTGTGCCACATCAGCAACTAAAATTTCTCTCAACGTACCGTTTCAATTTGTACTCAACGGTTGGACTCCTCTTCTCACTTCTCAGGGCATGAGAAGCTGGGCTTTAATGAAATTTGGCGCCAATTTTGATGGTATATAAGAGAACAGAAAATAATGAGAATAAAAAAAAAAAGAAATTTGATGTTACTTGCTCTAATGTAAGTCTCTGCCTTTTTTTTTCAAATCTGCTAGTGTTCTTTGATTGAAGAAAAAAATAAAATGTACAGAAATTACATAAGAAGAGAAAAATTCAAGGATGACACCCTCAAATTCTTAGACTGAAGAAAAACTAAAAGTAAAGAAATAACATAAGCAGGTGTGGTGGAATGAATTGAAAATGCTCAATATTGGTTTGGATACACCATGGGTTTGTGTAGAGGAATGAATTGAAATGCTCAATCTTGGTTTGGATACACGGGTTTGTGTAGATGATTTCAATGATGTTCTTTGTAGTGCTAACAAACAAGGTGGAAAAGTCAAAACAATGAATAACTTTGTAGATGTTCACTATTTTATGTAAGAGGGTGGCCTCATTGGTCTTGAATTTAAGGGACCTAAGTTTACTTGGTCTAATAATTGATGGGGTGAAATTCATACTAAGGAGATGTTGGATAAATTTGTATGCGATGTAATTTGGAGGGAATCTTTTCAAAAAGCTCAATCTCTTGTTTTAAAGCTGATGGGATTAAACCATTCACTAATTGTAATGATATTTCAATTTCCATGATATTAAGATGTTAGAGATTATGCCCTAGGCCAATCATTGTATTGCGAATATTGTTTTTATTATGAAATAAGAGTTTTCTTTTATTACATTATTATATTATTTGCATGTTTATATATAATAATATCCACAGATAAATCATTTTTTATATTATCTAAAATGTCTCTAGTCAATCATCTTTGTAGGAACAACGATGAATTAAGACTAGTATGATTTTAATTGATTAAGTGTTAATTATGTATGATGATATGAATCAAAATCATGAGCGTGTGTTAGAGAACAGGACACTGGATAGGCCCATCATGAGACAAGTTACATGGATTAGGTCATAAGTTTATCTTATATATAATCGTGTCATTGATCCCTTGGACCTGAGATCATCATAGATTCCTATATGAAGGACACTGTGCTTTGGCATAGTCTAATGTCACCTTTAACCGAGTGATTATAAAGGCTATGATCGAGTATAGGGGAATCCATACAGAAGAAGATGAGTGGTCAAGATAGAATTTGTCTCTCTGATTAATAGAGAGATATCTCTGGGCCCCTAGATGAGTGTGAATGAGAAATGGATGACCATGCTCAGATGGAAAAGATTCCATCTTATATCAGTCTGTTAGGAGATCGAGAAAGTTATGATCGAGCAAGTTGAAAATGACATTTTCATGCCTCATACTCGATCTAGATATCGTGTGATAAAAGAGATATGATAGGGTTGTAAGATAGGTTGCATCAGATTACCAATCCCATATGATTTAGGTAATCACAATGTCTTGTTAGAGGCCGCTTATGACTTGTGGGTCAAACAGTGCAGTTGCCCCACTGCCAATATCATATGGGCCTGCAGGGTCGCATACAAGAACGGACTAACTCGAGCTAAAATGTCCACATTCATTGAATCAAAAATGTGTTTAGATTCAATGAATTTAATTTTTAAATCTAAGATGGAGGAATTATTTATATATATAAATAATTAAATTTGAAATATATATATACTATATATATTATATTTGATATTATATATATATATATATATGAATTAGTTTAAATTTGATTATATTAGATAGATTTAAATTTAAACTAATCAGATAATTTAAATTTAAATTAGACTCTAAATATTATTAGTTTAAATTTAAACTATAAGATATATTTGAATTTAAACTAATAAATATATTTAATGATATATTTAATTAATTTTGATTAATTAAATATATTTGAAACCCTAATATATAAAATTTTAAAAATTTGATTAGGGTTTTCATATCAAAAAAGTAATTCTAGAGCTGCTTCCAAAAACCCTAGAGAGAAGGATTGTGTATAGACATTGTACCGAGTTGTACGGATATCGTACAGACAGGTACTAGCACACCGTCCGAGTTGCTGAATCCTGTTAGTGTGAATACTAGTAGAGGGAGCCAATCTGCAGTCAGTTCCTGTGATCCAGATGAAGAGTAAACAGTAAACTCAATCGATAGAAAAGGTAATTCTCTAAATCTATTCTATTTAAACGATTTTGACGGATCCTTGGTGGGAATCGGGATCAAAAATTTTAAATGTTTCTGCTATATGTCTCCCATGATTCCCAACATAAGATGCTAAGGTCATTTAAATTTAAGATGATGTAGCTGGACTATTCGGATTTGCTATCAATTATTTCTCAAAACTAGAAGAGTAGTGATAATGTAAATTTAGATTGTATAAAAAGCTTTATTGAGCACTTGACCGGAGTGAAAGAAATATTGATAAAATTGAGCAAAAAGGAGTTTTCCAACAAGAAAGCTGAAATTACCAAACTGCTAAAGCAATTTTAATCCCATTACAAGAGTGAATAGGATGAAGAAAAAGCATATGCAATAACTAAAATTACAAAGAAAATTGAGATTTTGTGGATTTGGGAAAAAAATTATTGGATTCAAAGGTCCAAAATACCATAGTAATAAAAATCAGACTAAATCGGCTAGTTCAACTGATTAGATCAAAAATCGGTCTATTGTCTGGTCCTAAAGTGGCCAAGAATTGGTAGGCTAATGCATCGGTCAAGCTTGGTCAAAAATCAAGTTGAATCGAGCTAATTCAAAGTAAAGCAGCAAAAGTAGTCCTATAGAGATTCAAACACATGCCAAGGTGAAGAAGAGTCTTTTTCCTTTCCATGCATGCCACAATGCTCCCTTATCACCATAATATAAACAAATATATATATATAAACATCTAATATGATAATATAATAAAAACTATATATATATATATATATATATATATATATATATATATATATATATATATATATATATATATATATATATATATATATATATATATATATATATATATTTAATTTGTTTAAATTTTTTATTTGATAAATAAATTTTTCAAATTTATTATTTCTAAACATTTTATTTTTTATTTTCTAATTACAAGTAGAATCTTAAAAAATATATAATTAATAGTTAAATATTTAAAATTCATTAACACTTATTTGTTATATTAGAATTTTAATATATAAAATTTTAAAATATTTATTTATTTATTACCAATTCAACCATGGTTCAATTACGATCAAACTAATAAACTATGAACCAGTGCTTTCACCAATTCAATAACCGATCCGATTTTACAAACATTGGAAAATACAATGGTTCAAATGGGGGAACAAGAACTCAAAGTTCTTCCATATGACTACAATTGTAAGAAGGTAGAAAAATAAAATCCTTAAACTTAAGGATGTGGATGAATCTTAGACAAAGGATCAAGATAAGATAGCTTTTAATTTCACCTTCTTCTACAAACAACTCTTCTCTTTTGTTGAGCAAAGAGATTTCTCCAAGGTATTAGGGTTTATTGATGCAGCGATATGTGAGTTAGATAATGAATCCTTAATGCTTCCTCTTTCCTTTAAGAAAACAAAAAGAGTAATTTTTGAATTAGGTGGTCTAAAAGCACCTGGACTAGATGGGTATTTTGGAGTTTTTTTATCATCGTGCTTAAAGTATTAGAGGGGGTCAAATTTGCAATATGGTGAAAGAGTTTTTTGCAAGTGGACTTTCTATAAAGGAACTAAACTTTACAAATTTGATGATGATCCTAAAAATAAAAGTTCTTGAACATGTTGGCCGCCAATGAGCTTATGTAATTTTTCATATAAAATCTTCTCTAAAGTAATTGCCAATAGGATGAAGGTTTTGCTCCCTAAAGTGATATAAGAGAACCAGAGGGCTTGTGTCCTTAGCAAGCTCATCCAAGACAATATTTTAATTGTTCATGAAGCATTTCATAGAAGATAAGTTGAAAGAATATTGCTATGTATAAAGTCTATGAAGTTTAACCTTATGCTATTAAAAAAGAAAATTACAAATATATCTACTTAAAGGGGGCTTGAGGTAAGGGGACCTTTCTCCTAGTACCTCTTTATTATTGTGGTTGACGTATTATAATCAATGATAAATAAAGTTACTGCTTAAAGGGCTTTAAAAGGTATTAAGTTAGCAAGGAGCTATCCAACTCTGACATATTATCTATTTGCAAATGATTCACTATTTTTCCTAAAACCTATTAGGGATAACTACATTGTGATGAAGAATATATCAGAAGATTATTGATTTGCCTTGGGTCAATAAGTTAACTTAGAGAAATTGTATTCTTCTACAAAAACACCCTGTATGATGTAAAAGATGATTTACGTCAAATATTACAAATCTCTATGGTAGACTCTCTAAGGAAATACCTTAGTCTCTTGGTCCTTTGGAGCGATCTAAGGTTAAGACCTTAACTTTTGTTAAGGACCAAATAAAAAATAAGGTGCAAATTTAGAAATAAAATATGCTTTCACAAGTAGGTAGAGAAATTCTAATCAGAGCAATAACTCTTGCAATTGCTACCTTCCCTATGTTGTGCCTCTGCTTCCCCACAAAGTCTAATCAAAAGCTGAACAGTATCATAGAAAATTTTTGGTAGGGTCAGAAAAAAGAAAAAGGATGTAGCCACTGGCCTCCTAAAAGAAACTTATAAAGCTTAAAATGGAAGGTAGGCTAGGTTTTAAAGAATTCAATAGCTTTAATCTTGCATTGTTGGCCAAACAAGAATGGAGAATCCTTAATTCACCTAATGAATTATAGGTAAATATTCTTAAAGAGACCTATTTACCTAAATTTATTTTTCTTAAAGCAAATAAATGGTCAAGGGCTTCTTGGGCATAAAGTACTATTTTAGAAGGGAGAAAGCTTCTTAAAGAATATATATGTTGGAAAGTGGGGAATGGTTTAAAGATTTAGATATGGAAAGACCCATGAGCTCCACAATTACCAAATCTTAGAATTGAGTCTCAAACCTGCTTTGAGTGCTTTGAAGACTCCTTAGTAGCAAAAGTTATTAAAGATGGTAAAGGGACTTATTGTTATTAAAAGAGTGGCTATCTGAATCAAAGGTGAAGGCGATTAAAAATATTCCTATCTCTAATTATAACATTATTATAAGCTTGTTTGGATTAGGGTAAGGGTGGAGCATATACAGTAAAGAAAGGATACCTTGTGGCAAATTTTTTTGTCAAAAATGTGTGAGAAAAAAGATCTTAGTTGCTCTTTCCAAACACCTAAACCATTTTAGAAGTCCATCTAAAAGTTGAAAACACCAACAAAAGTGAAGTTATTCCTTTAGAAAATTATTTCTGGTGCTTTACCATCTAAAGAAAATATTCAAAAGAAAAAATGTTGTAATTCTTTATGCTATCCTCAATGTGGTGAACACTTTGAAACTTTAAAACATCTATTTCTAGTTTGTGATTGGGTCAAGTTAGTATGGTTGCCAAACCAACTAACATTTAAACTATTAGATGGTAATATCTTCGAAATAGAAATTCAGTTAAATTAGGCTTACATAGAATCAAGACTTGATGAGCTAGCAAGAGCGGCTATGACATGTTGACAAATCTGGAAGTCAAGATGCTCGTGGATTTATGAGAATAGTATCCTTCATCTTATTGTAACCATAAGTAGGGTTAAGAATGCTACTTGAATTTGGGAGAGTAAATGGATGGTTAATTGAAGCTAATACTACAATTTCTGATTTCAGTATAAAAGGCAATGTTTTCTATGTAATATCTACATGGGTGTTTCTAAAGTTAAGCCAAATTAAGGTTAACTCTGATGGTATGTTGAATGATGTAAAAAAGGAGGTTAGGATAGAAATTATTTTGAGGAATTACAAATTAAAAGTAATTGAGATTTGTAGTACTCCATGTTTAGCCACTTCACCTTTTATATGTGAAGCCTTAGCTCTTACAAAGAGCATTCAAATGGTAGTTAGTTATTAAATAATGTGGTATTTGAATATGATTGCCTCCCTCTTACTAATTATGTGAAACAAGTTCAAGCTTGTCCTCAATAGAAGAATAGTTCAATAGCAGATGATATAATTAATTATAGTAAATCTTTTGATTTTGTTTGTTTAGTTGGGCTTATAGATCTATCAATTTAGTAGTTGATTAGCTTGCTAAGAAGTTTTGTAAAAGGATGTTGCCTTTTGGTTGGGTTTCAAATCCCTGATCCCCTCTAACTATAGCCTTTAGTGTAGATGTTAATTCTACTAAGGAGGGTATTGGCTACTATTGTACCTTTGTTTGCTTTTCAATTTGCTTGTAGGCATTTCTATTTGTTTTTTTTTTTCTATCTTATATTATTTCTATGTTTGCTTCAATGAAGTATATTTTAGTGGCAAAAGGAAAAAAAAATTATGTAAGAAGTGAAAAATTCATTAATAACATACTTAAATCTTTTAAGGTGATTATTGTATTTTTGTATTTGAATCTAGTATAAAGTTGTCATGTACTTTTTCTAATAAAAAATGTTAAAATACATAATTTCTTTTATTTTTTGGGCAAAATTTCTCCCAAGCAAATATCTCACCTTATATGACAGTATTTAGCAAGCAAAATTCATGTTGTTTAATAATTTTTATTGACTATAAACTGTTTATAGTAATAAAAATTACTCACACTGTGCAGTAAATCTCAAAAGACTTTTTTTTAGGAACTAGAAAATTTAATTAAGTATCTAAAAATAATTAAGAGGAGAAATTTTTAATTATGAGAAAAAATTACATTTTAAAAATTTTAATTGCATAACAATTAAAATTTTTTAAGTTTTAAAATTTTTATCATTTCAATTATAATTTTTAGATACCTTATACTAATTTTTTGTCTTAAAAAAAGAGCCTTTTAAGGTTTATTGCATGGTGTGCAATAATTTTTATTACTATTGACAATCCATGTCTGTTTTTATTTCTTCCTCTACTATTATGAGCATAAGTTCAAATATTTTCATTTTGGGAAATAAATTAACACAATTAATTTAGGAAAAAGAAAAGAAAATGAAAAAAGAGGCAAGTAGAAAGGAAAATAGATACTCTCAATTTCTTTTTGAAATTAACCCCTACTCCCCTTACCCGTGGATCATCCTACTCTCTTCGTAACTCCCACTCTCTTTGTAGCAAAAAAAAAAAAAAGTGTTAATTTTGAATAAATATACATATAGAATGTGTGAGACTTGTTACTCATGTAAGTCTCGCATATTTCGTGTTTATCTCTCTCTAAAATTGATTATATTAATTCAAAGAGAAATTGAGAAGATCCAAATTATGATAAAAATATAGAGAGTGAACTCTAGATATATTTTTACTTTTCTATTACTCTTTTTTCTACTATACATAATACAATCCTAAAATTGGTCTATTTTGTCATTGGCACAATTATATAATTCCTCTTACTTAATCTCTATTCCTCTTGCATTTTCTTTTTTTATGGAGTAGTTAGCCTTCCTAATTCTTATGATTGAAAAGATAAGATATGATATACTTATATTTGGAAAATTACAAATATCCCTCAAATATAATCTAATCACAATTTTAATACTTAAATTTTAGAATGTAATACTTTATCTTTTTAAATTATTACAAAAATAAAAAATTTATATATTAATTAAAAGTAACATCAAAATATAAAATTGAAATATATTTTGGGTCCAGTCATGACCATTTGACTTGGATATGAAATCTAAGTCCAAATTAAACAAGGCCAAACTTGAATTGACTAAAAATAAAACCTAAATGCCTAGAGCCCTTACCTAAAATAGATATTAAAAAAAATGCTTTAAAATTATAGAATGCATTCTATCATACAAAAAATTATTGTGGAATGCAAGTTTTTTTTCTCCATTGAAGAAATTAGTTTAGTATATAAGAGTAAATGATGTCTAATAAATCAATACACATGTTTTGATATTATGGTAAAAAATGTTATGAGGCTTTAATTGTAAATTCTTAACTCTTTTCATGCTATTTTTATGCCTAAAGCCATGCCATTCACATAAGAGACAAGAAAATGATATTAAATAATGCATTTCTTAGTGTTACGTACATATAAAATTTTCATTCAGTGTCCCGTTGATAAGTATGATTTTTATACAATTTAATTCTCTTAACTTGGGCATTTTGACAATGGAATATGGTCTTAAAGGTTTAATTAGATTTAATTTGAATTCAAATGCCCCATATGCACTTTGTGAATTACTTGGCAAAATTATTGAGTTTTAATATATGAATTTCTTTTAAACAATCTTGTGGATAATTCTACTCAATAATTTTCATTCTTTTGTGCAGATTTTTTGTTGGGCAATTGGTATTTGAATAAGAGATTGTTTTGGAGAAGAAGTGGAGGTTTGCCAAGTCCAAGGAAGCCATGCATTCCATCTTCTCACTCTCACATCTCTCACCCACTTGGTCTACACATACATATCATAGGAAGGAGCTTGCCACGGGTTCAGATTAAAACACGAGGGGCAGCAACATACACGTGCAAAATAGAGGAGAAGTAATGTGGTGAAGAAAGGAAAACCTGAAACGAGTTGAAGCCTGTGAGCAGAATCTGCAGGAAGGAGAAAACAACACACAAGAACAGAACACGTTTTCATGAAGAAAGTAAGCTGGATCTAGCTACTGGTTGAGCAGAAACAGAGAAGAAGACGTAAAAGTCTGGGCTGAGAGACAAAGAAGCTGCAGAACGTTGAAGAACAACGCAGAACAAAGCATGGAGCAGAATACGCTGGAGCTGAGGAAGAACATGAAACCAGCATGAAAATAATGAGCTACTGGAATAAAAACGTAAGAAGAACATGACGTGTGGGAAGTTTGCATGCAAGGACATCAACACGTCACAGCAGCTTCACATTCATGCACATAAGTCAGAAGCTACAAAGTTGGACGAAGAAGCTTTGTGAGCTGGAGATTGAAGAAGTGCAGCAACGTGATTACAGAACAGAGAAGGAGAATGGGAGCTAAGATTCAAAGAAAGCAAGAGGCTGAACTCGAGCAGCTGATTCAAGGAAGCAACACGAGCTAAGAAAGAAGCAAAAGCTGGGTTGAAGGAGATGGAAACGAAACACAAAACCAGCAGCAAATAAAGAGAAGAATCAGACTCGAAATGCAAAGCCACGAAGAAGAAAGCTACGTATGCAGAAGCTACAGTGTGCATGTGGATTATTATATCCACAATGGGGCCCACATTCACAATAAGCAAAGATGGAAAATAACTTCAGGCAATTGAGATAAGAAGGGCAGCACGAGAGGAGCTGAGCACGTGACTTTTAATGAGGAAGGGATTCGCATAATCACGCCATTCATGCACATCCAGCGTCCAGATTCATCACGCCATCAACCTCGCACACTCCAGCCCATTCACGTCTTCTCCCCATTCCATTGTCTATTTATTCATACAAAAGCCCTAGCCGTAAAAAGGGGGAACCATTCGTCCATCAACACTCCACGCCTCCACACACAGAATCTCCTCCATCATCCATATTCCATCTCCATCCACCGAATGAAGATCTAATCTCCATCTTGAGGCTAGCAAGGGAGGAAGCTCTTGAGTAGAAGCTTGAATCCATGGATGAACAATAAATTCTGGCTAAGATTTTCTTATTTTTCTTACACTTTTTCTTTTTCTTGTATAATCTCGGTTGAGTTGTATTTGATTTGGAATTTGTGTAATTAATTAGTGGCTGGTTAGACGCTGATTAGAAAACCTTTTTTTGTTGATTAATTGGTTGGATTTGAATTTGATTTTTCATTATTCTCTCTAATCTCCCATGTATGCCACGAAGGTGTTCGATGAAATGCATGAGTAAGGTTATGTGTTTAAATGTCTATTTGAGAATTCCTTGGTGTTTAGTTGATTAATTAAACATTTTTGGATGATGAATCAGAAGATAATTAATTAGTTAATCAATCAAGTTGGATGTTCATTGATCTTAAGGACAAGAGTTAACGGTTTAATGCGGGATTGAGGTCTCAATTCAACATTAAATTATTAATCTCTTGAATCTTGAATGGTTATTCAAGATCATTTGCTAATGAACATAATTAGGAATTCTTAGGCCAGAATTAATCACAATTAGAATAGGATAAGGATAGTGGATACCAAGAGACGATTCCTAAGCTAGTCACAAGCCATTATCTACCACAATTCATCTAATTAGGTAGAATTTAGGAATTTTGATTCAATTTAGTTTTAGGATAGTTTAATTCATTCAAAAAAAAAACCCCCCAAACTAGATAGTTCTAGGATCTTAGAACACTTAGAGAACCTAATTGAACATTGAATTCCAATTCCAAGGGAGATGACCTAGGTTGTGCCACTTGCTATATTTTAGATCAACCTAGTTTTATTTTGAGGGTTGCACGACGAGCCCATCACCCGTGAGCCATATAAGCTCATATATCATATTATCATGCTTAATCACGTGGATACAACTTATTTCCATCACCAAAAGTGGCCTACAACTCGTGTAAAGCAAAGGGTAGTATAAAATATATAGTTGCATTTTTTGCCAGAATTCTCCCCTTTCTGTCACAAATTTTGGAAATTCATAACTAATTCTGAAAAAATTGAAATCATGCATTCTTGGCTGTTTTGGAAAGCTATACATATCTACTTTATGATAGAAATATGTCTAAGATATGAAATACAACACAGAAGATGTTTGACATTCAAAAAGGTTTAGAGGTCTGGCTATCCACTGGTGCTATCGTGGGATTCTACAGCAAACTTAAAAAATATCCAATTAATTCCATAAAAATATAATCCATGCAAATAATACCAATCTGGAAAGCTATAGATGTGATCTAGAGGGAAAAAATAACTCTAGACCATTTTAGGCACGCCTAGACCTCGAAACTTAATCAAATAGTACCTGAGGTTAGTTGGGGGAATTTCAAAAATTCATATTTCTCTCTCTAGACATTCAAATAAGGTGCTTCTAGTTGGTACAAGTCATCGAAAATGTTTAGTTTTTTTGTATAAAATGTTATGGCAATTAGACATCATTTGAGTCTTGTGTGATATAAATTATTTTTGGACCAAGTGAACAATGCATCAGACCAAAATCAAAATTTTTGTTAACTTTGAAAATTTATTAAATATTCTCTAGACTTCTGAAAATTCTATTTTTTAACTTTTCGAAAATCTCTCAACAAGCTCTAATTGCATGCTAAATCTCAAATCAAGAAGAGTTTATTTAGATAAAAAGTGACATAGGGTTCTAAATTGGTTCATTCTTTGTCCATACAAGATACCAAAATGTCCAAATGGCTTTCCTTGGAGTTTGGCGCCTCTTGGGCAAGTTTAAAAGCATAAATAGGACTTGTATGAGCTGTCCAAATGGTTTCATACCTCATGCATCTCAATTTAACCATTCCACTTCTATTTGTACACAATTACATAATGTCATTCAAAAAGCTAGTTTGCTATAACATACTCATTATACATTCTAATGATCACATAACATAATCTCTTATTTATACATGACATATTATCATAATTATATATGTTCCAAAAGTTATAGACTATATACAATAATGGGTTACATCATTAGACATCAATATAGCCTTAAAGAACAAAAAATTATGCACTTTGATATTAAGCTTTCATCTCTCATATGGTTGGTTCCCATTTCCTTAATCTCTTGATCCACCTTGCATGTTAAATCATTAGTGAGGAGAGGATAAGATTCAAAGAATCCCAATAGTTCATATCCCATTCAATTATATATAAAAGATGCAAACAAGTCTCATAAATACATGTATAATTATGTTAACATGTATAAACATTCAAGAAGCAATTTCAACATTTGAGCAAGTCATACATAACATACAAAGGCTTGCCAAACAAGTGAATTGGCTTCACCTATTTATCTGTTGATTTTGGACTTGCCTCATCCATTCTTTAAGAGGTTTTTGAACTCAACCTTACTCTTAGGAGTCAACCTCACTTTTGAGAGACTCTTTACTTTACCTCAACTAATTTTAAGGGTTCTTAGCTCATCTTTACCATGGGTAAGGGTTCTTGGCCTCACCATACTCAAGCAAATCAAAACAAGTATCATAAATATCATTTGGAAGACATAATGCATCATCACAGTACCATGGCATATAAAATTATGCTAGAATATTTTTCATGGGTTAAAACATACATACACATATTCAAGACAATGTAAGTACACATTTATACATGAGAGAAGGTTAAGAGAGCTACCTTGCTAATATTTGTACACTTTTTCCTTAATTCTTGAATTCTCTTCCTTGACCTCACACACCCAAGAAGGTAGAGATCATTGCTCTTGATTTAGACACATCATATGGAAGTTAATTATACTCTTGAAGTAAAGTCTATGACCACACAATTTGCTTAGATAATAGCTTAACTTATAAACTCTTTTATAGTTCCAAAAATGCATCTAATGAAACAACATCCATCAAACAAATTCTAAACTCTATTTTTTCCTTTCAAATATAATTCTTGACTCCTTTTTAAACCTCTTGGAGTTATCACATAATTAAAATAAAGAGTCTAACTACATATTACTTCTTTAGGTTATATTATGGAACATAAAGCACTAACTCATTATCTAGGCTTTCTAAATTTTTTTCAAGACTTCCCCTCATATTCATTCATTATATATGACTCAAAAATAGGTTTTAGAAAAATTTAAAACTCTCCTTAGGCATGTAAACCTCTCTTGGCCGAACCTATAGAGGAATTTAGCCTTCATGGACTTTGCTTTGTTTTCTTGATGGAGGAAACACATGAGGAGACTTCTAGGGATCTTAGGAGCTTATTTAAACTCTCATTTAGATATAAAAATCAAGGTATCAAATTAGATTTTGCAAGAAACATATGAAACCCTAGACTTTGCATCCTGAATTTCTATGGTTATTTGTTAATTTTCTTTGCATATTCTTAATCTCTACACCCTTTTTCCTAAGAATCACCCTTGGTTCTGCCTAAAAATCTAGCCCTTCTTAGACTTCTTGAGTAGGGTGAAATGGGTGGAGAAGAGGAGTAAGGGGTTGCAACTATGAAAGAAGAAATTATCTTATTTTTATGGCTTTTCTCACTTTAATCTTGTCTTCTTTGAGCTCCTCTTTTCAAATCCAAATTTTTTCCTTAATTTATCCCTTAAAACATATTTATAAACTTCATTATAATTATAGGAAAGAAAGGGGAATGAAGAAGGAGAGGTTTGGAGGGGAGGAAGCATGAAAAATTATGAAAATCTATGCCTTTCTACCTTGTTTTCTTCCTTCTTTCATCCTCCTCTTGGTGTGCCTCACCCTAGGGCTTCTTTCTTTGGTTTAGGGCAAAAACATATGAGGCTAAATGACGAGGACAATGGGGCGCCTCATATATATAGGTGGAGGAAGAAAGACTTTTCAAAATTTCTCATTTTGCCCTCTGTTCTTGGCATTTTCGTTTCTAACTCGTTTTAGCTTCTTTTTTAGAACCTTCTTTTCCATTATGAAATTTAGGTTTCCAATTTAGTAAAATGCCTTTGGAATTACTTGAATCGAAGCTAAAACCTTTCCAAACAAATCCATCAAAGTTCAAGTGCATCGACACTAAAAAATGTCCATCAGAAGGGCTTTAGCTGTCCCAGGTATTCCCATGGTTTTCAGGGCCTTTGAGAATCATAGAAAATTCAAAACTTTCATTTAAAAAGCCTTCCTATGAGAATTCTAAAATTTGCTCAAAATGACAAAAATGCCCTTACATTCAATCTTTCGTCACAATTTATTTCTTCATTCTAGCTCCATTTTTCTTTCTATCTAAGCTTGGGATTCTCATTTTTAAGAGTCTATAATACTTTTTAAATTTTTTAGGACCTTAACTACATCATTTTGGGAGATTTCTTTTTGTATCTGATGAATTTCATTCGTTTACAGAGAAATCGTACGTTACGTTTCTCACATTTTTTTTTTCAAAAAATTGGATGTTACATTAATTCAAGATCAAATTTTATTTGTAGACAATTTTAGAAGTATAATTGACTGATCTAGTTTGGATTTTATTTCCACATAACTCAAACCTATTTTAACACCTAATCTAATTAAGTTTAATTTTTCTAAGAATATATTAGGAATAAATCTTGAATAGACTAGGGTAATGTAAAAAGATACCCAAGATAGTTTGGCATTTAGACTAGAAAATGGCAAATTATATGAGTATTACCTAAATTAGATTACTTTTGAAACTATTTCTTTGATTCAAATTTTGCGTTTTGACATATTAAATTGATTAAATTTGTATCTTGTTTCATAATCTTAAAATAATCAATTAAAAAATTTTGACGAAGCAACCATGTGATGTGCCAATTCAGAACCTCTCCTATAAGCCTCTTTCCATTATCTCTACCATAAAATTTAAATTGTCTAAATTAAGATGTGGATAATCTAAATAATTTTTTTATTTGTTAAGTTTAAATTTTTTTTATAAAACTTATAATTAGAAGATTTTTTTATTATGTATTATATTCTTATTAAAATTTTTAAATAAAATATAAATTTAAACTGTTTAAATTAATTTATACAAATTATGTCCTGTTTGGTAATATGCAAAAAGGAAAAAAGAAATAGATTTAATATGCTAAACCCATTTGGTAGAAAGAAAGCTTTAGGAAAAGGATACCTTAACTTCCATGGCTTTTTCTGTTAATCTACCCAAGAAGGTTAGGACATTATGCAACTAAGAAAGTAAAATGTTTGTAATGCCCCTCGTGAATGTACACAACACTCACATAACTTTTGGTTCGTCCTATCTCCCTCCACTTATGCTGTTAATTTGTTATGAGTAGGCCTCTTTTGAACCTATGACACTTGGTCCACAGCTAGAGGAGGAAGGTGAGCAACTCATTCCGCTTATCAATTATGCTATGAGTTAGGAAGGATCTAGAATGGAGAAGAATGACTCAATTGTGGATAAATGGGTTTGCACAAGCTATTAAGACAATGTAGATAAGCTCCTCCCCACAATGGAGACCTCTGCTTTGAATCAAAAGCTGGAGATGATGGGCATGAATAAAATGGAATATGGTCCCCTTGTGATTGGACATCATCAAACTGCAAATAGGGGAAGCAAATGAATGCACAAAGAAACCTTACTATTGTTGAGATAGGAAGCCAAAATATCTAATGAGCAAATTATTCCTTTGTATTTCAAATAAAAACATTATTTATTTTTTAAAAAGACATTTTAATCATTTTCATTTGTTTACTTTCCATTCCATTATTATTTTTATCATACTAACCAAAAAAACAAAATGGTATTTCTTTTTATTTTTATATCATACCAAACAAAATTATTTTTTTATTCCATTTAGCATTTTTTTATCAAATAAAATTTTATGTACTAAACAAGCTATTAAATTTTGCACAAAAGAGAGAAAGAGAGAGAGAGAGAGAGAGAGAGAATATCATGAAAGAAGATGTACAGCAAGCGAGAATTGTCAAAGAAGTAATCAAAAAAAAAATTATGAGAAATAATAGAAGGAAAACTAATTGCTGCAGAGGTAACAAAAATTGGAATTCAGATTGCATGACACCGAATTAGACCAACTCATACCATGCCTTAGTCAACGAGGCAAAAAAAATGTCTCGTTCATACCATGTCTTGGTCAATGAGGAAATAAAGATTTATTGCCTAGTTGAACAAGGCATTTATTGCCTCGTTGACTGAAGCTGAATTTAGAACCTTGGGTTTCGAATTCAGCATCACTGAATTTAAACCCCAAGGATCCAAATTCAGTCAAAAGCTGAGCCTAGCCTACATGCCTTTATAGGAAATGTGATTGGGCATTTAATGGTCATGGGGCACGATGAAAATTGGAGAAAGAAATTTATTGTCTAGTGGACACGTGGCAACGAATGATTCGTTTAAACAAATTTTGATGCATTATGATTGATCAAAAAATAAAATAGTGGATAATGTTACAATAAAATTATGAAAATGCCCTCTGTCATTTGCCTATAAATTGAACGCTCCTTCTCATTTCCTTCACATTTTACCTCTGTTTATCCCTTCCCTTGAGAGAGTAGTTGAGAATTTTTAGCTAAAATTATCTTGTTTTACCCTTTTAGTTTAAGTTCTGCTACAGATTAAAAAGGAAATGCTATTAAAATTGTTAGCGTTTTGTAGCAAAATCTAAGGTAAGTCGAAGATAATAACTAAAATATATTATATTATTAAAAGAGAAATATAAGCATGTTGATAAATTTGTATCATGTTAATAATTTTCATTGCATTATGAAATGTATGCATTTTTGTTGGTTTTTGGTGTAATAATGTGTAACTGCATGTATATGGTAGTTTGTTTGTTGTATTTTTTATTATTGTTATTATTTTTACATGATAATGAAAAATACTCATAGGAAAAAAAGTATAAATAAGCAAGTGAGTAAAAATGAAAAAAAAAATATGAAATAAATATATTTATAACTAAAAAGATATTAAAAATTAGGTTAGGAGAAGGAAAGAAACAATATGTCTAAGAAAATTAGAAGTAATTATTAGAACTAAAAAATTTGTTAGAGAGAAAAAATATGAAATAAGAATTAGTTAAAATAAATTAAATGAGAAAGAAAACAAAACTTTATATAGTTGAAAAATAAATAGAAATGTTTTATATTAGTAGGAAAAAGAAATTTATATAGATGTAAAAAGAAATATATTTTATTTTAATAATTACAACAACAAAGGAAGAAGGAAAGAATTTAAATATTTGATGAAATTGTGAAATATTTTATATTAATGGTAAAAGAAATAAACTTATATAGTTGGTGAAAAATAGAAATATATGCTTTAGTAATTATTTTAAAAAATTTATATTATATATATTTTATATTAATAATAAAAAAATAACATTAGAAGAAAAGAATTTAAATAGTTAAAAAAATAAGTGCAAAATTTTTAATATTAATAGTGAAACAAATAAATTGATATAATGAGTGAAAAAAATAAATATATGGTATATTAATAATTGTGAAAACTTTTATTATATATTGTATATTAATAAGTATAAAAAATAATGTTAGAATAAAAGAATTAAAATAGTTAAAAAATAAATTCAAATTTTATTATATTAATAGGAAAAGAATAGAGTGATATGAAATTATGTTAACGATAGAGTGATATGAAATTATGTTAACAATAAGGAAAGACATTTTATATTAATAATGGAAAAAGTAATGGTAGAAGAAAAAAATGTTGTATAGTTAAAAAATAATTACAAAATATTTTACATTTATAGTACAATAAATAAATTTATATATTTAGTAAAGAATAGTAAGGTCAAAGGAAATAAATTTATATGTATTAGAAATATGCATGATTTAAAAAAAAAATAAGCATGAAAAGAAATCAACAATTGTGAAAAATTAATGCCAAAATTTGACTTAATGAAGTATGTTACAAATATAACTATTTAAAGGATATTTATGATTAGATATTTGAGAAGGACGAAATTATCAGGAGAAACGAGATTGTTTGTATTTATGCAAATAGAAGAATTTATGAAAATGCACATAATGTGACATTTTACTATGCAATATCAAAATACATAACATTTAGTACTAATATCACCTTGAAAGAGTTAAAAGAAGTAATTAGTCAAAAGGTACGCCTCCCTACTAACTAAATAGTATCTGATTTGATATATAAGCTCCCCATGACAATAAATCCAACATTGTACCAAGTGATTATGCTGAAAGATGATTGTAATATATAAAAGATGTGGCAATCACACTCATGTTTCTCATCATAATTGAATGCAGTTAAGGAATATGCAAACATCTCAAGTATTAACCTACATTTAAGCATTGAATTCCAGTCAGACTCAATAAATGAAATACTACCCTCACTTGATCCGTTATTTCAATCAACAGCTTATACTCAACATTATTAAATGGTGTCAATAGAGGGTAGTTCGCACTCAAATTCCTCCTGTCTAGCAATTGGATTTGATGAACCTTTTTCTCCATCGGGCTCAAAAGAAAATATATTAGAAGATTTTGAAAATGAAAATAAGTATAATGTAAAGCTTGACCCTTATTATAACAATGACGATGAAGATGATGATGGTGACACTGATGATGATGATGACAACGTGTATGATAATGAAAGTGATAATGATGACACTATTGATGTTGAACAAGTGTCTTAGTATGTTGACCCCGCTGCTTCGTTCTTCTAGCAAGTTAATTTGGCCTAAGTAAGGGGTGATGAATTTGAAGAAGTAGGAAATCAAGTGTGAATGAATAATTAAAAGTTATTTGTTAGATTAAAGTATTCAAATCAAAAGGCATTGTGACTTGCTGTGAAACTATATTCTGTAGGGGCATATTATAATTTTAAAAAATACTTGAAAAGTAAAAAAACATGAAAAATGTCGATGCATAAATTATGGCACAAACTGTAGATAACAGGTTAGAGCATGTAAGAAAAGCAAGGGGAAAGGATCGTTTTGGCATTGGATTCCAATGTTATCTTATCGTGTATCATGATAATGGTAACTAAGACACCTGACGTTCCAATCAGCCAAATAATCGAGCAGATGAAGAGTTTGTTTAGTTACACTATCTCTTATAGAAAACTATAAAAAGCAAAATGTAAAGTTGAGCTATTACTTTTGGTAATTAAGAGAGCTTGTATGCCACATTATCTAGGTAGATGACTGTTGTATAACATTTCATCCCAGTTTGTATGTTGAGTTTGTTATGAAACAAAGTCCCCAAAGTACCTTTATTAGTGAGCCAGTTTCGATATTTAAATGCGTATTTTAAGCGTTCAAACCTTACATAGATACATTTGGGTATCTTAAGCCCATGATTTAAGTTAATGGGACATTCCTCTATAGTAAATATAAAAAGAACACTATTAATAGCAATGAGATAAGATGGTGACTAACATATTGTTCCTTTCGTCTTTGCTATTATGGAACGGGAGATACAATCAGTACGGACATGGTTCTTGTATAACCTATGTAAGCAAGTGACACCTAAACAACATGGTATTTGTTTGATATCAGATAGACATCTATCGATTCTATTTATCATTACTAATCCATAAACTAGTTGGCAGCTACTATATGGATATCATGTTTTTTATCTTCTTCATATGATAAGCAACCTCCACACTCATTATAGGGCTTCTAATTTAAAGTAGAAGTTAAAAAATATTAGTATGTTTGTCTTTTCTAGCTAGTTATATGCGTTGTAGATGATTAGTAACTAATAACAGAGGCGTTGATCATATTACATAAGTTATGCATATGAGTGTTGATATGTCGATGAGAAACTAGCCAAGATAGTAGCCATACATGAGGAGGTAGCCAGATGAATTGCATAAATTCTAAAAAAAACAGTGGATTCATGCATATGATGTAGAGGGCCAATGATATAGCCACATGATAACAAACTTGGCAAAGTGCATAAATGACATTTTGAAATGGGTCAAGTCTTTGGCTATATTAAGAATAGCCAAAGCAATATATTATTGAGTTAGCCAATCTTTCGTACAATATGCTCAAAAGATCAATACTTAGATGGCAACATGTTAGATTTATTCTCAAACCCTGATAAAGAGGATAGCGATAAATGTGCAGCACTTCCATTCATATGTTGCGTGAATGTTTAATCGAGAAGCTGCATTGTTTGAGGTTGAGAAACTATATAACCAAATGAATCACCAATGCAATCATTACCGCAAAGTTAACTTGACCGAGCATGTATGTGATTACGGTGAATTTTAAGTGGAAAAGTACCCTTGCTGACATGCTCTTGCAGTGTGTGCAGTAACAACTCTTGAGCCATTTCAGTTTGTAGATTCTGTATTTCAACTAGACACAATGCGTAATGCATATAGCAATTTGTTTCAGCCAATTGGAGAACAAGAATATTGGCCACAACCAAGTGGTCTAAAGTTAATCCCTGATCTATTAATGCTTTTGTGAACGAGGTCAACCTCGCTTGACCTGTTATTGAAATAAAATGGATTTCAAGATCTCATCATAATAAAGTAAATGCACCCTTTACAGACAAACTGGGCATAATTGTTCCTCCTACTCGAATCGCAATTTTGCCTTTTAGTAGTATATTAACAAAAGTTATAGATATTTATAGAAACATTATATTACTCATTCTCTATATGTATAAGTTAATAATAGCATTGTATAACATTTATGCTAATAACTCTAAAAAAGATAATATGTTTACTCATTCTCTATATATGTTATTCTTTAATATTTGTTTACATCTATTTTAAATAAATATTAGTTCATTATGTGATTTTGCCTATAGCTATCATTACTGGAGTTAGGCAGCCCATTCATCTAGGTTCATAGGATGCTTTACTTCTTTTATACTTACAGAAGCAGCATATAGCACAAGCCATCTAGTATGACGAGGTAGGATAAAATATTTATTGTTATTTTTTATTTGATTTATCCTTATTTTTAAGACGATTAGATACTTCACCTACGGCAAGTTTTGCACAAGATCGTTTAGGTGATCCACCATTAGTCATTGTCAATTATCTGAAGCAGTTTAGTTTTTATGGTGTTGCATGAGTCAGACAATTCGAGTATGATACATTACTGGTAAGAGCATTAGTAGAAGGGTGATGCCCTAAGACACTTATATTTACACCACTCGATGAAAGTATATGATCACCCTTAAGGACGTAGTGATGTAGTTGGGTTTATCGATTGAAGGGGACCCTATTGTCAATGGGATAGATTCAATTGGCCGAAGGTGTGTTAGTGACTTCTAGAAATTATGCCACCAGTTGATCAGATTGATAGACAATGACTTTCCATTGTTTGGTTGTCATAAAATTTTGCACATCTGTCGAATGACGTGAATGATAAGTCAGCACATCAATTCACCCGCAGCTATATTCTTCATATGATTGGGGGGTTGATACTTAATAAATCTAGCTATAGAGTTTAATTGATGTATCTACCCTTATTGGATGACTTTGAGTAGGCTGATCGTTGTAGTTGGGAATCAGCAGTATTAACTTATGTCTATTGTAAGTTTTGTAATGCAACCTATAAGAATAATTGTAGCATCACTAGATGCTTAATGTTGCTACATCTGTGGGCATGAGATTAATTTCTTATACTTGCAACCAAGATACCACCCACCTCTCACTCTTGTATTAGGAATACCCTGTACTTTCACTTTTTTATTTTAAGTATGAACTAACATTAAAATTTTCACATGTTTAATTTATCCATATTGATTTTATTTATTATCCATTATTTACTTAATATGTTTGTTCATTGTAATGGATAAAAGAACGTTTAACAACCTCCATGCCTGAGTGTTAAAGTCCTCGATTAGACAGAGTTTTGCAAAATGTAACGAGGGACGATGAGATGTGTGCCCGACTTTAACTTATAACATGTATCATTTTTTATTATTTATTATTTATTTACTATTCTATCTAATGTCATCCATAGATTGTATGGCACTCATACCAATTACAGGAGGTGCAAGAATTGATTTTAGAGTATTGTTTAACTTCTCCAGATATTTGAATTGCATCTATACCTCTTATATGCTTTTAGATTATAAAGTGGCACTATTTAAATCACATCCTATGACAATTTAGTCATTATTAGCCAATTTTTCAAGAGTTAGTTATATTATACTCCCTCCATAATGTACAGTTTTAAAGAAGAACACAGACCAACTAGATGTCTAAATATAACATTTTCATCCAATGATGGTATGGATGGTGATATATTATGTCTTAGTCTCCTATCATTGAGAAGTCATTTAATTGTACATCTGAGTACATGCGATGGTACTGGCAACACGTGCATTGATGAATCCAAAGCTCAGGTGCTATTACTAGATATGTGATGTAGTTTCTTTATAGTTTATAAACTTTAGCATTATTATTTTTTAAATTTTTATATATAAATGTTAAACTTACATTTTTGTTTTGTAAGGTTAACTTAGCAGAGAGCCCTTACAAGATACATTTACAGGATCCTTTTTCCCTAGATCTTTGTGATATCATCAGTCTAGATTCTAACAATATACTATGTGTTCTTAGTGAGTAACAATTTTTACTATTCTCTTAGCCAACTGACCAAGCACCTAATCTTCTTAGGCTTCAGATTCCAACAGGTTGTCTAGGAAAGAAATGTTAAAATTACTTGTCAACTTAGCATCTCACTATTGGAAGAAATAACTAAGAACAACAAGGGCTAATGCAGCAGGACATTCCTGGTATATCTTTATACATTCCAACCCTAATAGGTTGTCCAAGAAAGAGACGTCAAAATTTCTTGTAATTTATTTTTATATTTTTAATATTTTAATGCTATGTTCTAATAGTGAAATCCCATCTTATTACTATTGCATTTAGTATTATTTTAATGACTATAATTGCTTAAACAAATAAATTTCTCCTCATTTTAGTATTATTCAATAAAAAATTATCTCAATATATTACAAAATATAACAAAAAGGTTAAAATTCAAAGAAACTTTTAAAATACATCCTTATCTGGAATGCAAAAAAAAGATATCTCAACCATAAAATTTGAATGCATAACATCTGAATTCATTAGAATTTAAAAAAACATATATAAAAAATAGAATTCGGATACTAAATATAAATAAAATAAAATATAGATGGAATTCAGGCCCTTATTCTTTGAATTTCAACCTTTTATTACTTTTAGGTAAAATCTTTTTGCTTTTTTGTTATTCTAATATATATATATATATAAAATATTTTTTGGCAATGTTTCCGTACAGCAGGACGTTGGCGGTACAAACTACTTTAAATAGTACCCAACCATTAAGTGGGGGTATTTGGGCATTTTCTTATGCTTATCCAAAATCATAATACATGGATGGTAATTTTAGAGGCTTAGAGCTATGAATGTCATGAAAACAAAATTGACTAGTGCACGTGATGTTACTTTTCACCATTAAAATTCATTTGTAGGTCATATGGATCCTTCCTCGTCCGTGATTCCGCAGTAATCTTTGTCACTCCAGGTTACTCTCATTCCATACAAGAAGTAACAAGTGGAAAATGCTTTCATTGGCAAGGAAATGGATGCATGCCCATGGCGTATTGAAATTATTTTGATTCTGGAAATTAAAGCAAATGACGCATGGAGCTTTGTGAATATCATATAACTAATGTTATTAAAACCGGACCGGTCATTGAACCGGTGGAGGTACTGGTTCACGGTTCATTGGTCGAACCGTGGTCGAACCGGTGATAATTAAATATATTATTTAAAAAAATTTTATGTATTAAAATTTTAATATAACAAATAAATATTAGTAAATTTTAAATATTTGATTACTAATTTAACATTTCTTAAGATATTACAAAAATTAATGTTTAGTTTAAAATAAAAATTATCTATGATTAAAAATTAAGAATATTTAATATTAAATTTTTAAAATTTCTAAATTATATTAAGATTCTACTTATTATTAAAAAATAAAATAATAAATAATAATTTTAGCTAAGTATCTTGATATTTGAGAGCAATATTATTAGAAAATTGAATATGATAAAAAGTAAATATAAAAAATAATTAATTATACACATTTTATTTCTCTTATATTCTCTTTTTTTAAAAAAAAAAATCATATTTCAACCCCCTCATCTTTTTTATTACTTTCTATTTTTAATTTATTAAAATTATTTAAAATGAATTATTCTGTTATATAGAAAAAATTAAAAAAAAAAAAAGAAAATCAAAAGATGCTTCAAACCGGTTTGACCGGTTTTTTGTCCGGTTTTTTGACCGGTTTTTTACCGATTTTCACCGATTTTTGACTGGTTTGACCGGTTTTTGACCGGTTTTTTGTTTGACCGATTTTCTAACTCAACCGAACCGGACCAGGGACCGGTTCCCGGTCGAACCGGTCGAACCGGCCGGTCCGGTCCGATTTTCTGAACCATGCATATAACTATGTTAATTCGTGGCTTTGGAAATCATGAAAACAGATGCAATTTTGGGGGGAAAGGTTTAAATAATTTACAAAAGATTACCTATTGAAAACATTGTAAAATGAATGGTGAACTTAAATTTTCTTTTAAATACAAATTGTATTAATTGTTATATATAAAAAAAGATAAATTGTGATCGAGTTTAGTCATAAAAATTCTTTCTAAACACAGTTCTTTGATATATACAATTTAAAGTAAATTACATAATTCTTTTTAGTTTTGTTGAAATTATATGAAGCTTTTTTAATCTTTAAAATATATACAGATCTCATGAAAAAAATTACATTATACTTTAATTTAATTTTAAAATTTTTAATCAAAATATCTTTCATTAATCGTAATTTAAAATTGGCTAATAGAGAGTATTTTAATAAAAAATTTTAAAATTAGACTAAAATATATATTTTGAAAATAAAAAAATTATGTAATTTCAATAAAATTTAAAAAAATCTCTATCATTTACTCTAACATTTATAAGATTTTATAATACAGAAATAAATTTTCTTATTATTAACTATCATTCATATGTAATATTTACAGCTCAAAAATAATATAATAAGTTAAGTTTTAATCTACCAATTTAATTTCTTTTGTCACATTTACTTTTTATATTTGGTATGGCAATGGAAAAAAAAAAGGGAGAAAAAGAATTGTTTACAATATATATTACGTCGCTATTATTATTTAATAATATGTATTTTTATTATTTTTTAAATAAGAATATGGGTATCATTTTTTATCTATTTTATTTATTTTTTTATTTCTATACCTAATATTCATACGTATCAATTTAATTTTTTGCCTTATATTTCTGTTTTTAAAAAATATTCTAATTTTTTATTCTCTCTTTGGGCTTATTTTATAATTTTTTTAAGTTTGACCAAATACTATAAATCTTAAAATAAATACTTTTTTTAAAAATTATAAAATTTTTTATATTCATTATTAACCATAATTATTTCTACTTTTTTTTTACCTTGTTGAATACATGCTTATTTTAAGTAATTTTGATAGTGAAAAATATTTTCGTACAAAAAAATTTTTATGGTATTTTTCATAAAATTATATTTAAAAAATAATTTTAAAATAAATAAAAATCTACCAGAAACAATGTCAAACTGGTTGTACATGCAACAGCAGTGAATCACGATCCTGTTTATCTTTATACATTAACTCTTCGTTGCCTCTCCCGTTCTTCCAGGGGAAGGGAATCCAATTGAGAAGATACATAATTACTTTAACGTTCACATTTTAGAAATAAGCGAGCTTATTAATTACTTGTTTGGGATTGTTATAGGCTTTACTTATAGTGCATTTTTCCGGTAAAAGTGACAAATTTTTACTTCGTTAATTTCTTTTTTTTTTTTTCATGATGTTTCTTCCAATACTTTTTAAAAGTTACAATAATTTTTTAGTACAACTTTTGAGGGGATGCTCGTCATAAATTTAAAATATCTAAAAGGACCTTTCTCTTTCAACTATATTTTAGATATATTAGTAAACCTGTTATTATGATTTATATTGTTGCTTACATATATCTTTTTTATTTTTTTATTAGTTTATCGCCAAAGCACAAATTCCTGCAATTTTTTCACATCTAGATACATAAATATCACATTTTTTTAAACTCTTATCACAAAAATATATTCTTCTAATTTGATTTTTGTTCGTGATTTTATAACTCATATCTTGATGAATCATTAACCTTTATCCCTCGGGTAGAGGCAGAATAAAATTTGGGGGGACACAGTAGGATATAACAAAAGAAGAAAAAAAATATTTCAATAAAAAAGTAAATATCATATGAATGGAAAAATAAGAAAAGAAAAATAAAATAATTAATAAGTTACATATAATTTTATGAATAGTCATATTCAAATTCTATTTCTTTTAGACAGTCCAAATTTAATTTTTATCAAAACTTTATACACATATTATAAATGATACAAAGCCAAAGGGGACAACATTCTTGTCAAACCCCTCCCCGCACTTGTTCAGCCGCTTTATCCATATAAGTTTATTTTAATCATTTAATCTTTAACAAGGCTCCGTTTGATTTACAGTGGTGTGAATATTATATAATTTATATAATATTTATTATGTCATTATATTTATTATTTTATTTATTAAATTAATTTTTAAAAATAAAAATAAAATAGTTATTTTTTATCTCACATACCCTCATCTATTCACATTTTACATTTTCTTTACTATTATATTCTTTAATAAAATAAAGTCAAGTATATAATATTTTAATAATTAGAATGCTATCCGTATGACAATTATAAAATTTATGTGAGTCTTACAATAAAATTTTGGGGATTCTACATAATATATATATATATACATACATATATATATATATATATATGGGTCTCATAAACAGTATTAAATAGTAAAAAATTATCATTTTCCTACAATATATATATATATATGACTTGATAAAAAAATTTTAAATTTATTAGTGTTGAAAATAAAAGCATATATTCATTATTTTTATTTTATATCCTTACAAAAATTTTAAAAATTTGTTATCAAACACTTTGTATTTAAATTATACTTTTAAAAGTGACTTTTATAAAATTTTTACCAAATATTGTTTTTACTCCTGTCAAAAAACAAGTTTTTCACAATCCTCATAAGTCATAATACAAGCCACGGCACAATAACTTTGAAAAAGCTCCGGCATTCCTAAACGGACTGCAAGTGAGGTGTAAAATTTGAACAATTTATTATAAAAACAAAATCGTCAAATGTACAATATAAAAATTTTTGCATTCATATGCTATGTCACTATTATGCAGTTTGAAGATTTTTGCTTCAAATAATGCTATCAAGTTCAAAGATTTTTGCTTTCCAAATTTTTTTATAAAATTATTTTATTTATTTACGCTAAATAACATATGAAATATGCAGTAACAAAAAATATAACAGTGATGACTCATCGTTTGAATCTAATAAGCATAAATGATAAGTTACTATTATAACATGTGGTTGCATAATTTTTTGGACAATAACATTTGGCCAGTTAATTGTTGGGTAGTCCTGGAGACAAAGTGAAGTGCTTGACAATTTGTATATTTCTCTCTCATAAATTTGGCTAAAACTTTAGAATGGCTAAATCCCCACTCTGCTGTTTCTTTCATTGTAGATTCTTCTGGATGGCCATGTCCGTGAAGAACAGCTTCATGAACCCAAATTTGATCTCCAATCTTCAGCAAGCTTTGATCCGTTGGAAAGATTCTCTGCAACTGCAAGGTCATCAGCCTAATACAACAGACGAAGCTCTCAGAAAGCCGTTGGTTCTGGTCACAAATGGGGAAGGAATACACTCTTCTGGTCTCACATTTCTCGTCCAGGCTCAGGCTCTCCTTCTTCTTGATGTCTATGTCTGCGTTCCCCAATCGTAGCTTCTCTCTCTCTCTCTCTCTCTCTCTTCGCCTGCTTCGAAAATGACCAGCTTCAAATAATGTTGAGTTTGAGAAATCTGAAAGCTTTACTTAGCCTCATGTTTCACAAAAACATTTTTGCCAAGGCAGGGATAGATCGGTCTCGGGTCATTCAGTTACTCCTACGGAGACCCTGGCCACATGTTCTGCTGACATTGCTGGTGCTACAGCTTATGAAGTTACAGGTACTTCCATTCTTTCTTGCTCATGCAAACTGTGCTTCCTTACCCAAAAAACAACTCAATAAACTCAAATGGTAATGTTAATATAAAATAAGTGTGGTTTTGGGGTTAAACGCGAGGATAAGGTGATTGACAATGTGTAATATGATCCTGAGACTAACATCGACACTGAAATTTTCCTGCTTATAGAATTTAATTCTGAAGACATTGCCTCCGCTTTTGATATTCTCTGAAAGTTGCAATTTAGGATAAAATATATTTCAGTATTTCATGTTGTACTACGAACTCCGGCAGATTGTATCTCCTTGGCTTTATCGGGGGCACTGTTTTATTGGACAAAGACTCTTTTGGTACGCATTATGGTTTAACATCTGTCACCTCCATCAATTTTCAATGAGACAAGACTTAAATTGTTCATGTATTTGCCAATAAGTTTTTCGATTAAAATATAACATGTGATGGAAATTTTTGAAGGATCCAATTATATAACAATGAGGTACAAAAACTCTTACTTATTATGTTTTAATTAAAGGATTAAGACCCGTTTCGTTGAAGAGTTAAGATAAAAATAAAAAAAATAAAAAAATGATTAAATAGATAAAAAAATATTTTTAATATTTTTAATTTTAATAATTAAAAAATTATTATTAAAAAATATTAAATAATAATTATAAAAATAAAATTATAATTTTTCATAACATTCTTTCCTTCTTGCCCTTTCCCGCCTACTTTCCCCCTAAGCCGAACGGCCCCAAGAAACCCTTGAGATTTATCCTTTTCACAAAGGTATCTACCATCAATCTATGTGACTTTGAAAGACTCTAACCATGTAATTAGTGGACTAAACCGAGGAGCAGCTTGTGGGCATGACATGTAGGTGATGTGCTCTTCCTTCACAGGGATTTTTACGTTTTACCATTTACTGACAGCTAAATTTCCCCTTTTTTGCTTCCTCACCGGGCTTCCAAACTCTGGTGTATGTTTCCATTGCTAATGGCCGAAATAGTTTATATTCGGGAGCTGTTGCTGGAGCTAGAGAGGCCCTGATTTGTGTTGTACCATCGCTTTGTATTTCTTTGAACTGGTGATTGATTGTGTATCATGTTATCCGTTTTCTTTTCCTCCATTTATTTCTCAAAATGGCACCTGAACTTTGTAAAAATGCCTTCCAGGAAAAAGAATGTAGGCTGTGAGAGTGATCTGAAGGACACAGTTACTGTATATTTACCCCTGATTCATGCAGCCATAGGAGATATCAAAAAAGGGATTTTCCCCAAGCATTGCTTCCTCAATATAGGCATTCCCAGCTCTCCATTGAGGAATAAGCTTTGCTTTCCTCATAACATATTTCATATTGTTGTATGGCAAAAACATAGGTTGATAACCAAAAAGTTGTAGCTAACAAAAATGGTCTCTTTCCTTACAGGGGATACTATAAAGCATGGACACTTCTATTTTTTTGGTTCAAGGGAGATTCTGGTGGAAGTCTAATTAGGGGAAGAAGGGTGAGTAGAGATTAGGATCCTCAGTGCTTACACCAAGAGGAGGTGCCACTTGAGCCAACATTCTTTAGCACAAAGCATAGACGCTTTAGAAGAGGAGCCATGTCCATTGAGACACAAAAATGGGCTCTTTGCCTACATGAGAAATTTAGCTGACCATTATTCTGTGTAGTCCTGAGTTTTTTCCGTGGAATCTATAGTTTTTATACAACAAAATCCAAGTTCTGTTCTGCTTCATCAACCTTGTAGCAGATATCAGCGTGCATTACCAATTCCAGTGATTATGATTGTAATGGTGTACCTGTTTGTGATAGGGTGTGAAAGTGACAAGGCAGAGTCAATGGAGGTCTTGTATAAGTTGGCAAGCAGTGTCAGCGAACAGGCGTCCTTCGGCTGGCCATTACATGTCTAACCAGCAAAGTCTAGGAATCATGCTAGCCCAATTAGGACGAGATGCCGTTGCTGCTGTAAGTTTTGCTTATTTAATATGATATATGAAGCAGGGCACACTTATTTTCAGTGTCTCGAACACCGATGAGAAACAAGAAACCTGGTCTTACTGAGATTATGAGAGTTCTTTCTTAATCTTCTGAGTGGCACATGAATCATTTGAATGATGTGGCTGGGTAAATTTTTGCCAAAAATAATAGTAAAAAGGCACTTGAAATATATGATGATATCCAATTATGTTTTTCTTTAGAAAAAGCTTATTGAATGAGAAGCTTAAAAAATTATTTTCTGTTAACGCACATCTAATCGATAGATATGGGTGTCATCTAGGGTCTTATATTTTTTGAAATTTGACGCGTCTAATGTATCTGTGCTTCATAGAATATGATTGATGAATTAGTGTTTTACTTCCAATGGTGACCTTAACAGTTACACTGCTTTAGTAACTCACTCTTTTTATGGACATTTCTTGTGTGAAACTCCCAGGTAGCAGCACGTCGCCTGATCTCACAACGCAAGAACGTGGAGATTGAATCTGTTGGAGTTGCAGGAAAACTCAATTCTCAACAAGCAGTAAAGAAATACTTCCGAATGGAGGTACCATTAACAACCTGGACAGCAAAACAGGATTTTTAATTCTTCTTTAATCAACTTAGCAACTGACAGTAATTTTTCCCCCCATTAATTCCTATGGAAATTAACGAGTTACCTTCATCACGGAAAGATCCTGAAAAGCAGTTTCATCAATTGACATATGCAGTTCAAAGAGAAAGAGCAGCAAAATGTGAAAGAGGATGAAGACTTTAGGGCACTTGAAGAGGAATTCGTGAGTATATCATATCTGTATTGTGTTTTTAGGTACCTCTTGAGAAACATTATATATATATAAATTACTGGCTTATTTTGGCATGAGAGGTTACAGTCATCCCTTTGCACGCAAATGCTCACACTGAGATTGGTCATCAGTATCCAACTGGTTAGCCCTTGCACTTTTTGGGGATCAATGAAACTTGCTTCTACCCTATCAAAAGTATAGTTAGTTTTATCGTGAAGATATGTCTTTTAGTGTATTAGTATCTGGAATTGAGAGCTAATTCTTCACAAGTTATATGTTGTTGGATAGTTTTAAATCATAGCTACACATGGTGCCGAGAAATTTTTTTGTATAGTGTTCATAAACCTTATAATTACTTGGCCAAGACAACTGTGTTTCACTGTTAGATTTAGAAAGCAGATTGCAAAATGAATATCTTCTGCGGTTTCTGTTGGAAATATATTTCACATTATATTACTAGCAAAGTTAAGTTGGCTAAATGGTATCAAAAAGTTAAGTTGGCTAAATGGTGATGGCCCAAGTTTGATAATCACTTGTTCATCAAATTTGACCAGTTCAATGAAACATTGATTTACAGCTCATGCTATTAGACAGTAGGTTGGTTCAACCAGAAAATCTGATTCGACGAATGGTTGGATATTTGGTTTGAGCAGCTGGCAAACGATGTGGACACTCTTTAGAACCCAAAGTCATGTTACCAAGCTTATGTTTGAGGGCATGCAAACAAGTCCTGTGTATATACTCTTCGCCGAACTTTTTCCAAGAGGTTGCATTTAATACAAGCTATCCTTCTAGGTTTGAGGAGAGTACATGCAGGAGGAAATGGTTGGAAGAAGGGCATGAGCCTATATAAGCCTTTAAGGCTCCACTGCATGATTATATCAATCGGTTGCAATACCAATTTGCACTAAAGTTACTACTACCAAGAACCTTATCCCATTCTCTTAGGAATAATCCAGCTGCGAGTTGCAGTGTCTGTAATCATATTTTCCCTTTAAAAAAAATTTTCCATTTTGTTTGACATGATAAAATCTACCTTAAATTTTTTGGACAATAAGTAATCAAGAGTTTGTTTGTTTTTTTTTAAGTGTAAAACTTATAAAGTGTCTCTAAAATAAAAGAGAGTGAGTGATATAAGAAATAAGAGTATGTATGATATTTACTTTTTTTCTTTTCACAAAAAATGAATCACTTAATAAAAAGAAAGATGAAGATAGTCTTCTAATTTCTCTCAAACAAATATTAGGTTATATTTTTATTATTTTAATTTAAAACATTCTTTTTTTATTTGTTTGTTAGAGTTAAAAAGTTGCCTTTATTCTGTGTTTTTTTAAAGATAAAAATATCAAAATAAAAAAATAGACAGCTAAGATTCCAAAAAATAAATAAAAGGCTAAAATTGTTGTGAAGTGGAGAATCTTAATTCCTTTTTACTCATTTTTTCCTTTCTCTCAATCTTTCTTTTATTTTAAAAACATTTTACAGGCACACTTTATTTTTTTTTATGAAACATTCACAGGCACACTTTAAAGATGCAAACTTTGTAACCAATCTGTAATAAGCTTCACTCAACGAACCTCTTCAGCTTTATTTAGATGAGGCGGTGGATTATGCATTTATCGTGCCTTCTAGTCAATGCGCCTAGCAATGCAAAATTCAAATAAGAATAAACTATTATATTAATTTTTAAAACATACCCATATTTTCAATTTAGTCCTTAAAAATTTATTGTTATCAATTCAAAATTTAATATTTTAGAAAATACATCATTTTAA
Organism: Erythrophleum fordii; assembly: GCA_032878935.1. Classification (NCBI taxonomy): domain Eukaryota; kingdom Viridiplantae; phylum Streptophyta; class Magnoliopsida; order Fabales; family Fabaceae; genus Erythrophleum; species Erythrophleum fordii. The sequence goes on along the minus strand of JAVQMF010000055.1, from coordinate 37,588,687 downwards.
TCCCAGTGTTAACTCAATTAAAACTAAATAGATGGTAATAAATTTTTGAATCAAGACTAAATTAATGACATTAGGAATAAAATATCAACCCCCCTGCCCCTGCAAATCGTAAGTCAGATCAAAGCCATTCCGATACACATTTAGCACTGATGGCACATTTAATCTGAAGTCGAATATGCTTTAGCCACACATAACTTATCAACCCATACAGGACTTGCAATGCCACAATAGATCCACATTTTTTACATGGAATGGCATCCCTTTAAAATCCAATTTGGTTTGAAGGGAAGTCAACGTTCGATGCACATGCCCTCTTTGTACTCTGCGCTTGAGTATTTGCCTGCCACTTTATTGATCTAATGTATGTGATTGGTGACTGGTAGTCGAGGAACCAGTTTTTACTATCATTTCTTTTTATTTAAAAATATATAAAGTAAAAGACATTTCTTGGATGTACTTTTTTTTTTTCCCTTAATTGTTAAAACATAGGCATGATTCGTTGGACCCAACGTACCCAATTTATATACAACTCGTTTAATACATAAAATAGAAAAATATTACTTTAAAAGAAGAAATAAAAAAGTAATTTTAAAAACAAAAATAATCCTTATATTTTTATTTTAAGAAATAAAAACAAATTGTATGATACTGTTAAATAATAATTATAATAATATCATAACTAGTTAGCCAATCTTTTGCACATCGTAAGGATATGCATGCCTATATACTTTTGAGATAAAATTTGAACCATTCAAATTTTATTTAGATCATTTAAATTTTATGTTTTTAAATTGAAATTATTATATTTTTAAAAAATTTATAATTAAAAAATTATTTTTATTTTACATTCTATATTTTATAAAATAAAAAAAATCAAAATATTAAATAAAAAAATATTTAAAATGTTTAGATTTGATTTGAACAATCCAAATCACATATATATATATATATATATAAATATATATATATATATATAAAGAAATGTACAAAAAAAAAATAAGTAAAGAGAATTGGAACCCATAATAACTATTATATAAAATTATTAAAAAAATTACTTTTTTTTTTGGCAATCCAACTAAATAAATCTTTTAAGACAAAGAATATGGTATATCAGGTCAATGGGTCGACCATTCTAATTTAGAACTAACTTGCTGAACAATGGGGGCAGAGAATTCAAGTCTACCTTTCCCATTCCACTTCAGATCACAATCAAAACGATTTGGGAAATTGTCCATCGTGTTCTCTGCACTGCAACGGCCTTCAAGTTCACCCAATAAATTATAGATATGGCACAAATTTGGGTACAATTTTCTACATTTTTCTTTTTTTGATGTTCTTTTTATTCTCCCAGATAAGAAAATAGATTAAACCATATGACATATGCTAGGGTCTGCAGAACCTACAACATGGGAAATAATCTTTAATTGAGTGTGCTCGAAGAATTATACTCATCAATTTCGTTTTGAATATGGTCATGAACGTGCACTACAAGAATTCTCTGTTCAACCTTATGGATTCTAATTTCCTTACTTCTTGGGTTGGCTTCAATATCTAGAAGCAGAAGCAAAGCCACATCATTCACGAATCACGACTCTGTATACCATTTGTCGACGAAGCGCTCATCCAACCGTTGTGGATGCTTTCCAGTCAATATGACGGTAAGCTCAAAATTGGTGTTTTTTTTTTTTTAAATTTTAAATTGAAAAATTTGAATATGAAAGCTAAAATTGAAAAGTCAAAAATTATAATTATAAAGAAAATTTATACTTTAAAACTTTTTAATTATGTTATATAATTAAAATTTTTAAAATATAATTTTTTTTACAGTTATAATTTTTGACTTTTTAATTTTAATTGTTATATTTAAACTTACAATTTGAGATCTAAAAATAAAAATAAAAATTATCTTAACTACACCTCTTTAATTATTGGCTAGAGAAGATCTATATTCCTCATCCAACACCATTGATAGTTTTAAAAAAGTATAACTTACAATTACTTCTTTTTATAAGAATTTACTTTCCAATTATTATAGTACTAGGGACCACAGGCATATGTAAAATCAAAATAAACACAAGCACATTCAACAAATTACAAATTATCACACCACCCGCCATATGCATGATGATAGGTTAATTGTTTATTTTTTATATATTTGATTAATAGAATTTCCGCGTACAAAATAGTGAACAGTTTTGTTCAATTATCACCCGTTAAAAAAGAGAGAATTATATTTATGAACTTAAAATTAGAAATATTTATTTTAAAAAATTTATTATTATTATTATTTTAAAGTTGATTATTATTGATTTTAACAAAAAATAATTAAATTTAATAGTAATATATTTTTTAAAATAGTTTTTTATTTATTTTTAGACCTTCTTTATAATTTTTTTTTAAAAAATAAATATCAAATTGAAACATGGGATACTCCTCTGAACAAATAAGAATGAAGACAAACAAGTCAGCCATATTGACGTACAAAATAGATTGGTACTACTTAAGTACGTGATGATAGACTTCATGGATATATAGAAACACATTTATAATATCCAATGCAATAGAAATGGATCGAAATGTTACCTCCCGCCATTGCTTGAATCTTCTGTTATCAATTCTGTCGCATGAAAATCCAGGGATACTTCTAAGCTCTTGTTCTACTAAATGATGGTGTGTAGCAATGTAAAACCGAACTCAGGGACCCTGTATTTATAGGCAAACTCTTTCAACGGCAACTTCATCATTTTGCCGAAGAAATTGACACGTTCTGAGACGTGGGAAATCACCTCACGAAACCCTTAATTTTTGAACCATAATGGAGAAGTTGTAAGCCACGTTCAGATGTGCAACGTGGGTTCTGTCATGCAATTGTAGATTGCTACCATGAACTGTCGCATAACTCACGTCCTGTATGTTTGCGTCTGCAACGTCCCACATTCTCCCACTTGGTTCGAAAATCATTATACATAATGGCTCCTTAAGATTCAAATATTTAACAAAATGCATGAATCATAGCGGTAGTTCCTTTATAAGTGAGTAATACCTTCCATGTATCACAATATATTTTGTTTTCTTACCCACTATATAACAACTTTATGAATAAGCCATATGCTTATTCTGGGTCCTCTTAATGTTGTTATTCTCAAACTTAATATATATGCATAAATGAGAAAATAACTTAAAATGAATAAAGGCTTTATTACAAATGATATATATATAGATATAGTATATACATCAATAACACAAAGTGGAACTAAGTCCCATTCTAGATACATAATTCCTAAACATTACTGGTGGCATGCCTTTTGTTAAAGGATCAGCAATCATCAACTCAGTGCTAATGTGTTCAATAATAATTTTATTTTCCTTGACACGTTCACGAATGACTAAGTACTTAATGTCGATATGTTTACTTCGACTTCCACTTTTGTTGTTCTTAGCCAGAAAAATAGCAGCTGAGTTGTCACAATATATCTTTAATGGCATGGGGATAGTGTCGACAATTCTAAGCCCAGATATAAAGCCTTTAAGCCAAACACTATGCGAAGTTGCCTCAAAACAAGAAACGAACTCTGCCTCCACAGTAGAAGTAGCAGTCGAAGTCTGCTTCGTGCTTCTCCAAGATACGGCTCCCCTGGCTTGCATGAAAATGTAGCCTGATGTTGATTTCCGTGAATCAACGCATCCAGCGAAATCCGAATCTGAGTAGCCAACTACCTCAAGGTTTTCAGTCCGTCTATACACCAGCATGTAGTTCTTAGTACCTTTAAGATACCTCATTACTTTTTTTGCAACTCTCCAATGATCTATACCTGGATTACTCTGATATCTACTTAACATTCCAACTACAAATGTAATGTCAGGTCTTGTGCAAACCTGAGCATACATAAGACTTCCTACAGCAGAAGCATATGGAATGTTATGCATCTGTTCCTTTTCTAAATCATTCTTTGGGCACTGGTTCAAATTGAACTTGTCACCCTTCACAATAGGTGCTACACTTGGTGAACAATCTTTCATCCGAAATCTCTCCAAGACCTTATTGATATAAGTTTCTTGTGACAGACCCAAAATACATTGAGTTCTATCTCGATGAATCTTAATGCCAATGACATAAGATGCCTCACCCATATCCTTCATATCAAAATTCGTAGAGAGAAATTGTTTCACCTCATATAACAATCCCTTATCATTGGTTGCAAGCAATATGTCATCCACATACAATACAAGGAAACAGATTTTACTCCCACTGACCTTTTGGTATATACATTGGTCCATGACATTTTTCACAAATCCATATGAGGAGATAACATCATGAAATTTTAAGTACCACTGGCGGGAGGCCTATTTCAATCCATATATAGGTTTCTTTAACTTGCACACCAAATGTTCATCGGCACTAGAGGGAAATCTTTCAGGTTGTTTCATATATACTTCCTCATCTAGTTCCCCATTAAGGAATGTTGTCTTCACATCCATTTGATACAACTCCAAGTCAAAATGAGCAACTAATGCCATTATTATACGGAGGGAATCTTTCTTAGATACAGGAGAAAAGGTCTCTGTGTAATCAATTCCTTCCCTTTGAGTGAATCCCTTGGCCACGAGTCGTGCTTTATATCTCTCAATGTTGCCTAATGAGTCTCTTTTCGTTTTATAGACCCATTTGCATCCAATAGATTTAGAGCCATTAGGCAACTCAACGAGATCCCAGACCCCATTAGACGTCATAGAATCTATCTCTTCTTTCATGGCATTGTGCCACAATTTTGACTCTTTGCAACTGTTGGCTTGTGAAAACGTTTCAAGGTCATTCTCAGCTCCTATATTGTAATCAGATTCTTGTAGATACACAGTATAATCACTAGAAATTGCTGACTTCCTCATCCTAGTTGATCTTCTTAATGTTGACTCAACATTCTCTTGGGGAGCATGTTGTTCAACTATTTGTTCAACAGTCCTTAAAGGCTGTTCATTAACTGGATCACTTGGTCAATGTCAACAGGTTGTGGATCCTGAATGATTGGTTGTGCCTATTTGGACTTGAGGGGCATGAATTACAATCAATCTATCACTTAATGTAGGAAATTGAATATTAGACTGATCATTTTCAGGATTAAGTTTTGAGTTTGATCATTCCCACTGATCAAGTCATTCTCAAGAAATTTTGCATTCCTTGATTCCACAATCCTAGTACTGTGAGATGAATAATAAAATCTATAACCCTTAGACTTTTCAGCATAGCCAATAAAGTAGCCACTAATAATCCTAGGGTCCAACTTCTTCTCTTGTGGATTGTAAACCCTAACCTCAGATGGGCATCCCCAAACGCGCATATGTCTTAAACTTGGTTTCCAACCCTTGAATAACTCAAATGGCGTCTTTTCAACAGTTTTGGTAGGAACTCGATTAAGAATATACACTGCTGTTTTAAGGGTTTCAGTCAACAAGAATTTAGGAAGTTTAGAGCTAATCAACATGCTCCTCACCATGTCCAACAATGTTCGGTTTCTCTTTTCAGCTACACCATTCTGGTCAGGTGACCCAGGCATGGTGTATTGAGCAATAATCCTATGCTCTTGAAGAAACCTAGCAAATTGACCTGGTGCTTGTCCATCTTCAGTGTATCTACCATTATACTCACCACCTCTATCAGATCTCACTATTTTAATTTGTTTACCACATTGTTTCTCTACTTCTGCCTTAAATATCTTAAAGGCATCTAGTGCTTCATTATTATTATTGAGCAGATAGAGATACATGTATTGTGAGTAATCATCAATAAAGGTGATAAAGTATTTCTGACTATCAGAGTCCAAATCTGGATTACAAATATCCGTATGTATGATTTCTAATATGCTAGAACTCCTCTTAGCACTTCTCTTAGTCTTGTTAGTCTGCTTTCCCTTAATACAATTTACACAAGTGTTGAAATCAGTAAAGTCAAAAGCATTGAGCACTCCATCTTTTACTAATCTTTTCACTCTCTCTATTGAGATATGACCAAGCCTACGGTGCTATAACATAGAGGAATCCTCATTAGTAACATTTCTCTTAATACCTATATTGTTAGAAACATGCATTGAGTCATAAAGGTTACTATTTCGTAATTGAATTTGGAATAGACCATCACAAAGTGTACCATTGCCAATAAAATTATATTTATAAAATAATTTAAATTCATTACTTGAAAATTCAAAACAATATCCCAATAGTACAAGTTTGGAAACTGAAATCAAATTCCTAGAGAAACTTGGTACATAAAATGTCTTCTCCAAATTCAAAATAAAACCAGAATTAAGAACTAATCTGCATGTTCCTATAGTTTCAACAGTTGAGCCCATCTTATTTCCTGAATAGATGTATTGCTCACTGCCCACCGGCTTCCTTTGGCTTAGAAAGCCCTGTAAGGTATTAGAGATGTGAATTGTTGAGCCAGAATCAATCCACCATGTGTTACTACCAGCGTCTACCATATTAGATTCATAACAAAAATATGAGATTGAGTTACCTTTCTTTTGAAGCCAAGCCTTAAATTTGACACAGTCCGTCTTTATGTGTCCTTTCTTTTTACAAAAGAAACACTTAGACTCTTTCTTAATGTTCTCAGGGATGGGAACCTTGCCCTTCCCTTTTGTCTTGGTGTTTCTTTTCTTCCTTCCTTGTGTCACTGTATGTACACTTTCACCCATCTCTGCTATGAGCCTTCCCTCTTCTTGTACACACATAGTTAGAAGTTCATTGATTGACCACTTCTCTTTATGAGTGTTGTAGGAGATTTTGAAAAGCCCATATTGTTGTGGCAGAGAATTCAGGATGTAGTGCACAAGAAAAGAATCTAACATTTTAACCTCAAGTGTTTTCAATTGAGCTGCTATATCCCTCATTTTTATGATGTGTTCTCGTACACCTCTTATGCCAGTAAGTTTCATGGATGATAACTTTGTCATTAAGGTGCTTGCTAAGGCCTTATCCGAATATTCGAATTGTTCATCAATAGCTTTAAGCAAACTTCGAACGTTTTGATGCTCTCCAATAAACCCACGAATACTAGCTGATGTTTTAGTCTTAATGTATATCATACTTAGGCGATTAGATCGCTCCCAACGTTCATAAACATTTACTTCTGATGTACTACTAATATTCGTGGGTTTAAGAGGTTCATCTTTTCTGATTGCATCATCAACGTCCATCCACCTTAATTGGAGAAGTATTTTCTCCTTCTAAACATTATAGTTATCTCCAGTTAATTCAGGAATTTGAAAATCAGAAATATTTAAAAGTTGAAAAGCTGCACAATTTACATGCTATGTTAATAATTTGAGACAAATAAATATTCTTAAATGATATGTCATGCCAATGCAATGCATATCAATTCAAATTATGAGCCTAGTAACAAATAAAATTACTTGTGGGCTAAATTTTATTTAATTAGACTCATATACTAATGATAAAACTAGTAAATTATATTCTTTTCTTAATTCCTGCGGGTAAATCAAGAAAAGAAAAACTTACTATTTTATCCTAATTAATCATATGAAATATGATAATATTCCTGTAGGATAATAATTATCATATTAAATATAATTAATTATAATTTGATGTCATTTTACTTTATGTGATTATAACACTTAATGTATAATTTTAAAATAATTAAAGGTGCTGTGGCTAAACTTTAATTAAATTAAAAAGACACAATTCACTTGACATCTAAATGAAATTACATGCTTGAATATAATTTAATATAATGCATAAACAAACATACACAATGAGAATTTCAATAATTAATTAATTAATCAACAAAATATGACTAATTAATTTAATTAATATTCTCTCTTCAAATTAATCTAAATGTGCCATAAATATTGCCTAAAAATAAAAATTAATTATTAAAAAAAATTTAGGCATAAATTAAATGACACCATAAATTAATTATTATAATTAAATATGCCAAAATTACCTAAAATTAATTAAATTTTCAAGATTTAGGATAATTTTAAAGGCATAAAATTAATTTTACAATGATTTTGACAAATAAATAACTAAATATTGTCAAAAATTAATTTAATTTTGTCCATAATATTTTTGCCAAAACTTGGACAAAATTAAAATGTACTTCATAATAGCCAACAAAATAAATTACTTTTAATTTTTAATTAAATATTGACCAGTAAAATATTTTGTTTAAAAAAAATTATTTATATATATATTTAATATCAGAAGATAATATATATATATATATATATATATATATATATATATAAATTATAAAAGAGAAACTAATGAAAATATCACAAAATAGAAAACGTATATATATATATATTAAATGTTGCTTATAAATAGCAACAAAGAAACGTTGCTTCAGTGGCTAAGACTCGTGGCTTCATATGGAGGGTCAAGAGTTCAAATCTCATGTCGTTTGCACCCACATATAATAGCGACGCAAACGACAAAACGACTTGTCGTTTAGGTCGTCCCTAACCTCCAGCTGGGTCAGCCGGGTCAACCCAACCCGGTTACGACCCGTTTTGGACCCAAATGAAAATTCAATTGTTTTTTGAGTTTCCGAGCTCCGTTTTAGATGATCTCGGAGTCCATTTTTATCAGAATTTCGTGTAGATTCCATTTTTGATATCAAAATGATGAAAAAATGGCTCTATAAATCAACCCAAATTCACCAAAAATTTCACGTTTTTTAGTTTAAAAAACGTAACAAGACAGAGGTATTTTCTACTCTGATACCAACTGATAGACTTCATGGATATATAGAAACACATTTATAATATCCAATGCAATAGAAATGGATCGAAATGTTACCTCTCGCCATTGCTTAAATCCTCTGTTATCAATTCTGTTGCATGAAAATCCAAAGATGCTTCTAAGCTCTTGTTCTACTGAATGATGGTGTGTAGCAATGTAAAACCGAGCTCAGGGATTCTGTATTTATAGGCAAACTCTTTCAACGGCAACTCCATCATTTTGCCAAAGAAATTGACACGTTCTGAGACGTGGGAAATCACCTCACGAAACCCTTAATTTTCGGACCATAATGGAGAAGTTGCAAGCCACGTTCAGATGTGCAACGTGGGTTCTGTCATGCAATTATAGATTGCTACCATGAACTGTCGCATAACTCACGTCCTGTATGTATGCGTCTGCAACGTACCACACGTGAATCCGAGCTTTATTTTTTTTGTCCTTTATGACAAAAATATTATATGTCCTGAAAGTTGATCAAAGTCAACTTCTATTTATTAAGTCAATCACAAGATAGAAAATTATAAAAAATTAAATTATAAAAAGGTTATAATACTACTTATATTAATATTTTGTTTAATTGATAATAATATTATTAAATATCTTTAAAATACTAAAAATTTATTTTTATTAATTATATATAATTTTTTCTCTTAAATTATTAATATTAAAAATATAATAACAAATAGATTAAATTTAAATATAATTTCTTACATTTTTAACAAGTATACAAATTTTCAGTTAAAATATTACAAGTATATTATTTAATTAAAAACTATATATTTATTAATAAAAATTATATATTTATTATATAATTATTAGATAACTATATATTTATAAAAAATACGAATAACTGTATAAACATTTTTCCTATAATAAATACATTATTTCTCCTCATAAAGACGTAATTTGTAGAGTACCAACTATGCTTATTCCAAAAGAAAAAGAAATACCACCAATGTTTGGTATATTATTTTTTTTAAAATGATATATTTATACTTTTATTATCAAATTTTTTAATTAAATTATTATAAATATATACTTTTTCATAATAATATAATAAGTATATAATTTTTAATTAAATTATATATTTATTATTTATTTATTTTAATTCAAACATTAACAACGAGACACGGAACAAAAACAAACTTTCTATCATTCCAGGAAGAGCAGCATGCCACATCGGACTAAAGGTAGCAAGTTGCTTAAAAAGCAACATCCATGTTCCAGTTCATCACACGTCCACATTACAGAGGGTTCAACCTCCCTGACAGCTACGGCGGGATGCACGAATACGCCATAGAGAAAGTTACTCATGAATTAACCGACTAATCTTCTTCCGTCGCCTCTTGTAATAGTCAAATAAATATTAGTCAACTCTATTATTATTTTTTTCCCTTAAAGCACGTTTAATAGGTGTGAGATTAAGAAGACAACAAGTAAACTAATGAAAAATAAGAATATGATTTTTTATAAACTTTACCCAAGTATTAATTTTCTTTTTGTCACATTTTGTTTACTGCTACTCTATTCTTATTATATCAATTAAATTGTAGCGTACTCTTCAACCTTTTATTAAAAAGAAAAGCTAATTTGATGACTTTATGTTTAGTATTGAAGATGGTGGATAACATTTAAACATATTTTTATTATAATTAAAACCAGATTAGATCCATCGATTCAATAAAAAAAACTAATAAACTAACTTATTATTTAGTCTAAAAGAGTTTTAAAATTATCTTGACTCAAAATCGATTAAATTTGGCCAAAAATTGAGTCTAACCGGTTGATTATGGTATATTTGTTTCTGCATTTTTAGAGTTCAAAATCACATTTTAAAGAAACAAAAATAAACGTAATTTTAAAACGGGTTTCTAAACACGCATTATATGTTTAAACGAATGCTCCTTTGATTGGTTGAACTAGTCCATGCTTTTACACTGACAAAATTTCCTCCATGGCGTCCAAACCTGTAGCCTCAGGCTCCCATGCCAGCGCTTTATCTGTTTAGCGAACAAGTATTGTCTACTCATATAATGCAAAGTTTTATATAAGAAGGATTTATTTCGGCAAAATATTCATCCACGAGATTCAAACCTGGTAACTTGAGGATGAAATATTACGTCATTTCCAATGAGTGTTATAAGTAGTTGTAAAGTTATAAGTTTTAATATAATAACAAAAAATAAATAAAGATAAAATTTATATAAATTATTATTTATTATACTATATTTTTAGTATATAAATTAAAAATATATATTGAATTATTATCTGTCTAAGCACCATTTGACTTTAGGTAAACTCTTTTAATGATTTAATAATCGGTCTAATTTTAAAAATGTTATTTATTTTATTCATAATAATTCATTTATAATTTTGTTTCTAGCATAATTTTTTCCTTGAATAGTTAATTTATAATAGTTTTAGTTTAGAGTCTTGATATTCTCTTTGAACAGAAAATAATAATTACACCATATTTTCTTAAAATTTTCAAAACATACACTGTCATCTTTTTTAGTTTCAATTTATACATTTTTTTTTTTCCATCAACAAAATTTTTGACAGAGAGCTCACATTCTCTTAACACCAGATATATTTTACTTGTCGTAAAAACTCCCAGTAGCATACATCAATACAGCACACATTGCTAAAAGAAATAAATAAATCAATACTAATAAAAAATTTAAAATAAGAGAGATCATGGTAATATTAAAAAAAAATTAGAGGTGTGACTCTGGGTTTCATAAATTTTAAAAGATTTTCTAATATAAATGGAAATTAAAAAGGGCATAAATCTTAAAAGACGTGAATGCATTTTAGTGGAAAGTAAATGTGTCTTTTTTAGTTTTTCCTGTTGTAAAAGCGTGTCTTTTGTGTTGAGAACGAAAGTACTATTGGACTCAGTTCAAAGAGCAGAAGTTTTTGAAGGATAATTTTGGTTATTTTCTTTGAATCACGTGGATAGCTCAATCTTAAAGTAATACAAATTATGTGTTGTAGTGCAATCAAAGCAAGACAAGGAATCCATTGCCCTTCAATTTAGGTAACGTTTTTTATGTCAAAATTTTTCCCCTTAAGTTTTGTTGTCGTTGAGCTTAGCACAGATGGTCAGCATAAATATTCGAAGCGAAAGGTATATCGATAGTATAAGGGAAATATCAATTAAAGAAAACTGAATAAACTTATTAGATCTGGAAACGATTGAACGGGGAAGTACAAGGGAAAAGGCGACAGTTTTGAAAATTTTGTTTCAAAGAAATTTGAGTTCAGAATCAGCATTTCCATGCAAAAGTGGTATTTTTTAAAATTTAAAGTTTTCAAAGAAACATAATAAGTTACCCCAAAAAAAATAAAAAAAATAACCCAAAAATAAAACAATAATTATTATTATTGTGAGCACTAAAATTAATAATTTAACTAAGGTTGTGACTCGCTAATTAGTCGATAGCCCAATTAAAATTATGATTGCCTAATTGAGAGTCCAACCGAAATTGTAACTATCTGGCCAAGAGTCCAATAGTGATTGCATTTGCCTATATAATAACCTAGCCACGATTGCGACTATCTAGCCAAGAGTTCACCTGAGATTATGTTTGACTACCCAGGGTATTTACTGCCCAAACGAGAGCTTGATTAAATTAACCAAGAACTTGACAGTTAAGTAGTCGAAAGGAAGAAGAATATGAGCTTAACCGCTTTCAACACAATCTCAACATTTTCCCATTCAAAGTGTTTTGTTTAAGCATAAAAGAGACCATGAAGTTAGTGGAGATACAAAATATGGATGATAACCTATTATAAAAAGGGGTTACAAATCGAGAAAACTGCTGTAAAATTAGTTGATGTATAAAATATTAATAATAGCTTATTATTGGGAGTAGTTACGAGTTGAGGAAACCATTATGAAAAGGAAAAAAGGATTATAGAAGACACACAATTAAACCATTCAAAAAATTATTTAACAACTTACTTTTATCTTACTTTATACATCTTTAGTTTTAGCTTTTATTTATAGCTTTACTTACTTGTTTTATATCCTTTATTTTTAATTTATTTCTAACATTTTACCATTATTTCTAACTAATTATCAAAGTTGTTAGTTTTTTTTTTTCTTAAGTTTTCTTATTGGCTCCATTTCTTTTATCTTCATCATTTTCAATTTATCTCCATTTAAAACCTCTTTTTACCTAGGTTTAACTAGATTTAGAACCAACATTACAAGAAAAGAGGACATTAGAAATGAGATTTTCTACCTCTAATTCCATCTTAGAGTGATTTTTCTTTTTGGATAAAAAAAATAAAGATTAGAGATGAAATTTTTCATCTCTAATTTCGTCTCAAAATAATCCTTTTTAATAAAAAAGTTAAGATGAAAGACGGATTTAAGGATAAAATTTTTCATCTCAAAATTCTAAAATAAAAGACAAAATATTTTATCTATAATTCCATCTCCAAATGATTTTTTGTCCCAAAATATCACTTCTATAATTTCATCTCAAAATTTCTGTTGTGAAAAAAGAATAAAAGAATCACATTAATTGTTCCAAAAATATTCTTCTTAAGTTTCCCTTGTTTAACAAAAACCAAAGAAACACATTCTAACAACCAACTTTACAACACAACAAATCGGTTATATGGAGTCTAACTATGATTATGATATGGGGTTGATGGGCCATAAGTAATTGAATCAACCTAATTTAGTCCAACTCATTTCAGAAAAGCTCTTAAGACTCAATAGCTACCATTTATCAAGTGTTATGTAAGGAACTAACATAGTAAGTTACTTAAATAACTTAAGTAGGACAGCTCCAATATAATAACTCACTTGATTAAACAACTTCTAAGACCCTACTAAGTAACTTGACCTAGTTGTCATTATCATCTTACTACCCATAGAGGTTATGAATAAAAACCCTAACAACCTCATTGGAGGGAGATTCATACATAAACGAGCATAACAAGATCAAGGCTCCATACATAATATTCTCTTAGCCCTATCTCACTAAACCTAAAAGACATATTCTTTTCCTCTGTCTTGCTATTCTGTTTTTCTATAAACCCTTCATTCAAGTATGAGCAAAGTAGCTAAATATATATAATACTATATTAGTTATATAATGTTGGTTTAAACTTATTTATGTTAAATATAACTTATGATTTTAGTTATGATTCTACTAAAATTATTAAGTTTAAACCAAATTTAAATAAATTAGTTATTTTAACATTTTGCTCACTAAAAATAAATTTAAAAATGATCTTTTTCTTATATTATGTTAGTGATATGCAATATTTTTATACTTTAATGATACCATTCATTGAATTTTAAAAGGAAATTGTGAAATAAAAAAGATAAATGATATGTGACATTGATCCAAATTTTTTCAATTAAATTTAAACCAAAAGCAATGAAGATAAACATTGATCCAAAAAACAAATTATTAAAAGAATTGAATCATAGTTTAAAAAGAAATGTTAAATACATATCAAGATTAACTTTTAACATTTTAATAATCTTAAAAATTTTAAAACTGAGATTAAATGTAGGGAACCATATGAATTTAATAATATAAAACAACATAATTATAAGCATGAGCAAAATGAAGATTCTACACGCTTTTTGTGTATTCTTGAATGTAAAAGGTCTAACAAATGGTTATAATTAAAGTTTTTATTATATGATATTATATAAATTTACTTTATCATTCAATAATTAAATCTAATTCATTTAACACTCTAATTGATATCTACTATTTTTAAATATAATATCTATATCAACATTTAATTAATAAATACACAGTTAATAAATAAAATTCATATGTAATATATATTACATCTAATTTTGATATTAATATATAAAAACATACTTCATACAATTAAATAATAATTTTTTCTATTACAAAAATTTTTTCTATAATCTTTAATCTATCTATAATCTATTTTTTTAATTGATTTTGCTTTAAAAACTTTAATCTTTTAACTCTACAAAGGTTCAATGCTATTCACATTGAACTCTAATTTTATAAATTTTTGCTTTTTATAAGTTATTTTATTTCGAATATCTTTGAAGTGGATGAATTATAAATTTTATATATTTAGATATAATTTTAAAATTTACGCACACTTATACGAAAAAAATTGCTTGGAATATTTTTGGCAAAAAATTTTCTTGAGAATATAACTTTCAATCCATTTTGCTTATTGATTGAAGTGAATAAATTTCAGTTATTTTGAGAAAAGAAATTAAAGTCAATGGCCTACTAAGTTAATTTCAACCATAAATATCCTTGAATAATTAAAAACTATTTTAATTAATTCTATTATGTCAATTATCGTTATTATTACTGCTAAAATTTGGGTCATTACTATCATGGTCTAATTTAAAGCTAATATAATCATTAAATGTCTAATTTATACTGAAAATATGTCATGACAAAGTAGTAAACCACTTTAATAGTCCTTATAGAATAGCATGTTTCATTGGCATAATTAGAATCTTATTGATTATATCAACTTCACATAGTATTACATCACTTATTTCCATATATAAATTATGTGTCAACAAACTTATTGTAAGAACAATATTGGTGTGAGAAATATAAGATAAGATAATTAGAAAAACAAGCTTTGAGATGTAAAAGATCATTATCTTTAAAGAATAATTACTTGTATACCAAAAAACTACAAATAACAGTTTTTCAAGATATATATAGCTATAATATATCTTAACCTATAGATAAATAATCATAACTGCATGCTTAATTAGGATGGAATAAAAGTTTTATATCTAACAAACTACCATTAGTTATAATGGAATATTGATTCCATACGATACCCATCTTATTAAAGTGAATGTAGAACATGATGAGGTTCCAAGAATTCAAGTTGATGATACAAATAATGAGGAGCATATTTATCCCACCATTAATGATAAGGCATCACATAATAATGAAGAGGTGCCTCAGCCAATGGTAGAAGATACTCTTATTAAATGATCTCAGCAAGTTGAATTAAGGAAATCAACTAAGAAAAGAAAAATAACAATATCTAATGACTACTTAGTGTACATAATTAAATCTGACTATGACATAAGTATTGAGAATGACCTTATAATAGTTTCTCAAGCTTTGAATGGTGAAAATTATAAAATGTGGTATGATGCCATGATTAATGAAATTAAATCCATGGCAAACAATAATATTTTGGATCTTGTAGAGTTGCTTAGTAAAGCGAAAGCAATTGGCTGCAGATAGTTCTTTAAGATGAAAAGAGACTTACAAGGCAAAATTAAGTGTTAAAAGGCAAAATTGGTTCCTAAGGGTTTTACTCAAAAGAAAATAATTGATTGTAAGAAAACTATCTCTCTTATATCTACGAAGGATTCCCTCCATATCAACTTTGTACTAGTAGCTCATTTTGATTTAGAATTATATCAGACAGATATTAAGATCACCTTCCTTAATAATAAATTTGAGGAAAAAGCATATATGAAATAGTTTGAGGAGTTCACTTTAACCATTGGTGAGAATATAGTCTGTATGCTAAAAAGTTCAATTTATGGTCTTAAGCAAACCTTACATTAATGGTATTTTAAATTCTATGATGTAATTACATCTTTTAATTATGTTGAAAACATTATGAATTAATGTATTTACCATAAGGTCAAGAGGATTAAGCTTATATTTTTGGTCTTATACGTAGATAACATTTTGCTTGCCTCTTGTGATTTAGGGTTGTTACATGAAACAAATCTTTTCTTGTTTAAGAAAGTTGAAATGAAAGATATAGGTGAGATATTCCATATCATTGGCATAAGAATCTATAGATATAAGTCTCAAGGTATCTAGTAATTATCATAAGAGATTTACATAAATAAAATTCTTGAACGATTTAGAATGAAAGATTATTTACCTAGTGTAGCACTTAGTAAAAAAGGACAAAATTTCTCGATAATAAGCTAAAAAGAAAAGAGATAGAGAATGTTTCCTATGCTTTAGTAGTAAAAAGATTGATGTATACATAGGTTTGTACAAAGTTTGATATAGTTTTTGCTGTAAGCATGTTGGGAAGGTTCCAAAGTAATTTAGAGATTGATCACTAAAAAACTACTAAGAAGGTCATAAGTTACCTTTAGAATACTAAATGTTAAATGCTTACTTATAGAATAATCAACAATTTAAAAGTTGTTAGTTATTTAGATTTAGATTTGACAGGATGCATTGACTCAAAAAACTCAACATCAAGATATATTTTTCTATCATCTTGGGAAAGTGTTAAACAATCCTTGGTGACTACTTCTACTATAGAAGCTAAATTTATTTGGTGTTTTGAGGCAAGTTCACAAGTTATGTGACTGAGAAATTTTATTGCTGAATTTAAGATTGTGGATTCATTCTCTAAGAGTGCATTGTGATAACATAGCCGTGCTTTTCTTGGCTAAGAATAACAAGAGTTAAAGTTAAGGTAAACATATCGATATTAAGTACGTAGCCTTGAGAAAATGGGTTAATATTGATCAAGTAATCATAGAACACACTTGGACAAGAAATGCTAGCTGACCCTTTAACAAAAGAGATGCATCTGATTTAGATTCAAATGGATCTTAGGTCATATTTGGTCTAATTGAGATATGTAAAATAGAAAATTTTTAGTTTTGGTTTATTATCTGTATATATATATGTGTATATATTTTTTTGGTAAAGACTGATAAACATATAAGTTAGAACTTGAATAAACATTTAAGATTATTCATAAAAACTATATATCTTATAAAGTTAAAGATATGTTACAAATAATGCATAGAAGATAATACTGGTTTGATTAAAAAACTTAATGTTATAATTCTTGTAATGTGTGTTTATTTACCCATAAACATATTCTCTAGCAAATCATAACCAAAAGAAGTGGGAGAATATTGGAATATTTAATTTAAATATATTTGTTAACATATTATTTTAATTAAATATTTATTTAAGATATTTCATATTAATAGTTGAAATATTTTGAAATAAAATTTATTAAACAATATTTCAGTTTTAAATTAAATTATTTTGATTTTTGAATTTTAAATTATTAGATATTTTGGTTAGTAGATTAATGAGTATATACACATTACACAACTGACCTCTTTTGATAGAAGAGTAGCTAGTTTTTACATTAGCATTTTCTAAAAATTCTTAATAAAGAGAGTCAGTCTAATAGTCAATCACTAAAATTTATGTAGATATAAAAAAAAAAAATCCTTTTTCTTTCTCTCTACTCTTTTTTCTTCTGCAATTTTGTGTTTCTTTGATTATAGAGCGCAAAATGAATTAGTCACTAATTGGTTTCATTGCATCAAATATTTACATAGCATGGTTGGAGGTTAGATTCCTAATTTTACTTTTGTCATTTCGTGTAATATTGAATTACAATTTATGTTGATCAAATTACATGATATTATTAACATGGCCATAGGAGTTATATATTATCAATAGCATTTGATACAATCCATTTGGTATCAGAACTTTGAGTACACCCAAATTCACCTTTCTCTTTTTGTTCCAAATTGGCTTTTCTTTTTTGCTCTCCATCGCCCTTGGATTGTAGATCACAAATGCTTTCATTCGCAACAAAAATTTTGACCCAATCATTAATCAATTTTATCCATCTTATCAATTGCTTTTTAAAATTATTAATAATATAAGATAATTGAAAAAATAAGCTTTGAGGCATGAAAAATCACTTTGAAAAAATTGATTGCTTATATACAAAAAAGTTACAAATAATAATCTTTTAAGATATAATAAAACCTTTGAAAACATTCAAAATTTTTGAGTATTTCTTTTATGAAAAATAGGAATATTTATACATACTCTAAATAATTACATTAAACATTTATTTCTTTTGATATCAAGAGATATATCATTTAATATGAATAGTCATTTTTTAAGCGACATCTCTTTTTAGATAAACAAGCATGCCATTTTAATTTTAATTTAAAATTTAAAAAATAAGCCTATTAGAATATATCAATTTTGGTTTTTTTTTTAAAGCAGATTAACCACAAATTTAAGTTTTATATATATATATATATATATATATATATATATATATATATATATATATATATATATATACAGGGAGAGAGAGATTTGAGTTTCATTTCAAAAATAAAATATATTAATCAAAAGTATCTAATGTATAAAATGGGCATCTTTTTAAGTACCTTCAATTAATATATTCCTTTTTTGATATGAGATTCAAAAATCTCACACAATATTATCAATTACAAAACAATTGAAAATAAAATATTTTTTAAAAAATTATAAAGAAACCATTAATAACTTTAGAAATTTAATTTAAAATAATATATTTTTAGAGAACTAAAATTCCAATTTACTCTAATAGAAAGCCAAGTCAATATTTATGTCCAAATTTAATATTTGTAATAAAATCTTGTAAATTGATCTTGAAATATGAGAAACAGTATTAATGTTTAAAACGCTTGAATGGGGAAGTCCAAGGGAAAGGCGACAGTTTTGAAATTTTCTTTTAAAGAAATTGAAGTTCAAAATGAGGATTTTCAAGCCAAAGGAGTATTTTTGAAAATTTACAGTTTTCAAAGAAAAATGATGAGTTACCAAAAGAAAAATCAAAAGTTACCAAAAATAATAATATTCAAAACCCTTAATTAGATAAAGATTAGTAGAAGACATTTTAGAGAAAGACAATTTTTGTTTCTAGAATATATATATATATATATATATATATATATATAGACACACACATTCACATACTCCTCACGTCAACAATAAAGTAACATGATCTAATTCAAAGTTAATATCATTGTTGAATGTTCAATTATTTGGATGTTCAGTTATTATTGAAAATTTCTCATGAATGAATAAATCATTTGAAGTCATTATTTCGTCTTAGTATGTTTTAATAACAATTAGTCCTTTACTGATTACATTAGCTTCATGTGACAAATTCATTGTGAAAATGATATTTTTTTTTTAGGATTGAAATGATCCTAGTAATTTTGGAGAATTAATTTAAAAATAATATATTTTTATAGGACTAAAATCTCAATTTACTCTATTACAAAAACAAGTCAATATTTATGTCGAAACTTAACATTTATGATAAGATCTTGCGAATTGATCTTAAAATATAAGAAATTGTAATAATATTTAAACATGGGATCGTGACGTGATTTTTGTTTCTAGTTTAAACATTGGGCATAATGTTCTGTTCAAAAAATTAGGTTGATTTCTTTTCTTACTAAATTATGCGACTTTGTTTAATTAGGGATAACTATAACAATGGCTGCTTTTAACATTTAAATGATTATTAAATTATATATTTTGATAATAATATTATAAAACAAAGAGGAAGAGCAAAATTAAAGTATGAAAAGTCAAAATCTAGAAGCGTTGTTAGTGTTATCTATATATTTTTTCTTGGAGATACACCAAATACATTATCATGTTCATGTATGGGTACGAATTAGTTATGCCGTAGGTTTGTGGAATATGATAATCCTACTTAAATTTTATATGTATATATATAAAGAACAAATTACACTATAAAATATTATTAAACTATTTATAAGTCTTATTTTTAAAAGTTATTTTATTTTATTTTTTTAATTTTTTTGACTTTTTTTTAATTTAAACTAGGCTATATAATTTATATGAGTTTCATCCTGTATAGAATCTACATCTAATTTATTTTTAAATGACAATTTATCACTATTCACTGCACTTGGGAGTTCTTACTCCTCTCTTTATTCTATGGAATTTATAAAACATCCTTTCTTTAGCAAAACCTTTCAATTTATATTTTAAAAGATGAACAATGTTACTTACATAATTATGTAGAGTCATAATTTTAACTATAATTAGCTGATTAAAATTAAGAAGCATCATTTCATATATGATAAAGTTATTTTTGAACAAATTGTTTGTACTATGATTTTTCTTTGGACGATCTTATGTTTCCCCTTGTGAGGAATAACAACACTTATGAAATTTCTTCATATAATTTAAAATTTGTACTGTATAGAATATATACAGCTCAACATCTTGCAAGTTGAGAGTAAAGAATGTTATAAATAACCATTCACTAGAGAGTAGGGAGAAGAGATGACCTGTCCGTAAAGACGGGGACAACATGAAGTCAAGCTTTGATCCCACAAAGGAATAGCATTAAAGGAATCGGATAGCAACATTGTCTGAAAGGATTATATTGTGATGTTAAACATATATGCATTAATGATAACAGCTTGTCCTGACTTTTAATCTTGTATTAAATGGACGAATATTTAATATTTAGTGCTAAAGTAATTAAAGACTATATAATTGAAAAGAAATAGTTATTTATTGTACGTATAAGTGACTTATTTTATGTTTTATATTAATTATAAAACATATGTAAGCGTGTGGATGTAATATATATTGTTATGTGTAACACCTCAAAATTAATTAAGGTATTAATCATAGACTTTAGTTAATTAAAAATAATTAATATGAGATAATTAGGTAAGTTATGTGAATGAGATTTATGGAGAGATAAATTATTAATATGAGTTTGAGATTTAATTAGGTTAAAAACCTCATCTACACTCAAATCAAATTAAGTAGGTCATGGTTAGAAACTAATGGTGGCCCAATATTTTAGGTGCAACCCAACCTTTTAATGTGAGACTTAGCCCAAGAGAGTATCTAGGGAGGACCCAATCTAATTTAATAAGATAGAGGCCAAAGACCCATCTTATATAAGCTTTTATAATTGGCCCAACAGCCCTTGTGCAAATCCAAATCAATTGAGCTCTTAAAACTTGGTCTAACCTAAATAAGATTATGCAGCCCAACAAGCATAAAAGTCTGAACCCAATTAGAATTAGACTTTTCGGTCAGCCCATAATTCATTTTAGACCCAACTTAAACCTAACTAAAACCCTAAACACATGCAACCCCTCTTACCACTCTGTTGAAACACAAAACACAAACACATGAGTCATTTTCGCACCTTGAGAAGGAGGCTAGGGTTCTAAGCAAGAAACCCACCATTTCTCACTTTTAAGCTAAAAATCAGCCAATATACTTGTTATATAACTTAATCTCCTTCTCTTTCTCTTTATTTTGGCCCGATTAATTTTCATTTGGAGCATTTTCACCATACCTAAAATCTGAAATGTGGTTGTTTAGGATTTTCTTGGTGAAATTTCATAAGTTAGGGCTAAGGGTGTTATTAGATAAGTATAAACTCTTTATTTTGATGTATTTTTCACTAGTTTAAGACTCCCATAGTAGACTTATAGTACGAGCCTTAATTTTGTGCTAATTTTCTTAGGGTTTGAAGTGATATTTTGATGTTTCTGATCTAGGGAAGGCAAAACCAAAAATTTGAGGTTCTTTATGATTGGGTAGGTGTCCCTTAGGTAACTATTAGTAATTTAATTCTTTGAACATTGGGTTATTACCATAAATAATGAATGGGAAAGTAATAGACTGATATAAAGTGATAATTTTCTGATATTGTGATTATAGGAGGATTTTGGTACTATTGTTAGCTTCCTAACTTGTCTATAAGTGAGGTAACCAGGATTCATGCTAATTCCATGCATATGTCTGTTTTAATTTTGTATTTGTTGCATGATTATGATTTTGATGCTAAATGATTTGGTTGGCTATCTGTTATATGTGATTGGACCTTGTGAGTCCATGGTCGAGTTGTGGTATGGTTGCCACTCATGTATGTGCTTCGATCAGGCACTAGGTTGTGATCAGACCCCAGATGCATTGAGCTCTAGTTGTACTCATTGGGGAGTAGGTGCCGTGGACGGGTCTCTCCCGGTGTTATTGGCCTTTAACATGTGGAATTGTGATTGCTAATATGAGATATTAATCATGGATAGCCTAATTGTTTCATTTACTGATATAGCTAGTATATTTTCTGATACTTATATGAAATCATGTATATATATTAATTAAACTGGAATATATAAATGGAGTTTGCCTTGGTTATTGAGATTTGCATCTCATCTCGTTTCATGGGATCATACTTTCAAGTGAAGTTTGGGTAAGGATAAAGGGAAACAAGTGGATAAAAACCTATGAACTCTGACCATGTGTGGAAAAGGCTACACTTAAACTGATTTAGATAGAGTAGATGCTAAATTTTGTATTCTTTTTGTATATCATCATCATGTAATCATGTTGCCAAGTGTAGGTGTATATATTTTGATTACTTAAAATGTGTTTATTGAGGAGTTAGGCCTCATTTTGGTTTGGTATTGGATGTATGAACTTATAATCTCTGTTATGAACTATGTTAAATCTATGATATGGTTTACTATTTAAGAAATGTAATTATGTGATACATTAGATGTAGACCTGGACTAGTGATGCATAAAATCTCTAATGGAATATGTATTTAAATGACAATTATTGGTAGCTTATGAAATTCTTGTTGCCATTAATCTATGAACTTGCTGATATATGGTAGTTGGATAAGTAGGAATTAACACTTAAGACTTAAATGGTAACAATAGATAAGTTAGGTAAATTAGATAGGGGAAAGCCATTAGAACCCCACAATTTAAGGTAGAGTGTCCCTAAGGTATCACTAAGGGGAGAATTGGAGTGTATGAGACAAACTTTAGAAGTGGTAGGATCAGAAGACATTTCGCCACGGGCAAAATAATCTTAGTCATGGCCAATAGAGGTGAAATTGTCCAAGGAGAGTACCAGAGAGCAATTTGCCGCGGCAAGAAGTGTAATTAGCCGTGGTGAAATATGAGAGGGCAAACTGAAAGTTGTCCAGTAGGTAATTTGCCGCGACGAACTTTGTGAAAATGTTCTAGGTATTCCAGAAAGGAATTAGCTGCGATGAAAGTGGAATTTGGCCGCAGCCAATAGCGAGAGGTGAGTAAGGTAGGCTCTAGGAGGTCTCCTCGCCGTGACGCTATGTAGAGTGAGCCCGAGAGCAATTGGCCGCGACGCAAAGATATTTAGTCATGGTTAATGGTCCCAAACTCTCATTCTAACTTAGAAACCTTGGTTTTTCCCATGGTAATCTCAATGGATGACTTAGAAATATTAGTAAAAGATTCTTGTGAGTTGAAATTAATGGGTAATAGAATCAAAAGTTTACAAATGAGGGTTTGTTTTTCTTGTGTACATGAATACGTGTAATTATTTGGTTGTTACATTATGAGAGTCTTACAAGTATACTAATTTTTTAAATCAAAATGACTTCAACCACAATGTCAAGACCCATTTAACAAGAAGACATCACAAATTTTAGAAGTAAGCATAACTAACATTATTTTATATATATATATATATATATAGACACAAATTCTAAAACACAAGAACAAGATTTTTACAATTGGTTGTTATCCGTAAAAACGTTTGCCCATCCCAAGCATTAACACATACTGGTAGTTATAGATAGTCCTTGTTGCTCTTCTTAGCCAAGACAAGAAATTTATTATATCTCATTCTAAAAGCTAAACAATACAGAATTTCTAGGTTACGTTAAACTTTTTCATTTTTTTCCTTTGATATACTAATGTAAAGAATTGATTAAACAGAAATTTTCTCTTTCATATCTAAGAAAGATTTCCTCCATATCAACTTTGTATTAATAGTTCATTTTGATTTGGAATTATATCAAACAGATATTAATATGGCCTTCCTTAGTAATGAATTTGAGGAAAAAGTATATATGAAACAATTTAAAGAGTTTACCTTAACCACTGGTGAGAATATATTGTATACGCTAAAAAGTTCAATTTGTGATCTTAAGCAAGTCTTACAATAGTGGTATCTTAAATTTCATGGTGTAATCACATCTTTTGAATTTGAGGAAAAAGTATATATGAAATAATTTGAAGAGTTTACCTTAACCACTGGTGAGAATATATTGTATACGTTGAAAAGTTCAATTTGTGATCTTAAGCAAGTCTCACAATAGTGATATCTTAAATTTCATGGTGTAATCACATCTTTTGGTTTTTTTGAAAATATTATGGATTAATGTATTTGCCATAAGGTCTATAGGATTAAACTCATATTTTTGGTCTTATATGTAGACAACATTTTGCTTGCCTCATGTGATTTAAGGTTGTGACAAAATAAATCTCTTCTTGTTTATGAATTTTGAAATAAAAGATATAGGTGGGGTATTTCATGTCATTGGCATAAGGATCTATAAAGATAGGTCTTAAGGTTTTAGGCGATTATCACAAGAGACTTACATAAATAAAATTCTTGAACGATTTAGAATGAAAGACTATTCACCTAGTGTAGCACTTATAGTAAAAAGAGACAAAATGTCCCGATAATGAGTTGAAAAGAAAAAAGATAGAGAATGTTCCCTATACTTTAGTCGTAAGAAGTTTGATGTATACATAGGTCTGCACAAAGTCTGATATAGTTTTCACTGTAGGCATGTTGGGAAGGTTCTAAAGTAATCTAGAGATTGATCACTGGAAAACTACTAAAAAGGTTATGAGGTATCTTTAAGATACTAAACGTTATATGTTTACTTATAGGAGAACCAACAATTTGAAAGTTATTAGTTATTTAGATTTAGATTTAGTAGGATACATTGACTCAAAAAAGCTAACATCAAAAAATATTTTTCTGCTAGCTAAGAGAGCTATCTCTTGGGAAAGTGTTAACAATCCTTGGTAACTACTTCTATTAACTACTTCTATTATAAAAGCTAAGTTTGTTTGTGTTTTGAGTCAAGTTCATAGGTTACGTGATTGAGAAATTTCATTGTTGAATTTAAGATTGTAGACTCATTCTCTAACAATGCATTACAATAACACAGTTGTACTTTCTTGGCTAAAAATAACAAGAGTTAAAGTTAAGGTAAATATATTGATATTAAGTACTTAGCCTTGAGAAAATGGGTTAATATTGATCAAGTAATCATAGAACACATTTGGACAAAAGAAATGCTAACTGATCCTTTAACAAAAGAGATGCATCTGACTCGATGGATCTTAAGCTATGTTTGGTCTAATTGTATTATGTAAAATAACAAAATTTTTAGTTTTAGTTTGTTTTCTTTATATATATTTGTATAAATTTTTTTGTAAAGACTGAAAAATATGTAAGTTAAAACCTGAATAAACATTTAAGGTTATTCATGAAAACTATATATCCCATAAAGTTAAATATATGTTACAAGTAAAGCATAGAAAGTAATACTAGTTTGATTAAAAGACTTATATAATTCTTGTAATGTGTGTTTATTTAACCATAAACATATTATCGGGCAAATCATAACTAGAAGAAGTAGGAGAATATTGGAATATTTAATTTAAATATATTTGTTAAGATATTATTTTAATTAAATATTTATTTGAGATATTTCATATTTTGAAATAAAATTGATCAAACAATATCTCAATTTTAAATTAAATTATTTTGATTGATGGTCATTAATTTTTAAATTTTAAATTACTAGATATTTTGGTTAGTAGATTAATGAGTATCTACATGTTACATGACTTCTTTTAATGGAAGAGTAGCCAGTTTTTACATTAGCATTTTTTAAGAATTTCTAATAAGGAGAGTCAATCTAATAGTCAATCACTTAAATTTATACAATTATAAAAAAAAAATTCTTTCTCTTTCTCTCGCTATTTCTTCTTTTACAATTTTGTATTTCTTTAATTATAGACCGCAAAAGGAATTAGTCACTAATTGGTTTCACTGCATCAAATATTTACATAGCATGGTTGGATGTTAGATTCTTAATTTTGCTTTTGCTATTTCGTGTAATATTAAATTACAATTTATGTTGATCAAATTACATTATATTATTAACATGGCCATAGGAGTTATATATTATCAATAGCATTCAATACAGTCTATTTGATATCAAAACTTTGAGTACGCCCAAATTCACCTTTCTCTTTTTGTTCCAAATTGGCTTTTCTTTTTTTGCTCTCCATCACCCTTCGATTGTAAACCACAGGCGCTTTTATTTGGAAACAAAATTTTGACCAAATCATTAATCAATTTCATCCATCTTATCAATCACTTTTTAAAATTATTAATAATATAAGATAAGATAATTGGAAAAATAAGTTTTGAGGCATGAAAAATCACTTTAAAAAAATTGATTGCTTATATACTAAAAAATTACAAATAATAATCTTTTAAGATATAATAAAACCTTTGAAAACACTTAAAAATTTTGAGTATTTCTTTCACGAAAAATAGGAATATATATACATACTCTAAATAATTACATTTAACATTTATTTCTTTTCATATCAAGAGATATTTCATTTAATATGAACAGCCATTTTTTAAGTGACATGTCTTTTTCAAATAAACAAACATGCCATTTTAATCTAAATTTAAAATTAAAAAAATAAACCTACTAGAATATATCAATTTTAGTTTTTTTAAAAGTAGACTAAGTACAAGTTTAAGTTTAGAGTCAGAGAGAGAGAGAGAGAGAGAGAGAGAGAGAGAGAGAGAGAGAGAGAGAGAGAGAGAGAGAGAGAGAGAGAGAGAGAGAGAGAGAGAGAGAGAGAGTCTCATGTCAAAAAGAAAATATATTAATTAAAAGTATCTAAAAAGAAGCCCATTTTATATGTTATAAAGTGGGCTTTAATTAACATATAAAATGTGCTTCTTTTTAGATACCTTTAATTAATATATTTTCTTTTTGATATGAGATTCAAAAATCTCACACAATATTATCAATTACATAACAATTGAAAATAAAATATTGTTTAAAAAATTATAATGAAACCATTTATAACTTTGAAAAATTAATTTAAAATAATATATTTTTAGAGAACTAAAATTGCAATTTACTCTAATAGAAAGCCAAGTCAATATTTATGTCCAAATTTAATATTTGTAATAAAATCTTGCAAATTGATCTTGAAATATGAGAAACAGTATTAACGTTTGAAAACGCTTGAATGGGGAAGTCCAGGGGAAAGGCGACAGTTTTGAAATTTTCTTTTAAAGAAATTGAAGTTCAAAATGAGGATTTCCAAGCAAAAGGAGTATTTTTTGAAAATTTACAGTTTTCAAAGAAAAATAACGAGTTACCAAAAATAATAATACTCAAAATCCTTAATTAGATAAAGATTAGTAGAAGACATTTTAGAGAAAGACAATTTTTGTTTCTAGAATATATATATATATAGACACACATACACATAGTCCTCTCGTTAACAATAAAGTGACATGATCTA
This sequence comes from Erythrophleum fordii, assembly GCA_032878935.1. NCBI lineage: Eukaryota > Viridiplantae > Streptophyta > Magnoliopsida > Fabales > Fabaceae > Erythrophleum > Erythrophleum fordii. The sequence goes on along the minus strand of JAVQMF010000055.1, from coordinate 37,560,705 downwards.
ATTTAAAGTTAATATCATCGTTGAATGTTCAATTATTATTAAAAATTTGTCATGAGAGAATAAATCATTTAAAGTCATTATTTCGTCATAGTATGTTTTAGTAACAATTAGTCGTTTACTGATTACATTAGCTTCATGTGACAAATTTATTGTGAAAATGATATTGAAAACATAATTTTCTTTTTGGAGGATTGAAATGATACTATTAATTTTGCAGAATTAATTTAAAAATAATATATTTTTATAGGACTAAAATTTTAATTTACTCTGTTACAAAAACAAGTCAATATTTATGTTGAAACTTAATATTTATGATAAGATCTTGCAAATTGATCTTAAAATATAAGAAATTGTAATAATATTTAAACATGGGATGATTTTTGTTTCTAGTCCAAACATTTGGCATAATGTTCTGTTCAAAAAATTAGGTTGATTTCTTTTCTTACTAAATTATGTGACTATGTTTAATTAGGGATAACTACAACAATGGCTGCTTTTAACATTCAAATGATTATTAAATTATATATTTTGATAATAATATTATAAAACAAAGAGGAAGAGCAAAATTCAAGTATGAAAAGTCAAAATCTAGAAGAGTTGTTAGTGTTATCTATATATTTTTTCTTGGAGATACACGAAATACGTTATCATATTCATGTATGGGTAAGAATTAGTTATGCGGTAGGTTTGTGGAATATGATAATCTTTTCGATCAAAATATTGGACGTCGACCTCAGGAAATATATAAATTGTATAATTATATATGATCGAGCGTGGACCACACCATCTTGTCCATATGTTGTTTATTTTCCAACATTTCTCATTCCACAAATACACGGCTTTTGTTGGAGAGCTTGGTCAATTTTTATCTTGGTTTATCAAAATTAAATTTAATTTTCATATAAATTATGATTTATGATCATTTTTTGTCTTTATTTATGTTATAGGTATTTTACAAGTCTAATAAATTTTAAAAGTAAAAAATAATCCATTTCACCTTGTTCAAACTAATATTATTAAAGTAATTTTGCATAGTTTTAAAGAAGTTGGTAACAGTTGACACACACACACACACACACACACACACACACACATATATATATATATATATGAATATGTGAAAACTGCACCGTTTATAAGCTGTTTATTATGCAGTTTTTCACTGGACTGCTTGTCGGTACACAGTTTATATATTGTTCATATTCGTATATATATTGTTTATGTACAGATTTTTTTTTTTAAATTGAACATTTTTTTAATTTCTTGCAAAATGTAAGAGTATGTCCTAGTTATTGAATATAAAAAGAAAATGATGTTTAATTCAGACAAAGACTCTGGTAACATTAATCATCTCTAAAATTTGCTATTTTGCTGGACAATACTTCTGTACATTAATGATTACATATTGTTTTTCTTTCCCTTTTAATTCATTGAGAACAAAATTTGTACCCTCCACCCGTTCAAAGCAATACATTTTTTATTCACTGAATTAAGCTTCTTCATTTTTATTTTACCATACTATCAATGCCAATAATTTATAAATCAAATTCAAGGACTTTTTTTTTTGTTATATAAAAATTCTGTAATCTAAAAAGTAAAGAATATATAAGAAAAGAGAGTAGAGATCAATTATAAATACATATATGATTAATTGGTTATCTCAATATAAAATAATAATAAAATTCGATATCATATAAAGAATTAGAATTTTTGGAAGATTGCACGGAAAGAATAATAAACCATTCAAAACGAAGATGGAAAAAGATGCCGAGTTCCAAGAGAGAGAGAGGAGACACATATTATTGAATGGTCATGAATTTTGACCATCTTGACCCACATAATGAAATGCCTTCCATTTAGTATATTTTTTTTATTGGCAAGAATTAGTTTTAAATATAATTTTGGCTCCAAGTAATAGATTTCTTTATCATTAGATTTAGTCTCCTAAGTCATTAGATTTGAAAATATATATATATTTAGATTAATGAAAAATATTTTGATAAGGAAAAATCTTAAAATTAGAGTAAAAAATATCACAACTTTTGATTTTAGAAGAAATGAGTGTATATTTTAAAAATATAACAAAAACTCATGTAATTTTAACAAATTTAAAAAAAAATCTTTATAATTTACTCTCTCTCTCTCTCTCTCTCTCTCTCTCTCTCTCTCTCTCTCTCTCTCTCTCTCTCTATTATATGGAATTGATTGAGTGTCGCTAGCTTCGGTAAATTATTGTGAAGATCCATGCGGTTGGGAAAAGAGTGAAAGTTAGGGCATGCATGCAGTTACCAGTGGGGACACCACAGCTGAGCAAGGTGAGGTTCTTGAGAGTGTTATGGCTAAGATGACGGAAGGGAAGCTTGACGGCGCAGGCAATGTCGACAACTGTGTACTCAGTGAAGGTGGAGTTTCCGACGAACTGGAAGATGGGTTTGCCGTCGACGGTGAAGAACCTGCAATTGAAAATATCTAACATGAAAATGACAGTGAATGATTTTAAATTGAAAATATCTATATTAAAAGATTTTAAATTTTAAAATTATTCTTCAGAATTTAAGAGCTAAAAATATAAATTATATGAAAATGGCAATTCATGGTTTCAAACTAAGATTTTTTTAAAATTTTTTAAAAATGATTTTAAATTTTAAAATTTTTTTAATATAAATATTTTTCATTTAATATCTATAATTGTAATTTTTCCTAAAATATTCTTGGGGAGCAAGGGTCAAAGTACTCTTGCAATTGGGGTCCATGGTAAAATGTGTTCTCATTTCCAATATGAACGCAGCCCCACTTAATAATGTGACTCTCGATCACGTGTGTTGAATATCCTTTATTTTATAGGAAATGATTTAACACTACTTAAATTTTATATGTATACATATATAAAGAATAAATTACACTATAAAATATTATTAAACTATTTATAAGTCTTATTTTTAAAAGTTATTTTACTTTATTTTTTAATTTTTTTTGACTTTTTTTAAATTTAAACTAGGCTATATAATTTATATGAGTTTCATCCTGTATAGCATCTACATCTAATTTATTTTTAAATGACAATTTATCACTATTCACTGCACTTGGGAGTTCTTACTCCTCTCTTTATTCTATGGAATTTATAAAATATCCTTTCTTTAGAAAAGCCTTTCAATTTATATTTTAAAAGATGAACAATGTGACTTACATAATTATGCAGAGTCATAATTTTAACTATAATTAACTGACTAAATTTAAGAAGCATCATTTCAGATATGATAAAGTTATTTTTTAACAAAATGTTTGTACTATGATTTTTCTTTGGACGATCTTATGTTTTCCCTTGTGAGGAATAACAACACTTATGAAATTTCTTCATGTAATTTAAAATTTGTACTGTATAGAATATATACAGCTCAACATCTTGCAAGTTGAGAGTAAAGAATGTTATAAATAACCATTCACTAGAGAGTAGGAAGAAGAGATGACCTGTCCGTAAAGACGGGGACAACATGAAGTCAAGCTTTGATCCCACAAAGGAATAGCATTAAAGGAAACGGATAGCAACATTGTCTGAAAAGGATTATATTGTGATGTTAAACATATATGCATTAATGATAACAGCTTGTCCTGACTTTTAATCTTGTATTAAATGGACGAATATTTAATATTTAGTGCTAAAGTAATTAAAGACTATATAATTGAAAAGAAATAGTTATTTATTGCATGTATAAGTAATTTACTTTATGTTTTATATTAATTATAAAACATATGTAAGCGTGTGGATTTGATATATATTGTTACGAGAGTCTTACAAGTATACTAATTTTTAAATCAAAATTACTTCAACCACAACGTAGAGACCCATTTAACAAGAGGACATCACAAAATTTTAGAAGTAAGCACAGCTAACACTATTTTCTATATATATAAAAGGATACAAATTCTAAAACACAAAAGTAAGATTCTTACAATTGGTTGTTATCCTTAAAAAATAGTTACTCATCCCAAGCATCAACTCATGCTAATAGTCATAGATAGTCCTTATTCCTCTTCTTAGTAAAGAGAAGAAAATTATTATTTCTCATTTTAAAAACTAAATAATACAAAATTTTAGGTTACGCTAAATTTTTTTTTTTATATACTCTATATATATAGGACATAATTCGAAGTACCTACTATGTTAATGTTTCAATTAAAGTTCATGAAAGTTGGATAACTAATGAACATAGAGTTTATTATATATTTTTTTAATTTTTTAATCAAAATATAATAAATATATGATTTTTCAATAATACTTTGGCAACTGTATAATTTTTGTAAAAAGGTATATAATTTTTTAATTAAATTATACACTTATCATAATATTATTAAAGAACTATACACTTGTTTTTTAATTGGAGAATCTTTTATTAAAAATATAATAATTGAACTTAAGTCTAATTCTTAAATTTATTGTACACTAATTGTACACTAATAACAATCAAAGGGTGGATTTCGTAATGATTCATTCTATAAAATGTCATTCCATATTGTAAGATCAACTTTAATTGTTACATGTATTAATTGATCCCTCCTATATGTTAGGTGTGTGTACATATGCGAATGTGTACGTGCGTCTACATCTACCATTTGAGAAAATTTATTTTGTAATACTATTTATCTACGATCCTTGTTAAGCGAGGGAGAGAGCTCTTGTAGCGTTAAGCAAGAGCCATGTATTTTTATTTTTAATAATAAAAAAAAAGTTGTGTGCTTTGCTCTAGACAGATTAGTGTGATAATTCTAAGTTAAGTAGAGATTGTAAAGGCTCATAAATAAGCATTAAACTTGTGAAATTAATTAAAAAAATCTCAAATAAAGGCTCAAAACTTAGATATAGGCTTGAATTGGAAATGAATTAAAGTAAATATTAGAGTTTGTTCATCTCTTTCTTTAAACTCTTTTATATTTTAAGATATTTGCTTTATGCTTTTTGTTTTTTATTTTGATATTTTGTATCAAGTATCGATTATTATTGTTTGATACACTTTCTTATAGATTCAAGAAAGCCAATTGCTAAAGAAATCATAAGATTATTTTAGTTTACTTGAAAATAAATTTTACTTTTAAGTTTAATTATCTATCAAAGAATGCTATGCTCTTGTCTAAATTCATTAAGTTTATGTACATCATACTTTTATTTATACAAAAAAAAAATTAATAGATTGTTGTGTTGCTCCTTTTCTTTAAAATAGCCTTAATAAGTGTTTTAAAAAAATTGAAAACATCTAATTTATATTGTCTTGTCCAACATACAAGAGAGTTATGTGCATGGTAAAATTTGCTATTAATTTTTGTAGCAGTCCATGTAGGTGCTACATGGATGTCTCCAATGGCTATGTAGCAAACTCTATTAACCACATCAGACTGCGGAGGAGAAAGTTGCGGCTTTTTTCAAATTAAGAAGACAATTAAATTATAGCAAACTCTATTAAGTTATAAGGATTAAATTGATTTTTTCCCCTAAAATTAGGAGGAACAAAATGCAATTGAATTTTTGTTTTTATCAAGAAAGAGCCATGTTTATTACAATATAGTGATGAGTGATTGAGAAAATCAGGCAAATTGATTAGTGGAATAAAAAAACCAATGAATTAATCATGATTTTAGTTTGATTGACCTTAAAAATTAGTTAAACAAAAAATTAGTCAAAATTTGATAAAAATTAGACAATTTAACACAAAATCAGTTAAAATTTAATTTTTAATTTTTTCACCTAAATCAAAATTTTGACATTTTATAATCAAGATTTAACTATTAGATTCTCCTTAATTCATTTTATATAAATTTATTATTGCATATAAAAACTTGATCAATATAGGTATTTATTTAATTATAAAATATTTATATATTTATCTATATATATTTATCTTATTTTATAAAATAATTTAATTTTAAATCAATTACAATCAAATTATTAAATTATATACTGTACGTTAATTCAATGACTAATTTAATTTTTTAAACATTTATAAAATGAGACATCAACACGGGGAAAAGTCCAAGGATAAGAAAACGATCGGAGTACCATCCACAGTACGTACGTGACACATAATCCACGATACGCGGTGAGTGACCTCAGCCTTCATCCCGACGCCATGGAGTTCGTTGACTGATATAAAAGAAATCGCCAAATTCCCAGTTCTATTCCTCAACTTCTAAACCAATTCCTGCTTTCTCATGTAACCTTGCAACGCTTACTTTCTTTGACCCTCTCTCTCTCTCTCTATCTCTTTTTTCTTTGGTCTCCTCTCGAGGGGATACATGAAAGGCCATTACGCCCAGAATCGAAAAGCCCATTTCATTCTAATTTTCAAGCTTTGAATTCATCAAACAACTCGTGGCTTTGGACCTTGAAAAAACAACTAGTATAACCTTTGATTTGAATCTGATCATTCCTACTTTCTATCTTTTTCCAGTTCGAACGTGTGTCTTGTGGAATTCAAAGATTGCTCCTTTCTTTCCTTTTCCAGTTTTTGACACGTCTTTGAAAACGTACTGGAATATTTGCCTTCTTCAGGGAGATTGTATAGCTATAGCCTATATATAAGCAAAGCACCCACTTGGATACACCCATCTTCATTGCTTCCACACAGACTTCATTTCTCTTGAGCCAACACTTTTAAAGAGGGTTGTCAACCACACAAGGCACACAGGAAAGGTAAATTATTCATGCCCAATTTTCCTTGACTATTGCTTTGAATCTATTTGTTAATAGCCCATGTCTATTTCATTAACTTGAAGCTTGAAATTGAAAAGTATTACAACTTTACAAAGCGATTAGCGATTATCCTCTGTTAAAAAAGATACTTTAAACAACAGCTTTTGGTTGAAATCAACACTGCTACATGAATCTATATGGTATCAGGGAAAATGATTCTGAGAACTCAATTCCGCTTATAAATTCGTTGTATTCTGAATCTGACATTGCTTTTATTTATTTGGGCAGGACTCGTTTACAAATTGAAGCTTGGAGCCTTATGGGATTATCACTTTCCTTACTGTTATCAGAGTGGGAAGAAATCGTGAGGAATTCATTATTTGGTTTGTCTTCCAACCTCAGTTTTGGATCCAAAATTCTGAGAGCAGCCAGCTTCAAGAAAAGAGAAGAATCAGAAACTAGTGTATTGTCAAATGGGTCCAATAACATCAGCAGTAGTTTAAGGCGGTTGAGGGATCATAGGCCTGAGAGGGTGACACTAGATAGAAATGTCTCATCGGAAAAGGAAGACATGGGTGATTGCGAATTGCCTCATAAACCAGTGCCTCTTCTTTCTCTGCCAGAAGCAATGGTATTTTCTTCACCCAGACCCGTCACTGAGCTTGACGCTGCTGCAATTAAGCTTCAGAAAGTCTACAAGAGTTACCGTACAAGAAGAAACCTCGCAGATTGTGCGGTGGTGGTGGAGGAGCTCTGGTTAGTCTAAAATTCTCGATCAATAACCCGTCTTCAATCTTTTTTATGTGTGTAAAATAATTTATAACCATATATACAGATTTGAAGATGATATATTGCCAACCATAATACAATAAGAAAAAGAACACACTCCGTCTCTCATTGAATTTCGTGTAGTGCTACATGACATTCAGATTTTTGAATTTGTTACATTTTTAGAAAAATTTAGTATGTATATTTTAGAGAGAAAACACACCGGATATATCATCTAATCTATGAACTACTGTTATTTTTAACATATGGGTTTCAGATTTTCTTTAAAATCCTTGTTTCCTATCTTAATGTTATTAATTGACGTCATTGTTGAATGGCATATATAGGTGGAAGGCCTTAGACTTTGCTGCTCTGAAACGGAGTTCAGTTTCATTCTTCGATGTCCAGAAGCCGGAAACCGCCCAATCACGGTGGGCGAGAGCAAGGACAAGAGCAGCTAAGGTATCCATCCATTAATGTTATAATAAATAATAATGAATTCATATTTGGGTTGACTTATTTGGAGTGTAGTGCTAAATAGCTTTTCTTACACAGGTCGGAAAAGGTTTGTCCAAGGATGAGAAGGCACAGAAACTAGCCCTCAGACATTGGCTTGAAGCTGTGAGTAGTCCTTGAACCCTCCTCACCCCTTATTCCATTAAGTTTTTGACCCAGATAATCTGGTATCGACAATCTTAATTTCTTCTTCTTTACACAGATTGACCCTCGTCATCGATATGGACACAATCTGCATTTATATTATGACATCTGGTTTGAAAGTCAAAGCACTCAACCATTTTTCTATTGGTAATCTCTTATTCTGAAACATATGATCTTCTCAACTACGATCATCATGCTGGATAATTGACTTTCTTCCTGTAAATGTAGGTTGGATGTTGGAGATGGCAAAGAAATTAATCTTGAGAAATGCCCAAGGACCACTCTTCACCGTCAATGCATTAAATATCTTGGACCAGTAAGTTGTTGCACTAGAATAAATAAATCCCGTACACTACTTTGGTATTCAATTAAAATGAGACAAGGAGAGAGAGGATGGGCCCCGTCAAAACCCCTTACTCTTTTTCTCTATTGCAGAGAATTCAGCTTCCCATCTCATGTATCTAACATAATGATCTGTTTATTACAATTGCAGAAGGAAAGGGAAGAATATGAAGTAGTTGTTGAAAACGGGAAACTGGTATACAGACAAGATGGGAGGGTGGTGGATACTGACGTGAAGTCCAAATGGATATTTGTTCTGAGCACAACAAGAAATTTGTATGTGGGGCGAAAGCAGAAAGGTTCGTTTCAGCACTCAAGCTTTCTATGTGGGGGTGCAACCACGGCTGCGGGCAGATTAGTAGCTCATCAGGGAGTCCTTGAGGCCATTTGGCCTTACAGTGGTCACTACCACCCTACAGAAGAGAACTTCCAAGAGTTCATCTCCTTTCTTGAGGACCACAACGTAGACCTCTCCAATGTCAAGGTCAGTGATATCATTTATTCCTTAAACCAAACTCAATTTATCTACAAGACAAATTAGCTGATGCTTATTTGCTTGTTTGTTGCAGAGATGTGCAATTGATGATGATACACCTTCATATGTTGGCACTAATGAATCACAAGAAAATTTGCGTTCTACCATAACTTCACAGTCAAGCGTAATTAATGAGAGTGATAAGAATGGCGAAGAGACCAATGTGAGGGCAGTCAATGAGGAAGGGGCCAAGGTTGGTGATGAGAAGGTGGTGGAAGCCTCAGTGTTTGACTTTTCCAAGAGGTTATCCTGCAAGTGGTCTACTGGGGCTGGGCCTCGGATCGGGTGTGTGCGTGACTATCCTGAACATCTACAATCAAGAGCATTGGAGCAAGTTAGTTTGTCACCTAGGCCCACTTCTGCACGCCTCACTAACTATGGCCCAATTCCTTCGCCAAGGCCCAGCCCAAAAGTAAGGGTATCCCCTAGGCTTTCATGTATGGGACTACCCAGTCCAAGGACCCCTATTCCTGCACCAAGTTAAGCCCAGCCTTGTAGGAATTTGGACTCTCCCATGTTTCACCAAAGCTGGTGAATGCAATTATATCCTCACAATTTTGTAAAAAATTAATCGTCTTAATTTTGAAGAGAAACCGATATATTGTATGTGGGTCAGTGAGTTCCACATATAATATAATTATCTTTTTTAAAATTAATACGGTTAATTTTTTAAAAATTAAAGAAAACCTAAATTCTTGCTAAAGGCACATCTCGTGACGGTAGCTAAGAAGGGTAGAGAGAGAGAGAGATAAAAAAATGCCCCCTTTCTCTTTGTTTTTATTTTTATTTTTTAACTTGAATTTGTTTATTTCTTTATTCTTTGAAGAATTTGGATGTCTTAAGCTGAAGTGAGGGACCCTGTAACTTTCCCCTAGTTTTTAAGCCCTTTTTTTAAGAAGGGCAGATTCAATTAATTATTTACTGCGAGCAAGCAAAAATTCTGGAAATAAACATGATTATTGCATTTCTTATCTTTTAGTGTTGTTTATTTTTTCCCCCTTAATTTTGCTATTATATTAGTGCTGTGTTTGGGAGAAATAAAGGCAAGGGGTCCTCAAGGAAGAAAATGAGAAGGCAGGAAATATCTAGAGTTTCTCTCCGTTTCGTTAAAAAAAAAGAAAGATTTTTTCAATAAAAACGCGGACATGAGCAAAAATAATCTTTTATGGTTTTCACTCTTTCAGGGTTATATATACTGTAAGATAGTAAGCAATAATCGCTCACACTGGGATTTCCTGGAATATATACTTGATTATCTTTTATCCCAATTTGAAGTAAGGGTAAAATGCAAGTTATTGAACTCACTTCAACTTTGGAGTTTTAAATATTAAAACTAGTTTTACGAAAACTATCAATTCAGACGAAGCTGTTTCAACTTTGAATGCAGCCAACTCAACGTCTCTTATCTCCAAAAAATTAAGGAAAAAAGAAAAAGAAAGAAAACATTACCATACTCATACCCCCTTGGAAATGCTGTGTGAACTGGAAAGACAATTCAGCAACGTGTAATCAAATCACTCAATCACCCAGCAAAACTGGAAAAGGGATTATAGGTTCTTCTCAGTTATCAATAGTCCTCATATGGATTGGTACGTTAAGAATAGTCATCTTAAGTAATTCTGGGTTGACATTAACAGCCCCAGTTGCCCATTAAGCTCTTAGCAAGCTAAACGGAAGGGTACAGACTCAGGGTACTGCAGCAACATATATTTACCCAGCTGGGGCATATCCCAAAATCCTCTTTTCAATGCATAAAGGAGAGATTGGGGTAATGCACAAACTTCACCAATCTTTCTTTTCATCACAGTCTGCAAGTTCATTTGCAAACTGACAATTTCTAGTCATTAGTCATAGGCATAGCTTCCTCAGTGTCCATGTCTTAGGAGTTAGGGTGCGTTTGCGTTCTTGATTCTTGTGTTGGCTATTTGTCTTTTTTGGGTTCTTCTGCGTTTGGATTGAGCAAGTGCCTCCTTCTTTCCCTCGTCATTTGATTTTGCCTTAGGCTCAATGATGACACCATCGTTCTACTTCATAAACCATGCAAATCACCTCATATAAAATCTCAATGTTCTAATTCAAAAAACAGAAGGTGTAATTATATCAGTTGGTCCCTATAATTTTGCTTAACTTTTAGTTTATTTCTTGCCGCCAAAACCTCTACTAATATACCATTAATGAAGTAATGGACATGCTCCACTCTTCAGCAGCACAAATGCAACATTGAGATGGGCCAGGTCCAGAGGTAGCAACAGCTACCACATAATAGGACCACTTTAACTGGTTTCTATAGCCATACAATGCTAAACGACAGATGAAAATAAATGATATTACAGTGCGAAAGATATCATTTTGTCATTAAGCCCCATTGCCATCTTTGCAAATTTATATGCACACTGACTGATCTTGGTCTGGAGAATTAGTTTAGAGGGGAGAAATACTCACATACCCATGTAAAAGTAAAAGGATTAGCATCAAAGAACCCTGACGAGGAAGCCCCTGCTATAGCCAGGCAACGAAAACACTATTATAAATGCAGAGTTATGCGTACTTACAAGATAGTTATAGTCAGAGTTGCAGAAAGCTTTAAAATATTGATTCTGGTTTTGTACAATCTCTGAAGTCTGAATAGTCCAATCAAAGTCGGTATTTTAAAATAAAATAAAATATGGCCAACATGTTTCCCTTTTAATTCAAGCTTCCTCATGGATCTTCGAATCTCATTAACTGCTAACCAGGACTGAAAATGGTGACTGGACAGCAAGGTGAGTCAGTGAGCAGTGAGCGAAGTATAATAATTGTTATTAGTCATAAAGCCCGCCTTATATTCACTTTAATTCTATGTAGGACTTTAAGAGGTAGATCTCTCCTCTTTCATTATAATCCAGTCAATGACTCGTTTTAAAAATCTTAAGATGACTTTCATCTTTAAAAACTAATCATGAAAAATAAAGCTCCTACTAAAATTACCCAACTAATATCATGGATCACCTCTTTCGACCAAGTGCTTGCCTGCTTTATACCATTTTTCCCCGTCAGAATTGATTTCAAAGCATAGCCAACCCTGCATTCTCTGATATGGTGAATAATGTGTTCAACTTAATAAACGATAAAATAAATATTAAACAAACTCATTCATGATATGAACTACATCATTCCAAAACGGAAAAAAGTCCGAGCGTGTAATAATCTAAACCATTTATTCAATATTTATCTGATTACACAAGGCTTCATCTTGATTAATGTCTGCATCCCATATCCCATTATGATCTATGAATTGAATCACTTGTAGGGTATCTTTACCATATATAGAGTACCTTTAAATTAAACAACTTTAGCTCCCATTGAAATCAGAAACTAAACCTTTAGAGTTATGTACGTGTTCTCCAATTTTGTATTTATTACTATCCTCATTGGGATTGCTACAAATTTCTTTCTGGGATCTTTGTGACTTGTGAGGGGTGGAAGTGTCGTCAAAACTGGACGAGACCAGCTAGAACCAGTAGCATGCCTGGAATTCGAACTTACAACAGTGTTGACGCCTTTTTCCTGCCTTATCATTGTTTGATATAATAGTACAAATTATTATATATAAAAGTGTTTTAAATGACTAAATTAAAATAATATATATTATATTTATAACTATATTTTTAATATTTATTAATTTAAATCTTATGAAGAATTCTATTTAATATATTTAAAAATATATATTTAAAATAAATTAGTTCAACAAATTCAATTATTAAACTGTAAATCAATCTATTCTCCTATTTAATAATAGATCTGATTTTTAAAATATTATAGTTAAAGTAAACTACTAATATATTATTTTAGTTTGAGTTGAAAAATCTATTCAAAATTATGAAATAAAAAAGTTATAAAAGAAAAGGCTATACAGAGTTAAAAGCAGCGTTAGCATTATTTCTAAGTTTTATAGGGCCACTGGAGCTCAATACTCTTAAGATGGATTTGGATCCCCTCAAATATGGAAAGATAAAGTGAATTTAAAATATTGTATATCTTTTTTATTTTATTTATTTATTTTTTTAACATTAATTTTTTAACAACAAAGCTCTCTCTGAAGTAAGAGGTAATTCACGGATCCTCTAGATGTGTCCAGCTTAAGATGGCATTCCCAATATTAAAGTCATTTCTCTTCCCATATATATATATACACATATACAGATACATATATAGTAATAAAAGTCAAGTCTTGTGGATGGAACCAGTTTGCATCCTTTCTCAGCCACAATAAATAAAGAGCAAGGAAGAGGAGGGCAGAAAGAAGAGTTCATACGTGGGTAATTTCCGACGGTGTTTTGGTGGTTTGCTATGTTCTTTTGGGCCATCTTGCACCAATCTCCTTCAACACTGATGTTTGTCCTCTTGAAGTGATCTCTTCATCGTCTGTCTATTCTTTTCTCACACCTTTTCGCATATGGATTGTGGTCATCATTATCAACATTCTTTAGAACAACCATGAAGAGAAGAATGTGCCGTATTCTAATGGCTACCCTCCTAGTTACGTATTGGGTTTCTGTAATAAGTAAGCATCTGCCGTATGGTGCTGCCAATCAAAAAGGTCAGAAGATGTCACAGACCTTTTCACAAATCCCACTTCACGTTTTGTTTGTTACCTACAATATTCTTAAACATTTGCAGACCACATTTTTCTTAAACATTCTTGCAATTTTTCACAGTTGATCAGAAACCCAGAATTCAAGATGTCCCAGGACTTGCCTCTGTCACAAAGGTACTTCTTTGTCTGTTTTTCTCTGCACTGGAAGCTTGTTTGATACGTAAATATTTGCTGCATTTGATATGTGTTTCAAGGGAATGTAAGAATTTTATTGATTGGGGACTTCCATCTTATGTTTTAGCCAGATGTTTTGTATTAGTAGATGTGGTTTAAGTGGTATTTACCTTATCAGGTACACGAGGAGTGGATTTCTAAGGTTTTAGTTTGGCTACATCTTCTCTTTAAATCCCTTATTTTTGAGAGAATAGGTTCTTCAGCTTATGTGTTTACATCAACATCTATTAATTTCATAATAGTAAGATAAGTATGCTTCTGCTTCATCTTATTTATGACGTCTTAAATTTATATGATTTAGCAATTTATCTCACAGGGAACTGAAAGGATGAAAAGAAGGAGCAATGGTTACGAAGAAAGGTTAAGGGGTTTGAGAAGGGTTGGATCAACACCACCAAGGTGCAACCAGAAATGTAGAGGCTGCGTTCCCTGTAATCCCATTCAAATTCCTGCGACCACAGGTCATCTGGACGTTCATTACACCAATTACGAGCCAGAAGGATGGAAATGCAAGTGTGGAACTTCTTATTTTAACCCATAACCATGTGTTATGTGCCTTGAGCATTTTGAGTGCTGTTCTGTTCCAGTAGGCTTTTGGATCCCTTATTTTCAAAATAATTTTATTTAAAAGAAAAGAAATACTTATTTTTTGTTATTGTTGGCCAAAACTCAAATATTTTTTGAATTAGTAATAGTTTTTTCTTGGGTAACAGTAGTGTCAGCATTTTTGTTTTAGAAACAAAACAAGAAATTGGAGTTTCTCCAGCAAAGAAATTATTATTGAAAACAAAAATTATTCCTATTCTAAATTACTAATAACAAACTTGTCCTTTGTCTTTTTATCTTTCGGCCTTCTCTCCGTATTATTTGCTGGTGCACACTGGTTGGGTCGAATTTTGATTTAACTTAACTTTTAGTCTGATTTGACATTAAACAAATGTTTTTATACTCGGTATTTAGTTTGGCAAGTCTTCTTTTTTTCAGTCAAAATTTTTGATAAAATTATTTAAAAAAATTTAAAAATTTTTTTATATAAATCTTTATAAAATTATATTTTATCATTAAAAATAAAAATTTTTATAAATTTTTATAAAATAATTATTTTTAAAAAAACATATAAGATTAAATTGATTGAGTCAAACTAAGTTAGATGACATGATTTACCTAATGTCTGGCTAGGCTCAATCTAATCAATTTTTCTTATTTGACTTAATTTAGCCGGATATGATCAATGTGCCGGCTAAGTATACAATGAATTTTCAATATTTACAATGTATTTTGATATATTTATGTTAATTATATAATATATATTTGTTTTGTTTAAAAGGTTTTATAAAATTATTGTATTTTTATTTGTTATGTTTTAATTAAATAAAAATTAATGAAAATTAACCAAAATGTATATTTAAATATATATATATATATATATATATATATAAAAGGATCAATTATCACGGTGCAAAACAATTTCTTACACTGCTAAATAACTTTTAAGATGAGTTTTACGCTAAATCCGCGACCAAATTTCACAATTTCGCCATTAAGGGCTATTAACTTCCCGCGTTATGGAGCTTTTAACGTTTGGATTTTGATGTTCCCCTGTAAGTTTAAATACAAAGTTAAATTGACCCAGTTTAAGTCATCAGGTTGGGCAGAGAAAGAGCAGAAGGTGAGATAATTTATAAAAGGTTAAATTAGTATTTTAGTCCTTTAATTTATTTAATATTTTAAATTAATTTTTTTAATTGTGAAGTGTTTCAAAATGATTTTTTAATTTTATTTAATGTTTTAAGTTAGTCTATTAATTTTATTTCATGTTTTAAATTGGTTCTATAATTGTGAAGTATTTCAAAATAATCCCCTAATTTTATTTAACATTTAAAATTAATTCCTTCACTTTGAAGTATTTTAAATAATCCCTTAAAAATTTTACTTATTATAAAAAAAATTAGTTTAATCATGTGAATAAAGAAACACTTATTATAAAATTTTAGAAACTAAAAAATGCTTTAAAAAATTCATTAGAATAAAATAATTTAAGAAATAAAATATATTTTTATATTAAAACAAATATTATTTTTTAAAGTATTTCATTTTAGTGATTTTTTATGTATTTTTTAGTTTTTAAAATTTTATAATAAGTGTTTTTTTTTTGTTCAAGTAATTAAATTAAAGGAGTTCTTCTGAATGATCTTTTCAATAATTTTATCCATAAAAATAATTTTTATATATTTTCAAATTACTTGTTTTAAATATTTTATATTAAAATAAATATTTCAAATTAAAAATTTCTTTAAAATATTTTAAATTGGTCTCTTAACTTTTAAAATTAAATTACTAATTTGAAATATTAAATAAAATAAAATTTTAAAAATTAAAGGACTACTTTTATTTCAAAATTAAGAGACTAATTTAAAATATTAAATAAAGTTAAGGAACCATTTTAAAATATTTTAAAATTAAAAGACTAATTTAAAATGTTAAATAAAATTAGGGGACTATTTGAAAATATTTCAAAATTAAAGAACTAATTTAATATATTAAATAAAGTTAAATGGACTAAAATATTAATTTAACCATTAAAAAAGAAAAAGAAAATACATCTCTGCTCGCACTTTTGTTACACTGCAGCGACGGACTCAGTTCTGCATTTTAGGGGTAGTGGCTACCCTAAAAAAATTTTTTATACATATCATGTATATATATAATATTAGTTTTACTTTAAAATTTTTTAGTTTATTCTCCTACATTTTTTATCTGCTTTCTTTAACATTTTAAAGTCTTAAATACATACTTTTAAAAATATAGTTATTTATTATATTTATCATAAAAATAAATTTTATAAAATAAATAAAATATTATACAATATATGAAAGCTTTTTAAGATATTTTGTTATTTTCACTCTCTAAAAATGAATAATAATATACTTTTTATTCTTTGATTCTCACGTTCACAAATTTTTTTTTTTTGGTTTTTTAATTACATTCTTTATTCACTATAAAAATATAACTTTGTAATAAAATAGAAGATGACTTTTTTACATATAATTTAACTATTTATATTGATAAAGAAATTTCAAAAAATTTCACCATAGAAAAAATTATAAATAAATTCTACTCAATTAAAAATAAAAGGATATAATCATAATAACTAATACAAATTGTATTGCTTCTAGTATATCTTTTTGTATTGAAACAATTATATTTATTTCAATGTTATTATAATTTTTTGATTTTTTATTATTATATGTCCCTGTTTTTAATTTTAATAAATTTTATTATTAAATTAATTTAATAAATATTTAGAATTACATTTTTAATAATTATCAGTACTTATATTAAGCATAAATTTTTGCTCTCCTTCACCAATTTTTTTTTTTCTAGTTCCATTCCTGGATACACCATGATGCTGCAATGTTTCAACCTGGCCTATCTTAGTTTTATTCTATGTATTTCTTAATTGTATAACATGATTAATTTCTCCATATTTTTACTGAGATTTTTTTACCGCGTTTAATAGTAAAGAATGTGTGAGAAAGGATTGTGAAATGAAAAGGAAAATAATATTTAAATGTGTTTGATAGCAATGATTAAAATTATGGATGATTTTTTTTTATTGTTATGAGACGATATTTATTTTTTGAAATTTTCGAAGAAATGATATTATTATCTATGGAAAGAAAAAGAAAAATGTTACTTTACTCCAAATGACAATAATATTCTATTTTAAAAGGCATTAAATGTTGAAATTATTTTAAAAAATTTAAAAACAGGAAATTTAAAAATTAAAATCTTAAATTGTAATTTTACTATGCAATTAAAAAAAATTTTATGCCTTTAAGAATAATTTCAAAATTTAATGTTCCTTAGTATAAAATTAAACAAATCTTCAACTTGAGGTTATAAATTATAATATTTTTTATTTTATGGTAATTAAAAAATGAGTTTTCTTAAAAAAATTTTATTTCTAAATATTTTTGTCATTTATTCACTATTCATTTATATTCTTATATTATTTACAAACATTCAGACATTAAAATAAAAAGATGTTTTTATTCTTTTTTATGCTATATCAAATATTATTTTAGGTCATAATATTTCATTCTATTCTCTTTTTTATTATCTTTTCAATTTATTAACAATCTTTTTATTCTATCAAATATAATATTTGTATGTCCTGTCTTGCAATTGAAATTTACATTAATAAATAAATAAATGTAACATACATAGTGCATGTAATATTTACATGAATCTAAAAGGATTTCATGAATCAACTGTACCTTGAGGGTTTACCCTAATAAAAGACATGAATAAGATTTGTGTGGATTATAGCCTAACTTTGCCAATTTTTTAAATTAAGCCGTAAACAATGCTTTTAATAAATCTCTTAATTGCGAATTTAATGTTCTATCTTTAAGTTGGCATAGTATAGCAATTCATTTTCTTTCATGGATAATCAACCATTAACAATCGATCAACTAATTATCAACTATATATTATATTGGAAAAATTACATTTATAATAAAAAATTTAAAAATAAAATTATTTTCAAAAACTAAAATTATTACTAATTACTATTATAATTTTAAAAAGTTATTATCAAATTTTAAAAAAGTCACAATCCAAGTAATTTTGATAGTAACTTTTTTAAAATATGGTAGTAACTTTTTTAAATCTAATAGTATATTCCTTATAACATAATGGCAATTTTAGTTTTCAGAAATAATTTTAATTTTTAAAATTTTTTATTATAAAATTTGTAAAATATAAGTCCTTGAATAAAAATTTTTCTATCATATTTGTTGTGTTAGCTACTTTCTACATTTGAATAGTGCGACTTGACTTAGACTGTGGGCTATGTGTCCCTTTTTTTTTCTTTTAACTGCCATTGCAAAGAAATTTTAATATATATATATATATATATATATATATATATATATATATATATATATATATATATATATATATATATATATATATATATATATATATATATATATATATATATATTAACTCAGAGCATGTTACTCTACATTCCATTTTCTTTTAATATATATGAGACACATGCAACCAGTGGCTCTGTGTCCCATTTTTTTTTTCCAATTTACGTAGCATCTCATCATTTTTTTTATTATTGTATTTAAGGGATGCATCCTATTAATTTTTTTGTTTTTTATTTTTATAATAAAAATGTATGATTTTTTTTGTAATTTATATAGTTTAATTTTGTAAATTGATTTGAACATTTTGGGTAACATTTTTTTAAAATTTCATTTTCACAACAAAATTATTATTTTTATTTATAAAAAATTTAATTTAATATAATTCTTATGAAAAGGACTTTTTAGAACAATATATGCCTTTACATTTCACTGAGAAAACTTTAATATTAACCACACCGTGTAAACACCAAGCATGGGTAATTAGAATCAATAACCCCTATAATAGAACAGACACAATCTTTAAAAGAAAGAAATCGGATAATGAAATTCAATTTATTCCTAATAATAAATCCATAGAAATTGAAGCTAAAAAATCTTTATAATATATAGAAGGACAAAAAACAATTGAACAAAGGTTACTTGATAATTACAATGAAAACCTTTTAATTCATTGAAAAAAATCAAAACCTTATACTCAAATAGAATTACTCGATTATAGTAAAGAAATATGTAGTAAACCCTTTCCATGGACACAATATGACAAACAAGAATTTATTATGCATATAAATGAAATGAAACAATATGATTTAATTAAGGAAAGTAGATCAAACTATTGTTCACCAGCCATGATTGTCATGAGTCATGCTGAAATTCGAAAAAATAAATCCCGAATGGTTATTAATTATAAAAAATTAAATGATTTAGCAATTAGAAATAGATACCCAATTCCAAAGATTGAACTCTTATTTAATTTAATAAAAGAAAAACAAATCTTTAGTAAATTTGATTGTAAATCAGAATTTTTTCAAATTAAGTTAGAAGAACCAAGTAAAAAATATACTGCCTTTTTAACTTCTGAAGGATTATATGAATGGAATGTATTACCAATGAGATTCCATAATAATCCAAGTATATTTCAAGAACATGTACAAAAACTCTTATATCCTATTAAAGATTTTGCTATAATCTACATAGATAATATTTTAATATTTTCAGAAAATAAAGAACAACATGAAAAATATTTAGATCAATTTATGACTTTAGTTGAAGAAAAAAAGAAAAAGGAATTAATATCTTACCCAAAAAAGTTGAACTTGGAAAAGAAAGAATAGTTTTCTTAGGTTATTATATTACTTCAAATGGAATAGAATTACAAGAGCATATTAGTAAAAAAGTTAAAGATTTTAAGAAAATCACAACGAAAAAAGAATTACAATCATTTTTAGGATTAGTAAATCAAGTTAGAAATTATATTCCTAATTTAGCCAAATATACAGCCCAAATTTATAAATTAAATGGAGAAAAATCTATTTGGCAATAGAATGAAAATACTAAACAAATTATTCAAAAAATTAAAGATTTATGTAGTAATTTACCCAAATTAACTATTCCAACCAAAGAGAATCTTATATGAATTATTTATACTGATGCATATGACAATTATTGGGGCATTGCCCTTTACCATGTAAACAATGAAGGAAAAGAAATAATTACTAGATATGCTAGTGGAAAATTTAATGAAAGTCAAACTAATTATCATTCAACCTGAAAAGAATTTTTAGCAATTGTAAAAGCTGTAGAAAAATTCGAATTATTCATTGTTAATACTCAATTTATTATTCGCACTGATAATACCCAAGTAAAATATTGGTTATCCCAAGAACTTCGAACAACTCGATTAGCCAATAAAATGTTATATAAATGGCAAGCTGATTTATCTTATTATGATTATCAAATTGAATATGTGCAAGGAAAAAATAAATTAATTGCTGATTTCTTAAGCAGAGATGGAGCAGTCATCTCAAACCAGTAAAGCTACCAGTAATCCTCAACAAGAAGAAGATATGAATCATTCTCATATTGTTGCACGAGTAAATAACCTCGAACTCAATCTCAGTATTTTGTCATCTCAGACAACGAATCAAGTGAATAATATCAGTAATTCCATTAATTATTTAACTCAGGCTTTGGGAAACCTTAATTCCCATGTCAATGAGTTAGAATCACAATTAATACAAGTAGAGAAACAAATAATAAGTATATCTCCAACTCCGACTCCTCCTCAGTCACCACAAAGCCAATCAACTCATATTCTCTCTACTCCTTCCTTTGCAGCTATCCTTGAACAAGAAACAAAACAAGCCCAAGAAAAAGCCCAATCCAATCCCCAAATAGCTTCATCGTCTACCTCAAATCCTCAGACCACAGTCCAATAAAGACTCCATGAACAGTTTGAATACTTTCAGTTAATTATTGAAAACTTAACCATTGTCAATTATCTGCAAGAACCATCAAATATATCTTTCATTACTCTATTAACAAAGCTGTCATTAACCCTGGTACAAATTCTCATTTAGTTCATACTTTATTCACTTATGAATTAATCCACTGTATTTATCCCTCAAAAGAACTTTCAAAATTAAGTATGTTACCAAAAGCCATCCAAGAAGCAGCCAAACATTATCATGCCATTATCACCCAATACACCATGTATATGAGCTGTTATTTAACAGTTGTAGAAATAACTCCAGAAAAATTCTATTCTCTCATTAATCTCATTAAATTCGGAACCACTAGACAACTCTTCGCCTTTGAGGAATCCAAAAAATCATCTATTGACCAAGAAGAATTCCGCCTTCTTATTTCAAAAATAAGAGCCCAAGAATATGATACTATCTTCACAAAAATGAACCGAACATTATTTAGTGATGAAGTCCAATGGACTTACTTCACCAGCCTAACTACTTGCATTTATTCCATTGGAAAGAACCAGTCGAAGTATCCGACTATTCACTGCCTTTTATGATAAAATAAAAACTAATAAAATGGATAATACCGAAGAAACCAAAAAATGAATACGTCAATAGTTATTAGACTATCCCTCTCACATATGCATTTACTGTAAAGACAAAGAAAGATCAGCAGAAGATCAGAATAATCCACCGACTTGCATCAACATCCTCGAAAGTTGACATGACGCCAGACAAAGAATTGACAAATATAACGCCAAAGGTATCAAAGTGACAAAAAGTATTGAAATGACAAAAAGAAAAAGAAAAAGAAAGATTCCCTCTGACGACGACAAAAGCAAAAGAAGAAAACAACAAAGATGAAGTGACTAAAGAAAAAAAAGACTTGACTCGACATGGCTCAACACAGCCGACGAAAACTTTAGCACCAAAGAAACTTTAGCGCCAAAATTATTGTAATATCATCGGCAGAGGAATGCCTCTCACCTATATAAAGCCTTGTAAATTCAATTTGTAAGCAGAATGAAAAAAGAACTCGAAATCACTCTAAATTCCTCTCTGAGAATTTTGAGCACCCTCCTCTCTATAAATCCCTCTTGTACTCTCCCGCTTACATTAAATAAAAAAGTATTTTGCAGTTTAAAGGTATGACTTGCTAAACCTCTCCTCAGAGATTAAGTGTAGTATTTCAATTCTTATCCTTCATTTATGTTGAATTGATCTGTGAATGGGATAATACTGGAATGAGGATTAAAGATCCTTTGAACAGTAAATTAGAAATGGGAATAGTACACCTCTGGTAGAAAACGATGGAAGGTTGTACTGGACTAAGCTGAAGGGGGAAGGTCTTGACTTTAATGAGCGCTTTAAGTAGCAAAGCTCATCGTTTGAGTGCTCCCCAAGAATCAAAAACTGGTTGAGAGCCAGGTTGACACAATTATGGTATTAGAGCATCATGGATGGAAGATAAGTGAGAAATATGAAGCTTAATCTCTGAAATTTAGTTCAAGTTATATTATTCTATTTTTAGCCATCTACCTTCATACTTCTTATCTGTTTTCTATTTACTTACTACTTTCTAATCACTGCCTTTAATTACTACTTTCAGCATTTTCATTAAATTATTTGCATTTAATCATGTCTGTATTTTGAAGAATTGAACCTCGAATTTATGAATTAGGACAAGCAAGTTTACCAAATAGTAGCTTTATTCTTATCCCAAATGAAACTCTTGTAGCTTCGCCTTTTATGTTAGGAGGTGAAGGTGATACCACTTGGAATTTAAACAATTGGACGAATATGTATTTATTAAATCAATTAGGATATGTAATTGATTCCAATATAACCCCTTTACAAATTTTAGAAAATCCACCTAATGAAATCCGCCAAATCTTAGAAAGTGAACCTGAACATAAACAAGTTTATAGGTTAACCGAATTAGCTAAACCAATAGAACAAAAAATATATGAAATCAAAGAAGAAATTAAAGAATTAGGAAATGAAATCCAAGATATGAGAATTGAAATTATGGATATAGGAAATGAAGTACATTTAATAAACCAAAAAATTGACAAAATTAGTCAAGAATTAAGAATAAGAAATACTGTAGAACCAATTAGGGAACAACCAGAAATTAATATGATGAGATTATATAAAGAAGACTTAGTTAAAGAAGTTACTGAGCCACAAATAAAAGCTAAAGCTATGAATGAACAAATTTATGAAACTCAAGTAATAGTTGAAGAATTAAAACATGGACAAGAAATTATGAATAATAATTTATGGACCATATATGATGTAATAGATAAACCTAAGATAAGTCAAGAAACACCTATATTGGATTATATTTCACCAGAAGAATGTAAAAAACTAGATAAAGAAAGATTAGAATTTATGCAACGAATAGATAGAATAGATCAAGATATAATAGAATTTTTACCCTATTTACCTAAAATCGAAACACCAAAAGTAGAAATCAAATAGATAAATATGATGCAAATTTTAGATGAATTAGAACAAGAAGAAATTGAAAGAAGAATGAGTCAAGAAGAAATTAATCTAGAATCTATCAAAGAAGAATTAAGTTATTTAAATCTTCAAGATAATTATGAAGTAAATATGCAAGCTGTTAAAATAGAAGAATCTCAACCTCAAATTTTTAACCCACCTAATATATCAGACCCATCATATCAACAACAAAATATAGGAACTAGTATTGATAGAGAAACCGAAATGAGACAACAAGAATTAAAACACAAAGAACCAATGAAAGAAGATACTCAATCATTTATGTTTGAAACTATTTATACACCCTTTGGAACTAATAGTTTCATATCTCCTCCATTAGAACAATATGAAACTAGACCCATCCCAAATTCAGGAATATGGTTAAATTTAGATTGTAATTTAGACCGAGAAAGAAGATTAGAAGAATGGAATAAATCCCAATTAATAGCTTTAACACACCGATAACCAGACACCCATTCAACCATTTTAATTGTCGAATCTAGTTTTACAGCTATTGTCTTAGAATGGTAGAAAAGTTTAACAGAAGAATTTAGACAAAAAGTAAGAGAAATATCGAATTACCCAACAAGAAAAGAATTTTATACCTTATTATTAAGAAAATACGAACAAATCTTAAGAAATGAATTTTTAGGAAGAAGTGTAGGAGCTAACGAACAAACAAAAATAAATAGAGCTATAAAGAATTACATCAAATTGAAATATGTTCCTTAGAACCAAAGATTCTAAATCAATATATTTGTGAATACTAAAAATATTATTATGAAGCAAGATTTCAAAACTATGAACAAAAAAGATTCTATTTAGATTTGTTTTATCATAAACTATTAAAATTATTATTAGAAATTCTTATAATTGAATATAGAAAAGCCTTTAATGATAAAACAGATTTAATGCCATATGTAGACACCATGGAAGAAGAGAAGATTTTCTTAGAGAATATTATCAAATAAATGTAAAGAAGCATGGAGAAATAAGAAATATTATAAAGCAAACAAATTAATCTTACAATGTAATAATTTTGAAATACCTCATAAATGGGGATGCACACCCGAAAGAAAATCTAGAAAATATCAGAATAAATCATATAGAAAATACCAATCACCTTAAAAATGTTATCAGTATAAATTTAAGAAATATCCAAAATCAAAATTTCAAGGACAATCAAGTTTTAGGAAAGTCTTTAAACCTAAAACATATTATAAAAAATGTCCAAGAAAAATCAATTATAGTAATTACTCAACAAAATGCCAATGTTATAATTGCGAAGAATTATGACATATAGCAAATGATTGTAAAAAACCAAGAAAACAAAAAGTTATGAATCTTATCGAATTAGCTAATGATTATAACCTAGAGCCTATTGAATTAAATAAGTATATAGATGAAGAATTTGATTATTCTGATATTGAAATCTATAAATTAGAAAAATTAACATTTGAATTTGAATCAGACACTAATTCTAGTATGAAACTCACATCTAGTGAATTCGATAATGAATTTAATTATATTACTGAAGAAGAAGAAATTAATATGATGAAAGGAGAAACTAGTAATACCCAAAAAGATAATTTTGAAGATTTTGAAGAATTCCAATAAATATGGAAAGAATTAGAATTAAAAGAATTAGAAGAAATAGAAAATCTGACACCAGAACCTCATTCCAATGAAATTCAAAATTTAGAAGACGAGTTACCAAAAACCAATTTAAGAGCCTTAAGTCAACAATACAAAGAAGCCGAATTTAACACAAAAGATTTAATATCGGGAAATGAATATAGATGTTCCAGAACTTTAAACAAAAAGACAAATAAATATGTTTAGAGATGTCCACTAAAATCTTTATTTCTCCATAGTAAATATTGTGAATTCCATTATCAACAAAGTAGATCTAATAAAATAAAAAGAAAAAAGAAATGGTTTAAAGCCACATGTAAAATCAAAATAAGAAAATTAAAAATAGAAGAAAAACTTATGAAATTAAGAAAAGAAAAAGGAAAAAGACTAAAAAATGAAAAGTAAAATATTATAAGCATAAATGAACTCCATAATAAATAATTATGAAATTATATTTATCAAATAAGCTGATTTATCTTATTATGATTATCAAATTGAATATGTGCAAGGAAAAAATAAATTAATTGCTGATTTCTTAAGCAGAGATGGAGCAGTCATCTCAAACCAGTAAAGCTACCAATAATCCTCAACAAGAAGAAGATATGAATCATTCTCATATTGTTGCACGAGTAAATAACCTCGAACTCAATCTCAGTATTTTGTCATCTCAGACAACGAATCAAGTGAATAATATCAGTAATTCCATTAATTATTTAACTCAGGCTTTGGGAAACCTTAATTCCCATATCAATGAGTTAGAATCACAATTAATACAAGTAGAGAAACAAATAATAAGTATATCTCCAACTCCGACTCCTCCTCAGTCACCACAAAGCCAATCAACTCATATTCTCTCTACTCCTTCCTTTGCAGCTATCCTTGAACAAGAAACAAAACAAGCCCAAGAAAAAGCCTAATCCAATCCCCAAATAGCTTCATCGTCTACCTCAAATCCTCAGACCACAGTCCAACAAAGACTCCATGAACAGTTTGAATACTTTCAGTTAATTATTGAAAAACTTAACCATTGTCAATTATCTGCAAGAACCATCAAATATATCTTTCATTACTCTATTAACAAAGCTGTCATTAACCCTGGTACAAATTCTCATTTAGTTCATACTTTATTCACTTATGAATTAATCCACTGTATTTATCCCTCAAAAGAACTTTCAAAATTAAGCATGTTACCAAAAGCCATCCAAGAAGCAGCCAAACATTATCATGCCATTATCACCCAATACACCATGTATATGAGCTGTTATTTAACAGTTGTAGAAATAACTCCAGAAAAATTCTATTCTCTCATTAATCTCATTAAATTCGGAACCACTAGGCAACCCTTCGCCTTTGAAGAATCTGAAAAATCGTCTATTGACCAAGAAGAATTCCATCTTCTTATCTCAAAAATCAGAGTCTAAGAATATGATACTATCTTCACAGAAATGAACCAAACTCTAAATAGTGATGAAGTCCAATGGACTTACTTCACCAGCCCAACTACTTACATTTATTCCGTCAGAAGAACCAGTCGAAGTATCCGACTATTCACTGCTTTTTATGATAAAATAAAAACCAATAAAATGGATAATACCAAAGAAACCAAAAAATGAATATGCCAACAGCTATCAGACTATCCCTCTCACATATGCATTTACTATAAAGACAAAGAAAGATCAGCAGAAGATCAGAATAATCCACCGACTTGCATCAACATCCTCGAAAGTTGACATGACGCCAGACAAAGAATTGACAAATATAGCGCCAAAGGTATTGAAGTGACAAAAAGTATTGAAATGACAAAAAGAAAAAGAAAAAGAAAGATTCCCTCTGACGACGAAAAAAGCAAAAGAAGAAAACAACAAAGATGAAGAGACTAAAGAAAAAGAAGACTTGACTCGACATGGCTCAGCGCAGCCGACGAAGACTTTAGCACCAAAGAAACTTTAGCACCAAAATTATTATAATATTATCGGCAGAGGAATGCCTCTCACCTATATAAAGCCTTGTAAATTCAATTTGTAAGCAGAATGAAAAAAGGCCTCAAATTTGTATAGAATTCCTCTATGAGAATTATGAGCACCTTCCTCTCTCTAAATCCCTCTTGTACTCTCCCGCTTACATCAAATAAAAAAGTATTTTGCAGTTTAAAGGTATGACTTGCTAAACCTCTCCTCAGAGATTAAGTGTAGTATTTCAATTCTTATCCTCCATATATGTTGAATTGATCCGTGAATGAGATAATACTGGAATGAGGATTAGAGATCTTTTGAACAGTAAATTAGAAATAGGAATAGTACACCTCGGTAGAAAATGATAGAAGGTTGTGCTGGATTAAGTTGAAGGGGGAATGTCTTGGTTTTAATAAGCGCTTTAAGTAGCAAAACTCATCGTTTAAGAATAGCCATAGAAAAGACCTCTGCATGAAAGAGGGCAGAGTTCATTCCATGACCCAGTTTAGTTTCGATCGCCCTTATTCCTAATTCTATTTTATTCCTTGAATGGGTAGCTGATCTCTCTCATTCCAGGCTGTCGCATAAGAATTGAAATACTATACTTAATCTTTGAGAAGAGGTTTAACAAGTCATACCTTTAAACTTCAAAATACTTTTATTGATATAAAGGCTGGGAGTGTACAAGAGGATATTGAGAGGAGAGAGCTTAGAATTCTCAGAGAGGAATTCAGAGTGATTTCGAGTTCTTTTTAATTTAATAATTAATTTTTTAAAATATTGCTTATTTAAGTTAAATTATAACTTTATATATATATATATATATATATATATATAAAATAAAATTATTAATTGATTATAATATAAATTGATATGGTCTCAATAAGAAAATAATAAATACATTACATAATAGATTTAAAAGTATAGTTAGATAATATAAAAGTAAAAATAAGGAAATATAGAAATTGAAAAAAATAAAAGAAAAAAAATAAAAGAGTGATGTCAACTATCATCCGTAATGACTATATATTCCATATTAAAACCTTCTTCCAATACATTGTAATTGATGTTGTACTGGTTTTTCTTTCTCATTTTCTTCATCCTTCTCTTCATTTTCTTCCTTGTCATCATCATCATCATCTTCTTCTTCTTCTTCTTCTTCTTCGGATGACGCTTTTCATCTGATTACAAATTGTTTGAGAATTTAAATTCCATTAAGGAAACTAAACAGGTAGAATCGATTGATTTGGGGTAAAGAAAGCTAGTTATAATTGGTAAGATGATCCCTATTGTTAGAAAGAAATATTAATATACTCAGCACGGAATGCAAATAGATCTATAAATAAATACGTGAGTGATATCCCACTAAATTGCATTGGTTATGCCATTAATGTAAGAAAGATAACTCCATATAGAGAGACAAAAACATTAATAGTATATAATAAGAAGGTGTAAAAGAAAATGAATTAGGATTTCTAATATCTATGAATGGTGAAAAAAATAATAACCAATACCTTATGAATGGTGAAAGGAATAATAGCCAATACCTCCACAATTTTTCTGTGCTAGATCAAATAAGGATTAGCTAGCATATTTAAAATTTTCTTGCATGAGGACTGTTGTGTAGGACAATGATGGCATATTTGCATTAACTCTATTATTATTGCCACTAAGCATTGATTCTCTAAACGAGATGAACATATGACTTTTCTTTCTTAGTCTGACTTATTGGCCTAAGATAAATTGAGCTTATTATTTTAATAATAACAAAAGTCAAAATCTATTTGTGTAAAAGCCAATTTTTTAATATTGGCACATACATTTAACATTATTAACTAAAGACAAAAGCCTTAATGAATATATGACAAAGTTAAATTACTTTCATTTAGGCACAAAATAAACAAAGTATGAAAACTTTATTCTTTTTGCCTCTTTCTCTCTCTCTATTGCAATTGTCTCTGCTATATACAAAAATGATATTTTCTATAACCCTTGTATTAAGCATTGAATAACATTTATGACTATTAAATTAAATAGGTTGTATAGGAAGAATTATTTACATTGCTAGTAATAGTAAAGTAAAAAACTCATGAACATTAAAGGTATGCTTTGCTTAATCCAGCCAAAAAGGCTCTATTTGATTAACTTATTTTCAAGGCTATGAGCTATTGAAATTGTATATATACTTGAGAAATCAAAGAGCAAAGAAAAGAAGTTTTGTTGAATATTATTATGAGCATTGTATTTGAGAAAAAAAAAAATCCTACTCTCTGGTTTTTCAGTTCAATAAAAGTATTTTTAAACTTAGCAAGTATCTCGTTGAAAAGAGAAAATTCTTCCTGCTGTAAATCTATGAAAGAATTAGTTATGAGTGAGTTGTAAAAAATCTTATAGAAAGTTTAAAGTGAGTTATAAAACCTATATTAGTGATAAGCATGTAAAAATCATTGTTGCTGTAATATTGTTTTGAAGATTAAATAAAAATTTCTTAAAAATTTAAGGAGACTAAATATAGGCTTGAAGGACTAAATTAGGACAAATCTCTATGTGTTCTTTCTATCTTTAATTTCTTTCAATCATTGCATAATTTGTCCTCTCTACCATTGAAGAATTCTCATTGTCACATTAAGTTGTTTCTTTAATTATATAGTAGAGTTTTTTATTTGCTGCATTAGCTTGCTCCACTTTTTCTCCAATAGCTTGTTCCTTATATGACTATTTGCCTCCCTCCCTCATACTTAGCATATTTTGAGTTGAGTTTTTAGTTGCTCACTCTTCTTATATATTACGAGTTGCATTATGATTGTTTATTTAATTTATTTAATTATTATTTACTTATTACAGTAAGTATTTATTAGTTCCACTTTGTGCTTCCTCTTCTTTATAGTAAGCATAATTACATATTATTTGATTTTTTACATATCACATCTATTCACCTTTTCTAAAGTATGTTTATCATAGCCTGTGGCTTTAGAAGCATGCATAGATTTGATGCCAATGGAGTAAGTTGGGAAACAAGTATATCCCGATATTTGTTTAGGGTATGTAATATTGTTTAAATATTGTTGCTTATCCTCTACCTTAAGTTGCCATAACTATGCATTAGAGGGTTCGTAATAACAAGTTTATATAAGACTTCAAATATATTGGATTTTGAAATGAAAAATCGATTATTAAATGTTTAAGTAATATAAATATATATATATATATATATATATAGAAGGAGATAAAATGTAAAGATAAAAATTAGATAAAATCATACCACAAAACTACGTGAACCACTTGTAGAATATATCTACTATCATGTATATCTCAAATACCAATATATGTAGTTTAACATGCGATCTATAGGTTTATCTTTAAAGTTATTTTGGGTCACTACTTGAAGCTATAAATTTCATGCCACGATGAACACCATATGCTCTTACCATTAATTTTTGTAAACCTTTCCTTTTAATTGAATTGTATATAGCAATCCTATATGGTTAACATGATGCTACTCGATGATCCAAAAACACAATATAGGAATAGATGTATGCTATACATCAGGTATCACCCGTATTACTCAAGAATTAGTTAGAGAACGTTCAGTGAGACATATAGGAGCCAAATTATTTATATAAAAAAGTATTAATTTATGCTATAATCATAATATAAAAAAGGCAAATTCTTCCATTGTATAAATGTATATAATCTCTTTCATTTTATTCATTATTAATTTTATCTCAATGTTTATGTGTAAATACATATAAAACACCTTTATGATTAGTATATAATTTTGTAATAATTACATTTTTTTATTATACTAAGCATATTAATATTTTGTAAATTAAGATTTTATATATATACAAAGTTATATAAATAATTAATAATATAAGTAATAAGACTTTAAATTTACCTATAATGTCAAAAAATTTGCAGACAAATTGAATAAGACTAGCTCACACAATCATTGTAAACAACAATTAGATGAGAGTAATAACTCAAAATCAAATATTATAAATTGATAGGATATGCCTTTGAATAAGATAGAATCACACCATTTCTATGGGTAATAGTTATAATAGAATAATCAATTAACATAAACTTTGTTATATTAAAAGTATAACAAATAATATAAGACTACAAATATATTTAATACTTACAATAATATATTGTTGTAATAGTTGTTACCAATAATAAAATGCAAGAAATGAAATAAAAAAAATAGAACAAAACAAATGGAGGAAACACACAGACTAAAATATAAGAGTCAAAATAATGAAAGAAATTGAAACAAAATTATGAAACCTGTGAAATCATATAGAAAGAAATCACGAAATGCAAAATATTGTATTCCACATTTAGTATTTTAAAATATCACTGACTTTTAGAGTCAATGATGATAAATCACTAACTTGAATAGATTCATTTTGAAATAATTAAAAGTAAAAAGAATTGAGATGCACATATAAAAAAATTAAAAAAAATAATAGGATGCAAAGCTGTTGGTTCTGCATCCCTCGTATGTTCATAAAATAAAAAAATGGGATGCAAAGTTAGCACCCTTTATATTATCAAAAAAATAAAGTCACTTTCTTAGAGAGAGAGAGATATATATAAAGAAAAAAATAGTTATATATATAAAGAATATATTTTGACAGCTATATGTATTAGAAATTTGTTTATATATGTGTGTGTGTGTGTGAGAGAGAGAGAGAGAGAAACAGCCTCGTTTTTTATAATTTTTTTTGTTTTTTATTTTTCAATCATATGTGTATATATATATATATATATATATTCTTTCATTCTTAATTGTACATTATATTTTATTTTAATTAACTTTTATCTCTACTTGCAAACCTCCCCCCTATCTTACTTTTTCTCAATATGTACCCAAAAAAAAAAAAAAATCTCTGGACAATGCATGGAATCCATTAGAAACTATTTTTAATGAGAATAAGACTAAATTAATTGAAAATTTATGTTTTAGTGGCTTTTTCTTTTTAAATTATACTTGATCTCTTGTTTAAAAAATAACATCTAATTCTTTAATATTTGATATATATTTCAAAACAACTTTTTGTACGATTTACTTGTAGCTGATTAAGTCTTGTAATTTTTTTTACTTAAACTAATAGTAAAGATAGCTAAATGATTTCATTTTAAAAAGAAGTCATATTATACAAAAAGTTAACTTCATATTTTGAAGGAAAAGTTTTACAATATTTATCAAATGTGAAGGGAGTTGAATAATATTTTTGAAACAATAGGGTACCAAGTGTAGTTTAACCAAATATCAAAAGAAATTAGTATAATTTATTAAAAATAAAAATAAGTTTTTTGTAAAAAAATAATTTATTGGAGATTAATAATAAAAATTATAGAAATGATAGGACAATACTTGCATGTTTATTTAATTTCGTACCCCAAAGATTAAATTTTAGATAAAAGTAAATCAGCTACTTGGTCATTGTATTACTAGACCCATTTATTTTTAAGTTTTAGAAATAAGTCATTACATGAGTTGCCATTTGACGATAATAAATTTATTGTCTATTAGTCCTTTTTTTTTAATGACATAAGGAGAAAATTTAGGTCTATTTTTTAAGTGTTTATTATTAAATTCTTTAATAAAAATTATGATAAATAGATTTTTTTTATAACTCAGTATTATATGATTGTGTGTTCTAAAAAATATCTCTATATGGTACATTTTCATTCAAAAATCTAATAATAAACACTAAATTTACACACGCCTAATCCATGACTAAAAAATGGGAGAAGGATTAGTTTGCAACAAAGTTATGATTTGTGATGACTAATTTCCACACATCAATTTTTGAGTAAATTATACTAGTTTTTTTTAAGATTTAAAAAAAATTATACAAATTTTCTTTAAAATATAAATGTTATTTACATTTTAATCTAATTTTAAATTTTTAAACCAAAATATTTTTCTTAATTTAAATGTATATTTGAAAAAATAGAAGATAAATTTATGTAATTTCAATAAAATTCAAGAGATATATATACAATTATTTTTAAATAAATTACACTTAATCATCCTTTTATTTCAAATGTATCATTCCACACCTTGGCATTTGATATGTATGGTGATTTTTTTTTTCTTGTTTACTTCATGCACAAAGTACAATTAAGTATTCTTATTGTCATATTAAAAATAAAACAAATTTATTTTGTGAAAAAAATGAAGGGAAAAACAAAATTAAATATAACTACACTTACAAGACAGAGACTATTGCTAAATTTCAAGGAAATTTGTAGAAGCTCTAAAACAAGGTTTTAATTTTATATTTTATATTATAGCAAGGGTAGAATGATAGTTAAGTAATTTTATTTTTTAAAGGTATATATTTTGTATAAAAAGTTAATTTCATTACCAAAAAATAAATAACATAAGAGGCTGCAATTTATATCAAATATCAAATAAAATGGTCCTAGATAAGTAACTTATTTAATTTTTCTTCGGTGATAAGTAAAAGATATAATTTAGTCTAACTTAAAAAAAAATATTATTCCCATTATAGATATAATTATCTATTAGGTGAAATCAAGAATTGGATGGAGTTTCCAAAAAAACTTATTTTTACACGTGTGCTAAGGGAAACAGATTTGCTGGCTAGACAGCAAAGTATAGCATGGCCCTCTTATCAAGGTGTTAAACTTCTCTCCAGTTGATCCAGTCTCGCAGGTTAAGTGTTTTTTTTTTTTTAAATATTGACAATAGAACAAGAAGGAGAAGAAAATACATGGACTGTAGGACTGGACAGAGAAAGAAGACGGAAGAGAATGCTTTCGTCATATCAAGTGTTCATGAGCTAGAATGCCTCTCAAGGACTAGTTTCTCTTATAATTGATGAGATTTTTTTTATCTCAATTAATTTTTGGGTAGTTTCTCTCTTTTTTTTTGGGTTTTGATCATTTTGTCCCTTTTATTACCAAAAGAATGTAATTTACTATTAATTGTGTAAAATAAAATAAACTTGTTGCGTCACCAACGATAACTCAAAGTATTAAAAAAGAATCTAAGTATAAATTATATATTTTTTTCATCACCTATTTAATAAAAACAAGAATGGCCCCCTTGTGCCTTCAAAAATAAAATTCAAACTCAAATTTAAAAAAAAGAAGAGAAAGTACACAATCCAATACATGAATTATATTATTTATGACTTACAATGTAACTTCAATTACTATATATATATATAAAATGGATAATAGATATAACAAGTGTTGATTAAGTTTGTTGTCACTTGATTAAATCTTTTAAACAAATTTTTTTAGGCGTTATATTTTTGTTGAAAAAATTATATTTAACTTTAGTCTAAACAAAAATTTAAAAGAAAGGCAAGAAAACAATCGTGATTCAAGCGCGGTGAGAGGACGTGCTACGTACGCTCCACAATAATCCAGGATGGATAAAGCCACGCGACCTGGACCCACCAGTGACAGCGGCGCGAATGCTTCTGTGTCCCCAACCTACAACGCAGGAACTTGCCACACGTAGACAACACGCCACACGGGTAGACATGCTTCTCGTTTCGGGGGAATAGACAGCCCAAAAAAAAAAAACCAAAATAACCGACGGTTGCAATATTGGTCTTGCTTCGACTGGATCAAAACCATATTGGAAGAGAGAGAACCCCAATCATCACCTTCGCCATGATGCTTTCTTTTTCTTCAACCTCTCACCCATCCCCTTTCTTTCACCTAATCTAACCCTAGAATTATTGTTGTTATTAGGAAAGAAAAGCAAAGGAAAATTTCATACCCCTAGATCTCTGAAGAAATTCTTCTTTTTTTTTTTTTTTCCTCTTAATAAATTTTTTTTCTGATATTCTTCACTTTAGCTGTTCTTCTTCGTTCTTATCGGATTCAAGGATTCCAATTTTGGGTGCGGAGAATATATGGTGTTGAATACTTTTCTTATTTAGAATTAGGTGGTGGTGTTGTTAGCTTAGGGTTTCCATTTTTGCTCTTTGAATGGAACCTCGTGTTGGCAATAAGTTTCGGCTGGGCCGCAAGATCGGTAGCGGTTCCTTTGGGGAGATCTATTTAGGTTTGTGTCCTTACGTTTTTTTCTTGCTATTTATATTAATTTTGGGTGTGGTGTTGATTAAGGTGGTTTTTTTCTTTCTTTTTTGGGCTGTGTGCAGGTACTAATATTCAAACTAACGAAGAGGTCGCAATTAAGCTAGTAAGTGTGACCAATGAGGTTTTAAATGTATTCCAATCCGAGTACTTTCGGGCTTTATTTGTTTCCTTTCAAGTCTGAAGAATAGGACAACTTGTTGGCTTTGTATTTTCTTTTTTCTATGAAGTCATTTGCAGAAGATGGTTTTGTGTGAAGTGAATTTCTGCTCTTAGTTATCTGCGATGGGTTTGGAAAGTATGATTTTGAGTTGCATTAATAGCCGGCAGTCTTAATTCACCGTATTTAATATATGGAAGCACTTAAAAGATTGCTATATGCTATTATTTCTAGATTCCAACGTCTTCACCGAGCTTGTTCCTGTTTATTATTTCTTGGGAAGGTGATAGGAAGTGGTCACTCAAAAGGGTGTTAATGAGAGACATTGGAGCATTTAGAAAGCAGTCTTTCCCTTCGATAAACATTTGACAACTTTTAAGGAGTCCTAATTTGTAATTCAGGGCTGCTTGGAATCTAGGTTCAAACTCTTTTTTAGATTTTTTAAAAATGCATTTTAGTTCATTTTTTAAAATTTCATTGCATGTTAAGGATTTTTTTTTTTTAAAACAGTTTACGCTTTTTGTTGCATTTTAAATTGGCTTCAAAATGTTGTTTCTTGCATTTTGAAACATTTCAACCCGTTTCTAACCATGTTTGGCATTGCTCCTAAGTCCTAACAGTTTGGCCAAAACCGATTTTAATAAATGGGGGATACGGGGTAGCTGTAAAGTATAGGTATCAGACTATCAGAAAGTATTGGTGCTTATATCAGTATATTCTCATTTTTTTAAAGATTGTGAGATCTTATTCTAAAATTCTTTAGTTGGGAACTGGGGTTCACCATCATGGTTATTTTCTGTTGTAAACAGTGAAGTTGTTAACATGTCTTTAATATCTTCAAGAAGTAGAATCTTCTCAAAGTAACAAGATCTTCTAGTTAAGAGCAAAAGCAAACCGGTCATTGGTTGTTTGATGGATTGTAATTGTCAGGTAATTTTTTATGCGATGGTAATCTGGAGGTATTTTACTTTAAGAGGTAATAATTTTATAAGAGGTTTAAAAATAACTACTCTTCCTCTACTCTAGGTTGGCAACCATATTTAAGTGCAAGGTTAAACCTTTGAGAGGTTCTTATTGTCTATGCATTATTCACCCTTGGTTTAAGATAAATTCCATATGGAGATCATTATGATCCTTCAATATCGGGGTTGTTTAAACCTTTGATTGTTAATGAACTTATTTTTCTTGGCTCATCGAATGTTGTATGGGACATATTATGACCAGGCACCACTGTTAGTCTCTGAAAGAGAGTCATCTGTCATGATTGTATTTTTGGTTTAGTACATATGGCTCTTGATCTCTGTAGCTTACTGGTTAGAGAAACTTCCTAATTACTAGTTGTATTTTACTTGAAGTAACTATCCAGATGTTTCCTCTATTTGAACTTTGCTTACCGGTTATCTTCAAGTGCACTAGAGCTGAATTTCTTGTTCTTTCTTTTATTTACTTACTTTCCCTTGTGATTAGGAAAATGTCAAGACAAAACATCCTCAGCTGCTGTATGAGTCCAAGTTATACAGAATTCTCCAGGGAGGAAGTATTGACTCTCTTAATATATTTTGTTATTTTCTTATTATTGTACACTTCTCTATGAGGACTTATGTGCAAACTTTATGCGAATTAATATTTAATTTTGTCTTGGCAGCTGGAATTCCAAATGTTAGATGGTTTGGAGTGGAGGGAGATTACAATGTTCTAGTGATAGATCTGCTTGGACCCAGTCTTGAAGATCTATTTAACTTCTGCAGTAGGAAGCTATCACTGAAGACAGTTCTCATGCTTGCAGATCAAATGGTAGGCCCTTTTGACTTACTGTAATTTAGATATATTTTTAATATAAGAGCTTACGTTCCTGGCATCATTTTCCAGATCAACCGTGTTGAGTTTGTTCATTCTAAATCATTTCTACATCGGGATATCAAACCGGATAATTTTCTTATGGGCTTAGGGAGGCGTGCAAATCAGGTGGCTAATCTTATTTACATGTGGCCTGTTGACATAATATTTGTTATAAAGGTGGTTAATGCTATTTATCTGCGTGTAGGTTTATGTTATTGATTTCGGTTTGGCTAAGAAATATAGAGATAGTTCAACTCATCAACACATTCCTTACAGGTATGAAGATTATGATCATGTAGTTTTATTGCTGTTGTTTGGGCTCAGTAGTAAAATGAAATTTATTTGTCCTACTCTTGCATGTTAGAAAATTTTGGGAAATGTGTATGCTTTCAGGACATTGCATTACTATTTTTTTTTTTAGAATATAATACCTAACGAGTTTGCTTAATCAGCCAATTGTGGAAGTGATACAGTAGATAAAGGAACCACTTCTTCATTGCTTTTGTTTTCCTGAAAATTTCCTGTAAGGCTTTCCAAGTTTATGACGACAAACAATTCTGTATTATCAACCCTTTTGGTTGCAAACTTGCAATAATAAAGTAGATAAATAAAACATGCCCTCTTTGTATAATGTATACTTTAGCTAGCATTTTTGGTTGTTCCTACGGCAAGTGCTACATCATGTGCACCATGTTTATCTTATCTGCACTTTTGCCTGGGGATGCCAAGGAGGGTAATGGTTTGGCGGGGAAGACCCAGCTTAAGGTTAATAATAAGTATTATGCCTATAATGGTAATGCGCCATTTTTAGACAATTATATCATTTTTAACTGTAAGTTTAGATGGTACTGTGCCCTTAAAAAAGACATATTTAAGGCACACACACAGTTTCTGCACTTCTTTGCATAAAGAACCATAAATGAAGCTGTCTTGCACACAATCAAAATTTGGCTTTGTTGAGAAACCCTACTAATGTGGGACTCCCAAAGGACTAGGAGTTTATTATTATCTAGGAATCATAAAGTTTGTTATTGTCTAGGAGTTTAATTATCTTTTATCAATTATCATTAACTTGAAGAGTTTATCTTGTAGTTATCCAGTATTTTCAAGTATTATAAATATAAATAAAAAGAGAAGAGCAGGTTGTCATGTGTGTGAGAGTTTTGCATTTGTGCAAACCTTGTCTTTTACTTTTGGCAAATGAAACATTTTTTTAGTGACCAGAAAATTTTTAGGCTGCCGACCCTATGATCAGTATCAGAGAGCTCTGATTGGCCATCTCCAGCAATGGAGGCATCATACAGATCACCACATGTCCCCATGCACATCAAGAAGAATCTGACTAGTGCCTTATGTGCTGATGCTTGAAAGTGCATGTCAGCTCCAGCCACGTTCTGCCCAGCCTAGACTTGGATGACTTTACTTTCTTTTCTGTTAGCTTAGCTGTTTCTCCAGCTATGTGTCATTCCGGCTGCTCTCCCTGCTGTGCTGCCTTTGCATTATGACAATCACTTTACTTGCTTTTAGTAGTGCTGTTTTTTTTTTTTTTTGGTTTGGGGGGGCCTTTTCCATTGATCATGTATCCTTTCAGGCATTGTGCACTCTATCCCAGGCTGTTTCTGTCTGAGTTGAGGCCTTGTCTTTTCACAACTTTCCAGATGTTTGTTGCTTATCTTACTAGCATAACCTTCTTGGCAGTGTGCAATATTCCCAACCCCCTTAGACTGGCACGCATGACTTTTATGTGTTCTAGTTGGTTCAAACCTCTTTTCTTTATTGCATTTCTTCTCTTGGGTTGCTTTTGTCAAAAAAGTCAACATAATGCTCATAGAATTTTGTCATATAGGGTAGTGCAGTTGGCTAGTTCCTATTATTGGGTTCCTTTATTTGAGTTTGGCCCAATTTTGACTATTCTGGACTTCGGATTATTTTGAAATTTTTTTTTTTCCAGATAGAGTTTTATAAGAACCACCATGAGATGAAGCAATTTGTGTTTGACAAATCATTTGATAAGCACTTTT
Source organism: Erythrophleum fordii (assembly GCA_032878935.1). Taxonomy (NCBI): domain Eukaryota; kingdom Viridiplantae; phylum Streptophyta; class Magnoliopsida; order Fabales; family Fabaceae; genus Erythrophleum; species Erythrophleum fordii. Next base: position 37,521,288 of record JAVQMF010000055.1, on the reverse strand, counting down.
GTTAATATTGTTGTGTCTGGCAAATCTTTTATAACAAGTGCTTTTTGCTGTCAAATTACTAAAAAAGGTAGGTAAAGTATGTTAGGGGTAATTATGGTGATGATTTTGAGTGGGGCTACAATTGTTTTCAAAAAACTAATTGTTTACTTCTGCCTTAAAGGAGAAACTTCAATTTTCTGCTTCCTTCCTGCAATAGAAAAATTGCTTTTGCTACCACTCAAAAGCAGATTATTTTTTTTCCTAGAAGCTTGGCCAAACATCTAAATTTTTCAAAATAATTTTTTTTTTTGGGGTATAAAATAAACATCTTGTGGCCTCCCAGAAACTTGGCCAAACAGACTTTATTTTCTATTATTTAGTTTTTCACCCTCTTCAATTGGGTTTTTGATGGCAACTGCTGAAATACTCGTATAATTTATGTAAAATGGACTGCAATCCCTACCTGACAGTGAATGGAAGAGGAATATTGCAACACCAGTGCTTACAAGAAGGAAAACGAAAACAAGAAGAAAGAAAAGTTGTTCTCTAGCATTCGAGAGGCTAGAGGCTCTCCTAAGCCAAAATGATCTCTTACCTGCCTTTGCTTACCTCCTCCCAGCATATAATAGCCTCCTCTAACTAAATTCCTCTCTCCCACCTATGTACCTTGTCACAAGGTAGCTAAGCATGGGAAACCTCATCATGCCTCCCATTGGTTCCCCCCCCCCCCCCTTTTCTTATTTTCTGTTTGTTCTTTCTGTTATACAACACCCCATTAAGCCCATACACCCATGGGGCCATGGCTCAATGAGCTTGGGTCCATCAATAACCCCCCTCCCCCTAAAAAAAACAAAAAGTTTCACCTTATCCTTAAGGTGGAGAGTAAAAGTTAGAACCAGGGCTTCTTTCCCATTGAAAGTAACAATAGCATGAACCAAGCATCGTCCAAATTCACTTGGCAAGGTCATAAACCTCTCTGTATTGTTGGACACCATACATCATCACTATCATTCCAAGATACTTGTTTGTCACAGCCACTAAGTCCCCTGTAGGCACTCCAAATCTTAATGCCAGCTCTTTGAAAAGTTTCTATGGCAGTGGGTACTCCTTCTTGGAGTTGACCTTCTATGATAGTGTAACCAATTATAATGAAACTGTTTGCTATAAGTTCTAACACCTCATCTAACTTACTTTCTTGATCAAATATAGAAGATTTGGTTCGGATGAACATCTTATGCCGGTTTTCATACACATTAAGGGGTAATTCTTTTTAGGCTAAGCATAATGTATGTAGTTCAACAGGTCCAGATTGCTTCAAATGTTCTCTAGCCACATTCTTTATATTCCTCAGTCTACATAGCTTCTTCCTTTCAGCTTTTGTCTTATGTGGGTGCTCCTTTAAATAAGCGTCAATAGCTCTGTATAGACCACCATGATTTGGTCTAGCAAAGCCTAGAACTGTTTGTGACAAGCCAACAAAACTACAGAGGCTGTGAATCAGATCATTTGTAATTTCTGCAATAAAATGGTCCACCAACCTTCCAATATTCATAGAGGAACTATGCACAGAAATAGCTTGATTGTCTCCTTTATCCTTCTTCTCAGCAACTTCCATATTGCAACTGATGCCATTCTCATTCATGTAAGGATTCAAAAGACATTGTACTAATTGAACATAATATTTGGTACTCTGAGGAGACCTTGTAGGGATCAATAAATCTTTGACAGAAGTTTCATGCAATAAACTAACTGCATAGATTTTTTGTGCCTCCCCAACCATAGAAGTGTTCATTCTACCCTGTGATTTCACAGCACTCATTACTCGATTGTAAGGATCAATGCCTAGCTCACACTTATCTTTGACCCACCAACCTTTGAGGACACACTCAAATTTCTCTTGATATGGCATCATGTGCTCAATAATTCTATTTGGCTTTGTTATTTTCTGGTTATACGGGTTGGACCATGTTTGTTGGGTCTCCAGAAATTTTAGAAACTATGGGATCTATACATTTGCCAAAGATCTCCACTTTTGAAAATAAGATTCCCCTATAAATATTCTCAATCTCTTTGAGGTACTTAGCTGCGCACAAAACAACCTCAACATTGTAAGTATTAAGAGTATTAGTTATCTCATAGCAGAATTTTGCACATATTTCAGTTACCTTGGGCTCTCTAGGGAAATCAGCCAAGAAAATTTCATTATAATCTTCTTCATTAGGCTTTGACACATGAATCTTCTCCTTCTGAAGTTCTTTTCCTTCATCTTCTTTATCTTCTTTATTGGCTACAAAACGAAACCGAAATCATGGATGTCTACAGCCACAGTTTGCATTGAGTTTTTCCTCTCTTTTGCCCTAGAATTTTAATTCCTTCCTCTTTGGTACCTTTACGCCAGATGTGAACTGTTCCATTGCTGCACAATGCATGCACGAAAAAGATGTGTGCATGCTTCCTTCACCATCTCTGGCCATTACCAACAATAGAAATAGCCATAATCGTTGATTCTTACCCTGAGCAATCCTCATCCCTTTTCTTCTCAATGTATTGGCGTCATACGGGTGGGGAAAAAAAATCGCTATAGTGCTTCTTGCTGTCGACAATAACAAAGCAAGCCTCTCCCTCTCATAACACTATGCCTCAGTGTGCTCAGTAAGGGTCATGCTTTGGGTGAATTTTATGAAGTTGCCACTGTCGATGCGTACTATCAAATAAGGCTCAAAAGATTTTTCCTTCTAGAAGCATTTTGGGCTTCTTCGCCAACCAATTTCCTTGACCCAATCTAGTCTCCATTTGCTCGTCTGTATCCTCTTCTTCTTCTTCCTTGTTTGCCTTAAATGATAACAATGGTAGTAGCTGGGTCATGCTCTTGTAACACTTGTAACTTGCACGAAGCTTCTCATCATAGCAGCAATTAAAACCCAACTCTCATCTTTTGTATATTTTGGTGTTTGGTAGGACATGGGTTGCCTTCAGTTTGCTAGGCGTTACTGCAATGAACATGTTCATCTTCTTTGTTCACACAACGTTTTGTGGCTTGTTGATGAACTTAAGACCTGTGTAATTCTTATGGGTTAAATACTTCACTGCTAGTTGATTTCATCTCTTTCAGATATCCCTTGAAAATCGAGGAATCAATGGAAGTTTTTCCAATGGAAGCCTTCTTCAACTTTGATTTCTTCAACTTTGATCCATCATCTTTGTTTGCTATTGCACAAGTTACTGTAATAGCAATTCTTGTAACACCACCTTCTTCAGAATTTTCTTCTTCTCCAACTTTCTTCTCTTCTTCTTGGACCTTCAATTTTGTCAAGTCTTATTTTGATTGTGATGGGTGTTGGGTTTCAATCACAACTTGGCCTCTTTTAAAATCACCAATCATCTCAGCTACTTGATCACGTAGCTCCATCACCAACTCCTTGATGAAGGCCAACGTTTCCCTCGTCTCTTCCCTATCTTTTCGCAAGTTCTCCTCTTGTATCTCCCTCTTCCATCTAGGTAACACTTTTTTAGTCATTTCCCTCATCTCTTCCCTCAATTTCTCCTCCTATTTTCTCCACTTGGCAATAAGCTTTTTACTTTTCTCACTGGGAATCCCCATTCTATTGATTCAGTCGCTCCCAGAATGTCACTGCTCTGATACCAAATTGATGAGAATTGCTGAAATACTCGCATTATTTATATAAAATGGTATGCAATTCCTACCCAATAGTGAATGGAAGAGGAATATTGCAAAACCAGTGCTTACAAGAAGGAAAACGAAATCAAGAAGAAAGAAAAGATGTTCTCTAGCATTTGAGAGGCTAGAGGCTGCCCTAAGCCAAAATGATCTCTTGCCTGCCTTTCCTCACCTCCTCCTAGTGCATATGTTAGCCTCCTCTAGCTGAATTCCTCTCCCCCACCTGTGTACCTTGTGACAAGTAGCTAAGCATGGGACACCTCATCATTTCTCTCACTGGCCCCCCCTCTCTCTTTTCTATTTTCTGTTTGTTCTTTCTGTTATACAGCACCTCATTAGGCCTATACACCCCATGGGGCCATGGCCCAATGAGCATGGGTCCATCAGTTCTATTTGTAACTATCTGAAGCTTGAATAATCTTTAGCCTAATGGCAGAGTATTGGAAAACCCTTTTAAAGTGGAACTCCTGCAGGATTTTCAGTATGTCATTATCTTGGTGTCATGGAGTTTATTATTTTCTAGGAGTCTTAATTATCTTTATTTTATCTTTTGTTAATCTCTATTTTCAAGCGTTATAAATAGAAGGAGAAAAGGGGCTGCCACGTGTGTGAGTTCCACATGTGTCCAAGCCTCCCCTTTCACTATATTTCTATTTTTTTATCCTGAATTTATGACAATGCTTTAGCTATTTCTTTTACATACAAGAATCACAGGATGCATGATCCATTTGATCATTAAAACTGCAGGGAAAATAAGAATTTGACAGGAACTGCAAGATATGCAAGCATGAACACTCACCTTGGCATTGGTATGTGTCATCTTATATTTCTTCCCTGGCATTTGTTTAATGACAATTGATAAGTTGTGGTGTTCTCCATTGGATATGTGATGCTTGTTCTTTTCTGATGATTAATGCATAGAGCAAAGCCGAAGAGATGATTTAGAGTCCCTTGGTTATGTCCTGATGTACTTCCTGAGGGGAAGGTGATTATAACCTTCTACCCTACTTTGTTTTCTTCCAGTGCTGCGTTGAAAATTTGTGTTCAATTTGTATTTTCTTTGTAGTCTTCCTTGGCAGGGACTTAAAGCTGGTACCAAGAAACAGAAGTATGAGAAAATCAGTGAAAAAAAGGTTTCTACCTCGATTGAGGTAAGTTTTTTTATAATTAGCCTCCTTCAATGCATAGTATGTACTATGTTTCATGGGTTACACTGAGAATATATTGTTTATTCCAGTCATTGTGCCGAGGTTATCCAACGGAATTTGCATCTTATTTCCATTACTGCCGTTCATTAAGGTTTGATGATAAGCCAGATTATGCTTACCTCAAAAGGATATTTCGTGACCTCTTTATTCGTGAAGGTTTGAACTTATGCTCATTTAGAATGCATTCCTTCTGTCTGTAATCTTAGGTTTACCGTGTGTATACTTTCAAATATACTCTTCATTCCAATTTTTGGAGGATCATGTGAACTTGCTAACTTAATTGTATTTTGTGGCGACTTTGACAGGCTTCCAGTTTGACTATGTGTTTGACTGGACTATCTTGAAGTATCAACAATCACAGCTGGCTACTCCTCCTGCACGTGCCCTTGTAAATGTTTTTCTCTTCTTTGCTGCTTCCCCCACGATCATTTTTGTTATTATGAATGTTTAGAATTCTGAGATCGTTGTTTTTTCAGGGTCCTGGTGCTGGAACTAGTTCTGGAATGCCTCCGGTTGTAGCTACTGCTGATAGACAGACAGGTAGTATTTTTGAAGTTACTTTATAGATAGGTCATACATCCTATCTGTATGCTTCTTTGTGACATACAACCTTGGTATACATAATTCACAAGTGTATAACTTGGTATACTCAATCCACAAGTGTCTGGTTTTCTTTAGTACATTATTTTCTAACCACTGCCCTCGACACAATCAACGTTTACCCTCCACACACCCTGGTGGTGGGTAGTTCTTAAATCATTTCTTTATTATGTGAAAAGTATTGTCTCCTTTTCCGTTGGTATTGCCAATTTTTATTTCAGCTAAGCATTGGTATAAGTTTTGTGATAGCTTGTCTTGTTGTCTTTTTCTCCAATTTTATCTTTTTTTTTTTTCTTCCTTTTTTCCCTGGTTAAATGTTTCTCTAAATTTAAGTAGTAGCTAGTTAGCTTATGAGCTTGGTTTATGTTTGCTTATCTATTTATCTGACAGGAGGGGAAGAAGGGCGAACTCCTGGTCTTGTTTCGATGGATTCTGTGAGGCGAAGAACGTCAGGCCCTATTTTAAATTCTGTAAGTTTCTCATAGCAGAAAAATCAAGTCACCAATGATTCTCTTATAATTAAGGATACGATGGTGAGTTGGGATTTCGGAGAGCATGGGTTTCATTGAGAAATCTGATCACTGTTCCTCTGTAACTTTCACTGACTCTTCTATATGGTTGATGATATCAAAGTATGTATGTTAAACGTACTTTTATTTTCCAACTTATTTTAATAGCTATCATCTATGATCATGCAGTCATCAGGTACCAATATCTTGGGCCAGTCAAGTGGGTCATCTCGGCGAGTTGCTGTTTCAAGTAGCCGTGATGCATTTGCTGGGGGTGAGTCAGATCTTCGTACTCGTACTACTGAAGCTAGCCCTGGAGCAGCACACAGAATATCAAGTGGGCATAGAAGTTCTCCACTTGGAGCTTCAGATTCAAAGAGAATATCATCAGGAAGAAATGCTTCTCATGTCAAGAATTATGAATCAGCAGTCAGGGGCATTGAAAGCTTGCAATTAGAGAATGACGAGAGGGCCCATTATTAAATTGTCACCTTTTCATATTGTAAATTTGTGAGTTGACTGGCACTTCTCTAGTTGCTGATGTAGCTAAACTGAGCTGTGAGGAAATTTGGGTTTGAACTCGGAAATCTGGGTTCGGATTTGTGAATTCCTACTGCTAATACGCATAAAGCTGAGAAGCTGAACGAATTTGAGCTAAGAATTGTGCTTGCTGTAAAGCTGAGCCTCATTGGCTTTTATCTTCTGGCGGGAACTCCTAAATGCTATAGCCTCTTTTCCTGTGAGTTGTTATTGGCTTACCAGATTTTTACAGTGTCTTGGACCGCACAGTTCAAAATTACTGAATACCAGTGGCAGTGTAATTAGCCATGCTACTCATGTTTTTGGTAATGCTTGAAATGTTACCACGATGCAAGTTTTTGTGGAGATTATTGTGGAAGGAGAATTTTTTTTGGCTTCATGGATTGTTTTACTCCTGAACTTCTGTCGAGCGTATATCATTGCGTTTCCCTTCTTTAATCAATAAATCTGCACGACATTAGTTTACTAATCTGAATGAACTTTATTTAAATCTGATAGTTGTCTTCTGCTACAGGTCTGATTCTCACTCTTTTATTGCTCTGAGAAGAAACATGAACTGCCTAGCCTATTCTAGCTAGATTTTATGTATCCGTGAAAGTTAAGAGTTTTTTATTTCTTGGAAATTTTTAGGGAGATTTTGTTTATTAAATATGCTGGGAAAGACATACATGTAAGTATATTATAGGTTAGTTTTACTGAGAGGTGTCTAATATATTTATATTTATGTTTCTGATTGATGTCATCTATCTAATTTCTAATCCTGTGTAGATCCAATTTATCAGTAGAATTTCCGATTTCTTATGTTTTCTTAAATGTCTCTTTTAAAACTTTTATTATTCATTAATACCAGTGAACCTCGTGGACAGTGATAGTGATAGTCGTTTTCTTTTTCCGTTACATAATCAGAACTAAATAATCTCCAACTCTCTACAGGTTCATGCCGATAATAGAAAAAAATTTTATGCAAATAATGAGGACATCAGGATGCTGATTATTTTCTTGGCCTTTTGATAGTCTTATAAAAATTCAAGGAAAATTACGGTTTGTGCGGTTAAATCATAGCTTGATTATAATAGTAGTATTTAAACTTATCTCTGTATATATATATATATATATATAATTTGGAGCGAATTACATTGTTCTTAAGTGGTAAACAGTGTACTTGCTTCCATTGGATTCTGTGGAAAGTACTTTTTTTTTTTTTAATTTTTCCCTTCATTACACGAGACTTGCATTAATTATCATAAAAAGTGAAACAATTATTCATTTATTAAATTTAACATTTAATAACTATATAATCAATAGAAGATACCTTTTGAGCTTTCAAAAATTAACTTTTACTATATGTATAGAACTTGGAGAGAGACATATTGATTTTAAGTCGCATACAGTGCAGTTGGCTTCACTAAACAATGTAGGAAGCAATGTATTTAACAAAAGAAGTGAAATAGCTATTCATTTATTATATTCAACGTCTAGTAACCATGTAATTAACAAAAGACACCATTTGAGATTTCAAAAATTAACTTCTACTATTTGTCTTGAGAAAAAAATATTGATATTACATCTAGAAAAACTTACTTTTAAAACGCACAACGAAAAGATGATGTTAGATATTGCTCCGAAGTCACTACTAGTATTTTCACCATTGCATTAAATCAGTTGGCAACCCAGAATGGATGATTTTAATATTTTCCAAAAGCTGGGAAAACGCCCAGTAATATTTTTCCTCGTTTAAGTCTTCTTCTTGTAACCTTGAATCATACTTTCCGCTCAAATAGTACCTCAAGTCAAATGGGAAACTTCATAAATGGAATGCAATAAGTAGAAGTTCTCTTCTTCCACTTTCTCAACTTCCTTCCCATCTTCATTTCAGAAAAAACCTGAGAAATCCCTTTCAAAAAATCTATCTAATAGCTTGAGAGAGTGCCTTTAATATAGAAGGATTTTCAAGTAATTTAAAGCTTAGGAGAAGAAACAACCCAGCATTCTTTAAATAAATAGTGTCAACCTTTAATAACGTGTAGGATGACATGTATAAGGGTTTTCAAGCAATTCAAAGAAGAAACAACGCATTCTTTAAATAAATAGTGTCAACCTTTAATAACGTGTAAGATGACATGCTTGAGTACAAATCTCCATCAAAATGTCAAAAGATAAGAGGGAAATGTAGTGTCCTCCAAGTGATGAGCTATTACATATTATGATAGGATATTCAATTAGAGGACATCATTGTTGATAGATTTATCCAGAAAGTCATCTGAAGATATTTTATTATTCATACTTGTTGCCTTCTATTATCTTCTTAGTTACTCATTGATGAAATTTAGGCTCCGTTTGGTTCAACGGAAGGGAAGAGAGGGGAGGTTAATAGAAGTGAAAGGAGAGAGTTTAATGAGTTTTGTTTGGTTGGAAGGAAGGGGAGGGAATGAGAGATTATTATTTGGTTTAGAAAGGGAGGGGAGGTAATTATATTTGGACAAATTTACCTTTTATATTATTTTAATTTTATTTTTTATAAAAAAAAGTTATTTATATTAATATTTTATTAAAAAAATTATAAATTCTAATATTTTTTTATTTTTAATTTCTGATAAAAAATTATCTTAATTTTTATTAAATATTAATATATTAAAATATTAAAAAATTAAAGAAACAAAAAAGTAAATTAAAACTTAAAAAATATCCTACTCTTCCCCTCCGAAACCCCCTAATTTGGAGGAAAGACAAATTCCCTCTCCTCCAATTTTATTCAACCAAACATTTTATCCTCCTCTCCTCCCCTCCACTCCAAAAATCCCCAACCAAACACACCCTTAGAGTGATGCTACGTAGAGCTTAACCTCTCAAGAAGTTGAGCATTTTTATCAGTAATGTATCTCAAGACTGATGAGATATGAAATATGAAATTACTATAAACTAGTTAGCAAGCTAGTTACCAAGTTTTATGACATACAAATATGCCAAATCCTAGAAAGAGATATAGATGTGAATTGCTCCTCTGCTTGATCATGAAAACGACTTGACAAGTTTTATGATATACAAATATGCTAAATCCTAGAAAGAGATATAGATGTGAACTGCTTCTGTGCTGGATTATGAAAATTACTCAGGAACCCTAAAAGAGTTTAACTAAGGAAAAATAATTTGAAAAAATTGCAATCAAACCATGTACAATATTCATCCTCTTGTGTACTAGGCCAAATTGTCTCTCTAGATTGAATATGTCATTTCATTTCCTCCTTCCAAAGTAATCAACAGGAGGTTATGAGCAAAATGCAATTCGATATCCACATACTTCATCTAAATGCGTTTGAACAGTGATTTGGATTTCTTCCCCTCTATAGAAGACTTTGTGCAAAAGGCTCGTAACCATCAGAAAATATTACCTCCAAGAATAACGTATACAGTGTCCCATATCTTTGTCCTCAGGCCAGAGCATCGTTATGCAGGTATGCAGAAAAGTGAAGACGTCATAGTGCACATTCATATTATAGCAATTCAAACAGAACAGCATCAAGTAAGATTCCATAGTTTGGAATTGCCATTGCAGAGATTGCCAGAAAATGCAGAGAAATGCATCCAGTGCAGACAAAAATTGTGGAACCCCCCACAAGGGCAATAATGCAACTGCAATTGCTGTTGCAATACGCAATTTGAAACCTTAGAAGACTCCTACTGGACTGAAGTTCATCAATTTTGGATGGAGAGAAACAAAAGAAATATGTCATGGAAAACAAAATGACTTAAATTTATTTGAGTAAAGATACGTGACAAAGGAAATAGAAAAAAACAAAAAACGAAAAACAAGAACAGCAACAGAGTGGCATTAATAGATATTAACATGCACCAAATACAAAACGAACATGTAAATGTCAGTTTAGGAGGAAATTTAAACTTCACAAATACCAGAATAGGAAAAGGACGTTTCACTGCCATGTTTTCTTTCGATGAGCGACCAAGATGACTACACTCATACAGGATCCAAAATCAACACTTCGATCACACTTCATCCCATAAACTCAAACCACCAAATAAATAAGGGAAATCAATTATTTATGAATCATCTTATAAAAAAGCCAGCTGAGGGAAGCTCATTTTCATACGAGATTCAAACCCTAAACACCTGAAAGGTTTAAGATACCACCAGGATGCATGCTAAAAACAAGCTACAAGCCATACACAACTCTGGCGTACTTGTCCTTGAGCCACTTGAAACTTTTCCTCAGAGAGCCTTTTAGTTTACCCTCAACAGTATATACCTTGTAACTAGCAACCCTCTTCTTCCTCTGCAACTCCGGATCAGTAAAACTCCAGGTCTTTGAGGAAGAGCTGTTTGTGGACCTGCCTTTCTTGAACTTGAAATTCAGATCGTTTCCCATGTGGGTTTGGGTTGGATGTGCAGAGGAAGCATAGGAAGCACTGTAGCACCTGAGATCTTGCATGCCACGGACGCCGGTGGAAGTGGTTGCTGTTCCAGAGTAAGAGTAGCCCTCAATCTGATTCTGCATCCTCCCATGCCCGTAAGACTTGGATCTGAAATCTTCCATTGTGTCAAGACTTCACCTTTTCCAATGGGAGTCTGCTTCAGAACAAATGCAATAATGGCATTTTTCACCCAGAAATTCATGTACGACTAAGGGGCACGCAGACTACGAAGGCTTCGCTTACGTCGGTGATGGTTACAAAGAGGTAATGTGCTTTGACTCTTTGCGTCGAATAGCCAATCAAAACGGACCACGTAATAATTTGGTTTTTTATTGTCTTAAAATAAAAAGGTTTGAAAAGAACAAGTTACAAAAAGTTCGGTTTGACAGAGTACGAAACTTAAAATAAAAAGGAAAGCAAAAATAAAAATAAAATAAAATTTTATGATTTAAAATTATATTTGATAATATTTTTTATTTATATGTTTAATAATGTAAAAATAATAACTAGAATATTTATAGAACTAAAAAATGTTAAGAAATTAATTTTTATTAATTAATAAAAAAATAAAAAAATTATAATTAAAAATTTTTGAATTAAAAATATTTATATTAATAACTTTAAATTTTAATATTAATCTAAAAGATTTAAAAATTAAAAATTTTAACTGTAATAAAAAATTTTAAATAAAATATCCTTCTACATACTTGTACCTTCCTTTACCCTTTCTCTCTCTCTCTCTCTCTCTCTCTCTCTCTCTCTCTTTTTTTTTTTTTTCTTTTTCCCTCCACTTTAAATGGAGCAAACGTGTTGTTTAGTTTTTGTTAACATCCAACGACCATGTATTATGTGGAATTTTTTTAAGAGAGTTAGTTATGGAGATTATTGGCAAATTTTATTAACTAACCTGCCAATGAACATGCATCTAAAATATTGTATGAGCTACTTCTAATATGCGTTCGCTGCATTAAAAAATAATATGGTAATATTATTATGTGTTTGCTAAGAGGATGTACAGTATTATTTTTATGTCATAAAATGATGATAACAATATAATGATAGTAGTAATGGTAACAACAACAATAACAACAATTAGATTTAAGTGTAATTATTTATATTTTTTTGTTACTCGATTTAATTGAAATATAATAAGTATATAGTATAAATAAAAATTGAATAATAATTTAAAAAATTATATACTTGTTATAATATAATTTAATAATTATATACGTATTATATTTTAATTAAAAATTTTGATAAAAAGTATAAAAAAAAATATATAATTTTTTTTATAATAATAATGGTGTGACAATGTTCATGGTGTTGGTGATATTATTATTATTATTATTATTATTATGCTCACAACAGTATTATTGAGTAAGGAAATTATGGTAAAAAATAATGATAGTAGCAAGAATGATACAGGACAATAAAGATAATAATAATAGCAATTCCAGTGACAATAACATTTGCAACAGTGATGGTTGTCTGACAATAATTAGTAAATAAAAATAAACATAATTATTATTTGAAAAGTTATATAAAATTTATAATCATATTTTATATTTTTATTTTAAATATATAGCATTATACGGTAGTAATTATTAAAAACTCCATTCATATATGTTTTTACAATTTTTTTGGGCCCCAAACGCATATCCATCCTCGTAAGGATTTTTACCATGCCTTATTGTTGGATCAAGGGGACCTTAATAAAGTTTATGGGCCATCCAGTTTGGGCTTGAGTCCAGTACATGAGGGTTTACGAGTTCGACCCGAACCCACAGACTCGGGGCAAAGAAGCAGGGGCAAATTCGGAAACACGGAAAAGATTTGTACTTGGGTACTTTGCCTTGGTTAACTCACTTCACTGTTGCACTCACTTTAGCAAAACGCTCTTCGTTCGACTTCCTCGACTCCGCGGCGCAGATCCGAGGAGTTTGGGAAAACCCTAATTGCTCTCTCAAACAATACTACACTTTGATCAACCACACACCAACACCGTCTCCTCCTCTTCCTTTTTTCTCCGATCAAAAGCCACTCATCATCGAAAGGTCTCTCTTTTTTTTTCCATTGTCAATAATTGGGTTGCTTCGTAATGGCGCATTGTTCGAATTTTCCTTCCAGCTCTATCGATATCTCTTTTATGTTGTTCTTCAGCTTTTTGTAGTTGGATCTGTTTATGATGCTCTGGCATGCCAATCACATTTATTGGTTGGATTATGGATAATTGAGTTTTTCTTATTTTGTACCATTTTTTATGGTTTCATAGCTCAGTTCTTTTTGGCCCATCTTGTTTATATAGTTTCCAAGATCATAGGTGTATCGGGGGACCATTTTTTTTGTTTTTTGTTTTTTTTCCCGATTCTTCACCAAAGTAAATTTATGTGTTTTTAAGTGATTTCTGTAACCTAAGCTTCTCCTGTGATGTTTGAGTTCAAAATATTATGTTTTGTTCGTTGAAAAACATGGCGGTGTTTGAGAAATATTTGATTTTCAAATGTACCGTTGTTTAGTTTTTTCCCCCCATTTTTTTTTGGGATCATTTTGTTGTTTTTGTTCCAACATTATTCTTGTCCACTAATGGTTTCTCTTTAATCTGCTTCCAGTTTTGCTCATTCTAATCACTGAATAGATTATGTGGTATAACTGTTCTTTACATCCTGCAGTCATGGCAGGAGTAGCACCCGAAGGTTCACAATATGATGCTCGTCAATATGATTCCAAAATGAATGAACTGTAAGAACTTGAACTTATGATTCAAAATTTCAAATTAGTAGTTTGCTATCTGGTTTTACAGCTTGTTTATTAGGGTGTCTGCTCATGTTTTGCAATTTGCTTTTTCTGAGTTCAATAATATTTCAGTTGGATGCTAATGTTTACTGCTTGGTCTGATGACTCAACTGTCACAGGCTTACAGCTGATGGGCAGGATTTCTTTACATCTTATGATGAGGTTTATGATAGTTTTGATGCTATGGGCTTGCAAGAGAATCTTCTCAGAGGCATTTATGCATATGGTAAATTTTATCCTTTTTGTACTTTATTTTAGTTTTATCCAAAAAATAGCATTTCTTGTACATCAATTCTATGAAATTGATTATATAATGTCCATTGGAATTTATTTTTCTTCTGGAATTTATGTTGTGATTCTGAGACTCTTCATCTGTGTCCTTTTTCATGGGTTATTTACTGTTTCAAATATATGGAAGGTGGCACTCCAAGTCTGGACATGGTGTTAATATTATTCTTTTATTATTAATGTCTAAAGCATTGTGTATATTGGCCTGCCTTTTTTTTTAAAAAAAAAGCTGCATAGTTGTGTGTTCAAATCATTAAACTAGTATGATTTGTATCATAGGATTTGAGAAGCCATCAGCTATTCAGCAAAGGGGAATAGTTCCCTTCTGCAAGGGACTTGATGTTATTCAGCAGGCTCAGTCTGGAACTGGAAAGACAGCAACTTTCTGCTCTGGGATTTTGCAGCAGCTTGACTATGGTTTGGTGGAATGCCAGGCCTTGGTTTTAGCACCAACCCGAGAGCTTGCTCAGCAGATTGAGAAGGTTATGCGAGCACTTGGAGATTATCTTGGCGTGAAGGTGCATGCATGTGTAGGAGGAACTAGTGTTCGAGAAGACCAACGAATTCTATCAAGTGGCGTTCATGTTGTTGTTGGTACTCCTGGTCGTGTATTTGACATGCTGCGCAGGCAGTCACTTCGGCCAGATTACATCAGGATGTTTGTCTTGGATGAGGCAGATGAAATGCTTTCTCGAGGTTTTAAAGATCAGGTGCTTTTAAAATCCTAACTTTTTCATTTTCATACACAAGTGATTGTTCTGTCATGTTTGATTTGTGTGTATTTGTAAATACCTACATACGTGTCTGCGAATTTATGTATATCTGCAAATTCATACAGGTTCATCCATAGAATCCTTGCAAAAGCACTTTTGAGTCCTTCAAAAGTAACTCCTTTAGTTACTTTAGAGGGCCAAAGCAAGTTTGGGTGTTTACTTAAATTAGTTGTGTTTATTTTCAACTTATTCCAGTTTAAGATATCTATCAGCTATGAATTCTTCCCCAATGTATGTTTCTTCTATTTATTTGAAAATTCTTTTGCTATACTAACGACTGCACTATTTACATTACCTTGAAGATTATACATGCTCTTGCTGGTCATAGTTGCCTTGGTACTTCCACAGGAATTTTTGCAGGCAATTAGTTTAGAAGTCTGACGTGTTAGTATAACTGATTTAACCTTGGTGGTGTTGTTATCAGATCTATGATATATTCCAGCTACTTCCATCCAAGATTCAGGTGGGAGTTTTTTCTGCTACAATGCCTCCTGAGGCTCTTGAGATCACTAGGAAGTTTATGAACAAACCTGTTAGGATTCTTGTGAAGCGTGATGAGCTCACCTTGGAGGGTATAAAACAGTTTCATGTTAATGTTGAGAGAGAGGAATGGAAGCTGGACACACTTTGTGATCTTTATGAGACATTAGCCATCACTCAGAGTGTCATTTTTGTGAACACCAGAAGGAAGGTTGATTGGCTCACTGACAAGATGCGAAGCCGGGACCACACAGTTTCAGCAACCCATGGAGACATGGACCAGAATACCAGAGACATTATTATGCGTGAATTCCGTTCTGGATCTTCTCGTGTTTTAATAACAACTGATCTTTTGGCGCGTGGTATTGATGTCCAGCAAGTATCATTAGTTATTAATTATGATCTCCCTACTCAGCCTGAGAACTATCTCCATCGAATTGGCCGTAGTGGGAGGTTTGGTAGGAAAGGTGTTGCAATCAATTTTGTGACAAGGGATGATGAAAGAATGCTGTTTGATATCCAGAGGTTTTATAATGTGATAATTGAGGAGCTGCCATCTAATGTTGCTGAACTCCTCTAATAAAATTTTCTCTTCCATCATTAATAGAGGAAAGTTGGATTCTGTTTGGTAAGTGTTATGTAATGCTTCTTTCTTTCCCCTTTTGTTAGATTGTTGCTTTTAAAGCTTAAACCTTGTTTAATAGGCATAATAATTTAATTTAAATTATCTGTTGTCTAAAAGTCCCAGTGATAAGATTAAGTACTTGTGATGTGGAAATCCTTTAATTGCCCAATTTGGTGTATGGCCATCCATTGTTGCATATTTCTCGCAGCCAAATTTTCAATTATAGATTTTAATTTTAAATTATATTTACATACATTGAGGAAGTTAATTTTCTATTTATTTAGACTATTCTTTTTCTCTCTAGCTCTCTCTCTCTCTCTCTCTTTCTTTTTTCCCCCTTTGCATCATTTTCTACAAATTGATATGATGGTAGTCTGTTTCTAGTGATCATAGCTGCTCTCCCTCTCCCTGTAAAACCATTGGCAAGTTGTATTATGTTGTTTTTGGGATGGAGGGACGACCATTGTGATTTGAGTCAATTTAAGATATTATTGCCATGAAAAATATCCTTAACATTTGTACATTATGTGGAGGATAGTTTGACGTGATGATATGATGCAGTGGTTGGCCCGATGCAGTAGATCCTGTTGAAAGTTGAAATGGCGATTGGATTTGTTTCTTTATGATGTTACAATGTGCTAGTATGGCTGCGGTTGGGACTTGTGATTATAATCGAAAGTACTAGGGAATAATCTGGTTTCTAATTCGAAGTTTATTCATTCTTGGTATCTTGAAAAGTAAGGATGTTATGAGGCTGAGATTTGCTATTTCTTGAGCCATATGTCGCAATATAATTGATCAGAATTCTGTGTTGGTGATAGTTACATGCCTCTTTTTTTTCCCTCTTTCTCTTCTTTTCTTTCTTTCTTTTGTTGATGTCACTTGTTAAGATATTCCTTTGTTTTTGCTGAGTTCAATGTGAAGTTTTCAGAAATTTGAGACATTTTTTTTTAGTAAGTATGAATTTTAGGGGCAAATAAAGGTAAAGCGCCCTTATATTGATGACTTGGTCGCTGTTGCAATGTAGTTAGTTTTGACAATATTTTTGGCCTTAGAGACTAATTTGATCTGAACATTTAGGGGCTAAATGATTTTGGTTCATCCTTATATTTTCTAAGCACGCCTTCATTTTACTAATTTTTCTTTTTACATTGATTTTTATAAAAATTGCAATATATATATAATATATAGTTAAGGTTCCTATTTGTTGAGTCTTTTAAAGATCAAGAATACATCCTTAGGTCTTAAGTTCAAGAATACTTGGGTTTGTTTAAGTCAACAAATGCGTATCTTGATCTTGTCAAGGTCAAATGGCAAATATTGAACTTTTTTTAAGTAAATCTTAATATAGTTCAAGAATGTATATTTTGGCCTTGTAGAAGTATGAGAACATGTACTTAGGTTTGGTTGAAATCTAGAGAAAGGGCTTTTACCTATGTTTGATTCAAGTTTAAGCGTACTTATTTAAGTCTAAGCGAAATTCAAGAATGCATATTTAGGTCTTGATTAAGTTTAGACACTTATTTAAGCCATGTTAAACTTCAAGTTTAGGCATGCTTATTGAAGTTGCCCCAAAGTTTTGACACCCTTATCAATGTCTTGTTAAAATTTTGATACATTTACCCTTACATGTTGTTAAAGTTTAAGTACACTTACTTGAGTCTTGTCAAAATTTAAATGTTTTATATTAATATTTTAAAAATTAGATCAATCATTAAATTAGTAGAAGTATTAATTTATAACTCATTGGTTTGATTGTAATTAAATTATAGTTGAATAATTAATAATTTTTATATATTAAAAATATAATATAATAAAATAATAAAAAATTATAAATTTATTTTATTTTATACATAATATAATAAATAATAAAGAATTTAGCAAAATGTTGCGTCCTTAAGAGTGAGAATGAGAAGAGTTTATGAGGCAATAATTGAATAGGTAGCTTTACATAAGAAGCGCAAGGAATTTGCATAAAGGGATTTGAAACTTTTTAAGCTTATAGCATGTGCAAATTTCTAATGCAAACCTCCAAGAATTTGCACTAAGGCATTCCAATTAAATTCTCCAAGAAATTGTCCTCTTTTGAACTCCTTAGAAATTCAATCAATTTTTGCTTTCTCCTCTAGTATCAAAGTCCCACATAGAGCAAACCTAAAATCACAAGGAAAGTTGTTATAACAATAATCACAATAACTACAAGACAATTTCTTAGGTAGGATGCTTTGCAGCCAATCAAATTAGTTTTAGAAGATGGTGGAAGGAATCCAAGCGCGAATTAATCAAGTCCATCATCGCCTTACATGGGCTTTACAAGTCCCTTTAGTCATCATAAGGAAAGATAACCTCTAGTTTGCAATTAGGACGAGAGCAAAGAATAAAATGGCAACAACACTTATTATCACTTGTGCACGTGTAAGAAGGATCACAAGGTTTGGGTGTCTTGCAAGAATCTTTTATGATTCTTGTTGGTGAGGCACTTTTGAACCTCCATTATTGAGATTAAAGAAAGTGATGAAATCATTGCTTCACAAACAACAATAAAGTAAAAACTCTACATAAGGGCCTTGGAGATGTCCTACATCAGATAAATTCAGGAGACTAATAGAGTAGAAACTTTATAAATAGCAAGATAAACTCCTGTTGCATTGCGTCTAGGGTGGGTCAAGAAGGCTTATGGTCTATTTTTTTTTCCTAAAATTGTGTAACTTGTTGGCTTGCTCGATTTATGCTAGTTTTACCAATTGTTGACTAATTTAGCTAATTTTTTTAATCTATTTTTTGAAAAGTCAATTTTAAGGGTCAATTAGATAGGATTTATAATCAATTTATTGATTTTTTGGTTTGGTTGGTCAATCCAGTCCCATGTGGTTTTTTTAAACGATGCCTTTTATTGAATCTCATCAAAGTTAAAAAGCATGTATCTAGGTCTTGTAAAAGTTCATGAACCTAGATTTTGTTGGAGCATAAGAGATCTTTCTTGAGTTTCTTTAAAGTTTAAGAATGTGTATATAAGTTTTGTCAAAGTTCATGTACATAGATCTTGTCAAAGTCCAAGCGCTCTTATTTAAGTTTTGTTAAAGTTCAAGGACATATATCTGGGTCCTGTCAAAGTCAAGGAACACATACTTGGATTTACGAACACTTACCTT
This sequence comes from Erythrophleum fordii, assembly GCA_032878935.1. Classification (NCBI taxonomy): domain Eukaryota; kingdom Viridiplantae; phylum Streptophyta; class Magnoliopsida; order Fabales; family Fabaceae; genus Erythrophleum; species Erythrophleum fordii. The sequence goes on along the minus strand of JAVQMF010000055.1, from coordinate 37,502,234 downwards.
GGTCTTATCAAAGTGTAATTACCTTTACTTGAGTCTTGTCAAATCCTAAACTCCTTTACCTTAGTCTATCAAAGTTCAAGAACATAATTATGAGTCTTGTCAAAGTTCAAGAGTTGTACAAGGTTTGGTCAAAGTTTAGGAATGCATAATTCATTCTTGTCAAAGTTCATGTGCTCTTACTAGATTCTTGTTAAATATTGGACTCACTTAATTGAGTCCTATTGTAGTTTAAGAACATATACTTGGGTCATGTCAAAGTTTAAGAATACATACCTTGGTCTAATTGATGTTTAGATAAGAGAACTTTGCCTAAGTGCTATTCAAGTTTAGCTACACTAAACTACTTCCTTTTAACTCTTGTTTAAGTCTAGGCACTATGATGGTAATCATATACGACCTGTTTGGTTGGATAATGTAAATGGAATGGGAATATAAAAAGCGAGTAAGCATAGGTAGGTGGGATAGAAAATGACTTTTATACCTCTACTTTTTAAAAAAAGTGATTTGATAGTTGAAATAATAATTTGATAAATAGAATAATAATTATAAGAGCATACTAGACATTACACATACTATGTAAAGACAATGCATTTGCATTATGACAAACCAAATAGCGCTATTGTCAAAGTTTAAGAACACGTATTTAGGTTTTATCAATGTTCATATACCTTGATCTAGAAAAAATGTAGGTGCTTTTACTAAAGTCCTATTAGAGTTCTAGAGAACATACTTAGTTATATCAATGTTTAGGAACACACTTGTCAAAGCTCATGTACTTATATCCTATTAAAGTTTAACTTTAAATACACTTATATGAGTCATGAGTCTTGTCAAAGTTGAAGAACATGTATTTAGAGCCTATCAAAGTTCACGTGCCTAGATCCTGTAGAAGTTTAATAATGTGTATTTGTCAAAGTTTTTGTACATGGATCCAGTCAAAGTTTAAATATAGGTATACTTGTGTCTTGCAAAAGTTCATGCGCCCTTACTAGTGTCTTGTAAACGTTAAAAGAACATGTTTGTAAGTCTTGTCAAAGTTCACATACTTGGATCATTTAGAAGTCAAGGAATGCATACTTTTCAAAGATTATGTACTAAGATCCTATCAAAGTTTAAGTTCAAGTATACTTAATTGAGTTTTGCAAACATCCAGATACCTTTATTGGAGTCTTGACAAAATTTAAAAAAACACATATTTAGGTTTTGTCAAAGTTTGCCTACTTGGATCAAATAAAAGTGTAAGAACATGTACTTGTCAAGGTTCATGTACATCTTATCAAAGTTTAAGTTTAAATATACTTGCTTAAGTCACTTAAAAGTCTAGGCACTCATATTTATGTCATGTCAAAATTCAAGAACACATATTTAAGTCTTGTCAAAGCTTATGTACTTGGATCTTGTAGAAGTTTAGGAACATGTACTTGTCAAGGTTCATGTACTTAGATTTTGTCAAAGTTTAAGTTCAAGAACTTTTCTTGATTCTTGCTAAAGTTTAGGCACCTTTATTTGAATCATGTCAAAGTTTAAGAACATGTATCTAAGTCTTATTAGAGTTAGCATACTTGGATCCTATAAAAGTTTGAGAATGAGTACTTGTGAATGTTTGCGTATTTGTATCTTGTCAAAGTTTAAGAACAAGAATACTTACTAGGTTCTTGCTAAACTCTAGGCACCCATACTCGGGTTTTGTCAAAGCTCAAGAACATTTATTTAGGTTTTCTTATCAGAGTTCGCATGCCAGGATCTTGTAAAAGGCTAGGAACGTGTACTTGTCAAGGTTCATGTATTTGGATCTTGTCAAAGTTTAAATACAAGTACATTTACTTGAGTCTTGCCAAAGTCTAAGCATCCTCGCTTGACTCTTATCAAAGATTAAGAAAATGTATATAAGTCTTCTCAAACTTCATGTACTTGGATCTTGTAAAGGTTTATGAAGATGTACATGTACATGTCCTTGGACCTTGTCAAAATTATGTTCAAGAACACTTATTGTATTCTTGGCAAAGTCTAGGCACTCTTATTTGAGTCCTATCAAAGTTTAAAAACACATATCTAAGTCTTGTCAAAGCTTTTGTACCTAAATCAAGTAGAAGTTTAAGAACATGTACTTGTCAAGGTTCATGTCAAGGTTCATGTATGAGGAATCTATCAAAGCTTAAATAGAAGTAAATCAACCTAAGTCTTGCCAAACTCTAAGCACCCTTATTTAAGTCTTATCAAAGTTTAAGATGTATTTAGGTTTTGTCAAAATTTGCATACATGGATCTTGTAGAAGGCCAAGAACATGTACCTCTCAAGGTTCATGTTCCTAGATCTTGACAAAATTTAAATACAAGTCCACTTTCTTGAGTCTTGCTTTGCATCATATCAAGCTCAAGAACACATATGTAAGTCTTGTCAAAGTTCGTGTACTTGGATCTTGTGTAACTCTAGGAATGCATTCTTGTCAACGTTTATGTATTTGGATCTTGTCAAAGTTTAAATACAAATACATTTTCTTGAGTCTTGCCAAGGTTCAATCACCCTTACTTGTGTCCCATCAAAGTTCAGGAACACGTATCTACGTCATGTTTGAGTTTGCACACCTAAATCTTGTAGAAGATTAAGAATGTGTCTATGTCAAGGTTCATGTACCTTGATCCTATCAATGTTTGAATTCAAGTACACTTAGCTGAGTATTGTTGCTATAGTCTATGCACCCTTACTTGAGTCTTATCAATGTTCAACAACAAGTATCTAATTCTTGTCGAAGTTCATGTGTCTGAATCTTATAAAAGTCTGACAATGCGTACCTATCTAGTTCATCTACTTAGATCTTGTGAAAGTTTAAATATAAGTATACTTACTTTCTTGCAGTTGTTCAAATCACACTTTGTTAACTTTCTATCAAAGTTTAAGAACACATATCTAGGTTATGTTAGAGTTAGAGTACTTAGATCATGTAGAAGTTTAGGAATGCATACTTGCCATGGTTCATAGACTTAGATCCTGTTAATGTTTAAGTACACTTACTTGAGTTTTGACAAAGTTCAAGAACCATCACTTTAGTCTTGTCAAAGTTCAAGACCATGTATTTAGTTTCTGGTAAAGTTCGTGTACTTATATCCTATAGAAGTATAGGAGTGCGTACCTATCAAGGTTCATGTACTTGAATCTTGTTAAAGCTTAAGTTTAAGAACATTTACTTGATTCTTGGCAAAGTTTAAACCTATTACGTAAGTCTTATCAAAGTTCAAAGACACATATTTAGGTTCTATTAGAGTATGTGTACTTGGATCTTCTAAAAATGTAGGAACACATAAGGTCCATGTATCTGGATCCTGTCAATGTTCAAATAGAAGTATATTTATTTAAGTCTTGCCAAAGTCCAAGCACCTTAAGTCTCTTAAACTTTAAGAACACATATCTAGATCCTATTAAAGTTTGCATACTTGGATCCTATAGAAGTCTAAGAATGCATACCTATTAAGGTTCATGTATTTAGATCTTGTCAAAGTTTTAATACAATTACACTTTACCTTTTTTGGGTTGAGCATCCTATTTTGACCATGAAGAGGAATAATGTCAAGTAATTGCACCCTTTGCATGTGAGGGTAGGCTTTGTGCTAAAAGGAATTCTGAGTTAAAAAGTAAATTAGAATGGGCTTTGCTTTCATCTTAAGGAAAAAAGGAACATATTGAATCAAAGCAGTCCTCTTTTGGCAAAGCCGAAGCTCGTCTTTTAAATGACTTTTGGTGATTCAAAATAAGGCTTAGTTTAAATTCAATCTAACCAACACTTATTTTGGAGTTAGATCAGCACTCTAAGTCTTGCCAAAGTCTAGACACCCTTGTGTCTTATCAAAATTCAAGAGTATGTTTCTATGTCTTGTTAGAGTTTAGGTACATGGATCCTATGGAAGTTTAGGAACACATACCTGTTAAGGTACATGTACCTTGATATTGTCAATGTTTGAGTTCAAATACAATTACTTGAATCTTCCTATAATCTAAGTACACTTACTTGAGTCATGTCAATGTTTAAGAACACATATAAAGTTTGTGTATTTAGATCTTATGGAAGTCTTAGAATGTGTATCTATCTTGGTTCACATACTTGGATCTTGTCAAAGTTTAAATAGAAGTTCACTTACTTGACTTTTATAAATGTTCGAGCTACCTTTTGTTAAGTTTTGTCAAAGTTCAAGAACTTGTTAAAGTTCTAAGACCCATCAAAGGTAAGGTACTTGGATCTTATAAAAGTTTAGAAACATGGACCTCTCAAAGTTCATGTACCTTGATCCTATCAATGTTGAAGTTCAAGTGTATTTACGAGAGTCTTGCTAAAGTTTAGGCACCCTTACTTGAGTCTTGTTAATATTTAAGAACACTTATCTAGTTCTTGTCAAAGTTTGCATACTTGGATCCTATAAAAATTCAGGAACATGTACTTGTTACGAATCATATGCCTAGATTTTGTCGAAGTTTAAATACAACTCTTACCTAAGTTTAAGCACCCTTATTTGAGTCTTATCAATATTTAAGAACATGTATTTAGGTCCTACCAGTGTTTGTGCACCTAGATCGTGTAAAAGTCTTGAAATGCATATCTGTCAAGGTTCATGTACTGAGATCCTTTTAAAGTTCAAGTTCAAGTTCAAGAATAGTTACATGAGTCTTGTTAAAGTTTAAGCACCTTTACTCGAATCTTATCAATGTTCTAGAACATGTATTTAGGTCTTGCTAGAGTTTGTGTACTTAGATCCTGTAAAAGTTTTAGAATGCATACTTGTCAAGGTTCATGTGCATGGATCCTAGCAAAGTTTAAATTCAAGTACACTTATTTGAGTCTTGCCATGGTCTAAGCATTTTTATTTGAGTTCTATTAAAGTTCATGTTTCTAGGTCTTATTAAAGTTTGTGTATTTGGATCTTGTTGAAATCTAAGAATATGTATTTATCAAGGTTCATGTACTTGATCCTATCAAAATTTAAGTTTAAGTACACTTACCTAAGCATTGCAAAATTCCAAGTACCTTCACTTGAGTCCTATCTAAGTTTGTGTACCTAGATCCTTTAGAAGTTTAGGAATCCATACTTGTCAAAGTTTATGTACCTGGATTTTGTCAAAGTTTAAGTATATTTATCTAAGTCTGGGTGCCCTTACATAAGTCCTATTGAACTTCACATACTTGGATCTTGTCAAAATTCAAGTGCCTATATTTGAGTCCTATTAAAGTTCAAGAACATATATCTAGATCCTGTCAAAGTCTAATTTAACTTTGTAAACTCATAGTTACATGAATATGATAGCTTTCAAAAATATATATACAAAACTATTGTCTTCATCTTCAAAAATGTTTTCTTCATAGTGATGATTAGACGCACAAGATTGTTACTTTGGCATCTTCCTTCACTAAGGCGCTGATTAATCTCCAACATTTAGGAATCTCCAAATTAATTTCTTTAGGCCTTCTCTTGATTTTCAATGTTCATTTTAGTTTGTTGTCATTTAAATTTTCTTCTCTCCTTATAAATAGGTTGACTTGAGCATATGCGAGAAAGTAGAATTTACCAAAGAAAAAATTCCTTTTAGAAACAACTTTTCTTTAGGAGATAGATTTGGCTTAATTTGGTTGTGACTTTAGCATCCTTCTTAAATTTTTACATTCTTTCCTTTTGTAGCATAATAGATTTTAAGGAATGTAACTGGATAGAATAATAGAAAGTTAGTTATAATTCCTGGTACTATCTTATGAAACAATAAAATATGGATGCAAGTTCTATAAATAGGTTGTTGATTTTTACAAAAAACTTCTATATTAGAATTTTATTTTGAAAAAGGAACAATTATAAAAATCCTTTTTCTTGTAAAGCAATTGGACCTAAGAAGAGTAAAACATTAAAGTATGGGAAGGCCCAAAGTAATATTTTTCGAAGACAAGTCTTTTTAACCCAAGTAGAATGACATATGGTTTGATTGGAAAGAGATTGTTTAGTAACCGCTTCAAAAAAATATAATTTTGACTTAATTAGGACTTTCAAAATACAGCTAATTTTAAAATATTTGACATAATTAAAATATTACATAACTTTTAACTCAATGCTTGTCTAAATCTTGTTGAAGTTCAAACATAGTTATGTAATAAACTAAATGTCAAGTCTTACATGGATTATATATGTGCTATAAAAAGAAAAAGAAAAATTTGCATAGTTAATGAAATAATTGTTGTTTGTGTGCAGAACATATATTAAATTCATTTACAAAAATTGGAAGAAAATTCAAGTTTTTAAAAAACAATTTATCTTATAAAGAACATAAATAAAAAGAATTTCCAAAACAAAGAAAGGGCCTTGTTCAACAACAAGACCATAGAAATGTTTAAGTATTTTCCAAAATTTTAAACTTACATAAAAAGATAACAATTAATGCTTATCTAAATATATAAGTACATCAGAGCATATATAGTATTTTATTCGTTTACATCAAAACCAACATTTTAATGAAATTAATATTATTTTTTTAAAAATATCATTACAATAGATAAAAGGGGGAAAAAGCTTAAATTATAAAGAGACTCAATAGATCAATGTCATTTATATTCAGAAAATGATACATTTAAGAAATAATTAATTATCTATCACACTTAACCAAATACCCTTCAAATAATATGTAGAAAACAATTCATGTGAGTGGGCATGTGAGATTATAATTAAAACAATTCATGAGTTTTCATGTAATAATTTGAGATTTTGAGTTGAAATGGTTTTTCACATCTTAAATAAGCAAATCAGAGTTGATATCGAAGCAATTTTAAATTACTAAAAATCCCAAACAAGCCAATTTATAAATTCCTAAATAACCTCAAATTACTAATAGATATCCAAATCACGTTGTTCTTTCAATTCATCTTATGTATGTACGTACGTACGTACTCATACTTAATATTTCTTTTGTATATTGTATTCTTATTCCATTTCCCTTAGCCAAATTTATATCCTATCACTTTTAGTAATATTCTAGTACAATGAATTGAAGGATGACACCAAAATTATATTAGAGCTATGAAATGATCAAATGAATAAGATTTTGTTCTTTAGATAACATGCATGAGAAATAAAAACTAACAATTAAATAAAATTAAGAAGGAAAAGATTTCTCTATTTCTCCAATAATGTAGTCAAAGAAATTACTAATAAAGATGAAGCATTTATGTTTTGCAAACTTATTTGTGTTGAAGATTCAATAGGTCAAGTAATGGCTTGATACCACCTCTTGTAAAAATATGGGATGACGTACATAAGACATTAAACAAGCTATCTTTAGAAAAGAAAATTGGGCAAAAAGTTGATGACATAGAAGAAGAAACAAGTATAATTGATTAGCACGACCACTTAGCAAATCAAATGCTCATTGGGAGAGGGGAGAGACAAGACAAAGTTAACCAAAAAAAAAAAAAAAAGAATTGGATCAATCAAGATACTGGAGAAAGAGGCAAGACTAGCATCAAGATGAACACATTGCTGTCTAGGTTCATTAATGTCAAAATAAGAATATACAATCAATCATTTTAAGGTAAGGTCACATGCTGAATTTTGTCCCTTTACATAGAAAATGTGCAAGTTAAACCTAAGGGTGTGTAATTCTTGATTGGAACCTAATTTAGCTTAAATTCATCTTCCATAGTTTCCTTTGTTATTCATTTTGCTCTAAGTTTATAGAAAATAAGAGTGAATAGATCAGATGGACATCTTTATAACACCTAAATTCATAATTTTAAAGTTGTTCATTGAACCAAAAAAAGAAAAAAAGGTAGAAAGGGGTAAAAGGAAAATAACAACAACAACAAAAACAACAATTGCATGATATATTGGTCAAGCTACTTCAATGTTGAATTACGACTGCAAGATTTATTACTTGGCAAAGATGAAGAATCCTTTGATCTTGCAAGTTCCTCCCATCTCTATCATTGAATCTTGTCACGACCCAATTTTTGAGCCATTATTAGCATATAAGTTGAACCAATTTAATGATTAATTTAGTCTAACAAGCTTTAAGGATTCAAACTTTACTATAATACCACATTTTTTAAGTTAGCTCATACAATTCATATGTTTTGAAAATATGGATTCATTCAATTGATTCACTTAAGGAGTTATTGGAAATTTGGCATCATCTCCCCTAAAAGTTAGATATCACAACTTGTACAACAGATCAATCCAACAACGGTACCAATAATAACAAGTTACATGTAACCAAATGTTTCACTAAAAAACTATGAATAATATATATGCATGTTATAAGTGGCCATTACAGGTTTTATAAAGGACATAACACGTATCATTCCCAAAATACTCTCCCATACCTATATGTCACCACATCATGAACTCTGACATTGCTATAAAGCTAAGAACATACTCTAATATCTAGTAGCACATGAGCTTTCAAATCATTTCACTCTTTTGCCTGCTGGTTTGTAAAATAATAATAAAAGAAAGAGATAAGCTTACCACTGATTTAGTGAGTGTATAAATAACAAAGTGCGTAGAAAGGAAACAAGTATACATATGAGTTTTTAGAAATCAAATAATTATAAAATAATTTAAGTAATAATATTTTATAATTTAAATGAAAAGGAATTATTTAATAAATAAGAAACTTTTAAATAAAAATTATATTTTGTAAATGTTAAAAAAATATTATGGAAATAGATATCATAGAAAGGAATCAAAACACCAAGTGCTTTTATACTATCAAACCATAACATCATATCTCGTCATTGCGTAGGATACCCTTTTCACAATACACATCTAACATCTTAAGTTATAGCATTAGACATATCACATCGTAGCGCTATAAAAAATCACAACTTATTTGTGGTGCATTTAAGCCGTTACCTTTGCTAATAGTAATGAGATTTTAACTAGATTCTTATTTATTATTTAAAAAAATGGAAGTAGAAAATAAAATTTGCTAAAATACTATTTAAGTAACAAAAATAAGTAAGGAATCAAGAAAATAAATAAATAATTAAATAATATGAGTTACCCTTTAATAAAGCCACTATAAAATATGGAATAACAAAATAACATAATACACTTTTCATAAATATATAAATATATATAGATACACATTACTACTTTCATTTTTCTAATTTTTTCTTTCACATTCCACAAGTATGTATTTTTGTCATATTTCAATTATCTATTTGTTTATTAATTTATTTATTAATTGATAATATGAATATATATACACACTTATACTTGTCTCATAACACCTATTTTGAAGTTTCAAAGACACCGATTTGTTTTCCCAAAGAGTAGAGTGTATAAATTACAAAACAAAATTTTGGCTATAGAAATATAACATAGAATAAAATAAAGATACCACTCCATTATTTATACACTCACCGATTAGGGCCAATAGTATAGGTTCCTATTTTCTATTGTTTAAGATTGAATCTCAAGTGAAGAAGTCTTTTTGGCATCACCTAAAATTATAATCAATAAGAATTAAATATTTTAGTTACTCAACTAGCATTCACAATCATTTTAATAACCTAATATGCTCTCTAAAATACAAACCTCTAAATTTTTTCATATTTTACTATCTTAAATACAAATTCTAAATTTAAGTTTTTTAATCTAAACTTCTATAATTTAAATTAAGCTTAAAACTTACTTCTTGGACCTTGAAGGATGATGTGGGGAGTATTAATTTGCTACTTGAATATTCACAATCAAAAGTTCTAAGTTGAAAGCTTACCCATGGCCAAAATTAAAAAAAAAAGGAGCTACATAATTTCTAAACTTCAATAAAGCATGTAAAAAGGACAAAAATTGATGAAGAAGATGGAGGAAGGAAGAGAAACTAGCTATCACAAATTCCACAAGAACCCATGACTAAACAGTAAAAGAAAAGAGGAAGAAGATGAGGAAAATGGAGTTGCAACTATGGGAAGGAAGACAAAAAATGGAGCATGCTAGAACAGTAGCGAACAATAGCAAGTTACATGGCTCGAAAGGGAAGAGAAAAATTTAAAAGATGAAGAAGTATGGATGTTGGCTGAAAGATGTAGAGCCTCGATGAAGAAAATGAAGAAAACGGATGCTACAATAGTACATTCAGGAATGGTATGAGCCATGTAGATAAAAGGAATAGGTTTAGTTGGAATAAGCAAGCTTATAGCTTTTGGTCTGGAAAGTAAGTCTACAAAGATGTTATTATGACCTTTAATGTGTTCTACTATGAATTTATAGCGAGAAAACCAGTCTTTCCAGTGTAGCGGTTATTTATTTGGTAGAACTTTTTTCTTAAACTCTAAAATCTTAGGAAAGGAAGAGTTGTTTATCTACATAGTAAATTCATGTGAATATAAATGAAAGTTAAATTTTTTGATCCCTTTTTTGATTGCCAGAATCTTTTTATAGATAGCATGGTAATGCTTTACAGAGTTTTTGAATTGTCCGCTAGCATGATCACAGTAATATTTCTTTTCATTAATTTCTTTAAGGAGTACTGCACCCTAAAATTCTTTATTGACATATGTTTAGAGTATCTGTTTGCCTTTATCATGAATCTTTAAAGGCAAAGACACTTGAGAGACCGTTTTAAAATATTGTACTGTAACTGTTTGTACTAGTCCCCAAGGAGGGAGTCCTTTCTAAAGAGTTTGGACAGCTGGTTGGCATGATTTGACACTTTTGGAATAAAGTCTGAGATAAAGTTGATAATGTCAAGGAACTGTTGAATTTCTTTTATCGAAAGGTTTTTATTAGGGAAGGTGAGTAATTCTTGTACGATATGTGGGCCTGGTTGGTAATGTCTATTAGAAATATATATCTTAAGAAATTCTATTTGGCCCAATTGAATTTTACAGGCTGAGAGCATTATTTCAGATTGCTTTATAATATCTAAGAATTATTGAAGGAGCTGTTTGTGATATGCTTCATCATTATTCCAGATTGCTTTATAATATCTAAGAATTATTGAAGGAGCTGTTTGTGATGTGCTTCATTTTTTGAGTAAAGTAGGATGCCATCAATGTAAATAAGCATACTGTGGAGGATGGCTCAAAGATCTTAGTCATGGCCTTCTGAAATAAGGATGAGGCTACCTTTAGACTGAATGGCATAATAATCCATTGGTATTGAACATTCGATATGCAAAAGGTAGTCTTGTACCTCTCTACTAAATCAATTCCTAATTGTTAGAAGCTTGCTTTGAGATTAAACTTAAAAAACATCTTGGCTTCTTTTAACAAACAAATTTGCGAATTAATCTTTGGTAATGAGAATTTATCATTTTATAAGAATATATTGAGAGGCTTGTAATTAATGACTAATATTTTCTTGCCACATTTTTGCTCGGAGTGCTTTTCAACATAAAAGGCTTGGCGAGCCTAATTAAATTTTGTTAGTCTAATTAAGCCTTGTTTAAGTAGGGCTGCACATTCTTCTCTAGCGAGCTTCAAATCATCAAGATTCATGCCAGGATAAGTTGCCTTTATTGGATTCACATCTTCATTTCTTTTATAGGGAAGCTTGATGAAGAATTCTTTGTTTTTCCAAAGAGGATAGGAATGAGAGAATTGATCATAAGACTTTGGACAGTATTACATAAATTGATCATGAATGCCTTTATAACTAGCAGGAAATTGAAAAAGCTCAAACACCTTTGGAATGATGGTATAAGGCTTGAATTGCTGTTTGAATCGAATTCCTTTAGGGAGAATATGAAGTTTTTTTGCTTGACAATAAATATCCATTCCAATGAGAATGTCTTTATCTAGGAAATTACTACCAAGTATCTTGGTCCAAATAATATAGTCTGAGAAGATCCTAATACCAATCCTTTTTTTGATAATAAGATCAACTTTAAATATCTGAGAGTGTTTGAGAAATATTAAAATATCCTTTGATATTGCACTTTTGTCTCTGAAAAGTTTGATATGCTTTAATTGGTATAAAAAATAATAAAAAAAGTTTTTAGAAAATTTTATAAATTCCAAAATTTATTTAAAAGTTATTTAGTTTTTATTTTAATAACTTGAAATATTTTATTTGATTTATTTTTTTAAGCTATTACAAATTCGACCATAGTTATCACATCTCCGTGACAAAGCCACTGTCATGAGTTCACCAAATGGTAAACAACCTTATCTAGATCAATATATGAGACAATTAATATGTTAGTGAATGCAAACATATCAACATGCATATGAGCTACTAGTGTATTAATACACATTCGAATTAATACACTTTTTTTTAAATAATGAGATAATTGAGACTTATAGAGCTGTAGATCACTAGCTAATATTTAATACTTACATTTTTTTTATTTTAAAAATCATTAGGTAATTTTTTTTAAAGATAATGAAAGGAGATAATTTAGAGTTATTGAAATCAATACCCACCACTCAAAAAAGAACAAACATATTTACAGTATTAGTAATTACAAACCTCAAATTCAAATGTTATGCTTTTGGCAATTTCTATTAATCATGAAGCTTATTCATCCATTTCTCCATTTTCGCTTTTTGAGTCAAAAGGGTTTGAATTTGAGACAAAAAGCAAGGAAGGGAATTTTAAACACACATTTGGAGGAAGCATGCGGCAGATACGAATAATTTTTGGCTACAAAATTAATTTATAGCAAAAATTGCATGTGTTTACATGAAAGAAGGGTGGGTTCTAAACATTTATAGCAGAAAAAATGGGAGAATTATATTCAAGGATCCAGAAATTAAAAAAATTATTTTTAAGAATCTATTATTGCTAGTTTAACTATTTGTTATTAAAATCAGTGATAATCATTTTAAAATAAGTGATAATAAATCTTTAAAAGTAAATATCTTTATTTTTGTTTTTAGGTCTTTTGTTATAATTCTTTCCAACAAAATGAAGCCGTGATGCAGATATTCAGCATACAATTAGAAAAGCAACCCAGAGACTCCTGTAATTACTTGAAAAGACACGCACAGGACAAATTCGGCAGTTAGAAAAACTAAATGCATATGAACCATTGAGTGGCTAGAAAACGGAAATAGAAATGGAGAATCAATGTTAAAACAAGTGTAAGAAGGCTGATTTAATACACAAATATTTCTGAAGTTGATCTAATAGGTGTATTTCAAATTTCAAATGAACTAATAGTAAATTAGTAATAAACACTAACACAGTTTTTGAGTTCACAGCTTCAAAGGTCAAGTTTTAACAAAAAAGATAAAACAAAAGTACAGGTGCTTTTAAACAATAACAATTAATTACTTAAACAAAAGTAATATAAGAAAAGTGCAAGAGCCCATGTAAAATACACTTCCAATGCAAATTCAATTACGAATTCTTGTTTCCTTATATGTGAATTCGGTTTGGTGTTTCTGTCATATTTACGGGAATGTTTTTTCAGGTATTTCAATAAAGAATTTCTATTTAAATTATCAGGAGTGGCAGAAAAACTGATCACGCAGTATCCAAGTCAAGGTGAATATGCAGTTGATATTGTATGATAATTCAGATAGAAGAAGAGATCAGAAACAAAATTTCGATTTTAAATTAACAAAGACAAGATCAACAATGAACAGAATTATTTGCACTTATAGCGAATTCTATGCCTACTCATTTAATGTTGCAAAAGGGTTTACCTTCATTCCCATGTATTTGACAGCAACGGGCTATACCTTTAATGGCTCCTCCATGTCCCCCCTCCAAAAAGCAACGCTGGTACTCAAAAGTCACATCACAGACTGAAAGAGAAACAGAGGATCATCAAAACAGAGGACCCAAAGAGAAGCAACCTGGCTTTGGCTTTCTTCATAATGTGTAAATGTAAAACTCACAGAGGAAACAACCTGAAGTTATGGTTAATCGTAAAAGATGAAAGAAGAAACAACCTAATACGCAGAAACGCAAGCCTGAGAAAGAAGACTGCTCCCATTTTTCAGTGCTTCTTCGCCCAACCTGCCTTAGGATCTCTTCAGAATGAGAAACTCATACAATTGAAGTGGTTGTGCATATAGCCGTTGATATTGTGCTGTTGGCCAATTTTATAATTTTTTTTTAAATAGCCGTTTGAACGTGCATATTCCAAAAATTGAAGGGGTTACGGAGCTTACGTAATTACATAATTCAACAAAAACTAGCCGTTAATTGCCCCCACCACCCCCCCCAAAAAAAACTAGCCATTTGAAAGAAATCTCAGCGCATGTTCCAGAAAATAAAGAGGTTAAGGAGATTTCCTTTGTCTCAATCTCAATCTCAATCCCGTATTATTCAAAGTTTAAACAGGATGATCCAAAATCTCTTCTTCTTCATCTAATACGAAACCCCAATTTAAAGCGTTCCACCATCAAAATCAGAGAAGCAGACGCAAATTGAGAATAGATAGAGTACGGAGCTGCTCCTTTTTCTGTTCTGGAATAAAGATTGTGTTTCCTAGCCAGAGGTATTTCCGTATCCAGTTCTATTCCTCCCTATTTCATTCAAAATCATGTATGTACGAAAGCTCATTTGAAATTCGCTCTACTTGATAACATGTGATTTTGTATCGGTTTGGAGCATATGGGTCTTGGTATTTTATGTTGAAATATGACTAATAATGCATCAAAACCAATTATAGGTCTCGGGTAATACTGATTAAGCATGAAGTTGGGTTGTTTATCTTCTCTCTTTCGAGGTTATGGTGGAATCCAATTTCTTGATTAAAGTATTTGAATACCCAAGACAATATAGGATTAACGATAATTAAGTAATTACCAAAAACTAGCCGGCTCTGTTTCGTCCACACAGAGCTCTGAAAGAATCAGATGATCATCCAATCTCTCAATTTCACTGTAGCAGCTTGGTTATTCGAGAAGTCCTCACTAGATTAAATTTTGTTCTTTGGTTTCATTTTCTCCATTTTGATTCTAGGTAAGGTTTTAAGTTCTAGGTAAGGTTCTAAGTTCACCGTTCTAGGAAAGTTAAAATTCAATTAATGAACGGTTTTGGTTCAGAGATTTACATTATATTAAAGTCAGAACTAGATCCCCTACCTAACTTTTTCTTACTCATTCCTTGCTTATCTTAATTTTAAAATTAAATGAATAAAAATAATTTTTTAATTATCAATTTTAAAAATAATAACAATTTAAATTTAAAAAATTAAAAATATAAAATATTAAATTTAGATCTCCAAATCAAATCTGGATAATTCAAAATTAGAGAAGGATCTGCTCATCCTTTGTTTGAGAATAAGCATGGGATCCAAGTCCTATTCAAGCATCAGGTAATCATGGAAGTAACTTTCAGCGGAGCCTCTGTTTCTTCTTTTCTATACACTGCAAATTGTATGGTTAAACTATAATATTGCTTGTTTACTTGGTTTGTGGGATTTCATTTCAATTTTTGCTAGGATCACAATCGAAGCTCCTGAGAAGGCGAAACTATCTTCTCCTTTCTTTTCTCGCCTTCGGTTTTCTAGTATTTGCTTCTTTTCGCTGTTTTCATCTTTTTGCGCTTCTGTTTCCTAAAAGGGGATTTTCTGTATGTACGAATTTGAAAGTTCGCACATGCCTCCATGTAAGTCTCTGAGTGACTTCGATGATTGTTGTACTTTGATGTCTTAGAATTTACACTTTAACGAGTTTATTTTAGCGTAATCTGGGATTCCCTTGAATTGATGTTTGATGATTGTAATATATAACTATTTATTAGTTTTTTATGTTACAATGGAAGTTGTTATAGGCAATAGCGAGAGTTATTTTTGATATATCACAGACAGTTATTGCTGTCATTTGTTTGTTGTATTTCTATAAAATGCTTCTTTTGTAATTTTGGAGAGTGAAAATGGAAAATGTGTCTAATAAAAAAAGTAATTGTTGTCTCTAATGAGCAGACATTAAAAGAGAATCTCAAACAACTAATTAGATGATGATTAACAAATTTTTGCTTATGATGATCAACACGTAACAGGTATTTTTGCAGTTCTTTACATAGTTAACATTTGAGTTAGCTTTAATATGTCCAAACCTTGTTTAATAGGAGGAATAATTTAATTTAAATTATCCGTCCAAGTGGTAAGATAAATACCTGAAAGCAGAGGCGGTGCCTCCTATTCCTATTTATTGTCATCAAAACCTTCTAACTCGAAAATAGAAGCACTATCTTTCAAAGCTGATTACTATTACAACAGTATTCGGAACTGTAGTCTATCTTCTAGCATGAACAAACTATAGTCTATGGTTTCTGATATACTGAAACTTTATCGCATGCCCGAGGATGTTTTTGTTTCATATTCGGTATAATTACATCTGGCCCACTTTCACTTCTTCCGTTCTTTCTAGCAGTATGCTGATATTCTGCAATAATTTCTTTTGATATGGTAGATTAAAGATTTTTTGGTCCCTTTTATTCAATATTTTTCTGTGCGTTATAAGGAGAAGCACTACCCCATACTTTGAATATGGAGTACCGATACAATGTGAGTTTAAAGAGCTTGGCACACTTAATGGTTGCTTCTACATAATGTTACCAGGTAGTGGCACTTCTAAGCAATTTATCTATTCATTTTTCTTAATGCATTGTTTTCTTATTATTAGCTTCACCTCTTTTTAAGTGATTTTTGCATCCTAGTGGATAAAAGGCCCTTTTATATAACTTATTTAAAGCTATATATCTTTGGTGTCAAATTTATGTTTGGGATGTTTGGTTAGAGATAATGGCAGAACTAATTTACTAAAGATCTATAATTTTGTCCAAGAAAAATAGTTGCTCTAGATTTTTTTTGGGGAATAAATTGTAACATTTCCCTACCTATTCATTTTATAGTTTAAGCAAAGACTAATCCCTGTTCACACTGCGATGCCATTTGGTACTTGTCTCAAGGAACCTTTCTTGGACTCGAACCTAGATTATTTTAGTTTGCTGCATTTGTACTTAATTAGCAGGAATTCATTAAAGGCCTCTTTCTTCGTTGTCTTCAATGAATGCTCACTTGGGGAAATATTTTCATTGCTTGTCCTATATTTTCTTTCCATTACAAATTGTTAACCATTTGACCCTTGTTCTTCTTTTGACATGCCTTCAAAAAGGGATGATGAAAGAATGCTGCTTGAAATCCAGAGGTTTTATAATGATAATTGAGGAGCTGCTATCTAATGTTGCCGAGCTCTTGTAATGGGATTTTCTCTTCCATCATTAATAGAGGAAAGCTGGATTTTGATTGGTAAGTGTTATGTAATGCTTCTTTCTTTCCCTTTTTGTTAGATCTCCGCTTTTAAAGCGTAAACCTTGTTTAATAGGGGTAGTAATTTAATTTAAATTATCTGTTGTCTAAAAGTCCAAGTATAAGATAAGTACTTGCAATGTGAAATCCCTTAATTGCCCAATTTCTTGCAGCTAAATTTTTAATTACAAATTTTAATTTTAAATTATATTTACATACATTGAGGAAGTTAATTTTCTATTTATTTAGACTATTCTTTTACTCTCTAGCTTTCTCTTTTCCCCCTTGCATCATTTTCTACAAATTAATATGGTAGTTTGTTTTTAGTGATCATAGCTACTCTTCCTCTCCCTATAAACCATTGGCAAGTTATATTATCATGTTTTTGGGTTGGGGGGGGGGGGGGGCAACCATTGTGATTTGAGTCACAATACATTATGTAGAGGGTGGTTTGACACAATGATATGATGTAGTGGCTGGTTTGATGCTATAGATCTTGTTGAAAGTTGAAACAATGGTTGGATTTTTTTTTTCTTTTTAAGTTTATTATAATGTTACAATGTGCTAGTATAGCTGTGGTTGGGACTTGTGATTATAAACGGAAGCACTAGGGAACAATTTAGTTTCTAATTGAAAGTTCCCTAATTCTCAATATCCTGAAAAGTAAGGATATTAGGAGATTGAGATTTGTTGTTTCTTGAGCCACATGTTACAATAAAGTTGAGTAGAATTTAGTGTTGGTGATAGTTACATGCCTTTTTTTTTTTTTCCTCTTTTGTTGATACCACTTCTTAAGATATTCTTATGTTTTTGCTTAGTTCAATGTGAAATGTGAAATTTCTAGGAATTTGAGACATTTTTTTTTGTTAATAGTAAGTATGAATTCTAGGGGCAAATAAAGGTAAGTTGCTATTAGATTGATGCCTTGATAAGTGTTACATCATAGTTGTGTTTGATAGCAATTTCGTCCTTGAAAACACCTTCATTTTACTAATCTTTTTTATATTGATTTTTATATAAAGTGCATGTGTCTGTGTATATATATAAGTTATAGTTATTTAGTGTAATAAATAAGGTTAAGCTCATATTTGTTGAGTCTTTTGAAGTTCAAGACATAGCTAGGTCTTGAGTTCAAGAATGCATACTTAGGCTTTGGTCAAAGTCTACAAATGTGTATCTCAATCCTATTGAACTCAATTGCTTATCAAAATCCTTTAAGTGAATCCTTTTATAGTTTAAGAATGCAGGTCTTGTCAAAGTTTGAGAATGGTACCTAGGTTTGGCTAAAGTCTAGAGAAAGGGCATTTACCTAAGTCCTATTTAAGTTCAAGCATACTTAAATCCTAACGAAGTTCAAGAATGCATACTTGTGTTTTGTTTAAGTTTAGGCATTCTTACTTAAGTCATGTTAAAGTTCAAGTTCAGACATACTAACCAAAGTTTTATTAAAATTCAAACAACCTTGCTAGTATATTGTTAAAGTTTAAGTGCACTTACTTGAATCCTACCAAAGTTCAAATGCTTGCCTTTTATTAATGTTTTTTTAAATTGGATTAATCATTGATCCAATAGATGTATTGGTTTATGATTCACTATTTTGACTATGCTCCAAATGTGATTAAACCGGTGATAATTAAATATATATTTTTTAAATTTTATATATTAAAAATAAATATAATAGATAATAACAAAATGTAATTATATTTTTCTTTTTTATTCTACACAAAAAAGAAAAAAATTTAGCAAAATGCTACATCCTTGTAAAGAGTAAGAATGAGAAGAGTTTATAAGGCAATAATTGGCACAAAGGGATTTGAAGCTTATAGCATATGCAAACTTCTAATGCAAACCTCTTGGAATTTGCACCAAGAAGAAAGCTAGTTTATGGTCAAGTCAAAGCAAAGAAAAGTTGTGAACTTTGTTTGTAGCAAGAGAAAGAGCAGTCTTTGTCAAAGCTGCTAACCAACCATAGTGATGAGGGAAAGTGCTCTTATAGTAATGAAAGAAGAAAGAAGAAAGCAAGTTTTGGCTCTAGGAATCAAAACCTTAGTAGCACTCGGGCCCCATCTAATGGGTCCTTTCGCTCTCCATAAGGAGGAATTAAGAGAAGTCTCACTACTATAAGAAGGGGTTAACTCTTTGTTACTACTAGGTAGTTGTGGAGGTGCAAACCTCTTGGAATTTGCACTAAGGAAACTTTTGCTTTCTCTTATAGTATCAAAGTCCCACGTAGAACAAACCTATAATGACAAGGAAAGTTGCTATGACAATAACCACAACAACCATAGGGCAATTTCTTAGGTAAGGTTGGCCAGGCCCAAGCATTATCGAGCCGGGTTTCGGAACAACCTTTTGCCCCTATTAGTACTTATTTATATATAAAAGATAGGTACTAAATTGAAAAGAATTCTTTTTTTTAAGGGTCTTTTTATAATTTTAGCCAAAAATTTTGAAACATATTTTATAAATTATAAATAATTAGAGGAGTCAAGATTTATATTAGGCCTCTTCTAAATATAATTATCACATTCATATAAGAAAAATAAAATTGAAAAAAAAAATATTTTTTCAAGTTTTAACTACTATATTTGTATTTTTTTTATTTTCTCCCTTGAATTTATGTTTTTTCATATCCATCGCATAAATTTAAAAAAAAAAATTTTTAAAAAAAGTTATATGTCTAAAATAATTGAATAAATATAAAAATATAAGTTTCTGAAATTTAAAAAAAAAAATTCTTAAAAAGTAAAAAAAAAAAAAGAAAATAGGCCCAATCTAGGCCGATTCGGGTCGGCCTCGAGACTTGAGTTAAAGCAATTTCTGACCTGTCCCAACCTGTGCACACACCTTTAGGTTTAAGTACACTTATCTAAGTCATGACAAAGTTCATTTAGGTCCTATCAAACTTCACGTACCTGGATTCTATTAAAGTTTAAATACAAGTATACTTACCTAAGTCTTGTAAAAGTTCACCTACTCTTACTTGTGTCCTATCAATGTTAAAGAATTTGTTTCTTGGTCTTGTCAAAGTTTGCATTCATTGTTCATGTAGAAGTTGAGGACTGTGTACTTCTCAAAGTATGAACTTGTTAAAGTTTAAGTTCAAGTATACTACTTACTTAAGTCTTGTAAACATCCCAGCACCTTTATTAGAGTCTCGACAAAATTAAAAATCACATATCTAGGTCTAGTCAAAGTTTACATACTTAGATCTAATAGAAGTCTAGGAACATGTATCTATTAAGGTTTATATATATCTTGTCAAAGTTTAGTTACACTTACCTGTGTCATTTAAAAGTCTAAACACCCATACTTGAGTGAAGAACACATATATAAGTCATGTTGAAGTTTGTCTACCTAGATCTTGTAAAAGTCTAGGAACACGCACTTGTCAAGGTTCATATACCTAGATCATGTCAAGTTTAAGTTCAAGAACTCTTAGAGTTTGCATGCTAAGGCCATGTACTTAGATTTTGTCAAAGTTTAAATACAAGTACACTTACCTGAGTTTTGCTAAAGTCTAGATGCCCTTGTTTGAGTCCTATCAAAGATTAAGAACACATATATAGGTCTTGTCAAACTTTGTAGGCTTTGATCCTATAGAATTCTATGAACACATACTGTTGGAGATTGTACCCTAGGCCAATCATTGTATTGCGAACATTATTTTTATTACGAAATAAGAGTTTTCTTTTATTATATTATTATATTATTTTCATGTTTATATATATAATATCCATGGATAAATCATTTTTTGGATTATCCAAAATGTCCCTAATCAATCATCCTTGTGGGAGCAACGATGAATTAAGATTAGTATGATTTTGATTGATTAAGTGTTAATCATGTATGATGATATGAATCAAAATTATAGGCGTGTGTTAGAGAACAGGAAGCTGGATAGACCTGTCATGAGATAAGCTAAATAGATTAGGTCATAAGTTTATCTCATATATAATCGTGTTATTGATCCCTTGGACCTGAGATCACCATAGATTCCTACATGAAGGATACTGTACTTTGGCATAGTCTAATGTCACTTTTAATTGGGTGATTATAAAGGCTATGATCGGGTATAGTGGAATCCATGTAGAGGAAGATTAGTGGTCAAGATGGAATTTGTCCCTCTGATTAATAGAGAGATATCTCTGAACCCCTCGATGAGTGTGACTGAGAAATGCATGACCATGCTCAAATGGAAAGGGTTCTATTTTATATCAGTCTGCTCGGAGATGGAGAAAGTTATGATTAAGCAAGTTGAGGATGACATTTCCATGCCTCATACTCGATCTAGATGTTATGTGACAAAAGGGATATGATAGAGTTGTAAGATAGGCTGCATTGGATCACCGATCACGTATAATTTGAATAGTCACAATATCTTGCTAGAAGCCCTTTGTGACTTGTGGATTAAACAGTGCAGTTAGTCCACTGCCAACATCATATGTGTCTAGATTCAATGAATTTAATTTAATTTTTAAATTTAGGATGAAAGAATTATTTATATATATAAATAATTAAATTCAAAATATTATATTATATATATTATATTTGATATTATATATATGTATATATATATATATGAATTAGTTTAAATTTGATTATATTATATAGATTTAAATTTAAACTAATAAATATATTTAATGATATATTTAATTAATTTTAATTAAATATATATCTAAAACCATAGTCTAATAGAGTTTTCATATCAGAAAAGTTATTCTAGAGCTGCCTCCAAAAACCCTAGAGAGAGAGAGATGTCGTACAGAACGGTACGAACGTCATACGGACAGGTGCTAGCACACTGTTCGAGTTGCTTAACCCCGTTCGTGTGGATACCAGTAGAGGGAGCCGATCTGCGATCAGTTCCTATAATCCAGACGAAAAGTAAACAGCAAACTCAATCGACAGAAAATATAATTCTCTGAACCTATTCGGTTTAAGCGATTTTGACAGATCCTTGGTGGGAATCGGGATTAAAAATTTTAAATTCCGCTGTGTGCCTCCCATGATTCCCAATAGTGGTATTAGAGCCACGTCAATAATTGCTTAAATTGCTTAAATTGAGTACCTGTTCTTGTGTTCAATTTTTCGCATATGCTGATATGAGATATGTATGCGATGTTGATTTGATCAAATTTTTTTAAAAGCATGAAATCTAAGCGTAGAGATCTTTTTAATGAATCCGTTCATATATATATGTATAGGGTAATAGTCGGTGAAATCGATTCTGTTCATATATATATATGAGCTATATGTATGTGCGTTCATGTTTTGGATACTGAAATAGATTATGAATCTGTACATATATGTGCGTTTAGGTTTGGATTCTAAAATAGATTACTGAAATAGTAGTTTCGGTTTAAATCGGTCATTGAGTATGCTAATATGTATGAATTTGTACATGTATGTTAATCTGAATCTATTTTGAATTTGAATCTGGATATGCATATGTATCGGCCTTGAATTTGGAAATTTAATTCGAACATGAATCTATTTTCAACGTGATTGGGAACATGATTATTAATCTGTTACATATGTATATATATTTTTATATTCTGTTTCAATTCGAATTCATTTTGCTATGTATGTGACGCACTGAATGAATCCGTGATTGATGAAATCGTTTCAGAATCTGTGGTTGATGAATCCATTTTTGTATGTTAATCCAAGCGCAACACAATCTAATTTAAAATAAATTCACTAAAATACGAGATGAGATGAGATGAGATGAGATGTTTGTAACATGTGTGTTTGTATTGTGATTTGCTTGGATGGGTATGGTTTGTAATTTTTAAAATACGGCTTGCGTGTCGTGCCTCTCTCTATTCATTCTGAAATTACATTCTTTTTTCATCTCACACTCCCCTTGAATATTCAAGTGAGGTTTCTCTTTGTATATATAGATTATATATAGATTTTATCTTAGAGGAATTTTCTCATTAGCTTGGGAGGAGATAAGATAGATGGGCTATATTGTGTCACATTTATTTTAAGACTTATGATGAGATCATATGCATGTATGTTTGTATGCTATCATAGTATGTGATAACTAGTTTTACGTTACAATGCCGCCCACTAATGAACATCTGTTAAGACTTTAATCACCTGACAGTAGGTTCCACCAAAGTGGAATACACTTAAGTTATCTTTGTAAGACAGCTTGGGTAATGGTGATACTCATAAGCTTCATAGTGGTTTGACTTAATTAAGACTATCAAAACGGTTTTAGGTCTCAAGGCATTAGATGGGATTAAACATGCCAGATCATGTGATGAATGAATTTCATAAAAGATCTAAGAGTTATTGGTAAACGAGTTACCTAGCTAAATAGTTTAATTTTAAGCGTCTTGCCAAACGGGACTTATAATTAAGTGAAATGAAATATGGGTCTTAGCTCGCTAAATTAAATTGAGAGTTATTTTAATGGAAAGTTATTAATTTGATTTTTGCATATTTTGTTGTAGAAAAATGTCAACAAGCAGACTACACTATCATTGCGATCTGTCCTTGAGAAGGACAAACTCAATGGGATCAACTTTCTTGACTAGTTCAGGAACTTGAGAATTATTCTCAAGCAGAAAAAAAAGTTATATGTCCTAGATGAATCCATTCCTGAGGAGCCTGCAGCCAATGCTCCAAGAGCCCAGAGGGATGCCCACACTAAGCGTCTCAATGACTCTGTGGATGTAGGATGCCTGATGCTAGCCACCATGGTCCCAGAACTTCAGAGAGATTTGGAACACATAGAGGCTTATGAGATGATTGTGCATCTCAAGGAAATGTTCTAAGGCATTGCATTCCTGTAAAATGACTGAAGGTGCATCAGTTAGCACTCATGTTTTGAAAATGAAAGGCTACCTTAATCACTTTGAGAGGCTTGGATTTTCCATGAGTCAAGAGTTAGCTACAGATTTAATCTTAAACTCACTCTCGAAAAGTTATGACCCGTTTGTCATAAACTACAATATGAACAACATGGAGAAATCCGTTTCTGAACTGCATGGGATACTTAAAACTGTTGAACAAAATATTAAGAAAAATTCAAGCTCTATTTTAATGGTTCAGAAAGGTAAAAAAATGAAAAAGAAAGGCAAAGGAAGGGCTCAAACAATAAGTTCAAGAACCAAAACAAGCCCAAACCCAAGCTTGAAGCCAAGAAGGCTCTTTTGTAATGGGCCATTGGAAGAGAAAGAAGAATAACAGGGCTATTATTTCAGGTATTTATGTTATAGAAATTAATCTTTTTACTTCTTCTATATGGGTATTAAATACTGCATGTGGAACTCACATTTGTACAAATGTGCAAGGTCTCAAAAGGAGTAGGAAGCTGAAAAAGGACGAAATAGACCTACGAGTTGGAAACAGAGCAAGAGTTGTTACTTTAACTGTTGGCACTTATGAATTAGTTTTGTCCAGTGGGCTTTTGTTAATTTTGAAAAATTGCTATTATGTTCATACTTTGAGTAAAAAATGTTCTATATATTTTAATGATATCTTTTATGCGGATGATGATTTACATGGTGGTCATTATTATTTAAATCTTGATGCTTCCAATAATCAAAGATATCTATAACATAATTACCAAGAGAATCAAGACTTAACGACTTGAATCCGACCTATCTCTGGCACTATCATCTAGGCCACATAAATGAAAAACACATTTCAAATCTCCATCAAGATGGACTTCTGAAATCATTTGATTTTGAATCATTTGACACATACGAATCTTGTATATTGGGAAAGATGACTAAAGCACCTTTCACTGGGCACAGTGAGTGGGCCACTGACTTATTGGGCTAGTATATACCGATGTATGTGGTCCACTAAATACAACTGCTAGAGGAGGCCACTTGTACTTCATTACTTTTATAGATGACTATAGTAGATATGATTACATCTATTTAATGAGACACAAATTTGAAACTTTTGAAATGTTCACAACATTCCAAAATAAGGTACAGAATCAGCTTGGCAAATCTATTAAAGCACTTCGATTTGATCGAGGTGGTGAATATTTGAGCCAAGAGTTGATTGACCATCTAAGAAATTGTGGAATTGTCTCGCAATTAACCCCACTAGGAACTCCACAATGGAATGGTGTTTCTGAATGGAGGAATCGAACCTTATTAAATATAGTTCGATCCATGATGAGTCAAATGGATCTTCCACCATCCTTTTGAGGCTATGCATTAAAAACAGCTGCGTTCCATCTAAGGTGGTTGAAAAGACACCATATGAGATATGGATTGGGAAGAAACCCAATTTATCTTTTTTCAAGATTTGGGGATGCGAGGCATATGTTAAGCAATAGGCCATGCTAGCACCCAAATCTATAAAATGCCTTTTTATGGGTTTTCCTAAGAAAATTAAAGGATACTACTTCTACAACCCCACTGAGAACAAATTGTTTGTTGCTCGGAATGGTATCTTTTTAGAAAGAGAATTCATCTTTAAAAGAACTAGTGGGAGTAAGATACATCTCGAAGAAGTTCGAGAGTAAAAAAATCACATTGAATCGGAGATGGAAAATCAAGAAGACTCACAACAAGTTGTTGAGCCTACACAAGTAACACAAGGCCCACAAAGGTCTGATAGGACATGATATCAGCGGCTCACTCACTTCTCACTGTACTTGAGCTATACGCGCGTTACTTACGGGCAATAACCTAGCCTCAAAGATATAGATTTCTTTTAATTGAAAATTGTGATGTGTTGCTCATTGATCAAGATAAGCCAACCACCTATCAAAAGGCCATAATGGGATCCAACTCTGAGAAATGACTAGAACCCATGAAATCTGAGATGCAATCTATGTATGACAATCAAGTATGGACCTTGATTGACCCACCTGAAGGTATAAAAGCCATAGGGTGCAAGTGGGTTTTCAAAAAGAAAACTGACATGAATGGCCAAGTACATACCTTCAAGGCACGATTGGTTGCAAAAGGATTCAAACAAACACATGGTATAGACTATGGTGAAACCTTTTCACCAGTCGCTATAATCAAATTAATCAGGATCCTTCTCGCCATTACTGCATACTATAATTATGAGATTTGACAAATGGATGTGAAAATAGCATTCCTTAATGGAAAGCTGCTTGAGGATGTGTATATGACACAACCTGAAGGTTTTATGCGTCCAGAAGATTTTGGGAAGGTATGCAAGTTTCAAAGATCCATTTATGGATTGAAGCAAGCATCTCGGAGTTGGAATCATTGCTTTGATGAAGTAGTTAAAGATTTTGATTTTATCCAAGAAGGTTAGTGGGAGTACAACTATATTTCTAGTGCTTTATATTGATGACATCCTACTCATTGGAAATGACATTCTTACCTTGTAGATTGTCAAGTCTTAGTTAGGAAAGTGTTTCTCAATGAAGGACTTAAGCGAGGTTAATTACATTATTGGGATTAGGATCTATAGAGATAGATCCAAGAGGCTAATCGGTCTAAGTTAATGCATCTATATAAACAAGGTATTGCATAGATTTAGTATGCAAGATTTAAAAAGGGATTTTGTACCTATGTCTCATGGCATCAATCTTAGTAAGACTCAGTATTCTAGTACACGTGATGAGCAAGAATGCATGAGTAAGATTCCATACGCCCTAAGTTAATGCACCTATATAGATAAGTTAAAAAGGGATTTTGTACCTATGTCTCATGGTATCAATCTCAGTAAGACTCAGTATTCTAGTACACGTGATGAGCAAGAACGCATAAGTAAGATTCCATACGCCTCGGCTATTGGATCTATCATGTATGCCATGTTGTGCACTCGACCAGATGTCTCATATGCCTTGAGTATGACTAGTAGATTTCAATCAGATCCAGGTGAGAATCACTGGACTGCCATCAAGAATATCCTAAAGAGAAGAATTAAGGATGTATTCTTGGTGTATGGAGGATTGGATGACGAGCTTGTTGTAAACAGTTACACAGATACAAGTTTCCAATCTGATAAAGATGATTCTCAATCGCAATCAGGATTTGTATTCTGTTTGAATGGTGGAGCAGTAAGTTGGAAGAGCTCAAAGCAAAGCACTGTGACTGATTCTACAACAGAAGCTGAGTATCTAGCATCATCAGATGCAGCTAAGGAAGCTGTTTGGATTAAAAAGTTCATCACTGAGTTAGGGGTAGTGCCTACCATCCCAAATCTGATAGATTTGTTCTATGACAACAATAGTGCAATAGCATAGGCTAAAGATCCTAGATTACATCAAAGGACCAAACACATACTCAGACAATATCACCTTATCAGAGAAATCATTGATAGAGGTGATATAAAGATATGCAAAGTACCAACTAATGATAATGTTGCTGATCCTCTTACTAAACTGTTTGCACAGGCTAAGCATAATCGTTATGTTAGGTCAATGGGTATTAGAAACATTAATGATTGAACCTAGTGCAAGTGGGAGTTGTTGGAGATTGTGCCATAGGCTAATCATTGTATTGCGAAAATTGTTTTTATTACAAAATAAGAGTTTTTTTTATTACATTATTATATTATTTGCATGTTTATATATATAATATTCATGGATAAATCATTTTTTGGATTATCCAAAATGTCCTTAGTCAATCATTAGATGCAGCTAAGGAAGTTGTTTGGATTAAAAAGTTCATCACTGAGCTAGGGGTGGTGCCTACCATCCCAAATCTGATAGATTTGTTCTGTGACAACAATGGTGCAATAGCACAGGCTAAAGATCCTAGATCACATCAAAAGACCAAACACATACTCAGGCAATATCACTTTATCAGAGAAATCATTGATAGAGGTGATATAAAGATATGCAAAGTACCAACTGATGATAATGTTGTTGATCCTCTTACTAAACTGCTTGCATAGGCTAAGCATAATCGTTATGTTAGGTCAATGGGTATTAGAAACATTAATGATTGAACCTAGTGCAAGTGGAAGTTGTTGGAGATTGTGCCCTAGGCCAATCATTGTATTGCGAACATTGTTTTTATTATGAAATAAGAGTTTTCTTTTATTACATTATTATATTATTTGCATGTTTATATATATAATATTCATGGATAAATCATTTTTTGGATTATCTAAAATGTCCTTAGTCAATCATTTTTGTGGGAACAACGATGAATTAAGACTAGTATGATTTTGATTGATTAAGTGTTAATCATGTATGATGATATGAATCAAAATCATAGGCATGTATTAGAGAATAGGACGCTGGATAGACCCGTCATGAGATAATCTACATGGATTAGGTCATAAGTTTATCTTATATATAACCGTGTCATTGATCCCTTAGACCTGAGATCACCATAGATTCCTACATGAAGGACACTGTACTTTGGCATAGTCTAATGTCACCTTTAACTGGGTGATTATAAAGGTTATGATTGGGTATAGTGGAATCCATGTAGAGGAAGATGAGTGGTCAAGATAGAATTTGTCCTTCTGATTAATAGAGAGATATCTCTGGGCCTCTCAATGAGTGTGATTGAGAAATGCATGGTCATGCTTAGATGAAAAAGGGTTCCATCTTATATCAGTCTACTCAGAGATGGAGAAAGTTACAATCGAACAAGTTGAGGATGACATTTCCATGCCTCATACTCGATCTAGATGTCGTGTGACAAAAGGGATATGATAGGGTTATAAGATAGGTTGTATCGAATCACTGATTCCATATAATTTGGGTAGTCACAATGTCTTGCTAGAGGCCACTTGTGACTTGTGGGTCAAATAGTGCAGTTGGCCCACTGCCAACATCATATGGGCCTGTAGGGTCACACAAGAACGGACCAACTCGAGTTAAAATGTTCACATTCATTGAATAAAAAATGTGTCTAGATTCAATGAATTTAATTTAATTTTTAAATCTAGAATGAAGAAATTATATATATGAATTAATTTAAATTTGATTCTATTAGATAGATTTAAATTTAAACTAATCAGATAATTTAAATTTAAATTAAGCTCTAGATATTATTAGTTTAAATTTAAACTATATGGTAGATTTGAATTTAAACTAATAAATATATTTATTTAATTTTAATTAAATATATATCTGAAACCCTAGTCTATAAATAGGGCTTTCATATCAGAAAAGTTATTCTAGAGCTGCCTCTAAAAACCCTAGAGAGAGGGGGGACGTCATACGGACAGGTGTTAGCACACCGTTCAAGTTGCTGAACCCCGTTCGTGTGAATACTAGTAGAGGGAGCCGATTTGCGGTCAGTTCCTATGATCCAAACGAAAACTAAACAGCAAACTCAATTGACAGAAAAGTTAATTCTCTGAACCTATTCGATTTAAGCAATTTTGATAGATCTTTATTGGGAATTGGGATAAAAAATTTTAAATTCCATTGTGTGCCTCCCATGATTCCCAACACATACTTGTACTTGGACCTTGTCAAAGTTTAAGTTCAAGAGCACATATCTAAGTCTAGGAACATGTACTTGCAAGGTTCATGTATCTAGAGCTTGTCAAAGTTTAAATAAAAGTAAACTTACCTAAGTCTTGCCAAATTCTAGGCAAATTCTAGGCACATTTACTTAAATCCTATCAAACTTCAAGAAAACGTATTTAGGTCCTATTAGAGTTTGTATATGTGGATCTTGTAGAAGGCTAAGAACATATACTTTTCCATATTCATATACCTGTATCTTAACAAAATTTAAATACAAGTCCACTTTCTTAAGTCTTGCCAAAGTTTAGCTAGTCTCACTTGTATCTGAAAAATGTTTAAGAACACGTATCAAGTTCCTATTAAAGTTTGCGTACCTATATCTTATAGAAGTCTAGGAATGTATACCTAGCAAAGTTCATGTACTTGAATCCTATCAAAGTTTAAATACAAGTATAGTTACCTAAGCCTTGCAAACAAATTAGCCACCTTTTGTTGAGTTTTCTCAAAGTTCAAGGACACATATCCAGGTGTTGTCAAAGTTACTATGTCAGGATCTTGTCAAAGTCTAGGAATGTGTACCTATTATGGTTCGTTCATGTTCTTAGATTTTGTTAATGTTTAAGTTTGAGTTCACATTTGTAGATCCTGATAAAGTTCTCATACTATGAATGCATACCTATCAAGGTTGCATAATTCTTGGCAAACCTTTACTTAAGTGCTACAAAGTTCAAGAAGACATATTTAGATTTAGGTCCTATCAGAGTTCATGTACTTGGATCCTATAAGTCTAGGAATGCATACTTGTCAAGGTTTGTGTATTTGGAATCTTGTAAAGTTTAAATAGAAGTACACTTACTTGAATCTTGCTAAAATTTAAATACCCTTACTCAAGTCATGTCAAAGTTAAAGAACACATATGTAGATCCTATCAAAGTTTGCGTATCTAAATGTTGTAAAAGTCTAGGAATGTGTACATGTGTACATGTCAAGGTTTATATACCTGGATCTTGTCGAAGTTTAAATATAAGTACACTTTTCTTAGTCTTGCCAAAGTCCAAGTACACTTTTCTTAGTCTTGTCAGAGTCCATGTACTTAGATCATGTAGAAGTTTAAGAATGCGTACCTGTCACGTGAACCTTGATCCTATAGTTCAAGTATACTTACTACAGTCTTGCTATAGTCCAAGCACTTTTACTTGAGTAGCACCTTTACTTGAGTCCTATCAATGTTCAAGAACACATATAAACACATATCTAGTTCTTTAAATGTGTAGGTGCATGTAGCTAGATCCAATCAAAGTTTAAATATAAGTCCACTTACTTGAGTCTTACAAATGTCTAGGCCACCCTTTGTTAAGGAATATATATATATATATATGTGGGACTTTATCAGAGTAAGCATACCAGAATCATGTAGAAGTTTAGGAACATGTATTTGTCAAGGTCCATGTATCTAAATCCTATCAAAACTTAAATAAAAGTATATTGACTCTTGTCAAAGTTCAATAGCACATATCTATCAATAACACCTAAACCCTATCATTCATGTACCTATCAAGGTTTAAGTACACTTTTCTGAGTCTTGTCAAGGTCTAGACACTATTAGGTTTCATGTACCTAGATCCTATAAAAGTTTAAGAACATGTTTCTTATACCATAATCTTGTCAATATTTGAGTTCAAGTACAGTTACTTGTGTCTTATTAATGTTCAAGAATATGTATCTACTTCTTGTCAAAGTTTACATACATAGATCTTGTAAAAGTAAAAGTTTAAGAACACGTACTTGTTTAGGTTCATGTACTAAGATCCTTTGAAAGTTTAAATACAAGTACACCTAAGTCTTGCAAATGTCTGGTAATTCTTATCAAAGATTAAGAATGCATACCTATCATGGTTCATGTACTTATGTCTTGTAAAAGTTTAAAAACACGTACTTGTGTCAATGTTCATGTACTTAGATCATACTAAAGTACAAGGATACTTTTAACATGTATCTAGGTCTAATTAAAGTTTGCCTACTTGGATCTAGGTCTTGCCAAAGTGTAAGCATCCTTATAGTCAAAGTTTGCATACCTAAATCTTGTTAAGGTTCATGTACCTAAATCCTGCCAAGGTTTAAGAACATGTATTTTAGCTTAGGTAGAAGTCTTAGAATGCATATCTATTTAGGTTCATGTACGTTGATCCTATCAAAGTTCAAATACAAGTACATGTTACTAGTACATTAACATGAGTCTTACAACTGTTTCAAGCCATGCTTTGCTAAGTCCTATCAAAGCGTGCCTATCATGGTGATTGAACTTGGATCCTATCATTGTTTTAGTTCAAG
Source organism: Erythrophleum fordii (assembly GCA_032878935.1). Lineage (NCBI taxonomy): Eukaryota > Viridiplantae > Streptophyta > Magnoliopsida > Fabales > Fabaceae > Erythrophleum > Erythrophleum fordii. Next base: position 37,470,325 of record JAVQMF010000055.1, on the reverse strand, counting down.
TACACTTACTTGAGTCATACTAAAGATTAAGAATCGTCACTTGAGAGGATCAAAGTTTAAGAACATATATATCTAGTTTTAGACAAAATTTGCCTACTTGGAATGCATACCTGTAAAGTTTCATGTACTTGGATCTTATCAAAGTTTAAGTTCAAAACCATTACATATTGACAAGAGTAATACTATTACATAAAAGGAGGGGAAGGGGAAGCTGTAATTGGATGCTAGGAACAAATTACAAATATAATATGTATAAAATGAGAAACTTATATAATTCTACACCAAAATCAACGTTTCAAATAAGCTCTTCAACATACCATTAGAAATAGAATTAGTCCAAACCCCTGCTATAATTATCTAATTTATATGTATTGAGAAAAATATTATTGCTAACCCTCGATAGTTTTATGGTTAATTTTAAAATTGAAGTTTTTTATATCTAATAGTTAACAAAAAATACAAAAGACTTCATTACTCATTAACTGGAAGAACTAAAAGTATGTGAAATACTAAGTGAGAAAAGAAATAAGCATAAAGTGTCCAAGTCAAGTTTATATAATTGGTACAAGCTTCATTTCATGCCAAAACTAACATAACAAATCATGTGTGATTGAAACATGATGTGTATATTAAATTTATTCATTTATGCACAAACAAATAATTATGAGATACTTCTACAAAAAGAGACAAATATTGGGATTTACACAAGTCATCAAACTAAGTTGAGGAGGAAATTTGCAATTAACAAAAAGTTCTAAGAATGTTTTTGAACGGAGTAATTAGAGGGGAGAATATCTTTTTTAGGTATTTCTATAAAGATTGTCCATTCAGATTATCAAAAATGGCAGAAAAAGTGGTCACACAATATCAAGTCAGGATAACTATGCAGTTAATACTGTATAATATCAAGTCATATAAGAATAAAAGCAAAATTTCAATTTTAAATTAGCAAGAAAAGATCAACAATGAACAGAATTATATGCTCTTTAAAATCACGTGAGCCAACTTCCTTTAATGGCTCATTATTTCTCCATGTCCACCCTCCAAAACTCATGGAAGAACCAACCTAAAGAAATCTTTGTCATCATTTACAATAACTGAAATCAAAAAAATATTTATCATACTTTATTGCATAACATAAAGAAAAATAGATGAAAACAAATACACTTTCTACTTTTGCAAACTAGTGAACATGGTATATAAGCCATAAAAGTAGAATTAATACAATAAGAAAACTGCACAAATATAATTAGGAAATGAATAATACCTTAAAATCACGTAATCCCATCCTCTGAACCTATTTTAATCTGAAGATTGTTCAGAAGGAACCAATAGTTAGACATATCTAAGATTGCAACTTTTGGCCAAACATACTCCATTGCCCATGTATGATCGATCACATTTAAAAAAAATAATAGAGTATCAATATGTCTTGATAAATGAGATAATGGCAACAAAGAAGAGATATTCATATGATTAGCTCATAATAAGGTTTATAGAACACCTGTCCATATCTTTTCTACTAGAAAAGTACTCAAGACTTCATATTCTATAACTAAAATGAGGTCACCTTATCAATGTATAGAAAACTAGAAACTATAATTTCTGCTCAAACAATCTCTAAATGCTTCAACAAAGCAGTTCATATTCTATTCCCTATACTATTTCCCTTTTTAATTTCCACTTCGGAAGCCTTTTATATGGTACTTGTAACTATTATCTTACAGTTGCAATTCAACTTTTATATGGTACTTGTAACTAATTGAAAAAAATTCACCAGCCTTCTTATATTAAACTTGAGATTTAGAGTTGACATGATTCTTAACATCTTAAATAGGCAAATCATACTTGATATTCAAGTAATCTTAAATTACTAAAAATCCCAAACAACCCAATTTATAAATTCTTGAATAATCTCTAATTACTAATTGATACCCAAATTACAACGTTCTTTCAATTCCTCCAAATATATATTTTATACTTATACTTAATATTCCTTTCGTATATCTTACTCCTATTCCATTTCCTTCACCCAAATTTATATCTGTATCACTTTTAGTAATATTTTAGTACAATGAATTGAAGAATAACGCCAGAATTGTGTTAGAGTTATGAAATGACCGCATGAAGAAGATTCTAATTTTTAGATAATATACATGAAAAATAAAAACTAACAAGTTAATAAAATTAAGAGGAAAAAGAATTCTCTATTTCTACAATAATATAGTAAAAGAAATTACTAATAAAGATGAAGTAAGCATCTATATTCTGCAAACACACTTGTGCTGAGGATTCACTGGTCAAGTAGTGGCTTGAAACCACTTCCTGCAAAAGTATGTGATGGCATGCATAAGACTTTAAACAAACCATTTTCAGAAAAGAAAATTGAGCAAAAGGGCGACGACATAGAAGAAGAAGCAAGTATAATTGACTAGCACAACTCACTTGGCAAATCAAATGCCCAGAGAGGGATTGGAGAGACAAGATAAAAAAAAGAAAAAGAAAGAATAGGATCAATCAAAATACTGGAGAAAGAACCAAGACTGGCATCAAAACTAGCAGAATAAATAAAGATAACGCTGTCTAGCTTCATGAATGTCAAAATAAGAATATACAATCAATCATTCTGAGGCAAGTTCGCGTGCTGAGTTCTGTCCCTTTACATACACAATGTGCAAGTGAAACCTAAGGGTGTGTAATTCTTATAGCTTAAATTCATTTCCCATAGTTTCCTCTGTTTTTCATTTTGCTTTAAGTTCATAGAAAATTGAACAATTTTATAACCCCTAAATTTCACAATTTTTAAGTTGTTTAATGAACAGACACCCCAAAAAAAAAAAGTAGAAAGGGGTTTGTTGGGGGGGGGGGGGGGGGATCTGCTGTATGATCTACTGGTCAGGCCGCTAATTCAAAGTTGAATTGCAACTGTAAGATTTATTACCTCGCAAAGATGAAGAATCCTTTGATCCTGCAAGCTTCTTCCATCTCCATCCTTGAATCCGACATCATCACCACAACTGCATGACAAAGCCATTGTCATGAGGTGTGCCAAATGGTAAACAACCTCATCTAGATCCAAATATAAGACAATTAATGTGTCAGTGAATGCATGCGCAAGTATTTCAACATACATATGAGTTACTAGTATATTAATACGCACTTATATCAATTCACTTTTTTTAAATAATGAGAAAATTGAGATTTATAGAGTTGAAGTTAATTCTTATATATATATATATATATTTTAAAAATCATCAGGTAATATTTTTTTTTTTTCATTTTAGATAATGAGAGGAGATAATTTAGAGTTATAGATATTCAAATCATTACTCACCCCTTAAACATTTTTAAGTTAAAATTATATGTTGAACTCCCAACAAAACAGTAAATCTTTCTCATCGTATTGGGGGAAACAGTTTTTTTTCCCCCTCTTTCCCGACATGAGCAGCACCGTGGACTTGAAAGAAGCAATTTGGTTCAGCGAACAATCTAGGCCAATTGCATCATATACGAAAACAAAGTTAACTTAAGAACTAAAAACTGTTGATGTGTACTTAGCAGTAATGGGGATGCATACTTAACTTTTGTGTCTTTATATTGGTAATACCAAACAGCTGCAACATATCAAAAGAAAATGAAAGTAAGAAATACGATTTCCACAGTATCAAATCAGGATAACTATGTAGTTAATATTGTATGGTAATTTATATGAGGACAAAAACAAAATTTTGATTTTAAATTAGCCAGGAAAAGATTAACAATGAACAGAATTATTTGAACCAAGAGAGATTTATATGCCTACCGATTTAATCTTGCAAAAGTTTTTCCCCATGTATCGACTGCAACCTTAGCTCTCCGAAATCCCCCAAGCCAACCGCTCATATTATTCCTCCATGTCCACCCTCCAAAAAGGCTGTGGCCTTCTTCATAATGTGCGAATGTGAAACTCACGGAAGAAGCAACCTAAAGAAATCTTTGTCATCATTTACAACAACTGAAGCCCAAAAAAAAATAAAAAATTATCATACCTAAAGGCATAACATAAATAAAAACGGAGGAAAGCAAGTACAAATCTGATCATAAAGATGAAGTAACTGAAAAAAAAAAAGAACAAACATATTTACAGTGGTAATTGCAAACCTCAAATTCAAATGTTATCTTTTTGACAATTTCTATTAATCATGAAACTTACTCACCCATTTTTCCATTTTTTGCTTTTTGACTCAAAACAAAAGGGTCTGAATTTGATACAAAAAGCAAGGAAGGGAACTTTAAACACACACTTGGAGCAATCATGCGGTAGATACATATAATTATTGGCGACAAAATTAATAGTAAAACAAGTGTAAGAAGGCTGATTTAATACACATATTTATGAAATGGATCTGATGGATGTATTTCAAATTTCATATGAACTAATAGTAATAACTAATAACACAGTTTTTGAGTTCAGATTCAAGGGAGTGAGCCGTAAGGAAATCTGCAACGTACAGGTGCTTTTCAACAATAACAATTAATTACCTAGAGAAAGATAAAACAAAATGTAAGAAAAATGCAAGCCTGAGAAAGAAGAGCGTCCCCAACTTTCGATGCTTCTTCACCCACCCCGGCTTTGGATTTCTTCAAAATGAGAAACTCATCAAAATAAAAACAACCTTTACTTATAGCCGTTGATTTTGTGCTGTTGGCCAATTTCATAATTTTTTTTTAAAACACTAGCCGTTGGAACGTGTATATTCCAGAAATTCAAGTGGTTACACAGCTTGCTTAACCACATAATTCAATAAAAACTGGCCGTTAATGGCCACACAAAAAAAAAAAAAAAAAGGCCATTTGAAAGAAGTCCCAGCGGATATTTCAGAAAATAAAGTAGTTAAGGAGATTTCCGTTGTCTCAATCCCAGTCCTATATAATTCAAACAGAATGATTCAAAATCTCTTCTTCATCTAATACGAAACCCTATTTTTAATCTTCCATCCCACACCTCTCACCTATATGAATGCCTGCCACCATCAAGACACATCGAGAAACTGGGAAAATTGGGAGGAGCAACAGAGAAGCAGAGGTATTTCCGTATCCAGTTCTATTCCTCCCTAATTCATTCAAAATCATATATGTAGGAAAGCTCATATGGAATTCGCTCCTCTTGACAACACGTGATTTTGTATAGGTTTGGAGCATATGGATTTTGGTATTTTATGTTGAAATATGACTAATAATGCACCAAAACCAAAGTTCATGCTCCATTTATAGGTCTCGGGTAAATACTGATTACGCATGAAGGTGGGTTGTTTTTCTGCTCTCTTTTCGGGTTATGGTGGCATCCACTTCCTTGATTTAAGTATTTGAATATGTAAGACGATGTAGGATTAGCGCTAATTAAGTAATTAGCAAAAACTAGCCAGCTCTGTTTCGCCCGCACAGAGCTTTGAAAGGAACCAATAACATGATGTTCATGCAATCTCTCAATTTCACTGTAGCAGCATGGTTATTCGAAAGGTCCTCACTAGATTCTCTGGTTTTATTTTCCCCATTTTGATTCTAGGTTAGTTTTTAAGTTTACCGTTCGAGGAAGGCTAAATTCAGTTGATCGTTTTTGGTTCAGAGATTTATATTGTATTATAGCTTCAGGAAATCATTGGAGTTACTCTCACCAGAGCCTCCGTTTCTACTTTTCTACACACTGCAAATTGTATAGTTAAACTATAATGTTGCTTATTTACTTGGTTTGTGGGATTTCATTTCAATTTTTGCTAGGATTATTATGAAAACTCCTAAGAAGGCCAGCTATCTTCTCCTTTGTTTCTCGCCTTGAGGTTTCTAATATTTTCTTCTTTTTGCTGTTTTGATCTTTTTGCGCTTCTGTTTCATAAAAGCGGATTTTCTGTATGTATGAATGTGAAAGTTCGCACATGTGCAAGTCTCTCTGAGTAGTTGTAACTAAGATAATTATTTCCGTGCATTGATGACTTAGAATTTACACTTTGTTAGAATTTACACTTTGACGAGTTTATTTTAGCAGAATCTGGGACTCCCTTGAATTGATTTTGTTTGGTGATTCTAATATATAACTAATTATTAGTCTATGATATTGCAATGGAAATTGTTATTGGCAATACCGAAAGGTATTTTTAATGTATGACAGACAATTATTTCTATCATTTATTTGTTGTATTTCTCTAAAATGCTTATTTTTTTTTATTTTGGATATTGAAAATGGAAAATTTGTTTAATAAAAGAAGTAATCGTCTCTAATGAGCAGACATTAAAAGAATATCTCAAACAACTAATTAGATAATTTTATTAAGAAATTTTTGCATATGATGATCAACATGTAACAGATATTTTTGTAGTTCTTTACGTAATCAACATTTGAATTTGCTTAATATGTCGAAACCTGAAAGCAGATGCGGTGCCTTCCAGTCCTCTCCATTCTCATCAGAAACTTCCAGCGGCCTCATTCTGCGTTCACCATACTCTCGGCAACTTCTAAACGACACAGAACTCGACAATAGAAGCACTATCTTTCAAAGCTGATTACTATTACAACAGTATTCGAAACTTTTGTCTATCTTCGAAAGCGGCTATAGCTGCTTACTGTTAGAACAGTATTCTATGCAATGGTTAGCTCATAAACGGGAACATCCAGCATGAACAAACCGTAATCTATGGTTTCTGCGATACTAAAACTTTATGACATACCCGAGCATATTTTTGTTTCATATTCAGTATAATTACATCTGGCCTACTTTCCCTCCATTCTTTCTAGCAGTATGCCGATATTCTGCAATAATTTCCTCTGATAACGATAGATTAAAGTCTTTTTTACCACCTTTTATTCAATATTTTTTTTGCATTATAAGGAGTAGCACTACCCAATACTTTCGAATATGGAGTACCGATACAATGTGAGCTTAAAGAGCTTGGCACACTTCATGGTTGCTCCTACATTATGTTACCAGGTAGTGGCACTTCTAAGCAATTTATCTATTTATTTTTCTTAAAGCAAAATGTTCTCCATTTGTCATTTTTGCCTTATTATTAGCTTCACCTCTTTTAAGTGACTTTTGCATCCTAGTGGATAAAAGGCTCTGTTATATAACTTATTTAAAACTATGCATCTGAGGTGTCAAATTTGTATTTGGGATGTTTAGTTAGAGGTAATATCATAACTAATACACTAAAGATCTATGATCTTGTCCAAGAAAAATAGTTGATCTAGATTTTTTTTGGGGGCTGTAAACTATGCTATGTCCCTACCTATCTATTTTATGGTCTAGGCAAAGACATCCTTATTCGCAATGCAAGGCCATATGGTATTGGTCCCAAGGAATTTTTCTAGGGCTCGGACCTTGATAATTTTAGTTTGCTATATTAGTATTTAATTAGCGGGAAATTAAAGGCCTCTTTCTTCATTGTCTTCAATGAATGCTCACTGGGGGAAATATTTTCATTGCTTGTCCTATATTTTCTTTCCATTACCAATTGTTAACCACTTGACCCTTGCTCTTCTTTTGACATGCCTTCAAAAGGGGATGATAAAAGAATGCTATTTGATATCCTGAGGTTTTATAATGTGATGATTGAGGAGCTGCCATCTAATGTTGCCAAACTCGTCTAATGAGATTTTCTCTCCCATCATTAATAGAGGAAAGTCGGATTCTGATTGGTAAGTGTTATATAATGCTTCTTTCTTTCCCGTTTTGTTGGATCTCCGCTTTTTAAGCTTAAACCTTGTTTAATAGGCATAATAATTTAATTTAAATTATCTGTTGTCTAAAAGTCCAAGTGATGAGATAAGTACTTGCAATGTGGAATTCCATAATTGCCCAATTTAGTGTATGGCCATTGTTGCATATTTCTTCTAGTTAAACTATCAATTGCAGATTTTAATTTTAAATTATATTTACATACTTTGAGGAAGTTAATTTTCTACTATTAGAATATTCTTTTACTCTCTAGCTTTCTCTTTTTTTTCCTCTACATCATTTTCTACAAATTGATATGGTAGTCTAGTTTTAGTTATCATAGCTGCTCTCCCTCTACTGTAAACCATTGGCAAGTTATATTATGATGTTTCTGAGTTTGAGGGACAACCATTGTGATTTGAGTCAATTTTAAGATATTATTGCCATGTTTTTGGGTTTCACATGATGATATGATGATGGTTGGTCTAATGCTATAAATCCTATTGAAAGTTGAAACAACAAGTTGGATTTTTTCTTCTTTTAAATTTTATTATGATGTTGCAATGTGCTAGTATGGCTGTAGTTGGGACTTGTGATTATAAACGGAAGCATTAGGGAACAATTTAGTTTCTAACTCAAAGTTCATTAATTCTTTTTATCCTTAAAAGTAAGGATATCAGGGGATTGAGGTTTGCTATTTCTTAAGCCATTTGCTACAATAAGGTTGATGGAATTCTATGTTGGTGATAGTTACATGCCTTTTTTCTCTTTTGTTGATGTCACTTGTTAAGATATTCCTTTGTTGTTGTTGAGTTCAATGCGAAGTTTTTAAGAATTTGAGATTTTTTTTCATAGTAAGTATGATTTCTAAGGGCAAATAAAGGTTAGTTGCTCTTAGATATCAACCTTGATAAGAGTTGCAACATAGCTAGGTTTGACGATATTTTTGGCCTTTAAGACAAATTTGATCTAAACATTTGGGGGCTAAACAATTTTGGTTCATCCCTAAAAACACCTTAATTTTACTAATCTTTTTTACATCGATTCTTTTATAAATTGTATATATATATATATATAAGTTGCAATTAATTAGTATAACAAATACGATAAAGTTCATATTTGTTGAGTGTTTTGAAGTTCAAGAACACATAGCTAGGTCTTGAGTTCAAGAATGCATACTTAGGTATAGTCAAAGTCTATAAATGTGTATCTCAATCCTGTTAAAGTCAAATGCCAAATATCAAACTCCTTTAAGTGAATCCTATTATAGTTTAGGAACATATATTTTGGTCTTATCAAAGTTTGAGAATATGTACCTAGGTTTGGCCAAAGTCTAGAAAAAGAGTTTTTACCTAAGTCGTGTTCAAGTTCAAGCATACTTACCTAAGTCCTAACAAAGTTCAAGAATGCATACTTAGGTCTTGTCTTAAGTTTTGGTGCTCTTACATAAGTTGTGTTAAAGTTCAAGTTCAGGCATACTTACCAAAATTTCATCAAAGTTCAAACACCCTTACCAATGTCTTGTCAAAGTTCTGATACCTTTACCTTTACATATTGTTAAAGTTCAAGTGTACTTACTTGAATCTTACCAAAGTCAGATTGATAATTGACTCAATGGGGATATTAGTTTATAGTTCAATGATTTAATCATGGTTAAAATATTGTTGTATTTTAATTTTATATATTAAAAATTTAATATAATAAATAATAAAAAATGTAATTTTCTTTTTCTTTTTTATTTTATATATAAAAAAAGAATTTAGCAAAATGCTGCATCCTTTGAATAGTGAGAATGAGAAGAGTTTATAAGACAATAATTAGGTAGCCAGCTTTACACAAGAAGCAAGGCGTGGAATTTGTACAAACGTATTTAAACCTTATAGCATATGCAAACTTTTAATGCAAACCTCTTAGAATTTGCGCTAAGGCATTCCATTTAAATTCACCAAGAAATTGTCCTCTTCTAAACTCCTATTTGGAAACTTAGGCAATTTTTGCTTTCTCTTGTATGACAATAACCACGAGGCAATTTCCTAGGTAGGATGCCTTGTAGCCAGTCAAATCAATTTTAAAAGATGATAGGAGGAATCCAAGCGCAAAGAAATTGAGTCCATCATCACCTTTCATGAGCTATACAGATCCCTTTGGGTCATCGCAAAGAGAGCTAAGAATATAAGAGCAATGGCACTAGTAATAAGGATCATAAGGTTCAAGTTTGCTGCAAGAATCCTCTAAGATTCTTGCTGGTGAAGCAGTATTTAAACCTCCACCATTGAGGTTAAAGAAAGTGATGAAACCTTTGCTTCCCAAAATAGCAACAAAATATAAACTTTAGACAGGGGCTTTGGAGATGTCCTGTATTAGATAAATTCAAGAGACTAATAGAGTATAAACCTTATAACTAGTAAGCTAAACTCTTACTACATCATATTTGAACTGGGTCAAGAAGGCCCATGGTTTAAGGATTTTTCTTTTATCTTTTTTTTTTTTCAAAAATTAGGTAACTTGTTGGCTGCCCAATTTAGGTATGTTTTAATAGTTGTTGACCAAATTTGTTGGTTTTTTATCAGTTTTTTGAAATGTCAATTTTAAGGTTAATTGGATCAAACCTATATTTGGTTTATCGATTTTTTAGTTTGACTGGTTCGTCTAGTTTGGTTTTAAAAACTATGCCTTTTATTAAATCCCATTGTAGTAAAAAAAACGTATCTAGGTCTTGTAAAAGTTTATTAACCTAGATCTTGTCAGAATCTAAGAAATCATACTTAATTCATATCAAGGTTTAAGAATGCATATCTAAGTTTTATCATAGTTTATATATTTAGATCCTATCAAAGTCCAAGCAATCTTTCTTGAGTTTTGTCAAAGTTCAAAAACACATATTTGAATCTTGTCAAAGGTTTAGTAATATGTACCTCAATCCTATTGAAATCTAAACACCCTTACTCGACTTCTTTCAAACCCCAAACTCTTTTAACTTAGTCTATCAAAGTTCAAGAATATAAACCTAAGTCATGTTAAAGGTCAAGAATGTGTACCTAGGTCTAGTCAAAGTTTAAGAATATGCAATTCACTACTGTCAAAGTTCATATACCCTTTATGAAGTATTGTCAAATATTGGATTTGCTTAATTGAGTTTTATCATAATTCAAAAAAGGGCCTTAAGTTTTATTCAAGTTCAAGCATACTTTGTAACAACTCTAATTCTTAATTAGCATGATTATGCTTAATTATGTGGTTAATGATCATAAATCAAGGTCTAAATTTATTAAAATTAATTTAAAAATTGAAAAAATTTGAACCTTGATATTATTAGGGTTATTAACCAAACAACCAACACCATTTGAGTTCATAAGTAATTCTAATTATCATTCAAGAACTTTGATTTATGTTTCATTGATTTATGTTTCATTGATTTTAGGCTCACAAATTATCATATAATATCCTCAAGTCATTACATAACATTAGCATAACAAATCTCAAGGTTTCTAAGTCAAAAATAAGAGTTTGGGGACCTTCGTCGTGACTTGGACCCTTCCTACTATAGCTAAGTTGGTTACTAGAGCTCAAAATCAAAAATACGAATCTTGCGCTGTAACTCAGGCCTTCTACGCTGCAATGAAAGTGCTCTTGGGAATCTTGGGAACCTACTATTCAAACTTTTATAATTCTTATCATAGCACTAGCTGCAGCAAGTTGGTGTCTCACCGCAGCAAAAGAGCCTCTAAGAACTCTCTAAACTTGTCTTTCGACGCTTATCACGATGAACTTCCCTTATGCTCGACAAGTTTACTTTCTGTTACTCTCCTTGGGTGAATTTCTCTCATTGCGTCATGGCAAGGCATCTCGAGCCATGACTTAAGTGATTTTGGCCGCAACTTAACCCCTTATTGCACCTAAACTCTTTAAATTTCGTCAAATTTCGTCCCACACATACCATACCTCCCTCTAGCAATATTCTAGGGTCATTCTACCTTAATTTGTAAGGTTTTAATAGTATTTTACTATCCAAATTACTCACCATACCAATTCTAATCAAATTCAAAACTTAGAGGTTTTCTTTACCCATTCATATACCATATATCAGCAATTCATGAACTTTGACACACAAGGAATATTTAAAGCCACTACCATTATCATTCAAATGTAAATTCCAACAAAGATTCCATACAATACTAGTCTAAGTCAACATTTAAGGCAACACATGATTACATTCTCAAATGATAAATCATATCTCAAAGTCAACAAAGTTTCATATCAGATATAAATGAGTGCATACATCATATTCCAAACTTGTATAAGGTCTAGCTTCCTATTAGTTACATCATTGTTTACCAAAATACAAAACTCCTACACTTAGCAGTATGATTACATGATGATGCTATATAAAAGAATAACAAAATTAGCATCTATCCTAAGTTAAATTAACCGAAGAGCTTTCATCTAAAATAATTAGCCCATGAAACGGGGTGAGATACAAATCTCAGTAACCAAAGGTAAATTCCATCCATATGCTTTAAATTAATTAATATATATGCATTAAATTAGATAAGTATAAAAAACAACACAATATCAGCAAAATGCAATAATTGAGCTACCAGTGATCACTGTCTTATAGTAGCAATTACACACAATATGTTAAAGGCCAATAAAACTAGAAAAGGCTCGTCCATGGCACCAACTCCCTAATGAGTACAACCTGGGCTCAGTATATACAAGAATTTGATCACAACTCAATGTTTGATCGAAACACAATATATGGGTGGCAGTCGCATCACAAACTACCTAAAGAACACTTACACAACCACTATAAGACTCCAAATTCAGATTGAGTGTTCCTTACACCATAAACCTCAAGATACCTTTCAATTTTCTGCTTAAATTCACATAAAATTAATGCCTATATTATAAATCAACTATAAAGGTTTCAAACTAGCAGAAAATACATCAAAATAGGAAGGAAATACTACCTAATAACACCCCTAACTTCAACCTCTGAAAATCTACCATGAAATCACCAAACAACAAGTTTTAGTTTTAGGTGGAAGATGAAAATAATCCAAATGAGAAATCAATCGGTTCAAATTGAAGAGAAAAAAAAGAAGATTAAGTTATAACTAGCAGAAAATACATCAAAATGAGAAGGAAACACTTACCTAACAACACCCTTAGCTTCAACCTCTGAAAATTTACCATGAAATTACCAAACAACAAGTTTCAATTTTGGGTGGAAGATGAAAATACTCCAAATGAAAAAACCAATTAGTTCAAATTGAAGAGGAAGAAGAAATGGTTAAGTTATACGTTAGTTACTTTAGCTGAATCTTACTCTAGAAGTGGAAAATGATAGAATTATACTGCTAACCCTAACCTCCCCTTTGGACTTCGAAATTTCCTTTGCCTCTTGTGGTTTTTTTTTCTACAAAATGGGAAGAAGGTTTAAGTGTATTTAGGGTTTAGATAGTTTTAAGTTGGGTTATGGGTTGACCTAAAGGGCCAATTCTAAGTGAATTTTAGATTTTTAGCTTGTTGGGCCAAGTTTGATAGGTCTACTTAAGTTGGGCCTACATAAAATAAATAATAGGCCTCTAAGAAATAGAATTAGATCTTCTTAAGGCTAATATTGAGCTTCTACACTTAGCCTAAAGCATAATTAAATTAATCATAAGGTTTAAATTAATATCCACCTCTCTTAATTAATTTGTCTAATTAAACTTATATTAATTCTTAATTAATCATAATTATCTTTAATTAATTTTGAGGTGTTACATTCTCCCTTCCTTTTAAAAATTTTGTCTCCAAAATTAAATATAACTTACTCAAATAGTGCGGGATAATCCTTTCTCATCACCTCCTTCGTCTCCCAAGTTGCTTTAATCGGAGTAAGTCCCTTCCATACGATCTTGACCAGGAGGATGTCCTTATTACGTAACTATTTGACTTTTGAGTCCACAATCATTTTTGGTTCAACCACATAAGACAAATCATCTTGTAAATACATATTCTCATACTCAATGACATGCAAAAGGTTCGGGTTATACTTTTTCTATTGGAATTGAAACAGATCATGCAACTTTAGAGGTAAAGCAACTTTATAGGCCACGGGTCTTATCTGTTCAAGGATTTGAAAAGGACCAAGATAATAAGGACTGAGCTTTCTTATCTTGATAGACCATCCTACATTCGTCATCGGAGTAACCTTAAGAAACACAACCTTAAGGAACACATGGTCTCTTGTCTCAAATTCTAAGGGTCTCCTTCTTTTATCAGCATAGCTCTTTTGTCTACTTTGGGCACCCAACAGCTTCTTCTAAATGAGTTTTATTTGATAGGTGGTTTAGTCTACTATGTTCAGACCTAAGAGACTCCTTTCATTAAGCTCTACCCAGCATAAAGATGACTTGCACTTTCTCCCATAAAGTGCCTCAAATGGTGTCATCTAGATATTGAAATGGTAACTATTGTTATAGGTAAACTCCAGTACACTAGCTTTAAGCATGTTCTCAAGGGTCTGAATGGCCCTTTTAGTTTATCCATCTCACTGAGGATTATAGGCAGTGCTAAAGTTAAGATTAGTACCTAAAACTTCTTGTAAAGACCGCTAAAATTTTGATGTGAACCTTGGGTCTCGATTTGGCATAATGCTATTAGGGACACTATGTAATCTCATAATCTCATGAATATATAGTTGTACTAGTCTACCTAAAGGATAGGTGGCTCAATAGGTAGAAAGTGGGTAACCTTCATTAATCTATCCATAATTACCCAAATGTGTCGTAACCTGAGGATGTTCTAAGCAAACCCATCACAAAATCTATAGATATACTATCTCATTTCTATTCTGAAATCTCCAAAGGGTATAATAAACCTGTGAATTTTCAGTATTCAATCTTAACCCTCAAACAAACAAACTAAACATCTTGTAACAAACTCAGCTATGTCCAACTTCATCCCACGCCATCAAAAACTCTTCTTAAAATCTCTATACATGTTAGTGGTGCCCGGATGAATGGTGTACATACTCTTATGAGCTTTATATGGCACTATGTTTTTTAACTCTTTATCCTTGGGTATGCACACTTTACCCTGGTACCTCACCAAACTATCTTTTGATAGGTCAAAGTCTCTGACCTCTCTACTTTTTAACTGCTATCCAATTCTTCCCAAATGTTCATTTAGCTCTTAGGCCTTTTTAATTCTCTTCTTAAAGTCATTCTCTATCCTCAATTCTCTTAAAATAGGCTATTAAGATGTATTGAAATAGACAAATTCAAATCTCTCAACTCCTCGATTAACTTTTGCTACCTAAACATCATCATTGCCATATGAATAGATTTCCTGCTCATGGCATTGGTGACAACATTTGCCTTTTCTAGATGAAACTTTAAGGAGAAGTCATAGTCCTTAAGAAATTCCATCCACATTCTTTGTCTCATGTTTAACTCCTTTTAGTCAAACAAGTACTTCAAACTCTTATAATTACTATACACCTCGAATTGTGTCCCATAAAGATAGTGCCTCCAAATTTAAAGGCAAAAACCACAGCTATTAACTCTAGGTCATGAGTGAAATAATTTTTCTTATGGGGTGTAAGTTGTCTATAAGTATATACTATCACCTTATCTTATTGCATCAAAACACACCATAATCCTTTCTTGGATGTGTTACTATAAACTGTGATAATCCCTTCTTGGATGTATTACTATAAACTGTGAAGGTCTTTTTAGGGTCAGGGATCACTGATACAGGTCCAGTGGTTAACCTATCTTTAAGTTTCTGAAAGACATTTTCACACTTGGAATCCCATACAAACGGTTGGTCCTTCTTAGTCAATTTGGTCAATAGCATGGCTAATTAAGGAAATCCCTTAATGAATCTCCTTTAGTAGCTAGCTAGACCTAAAAAACTATAAATTTTGGTCGCTGTTTTGGGTCTCTCCCAATTCAGTACTGCTTCTACCTTACTAAGACTTATCGCTACCCCTTGTTCTGATACCACATAACCTAGGAATTTAACTTCCTGTAACTAAAATTCATACTTGCTAAACTTAGCATATAACTTTTACTCCCTCAAGGTCTAAAGAATTATCCTAAAGTGTTCTTCATGCTCTTCACTACTCCTAGAGTAGATAAGGATATCATCAATGAACACTACCATAAATCGGTCAAGATAAGGCCTAAAGATCCTATTCTTATAATTTATGAAAATAACAAGGGCATTAGTTAACCCAAAAGACATAAGTAGGAACTCATAATGGCTGTATCGAGTCTTAAAAGTCATTTTAAGTACATTCTCAGCCTTGACATTTTAAGTACATTCTCAGCCTTGACTCTAAGTTAGTGGAATTTGGATTTGAGATCAATCTTCGAAAAGACTGACGTTCCAACTAATTGGTCAAGCAAATCATTTATTTATTTTTTATGATCACTTAGTTCAATTACCTATTATCAATATAAAGTCTAAGGCTACCATCCTTCCTTTTTCTTGACAAACAACACCAGCGCTTCCCACGGAGATGCACTTAGCCTAATGAACCATTTCTTAAGTAGCTCCTTTAATTGACTCTTCTACTCAACCAACTCAATAGGTGTCACTCAACCAACCTATACCGAGTACTAAATTAATTGAGAATTTTAACTAAATTCTTTTGGAAAAATTTCAAGGAACTCCCTAATCACAGGTATATTCTCCAACCCATCATCAACCTCAATATGCAATAAAAAGAAGTCGCATAATCAGGTGTCACATTATTAGCCGATAACCAGTCCATACCAATGATTACATCAAAGTCACACAAAGAAATACAAATGAAATTATGGGTAGGACAACAGCTATCTAATTGTATAATGTAGTTTAAGCATACATAAGATGTAATCATAGAATATCTAGTAGTGATGGACACAGATAATTCAAATGGTAACAGGCTAATTTTAAGAACCAAACGCTTAACACAATCATATGAGATAAATGAGTGGGTCACTCCCGAATCAAACAATGCATGCATCTATAATATGGTTATGGACAAGTAAAGTACCTTAGATTAGACTAGGGGATCTGCTAGTCTCTTGTTGTGTAAGTGCGAACACCTTTCCTTGCGCAGGTGGTTTAATAGATAAGGCTGACTCTCATGACATAGTGCAAGTCCATGCATAATGTCCAGACTTCTCATAATGATAGCATATACTAGGCATGGTCCATCAGCATGGCTCTTCCCACATTTACCATAAACTGATAGGACATTAGTTGAGCTCTTCAGGAGTCCTATACTCTTTCTTTAAGGGACATTTCTTAGGGGTGGTCTTTTACTCCAAGAGCCACTACCTTCCATGGAAGGTCTTCGGGAGTCCTATGGAAGGTCACGCTTACCTTCCATAGTCTTCTTTCTTCTTCCTTTTAGCCTCACTTTCATTTAAATCCCTTTCTGTCACTCTACATTTCTCTATTAATTCATCAAAATTATGGATATATAGGGATACAATTTTGTCCTTCAACTTCGGCCTAAGGCCTCTCTCAAACTTGTCGGCCTTTCATGGCTCATCATCAAACCATCTCATCATCAAACCATCTCAGGTAAGAGGAGAAGCAGGACAATTGGATGAACTTGGCTATATATTGATACACATTTATCCACATTTATGTCTCCTTATTCAAGGAAGTTAAACTCGACTTCTTCGTCAGCCCTCGCTGAAGGTGGGAAATATTTGCCTTCAAAAATGGTTTGAAAACTTTCCCAACTCAAGGGCATCCCTCTTGAAGTCAACAATTTGAAGGCACTCCACCACCAATGTTTAGCCTCACCCTCTAGCTTGTAGATGACCAACTTTGCCTTTTTGTTTTGTGGTGTATGTCATAACTTCAAAAATTTTCTCTAGTTGTATCAGCCACCTTTCAGCCTTTTCGATATCCAACTCCCCTATGAACAATGGAAGATCAATCTTTCTAAACTTGGCTAACACAACAGAGAGGTCACCATTCTCCCCTCAGTGTCCCACACCAAGGTTCTGACCAGCACCAACTTGGTTGTCAACTGACACTTTCTAATTATGCTTGTTCATAGTCTCATGTAACTGTTGCAGCATTTGAATAGTTGTTGCATGGGTTTTGGCTTGCTCTTGAAGCTGATCTGTCAGTGCCCAAATTGTAGCTTGTAGATGGCCAACTTTACCTTTTGTTCTATGATGCATGTCATAATTTAAAAAATTTTCTCTAGTTGCATCATTAGCCTTTTTGGTATCCAACTCCCCTATGAATGATAGAGGATTAGCCTTTCTAAACTTGGCTAACACAACAAAGAGGTCACCATTCTCCCTTTGGTATTCCATACCAAGGTTCTGACCAACACCAACTTAGCTCTCAACTGGCACTTCCTAATTTTCCTTGTTCAATGGTCTCATGTAACTATTGCAGCTTGCAACATTTGAATAATGGTTCCATGAGCTTTGGCTTGCTCTTGAAGTTGATCCATCATTTCCCGAATTATAGCTTCCTAGGCCGTAACTTATTCTCTCGTACGATTGGCTATTGCAGCCATAGCCTCTTGCACTTCTCTCAACATCTTAGTAGTTTCTCTATGTGCAACCATATCACTCTACAATGCCACAAGCATAACCAGAAGCATCCTCCATTAAGCTACAGTTTAAAGGCAATCCAAAAACAACTCCATCCATAATAGGTATATACAAGTATAAGAAGCATCACCAAATCACAATGTTCCTATCACCAAATGACAATGTTCCTATTCCTAACATGCATGTATCATCATTGCCAAGTTTTCTAATCACAAGGTTCTAAATATAACATAATTTTCTAAATTATTGTTCTGACACCAAATGTAACAACCCTAATTCTTAATTATCGTGAGTATGCTTAATTATGTAGTTAATGATTGTAAATCAAAGTCTAAAGTCATTAAAATTTTAAAAAAATTTTGAACATTGATATTATTAGAGTTATTAGCCAAGCAATTAACATCATTTGAGTTCACAAGTAATTTTAATTATCATTTAAGACCTTTGATTTGATTTATGTTTCATTGATTTCAGACTTACAAATTCTTATATAATAGCCTCAAGTCATTATATAACATTATCATGACAAATCTTAAAGTTTTTACGTTAAAAATAAGAGTTTGGAAATCTTTGCCTTGACTTGGACCCTTCTCGTCATGGCTAAGTTGGTTAATAGGAGCTCAAAATAGGAACTTTGCACTTTCGGGAACCTACTATTCACACTTTCACTATTCTCACTGCGGTAAGAGAATCTCCTAGAACTCTCCAAACTCGCCTCCTGACTCGCCCTGGGTGAATTTCTCGCATTGTGCTATAGCGAGGCATCTCGCATCATGGTGCTCCTAACTTCTAGAACTCCAAGACTTAAGTGGTTTTGGCCATGACTCAATCCCCTACTACATCTAAACTCTCTAAATTTCATCCTGCACATACTAGACTTCCCTCTAGCAACATCTTAGGGTCATTTACTTTAATTTATAAGGTTCTGATAGCATCCTACTATCTAAATTACTCAACATACCAATTCTAATTAAATTCAAAACTTAGGGATTTTCTTTTACCATATATAAGCAATTCATGAATTTTGACATAAGGAATACTAAATACTAAAAGCCACTACCATTATCATTCAAATGTAAATTCTAATAGAGGTTCTATACAACACTAGTCTTCTATACAACACTAGTCTAAGTTAACATTTAAGGCTCCATATCATATATAAATGAGTGCATACATTAGATTCCAAACTTGTATAAGGCCTAGCTCCTTATTAGTTACATCATTGTTTATCAAAATACAAAAATCCTACACTTAGCATTTATCCTAAGTTAGATCAACCCAAATGCAGCATTCCCTATATAAGGTCACAGCTCATGAATGTTCATCCATTTGCTTCCCTTTATCCTTACCTAAAGAGCTTCCACTTGAAATAGTTAGCCTATGAAATAGGGTGAGATGCAAATCTTAGTAACCAAAGGTATACAAGAGTCTAATCACGAATCAATGTCTAATCGAAACATATGGGTGGCAACCTGCCACACCACAACTCCATCATGGACTCACAAGGTCTAATCATAATATATCAGATAGCCAATCATACATGTGTAGCAGATATAAGATTAAATTAAATATATGCAAGGAATAAAAATTAACCTTGGTTACCTTACTCAAATCAAACATATCCCCATATGTTAATTGTAACCTAAATTAGATACTATAAGACTCAAGCATCTATCTATAGTACCCAACCACTACAACTACAAGACTCTAAATTCAGATTTGGTGTTTCTCGCACCAAAAACCACAAGATACCTCTCAATTTTTTGCGTAAATTCATATTAAAGTAATGCCCATATTTAGGGGTCTCAAACTAGTAGAAAATGCATCAAAATGGGAAGGAAACACTTACTTAATAACACCCCTAGCTTCAACTTCCAAAAATCTATCATGAAATCACCAAACATGTTTCAGTTTTGCTTGAAAGATGAAAATGCTCCAAATGAGAAATCAATCATTTCAAATTGGCTGAATCTTACTCTAGGAATGGGAAATGATAGAATTATGTTACCTCCGAAATTTCCCTTACCTCTTGTGTTTTTCTTTTTTTACAAAATGGAAAGGCTGAAGTGTATTTAGGGTTTAAATAGGTTTAAGTCAGGTTGTGAGCTATAGGGCTTAACTTGAAATAAAATATTTTTAATAAATTATAGGGCTTAACTTTTATGATGAAAAACGTAGTTCTAAAAAAGGATGCAAAATAAGCACAAATGAAAAAATAGAAGCAAAAAGGCATAATGGAAAATTTGAAAAATATTATAAAACACCCTTTCTTCCTTTTTATAAACACATGCCACCTTTTCTCCTTCTTCTAACTGAATTATTTTGAATCAAAACAAACCCAAAAACATGAGGAAGGAGGAGGAAGTAAAGGAAAGGAGACTTTATATAAGTAATTTTATATAAGTAATTTTTCATGCAATTTTACTTATGATCTTATAATAAATCTTATTCACTCTTTTTTCTCTCTCTTTCTATGAACCCCATGGAGGGAAGAGCTCTTTAAATGGAACTAAATACACTACAATAATATTCATTTAAAGTACTTTTTTATGATGTATGATTTAAGTTAAGATAACTTGCTTTGCCCTTGGGCTTTCCTCTTTGTATGTTAGGGTTTAGGGAGAGGGGAAGAGAAGGGGTTTGATTTTTATCAAAACATGCTTGAATTAAGGGTTTTAAAGCATGTTGATTAAGAATATACCATTAGAACTCATTAGGAAGTTATAGAATGCAAGATTTGATATCTAGGGTACCTTATAATGGTATTTCAAACTATATGAAAGTATAATTGAATTAAGAAGGAGATAAGGAACCTCTCCTATAGAGGCCTATTAAAATACATGTCTCGGCCAAGACTCACTTAGGGAACCTAGGGAGAGTTTTCAATGAATCCAAAATTATAAATAGTCTAAATATGAATTATAAATACCAAAACCTTATTTTGAAAGGTGAAAATTTAGGATTTAATTATGTATAAAGAAGCAACTAATATTAGGTGAGATTTTGGAGCCAAGATATTAAGTTACAAGAGTTGCTTCATTATACCATTTAATTGAATGCAAGTATAGTTTCATTGATAATTTTGTACTTTGTTTAATATGTCTAGGCCAAGCAAGTGAAGTGTCACTTAAGTGTAGGTATGAGGTTGAGAGACCAAACAAAGAGGAACAAAGAGGAATTAAGTTGAATTCTTATGTTAAAGTAGCTCTTCATCTATTCTTGCATATATATGTTAGTTGCTTAAGTGTCTTGGATTTCTTTATTGATTACTTGATGATCATATGCAATTATAGGTGAAACTAAGCCAAAAATCTTACATATGAGTAAAGCTAAGTCAAAAGTCCTTAAAGGAGAGTGAAGCTAAACTAAAAATCCTTAGAGTTATTGTTCTTACTCTTGGTGGAGTCTTGTGATCCCTAATGCATGAATATGGATGATATTTGGTTGTGTCACATGCTTGCTTGCTTTCTTGACTTTAAATATGCCATATGTATATGTATTTGAATAATGAATGAGCATGTATATGTATTTGAATAATGAATGAGCTATTGGAATTCTTTGAACCTCATTATTTCCCCTGTTCTTCCTAACTATGTCTAGGTAATTCCTAAGAAAGCAAGGATGGTGAGCAAAGAACTTGAGAATGACCATTTTTACGCTAGTTTAGGTTTTAATGTATATTCTTGCAAGCATGGCAATGTATATGTATGTTTTGATATGCTTGAATCAATGAGCTATTAGAATTCTTTGAACCTCATTCTTTTCCTTATTCTCTCTAACCATGTTTAAGTAATTCCCAAGAAAGCAAGGACAATGAGCAAAGAACTTGAGAAGGACTATTTTTATGCTAGTTTAGGTTTTAATATGTATTCTTGCAAGTATGGTAATGTACATGTATATTTTGAGATGTGATCATTCTTACGTACTCAAAAGCATAAGACTATAATGTATAAATATCTTATATTGTGCAAGTTGACAATTTAAATCCCACTTTATGCATGTATGTAATTGCAAGTGGGAGTGTGATTTTGAGTGGCATGGCTTTTGGGACATGTTGGATCAATTACATATGTTGTATTTGCCATTTAAAACTTGCTTAAATGAAGACATGGCATAGTGTGGCACAATTATGACCAATTGGAACCAAATATATAGTATTTTTTTTAGTCACAAATTGTCCTTAAACTAAAAATAGATCAAATAGAAAAATTTTGGGTTGAAGTTGGTAGGCAATTAGAGCTAATATAATTTTTGGAGCTCTGTGAATTTTCAAAGTTGGCTGGAAAGTGCAAATTTTGTAATTTACTATTTATATGGTCCAGCTACTATTTTCATGGGTTTTAAGGGACTAAATGAACTATTTTTACCTAAAATTTTAATATTAGTTCTCATTATAAGCTTTCCGTGGCTACCGAGTTTGAGCAAATTGGAGTTATATAACTCAAGTTATGAATTTTCAAAATTTGAAGCATATTACATGCCAAAATTGAGAAATTATGTCAAGTTCCAAAATTTAAGCTTCTTTTTTTAGATATTCTAAGCCTAACAAACTTGTTTGGCATGAAATTAGGAATTTCTATGATGAAAATAATTATTTGTGTACAATTAGAGAAATCGATGCTTTGATAACAATAAATTCTGCTTATAAAAGGAATATGGTATGAGATGTATGTACATTTCTTGATGGTATGACAGTAAAAGTCTAGGAACATGTACTTGTCAAAGTTCATCTACTTAGATCTTATTAAAGTTTAAGCTCAAAAACACTTAATTTTTACCTGTCAAAGTTTAAGAATATGTATTTAGGTCCTATTAGAGTTTGCATACATTGTAAAAGGCTAAGAATGTGTAATTCGATTTTGTCAAAGTTTAAATACAAGTACACTTACGTGAATCTTGCCAAAGTCCAAGTACCTTTGCTTAAGTCTTATCAAAGATCTAGAACAAATATATAGGTCTTATCAAACTTCATGTACTTTGATCTTGTAGCAGTCTATGAACACATGTATTTTAACCTTGTCAAAGTTTTAAGTTCAAGAATGCTTACTTGATTCTTAGCAAAGTCCAGACACCTTTACTTGAGTTCTATTAAAAGTTTAAGAACATGTATCTAAGTCTTATCGAAATTTCTATGCCTAAATCCATAAAAGCCAAGAACATGTACTTGCAAGGTTCGTGTATCTACAACTTGTCAAAGTTTAAATAGAAGTAAACTTATCTCTAAGTCTTGCTAGACTCTAGGCATCTTTACTTAAGTGTTGTAAAATTTAGGAAAACATATTTAGGTCCTATTAAAGTTTGCATACATAAATCCTGTAGAAGGCTAAGAACGCATGCTTCTCCGGTTTCATGTACCTAGATCTTGACAAAATTTAAATACAAGTCCACTTTCTTAAGTCTTGTCAAAGTCTAGTTGCCCTCATTTGTATCCAACAAATGTTCAAGAGCACATATCGATTTCCTATTAAAGTTTGCATACTTGGTGGATCTTGTAAAAGTCTAGGAATGCATGCCTCATTCCTAGGAAGGTTTATGTACTTAGATTCTGTCAAAGTTTAAATGAAATTACATTTAGGTCTTGCAAACATCTGAGCCACCCTTTGTTGAGTCTTGTCAAAATTCAAGAACATGTATCTAGGAGGTACCAGAGTTGGTATGTCAAGATCTTGTAAGAGTCTAAGAATGTGTACCTATTATGGTTTATGTTCCTGGATCTTATCAATGTTTAAGTTCAAGTACATGTTTATAGTTCCTGTCAAAGTTCTTATAGGTGGATCATACAGAAGATCATGAACATGTACCCATCTGTCTTACTTGATTCTTGGCAAAGTCCAAGTACCTTTACTTGAATCCTATTGGAGTTTATGTACTTAGATCCTATAAAATTCTAGGAACCCATACTTGTCAAGGTCCATATGTCTAGAACCTGGTGAAGTCTAAATAGAAGTACATTGATATGAGTCTTGCTAAAGTTTAAGTACCTTTACTAGAGTCTTGTTAAAGTTGGGATACCTAAATCTTGTAGAAGTCTAGAAATGCATAACTGTCAAGATTTATGTACCTAGATCTTGTCAAAGTTTAAATATAAGTGCACTTTCCTAAGTCTTGCCAAAGTCCAAGTACCTTTACTTATGTTTTATCAAAGCTTAAGAATATGTATTTAGGTCTTGTCAGAGTTTATATACACAGATCATGTAAAAGGTTAAGAATGCGTACCTATATTGGTTCATGAACCTTGATCCTATCAATGTTCAAGTTCAAGCATACTTACTAAAGTCTTGCTATAGTTCAGGCACTCTCATTTGAGTCTTGTCAATGTTCAAAAACACATATAGTTCTTGCAAATTTCATAGGCCTGGATCTTGTAAAAGTCTAGTAACATGTGCCTTTAAATGTTCATATAGTTTGATCCAATCAAAGTTTAAATGCAAGTACACTGTGAGTCTTGCAAATGCCTAGGCCATACTTTGTTGAGTCTTATCATAGTTTAAGAACATATATATGGGACCTATCATAGTTAGCACACTAGGATCATGTGGAAGTCTAGTAATGTATAACTATCATAGTTCAAGCACCCTTCCTAAAGTCTTGTTATAGTTTAAGAACCTTTACTTGAGTCCTGTCAAAGTTCAAGAATATGATTCTAGTTCCCATAAAAAATTTATGGTCCTAGATCCTATAGAAGTCTAGGAATTTATACTTGTCAAGGCCCATGAATATAAATCTTATTAAAGCTTAAATGGAAGTACACTTTACTTGACTTTTGCTAAAGTACATATATCCTTACTTATGTCTTGTCAAAGTTTAATAACATGTATCTATGTCTTATCACTCATGTACTTGTCAAGGTTCATGTACTTAGATCTTGTCAAAGTTTAAATATAAGTACACTTTCTTGAGTTTTGCCAAGGTCTATACACTTTTACTTGTGTCTTATTACTAGAGTTCATATACCTGGATCTTGTAAAAGTTTAGAAACACATTTTGGTTAATGCTTAAGTTCAAGTACTTACTTAAGTCTTGCTATAGTCTTGGTGGGCACTTAAGTCCTATCAATGTTCACGAACACATATCTAGTTCCTGTCAAAGTTATCATACATGGATCTTATAAAAGTTTAGGAATGCATACCTGTCTAAGTTTATGTACTAGGATCCTGTCAAAGTTTAAATACAAGTACACTTATCTGAGTCTTGCAAATGTCGAAGCCACCCTTTGTTAAGTCTTATCAAAGTTTAAGCAATGCATAAATCTTGTAGAAATCTAAGGATGCATAGCTATCTAGGTGTTCTAGGTTTAAGTACCAGGATCCTCTCAAAGTTTAAATACATGTATACTTACTTGAGTCTTGCAAACATCTAGGCCACCCTTTGTTTTTAAGTCTTGTTAAAGTTCAAGCAATGCACCCTATCATGGTTCATGTACTTGGGTTTTTTCAATGCTTAAGTTCAAGTTCATGTCTTGTTAAAGTTCAATCTTTTCAATGCACCTTTATTGAGTTCTATCAAAGTTCAAGAACACATATTTAGTTTAGTCAAAGTTCACATAATTAGACTTTGTAGAAGTCTAGAACAGCATATTTGTCAAGGTTCATGTACCTAGATACCATCAAAATTTAAGATAAAGAACACTAACTTGATTCCTATCAAAGTTCAAGAACTCGCATTTAGGTATTTTTAAAGTTTGTGTACTTGGAACTTATAAAAGTCTAGGAACGCATGCCTATTTACCCTATCATGGTTCATGTACTTGGGTTTTTTCAATGCTTAAGTTCAAGTTCATGTCTTGTTAAAGTTCAATCTTTTCAATGCACCTTTACTTGAGTTCTGTCAAAGTTCAAGAACACATATTTAGTTTAGTCAAAGTTCACATAATTGGACTTTGTAGAAATCTAGAACGGCATATTTGTCAAGGTTCATGTACTTAGATACCATCAAAATTTAAGATAAAGAACACTAACTTGATTCTTATCAAAGTTCAAGAACTCGCATTTAGGTATTTTTAAAGTTTGTGTACTTGGAACTTATAAAAGTCTAAGAACGCATGCCTATTTAGGTCCATGTATCTTGTTAAAGATTAAATGGAAGTATACTTATGTGAGTCTTGCCAAAGTTTAAAAACACGTATCTAGGTCTTGTCAAAGTTTGCATACCTACATCTTATATAAGTTTAGAAACACATACCTACCAATCAAAGTTTAAGTACAAGTACACTTTTCTGAGTCTTGTGAAGGTTCAAGCATCCTTACTTGTATCCTATCAAAGTTCAAGAACTCAAATCTAGTTCTTGTTAAACTTCGTGTACTTGATCTTATAGAAGTTAAGGAATGCATACTTGTCTACTAAATGTTTCTAGTTCCTATAAAGCTTACATACTTAGATCTTATAGAAGTCTTAAAATGCATACTTATTTAGGTTCATACTTGGATCTTGTCAAAGTTCAAATACAAGTACACTAACCTGAGTTTTGCAAACGTTCAAGCCATGCTTTGTTAAGTCCTATCAAAGTTGAAGAACACATATGTGGGTCCTATTAGAGTTAAATGAACATGGACCTGTAGAAGTCAGGGAATGCATATTTGTCATGGTTATGTACTTGGATCCTGGATCCTGTTAATATTTAAGTTCAAGTGTACTTATTTGAGTCATACCATACTTGAATCCTATTAAAGTTCAAAAACATATATCTTCTTGTCAAAATTCACATACTTCTATCATGTAAGAAAAGATCAAATTTTCAATTTTAAATTAGCAAGAAAAGATCAATAATGAGTAGAATTATTTAAACCAAGAGAGAATTATATACCTACTCATTCAAATTAGCAAGAGAGAATTATATGCTCTCTAAAATCCCCTAAGCCAACTTCCTTCAATGGCTTATTATTTCTCCTTGTCCACCCTCCGAAAGAGGCTTATTATAATATGTAAATGTAAAACTCATGGAAGAAGCAACCTAAAGAAATCTTTGTCATCATTTACAACAATTGAAGCCTAAAAAACATTTATTATACCTAAATGTTTATTATACCTAAACATAAAGAAAAATAGATGAAAACAAACACACTTTCCACTTTTGCAATCTAATGAACATGGTATATAAGTAACAAAAGTAGAAGTAATATGACAAGAAAACATCACAAATATAATTAGGAAATGAATAATACCCTTAAATCACACGATCCTATCCTTTGAACTTGTTATAAATAAAGATTGTTCAAACAAAACCAATAGTTAGACATATCTAAGATTGCAACTTTTGGTAAAACATATCACATTGCTTATTTGATCACATTCAAAGGAAAAAAGTAGAGTATCAATATGTCTTGATAAATGAGATAATGGCAACAAAGAAGAAATATTCATATATAATAAGGTTTACGAAGAACTTGCCCATATATTTTCTACCAAAAAAGTACTAAAGACTTCATATGTATAGACAATTAAACGCTATATTTCTACTTAAACAATCTCCAAGTGCTTCAACAAAATAGTTCATACTCTATTACCAATATTATTTCCTTTTTAAATTTCCCCTTCAATAGCCTTTTATGTTGCACTTTAACTATTACCCTTTATCTATATCTTTTTTAATTATACACACACACGCGCATATGTACATATATATATTTGCACGCACACACGGACGCACGCACGTGCACACACACATAGATATATTCACAAAAAAAGTATGAAACAAAGCAAACTCTTGAAAGGTCAAGCAAAAAAACTCCTAAAATTTGTTGATATAAAAAGAATTTAGGAAAAAATTATCATTGTCAAGTAAAAAAATTAAAAGGTTTATACTTGATTAGTTCAAGTAGTCTAAGTATCCATTAAACACAATTTTCATTATATTAGTTGCTTTAACTAAAATGAAGTTGTCTTATCAATGTACAAATGACTAAATATTAGATTTTTGTTCAAACAATCTCTAAGTACTTCAACAAAATAATTCATATTTTATTCCTAATACTATTTCCTTTTCTAATTTCCCTTTTGATAGCCTTTTATATGGTACTTGTAACTATTACCTTGTTTCTATCTTTTTTTAAGTATCTACATATACATATATATATATATATATATATATATATATATATATATACATATACACACACATGTATGCATACATATTCTCACAAAAAAAAAAAAGCATGAAACAAAGCAAACTCTTGAAACATCAAGCAACACAACTCCTAAAATTAGTTGATATATAAAAAAAAAAGAGTTTGGAAAAAAAATTGTCACAGTCAAGTGAAAAATTAAAAGGTTTATACCTAATAATTTCAAGTAGTCCAAGTGTCCTTTAAATACAATTTTCACTTTACCAATTGCCTATAAATATTAACATGTATTACTCTAGCATTAATGCAACTACTACTATAAATTAACATAACCCTAAAAAAATCTTACAACAAACTTAAATTAATTTATGTTAAATATTCAACTTTAGCAAATACATACCACATCAAAACAATATGTAGAAGAAACACCAAAAGCAGCAAAAATAGAACCCCGTACAATTAGGCAAGAAAATAAACACTAAATCATTCAGTGAAGAACAAATAAATTACTTTTATAATTTATCCCCAAAAAAAATACAAACCTTAATATCAACAACAATCGCAATATTCTTAGGAATAGGTGAAAGGGCACCTTAAAGACCTCTAGAAAGACAACAATAAAATGAAATTTGGTATAGGAGGAAGTTGAACAAGCATTGGAGACATATAACTATCTAGAACTAAAAATGGGCATATAGAAAAAATTGATCAATCGAAGATAACAAAATAGTAAAAGGAAATTAGAGAAACTTAGGGCTTCATAAAGACAAGAAGGAGAGTGGAATCTTAGTAACAATTCAAATCTAAATTCATGTACTAAAATCAAAATACATTAGCAATCTCTATGTTAGAGATTATAATAAAAAATATTAATGGGCCTTTAATTAATCGTTTAAAGTTTTGAATGTAAATGGTTATTAACATAGTATCAAAGCCTCTAAATAGGTGGCTAAGAGTTCGAATCTTTCTACCCCTATTTTCTTAATTAAAATCAAAGTTCAACACATAATATGATAGGCCTTTAATATGTTCACAATTCAAGCCCAACGGACTTTCATGTGAGTGGGCATGTGAGATTATAATTAAAAAAATTCATAAGCCTTCATGTAATAACTTGAGATTTTGAGTTGAAATGATTCTTGGCAGCTTAAATAGGCAAATCATATTTGATATTCAAGCAATTTTAAATTACTAAAAATCCCAAACAACCCAATTTATAAGTTCCTAAACAACCTCTAATCACTAATAGATACCCAAATCACAATGTTTTTTTTTTTTCTTAAAATCAAGGTTTTGCCCAATTAAGAGCTCGAATCTTTCTACACCTATTTTCTTAATTAAAGTCAAGGTTCAACGCATAATATGGTAGGCCTCTAATATGTTCACAATTCAAGCCCAAGGGACTTTCATGTGAGTGGGCTTGTGAAATTATAAGTAAAAAAATTCACAAGCCCTCATGTAATAACTTGAGATTTTGAGTTGAAATGATTCTTGGCCCTTTAAATAGGCAAATCATACTTGATATTCAACCAATTCTAAATTATTAAAAATCCCAAACAACCCAATTTATAAATTCCTACATAACCTCTAATCACTAATAGATACCCAAATCACAATTTTTTTTTATCAATTCCTCCAAATATATATTATAAATTCATACTTAATATTCCTTTTACATATCCTATTCCTATTCCATTTCCCTCACACAAATTTATATCTATATCACTTTTAGTAATATTTTACTACAATGAATTGAAGAATAATGCTAGAGTTTGTGTTAAAAGCTGTGAAATGACCACAAGAAGAAGATTCTTTTTTTTTAGATAATATACAAGAAAAAAATAAAAACTAACAATTTAATAAAATTAAGAAGGAAAAGACTTCTCTATTTCTATACTAATATAGTCAAAGAAATTACTAATAAAAATGCAGTAATCATCTATATTCTGCAAACTCACTAATGCTGGGGATTCAGCTGATCAAGTAATGGCTTGAAACCACTTCCTACAAAAATGTGGGATGGCGTGTATAAGACAAACAAACCACTTTCAGAAAAGAAAATTAGGCAAAAGAAGAAGAAGCAAGTATAATTGACTAGCACAACTCACTCAGCAAACCAAATGCCCATAGAGGGATGGGAGAGACAAGACCGAAGAAAAAAAGAAAGAAAGAAAGAATAGGATCAATCAAGAAAGAAGCAAGATTGGCATCAAAACTAGCAGAATAAATAAAGACATCGCCGTCTGGCTTCATGGATGTCAAAATAAGAATGTACAATCCATCATTTTGAGGCAAGTTCACATGCTGAATTCTGTCCCTTTACATAGATAGACAATGTACAGTCAAACCTAAGGGTGTGTAAGTCTTAACCAGCACCTTATTTAGCTTAAATTCATTTCCCGTGGTTTCCTCTATTATTCATTTTGCTTTAAGTTTATGGAAAATAGAAGTGAATAGACCAGATGAACAACTTTATAATCCCTCATTTCACAATTTTTAAGTTGTTTAATGAACAGACACCCAAAAAAAAAGGTAGAAAGGGGTCCCAAAAAAAAGAACAGTTACTCTATGATCTACTGGTCAGGCCGCTATTTCAAAGTTCAATTGCACTGCAAGATTTATCACCTGGCAACGATGAATAATCCTTTGATCCTGCAAGCTCCTTTCATCTCCATCGTTGAATCCGACCATCATCACCACAACTGCATCACAGGTCCACTGTCATGACGTGTGCCAAATGGTAAACAACCTCATCTAGATCCATATATGAGACAATTATTGTGTCCGTGAATGCATGCACAAGCATTTCAACATACATATAAGTTACTAGTATATTAATACGTCTTCATATCAATTCACTTTTTTTTTTTAAATAATGAGAAAACTGAGATTTATAGAGCTGTAGTTAATACTTATTCTTTTATTTTAAAAATCATTGGGTATTTTTTTTTTTTTTCATTTTAGATAATGAGAGGAGATAATTTACAGTTATGGATATTGAAATCACTACTCAACCCTAAGTTAAAATTATATGTCGAACTCCCAACTAATCCTTCTCATTGTATAGGGCAAAACAGTTTTCATTTCCGACATGAGCAGCATCGTGCCCTTGAAAGAAGCAATTTGGTTCCGCGAACAATCTAGGCCAATTGCATTATATACGAAAACAAGGTTAACTGTAAGAACTAAACTGTTAATGAGTATTTAGCAGTAATGGGGATGCATACTTGCTTTTGTGTCTTTATATGGGCAATACCAAACGGCTGCAACATATCAAAAGAAAATGAAAGTAAGAAATACCATTTCCACAGTATCAAATCAAGATAAATATGCAGTTAATACTGCATGGTAATTCATAAAAGAACAAAACAAATTTTCAATTTTAAATTAGCCAAGAAAAGATTAACAATGAACAGAATTTTTTGAACCAAGAGAGAATTATATGCCTATTGGTTTAATCTTGCAAAAGTTTTCCCTTTATCCCCATGTATTTGACTGCAACCTTAGCTCTCCGAAATCCTCTGAGCCAACTTCCTTCAACGGCTTATATTATTCCTCCATGTCCACCCTCCAAAAAGGCTGTGGCCTTACTTCATAATGTGTGAATTTTCTCACGGAAGAAGCAACCTAAAGAAATCTTTGTCATCATTTACAACAACTGAAGCCCAGAATGCATAACACGAAGGAAAACAGAGGAAAACAAGTACAAATCTGATCATAAAGATGAATAACTGGAAAAAAAAAAAGGAACAAACATATTTACAGTACAAACGTCAAATTCAATTGTTATGCTTTTAACAATCTCTATTAATCATGAAACTTATTCATCCATTTCTCCAGTTTTTGCTTTTTGAGTCAAAACACAAAGGTCTGAATTTGAGACAAAAAGCAAGGAAGGGAATTTTAAACACACAGTTGGAGCAATCATGCGGCAGATACATATAATTATTAGCTACAAAATTAGTTTAGAGTATAGCAAAAACTGCACGTGTTTTCATGAAGGATGGATGGGTTTCAAACATTTATAGCAGAAAAATGCTCTGCTGTTTGAGAAGGGGATTTCAGATTTTCCTCCGTTGCTTGAAAGAAATCTCAGCCTGTGTTTCGGAAAATGAAGCCGTAATGGAGATCTTTACAACTACAAGTATAATAGGCATAACATGATCTTCAGCATACAATTAGAAACAGAAAAAGCCGGAGACTGCTGTAATTACTTGAATTACATGTGTTGAGAAAAGCAAGAGTAGTTTTATGATTACTCTTAAAATGGTAGTTTTTATATCTAGTTGTTAACACAAAATAGAAAAGACACGCACAGGATAAAATCCAGCAGTTAGAAGAACTAAATGCAAATGAAACATTGGGTGGCCAGAAAACGGAAATAGAAACAGAGGATCAATGTTAAAACATGCGTAAGAAGACTGATTTAATACACATATTTCTGAAATTGATCTAATAGGTGTATTTCAAATTTCAAAATGAACTAATAACTAATAACACAGTTTTTGAGTTCAGATTCAAGGGACTGATCCGTAGAGGAAATTTGCAACGTACGGATGCTTTTAAGCAATAACAATTAATTACTTAGAGAAAGATAAAACAAAAGCAATATGAGAAAAATGCAAGAGCCCTTGTAAAATAAAGTTCCGATGCAAATTCGATTACGAGTTCTTGTTTCTACGCAAGCCTGAGAAAGAAGACCGTCCGCAATTTTCAATGCTTCTTCACCCAACCCGGCTTTGGCTTTCTTCAAAATGAGAAACTCTTCAAAGAAAAAAACAGCCTATACTTATAGCCGATGATTTTGTGCCGTTGGCCAATTTCATAATTTTTTTTTTAAACTAGCCGTTAGGACTTGTATCTTCCAGAAATTGAAGTGGTTACACAGCTTTCATAATTACACAATTCAACGAAAACTAGCCGTTAATCGAAAAAAAAAGAAAACTAGCCATTTGAAAGAAGTCTCAGCGCATATTTCAGAGAATAAAGTAGTTAAGGAGATTTCCTTTATCTCAATCCCAATTATATAATTCAAACAGAATGATCCAAAATCTCTTCTTCTTCATCCAATACGACACCCCATTTTAAATCCTCCATCCCACGCCTCTCGCCTATGTGAATGCCTGCCACCACCAAGATACATCGAGAAAGGGGGAAAATTGAGTGGAGCAACAGAGAAGCAGGGGGAAATTGAGAGAAGAGAATAGAGAGAGTACGAAGCTGCTTCCTTTTCTGTTCTGGAATAAAGGTTGTGTTTATCCAGTTCTATCCATAATTCACTAGAAATCATGTATGTAGGAAAGTTCATTTGGAATTCACTCTACTTGATAACATGTGATTTTGTATCAGTTTGGAGCATATGGGTCTTGGTATTTTATGTTGAAATATGACTAATAATGCACCAAAACCAGTTCATGCTGCATTTATAGGTCTCCTGTAAATACTGATTAAGCTTGAAGTTGGGTTGTTTTCTTCTATCTTTTCGGGCTTATGGTGGCATCTAATTTCTTGATTAAAGTATTTGAATATCCAAGACAATATAGGATTAGCGCTAATTAAGTAATTAGCAAAAACTAGCCGGTTCTGTTTCGTCCACGCCAAGGAAGCACGGATACGGCGTTTTTGGATGCGTACCCATATCGGATACGTTTTCAGTACGGATACGTGCACCGTACGGGTACAAACGTACCCCTTGCGTTTCTTTTTCTTCTGTACATTTTGAAACATCTTTTCGTATCAAAACGTTTCAGAAACAGCTGCGAAATGGCTCTGATCGACTCCAAAATGTAACCACGCCATTTTCTGCCTCATTAACCTGCCCTTCTTCTCTGTCGAACCCAACGCTTCTCCCTCACTCTTCTCTGGATTTGGAGTTTCCCATTGTTGCTGCGCTGCGTCTCGCCTCGCATCGCTCGCCGTCGCTCATCTCCTCCCTCCGTGAAGTCGTCTGATCCTCTATCGTCTTCTCCAGTGGCAGGTGCACCTTCATCTCTGGTGGCAAAGCTTCTGTCTTATTCTCTGGTCCTCCTCCTCTGTCGTCTTCTCCGTCCTTTCTTCTCTATCTTGTTTCTATGTTTGCTTAAATTTGATGAAGACAGAAGAGCATATTAATTTCCTCCACTCGTTTTCTTGAAAATCAATAGCTTCGAATGAATTTGATAATTTTTACAAATAAATAGCAATTTTATCTAAAAGTTGATTGAAAAGTCAATTTATAGCTAATTTTATATCACGTTTCATAAGGGCATTTTTTTAAAAAAAAAATTAAATTTATAAAATAAAAAATGATACGTAATAAAAAAAGTAAAAATGACAACAAATAAAGTATATAAATTAAATCTTAAGTTTTCATTTGGTTCAAATTCTTTCCACTTAGTAAATAAATATAAAATGTGCAATTGAAGAAAGATAAAAAAAAAAGGGAATAAATGGGGGTGAAAAGAAGAGAAGCAAATTTATATATATATTCACTCTTTTATATTATTATTATTATTTTTATTACACACGATATAATACTGCATAGAATCTAGGGAGTTAAGTCCAAATCTAAATTTATAAATTAGACTAAGCATATTGGTAAAACTTCTCAATACCTTTACTCACGATATGGTCATATTGTTAGGTTTTTAAAAAATTTTGTAGAAAATTTTTAAATATGAATTAATAGAATAAATATCTTTAGAACTTAAATGTGTTTTTATTTGTTAATTTTCTTTATTCCTTATGCATTATTTTGTGAAAAATATAAGTTGCTGAAAATTAAATCAAAATTTATTCTAGACACATGATTATTAATATAATATCAAAGCTTGAAAAAACTTTCATGTGATTAGCATGCAGTTATATAAGATAGATATCCAAAAGAAAAGTTATAGGATTCTTTTAATGAAATTCCAATGAGTAGGAAATATTACTAATGTTAATGTAGATGAAAATGAAGATTAATTTAAATTGCAAATTGTAGTATTAATACTTGTTAAAAATATAAATTATTATAAATATCTTATTTATATTTGTACATTATTTTATTATTTACGTTATTGTAATTTATTTATGATTTAATTTAGTTTTTAATGTGTTAAATTATTAAATATATATATAATTATATATATATATTCTCGTATTTGTATCTTAAAATTTTAAAAATTATATCTTACGTATTGTATCGTGTCATACCCGATACGGGTACCCATTTCGGTGCTTCCCAGGTCCACGCAGAGCTCTGAATTGAACCAATAATATGATGTTCATCCAATCTCTCAATTTCACTGTAGCAGCTTGGTTATTCGGAAGGTCCTCACTAGATTAGATTTTGTTCTCTGGTTTTATTTTCTCCGTTTTGATTCTAGGTTAGGTTTTGAGTTTACCGTTCGAGGAAGGATAAATTCAGTTGACGATCGATTTTGGTTCAGGGTTTTATATTGTATTAAAGCTTCAGGTAATCATTGAAGTTACTTTAACCAGAGCCTCTGTTTCTAACTTTCTATAATATACACTGCAAATTGTATAGTTATAATATTGCTTATTTACTTGGTTTGTGGGATTCCATTTCAATTTTTGCTAGGATTACAATCAAAACTCTTAAGAAGGCCAGCTATCTTCTCCTTTTTTTCTCGCCTTCCGTTTTCTAATATTTTCTTCTTTTCGCTGTTTTAATCTTTTCGCGCTTCTGTTGCGTTACAGGGGATTTTTCTGTATGTAGGAATGCGAAAGTTCGCATATGCCTACATGCAAGTCTCTATGAGTATTTGTGACTTCGATGATTGTTTGTACATTGATAACTTAGAACTTACACCTTAACGAGTTTATTTTAGCATTATCTGGGACTCCCTTGAATTGATGTGGTTTGGTGATTGTAATATATAACTAATTATTAGTTTATGATATTACAATGGAAGTTGGCATTTGCAATCACAGGCAATTATTTCTGTTATTTGTTTGTTGTACGTCTCCAAAATGCTTATTTTGCAGCTTTTGATGGCGAAAATGGAAAATGTGTGCAATAAAAGATTGTTTGTACATTGATAACTTAGAATTTACACTTTTATTTTAGCATTATCTGGGACTCCCTTGTATTGATGTGGTTTGGTGATTGTAATATATTAGTTTATGATATTACAATGGAAGTTGGTATTTGCAATCACAGGCAATTATTTCTGTTATTTGTTTGTTGTACTTCTCTAAAGTGCTTATTTTACAGCTTTTGATGGTGAAAATGGAAAATGTGTGCAATAAAAGAAGTATTGGTTATCTCTAATGGATCAGACATCAAAAAGAGTATATCAAACAACTAATTAGATAATTTTATTAAAAATTTTTTGCATATGATAATCGACACGTAACAGGTAATTTTTGCAGTTCTTTACATAGTAGACGTTTAAACTTGTTTTGATATGTCCAAACCCTGTTAGATCTCCGCTTTTAAGGCTTAAACCTTATTTAATAGGCATAGTAATTTAATTTAGATTATCCGTTGTCTAAATGTTCAAGTGATGAGATAAGTATCTACAACGTGGAAACCCTTGATTGCCCCGATATCAAAACATTTCTAGCAGCCAAATTTTCAATTATACATTTTAATTTTAATTTATATTTACATACACTTAGGAAGTTAATTTTTTTTATTTATTTAGACTATTCTTTTACTCAAAAAAAAAATTCAAATTGTACAACCCATTATCTTGAAGGTCGAGCTCGCTTCAAGAGGAATAGTGAAAAGTCTGGATTGCTCAGTGCATGTTTGGAAAAATTTTCTCATCTCCCAAACTACGTTTTGTACAAAGCAACAATATGTTGTTTCTGCAAAACCATGGTCAGCAAACGTGGTTTTAACTTCTCCAAACAGATATCCAAACACACTATCACTCGCCAGTAAGATCATTATGATTTAAGTCAATTTAAGATCACTGGCAAGTTATATTATGATTTTTTTTTTTTTTTGGATGGAGGGATGACCATTGTGATTTAAGTCAATTTAAGATATTAATGCCATGAAGACTATCCCTAACATTTGTACATTATGTGCTGCGTGTCACTCATAGATTGATGCCTTAGTAGGTGCTGCAATGCAGTTAGGTTTGAAAGTATTTTTGGCCTTTAAGACAAATTTGATTTGAAAATTTAGGGGCTAAATGATTTTGGTTCATTCATGTATTATTTAAATAATCTTCATTTTATTAATGTTTTTGACATTGATTTTTATATAGATTGTGTAAAAATAAATATTTAAAATATAGTTAATTAGTATAAAACAAATAAGATAAAGTTCATATTTGTTGAGTTAACAGCTTAACATATAAAGCCTGATTAGGTTGTTTTTAAAATCCTAAGATTAAGCAAATGACAAATAGTTTTTTCATTAGTTTGGTATATTTGTATTTGGTAACATACTAACATATTAGTCCTTGCATTTTTTATATGTATGGTGTTTTTTAAGTTAATATTATAGCCTCGTTAGTACACAAAATTATTAAATAAAAAAATAAAAAAGAATGAGAATGTGAATGTGAATGTGAATAGAATGAATGAAAAATATTTGTTATATCTCTATTTAGAAAAAAGAAATAATAAATATTATTGAATATTAATAATAGTAACATAGTAAATATTACTTATTTTTTTTGTCTATCATACATCTAAACGAGCTTCAAGGATAAATTTTAAGTATAGATTTGAAGTGTTGACAAATAATGTTATTTAATTAAAATATAATTATTGAATATAAATAAACCTTTAATTTCTTTTATATTATAGTTTTATTAAATTTTGCTTAAATTTTGGCTTAATAATACCTAGAAGAAAAAAAGTATCACGGGTCGTACGAGAACATTCCCCGCGAGGTCCGTGATGGGTTTCCTTTGTGAAATGCCAAGTGCCTCGCCATTCCGGCTAGGTATTGTATGGAGTATAAGAACTTGGGAAATCAATTGGGCCATTTGTTCCATCGGTTTTTCGCAAAACAAAAGCCTTTCTAACGAAGATTTGGTGGATTTTATAAACATTTTGACAACTTGATTTGACTTTTCTCATTTTTAATCCATAATTAATAGGTTTGGTAACAAAATATATATATAAAATACAGATCCACCTTAAACATCGTATAAGACAAACCCTGTCGGGGCGTGTCCTTCAGCTTATTCATTAAGAAACGAAAAGCGCGGTAACGTGTCATCTCTCTCAGCTCTCTATTCTCGTCAGAAACTTCCAACGGCCTCATTCTGCATTCGCCTGACACTCGGGAACTTCTAAACGACTCAAAGCTCGAAAATAGAAGCACTATCTTCCAAAGCTGATTACTATTACAACAGTATTCTTCTATTTGTTTATTTATTATTATATTCCACCCACGCATCTTGTCAATTACGTCATATCTTCCCCTTCCCCTGATTTCCATTCCACATACAAAGTACAAATCACCTCCTCAAAGCTTAATCATTGCCCGACGGAATTCTCCCCCATCTCGATTTTACTATTCTCACTTCCATAGCCTTTCTTCAGATTCCTCTTTTCTGCATGAAACACATTTCCACTGTTTTGAGTATCATTGTCAAGCTAATAAGAAAATTGATTTTGGCTGTGCGTGAATAGAAGGGTTCTGTTTCTTTTCGTCCATGGCGGTTTCTGAAAGTGTAGGCACCGCCACCACTACTACTTCTGCCTCTGGTCAAAGCGATTCGGATCTCAACCTTGCTTCTCTTCGCCGAAGGCCCATGTCCCAGTCTTCTGTCAGGTCTGACGCCTCTGAAGCCGAGAGTTCTGCTGAAGATGTCCTTAGAGATTCAATCCCCAATTATTCCATCACCGGCACCGAAGATAGGGATCAGAAGTTGGAAGGGCCCAATGTGATCAATCACACGATTCCAGAAGATGTTCCGGATGTTTCCGCCCCGACATTCGCTTATCGTCCTTCGGTTCCAGCTCATCGCAGAATCAAGGAAAGCCCCCTCAGCTCCGACAAAATTTTCAAACAGGTCGAGACAGTGAAATTCTTTCCAGTTTAATGAATTGGCTCTATTAATCTTGCTTTTACAAAGACGTTGCTTCTTCTGGCTCAGCAGAACATTACTAAATAATCTGCGAATTGCAGAGTCACGCCGGCCTTTTCAACCTCTGTATAGTAGTGCTTGTTGCGGTGAACAGCCGACTCATTATTGAGAATTTAATGAAGGTTTGCATCTTCTATTTATTCCTTTTATTCATCCTGAGCGATTTGAATTTCCCGTTATGTGTAAGTTTGTTCTAATTTTGAGACTCAGTCTTGTCCGTTTATTTATTTATTTATTTTTCATTTTGCAGTATGGTTGGTTGATTAAGTATGGCTTTTGGTTTAGTTCAAAATCATTGAGAGATTGGCCCCTCTTAATGTGTTGGTAATGCCTTCGATTAATTCCTTGATGAATAAACTATATATTGTATACATTGAGAACACTTTCTTGGATTTGTCATTTGATATTATGTACCTCTGACAGCGCTTCCTTTGCAGTCTTTCTCTTGCAGTATTTCCTCTTGCTGCCTTTGTAGTGGACAAGGTGGCGCAACAAAAGTATATATCTGAACCAGTAAGTGATTTTTACAAGCTTTTATTTTACTAGAAGGGACTTCCTTGTCTTTTGTATAATTCGTCTGTTTGAACTGATAAATGTTTTATAGTGTAATACTTTCGAGAACCCAACTTTCCAACTTACATGTTTGGGAATATTGACTTGGAATGTTGCAGGTTGTTGCCTTACTACATGCAACCATTACGACAGCTGCAGTGTTGTATCCAATTTTAGTAATCATCAGGTTGGGATAATTTCCTGTAGACTGTAAATTCATCTGGGGTGGGGGTTCAAAGTACACCCTTTCTTTATGTTAGTGGTAACACCATTTAGGTCCATCTTGGAAGAATTTGCTTCAAGGGTATGAGTTTTAGTTGCTTAATTGAGGAGAAAACTTCTAGGGTATGAAAGA
This sequence comes from Erythrophleum fordii, assembly GCA_032878935.1. NCBI lineage: Eukaryota > Viridiplantae > Streptophyta > Magnoliopsida > Fabales > Fabaceae > Erythrophleum > Erythrophleum fordii. Next base: position 37,430,056 of record JAVQMF010000055.1, on the reverse strand, counting down.
ACTTTGCCATAATCTAGTATGGGAGCTGTAAAAGAATTATTCTTGCAGTAATTGAGGAGATTTAAAGTCCTTTGGCGAACCACATTTTGATGTTTGGTTCATATGGTGTTGGAGTTTGATTCTTTTCTAACTATTATTGTAAATACATAAGCAGAAGTCAGTAAGGAAATATTAAAAACAAGCATTTCATTACCTCACCAATGTCATGCAATGCAGGCAGCCCGGCCATTAAAGACTATATACTAAATCATATCTCCTGTTATTGGCATTTAATTGGCACCAATGTAAGTATGTAACATTTGCAGGCCATTAACCAGCTTTGAGATCATGCTAAATCCTATGTCCCCATGAACTAAAGTGAAGATGTCTTTATCATTTTTTGTTTTTTTGGGGGTATTACAGTTAGGGGTTTCTTTACGTTTAGTCCAGGCTAAGTCCCTTTGTCAGGCGATATTAAGGGGTGCACTTACCCTCATCAGCATGATGCATTTAGGATTTTACTCATAGAATGCTTCCCAGAAGAATTGAATCCTAGTTTATAGGGAGAGATGCTATCTCCTCTTACCAATTCAGCTAACCCAGTTGGTGGAAGTGAAGTTGTCTAATTGATGAATAAAATAACTAATCTGATGGGAATACTGGGCCATTTCCTAGATAAGGATAGGGTGAAGATGTCTTAATGATCTGCGGCCTCTCTTTGCAGGTGTGATTCTGCGTTTTTATCAGGTGTTACGTTGATGCTTTTTGCTTGCATTGTGTGGTTGAAATTGGTGTCTTTTGCTCATACCAACTATGATATGAGAGCACTTACCAGATCAATTGAAAAGGTGACAATTCAATTCCATTTGTTAGTTTGTAGGGATGTTTGCAGAATGTTATTTTATGTATAAATTGAAGATAATAGATTTATAGTTGGGCTGATTTGTATTCTATGCAATGGTTAGCTGTTAAACGGGAACATCCAGCATGAACAAACTGTAGTCTATGGTTCCTGCTATACTAAAACTTTATCACATGCCCTAGCATATTTTTGTTTCATATTCAGTGTAATTACATCTGGCCTACTTTATTCTGCAATAATTTCTTCTGATAATGATAGATTAAAGTATTTTTTACCCCCCCCCCCTCTTTATTCAATATTTTTCTTTGTGATATAGGGAGAAGCACTACCTAATACTTTGAATATCGAGTACCAATACAATGTAAGCTTAAAGAGCTTGGCATACTTCATGATTGCTCCTACATTATGTTATCAGGTAGTGGCACTTCTAAGCAATTTATCTATTTATTTTCTTAATGCAAAATGTTCTCCATTTGTCATTGTTGCCCTCTTAGCTTCACCTTTTTAAGTGATTTTTGCATCGTCGTGGATAAAAGGCTATATAACTTATTTAAAGCTTGATGGACCTGTGTCTATTTATGAAAGAAAGAAGAAATTTGGGTCTAGCGAGCCCAAAGGGAACGGGGGCCTGAGTTCAGGTCCATTGCAGTGGGGGAAGCTAAGGTGGAAAGGGTATGGAGAATAAGACAAAAAGGGTATAACTAACTGAATTTTAGGACAGAGAAAGGAGGTGAGGCTGTTGTGGGGATTATAGGCAGCATGAGGTGTGTGTGAGGGGGGAGGGGGAAATTTGGTGGAGAGTCCCTAGCCTCTTGAAAGCTAGAGGAGGAGTGTCTGTGGGTTGTCCTAGTTTTCTTTCTGTTTTGCTCACTAGCTGTAATCATCTGAGCTCTATTCTTGTTCATTTCTCATTGATTTAGAAGGGATATCTCAGTTATTTTCATATAAATAACATTAGATTCAGCTGGTTTCCATTAGATTTGGTATCAGAGCTGGTTCCGAATCTGCCCATGGTTGGAATAAGAGTGGAGTGACAAGTGGTGCAGTTAGAAACGAAGTTTGATGGATTGATGGAGGATATGGCATTGATGAAGGAATTTATGATGGAGCTATGAGATAAGTTCGATGGGTTGCAAGCTAGTAACAGAAATGATGACAAAGGTAAAGGGTTGATAAAAAATCCTTAGTCGTTGCCTCATAAGTCCAGTGGAGGTGAAAACTGTTCGGATGAATCTACCAAGGAGCGTAGTGGTATGGAGGATAGAGAAGGGAACAACTAGAGGAGACTTAGCTACCCGTGTTTTCTGGAGAGGACCCTATAGGCTGGCTGTTTAGTGTGGAAAGGTATTTCTCTGTTAACAAGGTTAATGAAAATGAGAAGTTAGAGGCGGTGGCTGTGAGTTTAGAAGGGAAGGCCCTTAACTAGTTCCAGTGGAGGGAGTCCGGGGTACCTATGGGTTCATGGATGGCATTCAAGAAGAAGCTGATAGGCAGATTTCATTGTAAATAGAAGGGTGACAATTATGAGATGCTGATGTCTCTCAAACAAACAGGGAGTGTAGCTGAATATATTGTGTTAGTTTGAATTGGTTTCAGCACCATTAGACAAGGTTCCAGATGAGGTGTTGGTTGGAGCTTTCAAGAATGGGTTGAATGAAGAGATAAAAGGTGAAGTGAGGTTAATGCAGCTCCAATCTCTAACACAATTGATGGAGCTGGCACAACAGATTGAGGGGAGAAACATTGTTCTGGACAAGGTTAGAGAAGCTAAGGTGACCAGAGGAATCAAAACTATACCAACTCTGAGATGGAGTGGCTTTAAACCCACATATGCAGCAACTTTTTTCTGGCCCAATTCAGGGGAGTAGAATGCAAATTCCCATTACTGGAGGAAAAAGTTATGTGGTGAAAGGAGGAAATGAGTCCAAAGGAGCAAGTAGTACTGCCCAGAATTTTACAAACAGAGGAGGTGCTAGTTCAAAATGATTATCTGAAGCAAAGATTAACAGAAGGAGGGAGCTTGGGTTGTGCTTTAAATGTGAAGAAAATTTTGGGCCAAATCATGAATGCAAGAACAAACAGCTCCAATTGATGGTCCTAACAGAGGATGAAACAGGAGACATAAGAGAACAAAGGTGTACACTGGTGAAACAAGGGGGAGAGGATTTAATAGGAGATGAAATTGAAGAGGTTGAGGATTGTATGGAGTTATCTATGAATTCTGTAGTGGGGTTAGGGGAAGGTAAGACGCTCAAGATTATGGGAAGATTGCAAGGGGAGGAAATATTGGTGTTGATTGATATTGGAGCTACTTCTAACTTTATGGCAGCACAGGTGGTGGAGAAACTACAACTACCTGTCACCAGGACAAAGCCATATAAAATTACAGTTGGAGATGGGTTCCCAAGGTACTATGATGGGGTCTGTAAAGGAGAGTGCTGCTTGAGTTACAAGGATTAATAATTACTTGAACTTTTTACGCTTTTGCTTTGGGAGAAAATGATTTGGTGCAAGGAATGTCATGGTTGGAGTCTTTAGGAGAAATGAGGGTGAATTGAGGACATTGACCATGAAGGTAAAGATGGTTTCTAAATGGCATTGCCTTAAAGGAGATCCATCTGGTATCTTTTAACTCTATAGTACATTCATTCAAAGGAGAAGACCAAGGGTATTTGCTGGAGTATATGGGCATAACAACCAATACAGAACCAGAACCAGCCAAAATAGGACCAAAACAAACACCAGAAGTTCATCAAGGTAGAGAGGCAGAATTGCAACAATTATTGGAGGAATTCAGGGATGTTTGTGTGCCTAAATCTGGTTTACCTCCCCTCGGAAACAGGGACCATGCTCTCCTGAAGAACAACTCCCCAACACTAACCTTATAGGTATGCCCATTCTCAAAAGACTAAAATTGAGAAAATGGGAAAACAAATGTTAGATGCTAGCATAATTCATCCTAGTATAAGCCCAATCTCAAGCCCAGTTCTGCTAGTTAAAAAAAAAAAAAAAAAGATGGCAGTTGTAGGTTTTGTTTGAATAAGGCTACTAACAAAGCTACTATCCTTGACAAATTTCCTATTCCAACCATAGATGAATTATTAGATAAACTTCAAGGGGCTACTATATTTGCAAAGCTTGACTTAAAATCTGGTTATCACTAGATCAGAATTAAACCAAGTGATGAAGAGAAAACTACCTTTCGGTCTCAAGAGGGACGTTATGAATTTTGGTCATGCCTTTTAGGCTGACCAATGGTCCCTTCACTTTACAACGATTAACAAATGATATTTTCAGGGCTCATTTGAGGAGGTTTATTTTGGTATTTTTTTATGACATCCTTATTTATAGTCCTGACTTCTAAACACACAAGGGACACTTGGTGGCTCTAAAAATTCTGCAAGACAACCAGCGAGTGATATTTTTAAAAAAGAAAAAAAAAGAAAAATGTGCTTTTGGCCAAGTCAGATTGGAATATTTTGGCCACATTATATCAACAGAAGGAGTGCAAGCAAATCCTTCTAAAGTGTTGGCTGTTGTTAATTGGCCGAGACCTAGAGATTTAAAAGCTTTGAGGGGGTTTTTTGGTCTAACAGGATATTATAAGAATTTTGTGAAGGATTATGGCCAAATAGCAGCCCCTCTAACTGAGTTATTGAAGAAGGATTCTTTTAAATGGAGTTGAGGCTCAAAGTGTTTTTGAAATGCTAAAGGCAGCAATGACTGCAATGCCTGTACTTTGCTATGCCAAATTTCAACGTTCCTTTTGAAATAGAAACTGATGCTTCTGAATATGCAGTGGGAACTGTTTTAATGCAGCAACGTAAACCTATTGCTTATTTTAGTCAAGTGTTATCAGAAAGAAATCAAAGGAGTTCTATGTATGAGAGCTGATAGCAATAGTACTAGCAGTTAAGATATGGCAGCATTATTTAATGGGGCGTAAGTTCATTATTAGAACAGATAAAAGCTTTTAAGTTTCCGTTAGAGCAAAGAATTATAGACCCATATCAGCAAAAATGGGTCAAAAAGTTGATGGATTATCAATTTGAGATCAAGTACAAGACTGGATCTATAAAATGCAGTGTCCAGAATGGAAGGGTGGAATTGATGGCTTTTACATTGGGGCAGTATGAAAGTATTGAGGATTCAGATCAAGAAGTTAAAAAAGATCCTAAATTAGCTGCTATACTTCAGAACTTAGTTGCTAGACAAGAAGTACCTAAAGAATACATCCTTGAAAGAGGGTGTTTGATGTATAGGGCAGAATGGTGCTTCCAAGATCTTCCTCAATAATTAAGGGGTTGATCAAGGAATCCCATGATTCACCTATGGGAGGACATTCAGGTATTTGAGAACATACAAGAGACTAGCTGAAGTTTTGTTCTGGGAAGAGATGAAAAAGGATATACAAGAATATGTGGACAAGTGTGAAGTGTGTAAAAGAAACAAGAATGACGCTCTTTCCCCTGCTGATCTACTTCAACCTCTCCCTATTCCTCAACAAGTGTAAGAGGACGTGAGTATGGACTTCATTACAGGGTTACCTCGGTCCAACAAGTATGATACAATAATGGTGGTGGTGGATAGACTCACCAAATACAGCCACTTTATGTCTTTATCTCACCCATTTTCTGCAGAAGAGGTGGGTGAAGTGTTCATTTCAGAGATTGTAAAGCTTATTGTTTCCCAAAATCCATAGTCTTAGATAGGGATTGTGTTTTCATCAGCCAATTTTGGAGAGAACTTTTTAAATTGGATGGGACAACTCCAAATTATGGTTCTGGCCACCATCCAGGATCATATAGGTAGATTGAGGTGCTTAACAGGAGTTTAAAGACTTATCTGAGGTGTTTTATAGGGGATAAGCTGAAACAGTGGCATAAATGGGTTAACCTGGGCTGAGTACTGGTTTAATTCTAGTTTCAATCATTCCATAGGAGTAACTCCTTTTAAGGCACTTTATGGAAGAGATCCTCCTTCCATCTTTAAATGGGAAGATGATATTTTTGCGGTGGAAGAGCTTAACATCAACCTCACGGAGAGAAACTCTATATTAGGAGAGTTGAAGCAACAATATAAAGACTTTGGCTGATTAGAAAAGGAGAAGCATACAGTTTGAAATGGGAGATATGGTGTATTTGAAGATAACACCCTGTAAACTGAAATCATTAGCCAAAAAACAAAATGTGAAGCTTGCTCCTTGTTACTATGGTCCTTATTAGGTGCTGAAAAAATATGGGTCAGTGGCATATAAGCTAGAATTGCCTACAACAGTGAGAATTCACCCTGTATTCCATGATTCCCAACATAAAAAGTCTGTGACTCCAATGATACAGCCACAAGAAATTCCATCAGCTCTCACTGTAGAAATGGAGGTAAGGGTGGAGCCAGAAGAGATTATAAGGGCTAGAAAATTGACTGATGGACGAGTGAAAATCCTTGTTCAATGGAAGGGTCTACCAGAATTTGAAAATACTAAGGAGGACTAGGATGTGGTGAAAGTCCAGTTCCCAAATTTCCACCTTGAGGACAAGGTGAAACTGGTTTGGGGAGGTAATGATGGACCCATGTCTGTTTATGAAAGAAAGAAGGAGAAATTTGGGTCTAGTGAGCCCAAGTTATTGAAGACTTACAAAAGAAAGAAGAAGGGAATAGGGGCCCAAGTTTAGGCCCATTACAGTGGGGGAAGCTGAGGTGGAAAGGGTAGGAAGAATAAGACAAAAAAGGTATAACTAACTGAATCTTGGGAGAGAGAAAGGGGGTGAGGTTGTTGTGGGGACTACAAGCAACGTGAGGGGTGTGTGTGAGAGGGGGAGGGAGATTTTGGTGGAGAGTCCCTAGCCTCTCAAAAGTTAGAGGAGGAGTGTCTGTGGGTTGTCCTAGTATTTCTTTCTGTTTTGCTTACTGGCTATAAACATCTGAGCTTTATTCTTCTCCATTTCTTATTGATTTAGAAGGGGATATCTTAGTTATTTTCATATAAATAACATTAGATTTAGCGGGGTTCCATCAAAGCTATTTATCTTCAGTGTCAAATTTGTGTTTGGGATGTTTAGTTGGAGTTAATGTTAGAAGTAATACATCAAAGATCTATAATCTTGTCTAAGAAAAATAGTTGACCTAGATTTTTTTTTTTTTGGTGTAAACCTCAAGGTGTCCCCCACCTATCCATTTTGTGGTGAGACTAATCCTCACGCCGCGAGGCCATATAGTGCTGATCCCAAAGAATCTTTTCAGGGCTCAAACCTAGATTATTTTAGTTTGCTGCATTAGTACTTAATTAGCAAGAATTCACTGAAGGCCTCTTTCTTTGTTGTCTTCAATGAATGCTCACTTGGGGAAATATTTTCATTGCTTGTTCTATATTTTTTTTCCATGACCAATTGTTAACCATTTGACCATTGCTCTTCTGTTGACATGCCTTCAAAAGGTTGAGTATTTTGTATTGTCAAGCATTGTGCAAAGAAATTGATGGTAGGACTTCAAAACTCTCTGTAGCATCAGTTGTGCCTTCCATTCATAGAAAACTCTACATGCTTCCTTGTTGCATTCAGTTACTTTCAAGCACATATACTGTTGGTTACATATCCCTCAATCACCATTATTTTGAATTTCTGGTGCTCTTCAGGAACTATGGATTTCTTTTGGTGCCTTTGCTTTTTTTTTTTTTTTGTTGGGGGGGTGTGGTTGGTCCTTTATGAGAGCTGCAGCTTGTATGATGTTCATCATTCATCAATAGAAAAAGAACAAAACTTTAGTATTTTTTTCACCATAGAATTTTATTGCAGTCTTCATTGCAATAGGTTACAGCAATTTACTTTGCAGACTCTTACAAATTCTAATGAGTAATATGTGCATTTGACTTGTTTTACTTGTACCTACCTAAATGCTGTTTTAACTGGTTTGAATTTGTCCAAATAATTTTCTTTTTCCTGAGTATATTTCTGACATCTTTGTCACTGGCTTTTTTTTTTTTTTTGCATTCTCTTATCTTCAACTTGATGCATTGTTGATATAGCCAAGCTATCCCCGCACGCCTTATATTCGAAAAGGTTGGGTGGTCCGTCAACTTATTAAGCTGATAATATTTACTGGAGTTATGGGATTTATAATAGAACAAGTAAGCAGTAGTTATTTATGTATTTAATGTTCTGGTCTACCTCTTATTTTTCCTCAAATTTTCTTTTTGGTACTTTCATAGATATTCTGATGTCTATTTGATTGTCCAATTTTGCAGTATATTAATCCTATTGTCCGAAATTCACAACATCCTTTAAAGGGAAACCTCCTTTATGCTGTTGAAAGAGTTCTCAAGCTCTCTGTTCCAAATTTATATGTGTGGCTCTGCATGTTCTACTGCTTTTTTCACCTCTGGTTTGTATTACATCTTTTGTCTTTCTTTCTGCTTAGCATGTGTAAATACAGACATAAATAATTTCCACCTAACTCTGTACCCCCATGGGTAACTGCAGCGTTGATGGGAATTTCTAGTTAATTCTGATGTGTGCACATGTGGTGATTATTGTCATCTAAAAAATATGTTTCTTAAGATGTATAATGGATTCTATGGACTCTTTTTGGTGCTCTACCCATGGTTTCTTTAAGGGAATAATATTTGACAGATATATAGAGGGATCAGAGAGCAAAGTATTGATGAAATTGTTTGTTTTGCTGTGGAGGATAGTTCATCTGTAGTTATTAAGTCTAAAAGCACAGCTTTTTAGATATGATTTATTTTTGGGATGTTATATGCTTAGAGGCACTATTGCAATGTAGGTTAAATATACTTGCTGAGCTTCTTCGATTTGGTGATCGTGAGTTTTATAAAGACTGGTGGAATGCAAAAACTGTTGAAGAGGTAGGTGTTTTGTCCTGGCATATTTTTAGATTGTTTATTTACAACACTTTTCATGAATCGAATTGCTGACCTTTTTGTCTGTGTCGGTTGCATTTATGCTGCTGCTGTCATCAGTATTGGAGAATGTGGAATATGGTATGTCTCTTTGTTCAAACTTTATTTTGGTGACAGAGTTGGATGAGTAGATTTTTTCTTTCACGTGGGTTATTTGCTTTCTTTGTCTTTTTATTTTTTTGTTAGGTTCCATTTCTGTATGTTTAATTATTTTGAACTTGAAAGTTTTCCTACAAAATAATTTGTTGGGGTGGTTTTAGGTTTAATCTCAATGAAATTCTTCAAAATTTTGAAAATCATTGTTTGAATTTCCTCTACTTTATTGGCAGTTTCTTGTGTAAATTAACATATTGGTCTTTAGAAGACACAAATCTCAATTGAGTCCTTGAATGTATTAATTTATCAATTACTCATTAAAAAAATGATATATTGCATTGGAAGTTGGCAGAAGCATGAAAGTTCTACTTTGCCATTATAAGTTTTAAATTTTTCATTTAGTTTAAGACCAATGAAAAGAGAACAACTTATTACATATGTTGCAGAGCTGTGTGGGTACGGCAGTGTATACTATATGTGATTAATTTTTAATTATATATCAACTTTTTCAACAATAAAATAGATAATGAAATTATTCTATGATATATAACCAACCATCAAAGTTATCCAAGTGTTCTAATATGAATTTCATATAACTTCCAATGAAAATAAACCAGAATATTATATGATACTTGCCTAGACCAAGTTTTTGGAGTCACAAAGGTTCTGTGAAAACCCTTACCAATATGTATGGCTGGCTTGAGTTTACCCATGCTCCGTAGCTTGCTTCATTAATCTTTGACATCTATTTTCTATCATATACTGATAAGAGTATCTTTGACACTAAGAATGCAGTGAGCAAAATAAGAGTTTGAGCACTTGATGGGTTATATCAATTTTTAGGCACTAAAGTTGGGGAAAGAAATATCTATAAACTTGCTAAAAGTTGGGAAAGAAAAACAAAAAACACGAACCAAATGAAATGCATTAAGGATGAAAAAGGAAAAATTTTAGTCACGAAATAAGATATCAAGGAAAGGTGGAAGTGTTATTTTCATAGACTATTTAATGAAAGACACAAGATCTTATTACACTCGAATAAGCTAGACACTAAAAAGGAGGACCAAAATTATATTTTTTATTATAGGATTCGAAAGTTAGAAGTGAAAAAAGCATTAAAGAAGATAGAGAATGGTAAAACAGTTGAACCAGATAATATACTTATTTAGATGTAGAAGGGTTTAAGAGTGAAAGATATAAGTAGGTTTATAAAGTTGTTTAACGAGATTATGAGATCTTAGAGAATGCTGGATGAGTGGAAGAAAAGTATTTTAATCCCTATTTATAAGAATAAGGGAGATATACAAAACTGTGCAAATTATAAGGGTATTAACCTTATGAGCCACACTATGAAGCTAGAGAAAAGGGTAATTGCACGGAGATTAAGGCAAGAAAATCACATTACATAGAATCCATTTAGTTTTATGCCAGGAAGGTCGACCAAATTATAAGGGTATTAAGCTCATGAGCTACACTATGAAGCTAGAGAAAAAGGTAATTGAGTAGAAATTAAGACAAGAAAATCACATTACATAGAATCAATTTAGTTTTATGCCAAGAAGGTCGACCGTAGCAACGATATACTTGTTGTAAAAATTGATAGAAAGATATCGAAGGAATTAAAAAGACTTACATATGATATTCATTAATTTAGAAAAAGTATATGATAGAGTGCCAAAAGAGATTTTGTGAAAGCTAGAGAAAAGGGTAATTGAGTGGAGATTAAGGCAAGAAAATCACCTTACATAGAATCAATTTAGTTTTATGCCAAGAAGGTCAACCATAACAACGATATACTTGTTGTAAAAATTGATAGAAAGATATCGAAAGAATTAAAAAGACTTACATATGATATTCATTGATTTAGAAAAAAGTATATGATAAAGTGCCAAAAGAAGTTTTGTGGAAGGTTATAGAGAAAAAAAAAGTTCATAATACTTATGTTCTAGTAATCTAAGATATGTATGATAGAGTTATAACTAGTGTGAGAATAGAAGGTAATCTTATAAAGGATTTTCCGATAACCATTGACCTATATCAGGGGTTAACTTTAAGCCTTTATCTTTTTACTTTAGTTTTAGATGTGTTCATTAAACAAATCCAAGAGCCAGTGCCACAATACATTCTTTGTGTAGATGATATAGTCGTAGTTGAAAAATCAAGAGAGGAAATAAATGAGAAGTTGAAAATGTAAAAACTAACTTTGAAAGTACATAAATTTGTTGGAATTTGGGGCATAAAATCAGGGATACTTCTCCTCAGAATGAGCATGATTCATGTGCTGATATTATTCTCAAAGTCAACAATAATTTTTCTTTTTTATTTCCCCTCTATTATAAGGCTTTATTTAGGCTTTTAATTGTAATTAATTTCTTTTATTTCCTTGATTTGTTTCCTTTCTTAGAGAGTGCAGCAACGTTTCCTTATTCTACTCACTCACTATATATGTATAATCATCATATTTGAATAATAAGAATAAGAAACTCATAGTACAGTACCTTTGATTTTTTCATGGTATCAAAGCGTGATCCAGCATAAAACCTCCAACATGCAGTTCGGCCAATACCGGGCCTTGAACGTTGAAAAAGGAGCAACTTCCAACGACGTTGTCTAGGCAAACACCCATGGGTCTAGTGACATTGCTGGACATTGTCTCAATGGAAGCAGCTATTTGTTATGATCCCACGCTATGCTAATGCACATGCGTGGCAGAAGAAAGGAGAAATACATCAATGATGCAGCCAAACAACCAAGTCTTTCTGACCCCAAACACGAAATATGGGTCACAGAGGACAACCTTATAATGTTATGGCTAATCAATTTCATGACTACTGAGATCTCTACAAATTTCATTCTGTATCCCACTGCCCAGGAGATTTAGGAGGCAACCAGGGATTTCTACTTGTCCAGAGAGAATTCAACAACCTTGTTTTAAATTGAATCAATATTTCAATAGCCTTATGCAATATTAGCAGCAACAAGACACCTATGAGGTGTACAATTGGTCTTGCCAAGCTGATGCAACCAACTACAACAAAATTGTGGAGAAGAAGCGAACATACAAGTTCTTGATGGGGCTGAATAGCAACTTTGAAGAGGTCTAAAGTCGAATCCTCAGGACCGAACCCATGCCATCTCTCAAGGAAACTTTCTTAGAAGTGAGACATGAAGAAAGTCAGAAAAAGATCACTCATGGGCACCAACTTATTGCTGAAACAAGTGCTATAATAGCTCGTGGCACCTAAAACACAGATCTGGATTCCAAGCAGAAAAACCCAACCAAAGCTTGGTTTGACCACTGTCAAAAACCTGGCCACACAAAAAATGTTTGCTGGAATATACACGGCAAGCCAAAAAATTGGAAGCCAAAGCCTCGAGGAGAAGGTAAGGGATATGTTGTGAGTACAGAAGACAAATCACGAGGTGATCTGTCCCTCTTTAGTAAAGAGCAAATGGAACTTCTCCAAAAGCTATTTGTTGGACAGAATGCAAGTACAACTGAAACCAGTGCGAATGTGGCACAATCAGGTAGATTTCATACTGCCTTAAGCACCCAAACCTAGCCTAATGTCTCTTGGATTGTTGATTCAGGGGCAACCGATCATATAATGGGTAATATTTTACTTATTAATTCTTTAAAGCCATGCAACAGTGCCTTAATGGTCAAAATTGCAGACGGGCCTCTGTCAAAGGCTAAGGGTATGGGAGATGTCAAATTCTTTAAAAAATTGTTTTTAAAAGATGTGTTATTTGTGCCAAATCTGAAATGCAACTTGTTGTCTATTAGTAAACTATCCAAGAATCGTAATTGTGTTGCTAAGTTTCTTCCTACTGGATGTATTATTCTGGACTTGGATGGAGGGAGGACAATTGGCAATGCTAAGGAGAGTGTTGGGCTTTACATCATTAAAGGACATGGTTTGGCAGAAAAGAGTACCCACTTAGCTAATAGCTCAAATAGCCCTTTAAGTGAGCTTATGATTTGGCACCTTCGACTTGGTCATCCAAGTTTTCAGTATTTGAAATTTTTGTATCCCCACTTATGCAATAGAAGTACCAATCTTTTTCAATGTGAAGTGTGTCAATTGTCTAAACATACAAGGAACTGATTTCCCTCTCACAAAAATACACCAACTCAACCTTTTACTCTCATTCATAGTGATATTTGGGGGCCATGCAACATAAAAAATTTATTGGGTGCTAAATGGTTCATTACTTTTGTAGATGACCATACTAGACTTATATGGGTATATCTTATGAGGGAGGAAACTGAAACCACCACCATCTTCAAACAGTTTCACAATTTTATCCAAACCCACTTCCACACCAAAATCAAAATCCTTCGAGCAAATAATGCCCGTGACTATTTCAATACCCATCTTTCAGAATATCTCACTCACCATGAGGTAATACATTAAAGTTCTTGTGTTGACACTCCCCAACAAAATGGGATAGCTAAAAGGAAGAATAAATACCTTTTAGAGGTAGTTAAGTCTTTGATGATAACTACCAATGTTCCTAAGTTCTATTGGGGTAAAGCAATTCTTACGGCCACCTACCTAATCAATCAACTACCCTTAAAGACCCTTAACTTCAAAACCCCTTGTAATCAACTTCTTCAAGCCTTCCCTCATACTCAAATCCTTTCCACCTTACCCCACAAAATATTTGGTTGCACTGTCTTTGCTCACATCCAGCATCATGGAAAGCTTGACCCAAGAGCACATAAGTGCATATTCCTAGGTTATTCATCTTCCAAAAAGAGCTATAAGTGTTACTCCCCTGTGACTAAGAAAACATACATCTCCATGAATGTAACATTTTTTAAGCAGCAACCTTATTACACCAAAACACCCATTCAGGGGGAGAGTAAGTTAGCTTTAGAATGGGGTTTATGGGCTGAGTCTAGCCCTGAAATTCCCTTGGAAGTCATACTTGAATCTGAACCACCACCCAGAAGTGAACCCAGATCTGAACTTGAGCCTAATACCCTTGAAACCAGATCTGCACATGAGCTTAATGCCTCTGAAACCAGACCTGAACTTGAGTCTAATGCCCTTGAAACCAGACCTGAACCAATTTTTGAAACTGAGCCCATCTTCCCTCAAAATGAGATGAATAATTCTAATATTGGTAGCACCACTGGTGAACAGAAAATAGAGCTCATTGTGTGCAACAGGAAAAAGAAAGGAATTGATGCTGAGCCTAGTGCACCTCCTAAGCCAATCTCCCATCCAAAGTCCACATGAAAGTTGTGAAGATTATTCAAATTTACCTATTGCCTTAAGAAAAGAGGCAAGGTCTTGTACTCAACATTCCTTATGCAATTACATTTCCTACAGTAACCTTTCACCAAGTTATCAAAGTTTTGTGGTTAGCATCTCTAATGAACAGCTGCCTAAAAGTGTTGATGAAGCTATGAAGAGTGCTGAATGGAAGAAAGCCATTCAAGAAGAAATGGTTGCTCTTAAGAAAAATAACACATGGGAGTTAGTTGATTGGCCAAAAGGAAACAAACTTATAGGATGCAGGTGGGTATTTACAATCAAGTATAATCCAAATAGAAGTGTAAGCCACTATAAAGCTAGATTGGTAGCCAAAGGATTTACCTAAACCTAAGGAGTTGATTTTCAAGAAACCTTTGCACTAGTAGCAAAATTCAGTACTATAAAAATGCTCCTTTCATAGGCAGCCAATTGTGACTGCATTCTTCACCAGTTGGACATGAAAAATGCTTTTTTAAATGAAGAGTTGGAGGAGGAAGTATATATGGAAGCCCCACCTGACCTTGACAACAACACCAATAAGGTTTGCAAGCTAAGAAAATCACTTTATGGATTGAAACAGTCTCCAAGAGCATGGTTTGATAGATTTTCCAAGGTTATAAAAGGAGATGGATACATTCAAGGACAAGTAGACCATACCTTGTTTACAAAATTTTCTCATGATGGCAAAATCTCTATTCTCATTGTTTATGTTGATGACATTGTAATTACAAGTGATTTCTTGGATGAAATAAAGAAGTTAAAAGATGAACTAAGCAAAGAATTTGACACAAAAGACTTAGGAGAACTAAGATATTTCTTAGGAATGGAAATAGCCAGGTCAAAGAGAGGCATAGTGGTGTCCCAAAGCAAATATACTTTGGATTTATTGGAAGAAACAGGTATGCAAGGTTGTAAGCCGGCTGAAACTCCAATGAAAGCAACTTATAAAGTTGGTCTTAAGCTTGAAAGTCCCCCAGTAGATACAAGCATGTATCAACGGCTTGTGGGCAAGTTAATCTACCTCTCCCACACTAGATCCAATATCAGTTTTTCGGTAAGTGTGGTGAGTCAATTTATGAATAAACTAAATCAAGAACATTTAGAAGCAGTTTACAGAATTCTTAGATATTTGAAAATGACCCCTAGTAAGGGTATCTATTTCAAAAAATGCACAAACAGAAGTGTTGAGGTATATACAGATGCAAATTGGACTGGTTTTGTCACTGACAAAAGATCAACCTCAGGTTATTGTACATTTGTATGGGGAAATCTTGTGACTTGGAGGAGTAACAAGCAACAAGTTGTTGTTAGGAGTAGTGCTGAAACTGAGTTTAAAGCGCTAGCACAAGGTATTTGTGAAGGTTTCTAGTTGACTAGACTTTTCAAAGAACTTAGGATCTCTATCGAAGGGCAAATGAAGGTGATGTGCGATAACATGGCAATGATCAGTATTGCTAAAAATCCTGTTCATCATAATAGGACTAAACATGTAGAGATAGACCGCCACTTTATCAAAGAAAAGGTGGAAATGGGAATTATAGACTTGATTTATACTCCAACTTATTCACAAGTGGTAGATGTGCTTACTAAAGCTATACCAAGAGTTAATTTGAAGACATGAGTTGCAACCTGGGCATGCTTGACATACACCACCCAGCTTGAGGGGGAGTGTTGGGATTTGGGGCATAAAATCAGGATACTTCTCCTCAGAATGAGCATGATTCATGTGCTGATATTATTCTCGAAGTCAACAATAATTTTTCTTTTTTATTTCCCCTCTATTATGAGACTTTATTTAGGCTTTTAATTGTAATTAATTTCTTTTATTTCTCTGATTTGTTTCCTTTCTTAAAGAGTGCAGCAACGTTTCCTTATTCTACTTACTCTCTATATATGTATAATCATCATATTTGAATAATAAGAATACGAAACTCATAGTACAGTACCTTCGATTTTTTCAAAATTCTATTTCAGTAAAAGTAAAACGGAGTATGTAGAATATAAGTTTAATAAAAGACGCATTAATTCTTACTTAGAAATGAAAATTGGAGAACATATCATAACACAAGTTACATGGTTTAAGTATTTTGGATCTATCATACAACATGATAGGAAAATAGAAGAAAATGTAAAATATATGATTCAAGCAAGGTGGATAAATTGGAAGAGTGCTTCAGATGTTATTTATGATAAAAGAATATCACTCAAGTTTAAGGATATATTTTATCGCATAATTATAAAATTTGCAATGTTTTATGGGGTTAAATACTAGGCAATAAAAAGTCAATAAGAGAATACGTTTAATGTTGCAAAAATGATAATGTTATGTTGGGTGAGTAGACATACCAAACAAGATAGAATTAGAAATGGATGCATTAGAGAAAAAGTTAATGTCGGACCTATTGTGGAAAAAAATTATAAAATTGTGTTTTAAATGGTTTGACATGTATGGAGAAGACTTATAGAAGCCCCAGTAAAGAGAGTAGGTCAGATAGAGAATAGTCTAATAGTTAGAGGTCGAAGTAGACTAAGAAAAATAATAAGCGAAACTATTAAAAAAGATTTAGTCTTAAATGGTCTGTATATAGACATGATTCACAATAAAATTTTATAGCATTGTTTGATCCATGTAACCGACCCCATTTAATAGAAAAAAATTTCTTATTGTTGTTGTTGTTGTTGTATAGTGATTTTAGTTTAAACTTAAAACTAGCTTCAAAGTTTTTATATTCATGAACAAAAGGTGGGAAAATAGTAATAAATTCATGACATACTTTGCATATGTAGTTTGAGAATGATAATGTTTCCATTCATTGCCTTGTTTGATTTATGTTGGGGCAGTGAGATAATAACTTTGCCAGTTTGGTGTTTATGATGGTTGACAACCATATCAAAGGCTTTGTTAACAAAAGAAGTAACAAAGTGTTATATGTGAGATGCATAATAGCAATTTGTGAGTTTCATGTTTGCTTGTTATTGTTAATTGCTTTGTTAAGTGTGATTGTTGCTGATACACTGTTATAACAGTTAAGGTTAGTTAGTCTGTCAATAATAAGAGTCAGTTAGGGGAGCATAACTGAATGTAACTAAATAACAAAATTACTTTTAGTCTCTATAAACTGGAGAACTTAGAAGAGACTATTGAATCAGCTAATGAAATACTATTGAGAATTATTGTCAGTCTGGTGCCTTGCATCAAAATGGTATCAGAGCCATTTGATCTAAGGGGATGGTGAAGAACATGAGGAGCCATGATCATGAGCATTGTCTATGGGATGAGTTTGAAAATGAATTGGGCTAGTCGAAAAAGGATATTAGCGAATTGAAAAGGGGAGATGGTGGACGTTCGCAACTCTTTCTCTCAAATCAAGGACAATGTAGAAAAGGAGAAATGATGAACGAGCAAGTAGCCAATGCAAATGAGCACGTAAACGGGAGTCAAGCTTCCATGGAATCTGGACTTGCAATTCTTAATTTGGTTTGTTTTTAGGGATGCAGACCGTGGGTTATTCACTTCCCACCAAGAATATCATAATAGAGTTTCCTAAGTTTAATAGGTTAGACTTTAAGGGCTAGGCATTCAAGTGTAAGCAATTTTTTGACATTGATGAAATGCCACTAAAGCAGAGAATAAGATGATTAGTCTTCATCTAGAAGGGAAGACCTTGCAATGGCATCAATCCTTTATTATTAGAGGAAAGAAGACTAGAGATGTCAAATGGGGAAACTATATGGAAAGTATGTCGAAGAATTTCAATGATATACTCAAGGTGGACCCTATGGCTGAGCTGAAGAGGCTGAAACAGGAAGAAACAGTGATAGAATACGAGGAAAAGTTTGAAGAATTGCTGTCAGAAGTGGACATCTCTGAAACAGTGGCATTAGTTGTTTCTTGGGGGATTTGAAGCCAGAAATGGAAGCTCCATTAGAATGTTCAAGCCTTCTAACCTAACCAATACTATTTATCTTACAAGATTGCTGGAAGTTTCATCCCAAGCCAACCAAACCTAAAATTCTTACCAAACCAAGAGAAATTTTCCAAACCACAACAATTCACAACCATTTCCTATTCCAAAAAACGCCATTAACCTATCATTATCATGTTCCTCCAACACTTTCACAAAAAGCCAGCCCAACATAGCCAATTTGAATAACCAGAAACACAATCCTACCAATACCTTTATACACAACACCAACACCAACCAGAACCAATCCATAAAGCAATTGAAGAGGGAGATGCATGAGAGAGAAAAGAAAGGCCTCAGTTATTAGTGCCTAAAGTGCAAAAATTCCCAGCTCTTTATGATAGTAGCACAATAAAACCAAACCAAACTTCCATAACACCATGAAATAGCTGACCAAGGAGGAGGTGAATGAGAAGAGGATTACACTACTGCTGTCCAGAGTAGTATACATTTGACACAAATGTTAAAATAACCATCAACCTTTTATGATTTTGGAACAAGAAGATGAGAATGCTAAACTGAATGAAGTTGCAGGAGATTTTGAGATGGTGGATCGGAGGAGGAACCTCTGGTGTTGCTCAATGCCATTTAAGTTAAGAATGGTCATTCTACATTAAGAATAGTAGGGGGTATTAAGAAACAACAAATTTTGATATTGGTAGATATAGGTTGCACTCATAACATTATTGACTCAGCTTTAGCCAAGAAGCTCAAACTTAAGGTACAAAATTTAAAAGAATTCAGTTCTTAATAGTAAATGGACAGAAGGACCACTGTTAATTCAAAGTGTATACAGCTATGGTGGAGTATGCAATTTAGAGTGGTTTCAAGAGGATTTTCTGATCATGAATCTGAGGAGTTATGACATGATCTTAGGGGCTTAATGGATAGCGAAGTTAGCAAGAATAATTCTAGATCTTCAACAACAATTCATCAGCTTCACCTTGGCAGGAAAACAATATGAGATACTGGGGGTTGATCATCATCATATGCCACTATTACAGGGTGAATTTTCTAATGAGAAACAGATTTTTAATGCCACTGAGCTGTTTATGTTACAGTTGCAAGCTTCTAACAGTGAAGAGAATATAGAAATCCAGTCTAAAGGTGAAAGGAATACACTTGAACAGGAAAAGGAATCAGAACTTTTACTAGAAGAATTCCTCGAGGTGTTCCAAGTAGCTTAGAACTTACCACCTACAGGAGCTTTTGATCACCAAATTCCTTTAAAAGAGGAACTACCCATAATTTTGTGGCCTTCTAAAGGAGGTGCTTGATAATAGGATGATAAGGTGAAATGGTGAAAAAATTGAATAATCAAATGCTGAAAGATAAGTTTCCAATTCCAATGACAGAGGAGCTTCTTGATGAACTACATGGTACAAGCTACTTTTCAAAATTAGACCTATGAGCTGGTTTTCATCAAATACAGATGAGTCAAGAAGACATTCACAAAACAACTTTTAGAACTCATGATGGGTTGTGCGAGTTCCTTGTAATGTCATTTAAGTTGACTAGCACACAAGCCACATTTCAAGGTATTATGAACATATGGTACCTTAAAAAATATATTTTGGTGTTTTCTGATGACATACTTATCTATAGTAGGACTTGGGTAGACCACATGAAGCATCTGAGGAGTACACTGCAACTTTTGAGGGAAAATCTGTTGTTTGCCAAAGAGTAAATGCACTTTTAGAGCACGGCAAGATGACACTTAGGCCATATAATTTCAGAAAAGGGATTAGAAGCAAATCCAAAAAAGGTTGAAGCTATGATTTGGCCTACACCTACAACAATAAAAGACTTGAAGGGTTTTCTTGGACTCATAGGCTATTATAGGAAGTTTGTGAAGCATTATGGGTCAATTTGCAAGCCACTAATAGATTTGTTAAAAGGGAATTGGGGGGTTTTGTGTAGGGAGCAAAAGCAGCACAAGCTTTTCATATCTTAAGCAGGCCATGAGTTCAACTCCTAGGTTGACCTCACCGGATTTTTCTCAACCGTTCATCATTGAGACCGATCTTCTAATGTGGGCATTAGAGTAGTGCTATCACAGCTAGGACATCCAATTGCTTTTGCAAGGAAGGCTCTCTCTCTTGCCAAGAGAGCAATGTCCACTTATGAGAAGGAGCTTGTGGCTACTATATTCACAATAAAATAATGGCAACAGTATGTGCAAAGCCATCATTTCATTATTAAAACAGATCATTTAACTTTCAAGCTTTGGTGTCTGGATTATGAAATTTGTACAGGAAAGGGAAAGAAAATGTAGTGATTGATGCCTTATCTAGGAAGGAGCGCGTGGAGGAGGACACACTCTTAGTTATATGTATGGTTATTACCAAGATTTTCTCAAGCTTACATAATCAAGTTAGAGATTCATGGAAGCAAGATGAGAAGCTTAGGACCCTCATTGAAAAGCTATAGCAAGACCTTGATTTTTTTCCTAAATATTCTTGGAATCATCAAACTCTAAGAAGAAAGGGAAGAATAGTGGTTGGAGCAAATCCAAAATCGTGAACAGAGTTGCTGTAGAATTTCCATAACAGTTCTCTTGGTGGTCATTTTGGGGTCAAGGGTTGGCAACAAGATTTTATTGGAAGGGATTGGAGAAGGTAGTGAGGAATAACGAGAGAGAATGTCAAGTGTGTCAAAAGTCTAAAACAAAAAATGTCACAAATCTAGGTCTACTGCAACCTTTGCCTATTCCTTCGGTCAGTTGGTCAGATTTATTAATGGATTTCATTGTAGGTCTTCCAAAAGCCTATAGTAAGTGCGTGATTCTGGTTGCAGTGGATAGACTAAGCAAGCCAGCCCAATTTGTGGCCCTGCAGCACCCATTTACCGTAATGGAAGTAGCCAAGGTCTTTATGGACAACATAGTGTAGCTTCATGGATTCCCTAGAACAATTGTAATGGATAGGGATCTTATTTTTTATGGGAAATTTTGGAGAGAATTATTCAAGTTGCATAAAGTGAAACTTCATTATTTTTTGGCCTACCATCCTAAGACAGATGGTCAAACAAAGGTTCTTAATAGATTTCTTGAATGTTACTTGCGTTGTATGATTGGGATCACCCCAAGCAATTGAAGTGGTTGTCATTGGTGGAGTTATGGTATAATACCACCTTTCATTCCTTTAGGGGGATCACTTCATTTAAGGCTATATATGGCATTCTTACCTTAGTTCATATCCCTTACATGGTGGGTGACTAGTTCATATCCCTTACATGGTGGGTGACTCTTTCTAATGAGTTGCTAGGCAGTACTTTTAGAGAGAGGGAAGCTACAATTCAATCCATTAGACATCATCTCCTAAAGGCCTAGAATTGTATGATTCCATATGCAAACTAAATGAGGGCTGAACAGTCATTTTCTGTAAAAGACTTTGTGTATATGAAGTTGCATCCTTTTCAAAGGAACCCAACAACAGTTCCCTTCAGATTTTGCAATGGATTGGAGCTGTAGCTTACAAATTGGAGTTGCCCAAGACATCCAAGGTTCAACCTATGTTCCATGTCTAATTATTGAAACAGCACAAGGGAAATCACATGATGGCAACGACTGAACTACCAGCAGTGGATAATTTTTGGCACTTTATGGTAGAAGCTGAAACCATTTTGGCAAGGAAAGTGGTTTGGAAGGGGAATTTGCTAGTCACTCAGGTTTTGATCCAGTGGAAGAATGCTGGACCAAAAGATGCTACATGGGAAACATTGCAGGTCATTCAAGAACAATTTCTAGACTTTAATACCAGAGTTACAGCAACAAATCCTTCAGGACAAGGATCCTTTTTGAAGGGGAAGGGTAATTGTTATGCGGCATTTTATATTAGAATGTCCTAGCTGAATATTAGTAGAAGAATAAAAGGATTTAGTTGTTAACTAACTAAAGTAGTTGGTCAGCAATTAGTTGCTAAGTAACTAATTGGAAACCTATTAGATGAAACTATAAGTGGATTAACGGTAGCTTTGTATTGATTGATGAATCAACGAATGAGCTTTGGCTGGAGGTATACCAGATTTTGAATGCCACCATAACAGTTCTGGAAAGAGCTTTTCAGACTATACAAGGTTAAGTTGTTGTATTCTTCCACCTACCACCCATAAACGGATGGTCAAATGGAGGTATTAAACAAATGCTTAGAGTACTACTTGCATTGCATAACTAGTGACCAACCCAAATGCTGGGTAAAGTGGCTGCCTGTAGTTAAACTTTGGTATAATACTTCATACCATTTGGCAATTGGTATGACTCCATTTGAGGCTATATATGGACTCAAACCACCTATGCATATACCATATCTTGTGAGAGATTTGAACAATGAGATGATTGATAGAAGTTCAAATGAGAGGAAGTCACAATTTTACTATTGAAACAGCACCTACGGAGGGCACAGAACTGAATGGTTCAAGCTGCTAATAAGCATAGAACGGAGAGGGAATTCACAGTAGGAGACCTAGTCTATTTGAAGTTACAGCCCTTTAGAAGAAATGTCCTTGACAGCTCTTCCTTGCACAAGCTTGCAGCAAGGTTTGAGAACTACTAGAATTTATCTTGTATTTCATGTCTCCATGTTGAAGAAACACAAGGGTGAAGGCATTCATGTGTGTACTGAATTTCCCATGATGGATAATGAAGGAAACATTACTGTGGAACCTCAGCAGATCTTGGTAAGGAAGGTAGTCAAGAGGGGTTATCTACCAATTACCCTAGTCTTAATTCAATGGAAGAACACTAAAGCCAAGTGTGATACTTGGGAGGACTTGAGCAGTATCCAGGGCCAATTTCCAGAATTCAACACTGACCATAATGATCCTAATCCTTGATGACAAGGATTCTTTGATAGGGGGAATTATTGTTACATGTAAGATGTATAATAGCATTAGTTTTGTGAGTTTTACATCTGCTAATTGCTGTTAATTGCTCTGTTAAGTGTGATAGTTGCTGATACATTGTTATAGTAGTTAAAGGATAGTTAATTTGTTAATAATAGAAGTCAGTTAGGGAAGCATAACTGAATGTAACAAAATAACAGAACTGCTTCTAGTCTCTCTAGTATAACTATAAGCTGGAGAACTTAGAAGAGATTCTTAAATCATCTAATGAAATACTATTGGGAATTCCTGTTTGTCTGGAGCCTTGTATCAAAAAGGGAAGTTATAGCTTCTATGTTCCATCTGTTACCAAACAAATAGTTCTAAAACCATATTGTAGAACATCTGTGCAGTTTACAAATGTTCTTGTCCTAATCTATCACTGTATAACTGAGTGGATTCTTTCCCACTACAGCCTGTGCACAAATGGATGGTCCGCCACTTATATTTTCCATGCTTAAGGAATGGTATACCCAAGGTAATCAAGCATCCTCCTGGCTTCTTAAGTTCAATCTGAACAATGCTAGCCAAACACATTGTTGTGAATGAAAAGCATGTTTTTAAGAGATTTTCTGTCTATGTTCATTGCCTCTATAGCTATCTTCTATCTCTTAGCTTGTCTTTTCTTTTAGGTTGGAGGGCGAGGGTGGTAGAATGTGAAAGACTACATTGCTTGTTTGTTGCAACGAACTTCTTTCCCGTGTTACCATTTTCCTCTTCCTTCCATTGCTCATTTAATTTATTTATTTCTTAATTTGTTGCAAGCGAGGATGATGAACATTTTGCACAAAGAAAATGTGTAGCATTTTGCATATAATGAACTGAATAGAAGGCACATTACATACCAAGCCAATGACAGTAAACAAATCAATTAAATACAAAGCAAGCTGCAAAGATATGACATCCGATAAATGATAAATAACATGTATAGACATTTACTTCTGATCACTCCCTTTTACTACATGGAATTGGGAAGGAAGGTGGTACAATTTGAGTTTCATGTATGACAATCAGTACCTTCAATAATCAAGAGTCACTTTTAAAAACTCTTTGGCTGCTGTTGACGTTTCATGTGGGCATCTATCTGGAACTCACAACTTGGGGTAGGTGCTATAGTTATATTGTTTTAGCCAACTCCTGATATATTATTTGTTATATTATATCAGTTGATGGTAATACGTTCAAGAAAAGAAACATCATTACATCATCTGGTCATTACAAAAACCTGTGTTGATTGTATTCACGTAGAGAGGGCAAGGACTGCATTTATTTGGGAAAGCTTGGGACCTTGTGGGTGCATGAATACAGATGCAAATACTCACACGCACTCACACAGATTTTGTAATCTTTATTATTGTTATTAAGTTCTATATTTTAATTGATCTATTGAATTGTTCTTTGCAAAATCAAAGATTTCTTCTTTTTTTTTTTAAGTTCTTTGGTGAAGGTTTGAAATTGAGAGTCAGTATTCAAAGTTGGCCTCTGTTTGTCATTTTAAATATTGACTTTCACATGCTCAAACATGCATATGAGACTCACATGATTAAACAAGCATAAGAGAGGTACTGAGTTAATTTATTTTATTATCTGTTTTTGTTCTTTGTTTTTAGCTATGTTATAAGTATTAAACAGAGTTCTTTTTCATTGGCTGATATTTGGGTTTTTGTTAAACATTGAAATGTTGTTTTTCTGAGTTGTAGATTAATTTGTAATTTTGATTTCATTATACTGTACAGGGTGTTGCTGTTTTAATTGCCTTCCTGGTATCAGCCGTGTTCCATGAGGTGTGGTTTATCTCTATCCACACGTTTCCCTCTTATTACATTGTAATGGATATTAGTTGTGTGGTGCTGGTTTGTAAAAAGTTGGCTAGAGCTTGTTTAACTTCACCCGACGTGTTTTCTTTGACCCATTTCCTTTGGCAGGGTTTGGGGGAGAGGATTAAAACTATGGAGTTATTTATTGGTTGCTAATGGCCGTAGCCTGGGAGACATTATATTAGAACTGTCCACTAACAACAAAGGGCCTTAAGAGCTGAGCCAAGCCTAAGCAAAACCAAGTACCTTAAAGCCCGTTGTTTGGCTTTGTGTATATGATATAGGTGTTGAATCTGTCTCAGATGGATTCTGACATGGCAATCCGCTTTCTTCACAAATGATATAAGTTTAACAAATTTGGCTTGAGAACTGACACACACTATCTAAGGCAAAAAAGGTATTTGAGAAGAGGAAAAAAGGGGTCTGGCAAAATTTCATGTGGAGTGATATGATGACAAATTCATTTGAAATATATAGCCGGCTAAATAATCCCTCGTCTGATGTCAGGAATCACAACACATAGTGTAGTCACAATGTTGGCACAGAAACTTCCTCAAGCTTTATCAAAACTTGTGTAGAGTCACTTGGGATGTGAATCATTGTCTAAGTTGGCTTATTTTCCTGCACTTCTTGTATTCAACGAAGCCTGCCATCAGTTAATTTAGTCTCTCTCAATTGAAGTACATATACAGATCTGATTAACTTGATAATTTTATTTCCAAAGACAGCTGAATTTTATAATTTTACTCATGCTTTCTGTCTCATCTGAGTGCAGCTGTGCATTGCCGTTCCTTGCCACATGTTTAAGTTGTGGGCTTTTATTGGAATTATGTTTCAGGTATAGAAGTATTCCGTTTCTTTTTGCCCTTACGCTGCTACTATTAGACTTAAGAACCTTTCTACAGTAATTTACAAGGTTCTCCAGAGCAAAAAAGACAAGATGAAGTGATTGTTAGTTGTTACTAGACTACTGAATTTGTTCTAAGCTCAGCTATTGTTGACAGCTCTTGAGTCTGTGATACTGTCTGTACTTTAGGTTCACTTGAAATGATAATCATGATGGTGCTGCTTCTTTCTAGGTTCCTTTGGTCTTGATCACAAATTACCTGCAAAAAAAATTCAGAAATTCAATGGTATGTCTTAGACATCCTGTCTAATCATGTTAGTCTATCCAATGTTACTTCATTATTCTCAAAACGATTTATTTTCTTTCTGTCAGGTGGGGAATATGATTTTTTGGTTCATATTCAGTATTCTTGGCCAACCTATGTGCGTATTGCTATACTACCATGACTTGATGAATAGGAAAGGGAAAGTTGACTAAGCTAGCATAACATTATCAACGATGCAAGTGAACATTATCAACGATGCAAGTGGATTTGTTTTCCACTACTCGAAATAAAACTGATGTAGATATGTTGCTGTCTATTTTTTCTACGGAATGTCATCTGCCTTGATAGTGGTTGCCATGGGCCAAGCGTCTCCATGTAACTTGCAACTTCTTTTGAGGTTATTTCTTGTTAATCCATGTACAATGATAAATGCCCAAGTAGCTGTGAAACTGGTTTCTGTTAATAACTAACGGCGAAGTTGTAAATGGTTTAGGTCAGATATTTATATTTCTTCATGATCTGGTAAACCTCCGATGTAAAGAAAATTCGTTCGCAATACAACAAACCAAACGGAGTATAAAATTCTTCGTATATGTTTACTTACAGTGAGCCTTATAGATTAAGTAACTAAAATGAAACCTCAATTAACAAGATATGTTTTCTAGCAAGCACTGTAGATCTAAATTAAAACAAAATTAAGAAAATAAATTTGTATTGATTTAAAATAAACTCAAATTCAGACTAGGTTTATTTTAAATTTAAACTTTAATGTCTACTTGCAGTGAGGACTATGAATTGAGTAACTAAATTGAAACCTAAATTAAAGGAAAGATATGTTTTCTAGCAAAATCCAAGAAACTAAATTGAAACCAAAGGGAAGAAAATAAGATTGCGTTGATTAAAGATAAACTTGTATTCAGACTAGGTTCATTTTAAATAAGCAAACTTGAAAATTGGGTAGTCCAATTAGGGGGCGATTATTGACTTGGCGTCGTTGCCATCTACCACCGTCTTAGTTGTAGGCTTGTAGCTGGAGTGATTATAGGCGGCGAAGCGGACCACCTACAGAGGTGAGGGTGAAGGGGGCCGGGGATGCGTGAGCCGATCAGGGCGTTGAGCAAAGAAATTAAAAAAATGACTTCCCCTTCTAGAAGGGAAAATCCTTTTGCAAAACAAGGCCTTTGAATTTCCTTTGACTAATTTGTAACTTTCGGCTGAACATAAATTTTTCCCTTCCTATACAATGTATAGTATGGAAAGTACCTTCCTGAGCCCCACTAATGAAACAAACACAGCGTAAAAATATTCTTCAAATAAAACTACAATATCAAACTTCGGTTAAACACTTGGGCAGCGAAATGTGCACATGTGGCTTCCAAATTGGGAGATAACATCCACAAGACATCCATAACCTCCAACGGCCATGACCTGAGACAAATAAGATACACCTATCAAGATTGAATTAAGAAAGTAACAAGGAGCGCAGGAAGAAAGCTTCAGCGACAAGTCAGTAACCTCAACAAAATGTATAGTAACTGAAAATATTAATAAGAATAGAAGATTTCAAATCAAGACAATACCCCTGATGGATGTAAGGAGAGAGAAAAAGCTGACGGAGGAGCACACTGTATTTGTGAAAGGATCACACCATTCATGTCAAAGCGATTAAGTAGAGGATCTGCACCAACTGCCAATATCTGACATGGATATGCAGAAATTAACAGGATAGAAGAGCAATAGATACAGCGAGAACTTGTACTTATTAGCACAGACAAGTCTTGTTTGGAAGAGGTCAACAGTACACATGACAGATACTAACAAATAATTGGCCAACTGACTTATACACCGGAAAGATAATATTTCAGTATTGTTGACGAACAATATAAGGAAATATACCAATGGGATTGAAGTGTCAATACTCTATGACCTTCAAAAAGTTGTATCGAGAAAACAGCCACAAGGGAAAGGATAATTCCAGTGAACCACCATTAACGATGAGTAGAACCAGGCTAGACGTTCTTTCTCAGCGTCTCTGGCTTACTTTTGTACCAAACTGAGTACTTAATTTTTTTAGGAGTACAATGCCAAACTGGAATATTTCTTTTTGAAGATTAAGACAGCCCAATCAAAATGTATACTATCAGTAAATTTAAAAGAAGCACTCTCTGACAGTCTCATTTCTGACACCACCAATCTGTGTATAAATAACACTAAGATCAAATACAATTTAAAAATCATCACTCATTTTAAATCAAATGGCAACTCATCCCTTACACAGCTGCTTAGTGCTTGATGTGAATTGAATTTCAATCAACAAGAGAAAGCAGAATGCCTTAAGAAACCTTTAGAAGAGAAAATTCCTATAACTCAGGCCCATTAAAGTCTATAGAGATATTCCATCTGAATAAAAAGAAATAGAAAAAAGAGAAGTAAAAGGAAAAAGCCGCTTCCAATGAAGTACAGAAGACGACACGCACTATACGCCTCGTAAAAGTGATAATATGTGTGCGTGAGAGAGAGAGAGATAACATGCTGAAAGCTTTCTTATACATATCATAATCAAGTAAACTACCATTTTAGTCTTTGAAAGAAAATTTATCTCCAAATCAGTCCAAACATTTTGAACAGCATACAATTCAATCCTATCATGAGTTTTGTTAATCTCATGTTAATAGGGTTGTCCACATGGATCAACTTTCTTCATCGTGGGATGTTAGTGGCTGACATAAATGGTTAGTAACACATTTGGATGCTTGCTAACAAAAAAGGATGGCATCTAGGCAAACATCTGGATGTGTTGCCACCATTTTTATCCCCAACTCAAAACACCATTCCTTTCTATTGCATGCCAACTATTCCTGTCAGCCATTAACATTCCACGTTGCAGAAATTGAATTCATATGAGCAACTCCGTTAACATAAGGTCAACATAACTTGCTGCAGAGCTGAATTGATATAATTTTCAAAAGGTTTGGAGTGATTTATTGGTAATTATGTTTCAAGGGCTGAACTCATGGAAAAAAGAATGTGTCAGGGACCAAAATAGTAAGTTCTGGTTCAAAATCTCTCATCTTCGTAAGCCCACCACAATCAAATAATTTGGACCATATTTAAAACATCTTAAGAGATATGAGCAGTCATCAACTCACTTGATTATTGTCAAATAACATGTCCTGTACGGAAGCACCCATTGAAATCCTTGATATGCACTCTGATGCAGGTAGGTTCCAAAGTGATATATTCCGACCATAGCTGCAAGTCTGTACAACGGTGACAATACTCAATAGTCCCTTAAATTACTCCCAAAAATAAGCAACTATAATAACTATAATAAGATATATGAAGTTTAATATTTAAATCTGAGAGACTGCGTTTTACTTTGCATGTGTGCATTACAGTAGTTTTCCTAGTGCCTACAGAAAAATGATGCCCATAAAATGTAATCATTATTAATATGCTACATTCTGCATGATGAAACAGAAAAATTATTAGGAAAGAGAGTTTTTCTTCTTGAAATTCTTACAAAAGTGAAAGAATGTTTTATTATTAGAAATTATGGCTCTTTTTGTCTTAAGCATTAATACTTGATAGTTGATGCCAATAACAAGCTATTATGTGCATTACTATTCTAGTTTCTGAAAATACATTGTTGATAAAAAATTAAAGTAAATTACACATATTTCTCTTGAGTTTTGCTGAAATTACACAAATCTCTCCTCAATTTTTTAAAATATACAAACCTCTCATGGAAAAAAAAAAAAAAACCCTATACTCTAGTCCAATTTTAAAATTTTTTTTCCAGAATATCCTCCATTTAAAATTTTTTTAGTTTAAAAAAATATATATTTAGGTTAATGGAGAGTATTTTAATCAAAAAATTTAAAATTGGGCTAAAGTGTAAGGTAACATTTTGTTTCAAAGAAGGTCTGTGTAATTTTAGCAAAATTTAGAAGAGGTATATATAATTTACTATAAAAATTAAAAATTATTTACCATCATCCATCCTGATCACTAGCTACCATATTGTCTGAAGTCAGAACATCAGAAGAAACATCTATTTTACCAAAATGACACATGTAGACAATATATATATATATATATATAGAGAGAGAGAGAGAGAGAGAGAGAGAGCGAGAGAGAGAGGGAGAGGCGCATGAAGGTAATTATAAAATAATAGTAGGTCTTACCAACCAGCTCTCACTTGCATCTAACGCAACACAACTAATCCATGAAACAAATCCTTTTGACTTCAAATCTTTTGCTGGATCAATCACTTTGATACACTTTCCGCTTTTGCAGTCTAGTGAAAATGGTATATAAGCCACAAAAGTAAAAGTAATACTATAAGAAAAGCGCACAAATATAATCAGGAAAAATTAATTTATCATGTTACTTTTCTGTTGTAATTAGTGACATAAGGAAATGAATAATACCCCAAATTCGTGCAGTCCCATCCTCTGAACCCGTTATAATCTGAAGATAGTTCAGAAGGAACCAACAGTTAGACATCACTGCAACTTTTGGTGAAACATATTACATTGCCCATGTATGATTGATCACATTCAAAGGAAAAAAAAGTAGGGTATCATATGTCTTGATAAATGAGATAATGGCAACAAAGAAAAGATATTCATTTGATTAGCTCATAATAGTCAGGGTTTACAAATTACCTGTCCATATATTTTCTACCAGAAGAGTACTCAAGACTTCAGATTCTATGACTGGAATGATGTCTCCTTCTCAATGTATGGACAACTATAAACAATATTTCTGCTCAAACAATCTCTAAGTGCTTCAACAGGACAGTTCAATTCTATTACCAATACTATTTCCTTTTCTAATTTCCCCTTTGGTAGCCTTTTATATCGTACTTGTAACTGTTAGCCTGTTTCCATCTCTTTATTAATTTTATACACACACACAGAAAAAGTATGAAACAAAGCAAATTCTTGGAACATCAAGCAAAACAACTCCCCAAATTAGTTGATATAAAAATAGTTAAGGAAAAAAATTATAACTTCTAAGTAAAAAAATTAAAAGGTCTATACCTGACTGGCCGAGTTGCGGGCAACTAAACAATGCAAGTAGTCCGAATGCCCCTTAAATACAATTTTCACTTTACCAGTTGCCTACAAACATATATTACTCCAGCATCAATACAGCTACCACTATAAATCAACATATCCCTATAAATCAACATATCCCCCAAAAAAAAAAAAAAATTAATATGTGTTAAATATTCACCTTCAACAAATACATACCACATCCCAACAATATGCACAAGAATCACCAGATGCAGCAAAAACAGATCCCCCCTACAATTAGACAAGGAAAAAAAACACAAAATCAATCATTGAAGAACAAACAAATTACTTTACAATTTATCAAATAATAATAATAATAATAATAATACAAACCTTAGTATCAACAGCAATCGCATTATTCTCAGGAATAGGTGAAAGGGCACCCCAAGGACCTCTGAAAAGACAACAATAAAAAGAAATTTGGTATAGGAGGAAGTAGAACAAGGATTGGAAACAGATAGCAAACCAGAACTGAAAATGAGCATATAGAAAAATTGATCAATCAGAGATCCAGAACTAAAGGAACAAAGATTTTACTAAAAGTCTAATACTATATAATAAACCAGGAACAATCTGTGCATGCTTAGTTTTGAGGAAGACTCAAAAAATAGCATTGAAATGACATAGAACAAACAGAACAGTAGAAAGAAATGAGAGAAATTTGGGGGAAGGTAAAGAAAGGAGGGAAAGTAGAAACTCAGTAACACAATTCAAATCTGAATTCATGTATGAGAAATCAAAATACATAGCAATCCCTATGTTAGAGATTATGATAAAAACTATTCATGGGTGTTCAATTAACAGCTTAAGCTTTTGAATTTAAATGGTCATTGACATAATATCAAAGCCTCTGAATAAGTAACCAAGTGTTCGAATCTCACCGCCCCCATTAAGGTTCAGCACATGTTATGGTAGGCCTCTAGTATGTCCACATTTCTAGACCAAGGGACTTTCATGTTAGTGGGCATGTGAGATTATAATTAAAACAATTCATAAGCCTTCATGCAATAACTTAAGATTTTCAGTTGAAATGATTCCTGACACCTTAAATAGGTAAATGCAACTTGATATCAAAGCAATCCTAAATTACTAAAAATCCCAAACAACCCAATTTATAAATTCCTGAATAACCTCAAATTACTAATAGATACCCAAATCACAATGTTCTTTCAATTCATCTAAATATATATTATATACTCATATTTAATATTCCTTTTGTATATCCTATTCCTATTCCATTTGCCTCACCCAAATTTATATCCATATCACTTTTAGTAATATTTTAGTACAATGAATTGAAGAATAATGCCAGAGTTGTGTTAGAGTTGTGAAATGACCACATGAAGAAGATTCTGTTCTTCAGATAATATACATGAAAAATTAAGAAGGAAAAGACTCATCTACTTCTACAGTAATGTAGTCAAAGAAATTACTAATAAAGATGAAGTAAGCATCTATGTTCTGTAAACTCACTTGTGCTGAGGATTCACCAAGTTAAGTAATGGCTTGATACCCCTTCCTGCAAAAATGTGGGATGGCATGCATGAGACATTAAACAAGCCATTTCTAGAAAAGAAAATTGGGCAAAAGGATGATGACAGAAAAAGAAGAAGGAGGTATAATTGACTAGCACAACTCACTTAGCAAATCAAATGCCCATAGGGGGATGGAAGAGACAAGACAAAACAAAACAACCCCCCCCCCCCCCCCCCCCCGAAAAAAAAAAAAAAAGAATAGGATCAATCAAGATACTGGAGAAAGAGGAAAGACTGGCATCAAAACTTGCAGAACCAATGAACACATTGCTGTCTAGCTTCATGAATGTCAAAATAACAATATACAATCAATCATTTTGGGGCAAGTTCGCATGCTGAATTCTGTACCTTTACATAGACAATGTGCAGGTGAAACCTAAGGGTGTGTAATTCTTAACCAGCACCTAATTTAGCTTGAATTCATTTCCCATAGTTTCCTCTGTTATTCATTTTGCTTTAATTTTATAGAAAATAGAAGTGAATAGACGAGATGAACAACTTTATAACCTCTAATTTCACAATTTTTAAGTTGTTTAATGAACAGACACCAAAAAAAAAGGCAGAAAAGGGTTAAAAAAAAAAAACAACAACAACAACAACTGTATGATCTACTAGTGAGGCTAATTCAAAGTTCAATTGCAACTGTAAGATTTATTACCTGGCAAAGATGAAGAATCCTTTGATCCTGCAAGCTCCTTCCATCTCCATCCTTGAATCCGACCATCATCACCACAACTGCATGACAAAGCCACTGTCATGAGGCATGCCAAATGGTAAATATCCTCATCCAGATCAATATATGAGAAAATTAATGTGTCAGTGAATGCATGTATAATCATTTCAACAAACATGAGTTACTAGTGTATTAATATGCATTTGTATCAATTCACTTTTTTAAAACAATGAGATAATTGAGACTTATAGAGCTGTAGAGAACTAATTAATACTTGTATTTTTTTAATTTAAAAATCATCAGGTAATTTTTTTTTTTTTAATTTTAGATAATGAGAGGAGATAATTTAGAGTTATAGATCTTGAAATCACTGCCCACCACTCAACATTTTTAAGTTAAAATTATATGTTGAACTCCCAACAAAACAGGAAATCTTTCCCATTGTATAGGGGGAAAAGGTTTTCTTTTCCTACATGAGCAGCATCAAAGAAAAATACAAACATTCACGAATGGCTTGCTTAAATTTGACCTTGCCATTTTATGTATAGTATGTGGATGTGGAAAGTTATCATGGTGTGTGGGGGCGGAGGAGTAAGCGAGGTGAAAGAAAAAGAGAGATTGGACTAATCTAAACCTCAATAACAGAGCATCTTCATCATCACCGTAAAATTTGACATCATATGCAGGTCCATCGTGCCCTTGAACGAAGCCATTTGGTTCAGCGAACAACCTAGGCCAATTGTATCATATGCGAAAACAAAATTAATTGTAAGAACTAAATTGTTCATGTGTATTAAGCAGTAATGGGGATGCATACTTACTTTTGTGTCTTTATATTGGTAAAACCAAACGGCTGAAACATATTAAAAGAAAATGAAAGTAAGGAATACAAGTTCCACAATCGAGAAAGAAAAAATGAAGGCACAGAAAGCTTTTAGCAAATAGAAACGAAGCCCATCGACCATAATTGATATCAGATGAATGCCGTTTTCTTCAAAATTCAAAAGATAATGGTACATAACCAACTGATACAGCACAACCATGAAACTTAAGAAAGAAAAGAACCATGAACAAGAAAACGAAAAACTAAAGAAACAGATAATAGAGAGGAAAAGAGAGACTGACGAGGTTGGAGATGCAGGAAGGGATAGAGTAGGAGGCGATGGATCCGTCGCTGGACGCAACAACGAGGGTATCAGGATTAGGGTTTCGGGTGGGCGCCCAAGCGGTTCTAAAAACGGTTCGGGTTTCAATCTCCCTCTCCTTCAATATGCTTTCCCTGTAAGCATTTTCGTCCCAGTTGGTGGCGTCCCCGCCCATTGCTGCTGTAGCTCTTGCTTACAGAAATAGCTCCAGCATTCCCTTTCCCCTGTATACATTCGTAGCTGCGAACTGGGTCCTTTCAAGCAAACTTTTAACTATCCACGCCAACCAGTGACGGCATGCCATGTCATTACATGGGGTGACGTGGTGGAAGCCACGTCATTGATGGGGTCACATTGTTGGACCACGTCATCAACAAGGTTGATGTCATCACACCCATTTCATTAAAAAAGTTACATATAATTACTTATATTTTTTATTATCATCAATTTTTTAATTAAAATTTGACAAATGATAATAAATAAATATTTAATAATAATATAATAAGTATATAATTTTTATAACAATTTTTAATTAAATTATATTAACAAATCATATATTTATTATTTTTAATAAAAAATTTAATAATAAAAATACAAAAAAATTATATCCAAACCCAGTCTCATCCTTAATGGATTATCAATGACAAAAAATTCTTACAAATATTATGTATTAAAGATCAAAATTTAATCCATACATATAAAGTTAATTATTAAATCTACCTGTAATTACTAACCCTTAATACAATTTATCTATCAAGGGGTGACATAACTACAACACATTATAGTCAAGGATGACTTGAATTACGTGTCATTAACCAAGATGCTATACTTGCCTTGTGAGACATGCTACACTGAGTATTTTGGTGAAAGTTGTTATCTTTATAGGCCATCATCTTTGGGTTTTCGATTCAGATACAATGGGCTAAATTTGCCCAATACATAGTCATAAATCTTAATTTTTGAAATATAATAATTTTTTTTAATTTCTTAAGGACACAATTGCTATCCAACAAAAATAAATAAATAAGGGACATGCCCTAAGAAAAATTAAAAAAATAAAAATAAATTTTTTGCTGTTACGTGTCAGGTTGACCCTAACACGCAATAAATGGCACAAAGGGACCATGTCCCTTATCATGTGTATCAAGGTCAAAGTGTTTTGACCCTTACACGCAAATGGATATGCCACGTGATTGTATATGATTGGAGGTTGCAAATTGCACTATATTCTGACGAATCATTCAAAGATCAATCCATACTGAAAATTCATGCAACTTGTCTCTCCATTTATCAAAAAGAATTTAATCAAATGTAAACCATGGTCTTGAAGATGGACAAGCTTGGTTTTGTGCATGGTCTGATGATATTGTCTAATATGACTGATAGTCAGTATGATCTTCATGTTCAATATTGGACTCATCATATTCTTCAACATGGCTGGTATTGACCATATAAGAAGGTGGATATGGTATAGGTTCATTATCATCATAACTAATAGGTTCCAAACCAATAATTTGAGACTGATCAGGATTTGATTCAAAAGTATAAGGAATTATTGTTGATGTCAAAGCAATTATTTCAAAAGGCTTAGTGGATTCAGATTAGATTTGTTTATTTTTCTAAGAATGATCAAGGCGAGGAGATTGGGTATTTTTAGGAGAAGAGGATGATGTCTTAATCTCTAAGGATTTTGCAAGAGGGGTCTGTTCAGGTAGTTTGGTCCATGAAGGAGAAGCTGCATGAGGAGGTCTTTATGGAGGACAAAGGTCTTTAAGCGAAGGTTGCGGAGGTTGTCTAGGTTGAAACTATCTGAGTTATACTGGACTAAAATAGTCTTCTTTTTTTTCTGAAGATTTTATAGTTCATTTTAAAACATTTGGAATAATCAATTTCTTGAGGGTAAGGTGAATATGGAGAAGTAGAATATGGATTGTAAGATGGCATGAAGGGTGAAGGAAATGGTTCATAAATGCTTCTGGAATGATCTTTAGCTATATCATTTTTCTATTTGGTCAATCTAGGATTTCACTCTTTTAAGTTCTTGTTCTTTTTGAGTAAAAACGGGGCCCATATAGCCATGGGCGATGAAGCTTTGAGTTCTGCATCCAAGGATGTCACCTGCTGCTAGAGGCGATCATATAATTCTTGGACATGTATAGATAGTCCATCAATTCGAGAATTGGTATGAGCCATCTGACTGAAAAAATTCTCAAGGCGAGAGTCAATCCTTTAAAAAAATTTGTTTTATGCTACTGCATTATAGGTATGCCAGTTAAGGACTTCTTTAGCTTATGAAACAGGCCTCATGTTACTAGTAGGGGAAATTTTTGTGGGTACAAAAAATGACTTATATGTATCATTTGTTTTAGATGATCAGACAAAAAACTCTTATTCAATTTTTATTATTGGACCCATTTACTTTTAAATGCTTAACTCTTCTCTTCCTCCCGCATTCACTTTCTACAATTTCTCATCTCTTCCACCACTAGTAGTTTCTTCTTTCTTTCATGTTCTTCATCTTTCTATTTTTCTTCATCTTTCATTCCTTTGTTCAACTTCGCTATTAGTATAAAGTTTTTACCATGGTGAACAATATTGTCTCCTTCAATATATACAAAAGAAAGGAGACAAACAAAAAAAATGGTTCCAAATATTTTTTGAAATCACCATCTGGTATGAAATTACTAACCAAAACTAATATTTATTTTGTTAAAAATATAAATATGCTGTAATTAAAATTTAAATATTTGTGATATATATTTTTACTCATTTGATCTATATTTGAATGATATTTTATTGTTACATATAAAAACTTGGCTGTGATTGATTTTTAAAAGAAAATAACTGCAAAATAAGTAGGAAAAATAAGGTATGAAAAAATAAGTAAAAAAGTTGTAATTTATAGTTAAATGGAAAAAAAATTGTGGTAGGAAAAATTTACTATTTCGATGGAAAAAATTTGCCAATGTTGAATACTATAACAATGAAAAATATATAATTGAAAATTATGATGGAAATATAATAAAAAAAATTAAAAATGTTATAAATAATAGAGATAAGAAGAAACATTGTAAAAGAATATTATAATATGGGGAAAATATTAAAAAAATGGAAAAAGTGTTGAAAGAAATATTAGAAGAATATATAGCATGAAATGTAATATTAAAAATACAATTATGAAATAGTTTTTAAATAATGTATAATATTTTAAAAATAATAGAGCATTGAAAAAAATACAATATAAATAGTGAGAACAACTAAATGTTGAAAATTGAAAAATATTGTATAAAATATAATATGAAAAATATTGTAAAAAAATATTATATAGGAATAAAAGTTGCATACAAAAATATTGTTAAAGAATATAATGTGAGAAAAAATATGAAAGAGATAATATCTGAAAAAATACAACTAAGAAGATATTATGAGAATATAATATGAAAAAATAAAAAATATGTTATAAGAAATATAATATGAAAAAATATTGTAAATAAAACAAAAGTATGGAAACAAAGATTGTCAAAGAGTATAATATGGGGAAAAAGACATAAAATATATAATGTGGATAAAAAAAATCTTAAAAAATTCTTTTCATGCCAACAAAAAATTGTAAAAAATAATAATATTTTAGATTTTTATTAATTTTTTTTCAATTAAGATTATCATCATTTTTATTGCAATTGAAATTAATCTAGGTAGATGCCCTGAGAATTGATTGAAGATATAATTATTTTTTTAAAATTTTTATTTACAAGTTTTTAATTTTTTCAGAATAAAATGGAAATCTAGGGCATAACATATTCAAATCCTATTAGAAATGATTTGGAATATAATTATTTTTAGATATTTATTTAGTTTATTAATTTTTTAGGTTAGTATGACAAGTAAATTATACCTAGAAATAACTAGAATATAACTTTATTAATAAAATTATAATTATTTCACATAAAAAAATATTTTTTCATATTGTACTTCTTATAACATTTTTATTTTTTCACATTAAAAAAAGTTGTCTGATATAATTTATTGTAGAAAAATAATAGTGTAATATTGAGAAAAATGTAAATGAAAAATATAGAAAACTTAGGAAAATTTTTTGAGAAAATGAGTATAATACAAACAAAATAGTGAAATAATAATTTATAACATTTATATTCTATTTTGGATGTTAGTAGCAGTGTTGATCAGATTGGCAAAATGAATAATAGGAAAGAGGTTACATATATGTATATATTTGAATGGATAAATATGCGAAATTGAAGAGGGTGCAACATTTATCAAAAATATGATTGCTGTAATAACGGTTGATTATAACATTTCGTTGGAGATGTTAAAACAAAAAATTGTGGGACAACTATAGCTATATTCAAATCAATGTGTGTGAATAGGTATATAGACATCCAATGTCATCTAAGCCACATCGTCCTCCAAGTGGCACTACAAAGAGAGTTCACGAATTTATATCTACTAAAATACCCCTGGTAGATGATCGGCCTTATTGTGATTCTATCCTTAGTGTTGGCATTGCATTTACGACGCCTGGTCCTTCATTTTATATATTGGTAGATATGCAGGTCCACCCTGATGCCATTGGATCATCTTCTTTTCTAGTGACATAGACATAGATACACCATGATACAATAGGTCCATCTTCTTTTATAGCAACACAAACCCAGACCTATCATGACATTGTAGGTCCATCTTTTTCCATGCCACCAATGCATTTTGTTAGTTTTAGGACTGTCAACTCTTTATTTTATATGTTATGTGGCTCCATCCCTTTTACACCTTTATTCTCAGACCAAATAATATTTACTTTTGGATTTGCTTTTAAGTATTATGCATATGTTGGATCACAGCAAGCGAGATATATTACACCACATCAGCCAATTCTTCTAATTCAATCTCACCTATTAAATGTGAATCCGATACCCTACAAATAGGTGGAAGATATAAAGGAAACAATGTTCACAAAGAAGATGAAGACAAAGGCGAGAATGAAGAAGAAGCCAAGAAGGAGGATAAGATATAGGAGACAGAAGAAGAACACCATCTTGTCTGACGTCGAGGCCGATGATTAAGAATACAGACTTGATGTGACATAGGAAGTTATTTTTTTAACGTTTTCTATTTTTTTTGTATCTGTGTATTTATTTTTTAAATCATTGTAACATCTTATAACTATTTCTTTTCATCAATTACAAAATATAACTTATTTCAATATTGAGTTCAATAATACTTTACAATTGTGATTAATTTCTTATCAAATTTTTTAACACTCTTACTTATTTATCTAGTTTAAAGAAAATTAAATTAAAAAATTAATCTTTATTTTTCTAAATTAATTTTATGGCTTTCATGGTAAATAATTTTTTTTACCTATTATAACTACTTTTATTACATAACTTACTACTTCTAAAATTTTTTTATGAAGACTAATTTCACAATTACATAAAAAAGAATTTAATTTAGGGGTCACAATTGGTCCTAGCTGTGACCCCCTTATATATTAAAATAAAAAAAATTAACTTAACTATAAAAAAAATTTATATTATAACTGGAGAAATAAATTATGACCAAGTATATGGCAAAATAACAATTTTAGTTTATTATAACTTTTTTTGTACATATTTTAGTTAAAATTTTTATTACCTTAATATTGAGTTTAATAATATTTAACAAGTATACTTAATTGCTTATTAAATTTTTTAAAACTATTACTAATTATCAAGTTTTAAATAAATTAAAATTTATTTCTTCTAAGAAAATTTTATTTTTCTTCAATCATTCTATCCAATTTAAAAGAATTATTATTTAATTTTTCTTAAATATTGGTCTTTCATTTTTCTCCAATAATTCTTTATTATCTTTTTATCAAGTTTAAATTATTTCACATTTAATTTTTTAAAACTATTTAGCCATTATTTTTTTAAATATCTTTCATTTTTTATTATTTTTAAATCATTATAATTGATATTTAAAATAATTATTTAATGTGTTCATTTATAAAATAATTAACTTAATACCACTAAAAAATTTTAGGAATATTAAATTTTTAAATCTCTAAAATTATAATTAATATATAAAAAATAGATAATTATAAATTAAAAGTAAATTTCTAATTTTTTTTTGCCAATTGGGGTCACAATTCTTTAGCAACCATGACCCCTCATATTTCAAAAAAAAAAATTAATTACATATTATATCCCAAGAATTAAGATTTATGATTATGCATTGGGCGAATTTTGAATTTGCTCCATTGTATCTGAGTTAAAAGCCCTATCATGGCCCATCATGGCAGTTTGTTTTGCTTTCATTTAAACCAAACATCTAATTTTTGCATACCAAAATTATTAAATATGTATTTAGTTTGATAGAAGATATTTTAATCAAAATTTTAAAATTAAATTAAATTGTAGTATAACTTTTAAATTTAGTGGAAAAATATATTTTGAAATTATAACAAAAGGCTATATAATGTTAATAATAAAGAACCGTGACCCCTCATATTTAAAAAAAAATTAATTATGTATTATATCCTAAGAATTAAGATTTAAGATTGTGCATTGGGTGAATTTTGAATTTGTTCCATTGTATCTGAGTTAAAAGCCCCACCATGGTAGTTTGTTTTGCTTTCATTTAAACCAAACATCTAATTTTTGCATACAAAAATTATTAAATATGTATTTAGTTTGATAGAAGATATTTAAATCAAAATTTTAAAATTAAATTAAATTGTAGTATAACTTTTAATTTTAGTAAAAAAAATATTTTGAAATTATAAGAAAAGGCTTTATAATGTTAATAATTCAAAGAGAATGTAATTCACTCTGTTATTTATCTTATCAATTCATTTTCCTTCATGGCCACAATAAAAGCATAACATAGGTAGTCTTTCAAACCCTTATTCCATCCAAATTGTTAGAGGAATCCAAGAAGGAGGTGGATTTTGGGTTTTTTAAATAACTCTTGGTCTAAAAGAAATTGAAATCTATTTTAGTATAAGAACCTTGAATTTTAACAAATAGATTTTTTTTAACTAGGAATCTTAATCCGAGAGGCACAAAATCCCAAATAAATTGTTTTTGAAAACAGGTAATTCAAGGTTTTAAATTCTTACTAAATTTTAAAATTTACAAATTATTGAAAGATCAGAATTAAAAGAGAACCACACAGAAATTTACAATGATTTGGATCAAAGTAATCATATATTCACTCCCTGAGCACATAGAAAAGGAAATTTTGTACTAATGGAAAATTCACACAAAGTTACAGCTAAATTACCCTTTAATAAAGGTTAGCTTTTTGCTCTTACAACTTAAACACATGGCAACATTGAAGATTCAATACGAGTGCTTCTTCAGTCTATGATATTGAAATAACCCACACACTTGTCTCAGCTATCAAAGTTTTACAACCTCAAATTAGCACTAGGTTTTTTATAAGGTTTCTAGAAACTTAAATAGATAAGTGTTAGAAAGCAAATACAAGTGTTTAAGTAAAGCTCACTAAGAGCATAACAAAATGACTATCTCAAATCTTATCAAGAGAAGTAATGGCAAGATAAGCTCAGCAAGCACTTAGTTGTAGTTGAACAATGAAGATTATTAGTAAATGCATTTGTATTCTCTCTTCTTTCATCTTCAATGCAACTTTTTAAATATCAGTCATGGGGGAGGATGGCCATTACTAACAAGCATTGCTTTCTTTCTATTTTTAATTTGTCTTCCAAAGCTTGATAATATCTTCATTAATTGCCACAGGCAACTAATCTTCCTTTAACATTCAAATTGGCTTCATTGATTGTGGGAGTGTTTCATCCATGTCTCTCTTTATTGATTGGTCAACTTAAGAGTGTAAGAGAAAAAGAGAAAAAAGAAAGAAGACTACTCAAAATGGCGTCTCGATTCTCTGCACGTCCTTCCCTGCATCTTGCCCTGCACATCGACAAAACGACGCCATCTCATTTAGTAAAACGGTGTGTTTTAATTCAATCAAAAGAAAAAAAAATGGATTGCTACCGTCTTATTTAGCAAAACTGCATCCACCCATTTGGTTTTCAATCAAGCAACCCGACTCTGCTGCGTTTTGATTTGTTCTTGATCTCACACTCCCTCCCTTCGATTTCATCTCTTACTTCCACGAATTGCTCAATCATTGAAACAGATCTTTCCAGTAAGTCATTCCTTTCTCTATTGATTTGCTGCACTCAGTAGCGTGAATCATACCCAGAGTGACCTAGTGTGTTTTTCTCCTCTGACCTTGTGATTTCTATGCACTCAGTAGCGCAAATCAAGAAACTCACTGAGTTTGTGATTTTCTCCTCTGACCTGCTTCAAGCTTGTATTATATGCAAATTGATTCTGTGGATGTTGTATGTCAGTGTGATTTTCTCCTTTGACCTGCTTCAAGCTTATTAGTAGCTTTAGGTAAAATGTGCAAAAGGTTTAATATTCACTTTCTCCAGAATTAAGGTTTGGGAGGCATTTTTGTTTTAGTGAAATAACTGGATCATACGCTTTTTTAATAACCCGAGTTCTGTTATCTATATATCACATCCATTCAAAACATTTGTAATTTACATTATACTATCACAATTTCATGCCTCCAGTTTTATTCCCTCTTCCATTCCTCCCTCATCAAACATCAATTCACATTTGAACTAGCAAATCATCTAACATCCTGTGTTTTTCAATCTCTCAACAACTAGCTCAATGCAATTAGATAAGCTACACTACATTAAAATGCCAAAGACAGAGAAGGAAAGGCAAAAATTGTTATGTAGTTTCCACTTCAAGCTACATATTGGCCATAGCAACAAAAGTAGGTCAGAAGGATAACAGTAAATAAAGCATCTCTAAATATGAGGTTACACATGTGATTTTGCATTGTTAACTTGTTGTACTTGTGAAAGCATTGTTTTATGAGCACAACCCAACAGCCATAAGATCCCTTGTTACAGACTATAATTTCCACATGATTAATTATCTGTTACTTTTGCTTGCTTAACAATGAAGGGAAAAAACAAAGAATAAAAGAGAACAATATTACACTATTTCAATCATACCTGCTCTTGTGAGATCCATCCACTAGATGGTTTAACACATCTTCAATATGGTAGTTTTGTCATTAGGACCTGAACTCAAAAGGCAAAACCACCTTTTATAGTTATAGTTAAACTTTAAGAATGCTATGCTAAGGTTGATGCTTTGACTTTACAAGAATGTGGTTCTTAGGTGGAAATAGAACATTAAAAATAAATAGCAGAATTTTTTAGTTGATTGACTTAAGTTGCTCTCTCAAAGTATTATGAATGGTAATTCCTTGGTTGGGGGAATGCAGAACATGGACAATGGCAAACTTTCTAGTGCAATAGTTGGTCAGAACTCATATTGTTATCCTATTTTTTTGTCATTAAATTTATGATTGTTAGTTATATACTACCTTTTCTGTGCCAAGTTGATAGTGC
The DNA here is from genome assembly GCA_032878935.1 of Erythrophleum fordii. NCBI lineage: Eukaryota > Viridiplantae > Streptophyta > Magnoliopsida > Fabales > Fabaceae > Erythrophleum > Erythrophleum fordii. The sequence continues at coordinate 37,386,256 of JAVQMF010000055.1, read as the reverse complement.
CTCAATATATTGTATATCCATTTCATAGTGGATGCAACTCATACTGTTATCTTATTTGTATTTTATACAATCAACTAACATATTTTATACAATTAACTAACATACCTTGTAAATTCCATCATCCTCAACTAGCTGGCACCTCAACTAACATATTTAGTATCCGCACCTCAATATACTCACCTACAGAACCTCAATGTTAGCATCTGCACCTTAACTAGCTGGCACCTCAATGTTAGCATCTGCACCTTATTTTTATCAACAGGTGAGATGTTTAACCATCCTCAACTAATATATTTAGCATCTGCACCTCAGTTTCCCACAGTGTGGGAACAAGAGAATGGAAACAGTTGCTTGTTTCATTGAGTATGGATGAACAAAATAACTTTATAGGATATATGAGATTTCCTGAATGCTCATTAATCTGTAGTAACTGCATTGCTTACAAATATAATCAAATTGATTTGTAAGCTCATAAATACAAAGCATTAGCTATGGTGGGACAAAAAGATAAATATTTGAATATGTTGAACAACCAAAAATACCTTGAATGTTACAAAATGATAATGGCACACAAAAATAGCTTGAATATTTGAATGTGGAACGATCAAAACCAGCTTGAATGTACACATTTATTTGTTAATATCCATAATGGCTCAACACATGTATCCACCCTCATGGTGCTAAACATATTTGCTTGTCTCTCTTACAGGCTGACTTGAAGATGCTACATTTGTAGAGAAAACATGTTGGCTTGTTCGTTCTGCATATAAAGGGAGTAAAGAAGTGTTAGTTATGCAAGAAGTGCATCTATGGAAGCCAAAGAAGATCCAAGAAGAGTTGTATGAATCCAAATGAAATACTAGGACATAGGGTGTAATGTAAATGAAAAAATGTGATATGTTTAGATTGTATGAAGTCAAGGATAGCATGTACACTATGAACCAAAAAAAGAATATTGTATTTCTCATCTCAATGTAACCAGTATATTCAGATCAATAAAAGTGACTTTTTCATTAGCAATAGTACTATATTATGATTGTTTTAGTATTATTTACCTCTTGAGATATCTCTACTGAACTCCAATGCTTTTAGAGATGGCATGGGAGAATCCATTGGCGCCTAAATTATAAATGAATATTAATAACGTTGCATGCAGTAAATATCAAATAATACAATGCAAGTTAAAAAGAATTAAGTGCTCTAACCAGTAACAGTTCTGTATAAGTTAATTCACTCTCATTTGTTTGAGGGAATGCAACATATGTTGGAGATGCAAATGCAGTCATTGCTCGAAGTGCCATGGTAGAGGAGCTTACTTGCATATGAGTGTCCTAGAAAAGAAAGATGACATAAAGATTGATTGAACTTCTATAAAAAATTTTGAGATAAGAAAGTATATCCATACCACAATCCCATAAGTTTGTGAATCTCTATGAGGTGAAACTTTTCTTCTTCTTTTACGTCGCTTCTTAACCCAACTCTTTAATCGCTTATTTTTCCTTGTGCCATCTCTTTTCTTAAATCCCTTGGGTCGTGCAACAGACTCTATTTGAGGCGTCGTGCTTGTACCACCATCATTGTTTATATGCGATCTATTTAAACAAAGATTTGCCACTTGTTTACTCAATTCTACCACACTTTTATGAACCAATGAGTATGCTTCAGGACAATCAGATGCCTCAATTGCTAATCTTATAAGCATAGGACAAAGTTCTCTATACCGTTGTGTCATTTCACGCCTAAGATCTCCTTGGACTTCATTTCCCTTACTATCATGTATAATACCGCTCCTTGCACCTCTTGTCCATCTCTTCAATATGTACTGTTCAGGGAGTTTTTTCACATCTAAAACATCATATACCTTTAAAGCATGACAGCATAATATTCTAACAGATTCAAAATTTCGACAACTGCATGAAATTGATCTATTGCTTGGGTCAAACTGAACCCTCCATTCTCCTTCTTCGTTAACCATACTAACAATATAGTCATATACTGAACCAATCTCATTTCTATGCTTTATATAAGCAGCTGCAAATAAATCCCACTGTTGTTGAAACATGCCAAAGATAAGAGCTGTGTAAATTTGAGAAACCTGTCTAAGTATAGGCGAACTCTGGACAATTAGTCGAGGCATATTCTGTCGTGACTCAAACTCACGCTTCAATTCATTATATCTTTTATCTTCCACGACTCGTTCAAAATTATTAAAAAACTGATTGATATTCATACCTGCTCTTGTGCAACTTTTGACTTCGGCATTGACACTTTCACTTAACTGTGTGCTCCGTATGCCTAAAGTTAGAGCTTTTTTCATATGACACAATGCCCATTTTTCTTTTATCTTATAAACTGAACTCAACCATGTATTTTCACGCACATTATATGTTGATAGCAATCGGCTCCATGCTTCCTTAAACTGGTCTTCCTCTTCGTACTCATATATACACTTTGTAAAATCAGTCAAAAAACGTGATCCATGCTTCATCAAATTTCCAAGATGCTTGATCCCATTTTGTTTCAAATGCCATGTGCATAATGCATGCTTTGTATCTGGGAGCACCTCACTAATTGCTCTTGTCATTGCTTGGTCTTGGTCTGTAAAAATAGTTAAAGGTTTTTTTTTCTTGTGTGCCTCTAAAAATGTCTCCAATAGCCATTTAAAAGACTCGATGGTTTCATCATATAGTAATGCTGCCCCAAAAATCACTGATCCCCTATAGTGATTGAGTCCAGAGAATATTGCAAGTGGTCTATGATTACGGTTTGTATTATATGTTGTATCTAATACTATCACCTCACCAAAATAAGCGTAATCAATCAACATTCGCGCATCCGCCCAAAAAACATTTGTAATTTGTTCTTCCACATCCATTTGATAAGCATGATAAAATGACGGATTTTCTACCAACTGTTCTTGAAAATACCGTAATAAACATCCAGCCTCTCCATACTCCATGCTTCTCTGCCTCCTTGACTTAAGATAATTATTTACATCCTCCCGAGTGTAGCCGAGATTAGCTCTACCTCCTACATGTCTACTCATCCACTGAAAGGAGGCTTTTTGTTGAAGCCTAGATTCTTCTGCTAACTCTATCTAGTGGGCTTGGACCTCAGTCAATTTACGTTGGGATGCTAACATATGAACTGTCTCAGGGAGTTGAAGCGGGTGATTATGTTCTTCAACAAAGACATTAATCTTATATTTTCCATCTATAAGTGTAACACTCATTTTTGCTTTGCAATTGGTCCTAGTTTCAGGACGAGAATTGGTAGTTATACTATCCCTTTTGTCTTGTCTTCGCAAACCTTCCTTACAACAAACATATCTGTAGGAAAGTATAGATCCATCTTTCTTATTTTTAGTGAAATTATATTTTCTTGCACCAAATCCAGTTCTTTCAACATATGCAACCCAAAACTTCCATGTTTCATCTAGGCTATCAAATTCTATGCCCAACCTAAGAATCAAGTCACCCTCCATCAAATGGTCCTTGGAAGAAATGACAAAACTTTAGCACATACCTTAATTCTTTTTAACCTTACATTCTTACGAAAAGTGAGTCATCAAATACAAAGATTGCATACTTAACACTTGTTCTATTATTTTATGAACTCATTTTTCAAACTTAAAATAAAAGTTAATCACTTTGATTTTAAGTTTTTATTTTAAAAGGGATAATAAAATGGACTAAATGAAAAAAAAATTATGTTTATTCTTGTCTATTATAATCCTCTATCTTTCAATTCTTGATTTACAATCCTCCAGTTTTTTCATTCTTTGTTGAGGTCAAAAGATTGTTTACACTTCATCTACTTGCACATATATGTCCTCTATATTCAAAAAATAAAATATTGCATATATGCTTCAAAATAAAACCATTTAATATATTGATACTTGATTTTATACATAAGTTAATAAATTTATACAAAAGTCTACCAAAAAGAAATTCAATCCCTCCTTCCTTCAACTTGTAGACAGTTTTTGACAAAGTGCAAAGACAAGAGCAAATTATAGCAACCCCAGCACCTGTAAAAACGAGCAAATTTTTTTACGAAGTGGCAAACAACAATGGATATGATTTAATACTGAAAAATAGAAAGTTTAGTCAACAAAATGCAAGAACATTAACCTTAATCAAAACCAATAAGTAATAATGGTCCATCTTTCAAAATGACCCGCAGGCTGTAAATACATGCATGAAAGAATTCAAGCGTGGTTGTGTAATCAGGGGAGTTGGATGATTTTGTGGTTTGGTTTGTTTTTTTGCTTTGGTCCTCTATTCTGTGTTCAAAAAATCTGAGCGTTCAGCATTCGAAAACTCTCTCTTCACCTTCCTTCTCATGCCAATATCAAAGTCTCACCAAACGCATGGAATTTTTTTCTGTTTTGGCGCCTTAATGCGACAGGGATGAGCTACTAGAAGAGCTTGGCGCGAGGCTGATATGGGAAGAAAATGAACGGTTCAGATCTCTCGCAATGGACGGAGGAGATGCGTTTCTTTTTTTCTGGATTTTACAACCCAAAACGCACCGTTTGATTAAACTGGAAACAGCGCGTTTGGGCGATGTGCAGGGGGATGTGTACGCGGAGGAGATGTAGAGAATCGGGACGCCTCAAAATGCCTCTTGTACCTAACTCTTCAATTTTCTTTAAAAAATTGATGCAGCAGGCTTTCTTTTTTCTTATTACATTTTCTTTTATACTTCACTCTGTCACTGTGTACTTGTTGACTTATTGGATAGTAAGGTGCTTTGACATTCCTTCTATTTGCTTTTCTCTTTTTGATCCTGAGGTATTACATGGTGGTTTAAGTCACTATAAGAAATAAAGTGGACATTCAACCTATGTCTCACCAGATGTTTCAAGGGCCCACATCTCATTGATGCTCCTTGATAGAAACTATTTGGGATAGGTTCTCCATGATACTTTTTCTTTTTTTTCGGGTCCAGTACCAAAGTATTTTTCATTTAGAAGGTATAGGTCTTATGCGATTTAAAGGACATGTTGAGGATCTTGGCCTAATAAGCATTTTGGCCTATACACATAATTTTTGATTTTTTTTAATATTACTTTTATGTTTAACTAGATTAAAAGATTTTTTAGATTTGAAATGTTATACTCTTTTTTTTCACTTTGGATTTACTAAAGTTCAAATTTTGTATTTTCTGTAAAATTAGAAAGAGATAGATATAAAGTTTCTAATATTAAAGGCTGTTTCTAATGTTAAAAATTACTTTTTAAAATATGAGTCCACACGTTCTAATTGTACAAAAAAATGATAGGAGTGAAATTTAGAGTGTATGAACTCCTTTTCTTATCTTCTATCCCATTCCAGGCGTGAAGTTGTAGAGAGAAAAAGAAAGTTTCCTACTAATATGCAAAATCAAATCTGAGCTCAAAAGCCCCATCCCCTCATACACATTGGATTTGGATCCTCAAGTGAGAAAAATGATACAGTGATTCTCAAGTGAAGAAAGATTTAAAAAAAAAAAGAGTTGGTGAAAAAAAAAATGAATCCTACACACACCCTAATTAAGAAGTATTTTACTATTTATCTAATTGAGAGGATCTAAATTCATACATGTTACACCAATTAAAAAGTTAACAAAAGTGTTATTGGTGCTAGTTTTTAACACACTTTTAAAATAAAATATTTTAAAGATTAATATAAAATTTTAAATATATTTTCCACATCAAAATAATATTTTGACCAAAGGCTTTTATACTTGACTTATAATGCAATACAATTGCATGCGTCATAGTCACCAAAGGAATAAATTATGGGCTTATACTTTACTTTAGAAATTCATGAGGCTGATCCCTCCATTCACCAAAAAAAGAAATTCATGAGGCTAAAATTGTGAAACTTTAATGTTATGATATTTTTTTTATTGGGAAAACTCCACTAAATACTATAAGTTGGTAAAAATTTCATTAAAAGACCTTAAAAATAAAAAATTCTTTAAAGGACCATAAGAAAAAGTTGCCATTAAAACTTACAAAAGTTACTACTTATATTTTCAAAGTTATAACCTAATTTTCTTAATGTTACATATGGTTTTCTTTAATGGTAACTTTAGAGAACATGATTGATAACTTTCGGAAATACTAGTTATAATTTTGGTCCTTTAGAAAAATTTTGATTTTTAAAATCTTTTAATATTATTTTTATCAACTTATGGTCCTTATGTATAATTTTTCTTATATCTTTAATAATATAATAAATATATAATTTAATTAAAAAATACACTTATCAACAAAAAACATACATTTATTATATTATAATTAAAAAATTATATACTTATCATAATTTAATTAAGAAACCTGCTAATAAAAATACAAAGAACATCATTTAAATTGTTTTCTATTTTTAATATTGAAATGATCCAAACTAGTTTATAATATTCTTATCAACAAATGAGATACTAGGAAATGATACACTTAAAATCAATATGTTATTCGCTCATGCTTAAGATTAAATTTAAATTCACCTTATGAATAGACAATAACTTACAAATTTAAAAATTTGTGCTCCTAGCGACGTTATATTCTATTAATATTTCACGCTTACAATATACTAAGCCACGCAACCAATGCGTTTAAAAATCATATTCGTCATTGAAAAAAATGAAGAGTTATTCACAATCCAATGGTTTCATAATGGTCAAACTTGAGTTAAATTGTTATATATATATATATATATATATATATATATATATATAAGCAAAACTATAATATTTTATGATTGAATTAATATATATATATATATATGTAAAATAATTTTTGAAATAGATATGGATATTTTAAAAAATATAAAAATTAATTTTAATATTTTATATATGATAATAAATTTATGTAAAATAAATTAAGTAGAGTTTTTTTATACATCACAAATCTCTATCGTCTAATGTCGAAACTCTAATTTAAATAGAAAAAAAAAATAAAAAGTCAATTTTTGAACAATTTAGTCCTTGCTTGGTTTTTGACAATTTTTTTTAACTTATAATTGATTTTGAGAGTCAAATGGAATTGAGTCATAACTAATTTATAAGTTATTTTGTCAAATTAATTAGTCTAATCTGATTTTCTAACCTATGCTCCCAGTCCCTATAATACGGTCTCTCTCTCTCTCTCTCTCTCTCTCTCTCTCTCTCTCTCTCTCTCTCTCTCTATATATATATATATATATATATATGTATATGGGTTATTTAATGAGCTCCTTAGATCATGACTTTTAGTTGGTCAATCTGACAACTGATTTTGAAATTTAACCTCAAGTAGAATGAAAACAATGGTCGAGTGTTACATATGGAACGTTGTAAAGCTGTTTTTTTTTTTTTGGAATTAAAATCTAATACAATAAATTTAGTTTACTAGACCTTAATTTAATCATTTAAGGACGCATGCTTTTTGAGAAGTATAATTATGTAAGCAATTTAATTTAATACTTTTTTAATTTAAAATTAACCTCAACAAGTTACTCTCAAATCTAACCAAACAAGTGCTCATGATTTTCCCCTTGAACCTGAAACACAAGTAGATCTTAGCTTAAATCCTACAGTATTGGTTTATGCACTGTGCTCCTTTGAGGCAATATTATATATGATATGAGAATTTTTCAACCAAAAACTTAAAAAAAAAGGAAAGAAAAAAATAGGAGTATTCATGGGCCTGATATGCCATAGGGCCCTGTCCTAATCCGGTTTAATTGGATCAGGTCAGGTTGGGTCAAAAATATAAATAGGTATAATTTTAAACAAAATTATATCAAGTCGGGTCGGGCCACGGGCGAAGGCATGTTTTACCCAACCTACCCTAATAGTTACTTTTTTTTTTTAATTATTAACATCTTGTCATCTTATATATATATATATATATATAATTTTTATTTCATCTGATTCTCTCTATATATTGTAATTTTTATTATCTACGTAAACATTTCCTACTTCTTAATTATTTTTATCATTGATGTGTATACTTCCTCACATTTCTTTTGTTGAATAATGAAAATACACATATTTACTTAAGGTTAATTATGCTAGTATAGCTTATATTTCATTTGATAATACTAGACTTTTTTTTTATTATTAATAAAAATATAAGAGTTTTAAATGTCTATTGTTTTGAAATATATACCTATGAGTCTGTAAAAAGATATTTTTATATTACAAGTATCAATTTATTAAAAAAAAAAAAAAGTTTTGGTTGCCCTAACCCGTCCTAAATTGCCTTAGAATCGGGTTTGTTCGGGCCCGACAAGATTATGGGCATAAAAACAGGTCAGATGTCTTAATCAGACAGAATATCGAGCCTACTAAATGTCCGGTCCAACTCTACCCATATACAACCCGTAAAGAAACACTAATTTGCTTCAGCTGGTGTGATTATTGTTAAATTCTTCATACTTTGATGTAACATGATGCGATTGATCCATAAAGCTAACGGGGATGCCTGAGTTAAAGATAGAACAGATGTTGTCCCATTTCAAATACTTTAATCAAGAGATAAAGGCCAAACATTTATTCCATTTCAAACAGAAACCATAATGACCATACATCGAGTCAACCAGATAAGACTATTTCATTATTTTAACATTCTAGCAAGCTTGCTAAGATATGCATATACTTCATCCTGAGCCTCCAAAAAGAGCCTTAAGCCTCTTCACCTCAAAAGGATTAATGAAAGTGGTTAATTTTATCACTTCAGTGGGTAAATTACTGTTGAACAGTGCGAGGTCCAGAATTTGGATGCCAGGGTTCGAACTACTGAAGCTTGAAATTGCCTGAGCTGGAGTGCCACCTGAAGTAAATTATATAATCATAAATACCCAGAATTGTAAATCATAATCTATTTATCAAAAATCTGCAATACAGAAACACACATTTTAAAATAAAACTGTGTGCGTGCATAATCTCAACTCTCTCTCCCCGTATACGTTCTAAAAAAACAATTAGGTTTTAATGATCAGGTTAGCATAACTTACATATACAGGATGAGAGTAGGGTTTTCTTCTTGTATTATAATGAAGAAACAGTCCTACTTATGAACAAAAACATTTACAGGGTAAACCAATGCGTTAATTATAATTTATGTAAGTATGAATAAGCCTATTCATAGGATCCACACATGCTAACCTATAGTCTTTAACGGTTCAAGTGCAAATGAGTCTTGACAAGAGGATCACATGTTCTTATAAGCCAACCAATACCACAATGAATTGTTAATTTTATAAAAGCCCAACACTACCTTCATTGAAATGGAAGTGCAGTAAACCTTGAGGAAATACCATAACATCCCCCGGGCTGAGAGATTTCAGATAGACAGTGTTGTTCGATGAAATGAATCCAGCAGTTATTTTCCCTTGCAGAACCAAAAGAGTTTCTGAAGCTCCAGGATGTGTGTGAACCGGGACAACTCCACCCACTTCATAATCTATACGAGCCAAGGAAAGGCGAAGACCATTGAGACCAGGAAGTTGAGTGTCAAATGCAGGTGTGAGGGCAACTTTGAAGATATTTGAGGTGTTACCACGAACGCCTAGGCCAGACAAAACAAAATCATTCGCGGTGACTTTTGAAGGATTCTTGCAAGAGTATCCTGCAGGGCCATTAGGAGCTGCATAATCCGCAACACAAAAATCTTGCACAGAAGCTTGGGAGGATGAGCAAAGGAGGCAAAAGATGAAGATAATAGGGACAATCATCTTCACTTATGCTTGGTAAGTATGTGCTCAAGATGCATCTCCGGTAAGGAGCTTGGTCACTTTATATAAGATGGGAGAGCGTGGAAATTTTTTAACTAGTAATTGCTGTAGTCATTATATGATATGGCCTGATTAACAAATAGTAGATTTTTAGTTTAATAATATATTTAAAAAGTTAGTTTAATTATATATTTTGTAGGTTAGCCATTCTAGCTAGTGTGGACGCCAGAAAGAGAAATTAGGCTTAGACACAATTTCGATTTAAATAATTTTGTAAAAGTCTTAATTTGTCCCCTTCAAGAGTAAGTAATATTACCCTTAGTCTTTAATTTAACCAAATTGTATCCCTCTATCACATCATTTATTCAAAATTTAATGATAAATCCAACAGTTATGTTGATTAAAAGTTATTTATATACTTGATACTTTTAATTCATTTATATTTTTGGCTTCTAAATTAGTAAATTATTAAATTTGGCATTAAATTTTGGAAACAGATGCAACAAAGAGAGAAATTGGATAATTTTAAAAGAAATAAGAGGGAGACATTATTTATTTTTAAATTAAATGAACTAAATTGAAATTTTTTTTAAATTAGAAAAATCAAAATTATATTGAAGAAAAGAAACTAGCAGTACAGTACCAATGTGCAATAAATTTTGAGCATGGGCAAGCCACCTCATCTAGGTTAGGGTTGAACATGGACAGGCCACCTCATCTAGGGTGGCTTTAGTGACGAATGTAGGGCGGCAACGTAACCGCCACAACCCCTCCCCCCTTTTTTTGCTCTCTTCCCAAAAAAAAAAAGGATGCAAGGTTAATATATTGGCTAGCATATCTATGCAATTTTTGGAAGGTTAATATATCGCTCATATTGTAAAGCTCGTAAAAGAATTATTTTTAAGTGGTAAATTTTTTTAAAAAAAATTAAAGTAACAAAGTTTATATATATATATATGTCTGTGTGTGTGTGTTTGTGTAAGTAGGTTAATCTTTTTTATCCCCCCTTCAAAAATTTCATCTTAGATTGATACCTGCGTGGCTGGATTCGTCCTCCAATCTTTAGGCTTTAGGGTGTTCAACCTACCAATTCTCTTACACTTCACATATATTTTGTAACAAAGCTTCGTTAATATCATCCCTCACCTAGCCAATTTTGTTGTGTTACCAATCAACACAAGGTTGGTAATTCATGTGGGGTAATAGAAAAAAATAAAATAAATGTGTTATTAAAACATTTTTTTTGTTTGAGAATTTGTCAAAAGAAATCTCCCATAATTATTAATCCGTTGAAAATGGCTTTGTGATAGAGATTTTCAAATAATAAAAGTAATAATAAGATTTAATTACGCTCACATTCTCATAGTGAAAATCTATTTTTAATTTGATCCTTATAGTTTAGGAATTTATAATTAGATCTTTATAATTCTGAAACTCTTTTAATTTAGTCCTTATTATTAGACTTTTGTTCAAAGGCCATAAAAATGTGTTGACTTAACCATCTCAAGTGTTTTAATGCTCCGAAGTCACACCTACTCAATCTATGATAGTGATGGAGATGATTATTCGAATGCTAAGAATTAGATTGAGTTGATATAATATTATGTGTATTTAGAATGTCAAAATTATATATTGTTAGTTAGATAGTTTTTTCACATTTCTAATGAAAGTCTAACGATTTAAACTAAATTAATATGTTTAAAAATCATATAGGCTTAATAATTTTCAAATTATAGAAACTAACAGACTATTTGGTTAAAGGATGTAAAGGTGAAGAGAATATAAAAAATTATGTAGGTAGGGGTAAGTAAAATTAGAAATGACTTTTTTACTTCTACTTTTAAAAAGTAATTTGATAGTTAAAATAGTGATTTGATGAATTGAGTAATAATTATAATGATATAATAGACATTACGTAAATTATGTAAATAAAATACATTCGTATTGCAACGAATCAAATGGGGCATAAATTCTTCGAGACGTATGGTAAAGTACATTAAATTGTGGACAATATCCCTATTACATTGCTTAAACACGTTGCCCTTGATCTTAGCAGAGTTATTTGACACCAGCAAAACTAGAAGTATATTGTTATGAGCAACTACATAGGTTGATAAACTGATTGCTTGAACTAATAAGTTAAAAGAATGAATGAGTACAACTAGTCAAGGAACCAAATTAGCCTTTGCTCTTTTTCCTTCCTACCTTCACATAAGAATATAAATAACTAGACTATACTTGGTAAAGAAAATTAGTATTCCAAAAACAAAGGATATTTGAAACAAGTGCAAAGGTTAACAAGGGTGGGATCTTAGCTTTAAAACATGTTATTTGGATCCGATAATCTCTACTTAAGGGTATAGAATGCATCTCCTTTGGAGCTAGCAAATACAAGTTGAACTATGGTTAGGGTTAGTAAAATACAAAACAAGCCCTAAAAGGAAATCAAACTTTGGTGCTTCCATGGCTAAAGCTTCTCTAATTTGTGATTACTCCAAGTGGAAGTTGAACTATAACACCACCACCTTTTAAGGTTTGCTAGAACTTATCACTTCCATGGCCAGATAGTTGTCTCCAGCATAAAGGAGGCTAGATGGTTGTCTTTGGTGTGGTGGACTTCTCAAATAGCAACAATCCTAAGGGTAATTCAACATCAATACAGTGAAAATAAGGAAGGGGTTCCATGCACTAGGTTTCTTGAGGGGGAGAGAAATGAGTCACCAGGGGCAAGGGCTTTTAATGCCCTAAGCTAAATCCAACTGCTATTGAGTCTAAGAACTTAACAACGGCAGTCTCAACTATTGTTAAGTTATAATTTAATGATACTTTAACTATCACTATAAAGCTATTGTAAATTAACTTTTTATTTTTTGGGTAGTGAGATGATCACCTCAAAGATTAGTCTCTTCACTCCAAATCCCTTAATTGGAAGCCTCTTCCCATTGATATTTCTACTTTTGCCATCTTCTTCCTTACTTTTATGATTGATGCGATGCTTAAAGCTCTTAGCCACCCTTCCAGTTTTAAAGCACCTAAACCCTAATCAACCCTTCTATGGGTAACACCAATGCCATCAAAATCATCTGCAAAATCACGCACTTCTTAGTCCCTTGCTTCTCTAAGATTTCCTACCTTACCATCCCCCCCTAAAAAAATCAAAATCCTAATGACATAGAATCTATTCTCAAGCTTTCTCTTCAAGTATGGTATACAAAAAAGATTTTGATAAAAATGAAAAGGAAAAAGGAAATAGAAATGGAATGGAACCATTTGGAATATAATTATATTTGGTATAATATAGGGAAAAAAAAAAGATGACATTTCATTTCCATATTTAGTAGGATGGAAATAATGCATGAATATAAAGTAAATATAAACAAATTACTATAATAGCCCTAATGCAAAAATAAAATAAAATATTCATTTTTTGAATCTATAAAAACATTTTAACTACTTATAACAAAAAAAAATTAATATATATATATATATATATATATTTGTAAGAAGTATTTTTTGAATTATCAATAATAGAAAAAAGTGATAATATAATATTTTATTTTATTTTTTGAAAATAATAATAATACCTAAAAATTTGTTTATGCCTCTATTCAATTGAAATTTAAAACATTATCACAAATTATTCTGAGAATTAATTACTTGGAAAGAAAACCCATTTTGGTCAATTCTAGGTAGCATAGAAAAAAAGAGAAACAATTAAAAAAAAAGGGCAAAATAGGGATTACGTATGTCATTCTTAAGCATTAGGCTTCATTCCTTTGCTTATTTGAAGGAAGTCTCTCTCCTTTATACTATTAAGAAATAAATCAAATGCAGAATAAAAGAAAGAGAAGAGAAAATAGCTTTTGAAAATGTTGTTCATATAATCTGAACCTATGTTACAATGGCAAAGAGCTTAGAATATATAGCTTAGCTTATAATCAACAAACACATGACTTAACTAAACTCTAACAATCTAACAAGCTTAACAGTGGTAGCTTTTAGAATAACAAACTAATATACTAACATCCTACCTTAAACTTATATTAGTGATAATCATACATCGTTAATTCTAAGTTTATCTTTAAGATAATTAAATTTGACACTTGAGAGAGATTTTGTGAATATATGTACAACTTGATCATGAAAAGGAATGTGATGAACAACTATCATCTTTTGAGCTACCTTTTCTTTTACAAAAGATATATCTAACACTGTGTGCTTTTTTCTTTTGTGTAGAATTGGATTGTGAGTCAACATTACAACACCAAAATTATCATAGAAAATAGTAGGAACCATATTTTCATGTGACACTCTTAATTCTATTAACAAAGTTTGTTGCTAAATGATTTAGCAACAATGATTGCTAAGGCTCTATATTCAACCTCAGTGATTGATCTAACTATAACACTTTGTTTCTTAGTAACCCATGAAATCAAGCTATAACACTTTGTTTCTTAGCAATCCATGAAATCAAGTTATTTCCTAAATAAATGCAAGAACCTGATGTAGACTTCTTATCATTTGGATCATTTCCCCAATTAGCATCATAAAAACCTTAAAGACACAAATTGTTCGATTTAGATAATATTAAACCTTTATTAATGGAACCACTAAGATACTTTAGTATATGTTTTATAGCTTTCTAATGCTCTTCTAGAAAGTTTTGACAAATCTTTTTGACATTAAAGGCAATCTTAGGATGAGTAATGGTGACATATTGCAAACCCCCAATAATGGATTGATATAGTTGAGAAGCAGTGAGATACTTTGTTCCTTGTTTGAATAACTTCACAATAGAAATCATAGGAATAGGAACTCTATTTGAAAACTTCATTTTGGCCTCAATTAGTAGATCTATGACATACTTTTTTTTAATAGTACAATTTTGTCATTGCTTAAAGATTTATTTCAATACCAAGAAAGCAATTAAAAGTGCCAAGATCCTTCAAAGCAAATTCTAAGTTGAGATCCCTTTTAAGCTATTATATGCACTATACTAAGTTACCTGTAATTAAAATTTCATCAACATATACTAAGACATAGGTGCAAAAAGTAGGAAAGACTTGAACAAATAAAGAGGGATCACACTTACTTGCAATAAACCCAAACTTATAAAGTTTTATAGTAAATCTTTTAAACCAAGCTTGTGGAGTTTATTTTAATCCATAAAGTATCTTATGCAACTTACAAATAAGATTTGGTTTGAGCTTTCAAACCCCGAAAGGTGATGCATAGACATCCTCCTATAATGTGCCATTTAAGGATGCATTATTAACATCATTTTGAAAAATTTGTCACTACTTTTTTAAAGCCAAGGTCAATACTATGCAAATTGTAACTGGTTTAACCCTAAGAGAAAAGGTTTCATTGAAGTCAAACCCATGAGTTTGATGAAATCCTTTAGTTACCAAATAGGCTTTGTACTTATTGATGAAGCCATCTAGATTGTCTTTAATTTGAAAAACTCACTTACAACAATCATAGATTTATTTAAAGGTGGTGAAACCGAGTTCCAATTTTAATTTTATAGTAAAATCTAATATTCCTCATTCATAGTTGTGACTCAATTCTGATCCTAAAGCACTGTTGAAACAAATAGAGGTAATTGTATGAGTATATTTTAGGTTTAAAAATCCTTGCTTTTGCTAGGGTAATCATAGGATGAGATGGTGGTGGAACAAAAGACATATTAGTAGAACTAGAGACTAAGGAAGTAGGAGCAATATCTTAAGGACTAGTATTAATAAAACCTATGACTATTAAAATAAGAGAAACAACTTAAGGACTGATATCATCTTGAGAACTAGTATGTTGAAGACTGGTATCATCTTAAGAGCTAGTATGAGCTATAAAGAAGAGTTTACCACTCATTATTATTTGCATGTAAAACTATACTAGATTGATGGTCAGTGCTTAGTGCAAATAGAAAATACACAATCTTGGACATTAAGATTGGTTAAAGAAATGAGAGAAGAAAGAGACAGAGATAAAGAAATAGAAATATTAGTGAAAAATGGTTAATAAAGAAAATAAGATTCACTAAATTTAACATCTCTAGAAACATAAATTTTGCCATTCAAAGCTAGGCACTTGTATCCTTTTATGATTAGAACTATAGCATAAGAATGTACATTCAACTTATCTATAGGCAAGCTTGTGATTATTGTAAGGACAAAGAAGAGGGTAGCAAGCACAACAAAAAAAACTTTGAGAAATGAATAATTAGGTTTAATATTAAAAAGTTTTTATAATGGGGTTTCGTCATGGATGGTAGAGGAGGGTACTCTATTAATTAGATATGCAATAGTAGTGAAGGCATCTCCTTAAAATTTTAGAGGAAGATAGGCAATAAGAAAGAAGAGATAGACCTATTTCAACTATTTGTCAATATTTTCTTTCAACTGACCCCATTTGATGATGAGTGTATGGACAAAATATTCTATGGATGATGCCATGTTAAGTTCAAAAATATAAGAAGATTTGATACTCACCACCCCAATCTCATTGGAAGGCTTTAATTTTGCATTCTAACTTATTTTCAATCATGGTTTTAGAGTTAACAAAATTTGTAAAAGCATCAGATTTCTTCTCCAATGGATATAGCCGACAATATTTAGAAAAGGCCTCAACAAAGGTAATGTAATAATATGAGCCATAAGTAAATAGACAAGATGCTAGATCCCACATATCAGCAAATACAAGTTCAAGAGGTTTAAAATATGTAATTGAAGTAGATAAAGAAGGAAGCTTATGAGATTTGCCATAACAACAATGCATAAAAAAGAAATTTGCTTCTTTATTGGAATTAGGAACACAAAAGAAATACTTGCTATGTTGTTATAGCAAATACATGGCCTAGTCTACAATGCCATAAAAAGAAAGTAAATTGAGTTGGTAGTATATTAGAAGCAAAAGCACTTAAATTTGTTGATGAAGTACAAGGCAAATTGGATGAAGATACAATTATGGATGATATTATAGGTGGTCGTGATGAAAAGTTTATGTTGTAAGTGCAATGATTGGCTTGAAGTGTGGAAGTTAAAGAAGAGCTAGGTTCTTGGTTGTGATGATGATGATTATCCTAAATTTAGAAATTATCAAAGCAACAATGATCATCCAATTTAACTTTAGAATGGCACTTGGTTGGAGTCCTGAGACTTAACATAGCAACAATCAAAGTAAAATTCAAAGAAGACATTATTGTCTTTAGCAAGCTTAAACACACTAATAAGATCTTTTGTGATTATAGGAATATGAAGTAATTGATTTAAAATAAGAGAAAATGATGGATTAAAGGTAGAAATATTAGAATGCCCAAGATTGGTAATCTAAAAACATAAACCATAGCCAATTGTAATTTGTTTAGCTCCTTGGTATTCAGATCCATGCATCAAGTTAGAGAGATTTGGAGTAACATTATATGTAGCACCAAAATTTGGAAACTAGGATGCATCATAAAAGAATTCTAGAGTTATATTAGTACTGTATTGATTTCCATTGTATGAGGCAAAATGTGAATATAGAATTGGATAAAGTTAATGTAGATGAGCTTGAGGTTGAATAAAAGATAAGGAAGAATTTAAGAGTGATTGAAAGCTGTGGTCAAATATGTGATAACATTGCATAGCAGGTGACCATGTTTGTGGCAAACTTGACATGTGAGAAAACCTTTGCCATAATTGGAAAATCAACCACCTCTTCCTAATGTTCACCTTGATTTGCTTTATAAAAGATGCCTTTAGTGTGAAATTGATTTCTAAGATTGTAATAGAAGGTCCGCTATGTCGAGTTAGAAACAATATTATTGGCTTTGTTTGTAACAGTGGAGCTAGTTAGATTAACTGAAATACTTTCTTTAGTGCTTGCAGTAGCTTTCATGCTTTTCTCAATTTGAATTTCCTGAGTTAACAAGAAAAACTCCACTTCATTCATTGAATATAGCTCCTTTTACATGTTAATGAAAGTGACAATATCATCATCTTCTTATGGTTAACCTTTAAGGATCACTTTAATATGTTCTTTTTCTAAAATTGGATTACCAATTGAGATCAATGCATTAATGAATGCTTCGACCCAAAGCAAGTATTCAATGATTATGTGAGTTCTTTTCTTGGTGCTACATAATTCAACCTTGTACTAATGGATTTTAGCTCGTATGTGAGATTTGAAATAATCTTTAACTCATTTCCAAGCTTTACATCAATTTTCACAACCAACCAATCAAGTAAGCATACTCTTTAACATAGACAATAATAGCCAAGACATAATAAGCTCATCCTGTTTTTGCTAAAGAAGATAAGTAGCTGAAACTTTGTAAGTCAATTGATCATCTTCAAATTCAAAATTTAGAGGTTTTTTTAATCTAATTAAATAAATTTTTGCATATTATGGCCTTTGATCACAACAAGGATTTGTTGATGCCAGAGTAAAAAATTTTTGTCATTGAGTTTGATGGAGATATTGTGACTAAATATCACTGTGTCATTCTTTGATTCAGCCTTCAATGTTATTGTGGAAAGGAAATTTAGCACCATGATTATAGCTTTGATACCATATTAAGAAATGAATTAGATGTAAAATAAGAGAAAAAGGAGAAAAAAAAAGTTTCTAAAAATATTATTCATATAATCTGAACCTGCATTACAATGGCAAAGAGCTTAGAATATATAGCTCACCTTATAATGAAGAAATATATGACTTAACTAAACTCTAACAATATAACAAACTTAACAATGGTAGCTTCTAAAATACTAAACAAATATACTAACACATATACTAGAATCAAATTCCACTTAAGAGCCCAAAGCATGGCTACTAAACAGCCTTCATACTTGATTTTGTTTCCCTTTCTTTTTCATTGGCTAGTTTTTCTTCCTACCAAAGGGCATGTAAGCTCTTATCCTCTCTCAGAATCTTAGCTTCAACCTCTAAGGTGCATGTTATACTCAATTGTAAGGATCACATTGACGATGAGTTGAGTCAATTCAATAACTCAATGTCAATGATGGAAGTGGTTCCTAGCAACAAGGCATTGACAAATACAAAGATCAACAACATCTTGACATGGGTTAATGCAATGATGATGGACCAGGAGATGTGTTTAGATGGATTGGAGGAGATAAAGTCAATGGTGCTTAAGGAGGTAAAAGGGAAGATGCAAAGGTCAAGGGAATACATAAGCAACTACGTAGCCATTATTGTAAATATTTGGGCCTTATTGTACTCTATATATAGATTTTATTATATATTTCCTTTTCTCCTCAAGTTGAAGTGATCAATGACCTTTCCTTTCTTATAGCACCTTGACCATCTTCTAAGCAATCTAATATTGTTTGAGAGATTGAGATGAGTTCACAAAATATGTCTAGTGTTGATGGGACTCTAAAATGTGTTTTGTTCAATGCTTCTATGCCATCACTAAGATGTACAAGACTATGATTGGTGGTTGACAAGGTAAAAAGGGAGGAATAAGTTTTTAGTACTTTCGATCAATAAACAAAAATTAGAATACCTTAAGGGCTAAAATGTCATTTAAACAAATAACTTTCTTGACTTTTGGGTTTTTTTTTTTTAATTTCTACAACTTGTCTTTTGATCAACAAAATATGCCTTGTAATCACTATATGTCCTTATTTACTTGGGTCTTATGGTTGTTATATGGATGCAACTACTTTTGTGGTTGCACTAAAAAAACTACCAACATTTAACTATCCATATGTACTAGTGATGACATGCCATATAATTGCAAGGGGTAACGAGGTGGAAGCCACATCATTGGATGAGGTGACATGGTAGGACCACATCATTAACAAAGTTAAAATATTGGTGGCCATGTCATAATAAAGGATGATGTGGTTGTAACCACATCATTAAAGGGATTTATCAATGGGGTGACATGATTGTGACACATAGTAACTAAGGATGAGTGAGACTAATCATGGGAACAATGATATGTTATTGATACAATATTGACTTGGATATGTGCCACACATCATCACCTTATAAGGCACATTACAAGAAGTATCTTGATGAAAATTGTTCTCTTTATTGCCATCCTTCTTTTGTTGGGCACTTAACAATCTCCATTTTTTTTTAAAACATCAAATATATATTTTAAGTTAATTGAAAGTATTTTAATTACAAATTTAAAATTAAATTAAAGTATAACTTAATTTTTGGTTTCAAGAAAGAGAAGTATATATTTTGAAATTAAAAAAAAAGACCATATAAGTTTAGCAAAAATAAAAAGAAAGTGTAATAATTCTTAATTTTTTATTTTGAAAATATGAATATATATTTTAAAATTAAAGTGAAAGACCATATAATTTCAACAAAATTTGAGTATAATTTACTCTATTATTTATCTCTGCAAGGAGCCATTACTTTCCTCTCATTGCCCTAATAATTTCCCCTCTAGACAACAATAATGGCAGAACAAGGTTAGTCTTTCAAACCATTATTCCATCTAAATCATACTTTCCAAACCATCTGAGATAAATAAGAAGTTTTCAAATATCAATCCAATTTAAAGCTTTTACCCCATTTGGTAATGTGAGAGAAAGGGAAAAAATTGTATAATATTTATTTTATTTTTGTAATCATTACTCAATCATTAAAAATAAATACACTAAAGTTATTTTCTATATCTAAAATTATTTTGTTATTTCTTATTTTTATTTTTATCTAACTTTTTGGGTATTAAATTGATAGCAATTTTTACAAAAGCTAGGTAAGTTCCAGAAAAGAGTTGTTTGGAATCAGAGGAGGTTGTTATTACAATCACCAAAAGTAAGGAGTTAATTTTTATAAAGCCAAGGTTGATTTTTTAAGATCTCCTATTAACTTCTTCCTTAAAATAAAACCCACGATAACCCTCAACTTTCATTCCTTTAGGTTTATTCCAAATTATATCCAAGATATTTTGCACAATACTTTGGTAGATTGGTTTATTATTTGTATTAGATTGATGTGTGAGTGAGTAGTTTTACACAAAAAGAAAATAAATTAGGTGAGAGAATATAAGTGAATTGACCCACATACTTAATGTTTTAAAATTTTTAAGAAAAGATTATTGGATTTTAATGTGAAGTTGCGTCTCTAATATTTTCTTGTAACGTGAAACATACCCAAACTTTGAAACTTATATAAAAGACAATCTCATGGTTAAAAAATGCTTAAATTTAATTAAAAGTGGATTGAATGCTGACTTGATAACATTAGGTAATTACTAACTACAAATGCAACCCAATGCTGCTATATTGATTAGTATACAACATGTTGTATCCATACAATTATCATACGTCACAATTAAGTGAGCTAAAAAAATCCATTAAGGGTGAAAACTTTTTGAAGAACAGCTCGCTAATCTAGTTAAAAAAAAGTGATAAAAAATTTTTAGTCAAAACTCTATTTTAGTCCTTAAAATATATTTATAATTTTATATTGATTCTTAAAATATTTTGTAAATAAATCTAAAATTTTAAAAAATATTTTATATAAATCCTAATTATTTTTATAAGCTTCCCATTAGAGTTTGATTTCAACCCCATCTCTTAAAGTGGCAATGCGTGTAGAGTTGAATGATTAGTGGATAGTGTGTGCTGATAGGAGGAAGAAGAAGAGCAAAAAGAAGATGAATAAGGACAAGTACAAGAAGCTAAGATTCATTCTAGATGATGCAATCCCCCATCAACATCTAAATCTCAAGGGGCTGGTTATATGGTACATTTGATACACATTCACCTTGTCTATGTTTCAATGCCCAAAAATTTATTAGAATATCAGGGTACTTATTTTTGTTTATGAAATTTAACTATGAAAATAGTTAAAAAGTCAATATATGTCACATCTTAAAAATAAGAGTGTAACTTGCATGAAAGGTGAACACCTTATCCTCTCTAAGCCTAATAAACTAGAGTCCAAACCAAAAATTCATTGGAAATACATGATGTTTCAATTCTTAATACAAGGACTCATCAGAATAAGTACAATTAATATTTATATTAACTATCATTAGTTACATAGATTTTTGTAGAAATTTTGACAGTCTCTCCTAAAATTTGGACTTCTAAAAATTTCTACAACTAGTCAATCAACACAAATACATAAAAAAGAAATCATAATACTAGCCTTAATCAATATACATCAATATCTAAGGGTAAAGGACCCTATATGTGGTACAATGGAGTAATACATTTACTACAGTGAAAATCAATTACATGATTACAATCAAAACATGCCCTCGCCAGATTCACACGAGGCTCACTGAAAAAAAGATGTGTTACGATCCTAGGGCGCAGGAGATGGGTCAAAGTCGATTCTACTATTTGAAAATGTTGGAAATTAAAGGACTGAGTCAATTGCTTAATAAGTAAATAATGCTAACTATAAAATATTAAAAACACAAACAAACCATTTTACATAAAGTTTTTTCTAAAATGACAATTCCTTAATTAAAATTTAAGATAGTAATTATTAAACCATATGCCAAAATCATTTATTAATTCAGCAAGAGAATCCAATTAGTACCAACAAATCAGACATAGAGTACATAACTCGCGAAGGTAAGTAATACAGATGCTGCATAACTCACTCAAAAAAATCAAAACAAATCCACGTTTAGTGGCTAACCACATAGGGCTAGCAATATCTCTATTGGCTGAGATACATATCACAGTATACTATGGCTAACCACTATTATGGTTAGCTGTGGGGTTCCAAAATAGATAGCTCCCATAAAAAATCATCTCACAAATATATAATTAGAATTAATCAAATTCTTATTTATGTATACTTACAGTCTAACATAAAATAGCGTACATCAATAAAATATTCACACTTGCAAAGAAATTAGAAAATAAAATTCAAGATTTTTGTAGTCAACAAAGGCAATGTTCCTAAGGTCCAAAAATGCTTGATAAAGATTCAAAGGTGTAAATAATCAGAAACATAAACAATAAGATCAACACATTAATTAAGGAGTGTTCAACCACCAACCTTAGAATAAAACATATAGCTAGCATTGTTTACTCACTTTAAGATGGTATAGAGAAACTTCCTATTGTGACCTCTGCTAATTCTTTAGGTGTAACTAATTCTCCTGGACACCTTATAATATCGATTCATGAGTCTTTAATGTTAGAATGGTCTCAAGTGATCTTATACTAAAATTAATTTATTTCTCCTAAAATTTTATTTCGTTCTACACCCAAACAATCTAATATTATATGTAACCAAATAATTAAATATTAAATTCAAATAAATCAATACACAGTCTTAACACCAATATAATCGATGGTCTTCTAACATCAATGCTTTTTGTTAGAATGACTAAGGTCAATCTCCCCTTTAAAATAATTACTAATCAAAAGCCCAAGTCACCTAACATGTATCATAGTTCTATTTGATGCCTTCTATGAACATACTTGTTCTTCATTTTCTTAACATCTTGACCAAAGTCCCAAGAAATAAACAAGTTTGATATAAACTATATTTAAGAAAAAGAAAATTGAATTCATTAGCAAGGAAAGGCATAAAGTTGTATTGGTTTATTCAAATTAGTTGTCAAGCTCACTAATTCTAACTTTTGGATTCAGATGAAGGAAAGCAAAGAGGTTTTGCTTATTATTGAAATGGTTAGCTAACTCAATATAGCTATGCTCGGATGGTCAGGAAATAAGAGAAAAAGAAAGGTGTGCTAGTAGAATTTAGAGCCACCCATAAAAATGAAGCAATTGTTACTTGATCATAGACAGAAATATTTTCCTAGTAATCAAAATTACTTGAAATGGCTATGGAGATGAAAAATCAAGTGAAGAAAAATGAAACTAATTGTAGGCTTTTGCATGCCCCTTCTTCACTCTCTCGATTCTCCTTCCATTCAAAATACAATTCAAGTGGAGCCCTTACATCACACTACTCATCCTTGCTGGCCGAAAACCATAACAGAGGAGGGAAAAAAATACAAGACCAATTCAAGATCAAGGAAGAATGGAATCATGCATCAAGAAGCAATGAAATTTGAGAAAGAGTTGAAGATACGTTCCAGCAAAACAGAAACTAAAATTTCAAACCATAAAACATGAATCTTACTTCAATTTTTTGGTTTACATAACACTCCCCACCAGCACGGTTTTACAGGAAAAAGTTGCGCATCAACAACCGAGAGTCAGAGGAAGGTGCTACTACCAAAACAGAACCGAAAAGAGAGCAATACCCACTAGTCAAAAATTCAGGCCTCGGAGACAAACTTGCACGAAAATATGCTACCAAAATGGAGCAACCAAACTCAACTTGCAACAGGGAAGAGGCATGTAGAAAACCGAAACAAGAAGGGAGCAAGGTTGCGTTGAACATGGAAGAGAAGATGCAAACAGTTCTGGCATGCTTTCTGCTACTTCCTCTGACCAAAAAGATGGAGGCAGGTGAGAGCAACATGCCACTGAGAATAGAGATGTAAAATGACCTAAAACCCAAACTCTGGTCAAGCAAAACTCCACTTGACTACCACCAGACCTAAGCCACACCCTCAGCTATTTATATTAACTGATAAATATATATACACATTCAGGTTTTTACAATATAAATTTTTACCAAAAAAAAAAATGTCGACATAAAAATTATAAGAGCAAATCAATGTAGTTGTTTACAACTCGCTAATGATGTCTGTAGGTTAAAGACAGAGCAGATGATGTCCCATTTCAAATACATTAATCAAGAGATAAAGGCCAAACATTTATTCCATTTCAAATATCAAGGATAAAGACCATTCATCTAGTCATATTCGAGCGCAATAAGAACTAGATCAGACTATTTCATTGTTTATCAATGTACGTATAGCAAGTCTGTTAAGAAGTAGAATTAGAAGAGTCATATGCATATACTTTATCCTGAGCCTCCAAAAACAGCCTTAAGCCTTTTCGCCCCGACAGAATTAATTAAAGTGCTTGCTGTTACCACTTGAGTGGGTAAATTACTTTTGAACAGTGCGAGGTCCAGAACTTGGACGCCAGGGTTCCAACTACTGAAGCCTACAATTACCTGAGCTGAAGTGGTACCTGAAGGAAATTATATAATCATAAATACCCGGAATTGCACATCATATTCTACTTATAAAAAATCTGCAATACAAAACCACACATTATAAAATAATACTGTGTGCGTGCATAGTCTCTACTCTCTCTCCCCATATACATTCTAAAAGATAGTAAGATTTTATAATGAGGTTATCATAACTTATATACAGGATGAGAGTAGAGTTTTGTTCTTGTATTATAATCAACAAACTCATTTATTTTAATCGTAATTTATATAAGTCATGAATAAGCCTATATATATATATATATTCATAGGATCCACATACTAGCTAACCAATAGCCTTTAACGGTTGAGTGCAAATGAATCTCAACTAAGCCAAACAATATCACAATGAATTATTAATTTTATGAAAGTCCAACACTACCTTCGTTGAGATGGAAGTGCAGTAAACCTTGAGGAACTACGAAAACATCCCCCGTGCTGAGAGGTTTCAGATAGACAGTGTTGTTCGATGAAATGAATCCAGCAGTTATTTTCCCTTGTAGAACCAAAAGAGTTTCTGAAGCTCCAGGATGTGTGTGAACCGGGACAACTCCACCCACTTTATAATCTATACGAGCCAAGGAAAGGCCAAGACCATTGAGACAAGGAAGCTGAGCATCAAATGCAGGTTTGAAGCTAACTCTGAAAATATTTGAGCTGTTTCCAGGAATGCCAAGGCCAGAAAAAACAAAATCATCCACGGTGACTTCTGAAGGATTCTTGCAAGAGTATCCAGCAAGACCGGGAGCTGCATAATCTGCAACAAAAAAATCTAGCATAGAAGGTTGGGAGGAGGAGGAGGAGAGAAGGCAAGAGATGAAGATGATCGGAGCAATCATCTTAACTTTACGCTTGATAAGTATGTGTTCCCGGGGGATCTCTGGTAATTGGTAGGGAGTTTGCTTACCTACACATAAAAGATGGGAGGGCGTTGAAACTTTTTAACCATCAGTTTCCGGAGTCATTAATATATGATATGGCCTAATATATAGTATAGATGTTTAGTTTAATTATACATTTAATAGATTGGTTCTATTATATGAGTGGGTCCCATAATCTCTTTTCTCTCTCTTTAAATTTACGAAAAATTTACACACACACAAAATTTAGAGGACCCAATTTTAATACAATTTAATCCCTTTGATTTAAAAATAAGCAATTTTACCCTCTTGAGTTTTTAAAATGACCAAAGTTTATCCCGCTATTACAATTAAATCTTTAAATTTGATCTTTATAGTTCAATAAATTAAAATTAAATCTTTTTACTTCTTAAAATTTTTCAATTTGATCTTTAATGTTAAATTTTTGTTTAAAGCCCGTATAAATGTGTTGACTTAACTATATTTCTCATGGCAGCTATAAGCAAGAGATACTGTGCGGCCTCTAGACTGTTTAGATCAAATTTGAATAACTTAAATTTCACTTTTTTTTTTTTAATTTTCGTCTATCATTATACTAAAAGTTTAAAGTGATGAAAAGTGTTAGATTAAAGGCTTTTTTTATTATTTTAATCATGTAAAAATTTTAAAATTTCAAAATAAATAGCGGCATTTTTGGAAATATTTTTGTTGAGCTATAAAAGGAAGTTTTCTTATACCAAATAAATTGGGCCTTCTACACTTAAATGGTCATAATTATTTTTGGGGTTCATGTCTTTAAAGGTTTTCATAATATAATTGATATATATATATATATATATATGGGAAAATAAAAAGCCACATTTTTGGACTATTTTTGTGCATTTATTCAAAATATCCTATAGCATCAGACTAATTGTGCAAATAATTTGTCTAGAATATTTCTTGTATACATGTGTGCTATAAATATTTTGTAGAAATATAAAGGAAAAATTCGAAATTCAATGAAGCTAAAAAAGGAAATATTTTAAAGATCAATTGAAGGAAGATGAAAGAAGAAATAAATCAAACGAAGCAAATCACGATAATTGACCCTTTGATTGAAATCAACTAAATTCAAAAGTGAAAATTGAATGTCGGAGTTAAGGATGCTGATCAGCCCAATTGATCCAATCAACTCGGGTTGGCCCACCCATATCAGGCAGGATAGGGCGAAGCCCAAAAAAGGTGAAATTGAGCCGAAAGAATTGGGTCTACAAATTAGGTCAGGATGAAACTTAAATTAATATGTAAATTGACACTTAGCATACCCTAACTTGACATAATAAAATAATAAAATTAAAAAATATATATGGATATACCAAAGTAACACATGCCACAACTGAGTCCATGGCCCTTCATGAGAACAAATATATACTACATCTTTTTTTTTCTTTGGTTAAAAACTGAAAACAAAACACAAAGCAACAAATAGCAAAAAAGAACAACTAGTTAGGTGGTCTAGCATGACCACAAACAGCATCCAGAAGCAGATAGAAGCCAGCGGCTTGAGAGAGAGAGAGTGCTTAACCAACGCGTCAGCTTCAGTAATCCCATCGCGAGGTGTCCATTCGAACTCTATATGCTAGTCTCTTTGAAGAAAGCTCGACATCTCCACAAGAGTAGGTTCATGCACGCGAGCCTCCCCAATTCCCTTGATCAATCAGCTTCAAAACTTTCTGGGAGTCACTTCTAATTTTAGCAAGCCTACACCCTATGTCCCACAATCTTCTTAACCCAAGGAGACAGGCCCATAATTCAGCAACTAGCTCATCACCTTCAAGAAGACGAAGAGTATGAGCATCCACAATAGAGTCTTGATGATCCTTGATAATGACCCCACACCCTGCCGTCATGGCTTGCAAATATATATTACATCCAATCTTATATATAAAAAATAAATAATTAACTCACGAAAATTAAAAAAATTAGTTAAAAATAATTAATATTTTTAATTTTATCTTAAATAAAAATTATTTTTTATAAAATATCTTTATTTAATGTGTATAATTTTTTCTTAAAATTAATAACAATTATTACTTATAATTTAAAAGACTTAGTTAATGGAAAATATAATTAAAATATTATAATTAATATATCAGATATTAAGAGTCTATTTCTTATATTTTATATCAAATTAAATTTAAAAAAAAATCTCTTATGTATGAATTCGGAAATAGTATACATATATATATATATATATATATATTTTATATATACTGGTCTTTCTCACGTGTAGCTTCCAACAAAGAAGGAAAGAATATGTTTGACTTTTGCTTCACTGGCCTGGTTGTATGACTAAGATGGAAATTCAAGGATGCAGCAATCTTGTCTTTGAAGAATGAAACGCAAGAATTCATAGGTTTGCGTGCAATTATCGTATTGAAGAACACCCTGTCTCTGTGTATCAATTGGTAATCCAGAAGAAGCCCCCTAGTTTTCTGAGCTTTTCCCCATTTGGGTTTGCTTTAAAATGCAGATGAAATGAAATATAATAAAATTAAAGTCAATTAAATGTTACCGTAATAAATTTTATCTTAATTGAAATAATTAAAAAAAGTGCACTTTTAAAATTTTGGAGGCAACAAATTTTGAATTCAAATTTTGTTTGTTGAGAAAATAAAAATTATTTATTTTTAATAGATTTTTTAAAAATATTTTTATTTAAATAGGCATAGAGTTAATATAGATGATAAATTTTAATAAAATGCATATTGAGTTTATTATGGCACAATTTGATTGGGATCAATTTGCATATAACGCTTCCTTAATAATGTTAAAACACTTAATCTGTATTGATAAAAACAAACACTTAATATGTAATTACAAAATTCTAATCAAATATAATTATAATTAAGAGGATTTTAAACAAAGGGATCAATCATTATAAATCAATCAATCAATCAATATAAATACAATTAAATCATATCAAAATCAAATTTAATTGAATTAAATGAAATCAAATGAAATTTTAATTTAATGGTGAAAGTAGGTGAGGAATAATGCTTTCTTAATAATGCAAAGAATTTAATTTTTAATTAAAAAATTATAATCAAATGTAATAATAATTAAGAGAATTCTAAACAAATGACTTAATCATTATTAATAATAAAATCAATCAACATAAATATAATTAAATCATATAAAATTTAAATTTAATTGAATTAAATAAAATCAAAAAAGTAGGTGAAAATGTTTTGAAATGCCATTTGTCAATAATTCAAAGTGTCACTTCTCAGTAATATTTGAAAAACGTGGAGCTATTTTTATATAATAATAGATAGATAGATAGATAGATGTAAACAATTATAATTTTTATCACTTAATTTAAAATTAGCATCAACAAATTACTCTCGGAGCTAACCAAACAAGTGCTAATGTTCTCCTTGACTCTGAAAGGAAGGATATCTTATTAATCAATGCGATACTTTGAGGCAATATGATAATGATAAGAGAATTTTTCAAACCACAAAGAAACAGAAACACTAATTTGCTTCTGCTGATGTGATTGTCGTTGATTTCTTCATACTTTGAAGTGACACTCATTTTGTGCAATTGATCCATAAAGTAGACGATGATGTCTTTAGGTTAAAGACAGAGCAGATGATGTCCCATTTCAAATAAATTAATGAAGAGATAAAGGCCAAACATTTATTCCATTTCAAATATAAAGGACAAAGGCCACACATCTAGCCGTGTTGGAGCACAAGGACCAGATCAGACTATTTCATTATTTATCAATGTACGTATAGCAAGTCTGCGAAGAAGTAAAATTACAGGAGTCATATGCCTATACTTTATCCTGAGCCTCCAAAAACAGCCTTAAGTCTCTTCGCCTCATCAGAATTAATTAAAGCGCTTGCTGTTATCACTTGAGTGGGTAAATTACTTTTGAACAGTGCGAGGTCCAGAACTTGGACGCCAGGGTTCGAGCCACTGAAGCCTACAATTACCTGAGCTGAAGTGGTACCTGAAGGAAATTATATAACCATAAATACCCAGAATTGTAAATCATAATCTACTTATAAAAAATCTGCAATACAAAAACACACATTTTAAAATAGTACTGTGTGCGTGCATTGTCTCCACTCTCTCTCCCCGTACGTTCTAAAAGATACTAATAATGAGGTTATCATAACTTATATACAGGATGAGGTCGTAGAGTTTTCCTCTTGTATTATAATCAAGAAACAGTCCTATTCATTATAAACAAACTCATTTACAGGTTGACTAACGCATTAATCATAATGTATACAAGTCATGAATAAGACTATATATATTCATATGACCCACATACTAGCTAACCAATAGCCTTTAACGGTTTAAAGGCAAATGAGTCTCAATAAGATGATCACATTTTCCTATGAGCCCAACCCATGCCACAATTATTTTATAAAAGGTCCAACACTACCTTCATTGAGTGCGAAGTGCAGTAAACCTTGAGGAACTACGAAAACATCGCCCTTGTTGAGAGATTTCATATAGACAGTGTTGTCCGATGAAATGAATCCAAAAGTCACTTTCCCTTCTAGAACAAAAGAAACCTCTGATGCTCCAGGATGCGCGTGAATTGGTGCAACTCCACCCGCTTCAAAATCTGTACGAGCCAGGGAAAAGTCAAGACCATTGAGACCAGGAAGCTGAGCATCAAATGCAGGGTTGAAGCCAACTTTGAAAACATTTGAGGTGTTTCCAGGAACGCCTAGGCCAGAAAAAACAAAATCATCCACGGTGACTTTTGAAGGATTCTTGCAAGAGTATCCTGCAGGGCCATTGGGAGCTGCATAATCTGCAACACAAAAATCTAGCACAGAAGCTTGGGAGGAGGATGAAGAGAGGAGGCAAAAGATGAAGATAATGGGAACAATCATTTTCACTTAATATATGATATGGAAGGGCGTTGAAATTTTTATATAAAGTGGGGAGGGCGTTGAAATTTTTGAATGAGGAGAGGGGCAAAAGATGGAGATCTCTCTGATAAAGAGTTTGGTCACGTATATATAAAGATGGAAGGGCGTTGAAATTTTTTAACCATTAATTGCTGGAGTCGTTAATATATGATATGGCCAAATAAATGGTATAGATATTTAGTTTAATTATATATTTAATAAATTGGATCCTCTCCCATATTCTCCTCTCTTTCTTTAAATTTACAAAAAAAGTTATACAAAACAAAAATTAGAGGATCCTATTTTAATACAATTTTAATCTAATTTAATACCTTCAGTTTAAAAATAAGCAATTTTACCTTTTTTTAGCTTTTGAAAAATGACCAAGTTTGCCTCTCTATTACATCATCTATTCAAAATTTAATAATAAATATAACAGTTTATGTTGATTTAAAAATTATTCATCTATCTAATGCCTTAAATTCATTTATATTTGGCTTCTTTCTTCTTTTTTTTCCCCCTTTTGCCCTACCATTTATATTTGGCTTTCAAATCAGCAAATTATTAAATTTGGCTTTAAATTCTGCAAAAAGATGCAAAGAAGAGAAATTGAATAATTTTTAAAATAAGAGGGCAATATTATTTAACTTTAAGTTAATTAATGCACTAAATTAAAAATCTTTTTAAACTAGAAAAATTACAATTGTATTTAAGAAAAAAAAATTAACGGCAACCTAATTCTACAAGTATGCTTATACAGTACCAATGTGCTATACATCTTGAGGGTCGCTCAATTCTCTTACATTTGGCTTATATTCTGCAACAAAGCTTCAGCAATATCGTCTCACACCCGATCAATTTTGATGGGCTTTTTGACTCTCATACTCAGAGAAAAAAAATTAATAACTCATATGCTGTGCTGCTAAAATTATTTTTTCAAACACTTAAAATTTTATTTATTTTTTATTAATGAGTCGCAGTATCTCATTTTTTTATTATTTTTTTAATTGAGTCGCGGCATTTGAGATGCCATGACTCAATATATAATTTTTTATTTATATTTTATTTTTTTTATTTTTTAATTTATTTAAAAATAAATTTAAATTTAATATATTTATTATTAAATTCAAAATTATCTACAAAAATATAAATTAAATTTTTTATCTTTTAGTTTTAATTATAATTGAAATTATTTTAACTAATTTTAAAATATATAATTTATTATTATGATTTTTTTTAACATTTTGAATTTTTTTATTTCAAATAAATTATTAGACTTATTATTTTCTAAAAAAATTGAATTGAATTAAATTTATTTTTATTTTTATTTATCATCTAATTTTTAAATTTAAATTTTTTATATTTATTTCATTCAATTTTTTAATTTCTTCATTTAAATCAATTATAGAATTTAAAATTTTTTTACAAAATTTTGAATTTAAATTTTTAATTCTTTGTAGTTATTATATATATATATATATATATTAATTCGTCAACTTCTTCAAAATCTTTAATTTCCAATCCTTGAATGTTTATGTTTTTAGGATAAAAAAACCTACAATTGCAATTGTATGTTTCTTTTTTTTTTTATACACAATATTCTTTTTTTTTTTTACTTCGCCCTTTGCTTTGAAAAAACAAAGAAAAAAAAATATAATTCAATTTTAAACTCATTTGAATGTAGCCGATACCAGCAGGATCAATGAATTAAAGTGTATTTGAATCATAGAAACTAGTAATGGACAATATGTTTATATTGGTGACGTTATAGACATTCAAGAATTAGAAATTAAAGATTTTGAAAAAGTTAACGAATTAATATATATATAATAACTACACAGAATTGGAATTTTAAATTCAAAATTTTGTAAAAAAAATTTAAATTCTGTAATTAATTAAAATGAGGAAATTAAAAAATTGGATGAAATAGACATAAAAAATTTAAATTTAAAAATTAGATGATAAATAAAAATAAAAATAATTCAATTCAATTCAATTTTCTTAGAAAATAATAAGTCTAATAATTTATTTAAAATAAAAAAATCAAAATGTTAAACAAATAATCATAATAATAAATTATATATTTTAAAATTAGTTAAAATAATTTCAATTATAATTAAAATTAAAAAAATAAAATTTTAACTTATATTTTTGTAGAAATTTTGAATTTAATAATAAATATATTAAATTTAAATTTATTTTTGAATAAAATAAAAAATATAAATAAATAAAATATAAATAAAAAATTATACTCAATTAAAAAAATAAAAAAAAAATGGAATACAGCGACCCATTAATAAAAAAATAAAAATAAAATTTTAAATGTTTGGAAAATAATTTTGGTAACATAGTATAAGTCATTAGTTTTTTTTTTTTTTTTTTGAATATGAGAGTCAAAAAATTAATTTTGATGTGTTACCAATCAACACACGGGGGTAATTGATGAGGGGTCGTAGAAAAATAATAATAAATTAAGACTTATCAAAACATTTTTTTGGTTTGAGAATTTGTTAAAAGAAATCTCCCACAATTATCGGTCAGTTGAAAATGGCTTTGTGGCGGAGATTTTCAAGTAATAAAAATAATAATGACATATAATTACTCTAAAAGTTTTCATAATGACACTTTAAATTTGATTTTTATAGTTTAAAAAATTATAATTAAATCATTATAATTTTTAAATTTTTTCCAATTTAATCCTTATGACTTGTTTGATTAAAGGTTAGAAAAAGCATTTCTTTTTCATCAATTTGTATGATGTTTAATATATTTATATAATTATTATTCAATAATATTTATTTTTAATTATTTTTTAAAATAAAAACATAATAATCATTTTTTATTCTCAAAATTATTTTTTATATTCTATTTCCTTTCAATCATATACTAAACATGTCATTGATGTCGGATTTTTGTTTAAGGGCCATAAAAATGTGCTGACATAACCATCTTGACTTTGTTAATATTCAGAATCACACCAACTCAATCTATGATAGTGATGAAGATAATTATTCTTGTTAAGATCAATCGTGTACCATTGTCTCAAAAGTTTAAACTGATGGAAAGTGTTAGATCAAAAGTTTTATATTATTTTAATTATGTTAAACATTTTAAAATTAATTAATTATGTTTTCAAATTAAATAGCCATATTTATGGAAATTTTTTGGTTGGCTATAAAAGGAAGTTTTCTTATAACAAATAAATTAGGACTTCTACACTTAAATGGTCATAGTATTTTTGGGGTTCATATCTATAAAGGTTTTCATAATTATCATTGATATAAATATGTATATGGAAATAAATAGCGGCATTTTTGGAATATTTTTGTGCATTTATTCAAAATATCAGATAGCATCCGGCCTCTTAATTGTGAAAATAATTTTTCTAGAATATTTTTTATATTTATGATGTGCTATAAATATTTTGTAGAAACATAAAAGGAAAATTTGAAATTCAAGGAAGCTAAACAAGGAAATATTTTGAATATCAATTGATAGAAGCAAAATAAATCAAGAGAAGCAAATCATGGCAATTGATCCTCTGGTTGAAGTTAACTGAAAAATAAAAACTGAATGTTGAAGTTAACGATGTTCATTGACCCAGTTAATTTAGTCAACTTAGCCCAACCCGATAATATCAAGTTGGATTGGGAGGGGAAAAGAAAAATTGAATCCAAAAAATTGGCTCTACACCAGGTCGACCTAAAAAAATAATATACTTGAAAAAAAAATGATGTATGTACCAAAACAACACATGCCACAACTAATTACATGACCTTTCATGAGAACATAGTAAGCCTTTTGAGGTGCAGCTTCCTATCAAGAAGAAATGGGTTTTTTTGAGCCAAATGCTCTTTTATAATAAAATATATTGTCAAATTTATTTTAGGCAAAAATTAAAAAAAAAATCAGCTCTAAATGCCATAGATATTGTGAAAATTGGGCCAATAGACATCGATTTCTATATAAGTCGAAACCTAAGACACCAATTTTGGTGGTTTTTTGGTTTTTTTCAAATCAAGTTCATTTATTTTATAAATTTATACTAAAATTAAATTGATATAATTTGACTTCAAGCATACTTTACAAAAAGTTGTACTCATAGAGTTCGACTTTTATATATTAAGAGACTTAATTTGTGTAAATTAAAAGTGTTTATAGGTTCGGTGACCTAACCTAATCTCCAACATAATTTTAAACGAGTTTTAAAAATGAAATTCATTATTTAAGCTCAACCTAGACTAACTTGATCCAATTTAATATCGGGCTAGACTGGGCCAATATTGGACGGCTTTGTATTTTTTAATTAATTATTAAAATTATAAAATAATTTTTTTAAAAAAATAATTTTATATAAATTCTTATAAAAAATTAAAATTTTGATACAAATCTTTATAAAAATATTTTTTAATATTTTTAAATGTGATCAAACCAATATATCTCTTAGGATAAACCTGAGTTTATTATTAAAATTATAAAATAATTTTTAAATTTTTTTTTATATAAGTCTTTATAAAATTATATTTTATCCTTAAAAGAAATTAAAATTTTAATATAAATCTTTATAAAATTTTTTTTAAAAAAAATATTTTTATTTTTTTGAGTTGAGGTTGACCAAGTACTCAAGCCCACCTAATTTTATAATTTGGCTTGACTCTAAATTTCTTTTTAATTTTTTTTTTGTACTTGATCTGATTTGGTCTGACAAAGTCGGGTCTACCAGGGCTCCAAAGCCAACAAATGGAACACCCTTAGTGCAAACTAAGTGTACAACTATGCTTAACTAGTTTGTACAATTAAGTTATGATTTTCTATAATCCTAACTTATAGTTCATGGTCTGGTAAGAAAAATTAATGAAAAATAAAGGGTCAAGGGACTTGAGGGTGAATATGGGTTTTTCATTTTTTTTGGTGAGAGATGTGGAGATATATATGTTATATTATATATAAAAAATATATCATATGTTATTTAATTTTTAATATAAATATTGAAATATAATTAATAATAGATGTATAAATTTTGTTTTTTTCGATAAGGTTATGTTATTAATTATAATTTAGTTTTTTTAAAAATATTTTGTATAAAATAGTATTTCTAGTTTCAGTAAAAATCTTATACAAAAAAAAAATCTTAGCTTATTTGATATAATAAATGGACTTAAAATACTATTTATTTGGAGTAATATTATTAGACTAAACTTTTTTATTTATTTTTAGCCATAACCCAAGTACCAATACCTTTCAAGTTTTTGAAAAATAAAAATAAGATTTTATTTTTTTATAAGAACATGAAAAACTAAATTTATAATTTTTTATAGCAAATAAATTATTTCGATCAATATTTTTTTATCATTTTTTATTTTTACTATAAGATTAATTATAATTTAATTCTCTTTAATTTATGTATATAAAATAATATTTTTAGTGTTATTGAAAATTTTATAAAAAATCATCTCAACTTATTTAAAATAATGAATCAGCTTAAAACACTAATAAATCTTATTTGGATTAATACTATTAAACTAAATGTCTTCATTTATTTTTAGCCATAGGTCAAGCACCAACTTTCTTTGAGTTTTTTAAAAATAAAAATAAGATTTTATTTGTTATAAGAACTTGAAAAACTAAATTTATTATTATTTTTATGATCAGAAAAATCATTTCAATAAATATTTTCCATCATTTTTATTATTTATTTTTACGATAAATCTAATTATTTGTTATCATAACCCAATCTTATTTGTTATCATTTTTATTTTACAATAAAATAATTTTATTTTTTTCAAGTTCTTATAAAAAATAAAAATAAAAAATTATATTTATTTTTGGTAAAATTAATTTTATATTAAAAATAAAATTATTTTCATTTTACAATAAAAATAAATTTAATAAGACTAAAAATATTATTTTATACTAATAAATCCAAGAGAATTAAATTATAATTAATTTTATAATAAACCTAAATAATAACAAATAATAACAGATTTTTTTTTGGGGTAAATATGGCTACCTTTAGGGGTTTATAATCCCATAATAGTAAATGTCTCTAGTTCATTCTTTTACATTTAATTGAAATTTTTCACTAAACTACAATGTAAAAAAGGCCAAAAATTCGTTGTAATATTGGAAGTTATTATTTTTAATATATATGA
Source organism: Erythrophleum fordii (assembly GCA_032878935.1). Classification (NCBI taxonomy): domain Eukaryota; kingdom Viridiplantae; phylum Streptophyta; class Magnoliopsida; order Fabales; family Fabaceae; genus Erythrophleum; species Erythrophleum fordii. The sequence goes on along the minus strand of JAVQMF010000055.1, from coordinate 37,349,534 downwards.
TTAGATAAGTTAATCTATAATTATATAGAAAATAGATTTAATGATATTAATTCAGTTTATTACAAATATAGTATTATATTATTTTTAGTTTTTTATGAAGTATTTTTTTAACAGTATCTTCATACAATTTTTTTCACTTATTTTATTTTTATTTATTTAATACATTTTAATTATTATTATATTATTAATTATTATTATCATTAATTACCTAAATAAAATTTATTAATAAATCATTACCTAACTATAATAACTCACCTATAATAATCAATCATTATATTTATTAATCAATCAACACCAATTTACAATAACCAACTTTAATTTAAAAAAAAAAAAAAGAAGGAAACCATCAAAATCGGTTTGGTAGATTCCGATTTCTCTAAAAGCTTATTGAAAAAATTTATAAAAAAATTAATCATTTAATTTTTATAATTTACACAATTTTTAATTTGATCTCTGTAATTTTTGTTTCCCAAACAAAACCCTATAATTATAAACTGTTACATCCTCGTACTTTAACGTAAAAATTATGGTCCCCAGAAGTTCGAAGTTAAGGGGTGGCTGATGTGGGAACTAGATTCTCTACTCGCTTCTGTTTTGTAAGAGCATTTGATCTGTTTAAAATAAAATTTGAATGGTTTAGATTTTATTTTATTTTTTAATTTTTTTAAATATTAAATATTAATTTTTTATAATTTTATAATTATTTTTATTTTATATTTTAATTTTTTAAAATTAAAAAATATAAAAAAAATTGGACCGTCTAGGTGCTCCTACAAATGCAAGAGCAGAAAATCCAGTTCAGGCTGATGTGGCAAACGAAATACCCACTTGGCAGCCACATAATTATCAGCATTCCAACACGCAGGGCATCTGGCTGCAGCTACATTTTATTAAAACGAAGGAGTAAAACGCGGGGCTTCAGAGTTAAAATGCAGAGAGTTGGACGAGCAGAGTTGGATGCATCTATGTTTTTACATCCTCTTGACGCATCTACATTCAGAGGCTAGGGCTTCGAGAGATCGATTTATTTATTTTTTAAGTCTTTTTGATATCACTATCGTTTTTCATATCTGATAATTGCAGTTCCTTACTTTAATTCCTCACTGCGTTCTTTTATATCTAATAAGGGCTACAATTTTTTTATATGGGAGCTCAAAACTCAAAACTGAACCAATATTACGTACCTTCTTTTTGACGCAGGACCAGTAGCGCTTATTTAAACCAGTAGCATTACCGTATTTAATTGTAGATTAATCATTATCCCACTGCAGTATTTTAGTAGGATTAAGATATTTATTGTAGTTGCTCATAAACAGAGTTTTATTCAAATAAATTACTTACCCCCTTAATTATAGATTGAATTTGAAATCGAATATTTTGAGAAAATTGTGCTTTCTCTTTTATTTTGCTTCCTGTAGATTAGTCATTATCCCTCTTCGTCTGCATATACACTGTGATTTAAGCATAAGATCCAGAATGACAATTCATTTAAGCATTCTAGCTGTACGGCCATAGTCCCTTAGTACAATCCAAGACAATTCAAATTTACAATCCGCAACGGAATCAAAGAGAAGAAGGGGAAGCCCAGGAAGAGATGATGCAGAGAAGATGAAGCCCTAACCTTGTGTTTTCTCCCATGCATTCTGCGTTTTGCGTTTCTTTGGAATCCGGTGGGAATCCGAGAATATAGCTCTTTTAAATTTAATTTGGAGAGTCCAAAATTTTATAAATTTGTATATAAAATATTTTTTTATAATTATCAATTATAAAATTATTTTTATTTTACATTTTATAAAATAAAAAAATTAAAATTTATAAAATCTAAACTGTCTATTTCAAATCTAATGATTCAAATAAGATTCACACGGGATTGTGCATTTTTGTTTAGTGGCCGAGTAGATATATCATACCGTCAGCAACTCACACATTTTCTGACAATGTTAGGCTAGCTAGCACTTATAAAGAGTATGTGATTAATATTGATAGAATATAAAGATTACTTTATAACAGTTTATAATTATAAGGATTTATTTAAAAAATAAATTATAAAGATTAAATTAAAAATTGATGTAAAATGTAAAAATTAAATAATTAACTTTTTCAAAATTTAAATTCATGAAAATGGATATCCTATGCATCTACCGTATTTGGAAGTAATTTTTTTTAACCCGAAAGAGATTTGACAATATATTTTAAATTTAAAACAGCATTTGGCTCAGAAAACCGGCGAAATGAATATGTTTGACTTTTGCTTCACCATGGTGGTTGCATGACTGTGAAGGAAATTCAAGGATGCGGCAAAAGTTTCTCATTTTCCTTGTCTTTGAAGAATGAAACCCTAGAACCCTTCATAGGTTTGCGTGTAATTATCACACACAAGAACATTCTATGTATCAGTTGGGTACCCAAATTTACGTGTTTTGCCCCTCTCGGGTTTGCTTTAAAATGCAGATAATCTTACCGAGAAAAAGACACTAAGAATGAAACCCAAGAATCCTCTATTGGGACATTAACACCACTGCCCATGTGTTTTTTCGACCCACAAGAAGAGGCCTACCTGCTTTAAAATTTGTCATATCACAAGTTCTATGCCAATCATTAAAATTTTATTTTAAAAGAAGATGACTCACATATATAAATATTTATATTAAGAAAGAAAAAGACGAAAGTAATCCAACCAAACCTAGTTTAACTCGGTCATAAATAGGCTAAACTAAGTTAGGTCAGGTTTCAGACTTGAAAAAATAGCCCAATCATGGAGGAAAAAGCAAGCTTGTTAAGTCTTTGTTGGTGGGGTTACCTCTGGTATTTTAGGTTGTAAAAGCTACAGAGTTAAGTCATTTAGATTGCTTAAGCTTATCTCTATTAGTGTTGCTTTGTAATAGTTGGTGATTATCCATATTAATGAAATTATTTTGTTATATATTATATGTTTAGGGAGTGGACAGAAGACCCTATTGATCTTTTGGCTATGTGAATCTTCTTATCCCTACTCTTTTATTTTCTGTTTAAAGCGTATTTTAAATTAGTAGGAATCTAAGAAAAAATTGTTTCTAGTGTTTTCAAATTACTTGAGCAAGAAAGTTATCTTTTAGAAACTTGATTTTATTGAAAAGTTTCATTTAAAATCAAATTTGAAAAAAGAAAGAATCTGAAGTTTTTTATAGGAAAAAAGTTTTTGAAAACATAGTTATTTTTAAAGAATCCAATTCAACCCTCCTTTTTAAATTGTTTTTTGGACTTACAAAAGAGATGTAACTTTATGTTCTTATAGTTTTTCAGGGATCAGGATCCTTTGAAGTGGGGAATCTTGTGCAGTTCTTGAAGTGAGAGACAACCAAGACAAAGTCTTATTAAAAAAAAATATAAATGTATGTTAAAAAATAAAATAAAATAAAGAATATGAGAGACTTCACCACTTCAAAAAAAAAATCACTTCAGAGGATCCAATCTCGTTTTTCAGAGTTACACCTTGCATGATACACTAGATCCATTATAGGCACCACAAGCAGGATTGTTAAACCCAAAAATCCTAAAAAAGACGCTGGCCTAATGAAGCCAACAATTGTAATGTCAGTAATTGGATTAAGTTGATATGAATTCTACATAGTTAAAATGTCCCCGTAACACATTATTGGCCAAGTGTTTTTCAAGGTTCTTAAATGAAAGTGTAATGATTGTGACTGAATTTAAATTTCTTTTTTTAAATTATAGAGACTAAATATAATACCGAATAAAACTCTAAGAAATAATTAAACCTGATAGTAATGTTATTAACAAAGACATAACATCACTGAACAGAGGACATTAACATGAGAACACCACTTAACCCAAACTAACCATAAATAATATATATATATATATATATATATATATATATTTTATAAGCTATAAACGACCTACCTATTTAAAGTTCACAGGAAGAAAAAGAAATTCCTTAATAAGCTGTAAGTTGGAGATACCAATTTATATCTGATAATATATCTTGCAAATGATTTCAAATAAGGTACTAATTATTTAAATAAAATCACGGATGCATATACTTTCACTATTAACCTGGATAATTGTCTCAACTTGTATCTCATAATAAAATATTCCGTTCTGGCTCCTTGTCTTAGTTTCTGCATCTGGTTCCTTGTCTTAGTTTCTGCATCCTCTATGAATCTAAAGAAATTTTTATAATGATAAGATGGTGCGAAGTTGTAAGTCCTCAATTCTGCCATCAATTCCTTCTAATGGCTTTTCATTAGTCATAAAAAGGTACGGCATTCTCTTACTGATAAAAGGTAATTCTGAGAAAATGCATGACGCAGATAATTAATGTTATTAGATATATGTCTTTTTATTCGTTGTCTCGAAGAATTTGTCATAGGTTTAGGATGATGGTCATATCTGACCAACAAGAATGCCCAGATGCGCCCTTTAAACCATAAATTTGAAACTCAAGATCTTATCTTAAATCCTATAATAATTAGTTCATGCAGTGTGATCTATGAGGCAATAATATATGATATGAAGACTTCTGTTTGAGGCAGGGTGGGATGATCCTTAATTAATTTCTTCATATTCGAATTTACTGATTTTGATACATAAAATTTATCCATAAAGTCGAGAAATCAGAGTCTCATAACATCAACATTTCATTGATTTACAACGTCTTTGAGTTATAGAGTAGGTAATGTCCCACTTCAAATGCATTAAGATAAAGACCATACATTTTATTCATCTTCCAGCACAATTTTGTGAAGTAAGGAGGTCACCTGACTTTTACAGATACTTGACTACTAGAAACAATACAACAAGAACCACATTAGACCACATGTTTTATTACTCAGCCCACCAACAAAGCTCAAGAAGAAGAATCTTATGTTTACAAGGTTGATTAATCTAAAATGAAAACCACGGTGAGAAATGAATCTAACAGCAGAGACACTCTTGAGACCTGTCTCCTACAAGGACAATACTTTTACAGGTACTTGACTACTAGGAACAAAACACAAGAACCACATCAGACTGCCTTTCTTATTACTTAACCTACCGACACTGCTCAAGAAGAATCCAATGCTTACAAGGTGCGAAATGAATCCAACAAAAGAGACACTCTTGAGACCGGTCTCTTACAAGGACAATGGTCTCCCATTACTTCTAATTTTTTCCTCCAAGAACACCCTTAAGCTTCTTCACCTGAGCAGCTTCGAGGAAAGTGATTATTGTTATCAATGGAGTGGGCAAATCACTCTTGAACAACGCATAATCAAGGATTTGGAGGCCAGGATTCGCACTACTGAAGCTCACAATAGCCAGGGCCGAAGAGCCACCGGCATTGATTTGGAAGTGAAGCAAACCTTGTGGAAACACCATACTGTCCCCCTTCTTGAGATTTTTAAGGTAGACAGTGTTATCAGATGAAATGAAGCCGGCACAGATTGTCCCTTGTACAACAAAAAGTGCTTCTGAAGCTCCCGGATGTGTGTGAATTGGTATAACTCCATTCTTGTCTAAGTCCAAACGAGCCAAGGAAATTCCCAGGCCATTGAGACCGGGAAATTGAGCATCGAATGCTGGTGTCACTGCAGCTTTTATAATGTTTGAGGTGTTACCAGCAATGCCTAGGCCAGAGAATACAAAATCATCCACAGTGACCTCTGAAGGCTTCTTGCAAGAATATCCTGAAGGGCCGTTAGGAGCTGCATAATCTGCAACACAAAAATCTAGCACAGAAGCTTGGGAGGAGGAGGAGAGAAGGCAAAAGATGAAGATTAGGGGGAGAATCATCTTCACTTATGCTGAAATTTTTTTCTTAGGGTGTATCTGATATGGGGTTTGGTTGATCTCATATATAAGAAGGGAGGGCATGTGAAATTTTTTTTTTTTTAACCATTACTATTGAGTGACTGTGATAGGTAAGATTTTTGTTATGCATGCATGGAAACGACAGATTTTGAGCTGGGAGGCACGTGAATGTCAACTTTGAAAGTTGTCCCCACCAACAACAGGAAGCCTCTTTTCGTTCTGAATTATGAGGACAAAAATCTTCTCCAGCATGTTCTACTACCGAAGATATTTTTTTTTCTAATTGATATCTTTTCAGATAATAATTTTTCACTCTCTCTTAAATTGACAGGCAATCATATTATCAATATTTATGCAAAACTTGGTAATGCAGAAACAGAGTTAGTATAAAAGAAATCGGAAGATTGAATCTGATACATTTGATATATATATTCATAAAAATGAAGTAAGTAGTTGCATTAGATGCTTATTGCTTCGCTGCCTATCAATCTAGTTTCAGCAAATAAGTTTTATTGCGTTCAGCTTTATGTTTCCTTATCTCAATTTCTCTATAGATGGAGTGACCAAACTGATGAAATCAAAACATAGATGCTTATAATTATGATCTTTATCTAACTGTTGTGAGTCATCCGTTAATAAGAATGCATTTCAGAATTCAACCTGCCATATTCTTATACGTTTCAGTTTTTAAGATGGAAAATTATTCAAGTTAGCCATATATTGATCAATAAATAGAAATAGAACAATTCTTGGGTTTTTAGTATTATGCTGAATGAGAGCAAAAACTATGACCCTTGTGTTTTCATCTAAGTAAGATGTTGAGCCATGAAGGATGCCATAGCAGAAGAGAAGAAAACCACTGTCTGAATGAACAATCTCATTTTTTTCAAAGTATGACTTGCATGCAATTCCTTAGATGTTTAGTATGGTATTCTTTAATAGAAATATAATATGCGGACAGATTTTTTTCTCTTTCAAATCAATAAACCCTTCTATAGGGAAATTCTTGAAGATGAATGGAGGATCAGTATTGACAAAAATCAAAGGGAGTATAGCCATAACAGTCGGTATTGTGAATGAAATGGAAAAGCCTACATAGGTTTTGTAGTGTCTCATGCTTTGTGCAAATACATCAATCAAAAGCTGTGTATTTTCCGCAAATTCCACAGGGAATATCAAAATGGTAAAGAGAGATAAAGATGATGGTCCAAAAAAGCACATGGCAAGAGAATGGGACGAAGGCATAAGAATACGTTTTGAGACAGCTAGAAGGACCCCCTCTGCTAGTCAGACACAGAATCTGTGGACATATTTGTGGTGATCCCAAATTTCCTAGCCGTAAGGGAACTTGGGTTTTCACTGAACAACGTAAAAAAGTCTTCTCAATTTTTCTGTCCCCTTGTTGTGAAGATCTTCCCACGTTTATCTCTCTAAAGTTGATGCTTACAAATTCTACTGGATGCTCACACCCATCCCACAAGGATAAGGTTTTGTTTGGCCAATCAGCGGCAACCATTCATCTCATAGCAGCGTGAAGAAAGGGTCTTACCGAAGTCACTATCATTGTCATAACGTGAATGTCGCCCTTTCGAAGTTATGAAGAGACACGGTTTGGTAGTTGCAAAATCTGTCTGATTTTCAAATATTATTGAACCCAAAATAGACGTTTGAAGAAAAGGTTCAGATTGTGATTGAGATGCATTGCGCATACGTTAATACTAAAATAATTTACAAATGAATGAGCTGCCATGCACTTCCCTTAGCTTATATGTATGTATAAAAGTCATTTGTTATTAGAGCCTACGGCCTAGGAAGGATATTTCCAATTGGGTTTGCGACAACTTGCCGCCCAATTTCTTGTCAATTTTTAGAGGGAAAGAAAGGAGAAGAGGACAAACTGTATGGCCCCACTTGTGAGTTTCATCCTTTTTTATTTTTTAAGATACTAAATCTATCAGTCAATGTACTTATATGGTCTTTACTTCAATGAATTTCCTTTTGACATAATACTTTCTACCTCCACTTACACCTAAACTTTAACATTTGTTAAATTTAAAATTTTGAACAAGGAGTGTTTAGCAGTTGGAAAGAATTAGAATAAATTGATGTCTTCTCTTCAATCGATACCAAAAAAATGCAAAGGAAATGCAATAACATTCGATATTGATGGAATAGATAAACTAAAATTTCTAGACTCCAGAGGTACAAATTTTGTCTAGGCTTTGAAAGATTTAAAATTGAAACATTGTTTTTATTAGGGATGCGAGCTGAATATAGTGTTAGCCAATGATTTCTTAACCCTCTTTATATCTAATGATTCCAGATTTTAAAATTTTTCATAAAAACCTAATTATTTTGTTCAATTTTTAAGTATCATATTTTGACCTAAAGATTATCTTATTTTAAATGAACATAAGTCAAATAATATATTTTATCTTTTTTGCTTTGCCAAAATTCTCAAACTATGAAAGAAAGATGGAAATGGTCTAATGCTAGCCGAAATGGAGAACACCCACTTGATGGCCCTACTACTATGAAAGCAAATTTGAAAGAGTCACAACAACTAGAAGCTTGAAGAAATATATAAAGAGAAGAAGTGGAGAACAGATCATACAATAACTAGTGAATACAAAGCCTTCTAATTTGAGCTTTGTGGTAATTCTTCTTGCTCTTATTATTCCAAATTTTCTCTTTCCTTAATAATTGGTCTATCTGATTATTTGAGAGTTATTTTAAGCACTTATTTGTAATCATTTGATTGATAAGGGTTTATCAAACCTTATAAACTTTTTGTGAAAAGAGTGTTAATTTATGAGTGAGTTGAGAAACCATTTAAAAAAATTGTAAGTTTGGAAACCTCATTGTGATCATTGATGTATAAGTTTGATGGAATAGAGAAAAATCCCTTAAAATTTGCAAGAAAACTACAGTAGGTCAAAGGGACCAAACCAAAATACATATAGTGTATTTCTTCCTTTATTCATCTTTATTTTTTGTCTTTGCATCTTGTTTGAAAACCTTGCCAACAAAATCCTTTTAAATCTCATTAATTTTTAATTGCTTAGTTTTTTGTAAAATATCTTATTGATAAAATATTTTTCTACCTATAAGATTTGTGACTGCATCTCATTTGCCATAGTTATTTTGCATACATTCTTATATTTGTATCCCAATTGTTTTAATTATACATAATCTTTGAAATTTCTACAAAAGCGCCAATTCACCTCTTATAAGTATATTCTTCATGTAGTATAGTACCACATTAAGCAGGAATACAGTGGTAAAAAATGAAGGAGAGTGAGAAAGAAAATTTTTTGTTTGATTATCTAGAGAATTCATTTATTTTATTTTCATACGTTTGCAACTCTAGAAAACTCGAAAAGAGATAGCTTTAAAGGGAAATAAATTAAAAATGAGATGAAGTAAAGGACTGATATTACAGTTGTTTATATTTCTTGATAAAGGAAAAGAAATTAAGTATAATTTTCATATTTTTATTATTAAATTATTTAATAAAAATATAACTTACATATGTTTTTTTTGCAAATAACTATGATTTTTATTGTAACTTAGTATCATATGATTAAATTTTTAAATATTTTTAACACATTATAATTTTATTAAAAATCTTAATAACAAAAATAAAAAAGTCCTTCGATAAAATGAATCAAAAGTAAATTTAAGGACATAACAAAAAGGAAGGGAGATGATAAGTTTTCATTCCGTTCTTATACCAAAATGCAACAGGAAAAAATATTGATGATTTAAATGCAATAATAAAAAAAAGTATTTGCTCCATATACAATATTTTTTCGGAACTTGGTGATTATATCATTGAGTTCTGTAATTTTTTAACATACCTATATAATTTGGTAATAGTGTCGTCAAATTAACAGAAAGCATTGCATATGGCTACAACACTTTTTATGCTGTTGCATTTGAATATTTTTTTTTTCCCATTGCAAATGGCTCAAAAAATGGTTTTCTCTCAGTACCCTCCTTTGAAATAGTAATTCCTTGTAGGCATCTTTAGTCTCATATATGAAAATGTCGGATAAAAGATAACATGCACATCATAGCTTTTATGCTAATCATTTTTAAATTAGGTTTATATAAATGTTAGGTACAAATTAGGTTAAACATGACTCGGATCAACCAATATGTAAAAATTCTTTAAAGTTTTTTATTGTAAAATTTTTGTAGAAAAAATAACATAAAAAATAAAAGTGTATATGGGACTAATTTTTTCTTTTTTCTCTCACTCCCTCTTTTTTTTCTCTCTCTAAAATCTATAAGAATTTTACAATAAAGAACTTTAGAGGATCCAAATTCACAATACAACAATTTATGCTAAATTTCTTTTTTATTTTAAGTTTTACATTATTTTGTGACAAAATTTTAGTCAAAAACCGAAAGTTTTGTCAAAAATAGTATTATATAATAAAAAGAAATAAAAAAATAAACAAAACCAACAAAAATTTGCTACGTGACTAGCCAATAAGTATGTTTCACTCAAATTTTTTATCACTCAAAAATAGCAACAGTAAAATATTTGATTTAACAAATCATTTCATATATAACAATATATTATTATTATTTAAAAATTTGATAAAAATTATAGAAAATTTAAATTTTAATTAATTAATTAATAGTTAAAATATTATAAATGAGAAATAATATATTCCAAATATTTATTTAATAAATATTATAATTTATTATAATTTATATTATTGATATTTATTACTAAATATTAAATATTTTTTTAATAAATTAATTTTTATATATCTAATAAATAAATAAAACTAATTTTAAAATTTTCTATTAATTATTATAAGCTATTAATTATGATAACTTATAATTATGATTTATTATTTATAATAATTATTAAAAATTACTAAGTATTAAGTATTAATTTTAATTTTAGTAAATCATCTCATATTAGAGCTTTTTTAATTTTTATTTTGCTTAAATTTAACACGTTTACCTCATAAAATTATATATGATATATAATTTTTATTTAAATTATAATTATATATTTCTATAGATAATTGTTTTTCCTACAAAAATATGGTTGGACATGTCCAATTATATTTTTATTAATCATTTCCAAAAAAATCTTAAAAGTAAATTTCAGCTTTATTTTTTAATATAAATAAATAAAATTCATTACATTATTTTTAAATTTTTATTTTTAAATATTTCAATTATTATTTATTTTAATTGAATCAATTTATATAAGATATATTAAATATTAATAATAATATATTAAATATCAATAAAATGATAATAATGAAATATAAATAAATTATATATAATTAATTGATATAAATAAAAATTAAAAATTTTTCAAAATCAAAATTAAAAAATATAATGTAATTAATTTTTATTTATTTATTTTGAAAAATGAAATTAAATTTTAAAAAAAATTAGGAACAATAAATAGAAATATGGTTGGACATATCTATTTTCATTTTCATCATTATCTTCATCTTTGATATTTATCTAAAAATCCACATCTAAAAAAGTCTCATATTAAATAAAATAAGAGTAAAAGAAATATATATAAATAGAAAAAACTCATAAACCTAATGTTTTAAAGTTTTAGATTAAGAGATAGTATCAAATCTATTTATATAATACTTTTTAAAAGTTCAAAATAAAGGCTTAATAAAATTGTGCTCATTTAGAGCTAATGGTTGAGTGGTTAAATATTTATATAGGAACTAAGCTTTGATAGTAAAGTATAGGTTTGTTGAGCTTTAACAATATTTGTTTGGTTTTAGACACGAGTCGATGTCTCAAATTTATTGATAGCTCCTATTTGTTCTAATTTAGAAGTGAACTTTTAGTTTAGCTACTCCTCTAGTAGCCAATCTTTATAACTTCAAATTTTTCTGCCAAAAGTTAAGTTCACTTTTATACTAAAACTTTGGAGAGCTCCAAATATCAAAGAAATCTATTAGGCTTTCTTTGTTAAACTTTTTAAAAGAGTTATATAAATAGACTTGATATCACCTCTTAACTTAAAGTCTCAAAAGATTAGGTTTATAGGTCTTTTTTACTTATATATATCCCTCCTCTAATTCAATTTTATTGAATATGAAACTTTTTTTAGAGGTGGATCTTTAAATAGACATGTAAGATGAAGATGAAAATGAAAATGAAGATAAATTATTAAATGAAAAGTAATTTAATTATTTACATACATATATATTCATTATTAATATTAATTATTTGAAATTGTTAATTATTGAATATTAATTCTAATTTTATTAAATTATCTCATATTAATGCTTTTTTTAAATTTTTATTTAGTTTAAATTTAATATTTTTACTTTATAGAATTATATTAAATATATGTTTTTATGTAAATAATTATATATAGTTTTTATTTAAATTATATATTTCTATAAAAAAGTTTTCCCACATACATGTGGTTGGACATGTAATTATTAATAAAATGTGCATAATATATATCAAATAAATTATTAATTTTTGTAATAAATATTTATTATTAATATCTATATATATGTATGTATATGCACAGAATAAAAATTATTAAAAAGATATAATAAAAAATGTTTTAAAAATTTAATTGATACACATCATTTTTAAATTTCAAAAATTTATAAATTAATTTTAAATTTTTATTTATTATTTATATTTACTAAAATAAGTAATAAACTTAATTATTAATAATTATTACTGACGTTATTTTTTAATTCTTTTTATTATTCAAATTTTTACTAATATTACATTTATATTAAATAAAAATTTAATTTATTAACATGACATGACATAATTTGAATGTAGAAAGTGGTAGAGGGCAGTAAATAACGGCAGAGACATATGTTGAAACAAATTAACTATTGCAAAAATAGTTATAGGGGACCCCTATAAAAATAAACGCAAATTACCTCTAGCTTCAATGCAGCCCATGAAAGCACTTTTCTTGATAAATCATAAACATACCAAACCAAACGACATCGTTTATGGCATGAGATCAGATCTTAACAGTCAAAGAATTTCCCTATAGATGCTAATGAATATATACAAACGGAAAGCATATTGACCATAATATACGAGAATTCATAGTCAGTACCCACCCCGTTCTCTGGGATTGTCCCTATATAATTTCCCTCGTATAAATACCTTCTATAAACTAGCACCAGCATAGTTCATAATATATCAATAACTGATATATCTTTTTGTTTTTTCAGGTTAATAATTTGTGAAGTTTCATAGCGCTGATTAATTTCTACAGCTAAGATTGGAGAATATTTATTTACTTAGCTCATCAAAATCTAAATATCAATTATTGGTAAGAATTATTAATTATTATTATTATTATGTCTGAAAAGGAAATTCATATAATAACCGAGTATATGGCAGACGTGTTTGAACCTTAGAAGATGACCTACAATTTCCATCAGAAGAATGAGGAATTAACTTCCATTTTGGTGGTGTACTTTCCTCGAAAGACGCCAATGAAAAAAGCGCAAGGTGGGATACTTGTTAAGCAATTAGCTGAGAAAATACATATTAAAGGAAACAAATCTCATCAGTGTTAGTAAGAAAATATCAAATGTAGAGAAGAGTTCTGTTCTCTTCCCTGTCTGTATATATATATATATGAAGCATACCCTAGGAAGGAATTAGAGACGCTTAACTCCTACCAGCGTGAGACTTTTTATATAGAGTGTCACAGACATTTCATCTTCCACAGAAAGATCTATTCTGCAACAACATTAAATTTGTAAGTTCTCTGGAATCCAATTACTTTGGTCTTGTGCACTTCTTGTCTGTGATTCGTTTAGAGAAATATAAAATTTTATGTTCTAATTCTATTATAATTTGCTTATAAAGTTTTATACTTTTTTCTTAGTTTTCTCTTTTTGTAGTCTTTAATCAGTTATGAAGCTTTTGGAATGCCTTTTTAACCAAAAATTAATGGTTATATTGATAAAGATAGGAAAGACCAAAAAGTAGGAAGCTTTATTAGAAAAAAGAGTTAACCATGACCTGGTGATTTTTAAGGCGAACCATTAATCAAAGGAAGCAAATATATATTATATTAAGCACTGCTTTTACTGCTAAATTTTCCAAAGGTTGTTTGAGTAAGGTATAATTGAGGATTTATTTGATATGTGCAGTCAATATATACTCTGATTATTTTTTTTCCCAATATTGTCATATAGTGTCCAGTTACTTTATTAAAAAGCTGTAGATTCATTAAGTTTTTAACTGATAAGAAGCGTTATCAAATTCATTAAAATGATTGAAAAGATGGAATCTTTAAGATTTTGAAACTCCGTATAAAACTAAAAGTTATCACATAAAAGGGTTTCACTTTTCATGCATATCCACCTCAAAAAAATTTTTTTTTATCCTCTGCTAGCACCAGCATGCTACAGAATATATATATATATATATATATATATCAATGACTGATATATCTTTTTCTTTATTTTTTGTTTTCAAGTTAATAATTTGTGAAGTTTCATAGCGCTGATTAATTTCTACCGTTAAGATTGGAGAATATCTATTTACTCAATTCATCAAAATCTAAATATCAATTATTGGTAATTTTTTTTAATAATTATTGTTATTATCTCTGAAAAGGAAATTCATATAATAACCGTGTATATGGGGGACATGTTTGAACCATAGAAGATGGCCTCTAATTTCCATCAGAAGAATGAAGAATTAACTTCCATTTTGGTGGTGTACTTTCCTCTTAAGACACCAATGGAAAAAGCGCAAAGTGAGAAACTTGTTCGGCAATTAACTGAGATAATACATATTAAAGAAAACAAATCTCATCAGAATCAGTGAGAAAATATCAAAGGCAGAAGAAGAGTTCTGTTCTCTTCCCTATATATATATATATATATATATATATAAAGATACCCTAGGAAGGAATCAAGATACTCTTACACCCCGTTTGGTTTATCAGGAAAGGAGAAGAAAAAAGAAAAGATAATAAGATGTTTGGTAAAATTTTAATTTTATCTATATAATTATTATTCAATCATTATTTAATACTTTATAACAATAATTATTCAATCATTGAAAATAAAAATATTATGAATATTTTCTACTTATAAAATCACTTTTTTTTCTTCTCATTTTTATACTTAACTTTTTGTCTATCAAATGAGTCCTTAATTTCTACCAATGTGAAATTTTTTATATAAAGAGTGTCACAGACAGTTTATATTCCACATAATGATCTTCCATTCTGCAACAACATTTAATTTGTAAGTTCTCTAGAATCCAATTCCTTTGGCCTTCTGCACTTCTTGACTGTGATTGGTTTAGAGAAATATAAAGTTTTATGTTCTAATTCTATTATAATTTGCTTAATTTTCTATCAGTTATCGAAGCTTTTGAACGCCTTTTTCACCAAAAATTAATGATTATATTGATAAAGATAGCAAAGAAAAAAATGTAGGAAGCTTTATTAGAAAAAAGTGTTAGCCATGACCTAGTGATTTCTACGGCGAACCATATATCAAAGGAAGCAAATATATATTATATTAAGAAGTGCTTGTACTGCTAAATTTTCCAATGGTTGCTTGAATAAGGTATAATTAAGGATTTATCTAATATGTGCAGTCAATATCTGCTTTAATTAATTTTTTCTAATATTGTCACATAGTGTACGGTTACTTTATTAGAAAGCTGTAGATTCATTAAGTTTTTGACTGATAAGAGGTGTTATAAAATTCATTAACATGATAGAAAAGATTGAATCTTTAGGCATTGAATCTCCATATGAAACTGAAAGTTATCACATAAAGGTTTCACTTTTCATGCATATCCACCTCAAGAAAAAATTTTATGTTCTGCTAATGTGTCAAATATACTAACTTTATACATGCTTTTTTATTTGTTTTTTTGGGTAGAGTTTTAGGGCACAATGATGGCACTTATTCAAATCGCTCTTGGCCTGTGTGCTTTAGCAGCAGGCGTAGATGCATCCGTTGCTATAGGTGTTAACTACGGAAGACTAGGAAACAACCTGCCGCCTCCAGCTGAAGTGGTAAAACTCTACCAGAAGAACGGCATAACCAAAATGAGACTATTCGATCCTGACCCTTCTGTGCTTGAAGCCCTTAGAAAAACCCAGATTGATCTCACTCTAGGCATACGAAACGAGGATTTGCCGACCATGGCTGCCAGCATGGAAGCCGTGAACTCGTGGTTCGCGACCTACGTAGAACCATACCTCGATGACATTTTCTTCGCCTACATTGTTGTCGGAAACGAGGTGGTTCCAGGGAACTTCGCTAACTATGTGCTGCCTGTGATGGAGAATCTTCAAACCATACTCGATACTTGGCGTTTAGGAGGCATTTCAGTTACTACCTCGGTGCCTGTGTCTGTCTTGGGAACTTCATATCCACCCTCACAATCTGCTTTCTCAGACGCATCAAGGGAGGCTATGGCTGGGATTCTCAGCTTCCTTTCACTTCAAGCATCGCCTCTTTTGATCAATTTGTATCCATATTTTGCATATGCCTCTGACCCTCAAAATATACGCTTGGATTATGCTCAGTTCACGAGTACTGACATTGTGGTTCAGGACGGCAGTTTGGGGTATTCGAACATGATTGATGCTATGGTGGATGCGTTTTTCTGGGCAATGGAGAAAATGGAAATTACCAACGTGGACGTTGTGGTTTCTGAGAGTGGCTGGCCTTCTGATGGTAATGGAAACTTCACAACTCCATCACTGGCTGCTACTTACAATCAGAACTTCGTCAGACGTATTAGCTCACAGGGAGGAACACCCAAGAGGCCTGACAGTTTCATCGAAGGTTTTATCTTCGCCATGTTCAATGAGAATCTCAAGCCTGCTGGCGTGGAGCAACATTTTGGACTCTTCTATCCCAACATGCAACCTGTTTATCCAGTTTTTCCAGTTTCAGGTTAACAGTGTCTTGATCATAGATTTAGCAGTCATAGGTTTTAGCTCAGCCCCTAGACACTTAAAAAAAAGAAAAAAACAACAACAAGAAGTGGGTTGATGTTACAACTTTCGCGTCTCCGCTGGTGGCGGAATTGATATCTCTAGGTATAAAATTTCTATTTCCGAACGATTGTTATGATCTTTGCTTAGTTTCCTAAAACATATCCGGCCTAGGCATTTCGGGCCAAAGCATGATCAGAGGCCCAATCAAGATACAATAATGAACCAATAATAATTTAGAAGAGCTTTTTTTGGAAAGAAAGGAGCCTACCGTACACAAGAGCAGTTCTCGGAAAAGAAACACGGAGCTCACCTTTTCTTGTTGATAGAATATTTACTTTTAGTACTCTTTTTAATTTATAATTATAATGAATTATCAAGGTAAGAATCTCCAGATGCATCAATAGGTAAGAAAGCCCCCCATCATTAGAATTCATCTCCATAAATTTACCAATTATAAAAACAGTGAAAATTCTTCCCAGAAGCCTATCAGGCGCCAAATAATATGATATAGTGAATTCGATGATTAGACGAGCAAATTCTTTTTTTGTTGATAGTTCACTGCTTGTCGATTATCATTAGTTCCTATATATCAAGGAAAAAAAATAACCAAGAAAAAAAAAGGAAAGAAAAAGGAGCAAGATAGTTTTCTCTGTGCTTGGTAGGGAAAGACTAATGTTGTAGTTGCATTGTTGGGGAAATTGACAGTAATCCAGAGTCAAGTCAGCCTGGTGGAAATAAATACAAACAAAAGTACAAGTTAAAACCCCGAAAAAGAAAAAAAGGAACTAGTAGGAACTATTCTTTATCGTTACAAGTTTCAATAGATATATATTTTTTCTCAAGGTAATAGCAGGGATTAAACCCTTTGACAAGTTACGCTAGATTGCAATCATACATTCATACAAATGACAATATCCAAACCTAATACAATTAGAGGCGAGAAATTGATTCCTTAGGTCCACTTTCTTTGCTTAGGAAAGGGTAATCTGTGTATCCCACAACCGGATCATGGGTGTAGAATGTTTTCCTATTATACCTATTCAGAGGTGCATTAACCTTAAGCCTTAGGACCAAGTCTGGATTTGATATGAAAAGACGACCATAGGATACCAAGTCAGCATCACCTTGAGCCACAGCTTCAATTCCCAACTCCCTAGTGAACCCACCACTGCACATGAACGTTCCTTGATAAGCTTTCCTCAAGTTCCTCATCAAGTGAGCTTCTTCTTCTTCACTCCCAGGCCTGCCTGACTCTGTTTGCCCATAAGCAGTGTATCGAGGTTGAGTCACATGGAGATAAGTGAGCGTTGAGCCCACCTCTTGTTGGAGCTTGTTAAGCCTCTCAACCACAGCCAAGCCTAGCCTAAGTGGGTCAGACTCAATGGCATCGAGGTGGTCTATTGCTGGTGAGATTCTCACAGCGACTCTATCAGCTCCGATTGCAGTAACCACTGCTTGAACCACCTGGATTAGGAATCTGCAACGATTTGCCAGTGATCCACCATATTCATCTGTTCGATCGTTGATCCCATCTTTCAAGAATTGATCAATAAGGTAACCGTGAGCCCCATGAATCTCAATTCCATCAAAACCTGTCTTTGCCACATGGCATTGAATCAGTGTATTGGCATTAAAATCAACGTTAACCATAAATTTTGTTTCAATTCAACAGTCCACAAGCATAAGTTAGTTTTTTAAAACACAACATAGCAAAGTCTAGACAAATACGCCCAGCTGCATCTAGCCTCTGCTCTGGAGTAAGAAAAGAGAATCACATGAACTAACGAACGCGTAAAATTTTTATAATCATAAGCGTGACTTTTCATTATTATGGTGCTCTTTGAAGCGAGTAGTATCAAGATGCATTATTAGGCTAAAGGGGGCTAACTTTTCCCAATGTGGACCATACATCCATGAGCATGAAAAAGACTACACTTTTGACGCGCTAACTATTATGAAGCCCTCAAAAAGGAGATGCATTCATAATCACTCAATGGCCCATGTGATGTAGAAAGTAGTTTTAGTGCCCCGCCAAATAATAAGTTAAAACTTTAGCATACGATGGTCATCATTGTTGGGAATGACAACTTACAAGCGAACCATTTGTTATATTTAAGAATATAATGGAAAAACTAAAACAAAGGCAAAACCAACCTGCTCGAATAGCGTTTACTGCTGCTTGCCGATAATGCTGCACTATGTCTGGTATTTCATAAGTTTTCAGGGCTCGAGGCTCTGGATATACACCATAGGACCCATCTGGCAAGAGAATTCTCCACCTCGCTGATATAGGTTTGCTAGTGGACGATATGGGTGGGGCCCCTCCAGGCTGATAAACTGTTTCATAAGTACAAAGAGCAAAACGAGTGAATGAAGAGAAGTCCTAACCGATAAGGATAGATATGTAATATCCAGATGTCAAACCAGTGTCTTTCTTTTGTTTTTCAAGTCGTACCAGAATATTAGATGCAGTTAATTACAGGATCATGCATGGGAATTCAAGGTTTGGCAAAAATCAAGTAATATACACTACTCACCATGTTCGGCTTGATTTTAAATTTATATCCAGTTCCACCCTATTTATTAGAATTATTTCATAAAAAATTATAATATAATTTATTTTTATAACATACTATATATATCTGCTTAAATGCTAGTCGGCAAGTTAAATAGATTTGAATATCCAAGAGATTTAGCTCAAGTAGAGTTCCTAATGTATTGAATTTATCACTACCCCATTCCTTTGCCAATTCTCTACTCCAAGGAACCTTGTGCCTCTCTTGTAGCTGGAGAAAAGAAAAAAATTTCAATCGATATTTTTTAACCATTTTATAACCAAGGGTTGAGTTTAATCGAATTAGAGTGGCCCTTTTAAAGGGTCAAATACTAACCACCTTTTATTATATATAATTTGTTAATACCTATAAAACACACACACTCGAAAAAAACGAATCATGTTTGTGTCAAATATAAATATCAAATATTTGTATTAGACATAACATGACATCAGTGAAACTTTTAAATTACATATAAACACTTCAAATTTTGTCAGTATTACTGTATTTGTGTCAATATCGTGTCCCGTATCTATATCAATATTCATACTTTCTAAACTATCCAGAGGCCCCCAAAAAAAACAAAAAATTGCTTCCTAAACTAAGACGGATTAAAATTTCTAAATGGTGGTGGGTGGGATGGGGATTAACAATTAGCAATTACCTGGATGAGAAGCTCGGCCAACATGCCACAGTTGGCAAAAGATAATGCTGCCTTTGGCATGGACAGCATCCACTACCTTCCTCCATGCCCCAACTTGTTCTTCTGAATATATGCCAGGTACATGTGGAAATCTACATAATTAAGTCACTTAATATATGATATAATGATGCAAATTTTGAATAGTTTACATGTAATTTTAAATTTAATCTTTCTAGCTGTCATGTGTGAAATGTACATTATTCCACATCAAAGTTTTATCCAGTATCAATCATCAAATTTCACTGAAAATTTTGGGCCTCCAAAAGAAATTTTTAATGGGAAAACCTTTTTTTTTTTCTTTTGGCTTTGTTGGATTTAAGGCCAAGCTTAAAAATAGCTTGCAAGTGCGAATTATCAATAGTGTCTAAAAATGGGTTTAAATATACTTTGTTCCCTCTAATTTAACTTTTGCTCCCTCTAATAAAAAAACAGACAATATTATCTTTCAATTTTCTAAATAATTCAATTTTGCTTTTCTGTCACACTTTCATCTAAATTTTAAAGTCAAATTTATCAATATTATGACTAAAATGCCAACTTTGAATATGAATTAATGATGTCAAATAAATAAATAATGTGTAATCTAACAAACTATTAAGTTTTGCATAAAATGTTGGATGAGTTATGTGAAAGAAAAGTAAAATTGCATCATTTTTAAAAATATTAGAAAATAATATTTTAAAAAAATTAAAAGATTAAATTAAAATCTTACAAAAACAAAATACAAACGTCATCTTAAACTTTGAATTATTTGTAAATAATTTTTTAAAGTTTTAAAATTAAAAGACTTCAAAATGTCAAAAAGAATATCTCAAAATTACACTTTTTAATGCAATGTTCTTCTAGCTGTCATATGGGAAGTCAAGTGTCAGATAAGTTAATGCCATTAGAAAAAAATTAGACACAAATTTATTTTTAAATATAAAAAATTTAGAGACATAATTTTTTATTTTGAAAAATTATGGATTTGTTTGTAAGTGAAGCTGCTCCTTTTCACATTCTTTTCCTTCAATTTTTATGAAACTAAAACAACAAAAATGATATCTAAGCCAAAATTTCTGAGAGTTATACGCCGACACCTAACGTAGCCCACTATACCAGTGCGGTTCCACCATCGAATGACAGATCGCCACGTGGCTACTATCATTTCATTCGACATCACTTTTGACCAGTGAGGAAGGGAAAGGGCACTGAAAGAATACTAAAGAAAGACCTCAAAAAGCAGACAAAATTACAAGGATTACCCTGCAGCCGTGGGAGAGATCAAGGTGCCTTCGCTTATGAGGAAGCCGCCCGGAGTTGACCTCTGCGCGTAGTACTCCGCCAGCGCTGGCTGCGGAATCCAGTTCAAAGCTCTGCATCTCGTCATCGGCGCTAGGACCATCCTGTCCAATCCCAGCCACTAAGTAAATTTCTCATAAATTCATAGCCAATTTAGTCACCGGAAAATTAATCCCCTCTCTCTTCCCTCAGTAATCAGAGCAATCTTTTCTCATCAAAAAGAGAAATCCAGCACCGACGTCTAAGAGAGATAGAGAGAAAGACGGGAGAAAAAAGTGAGACCTGTGAGAGAGATTGAATTTCCCCATCTTGTAAGGAGAGAAGAGGGTGGCTCCTCCTTGTGTTGTAGTCTCCGCCATTTTGATAGCTTACGCCTGTGTGTCTCGGAGCTCTGATCCCCTGTTACTGCTAGCAGTGGCGACTCGATGATCCCTTCTTCCCTACCCAACTTTCGTTAGCAAAGGATGAAGAACAGTGCTGAGTAATTGAAAATTTAAAAGCAGCAAGTGTCCTATTTGTTACATGCTACTTGCGGACGCGCGCGAGAACACGTGGTTCCCCACGTGATAAATTTTTTAGAGCAAAATGTGAAAGCGAAACGTTTATTAATTTTATAATAATATTTTGTAATTACAATAATCAGAATATATATAATAAAAATTAAAAATATAGTTCATAGAATTTGAGAAAAAAATATTTTGTTAAAATGAGAAATGCATGATAAATAAACTTTAAACAGAGTGTGGATAATTTTATAATAATAACCCATTGGTAAAGTGTTTCACTAATTATTGTTGACTAACAATTTAATCTATATTTGGGAGTCCAGTATAAAATTATGTTAATATAAAAGTATAAAATTAAAATTTTGTGTAAAACGTAATTTTAAAAGACAGTAACGCGTATCTAAACACACCATTGGACGGTGGATGGAGACCGGCAGACTCAAGTTGGAAAAGGAACCGAATTCATCTTCAACGCAGTGGTGGACCTGGACCTGGTGGCGATGGGCATAATATAATTGGCCATTATATTCACGTGGGTTGCGTTTCGTGAAAATCGTGATCACGTGGCTCTAAGATTAACGTGTATATTCCAATGTCTATGTGGACGCAACACGTTACGATGTGTTAAAAACTTAAAATAATTTTTTTATTTTTTATTTGACCTCTTACATATTAAATTTATTAACTTAGCTAATATTGAGATGATTCTAAATTGTTTTGAGAAAATATCTCTAGTGACTATTGGTTTTATTAATTATCCTATAATCTCTTTTCTATAATTTTTTCCTCCACTTGGTTTAGGTCTCAGTCTAAAATTTTTAGAAATTAAATAATCAATAAAGCTAACAATTATGATGGACGTTGTCTCAATATAATTAAAGTTATTTTTAGCATTCACTTGGTTGATGGACTTAATGATTCATGACACTTATTAAAAAAAAATAAAAGATAAAAAATTATTTTGATATATTTTAAATTTAAAGAAATAATTTAAAAACTAAATAAAATTAACAGACTAAAATACTAATATAATTATATTAAAAAAAGTTTCAAGATAAAGCTAGGTGGCGACATACTAACATGAGAGTTTTGTTGATAAATAGTAAATACGAAGTTAATTGTTTGAGATAAACATGCTTGAAATTAAGTAATATGAGACTCGAAATTAAACATGCTCTTCCAGTCTTAACCTGCAAGATGTGAAGGATTGCAAGAAAGAGTACTGATAATTGGAGATGGAAATTATTATGAAACAAATGATGGCGAATGATTTAATTACTTCATATTCTCATTGAAGATGCAAATGATCCAATTGAAGCAATACTTATCTTAGAAGATAATTTAAAATACATAAAAGAAAGAGCAATTTTCACTCCTACACTTCAAAATTTGGATGTCCTTGATGAATATATGCTTTTCCCTTCTCAAAGAAGAGAGAATTTTACTTGAGTTCTTGTCATGTTTGCTATTGTAATATGGACAATCATGATGATGTCTATACAACTAATTTCTTAAACAACATCATATTTTTAAGACTTTAATTCGAAACACATGTTCCTGTAGTCTTGTTCTAAAACATTGATAAGTCTTCATGGGCTTATGCAATGGCATTATATAGCTGGAAACCATGTGTTGCAAGCAAAAGTTACTTGACGTTTGAAGAGCAACATCGGCCATATAGTGTCCATTCATTGAATTTGGACACAGTATTACCTCCTAAGCTTCGAAAAAGTAATACTCTTTGGCTATTGTAGTATGAAGGAAAATAAGTAAGGCAAATTTTCTAAGTTTCCAGAATTTTGGGGTGGTTGTTTCAAGACTTCCCCGACTGAATGTTTCCTGTTGAAGTTAACAACCAAAAACGAAACAATCATATAAGTTTGAGTAAATTACATCAATCTTTTTTTTAAGGATTAGATAAATTATATTTAATATTTTTTTGTGTTTTAAAAGTTGTACTTGACTCTTCTAATATTTTAATATATATTGTAAAAATATCTCCTTCAATATATTTTATATTAACATAATTAATTTTCTGCATAATATAAGATTGTGATTTTAATTTTAATATGATAATAAAAGTAGTTAAGTATATATTAAGCTCTAATAATACTATAATTTTATTTTTCATATAACAATAAAAAATAGCTACGCAATTTTATTTTTGGAAAAAATAAAAATTGTATAAAAATTTAACTTTATTGATAGAAAATACATTTGAAGGAAACTTAACGTAATTTTTAAATAAGAGATATATTATGTGTAATATAGCCAAATTATAGGAGAGATTGCTGTAATTTACTCAAATAGTACATTTGGGAGTTAAAAGGATAAGGAAATGGAAAGAATTGGAGGGTAAAGATTAGTTATCCCCCCAAAAAAGGAAAAAAAAAATAAATAAAACACACACCCACTCTCTTATGTTACTTGTTTATGTGAGTCAACTAGATTTTGGCCAAGTTAGATTAGGGTCAAGTCCAAATGGCCTTTGCCTAAAACCAAATCAATTATAGCCCAATGACATAGGGGCAAATATTTGCCCGAGCCTATGCGCCAAGTTTAGGCTGTGGCCATTGTAATTTTTTTGTGATAAAAATAATACAAATTAAAATGACTTATATTGCTTTGTTTGTGGGGTTTAACTACGTTTTAGCTAGATTAGGTGTGAGTCGAATCTAATAAGCCTTTGCCCAAACCTAAATCAATTATAACCCAACATAGGTCAAGTATTGGTCCAAACCCATGGGTTAAGTTTGGGCTTAGGCCATTGTGTATATGTGTGTAGTTTTTTTTTTTTTTAAGTGTTAAGAATGGTATAAATTAAAATCATGATTTAGAAAATTGGACCAGGCCGGTCAGTTCAACCAGGAACCTGATTTGATTCGGTTGCTCTAAAAAATCGAACAGCTAAAAAATCGATCAAAACCGGCAAAAACCAAAATGGTTAAAATTGGTTTGAACCAGTTTGTATTAATTTTTTGTATTTTTAAAGATTTTTTTTATATAATAAAATAATTTATCTCAAATAAATTTGATAAATTAAAAATAGAAGACAAAAGAAAAAGAGAAAGTTGAAATATAAAGAATTTTCTTAAAAAAAGAGAGAATATAAAAGACATACTTGACTTTTTTTTTATATTTGTTTTCTATTATATTTATATTCTATTTCTTAGTAATATTTTTCTCGAATATTAAGGTATTTAACAAAAATTATTATTTATTTTTATTATTTATTATTTATTTTTAAAAATAAGTAGAATCTTCATATAATTTAAAAATTATAAAATAATTTTTGTAATATCTTAAAAATTATTGAATTAGTAATCAAATATTTAAAATTTATTAAAATTTATTTGTTTCACTAAAATTTTAATATATAAAAATTTTAAAATATACATTTAATTATTATCGATTCAATCATAATTTAATTAATAAACCTGGATTATTATCCCCTCCGATTTAATAAAAGGTTTAATTTTAAAAATATTAATTAAAATGACTCATTGCTTGTATGTGAGGTTTAACTAGCCGCCTACCAAATCAAGTTTGGACTACGTTCAATTGACTCACCCATTGACATAGGCCACATGTTCGCCCAACATCGGCTAAGTTTAGGCTTGGGCAATTGTAATTTTTTTTTTAGATGATAAAAACAGTACAAATTAAAATGACAGCAAATTGGTTGAACATATAACGACAAACTTAAATATGCCATTTGATGTAATTTATGTTAAGAAGGGACACGATTGATTATATTAACAAAACTTAATGGTACTAACAATAGTTCAACAATAAAGACTAAATTAAAAATTTTTAAAATTATAGGAGTCTAATTACAAATTTTTAAACTTTATAGACTAAAACATACTAAATAAAACTATAGAAAAAAATAAATTAAATTACATAAATCTTCCCTTTCATTTTTAAAATATACATAGATATTTCTTAAAATAAAAAAGCTATATTTTAGTTCAATTTTAAAGCTTTTGACTAAAATACCTTTAATTTATCTAAATACATAAACTTTTTTTGGTTAAATTTAATGAAAACAGAATTTACTCCTTTTTTATTTATACATATTTAGATATAATACTTATTTGCTTATTAAAGTTTATGGATGGTATTTTAGTAAAAAAAATAAAATTGAATTAAAGTATATATTTTAAAAATAAAGAAAAATTTGTATAAATTTAAAAAAATCAGAGGAAATTCATGAAATTTACTCAAAAAATAATTTAATCTAAATACAAAGTCTTACTAAACTAGATTTGCACCATAATATGTTCAATAAATATGTCCATATGAGTGCCAATAGCCTTTTTTTTCCTCTCAACCGTTCAAATTAAGCAAAGCTTATTTGTTTGGCGTCATAAAATAATTAATTTAAAATTAAAAGAATTATATAATCTGTTTAATTCATCATTAAGATTTTTTTGGGGACCAAATTCATCTTTAAAATTTGAACTGGACCATTTATTACTTTTCTTAAAAGACGTATTCTAAGAGGAGAATTACAAATAATTCTAATCGACATTTTTTTGGGTGGACTGATTAACATCTCTTAATTTATTATAATTTAGAACCTTCTTTATTTTTATATGTCTCTCGTAGTAATTACAAAATAAAATAACTTTACGCGATATGGTATATTATTTTAAAAACATTTGAGAATGCATCTTTGCACTCACATTAATTGTAATTATTAGTTGCTTGATATGCACTAAAGAGGATGTCAATATTTTTTAATTAATTTTTAAGTCAAATTAGATTATAAGATGCTTTCATATTAAAAAAAATATAAAAAAATCAAATAAATGTTCACTCATTTATATTTATATTTTTTAAAATATTATTTTATTTTTTAAAATTTGTTTAAGATTAAAGAACTCAAAATTATATTAATATAATTATAATATGTATCTTTTCCTAGTATAAAAAATTTGTGATATATAATCTATTGAATTAAAAATGTAAAAAGATATATATTCTTCAAATAAAATAATTTTGAGTGTGACTATGAATATAATATCGCTCTGTCCCCTACTCATCTTAGGATGAATAGGGCATTTTTTCTAGTCCAACCCATCAAAATTAGATTTGATATATTTTGTATTTTGATATATATTTTTGCTTTAAAAACGTAGGACGTAGACTAAAAATAGTCTTTTAATTGTCAATTTTAAAAGATAATAATTAAAATTTAAAATAAAAATATTAAACCTGGGCCAGCCAACCATCTGGTATGTAATTATTTTTTATTTTAAAACTTTAAAAACTTATTTATAAAACATTTGAGCTTGACATATATGAAAAATAATTATCCTTATACTACTTGGATCATATAAAAGACATAAATTTTAAATTTTTATATTTATTATGTTCAAATTTCTATAAATAAGTTTCAAACGCTTAAAAAATAAAAATTTTCACTTACCATGCAGCAATGATTAATAATAGTGATACCATATCTCCCATACTCTAGCAAAAGGGCCCAGCAATGAAGTATACCATTAGTCGGCCAATATAGTCCACTTAATGTGGTTTTGATGTTCCTGAAAAGTAAGAAGATAAACGATTAGTTAAAAGGTCGTCAAATAAGCATAATTGAGGAGGTCGGATTATTAGGTCAGACCATTGAATTATTAATTAAAGTAGTTATTTATATTAATTATGTATACTGTTTAAATTAAATATTATAATATGACGTACTTATGCCGGTCTAGGTCCTATAACGATGCAGATAAGTTTTACTGAAAACAAAAGCGTTTGATTGGAAACCAATCACACAATTCTCACGAAGAATTTGATTAGTTTTCCAAATTATTGCTCGACATAACCGCATGTGATTGGTTCATGTATATGTATGCAGTCCTATGATTATCTTCTAATTTTCTCACGTCTATCCATTTCTAGCATTCCTTTCCTCCCGTCGACGTCCTCCGCACATCTACTCTTTTAATTAAAAACTTTAAAAAAATAATAAAATTAAAAAAATTGACAATTCAAATCAAATTTATAAATGATATGTGCATCCTCTCTCTCCTCCCTAAAAAAAAACCCAAAAAAAAAAAAAACAGTTGGGAAATCTGCGTCTTTCCCTTGCTTCTTCTTCTTCCTTGTCCCACCTGTTTCTTGCTTCCCAGACAAGAGAGAAAATTTTGAGTGGTTGCAAGCGCTTCTTAGATATGACACCCTCTATTCTGCTCCTTCTTCTTCGTAAGCTTTAGTGGTCTCGATTCTTTTAGCGTCTTCAAACTTTCCTTTTCTAATATCCCGAGGTTTGTTACTTATATATTTCTGTGTAAGTTACAAAATACGAATTTTTTTTATGAAAATATGGAAAAAAAAATATCAGATATAATTAGAGAGCATATATATAGATATATAATCTTTTTTCATGCAAAATATGTGGTACATACTAAGTATATTTTGATAGTTTTTCTATTGGTATTGTACGATGACTATAGTATTGTGCATAGATTAATATTGCGGCATAATATTGAAATTTTATGACGTTGCGAAAATAATATTGATGAATTTTTATTATTATATTTAGTCTTATTCGATATTTAGTATTATTTGATTTCTAGGGTTAGTATATTTGTAGAAAATAATTGACGTGCAAGAATGATTTAGGTGTTTTCACTGAAGATCTTGGTGTATTTTAAAAACTGTAGATGTAATAATTTTTTTTTTGAAGCGAATGATACATTAAAAATTTTGTAATCATTATATTAAATTTTCTAGAATCAATTTATAAGCATTATACTTGAAAAAAAAATTCGTAAATAAATTAGAAAATTATAATTTTCAAGAAAAATTAATCACAAAGAATAATGCTTTATATCAAAAATTGTGGAAAAATATAATAAATTAAAAAATTGTTATGGAAGCCATATGGCCAAAAGAATTTCAACTAACCCAACAAAATCTAGCTTGCTTTTAAAAGATCCAAAAACTCAATAGTTATAATTTATTGACACATGCAAAAGATTGATATTAAAACTTATTGAAGTTACTTTCAATAAAATTAGAATGACCTGTTGTATGAGAAATCTGTGCAACATAAAAGAAAATAGATACATGCACACAACTCGAGACGAGTCGCACTAGTCACGACTTCGGACTAGTGTGACTTCCTCCAAAGATTATAAATATAAAGATGACTCTAGTCAAAAAATTTTTTCTCTAATTAGATAATTTTATAACTTTACGAAGTTACTTAACTTGGTCACTATCATTAGCATACCATGAACCCTGATGAAGATCCCTAACAACAATAAGAACAAGAAGAGAGAACCTTCCTTACAAGACCAATAGACAAGCACAAGCTTCACATACACACAAGCTTGCCAAGTCAAAGGGGTATTGCCTCTCACTTTGTTTTGGTATTGTACTACCTTCCAAGTTAATAAACCATCTTTATCTCTATCTCTCATCCCCCCCTCCCCACTTATTCCTTCTTCGTCTGCATCTTAATTCCTTGAATGGGAACATTTGACACACTAGGTAGGAGCTTTAGCCCTCTTTGCCATCTTGTTTCAAAGAATCATAATAGACTAAACAAATCGCTTCCTCTGACTAAATTACGTTGAGAAGCTTGCGTGAGTATAATAATATAATAAATTTTAGCTCATATGGTTTTTAGTACTAAAGTAAATAGGATAACATAGTAACTAGTTCTTATCATTTTTACCTATAGAATGGCAAGGTAGTGTCTTCAAATGATTTTTAATTTATATGGTGACATAGTGATAACATCACCGAAGACAAGCAAATCATATTGCCACTTGCGTCGTCGTCATCGTTATTGTGTCGTTGTTGTTATTATTATTATTATACTTCTAAATTTATTTAAACACTATTTCCCTAATTGAGTTTTTTTTTACGAAGTTCTTATTTCGTACTATTGGACTTACTCAAAATTTTTATTTTTATTTCTTCTAATTGATTCAAATATTCTTCTATGTTCACTCTAAAATTTTTTAAATTAAAAATTAAAATTCTAAGTCATTACAAATCTATATATTAAAATATGGGAAGATAAATGGGTCCCAAGTCTTGACGGTCTTTTGTGGCAAATCAAGGGCAAGAAGTGAGTATAGTAGCTGATCTTACGAAGAATGGAGGACGGTAGTAAGGTTCAGCCACTAACTAAATTTCTACAGCAGAACGAAGAGCTATTATGAAGAACCCTATTTCAGTTCTTGGAAGGGAAGACAGGATTAGGCGGACTAAATCAAAAGGTTGAGAGTATTCTGTTAAGTCTAGGTATTGTGTTGCAAGGCAAGTTGCTGATACAAGAATTGTTCAGACAATTCTTGTATATTTCGATAATATTTCTATTGGTGTTGTACAATGACTATAGTGTTGTGCACAGATTAATATTGTGGCATGATATTGAAATTTTATGACGTTGCGAAAATAATATTGATGAATTTTTATTATTATATTTAGTCTTATTTGATTTCTAAGGTTAGTATATTTGAATAAAATAATTGATGTAAAAGAATGATTTTTCTGTTTAAAAGATACATTAAAAATTTTGTAATAATTATATTAAATTTTCTGGCATCAATTTATAAGCATTAGACAAAAAATTAAATTCGTAAATAAATTAGAAAAAATGTAAATTTCAGGGAGAATCAGTCATAAAGAATAATACTTCATATTAAAAATTGTAGATCTAAACTATTTGTTGTAAAAAGCATATTGTAAAAAAAATATAATAAATTCAAAAATTGTCATGAGGGCCTTATGGCAAGAGGAATTTCAACTAGCATAACACAATTTGACACGCTTTCAGAAAATCAAAAAAATTCAATAATTATAATTCATCAAGTTACATGTTAAGAAGTCACATGCAAAAGGTTGATATAAAAAGTTGTCCAAATTACTTTATGCAAAATGACTCTAATATAGAAAATCATCCTCTAATCAGATAATTTTTATGACTTCACAGAATTACTTTCCTTTGTCATTATCATTAGCATATCATTGAGAAAGTCGACAAATTTCACATACATACAAGGTTGCCAACTCAAAGACCTATTGCCCCTCACTTTGTTTTGCTATTGCACTACCTTCCAAGGTCTCTATTCTTACATATCAATAAACCATCTTTATCTCTATCTCCCAACCCCCCTCCGCCCTCATTCCTTCTTTGTCCTAATTCATTGAATGGAAATATCTAGTGCACTAGGTAAGGGCCTTTAGCCCTCTTTACAATATTATTATGAAAAACCATAACAGACTAAAGGAATCACTCCCTTTGACCAAATTATTGTGAGAAGCTTAAATAAGTATAGTAGTGTAATGATTTTTAACTTGTATAATCTTTAGTACTAGAGTAAATATGTAAACATAGTTACTAGTTTTGATTATTTTTACCTATAAAATAACATGATATAACTTCAAATGATTTTCAATTCATACGGTGACAAAGTAATAACTTTGCCTAAGATAAATAAATTATATTGCTACTTACAACGTTATTGTTGTCATTGTCATAATCATTGTTGTTGTTATACCTCTAAATTTATTTAAGCACTATTTTTTAATTTAATTTTTTTTACCAAGTTCTTATTTTGCATTCTTGGACTTACCCAAAATTCCTATTTTAATTTCTTTTAATTAACTCAAATATTCTTTTATATTCTCTCTAAATTTTTTTAAATAAAAATTTAAAACTCCAGGTCATTACAAATCTATTAAAACATGGGAAGATAAATGGATCCCGAATCTTGATGGCCATAAAATCTCATCTTTTGTGGCAAATCAAGGGAAGAAGTGAGTATAGTAGCTGATCTTATAAAGAATGGAGGATGGGAGTTAGATTCAGTTACTAACTAAATTTCTACAGCAGAACAAAGAGCTATTATGGAGATCCCAATTTCAGTTCTTGGAAGGGAAGACAGGATTGGGTGGACTAAATCAAAAGGTTGAGAGTATTCTGTTAAGTCAGGTTATTATGTTGCAGGGCAAGTTGCTGATACAAGAATTGTTCAGACTCCCCCTATGATTAAACAAGAAGAAATGTACTGCTACTCCCTTGTGTCCACTGTGCAACTCTGAAACTGAGACAATAGTGTTAGTTATTGATGTGTCCTTGGGTTAAAAGAGTCCTGCTTTGCTGCATCTTGTCCTTGATTGTGAAAGAAGATTCAATTTCTCGTTTTGATGTATGGTGTTAAAAAATGTTGAATGATGTGGCAAACGTGGATGAGTATGAAAAGGCGACGTTTTGTAAGTGTCATTTTCAATGCTATTGCACTGTTTGAACGAGTCTGGAATGCTAAGTCTGGGAATCAAGTCAGCTTTGAACCTGTAAGTACTGATAATAGGAGTGATTCTTGGAAATTTCCATGAGCAGGTCAGGTTAAAGCCAATATAAATGGCTCTTATAAATCTAATCCAAATAGAGCAGGCATTGGAGTTATAGAGACCGTGATGGGAAAGTAGTTGATGGTTTTGGAAGCTCAGTTAATGCCACTTCAGCTTTTATGGCTGAGGCACTTGCTATGAAGACTGCTCTTCTAATGGCTTCAAGCTTCTCTGATTTGCAGTTGTGTGTTGAAACTGATTGTAAGGAGTTATTTTCAGCTGCTCAAAATAGCTTCTCTGTTGGTGGTGATTGTCTTGTCTATGATTTTGAAGGATATCATTAGTTTGAAGAATTCCCTTAGAAGTGTTTCATTTTCCATGGTGTCAACAAGGTGATGCAGTGGATGTCGCAAAAGGATGTGCGCATTTCAAAATGGATATCCTTACCTTCATTCCTTTTAGCTAACATTTTTTGAGTTCTTCTAATATTATAAATGTTTTAATTTGACTCTTTTAGTTTAAAATTAAATAATGTTGTTTCTCAAATTTTTAAAATGATTTAATTTTATCATCTTGTTTGATAATTTATATAAATTTAATGTCAAATTTAACAATATATTTACTTAACATCATTATCAAATCAAAGTGTAACTTAAGTATCAAGTTACACTTTGATTTAACAGATTATAAAGTGTGGCATTAAATCTTATATAAATTAGGAGATAGAGAAACAAAATTACATGATTTTAAAAAATAGAAGAACAATATTGTCTATTTTCAAGTAAATAATTAAATTAAATTTTTTATAAAATTAGAGGAACTAAAACTAAATTTAGGTCTTAAGATTTTGATGACTATATTATCTAAAAAGGCAAATATTATGCAACTCCCAATTCTATAAAGAACGAGAAAATTAACGGTGCAAATTCATAATATCTCATACAAGACAAGATATTATTGAAACTGAGAAAATAAATGTAATAATTTTTTTAATGTGCTAAAAATTTATATTTTATATGATCACTCTCAAAAGATATTTATTGAAAAATTAAAATAATATTTTAGTTGTCAAATTGGTTACGATACTTCTTAAACACGTAAAGTGCCAATCGCACTCCTAACCTATTCATCCTCCCAAGCATCAAGCCACATGGTTCATTTTTCCCATACATAATATATTTTAATAATAACTGAAAGTTGCGTAAACTGTTAATGTTATAATTCAAAAAGGATCAAAGTTAAAAAAAAAATTGATTCTTTTGAAATTTGTCTAAATTATAATTAATATTTTTCTTGTTTTATAAGTTATAATGCTTTTTTTTTTTAATTTTTGTGTATGATAAAGATATTCTTTAGTCAATTTAAGTTTTAACTAAGATTAAATTTATCTTGAATGATCTTAGGAGTCTTTATGTTATTTTGATGTATTTAGAGAATAAATTTTTGTAAGATTCGATCCTAATATTTGAACCTGAGTAGTCAACCAATGAAGTTTACCTCCTTAATTAATTACTGTGTCAATCCCTTGAGGTTCCATCACCTAACATTAATTTGGTAATGTATTGTAAAATATTTCATTGCTATTTAATTTTTTTAAATAAAATTAACTTTTTGTACTTTTTGTATAATATATGTTTTCTTAAAAAGTAAAATTATTTAATTGTTCTTCTTATCACTTTAACTACATATGTTAACAAACAAGTAGTATGAATTATAATTTTAGGGGAAAATGTGATTTTTCACAATTATTTACTCTTCTTCACGTGAAATATATATATATATATATATATATATATATAATATAGTAATATAATTTTTTGGTACGTAATATAATAGTGAAGATTAAAATAATTAATAGAAAGTATATTTGCAATACAATATTAAATCATACATATTTTTGGAACAAAGAAAATATCAGACGCAACCTAAACTAGTTAAGTCAGTTCACAAGAACTTATGCAAAAATAATAAAGTGAATTGCATTATTTTTTAAAAAATTGATTAAATTACCTATGATATTTTTTAATTTAAAAGGTTATATTCAATTGGTCTCTAATTTATTTTTATCCATGAAATTAGTTTTTATGCCACATATATTTCTTTCAAAAACAAAATTATTTAACTATCTTCACTGTTATATTAAAAACAAAATCAAAATTACATATTAGAATTCAACATTAACTTAGCTATGAATAGAATTATAGTTTCATACAAAAATTTAACCAATTTAACAAAAAAATAAATTTAAATAAAATTTTTCAAAATATTAAAAAAAGTTGAATATAATTTTTTAAAAAAGTTAGAAAAAAAGCAAATTAGTATAATATACTCAAAATAATAATAATTATTATAGTGTAATGAGTATGCTTTTCTGCCAGTATTATGAGTTGGGATTCCCTAATTTTAATAGGTTAAAATAAATATACTATGTAACTAAAAAAAAATCAAAAGTTCGAGACTATCATTAGAAATAGCTTCCATCGTATTTATTTATTTCTTCTTAACCGTAGTCTGTATAATACTACGGAGGTCCATTCTTATGTACTACTACGGTACCACCACCACCACTGCTTCAGTCTACCGGCCTGACGTGCGAGAAAGAGAAGTGGCCGCAAACTTTGACTCGTCCCTCTGGCGTCAATTAACGCCTGCCACATGTACAGTGCGCACATGATTCTTCTTTGCAAACGCTCTCAACGCCACGCGCCACGCGCCACGCCAAAGGCCTTGTTTGGTTGTGCAACAAATTTGTTTTTTATTTTTTATTTCAAAGCGTTATAATAAAGAAATAATTTAATATTTGGTCCGGAAAAATTCTTTTTAGCAATTTCATATTTGAGATAATATATTTTTTATTACTTGGGTTGGGATTTTTTTTAAAAAAAATTAATTTCTTTTACCAAAAAAAATTAGTTCTTTTATTCAGCTCAGTGGAAGAAATTTAACTTTTTTCTTGTGTCTTACACAAAAAATAATTTTTTTTTTGTAATGTGAGTAAATCATATAAACATGATTTTCTTCAATTTCGAAAACGTACATTTAAAATTGATCAATTTTGCACGCCGGATCCATTGGTTAAAGCCTAATACTTAATTATTAATATTTTGTTTAATTCTTGTTTTTACTTTCAAATAAAACTTGACATTGTCTTATATTTTTAAAATATATTAAGGTGAGAAGAACTCGAATAAAATTTAAAATATTTTGACTATAATAACTAAAAAAAAGATAAATATAAGACTTTCTTATTCATTGTGATAAAAATTTTGAGTACACGTTTAGTGAACTTGTGATTAATTAACGGCTTAAATTAACATATTTGATGGGTGCATGAGTTTTGTTCATTTACAATTCAATTTTAATCACTCGACTGCATGTGCAAATTTTCATTAATATTTTACGTAATTTTTTTAATAATATTTTATTGTCATATCTATATCTATCATTTTATTGCTTGTGTAACTAACCAGTTGAAGATAAGAAGATTCACCAAGAATTGACTTTAATGTTTTAAGATAATTAATGATGACTTTTATGAGGATCGTCGCTTATTCAACAGCTTTGAAGACGACAAATTCTTAACTAATTGATCGTTTTCG
The DNA here is from genome assembly GCA_032878935.1 of Erythrophleum fordii. Lineage (NCBI taxonomy): Eukaryota > Viridiplantae > Streptophyta > Magnoliopsida > Fabales > Fabaceae > Erythrophleum > Erythrophleum fordii. The sequence continues at coordinate 37,313,796 of JAVQMF010000055.1, read as the reverse complement.
ACAATATCATAATTACTTTAAATTAATCTCCCAAGACTACTCCCCCGCCTAGCTAATACCACATGGAATATGCTTTCCTCATCTGACCATTCTATGTATTCTCCCTCTTCTGTCTCCTCCTTTTTTTTTAATTAAATTATTAAGCAACATATATATCATATAATTTGTGAGAAGCAAACAGAGTGACGTATATATTAAGTAATTTTACTTATCTATACCGCAACCCTCACATAAATCGCCCATAATTATTTCTTTTTATGAAGAGATCCCATGCTTGTGCGATACTTTTGAATAAATAACATTACTCAAATGAAAGTACGTACAAATCTCATGCTAAAATTGTTATTATATAACTTGCATTATTATTTTATTTATATAAAAAAAGAACATGACTTACCCTATATATATTTAACTAATGATTACATATATATAATTATATATAGCGGTTAAATACAGATACAGCCTGACTTTAATTATACGAAAATTGAGAAAAATAAAATATACAGAAAATATCGATCACTCTACTTGTATATGAAGATGAGGCCAAACTAATGAGTAGGTAGCATAAGGCATTATATTTATAAAAGAAGATGGATCGATGATGCTAAACCTTGGCTTTTGTGAGTATCTTATGGAACAATACTTATATGTTTGGCTCACTAGAAAGGCTTTAGTAGTGAAGTGGCCGAGTTTAAAAGATGAGGTTGTTGGTAATGATAATAATAATGCAGAGGGAAAGCTTTAGTTTAGCTATCACTGTGATTAAGACTCTGAAACAGCACTGAATATATAAACTATGCCAAATGAACTGAGGGAGCTAGACACAGTACGAGGGAAAGAGAAGGTTCTCTAATTAATGACCATCTGTGTGTGTTCCTGCAATAATGATGGATATCGGAGACAGATAACCTAGGTGGCCCCATGAACGTCACGAGTAGAAAGAGGAGGGGACAGTCTTGTTTTACACCTCTTCCTCTTATCTCACAACTTGATTGTAAAAGAAGAAGATTTTTTTTTTTTTGGAGATAAATACTCGATTACATAATGTCTCATGAAATGTTTATCGTTTTAAATTATGGTATTTATAATAAAAATAAATTACTTTCTCCTCTTTTGGGAGATATTTAAATTATATAATTTTTTATTATGAATATATATGTAATTTCTGAAACTAAAATTGACTAAAAATCTTTTTAAGAATAATATTGATTTCTTTTATTTTAAAAAATTTATTTCAATGTTACTCATTTTGTGTTAAAAATTATAAGTTTAATTTTTAACTGTAAAAAATTGATTATTTTTCATATTAATCAAATATATATTTATTATTCATTATAAAAATAATAGATATAAAGGTATTTTAGACAATATGGATATCATGGTAACTTAGACTTTGTTGGAGGGAAAATCAGAATGGTGTGTCTCTTATTTTAAAGGAAGGGAGTTTACATTTTTAGAATAAAAACATCATGTAATTTGAGCATATCCCATAAAAAGAAATAGTAATTTACCATAATAATAATAATAATAATAATAATAATACTGATCATAAAAAAGGACATTGAAGAAGATCAAATAATTAAAAATAATATTTATTGAACAGATATTTCAATAATATAAATTTTAAATAAATAAAATATCCTACTTAAATTTTCATTTAAAAATTTATAGAATAAATAATATGTTCACGTCTTCGTCAATTAATAAAGATATTAGTTGTTAGATAAAAATATTTATACGAAATGGAGTATCTCTACAGTTTAAGCGCGAAAGAAATGCTTTTTACTGGAGAATTTTCTCCACTAATATTTTTCAAATAATGAAGAAAAATTTTTGTCATGTTGAGAGTTTTTATGAAATTCTGGTTTCATTTTTAAGACGCGGCAAAATATACCAGTAACGTAACAAGAAATGAAAAAGAGAGGAAGGAATTTACCTCTAAACCATCAGGGTTTGACCAGATCCCCTATGCATCTATAATGCTGATCTATCTGAACCAAGTCCTCCCACCCATTGACCTAATTTTCATTTTTCATTTTTCATTAAATAATTAAATAACCTTTTTCCAAATTTCACGCTAATAACATCATATGGTGCGTGCATTTTCCACGCAACTCTCCAAAAGCCATGATGCCTTCCCATGAAAGAACGGCGTCGTTCTCGCCATTAGACAATATGGTATTATCAAATAAAAATTAATTTATCAGTAAAAATAAAAGAAAAATTTGATATTAATAGTTTTCTTTAGAAAAAAAAGAAAAAAGAAAAAAAGGAAGATGCATAGGATGCGGTCGTTGCCAAACACAATCGGTGGACTCAAACAGGAACAGCGTGGGAGGGGACAGAAACGACGCCAACCAAACAAGGCATAGAAAGAAACTGACGTTCCTCGTTGCAGGCTGCAGCTTTCCTTTCACAAAATGTCTTGTTCCTTCAATGGCCGCATCGTTTCCTTTCGACGCACACGAGGGTTCTACGTTTTCTAACTCGTAATCTCAACCATTTACTTTCTTTTTCACATGTTTTTTTAAAAAATACTTTTTTTTTTGGCCGCAATTTACCTGAAGTTGATCAATTAATTAAGATTAAACACTACCCTTCTTCCTCCGTCCTTTCCTTTACCTTCCTCAAAGGTTGAAGCCCAGAGCTCTGTAATGGCCGCCTGAACTCTCTCTCTCTCTCTCTCTGTCTGTCTAAAATTTTTGTCTTTCATTTCCTTTATCCGGCTATCTCCGTGTGAGCTTGCTCTATTTCATATAACTTTTTTTTTTTCTGTGAATTTTGGTTGTTCCGATTTCAGCTGATGTGTGTGGTCGATGGAATCTTTTTTTTTCTCAGTTGTGGTCAATTTTTTTTTGGAGAAACAATTCTCGAAGTTTCGTCTTCTACCTTACTTTATTATTTCTACTTCTCTGTGTTTATGGGTACTTTCTTCTTTCATCTATTTTTCCGTTTTTTTTCTTTTCTTTTTGGATGCTTGGATGATGTTTGGGATATCAGTATGGGATGCTTTAATTATATAGTTTTGTGCTATTTATGTGTGATTCAATTGTTGCATCTTGTTTTTATGCTTTTTTTTTTTTTTTGGGAGCTTGTGCAGAAGAGAGTGAAAAATGAAACAGAAGATGGTTGAATGATGCATCCTATGAAGAAAGTATGGCCTCGGATATCATATTTTTTAGCAAAAAAGAAAAATTATTGTTGAGCCTCTTTGTGGATCATAAGTTGTTTGCGGAAGCTCTTACAGATTTACGGTTTTTGAAGAGAATCTAGGGAGAAAAAGGGAGTTGAAGTGATGGGATCCCCGACCCAGTATTCGCTTTTTTCATTTTTCACTTTGCTTTCTTGCTTATCTTATACTAGAAGCTCAGATAGTGCAAATAAGCTAAAGGCAGTTCTAATGAATGTAGTCTCCGGTCTTTAAGAGTATATTAATATGAATAACAAATAAATTTGAAGTTTTAGCCCTAAAAAACTTGTTTGTAAGCGAATAATCAGTGTTTGAGTCGAGTGTTGGAAATTTTTGAGGATCTGTTGCCTTGTCGGCAATTTTGTTCATAGCTTTCAATAAATTTTAATGTATTTGCTTGTTATTAGACATTCATGATAGATTTGAGATGTCAGTTAGCTTTAATTCTGGCTGTTCGGTTCTTTGAAATGACGTTGCTTTTATGAGAGTCTTACTTATCTGAGTTCTTATTTATTATGTTTAGGTAGGCGCAATTGTTTGGAATGGCAAGGGATGAAGAGTCAGGTAGTCCCGGTTGGGGTTCTTCATTTTTTACGCAGACAACAGAGGATGTGGCTAGAGCTGTTGCTGCTGCTGCAACTGTTGTTCATTCACCAAGGCCGTCTGTAATATTTTCATCTAAAGATGATTATGGAGGTGGCCAGCTTCAAAGGTTCCAGAATCAAGTTTCAAAATTAATAAAAGGCTTCTCACGCACTTCTGAAGTTAAAATTGCAAATTACAATCCTGAAGTCCTGACAAGTCAGAAGCGTCAATGGGCAGCAAACTTTCAGTTGCAGTACTTGGTACAATCTTTTTCTAAGATGCACCAGAATTATATGTTCATTCTACTCCTTTTCGTATAAACTATAATGAACACTTGGGCCGCTTTTTACCATATGGTCTTCAGCTTTTGGAATTGTGTGCTCCCTCTTTCTTGTTTTTCTCTTCATTGTTTGGTTCTAATATATACTACTTATTTGAATCTGCTGCTATTTCTTTTTTGGTCCAAGCCATTGTATCTGCACTCCTTTTCATATAAACTATAAAGAACGCTTAGGCTGCTTCTTACTATAGGGTCTTCAGCTTTTGGAGTTATATGCTCCCTCTTTATGGTTTATCTCTTGGTCGTTTGTTTCTAACATCTGTTCGATATTTGAATCTGCTGCTATTTCTGTTTTGATTTGAGCTTATCTATGCTCACTTTTCTTCAAGCCTCACAGCATTCTCAGTTTTTAGGCTTTATACATTTTCTTCTTGCCTTATTACTGAAACTCATGGAACTGACTTGTCCCTGCATTGTTCTCATAGACTCTCTCTTGTTTGAGTGCGCAGGACCATAGGTCTTGGAAGGAGCCAACGCGACTGTTTGAAAGCATGGTTGTTGTGGGACTTCATCCTAATTGTGATATTCAGGCACTGCAAAGGCAATATGTTTCCAGAAAGTCTGAAGGTTCCTGTAAATTTAGAAGTGCACTTGGCCATCAGAATCAATCCCGTGTAGAACCCAGTTTTGAGCCTCAGGTTTTTATACTTGATAATAGAGATTACTTTATTACCTTTGTTATTAGTGCCACCAGTTCTGGACTGCTGGTACAGTGCTGCTAGTACTATTACCGTTCCTCTGACAGTTTTACTGTAATGGTCACTACAATTTTTATTGACTACTTTAATGAATTTGGTACTTTTTTAATATCATGAACACCGCATGTTTGAATTTTTTTCAGGTCTTATTTGTTTACCCTCCAGAAAAACAGCTGCCTCTTAAATACAAGGATCTCGTCTCTTTTTGCTTCCCTGGAGGCCTGGAGGTTAGGTGTATGCTTGAAGAACTTTTACCTTTCCCTCTGTCATGTTTAATTTGTCATAATGATGATTGTAGATGATGAGCAAACACAAATTTTGTCAAGCTTTAAGGAGTTATTTTGGAAAAAAAATTGATTTTTGGATAGTTTTTAACACACACACACACACATATATATATATATATTTTTCAATTAGTTATTATGAATGAGGCACATTCCATCTGGATAAGTTTTCAAAGTTTCTTTCCCTGTGTGCCTGTCTGTCTTTCTTCTGTGGTAATTGTGTTTCTATGGAGGTTGATATTGTTGAACATCACCTGTGTTACTGTGTTACTAATTTAAATATGTCCGTTTACTCAAAGAGTATGCATCCGCTGTTTATAAATTATACTAAACACATCCTGATCACCTAGAGTGGTAATTATAAGGTTTTACTCGTATTCAATTATTTGCCATCAACGATAGTTGATGACTTGATGTTTGTATATATTTCTACGGTGATAAGTCTTAAAGTTGCCAGTCCTGTCTTATATTTATTTATTTCTGCATGTGAGTAACCTGTATAGCCTTTGCTGAGGTTTTAATTTTTATTGGATGTAATTGTAGGTTCGTGCTATTGAGAGAACCCCTTCCATGAGCGAGTTGAACGAAATTCTTCTTGGGCAGGTATCTTAGCTACATTGTGCTTCCAATAATATTACTTTATGGAAATTATTGTCTTAGTTCATATTGGATTGATTTATGATTGTATTTCTTCCTTTTCCCTCTTAACTAATTGATAATTAATCAACCTTCTGAATTGATATACCCATTCTTGCTGATCTAATGTCCCTGTATCTACAATTTTACTGTTGAACTCCTTGGTAGGAGAGAGTTGGAAACTTGGGAATTTAAAGGGAATTTGAATCTTCCAGAGTGCTTCTTTCTGGAACTTGTTTTCATATAAAATGCCATATTGCGGTTAGCTGAAATTTATGACACAATTAATTATAACTTGATCTTTCTGATCCATGCTTCCAAAGGACATTTATAATGCTTTTAGTGGATTCTCTAGCTGACATACATGTTTCAGAATCAGGTTCCTGAACCATTTTGTACTTTCTATCAATGAAAATTTGTCTGTCTGCAGGCTTTATAGATGTATCTGTAGCAATAACAAACAATTTGCGGCTGTTATGTACTACTTTTCCTATATTAACCATGTCAAAGCCTTATCATTAAATCTTCATTGACTTCTAAGTGTTGCACAACCATTTTATTTGACCTTGCTGGAGATATATGTAATCTGTAAAACCCTGATTCCTGGTGGTGTGATTTGTTTTCTACAGGAGCACTTTAAACAAAGTGATCTGTCATTTGTATTCAGGCTACAGGTAACTGCAGCAATCTTATCTTTTAGTCACTGTTTCTGCTTACTTGCATTTCCTTTGAGGGGGATTCTTGCTTAGACATGGTGTATATTTAGTTTGTGCTCTGGACCAATAAAGACAGGCAGCTAGTCTGACCAAGACTACTAAATGGGGCTCAAATATGAGCATGTCAAGTTTTTTCTTTTGACAGTGTCTGTTTTGCAAACTACACTATGCGCCATGTTTACCCAATATTTAAAAAAAAAATGAGTGATTTTATTACTATGCAGACATTTGTGAAATTTTTTATAATCTCAAATTGTCTAAGGTTTACCATTTGACCACTGGCAACTAATGTAAATGAAGGGGTTCTTAGTTTGACAAATGTTAATTTGAATTCTTTCATGGTTGCTTTGGATGTAGTTCTGATTGTGTGCCTTGGTCAGTATTTACATTATGGTTATGGTCCACTTATGTGGTGCAAAAATCAGCCTTTTGTAACTCTGTTCAAGCTCTAAAATCTACACAGAATTGTTAGACTCATACCAAATACTCAATTGTCCGTTCTAGGGCTAAAACTTCAAAACCTTGACAGAAGATAAAAAACTTTTGTCAGTTTATTGCCCAGTTAAAATTTGACCACAATTGAAGGAGTGAGTTTTATATGAGAGGCTGCAATTTTCTCTGCATGTCATCCTGAACATACTTTTAACAGATGAAGACACTGTTAGAGAAGCAACTTGTCTGGTGAGTACCTAAAAAGAAACGGCTCCAATCCCTGACTAAGCCTAAGGATGAACAGCAAAATTTGGCAAATTTGGCATCTACCAATCAAATATTGTTAAGTCAAGGATGAAAGCTGGTTCATTATGTTGTTCCTTGCTTTTGTTAATCCAATTCAAGTGATAATGTAAATCACCAGCACTCTTGATGTTCTGGTGCTCATCTATGAGTAATGAGTTGTTGTGGCACATAATGGAAGTAGATATTCTGTTGGTGTCAGGAAAGTACTTTTTAAATTACTGAATCTTTTAGTAGATTTGTCTTATCAAGTCTTGTCAGTTGTCAATGGCTGATCATTGAAATGTAAAGCCTGAGATGAAGGAACTCCTTAATAAAGAAAACTAAGAGGTTGATATCATTAATTCAGATATTAACTCGTCCTACATGATTTGCATGACTTTTTTGTCTTAATTTTCTTACTACTAGTGTAATCTTTCTGTCTTCTATTTTTTTGTCCTGTCTTGGTACTTGTACTTACATAGTCTGTTTTTTTAATTCATAGGGTGCTGATAATTCAACACTTTATGGATGCTGTGTCTTAGTTGAAGAATTAGTGCAAAAGCCTTCTGGATTGCTCTCCCTGATTTCTGATAAGCAACTATCTTCCTCTTTGAGACGTCATATACTAACCACACAGAGATGTTATTGCATTCTTTCAAGGCTCCCGTTTTTTGAATTGCACTTTGGTGTACTGAATAGGTAAGTGTTCAGCAATATCCAAAGTTCCCTGGTGAGAAGCGGGGTGCAGAAAATATTTGCACTTCAATTGTGCATTTGGCATGTTAATCTTGAAAAGGAAGGGTCTGTTAACAGTTGGTCTCTTTTGTACACACTGCATGCTCCCAGAAATACTGAAATAACATGTGAAGGAGTTTATTCTGATTCAAAGGAGGTTTCCCAGGGTTAATTTGTAGTAGTCTCTAGAACTTCATATGTGCTAGTATTTTCTATATTTCTTGAAACTAGGGTTTCTAGAGATTAGTCTGTTGCTGAAAACTTCATGTATCCAGTACTTCTATGTTTTGTGAAAGTAAGTTATTATTCTGATCATCTAAGCCTAATGAAATCAAAATATTTTCGTTTCAAATAAATTTTTATATATTGGAAGATTGGGTTCTTTATGATTATGGGATATAACAAGTAAATTTTCACCTTCAAGTTTTTTGGTGGTTTACAAGATGGCATGTCTTCTTTTAAGTGGTAGTTGGCTCCAATCGGTTGATTCATGATTATGTATTCTCATACTGTTGTGCTGTGTGATACTTATAATTGTTTACTTTCTCAGTATAATTTGGCTCATCTTATCTGTGCATCTCTGTAGCATCTTCACCCAAGAAAGGCTAGAGCGTTTGACGAAAAGTATCAGAGATTTAAATTTAGAATTCATTGAAGGTAATTATGAGGAAGAACTCCCAGAGGGCAATTCAGAGAGTGTGTTGGTGAATACTAGACCAACAGAAGACAGATGTGATGGAATGCCAATAATTTCTGACTCAAGCTCAAGAAATTCCACACCTGAAAGCATTGTGGGTGATAATAATCACCTGGAGCACCAAATGACTAATGGGAAGTTGCAGACATTGGAGGAGAGAGCCAACGATGACATTGTTGCTTCTGTTGATCCTGAAACTGATCAGACAACTGCCAAAGGAGAACCTGGCACTACAAGTTCTGAAGATAGTGATCTATATGGAGATGCTTATGCAGCAAACAAGCAATCAGAAGATAGGCGTTTACCAAATGCTATTCTACCGCTCCTGCGCTATAGCCAGTATGAAAGCTCTGAATCTTCCTGCAGGTACTTATCATCATGATCATCCAGGTCTTTGATCAGTATTTTTATGATCCTGGCATTATAGCACTAAGCAATGAAGCTTATTGTACCTTTACTGGCGTCACAAATTTTTTCTGTTGGTCAGAAGTCAGGTCTGGAGACAATATCAAAAACTGGTTCTGTACTTTAGCCTGTAATACATATGTCGTGTGATGCACTTTCGCCACAGATTCAACAAATTATTTTTTCAGTTGTCTATTTCTTGACTTCATTGACAACCAATATGTTTGCTGGGTTATGATTTCTGCCAGTCTGAAGATATAAAGTAGTTTGTCATTATTAGTTCTAGTTTTCCCAGAGGATGGACACCATGATACCTGATATATATATTTTTAATGATCTTAGAGCAATATTTGATGAAATATTAGCTTTTCCTCTCTGTGATATAAAGCTATCACAAAACAATTGCACAGTGGTTATATTTCTTAATGACCAAATATTACTACTAAAAAGCTGTTTTCCCCTTGAAAATTCCATGGTAGGAAATGGTCTATCATGGTTACCATGTAAGGTTATAGTTTCTGATTAGCATACATAGCCAGACTTTGGGTGGCAACATTGTCCTGTCTTAGCTTTCAACAGTAGGGTAGAGAATATAGAGTTGGAATGTTGGATTTATTTTGGCTTGGGGACTTACTTAGATTGATATCCTGCATCGTAGAGTATCACTTCTCATGTTTATATGTTGTCTTCCACATTAGGAAACCTTATTATCGCCCACCATTTTGATATCCATATAGCAAGGTGTTCTATTTTGAAAGAAATCTGGAAATATTTTTTCTCATAAAGGGGACTCATGGTAAAGGGTTTGAAAACAAGTTTTCAACTTTATCAATGATGAGAAGTGGGTTAGCTTAGGGATGTGTTAGCCCTGGTAATTGGCATAACTGGTACGGTGAGTAAATTAATTGTAATCATGGCTAACAAATGCTGTCCGTTATTCACGTTCGTTCCTACTAGGGTATAATGTGGGGCAGTTGCTTGACCATATTTCTCTCTTTTGCATCTTATTATGCAACGTACACTGTTTTAATTCTGGTGTGTTTGTAAATGGTTTATCTTTTAAGAGTAACATTTCTGTCTCATGTATTAGACTGCTTCTCTTTCTTCTAAGTGGTGAAACTTCACTATATCCTCTGCTTTTTGTAGTTTCCAAGGTTCGCCTTGTGAAGACAGAAATTTTAGGAGTGATGTTGATGATACTGAGACAGAAGAGGCCTCTATTTCTGGCCAAGAAGATTTAAATGATCTCCTTGATATTCTTGAATGGGCTAAGGTTTGTAGTTTAAGATGTATTTAAAACTGCTCTTTTTTCTTTCTCTTTTTTTTTCCCTTTTTTTTATGTTTTATTGTTATAATATCTTATACCTGATTATCTTGTGCTGGTTTCCAGGAAAATAACAATGGACCATTACAGATTATAAGTGAGTATTATCGTTTAAGTTGCCCTGTGAGGGGCTCATCACTAAGGTTTCATCCATTGGAGCATCTGCATCCTTTGGAATATCATAGACCAGATGAGACAGTTCTATGCCTGGCTGGTTCAACTGTTGATTTGAAATCTTTCAGAACAGGTCTGGAATTGGCTGAGGTATGTTTTCATGATAGATTTGACTTTTGAGTGAACACATGCCTCCATTCTGCATTAGATGTAGGATTTGTATGCCCTCTACATAATGACATGTTTGATAGTCATATGCTTGTTGTAACACACTGGCCTTATTTCTTTCTCTCAGGCACAAAATGCACTTCTTGTGGAGGAGGAGGCAACTGCATTATCTATATGGGCTGTAGCTTGCATATGTGGTACCTTGAGACTTGAAAATGTGAGTTTTACGTCCCAATCTTAGGTTTTATAACACACTGGATCATGCTGTCTTCCAGATATTTAGTATATTTTTCATACATTAGATATGACTGAACTATTTTTTGAGGTTGTATTTCTCTGTGGGTGATTAGATCATACCTTTTTAATGGGATAAAAGAAGGGGGGAGGGTGTGGGGAATCCTACCTATGCCTTGAGCCTTAGGTGTTATGCAAGTGCTGCCTCTGTTTTAATTCCAGCATTTATGAAGTCCAAAAATATTGAAATCTCATACTTTGCTCATATTTAAAACTAGCATCTGTTTGATTGTAGAAATATCACTTTACTTATTGATGTGGATTTTAGATTCAAACTTCAAAGTTAAAAATCTGATATAAATAATCAATTTGTTTACGTCAATTGTTGCCAAATTAGAGAGAAGTTACGTGGCAGTCTTCTTTTAAAGTTAAAATATAATGATCTTAGTATAATAGTATCATATTGCTTGTCTAGTTTAATTGATTGCCTGTCCATTTTGCAGGTGTTAGCATTTTTTGCTGGAGCTCTGTTAGAGAAGCAGATAGTTGTTGTCTGTTCTAACTTGGTATGTTGAGTTTTTGCCATAAGTTAGTAACAGTCTTGTGAATATGAATAATATACCTTTTTTAATGTCAATGATCGATCATTTTTATATATGATTTTTCCTTGTCGAAGGATTGTTATTCCTCTATTGATAGGTGCCTGCCTTCTTGGTAATTACATTTGTTATGTGGTGTCTTTTCTTGGCCTGCTGATGTGCTCATGCATATTATGTTGCTGCCAATTTCTAAGCATAAAACCCATGTTAGTTGTCTGCATGTTTTGCAATAGCATTTGTATCCTCTAGTTTCAGAGTTCACAGTTACTTACTCTTGAACTGAAATAACTATGGCTAATGTATTTCTGATTTTAATAATATTGACAATTATGTTTGATACTGAATTTTGATTTGCTGATTTGTTGAACTGTATTGCAATAAACGAGCATCTTACTTCAATCATTTATGTTCTATTTTGGTCCCTTGATAGGTATAATTTTGCAGGCAATGGTTTGTTTATTTATAATTTTTTAGTTTTCTTTGATGACCAGGGGATTCTATCTGCTTCAGTTTTATCAATTATTCCACTAATCCGGCCCTACCAATGGCAAAGCCTGCTAATGCCGGTTTGATTTCTTTCTCTTCCCAGCCTTAAAGTGAATAGTTATTCTTCCATAGCACTAGTCTAGTGATCTATCTATCTTTGGTATTTGGTACGTGCTTGACCTTCCAGGTTTTACCAAATGATATGCTGGAGTTTTTGGATGCACCTGTTCCTTATGTAGTGAGTATCCTATTCTTCCTTTTACTATTTAGAATATATTGACTTGAAGTCAGGTCATGAAGTTGGTTTTGCATTTAGGAATACATTCTCAGCGCTTGCCCTTGTTCATGCCCTGTATTGGATATGTCTTTTTAGAGCTTGCAAAACTCATTTCTATTACTGTTCATAAAATGGAAAATATAGTTGAGAAGATAGGCTTCTCAATGGAGCATGTAGCTTTGAATTTGGTATCAACTTTCTTGTCTTGCCTATTTCTGTAGATAATATCCACTTCTGACATCTGACTGGCTAATAAATTAATTCTCTAGGTTGGTGTCAAGAACAAGACAAATGAAGTACAATCAAAGTTAACCAATGTTGTGCTGGTTGATGCCAATAGAAACCAGGTTTGTATTTCGTTCTGCAGATTAATATGCCAATAAGAACCAGTTCTGTTTTTTTCCCCCTCAAATTGCAATATGCATAACTTTTCCCATTTATACTTTATTATTTGAAAAGGTCTGTCTTCCTACAAAGGGAAGCATTATTTTATGCATCATTGTCTCTGTTTCAATTTGTTACCATTTTCTTGTGCAATACATTAGAAGTTTATACCACTGACAAACAGTAGCTTTAGGTTTGTTAAATTTTAGGGCTAATTAAAAGATGGATGTACTAGGGAGTTTAAATTAATCCACTTCATGGTGTCTGACCGAGAAACAAATCTTGGTAAGGCTTGAAACTGAGAATTATATTAGGAATTGAGAAACGTAAGAAGACAGCCTAGTCATCACAAGTTAGTACTATGGATTAATAATTATATTACTCAGTCCAGATAACACAATATTCATAGCTTCTGAAATCCTCCAGAATACTGATTGCTGATTAAAGAAACCACTGTCTTGATAGAGGCAGAGTTTCTACCACTTATGATGCAAGGATTTGGGAGAGCTTCCTATTGCTTTAAGAAATTAAATCTTCCCTATGATAACAATATTTAACCCATGTGACCCAGTGGGAGATCATAAAAGCCTGACTAGGAATTATACAAATTACTAGGGGTGCATTTGGTTTTTAAAAATTTTTCTAGTTTACTATCTTGAGAATAGTTTTCAATTTAAAATTTTCATTTTCCTAAAAATGTGCTTGATTTCATTTTCAGTGATGAGCAGTTTATCCTCCTATATTTTTATCCTTAACATTCTCCAATGAACACTCAAAAGTATAATTTATATCTAAATATTGACCTCCTTGGTTTAAAGTCTAAACCCATACGATCCTCATCACTCCAAGCACCTTGGTGCCATTTTAAATTGGTACTCAATTTTTGCAATGGCGGTACATTGTCCCTTGATACTGGACAGAGAACAGAGGAGAAATGAATTTTACATGGCTGCAGAAGAAATGTGTGTGTGCATGCGCACGCATGCACATGGTTCAGCAACATATATAGAATACACAGAAAGAAGAAACCAGCAACAAAAAAACTGCAGGGCAGCAGAAGAAAAGTTGACTATAACAGATAATTTAAAAAAAAAAAAAAAGTTAAGGGAGGAGGTGAGAGCATTGGCAAAATTGCAGAAATGCCCCTGCCTTTTTGTTGAGAACAAAGAAAATATCATTTTATTGTTCTCAAAATTATCGGAGGTGTGAACTTAATTTTCTTAAGAAATGAAAATGGTAGTAGTCATCCAAACACCTTTCCATGTCTGTTCTTGGTTTTCAGCAGAAATGAAATAGGGAGTGATAAAAGCAAACTCATTGTAATACACCCCTAAAAATTAAGTTGATAAAGCAAAGCATTCAAGCAGCTTACTAAATCCACAAATTCTAAATGTTTTTAATATTACAATCAGCCCCCGTGTCAAAACTGTAACTTAGAGTGTTCGATATGAGACCTATGTTTTTTTATTCTTGCTGTCCACATCACCATGGTTCAGATGAGTTGTTTAATCTCAGGAGATATTTTAAAAAGAAAACAAATAAGTAATTATAAAAATATTCTGATTTTCGGTGACTATGTGGTGGATTCATGTAAGCCTAAAATGAATGTGGCTTAATACCTAAAGCCTAATATGTTTATCTGCTCCCATATTGCTTGGGTGTTTATATTGTATCTTTAAGTTACAGATAGAAACAAACGTGGTTTCTGATCTTACTGCTGTTATGTTGCAATAGGTGAAGTCACCAACAATGCCACAGCTGCCACGACAGAAAGAGCTATTCTCTGCTTTACGTCCTTATCATGCAAAACTTGTAGGGGAAAGTTACTTGGCTAGGAAAAGGCCAGCGTATGAATGCACAGAAGTGCAGGTGCTTTTTCTAACGATCTCTTGGGTTATTTCCACTTTCTAGTACCTTGAATGATATTATGAATGTCAATCATGCTGCGACGCATTATATATCAAATGATTTAAGAGCCAAACTAAATTCTTGGCCTTATAATTTTTCATCATGTTGTACATCTCCAGAAGAATTCTAAGGGTTTTTCAGATTTGTAGAGAACTTTTCTTTGTTTCTATGGTTTGTCTGTCAGATTGTCAATCACCATGTCATCATATTCTCGTGTGTTGGTTCCCCTACAGGTTGAAGCTGCCAAGGGGTTCCTATTAGTATTGAGATCTTACTTGGATTCTCTTTGCTATAACATTCGTTCTCACACAATTACCAATGTACAGTCCAATGATGATAAGGTCTGTATTTTTTGTCATGCTAAATCAAGTTCGACATATTGATTTGACAGCTATCTTTCTTTTGTGTATCTTTTTACTGTTGTAACATGTCTGAAAAGTAAGGTAACACCACTGCAAAGAGATGAAAACAACGAAGTCCTTTTTAGTGAAAATGTGTCCAATAACACCACTGCAACACCTTATTTTGCTTATAATTCTTTATTGACAAAATTGATAATTTTAGTGATTTAACATGCACAACTCTTGGAATATCTGCAGACTAACAATAAATAAGTTTTAGGTGTGCACTTCTCATTGGGCAATTTAGGCTAAATCATTATTGCTGTCTCCCTGGTGTAAGGGATGAGAGGCAGATAAATTTAATGCTAGTTCAGTGAGCAAAAAAATAAGTAAATACAATATTAGGAACAAGATTATATAGAACATAAAAGTTGTATCCGAAAGGTATGCATTGAACCATGCCATCATTTATAAACATTGACTCGTTGTAGAGAGCATAATATGATGAGTAATATTTAAATCTTATTCCAATAACTTGTTCCTTCAGGTATCCTTGCTTTTGAAAGAAAGTTTCATTGACTCATTCGCATATCGTGATCAACCTTTCATGAAGGTTTGTTTCTTGAGCTTCCATCACACCTCATGCTAATTATTTTTGTTTTTTTTTGGGGTTGGGGGCGGGGGGAGGATTTCCCTTTATATCACTTGTCAGTAATGATCTGAACTAACTTGCAAAATGTGCCTGATTTTCTAATAGTTGGGCCGAATTCCAAAATCTACATATAAATATATGATGTGAATATAATAGAATCTTCTGATTTCATCTTCTGGGGATCACAACTTGTTGAATGTGTTAAGCAGGAGTATTGAAACAATCAAAATGTACTGACCTAGGGACTTGCAGGTTTCCCTATCTGGTTGCAAAGGCATGCATATCAATATTGTGCATCTTATGTGTGGTCTGACTTCAATTTCAATTTTTTTAATGAATTAATATTAATAATGTTTATGGATTGCTTTTTTTTTTTTTTTTAATTATTCCTTTTGCTGGGGAATGTCTATATGTCAAAAATGAGGCTGACCCCAACAGGTGATGGTTTTCAACTGCATCTGGCCGTAATTATAATTTCTGTAACCCAAGTGACGTGTATAGTGCGCAGCAATAGTCTACTTTATTAGTGTTGTTTGGATTTGAATATCTTAAATAAGTTAGAAACAAGCTATGTTCAATTTGGTTTTACTAATGTGGATTGTCTTTTCTCCTTTTGTTCCTTCTGCCAAACAGCTTTTCGTGGATACACAGCTATTTTCTGTCCATACAGATCTTGTTCTTTCTTTCTTCCAAAAGGAATAGAGCTGCCTGCCATGCTAAAAATTGAGTCGTATTGCCTTATTGCAAGCTTGTAACATAAGTTATCATTGTACAATTTTTCCTAAATTATGGATGGCTTTAAATTTTATCTCTTTGACATGTATCCCGAGTCTCCCCTCTTCCCTTCTCTTCCTATTTTTGGCTTTTTGCGGGACCTGTAAATAATTAGTGAAATAATATATGCAAGCTATAAATTATTATAGGGGTTTCATTATATATGTATATGACAATTTTTCAGTATCAAAAGCAAAGGCTGTGAATGGAGATTGAGCGCTTAAATTTATGATATAAAAGAGCCGTCATTATTTTTAGTATTTTGGTTATGCTTTAGGAATTACTAATAGAGAAGAAAAAGGATAATGAAGGGTTTTTAATAAATTTTTTTATAAGTTCTTTAAAAAAAAAAATCTCTCAATTTGAATAATTTTTTTGTTTTAAAAAATCAAACTACAAGAATTTGCCTTCACTTCTCTTTTTAATATTCTATATTTTATATTACTTTTCTTCCCCTCCCAACTCTGAAATAAATCCTAAACTTTTTAAGCAGCCTGCATGTGGCTAGCTGAAGGAAACACGTGTGCTGGCTTGAACAACAATTATTGAGTGATGGACCAGGTCTCTTGAGATTCAATCAATCTTATAAATTAAATAATTGCCTTCTTCCTCATACGGCATTTTGAGAGGGCCTCACTGCCTGGAGGAGTTCCCTTGCTTGTGTCTTCTCTGGAGACTACAGCCCCATTGTCTCACCAAATATCTCAAGCTTTTCAAAAGCCATATGCCGCCTTTGGATTTAAATGGGAGTTAAAAGAGAAGAAAAGGAGGAATGGGAAAAGGAGAGGGAGGGAGTGAAGTGAAATGGTGTTTCGAGTGAGGGATTCTAATCTCCTGGAAAAGTTATCGTCTCATCTTGTGGAAATGTGAATTCCCAGTTTTACATGATGGAATGAGATGTTATTTTACCCTCAGGTCCTTATGGAAGTAAGAAAATTACAAGAATGTTCAAAAGAATCCTCATCTCATCGTGCAGTCGGCGCTTCTATGTTCGTTGCTTGCGTTTGGGCATCATTTCATGATAGCTAAACATTTTCAATAATAAGCTGCACCAAATCTTTATACGCAACCAACTTCTTGGAAAAAAATAAAAAGGTTGAAAAATAAAAAATGAATATTTTAACTTTTTTAACTAAGGGCATTTTAAAATAAATTAATAGAATAAAATGAAATGAAATAAACATTTTAATATATTTGTGCATTAGGAATATTATGATCATTTGATCATTGTATTTTATCATTTTTGTTTTATTGTCATCTAACTAAATATAAAAATAAGACGGAATGTTCATAACCTACCAAATATAATTACTATATTCCATAAAAAACTCATTCTTATTTCTATTTTTATTTTCATTCTTAATCCCATAAAAATTATTCTATGAAAAACAAAACTGAAATGGACGCCAGCCAAACGCTTAAAAAAGCTAGCTAAGTACAACTTAGGTATTACTATTTTTTATATGATAAATACTTGGTATTACATTGCATGGTAAATTGATTGGAGGAAATTTACGTGTAAACTTTAAGTGTTTTCGGTTAAGTTCACTCAAAAAAATATTTTACATAAATAATTGAGTAAATTATTCTCTCTTCTTTTTTAAGAGATGCTTAAATTATATAGTCCTTTTTTTTTTATGTAAACCTCCATTAAAACTAAAAGATGAACAAAATACTTTTAAAGATAATATTAATTTTTTTGATAAAAAATATAACTTATTAAATAAATGTATTTTTAAAATTTTATTTTAATATTATTTATTTTGTATTAAAAATTATTAAATTTATTTCATTATAATATTTTAAAAGAATTATTTTATATTGGTCAAATACATATTTAATACTTGTTATATTATATAAGTAATAAATATTAAGGTATTTTGGTTAATATAATTGTAATTGTAATTTATTATTTTTCTGTAGAAGAAGTCATTTAAGAAAAAGAAAAAAAAAAAGAAGAGGAGGTAGTGATGGTGATGACGATGATAATAATATGATCACAGGTGAATCACTTGACAGTAAATTGCTTTTTAATATCATTTTGCTAACTAATCATATTTTTAAATCATTACTTAAAAGGATGGAAAAATTATAGTTAAAAATTTTAAGTTAAAGATATTTATATTAAAAAAATTTAAAATTTGAAATTATTTTAAAAAATCTAATGACAACAAATTTTAATTTAGAATTCTAAATTATAATTTTTTTTGTACAATTTAAAATTTTAGGTTTTGAATCTTTAGAATAATTTCAAATTTTAAAATCTTTCCATATAAATATTTGTTAACTTAAAATCTTCAACTGTAATTTTTTCATCCTAAAAAAGGCCATGTCATAAGAGTTTACTCAAAACATGCGGTTTACAGTTTTCTTAGTTTAGTAAAAGAAAATATTTGAAAAAATTACATATAAGGAATCTAAATTCTTTAAAATTTACAATAAAAATCTTTAAAAATTAAAATCATTCCCAAAGATCAATGTTACTATTAGAAAGTTACTACAAAAAATATTTAACAATAACCTTCCTCAAATTTAATAATAATTTTTCTAAATCCTAACAGTATGTTCTAGTAATTTTGATTTTAGGATAATTTTAATTTTAAGATATTTTATTATAATTTTGTTCAACAATATAACTTTTTCAAAATATTTTTGCTTGGAAGCAGGGTGAGCCCTTTATGAACTGACATTCCAGTCTCATGTGAAAGCGTCACCAATAAAATTTTCATGATACAATGCACAAGTCCAAAGACATATCCTCTCATGCCCTCCAATCTGCACATAAATGCTAACATCTTCACCTCTGTCGGCATTCCACATAGAAAATATTTTGATATATAGAAATTTCACGACCCAAAGAGCAAAGAAAACGAAGAGATACATAAATATATATATATATATATATTAAAGAGAAAAATTAGTGAAGCATTAATGAATAATAATGAGGCTTGGTGAAGGTGATTGTGGTCCATGCATGCAATGTCCAAGATGTGACAGACTGCTGGTTGCTTTAAAACCAGATGGCTACAGTAAAGACAGTGGGATTTGGGCACCTCTGTGTTACATTAATGGAAACATTTGGTGTGTCCCTCCCTGCGTCCCACCTTTTATTTCTTAAATGTCCCAATGTTTTCAGTAGCTTGCTTGTTCTGGGTGGAGTTTTAATAAAGCTTCTGTACTTTGATTATCCATACCAAATATGAAGTTGCATGCTTAGAGTCCAAAGTCTGTGTCTCTCAAAGTGTAACCCCATATTGAATGGAGTATATGCTTCCAAGTAATCGTTGAAAATGGGAAATTGTATTTGGTGAATAACTAATAATATTCATACTAATATCTTTCAAACAAAATAGAAGGATAAGTTAATAGAATTACACGAGTGCATTGCTTAAAATCTTAATGTCATATTTTTACTAAAATTGTGTAATTAAAATTAAATTTTTAATTTTTAAATATCTATACCTACCGAATTTCATCGCATAGTTAACCCAAGGTGTATACATTTTTGAATGTTGCTAAGGAGTTTCATCCATCTTTTACGATGTATTTTCCGGTGCTATTTTTTGACTTAAACACTGTGAAGATATTCAAATTAAATCCAACCTTCTTTTAACTTATATATAATACTATTTAGTGGTTAAACCATTTTAAAGAAATCTCCTAATACCTAAGGGTTACTGAATAGTTTTATTTAAAGAGTACAATTTTTGGAGATAGTTCTTCAAATTGAATATTTGCCTACTCTTTTAAAATCTGAT
Source organism: Erythrophleum fordii (assembly GCA_032878935.1). Lineage (NCBI taxonomy): Eukaryota > Viridiplantae > Streptophyta > Magnoliopsida > Fabales > Fabaceae > Erythrophleum > Erythrophleum fordii. Next base: position 37,293,774 of record JAVQMF010000055.1, on the reverse strand, counting down.
ACATGTCTTGAGTGCCTTAATTGATAATCTCATAATAAACTATCTCTACTACTATTTTATTCATGAAAAAAAATCTATAAAGTATCTTTAATCTATACAAAAAAAGAAAGATTTACGAAAAATTTAGAAACTAAATTAAAATATGCAACAAGAATCATGGTAAATTCTTAAAAAAAAAAAAAAAGTGTTCTGAGCAATTGGACCTACCAGTGGCAGGAGCAAGGCAGGGGATAAGAAGAGTGCTAAAGAAAGCATACCAGTACTGTACTCTCCTGCCAAAATTACACTACAAGAATGGTTGCCAGAGAATTTAATGCAACCAAACTACATAAATACCATTATACCATTTTCTCTCCCTCTCTCTCTTTTTTACTCATATACCCCCCCTCTCTTTTGTTGACTCATTGCTTTGCTTTTCCTTCTTTAATCCCTTCTGACTCCACATTCTTATCTGCAAGACAAAGAAAGCATGTTTTTCAAGTGTCAGCTAACCCACTTCTAAAGTTTTTTTTTTTTTTTTAAATTTTCTACTTTTATAACAAGTGGAAACATAGTTTTTATCAATGAGGATGTGAATATAAATTGAATTACAGTAAGATTAAAAGAAGTGTGAATGTATATTTTGGGAATTTGGTGAGAGTTAGAATGTAATTTATTATAAGAAAAGCCTGAGTCTATTCTGGCAAGATGATATAGACATGCTTTTATGTTGTAATTTATACTTAGATTGTTGTGCTCTGCCACTCCTAAGAAAGTGACCAAATTGGTTAACACGTGCTTTGTAGTTTGTTTTAATCATTCAATTAATTTATAACTATGCTTAAATCACCTAAGAAGCCTTGCTTTAGGATAAGACTCAGCTTCTTTTTCATTTTTCTCTTCTCCCTCAGTTGATACCAGTTTAAACCATTAAAAACCCCACGTAAATAATATCCATAAATAACAAAAAGTTTCAATCATATTAGTGACATCTTAAACAATAGAGTTAGAATAATATAAGTTTATTATTTTTTTTTTGTTTTTTAGGGGGGTCAACAGAGAATTTAGGACCCAAAAGTGGGACTGGATGCATCAACATTTTCGAAATGAAAAAGGTGAGATGATAAGTTGGGGGGAGTGAGGGGGGTCTGAGTCTGTGAGGTAAAGGAACAGAAAAAGTAAAAGAGTTAGTAGTAGCAGTAAAAGCTGAAACCGTACAATCTTCTCAGACAGGCATTGCCTTCGGGGAGAGACCAGCTCTTCAATTCAATAGTCTCTCATCTCATGTGCAATTACAATACCGATAAAAACTATTTTCCTATTTTGTTTTTGGGTGCTTTTCTTTTTCTCTCCTTTAGTTTAAGGATTTCCGTAGAGATTTCACAGACAAGAGTTGTCAGAGATGCAGCTTAGCTGCAGCTGCTGCTGCTGCTGCAGCAGAAGCAGTAGCAGCAGAGAGGTGCAGTCATAATAAGATCAGAGAGAAAGAGAAAGAGAAAGCAATGGCATGCAGCTCTGTAATCAGAACCATTAGTTTTATTCATGTACAGAAGATTCTGTAGCCCAATGGTCCCTGAAATAAATATACCTACTCTACTCCAAGGGCTCTTTTCCATGATACATTCATACTGATGTATATACTATACATCAGACATCATGGAGTATTTAAATATAATTTAAAATATTCCAATATAATATTTAAAATATATATCAAACACGGCTGTATTCTTGAAATATTAATGGGGAATAAACCCCACAAACTCCGCTGATATTACTCGCTGAAACTGACTCCACTTTCTTTCACTGCACTGTCAAGTGCTAATTTAAACTAGTTCTGTTTCTTTTGTTACTCACTATCATCCATCTAGCTGTGTGTGCTCTTTTGATTCCGTTTCCCTTTTTTGCTTGTGTGTTTTGTTGTCCTTCCCACCACACCTCTCTTGTTAATGATGAACGGAGGAAGGAACAGGTTCCCCTTTACTCTATCACAGTGGCAAGAGCTTGAACATCAAGCTCTTATTTTCAAGTACATCGCTTCAGGTATTCCCATTCCTCCTGATCTTCTCTTCTCGATCAAAAGGACCTCTCTGGACTCTCCTCTCTCTTCAAGGCTTTTGTCTCTCCCACCTCAACACTGTAAGCTCTCTCTCTCTCTCTCTCTCTCTGTGAATCCCTGCATATCAGTAAGTGTTTGAGCCTCTTTAAGAAATGGGGTTATTAACTGTTGTGGCGCAGTTGGGTGGAACTATTTGGAGATGGGTTTGGGAAGAAAGATAGACGCAGAACCAGGGAGGTGCAGGAGAACAGACGGGAAGAAATGGAGGTGCTCAAAAGAGGCTTACCCAAATTCCAAGTACTGTGAGAGACACATGCACAGAGGAAATAACCGTTTGAGAAAGCCTTTGCAACAAGGTTTCAAAACAACGTTACCACCATCTACCACCACAAATTCCTCAACAATCACCAAAAATAATACCCCTTCACTCTCCCTCACCACTCATTCATCATCCCTCTCACCTCTCTCTGAGACCACCCACCATCACTCCTTCCTTTATCATCATCATCACCAACCTTCAAGGTCTTCTTCATCGGGGTTTGGCTTCTCATTTCAAGATGATAGTGCTTCTCACTTGTCAGTGATTTTCCTTTTCCTTTTCCTTTTCGTTCGATCCCTAGTTTTTCTCTCTTCTGGGTTTTGTTGGTGATTTTTTCCTTTTTTCTTTTTTTTTTTGGTTGTGTTGGTTGAAAAAGGAATAGTAGTTATGTTTATGATGGACTGAAAGAGGAGGTGGACGAGCATGCTTTCTTCACAGAGCCTTCTGGGACAATGAGGAGCTTCTCTGCTTCATCAATGGATGATTCTTCTTGGCATCTCACACCACTCACAATGAGCTCCTCGTCTTCTTCCTCGAAACAGAGGAGCTACTCCGGTTTGTCCAACGAGTACTCTTCTTACTTGCAGCTTCAGAATCAGAACCTCAGTGACAGTGCAAATCAGCAAGATCAAGGTTGCTACATGCTGGGATTGGGGAAATTAGAAGAACCTCAGAATCAGAAGACTGTTCATCGCTTCTTTGACGAATGGCCCCACAAAAGCAAACATTCGTGGCTTGATTTGGACGATAAATCATCCACAACCCAACTTTCAATTTCCATTCCCACCTCTGATCATGACCATTTTCCAACCTTCAGTTCCCACCGAGGTAATTGGACATGCACCTCTTTTCTTTCATTTTTCTATAATTCCCAATTTTGGGTAACTACGATTGATTCTCCTATAACGCGCATATGATTTTGCAGATGTTTGAGCTTTCATGACTGGGTCCCTGAATCAAAGGCCAATAATGTACTTGAACTTGGTAGGGTTCAGATTCTGTCAGATGGTCTTTCTTTCGTATGTGTTAAATGCAGATGAAATGGATGTGTCTCCATAAAGGGATCCAATGTGTAATGCAATGCTAATGCTATGTAGCTTTCTCAGTTCTGTTCTTTCTGCCATTCATAGTTTTCCTGTTTTGTGATTGAGCTCAGCTGACATTCAATGGCTTTTATCTGTTTTTGTTCATCCTCCTTCTGCATCAGTCTTCCTGGTAAATGGTAATTACAATATTGAATGCCCATGGCCCAGGATTTTACCACAGTCTCACTTCTCAAACATCGAAATTCATAAATCATTTGGATTGTTGAGACCACTCTTTGTGATTATTTGTAGTCATCAAAGTTAGTCCAGAACGAAATTTTTTCATTACTAATAATAACCAAGCAAACAATATTGCATACTATGAGGGATTAAAGGAACTCCCCCTTCCAAAGGGTTCCACGAAGTAAACCGTACTTGTTCGCTAAGGATAAATTATTCATTGACTTTTATTTAATTTTTAATTTAGTTTGAATACTTTAAAATTTTATAATTAAGGCCTTATAATTTTTTTAAAAAGTATATTTAATTTAGTCTCTATCATTAAATTTTATTAATGCATTGTTAAATTTTATTGACATTGATAACAATGTGCATGCTGGACTCTTTGAATATATATAATTTTTTTAACGGAATAAATATTAAAATGAAATTAATTCAAATAGATGATACGTAATAAAAATTATGTTAAACAAATTGGTTTGAGTTATATATATTTAAATTATTAAAATGATACCTGGTGAATCATATTAACAAAATTTAAAGGCATAATGGCAGAGATTTAATGATAAAAGTTAAATTAAAAAATTTTAAATTATAATAATTCAATTACAATTTTTTAAATTATGTAAACTAAAAAAATTGAGGGAAATATAACTAGTTTAACTAACTTTACAACTTTCAATTTTTTTTTGAATTTCTTTTTCCATTGCTGAAATTATTATTACATTTACTAAGTTGACTCATATAAATTTTAGAATTATATATATATATATAGACTCACCTGAGTTGATATTTATTACGGAAGATTAATTAATAAATTTAAGTATAGTTGATATTTTTTAATGTACTTAAGTATTAAGTAATTTTTTTGCCTAATTAATCACATTTTGATGAATAGATATTCAGAATAAATATTATTACTAAATAAAACGTGCTACATTCTAGCATAGCGCGTGCTTGATAATTAGGTGAGATGCAATTGGGTGTAGGTAGGAAGCATCAAGTAATATGTGAAAAGATTTATGGTGGTCAACTTGTACAGATATCCTATACAGTTGCAGATGATGTTGAGGATAATTTATCTAAAAGTATTAAACATATATCAAGTAAAATTCAAAAAATAATTGGCCAAACAAAACTAAAAATATATACAAATATAAAATTTAACATAAAATCACAAAATGTATGTTGATTTTAAAAAAGTATCAATGCAGAACAAATTCTAAACTTTTTTGTGGGTTTGAACAAGTAGTGTTAAATTAGCTGATTTTGAGTCAAAAAGTAATTTAAAAAAAAAGAGTAAATACTCAGATACAATAGTGCAAATTCTGATCCTTTTCTTTTTTGAAAAAAAAATCTGAAAGTTCAAAACCATTCTTTTTTAAGATTTATAAGGTCATCTCATTTGTCTATGTCAAATGACCTGCAAACAGTTTAGATTATGAGTTATTATTATACATCTAAATGTGGCATATTTTGCAAATTGTCTATGCATAAACAAATTGAATAATCTTATAAACCCAAAAGAGAAAAACAAAAAAAAAATTCTAAACTTGGTGGCATAGCCACAAAGTTCAAAAATTTTATTTGAAATTAAAAAAAAAAAAGGATACAGCCATTGAGATAAAAAAATTATTATACTTGGGAGCAATATTTTTTTTACACTGTTGCATTTTAATTTTTCTTTTTTTTTAACCAATAAATTGGAGTAACATTTTAGTATTTTGAAACATTTGAATGTGTTTCAAAATAAACTTGTCAAGCACCGAAATGTTTAAAACACATTTGCATCATTTCGAAATGTTATTTATGGACATTTAGAAATGAATTACGCCCCTTTTGTTTGTATTGATATGTTTCTACCAAAATGTGGAGGGAAATTTATCTTTAGGTGCTAACTAATTAGATGTTGTAGTTCGAGAAGTGCATGTTAGGCACCAATTTTTTTTTTCTAAAGGAGTTGCTTTACTTTTATTTTTGTGTAAATTGATTATTTTTCAATTCTTATGAAAAGTAATTATGCATAAAAAATATTTAAAATAATTAACCAACATTTCGATTAACCAATTTAAGTTAAGTATTAAAATTTTAAATTAAGTTCAATTAACTAAACAAAATTAATACATTGATCAAACTCATATATTTAATAAATAATTGGAATCAAATTTGAACATCTAACTAGTCGAATATAAATTTATAACTGCCATATTTGTGACTACTTCCCAAAAGTAGTTTTGACTTTTTAAAAGTATTAAAAGAAGTACCATGAAAAAGAAAATAACCAAATATAAAATTATATATTTTAGAACAAAAAAATAACAAAAACATATTTCTAAAACCAAACTAGTTTGTCTTTGGAGTTGAAAAAATGACAAATAAAATTTTTACTAAAAGAAGAATTGGACGTGATAAAAAATGGTTAATAAATGATGATTGAGTAGTAATTTTATAATACTAGTATAGAAAGAGTGTGTGATTTAATTAGTGTGGGAAAAAGTAAAGAGTGGAAAGAGAAGGGGGAAAGGAGGGTTGGGAAAGAGAGGTGAAGGTGAATGTGAATGTGAATGTGAATGTGATGTGGGGTTAAGGGTCAGAGGTGGGAGGGCTTTCCCACTACTCAGTGAAGTAGGGACACAACCCAACTCCCTCTGCGTACACTTGCATTCAACCTTCTGATCCTGTCAGTTCCCACTCACTACGATTCTGCCTCACAATTATCAGTTCGGATTTTTAGTCCAAACCAGTGGATTCTCTGCCATGCAAATATAAGCATGGGCGTATAACATTTCAGAGGATTTAAGTTGTTTAAATTTCGTTTAGACAGTTTAAATTAACAAATTAATCTTTTGTTTAAAGTTGAATTATCTAAAAAAAATTTAAATGGCCTAAATCTTTTGAGTATTCTTTACTAAGACTTAGTATAAATAGAGAATCTTTGTCAAGTATTATCTTTCTATTTTATTTTTCTTTTTTGCTTTTAAAAATAAATTTTCGTAATTAATTTCCAATTTTTTTTCAATGAAATTAATTCTTTTACTATGAAATATTGCACTTACCAAACTAGTTAATATGATACAAATTGATGATAATTAACTAATGATTTAGATTTACTTAATTGTTATTTCTTCTCAGAGTAACATTATTCTAAACATGTCTATGTTACTTCCAGCATTAAACAATGTTGTTTTGGGTAATGTTGTCAGGACAGGATTGGTTTCTCAAAAATATTAGTATACGATTCATTAATTTAAATGTGGTTGAATTGTAATCAAATTAGTAATAATTAAATATATATTTTAAATTTTATTTTAAATATTACTATTATTAATTTTAAATATTAATAAAAAAATAATTTTGCCAAAATACATTAATATTTGAGAGAGATATTGTTAAGAGATAGAGTACAATAAAAAATAAGTATAGAAAATCATCAAGTAGATGTTTTTACTTTTTTTTTAATACTATTTTTTTTTAGATTTTATTTTGGTTTCAATCCCCTCTTTCTCTTACTATCTATTTTTAGCATTTCAAATTTATCCAAGATGAAATAAGAAAGAATTAAAGAAAAATCAGTTGAATCTTGAACAAACAACTGAACCAATTTATTGATTTTTAATTAGTTCAACTAATTCCAATCTAATTCTAATAGCAATAGTTTTAGGAAAAAATGACATTTGAAGAAATTCATAAAACTCTTATTTATATTATATTAGTTAAAAATTTTAAAAAACTTAATTTAAAATTTCTATCTATAAAAGATCAAATTAAGTTAATAATAATTTCTTAAAAATTAAATCATTAACTTATCAATTTCCCTCGGTGATGCATTTAGATATGGCGTTCATGGTTTCATTTACAAGCAGTAATAGTAGATTTTTTTTTGGAAAAAAAAAGTGAGTAAAAGTGCCTCTTTGACCGTATTGTAGAGAAATATATATATGTATCCCGCATCCACACCAATGATCGACAGTATTAAAAAAATAATAATACTGATTGTTGAATACCACAAAATTGTTATGTTAACCACAAAATTGCGACCATAAATGCAAGAAACATCTTTCGCCTCTCCGATTCGGTAAATGTAAATCGGTTAAAATGTTGTCTGCATCTTTCACCTGCTACCACAACCAGATTCCCAGAAAAACACACATTATACACTCACGCTCAAGAAGCAAGAAACTTGAATATTCACACGTCACCAGAAAAATCACTTACGCCTGCGATAGTTTTAGTGACATCATATACCTGCGCACACAAGTAATTTTTACATATAGTTGAATAATTCTTTCACTAATAGTTTTAGTCACGTTCAATTAAAGTGTGGATGAAAATAACTTTTACCCATATAATAATAACTTCATCATTATTGGTATAAAATTTCACCTATGTATTTATAGTTTTGTCACCATAGGTTAAAATTCTGTCACTAGTAGTTATTGCGACATTTAATGGATATACGTGCTTTGTACCCACGGATAACATTTCTGTTACTATAGAAACGAAGTTTTACTTATGTATCTACAGTTTTGTTACTATAGGTTTAATTCCGTCACTAACAGTTTTAGTGACATTTAATTAAAGGGTAAATTGCATTTTGATGCCTTTTGGTTTGGTTGATTTCACTTTGGTACCTCATAGTTTAAAATTTTGCATTCAAGTGTAATGAAATTTATATTGTTAGCATTTTGGTACTGTGAGATCTAAACCTATTAACTTTCAAATATAGAAGAGCACGTGGTCATGACTCATTATTTATCCTATATTACTCGATTTTCATCATCTGCAACCATAATCTGCCATTTCCACCAGCTTCCCAAACCTTCTGGTCCATTTCAAAGCCTCTGGAGAGATGAAGCTGATTTCTCAACCCATTTTCTACCTAAATGTTCATGGCCAATGCATTTGAGGGAAGCTCATGCACTGCACTTGAAGATCATCCCTCAAAGCCAAGAAATAGATGCTACTGTGGTGATTATGTTGTTGCTCAGATGTCATTGAAGTTTTTGAAGGAGACTCTTCACTTGTCCAAAGTTCCCAGTGAGTGTGTTTGACTCTGACCTCGATTTGAACAGTTTGATGTGCCTTTTAACATTGTTTTGGTTAAAATTTGAATATAAAATATTATAATTGATTAATCTGTAATGAAATAAAATAAATGTGTGGAATGGCACCTTTTTTTTTTTTTCCATGAGTAACACATTTTTAAATTACACGACATTATAATTAATTTACTTAAAAAACTCTCAATTCTCTAAATTTTTAGAGGCTATGACACAAGTCTCAATCACACAACCCCTTTATTTAAAAAACTAGGATTGTGTTTACTTTGTGCAGCTGCTTTTTTGTTTTTTGTTTTTTTAAATTCTATACATGACTTTGTATCTTTTTTAAAGATCAAGGGTGGCATTGCTAAAAAGGGCGTCTTGACTCATCAGGGACTAGACATAAATGGACTGGGACAGGTTGACCCATTTATTAAACGATTTGAAAAATATGAGTCCATACTTGTTTACATTGTTTATGGGTTAAATACGCTTGCCTAGAAATTATCTTCTAAATAAACGAGCTAGTCCGTTTTACATACTTTTTACCTTTTTTTTATGACAAAAAATCCTTTAAACTAAATAATGGTAAATTTTTCGTAAAAAAAAAAAGGAACAAATGTAATAATGTATATATGTATTTAACAAAATAATATCATAAAATAAAAAATTTAATGGAGATGACGAAATGTAGTAATTTTTCTGTCATTTAAAAAAAAATTCAATGTACGTAGGCTGGGCTGACCAGCCCATGCCCTTGTAGGGCCGGGCTAGAAGGCCTACCTTGAAGCCGTGTCGGGCCGGCTCATTTTGATACGACGGCGTAACAAGTGGGCGCACTCGCAGGTTGATTGCGACAGCTTCTGTGGCAGTAGGAGACTTTGCCTTGCATTTGCAGAGTGGAAGCGTTAGTTTGCAACTATCTTCAAAGAAGAGGATGCCTATCAAATGGTATCAACAAAATCAAACCAGGGTTTTTCCCATATTTATCTTAGATTTTTTTGTGGTTCCCTTCCCAATAGTCAAAATTCTAATCTTTCGTTTTTTTTTCCTTTGATAGGGTTTTGCACTGGCAACCCAACGCAGGAACTATGGTGAATAGCCAAATTCTTAATGAAGTTTCACAGTGCGTTGAGAGCGTCAATGGCGTCAAAGATGGAAGATGGAAAGCAACTCTAACATTCTATCGACCCAATTTACGAGGTTATTGTCTGTTAATTTCTGTGAAGCTTATCGTTTAAAATTTCCCCCTTTCTTCCTGAAATTGTGTCATCTCAATTCTCATGCATGCTGTAATTGAGAGCAGAGCAGTCGCTACAGGCCGAATTTCCACGCGATTTTCTGGGAATATCGCTGCTAGAGCAGCCCAACAAATACTACTTCATAATTCGTGGCCAGAGGATTGTTCTTGAAGCAGATTCTTCAATTCTGACAATAATGGAGAAGTTGCAATCGTACAAGTCCAAAGTGGCACTTAATTTCGAGGTAGTGTTCAGCCCCATCTCCTCATTTGCAAATGTAATGGTTTGCTTGATTCATATGTTGGTATGCTACTGTAAATATTGATTGTTACTGGACATATCCTCTTTTACACTTATGAGCATGGCGGTATTATGTTTGTGCTGAAGTGTTTGCTATGATTTATGCTAATGGTGCAGGGAGTGCTGTACAAATTGGGTGACTTTCAGCTGAGAGTGGGAAAAGTTGCCCCCAGTAATTCCGAAAGCCTGAGAGGAATTGTGATGGAGGTAACTGACTCTTTCCAAAAATATTAGTAGTTAATAAATATCCTTCTCTAATTCCATTTCTGGTTGTATCTATTTATGAGATTGATACATGCTTTATATTTGTTTTTGTTAGAGAGCTGTGTAAGTTAAGAAGTTGTTAGCAGAAGTTGCAAGATGAGCTGTAATCTAGCTTGCATTCTGTTACTATGCCATGCTCTATATATTGTATTGTTATGACGCTTTATGACAAAAATAACAGAAGCATACATTTCATACAGAGTTTGTTTTCTTCTTCTCTTTCTGCTCAGATTCTGGTTTTTTACAGTTCTGTACTGAGTGCCTCATTTGTTTTACTTTCCAAAGAAAAGCATTTCTTTCTTTTTCCTCTCTTTTTTTTTTTTTTTTTTTCTGGGTGGCAAAAGGAAAATAATTTATTGTTTTAATGCTTTTGATGAAAAGAATTATGAGGTTTATATATGATCTCTATATTTTGATCTGATTAATACCGCTTGAAAATATTGGAAACAATGGAAAGGAGTTACTGCACTGCGTCCACTACTTGATTTTTTCCATTAATAGGTGTTATGTTCATAACATGAACAAGTAACTTACAGTGATGGTTGTTTGACTAGCAGCCTCTTTCATATATGATTTGGTGGGAGATTGGGATAGCTTATCTTTTGCTCTTAGATAAGTCTGTTCCCTAACATACTACAATTAATATATAGAGTTTGATTGTAGTTGAGGTTGTGACTCAAGCATTGACAACATGGATGGTCCTGTATAATATCAATGCGATTTCTTTTTCATATTGCTGTTTAAGCAAAACCTATTTGACTAAAAATTTGCTCTTGGAAATGTCTAATTTTAAGTGGACAAGTGACTATAAAAATGATGCTGTGAACAGGCCATTTCTTCTTGTTGCGGGGTGGAAAAATAGAATATCTAGAATTTTTATCTAATCATACTTCTGTTTTGTTAGTTTTTATGTTTGTTCCATGTTTGATATCTTGGTAGTTGTTAAACTTGAGAACAGCAGTGCTTCAGTAGTTTTATATATCTATTTGAAGTTTTCTGCAGGTTGAGTATCTCCCCATTTCCTCAATCGACAAATCTAAGCAAGTTATGGAAGAATTCCTTAATATATGGCGAGAAGCAGTGTCAAAAAAATCATTACCAGGTCAATTCATGCATATGGAACCAAATTATGCAGAATACGGGCTCTTGGATAATTATACTTCGCAACATACAGCTGTCCAGTATGCTACCGTGTTGGCCCAACTAATTGCAACAGTGCAACCCGTGCAGTCTATGAGGAACTAGGAAGAGTGAATGGTTTCTATTCTCGTCTGTTACTTGAATGTCTGTTCTCTTCCCTTAAGGAATGTTTGGATCGAGGAGAATGGAGTAGAAAAGAAGAGAAGCAAAGGTTTTGATTTAACTTGAGGGAGACGTTTAAATTAAGCTCTCCTTCTCCTCTATTTTCGTCAATCCTGATAGACCCCTAAGGTGAACACCCTGCTGTCTAGCTTCTATGATTTTGTGCTATTGCATACAGCCACCTGGATTGTATTTGGTTTGGCTGTGGAAGTTAAGTGAAAGAAAATTGGGCCTTGTTAAGAGGGGTGAGGAGAAAGGATTATCCAGATGCTCTTGTTGTTGCGTTTCCGTTGCCAAAAGAAACAGAGATGTTATGTTCTTCAAAATTCCCCCAATAGAATGGGAAAACATTGTGATTTAATGTCTTTTCGAGTATGTGGTCATCAAAATCTCAAATCATATATTGCTTTCTTCCTCTTCTTCCTCAAAGTGCTGCATGCGCATCTCCTTAGTTTTTGTTACTAATTCTTGATTTGGTTTGCCCCCTCAGCTACTTGAGAAATATATTAAACTGGTAATAAGTAAATTCATATTCTCGAGAATTTTACATCGTCACTCTCATGTTAGATGGCAGCAATAGTATCATCAACTAACATTATAGTTCTCAAATTTTTCTGGAAAAGCAAAACTTAAGGATGTGCGTGAACATTTTACCTTGAACAGTGTTCATTAAAAATTATTGCTTGCTTATAGCATTTTGTCTTCCAAAAATGATGAATATGGTTTTGCCGTCGAGAACTAATGGTATCTATCCTTTGTGAGAGGAAGAAACAAGAAAGCGATGCTAGTGGCTTTTTTGTGAGAGCAAGAGCGATGGCAATACCTTTCTTTGGTAGGCCACTCCATAAGTGCGCGCCCTTAAAGATTGGTAGCAATGAGGGGTGCCATAAGAAAAAAAAAAAGCTTGGTTAGATAAGATAATGTATATTGCCTTAAAAAATAATAGATAAATTATTCTCTCATACTTTGAGAAATGTTCACATTACAATATTTTTCTCTTTCTTATAAAAAAAAATATATAAACTTTTTTAAAATTTAAAAATAATTAAAATATCCTCAAAAATAATAATTTTAGTTGGATTGTACTTTTGAGCGTTCAACGCTCGAGCTTCTTATTTCTTAAATGGGATGAGACTGTCGTTGAATGTGTGGTTTTCGAGTATTTAAGCTCTTGGATAGAGCAAGTGATTTTTGAAACGTGTACATACACACATCTCAAAGACACCTTTTATCATTGAATGAAAAGTTGAGCACTTGAGCTTCTCATAGTTTTACTTTGTTAACTTTTCTACGTACCTTGGCTTCACTGCTAATATGCAGGCGGAGCTAATGGCTATTAGGCAGGGCTTGTTGGTCGTTCAGGACACCGTGATTAAGCAAGTGACTGTGGAGCCAAATTACCTTGAGGCGTTACACATGATCAAGCATGCTGACCCGTCTACGTATCTCCTTGGATCTCTTATTCATGATATAAGGGAGCTCTTTTCTAGAAATGAACATTTTTGAATTATTCATGTTCTTTTGTGAAGCAAATTTCTCCGCTGATGCGTGGGCTAAATTTGGATCAAGCTCTTCCGTTGGTAAAGTGGGATTTCACTTCATGGTTGATGATGCTTTCCCAAATTCTTTGAAATATGGTGTATTTTTCCAAAAGGGCATCTGCTGAATAATCCATATGATTTAGTCATAGAATTGAACTTGGAAATTAGTCTTCAATCCTTGTTTTATGAGTCAAAAAAGGAAGAAGGATACAACTTTATCAGAAGAAGGGCATTTTAGGTTCTAAACATAATTAAGTATAAGATTAGTCTCAAAGGTGCATATATGATAGAGCCAAAGAATATGTAAATGAAAATAAGTATTGAATTCGATAATAAAGAACTATATAAACTTGAAATTGAAATGGATTAATAACAAAAGACTACCAAATAAAAAACTATACAAAATTTGGTTAAAAGCAATCAATAAAGTAATAAAGAAAACAGCAAATAGAGCGAGTAAATGATTAAAAGATAAAAAATTTGTAATACAAGTTTTTTTTTAAGGAAATTTATGTATGTTTTGCTTGTTACTTCTTGCACCCATTTATACTTTGTCTGACACCATGCACATTCTTTACTTCATGTCTTTATTCATCGTGTTGGTTTAACCGTGGGAGTCTAATGCTGGAGATTGTGGCTTTTAACCGTCCTTCAAAGTTGCATTCCTAATGTGGGCCTTTTTTTTTTGGCATTTTGTTACGTGGAATGTGGGCCTTCAATTGGGATATGCAACTAACGTGTTTACCGACTATTTTCTCTCGGCTAATATCTCTTGACTAATTTCTCAAATCTAACTTTTAATTGTTATGAATAACCTAGGATTTTGGTGCAAGCAGATTCCTTGTTCTTTTGTTTCCTTAACTACCCAAAGAAAATTGAAGTTATCCAATAAAGTATCATATGTCTCTTACCAACAAAAAAAAATTATAAATATTTTAAAATACCTTCGGCTTACAGGAATAATTTCCTGTTTTTTTATATTTTGAAAAAAAATTTTATATTTAAGAAAAATACAAGGAATAACAATTCCGTTCTAAATTTTGATTCAACAAATATACACTCACCATTCATTTTACAACAGATGAGAATGGTAATTTTGGACAACCAAGAATTAGTCTACATTTATTAATTTATACTAATGATTTTAAAATTTTAACTATGAAAATATAAAATTATTTATAATATATGATAATTAAGCCCTTAGATGTGGCCCAAAAAAAAAATTTATGCCAATGAAAACCTGAAAATTGACCTAGACTAGTACTGAACTACAAGGAAATCAGGAAAGCCCATCAAGAAAACCCAAAAGGTGAGCTAGCGGATTGCGGAAGTTGCAGCCTTGCAGAGCTACGCGCGCTTCACGTATAGTCTTCTTCCTTAATCGTGTTAGGGTTTGGAAAGTTGCAGTTTGCCTTCAATTGTTCACACACAACGTTAGCATTGACGGCCATGCACAGTAGGCCAAAGTTATACGATTTTTCAACCAACATTTGACTGTATCCAACGTACAATACAACACTGCAATTCCTATATTGTTTAGCTTCGGTAACCGGTGAAATCGAGAAATATCCACCGTATTGTGCGAAACGGTATGACATTTTGTTCCTTGGTTTTGATTCAGACTTTCACTTCATTCAGAGAATTGAATAAACTAAGGCAGCAAAAATGGTGCAGTAAATGATGTTGCATAAAACAGCCATAACTGAGCAAGTTAGATGTACCTGTTTGTTATGCATTTGATTTGAGTCAATGATCTGATGCATGAACAACAATGTTAGCACCCCACTTGTGATTGGTCTTTGTTTTTTTGAAGCTTGAACAATATGACATTTGCATTATGTTCTTATTTATTAAGGATCAAAGAATCATTTTTATGGACTCTGAGGCTTCAAAAGAAACTGCTGGTGCCCGAAGGAAGGTATGTTTTGAATATGTTTAGTGTTCATTTGTTATTGTTTATTTTTACTCTTGATATCATAAGAAGGTGAAGGAATTTATTGCAAAGTTGTTTTCATGATGAATAGCTTGAACTGTTGCAGGTAAAATTTGCACCAAAAGCTCCACCTCGTCGAGTGCCGAAGCCAGAAGTTAAAGCGTATGTGAAATTCAGTTATTATGTGACATTCAGTTATTTACGTAACGCATCTCAATATAATCTCCCTCTAAACTGCTCTACCCCTACCTGGGCTTTTTCTATAGTGAAGTGGTTGAGGATGCGGATGCGGATGCTGTTCAGGCTAGGGATTTGCTGCGGCGTTTTAATGTATTTGTGCTTTCAATTTCATTATTTTTCCTGATTCAATTTTCTTATTCACTCTGATATTCTCTGTTGAAAATTTCTGCCTTTCTTGTAGGAGAGTTCGATGAAGGCAAAGCCGAGGGTTGAGAAAAAAGGTTTAGTCTGTTACTTAGTCTGATACTTCATTCCGTTTGAGATCTTTGATCCATTTTCTGTAGTTTTAGCATATTGGCTGGTTTTCTGTGCTCAATTTCTCATAATCTCTAGCCTAAGATTGATCTTCTTTTTTTTTTTGGGCCCTGCTTCTGGCTCTTGATAACGTCACCATCAAAACAGATTCTATTCTTCTATTTAATCCTCAGAGAGAAGATGCAGAGATTTGTTTTAGTTAGTTAATATGATTGGATAAATGGTAAACTGATACATAACTGACTCTGAAGAGATCAAATTCAAATCAGAATCCATTGGCAAAGCAATTTCTTGATGGAGTAACCAACGAAGTCAACTTTGCTACAACATCTTTATCTGTGTGTGATATTGTTTTCTTTATATGTGGAATAGCAATAGAAGAATTTACTATCTCAAATGTTTGCACCATTCCTATGTTAGGTGCCTTTGCAGGTTCCTTCCACATCAAAATTGGAGTTCAAGTTTGCATAATTTAAATGCTTTGTATCTCTGGTTTATAAATCCCTTATTATTTAAGACGTAGAGATCTCAAAATGATGCCTGACGAGATATAGTTTTGATTAATGGAGGAGTAGCATTATTCTTTCTTTTTGTTTTCTAAAATTGCATTGTTCTTCTTTTGTTTGCAGTGTCAGCTTCGAAAATTGCTTTTGGGATTGGAGGTGCATCAACTTCAATCAAATCATTTCGTGTTCCCTGGGGTGGGAGTAACAGTGACAGCTCTCAGAGTTCAGCCTTCAGTGGTATGCTGCCATCCAGGCGGTCTCTTATATCCATTTGTGGCTATTAGATCACTGCACTATCCTTGTAATAACAATTTTTCTGTGATGCTTTCACCACAGGTGTGAGAGAGAAAGAATACAAAGAACCATGGGTAAGCATACTCTGAGTCAAATTAAAAGGAAGTGGTATTTATTTACTTTGTTAGTCTGTTTCCTCTGTGTGTGCATTTGGAGGCACATTTGTGCATGCTTGTTGTACTTCGAGTTAATGGTTGGATTTTGCTGCAGGACTATTACAGTTCTTATCCAGTAACTCTTCCCATGAGGAGGCCATATTCAGGAAACCCAGGTATATTCCAGGAAACATATTAGGAAAAAAGATGACAAAAACAATAAAAGAAATTTCACTGCCAGAGTCATTGAATGATGTCAACTTGTCAACTTGTCAGCCTGTTACAGGACTATGATGGTTGTAGACTTTTGGTCCAATACATGTATTGTCAACTCTTCACTTAACTTTTATTCATCTGCTAGAGTTAAGGATTTATTTCATAGTTATTTTGAAGGCTGTTTTGTATTATGCAATATCAGGTGTTTTTAATTTGCATTTTTGTAATAGAACTTCTCGATGAGGAGGAATTTGGGGAGGCCGCAGAATCCTTAACTTACGATGAAAATTCATCAAATTCAGCAATGGAGCTTGGCCTATTGGTAAATAATCTGAAATCAAGACCCAAAAAAATCAAATTTACTATGTTTAGATCAGTTTATTTACCATAATTCTTTTTGAGTAAATTGTTGGTAGGAGGAGAATCCAGATGCAAGTTTGTTTTTACTTCAGTTACCACCAACTTTGCCTATGATTAAACAATCAGCTACTGCTAGAGTCCAGGATGTGTCTGCGAGCTCCAAACCTCATGTAGGGGCCCAAGCTGTGGAGAAGCCCTGTAATTTGGGCGAATTACCATCTGGATTCGTTGGTAAATTTCTCGTATACAGGAGTGGTGCAGTAAAGCTGAAGCTTGGTGATACCCTTTACGATGTAAGTGCTGCATTCAGAAGCTAAATTACAGTGTGTAGATCCAAGTTTTATTTTTTCAATTCTTATTCTCTGAATACTCAAAAGTCCTAACTATCAAATGCCTTGGAGCTTCAAAGCATATTATAGTGATAAAATGAAGTTAAAGCATGGTTAAAAATATTGCGTTAGTTTAGAAAGTATTTGTATAATGTTCAGTCACATACAAAACCCATAGCTGCATTACTCTTGAAATTCCCATTCCTTTTAAATGAATTGATGCAAAGGTGAATGTAGTAACTTTAATTTCTTTTTGAACTTAATTTTGCATTTGCTTTTCCCAAATGGTTGCAGGTTTCCTCAGGTATGGATTGTGTGTTTGCCCAAGATGTTGTTGCGATCAATACTGCTGAGAAGCATTGTAGCACTATTGGAGAGATCAGCAAGCATGTTACTATAACTCCAGATGTAGATGCCATATTAGACAATATGGCCGATTTATGACAAATTCAACACGTGTCTGACATAGTTTGCTTTTCATATTTATGAAATTGTTTAATTTACTTATTCCAAAAAATGAGGAAAATAAAATGAAAAAAGTTTTTGTTTTGTTTTGTCTTTTTGTTTTTGGTTTTTGATTGAACAAAAACAGATGCTGTAAACGTAAACTACGCCATACACCAGGAAAAGAAAAGAGGAAGAAGTCTATTTAATCTACCTCCGTAATTCTTACTTCTGAGACTTTGTTTCTTCAGATTACGGCATGAATTTCTCATATCAAGCAGCGACTGCAATTTATGAATTAAGAGTAGCTTTAAAGTCAAGTTATTTTATCAAAGAGTGGTTTGCTTGTTTGCTTTTCTTGTTTTGTCCCAAAGAAATTCAAAATTAAAAAAAAAAAAGTATTTTAGCGCTCCTGATGTTTATAGGACATTAGATAGTTAGGATCTATCTTTTGTTTTAAAAGTGCATCCCTGGTTTCTTTTGATCAGTTTGAATTATTTCATGCGTTAAAAATAATTAGGTCAGGTGTATGATTTATAATTGTTCAATAGGTACTTGGGTTCAAAACAAAAACATCATGAGATGCATGGCATTGTAATCTCAGAAATATTTCTATACCTAACTGTAGAGAAGCTTCAATTCAAGGCTCTGCCAATTTACAGCGTTGCATTGTCTTTCGTACTTGATGAAGTTTTGCCTTTTAGTCATAACTTGAAGCAAATATAATCTCCAAATGTATCAATCTGAGGGTAAATTAACAGTTTCAACTCTCAATAACTGAGGTGAGAGCAGACTGTATTCATGAGAACAGTAAAATGTTGTGGGTAAGGAACTACATAGAAGATGTATTATGGAGGAAATTAGAATATTTAAATTGCTATTGCTAAAGCCATTAAACAGATATTCTTTTTTCAGATACCACGGAATTGTTTACTAAATGGAAATGCATACTGTAGCTTACAACATGTGAAGGGTCATAACTATGTAAGGAGCATGAACGTAAGAAGGAGAGAACTCCCATGAGAAATATTGTAAAATCTTAGCTAAATCCATCTTAGCTTATAGCATGGCCAAATTTTGGCCAATACAAGTCCTTGGTTCCCAACTAAAAGGAAAGAATGCTAACTGATCCTTAGATGCCTTGGAGACTCCTTCAGAGAATCTCTCTGGTTTAAACTCTTCTGCATCATCACCCCAAATTTGAGGATCATGATTAAGTAGCAAAATAGGCAGTGTAAGATCAACGCCAGCTGGAAGGGTGATATCTCCTATCTTTGTTTCCTTGTATGTATGTTGATATAGAGCAATCACAGGTGGATATAACCTCAAAACTTCATAAAGTATCATGTTTATCTGCAAAAAGGTGATATTTTAGAGATGTTTGATGAATAAATGCAACTGTTGGCAGTTAAATGCAGTGGATATTTCTAGGCCTTCATAAAGTACCATTTGATGCTTGTGAAAGGAAAATAAGTTGTAGCTCTTTGAAAGAAATGCACCCTTCAAAACCCAATTTAATATGTTGCACGTGAAAAATGAATCATCTGTGGCATATTGAGAAGGAAGTAATTATGTCCTTGTGATATACTTACTATTTTAAAGTTAGCTATGGTTTTATAATCCAATTCTTGCTTCTGATCAGTATGTAGGACCTCTTTCCTTGCCTTTTCTTGCCAATCGAAGTGCATGGCTAGTATTACCACTGCCCATGTCAACCAACTTGAGGTTGTTTCATGGCCAGCAATGTAAAACTGCTTGCAATCCTCTATGACATCTTCCTCTATCATCTGACTATCATTGTGCTCATTATTCTCTAGGATTGATTGCAGGAGCAGACCTAGTGAGTCATCATTTCTAGATTGTTGATGTCTCATGGAATGCTTCTTCCTTTGGATCAAATCTCTTAACATTGATCTGGTCTCTCTGTCCAGTTCTTTTCTTCTCCGGTTTTTCTTTGTTGGGATAAATCTAGGTGATGGGAATGGATTATTAAGAAACTATAAGAATTATGAGGAAAACACTAGAATATCTTTCTTTACTCACTATGGTGATTGCTTTTAGTGTAAATGGTAAAGAATAATAAAATGTAAACTCTATCTATTTTTGTTGCATTAAGCCAATGAGAATGCACATGTCAGGAGTAGGGTCCATAAAAGAGTTAATGGACTCAATGAAAAACTTGATCAATGAAAAATTAATAGACTAAGTCTATGTAAAAATCTCTTAAAAAAAAAAACTATCCTGAGAACACGTTCCCATGTGTTGTTGACTTGTTGACATGTAAATATGATTCAAGCTAAATGATCCAATTTCACTGAAAATGAAACAAAATAAAAGAAAATGGTAGTGAACCTGAATCCCAGAAGGTACAAAGTCTATATAGCTTCAACAACCAGCATCATGAGCTCTCTCAGAAGTTCAAAGACACGTTTCCCTTCTTCATAGTTGCTACCAAATGCTACCTAAGAAATAGCATCAGCAATAAGCTTTTGAAGCTCTGGCCAGGCGTCAATGTCACATTTTCCTTTAAGGTTAGTCATGTTCTGCCATCTTTCTATCATTTTGCAACAACTGATTG
This sequence comes from Erythrophleum fordii, assembly GCA_032878935.1. Lineage (NCBI taxonomy): Eukaryota > Viridiplantae > Streptophyta > Magnoliopsida > Fabales > Fabaceae > Erythrophleum > Erythrophleum fordii. The sequence goes on along the minus strand of JAVQMF010000055.1, from coordinate 37,273,215 downwards.
AGAATACTGGTAACATTTCCTTTCAAGATAACCCAAAATTCAAAAACATTTCTCAAGTTAGGAGAATACTTTATTTCTAGTAGTTTTTGCCAAAGAATAATAAAGTCATTTTAGGTATCATCAAAATGGTACCTTCAAGCGCTCCAGGTGGAATGCAGGATTAAGAATTCTTCTACGTCTTGCCCAATTCTCACCTTCCAAAGTTGTCAAAACCCTCATTATAATGAGAATGTTGGGATTTGATGGTGGTTTTCCAAAATGACCTAGCCTATTAGACAGCACCTCTATCATCAACTCTAGATCCTTGATGATCAACCTTGGACTTGTCTCAGACCAAAACATTGATATCTTCTCTAAGGAATTTAAAAATTATAATAAAATGGTAAAAGCATATGGATCTGAAATGCACTTATGGTCCAACAAGCAATTACAACATTATATTTTAAAGAGATCTTGTCAGATTCAGTCTTCCTAGGTAGGTAAATTAAGCAAATAAGTAGAAATATGGACATGTCAGGTAACTTCTTTGTAAAATCACTTCTCAAATTGCGCATGTCTTCTTCTCATTGGTTTAATTTCCTTATTTTTTATTGACCTTGTGTACTTAAGAATTTCTTGTCATACTCAGTTTTGGGAGATTTGAACATTTGAAATTGTAACTCTAATTATTCAGATTGAGTCATTGCTAAAAACTAGATCATGAGCTTCTTGTCTTTATGTCCTTCTATCATACTACTTGTGAGATATACATAAACACTTATACTAATTACAATTTCAAACACCACAAAATGAATATGAGGAAACCAAAATGACCAATTAGCACAGGGAAGAATAATTACCATATTTTTGCGCATTATTTAGTGTGAATGAATCTACTCTTGAAATAATCTTGTGGTTTAGATTCATAGTTTTAGACCAGGCTTTAGTTATCAGCTTCACAAATTCTTTCATGTGTCCAATTAGAGGCTTGTAATGGGTACCCATAATTCCTTTTTGCTTTAAGTGCTTTTTGTAATAATTTGGGTTTCCACCAAATGGAATGGAAACCCCTCAGGGCACCATAAAGGAGCAGATACAACAAAGCTAGCAACAGTGGACGTAGCACTATGTCATCCATGTTTATTAGTGAGGTTGAATGATGCTTAAGAACTCTTAAACCATGGAAATTTATACCAGATAGTTCAATTATTTATTAAATATTTTAATGTATAATTTTAGTTAAATCTTATTTTTTTTAATAGAAACGTGTCAAAGATAAACTTTCTTCAATATAAAATCCATTTGTTTATGAATCTAGCACTGTTTGTCTTGGAGAAGAAGGCGAAATGTCTAGAAACAATCATTTCTATTTGCATATATCTTGAGATTATAGGTTGAATTTTAAGTTTTTTATTTAAAATTAACAATTTATCAAATTTTAAATTCGAATCCTTTCCAAATTTATACAAGTCAAATCAACCATGGTCAACTCTAATCCTGTGGAGATGAACCATTTGTAACATGCTTACTATAATATTTTAGTGTTATGCCATGTCGTAAAAAGGGATGACTTATACATGAAGATCAAGTACAATAATAATCCAAAAGAAAGAAAGAAGCAGTGGGGGCAGCTGGAGGCGACAAGTTGGGTTGGTGTAATTAAAGACTTTGACTTTGTTCTTAATCAAATGCATAGCGTGTTTTCTGATTTAAGAACTTGTGTAATTTATTTTTGATGACTCCAAAAGTTGATCATGGGCCTTTTAGACTCTCAGTTTTACTGATAGACTAATGTATGAATATTTTGAATCTGAAGTGTCGAAGAGAAACAGAGCTCGTTGTTCGGGTTCTCTAGTTTGTTATTGAAACTGGGACGCAGATATTGTCAACTTCGACTTGAGATTCTGAATTAACTAGAAGATCTTCACTAAATAATTTACAATCAATATATTGTGGAGAAATGGCACTATTATATGCTTTTTCAGCTAAAAATTTTATATGATGCACTTTACTGATCTAAAAGGTGATGATAGAAGAAAATAATATTTATATTATATGCCTGTCATTCTTCACCATCAACACTATGCTTAATCTGGGAAATTTATACGGTTGTAGTAGAAGTTCTGTGAGAATTGTCTTCTTCAAACTAAGATGATTACGTTTATGAGTTCAAAGGAGAAATTGAAAATGGTGGAGAAGTGTTTGAATCCTCAGGGGGTACTTCTTTTGGTTGCAACTATAAATTGTTTCTGTAATGGGACTATGAGGTAATTAGGTCTCAATTTAAATTGGATGCGCAATCAGTGTGTGTGCGTGTGCGTGTGTTAGAATGAGTAATCATTTTAGAATCTAGTGTATAAAAGTTTTCTAGGTATTTTATTCTTCCAGCTTAGCACATGTGTATTTCTCACCTTTTGTGTTATTCTTTTTTTTTTTTTTTTTCATTTTGATACATGGCATCATTGGATTGTATCTATTATAACTTACATTGCTATATATTAATATTCTTTGGTTTCTTAATCTAAGCAATTTGCTGAGCCTTCATTTGCCCTTTTACTCTTCATACTTATTCTTAACTTGGTATTAGAAATATCTTGGCTCCTGTCATGGCAATACAATCCTCCCCTTTTTTCTCTGCAAATACATTCATCCAAAACCCAAATATTGAGGTCTTTTCTTTAGTGATCACCAACATTGATAAAGGGAATCCATTCATCACCTCCCTTAATCAACTATGTTTAGTTAAGCTGAATTGAACCAATTATCTACTTTAGCAATCAATGACTCTTCTAATTATCAAGGGCAACAAACTTAAGGGCTTTATCACTAGTTCAAAAACATGTCCCTTTTCTTTCATTTCTGAAGGTGCAAAAATAAAGTCTAACCTAGCTTATTAAGAGCGGATCACAATGAACTAGCTTCTTCTTGGATGGGTTAGACATTACATCACAAATGATCCATTACTCTACCTCCCAAGAATTTTGGAATGTTGCCAATGATCTTTTAGGAGCTCACATTTGTTCAAAAATCACTCTATACAAGAGTGAATTTCAATGCACCAAAAAAAGGACTATGAAAATAGAAGAATACCTAATGAAAATGAAGTCTATCTTAGATAATTTAACTCTTGTTGGTAGCCCTTTATCACTGCACAATTTAGTCACACAAATATTAGCTAGCCTTGATAGTGAATACAATCTTATTGTTGTACAACTTTGTGATAAAGTTGACTTGTCTTGGATTGATTTCCAAGCTATGTTACTCATCTTTGAAAGCAGGTTTGAACAACTCAACAACCTCTCCAATATACATCTGGATAGTTCACTAGTGAATTTAGCCCAAGTTTAAAAGTCATTCTAACAATAATTTTGGAAAAGAACAGTGATGTGGATTCTATAAGAGAGGATATCATGGAATGAAAAGGAAAGGGAAAAATTTCAGAAGCAATAAACCAATCTGTCAAGTTTGTAATAAGGTTGGTCATATTGCTAGTGCATGTTATTTTCAATTTGATTGCAATTTTGATATTCTCTGAAATATTTTTTAAAAACTTGAACTAAACTAAAAAATATATCAATTTTAGGAATCAAAAAATGATTTTTTCAAACTAAACTCCCCCATAGTATCATGTAAATTGTCAACACATTGGGCAATTGAGTTGTTTGAATATTATATTTGATAATTTAAAAACATTTGTTTGATATTTAAACAATGTTAAGTGTTATCTATTTATTTTCTGCAAACATGTTTAAGTATTGAAAATTTGATCATGTTTAGTTTTTTTGATCATGTATGTCCTTGTCAGCTTCATTTTATTTGCAATTCGAAAAAGCACATAATTGATGTCCAAGACACTAATATCCCATCAAAATTCAAATAATAATCAAGAACAACGAATCTGATAAACACAATAACAAAGAGGTGAATTGGGTAGCATTGTTTAAACGGGTCTGTTTAGCTCACTGGATAAACGGGCTTCAATTAGAAAAATGGGCCCATTTAAATGTAGCCCTCAATAGGTTAGCTCGTTTAACACCTAGATCAAAACAAATAAGTGTAAACAAATATTGCCCACTTGTCAAAACAAGAAAAATTAAAAGAAATAAAAAAAATTGTTAAAGAAGCCATTCCAGCCCATTTTACATAAAAAATAAAGATTTTTTGTGAAGTTTTTATGATATTATCTTATTAAATGCATATATATACTATATTTTTTTTTCATTTTTTGATTAAAATTTTATCATTTTCTAGCCAAGAAATCTTTAATATTTTGTTTGGTATACAAAATTATTAAGTATAGAAGTAAAAAGAGAATAAAAATATGAATAAAATAAAATAATTACATTTTGTATAATATTTAAAAGAATGAAAATGCTATTATATTTGTATTTTGTTTAGATAAAAAAGTATTAGAATGAAAAACATGATAAAAAAAATGACTCATGTATTCTTACTTAAGAAAATGAAAAGGAATAATAGGAAAATGAATCTTATATTCTTACTTAAAAATAATAATAATAAAGATCTAGTAAACTTTACATAAATTAGACATAATAATTATTTTTGATTTGTGCATTTATTTGAAGGAGATAGATTTTTTTTTTCTTTTTCTAACATTTGGACAAAATTTAACTATCAAACAAGATTTAGAAAATATTCTTTTTTTTTTTATCTTCCTCCACTTTATGTTACCACACAGGGTGTTTAAAAAAAGAAAAAAAGGAAAAATCCACACACGCATGCATAGCCCCTTTTATGGCCCGTTTTAAAGCTAGCATGTGGCTAGCTTGTTTCGCAAGTTCAGTGGTATAAATTGACATAGACTCTTATTTTAAGACTATTTAATAAAGTGGCCAGTCCATCCCAACTTATTTATGTGTAGGTCGTGACGGGCTAAGCTTAAATGGGTCAGGCTGGCCAATTAAAGCTTTAAGTGGGTGACATAATGCAAAATGCAATGAATCAAACTTCAAAACTGAGTTATAATAATAAAGTCCAGGTAAGCTACCGAACAATCTTTTTCCAACCATCAGGGATTGCACAGCTATAAACGTACTGAAACTGTATTTGAAACAATTAAAGACAATAAATACCAATTAAATACAGCAATGACAGTAAGGAGCATGCAAATTCAATCAAAATATTGAGCAATGCAAGAATTTAAATTTAATTGCATAAAATGAACAGAAAGTTTAGATAATTCAAACAGTGACTTACATTTAATTGCCTTGACTCCTAAGGACTATTTGTTTGTAGAAATTATGCGCGCATCTCAATTTTCATCATAAAATGTTCTATTATTGTTGAAAATTAAATATTATTAATTATGATCTTTTAATTAATTAAATTTCTTAAAAGTTATATTGTAGATATAGTTTTTGTTTTTGTTTTATATTACATTGGAGGGATTAAATTCTTGACACTACCCATACTTTCATCCCACCTTTATTATTTGAACTAACTCCAAGTGGCTTATATAATTTTTGTTTTTAATAGTTACTTATTTTATAAAATAATTTTAAAATATATGATATATATATATATAATACTTGTTATGATATAAGCAATAAATATAAAGATATTTTAGACAAATAGATATAATTATAATTTATCTCTTGATTAGAGAGATTTGTATATATATTTATAAAAGAGGAAAGGTTCATAAAGTCATATCTCAACACAAAAAAAAAAAAAAAAGAAAAGTATTTGAATATTTTTTTAAAATAAAGTCATAAATTTATATTGATTGATAATATCGGAAGCGCTTCCCAAATATATTGTTTCATAAGAAGATTTTTATTGAACAATAATATTATTATTTACATAGCAGATTAAAAGGAGAAACAAAGAACATAACAAAAATAAAGTAGAGGCGGCACACCCAATTTCGTACCATAAATTATTCTCATATTTTAGCCAATTTTCACTTTAGTCTCTATACTTTGAAAATTTGTCATTTGGTGCTCATAAATTTAAAAATATTTAATTTATTTTCCATCATTAAACTTTTAACTATATTTTGTTAAATTTTAATGACATAGCCATTATATGTTATTTTAGTACTTTGAATATGTATGATTTTCAAAAAAGAGAATAAAAATAGATAATGAAATAAAAAAATTCATGTATATGTCATATGATACAATACATATTAAGTTATTTAAGTGAATTCGTTTAAATAGTGCACCAAAATAATATATAATTGACTATATTAATAAAATTTAACAAATGTTTAATAATATAGAATAAATTAATTAAAAAAATTTTAAACCACAAGAATTTAGATATAAATTTTTAAGTAGTGAAGATTAAATTAAAAAATGAATAAGAGTATAAAGACTAAAAAAGTAATTTTTTGAAATAAAATTATTGGAGTACAAAAAATATAGTAATAAAAATAATCTAAGTTACACATTTTTTTCTTAGATTTCACAATTGTAGCATGTACTTACATTTCAGTTTAGGTCTGTTTTGTTTTAATGGAAGTTTAGGTCTTTCAGATGGTAGAACTTTGAAGCAGGAATAGTTGAACTCAATTATTTATTAAAAAAATAGTTGGATTATAGTATTATTATGAAAAAATTATATTTAAAGACTCAAATTTTACAAAATTTATAATAAAATATCTTAAAAATTAAAATCATTCTCAAATATTAAAATTATTATCACTTATTATTGGATTTAAGAAAATTATTATTAAATTAAAAAATTATCACTAAAATTATTTAAATTATAATTTTTTTAAAATTTAACAATAATTTTTCTAAATCTAATAATAAGCCTTCTAAAACTTGATAATAATTTTGATCTTTAAGAATAATTTTAAAGTTTAAAATTTTGTACAATAATTTTTATAAAAATTGACTCTTTAAATATAATTTTCCCCACAACTATTATACAATTAAAGTTACTTAATGCATGACCTTGATAGCTCTATGGCAAGTTGAAGTTATCGGGGTTTGTGCTTGTGGTCCCGAGACCAAAAACGGAGTCAACATCCTACTATGGACCCCCACTGTTGTTCCAACAAGTCATGACAAAATTAAAGGGGGAGAAAAGAATAGGACAATCTTGAAGGATAACCTAATTAAATAATAATAGAAAGACGAAATTAGCTAGCGATGTAGATGTAGCTTTATATTTTGTAGGTCAAGAAGGCACATGAGGCTTCGCTCCAAAAATTCAAAGATAGTATCGTTTCAACTGGGAAACCAGAAGATGAATATTCACATGCACATGTTCTACTGTGGGAAGCAAGCAACCTTGTGGGAATGAAAGCAAAGCGTCACCAAAACTAGCCTTGTTTAATCTTTTATACCTTCTTCTCCAAAAGTCACTCTCTTCCTTTTCCCTTTTGCTGGGTAATTATATATTTTGTCTTTCTCTTAACCTAGAGACTTCCCGTATATTCTAATTTGTAGCCTTTGAAAATGAATTATTGCCCACTGTCCACCAAACCCTAACTTATTAAGAAATCAACCTATATGTGCACCATCCTCTTTTTTCTTTCCGGGGACCCTCTTAATTTGTCCTCCAGTTTTTTGGACTTGAATATTATTAAAAAAAGAACAAGTCAAGTCCTTTTCCAAAAACAAAAACAAAAACAAAAACAAAAACAAAAGAGACCAAGAGCTTCACTATTTTGAAGAGATGAAATTTGAAATTCAATAAGTCTTTATTATAAAATATTTAATTTAAAATTCGAATCGCGATGAAGTCTTGCACAAAAGCAAAAATGTTTCACTACTTCTAAGTATATTAGAAAGCTTATAAGTTTAAACTTTTGACGTTACTCATATTTCTAACCCATTCTTATACCCTGCGTTATCTTTATGTGGCAAAGCATAATTTTTAAATAATATAAATATTTAAGATTACGATTAGTTATAAATAATTATCATATTTAAATTTTTAAATACAAGTAGACAGCTGGTAATGATATCTGATTTGAGAAATTATTACTCTTATCTATTAAAATTTAAGCATAAATAATCTATGCATTCAATGGTGGATTAATAATGAAAACCTTTTGATGTATGTTTTTTTTTCAGACGTATTTTTTTATATAATTATGTGTAATATTTATTATGTTATTGTAATTATTATTTATCACTATTTAACAATATTTATTCTTTTTCAAATTTAAAATAGAATAAAAATATAAAATCACTTTTTCTTTTAGCATTTTCTGTTCCATTCACAAAACCAAACAAATATATTAATTAGCGTCAATTGCATTCGGATATGAAACCTTGACATTCATTATGAGTGAGTACAGAGAAAACCACTCAAAAGCACAGTCGTTTGCTGAATGACAATAATAATGACCATTCAAAACGGACACATGCTGCCTAGTCCAATTTATGATCCTTTAGCATCATTGCATTTCGTTCAAAAACAGAAACAGCTAGCAAGTTCATACAAAATTAATAATGTTAGTGTTAAATATAATTAAACTGAAGAAAAAGAAAGAGTTGTACGTGCGTTCGCTACTGGCCAGTCATTGAAATGGCCGTTCTCCACGTGCTATCTTCCCGTCCAAGAACTAAACTTACAAAGGTGATTAACAAAAGGAAAGTTTGATGGAATCTGGTTGAGAAGTTTTTATAAAAAACTATGGGGTCGTGCACGTCTATTTGACTAAAGTTTTTATAAAACAACGTAGTTTATGATCCATTAGCATAATTTTTCGACAATAACATAACACGTGTATATTTTTATAAGTAATTGTATGATCTATAAAATTTGTTTTTATTGTAGATTTATTGTTTTTAAATCATTCATGATATACTTTTTTTTTTTTCAAAATTTATTTATTTATCCTGACCTTGGGCCTGTGCATGAGGCCCAACAATCCTAGTTTTTATAATGTAATATCACATTAAGTTTTAGAAAAAATCTTTTATACATATTATAATTTTATTAAAAGATTTGAAAACAAAGATATAATGATCTATTTCTAGATCTAGTCTTTAATGAAATTGGTTAGATTGCAATTAAAAAATGGTTAGATGAACTTTTGTTTATTATCTTTTTTAAACATATTTTAATTTAATTTGAGCTTTCAAAAAAAGAATTTAGCCCCAAAACACTAGTAAAAATTAAAACTAAGGCTCTATGGCCGATGCAATGTGATTTTACCAGTTAAGCTGACTTTCATTGGCCACTTGAAGCATTTTTATTTACGTTTTGTTTGGTTCAATAGAGGAAAGGGGAGGGAATTTAATGAGTTTTGTTTGATTGGAAGAGAGGGGAGGGAAAATTATTGTTTGATTCAGGAATGAAAGTAATTATATTTGGATAAATTTACTCTTGTATTATTTTAATTTTTTTTATAAAAAATTTATTCATATCAATATTTTTTAAAAAAATTATAAATTCTAATTTTTTTTATTTTTAATTCTTGATGGAAAAAAATATATTTTAATTTTTATTAAATATTAATATATTAAAAAATTAAAAAATTAACTGGTAATAAAGTAAATTATAAATTAAAAAAATTCTCCTCCCCTCCCCTCCCCTCTAATTTTTTTCAACCAAACATCTTATCTCTCTCCCCTCCTCTCTAAAAACCCCATCCAAACACACCCTTAAGTAATAAATCAATATCTTATACATGTTTGATGATGTGGACTAATTTATATTTCCCATGATTTCAATCCAATGACTAATAAACTTACAAGGTAAATCACTAATGCACTAAGAGGCTAGTTGGTAGTTAAACAAAAAAAGAAATTAAAAAAATTATACAATATCTATTATATTATTATTATCATCATCATCATCATCATCATTTAATAGTATCTATTTTTTTATTATTTTTATCAAGTGTATAAGTATTATTTTAAATATATTTTATTCATTTTTTAATTTTTATTTTTATTTTTATACCTAATATTATGTGCACCAAATGGTCCTTAAAAATAAAAAATTTAACTTCATTTAATTATATAATTTATTATATAACTGAGAACCCAACGAAATTTTAAAAATAATATTAGATGGATAAAAAATAGCTCAACTAATGTAAAGAAACACAGAAATCTAAATTAGATTCTGTATTTACCAATACAAAAAAATTTAAAATTTTATTATTCATAGATATCAGTATCAATTTTTTTAAAACAAGTATTTTGTGAGAAATGGATTTTCAGAAGAAATCAAGCATGGCTCTTATTTAAGAAATTTCTACATTTTCCTTTCGCCTACAAAATCTTATTTGCTCGATATATTATTTAAAAGTTTACTCAATAATCAACATTAATTTAAATTAAGTTAACATTATATTCTTTTCCTAATTTAATTTTTTATTATAAAATAAAAATATCTTCAAATTAACTTGCTTATCAACCTAATAATCTTCTACTTGAACAAGGCAGTCTAATCGGGAAACATTGACCTTTAATGTTCTCACACAATTTATATATATATATATATATATATGTGTGTGTGTGTGTGTGTGTAGAGACACGAGACTTCTGTAAAGCAACAGTCCCAAAGAAAACAACAGCTTCACATGGGCTTCAATGAAGCAAAGACCAGACATCAGCAAGGCAACCCAAAAAAAAAAAGAAAAGAAAAGGTGAAACTTTTAAGCGTTTATAATTGACTTTTTTTTTTAACAAAAGTATGATAAATAAAATTTTCATAATTACATTTAAGTGTAATTTTTATATTTTTATTATAATTTTTAATTAAAATATATAAAAATATAATTTAATTAAAATTATTCACTTGTCATATTATTATTAAAAATTATATTTTTATTATATTATAATTAAAAATTTTAATAATATATATAATTAATTGATTTTTTACAAGTCAACGTCAATGAATGAATTTTTTAATTTATTTAAATATTATATTTTTAATAAAAAATTAAAGAAATTTTAACTCTCGCGATTTTGACTAGATGATTGGACGAGAGAGACGTATCACTTTTCAACCGGTGCAAAATTTTAAAGAAATGAAGGGGAGGTGCATCGGATCCCGAGCTATTAGTGTGGGCCAAGGTGGCGGTGGGCCCCACGTTCAAAAGGACTCGCGTGAAGTTGATACGAGATGCCACGTGAGGGAAGTATTATTGTCCCTGAACATGGCAAACACGGTCTAAATAATTCTAAATCTCATATATTTTATTTTGACTATTTTCATTCATACATGTGCACACCTACAGCAAAACTAAAAGCATCACATAAAAACTTAAATGGGAGGTTCTAATTAGGAGATTGAATAATGGGTGAGGAAGTCAATCTTTTTTAAAATAATCAAAAGTTGTTTTGCCATTGTGATTTGAAATTGAAGCAAAATTTTCTTTTAATTTTTAACAAAAATTAAAGTTTAAAATTTTAAATTAAATACATTTATATTAAAAGATATTAACATTTTAAATTATTTTAAGTAAATTAAGGATTAAGAATTTAAATTGTATAAAAAAATTATAATCCTAAATTCTTAGATAACTTTCTTTGATTTTAATTTTTTAAAATATAAGATTTTTCAATGTAAATATTTTTAATTTACAGTTTTTCATTATAATTTTTCTAATTTTTATTTGAAAAATATGTGGCATGAAAATTCTCATGAGCAGACAAAAATAGATATCCGGAAGATTATTTACTTATTTAAATACAAAAACTGATATTAAATGACTTTGGCCGGATTATACCAAAAAAATACAGATGAAAAATACTTGTCTTAAAAGTGGAGATAAATAAAAAAAAGGACAAAGTACAAATTTAATTCATATACATTAAAATCCTCTAACATTTATTATTTTTTTATGTTCTAAAATAGCATTTTATTTTGTGAAAATGCTAATAAAATATTATAGTCAATAATAGATTTAATTACAATTTGTATTAATCTTTATTTTATAAAAAATTTTAAAATGATTGTTATTGAATGATTTTGCATAATTATTATTTTCTCTAACATTAATAGAATGCCTGTCTAAACATGAATGACAACTTTTTTATTTTTATAAATTTGAGTTATATTAATTTAATGAATAATTTAGAATTTTTTAAAGCAGTAAATTGCGCCGACGCAGTCCCCTTTTAAGCGATTTGAAATTGGAGAAGACATTTCGTTTAATTTTTATTTGAAAGCTATGTCATGAAAAATCTCATAATCAGACAAAAATAGATATCTGGCAGAATATTTATTAATTTAAATATGAAAATAGATATTAAATTACTTTGGCCAAATTATACTTATTATTATTATTACAAAAAAGGTATAAGACCTTATGAGGAAGAGCCAAACAAAAAAAGACAAAGTAAAAAATAAACCCATATATATTAAAATTTCTTAACGGTTTTTTTTAATATTCTAAAATAGCATTCTATCTTTTGTTTAAATTGCTAATAACATTTTTTATTATATGAAAAAGCTTTGAAATGATTATTATTGTGTGCTTGTATATAATTATTTGGCTGTCTAAGAATGAATAAAAACTTTTTTTTAGTAATCCAAGTTGTATTATTTTAATGAATAATTTATAATTTTTTGAAAGAGTAAATTATATTAAATTTTTTAAAATTTAGGTTAATTTAGACTATTTATAACTTTAGTTTTAAAAATATTATTCAACTCCTGTAATATTTAATATATATTGCAAAATTCTTTTATTATTTACTTTCTGTTAATAAAATTAACTTTTTGTACAAAATGAAATATTTTCAAATACAAAATTATTTAGATGTTATTATTATTATATTAAAAAATAAAATCACAAGCTTAAAATCGTACCAATGCACTAATCTATCTAAAAACAAAAGTGGCATGCCCAATGCATATATATATATATATATATAATCACAGCAAACAACGGGAGTACAAAAAAAAAAAAAAGAAGGCTCTGAATAATGTGAGAGAAGAAAAGAGCTTTCGTGCTCTGAAAGGAATGTATTGTTTTGTTAAAAAAGAAAAAAGAAAAATTAATTTCCTTGTCGTAAAGTAAATAGCAAAGAGGGATTTTGTAGTGCAGATCAAATCTTAAGGTAACTTAATGATATTTATAAAATAAGAAAGATATTTTGAATAATTTATTTAAGCTGCAGAGAAAACTAGTATAATTAATTTTTTTAAAAGTGTTTAAAAACAGTTTAAGAGAATGTTTTCTTAAAATAATTTAAAAAATTAATCTTATTTGAAGTTTAAGGTCACCATTAACTAATAACAATAAAAAAGATTAAGAAAAAACCTTGGTTTCCCTTTGTTGGTGTATTTTTTTGAAAAGAGATTGACTAATTAGTTGAGTAAACTTGGTAGTGGTATAGTAATCTTAGAAATCAACATTCAATCCTTGTTTTAGGAGTGGAAGAAGGAAATGAGACATAATTTTTTTAAAAGAAAAGTTTTTGTATTAGGATAAAAATTTCAAACATGCGTGGATGATAGTGACAAAGAATTTGCAAATAACTAAATTTAACAAACAAAGCAATAAATAAAACAAGTAAATAATTGAAAATAAAAGAGTTATAATACGAGTTTTTTCAAAATATTTTTGCACATATTGTTTGATGTTCATTGTTCTTAACTTATAACTTCTTCCAAAGCCATATATATATATATGGTCTCTACTTGGTCATTTCCTTTCTTGTTTTCTATTCATCGATCATCATGTCATGATTTAGTACTCAAGATTGTGTTGCCTACTTGCTCTCCGAAGTTGCCCACCTTTGACACTCTCCTATTATATTTTATCATCATTCTGAAACCTGAGTCTTCGGCTAATGATAAATTAAGTTTCAGTTAACACTCTTCAAAACGGACACATACTGCCTAGTCCAACGTACGTAGTTTTATGATCCTTGAGCATGATTGCATTTCGTTCAAAAACAGAAACAGCTAGGAAGTCGATACAAAATTAATAATTAACATGCGTTCGTGTTAAATATAATTAGACTGAAGAAAAAGAAAGGGTTCGATCCGTACGTTCGCTACTGGCCAGTCATTGAAATGACCGTTCTCCACGTGCTATCTTCCCGTCCAAAAACTAGACTTTATAAAAGTGATTAACGAAAGGAAAGTTTGATGGAATCTGGTTGAGACGTTTTGATAAAACTATGGAGTCGTGCACGTCTATATGACTCGAGTTAGAGGAGGAGCCTTCACTGGTCTTGAACACACGTTTTTGTAAATCTTTGCATGGTAACTTTAGCAGGGCTGTGAGATTGATTAAATTCATCTTGACAAGCAGTGAGATGTCAAGATAAACAACGTTTTGCGTCGAGCAAACAATTGAGCGGAACTCCTAACCAATTGTAGTTTGAATATTCCATGTTTAAAATTGCATTATTCTCTTTTATAACATGATAGTATGGACAAATTATATGGAGACTTTTTTGTCCCGTGGCTTTAATTAGTTCCTTGTCCTTTTGTTGGGCTTTGGGCCCCATTATTTTACACAAAAAAAAAAAGGAAAAAATTGTAATTTTTATGTTTTTTAATTAAATTATTTAATAAATATATAATTTTTGGATAATAAACTATATGGTCTATAGAATTTTTTTTATTGTAGATTTATTGTTTTTAAATTATTCATGATATAATATTCTTTTCAAAATTTATTATTTTTTTCCTGACCTTAGGCCTGTGCACGAGGCCCAACAATCCTAGTTTTTATAATGTAATATCGCACGATTAAGTTTTAGAAAAAATCTTTTATACATATTATAATTTTATTAAAAAAATTTTGAAAACAAAGATATAATGATCTATTTCTAAATCTCGTCTTCCATGAAATTGGTTAGATTGCAATTAAAAAAATTGTTGGATGAACTTTTGTTTATTATCTTTTTTTTAATGTATTTTAATTTAATTTGAGCTTTTAAAAAAAGAATTTAGCCCCAAGACACCAGTAAAAATTAAACTAAGGCTCTATGGCAGATGCAATCTGATTTTACCACTTGAGCTAACTTTCATTGGCCACTTGAAGCATTTTTATTTAAGTAAATCAATATCTTATCTTGTAAAAATGTTTGATGATGTAGACTAATTTATATTTCCCATGATTTCAATCCAATGACTAATAAATTTACAAGGTAAATCACTAATGCACTAAGAGGCTAGTTGGTAGTTAAACAAAAAAAGAAATTAAAAAAATTATACAATATCTATTATTATTATTATTATTATTATCATCATCATCATCATCATCATCATTATTTAATAGTATCTATTTTTTATTATTTTTATCAAGTGTATAAGTATTATTTTAAATATATTTTATTCATTTTTTTATTTTTATTTTTATACCTAATATTATGTGCACCAAATGGTCCTTAAAAATAAAAAATTTAACTTCATTTAATTATATAATTTATCATATAATTGAGAACCCAACGAAATTTTAAAAATAATATTAGATGGATAAAAAATAGCTCAACTAATGTAAAGAAACACAGAAATCTAAATTAGATTCTGTATTTACCAATACAAAAAAATTTAAAATTTTATTATTCATAGATATCAGTATCAATTTTTTTAAAACAAGTATTTTGTGAGAAATGGATTTTCAGAAGAAATCAAGCATGGCTCTTATTTAAGAAATTTCTACATTTTCCTTTCGCCTACAAAATCTTATTTGCTCGATATATTATTTAAAAGTTTACTCAATAATCAACATTAATTTAATTTAAGTTAACATTATATTCTTTTCCTAATTTAATTTTTTATTATAAAATAAAAATATCTTCAAATTAACTTGCTTATCAACCTAATAATCTTCTACTTGAACAAGGCAGTCTAATCGGGAAACATTGACCTTTAATGTTCTCACACAATTTATATATATATATATATATATATGTGTGTGTGTGTGTGTGTGTGTGTAGAGACACGAGACTTCTGTAAAGCAACAGTCCCAAAGAAAACAACAGCTTCACATGGGCTTCAATGAAGCAAAGACCAGACATCAGCAAGACAACCCAAAAAAAAAAAAGAAAAGAAAAGGTGAAACTTTTAAGCGTTTATAATTGACTTTTTTTTAAACAAAAGTTTGATAACTAAATTTTCTATAATTACATTTAAGTGTAATTTTTATATTTTTATTACAATTTTTAATTAAGATATATAAAAATATAATTTAATTAAAATTATTAACTTGTTATATTATTATTAAAAATTATATTTTTATTATATTTTAATATAAAATTTAATAATATAGATATAATTAATTGTATTTTTTTATAAGTCAACGTTAAATGAATGAATTTTTTAGATTTATTTAAATATTATATTTTTAATAAAAAATTAAAGAAATTTTAACTCACGCAATTTTGACTCGATGATTGGACGGAGACGTGTCACTTTTCGACTGGTGCAAAATTTTGAAGAAATGAAGGGGAGGTGCATCGGATCCCGAGTTATTAGTGTGGGCCAGGGCGGTGGTGGGCCCCACGTTCAAAAGGACGCGTGAAGGTTGATACGAGACGCCACGTGGGGGAAGTATTATTGTGATTTGAAATTGAAGCAAAATTTTCTTTTAATTTTTAACAAAAATTAAAGTTTAAAATTTTAAATTAAATATTTTGTATTAAAAGATATTAACATTTTAAATTATTTTAAATAAATTAATGATTAAAGATTTAAATTGTATAAAAAATTATAATCCAAAATTCTTAGATAACTTTTTTTGATTTTATTTTTTTAAAATAATTTTAAAATATAAGATTTTTCAATATAAATATTTTTAATTTATAGTTTTTAATTATAATTTTTATAATTTTTATTTGATAAATACGTGGCATGAAAATTCTCGTGAGCAGACGAAAATAGATATCCGGAAGATTATTTACTTATTAAAATACAAAAACTGGTATTAAATGACTTTGGCCGGATTATACCAAAAAAATACAAATGAAAAATACTCGTCTTAAAACAATGGAGATAAATGAAAAAAAGGACAAAGTACAAATTTAATTCATATACATTAAAATCCTCTAACACTTATTATTATTATTTTTTATGTTCTAAAATAGCATTTTATTTTGTGTTTAAAATGCTAGTAAAATATTATAGTCAATAATAAATTTAATTACAATTTGTATTAATCTTTATTTTATAAAAAAATTTTAAAATGATTGTTATTGAGTGATTTTGCATAATTATTATTTTCTCTAACATTAATAGGATGCCTGTCTAAGCATGAATGACAACTTTTTTTATTTTTATCAATTTGAGTTATATTAATTTAATGAATAATTTAGAATTTTTTAAAGCAGTAAATTGCGCCGACGCGGTGCCCTTTTAAGCGATTTGAAATTGGAGAAGACATTTCGTTTAATTTTTATTTGAAAGCTATGTCATGAAAAATCTCATGATCAGACAAAAATAGATATCTGGCAGAATATTTATTAATTTAAATATGAAAATAGATATTAAATTACTTTGGCCAAATTATACTTATTATTATTATTACAAAAAAGGTATAAGACCTTATGAGGAAGAGCCAAACAAAAAAAGACAAAGTAAGAAATAAACTCATATATATTAAAATTTCTTTACGGTTTTTTTTAATATTCTAAAATAGCATTCTATCTTTTGTTTAAATTGCTAATAACATTTTTTATTATATGAAAAAGCTTTGAAATGATTATTATTGTGTGCTTGTATATAATTATTTGGCTGTCTAAGAATGAATAAAAACTATTTTTTAGTAATCCAAGTTGTATTATTTTAATGAATAATTTATAATTTTTTTTAAAGAGTAAATTATATTACATTTTTTAAAAGTTAGGTTAATTTAGACTATATATAACTTTTTTTTAAAAAATATCATTCAACTCCTGTAATATTTAATATATGTTCTTTTATTATTTACTTTCTGCTAATAAAATTAACTTTTTTGTACAAAATGAAATATTTTGAAATAAAAATTTATTTAGATGTTATTATTATTATTATATTAAAAAATAAAATCACAAGCTTAAAATCGTACCAATGCACTAATCTATCTAGAAACACGAGTAGCATGCCCAATGTGTGTGTGTGTGTGTGTCTATATATATATATATATATATATATATATATATATATATATATATATATATATATATATATATATATATAATCACAGCAAACAACGGGAGTTTAAAAAAAAAAAAAAAAAGAATGCTCTGAGTAATGTGAGAGAAGAAAAGAGCTTTCGTGCTCTGAAAGGAATGTATTGTTTTGTTAAAAAAGAAAACAGAAAAATTAATTTCCTTGTCGTAAAGTAAATAGCAAAGAGGGATTTTGTAGTGCAGATCAAATCTTAAGGTAACTTAATGATATTTTTAAAATAAGAAATATATTTTGAATAATTTATTTAAGCTTCAGAGAAATTTAGTATAATTAATTTTTTTAAAAGTGTTTAAAAAAAGTTTAAGAGAATGTTTTCTCAAAATAATTTAAAAAATTAATCTTATTTAAAGTTTAAGGTCACCATTAATTAATAACAATAAAAAAGATTAAGAAAAAACCTTGGTTTTCCTTTGTTGGTGTATTTTTTTGAAAAGAGATTGACTAATTAGTTGAGTAAACTTAGTAGTGGTATAGTAATCTTAGAAATCAACATTCAATCCTTGTTTTATGAGTGGAAGGAGGAAATGAGACATAATTTTTTTAAAAGAAAAATTTTTGTATTAGGATAAAAATTTCAAATATGTGTAGATGACATTAACAAAGAATTTGTAAATGGAAAATGCTTATTAAATTCGTTAATGAGAACTATACAAACTTTGAATTGAATTAAGATGACAAAAAAAAAATTACAAAAGAAACCTATTACAACTTTATTAAAAATTAGGTGAAAGTGACAAATAACTAAATGTAGTGTAAAGTCTCACATCGGATAATTTGGTCATGGGAATGGCCCATATAAGTGGAGGCAAAGCTTCCCTCACCAAGACGCGCTTTTCCCGTGAGTTAAACAGGAAGGGACAAACCCCACTGAACCAGAAAGGTTGAGTCAATGACCCTCAAACCGGGAAGGACGGGTAACAGAGGAACTCACGAGAAAAGCGCGCTTTGGTGGGGGAAGCTTTGCCCTCACTTATATAGGCCGTTCCCAGGACCAAACCATCCGATGTGGAACTTTACATGTAGCAAGCAAAGCAAAAAATAAAACAAGTAAATAATTGAAAATAAAAGAGTTATAATACGAATTTTTTCAAAAAAATTTTGCACATAATTGTTTGATGTTCATTGTTCTTAATTTATAACTTCTTCCAAAGCCATATATATATATGTTCTCTACTTGGTCATTTCCTTTCTTGTTTTCTATTCATCGATCATCATGTCATGATTTAGTACTCAAGATTGTGTTGCCTACTTGCTCTCCAAAGTTGCCCACCTTTGACACTCTCCTATTATATCATCATTCTGAAACCTGAGTCTTCGACTAATGATAAAGTTTCAGTTTTTTCAAATTTTGTCCAATTTTTTCCAATTGACCTAATTTCTAGCCATTATAAAAAATTTGTAATTTTGTGTGCTATCACAGTCATATTTAAGAAAACATAACGCAGTAAAATAGATGATGGGAGTCATAAATTTAGAAAACGATCAAATTTCGAAGCAAACCATTTATGGTATAAACAGGAGTCTAGTGAATAGGCCATGCCAAATGGTAAGCTCCAAATACTAAATTTGGGGCAGTCATGAAGGATTCTTTTACATATCTCTACAACTCCCTAACCAGTTAACAACATCTTCTTTAAATGCTACATTTTGTACAAAAGGCCACGCCTATGCAACCGATTCATTTATGACAGATTGCGACATTGTTATCCCGAGATTACACTGCTAGATTTGTTTTTCCGGACGCAGGGTCCACTAGTATTCTCAGTTTCTCATTCACCTCTCAATTTTTTTCTTTATCCTATCGGTTTGGGTTTACAATATGTGGCATTCATTTTAAAGAATAATTTCTATTTTTTAAGAACTAAAAGATTACACAAACAACTATTTGCTACTGTATTGTCATATCTTTAATTGTAAAAATAAAAATAGATATCATATATAAAACCAAGTGGATAAAAAATTATTTTTAGATGTTATGTTGTTAGTTTAAGTAAATTATTCTATTTTTCTCTAGAATTCAATTCCATTGTACATAATACTCTTCTCTTTTCAAAAATAAAACTATTTAATTGTTTTTATTATTTTATTAAAAATAAAATTATAATATCATATTATGTAAAAATTAATTTCATTGAAATAAATGAAATAATTAAAAAAATTGTAATATATATCAAATATCAAGAGAGTTAGTAATATTTTTCAAACCAAAAGAATATTAGATATAATTTAATCAAATCTCAAAAAGATTTAATGTAATTTACTCTTGTTATTTGCTTTTTCTTTGGCTTAATATACACAACTTTGAATTTATTTTCATGCAGTCTAAACTAGATTATGAAATTCTTTTATAACAAAAAGATTTATTTTTATTTTTGTTTTTGTTTTTATACAGTATACCGCGATCATTCCAGTCCCCCCTGTGGCAGTGTACCGACAGTATACAGATGGCAGATTCCCTTAATCTCAAAAAATATAATATAACAATAACCATATATAAATATCTACAGAGTATCTAATTTCAATTTTATAAGATTGTAATTAGCCATATATTTGCATGACATCGCAAGCTGGATTGGGGGAAAAAAAAGAATTAAAAGACTCAATGGCAGGGCCAATTATGCGTTTATATAAACATATTTCACAAGTCACACACACCCAGTACAGTCCTACCCAGTCAAGCTTTTCTGAGACACACATTAATCCCAACCCTTCGGCGGAACAACAAAAGCTAGGTTAACTAACTTATTAGGGATTAATGAACATTTTAATTTTTTAAAATTATTTTTTCAAGCCTTGGTTAATTACTGTGCGAGCCATTCCTCACTAGATTCAAGAAGGGAAGGGAAAGAGTGAAGATTGTTGACTACATTTGTCTCTGCGGCGTTGCTCTGTGTCCAGTCGTTCAGAATTTCATCGCAGAACACAAAAGGTTGGTCAGAAGAAGGCGATAAGCCGTCGACGCTGTTGTTACTGAAGTCGCATATTTCTGAGAAATCCGAGTTCAGAAGATCGGACAAGCATACATCTCCCATGTTGAAATCCGCCAGCAAATCGGCAGACGACAGCTCTTGATGATCTTTTCCCCCGCCAAACGACAACGACCCATTGTTGTCCTTCGCCTTGAGTAATTCCGCCGTTGTATTGTTAGCCGCGGCAGCATCCCCATGATGAAATGCCTCTGTTTCTGACTTGTAGTTCTTCTGCAAGAGTTGCCTTGATGAAGCAGGACGTGGGTTTATGAATACCTTAGAGCACTTGGTTGCTTTTGTACGAACCACATGGGAAAGGGTTTCTTCGAGCTTGGAATTTGGAGACGGTTGTGAGGGCGTTTTGGGTTTGAGGGTGATATTCTTCGAGCTTTTCTCGTTTTTGGGTTGAGCAGAGAGTCTCCCAGACGAAACAACATTGTTTTGGTGACGATGATCTTTGAACTTTTTACCTAGATTGGTGTTCCAGTAGTTCTTTATTTCATTGTCTGTTCGCCCTGGAAGCCTCCCTGCTATTAAAGACCATCTACCAATTTAAATCAAGAAGAGACACAGCTATTAGCCATAGTTTACTGTGCTCTGTAGTTTCTAGAATTAAATGATTCTGAGATCAAAATTCAATGAAAAATCAAAAGGGTATGGGTACCTGTTTCCCAGAAGCTTGTGAAGCCGGATGATAAGCTCTTCTTCATCTGGAGATATATTGCCTCTCTTAATGTCTGGTCTGAGATAGTTCAACCATCGGAGTCTGCAACTTTTCCCACATCTTTTCAAACCTGCACGCACATGATAGATAGATGTAAATATGAGCAATTATACCAATTTTCATGGGAAAATGAGAGATTAAGCCCAGAAGAAGATATGATAATAGTGTAAAAATTAATTAACCTGCTCTTTTGGGAAGGTTTCTCCATCTGCCTTCACCATGGACAGTAATGTAGTCTCTGAGGATTTTGTCTTCATAAGCAGTCCAAGCACCTCTGTTCAAGCCCTCCTTTGAGCAACAAGGGCTTCTCCCCATATCTGTGTCTCTCTTTTTCCCAACTATCTGTCTCTTAACTTAGGCCTATGGGAAGTGATGTTGTGCCTAAGTTGTTTCTCTCTTTCTGTCATATGGAGGGGAGGGGGGTACTTATAGAAGCTTAGTTTTGTGTCACACAAAAGGCTCTGCCATTTGTCATACACTTAATTTAGCTCATAAATTTCTCTCTGGGTTTTTGGTGTGGTCCACTGCTGTCTCAATAAGGTCACGTTTCCATTACAGAAATTTGCAGTTGCCACTCTTTATTTATGCAATTTGCAGTTCCCACTCTTATTTACGTGAAATTGATGTTAGAGAATAGGGAAAATTAAAAGACAAGAAGGTCTATGGTTGCATGTGCAATGGGCACCATTGATTTGCTTCAAGTGAATCATGTTAAATAGACTTTGATCTGCTTTTTTCGCGGGTGGTGATATATATTGTAGTGAATTAATTAATCATATATTGATTAAAATTTTTTAGTTAAGCTATATGTGTGTGCATATATATATATATATATATATTTGTGATACTAAATTAAAATGCACTTCCAAAGGCATCCCCTTAAGCTTTTGTATGTAAATTTTTTGTAAAGTTGAGAAGAAATACACATAACATGTAGGGCCAAGCACTGAAAGAGAGAGTGAGATAATATATGGGTTTCATCTATCTTTTTCTAATTTTACATAAAAATTTATAATAAAAGATTTTAGAGGATTTAAATTCCACCACATACTAAAATGGATTATCTCTATACAAAATGTTATCTTATTAGAGAAAGATAGATATCGAATACAAAATCCAACGCTAAGAGAAAAAAAAAATGAGGGTATATAAAGCTTACATCCTTGATCCATTTATCTTAAATAAGATGATACCCTGTTTCATACGCTAATAGGAGAGGATCGGAATTCATCCTACACTCCCAGCCTCTTGTATAATTTTTCTGGAGTTCTTTTCTATTTCACAAACAACGAGCGAAGAGAAAATTCTTAATATAGTTTAATTCTTGGATAATACATAGGGTTGAGAGGGTCCTCTTAGGTTCTTAGTATGTTAAAATTTCCGTTCATCGCGATTGTCGGCATCGTCTTGACTTGATGGCTTTTGATTGCTCCCCGTCCCCACCCCAGCAATGCTGTAGCGTTATTTTTCTATGTGAATTCATTTATGCAAATTCTTATTAGAATTAGCATTGAGCTCATTTCTTCAAACTATTTCGTCATGGTGTGTCTCACATGGTGGAATTGCCAAGATTTTTTTTATTTTATTCTTTTAATTCAAGGATCAAGAGTTTGCATGAAAACAGACTCAAGCCTTGAAATCGCGACTTTTTTATTTGGCCTAACAATTATAATCTTATTCATGTATTGTATGCCTTCAATGATTGTGTTTTGGGACTACTGTTAGTTCACATCGAGGTTGTAACTGGAATATTCTTCTCTTTGGATTTTGAATGAATTTATTTTATCCTTGGAAAAAAAAACCTAAATGCAGTTATCAATCAATTTATTTTGTTGAAAAATCTATCTTTCTACGTAATCTGCTTCAAAGTGAAATTTGGAAAATAAT
Organism: Erythrophleum fordii; assembly: GCA_032878935.1. Lineage (NCBI taxonomy): Eukaryota > Viridiplantae > Streptophyta > Magnoliopsida > Fabales > Fabaceae > Erythrophleum > Erythrophleum fordii. The sequence goes on along the minus strand of JAVQMF010000055.1, from coordinate 37,249,584 downwards.
TTAACAAGTATGTTCAATTAATATATATATATATATATATATATATATATATATACACACGTTAACATTATTAAGTGTAAATTTAACTACTACCATTGACTTATAATGTATCACTTCCTCTTTTCCTCCCTATATCCACGATCCTTATTAACTCCCTTTGTTTCTATATTTTGAAATTTTCTATCTTCTTCATCTACTCTATTTATTTTCTTCACACGTACGCGTACGCATTTGACTTTTCCTGTGTCATTTCTTCCTCTTCGTTTGGTTACTCAAGTGAAAATATTGAAAGAGAAATAGATAATATTTATGATATTTTTATAATTGTTGCTTAATAATATCTATTTATTTATAAAATCACCTTATTTTATTTTATTTTTGTTTTCATTCTTAATTTTTTATATACCAAAAGGGCCTTATTCTCCTATTCTACTCTATGTCTGAGCATGAAAATTTTATATTTTTTTATTAAAAAAAAGAAAAACCTCTCAAGCTTTTTCCATGAATTTATGTACTCTTTCTTAACACACAATTAATTAATAAATGCAAGTGTTAAATTAATCTCTATATATTATTAAAAGAAACCTATGTATAAATTGTTAAGTTAATTATGATAGCTAACTCTTATCTTTCTCTCTTCTTCCTTTACCTAATTGAAGAAGGAGGCCGGATCCTTTGTATTAGCCAACTTTATTCCACTATATGCAGTAATGCCTTTCAAACTTATAATTAAAATTTTTAAAGTGTAATCATTTTCACAATTAAAACTTTTATCTTTCTAATTGCAATTTTTAAATACACCACATCATTTTTTTAATCCTTAAAAAAAAGCCTAAAAGGTGTTATTGCACATGGTGCAGTAAAGTAAATTACTATAGAAGATATTGGAAAAGGATCCTCTACTGTAAACATAGTGAATAGCATGGTACTGTGTACTTTTTATTATTATTTTACTTTTAAAATAAAAATAAATTCTCATATTAACAAGATATACAACATTTTATATGTATATTGTCTGTCATTCCCAAAAAAAAAAAAACTCAAGATGACATTATTAATAAAAACTAGTGTGTACCTTGTATATATATTTTTATCTTGAGTTATTTTTTTTTTAAAGTTTTGCTAAATTAAACAATATACATGTAAAACATTATAAATCTCATTTATACAAAAATTTAACCGCATTTAAGGGGAAAAAATAAAAACAAAAACAACTGTACACACAATACCCAACATCGTGCTGGATCCTTCCTCTACCTAATTACGCTCAAACTAACTTTCTCAAAAGCTGGTTGGAAAGTTTGTTGCAGTCAAGGCCTGTGGATGTGAGTGTTTTTGTGAAGAGTGAGAATCCACGTAGAGTGCCAACATCTGAGGAGTAATGTCACTGCCAAATTTAATCAAATCATTTGTACCATCATGGTCCCGCGAAAGTTTCCGCCGTTAGTGTCCCTCTCATATATAGGAGTTGATTTCCAGCCCCTTAAAATAGTCTTAAATAATTGATACTAGTGACGATTATACACTTTCATGTAATTTAATTTTCTTTTAGGTGAAAGTTATATATTCTAATTTTAAATTCTGGTTGAGTTAAATCTTATCTTAGGATTTCAATAGAAAACTCAAATAGATACTCTTACTTCAAATGACTATAATTTTTAATCTGCAAAAAATTTTATACCTTATTATATATTTATAAACAATTCTCTCAAAACCCATCGTCGTCCCAATCGGAGTTTAACCAAGCAAGGCAATTTCAGGTTTAAAATACTTTGTTTTTCAAATATTTCAAAGTTGTTTTATTTTTTATTTTTAAATTAATTTGGGCAACGTTTAAATACCTGATTGTTTAGTGTTGATGGCAGTTTTTTATGAATAAGAATTTCGTTATCTTCTTTCTTAATTTTTTTTTTTATTTTTGCATGTTTTCTCCAGACCAATTAATTAATCAAATCAAAATATAAATAATATAACTAAATTTTTCAATACCTCAAAGTACAATAAATATTTTCTTTTTAATGTATAGATCACTTAACTTTTTCTTTTTCTTTGAGGATTTGGAGGACGCTACAGTTCAATAATGTACAATTGTACATTTCTAATTATGGAAAATTTACAATGACAGCTCTATATACCATCCTTGATGACTCAGCGTTGGGTTATTCAAAAGTTCCCAGCTCTATATATCAGTTCTTGTCTACGCCCCGTTTGTTTATTAAAAAAAGAGGAAGCTACCAACAGGGTTGGAAGAGAGCAATAAATTGAGGTAAGAATTTTCGTCGTTTTCCTTCAAAGGCTTTTACCCTATTGGGTTCAATCACACCATCTAACGTTACCCGCGAGAATCTTTAAAAGGAGGGGATTCATAAAAATCTTGGTACATTATAGTTTATCTGTGTGTCATTTGATTTAAAGTCAATTCGGTGTGCCTTTAAAATAATATCATAGTATTATTGAAGTACAAGTGTTTATCAAATAATTATCCTTGTAAAAATTAAAATAAACAAAATATCACAGGATAATTAAGTATTACAAAACAAATTATTGGAGTTGGATCATGTATGCACTTTGAATTATGGGAGTAAAATAATTTTATATTCTCTCTCTCTCTATATATAGTCATTTTTAATATTATAAAAAGTGACACAAATATTCTTTAAAATAAAAAATAACCAAAATATAGCTAAATATAATAGTAATTTCTTTTATTAAAAATATAATATAATAGAAAAAGTATCTTAAACTTCTATTTTAATGTTATTTATATTATGTAAATAGTCATAAATTTAATTTATTTTAAATTCAAAAAAGTGAATCTTTTATATTGGTCAAATATACATTTACTATATAAGTAATAAATATAAGAATATTTTAGTTGAAATAAATATAATTATACTTTATTTTTTTATTATAAGAGAGATCAATAGAATGCATCTTTTAATCTTAAAGAAAATAATATAATTTTTTAAAATAAAAAAGACGACCATATAATTTAAACATTTTTTAAAAGAAGAGAAATTAATTTATACTAATGAAATTAACATTTAAATAATAACCTGTAACAAGCTATTAATTTTTAAAAAATAATGAGTCTTTTGATTACGGTCTTCCTTATATGAAATTGACACTTCTTTTCTTATCTATTTTGTACTTTTTCTTATTAACTCAAGCATATCTACTCCCAAAATCCTAGTAATATAATTTTTTAAGAGTTATTTTAGCAAAATTGAAACAAAAGCAACAAAAGTGAAGATTTTATTTTCTTTCTCTGATCAAACAACAAATTAAAATGATGACTTTAAACCACATACCCAATGGTTCGACATATGAAAATTTGGATAGATTTTGAAAGGAATGCTAGCGAAACTTAGTAAGCATAGGTTCCTATTTAAGGTGTCAAAAGTCTCAACGTCATCGTTGAGATTTGAAATCTAATGCGGAAGCCAAGAAAAAATGAAGCTTGTTTTTTTTTTTTTTTTTCTTTTCTTGGACAAGCCTTTGGAGTTTTTTGTGGACGATTTAACTTATAACCAAACCTGGCGACAACAATACCTGCTCCCTCACGAATCACACATAATGTCCTATAATGAAGTTGAAGCACCGAAATGACAAAGCTTGAAGCGAGAGAAGTCAAAATCAAGCATTCAATTCTGTTTGATGCATAAGAGGCAAAGTTTTAATATCTCATTCTAATTATTGAGATCTCAACCCCTGCTTCTGCGCTGAGACTCCCGTCCAATTTACTAATAAATGATGATATGTCGAGGATGTTACAGAAATGCATCCTCTGCAATGAGAATCCTTTTGTAGTGAGCCTGTAGAGAAATTTGTGAGAGGAAGAGTTGTTGAAAAAAAAAAAAAATAGTTGTGAAATAAAAGAGCCTGTGAGGTAATGCAGAAGTAATTTTGGAATTCTTTACTGTAGAGGATCTCGATCCGTATCTAACATTGCCCATATGATTTGTTGTGTATCAAGTAAAGATTTTTTTAAGCTTTGTTTTATATATAATTTTGCCTTTTAATGAATTATAATTCTCATTACTAATAAAAAAATTTAAGTTTTTGACAATGCTCTAGGCATTGATATGTGTCTTGATTCTTATATTGATAATTTTGGTATTAACATTAATTATTAATTTGTGATTTGATAATATATGCACACATGCTATAAAAAAGGTAAACTATCATTTTCTTTTCTAAAATATGCTTAAATTATATGGCATTTCTTTGCATTTTAAAAATATATAGTTTTTTCTTTTAAAACAAAAAAAATACATTACACTTATTTCCTTTATCCAAAAAAAGTTACAATTATATTTATTTTAAACAAAATACTCTTATATTTATTACTTATATAATACAACAACTATAAAACATATATTTGACCAATATAAAACATTCAATTTTATAACTTATCAAATTATAAACCATTTGATTAAAAAAATAATTAAAAAAACAGAGAACATATTCAAAAAATAATTTCTTAAATTTAACTTATTTATAAATAATTTAACTTCAACAACAACATTTGTATTAAATATAAATTAATAAACATACATGTTGTCATAAATTTAATAAATTTTTAGAATAAATTAAATTTATGATTCTCAATTCAAAATAAATAAATATTGAAATAAAATTTATAAAATATTTTTCATAAGATATATTTTTAATAAAAGAAACAAATGTTATTTTTTAAGATATTTTAATCATATTTTAGTTTCAGTGGAATAAATGTATATTTTCAAAATAGAACAAAGGGCTATATAATTTTGAAATTGCTTAAGAAAGTAGAGAATAATTTACCCATAAAAATGATTGCATTAATCTTATTAATATGGGCATATATATATAAGTATAATATTCATGATATTTTTTTTGTCAACTCCTAAATTTCAACGTGTTAATGTAACAAGTTGAGCTAGATAATTACTTCAAGTAAATTATTTTTTTTCTTGAGTTTTGTTATAATTATATGGATATTCTTTCTATTTTAAAATATGTATTTTAGTCTAATTTTAATTTTTTTATTAAAATATTCTCTATACACTTAAATACATATATTGGATGATTTTTTTTTGGGGGTAAGAATCAGGATCTCGTTTAGTATACATATTTCTTGGTGATGGAAATAAAAATGAAAAGATGAATGGAATGTAATAAAAAAAATTATGTTTGGTAAGAATAGAAAAAGAAAAAAAAATATTTGTATTTGATTATTTGGTTGGAGAAAATAAAATGGAATAGAAAGTAAAAAGAATAAAATAACAAAAATGCCCTGTTATTATATTTCTTTTACATAATTGATTTAACATTATTTTGATATATATAATACTGTTGTATATATAAAAATAATAGTATTATATATAATTATTTATTAACATTATATACATATGTTATAGATATTATTTTGATACATATTATTTATTCAAATACAATAAATACAAAAAAAATATATCACAATATTTATATATTTTAATATATAAATATTATATATTAAATTATAATTAATATATATATATATATATATATATACATTTTGGGGGGTTGCCACACACACATGCACATAAAGTCCGGCCAATAATTGGTCGGACCAATAATTTTATAATTAAATTAGGTAATGATTGAGATTTGACTAAATCTGAATTGATATTAAAAAAAATTAATTTATAAATTTTAGTATTAAATTATATTTTTTTATCTTGTAAAATATAATAATAATTAATTATTTTTATAATATAATTATTTTTATATTTTTTGTTTTAGCATTTCAAAAAAGAAATATAATATAATATAATATAATATATATAGTTAATATATATAAAATATAAAATAATTTTATTATTAAATTAAGTGTACTGATTGAGATTTAGTCAGATATTTTCGATGGAATCTTAGTTGGTATTAAAAAAATTAAATTATTAATTTTAATATTAAATTATATTTTTATTTTGTAAAATATAATTATTATTAATTATTTTTTATAATATAATTTTTTAATATTTTTTGTCTTAGTGTTTTTAAAAAGTAATATATATATATATACCGATAATTAATAGTAAAAGATTAAAAATGTCATTATAAATTTGTTTAAAAAATGCCGCTCATAGAAGCAAAGAAAATGCACATTATCATAACTTCCCATTTCTGTCCTCAAATCTTGCAGCCAAACCTCTTCAGTCATAGATTCTTTTTTACTTTTTGTTTCTTTCCACCTAGAGTATATGCTATTTGATATTCTAAATACTTTCACTTTTGTTGTTGTCCTTTTTGAATTATATCCAAACTATGTAAAATAAACATAAAAATAATAGATTTTATTTTCATTAAATTTAACAAAGCCTTAAAATTGCTTATCATTAATCAACCAATTGTTAGTGTGATACATGCCTTTTATGTAGAAAGATGATAAGTTTAAAGTTCTTCTTATTTCTCTTTTATGCAAATTAACTAGTTCATGATTAATTATTGCACATAAGAACTTTTAACTCTATATAACTTTTTAATATACTTATTTAGAATTGATTTATTAGTGCTCTAGTTCTTTAAGGTTAATTTTAAGTATAATTTTGGCTATGAATAATAGATTTTCTTATCATTAATCTACTTTTTCTAAATTATTAGATCTAAATGAGAGTGTTTTTGTTAAAAAATGTATTTAGATTAATATAAAATATTTTAGTTACAAATTTTAAAATTGAATTGAAATATAATGCATTTTTATCAGGAGAGATGAGTGTATATTTTGAAAATAGAGTAGTCCATGTAATTTCAACAAAATTCAAAGAATTTAAGTATAATTTACTCTAACTTTAATTTTATTAAAATTCATACTCGGATTAGAGTTTATCTTATTGTAATTGAAAATATTTAGATTTAGTAAAATTTAAGGGCCCGTTTAATACATAGTATAATGTTTGATAGTATAACTTAATATAATATATTATAAATTTATTACTTATTTGATGTAAGTAATATATTGTATAAGCATATATGTCAATATTCTTTTATACATGAAAATAATATATAACCTAATCAAGTTATGGGAGTTAGATTAGATCTAATTAGATTTTAGTATATAAAATTTTATCAATACTTTCTGATTCTAACCCTTATCCATAGAGGTGTTCATTGGCCTACTTGGATCGGGTTTTGGCCTAACTCAATGGCAGTGATTATGGGTGAGGTATTGGTATAGCCTTGTGTCTAGCTTGGTTCTGCATTATGATTTTTTTTTTAGACCTAATGCTTGGACTTGGCTTGGTTCAATTAGTTTTAGTTGAGACCAAGTTAGTTAGGTTATTTTTTTTTTTGATAAAAATTATAAAACGACCTCTAAAAAATATATAATTTTTATATAAATCTTTATAAAATTATATTTTGCTATTAAATTTTTTTTATATAAGTTCTTATAAAATAATATTTTTTTTTAAAAAATTAATAAAATTGCAACAAGTCATCTTAAAACTGGTTTAATATCAAACTCAACCCAATTAGTTTAGTATCATGTTGGGTCAAATTGATTCCCTAAGTTAGCTAAACCACTTTTTCTTTTCTTAATATTTAGTAAAAATTACTAATTAACTCCTAAAAATAAAAATTTTGTATAAGTCTTTATAAAATTATATTTTGCCTCTAAAAAGAATAAAATTTTTATATAAATTTTATAAAATAAATAATTTTTTAAATTTATAAAATTGAGTCGAGTTAGTTGAAATTGACTAATATAACTAGTTTGCCCAAAATATTTTTTGCCTACTTGATTCGATGTCACTAGGTGAGATTGGATTGCTTAGGTTTTATGTATTATGTGTAACCCTACTCACCTATACTCTTTCTATTAAAAAAAATAATATAACATAATAAATTTAGATAAATATAATATATTTTTAAGTAAAAAATATTTTTATCAAAAAAATTAATTTTTATCTTATCTATTATTATAGTACATCATCAAATAAATGATAATATTATCTTATACGATATATTATTTTATATAATATCAAATTTTAAAATTTTATTAAATCTTATCTTACCAAACTTTGTACTATATGATCTTTTCCTATACAACATGCCAAACCTAAACTCAATTCGTCTACATATAGCCTAATTCACGTACTCTGTTATCATATATGTGAAGGTGCAATTATTGCTGACCTTGTATAATTCTTTTCTAGATTTTTTCAAGGTAATTGTCTTTCTTCCCTAAACTCTTTGTTTGCATTTTAATAACGATAAAATTTAATATCATTTCCTTGTAATTATGATTAAGAATACCATCAACAAATAGTAATAAATAAAACAAAATCGTGCTACATGCACAGATTGCTCTTTGATTAATTAATGATCGAATCCGTATAACACTTTATTGCAAGCAAAGATGCACGATGATTGAGGTATGATGATAAGTATCCACTGCCATATTGCACTAAGAAAAAGGTGTCCGTTCATTAATATAATAAAATACACGCATAGAAGCCACGGAGTTGTCCTTTATTCTGATAAATTATTAAGAGCCACATAGGACATAGTGATCATAGAACGAATGAGTCCATAACTAATTTTGTAAAGTAAATATGTCGGTAAATTATATTATATAAATATTACTTTAATAAATTAATAATTAAGTGGTATACTATATGCATCTAACAACTTTTCATTATTATTATTTTTCCAGTGAATTGATTATTTGGCAAGAAGTCAAAATACTATTCTAAGAGCCAATGATTGATAAAAACTAACAGGGTTAGAGTTTTTAACAATATATATATATATATAGATTCAATTTACTTTAACTTTTTGTAGCTAGATCTACCTAAATTTAAATGTAATCATTGTTTTAATTGAGAATAATTGTAACTTTGTAAGAGCAAATAATAATGGAACTATATCATTACTTTAATTGAAAGGGACAACGATCCTGTTTCTTGTACTAACAGAATGAATGTAAATATATATATATATATATATATATATATATATATATCTCAAATAGGAAAATGAAATAGTTACTTAAAGTCACTTGCAATCACGCTTACCTTGTAATTTTTCTTTTACTTATAACTTAAATCTTTTGTTATCTTGCGAATGCATATTAAATATATACCAAAAAAAAAGGAACCAATATGAGTTGACTCACTTAATAAAAAAGATCTAATAAAAACTTCGTAGTCACTAATATTGCATGGCCTCAAATGCTCCTAACATCAGGAGCTCATACTGATGGTTAATAGTAAAGGAGATCTCTTGTGACTTGGTCTTTTGAATGGACCTTTGCTCACTCTTGTGCTGATTACTAACACTTAGAATATGTGGTGTGGTGTTAAAAAATAATCTTATTAATGTCACTAGCATCTTAGTTACTAATATCAGAGTAACCTATGTCCTCTTCACCATTTTGTCTACCAAAAAGAAAAAATAGAAAAGTTTGGTATTGGATGAGCCAAAAGAATCCATATTGGTTCAGAAGATTTTATGCAATTTTGTTTTTTAGACTTTTAATTAATATATATTTCCCTATTCTTATTCGTAATTTGAATTATCTGCACCATATGTAATTATAATGATGTAGGGTTCCTCATATCATAAATGCCCGTGGCAATGAAGAAGAACTGCTTCGAGCAATTAGGCAAACAAGTAGAACCCACCACTTCCCCATAGCCATATAATGCATCATATAAGTCAAAAGATTGGATCCATGAAAGATTACACTGTACGGCATCCATGTGTGGAATGCGGCTCATGGGGGGATATATAAATCTGCATGTAAGCGAAAGGACATGTATTTGGATTAACTTGTTTGCTATTGAACAAAATAAGAAGAAAAATTAATTAATAATTTGTCACAAAAGTAAAAGAAAGTAAAGGGAATCCAAAGAAGGATCCATGGAGGCCAAAACCTGGATGCCTATGGTGAGATTATAATTGAGAGGGAGATCAAGAACTCAAACACATTTATGACCATTACAGATATATTATAACAGGGAAAAAAAGGAAGATACTGTGAGAAAATTTCAATGGGAATTTAGAACTGCTTAGGTTTAGGCACGTATGGCAAGCTATCTCCTTGTGGAAGTGAAACTTGAAAAATATGTATGCACACACACACACACACACATAAAATTAGGGTCCAAATTGTCTGATATGATTGAGATATATAGATATATATACATATATATATATATATGTGTGTGTGTGTGTGTGTGTGTGTGTGTGTGATAGACATCGATGTATATAACTATGAAAGCGAAAAAAGAAATTATTAACATTATTTGCGAGTCCATTGAATACTATAAAGTTAATTATTTTCTTGTACTCATAGAGCACCACACACATATGCCGGAAAGTGTTTTATGAGATTTTACCCTTTTTTTTTTATGTTGTTCTGAGACTGCTCTAAAACGGAGAGTGCCCCTATAAAGGCACTTGAATGGAATAAACTCAATATTTTTATCTTAAAACTTTTAAATTTATATTTTAATGGAACAGATTGAATGAGATTTGTATGAAAAGCGAATAAACGTAGCCGATGAAACAAAGAGATATAATATGTGAATTAAATACCAACTATCACATTAAGATCTTGAACATTATTATATTGATAACTTGTAAATATATTTTAAAAATTTTTAAATGAATATTATGATATATATAAAATTTCTTAGGTATATTATGATAATTGAAAGTCTTCAAAGATGTCTACTAATTATTGTGCACCCTGCATCAGTGTTAGAACAACTTTTTTAATTCTTCTATTTTTGTCCAACAGAAAAAAAATTGTGCAATTGGGCACTAAAGCAAATATTAAGCTCATAATTGAAAGCCTTTGTGATCCTAGAAAGTACGGAGTAAGGAAATAGTAAAAGATTTCACCCCAAAAAAATAGGTAAAAAATCTATAAAAAAAACGTATGAGATACACATCATATACATACATATATATATATATATATATATATATATATAATCTTCAAAATGAAATTGTTGTGCGAGTGCTGGCTTCATAATGATGCCACGTACCCTCGTTTGTTTTGTCATTCATTTATCTCTTCTTCGTTCTATTCGTGTCTGTAGCATTTCTTCACTGAAGAATTTATAAAGATACCATAAAAAACTATTTTTAAATTATCAATACATAAACTTATAAAGGAATCTTGTCAACCCGTAAATAATCTTAGTCATTAAAATTGTGAACATGATCAAGCACCTAATGGATAGGGATTGGGACATCAAGATATCTCATCCCCACCACCAAAAAAAAAAAAAAAGAAGAGTACTTGAACCATGGTTATTTTGCTGTTTTGTTGCGGTTCTAATCGTGGTTTTTTAAACTGCAGTGAAACTACCCGTGATGACAGGTTTAGCTGTGGTTTCCATAAACTATGGCGACATCTACAATTAAACCAGGTTTAATGTAAGATTTGGAGACTGCCATTCTTTTAGCAGCGGTTTGAACTGCTGCCAATTTTTTTTTAACATATGTTCTATTTGAATATCTTTTCCCTACTTATATTAACAGTATTATAAACATATATAACAGATTTATTCTACTACTAGCCAACAATGAAGTTTAAATATATTTAACTATAATTAAAACTATATTAAAATTTCTACTATAACTAAAAGTCAAGTTTATATATACAATCAAGTTTTTTTACAACCATATTCTACTATCCTAATAATTCCTATTAGAAGAGTGTGGAGATTGAGTTGCAGGGTTAGGATTGTCACTATTTTAACTACTTGGTGTTTGAAAATAAAAGTGAAAGTGTTACTACTAAATTAAAGACCAAAAGAAACTAATGTTTATTAGTATATCTTATATGAAATGAAAAGTTTATCATATTATTGATCAAATGCTGATGCCGCAAACTTAGGCAGCACTTCACCCTAGAAGTTTTGTACGAGGAATGCCAAAGTTACATTCACCTGTTATTGTAATATATTTTGTTCTTGTTTTGCTTTTAGTTGTTCTCATTCTTTTCTAAGTTCTACTTTAAGGCCTTGCACCTCATTCTATAAATCTAAGTAAGAAGGTCTAGATGATGGAGCCCTTTTAGAAAGTGATGAGATTGGCCAATACTTGAGATGGGAAAGCATCGAATCCTAGTCCTTAGACTTGATTAGGGTGCTCTTGGCAGCCTAAAGTTATGGCCAAAGAATCCTAGTCTAAGATCTCCTAAGAAGAAGATCCCTAAATCCAAATCACTAATATCTTATACTACAAGTTCAAATGTTATAGAAAACAGTTTAATATTTCAATAATGCATTCAACAAAACCAAGAAACAACATTTTATTCCTACATAGCTCGTATACTTACAATGATTTTTTCAACTTTCTCATTAACTGGAGCTTCATTCTTGGTCTTATGTGTGGTAGTCCACACATCTCTCTAGTTGACTAGGCTTCCATGCTTAGCCTCCTATAAATTTTAAAACAAATATTATAACAACATCTTAAATACATTGAGAGTTTAATTATACTATTTTTGAAAATAAACTTACCATTTCAACCCTTTTTCTAACAAGATTTTTCAATTTACCCATATGGGGAATCATTTGCGTTTGTCTTCTTTTGTTGTAATCACTTGGTGATCAACAAAAACATATTAATGATATCTTTTAAGAATACTAGAAAATATTGTAAGAAAGATTTATTTTCTCAGTCCTAGGGTCTTTGCGGTAAGTGACATATGATGCCCATTTTCCCCTTTAAATGCCCTTAGGCACAATGTGGTATAGCTACTCTTTATTTTTTGTACCATTTTGTACACTCTTATACATATTTCTCCGTGCTTGCCTCCATTTTGCTCTAATGGAAAAATAGTATCTTTTTTGCTTATGATCATTAAGGGCAAAATGTATCTATAACAAAAAAAGAAAGAAGGACATAATTAATTAAGATAAATTATTATGAATGAGAAACAAATTAATTATTGTACTTACTAATAATATTAACTATCCAACTTTTCATTCATTCTTAATGTGTGGATTCACCAAGTTATTCATGATGCCCCTCCTCTTCATCTTAGAAGAATTTATGAACATCCTTAATACTTAGATCATTGGTTAAAACATTAGTGGGATCTCTACTTAGTGAATCTTGATACTATGGTTGTCCATCATCCTTAACAGTCGTATTAGGCAATGATACTCTAAAGCTAGATTTACTACCTCCACTCATGGGACCTAAACTACTCTTCTTGAAAAACTTCATCATCTTCAATATTCCTATGCATAAACAAAACTAGCATAAGTAATTTAGTATAGATAAAACACATATAATATTAATCATAAAAAAGAAACACGGTTTGTCAAATACAATCATTAGTAAAAGATGTATGATATTGAACCTAGACAAGTTCTAATTTTTTTCTCCATCTGGAAATAGTATTTCCAAGTGTAAAGGTGGGAATGGTTCACTCTCTTAACTAGTATCATCTTTTTCTTCACTTATGTCAAACATGTGCCGTGACTTTAGATGCATGACCATACTCTTATGGTTTTTGAAACTTGCATGTATAGTTCGTCATCTTTATTATGATTAGTGCATATCAACTATGAGAAATTAATATATGTGATCCTCAACTTATTAGTTATAATCCCTCTAGGAGTGGTTGTGTTAACCTATACACACTTAAACCTATAATAGAGCATTTCTCTAAAATGCATACGTCCATCATTACTACTTACATAAATTCTTGTCTCAAAATTTCCAAAGACTTTACTGTTTTGAGTTTTTAACCCTTAGTCTCATTCCACAGTGGAAAATTTGAATCCATTGTCATTGTATGTAGTATAACATCTTGCTTGATCAATTGGACCTAAGGCAAGCATCTTAATGTTAATCAAGTGGGAGCTGATGACATCATTTTTTATCTGAATAAAAAGAAAATGGTATTACATTTATACAATGGTTTTGCACATGGAGCAATAAAATTAGGGTGAACATGCACTGACATGATGAGAAAACTAGTCAACACTCATGGCACTTGAACTAGATACTGTGGCTATCCACCATTACTAAGAATTGTACAAGGCAATGATATGTTGGAGTTGGATCTACTACCTCCACTTATGGGACCTGAAGTACTCTTCTCGAAAAAATTCTTCATCTTCATGCTTTCTATGCAAAAACAAAACTAGCATAAGTAATTTAGTATAGATAAAACACATATAATTACAAGCATAAGTAAAAGATGTATGATATTGAAACTAGACAAGTTTTAATTTGTTTCTCCATCTGGAAATTGTATTTCCAAGTGCAGATGTGGGAATGGTTCACTCTTTTAGCTAGTATCATCTTTTTCCTTACCTATGTCAAACAGGTCTTATGGCCTTAGATGCATGACCATATTGCCATGGCTTCTAAAGCTTGGATGTATGGTTCGTCATCTTCATTATCACTAATATATATCAACTATAAGAAATTAATATATGTGATCTCAACTCATTAATTATAATCCCTTTATGAGTGATTGTGTTAGCCCATATACATTTAAACAAGGTTATCATAAATTGACCATGTTAGTTTATTTCGATCATGTCAACCAATTTCTTATAATAAGGCATATCTTTAAAATGCATATGTCCATCACTACTACTTGCATAACTTCTTGTCTTGAAAGTCCCAAAGACTCCACTTTTTTGAGTTTTCAGCCTTTGGTCTCATTCCATAGCCTAAAATTTGAATCCATTCACATTATATGTAGTATAACATTTTGCTTGATCCATTAAACCCAGGGCAAGCATCTTAATGTCAACCGAGTGGGAATTGGAGACATCATTTCTTATTTGAATGAAAAAAAAATGGTATTACATTTATATAGTGGATTCGTGCATGAAGCAATAAAATTAAGATGAACATGCACTTACAGGATGAGAAAACCACTCGGCAAACTCTCTATGAACACTTTTATCTATCTTTATACTTGATTGCATACAATTTTTCATTTGTTACTTCACCACAGCCTTGAATTCTCTCTATGAAAATCACATAGTGTAACAACTTTAATATACTTACTAAAAAAAAGGATCCACTTCTTTATAGTTTGTTATCATGTGTCAATGTGCTTGTAGTTTCTCCTTAGGGTACAAAGTGAAATATTTAGCAACATTGACTAGTTTTCCAATAGATGAAAATATTGTGCTTTCAATAGATGAATCATCATTGGGTTGGTCATCAATATGCCTAGGTTGATTGAATATTGTCTCTACTTCATCCAAATATTTCAAGCAAAAAGTTAAAACCTTTCCAGCTAAGTAACCTTAAGCTATTGAGTATTCTAGTAAAGCCTTGTTTCTTACATATGACTTTAATTTTCTTAGGTACCTATTGAAAAGATCCATTATTGGTAGTTTATACAAATAACAATATTTGAATGCAATGGGAAGTTATAAAATTATGAATATATATATATTGATATCTTTCTAGAATACATCCATTAATATTAGACAGGGCCCCTAAGTTTGACTTCTTTAATTAAGCGTGTAATCAAATGAACCATGATTGTGAAGAATAAAGGTAAGAAAATTATTTCTAAATGATAGAGTATAAGGACAACTCCATTCTAGAATTGGTTAAGTTCATTCACATTTGCTACTTTATTACACAATTTCTTATAAAATGAACACAAGTCAATCAGTGTTATAGACACCTACTTAGGAAGTGTCTTTCTCATAGCTAAAGGTAATGATTGCTCCATTAGAACATGTGATTCATGACTTTTCAATCCTTCAATCTTATGTTGTCTTGAATCAATGCATCTAAAAATGTTACTTGAATACCTATAAGGTACGATGATATTTTTCAATGTCTTGAGAAAGATATCTTTGTTTGCTTTTGCCAAAGTGAACAAAGCTAGTGGATATGTACCATTGTCATTTGGCTAGATCTCAGATCGAATGTGCATTCTTCTAAGTCTTTTCATGCATCTAACTGATCTTTCAAGTTTAAATTAATTACACAAAGTAAATATCACATTGTTATAGACATTTTTCTAAATGTACATCATATTAAGATTATGACATAGTAAATGGTTTG
The DNA here is from genome assembly GCA_032878935.1 of Erythrophleum fordii. Lineage (NCBI taxonomy): Eukaryota > Viridiplantae > Streptophyta > Magnoliopsida > Fabales > Fabaceae > Erythrophleum > Erythrophleum fordii. The sequence continues at coordinate 37,233,543 of JAVQMF010000055.1, read as the reverse complement.
CCCAATAAGGAAGTCTAAAAAACATGGTTTTCTCATGTCATTGCTGGGTCTCATTATTAACATCACTAGCTTCTTGAGATTTTCTTCTTCGACTTTCAACTTTAATCTTTTTTTTCTTCCAAACATAATGTTAACATCCTCAAGCTATCTTAAGATTTTCATGCTCATTATTACAACTGGTGGATTTCTCTTTTCTTCCCTTCCATTAACTTAACTTTAGGCCAATCTAAATTTGTGTCCTAGATTCAAAAAAGGATTATGTCCTATAAAACATTACTTTCGATTATGAGATAGGTGAAAAGGCATAGAGTTAAAGTCACAAGATGGAGAAGTCAACCTAATATGGGTGTTCCACCTAGATAACATTCCATGACCTAAAAAATCACTAACAGTCTATATCATAATTGTTCGCATATTGAAAATGTCATTGCTATAAGAATCATAGGTCTTAACTCCCTCATTCCATAGACCTATCATCTTTGCTATTAATAGTTGGAGATAGGCATCTATATCATTTTGGGGTGCTTGCCTTCTTAGAATTATCTTTGAAATAATGAATAAAATTAGCTCTATACATATCAAGGGAGGACTGGCTAAATACTATAACTTATACTTAAAGTGCCAAATGGATTGAAACCATCTGTAACCAATCCTAGGCATACATTTTGAGGATCAAAAGTAAAATAAGGATTTGTTATCTTAAATCTTCCTCATGCCTCTAAATCTCTCGGATGCCTCATAATGCCATCATTACTCTTATCCATAGCATGCCATCTCATATGCTCAGTAATCTTAAAAGACATAAACAAATTTTATAACCATGGCATTAATAAAAAGTATTTAAGCATTTTTGCCGATTTCTTATTTCACTTTTTACCCTTACTCTTCGGTTTCCATATAAATGTGTTGCACTTTTTATGCACATCCTTATTCTCATCCTCCCCTTAATATAGCATGTAATCATTTAAACATACATAAATACTCATGTAGTCAAGCCCTAGCATCTTGATGGTTTTTTTTTGTCTCATAAAAGGATAGTAAAATATTTGTATGTTCAAAGGCATTTGCTAACAACTCTAGTATTGTCAATATCGCCTTATGACTTAGTCCACACATATACTTAATATGATATATCTTTATCAAGAAAGATAAATTTAAAAACTTCTTACACCCTTCGTATAAAGGTTGTTACGCATCCTTGATTAAGTCATAAAACTCTTTGATTTCTTCATTCATCATTTGGTCATAGGGTGGAGTTGGACCCATAACTTCATCTACTAGTTTTGCTTCATGATGAATCTTGAATGTGTCATGAACCATGTCTTGTATAGGGTCATCCTAACTAACTCTTTCTTATCTAACTTGTGGCTTTGATGAAAAAGTTGAGAGAGGTTCTTTTCTAACAAGTTTCTTCTTGTGCCTGGCCTAAAAAGTTTACCCTTGTAGAAATGGTTTACCTATTGATTGGTCATGCACATCTTCTTTGAATTGTCATTTTGTGAAATTACACTTGGGACATGGACATATAATTCTACCTTTAACACCCTTATTGGCCATTGCAAAGTCTAAGAACCCACTTAATCCTTTTAGCCTCCGTTTGGTTCAATGGAGGGGAGAGGAGGGGGTTAATGAGTTTTGTTTAATTGGAAGGGAGGGGAGGAGAGGGAAGGGGATATTATTGTTTGGTTTAGGAGGGGATGTAATTATATTTGGATAAATTTACCCTTATATTATTTTAATTTTGTTTTTTATAAAAAAAGTTATTTATATCAATATTTTTCAAAAAAATTATAAATTTTAATCTTTTTTATTTTTAATTTATGATAAAAAAATTATTTTAATTTTTATTAAGTTTTAATATATTAAAATATTAAAAATTAAGGGGTAATAAAGTAAATTATAATTTAAAAAATACCCCTCCCCTCCTCTCCCCCTAATTTTATTTAATCAAACATCTTATCCCCCTTCTCTCCCCTCTAAAACCCAACAACCAAATACACTCTTAAATATTTAGAGGTATTCTAAGGCTTAGTAATCCAAGATTTATCCAATCCTAAGGGAACAAATTATCAATGCATAGATTACTCCAATCCTAAGGGAACAAATTATCAATGCACAAACATGTCACGTCACAGCATAAGACAAGTAATCACACTACTTGATCAAGTGAAAAAAACCAAAATTGTAATTTTTAAAAATAAATAAGAAATTTATGTCATTTAAAAAAAAGAAAGTAATTTCATCAATTTAGAACTTATACACTTTATATCAAATGGAAACTTGGAATCTCTTCAATATTGTAGGTCATCTAATTGTAAAGAAAAAGAAAGTGAGGGGTGGGGCCAACTAGATCATGGCCACCATTGTGTAGGATCTATTTCCACAAAACTTATTAGAAACTAAAAAAAAATATATGACCAACAAGGTAATTTGAAATGGACATCAATCAAATTTTCATTTTTTTATTGCCATTAAAGAATATTTTTGGCCTATTTTAGTAACTGTGATTAGCTAAAGTACATTAACTAGAAAACTAGAATCATTGACAATATTTCCATGTCAATACTTGTTAAAAATAGTATTCTTGAGTTTGACATACATGAAAATATTAGTATTCTTATATTATTTAAATTGTTCATATTTCTTATGCTAAAAGAAATATTATAAATAGGTTTTAAAACATTTGGAAATAAAAAATCTTATGTACCAAACACTAAAAAGACATAAAAAAGTAAAGGAGTAGAATGCTCAGCTAAGATGCAATAGACAATATACCTTTTCTGGGTGTTCTCTTAACCAATAGCACTATTTAAAAGGTCAATTTTTGTACTTAAATTGGCAATTGTGACAGAAAAAAAATCGAGTTAAACACTAGAATGCATGCGAAACTAGCAGATCTTATAGTATAATCATATGAACAATATAAAAAAAAATAACAAAATAAATAATCAACTTTAGATCTTAAAGTACAAACATATTAACAATAGGGTAAAAATAAGTTGTTTTCGTGAGTTATAAATCAATAGCATCTTATTATTAGGCCTTCATAAAGACCAATTTTTGGGAAATTAAGAAGCACAAGATGAAGTTCAAATATGGTTGTTCATGAAACTATAAATCTAACCATGTAAACACATAAATGAAAATATTTTCTTTTATCAAATTACCTAATCAATAAGTAAGCCTTATAAATCACTTTTAACAATGAGTCTAATAAAAACAAAATCAAAGAAAGCCTTGAAGAAGAGATAAAGGTAAGAACAAGTAAATGAAGGCTAGAACTTACATCAAAAGAGGGGGAGTTAGACGGATCTTGACAAAAAATGGGATGTAAGTTGATAAAGATGGAGATCTAACAGAAAAGGAGAGGAAGTGAGCTCAGTTATGGTGAATAGGGTTTCTCTCCTAAGGGGGGATTGTTAGAAGTGGTAGGGGGCCAATTGTTAAAAGGGTGTTTTAATTTTCAAGAGGGTTTTTGAGGTAAGGGAAAGAGTATTAGAGGAGGGGATTTTGAAAATTAGGTTAGAATAATAGTTTACTTGCAGTTTGCATACATTGCAATTAAACTAGAGGCACCTAACCATGATTTACTAGAAATTGTAGTTATGTCTTGTGGTTTAACTATAGTAATATTAATCATAATTAAACCTTCACTTTTTAGTAGTGCATGCTCTTCCTGAAGGTAATAGGTGTGTAGATCTTTTGACCAATCATAGTCTAGATCTTTTCATAGGACCTTTTGTCTAGGATTGTATTTTCTTTTTGCTTAGCCTCACCTTTAGAGCAAATTATATGGGTACTCTTTCCCCTAGGATTTTAGCCTTTTGTATTTAGGCCCCTCTCTATATCAACCAAAAGAAAAAAAAAATATAACCATGATTATCTCTATAAATATTTAAAACTTATCTCTTTGCCACTTGGCTCCACTCATATTGAATGGGCCATGAATCATCATCACAATAACATTATTCTACAAAGCTTCTCTTAAAACCAAAAGATGATCAAAATACCATAAAAGCTAATTTAGTTTCTTTTATTAAAAATCTATTTCTTAAAATTTATTTCAATGTTATTTATTTTGTATTCAAAATGATAAATTTAATTTATTTCAAAATTTTATTAAATTTATTACAATTATTATGTTTATTAAACTTTAAAAAGTGAATATTTTATGATAGTTAAATATATATTTAATATTATATATATATAGGTATTTTGGTTAAAATATATGTAGTTGTAACTTATCTTTTATTATAAAAAAATAAATATTGTACGTCGTTTAGTTTTAAGAGAATAGAGTGGGATATTTCAAAATAGATGATAGGACTAGATAATTGAAATATTTCTAAAAGAATGTAAGATTTTAAATTTGTTTAAATAAATTGAAATAAAATTTTATTGATAACTATTACTAATTGTGTGGCACAAGTGACATTGTAAAATAATTAATTAATTAATTAATAATTAATGAAAAAGTAGTTATCGCATGATGAAGTAATAATTATCACATAATGGGAGTAATAGAAATGGTTACCATTTGATAGGGAGTGGTTAGTAAAAAGTAATATTAAAATAAAGAACATGCTACCTCTCTCTGTCCATATATGTTTATGTTAAAAATTGCCATCACAAGAGTTTTTTTTTTTAATGTTTTTAAGAGAAAAGGGAAAGAGAGAGAATTTTTTTTCTACAATTCAAGAAAACAATTTTCACATTAATGGATCTAGGTCAGCAAATTACTCTTCTTTTTTCTTGTATTTATATATAGAGTTATTTAATATAAGTGGTGTTATATTATTTCAAAGTTCTAGAGTATAAGGATGCTTTCATCTAGAATGGGATAGATAGATGAAAATTAAGAGTTTATATTATGTAGTTTAAACTAAAAATTTTAACATGTGGTATCAAAGCGAGGTTAGGGAAATTCATAACATCTAAAAAAAAAAAAAGAAAACTCTAATGAAGAACCTAAATTTAGAAATTATGAACAACCTTAGGTTTCATTGAAAAGGGAAAATTTGAGGATTTTATTATAGACAAATTAAGTAATTTTAATTGATGGAATTATGTGTATATATATATATATATATGCATTTAAAAAAAAAAAGGTGCACTTAATGTTTTTGAATGTTTCATTCATTATATACATACAGGCACAGCATCAAGTTTTTGAACCAATAATATGCTAACTAAAAAAAAAAGGTTAGACGCCATTGTGTATAGTGTGTGTGTATATATAATATAAAATTTAATAATTTAATAATTTAGAATATATTAAAGTATATTTGTTAATCACCAAAGTGGTTAGATATTTAAGTTATTTTATTCTAAATTACATAATAAATTTTATTTCAATTACTCATAAATTTTGATACTATGAATGATTTATTATTTATGAGTATATTGATATGTTCAAAACTATAATACATTTATAGATCACCTAAAGGTAAATTAATTGTTGTTATAATTATCAAACATGAATGGTAATAACATGTATGTATTATTAATCTTTATCTATATATCCAAAGATAGTAGATTTTTTTTAATAAGTACATTATGTTATTAAACAAAATTGAGTATTAATAGCATCATTATTTTAGTTGTGTATTAGTGTATCACTTAAAGGAGAATATTAATATACATATGATTGTTAAATGAATGATTATTTGAATCTATCGTATGTTGGTATCAATCAAAACATTAATGTTAAGCATAATTATTTTCTTGTAGTATCTGTTTTGAATTTACTACATTGGCATGCTTCATTTGTTCCAATTTTTAATAGGCTAAACTTTTTCAAATTAAAGTGAACAAGTCCAATTTCACCTTGGTGTATTGGATCTTGATTTGGCACTTTGAACTGAAGAGCTTGTTGCTATTACTGCATTTAGCGGCAATGAAGGGAAAGCCCATTTTAAGAATTGGGAAAGGTTAAATAGGTTAAGTTTGATGTTTATACGAATGAGTATAACTAATAACCTAAAGACTACTCTTCCCAAAATTGAGAGTGCAAAAGAATTTATGAAATTTGTGAAAGAGTGCCCCTAAATAGCTGATAAGTCTCTTATTGGGATATTAATGGGTACATTAACCACCATGAAATTTGATAGTTCACATACTATGCTCAAACATGTCATAAAAATGACAAATATTGCAACAAGATTTAAGTCTTCAGGTATGATTGTGGATGAAAATTTCCTAGTTCAATTTATTTTGAACTCATTACCTTTTGAATATGGCTCTTTCCAAATGAACTATAATACTATGAAAGATAAATGGAACATGCATAAATTGCACAATATGTTAGTTTAAGAGGGAATAAGATTAAAGAATTTAGGAAATCATTCAATCCATTATGTTACCTATCAAGAAGCAGGAAAGAAATAAGGAAAGAAACATGGCAAGAGTAAGAGACCATTAAAACAAAATGAGTCTTCTAATAAGATGCACAAGAAGGAACAAAAGAATGACACATATCATTTTTGTAAGAAACTAAGGCATTTCCAAAAGTATTGCCTGAAATGAAAGGCTTGGTTCGAGAAAAAAGTAAGTTTAATGCTTATGTATGTTTTGAATCAAATTTAATTGAAGTCTCCCATAATACATGATGGATTGGCTTTGGATGTATTACTTATATTTCTAATACGATACAAAGATTCCTTACAATCTGAACCATTAGTCAAAATGAGAAGTTTATCTTTATGGGGAATAGGATGAAAGCTTTAGTGGAAGGTGTTGGGACTTACCGTTTGATCTTAAACATTGGACATCATTTAGATTTACTGGACACCCTTTATATACCTAGTATATTTAGGAATTTAGTTTCATTATCTAAACTTGATGTTGCTTGATATTTATGTAATTCTGGTAACAGATTTTTAAGTTTGTTTAAGCCTAATTACTTAATTGGTATTACTATACTCTGTGATGGATTATATAAATTAAATTTAGATAATGATTATGCTAAAACACTTTTGACTCTACACAATAATGTTGGCACTAAACATAGTTCAGTAATTGAACAATTTACAAGTTTATGACATAAACGTTTAAGTCATATTTCTAAAGAAAGACTAGAAAGATTGATAAAGAATCAAATCCTTCTAGAGTTGGATTTCATTGGCTTAAATATTTATGTGAATTGTATTAAAGGAAAACAAACAAAACACACAAAGAAAGGAGCTACAAGAAGCAACCAACTTCTTGAAATAATACACATTGATATATGTGGACTATTTAATGTTAATTCTTTCAATAGAGAAAAGTATTTTATCACATTTATTAATGATTACTCACATTATAGATATATGTATTTATTGTATGAAAAGTTTCAAGTAGTAAATGCATTCGAAATATTTATAAATAAGGTTGAAAGATAATTGGATAGAAAGTAAAAATAGTCTGATTGGATAAAAGTGGTGAATACTATGGAAGATATGATGAAACTAGGCAACACCTAGGTTCATTTGCTAAATTCCTAGAAAAATGAGGCATATGTGCTCAATACACAATGCCAGGTACACCATAATAGAATGGTGTATCAAAAATATGCAACCTATCACACCATATTCTTTTAGCCTCATTTTCCCATACATTAAGCCTTATGCATGCTTCATAGATGAGTTTCAAGGAAAATGGAATAAAATAATAGAATATTTTTGCGTTGTATAATATTTTAAAAATTTAAATTTTGCTCTGTGGATCCCGTGGACTCTCCAATATCATCCCCTACTCATATTCCATCTAAATAAGTCATAAACATTGCAAAACATCCTATACAATTCGATTTAAGAGTTACATATCAGAAAAATGGAGTTTTTGCCATGGGTCCGGAATTCAAGTTTCTATCACCAACTTTGAAAAATCATAATTAATTTTAGAAAAATCGAAATTAAGCAAATGATAGCTTACCATAAAGCTTTGGATGTCAACTATAGGTTAAAAATATTCTAGGCCTAAAAAACCTAGCTAAATCATGTTTGACAATAGAAAAGTATAGAAGGTCTGGTTGCCCAGATTTGCTATCACAAGTTACTTATATGAATTTCAAAAATTCATAACTAATTTTAGAAAAATTAAAACCCAAAAAATCATACCATTTTGGAGATCTATAGATGTTAACTTTATGAAAAAAATAGGTTCAGACCATGTTAAGCTCGTTTAGGAACTAAATTATAGTGAAATAGTAACCAAGGTCATTGGCATTGCTGGTTCTAATGCAAACCTTCAAAAATTCATTTCTCTCTCTACAGACCTCCAAATGAGGTGCTTCTAATTGCTACAGATCATTGTGAATATCTAATGTGAAAAATCATAAAAAATTCTATAGACCTCCAAATAATGCAGTTCTTGGATTAGAAAAAAGCTTTATATGAGAGCAATATGTGTGCAAAATCTCAACCTCAAAATCACTCATTTAGTTACTTTATAACATAGGGTTTCAAAATGACATTTTTATGCCTCTTTAAAAGTTAAAAAAAGGACCAATTTGGCTTCTAGCTTTTCTAGGACTACTTGAGCATGTGGAAAAGCAAAAAAAATAGCCTACTAAACATATCCCAAAGGTTTGAATACCTAGACCTCACAAATTCACTCTTTCACTTGATGATATACACAAGGAACATACATACATCATTTTGCATTTCCATGTCAAAAACATACACTATCATTTGTATGGATCTAATTCTTATATATACACCATATATCCATACATTTATAAGTGTTTGAGGGCTTATACATTATATACATTATTGGGTTACATCTTTTAACAACAAGATAGCTACAAAACAACCACATAACAAATTCCTTGCCAATCTCTTGCCTTTAAGTATGGTGGCTCCTATTTCTTGGCTCACTTAGTCCACCTAGACATATTAGGTAATGGGGAGGGAAGAATGAGATTTTAGGAATACCAATAGCCCTTCTCGCTTTCAAACACATATAATGGATGCAATTTCAAGTTTAAAATGCATGCATGGCTATCTTGAAATTTATAAATATACATAGAACATTTCTTTCATTTCATAAGTCACATACAATATACATAGGATTGCCAAGATAATAGTTTAACCTCACCCATTCTCTTTGGAATTTTTGGACTTGCCTCACTCATTTTCAAGAGACTTTTAACTAAGTCTTATTCTTCTAGAAGCTTTTTACTTTGTCTCACCCATTTTTAGGGACTTTTGGCTCATCCTCACTCTAGCTAAAGGACTTTTGACTTCACCAACCTCATATAAGCCAAAACATGTTCATAAAGCATTTTTCAAGCATATAAACAAGCATTACAGTACCATGACTTGTGCATGTATACTAGAAACATTTTTCATAGTTTAAACATACACATACACATTCAAAGACAAGAAAACACCTAAAAATACATGAGAGAAAGGAGAAAGAGCTACTTTGTATGCAAGAACACACTGTTTTCTTTGGAATTTCTTTCTTTTCCTTGGCCAAACAGCCACAAGGAGATGGAGCTTGATTCTTTTGGCCTAAACACATCAAATGGGATCTAATTACACTCTTAGAATATTCACTAAAGCCACACACACCCTAAAAGAACTTGGTTGCTCATAATATTCAATATAGTTCCATAAAGCACCTAATGAAGTAACAATAGGAATTCATAATCTTGAATCCATTCTCTCCCTTAATCTATGACTCTTGACTCCCTTGGAACTCCTTGGAGCCATCACATGATTATTTTAATAAGTCTAGCTATGTGTTGCTTCATTATGCCACATTATGGAACCTATAGCTCTAACTCTCAATATATGGCTTCTAAATTTTTTTCTAAGGTTTCCTCTCATCTTCTTCCATCATACATAGTCCCAAACCAAGTTTAGAACAAATTAAAACACTCCATAATCCTCCCATCCTAGCTTGGTTGAGACACAGGTTTGATTTAAGACCTATGGAGTTTGCAATTTTTTCCTGGTGGGAGAGGCACTTGGAAGGCTCCCTAGGGGTTTTAGGAACTTAAAAAAATACTTACATAGGCTAGAAAATTCTTGGATTAATACAAATTTTACAATAGTTTCTTGAATCCCCAGCTTTTCTATCTTGATTTTCAATGGTTTTCTTTTGCTTTCAATTGGATAATCCTACTCCTCATGCTTCAAAACTCTTTTTCCTACCTTCCTAAGACTAGAATTCATCCTTTCCTAAATGGGTCTTATTCTGGACAAAAAGGACAAGAAAGAAAAAAGCAAGATGGAGCAAGTTTAATTCATATATCTTACCTTAATTCCAAGCCTTCCAAAGATGCTTTTCAAGGCTTCCAAGACTCCTTTTAATTTCCTTCTTTTTCCTACTGAACTAGACCTAAAAACATCACCACATCACACATGAAAACCATAGAAAAAAAGGTGGGATGGAAGGGAACAACTTTAAGGAAGGAAGAAGCTTGAATTTCCTTAATTTCCATATCTTTTCTCCTTTTTTTTTTCCTTCCTCTTTTCCTTCTCCTTTGGTGCGTCTTTGTCCTTGGTCTTTTCCTCTATTTTGGGTAGAAAAATGGCTAGTTAATCAGATTAGGGGAGGGCCATACGTTGTATGGAAGGGGAGGAGTCACTTTAACAACTTTTTAATTTTACATTTTAGTCCCTTTCTTGGCTTTTTCATTTTAGACTCATTTCAACTCCTTTTCAAAATATATCTTCTCCATCATAATATTTAGGTTTTCAATTTTATAAATTAGTTTTGGAATCACTCAATTTGGATTTAAAACTATTCTGAACCATTTGATCAAAGTTTTGATTAACCGACAACTGAAATCATTCACTGAAGGGGTTTCAACTATTCTAGTGATTTTTATAATTTTCAAGGCCTCTAAGAACCTTGAAAAGCTTAAATTTCTTGTTTAAAAAGCACCCCTGTAAGTTTTCAAACTTGCCAGAAATTATAAAAATGCCTCACTTTCTTTTATAAATTTTTTTAGCTCATCTAGCTCGAGTTTCCAGACATCTTAAGTCTCAAATTCTCATTTTTTATTATTTAAAATTTTATCCTAATTTTATTTGACCTTAAATCATTCAATTCAGGGGACTTACTTTTCAAACTAATTCATTTTAGTGTTTATACGAAAAATCGGATGTTACACAATCGTACATTAAGGGTGTGTTTGGTTAGAGGATGTAATGATGAAGGGAATGTGGATAGGCAAGAGTAGGTAAGATGAAAAATGACTATTTTACCCCTACTTTTAAAAAGATAATTTAATAGATAGAATAATAAATACAATGGTATAATAGACATTGCATAAGTTATGTAAAGGGATTACGCTCGCGATGTAGTGAACCAAATGGAGCCTAATGGATATGGTTAAGAGTATGATAAATAAATCAAATGTATCTATTTCATTGTGGACATATGTACTTAAAATTGCCATGTACTTGTTAAACAGGGTCTCAAAGCAGTTCCAAAGATACCTTTCAAACTATAGACTAGTAGGAAGCCTAATTTAAGATACCTCTATGTTTGGGGTTGTTAGGCAGAAATAAGAATATATAATCCACAAGAAAACAACTGGATGAAAGAAGAATCAATAGATATTTCATTGGTTATCTAAAAAAATAAAAAAGATACATATTTTACTTCTTAATCATAGTACAAGAATAATTGAAACTGGAAATGCAAGATTTATTGAGAATGATGAAATTATTAGGAGTGATTTTCCACGCAATGTGGAAATTTAAGAACTGAGAATGCAAGTTCCTATAGCTTGCAATTATTTTAAAGAAGTTACTTTTCTAGTTATTGAACAGCAAAACAATGAAAAGGAGCAACAAGTTGATGATCTCACAATTCAAAATGTACCTATGGTAGAGGAATCACAAAATATAATATTAAGGAGATCTTAAAGAGAAATAAGATCTGTTATCTCAGATAATTATGTGATTTATTTACAAGAGTCAGAAATTGACTTAAGAATGAATGATGATCCAGTTTCATTTTCACAAGCCATTAAAAGTGATAATGCTCATAAATGGTTAGATGCCATGAAGGAAGAGCTAAAATACATGGAACTGAATGAAGTCTAAGATCTTGTGGAATTACCTGAAGGTTGCAAAAGAGTCGGATATAAATGGATTTTTAAGAACAAACGAGACTCTCATGGTAATATAGAACGTCATAAGGTCAGATTAGTTGCCAAATGATTTACTTAGAAAAATGGCATTGATTATAAGGAAACTTTTTTTACCAGTTTCTAAAAAAGATTTATTCAAAATAATCATGGCATTGGTAGCTCATTATAATTTAGAGTTACATCAAATGAATGTGAAAATTGCATTTCTCAATAGAAATTTAGAGGAAGAGGTCTATATGGACCAACTAATGGGGTTTACAATTGAAGGAAAAGAACATACGGTGTGTAAATTAAAGAAATCAATATATGGACTTAAACAAGCTTCTAAGTAATGGTATTTTAAGTTTAATGATACTATTATTTCCTTTGGATTTAAGAAAAATACTGTTGATAAGTGTATATATCTCAAGGTCAGTGGGAGCAAGTTTATATTTATGATTCTATATGTTGATAACATCTTGCTAGCGAGTAATGATCTTCGTTTATTATATGAGATTAGGAATTTTCTTTTTAATAACTTTGGAATGAAAGATATCGGAGAGGAAAACTATGTGATTGGAATAGAAATATTCTAAGATTGATCACAATGATTGTTAGGTTTATCTCAGAAAAGATACATTAATAAAGTATTAGAGAGATATAGAATGAAAAATTGTTTAGCATCTCCTGTTCCAATTTAAAAAGGAAATAAGTTTAGTCTCATATAATGTCCAAAGAATGATTTGGAACAAAAACAAATGGAAACAATTCCTTATGCATATGTTGTTGGGAGTTTAATGTATGCTCAGATATGCATTAGGCTAGACATTAGCTTTGCAGTTGAGATGCTAGGTAGATGCCAAAGTAACCTAGGGATGGATCATTGGAAGGTTGTAAAGAAAGTTTTAAGATACTTGCAATGAACGAAAGAACATATGCTTACATATAAGAGATATGATTACCTTGAGGTGGTTGGATATTTAGATTCCGATTTTGCAAGATGTGTAGATACAAGAAAATCTACATTTGGCTATTTGTATCTTTTAGTTGGAGGAGCCATTTCATGAAAAAGTGTGGAGCAATTAGTAATAGTTGCATCCACTATGAAAGTTGAATTTGTGGTATGATTTAAGGCTATGGTTTAGGGTAAATGGTTGCAAAACTTTATTTTAGGACTTAAGATTATTGACAATATTACCAGGTCTCTAAAGATTTATTATGACAATTCTACAACTGTCTTCTTTTCTAAAAACGACAAGTATTCCAAAGGTGCTGAACATATGGAATTAAAATACTTTGTCGTAAAAGAAAAAAGTTTAGAAACATGTAGTGTCAATAGAACATATTAGCACTAACCTTATAGTTGCTGATCCTTTGACAAAAGGTTTACAGCCCAAAACATTTAGTGATTATGTTGAAAATATGGGTTTCATTGTAATTAAATAAATTCTGAATAATGATTATGTATTGACACTTGAGCTCTTTGATGGAATGTTTCTAATTTTCTGTTATCTAAAGAATTGTATACATGATTGTTTCAGAATAATGATAATAGATTTAGTCTTATAAAAGGACATTATGTGAACTAATTAAATGCTTCTCAATTATAGATCATAATAAGAATAAAACATTATTATGTAGTATGTGGAAGGAAGTATGTTGAAATGAATAATATACAACTGCCATGACTCATATTAGTTCTAATTCTTATTGATGATGAATGTTGTAATTAATGTATGGTAAAATTAGCATTACCTATGTGCATTAAGTTAAATGATTGACTGATTTAGTTATTATTAAGTATACCAATATCACATGTGCCAAGTGGGAGAATGTAAGATTCTAAATTTGTTTAAATAAATTAAGATAAGATTTTGTTGATAACTATCACTAATTATGAGCGATATTGTAAAATAAATAAATAAATAAGTTATAAATGCTAATTTTAATTAATTAATTAATTAATAATTAATGAAGAAACAATTATCACATGATGAGGTGATAGTTATCACATAATAAGAGTGATAAAAATGGTTACCACTTGATAGGGAGTGGTTAGTAAAAAATAATATTAAAATAAAGAAAAGATTATATCTTTTTGCCTATATATGTTTACGTTAAAAGTTACTATCAGAAGAGTTTTTTTAATGTCCGTAAGAGAAAAGAGAAAGAGAGAGAAGATTTTTTTTCTACAATTCAAGAAAACAATCTCCGCATCAATGGATCCAGGTCAATAAATTACTCTTCTCTTTTTTTTTATATTTATGTATAGAGTTATTTAATATAAGTGATGTTATGTTATTTCAAAGTCCTAGAGTATAAGAATGATTTTATCTAGAATTAGATAGATTGATGAAAATTAAAAGTTTAGTTTTAAGCAAATAGAGTGGGATATTTCAAAACACGCCATAGGACTAGATTATTTAAATATTTCTAAAAAAAAAAAAAGAAATTAATTACCCTGATATATAATTTGATTGATGTTTATAACTAGGTAAGCAACAATGCGACTCCTACTTGGATAAGGCATCACTTTATTCACAGATAAAGATGATCATGAATTGTTCAAAAATTTTGGCTCAAATAGTATTTTCTCTGAAAATTAGGATTAAAAAAGTCTTGATGCCCACATGGTTTGGTGTTTACCCTGTCTCGCTTTGCCTTCCCCCCCTTTTTTTTTTTTTTTTTCCCTTTATATCGAAGGCCTTGTAAAAACAGGTTGATAATGAATTGAATGACAAACTTGATTTTTGTTAAATTTAATTTTTTTCTTTTGATTTAACCACAAAATAGAATAAGATATTAAAGTACATACTATTTATTTAAAAATTGAAAACTACCTAGTCAAATATACTCATTGAAACAACTACGTTGAAAATTGAATAAGATATGCAACCCTAAAAGGACAAAACCAATTAACATTATTATTTACAACTGGTGTAATTAAATAAAATGGCATCATCAAGTTGCTTGATTAAATTTTGCGGGTGGAACAAACAAAATACTTCTTTATATATGTATATATATATATATATATATATATATTAATAAACCATATAGCTGTTTGTCAACTCCCATCTTTAAACCTAAAAGTGACTTATACCAAAGGCTATACTAGCTAGATAGGCACAGATAATGGCTTTTTTAGAAACCAATGAAATGACTCAAACGTGCCTTAAATAATCGACTCATACTGCATCCCTTGTATTATAAAGAAGCATAAAGATTAGAAGCTAACCCAAATAATCTTGATTTTTGGCTTCACACTTAATTTTATTATTGACAAGATTCTTAGTTGCCTGTATATTATTAGAATTTTGCATATTAATTCGACGGGCAAACAAAAGTAGAAAAAGAAAGTAAGTAATTTAATAATGGACATATTGTTGTTGAGAAGGTCTAGTCATAGGCTCTAAATAGGCAATATATGGTCACAAGACTTGCAAAATTTTCTACTATTCATTCAAATTTTAATTATAACCCTCCTGTTGCTAGCGAACTAGAAATGGTTATGGGTGGTGCCATAGTACCCAAACTTAAATCCGTTTTAAAAAAATGAATTTCATCCCCAAATTTATATTTGAGTAAACAACAAATTCAAACCCTAGTCTCTTTTTTATTGAATTGTCAAATTTTTGAACTTGGACTTGTTTATTTGGACAAATTTCAAAAGGAACAACTTTTTTATACTAGGATTGATTTGCATGAAATTTATTCATATATTATAGAAACAACAAAAGTCTCAAATAACAATACAAAATGACAAATATACATAATTATAAATGATCAAATCTCAATAGTATAATCCTTGAACAAAGAGTCATAATTAAATTTTCATTTGATGTAGAGGGGTGAAATGATTCTTATTTAAGATATGTTTTGGAGTTGAGAATAAGGAATTCAAAGAAACAGTGAATAAAATAGAAAATGACTAATTATTTAATCATAATTTTTTCCTTCTTATTGAAATTAGTACATGGTAACTTTGATATCTATATATATATATATAGATATAATATGATAGTTAACAATTGATAGTTCATTCAAAACGCCTTAAATTAAAGAAACTTAAAAGAGTGAAGAATTTTGTAGGAGAAATTAACCAGCGTATTCATTTGCCTTGAAGTCGTTTCTTTCTTTTTCTCTTTCTACTCTCAAGCATACCATAATGTAACAAATAATCAAATAATTAAGGGGATATTTGATATACCGACAGATTTTTTACTCGTGAAAATTACATTGCTGGGAATGTGATTTCCACCATTATTATAATTGCTTAGTTTGCTTAAAATATAAAAAATATTACATTTATGTGTTAGGTTCAGTTACAGTATTTTTAGGAACCATAGATAATTTTTCAAAAGTAACGCTCTAAATTATTTTTATTAAAAAATTAATAGTTACTTATGATTAATTTTTTTATTAGAGAATTAATAAATAAGGATGGTGTAAACTTGTAATAATAATAATAATAATAGCGGCAACTACGGTGGTAATAATGTGCCGACGTAACAAATTGAGAAAAAAAAAGGTTCGGTGAGAGATATATTAAAAAAATAACTAAACAAAATTATTCTCATAATATATAAATACGAAATTTAATTTCTATCTCCAGGGTTGAGTGAATAAAAAACTAAAAGTAGGAATGTTGTCTTCCACGAACGCAAGGTTTCTTCCTCTCCACATGTCAAATATGATAATCTAACGTTCCACTCATACCTCTAGAATTTGAAGTGTTTTCGCAGAGTAATTGCCCCCTGGTAAGAATCTATGAAGCAGAAACTGTTGGGAATCATAGGAGGCATACAGCAGAAACGTTTAAAATTTTGATCTTGATTTTTACCAAGAATCCGTCAAAATCGCTTAAACCAAATAGGTTCAGAGAATTATCTTTTTTCTGTCGATTAAGTTTATTGTTTACTTTTCGTTTGGATCACAGGAACTGACCGTAGATCGGCTCCCTCTACTGGTATCCACACGAACAGGATTCAGCAACTCAAACAGTGTGCTAGCAGCATGTTCGTACAATTTCGTACGACATTCGTACGGTGTCCCTCTCTCTAAAGTTTTTGGAAGTAGCTCTAGCAATATGGAAACCCTTATTTATAAACTAAGGTTTCAAATATATTTAATTAATTAAAATTAATTAAATATATCTATTAGTTTAAATTCAAATATATCCTATAATTTAAATTTAAACTAACAATATCTAGAGTTTAATTTAAATTATCTGATTAGTTTAAATTTAAATTTATCTAATAAAATCAAATTTAAACTAATTCATATATATATATACATATATATATATAATATCAAATATAATATATATATATATATATAATATTTCAAATTTAATTATTTATATATATAAATAATTCTTCCATCCTAGATATTCATTGAATCTAGACACATTTCTGATTTAATGAATGTAGACATTTTAGCTTGAGTTGGTCTATTCTTGTATGCGACCCTGTAGGTCCATATGATGTTGGCAGTGGGCCAACTACACTGTTTGACCCACAAATCACAAGCGGCCTCTAGCAAGACATTGTGACTACTCAAATCATACGAGATCGGTGATCCGATGCAACCTATCTTACAACACTATCATATCCCTTTTGTCACACGATATCTAGATCGAGTATGAGATATGAAAATGTTATCCTCAACTTGCTCGATCGTAACTTTCTCGATCTCCGAGCAGATTGATATAAGATGGAACCCTTTCCATCTGAGTATGGCCATGCATTTCTCAGTCACACTCATTGATGGGCCTAGAGATATCTCTCTATTAATCAGAGGGACAAATTCCATCTTGACCACTCATCTTCTTCTGCATGGATTTCATTATACCTGATCATAGTTTTTATAATCACCCGGTAAAAAGTGACATTAGACTATGCCAAAGTACAATATTCTTCATGTAGGAATCTATGGTGATCTCAGGTCCAAGGGATCAATGACACGGCTATATATGAAATAAACTTATGACCTAATCCATGAAGCTTATCTCATGACAAGTCTATTCAGCGTCCTCTTCTCTAACACACGCCTATGATTTTGATTCATATCATCATACATGATTTAACACTTAATCAATTAAAATTATACTAGTCTTAATTCATCATTGTTCCTATAAGGATGATTGATTAGGGACATTTTAGATAATTCAAAAATAATTTATCCATAGATATTATTATATATAAATATGCAAATAATATAATAATATAATAAAAGAAAATTCTTATTTCATAATAA
Source organism: Erythrophleum fordii (assembly GCA_032878935.1). NCBI lineage: Eukaryota > Viridiplantae > Streptophyta > Magnoliopsida > Fabales > Fabaceae > Erythrophleum > Erythrophleum fordii. The sequence continues at coordinate 37,215,215 of JAVQMF010000055.1, read as the reverse complement.
AAACAATGTTCACAATACAATAATTGACCTAAGGCACAATTTTTGACAGAAACAATCCCCCCTCCCCCACAACCACCAAAAAAAAAAAAAACCAAAAAAACCAAAAAAAAAGAAAAAACCAAGAGATGTTAGATAGAATAGTACGTTGACCACATTGCGTATATTAATTTATGAAGGTGTTATAAGCAAATGATATTTTAATTTTTAAAGATTTATAACAACTATTATTATATTAAATATGCAAAATTAAAATGAATGTTTATATATCTGAAATTTAAAATTTATTTCTCTATATATTTAAATAATTAAGATATCAATTTATTAAACCTCAAGGGCACCTGAAACAGGGCCCCTCGCCCATTATAATGTGGACTCTTAAACAAAACGGAATGCTAAGTTAATATTCTAGTTTTCTAGATTTATTAATAACACAATAATCTAAAATGAGACATCTAAATATGGAATAGATAATAATTGAACTTAAATTTCCTAAATTAAATAGATTAAAAGTAATATAAAAAATTGAACTTTTTTGAACTTATCAATTTTATTAATAATTTTAAGTACTTAAAACAGTTATAATATGATCATTTTATCAAACTTCTAGGTTACATAAGACAATAGTTTGCCGCTAACGCCTTAAAGGAGATGTGCCTCTTAAATTGGGTAAAAACACTTCCATTCTTGTTGGCAACTACCTTAATGCGAGACAAGACTCACACATGCAATAGTTGAAGAATTGATACTATGATCTTTAATTTTATATTTGTCTTCCTTCCCGTATGATAAGACTAGATATTGCATGATCATTTTGCTGTGTTGTTGTTGTTGTGAAGTATAAAGATAAATAAATATGGTCCTTCTCGCATTATAATGTGGTCACAACAAGATATATATATATATATATATATATACATATTATTAAAGTTTAAATAATTTGATGAATGTCATAATTACAGTATAGAGAAGACACTCTTTTTGGATATAGCAACGTTTTTAACTGTTGCTAAATATTTTAGCAAAGCTTCGCCAGGGGTGACATTAAGATGGTTATTTGCAACCGCAGAAACAATCAATTATAAAATGTTTTTAGGCTCTGATTTTGCCGCAAAAAATATATATGTACATTATCTTTAGCGACACTTTTAACCGTCGCTAATGCAATTGGAGCTTCCCCTTTAACATTTTGATTTTTTTAACGTTTAAATCTTATTATAAACATAGTTAAAAATAACTATTACACAATAATTATGAAAATTATAAATTATAAATAGATATAAAATTAAAAATTAAATCTTGTATATATGCAATAATATTGTCATAGAAATAATACTCCATTGATTAGGCATTTAAGTTAAAAATATAAAATATTATTAGAAATATGTAAAAATTAAATCACACAAAAATATTATTTTATGAATTTATTGTAAATAACATTTTCAAATTTGTCAAACTAATTTTCAATCCACTACAATTATGGATCCTACTTAAAGTGCTTAAAAGGGAGGATTCAATAGTTAGACAGCTACTTGTAAGGGCAAGATATAGGAATCCTCAAGTTAATATATTTAAGAAAATTTTAGATCTACAATAAATCTAATTGAAAGATTAAATAATATTTTAAGATAAATATATATTCATCAAATTCAAATCAACAATATCCAAAAATAAACAATACAAAAATAGAATTCTAAACAAAAATTAAATTGAAATGGGCTTATAAAATCTCAAATATAAATAAAAAATATTTCATATTTGCATAATAACAGAAAATTAAAAAAATTACTCACAAATCAACACATAAATTTAAATAATCTAAAATCTCAGCATAGATAAACCATTTTTAGCCAACAAGAAGTCAGTACATCTGAAAGAGGAAAAAATCTTTTAAAAAATACCTCAAAATAGTTGAAAATAAAAGAAAATAGAAAAGATGTAGCTAAAACTCCTGTAGCTGACGACAAACTCCATGGCAAGCTAGATGAACAATGACACGACAGTAACGAAAATGACATGACAATGGTAGTAGCATAGTAGCTAGAACCTTAAAGCATCGCTACATGGAGAAGATAAGGGTATGAAATGAGGCTTCTATAGAATTTAAGACCTGATGTTGAAGGGAGGGAATTTCGCAGCAATTTAAAACAACTATCACAAAATTGCAGTAGTTGCAACTATTGCTCCTTAAACCATGACAACTTTTTTAGTACTTTTTGTGGGAACTGTGCAAAATTATCGTTATAATTTTGCAGCGGTTGTGGAGAAACTGTTGCAAAATTGTAGAGCTTTTTTATCAATTGCTACAATTTAACCGTTGTGGAAAATGGTTCTTATGACATTTAACACAACCGCTGCAATGCATCCATCATAAAATTTCCATTTTTTTGGTAGTGAGACACTACTAAAAGAAGTGATTTTGCCATGTTGACTTATTACACATAAGAAAATCACATTTTAATTACGATTATTTTAACCACAGTTAGGAGAAATGTCTTAACTATGGTTTTTAAAAAATCATGGTAAGACTAAGTCCTAACTGATATTTTAGTAAACCACAATTAGGACATAGTGCCAACTGCCATTCTCATGGAACTACGGTTAGGATGTAGTTGTAATACATAAGTCCCTTTACCCTTATATATTAGCACCATAAGCTATCTCATTCATAACATACATGATGGAGCATCATTTCAAGGAAGAACATACCTTACATAAAGAAAATATTGAATATTTTATGGTATCTAGTTTATGCCTATTTTATCAGCATTAGACTTTATTTGACCCATGTGTGACATAGAGAAACAAATTGACTAAATGAATAGTAACTATACTATTTTTGCATAATTTGGCCAATTTTAAAAAATCATAATAAATTCTCTAGAGCTCGAAATTGAGTACTCTTGGGCTCTGTGAAAAGATCTAGATGAGACTTACTTGCTGGCCAAAGTTCATGGAAAAACTCATTCATTTGGTCATACTTTGGTTCAGCTCTCCATTTGGTGAATTTTGAAGTTTCTAATGGCATTTCAAGTCACCAAATGGCCTTTTTTACTTTCTACAACCACTTGGGTAAGTTTAAAAGCATAAACGCCATACATAAAAGCTTGATAAATGATTCAAATCACCATAGAGCTTAACTCACCTTGCTATATCCATATATAGAAAAGAACATCAAGTCACATAATGACAAAGGATTGGCAAAATCTCACATTCTCATTCATCAAGCTTCTACATAGATATATACACTATTTGTACATATATTAGAATATGTTTAAGGGTATACATCGTAGTTACATCTCATGGTTACATAGTTTGACATCCAAATACAAACAAAAAGCTTATTTCTCTATCCATTTGTTAAGATATTGCTTTTCATACTTGTTGTCTTCCATTTCCTTGTCTACTTGGCTCACCTAGACATAGTTAGATATGTGTGGAGGAAGAGTAAGATTCAAAGAACCTTAATAACTCTTAACCCTTTCAAACATACATAATGAATGTATAAACAAGTCAAAGAATGCATGCATGATATTCAAGCAACGAATGAATATGTTCAAGACATTTTCCTTGTCACATAACTTATATATAACAAGTATAAGCTTTCAAGGGTATTGGTCTAGTTTCACCCATCTTTCTTGGGACTTTTGGATTTGCTTCACCCACTTTTAAGGGATTTTTTACTAAGTCTCACTCTTCTTGAGATTTTTGACTTTGTCTCACCCATCTCTAGAGATTTTTGGCTTATCTTCACCCTTGTTAAGGAACTTTTGACATAACCAAACTCAAGCAAGCCATAATATAATTATAAACACATTTTGAGAAACATAATAGTATCATAACATGTAAGTATAGGCTAGAAACATTTCTCATAGCTCAAACATATATACAAGCACTCAAAGATAAGTAAACATCCAAGTCATGCATGAGAAAAAAGTTAAAGAGTTACCTTGAAGTAAGAACACAACATTTTCTCTTAAAATTCTTCTTTCCCTTTTTGAGCTAAGCCTTGCAATTAGGTGCCCTTGGTTATCTTGGCCTAGACACATTAAAAGAGACATAAATCACTTATGGAAACAAGCATTGGCATCATACACACTCTATATGAAGCTACTTTGTTTTATGACCCATTATGCTTCCATACAAAACCTTATGAAGCAATTAGGAGATTTCATGGTCTTGGCTCCTATCTTTCATTCATTCTAGGTCTCGACTCCCTTTAGACTCCTTGGAGTCATCACACATTCATTTTAAGGAGCCTAACTATAAGTTACTTTATAATGTCACATTATGGAGCTTACACCTTCATCTCACATTCTATGACTTCTAAAATTTTTCTAAGGCTTCCATTAATGTTCTTCTATCATATTTAGTCCCATTCTAGGTTTAGAACAAATTAAAACACTTCCCAAGTGCATAAAGTGGGTTAGGCCGAGACACAAAGAGCATTATGCACCCATAGAGTTTGCTTGCTTTCTTTTAAGGAATTGATACTTGTGAAGCTTCCTAGATGCCTTGAGAACTCATATATTCTCTTAGACAACTTAAATTACTACTAGGAAGCTTCATTTTAGCCTAGGTGCAACCAAATCCCTAAATTCTATAACTTGCATTCTAGTTGTATATTTTTAATCCTCACACTCCATAACCCTTAACTTCATCAAGAAAACATGAAGAAAAAATCTCCTCCTCACTTTCTCTCTCTAGACCAAAGCTTAAATGGCTTAAAAACATAAGATTTTGTAAGTGTTTCAAGTAAAGTCTTACCTTAAAACGAAACTCTATTCGCATAAATTATTTTTCATTGATTGATTTCTTGAAAAGAGTTCCTTTTTGGCTTGGGTTAGACCTAAATTTTCAGGTTTTCAAGAAAAGAAAACCACCATTAGAGAGCTTCTAGAGAAAGGAACAACTTTCCTAATTGACGTGGGATGAAACGGGACTGTTTACTTATCTAAACGGAAGCTTAAACTTCTTCTCTCTCTCCCTTCTTAATGTCATGCCATGGTTGCTCAAATTTTTGAAAATGGAAGCTTAGAGAAGGTAATGAGGTGTAATCTTATTTAAGAAGCCTTTTTCACAATTTTTTCAAAATGACTATTTTGTCCCTTCGTGCCTGTTTGCTCCGTTTAGACTCATTTAAACTCTTTTTTAAAAATTTTCTTTTCTATTATAAAATCTAAGTCTTATAATTCATAAAATTTCTTTAGTTTTATCCATCAATTAAAAATCTTTCTGAATGAACCGGTTAAAATTTGGGTCAATCGACGCTCTAAAACATAAACCAGAGGGGTTTAAACCATTCTAAGGATTCTTATGATTTTTTAGGGCCTTTGAGAACCCAAGAAACTCATTTTTCTTATTTAAAAATCTATCCTTTAAGTTTTCTAAAAAGTACCCAAAATTACGAGAATGCCATTACATCTTCACTGAATTTTGTTTGATTATTCTAGCTCTATTTTCAATGTACCTCTGACCTTAGATCCTCATTATTTGAGATCAAGATTATTACTCTAATTTTATTAAATCTCAAATCATTTTATCTGGGAGACTTTCTTTTATATCCTGTGCATTTTATACGTTTACGAAGAAATTGGACATCATATTTCTCACATTTACAGAGAAACTGGATGTTACAGTAGTCCTATCCATGATTAGGGCATTAATGAAAAAGCCCCAACCCATTCTTCCCTCCCATCTTATTGCAGAACACCCCCGCACTCATTTCAAAATTTCAACCCTTGCAACCCACCTTTTCTAAAATCTCCACCATCCACCACTGATTAAACCTAACCTATATTGCCATTAACTGAGCAACATAGACCACGATAACCCATCCCCAGCATATAGCCCTCACCACTATTAAGCTCAACTTGTAAATAGTATGTTTGCACTTTTTCTCTCTCTCTCTTGATCTCCATTTTCCCTCTTCCTCAATCTACACGGTAGCCATTGTTATTGATGGCAAAGCTATTGCCCAAGGCTTTTGATTTGAAATTTCCAACAACCTTCGCCTTCTCTTTAAAAAATATGGCAAGGTAAACACTTCTATTTTTGTTTTAAAATAAAATTTGTATATGGAAATGGAACTAAACAAATCCTACCAAATTTTTTATATGATTGCATAGAATTAATCTAGAAACTTTAGTTTAAAATAGATAAATCTAATGTCATATTGGCTTTTTTTATTCATGAATCATTTATTGATGTGAATAAATGAAAGAGGAAAATAATAACATGTTTCTAATATCACATTCTTCTTTATTATTGCAAGTTGCCCAAAACATCAAAAATCTTGTTTTACTACTAGTTATAATTAATAGGAAGAATATTACAAATTCTATATATACCGAATTACTAATATTGTGGATTTTATAAAATATTAGGTTTGGCTTTTAGTTTTTGTCTTCATCATTGTTTATGGTAGCTCTTTTATGTGATTCTTGTGTGGCTTGACCATTGTTATAGGCTTGAGAAGACTTAAGTTCTTTCTACCCTTATTCAATAGACAAATGCATATGAAATTAAGTGGATTATCATGATAATCCTTGAAGGTGTCTTTCTTTTATGCCGGTGAGTTAATTTCTATATATTGTGTTGGTTTTGTTTGTGGGTGCATTGCTTTATTTAATTTGTGTTAATACTTGTTACTACTGTAGAGGTATATGCAACAACATAATAAGGGTGAGCTATCAACGTTCGAAATGAGTATGAAATCCTAGAGCTAAATACTTTTACTTATTTTAACTTTTCATCTCTCTTGCTTGTGTTAAAAGTAGTGAGAGTGTTGTTTTGAGTGATTTTAGTGGTCAAGGGAATGCTTCCGAATTGATCTTGTAAGCAGTACCTAACTACCTATACCTATTTTTTCTCATGTTCAAATGCTTTAGTTACTCTGCCAATGCTTCTAACATTTGTAGATTTTAGTTTCATTTATGTCTTATTTATGGTTACAAATATACTCGTTGCTCAATATCAGAAGCACTCTAAAATTTGAGTTTGGTCCAGTTGCTATTATTGATGGAACCTAATAAGACTAGCTCTTATGTATAGGTATAATTCATGAAAGCTATAGAGTGATATTAGTCACATGCCCACAGTTGCAGGCATGGTCATTTGTAAAATCTATTTTAATGAACGATGAATCTAAATGTTAATTGAAAGCCATAGGTGTTTAACTTTGTAAAATAGCATTATTTCAAACATATACTCTTTTATATAACATATGTACCAAATGTCTTATGCTTTTTTTCTTTGTTTGCAAGAATCTAGAAAATAAAGATGTTCTTGACTGCATAAAGTAGTCAAGAGGTTCTTGACAACATAGAAAAGAAGTCACTTAGTTGGTTTTTATTTATCACTGAATGTCTAATAACTATTTTTTTTTTGTTTTTCTTTTCTTTTCTTTGCTTTTGACTTTGTATTTTAGAATTGGCATGGTTTCAATGTATGATCGCTGGGTATCATGTTCAATGATTCCAAATATTTGTATATTATGCTTTTTGAAAGGAACTAGTAATTATAACCACAAAATTTATTTATTTAAAAAAGAAGCTAAAAGATTTTAAGGCCTAGCTGAATAAGGTCACAGTAAAGGCACCATGCATTCTAGAAGCGGCAGAATTTTGGACGTTGCAGCGCTCAAATCTGCTGCCATCGCATTAGAATTTCTTTTAGTAGCTGTTTTGGGTGCTACGATTTTAAAATCTAATGGCAACATCATCAAACCCTTGTTTTGCTTTAATGATGCATTTTTGTTATATCTTGACTCTGGGCTTCCAAGATTCTAGCTTTAAGATGACTTTGACTTAGAATTTTATTTTTTATTTTTTCCTCCTATAAAAGTGGTTAAAGCATGATCAATTTTTATTAAAAAAAATTAAGCTAAAACTTGCCATTTATAGTGTTAAAACTCAAGTATTAAGCCATAAATGGAAGCTATGTACATTTTTCTTAAAATTAGTTATTTTAACTTTAAAATTTGTTAACTTGCTATTAATCTCTTAACCAAAATATGCTAAATAACATAAATAAATAAAATTTAACATATCCCTAAACTTGAACTTTTACTCATTATTGAGTAAAACAAGTTGGAAAAAGAAACCAGAATGCCTACGCATCCATTCAAAATCCATACATGCTAAAATTCTCAAGTGTTATACCATATAATATTCCTAATAGGACCATTAAGCAATATGTGCTACTAATAAGTTCAAAGAGTAATTTTTCCAAGAATTTTGAAGTATGTGTTTGCTAGACAATCATTCTCATATAAGTGTTAAAATCAATTTTATGCACTCTAAAATGTATAATGCAACCTCAAATGTAGAACTTTGTATGCCTACCTTTTTCCTTTCTCTCCACTAAGTTAGGCATCATGCAACCCTAAGGTATGAAGGAGTTCAAGGCTTATAACAAGGCTAAGCTATGGCTTAGCAAAAAAATGGATATGAGAAAATGCAAAAGTAATGAGAAAATTTACATGCTAGCATAATGCGCAATGAACTTAAATTATCTCATTGCTTTTCCTATTTTTCCCTTTTATTGAACCACTTCCTCTTTCTCATTTTCAACTTACCTTCCCCTAAACTTAGGTCCTTTTGACCATCTATAAAATTTTTTGAGCTTTATTTTTCTTTTTAGAGCTCATTATGTGCCTTTTTCTTTGGGTAATCAACATATATATATGTGTGTGTGTGTGTGTGTGTGTGTGTGCGCGCGCGCGCGCGCGTGTGTGTATGACACACACAAGAAATTTTGTAGTTTAGAAGAAAGGTAGATAACTAAAACCATAAAGCACATATTACATACCACATAAGAGTATTTAGGCTAAAGTTCCTTTTCAACGACAAAATATGCTAAAATTCTCCCAAGAAAAGAAATAATCATTGGTATTTAAGGCTAAACAAGTTAGGTGTCAACGTGGGTAATCAAACATACCATACAATTATATGGTTTTTCCAAACTAGGCTTAAATAAGGTTTGAGCAAAAGTATAATTAAATAAAGGTCTGGCTTGAAAGACACAGTAGTAGCAAATGAATGCTTAAATTATTTCTGAAGATTATACAATACCTAATGATTCACCACAAGAGAGTATAAGATGGGTTTTAGATCTATAGGATTGAGATTTCCTATATAAATTAAATTACAAAAAATTTTCTCCTAACAACATGCATTCAAATTACATTTGGCCAATTAGTGTGCAAAATTTTTCAAAATTGGAAGAAAAACAAAAATTGCATAATTTAACTAAAAACAAAGAATAATTGACTTGAGTTTCCATTAAACACATCTTGAAGTCAACAGTATTTATCATTAGAAATAGACATGCATAATAGTAGGTAAAGAAGCAAACTAGCATAGCAAGCAAGTAAGTAAACTTGCATAAATAAAGTTTAAATATGAAAAATGATAAGTCAAAAATTCATGAAATTTTAAGTTATTTTGCTTTGACATCCTAATTTACCTCACCCTCAAATTTGAACTCAACATTGTCTCCAATGTTAAGTAATAAAACCAAAAGACAAAAGGATGAGGTGATGGTGAATCAACTACTAGCCCCTGGACATGTAATTTTCACAAAGTTAAGAGTAATAATAGCATTAGATGAGCATAATAAGGTATTGGAAAACTTTCCTTTTATGAAATTTGCCTCTCCAACCTATGTTATTTGGATTTCCAAGCATGCTTGAAGCTTTGTAACTCTTTTTGCTTGACTATTGAGGTAGGCTTAAGAACTTTTAATTTGATAGACTTGAAAAATAATAATAAACCTTACTATAAAAAAAACTTGGGTGGCATTTCAAGAAGTATTAAATTTAAAATTCTTAGCCTGATTTTCTAGCAATACTTAATCATAAGTATCAAAAACTATAAGTGCCTTGCTTTCCTTTACCTATAGGTAAGCAAGCTTTAGGTACACTGGGTGGCTTTTCCATTTGAATGCATGTGAATCATTAACCAAAGGTTTCATTGGGACATGTGTTTTGGCTAACATGATAGGAAGCCCCAATTTTAATTCATCTTGAAAAATTTTAGGAGCTCTAAATTTCTCAAACACCAAATAAAATCTCTTTAGTTCTTTTTAGTAAGAACCAAAGATTGAATTTGATGATTCATCAAGAAATCACTTGGAATTACATTTTCTACTTCAATCTCATTACAACATTTTGCTAATTCATCCAGAGGATTCCTAACCATGACCATTTGTAAAGTCTTCTCTATGTCTTTTAACTTCATAACATTCTTCCCTTCCTCCACTCTCTACTCATAATTTCCCTTAAATTGTGCATAAATATTTGATAACTCTTTTTCACTCAAAGTAATTTCATTATAATTTTCCTTATATTCTCTTCTAGGAGTGGTCACCATATCACTTAGAAGACTTTCTTGTGGACTATTGTAGATAAGATTAGCTAATTTGCCTACTGAGTTTCCAAGTTTCTCATTGTGTCATCTATCATAGCCATATATTGCTTAATCATTTCTTTAAAGTTAAGATTATGCTCTTAAAGGGGGATTTCATCTTGTGTTAGAAATTGAGAAGTTAAGAAGGATATGTTACATATGATGAAGCTTGACCGTAATTTGAAGAAAAATTTTGTTTATGATTCCAAGTCGAAATATAAGTGTTATCATAAAAATTATTTTAGGCCTGTGATCTTGAAATCTAGAGTTACGGCATCAAACCCTTGTTTTGCTTCAATAATGCATTTTTTTAACATCTTGATTTTAGGCTTCCAAGGTTCTAGCTTCAAGATAACTTTGACTTAAAATTTTTTATATTTTCAACCTATAAATGTGGTCAAAGCATGGCTAATTCCTTTTCTAGTATTAAGCTAAAACTTGTCATTTCTAGTATTAAAACTCAAGTATGGAGCCATAAACAGAAGCTATGTACATTTTCTTAAAATTAGTAATTTTAACTTTAAAATTTGTTAACTTACTATCAATCTCTTGGTAAAAATATGCAAAATAGCATGAATAAATAGGAGTTAACACACACCTTACTTTTTAGCAACCTATGAAACTAGATTATTCCTAGATCTACATAGAAGCCAAGAGTGGGCCTTTAGTTATTAAGGTAATTATCCTAATTAAAGTCATAAAACCCTTTAAGAGAGAGATCCTTTGAAGCTTTCATTATGAACCCATAGGATATAATACCATTTAAGTACCTAAGAATTCTCTTTACAACTTTCCAATTGTCTTCCAAGGTTGTTGCATAAATTAGCACACTTTGTTGACACTATATGCAATGTAAGGTCTTTTGATAGTTACATATTGTAATGCACCCACAATGGACGTGTAAAGTTATGGATCCCTTATGAAATTAGTCCTTTGCTTTGAGAGTTTTAGATTATTGACCATTAGAGTGATCATCCTTTTCAAAGTTTCCATATTAGCTTTTTCTAGAACATTATCAATGTATTTTAAGTAAGCATGATCTTTCCATCATCAAGTTTTTTAACTCTTAATTCCAAGAAAATAGTCTGTCTCTCATACATCTTTTAAGGAAAATTTCTTGTTGAGCTATTGTTTAAGTTGTTGAATATACAAAGATAAGTTTCCTAGAATTAGAATATCATCCACATCAGCTAAGATATAACTGATTAAGTGACTAGTAGCTCTAATAAATAATGAGGGTCACATTTATTGCATTTGAAACCACATTTAACCAAGGTAAAGGTAAGCTTTTCAAACTAAGCCCTTAGAGCTTATTTTAAGCCATATAGAGTTTTGTTAAATTTGCAAACCATATTAGAATTATAACCTTTAAAACCTTCAGGTTGATGCATACACACCTCTTATTCTAAGTTGCCATTTTGAGAAATAGGCCATTATTGTGAAAGTGCCAAGGTAAACATTGTTCTAATTATAACATGTTTAACAATAAGAGAAGAGGTCTTATTAAAATCAAAACCTTATCGCTAATGAAACCCTTTGGTAACATGCCTTGTACTTGTTTATAGTTCCATATGGATTTTCTTTAACTTTAAACAACCATTTACACCTAATGCTTGATTTCTTTGGTGATAAGGGAACCTAAGATCATGTTTGATTTCTATGAAGTGTACCTTCATAACTTTTTTCCACCTTTCATCTTAAAGGGTGATAGAAACATCATTTAGAGCTCTTGTTGTAATAATTACTATAGGTTTGAATATGCCCATTTTAGCTCTTGTAATCATTAGATGAGTAAAGATAATTATAGGTGAAGATGAACCATGATCAAAAGGTAGTGAACAGTGTAACACCTGGGTTGTCAAAAAAGGGCTATAAATATGTAATTTTCAAAGGAAGTCCCCTAAAACAAGGGGAAAGTGGCCAAATAAAAATAGATTGATAATTTAAACATCTAAAAATGAAGATTTAAGGCTTGAGTTGCCTAAAAACCTGAGTCATAAGAGCTAAGAAAATTGGCAAAAATAAGTTGGGGCATTTTCGTAATTTTTGAAAATTTTGAACTTTTTAGGCTTCTTAAAGGCTCTGAAAATCATAGGAACCCCTAAAACAGTTAAAACTCCTCCAATGAGCAATTTCGATAAATAGTTAACCGAAACTTTGACCAAAAGATTTAAAATGATTTTAAATCCAATTTGGATGAAACCAAAAACAATTTATAAGTTAGAGAACCCAAATATTATGATGGAAAAGACAGATTTTAAAAAGAAGTTGAAATGAGGCCAAATGGAGAAACCATAATTTAGGGACTAAATTGGAAAATAAAAAAGTAGGATAACTTTACCTTTTTGGTCTTATAAGTCACGTTCCATTTAGCACCTCCTTTACCCAACATTGTGGCTAGTTGAAAATAGAATTTCAAGAGGCTTTAGGAGATGCACAATTGAGAGGGAGAAGAAGGGGAGAGAACTCAAGCTTAAGGTGATAAATTCAAGCTCTTTTCTTGCCTCTTGCTTTATCCAACCTTTTTTCCTCCTTCTCTTCTCTTTTTTTTTTTTTTTTATGGTTTTGATGGCTAATTTAGGTTTATTGTGAGGTTAGCTTAGCAAGAAGAAGAGAGCTTTTGAAGGAAAGACTAGAAGCAAGTGAAAGCTCCATTAAGTAAGGTAAGAAACCATCGATTTTCCTTGCTTCATCTTGTATTCTTCTCTTAGGCATATCTCGGTCAGACCGAGCCCACTTAGAGAGAGATGAATTCTAACCATATCAAAGGAAGAACAAGTATTTTGGAGTGTGGGGAAATTAGAATAGGCAAATGGAATAAAAGGAGAAGCTTAAAAATTCAAGAATGGGAACTTAGGGATTTTGAGACAATTGGCAAATTTTGAATTTTTCTAGGGATGTTTTGGATTATATGAGAGTTTGTATGAGTCCATGGGACCTCTAAGAAGATTTATATATGCTGTTCCCTTAAGAAAAAATAAAACAAACTCCATGAGCTCTTTTTCATGAGTGTGTCTCAGCCTTCACAAGTTTATGCATCTAGGGATAGTTTTTTGTTTGTTTGTTATTTTAAGAGTAGAAGAGGCCTAGATATGTATTATAGATGCTAGAGGAACCAATGAATTGAATTTAGAAAGCTTGGTTTGTGAGATGAAAGTTTAGATCCATTTAGACATAAAGGAACAACCTTGAGTTTGGCTCTTGGATTAGGTTTATGATGACTTCAATGAGTTTAAATAAAGTCATATGATCTAGAATGAATGAGAGTTGGGAGCCAAGATCATGATTTCAAGTGGTTTCTTCCTCATGCCATGTATGGACCATATTAGTGTTTTAAGACCAAGTGAGCTAGCATAAAGGTTACATGAAGTTAGATTTGGTTCTAAGGATTGATTTGTGTCTCATTTGATACGTTTAGGCTAAGAGAATCAAGAACTCCCCTATTGGTGTGTGTTGGCTGAGAAGGTGCAAGGGAAAAGTAAGGAAAAAAGTTATATTTTCTAGCATGAGGTAGCTCTCTAACATTTCTCACATTCATTTCTTAATTTGTTGCTTATCTTGGATTGCTTGTATGAGTATTTGAACTATGAGATTTATTTATAGCCATTGATTTAGTGTCTTGGTACCATTATGTGATTTGAGAACTTGTTTTGATGTGTAATAGCTTGAGTGGGTATGGTAAGGCTAAAAGTCCCTCGAAATGAGTGAGAAGGAGCCAAAAGTCCTTAAAAGTGGATGAAACAAGGCCAAAAGTTTCAAAAAAGAGTGAGGCCAAGTCAAAAGTTCCTAAAAATGGGTGAAACAAATCCAACAGTCTTAAAAATTTAAGTGAGCCTGAACCAACAACTCTTAGAGTTTATGTTTGAATTGTATGAACTTGTATAACATGGAAAAATGGCTATGTATGTTTTCTAGAAAGTTTTATGGCATGCTTGCATTCCTTGACTCAAAAATGCATCATATATCTATGTTTGAAAAGGTAAAAGAGATAGTGGGATTCTTTGAATCTCACTATTTCCTCCACATGTCTAATCTTGTCTAGGTGAAGCTTTTGGAGCAAAGAAAGAGAGTCATGGAGTGCAAGAGATGGCAATTTGACATTAGCTTAGGAATATGTGAAATTACATGTCAAAGTATGTAATTATTTGATGTAAATGAGATGTAAAAGTTAAAACATGTGTAAATATGTGTATGAATGTTATATGAATCAATTTTGGAACCATATGTGCACTTATGTGAGTTTTTGACATTCTAATACTTATATATGCCTTAATGTGCTTGTATGTGTGGCCAAGTAAGGAAGTGAAATTGAGATGCATGAGGTTTTGGACCACTTGATAAGAGTTTGTATGATTTTTTTTAGCCATTTAAACATGTCCAATGGGTTGTGGGTGGAGTAGGAAAGCAAATGGAACATTTTACCCCTTTAAGACACCTAAAATGACTATATTTGCAACCTATATAGCAAACTGACCAACTAGACGAATTTAAAAATGGAATTTGGCATGAATATAGGTCTCATCTAGAGCTTTTTTCTGAGTTAAAAACTACTATTTTTGGAGCTCTAGATAATTAATTATGAATTTTTAAATTTAAAAAAATTCTACAAATTTGGTCTGTGCATTGTTCATGAGATCAGTTTGTGTTTCTTTGTCATTCGAGGGCCAAATAAAATTCAATACTCATGAAATTTTATAAGCATAAGTTAGACATTACAAAATTTCCATAGCTACTAAGAGCATTTCATTTGGAGCTCTATAGAGAGAAAACCAAATTTTTAAAATTTATGGTCAATATCAAGATGTAGCAAACACATTTGGTACTGTTCTATTATTTCTCATGGTTCAGATAGTGTTTTCTTGGTCTAGAACTATTTTTAGTCCTTAGTTAAAATCCAGAGCTTTCTAGAAAGCTATATATATGATTTTGATTTTTTTAGAATTAGTTATTATTTTACAAAATTCATATCAACAAACTGTTATGGCAACCTGAGAGCAAAAATGGAATTTCATTTGAAATGGTTTTCAATCCCTACTATAAGCCTCCAATTGTGTTATTTTTTTATATGTTTGAGTATGTTATGGATGGAGAAGAATTTAGCTAAGTAAAAATGATTCTCATGGACATTTATGCATGGGTTTGGTTACTAATATCTGATAAATCCATTACCAAAGTTGTAAACATGATGTAATGGCTTTTGATCCATGATGTAAGCTTTAAAATGGGTTGTTTCTGATTTTTTTGGATATGATATGGATAAAAATGATTTGAGGTAAATTTAAATGACTTATGTGGGCAAAATTGAATAATTTTGGTGTCCATACGCTTGATTTTCGTTGTTAAAGTATTCAAATTCCATGTGAATGAGTATGCAATGCTTTGAATATTATGGTATGGGGTGTATGAACTTATGGTATTACAAAGAGATAGCTTGTTGCTAATGTGAGAAAACATTGAAAGTTGGTGAGACAATGAAGTTGACGGGCTCGTCGTGTAACCCTCAAAATAAAACTAGGTTGATCTAAAAATATAGCAAGTGGCACAACCTAGGTCATCTCCCTTGGAATTGGAATTCAATGTTCAATTGGGTTCTCTACGTGTTCTAAGGTCCTAGAACTATTTAATTTGGGGGGGTTTTTGATTGAATTAAACTAATCTAAAACTAAATTGAATTAAAATTCCTAATTACTACCTAATTGGATGAATTGTGATGAATGATGGGCTTGTGACTAGCTTAGGAATCATCTCTTGGTATCCACTATCCTTATCCTATTCCAATTGTGATTAATTATGGCCTAAGAATTCCTAATTATGTTCATTAGCAAATGATCTTGAATAACCATTCAAGATTCAAGATATTAATAATCTAATGTTGAATTGAGACCTCAATCCCGCATTAAACCGTTAACCCTTGTTCTTAAGATCAATGAACATCCAATTTGATTGATTAACTAATTAATTATCTTCTGATTCATCATCCAAAAATGTTTAATTAACTAACTAAACACCAAGGAATTCTCAAATAGACATTTAAACACATAACCTCACTCATGCAATTCATCGAACACCTTCGTGGCATACATGGGAGATTAGAGAGAATAATGAAAAACCAGATTCAATCCAACTAATTAATAAAAAAAAAAAAGGGTTTCCTAATCAGTGTCTAACCAGCCACTAATTAATTACACAAATTCCTAATCAAACATAACTCAACCGAAATTATACAGAATAAGAAAAAGTGTAGGAAAAATAAAAAAATCTTAGCCAGAATTTATTGTTCATCCATGGATTCAAGCTTCTACTCAAGAGTTTCCTCCCTTGCTAGCCTCAAGATGAATGAATTAGATCTTCATTCGGTGGATAGATGATGGAGTATGGAATGGAGAGATGGATGTGTGGATGGAGGCGTGGATGAATGGATGGAGGCGTAGTTGTATGGCCGAATGGTTCTCCCTCCTTTATTTTTCAGCTTGTTCCAGCCCTTCTTCTTATTTAGCTTCCTTTCCACATGTTTCTGCTGGTGTTTGTAACGTTCACGCTGTTTCTTTCCTTCCAACTATCCACATCACTTTCCTTCTCCTTTACCACGTAGCGTCCTCTGTTTCTGCATGTGGCTGACTCTTTCATACAGCTACTGCGTTAGAACCCGTGGCTTTTCTTCTTGCATTTTGATTCCAGTAGCTCAAGTTCTCTTCTCTTCAAAGCATCAGAAATTACATCAGCTCCATACTACTGGTCTCGCATTTTTCTTCTGCAAACAGCATCTTCACATGTTGTTTTCTTTTACGTGGTTCTGCTTTTGTCTCCACGTGAACCTCTTCATTCAGCTTGTAGTTTCTTTACTCGAGCTGCATGCCTCATGCATGGTTCTGTGGCTTCTCCTATATTTCTCATATACTTTGTGGCTTTATTCTGGACCCTAAACCCGTAGCTTCAATGCCTTTTCCATTCTCCAGCTTATGGCTTTACTTTTAGTTCTCATCACACCTTTTCTCGTGACTTCTCCCTCCATTCAAATGTATTTGCCCAAAATCTGCATAAAAACAAAGGAGAAAAATCACAAAGTTCATTTAAAATTATTTATGCATTTAAAATCAATTATTTGTATTTAAATTCTTAAAGTGCAGAAAATGGCTATTAAAAATAAAATCTTATCTAATTAAAGCCTTAAAGCCATATTTGGAACTAAAACGTCTAAGTTTAGGAGGATAAAAATAGATAAAATATGTGTTTATCAGAAGTCATCACAAAAATTATTATTATTATGTTGTTGTGTTATATGATGATCTAGTTTCCCTTGACTAGTGAGGAAATGTAAATCCCTTGATGATTCACTTGAATTTAGGAAAAGAAAACCTACAAACACTTGCACTAATTCTATGACCAACAATGAAGGAATATCTACACAATTTCACTAGTTAAATAAATTCCCTCGATAGATTTTTAGCAAGGGAACAAGTTGTAAATTTATTAACATTTAAGGAGGGATGTGTTCTCAGTATTCCCTTACTAAGACATAATAAAAATGTTCATGAGGGTATTTCTCTTATGTTCCCTTCACTAAAATTAGATAGAATAGCCAAAATCTCTTGCCGTTCTTTGATAAATCACTCTGGTTGCCTTTCATGAATTTCTTTTCCCTTCATGCCATCATCACTTCTATTGTGCGATCACATTTCTCATCACTAATATGTTGTCCCTCCTATCTCTTTCTCCCTCTCTCTCTCTCTCTCCCCATATCTTTGTCTTATTTATCTCATTGTGCCATTGTAAGGTTGTTACAAATTTCTTGCCATTACTTTAATGCATCCTTTGTGTTGTTGTGACTATCTAATGTTCGCTTTCATTTTACCTTGCTTATTTCTTTTCCTGGATTTTTTTTCTAAACACAGAGCTAATAGAGACCAAATTCAATGATTTATTTTTGCATAAAAACTATTTTAAACCCCATGTCCATATCATATCATATCATAGAAGTATATATTTGTTGAAATTTTGACAATGGAAATTTTTTGTGAAATAGAAGTGATATTCACTAATGAAGGTGATAACCAATCTTAATAAAACCAATTAGTAAGCATTAAACCAATGCACATAACTAGGATAAAGTGTCAAAGTAGGTTTCTTAATGGCTTTGTGGATTGCTCCTAATCATTCTTGAGGTGGTCTATAGCCATATTTTAATTTAGCTAACCTAATTATTGATTTTCTCTCCCTTCATTATATTGGTCTTCAAAGCTTTGATGTTACATGAGCTATCAAAGAATAATCCTTTTCTTTTTTTTTTCTTTTGCCTATTTTGCCAAGTTAAGGGTATGGCTTAGTGGATTCCTTATTGTTTGATGTTATATAAATGTTTATTTTTGAAGTAAGGTTTCCTTAAGCATAAATTGGTATGCTCTATTCATAACCAATGTTTTTTTCCCCATATGCTTTAATATTTATTATGAATCTTTTCTCATCTAGCTAAAAAAATTGTGTATCAGCTTGGTGGTGTTAAGTTTGTCATGGATAATTAGTTAGGAAATATAATAGGCATCAAAATTGTGCCTTTGCTATAGCATAGGCAAGTTCATTATCTTTGAGAAACATAAGAAAAAAAATGGTAATATTCATTACTTTTGGTTTCATTTCAAGCTATTATTTTGTATCTTTTTATTTTCCTTTTGCAAACACTAAATTCCCATTGACTTGTAAGAGAATGACTTTAAGAGGAATGTGTCTACTGCAAAGTGCATGACAAGGCATATAAGTTGAAGGTAACTGATCAATATATGGATAACAAATCCAAGAAATTTATGGTTAGTGATCACGTGCATTTGATTTATTTTAATTTGTTCTTATGGCTAATTATGTTTGTTCGAAGTAATGACTATCATAACTGTTTTCTAATTCTATTTGTTTAAGAGAATCTTGATGATGCAATGTCAAAAAAGTATAGGGAAGACATCTCTGCATACCTTAAGATTGAATTAGACATGTGAAAGTAAGCTTCATGACATAACAAGAATGGACACATCCCCAATCTTAGTACGGGGTTAACCTTTCAACAACTGCTTTAACAATTTTATATTAATCCTCTTATCTTATAGCCATTTTACGTTAGTGTAGGTGAATGACACATTAGGTGTGACCCTATAGACCTTGATCCAATAGGTTAATCAATAGATGAATGCACAACTTAATAACATTTTGGTGCAAGGCTTGTTCTAGCACTATCTTAATGTTTCTTATGCTTTGCATAGACCCTACTATGCAATATGTTGCATAACAAAGCATAAACTTACTGGTTTCAATGTTTTTCTTTGGCAACCTTAATGCACTATTTTACTATAAGTTAAGTATGGAAATAAATAAAAAATGAATCAAAACATTGATTTTTTTTAAAAAAATAATGATGAAGGAATAAAGAAGGATCTTTAAGGGAATGCTGAGGGTTTAATGAGGGAATGGAGAGGGAGACTTCCATTATATATGCGTTTCTTACTTTATTTAATAAGGGAATTTGCTGATTGGTAAAGGATTATTAAAGGAATTTCCTAACCAATTAGTAAAGAAATATGTGTAATAGTAAAGGATTTTAGTGAGAAATTTGGCAAGAAAAATTCCCTCATTATTGTTTAAGTAAAGATTTTAATGAGAGCTTGGTAAGAGAAATTTCCCTTGTTATTTATGATGTTGTATTTAGCGCGAGATAATTTTCTTATTATTCCCTTACATAATTTGTTAGCGAGGATTGATGAGGGATCTGATCTTGACTGTTTTCTAAATTGTTTTGTAGTAAGAGTGACTTGATTGATGAACTTGATTATTTTGTTTTCTAACTATTTTCTAAATGAAAGAAAGTGTAGGTACTAATATTTTAGCGTTAGGCAAATGCAAAACCATCTTGTATCTGTGTTCTTGTGAACTTTGATGGTGAATGAAAATCATCCTTTTGTAATTGTTGCCTGAGCAAGATGAAAAAAAACATTCTAGCCTTAAAAAATTGGACACAAATCATTATTAAAATAAAACTATGATAAAAAATGTCTTGTCTAATTTAGCTTATTTATTCCTTATAACTTTGTGCAGTTACTTTCAAAAGTTTGGTTTGCACCTTTCACACACACTTGCATATTTTCATGAGTTTTGACTAACTATTCAGTTTATAGGGAGGTTACTAACTTCCTTGTTGGTGTTGCAAAAGTTAGCCATCTTTACATTTGAATTTTAAACTAAAATATTCTTATTTTTTCATTAGAAGACAAAAAAGTATATATATATATATATATATTCTTTTTGGTATATCTGAGTACTTAATTATGGTTTGTTTAACTTTCTTGTTTGTCACCCTCACCTAATTATCTCCCTTGGGTGATTACTGTTAACCTGAACCCTACCATTTGTGAATCTTCACTTTCCACTCTTGTTTAATCATCTCTTTTTTCTTGAATTTTTTTTATTAAAGTCATCTTAGATACAAAATTTTCACAGGAAATCTCCTCTGTTCCTTCTTACTTTACCTGTGATAACATTATTTTCACATTAATCATCATTTAGTTAAATTATAAATTAAAATTAAAATAATAATATCAAAATAAATCTATATATAAGAATGTAAATGTTCATATTTTAAAAGATCAAGTTTTTCATAAAATTAAAAGAAATTTTAGATTAAATTATGCAAACATCTCCTAAGTTTTGCTAAAATCACATAAATCTTGTTTTTATTTTCAAAACATAAACAAACCCCCCCTAAAATAAAGAGTAAATAACATAGAACGAGTTTATCTAAAATTACACAGACCTTCTCTTTAATTTCAAAATATACAAAAGTCTTTCTTAAAATAAAGAGTAAATTACACATATGTTAACTCCCATTTATTCATGTTACTTTGCACATTTTTCACTAAGAATTAAGTGCTTAGTGTTTAATTTTAAAGCAAATATATATAGTTTTAGGAAAAATGTGCATGGCTAGTGTATATACCTCCACATTTAATTTTTATACTATAGATAACAACTTTTGGCTTAGTTTTGGTTAAATTGTGAATTACTTATACTTTGCTATTTTTATAAGGTTATATACATAAAAAGATAAGCCAGAGTCATCTTAGAGCTTAACCATCAAAGTCTTGGAGCCAAAACACATAAAAACAAGTTGAAATGTTAAAGTCAAAAGTAATGGCATCACACCACCCTTGCACCACAATGCCATTTGAAAAATTTAATTGCCCAAACATAATGAATAGTGCCATAGTGCCCCTATCTTAGCGCCATGGTATTGTTCGCTAAAATAAAATGCAATCATTTGGGGACTTCAATTCTTGGCCAAGTTTGAAGATAAAATTCTACCATTTGTTCTTAGTTGTCATTTTGGGTTTATTGGAGATAAAAAGAGAGCTTGGAGTGCATTTTAAAGTAAATGAGTGCCAGGGCTTGAAGATTGAAAAGAATACATGTATCCATACTTCATTTTTTATCCGTTTCCTTTTTCCTTTGCATCTTTATGATGTTTTTTATTTTTACTCCAATTTTGTTAGATAGATAATTTTGTAATGAGTAGCTAAAATCCTTGATCTAGGATTATTATGATCTCTTGTATGTATTAGAGTTTTTTTAACCTTTTCTACGTGGGATTAATGGTATCTATATGTTGATTCAACTCTATACTTCATGCTTTTCGATTGATTAGCTAACATTTGGAATGATTTGGCATTTTACTTGAACTTGGAAGAGAGATAATGGACTTATACCATGACTTCAATTGTGTGAGTACTTGATATTTGCTATGATGAGTATTTAGCTTTGTTAATGAGATAGGAATATACTTGTTACCTTACGTAGCCAAGTTAGGGGCTGTGCTTATACGATTGCTTCGTTGATTTTATAAGGGATTATAAAATTAATTAGGACTATGTGTATTTGTGATTTGGAAGGATACTTATAGATATAATTGAAATCTAGGCTAGAATATAACACCATTAAAAGCAAGGTTAAAAAGGCTAACTTGTGTTTCTATAAAGTACTTGGGGGATTAATAATTCTAGATTTCTTTAATCACTTGGTAATCTAAACCTAGTTTCTTTTCCCTTAATTGTGCATAGAAAATGGCTTTTAGTTACTTTCCTAAGAATTTTGGTGCTTAATAAATTTTGACAACAAATCCTTATGGGAACAATACTAACTCATCATTTTACAAATTTTGTAATATGTATACTTGAGTGTACACCTATGTGTAACAAGTTTTTGGCATCATTGTTAGGGATCATCTATCCTATTTCAGATGGTTCATGAGTAAGCTTAGCTTAATACGTCCCCAAAAAAGGAAGCATAATTATCATGGCTAACACCAACAGTGATTCAATCCCCACAAGAAGTGTAACTAGATGGCACATGTGCATGGATTATTAGAAGCTAAACAATGCCACAAGGAAGGACCACTTTCCCTTACTCTTCATTAACTAAATGCTAGGTAGATTGGCTGGGAAAGATTACTTTTACTTTTTAGATGGTTATTCAAGATACAATCATATTGCAAATACTCTTAAGGATTAAAAGAAAACTACTTCCACTTACTTATATAGCACCTTTATCTTCAAAAGGAGGCCATTTGGATTATACAGTACATTGGCTATATTTCAATGGTGTATGATGTTGATCTTCTCTAACATGATTAAGCAAACTATGGAAGTATTTATGGATAACTTCTTAGCCTTTAGAGATTTATATGAGGAGTGTCTCACTAACTTATTACAAGCATTAAAGAGGTGTAAAGAGACCCATCTTGTTCTCAATTACGAAAAGTATCATTTTATGGTGCAAGAAGGCATAGTCCTTAGGCACTGAGTCTCAAGTAAAGGGCTTAAAGTGGATAAAGAAAAAATAACCATTATTGAGCATTCCCGCACCAATGTTAAAGGAGTTTGTAGCTTGTGCAGGCATGTAGTCTTCTATAGAAGATTCATTGAAGAATTCTCTAAGATTGCCATGCCATTGTGCTATTTACTTGAAAAAAAGTTCCATTCATTTTTTATGATGCTTGCCTCTTAGTACTTAAAGAGTTGAATAAGAGACTAGTATTTGCTCTATCATTATAGCTCCTAATTGGACCGTTTCCTTTGATTTAATATGCGACATTAGTGATTATGCCATGGGAGCAATTTTGGGACAATGGAAAGGTAAAATTTTCCATCCTATCTACTACATTACTAAAACTTTATCAGATGCCCAATTGAATTACTCAACATTAAAAAAGAGCTATTATAAATTGTGTTTGCATTTGATAAATTTCAAGCATATATAAGTGGGTACCAAGGTCACCGTTTTCACTTATCACTTCACTATCAAATACAAGATAGAAAAGATGGAATCCAAATCAAATGGATGATTTTCTTATAGGAATTTGATTTAGGAATTGTTCACAAAAAGGAAGTGAAAACCTAGTGGCAGATCACTTATTTAGATTGAGTACTAAAGCTTAAGCTGGGGAAGAGAAGTAGATGAATGAGATTTTCCTAGATGAGAGGCTATTCTATCTAGAGTATAAGGACTTAACTGGGTACATTTTTTTAGAATTATCTTGTATGTCATGTGTTACCTCCAAACATGAACCATCATTAAAAGAAGAGGTTCTTACATGATGTGAAGTTGCATGTATAGGATGAACCTTATTTGTTGAAAACATGTGTTGACCATATACTACAAAGGTGTACTTTAGAAGAAGAATAAGAATCAATTCTGCAAGGTTATCATGCTTCTGAATATGATGGTCATTTCAATGGCTAAATAATTGCTATTAAAGTCCCCCAATCAGGTTTTTATTAGCCTTCATTGTTTAAATAGCCCAAGCTTTTATAATGAGGTGCAATAAGTGTCAAAGGTCCATAAATATCTAAAAAAGACATGAAATGCCTTTGAATAATATTTTTGAAGTTGAAATATTTGATGTGTGGGGGCTTGATCTTGTAGGACCCTTTGTGTCATCAAGAAACAATTAATATATTCTTGTAGATGTGGATTATGTGAGTAAATAAGTTGAAGTAATAGCTTGCCACACTAGCGATGCCAATGTGGTTAGATTTTTAAAGAAGTGAATTTTCACTAGATTTGGTACATCACGAGCCATTATTAGTGATGAGGGAACCTTTTTTAAAAATAAGCAGTTCAAAGTTTTTGAAGAAATATGGAGTTCAACACAAAATGGCTTTGACATATTATTCTCAAACAAATGGGCAATGTGAGATTTCAAATAAAGAGATAAAGAGAATTTTGGAGAAAATGTATGGTCCTTTTAGACAGGATTGGTTTAATAAGCTTGATAATGCTTTATGGGCTTACCATATAGTATATAAAACTCCAATTGGTATGTCCTTTGATAAGCTTATTTTTGGTAAAGCTTGTCATCTTCCCATTGAATTGGAATATAGTGGCCATCAAGAAGTTGAATTTTAATTTAAAGAAAGTTGGTGATAAGAGATTATTACTGCTCAATGAACTAGATGAATTTAGGCTTCAAGTAAATGAAAGTTTCAAGTTATATAAAGAAAAGACAAAAGTGGCATGATAGTAGGATTCTCAATAGGAGATTCAAGCCAAACCAATTAGTGTCATTATACAACTCAAGGCTTACGCTATTTCTTAGGAAGTTGAAATTAAGGCGGCATGTGTCAATTATTGTGGTGGATGTGGCTCCTCATGAAGCTATTGAAATTATGGAAAAGAACTCAAGTTAGACATTCAAGGTCAATAGCCAAAAATTGAAGCTCTATTGTAGAGGTGAGGTGGGTTGATAAAAGCCCACCATGACCTTGAAAGAAACAACATGAAGCTGATGGAGGGTCAAGCTAAGGACTTTAAATTTAGCACTTCTTGGGAAGTAACCCAAGTTTTATTTATAGTTGGTGTGTTTAAATAATTTTGCATTTTTTTTCTAGTGATTCTTTTAGTCTTATTTCAGGTTTGTCAGGTGGGAAGATCCTCTAGCATATGCAAAAGGGTCATTAAGCCAAGGAAGCAAGATGCAAAACTTCAAGCTTGCATGATATTTTGGGAGCCAAGAGTTTTAAAAGGAAACTTTGAGAAAAGGGAAGTTATTAAACTTTTGTTGTGTTCATTTGGTGCCTTTGTTAGGCTTAATTGTGTTAAAATTGCATGTATAAGGATTATGCATAGAGTGAGATTCAAAATAGTAAGAAAATATGAAGTTTGGGGGGTGACAAAACTCTTGACATTGTGACATCCTTATGCTAACATCGTAGCATCCCATCTAAGTGTAGGAAACAGAATGTTTGGCATCGTGGGGCCCTTATCTTAGTGTTACGGCACGAGTCGCTCTATCCAAAAAAAAAATTTAACTTAGCCCTATTTGACCTACCCCTATCAGAACCCCCTTTCACTTTGTCATTGCCTTCCTCTGCACCCTCACCTTCCCTACTATCCTAAACCTATTAGTTCATCCTCCAACATCAAAGCCCATGCGAAGCCTTCACACCTTCCATCATATAGGAGACTCCTCCATCTCCTTCTATCTCTATTGAGCACCCCATTTATCTTCTTCCTCTTCTTATCTCCACCTTTACCCACCCAAATGCTCCAAATGTCATAGCTCAAAAAATCCAAGACCTTCTTTGAAGCACCACCCTACCCTAAATTTAGTTCACTAGTCTATGACCTCCACATCTACATTACATGAGGGTTTTAGGTCTTACTAGGGTTTTCTTTTAGAAATATAGAGATATGCCATTTTAAAGTTTAAGGTACGACTTTAATTTTCATTAGCTATAAGGTTGTGTTGAATTAGTTAGTTATATAGTGCTACATTATTTGAAGAACTTGAATTTTATTATCCTACATGAAGCTTTCAAACTCTTTGATTGTTGCATTGCCTAATTCACCCGTGTTAAATGTGTATATCCCTTTGCCTTCATACTTAGTAAATGCATTCTAAGTCATTCAGTTTATTGGATTATGGCTCTTTGTTCTTAACTATGAAAATCAATGTGTTACTTGATCTAAGGTTGTAGTTGCTATTCATACTGTATCTATAAGTGTGATTTAAATTGCCAAGTTTCAAGTCAATTGTGCACTAAAAATTCTTGTTGACTATTATAGTTGGGTTGTTGGACTTGAATTCCATTGCTTAGCATGGTTAATTCTTGGTTGCTTGTGTAGTTTGTAATGAACTTCTAAGTGGACATAATTCAAACTATTGTAACACTTACCATGTGAAATTTAAGTTCCTCTATAACTGTTATGCTTGCTATAAACTGTTTAGTGTAAGCTTGGATTGGATTGAACTTGGATGTATGAGTCTTGATTTAGATGTTGAGCAAATATTTGCAATTGACATTGATTGCAACTTTTTTTTCAATGATTGGTGTGTATGGCCTAAGTTGTTGTTCTCAGTTGGGTTGATAACTATTTTGTCAATTTCAATTGCAAAGGGTGTTATTTGTGAATACTTTGCACAACTTAAGAGTTCTTTTAATGGTAGTTGGCTATAATCTGATTGTGGTTTTGGCTATTGTACTTGCTAGATTTAGCTTTTTGATTTTTCTTTTTCAAGTACCTCACATGGCTTTGAAAAAGAAGGTTTTAAATCATAATACTCTTCTTTTGCCTCATATGACAAAATAAAATTGGCATCTTCTATAGCCCAAAATAGATACAATAGGCAGCCCTTTAATTTTTTTGAAAATATACTGACCTCCATTCTATTTTTAAGGAAGGCTTGTATATATTTTGAAAATAAATGAGAGGTTTGTGTAATTTTAACAAAACTTAGGAGAGGTTTGAATAAACTCTTTGTTTTAAGGAGATTTGTATATATTTTAAAAATAAAAAATATTTTTATATATTTTCAGTAAAATTCAGGGAATGTTTATGTATGTTTTGAAAATATTAGAGGAAAAGTTTGTATATTTTAGCAAAATTCAAAGGAGATTTGTGTAATTTATTCTAAATTTTATGGATAATTTAACTTAAGATTAAGTTTTTATTTTAATCTTTGGATACATATCAAAATTTTAATATTAATAATTCATTATTGATCAAATTATAAAATAGAAAAATAGATAAAAGATATTGAAGTTCATCTAAAGAAAATTTTCAATTCCATTTTAGTCAATGATTAAAAATGTCATTATGATTAAACTACTGTGACATTGGTCATTTTAACCTTTAAAATCACTCAAGAAATTGATTAAAAGCTAGCTAAACTATTAAAAAAAAAAAGAATTGATAAAAATTATCCAAATTAGAGTTTTGATATTTTGTCATAAAAATTTATGATGTTCAAAAGTTTTCACCCAACCTATTTTACATAAATTTACTGTTATATGCAAAATATTTTTACTAATTTTTATATTATTACTTATTTATATCTATTTTAAACATTATTTTATAATATATGCATTAATATTATTGTTTTATATATATATATATATATATATATATATATATATATATATTATATTTAAAATAATAATTTGACAATAAAAGCATAAGAGCTTGGATCCAAATCCCCTATATTTAGAAACTAAATGTAGAGATTGCATTGTGAGAGATAGGAAGATCATGGGTCCATACACTTTACTTTCTTTCTTTTTCCTCATATCTTTCACTAAATACACTTCTCCATTTAGTTACTAAATGCTGGGAATGATTTTCTAAGCGTTCAGGTTTCCCCGCTATTAAAAATGAAAAACTATTTAAATGCCAGGCAATTTCGTTTCATTGACTAAATTGTCAGCTTGTCACCGATGACAATGATATCGGCTTTGAATTGGGTGCGCAGCTCAAGCAGCTATTCGCATGAAAGGAAATTTGGGCCACCCTCTCACTCCTCCATTCATTTTATGTCCCAAGTCCTAGCAGTATCTTTAAAGTGCATGTGCCTCAACCCCACCATAAATGTCTCCCTTCTCACCCCAACTACCTGTTCTTCCTCATATTAATCCCGACCCACGTGTTCTGCTCACCTTCACCTCTTGCTCCCCACATTTTTTCTCCTTTACTCTCTCTCTCTCTCTCTCTCTCTCTCTCTCTCACACACACACACACACACACACACACACATTATTTAGTATAGGTTAAGTTTTACGTACTGTTTCTTGATATTTATCATCAAATCTTCTGATAACAATGAGTCACATGAAGATTTTTACGACTTCATTAGTTTACTGTATGTTTAACCAAGGTAGAATATTTATTGAACATATAAAAAAACAAACAAATAAAGGAAAGCTCCATTATAACAATGAAGTCGAGTATAAACTAAGCCGAAACACCGATAACAAATAAGTAACATCAAAATCAAAAGGACGCTGTAAAGTAAATATTAGAGGATCCGTAACTGAAAAGCAACAATAAACAAATTAACTGTGGCAGGGTCAATCTCAGCTTTGCTGAACGATTCCCAAATCCACTGTGAGTTATATTTTTCTCTTTTGTATAAATGCGGCTTTCTAACATTATGTGGTTAAATTTTTTGAAAGAATTTTTAAGTATTATATTTTTATTAAAAATGTAAACACTCATACTTAAATTCTTTTCCATGATAACTACGTGGGGCCTTCCTTGCCTTAAGTTGTTAATGGTTCATTTGAGGTACGCGTACCTCAATTGATATACGAGTGTATATGCTTGCTTTGCTGTATGATATTTATTGTTTATTGATCCTTACTGCACAAACCTACTGCAAACGGTCAGTGATTAAAGATCTTACATCGTGTACTGATTTCCATGCTGCAGCTAGCAGCTAGAATAGGACTTTTCTGCAATTTATTGTGAATAAGACTGCAGAAGTTAAGTAATTTATATTTCTCCAGCACCCTAAACCTAAATGCAAATAAACGGCCACTCATTTACAACAAAATAGACGGCCCATGTTCGTCCACGTCAGACGAGGTGTCTACCTCAGATTTTTCTTCTGGCGCCTGGCTTCCCCAATTTGGCATGTGACGAGGCTATGTGGTGGGGTGCTGATTCATAATGATTGTCCGGTTCCTTTAGTACAAAGGATTAGGCCAAAAAGAGAAAAGGGCAAACATTACTCTCTTATTTTACGAAAGATGATTTAATTATAGAAGTATTTTACCCTAGAACTAATGGTATAAATGCTTCAGATTATTACTCTGTATTCGTCCTCATCTGTGTATCATTGAAATCCAATTGATGTTTATATTGGGTCATTCTTGTAGTCACTGTAAAAGTTTTAACCAGTGAGCTAGCTAGCTGAAGCCTTCTGTTGCTTTCAAAGGGTGAAAGTCTTGTCTATTACTTCCAAGTACTCAACTGCCATTCATATTGTAGTTGAAAGTTGGATGGTTTGTTTCCATGTACAGGTGAAAGTGACTTCCTCAATTCCCACCTCTCCCCACTCTTTTGTCGTAAAAAAATTTTGATCACTATTTTCTTAAATAGTCAAAATCATTATTTTTTTTAAAATTTAAAAATTATTAAAAATAAAGAAATTATTCACAAAAGAATTTTAAAGAAATTTAACCAAGATTAAAAGACAATAATTAATAATATTCAATTTCCACAGTAACATATCTATTAAATATATTTTTGGTCAATATAAACACAAGTATTATGGATTTAAAAATTTTAAAATAAGTTGATTTTATTAGTCATCATACAAAATAAATAACATTGAAATAAAAAAAATTTAAGAAATACTCTTTTTTTTTGCCAAGTTGCCTTTTTAATTAAAAAAAATCAATTGTATTATATTAAAGGTATCTTTGTCAAAATAAATTTAGTTCTACTTTATCTTTTAATTTCAAGACAGCCTATACTAAAAGGAAAAAAGTCGTGTAAGGCATCCCTTAAAAAAAGAGAGAAATTCACCTTATATATCAATTTTTATGGAAACGTTTAGTGAGAAGATATAAGAGAGCATGCGGTAATTGAATGTCCAATTTAATATATGCAATTGATTTATATAATAAAGAAATGAGAAATTTTCGCACAGTTTTTAATTCTCATAAGATAATAATCAAACATATGATGAAGTAATTTAGATTAGTTGCAAGAATTTTTATAAGGAAATATATTAAAATTATTCACCTTCATCTTTGCTCCTAACTATATCCCTCAATCTATCTATAAAATATTAAAATTCACATATGATCTATTAGTTTCATTGTAACGACCTCTTTCTCAAATCAAATGTTAAATCTAATTGAGAGTTGAACATATGTGTGTTGTGATTGCCTCTCCCTTTTCTTGAACATCAATTTTCTTTCACTAGTTCACTCATTACCAATTTCATTCTCTCTCTCCAGTCTTAAACCAACCAATATCAAAAGGGCAATGCAAAAAAAAAAAAAAAAGACTTGTAATTTGTATACTGTGATAAGGGAGAGTCATTTTGTAATACAAATGAGTTAAAGCTCATTTAGATTCAAAGTCCGATTTAAGCCGTTATGGGTTATTATAACAAGACTAATATATTTAAGGTACTAATTGCAATTTTTTATACAGATGGAAGAAGACATTAAAGTTTGAAAACAAAAATTAAAATGGGTAAATATAATTTCTTGGAATTTTAATTCAAATTTTGCTTTAATCATGATAAAGAGATTTGAAGATAGAAAAACAGTTTCTTCATATTATATAATGAACATTAATAAGCTAGAAAAGTATTGTATAATAATCAGTCTAATGAATTATTATGGTAACCTACCTGACTACAATGGATTCACAAATTCATCTAAATGCTGAAGTGATGTAATATATGAGCTAAAGTTTGTTTGTTTGTTTGTTTTTAATATGCAAAAGGTACATTGTATTAACTCAAATTAAGCTTATCTTCGTAAATTTAGTTTTAAAATGGAATCAAATAAATAAAATATAATTTCATAAGTGCCCAAAAATAATTAACTTTAAATTTCATGAGAAAAGATGGTTTATTATTGTGTTGTATGGGATGGATATTGTAGCAGCATTATTGTCCTTCAAAGCAATCATAGGAGCCTCAACCAACTTTACCTGCGACGTTTGATTAATCGTGTATTCAAATTTGAATAAAAATAGGGATCAGTTTCGGAATTTGAATTCTCAGTCATTAGATATATTTTAATATTTGTGTAAAATATATTTAAATTATCATGCACATCTCTCAAACTCTTTTTATCATTTACCATAATAATAATATATAAGTAATATAGTTTTGAGATTAAAACATGAAGATCTCATGACCTTTCATGAAATGGAGCACTCCGCCATGTGATATGTTTTGAAATATGCATATAATAAGAAAAATATTATTTATCGAAATATTTAAAATGATGGTCCAAATTTCAAAACAATTGAATGATAAAAAAAATTAATTTTGTAAAAGGTCAAACTTTCTAACTATATTTTTATGCATAACATTAAGGAATAAAAACTCTCTCACACACAAACATCCAAGTTTACAATAATCTTTATTAAAATGAATCCCTCAGCGATTGATTGGCCTAATCATGCATTACTATAACTATTCAAAGTTTAAGCGGAAAAAATTAACTAATTAGATTATTTAAGTAGTTATATGTTTATGTACTTGTGTATTAATTTTTGTATTTTTTTTGGGTGTCTTAAGAATGATTATCTTTCAAAATGATATTATTTCACTTTCTTCTATATATGACGATATTGTTTTGAAACACTATTCTAAAATTATTTGATGAGACATTGGAAAAGAAAATAATCTCAGTATAGTAAAGTGTACTTTTAGACGCACTTAAACAAAACTGTGATTGTTTGAGAGCTTTAAACAACCTAACTAATTTAATTGTAATTTTTACAGAAAAAAATAAAGCGATATGGACTAATTAACGTGAAACTCGTGAGTGGGCGCGTGCAAGGAAAGAACCAACCCATGTACTTTATATATGGGGCCAAAGGATGATTGGAATTTGGAAAGAGAAGACATTGGACAACATTATGTTCAACGACTATGCGTTTTTAGGTGTTGTCTTTTAGTGATCCTGGTTTTAAATGGGTCCATTTTGGGCGGCTTTCACCTTCGTCAATTGGGCTAAACATGATAGTTACGGAATTACAGTCCCCTCCATGCAAGCTTTGCAGCAAGGTGATCAGGAAAATTCACTGTGATGTAATTACAACGGCTTGATATAATAATATAAATAAGAAGAAAAAGAAAACAGCTATGGTGATGTGACGTTTAATTTCTATAGCTATTTATGACTTGATTGGATTTTGTCCTTTCAAAAAAAGGAAAGGAAAATAAAAAATTTGAAAATTGAAAATTTTATATACACAAGTATTTTTAAGATTTTTTTTTTTAATTTTATGCGATTGTTATATTTATATTTATATTTATATTTTATTTATTTATTACAAGAAAGATGAATGTTTCATTGAACAATGAAAGAAAGAGAAGAAATGAAATAACGTATGTATCATAACGTTAATATTATTTGAATAGATTAATTGCAATTTGACCTTTAATTTTTTCTATAAATTCATTGTATTATTAAGTTGCTAGAACAAAGCATTAAGAGCTGAAACAAATAAAGCTCTTGCCAAAATTTCGTATCTCCCTTATGCAAAAAGTTAAATAGTTTAATTCTTTCTTGGTGTAGATTTAGAAGGAATGATCTTTTAAGAATTGATTTCAGAAGAATTAATGATTTTAAAATTTTAAATTTGATAGGATTTTGCAAAGTAGATCACCTTTGAAGTGATGTATATAAAGAATATTGAGTCCCAAAAAAAGAAAAAATATTGAGTCTCACACCTTGTTGGAATTAATTAATATAATTTTCTATACACAAGATAATGGGAAGAAATCCCCAACCATGTCCTCCAACAATGAAGGAACACACTCAACTCGGAGGAGCCCAAAAGGGTTTCTGGGGTCACAGGAACTTTTCTCAAATCTCCCCCAAGTCCCAACCTAATATTTCAGATCTAAAACGCACGTTTTTAAATCCATGGAATCCACGTGGTGCCAAATGTTGGCTGTCAGTTGTACATTCACTTGTCTTTTCTTTTTGTCAGCGTAATATTATTTTTTGTACGTTGGAGGGTTTCGACCACTGATACTATCCATATTTCACCCATCTTTGCTACCTAAACTACCCTCGGGTGATATGGAGTTAATTTATGAATATTTGACTATAAGAATCTTTCATTTAGCACGTCTCTCTACCGATTTTTTGTTATTCGACAAAAAATAGCTTTTGGTTTATACGCTCTATCTCCTCTACAAGTTCATAAAGAAGTTGGATATAACTGAGTTTTGACATGATACGCAACAAAATTATCACGATACAACCCTTGGGACCTATGATTTGTGTGGTTATGCCTAACAAAGAAGACGTGTTGGCGTTGATGTATGGCACTATCCCTAATGTTATTTCGTCTTTCTCATGGTCGCTTGCCCTAAAAGGGTTACCGATACGAAAATGATGTTTTTTTCCTTCTATGACAGTTTTCAACAAAAGGGAAAGGAGGATAGACTATTCCAATGAGTATGATTTTGAACTACCTCCATTATTAGGTTAAGCTGATCCAATCGACCTAAATCACCAAATTACCTTTTAGGAGCTAGCTTTTCTACAAATACTTCAGTATGCTTTTGGGGTAAATGTATTCATCCTCTTCATCATCTAATACTGTTCTCTCTCTCTAATCTTAACCCTATGAGTGATGATACTCTGAATTTAATAATACAATATTCTTTAATTATGATACAATAATTATTAAATATAAAATAATATTGTATTGGATAATTACTTAAATATTTACTTATTTAATAATTAATAACTCTTAAATCAATTAATTTGATTTCTTTTGAAACTTATAATTATAATAATAAATCTATTAAAATAGATGAAGTATTATTCTATACTTGATAATATCTAATAACTACGGTACTATAATAATAATAATATTCTTGAATTTGTAATATTGCCGCTCTAATCTCTTAGCCCCAAAAATTGACTCTAGTGTTGTCAGTGTCACTGGCTCTCTCGCAGATTAAGACTTTTGGTTACTGAGACCCCCAAAACTTTTAGGCCTTGTTTGGTTTAAAGGAGGGGAGGGGAGGGGAGGGATTTTAATGGAGGAGAGGGGAGAGGAGGGGAGGGAAGGAGAGATATATTGTTTGGTTCAGGAGAGGAAGGGAGAAAAAATAATAATATGTAGACCACTTTGCCCTTATATATTTTAAAAGTAATGGCAATACTGCTAATTATTTTTTATTTTTAAAAATTTAATAGTCACCGCCAAATTAAATAAATGTCAGAAATTATCTATAATTATAATTATTTTAAAAAAATTTGTAAACAAATAAAATTAACTAAATAATTATTTCAACAAATATATAATTTAACAATTTTATTTTATAAAATAAAAATGCATTTGAGTTGAAAACATTGACATGTTTACTTTTTTCTCAATATGGCAATATACCTATGTTAATTGATACGTTGAAATTTCTCCTCAACCATACCTATAAAAATTTTATGAAATATAAAATTAATAATTAAAATAGAGGGCATTTTAGTCTTTTTTTCTAACTTTCTCTCTCAATCCCCTCAAATTAGAGGGATAAGAGAGAGGGGGAGGGGAGGCAAAATTTTATTAAACTTTCCCTCCCCTCCCCTCCAAAATTACAAACCAAACAAGGGGAGGGGAGGGGATCCCCTCCCCTCAAACCAAACAAGGGGTTAAAGATGGTTAAAATAGGCTTAAGATTCTCTTCCGTACTCTCTCTCTTTGCATTCGGTCCAGTCAATGTATTAAATTTTTTTATTATTTTGTTTTTAATTTTTTCAAAAAAGAAATAAGTGAAAAGAAACTCAACTTTGAGAGTGCATCGATGGGAGAGAAGTTAAATTGGAGAGAAGCTGAACTCGTTGAAATAATCTACCAACTTTCAAAGTTCACATAGATGTATACTTATTGTAAAACTTTTTTTTCAAATAGACTTTTATAAAAAGGACAATAAGAAATAAACATTTTGTATATCGCAAATCGTTTGATATGTACTTTTAGTAATGCTATTTTATTTAAAAAAATCTTTTAAAAAATTGCTTTTTATTGTCAAATTTCTAAAAGAAGCATATATAGATTTGAATTTGTAATTTATATTATTTGAATAGATAAATTATTTTAAATAATTCATTATTTTTATTTTTTATTTAACGAAATATAGAAAATAAAATCACAATGAGTATATAAAACAGTTTAATCAAAATAAATACATAATATATATATATATATATATATGTATAGTAGATATGAGAATGAGAAAAGAGGAGACTATAGGATTAAAAAAGAAAAAGAGAAGGCTTAATATGGTAATTAATGATTTTAAATAAAGGTAATTTTATCTCAAAAAATATTTGTATGCTTTTGCGATATGCTCAAAAGCTTTTTTTTCCCAAAAGAAGCAAAGCCAAGCTCCTCAAAAATTAAAATAAGTAGTTTTATTTTTTAAAAAAGAAAACAGCTTCCTCCCCAATGAAAACTTGGCCAAAAAAGCACTAAATTCTTTATAGGATGGCGACGATTAATTCTAGCTAGTTTGTGTTCACCTTTTACAATTAGGTTAATTAGAAGTTCTTCTATTTTTTAATTAATTTTCCAGGTAGCTGCAATTGACTCTGAATTGTGAATTTTTCAATAGAATTTATCAATATATTATGAAGGCCCAAATTTTATTATAACGGTAGAAAAGTCTATTTGAATATTTATAGTCATTTATAAGACCTAAACTTTTTTAGCCAAATAATAGACCCATAAGTAAAATGCTTAAAATTGGTGGATAAAGGAGTGACTTTAATTTGCTTAAAAATTGAATTGTACCTCCATCACTTCACATAGATTATAGATATACCTAATTTACATACATTTTTTACACAAAAATTAGTCGGTTCAATTGGTTGATGTTCCTTGGCAGTTCTATCCAAGCAAGAGGTGGGTCATAATATACGATAGATTATTCTACAAATTAACACTTCTATCTTTAAGAGGTTAAATTTTCTTATCATTAGATGCATATTAAGATTCTTACTCTAACATTTAATTTATTATAAGGTGAAAATCTCACAAATACATTTGATGATGAAAAACCCATGGACATCGGAGAGATCAATGGATCTTTTTATAAAATTACTTTATACAATATATGCTGCTTGTGCATCTCACTCCATGAATCATTCATGTTGTAAATTTAGAAAAGAGAAATCCACGTCTTCATAATCTGGTTGAAAGAAGCCTCCGACAATCCAATTCTGAGGATTTGCTTCACCTATTGAATCATCGACCACGCTGGCTTCGACTCCAACATTAGCATGCCCATTCTGATCTCCTTCATCCCTGGCCGGAGGATTCTCCCAATCGCAATATTGTTCATTCACATCGTCATCATTTTCCTGCTTCTTCAAGTAGTTTGTGCATGACCCTTCTAGCACCTCTGGTATGAGCAAGTCATCAATGTCAAAATCTTCAAGGAAACCGTGGGAAGAGAAACGCTCATTCTCTTCTTGTGCTGTGGTGGAAACAGTAGTACCCTGGGTTTCCCGTTCTGCTGCTGCAGTTATACGAAGGAAATAAATCATAAATTCCTCGAACTGCAGATCATAATCATCCATAAATATTTCGGATATACGAACACACATTTAGAATAATAAAAATGGGTGTTAGACAAACTCATTCACTTCACCTACACGCTAAACA
Source organism: Erythrophleum fordii (assembly GCA_032878935.1). Taxonomy (NCBI): domain Eukaryota; kingdom Viridiplantae; phylum Streptophyta; class Magnoliopsida; order Fabales; family Fabaceae; genus Erythrophleum; species Erythrophleum fordii. The sequence goes on along the minus strand of JAVQMF010000055.1, from coordinate 37,178,124 downwards.
ATAGCGCCCGCTAATGGTCTGACAAGTGCAAATGAGTCTCAAATATAAGATGAATGCTGCAATTAATTCGGATATTTACATTAATATCCAGGCTTCAATTTATAAAAATAATAATCAAGCGTAATGTTAGTCCATATTTATGAAATTATTAAAAAAAATCTAAGATTATATTCATCCTGTTCACTGAATTACCATTGGTTTCCGGCAGGATAACTTTCTTCGTGCATCTCACTGCTTTTGCTCGAATCACAGGGTGGGACTGGGAAGAACCTGGTGGATCGGTGCCGGAGATTTTTGTGCGTTCCGCAGTTGTTTGAGCTCTTGATATGCTTCGAGTTTTGGTTCTCATTGGATCTGAGGGTTTGTTGTCGATGTTCTTTTGTTCTACCCTCTTGCTCAAATTGGTGTTCCAGAAGTTTTTTATCTCATTATCTGTTCGTCCGGGCAATCGCCCCGCTATTAGAGACCACCTAAAATGCATTAATTGATTATCATTTTAGCCACTCTAAACTAAAATTATTAATCAAGTCTCATTCCTTATAGAATCAAGATCAATGTGAGAAATAGGCCTGACAATTGACAATGTATTTGGTTTCTAGAAGCTTAAAGATGTTTCCAAGTATAGTAGGAATTTGTTAATCATGGCATTGTCACAGTACTGTAAGTGAGATGCTCTGGAAACAAATACCTTGATATTAAATATTTAGAATTCAGGAACCCCATATTTATTTTGATCATGAAATTTTTCATAAAAATTATTTAAAATACTTAGAATACTTAAAACTTGAAGATCCTGAATTAAACTGACTTGAAATGCATCTGATCACAATTGTATTATGATTATGACTATTTCAACCTAAGAACTCGATTTGAATTCCAACTCCTCCAAACCGCATAAACAAGTTTTGGTGGCTTCTGCGTGATGGCTAATCTGGGTGAGCTAGTTCTGATGATTGGTGACATTTTTCCATCTAAATTTAATGGATCTGAATTGACGTACATGAGTTGTCAGTGTTGAATCTGCTTTGAATGACGGGCCGTTTGTGGTCGAAGTTTGTTGGTTGTATGATTGAAATTGAGTGGCGTCACTTCACCTAGGGTTGAATAATATTAACAACATTAAAAGGTTGAAATTTTGTAATTAAATTATTCTTTTGTTCTTTATATTTTAATTAATTTTTATAATTCAAAAAATTTATGATTAATTTTTATAGTTAAAAAATTAATTTAGTTTTTGTTATTAAATTTTTATTATTATTTTGTTAAATTTTATGACTAACTATGCATTATTTAACATTTTGAATGTGTATGATTTATATTAACAAAAAGAATAAAATAGAATGGAATAAAATTAACTTTATATATATATATATAGTTTGTATTGTAAATTATATTAAATGACTTGAATAAATTAATTTGAATAATATATATTCAATTATAAATTTTTTAATTATAAAAATCAAATTTAAAAAAAAAAATTGAGCAAAAAAGTAACTTAATCTTAAGAAAAAAAAATAGATGGAGGAATAATCAAGACGTCAATTATTGCTATTGTGTACCATATTTTACATTGAAAAAGGGTTTAAGAAAGAAATTATAGAGAACCACGATTACTCTTTTACGTAAAAGAAATGCCTATTTTTTGTTTGGATGGAAGGAAAACTCAAAAAAAATTTGAAACAGCAACTGAAAGAAGAGAGAGAGAGAGAGAGAGAGAGAGAGAGAGAGAGAGAGAGAGAGGGAAAATTTGAAAGCATCAAGCAAATAATGTGTGTGTGTGTGTGTGTGTGTGTATTATACCTATTCCCTAGAAGCTTATGCAGTTTGATAATGAGCTCTTCTTCATCTTCGGAAATGTTTCCTCTCTTGATGTCTGGTCTAAGATAGTTCAACCATCGAAGTCTGCAACTCTTCCCGCATCGATTCAAGCCTATTAAGAAAGTCAACAAACAAAATGGAATGAGAACAACAAAAAGGAAAAATTTAATATGGTCACTTAACTTGAATACATGCCTGCTCGTTTGGGAAGGTCCCTCCATTTTCCTTCTCCATGGACTTTAATGAAGTTCATAAGGATTTGGTCTTCCATAACAGACCAAGTTCCTCTGTTTACCCCTTCTTTATCACAACAAGGCTTCCTTCCCATCCTCTCTCTCTCTCTCTCTCTCTCTCTCTCTCTCTCTATGCTTCAGTTTTGAAAGGTGTTTTGAGCGTGTTCCGATTGTTGCTTATATTCTCGCATGTGGGTTTGTGTGTGTGGGCCAACTGCTGGCTCTACATATAATGATCTCATCACACAAAAATTTTATATATATAAAATTGATGAGATGGTTGCATTTAATTAATCAATGTTTAATTCTTACTTAAACATTTTTGTGTCAAACTCATCAGATGCAGCTATGTATATCAGTAGTTGCGAACTAACTGCACTGACAAAGATCGTGTAAGATTCCTATTTAATTACAACTGGGATGCGTTGTTAATTTTGAAAGATCTATTTATTAAATTACCGATCGAACGTGAAACATATAAAAGTGGTACCTTGAACGGTAAAGGCTTTTGGTGAAAATACTTGGGGACGGCATACCACAGCTCTCCTAACATTGTTAATTTGTTATGTAATTGCACACTGCAGTTCCCTCTCTCTCTCTCTCTCTCTCTATCTATCTATATATACATACATACACACATATACATATATATATATAGAGAGAGAGAGAGAGAGAGGTTCAATTTCAAATCTTAACTTTATCAATTCTTTTTTTTTGGGGTGAATTTTTTAATCTAGCATAGATTATAGCTTGCTTTTAATTGGATACTCTAATACAATCTTTACTACTCTAAAAAAAAAAAGGACAGCCTTTTAAAGATAACAGCATTGTCTTAATTTGATTGATTAATTAATAGAACAAAATGTGAGAAAATGAATGTACTCATTATTAATTAATTACTGAGAAGAAGCGAGAGCAATTAATTAAATGGGAAATTAGATTTTATCTCATTGAATTAATTGAATTTTATTTACAAAATTAGTACAGAAATTTTAAAACATAATAATACAATATTATAAACTTTAGAATGTAATAAAATACCTTTTAGGTATCAAATACGAAACATTGCTTCAAAATATTTTAAAGTTCCAAGAATGTTAATTTTGTTACGCTTTAAAATTCAAGCCCTAGTTTATAGGGATAAAATATAATTTTCTGTTAATTAAATTAGAGACCAAATGCTTTAAAATGGGGGGAAAAAACATTATTAATTGTGATACACGTTCTATAATGATTCCATACGAATTCTTTTATTTTATCTTTTTTTGGTAATTTGAAACATGAAGATATATATACTTTTAAAGAAACCTTGTATTTGCATATGTATAATTCTGAATGACGACTTTGAAGAATATTAGGATTCTTTTAATTTGCTAACTATATACCACTTACTAAGTACTGAATATTTGTCCCTAAAATTGGTGGAATATAGCAAATTAAAGTAAATACCTTCTTTTTCCTTGAATGATCGAAGCAACGGAGAAATTAAGGCGTTGAATACGTCCGTAAAGATTGAGCTGCATTGGTTAAGAGGACACGTGAGGCTGGGATCCACCATAAGTGAGGAAGTAAATTAATTAATTATCGTGGAAGGTGAAAATGAAATAATCAGAGAGGTTCAGGGATTGAAGTGGACGCTGGGTATATACTCATTAATCAGAATTGGCTACCACCAGTACTCACTCGCCACTTGATTTATTTAATTATTTATGAAGCCAACGCCATTGACATTTACAGGAGGGGGTGGCTCCAGGTGCCACAAAAGAAGAGGCTTTTATTAGATCTTTTATTCGCATTTACATACATTTAACTTTGATTGTGAAAAGTAGCTGTCCCAACTTCCCAACATCCTCTATTGTTTTACCTGCAAACTGACATTGTTTTGGTTCACTCATAAACAAAAGATCATGCATCACACAGCATTCTCCATTATTGCTTCTATTTTGAACACCTACACCCCTGGATTGGTTCATACAATTAAATGTAAAATACTAATCCTTTGTCATTTTTTGCACAAGAAGAAATCATTTTTTTCTCTTAATATTTTAACAAGATTTGTTAGAGATATATTATACATGAAACTGTTTTGTACGTTGTCATCTTTATTTTGATGATTTAGAAGTCAAAAAGTATTTAAAATACTTATATTTGATGCACTAATACCCAACCTCTGGAGACAAAATATTCCATGCATTATTTTTTATGATAAACTATATTACTAAAAAATTATAGTAATTACTTTCACATATCTTAATTAATTTTTAGCTTATCAAATTTTATAAAATATTTGTGTTATTTCTGTGATAATTTTCTCTTATCAAATCAAATTAAGAAGCTTAAAAAAAAAAAAAACTAAAGAAACCACCTACAAGAGAGAACGTAGTAAATGCTGCCCATCTAGGCATCTAGGATTGGGAGAGGAGAATGAGTCCCCATTTCTTGGGAAAGACTACTGTTTGCCAATCAAAACAGGCGAAGGCAAATATTATTTTTAGGGGTAATGCACTGTATATTATAATCAACATATGAAATTTTAAAATAAAAAAATTTAATTATTATGCAATAAACATACTTATATGAAAGTGATTTAATTAACATACTTAATATAAATGGATAAAATAGTGAAGAATTATATATTATTATAAAAAAGATATCACATATTATATTAAAATCAGTATGTTAATATGGGAGTAATGCTACGACACATCACATAAAAAGGGGTGACATATTTTTTAGAAAAGGTTTAATTTTATTTAGTCTATCTTATTGTCTAACTTTTTATATATGAATATTATGATTAATGTTGAGTAAGAAAACATATAAAATTTAATTAATTTGATAATAATTGTAAAGCAAAACAATTTGTCAAACCTCTAAATGAGAAGAGATTGAAGAACTTTAGAGATAAAATAAATGTTAAAAAATAATTTTTAAAAAATTTAATAATAAAAAAATTTAATAAAAATTAAAATATCAAATAAAGTAAAAAAAAAGAATAAATAAATAAAATAAACAATAGTGAATTTAGTAAATAGTAATAATTCTTACTATTTTTCACTTTTGTCTACGAATATGAAAGTCAGAGTTAGATAGTTTTCTAAACTTATATACTAAAAATAAGAATTTTCTCTTGGAATTTTTTATCCTTTTTAATTTATCATTCTTAAAGACTTTAAATTATTTAAATAACATTTTATTCATAAAGATTAAGAATAAGAAATGATCTATGGAGGTTTATGTTAATTTTTTTTTTTCAATGGGTTAGTTACATTTTTACTTCTATTACAAAATATTTTCAAAAATTTAAGGAGGCATATTAGTTTTTAAAACCATATAGTGATTAAACACGTTTGTGTCATTTACAATAAATGTGACCTGTGTACATAATTTTCAAAGGATCTTAATAATTTATGGTCAAATATTACACTACATCTGGTTCGCAATACGAACATATATATATATATATAATTATTATTGTATAATATTTAATATATTATTGTAATTATTACTCTATCTATTAAATTATTATTTTAATAATCAAATTACTTTTTTAAAAGTAAGAATATAAAAATTATTTTTTATTTCATCTATCTACTTTTTATATTCTTTTTTTCTATATTATTCAACCAAATATTCCTTTAGTTTCTAAATCAGATCTTGAATTAATTCCAGATATTAGGTTAGTGATGAATGATGCAAGTCTTCTTTTACTATTAATTTTGGAGTCAATATTTAAATCTTTTTTAAATTTATTCCATCAATGTGAGAGTGCATCTTTAAAATCATTTAAAAAGAATCTAGTTTCAGCTAAGGCACAAATTAATTTAAAAATACTCCTATTATATAACCCAAAAAAAGTCAATACAAAGAATCATCTCCCGTTAGTTATGGAGGTTGTTTAATTTGTTTCTTTTGACATTAAAAATTAGCTATAAATCCCTTAAATTTTAAATTTTGTGCAACATAATCTCTTTTTCAATTTTTTTAATCCAAAATTGTAGTATCATTTGTCCATTAAGAAGCTAGCTCAATAAAATAATAATAATAATAAATCCAACCTAATATTACATAGTAATTTTTACACATTTGATGTGCCATATTATTTATACACTTAATTATTAAAATTTATTCTACATATAAACCTTACTTATATTGTTTATGGATTCTATATGTACAAATTCAATTTTGACCACGCGCACTTAAAAAAATTTTAATATAACAAAGTGGCAAACGAAAGTGCTTTTTGTTGTTTTCTTCCACTCTTTTGTTAAAAGAAAAAATCTTTATTTAACACTTGAAATGATATGTTGTATTTTTTTTTTCTTTGATTCACCTCCCATCTTTTAGTCCATATGAATATATGGGATTAGAGTTTTTTATGAAAAAATAAATAAATAAGTTATATTGTATAAAATTAAAAATATAACAAGTCTCTGATCAATTTTGTAGGATTTAGATGAATAATCAAATCTTGAATTATAAAAATAATTCTTTATATGACAAATGAAAGAAAATGACAGCACAGAAAATTAAATATAAATATCACGTGGCTGATTAGATTCTGAGAGGTTGTAGAGTCCACATAATATGATGCATGTGGTAGGAAAGAACATGTCTTCGGCCTCACAAGCCGTAAGGTCATTTTCCTTTACTTCGAATTTTGGGATATCGCTGTCACGGAGTTATTCAAACGCTTTGAGTATGGTATTTTAACTCTCTCTCTCTCTCTCTCTACATACACACACACACACACACACACAACAAAAAATAAAAAATTAATATGTATAATTGTTAAAACTTATTCCCAAAATATATAATAGATTTTTTAAAAAAAAATACAGAAATATATCCTCCATATTCAATAACAATTATTATTTTTAATTAAATAAGAGAATATGAAATGAGATCCAAATTTTGGAGAGATCATTCCCGCGGGGGGGGGGGGGATTTTATTTTTGGGAGGGGCGGGAGGGATAATAATAATACTAATAATGGCAATAACTATAATATTTATAATATAAAATATATATTATATATTATATATTATAAATATATTTTTATATTATATAAAATTAATATAATATAATATATTTTTATTTCACTAAAAAATATATTATATTTTTACATATAATCGTATAATATGATTTAATGTTTATAATTATTAATAATAAATTTTTAAATTATAATTTTATAAATAAAAAATTATATGCAGTTGCTTATAATTTTATTTTCAAATCTTTCAATTAAAATATGATAAATATATGATTTATCAATTATGTCATAATAAATGTATGATTCGTTAATTATTTTTTAAATAATATTTTAAAAGAAATTATTTTAAAAACTTTTGAATTCTTTAGAAAAATAATAAGATTAAAAAAATTATGCATTTGTCATAATGTTAGAGAACTACATAGTTATCTAATTTTAAATAATAACATGATATGCATATAATTTAATATGTTACATAAGATTTTTTTGCAAAACCTAAAGAAATCTCCATACTATGAAAATTTTCTAATTAAACCATACACTTATCATAATAAAATCATACACATATTATATTATTATTTAAAACCAAATAATTGTATTGTTCTCCAATTTTATGGCAAATGAATAGCTTTTCAAAATCTTATTATTTTTTTCAAGAATTTAAAATTTTTTAAAGAATTTTTTAAATATTATTTAAAAAATAATTTGATAATTATACATTTATTATAATATTATTGATCAACCATACACTTATCATATTTTGATTAGAGAATTTGACAATAAAAATATAAGTAACTATGTATAAATTTTTTCTTATCTATAAACTTATAATTTATAAATTTATTATTAATAATTATAAAAATTAAATCATTTTATATTATTATAAATATATATATATTTAGTGAAATAAAAATATAACATATTATATTAATTTTATATAAAATAACACATATATTTATAACATATAATATATATTTTGTATTAGAAACATTATAGTTTATATATATATATATATATATATATATATATATATATATAATCCCTCCCACACCCCTCCCGAAAAAAAAAGCCCGACCCCGATATCCGCCCTTCCCCAACCCCTCCCGCCCAAAAAAAAACAAAAAACATTCTTAAAAAATAATAAATCAACTATATATTGGAAATAAGTTTTGGCAATTATATATATACGTTAGCAAAATGCCATCTCAGTTTGTCATGTGGTTACTTACCAAAATTGAGTAATTTTTATTAGTTTAATTATTAAATTAAAAATAATTATTATGATATTGATCTTGTATAATAGTTTCTGAAAAATTTGATAGCAATTGATATATAATTACATAATTAATAGTTTTTTATGTTTCAAAAAGATACCATGTATTTATTTATTTTTCATATATAGGTACAATACATAATAATATGAGTGATAATATTATAAACTCAGAAATATTATTATTTTTAATTAAGATACAATGATAATTAAATATAGAATAATATTTTATTCAATAATTGTTTAAAACATTAATTTATTTAATAATTAATAATTATAAAAATAATTAATTCAATTTTTGCATAATTAATGAGTATAATTATAATAATAAATCTAGTAAAAATGAGAAAACATTATTCTAAATTTAATAATATTAAATAATCATTATCTAATAATTAAGAAATATAATGTTCCCAATTTTATAATATCATGACTCGAATAATATTAATTTTTTATGTAATCTTGTAAGTATAGTATTTATGATTAGAATTTTTGATTCAACAATAAATTTTATAAAAATTTGTTTTATAAAAATTATTCAATATTATAAAATTAATTATAAATGTTACACTAGCATTAACTAGAACACGTGAAAGTACAATAATTGTGAGATCGCATATCCCCGATTTGCAGGCTTAAGGCTAGACAATCCTGGCCCATTATGATTATTATTGAACGATACCCCAGAATCAGGGGTTGAATTCATACAATATAGTTGAGTCAAGTCTCTTAAATACATAAATTTGCATAAAATTTTGATAATATTTATGATAATATTGTTATACTACTTAGTTAACACTATAAAATAAATAAAAATACTTAAATTCATTAAATAGCTTATAATAGTCATATTGTCTATTAGGTGAAACCAGTCAAGTTTATTTAACAGTTCATAAATTAAATAAAATGTTGATATATGTAAATATTAAAAACATATTATTTTTTTGTGACTCTGATCAAATTTGAAAAACAAAGATGCAAGGGGAAACCGAGTTTAGATCATCTAAAATGTAAAACTTGTTTGATAAATAAATGAGTTTGATAAATATAAAAATAACAATAAATATCAAATGCTACCTTATAAATTGATTCAATTTTTTTATTTTTGAAATTTTAGAGGATACTCTTTTCTCTTTTGTTTTTGGTTTTCGAAAAAAATGGAGTAATTAACTATTAAAGAATTTTAGATTTTATATATATATATATATATATATATATATATCAAAGGGGAAAATGAGCCGAGTTGGGCTCACTTGAATTTTTCTAAAATTGAGCCTAAGTCCCAAAAAACCAATACAGGTTGGGGTCTGAACTCAAGCCCAATTCTAATGCTATTTGTTTACGAACGCGACCTAATTTCTTTTTAGCAACCTCGCCTTTTATTAGGTCTACCTATAACTAATAACAAGAATTTTTAAAGAGAAAACTTATTCACAAAGAATTGTCAACTCAAGGGAACAAAGAACGAAAGAGAGCTTTTATCAAAAGTCGTTTGAGTTCGTACGACAATACAATTATTTCCATTATATTGATAGGAGTCTTGGATGATATAGCAAAGAACCACTTTCAAATTTGTATGACATCTTTGGCATTTGCGAAAAGTAATGAAAATATAATATTACTAGGGTATATTCTATCTATTTCATTTAATAATACCTATACAATGGTTGAATAAATTCAGATATATTTAGAAACAAAATTTTTTTAATAATGTCTTACTTTCTTTTCTTCAATTTTTTTTTTACCAATTTTTTTCTTGCACCATATTCTTCAATTTTCTTTATCAATATTCTTCTATTTTTATTATAGGAATACGTTTCATTTATACTTTAAATTCAAGTTTATTTGAAAGTATGTCCATCAACTATTTAAAATATTACTTTATATTTACTTTTTAAATGGGATACACGTATAACCTTGTTTGGTTAACTAAAAGAAATTAGATAAATATGAAATCATTGAAACTGTACTTTACTATTATTTTAGTAAATATTAAAAAAAGTTACTTGTATTTTTCTTTTATTAGTAGTGGAAATAATAAATTACCATAACAAAAGTATTAGTTGCCCGAACTGAAAAAAATAAAGCCAATAAACAATAATGTAAAATCCTGGAATGCATATACAGCGATTAGACTTGTCATGGAAAGACGCAGAAGAGCATGCTCTGTGAGTAGTCCTTGCTGATCTCACTAGGAATGTATAATTAATGGAGTAGATTAAATCTATACATGTAGAGTTTATGTAAGAACTCAATTGATCCCTTAATTGTACGTACTTCGACAGAAGAAATTTTATGCTTTATAGGACTGATATGGTATTCAAGGGGAAAGCTAGATGATTGTTGAGGCTCCCGAAACAGGTGTTCCACAAAATAACAAATTATGTTCTGCCTACAGAGGATTTGAGCACACCTGCAAGTAGAAAAGGTTAAAAACCGGTGGAGTTAGGGCTATAAATCAAAAAAGCTATTCGTGAAGGGTTTTGTTCACATAAAAATTTGTTTGAGTTCGGTTCATTTATTAAATAAAAGAAATTGAACACGACATTAACCTCATTTAATTATATGACTCAAACTTAAAAAAATGATATTCAACTTATTTAGTCTATGTGAAGGTGATTTAAAAATAAAATAATATATTTTTTCCAAATATATATACATATATATGTATTATTTATTAGAGATTATAACAAAACTATTTATGTGCTTTCATTTAGTAACCCAAATTTTTAGATCCATTTAGTCTTTAACATGATATCAAAACATGTATGACTAAGTAGTCAAGGATTTGATCTTTGTCGTCCATTAATCTTTTAAGTTAAATTAAGCTTTAGCACAAACACACTTGCTTTTTATCCACACATCAAAGTCTAAAGGGCACCCTCATATGAGATTGCAAGTTATAAATTCTAAGAGTAAATTAAAAAAACTTTTTATGAGATTTTCTGAAATTATATAAATATCCCCTTTATTTTAAAAATACACATAATTTCCCCTAAAACAAAAAATAATCTTATGCTTTAAATCTAATCTTAAGTTTTTTGACCAAAACACCTTCCATTTAAAATTTTTTACTTAAAAAAATATGTATTTAAGTTAAACAAAATTAGAATTAGACTAAAGTGTATAGTAACTTTTTGTTTCAAAAGAGATTTATGTATGTTTTAAAAATAAATCGAAGATTTGTATAATTTTAACAAAATTCAGGAGAAATATGTGCAATTTACTTAAATTACAATGAAATTATTTACAGATATTTACTTAATAATTGAAACTTCTAAGTTACATTGATCTTTGATATTAATATATTATAAATTATAAATAGTTTTTTTTAATATAAATATCATTAGAGTTTATTTAACTCATCAAGCTCATATAGTCCATTTATATATAATTTTAGGTGAACTTGAGCTTTCTTTTTAATAAAGTGAGTCCAACTTGCTCTCATTTTTAAGTTCTTACAATGTTGCAAGCCAAGCTCAAGTAGCTCACTTATTTCATATTTCAAACTTTGAGAGTATTAGGGCTTAACTTATTTCCAACCCTTAGTGAAAGCAATGGGCTCCTTTGTGCATGTCAATGCTTAAGTCAATCAAGATATGAAAGGTCTCAAGGTAAAGGTTTAAAGCTTTATTTGGTAGGAATCATGGGGTATACATAAGTAGATTTTGTTGAAGATAAGCCATGATTGCTTACTCTTCATTCAAGATAGTGATTAAGTTGCAATGTCCCACGGTTTTCAAGTTGGGTTATATCATACTAAGTTTAAAATCTCAAATATTACTAGCCTAAAAAAATCTTGCGAGTTTATCTTATGATAATTTCACACTACATTTTGAGTTTAGTTGCTATTTTATGTTTGAGTATCCAAGTGGTTCAATGAGTAAGAGTAAGCTTGGTAGGCCTTTGGTGCATGCTTCATTATTTTTCAACATTCAAGTAGTCGATGTCTTCATTACACTTGTTATCAATTGTTGGGTTTTGATGTGATGAAAATAAGACACGTGATTGTTGGAAATAATGTATAGTAGTTAGGGTCTATAAATAGAAGGATTCATCCCTTGTCTTGTACTACTATATAGTAAATGGAATATTCTATGTAGATTAGAACTTATTACATTTTCCATATAGGGTTTCTTTTTGCCTTTCTTTTTTCATATGGTATTATAGTTTAAGAGGTTAGAAAACAAAGCCTAATTTTATATTGTTAGTTTGTCTCTTCATCATTGTCATTCTAGCCATTATGTTTGATTAGTATTTGGCCATAAACACCCTTAGAGGTGCCTCAAACATTGTTAACTAACCTATTGTCATCACTTGTGCTTCTCTTGCCATTGCATATACAATTGCACTAGATCATTTTTATAGAAGCCTTTTCCATGAACTAGTGCATAAAGCCATCTTTTTGGCTACCATTTACCTAGAGTTGGTCGTTGACCACTACAAATCTAACCCAAACTTTCATTTCCTATTTGGGCCCTATTCATGGTGTTTCTCCTCTATTAATCAATTTTAACCCAAAAGTTTGCTTGATACAAACATGAATACTTACATAGGGAAAGTTAAGTATGTAAAACAAGAGTTTAATGAATATCCCATTTCTACTAATGTTAAGGAATAACAAAAAAGAAACAAATTATTCATAGTTCTTACTCTTGTTGGCTTAAGGTTAAACTTGTTTGCATTTGCAAACGAATTCTCTCTAATCCAAACATTCTATCTTTTGATAATGTAATTTCTCGGTTGCAATGAATGTCCCTTTCCTTAACCCTTTAGGTTGAAGGTATGAACTTGGATTGTTCTACTTTTGCCTTTCAAAATGCTAATCATAACTGTAACATCTGTCAATGAGGAAATAACGATAAGGGAAAAAACCATGGGCAACAACCTCAATGCACTAATTGTAACAAGCTTATTCATATTTGTGAATGGTGATATTCCCTGCATGCTTGTCCTAATGTTCTTTAGATGGAAAATGCTAAAGATTCTCAAAGTGATACTCCCAACTTTAAACAATTTCATTATCAAGGGTGAAGTACAATGATTTCTTTCAATATTAGGCCACTAAACATTCTACCATTTTGACTACATCCTTCATTTAGAATGGTAATTTTGTAGCTATCTTACTTAATCTTCCTTTTTTGGGCCTTAAATCCCTTGATCATATTTCTACTAACCTACTTCTTTTCTTATAACTTGATACTTCTTCTTCTTCTTCTTCTTCAAGAATGGTAATTTTGTAGCTAGTCTTATTCAATCTTCCTCTTTTGGGCCTTAAATTGTTTGATCATGTTTCTAATAACTTATATCTTTTCTCATACCTCGATATTTCTTCTTCTTCTTTTCCTACTTTAACTCTTGCTAATAGTTCCAAAATACTCGCCAAAGCATTTGTCAAGCTTGACCTCTTTCCTTTTCTAACTTTGGATTATTTTCTTTACATTCCTGACTACCTTTTTAATCTTATTTCGATTAGAAAACTAGATAAGACACTTGATTTTTCTCTTATCTTTATTGAAAATTCTATGTTCATACAAGATCAAAATACAAGTTAGACGATTGATGACAGGCTTTATCATCTCACTGTGCCTACATCTCATGAACTCTTTAAGGTTACTTTATCATAATTAATAGTGTTGAATGTCTTGTCTTGCATCACTACACTATATATACTTCTATGTACATTATAACTCATTAACTACATTTCCCAAAAAGAGTTTCTTTTAATCTTTCTTTTTCATATTTGAAATATCCTTTTTGTTTAGTTTCCAGTTTTCTCATGCATTGTGCCAGGATGATTGTTTAAAAAAAAAAATAGTTTTTCTTGTGTTTTTAAGGGAAGGGTCGTAAGTCTAAAGGAAGACAACACTTGAAAGCTATAGTTTCTATTCATACTATTCCACATTGTATAATAATTGAACACTAAAAGCTTATTCAATTAGCTAGAAACATTAGACATAGAACAAGTAAAACAACATCATATAACATAACCTCATCTAAGGCTCGTGGGTCGAGCTTATGGTGATGACACTATATAATCAATAATCACTACACTCTCTAGATGCTCCCTAACCTTATCCTTTTGATGGCTCACCAAGTCCACATTTGAATCCATAGCCTTTGAATTATTGAGTCCTAAGAAAATTGCAAGTGATGCAAGTAAGAACCTTTTGGCTCTTACTGGAAACAAGTTTTTCTCACAACTAAGCTACTTAATTCATTTGAATTTATCTTTAATTTCACTTTTAAAAATCCAAAATCTCATTCTCAACTTCATTATCCAAATTTTCCTTCAACTTCAGGAAGCTCACTCGTATTGCAGAGGCTAGCAGTGAAACTAAATCACCATGTACATTATAGGCAACACAATCAACAACTATGATGTTATTGTAGATAGGAAGCATAGATTCTTTGGCGATGCTAACATGGCTCAAATGTGCCTAATAGGCATTGGGGTCATCTTTGGAGTTGTAGCAACTATAGAGCATGTGAGTGAAATAGAAGGCAGAAGATCAATTGCATAGTGTAATATCCAATCTTTATAAAACTGAACTAAAACTAACAAGATAACAAAAGAAGACCTTAGAATAGAACAAAATAGGGGTTAAGCAAAGATAAAATAATAAATAGAGTATTTAAAAATAGGGATAAGAAATTGGAGAAGGCCCAAAATAGGAGCCGAAATGGCTAAACAAAATAGCTGAAAAGGCAGTGACAAAATCGTAATTCCAAAAAACTTGTTAGAAACTTAAAGAAAGAAGTTTTAAATGATAAAATTAAGTTCTCTAGGGTTCTCAAAGGCTCTACGAACTATAGGAATAATTAAAATGACCAAAACCTTTTCGACATACAATTTAGGCTGTTAGTTGACTTGAACTTTAACCCAATAATTTGAGATAATTTTAAACCCCATAAATTTGAAAGTAAATGTTTTAAATAAACTAGAGGATCTAAAATTAGTCCAAATGGAAGAATTGAAGTTACGAGATGTAATGGAAATTTTGTAATTATTTAAAAAAATCATTCCTTCTCCCCTATATTAGGTTAGCCATGACTCTAGGCCCTCCAAACTGACTTAGAGCACTTTAAAATAGAACTAAAGATGCACCAAAAGAGGGAAGGAAGAAGAGGAAAAGGAAGCCATTTTAGGTAAGCAAATATGTATTTTTTTTTTCATAGTATTTCATTCACAAACCTTCTTCTTCTCTCCCAGCCCTCTCTATTGGTGGTTTTAACTTCTTGAAAGGAGCATTTTTGTGGCTGATTACTTGGAAGAGGGAGGGGATTTGAGGGAACCAATTGTAGTATCAAATTCTCTTATTGATAAGCATTGAAACAAGGTATGATGTTAATTAAGATTTGTGCTTTTCCATACTTTTTTATTCTCTCCACTATTCGGCCAGCCTTAGGAGGTATTAGAAGGAGTTGATTTTCAGCTAAAATAGAATGGGAACAAGGGTTTTAAGGCATGAAGAGTAATAATATGCGATTGAAACCACTTAAAAAGCTTTAGATATCAAGATAGGGTAATTAGGGTTTTAATTGCACCTTAAGAGTTATGAAATCTTAGGAGGACATTTTAAGGTATATGAGATTATAATTAAATTAAAGAGAAACCAAGGAATGTCCACATACATCAAACTTCTAAAAGAAACAAACAAAACTCCATGTTACTCTTCTTATGTTATAGGTTCAGCCAAGTGGAGTCTAGTACACCTAAGGAGAGTTTTCTTGGGTTCTAATGATTTAA
Source organism: Erythrophleum fordii (assembly GCA_032878935.1). Lineage (NCBI taxonomy): Eukaryota > Viridiplantae > Streptophyta > Magnoliopsida > Fabales > Fabaceae > Erythrophleum > Erythrophleum fordii. Next base: position 37,162,061 of record JAVQMF010000055.1, on the reverse strand, counting down.
GAGACTTAGATATGAAGATTAAATAATTATGGAATCATTGGATTGAATTTAGGAACCCTAGATTAAAAGTTAAAATTTTAAGGACTAAATAATGTTAAAGAAGCAAGTTAGTGTTAAACTCCTTAAACCAAGCATATGATGACCCAATGAGTTTCGTTAGGATTATATAACTTATAGCAAGTGAGAGTTTGGAGCTTAAAGAAAGGAAAATAAAAGTTGCCTCTTAAGAGATCTAAACTAGTTTTAATTTCCATATAGGCTCTAAGAAAATTAAGTGAAGTTAATGAAACTTAGAATGGATTTTAAAAAATTCAATTTGCCTTGTAAATTGCTATGTGTAGGCAAAGCTAGTCCAAACCCACCAAAGTATGGGTGTCAAGTTAAGGAAAGACAAGAGAAAAACTAAGAGCAAGTAGGTTAACGATGTCTTAAAGCTTCATAAATATTAAGGTAGCTCTATCTCCTTATCTTATATGCATTTGAATGCTTGATTGAGTTGACATGCTTGTATGTATTATTGCTTAATATATTCATGAGCTATGTCTTGATATGCTGTTCATTATGAATTTTATGCATGAGTTTGACATGTTTGTTGGCCTCGAGCATCCTAAGGCATGAAATTGAGCACAATAGTTCTTCTTAGTTTGTTTTGATGTCATGATGGGAGATAAGTTTTTGTGTTAAATGTTGCATTTAATTTACATAAGGCATATGAATGGCATTCTTGCATTACATACATTGCATTTCCTCATGGTGTTCATGCATGCAACGATTAAGTTGACATTGGCTACTGGGATTCTTCTCAGAATCTCACCCAAGTATTCTCACTAACTATTTCAAGCTCTTTAAACAAAGAGAAAGAGGTAGAAAAGCATTAGACTCTAGGAAATGAGGTAATATGATTTTTGAAATGTAACTAGTGCAAAGTGTACTTAAAGAGTTACAAAGCTTATATATGTATGATGGCTATTTATATATTCAATGATATTTGTAATGGAATCATATGTATGAGCTATAACACCTCAATATATGTCATTTTGGGTTAAGAATTGGCCTTTTATACTAACATGTACATATGAGATACATGGAAGTTCATATGCACATTTGGGTGTTGGATGGTTATATTTTTATGTAAACTCTATTTTATGTGTTAGACTATATAGATTACATGCCCGAGATGATTAAAATTTGCTCAAAGTAAGAGAATGCAATTTAGAAATCAATTGGACCACTTTATGACCAAATTTTGATTTAAAAAAATCCTAAATTGCACCTAAAAGCCAAAATGACCTAGTTTGGGATTGAAATTTGGCATGCATTTAAAAGATATTGAGAGATTTCTAACAAGCTAGGAATGAGGATTTTTAAAGCTCTACAAAATATTTTATGAATTTTTTAAATTGCCCCAAACTATAGAAATTGGTTTTGTCACTGTTCATGAGGTATTAGTTTCTATTTTTTTGTGTTTTTGAAGGGCAAAATGAATTTCATGGCTTATGAAATTTTACCAGCATAAAGTTCACAATATAAGCTTTCCATAACAACTAAAATTGCATAAATCAAAGTTATGTAGCCTAAGATATAAATTTTTGAAATTTGATGCATAATATGTTAAATGGTCAATATAAGGTTCCTTAACTCCCTTTGACTTTTGATGTATATTTTTTGACCCAATGGACTAAAAAAAGTTCGTTTATGATGAATATGAGTGAAAGAAAAGAAAATTTTCAAATTTGATTGGTATGTAAACGGACCGATTTACACTACTGAAAGTATGGTAATAGTTGTGAATATTATTACTAATGGATAGACATTATGTAAATAAGTTAAATGAAGCTTGGTATGACACATAATAGTGGCTCCACATTGATGTGAAGGACTTGGTCAAGGAAAAAAAGAGAATTAAGTCTACTAACCATGGCATTGACCTTTAATGAGTTAGTATCATCCCTCACCTTGAGCAAGACAATATGCTTAATGGTTTAGATTGATAATATCTTGATTAAAGATCCAAATAACAACGAGGAATGATAATAGGGTTTGAATGAAGGAGAAGATGTAAGATAACAAAGGTGTTTGAAAAGCAAGAAAGTGAGAGATAATAGACAAGAAAAAGAAGGTCGGGTTTTTAGACACAACATGGAGAGCATAAGAACGTACTCTTTCTGAAAAGAAGAAATGCTTCATTAAGTGAAAATAGAATACAACCACCCTTTTATAGTGACAATACTCTCAACAAACTAATAACAAACTTTTGACCATGCTTTAATTAATCTAACTTTATTAATTAGTTAATTTAACTAAATTACCGAGTTTGTTATTAATGGGTTTATCTTTCATATTGGTTTATATATTTGCTATCAATGTTGCATTGATTTGTTATTCTTTTATTATGTTATCAATTTTGTATAGGAAAACATGTATTTTGCATTTTAGCTAGATTCTTTATCCATTATACTACCTAGCAACAAAGAGGGGAAATGACTAGGACAACTTCTCCTATTTTACCTTTTTGCAATACATAGTTTGCTTACCTATTCATAAAAAGTTTAGCACCATAAAAAGCTTCCTCATCTCTTTTCTAATTAATTTCTTATCTACAACAATGAATTCGAGCAAAAACTAAGCCAAAACACCTATAAAAAACAAGTAACATCAAAATCAAAATGAAACTATAAAGTAAATATTAAAGGACCTATAATTGAAAAGCTATAATAAACAAATCAACTATGGTAGATTCAATCTTAGCTTTATTGAACAATTCCCAAAATCCATTATGAGTTAATTATTTTTCTCTTTTGTTTAAACGTGGCGTTCTAATATCATATGGTTAAATTCTTTAAAAGAATTTTGTTTTACGTGTTATATTTTCATTGAAAAAAATAAAGAATTATACTTAAATTCATTTTCATGATAACATTATGGGACCTTCCTTGCCTTAAGTTATTAATGGTTCATTTGAGGTATGCGTACCCTAAGTGATATATGAGTATACATGCTTGCTTTGTTATAGGATATTTATTTTTTATTGGTCCTTATTGCATAAACTTGCTGCAGATGGTTAGTAAATAAATATCTACATTGTGTACTAATTTTCATGCTGTAGCTACCAGATAGAATAAGACTTTTCTATAATTTGGAAGTGACAAGGACCTAACATTGCATCATGCAACGAGTTGGATGCAAAAAGGAATTCAAAAGGCCAATACGATCATATTTCCTTATTTGTAATGGCGTGTTAGTGACGAATCATCAATCCCAATACTTAACCACACCATTGGTCACCGATGTAGGTTAATCCTTCTTCTGTACAAATAGTAGGGGTTTTTATATTGCATACCCAAGGCTATTGGAACACTCCAATAGTGTGCCAATTATACTTTGACAACATAACTTAAAAAATTCTCCAATCTATGTTTTCTAGGACTGGCTAATAGGATCGACTTGTCTGGTCAGGATTAAATACCAGAGAATATACAATGGCAAATGGATATAAGTTAGTAGCTTAACCAATAGATGCCAGTTCCACTTCCAATGCTTTTGCATGGGAGAAACTTTGGAAACTACAGCTACCCATTCACATCCTCATCTTTATGTGGTGACTATCACGATAAGCATTACCTTTAGATGACATGCTTTACATCATCTTTCTGTTGATAATGTTTATCAATTTTGAAACCAGCAAGATGAGACATATCAACATTTGTTTTTATCCTACCCCTTTGCATAAGCCATTTGGTTTAGTTCTTAGCTGGGCCTCATTATAGGCAACCTGGGCTCATCTGACCTATTTATTTGCATACAACAGTGGTTACTATAAGAACCTCCAAATGTTTGAAATATGAGTTACACCATCTTATATTCAATTTTGTAATGAACATAATTTTCGTAAAACGATGAAATGAGCTGTATAAAAACAAGTCCTCTAAAATGAGCTAGATAATGTCCCAAAAATTTTGGAAAGAGTCCTAAGCTCCTAAAAATAATAATTCTAGGTTTTGACAGAGAGAAAAATCGAGTTAGGATGGAGAAATAATTTGTGAAGGAAACTGACAAAACATAATGGCATTTTAATAAATAAGTATAATTTTTGAAAAAAATACATAGGAGGGCTTTTTAAATAAAAAATTTGAGTTGCCAAGGGTTCTCAGAGGTACCAAAATTATGGAAAGCTCCAGGATCGGTAAAGCCCTTCCTGTGTACATTTTTCAACGTTGGTGAGCCTGAACTTTAACAAATTCATTTAGTAAGGTTTTAGCTCCTAATTGAGTGATTCCAAAGGTATTTTATTAAATTGGAAACCTAAATTTTATAATGGAAAAGACGGCTCTCAAAAAGGAGCTAAAACGAAACCAAAATAAAATTGCCATTATAGAAGGACAAAATTAGAATTTTTGGAAAAGTATGCTTCTAGAAACTCCCACACACTTCTCCTTTCTTCTCCCACCTTCTTAAGCATGAAATTTTCTATCTAAAATATAGAATATGATCTGCTCTCTCAGGCACAGAAGAAAGGGAAGAAAAGGAGGAGAAAAATTAAGGAAAAGGTAGGTAAATCTATGAAATTTCATGCTCTTTCTTCCTCTAACTTTGCTCCTCTCATTCTAAGATTTCTTTCCATGGTTTATTTGAGCTATTTAGTTCTATTTTAATCCAAAATATAGAGGGGGAAGTTTAAAATTCTTGAAAGGAAGCAAACTAAGGAGAAAGACTCTTGAAACTAAGTTGGAATCCAAGGTAATTCATGCTTTGAATTGTTTCTTCCCTTTGCTTCCTCTTGCTTTGAGTTTCGGCCTAAATTAGAACCATATGGAGAGGGAAGTTCTGTCTAAAAACAAGAGAGGAACAAGGGTTTTAGGCCATGGGGAGATGGAATATGGCAAGAAATTTTAAGAAAAACTAATAGAAATCAAGTTAAGAAAGTGTGGAGTTTTCTAGGGTTTTGTAAAATTTGATTTTGTGTGAATGTTTCCTTAGTTATTTGAATGTTTTCTTGAACTCCTAAGACCTCTACAAATCCTCCCAAGTGGTTCTCCATTAAGGAAAAATTAAGAAGCTTATGAACTTCTTCCTTAGTGCATATCTCGACCTAGGCTAGTTCATAGGGCTAGGGAGTGTTTTAATTTGTTCTAACCTTGGTTTGGGACTTTATATGATGTTAGAAGATGGGAGAAACTATTGAAAAAAATTTAGGAGCCATGGATTAGAAGATAGAGCAATGGTGTCCATAATGGTGTCTTAAGAAGCAACTTGATTTTCCAATTGTGCAAATGAATGTGTGAGGGCTCGAAAGACCTTAAATGAGTCCAAGAAGCCTAAAAATAACAAGATAATAGAGCTTAGAACTCAAAATATGAAAGTTACTTCATTGGGCCAATTATGGAACCATTATGCCACTTAGGAGACTAAGTATGTATTCAAGCTTTAGTTTAGTATTTTTGCTTGCTTCAAGTGAGTAATTGTGTGTTGTTTATGGTGGCTAGGCCAAGAGAACCCTACTCCACCTAAGTGCACTTGTGGGACCGAAAAGGATCAAGAAAAGCTTGTATAAATCTAAGATAATTCTCTATCTCATTCTCTTTATATTCTTATGTGTATATGTATGTTATTGTATGCTTGTGTGTGTTCTAGTGACTTGATGATATCCCACTTGATACCTTGACTTTACATTGGTACCAATGTGTCTTCTTGAATAACTATGGTTATGGAAATGGTTCATAAGGATGAGGTGATACTAAAATTCCCTTAATAAAGGTGAGTAGATGCCAAAAGTCTCATGGTATGGTAAGACAAGGCTAAAAGTCTCTTGGAAGAGTGAGGCTAAGTCCAAATTCCCTAAACTAAGAGTGAGGCAAATCTAAAAGTCCTAGAAATGAGGTGAATCAAAATCAAAAATCCCTAGAGTATGGTCTTGGCTTGAATGTGAATAAGTGGCATGGGAATTGTGACTTTGCATATTTTATGGTTGCCAAACTTCCATACATATGCTTAGATATATATGTGCCTTGAATGTGTGTGAATAGGTGTGTGAGGTATTGAGATTCTTGGAACCTCACTCCCCTTTCCCCTTCTATCTTGAATTGTCTAGGTGGCTCACAAGAAGCAAAAAAAGTAAGCCAAGAGCTTTAAAGGGTTATACTTTAAACCTTTTATAGTTTTCTTTGTACATCAATATGAGAGTGATATTGTACATATTATTTTTGTAATGTAAGACTATGAACAAATGTAATATTATGTATGAATGATGTATGAACCTTGTATGGTGCCAAGACAATGGAAATATGGAAATTGAAGACTTGGGTGCACACTTGAATGTATGTATTCTTGGGTGTAAGATGGTCAAAATAAGATGCATGGTATTTGGGACCACTTGGGCAGTTCCTACAAGTCATAGTCATACTTTTAAACTTGCCTAAGGGGTGCCAAACACTAAAGAAAACCAATTAAACCAAGTTGGTACCTCATATAGAGTAAAAGTGAATATTTTGTGAGGCTATATCACTTTTGCCCAAATGAGCTCTTCTTGGTCTGAAATTTGGCATGCATATAGATCTTGTTGAAATCTTTTTGGAAAGCTAAAGTGGGTATTATTTGGAGGTCTACAGAATATTTGATGAACTTTTAAAATTGGGAAATTTTTCTGATATGATCACTGCTACTGTACACATAGTCTGAAAATTGTTCTATGCCAATTATGGGGCAAACGATGTCCAATTGCCATGAAATTTTATAAGAAGAAACTAGACCTTCCTAGTTACTTGTGCCAATTGAAAGCACCTAATTTAGATATCTAGAGATAGAGATATTAATTTTTGAAATTGCTGTCCAATATTAAGCGTCCAATCTGACCTGGAGAACTGGCCTTTTTTTCATAGCAATTTGAGATGCAACACACTTTATACTCAACCAGCAACTTCTCTCGCATTCGTATAGTTATCCTTTTAATGTAGGTATCTTCTGGGAAAATCAACTTTGGCATCTAAAGAAATATAAGAACTTACCAATTCATTTACAAGTCATACAATAAGATCTAGATACACTACTTCATCAATTTGTAAAATTCCACTTCCTGTTACTCCTGCCGAACATCAAACAATTTATTTTCTATGTTTAAGGTTTATGATTATATAAAAAAAAAAAAAAAAGACTCTTCTACAATTTACTATGAAGAAGGCTTAAAAAGTTAAGTAATTTATATATCTCCAGCTCCTTAAATGCAAATAAAAAGTCATTCATTTTACAACAAAATAGATGGCCCTTGTTCCTCCATGTAAGATAAGGTGTTTACCTTAAATTTTACTTCTAGTAGCTACCCTTCCCAATTAGGCATATGATGAAACTTTGTGGTGGGGTGCTGATTCATTATATGATTGTCCAGTTCTTTTAGTATAAAGGATAAGGCTAAAAAGAGAAAAGGGTAAATATTAATCTCTTATTTTATGAAAGATGATTTAATTATAAAACTATTTTACTTTTGTTGTAAATAATGTAATTACGTAGATGTCCATAACCTCTAAATAATGATCTTCTATAATTCCTTTTTATGCTTAATATCATATAATTATATAGATTAATTTTCTTATTTATATCATTACAACTTTTGAACTAGCCTTTATTGTTGAAAACCTATAATAAAAGCCATGTACTAAACATATGACATTTCCAAAAAATGAATGAGAAGTATACTCCATTTTTTCTCTCAATTTTCTCTTTTGCTCTTGTTAGACTTCTTATTTTCCATTAGGTTTACAACATGTTATCAACTTGAGTCTCTAACATATTAGTGTAAGACGTCAATCTTTAAAGTTTCTTGTTTATCACATTAAGGTATAAGAAACTTTTTGTTCTTATTTTATATCATCTATAGATTTAATATTTTGTATTATCTATAAATTTAATATTTATTATATTTATAATATGATTATCAATTTAAAACTGACAAATATCTTTGAAACTAAAAGATTATACATGATTAAATGGCTTGCAGTTACATCACTTTTGGTTTTAGTTATTTTATAACTAATGACTTCATTATTTAAATAAGTAAAGCATATATATATATATATATATATATATAAACATTTGTGGCATATTTTGATAAATTGGTGGTTATATAAGATTTGTTATTATAGTTTTGAAGGCTAATAGTTTATGGATTTCATGCCATCATAAATTTTAGGAACCCTCCAAATTCAACATGTTTATGAGTAAGTTAATGACTATTACTTGTATCACACACACAATGTGACTGCATAGTACTAGAAAAAAATTTTCAATTTTTGAAAATGAAAACCAAATGAAGTAAAGTTGTCACTAAAATTTTAAATGTTAAAAGACAACTTTAGAAAAGTCTTTTTTGAAGGAAAATGGTTCGCAAACAATAAATGAGTTCAGGAGTTAGTTGCGTACGAGAAAGGTACTAAACTTCCTACAACATCTATTTCTAAAAATAATTACCTTAATTTAAGTGTGCAAAAATTAATATGGCCATAATCTTATTTTAATTTTCCTAACAATCACATGCAACAATAAAGAAAATAAAAGGGAAAATGTTTATTTATAATGGCAAATTTGCAATAGGATGAGAGTTAGGGCCTATGTACCCTATGAAAGGAATCAAAGTCCACTTAATTCAACAAAGTAGAAAAAACTGTATCTATTGATTAGTGATTTTTAATTTTGTCAAAAGAAAAAAAAGTGGAAATCATTTTTGTCTTTTGCAAATAAAATAGTTTTAAAGTTGGCTTATGTGTTTTAATTTGCAAAAACTAAGTTAATCTCACCTCTTTATTCTTTTTTATTTTTTATTTTTTTTATTTTTTGAAATATTTTTATTTTGAGCAGAAAGAATTTTTTTATATGATGCTTTTTAATTTTGTCAAAAGAAAATTTGAAAAAAGTTCCTAAGTTTAGGAAAAGGGAAATTAGTTTGTTTCTTTTTTTTTTGGAATTAAACTCATAATATTTTTTACTTAAAAAATTTAAAACACTAACATTTGAATTTGAAATGTCATAACTAACTTTATTTCATCAATTTATATCATTCATAAGTGTTAGCTACAAGTGTACAACCTTTACTATAACTTTATCAACAAACATTGATTTGTTTACATACCAAACTAGGTTATGGGAGTCAAATTTTAGATTTTTTTTATTCATATTTATCATGAACAAACTTTTTTTGGTCCATTTAGCCATAAAACACATGTTGGAAACCAAGGGAGTCACTCTAGCCCGAATTGGTCATAAAATCCCTATTCTGCATCAAATTTTGAAAATTTATAACTCGAGTTATGTGACTCCGATTCATGCAAATTAGATGTCTACAAAAAGCTTAGGATATGAACTTTATGCTTATAAAATTTCATAGGCAACTAAGTCCATTTGGCCCTTAAAAATACAAAAAAAAAAAAGAACTAGACAGTATGAACAATATTAAGGATCAACTTGCATAATTTTTTGAACTTTGAAAACTTATAAAATATTATGTAAAGTTTCAAAAATTTCCGTTCTTAACTTATTAGAAAGCTGTTAACATCCTCTAATTACATGCCAAATTTCAACATCAAACTAGGTCATTTAGGTCATTTTTGGTAAATGTGCAATTTAAGACTATTTTAGACCAACATTAAGTTCAAAAGTGGTTTAAATGGTATCCGATTTGCATTCTTCCATTTTGAGCAAATTTCAATCATCTTAAACATCATTTCCATCAATTCCATTATATACAAAAAGGCTTGGATCAAAATATGACCCTTTTGCACCCAAAATTGCATAAGGCTTAACATAGGCTAATTTTTACATACATGGTCATATTCTTCCATAAAGTGCCATACATTCATATTCTCAGCTCATATATAAGTTCTCATCATAAAACATGGTAATTTACATGATGTTGCATTGTAAGTCATCATAGATATATTAAATACACTATCCATGCCATTCTTGATACATTGATCAAATTTAGGTACATAACATATTTCTAATACATCATTTCTAATGTCTAGCTTCAACTTCTTTTCCTTTGCTTGGTGATCTTGAAATGATTAGTGATAGCATATGGTGAGATTCCAAGAAGAATCTCAGTAGCCAATATGTAATATTGAGTTTCTTAGAAACTAAATTGAAACTGATAATATGATATAAGAGGACCCTAAAGCAAAGTAAATTGAGATCAATTGAAAGTAGAATTCTAATTAAAGCACCTAAAAATATGGTTAGGAAACTAGGAATAGCTTAAAACTAAAGCCAAAACCGCTTAACTGAATAAACTGAAAATGTAGTGGCAAAATCATAATTTCGAACAACTTTTGAAAAATTTAAAGGAGGGAGTTTAAAATAATAAAATTAAGCTATTATAGTTTTCAAAGGCCTAGAAAATCATAAAAACTATCAAAATGGTTAAAACCCTTTCTGGTAAATAATTTAGATTGTCAGTTGACCTAAACTTTAACTAAATCATTCGGGATTATTTTGAATTGCATAAAATTAAAAACATATATATTTTTAATAAACTAGATGACATAAATTTCAAGAAGAAAAATATAGTTCTCAAAAAGGAATTAAAATGAGCTCAAACAAAAGGATTGAAGTTAAGGGACATAATGAAAATTTTGTATTCTTTTTCCCCTTTATGACTAGTCACACCATGTGCTTTGCCCATAACTAAGTTAACACCTCTAGAATAGACCAGAAACAGATCTTGAAGGGTGTCCAAGTGAAAGGAAAAAGGGGAGAAAGAAAAAGGCTACAAAGGTGAGAATTCTTGCATTTTTTTCACGACATATTAGTTACAAATCTTCTTCACCTCTCTAAATCCTCTCCAATGGTGGTTTTAGCTTCTTGAAAGAAGCACTTTGGTGACTAAACTCTTAAGGAAAGGGGAGAGTTTGAAGTAACTAAATCCAGCATAAGAATTTCCATTTGCTAAAGATTGAAACAAGGTATGTTTCTTTGCATGAAACTTGCTTTTCCTTGTTCTCCTATGTCTTCTCTTGTTCTACCAACATAAGGAGGTTCTAAGGGAAGATTAATTCTAACCTAAACATGGTAGTTTTAGGGGTTTTGGAGCATGAAGATTAAGATGGAATCAAAGGAAACAACTAAGAACCTATATATTGTAAGATATGGAAGTTAGGGCTTTGATTACACCTTAGGGACTATGAAGCCTTAAAATGATATTCCACACTATGTAAGAGTATAATTGAGTTAAAAAAAGGTTAAGGAAGTTTCAAAGGTGTCAATTCCCCAAGAGAAATGAGTAAAACACCATGGAGACAATTTTTTAAGTTAGTCTCAACCAAAACTCATTTGCGGTACTTAAAGAGAGTTTTGTTTGATTCCAAAATTATAAATGGTCTATATATGAAATTTAAACACTAAAGGAACCATTGGTTCGAATTTAAAAGTTTTATTTTGAAAGGTAAAAAATTAAGATTCCATTAGGTATAAAGAAACAACTTGATACTAGGCTCTTTGAATTAAATTTGTGATGGCACTAATGAGTTCTACTAGAGTTATATAACTCATATTAGATGAAATCTTTGAGCCAAGATATGGAATTACAAGGGTTGTTTTATTATGCCACTTAATGGAACTATATGAAAGCCTAAAGTTCTAATTAAGTTGTATAAGGCTTAAATTGTCATACTATAACACCATATCTATATATCTGTTAACTTATGGCATGATTAGAATATGATAGTTATGTGCATAAAGATAACACTTTTTGCAATGGTGTGGATGAAAGTAGCATACAATTGAAAGTTCATTTAATTCATTCTTGGCTTTAGAAACTATGTGGAGTTACCAATAGCATTATCCATGTATAACATATCTATTTATATCAAAAACATCACAATTTAGTGCACAAAGTGTGGATTTCGGACCATACTTCACAATATCAAAATTTTGCTTTTGGGTTACAGGGCTAATTTTCTGATATAAAATTTGAAAATTCATAACTAATTTTAGAAAAATCAAAATCATACATGTTATAGCTTTTTGGAAAGCTCTAGATGTTAACTTACTATAAAAATAATTTCCAACCAAGACAAAAGCATTTAGCCCATGAAAATTAATAGAATAGTAACCTGAGTCATGCTCTTAGACTGATGTAGACCTTAATATTCAAAAATTCATAACTCTCTCTATACTGATCTAAATTAAGTGCTCCTAGTGGCTATGGAAAGGTTGTGATATCTAGTTTGTACTTATAAAATTTCATAAGTATTGGACTTCATTTGGCTTATGAGTGATGCAGGAATACAAACTGACCATATAAATAGTACCATTGATAGTTTCTGCATAATTTGGCTAACTTTAAAAAATCATAATAAATTCTATAGAGCTCCCAATTAAATACTCTTTAAATTTGTGAAAAGCTTTAGATGAGACCTACTTACTTGCCAAATTTTATGCAAAAACTCATTCATTTCGTTAGACTTTGGTTTAACTCAAGAAAGTGGTCAATTTCAAGTTCATAAAGGGATAAAAAGGCACCAAATAGCTTTCTCATTATTCCACAACTACTTGGGCACATCCAAAAGCATACTTACAACATATAAAAGCAAGCTAAATGGTTCACATCATCATGGAACTCATTCTTACCTCTTCATTTGAATTCATACACATAAATATCAAGGCACATGGATGGCAAAAACTCATATATGCATACATTTGGTTCCAATACATACTCTTACATACGCTTAATAATTTACATCTCATAAACATCGTCTAGTTACAAACTTTGATATCAAAATGCCTAATTTTCCTATTCTATTGTCAAGATTCCATGCTTCAAGGTACTTGACCTCTATTGCTTAGTCCACTTGGCTCACCTAAACATGGTTAGACATATGTAGGGGAAAAGTAAGATTCCAAGAATCCTAAAAACTCTTTATGTCACATCTGATTTTTTGTCAAAGGCCAATGTGGGTCGATTATAAAAGAAAGTCCTTAAATAGAGACATCTAAAATCATAGAAAATCATGATAATTTTTGAGAAATTAAAAAATGAGGATTGGTGGTTTTAGTTGCCCAGAAAATTGAGCCAGTTAGGCCCAAAAATTTTTTAAAGAAACGTAGAAGTATTTTCGTAATTTTTGAAAAATATGAAAAACTTATAGGAGGGCTTTTTAAACAAAAAATTTAAGCTTTCTGAAGTTCTCAAAGGCCCTGAAAATTATGAGAACCTCCAAAGCAGTTGAAACCCCTTCGATGAGCAAGTTTGGCAAAGGATTGACTAAAACTTTGACTAAATGGTTCAAAATGATTTTAGATTCTTTTTAAGTGATTTCAAAAGCAATTCTTATGATTAAGAGCTTAAGGAATATGATGAAAAATATAGATTTCGAAAAGGAATTGAAATGAGTGAAAATGACGAAGGTGGAAAATAAGGACTAAAATATAAAAAGGAAAAGTTGCTAAAAGTTACTTTTTGCTCTCTTAAAGCATGCTCCAGCCTTCCCCAATCTGCACCAATGTTTTACCCATTTCTAAAACTTCTAAAAACTCTAGCCTAGGCATCATGTGGAAGGAGAAGCAACCAAAGAGAAGAAGCCTTGAATAGGTATGAAAGTTGTGTTTTCTTTCTCTTGTCTTCACAATAAATATTCTCCTCCTTCTCCTCCATACTTCCATGGGTTCAAAATGTATTTTGATGCTATTTCAGTTCTAGTCTAGTAAGGAGAAGTTAGGATTTGAGGGAATGCTTGGTTGCAAGAGGAAGCCAATTGGAAGAGCAAGAATTTAAGGTAGGTTCTCATTTCTTTCCATGGCTTTTCTTGAGTTTTTCTTTCCCTAATCAATTCTGTCAGCCCTGAACATTAAGGGGAAAGTTTAATTCTAATCTTAGCTTGTTGTAATTAAGTGATTAGGAGTGTGGGAAGAAGGTTTAGGCTATGAGAAACCAAAAAGGAACTAAGGAAACCAAGTTTGCACAACTTGGGTTTCCAAGGTTCAACATTAAATCTAATTTTTCCTAGACATTCTTCCATGCATGTAAGGGTTTGAATGAGCCTAATTGACCCTTAGGAGGCTTCCCATAAACCAACCGATGCAAGAAAGCAAGCCAATTCCATAAGTCCATGTGTGAGTGTATAGTTCGGCCACTTTGGGGTTTTCATACCTAAAGAGTGAATTTTTGTGTTCTAAGGAATTTAGAGGCCTAAATATGAATTATAAGAGTTAGGGGAACCAATAGTTTGAATTTAGGAGACTTGGTTTGAGAGTTGATATTTTAAAGTCTCAATTTAGGTATAATGTGTAACACCCCGAAATTAATTAAGGTGTTAATTATGGATTAAGATTAATTAAGGATAATTAATAGAGCATAATTGGGCAAGTTAGTGAATAGGTATTTTAGATAGATAAATTATTTATATGGGTTTGAGAATTAATTGGAATAGAAACTTCATTAGGGCCCAAATTAATGAATCATGATGAGAGGTTGATGGAGGCCCAATGCATTAAAGGCAGACCCAAGCCCTTGAGCCCTTCAAATTAGGCCTAAATCTCATTAAACTTCAGCAACCCAATGTGTGAAAACTGGCCCAAAAGAATTCTGCAGCCCAACAAGTGAAAACTGGCCCAATAAGCAAAATCTGAAACCCAATTGGATTTGGACTTGGAGCAACCCATGACCCAGCCTTTTGACCCAACTTAAACCCATCTAAACCCTAATGCTTCAGCCACACCTTCATTTTTCTGAAACTCAATAGGCAAATTCGGAGGTTGAGAAGGAGGTTAGGGTTTGGGGCAAGATTTCTGCATTTTCACACACTTAGAGCAAGATTTGGCCAAGGTAATAGTTATACAACTTAATCCCCTCATCTTTCTCTTTAATTTGGTCTGATTAGTTTTTCATTTAGAGGATTTTCACTTTACCCAAAATCTGAAATGTGGTTATTTGGGGATTCTCTTGATGAAATTCGTAGGTTGAGGTTAGGGCTGATATTAGATGAATTTAAACCCTCATTTTGATGCTTTCTTTGATGGTTTGAGACCCCCATAACTTATTTATATTATGGGTATTAATTTGGTACGAATTTGCTTAGGATTTTGGGTGAAACATTGAGAATTCTGGTGGGAGATACTTGAATCCGAATTTGGGATTTGTGGTGGCTGTTGCAAGTTGTCTATAAGTGAGGTAACTGGGGTTTATGTTAATTCCATGCATATGTCAGTTTAAATTTCATACTTGCTGTATATGAATGATTTGAAATGTTGAATGAATTGAAATGTTAAATGAATTGGTTGGCTATCTGTTGTATTATGATTGGACCTTGTGAGTCTATGGTGGAGCTGTGGTGCGGCTGCCACCAGTGCATGTGCTACGATCGAGCACCGGGTATGATCAACCCCAGATGCACTGAGCCCTGGTTGTGCTCAATAGGGAGTAGGTGCTGTGGACGGGCCTCTCCTGGTGTTAATGGCCTTTAACATGTTAATTATATGATTGCTAGTATGGGATAGTAATCATGATAGCCTAATTGTTTCATTTGCTGAAATGACTGATATGATTCTGATATGGATTTTGATTCATGCATATATGTTGATTAAACTAGATTATATGATGGAATTGCCTTGGTTACTGAGATGTGTATCTCACCCCGTTTTGTGGGATTATAATTTCAGGTAAAAGTTCCTCGGGTAAGGATAAGGGTAAGCAAGTGGATGAAAATCCATAAGCTTCAACCTATGAGGAGATGGCTACACTTAGGCTGACTTAGTTAGTGTAGATGCTAATTTTGTATTCCTTATTACATAGCATCATCATGTATCTGTATTGCCAAGTGTAGGCTGGAACATTTGATTTATTGAAAATGTATGTACTAAAGGGTTAGACCTCATCTTAACTTAGTATTTGATGTATGGATTCATATTATCTGCTGTAAACTTTGTTGACCTATAATATGGCTGTCAATGGAAATGTAACTTTTGAGATATTGGTACGAACCCCTATTGTATGGAACCCCTATTGATTGAGTATTAAAGGATAGCTACCGGTAGTTCATGTATAATCTATTGTTGTTACTTTATAAACTTGTTGATAGAAGGTAATTAGAGGAAAGAAATGGACACATAAGTTTTAAATTGGTAATGGAAGAATAGCTAAGTAAATAGGGTAGATAAATGCCATTAGAGCCATATAAAATGAGGGGAAGTGACCTTAGAGTGTCCCTAAGAAGAGAATTGGAGAGTAGAGGGCGAAATATAGTGAAAACAGTGACAGAAGGGAATAACGCCGCGGCCAGGAAGGTTTCGCCGCCTAGGGAGTGACAGTGGCGAGGGACGTCGCGGCTTGAGAAATCTCGCCGCGACGCGGAGTGAAAATAATCACCCAGGGGGTGACAGAACGTAACCTCGCCGCGGCACGAGTCGAGAAAATTAATTAGGGAGGTTACAGTAGCAAAACTCGCCGCGGCGCCACATAGGTTGGCCACGGCGAGAGTCAAGAAAATTTCAGAGAGCAACTTGGCCGCGGCGCAAGAGTTCCAGGCCGCGGCGCAAGGTTAAAAATTTGGTTTTTGAGCTCCAGAACCTAGCGTAGCCGCGGCGGGAAAGTTCCAAGTTGCGGCGCAGGTCTCCAAACTCCTATATTTGACCTAGAAACCTTAATTTCAGTAAGGCTAATGTTAGGGAATAGTATGAGTACATTGGTGGGATGTTTTGTGGGTTGAAATTGATCAATGGATGAATCATAAACCTTTAATGATGGTATAAACCCTTTTTATGCATGATCCCATTATGGTTGTTAATTGATGATCCTGGTAGTATCAAGGTTTAAATTTTTCCTATATTTCCGCAAAGTAATTAATTGTAGCAACCCCAAACCTTGATCATTAATTATTTATAACATGTTTAACCTTAATTATTGATGTTAGAAACTAGGGTCGTCACATAATGAAGCAACATGGGCTTAAGCTCCTTAGAATGAGTTTATGAAGGCTTCAATGAGTTTATGTGGAGCCAAGAGGTCTAGAAATAAAGGAAATGGGAGCCAAGATCAAGATTTAAAGTAGTTGTTTCATGGTGTCCTAAATGAGCATTATGTGTAACTTAGAGCCAAGCAAGCTAGCCTAACCTTCCTTGAAGCTAGAATTGGTTCCAAAGCCTAATTTATGTCATGTTTATTATGTCCAGGCCAAGAGAGGCAAGAACTCCTTTCTTGTGTGTGCTTGAGCCAAGAAGAAGGAAGAGAAAGTAAAGGAAAAGTGTAGTTTTTCATAAGATAGCTCTCTAATCTTTTCCTTCATACATGTATGCATTCATGACTTGTCTTGGATTGCTTGTATGTGTGTTTGATATTTAGAAATTGCTTTGTAGCTATTAGATGAATGTGTTTGAAACCATAACTTGATTTATGTTTGCAAAGTTATGTGATGTAACACCCCGAAATTAATTAAGGTGTTAATTATGGATTAAGATTAATTAAGAATAATTAATAGAGCATAATTGGGCAAGTTAGTGAATAGGTATTCTAGAGAGATAAATTGTTAATATGGGTTAAGGATTTATGTAGGATCGAGATTTACATCTAGGCCCAAATTAATTAAATCATGATAAGAGGCTAATGGAGGCCCAATGAACTAGAGGCAGACCCAAACTAATTTAATGAGATAAAGGCCCAAGATTTATCTTGTATAGGCTCAATTAAGTGGCCCAATTACCCTTGTGCAGACCTAAGCCCTTGAGCCATTCAAATTAGGCCCAAATCCCATTAAACTTTAGCAACCCAATGTGTGAAAACTGGCCCAAAAGAATTCTGTAGCCCAACAAGTGAAAACTGGCCCAATAAGCAAAATCTGAAACCCAATTGGATTTGGACTTGGAGCAACCCATGACCCAGCCTTTTGACCCAACTTAAACCCATCTAAACCCTAATGCTTCAGCCACTTTTCCCCCATTTACTGAAACACAAAGTGAAATTCGGAGGTGGAGAAGGAGGCTAGGGTTTGGGGTAAAAATTCTACATTTTCACACACTTAGAGCAAGATTTGGCCAAGGTAATAGTTATACAACTTAATCCCCTCATCTTTCTCTTTAATTTGGTCCGATTGATTTTTCATTTGGAGAGTTTTCATCATACCCAAAATCTGAAAAGTGAGTGTTTAGGGGTTTTGTTGATGAAATTCGTAGGTTGAGTTTGGGGCTGGTATTTGGTGACTTTAAACCCGCCATTTTGATGCTTTCCTTGTTGGTTTGAGACCCCCATAGCTGATTTATATTATGGGTACTAATTTTATACGAATTTGCTTAGGATTTTGGGTGAAACATTGAGAATTCTGGTAGGAGACACTTGAATCCGAATTTGGGATTTGTGGTGGCTGTTGCGAATTTGTCTACAAGTGAGGTAACTGGGGTTTACGTTAATTCCATGCATATGTCAGTTTAAATTTCATACTTGTTGTATGTGAATGATTTGAAATGGTGAATGAATTGAAATGTTAAATGGATTGGTTGGCTATCTGTTGTATTATGATTGGACCTTGTGAGTCCATGGTGGAGCTGTGGTGCGGCTGCCACCCGGGCATGTGCCGCGATCGGGCACCGGGTTATGATCAAACCCCAGATGCACTGAGCCCAGGTTGTGCTCAATGGGGAGTAGGTGCCGTGGACGGGCCTCCCCCGGTGTTAATGGCCTTTAACATGTGATAATATGATTGCTAGTATGGGATAGTAATCATGATAGCCTAATTATTTCATTTTGCTGAGATAACTGATATGAATCTGAATGATGATTTTGATTCTTGCTTATATGTTAATTAAACTGGATTATATGATGGAATTGTCTTGGTTACTGAGATTTATATCTCACCCCGTTTTATAGAATTATAATTTCAGGTGAAGGTTCCTCGGGTAAGGATAAGGGTAAGCAAGTGGATGAATATCCATGAGCTGAGGCCCGGTGTGGGGGAGCTACACTTGGTCTGAGTAGAATAGGATAGATGCTAATTTTTGTTAAGTATTATGTAGCATCATCATGTATCTGTATTGCCAAGTGTAGAAATTTATATTTTGATAATATACCGTGTACTTATTGAGGAGTAGGCTTTATTGTAAATTGGTAATTGATGAATGGATTTATGATACCTGCTATGAGTCTTGTTGAAGTCTAAAATAACTTATTATTAGAAATGAAATCTTGATATATATTACTATGAACTCATGTTATCGTTATTTTACAAACTTGCTGATATATAGACTTGCGATCATAGGATAATTAGAGAAAGGGAATTGACCATTGGGCCTTGAACGAATAATGATAGATTAGCTGGAGAAATTAGGCTAATAAAGGGTAGTGAGCCCCACAATAAAGGTAAAGGGGCCCTAGGGTGTTAATGGAAGAAGAGTGGAGAGTAGGAGGCAAGAAATTCGGAGTTATAGGATCAGGAGGAGTTTAGCCGCGGCTAAAATTGAGTCGGCCGTGGCCAATAGTGGCGAAGTTACCCAGGGAGAGTTCTAGAGAGGAATTCGCCGCGATGAAATTTGAGAGGTCAAATTGGGAGTCATCCAGAGGGGAATTCGCCGCGGCGAATTAGGGAATTGGCCGCGGCGAACTTTTAAGAAAATGTCCCCAGCATTCCAGAGAAGAATTGGCCACGGCGAGAGGTGGAATTGGCCACGGCCAATATCGAGAGGCGAGCGAGGAAGCTCCAGGAGGCTTCTTCGCCGCGACGCCATGTAGGTTGGCCGCGGCGAAGGTCCAACTCGCCGCGGCGAAACTAGTGATAAAAAGAGAGGGGTAAAACAGAAATGAATTGGCCACGACGAAGGATAATTTGGCCGCGGCCAACATGTTGAAACACTCATATTAATTAGAAAATCTTGGTTTTCCATATGTTAACCCTAAGAGATGATCTAGAGTCACTAGGATGAGTTTTAAATTTATGAGTAATGAAATCTAAGGCTTATGAATGGATGTTTAATTCCCTTATGAACATAAGTGTATGAAATTGTATGATTGATGACTCTAATCACATTAAGGTTTAAATTTTTCATATTTTCATGTTCTATAGTGATTAATCACGTGTTTAACCTTAATTATGATGAATAGAAATTAGGGTCGTCACATGTGAAATGACTTGAATGAGTGCGGTAAGACCAAAAGTCCCTTGAGAAAGCTGAGAAGGATCCAAAAATCCCTAAGAGAGGGTGAGACAAGGCCAAAAGCCTCAAGAAAGAGTCAGGCCTAGTCAAAAGTCTTGAGCCATTACTTTCTTGAGTCCATAATGTGTTATTTGTTTATGTATGATATGAAACTCTATGGCTATGCATCATTTGAGAACATTATATGACATACTTGCATTCTTTGACATGCATGAGCATGTTACATGTATGTGTGAAAGGGATTTAGAGCTATTGAGATTCTCTCAGATCTCATTCCCCTCTAACTATGCTAGGTGAGCTAAGCAAAGCAAGAAATGGAAGCTAACCCCCGAAGAGTGCATGATTAGTGGATTGGATGTATAGAAATAAGTTTTAAAATGTACCTTGTAGTCAAATGATGTACCAGAGCTATGTATTTGTAATATAAACTTATGGATAGCTTATATAATGTATATGAATGATGTATGAACCCTTTTTGCACTTATGTGAATGGAAATGTGTAAGTTTGCCACTTAGTAGCCTTTATATTGGAGTATGGATGTGTGTATGGCAAGATGAACCTATGTATATGAATCTTATGGCTAGAAAAGTGTAAAAATGGATATATAGGATGAATGTAATCTTAGAAGAGTCATTTGAACACATTTGTGCAAAAATGATTATTGTATGCCTAATAGAAAGTATGGAACTTTAAGGATGAGTAGGAGCTTGGAAGTGAATTTGAGCTCTATGGCTTTTTGAATCAGTTGGCATATATATTTAGGGTGTTATAGTGTTTTTGGAGGTGCCCAAGTGGTCTTGGTTCAAGAGAAAATCCATTTGGCACATAATTGAACTTTTTAGGACAAAAAATGACTTATTTTATGAGCTAAACCTCGACCTGACCAAATGAGTGATTTTGAGGTTGATATTTTGCACATATATATATCTCATATAGATATTTTTTTGGGTCTAAGAATCACATTATTTGGAGGTCTATAGAATTTATTATGATTTTTCAAAATTTATATCAAAAGTTAGTTTTGGTCTATACACTGTTCACTGGGTCATATTGCATTTTCATATCATTTAAGGGCCAAATGAGATCCAATGGTTCTAAAATTTTACATGGAGAAATCAGACACTCACAATGAGCTACAGAAACTAGAAGCACCTCATTTAAAGGTTTGTAGTCAGAGAAATGAATTTTTGAAGTTTTACATCAATAATAGTAGTGCTAGCCGATCTTATATACTGTTTCATTATAATTCAGTTCCTAAACAAGCTTATCAGTGGGATTATTTTTCCCATAAATTTAATATCCATGGCTTTTTAGAATGGTATTATAATCTTAATTTTTATTTTTTTTAGATTTAGTTATAATTTTTGGAACTTTCTATCAGAAAATTAGACAGCAATCTATGGCTAAAAAATTCTTATGTGTCCAAAGCCTTAAAGCCCGAGTTTCTTGACCTAAATTACTATGAATATGATATGTTCTAATATTATATGAGGCAAGATGAGTTAAGGATGAGGTTATGGGCTTTGGAAGTGAATTATGGCTGAGCTAGAGATTCTTAGTAGTATGCTTCCTATTATTATGTGTTGTATGTGTAAGTAAATTGTGTGAAAAGTTCAAATAGTGTGAAATGAACCTCAAAAGCTTATGGTATGATGTTTTTGCTATGAATGGATGTTGTAGGGATATCATATGCATAGAAAGGATTAAAGCAAAATGAAATTAAGCCTTGTAGGTAAGATTGTACATTTCGGGTCCATATATTAAGCTTTTTATTCAAGTTTAGGAACATGGTTCTTAAAATCAATGGTATGAGCTTCTTATTGTTAAGATATGACACTTTATCCATTCAAACATACATATATGATGCATTTACATGTCAAAGAATTCATGCATGCTATAAACATTTCTCATGAATATACATAAATCAATTTTTTTATCATGTGAACTCATACATGTCAAACAAAAGTTCTAAAAGGTGTTGATCTAGTCTTACCCAATTTCTTTGGGACTTTTAGATTTGCCTCACCCACTTTTAAGAGACTTTTGACTTAGCATCACTTTTCTTGAGACTTTTGACTTTGTCTCACCCATTCTGAGGGACTTTTGGTTTATCCTTACTTATTCTGAGGGACTTTTGGCATAACCATACTCATTAAAGTCACTTTGCATTCAAAATTATATTTCAAGAAGTATAATGGTACCATACTATGTAATCAATAGCCAAAAATATATTTCATGGTTCAAACATACACACAAGCATCCAATAACAAGCAAACATCTAAGAAATGCATGCAAGAAAGATTAGAGAGTTACCTTGAGTCAAGTATCACACATATTTCCCTTTGCTATTACCTTCCCCACTTCAGCCACACACTTACACTTAAGAGAATCTTGATTTATTTGGCCTAGACACATCAAATAAGTTATAATTACATTATTGGAGTAAGTTCTAGCTTCACACAAACTCTATGCATGCTTAATTTATCTAATGCCACCAATATAGTTCCATAAAAGGGCACAAGGAAGCAACCCCTATAGTTCATAACCTTGGCTCCAATTTCTCATTCAATCTAAGTCTCTTGACTCCATTTAGACTTATTAGAGTTACCATAAGTTCAATTCAAAGGGCCAAATACTAGGTTGCTTCTTTATGTCCATAAAGGTGCCTAAAATTTTATCTCACAAACCATGGTTTCTAAATTCAAACCAATACTTCCCTTAGTATTTATTAATCATATCTAGGTCATGTCACCTTTAAAGTTAATTAAAACTCTCATTAGGTGCTATTTCTCTCTTTAGGCTGAGACATGGAGCATTCTTGGAGCCATGGAGTTTTGATTGTTTTCTTAAGGAATTAGCTACTTGTACAACTTCCTAAATGTCTTAAAAGCTCATTCTTATGCTTACATAAGCTATACAATTAGAAAGTTTTAAAATTTAGCATGCATCTTAAAATCCCTAGGTAGAACGACTTGCAATTCTAGGCTTTTCTTTTACTTCCCATTGCATATTCCTACTCTTCATGCTTCAAAACCTTCCTAAGACCAGAAATTATCCTCTCCTAAATGGGCCAAGGTATAGATGAAATCACCATGAGAGAAACAACCAAAAAGAAGTAAAGAAAGCTATAGAAGTTTACCTTATTTTAAAACTTGTTCAAGTAGCTTTTCCTTGCTTCAAGTCTATCTTTCCAATTCTCTCTTTCACTTGCTGGACCAGCCACAGAACAGTCTCAAATGAATCAACAAAACCATGGGAGAAGAGAAGAAAAGGAGAAGAAATGAAAAACTAAAGAATTCTTACACTTTTCAAACTTCTTCTTCCTCCCTTGGCTTTCCCTTTTGGTGCGCCTCCTTAAGTAGGGTTTAATTCTATTTCAATGTGCAAAAGAGTTTGTCAAGAGGCTGGCCAGATGTGGGACATTTTTAAGAAGCTTAAAAGTCACTTTTACAACTTTTAAAATTAGCAATTCAGCCATTTTCCTTACTTCTTTCCATTTGAGCTCATTTTAAATTCTTTTTTAGAACTATTTTTTCCATCATGAAATTTAGGTCATCTAATTCATAAAATGATTTTGGTTTCACTCAAATTAGATTTAAAATCTTTTCAAATGAATCAGTCAAAGTTTTAGTCAACTAATAACCAAAAACGTAAGCCAGAGAGGTTTTGACCATTCTTAGGGGTTCTTATGGTTTTTAGGGCCTCTAAAAATCTTGAGACACTCAATTTTTTTATTTAAAGATTCCTCTTTTAAATTTTTTAAAAGTTACTCAAAATTACGAAAATATCACTAGCCTTTCATGGCTTTTTGTTTGGTCGTTTTGGTCCTATTCTAGGCTATTCTTAGCTTTGTATTCTCATTTCTAAGTATCTAGATTATTCCTCTAATTTCATTTGGTCTCTAATCCTTTATTTTAGGGGATTTACTTTTATAATTTCCCTTAGTTTAGACTTTTAAGATGTATAGGTATTACATTTCTCCCCTTTTAAATAAAATTTTGTCCTCAAAATTTAAATACATACCTCATGGGAAGAGCTCTGGATGCTTCTTTCTCATTTCTTCTTCCAGCTCCCAGGTAGCTTTCTCAGAAGATAGCCCTTTCCAAATCACTTTCACCCATTGTATTGTATTATTCCTTAACTATTTTAGCTTAGCATCCACGATCTAATCTAGTGATACTATGTAAGATAAATTGTCCTATAAATGCACATTTTTATATTCTATGACATGTGAGGGGTTGGGCTGGTACTCTATGAGTTGGGATACATGGAAGACATTATGTATTTGGCTTAGGTTTGGGGGAAGGGTAAGTTTATAGGTCATAAGTCCTAGTTTATCAAGAATTTGAAATTAACCTATGTATTTTGGGTTGAACTTTTCTACTCTTAATGGATTTACCTATCTTTGTTACTAGAGATACTCTAACAAACACGTGGTCTCCAACCTCAAACTTTAACAACTTTTTTTCTTATTACATAACACTTTTATCTACTCTGGGCTATTAGAAGTATCTTTCTTATTGTTTCTATTTGTCTAGAGGTTTAGTCCACTAATTATAAGCTTAAAAGGCTTCTCTCTCCCAGCTCAACCCAACATATTGGGGACCTACACTTCCTCCTATATAATGCCTTATATGATGCTATCTTGATACTAGATTGATAACTGTTATTATAGGCAAACTCTGCTAGAGGCAAAAAGGTATCCCAATTACCCTTTAACTCTAAAACACAAGCCCTCAACATGTTCTTTAAGGTTTGGATAGTCCTTTCTATTTGACCATCTATCTAAGGGTTATACCACCTCCATACAGAGCCTTTAGTAATATTATCCTCGGTCTAGCCATATCCAAAATTGGGTTCCATTATTGGGGTTTTGCTCCTCCCTTTTGAGGGAAAATGTGTCTCTACTGGGGAGAGCACTACTCCAACTTATATGACCTTAGCTAAGGACCTTTTTCTCTAATGTGGGACTTTACAAATTGTATAAGAGATTAGAAAGTATTTATTGTAATGGAGGCTATGTCATACTTAAAAAGTCTTTTAGCCATTTATTTATAGATAAATTAATGAAATAGCTAAACCTAATGTCTAAAATCCTATTTATTCAAAATAATTTATTACTAAATACTAACACTATAGAGGCCATTAACTAGTGCTATGTGCTTTAGTACTATTTATATTAGAAAGGTAATTTAGGGGCTACTAATTATTTTGTCCTTCATACTCGAATTAATGGGGTCTGTCCTCATTTAAATGCATTAGGTATAACAAATTGGGCCATTATGTCATGTGAATGGTTTTAAATTACTAAAACTCTTTTCTGAAGCGGCTTATTTCACTACCAACATGTAGGAAAAATCACTGAAAAAAATGATTTTTAAAATGCTTTACACATTGCAGCAGTTTCATGGCAAAGGTAATTATCAACCACAGCAATTCTACAATAGGTGTTAAAAAAACTATTACAAAATTACACAATTCCCTAAAAAGTACTAAAAAGCTGTCATGGTTCAAGTAGCAACAATTGCAACCATTAATAAATTCATTAATTGAAATTCCCTTCATGACAGATGTTAAAATTTCAAAGAAAAATTTGAAACCCTCGAGCTACACCGTGCAACAACATTCTAAGGCTCCAGTTGCTATGATACCACCATTGCTGTGCTGTTTTGTCATCATCATGCTGCCATTTGTCCAACTTGCTGTTAGCTATAGTGGTTTCAATTGCATCTTTTATATTTTTTTTCCATTATAAATTAATTTAAGGTATTTTTTTCAAGATTTTTTCTCTTTTTTCAAATATATTGACCTCTTTTGGTCGAAAGTCATTGATTTGTGCTAAGATTTTAGATTATTTGAATTTATATGTTGATTTATGAGTAATTTTTTTATTTTTTGCTATTATGCATATATGAAACATCTTTTGATGTTTTTTATTTAGATTTGAGATTTTAGAAGCCCATTTCAATTTAATGTTTGTTTAAAACCCTATTTCTACACTATTTGTTTTCTCCATTCTTTGATATTGTTAATTTAAATTTAATGAATATATCTTTATCTTTATATTTTGTTTAGTCTTTCAATTAGATTTATTGCAAATTTAAAATTTTCTTAAATGTTTAACTATTGTGAATTATATTAGATTTAAAATTAGTTTGACAAATTGGAAAAAGTTAAGTTAATTATTTGGGTTTTAGATTAGGAAATGTTAATTATGTATATACTTTGAATTTATCTCTCAATTTCCTTTCCTTTTTTTCCATTTATTTTATTTTTATCTTAGTTTATTACATTTATTACTTAATCCCAATTTTAGTTTTTTTTTCAAATTATATTTATGTTATTTGTTTATTTTTATACATATATAAAACAAATCTATTGTTGTTATGAACCAATGGTATGAAATTTTCTTCTTCTTTTTTTGGTTTAGAATGTTATTTACAATTGAGTGCTATTATCAGTAATGGATAAATCTTGGATTGAAAGACCTAGAAACACCTCTAAATATGTAAAAAGATTGAATATCTTTCTAGACTTTGCATTTGCTAATAAAAATATTAAAGGCAAAATAATTTGTCCATATCTTAAATGCAAGTATAACAAATGGCAAATTAGTGATGTAGTGTATAATCATCTAATTGTTAAACTATTTCCAAGAGGGTATACTATTTGACTTAGACATGGAGAGACAAGCACACTAAACACTATAGTTGAAATTCCTTCAATGCCATATATAAATCAAGATAGGATTGCTATTAATAACTCTATACAAGACATAGTCAATGATGCATTTTGGCACTACCCTAATGATGAGAGTGTGGGTGAAGTTAAAGTAATGTCTCCACCATGGATCAAATGTCTTATAAGCATCTAGATTTCTTTGAGTTAATTAGAAATGGATAGTAGAATTTTTATGAAGATTGTGATAAATACTTGAAATTGTCCTTTTTAGTGAAATTATATCACATAGTGCTTATGTAGAATAAGTAGCAAGGCAATGTCTATGATACATGAGTTGATAGCAAATGCTTTTGAACCTGCAAAGATTCCACATTCTGTCTATAAGGGCAAGAAAATCATCAATACACTTGGGCTTCATTACACTAAAATTCATGCGCACCTGAATGATTGCATGCTATACTAGAGGGAGGATGCAAATAAATATGCTTGTAAAAATGCAATATATCTAAATGAAAACCAAAAGGTTAGAGCATGTCCAATAGTAATGACAAAAAAGCCAAAACTACCTACAAAAGTTCTACGATACTTTCCACTAAAGTTATGGTTGCAAAGGTAGTTTATGTCTTTTAAGACAGCTAAACATATGAGATGGCATGTAATGGAAATGAGTTTTGATGGCATGATGAGGCATCTGAGGGGCTTTGAGGCATGAAATAAATTTGACTTAATGAATTCTCAGTTTACTTTAGATTCTCAAAATTTACGCCTAGGACTAGCTACGGATGCTTTTAATCCATTTGGCACCTTAAGCATTAGCTATAGCATTTAGCCAATGATACTTATGCCTTACAACCTCCCACCTTGGATGTGCATGAAACATGGTTTGTTCCTACTTTCAATGATAATTCCTAGGAACCAAGCATTGAGAAATGATATAGATATTTATGTGCAACCATTAATAGAAGAGTTAAAAAAGTTATGGGATGTTAGGGATAAACCTTTTGATTCTTATAGTAAGCAAGTGTTTAACATGCATATAACTTTGTTGTAGACTATGAGTGATTTTCCAAGCCTAGAAACATCATCTAGATGGAATACACATACTAGGTTAGCTTGCCCATCTTATAACTTTGACATAACTTCTCTTCAGCTTCTTTGTAGTCAAAAGTGGTGTTTTATGGGTCACCGATACTTTTTGAACCAAAGGCATAAATTTAGATTGGCTCAAGGCCTATTTGATGGTAAAAAAGATTAGCAGCAAATCTTGTAATCACAACCCTTGCTAAAATTTTTAGAGACGATTAAAACCATTGCTATATCTAAAAGAAAACCACCATAAAGTGCTTTTTTGTAGTGTTTTAATAGTTTTTCTATTTAAAAATATTAAGTTTTCCTCTCATTAATGATCTAGATCTGCATTAGTTTAATTTTTTTTATGATGCTAATCATTATGTTTTAGATAATTTTTTTTTGGCTTATTAGCGATGTCTACTTGGAATTGATATTAAAGTTGGTTGGGAAAACTTAATGACTAAGATTTTATGTACCCTAAAAGGTATTTCCCTAATATTAAAGTGTTGGGTTTCTCGGTGATCATAGGAACAACAAAAATTAAAATTTTGACTAATGAAACCCTTTTTAGGAATATGCACAGAAACATAAATCAATATAAGATAAAAAAATTACCTTTTATTTAAACTGTGATTTGAATCACATGTATAGATTTAGTGATCTACACCTTTAAACTACCCACACAAAGTGGATGAAACTTTCTATTAATTTGCATCTCTGCTAGGATATGCTTCTTACTATCTAGGGTTAAGATATTTCAAAGTTCTAAGTAATTTAAGACTTAAGAGGCACTCTTATGCATTATCTTATATTGCCCTCTTTGGTCTTATATTTATAAAATTAAAGTTTGGTACTTTTCTAATTTTACTCAAACTCCTAATCCCATTTAAACTTCTAAACCCTAGCCCAAGCCCAATAAAGAGTGAGGAGAGATAGGCCTAACATAATGTAATATTGTTTGAATATTAAGTAACCTTATATTATATTATTATTTAATATTATTTTAATATTAAATAATACCACGTAATCATATTACATAATTATATTATTATTTTTTAATAATATAATGTGATATAATATTATTTAATATTACTCTAATATTAAATAATGTATTATACTATAATATAATCCAATTATATTATATTAGACCTTATATTAGGATTTCTAATCCAACTAAAACCCCAATAATATTATGATATTTTAGTTTCATCCTTACTCTTTATGTGTGACCCTATAAGTTCTTATTACTTTGGCATTGACCTATTTTTGGATCATAAACAGTGAGCGATATCTACCAATATATCACTACCACCCAAATAATAAGAATTTTTATAATTCATCACATACCTAATCCACTACTAATATCATGCAATTTAGTCTCTTTTGTGCCAATATCCTGATTGAACTTAAGGCATGGAATGTGTTATCTTTCTCAACATTCAATCTATATTTCTTGATAACAAGTAGACCAATCAAAACAAATGATTAATATCAAATATTGATTCATTTGAGCATCGCCATGCATTTCTTAGTCTCACTCAATCAAAAGGCCCATGGATATCACTCTTCTTATACAGAAGGGACAAAATCCCATGTACATCATTCAATCTTTTGCATGAATCATGATATACCCAATCATAGTTCCATTGGCCATCCCAATCAAAGATGACACAAGACGAAGTCAAAGTATTCGACTCCTCATGTAGGGAACTATAATGACTTCAGGTCAAAGGATTTCCTTCAACTATGGTTATATGAGAATTACTAATAACACTCTATAATCAATGTAGCATTCTTATAGCAGGTTCACCTAGTACATGTGTTCTCCAATAATGTACTTACATATTGACTTGCTATTACATATGCATGACTTAAAATCATCAGTCACTATACATACTAATCTTGGTTATTATTGCTATCTTATTCGCAATAATATTTGACTAGGGACAATTTAAGAATAACAATTATTTTAAGGACAATTACTATATTAAGTTATATTATACAGATATAAAAACAAAATAGAATAATTGTATTGCCTCAAAAAATATGATACAATATACGTTATTACAATTATCTCATGATTAGCTCCTAAGGTATATACTAATATAAAGTTGGCTTGGAATTGATACTAAATTTGGCTAGAAAAACTCTATGATTAAGGTTTTAAGTAGCTTTAAAGGTGTTTCCCCTTATATTTACCTTTTAGCATCAAAATTCTCATACTAAACTATCAAAGTTTTAAACGTTTAGTTATTTTACTAATTTGATTCAGCTTTTAGGATTTCAAATGCATACAAATGTATCTTGATGGTTAATTTCTATTGCCCATTTTAACTAGAAAGTAGTGACAGTTATAAATGTTAGATACATTTAAGAAATGATGTTAATTTCAATGTATTATGTATAACTTGTCTGAAAAATCTTATTATGACCTTGTCTCAACATTTTTTAATATTTCATTCAATATATAAAATTAGAGTTGTGCACGGGATGAGATGGGCTAGAAATAGTGTTAGCCCAAGGCCCATCCTGATTTAGGATTCAAGACTAAATTCATGGCCTGAGTCTCATCCTAACTCGATAAAGCCCGATTTGAAATCGGGCCAAGACGGGTCAAAATAGGCCTGGATGGGATAGGGAAAAAAAAACTTCATTGATCTACCAATTATCATTTTAATAACTAAATAGAAAACTAGAATATGGGCATGTTTCCTAATAAATTCCAAACAAAAATTTACAAGTTAATGTTTAGTTGTGGTTTATATTTTATTGCAAAAGCAATCAAGCAAAGCTATACCCTTCTAGACAAAAGGGAAAGGGAAACAAGATATACTATGAAGAACAAATAAAAAAAATGAATGATAATAATTTTAGCATCTTACAGCACGTAATAGGGTCTTCCTATCCCTCTCTTAAGAATTCTTAATGCCCTATAACAAAAACACTAGTATAATAAGCTTTTAGGGGAAAACAATTATAATTTTCATCAGGCATATTAAAAAGGAAAAATAAAATTAAAAAAAAAATCATCGGCCTCATTTCGAGATAGGCAAAGGAGCCAACTTTAAGTGATGCAATATAATAGGCATCAACATTGAAATCAGCCCACTTTGAGCGGTGCTCCCTTAGAAACCCAACCAAAACTACAAAAGGAACATTTTGCAAATACCATATAAAGATTGTAAGACGTAACCATTAGTTATTTTTACTTTCTTTAAAAGATAGACATGTAACACTCTAACCCAATATCCATGAATATATCTGCAAAACTATTTTGCCTAAGGTTTTTTTGGGAAGACACTTATCATGGACTAATTTTAAGGGAAGCATAAGCTATCAATGCCTTCTACAAAATACAACCTTTTTATCTTTCGATTCATAAGCCTCCATGCCATTTTTTAAGACTAACCTAGAGCAATATAGAAGCCTTTGCGCACAGAACTCCTCCAAGGAATGTTAGGGAACTTCTAGGATTAGAAGTGGCACTCAGATTCTTAGATGAATTGATTGCAATAATTACATCGTCAGCATCATCATAGTTCATTATGAACTAGCCATCAACATTAAATCCATTAACATCATCATTATAGCCTTTGCAAGTATAATGCATCAATTTAAATGAAACTATAAGATTTAATGAACTCTCAAATGGTGATTTTTGCATAGCTGATATAATTTTAAAGGAAATAAAATTTTGCTACCTACCTACTCAGCCTTTGGCCAAAAGGTCGTAGAGCAACAGGCTGCCTACCTAAACCATAAACCACTTCACCACTTGTTTCCAAAACTATTTGCCTGATATAGCGTTGTGCCTATCACAACGAACATTAAATTACTAGGAATTTCATTTGAGGTAAGCATGGAGAATGGGATTTAGATAGACAGAAAATAGGTCCAGGAGATTAATAAAGCACTTGCTGAAACAAAACATAAACAAAGAGATCTTTGATCCAAAAGCTTCTAAGTAACAACCTTTATAAGATGTATTATCCATCTACATAGTTTAATATCTATACAGGATTTCCATAATAGATAGTGGATCACTATTTGCATAGTGATTAAATCGTCATCTTTTATATATTAAAAAAGGTTACTTACTGCAATTGTCATTTTCTAAGCTACCACTTTTGATGATCATAAAGTGGTCGCAGCACCTCAGCACACTCCATGTCTCAAAGAAAAAAGTCATTCATTTAAGTTTATCAACTAAAAAAAGATGACACTACAATTCATTGTCAAAAAGTAAAACCTCAAGATTTAGGTGGTCTACAATATGGATGATTGATCCTCCACCACCACATGGTCAAATCAGGTAGCCATTAGGGAGCATTTCAACTTTCACAAACTAAGCAGTAGCAGCTACATTAGGACCAGCACCTGAACCAGACAGTGACCTCTCACAAACCTTGATATGTAGATTCAAGATAAATATGAGTGCAAATCAGGTAAAATTATCTCTAACTAAAGAAGAATTACAAAAAGAAAGGATACAGTCTTATACCTAAATTATATGTAGCTTTAGCAAAGCGTTAAGATAGCAAGAGGAAAAAATACTCACCATAAGACTTCCATTGACCAAACTTGTAGTATATCTCAGAGTCTAAAAATCCCAAGTAGGAGCTAATGTAGTTAGAGCATATGTCTGTAACAAATTTAGTTTTGCAATTAAAGATAAATAAAACAGCTCTGAGATGTAGAGATTTTAAATTTCACATTTAAATGTTAACCTATGTGTAAACAAGTTTAATTGTTCCATTTCCAATTTTATAAACCATAACCAATCCCATATATATATAGCACTTAAGCAGCCTTAAGGCTTATAAACATAAGGAACAACTAAAAAAAATAAAGACAAAAAATCTATTAACAATAAATTTATGCCATTCATACATAGAATATCAACATCATTCTCCAGATTGAAAATAGAAAGTAGAATATGAACTTATCGATAGACTCAAAGATCAAAATATCTATTTTCTCAAGGAATTCAACATCCTCAACTTTGCCTTCAAACACCTATATATATAGTTCAAAACATAGTTCCCTAAATAATGAGATAGCTAAGGCCAAAAACCAGGAAACATATCTCACAGTTATTAGCATAGCATCATTCTTAAAATACAAATAGACGAAACTCTCTGT
Source organism: Erythrophleum fordii (assembly GCA_032878935.1). Lineage (NCBI taxonomy): Eukaryota > Viridiplantae > Streptophyta > Magnoliopsida > Fabales > Fabaceae > Erythrophleum > Erythrophleum fordii. The sequence goes on along the minus strand of JAVQMF010000055.1, from coordinate 37,129,054 downwards.
ATGAGATCAAGCGCAAATAGACCACTAGCGCAAATAGACCAGACTCACTAAAGATTGAAAAGGAAGATGAGAAAGATCGAGAGATTACAACCTTAAAGAAAGATGACACTTGAAAGGAAGAGGCCAAGTAAGTCACCGTGAGAGGCAGAAGCAATCAAATAACAAAGACCAATAACCAGAGCAAAGTAGATGCCAGGCAGACTAGACTTAATATAGTGACTTACCAGAGTGGTCATGAGAGTGTTGTCTATCGTGGAATCATAGATATGAGGGAAGGAGTGCTGAGACTGCCATCCGTGGTTCATTTCATCACTTCGTGCATCTAATGGTAAAAGAGGGTCAAAACAGAATCTGAGCATCCATTAGTTGATCAAAACCTAAAAAAAGTTTTTTTTTTAATATTTTATTACATATATCAAGTTGGGTTGGGACAAGATGGTTGAAAGGCTTATTCTGAAACCCATCTCGACCCAATGTTCTATCCCTAATTCTTTTTCTCTTTTTATCCCTTTCTTTAATTTTTCCTTGTCCCAACCTAGTCCAAATTGTTCAAGTCGAGATGGATTCACCGGGCCTTTCGAGTCCTGCACAACCCTATATAAAATAAAGAGATTGACCTTTAAAAGTTTTAATAATGTATATAATAAAGATGTTATTGGTAATGATGCCATTGAGATCTAACTCAGAGAAATTAGTTAAATAAAACCTCAAGGAAAAAGGGAGAGAGAGTTTGTTCATGTCTTTGATGGCCGATGAAACCATAAAATTTACAACAATACTAAGAGTTGGAATTAGGACTAATGCTTATAGTGTGCTTATGGTCCTTCATATTCTGATTTTGAGTTCCATATAGATATTTATTATGTAGTCAAGTTTGAAGCCTTACTGTTCGGCACATTATTATGAGCTCAAAACTTGAATGTAGATCTTTAGGGATTTGTAAGTTCTTATTATATTCCATTTATTTGGGTTATGGTTTTGTATGAAGGTTGTATTTGAAGCTATGCATGTTTGAGCTTTTTATGCTTATTTGATTCTTGTTTACCTAATTTAATTCTTGTTTTATACAAAAAATTTAATAGAGATGAGAGTACTCTATTAAAATATATTAATCAGCCAAAATTTAATGATAGTATAAAAAATGTCAAATTAACAATATGGGGTTATGTATCTTGAGAGTGCTCTTATACTTCACTATTTTATATGTCATAGAACTAAACGTATGGTTCTACTATAGAACCAAAAATTTGGTTCTAGTTTTATCATATAACCAAATTAGATTTACCCATGTGATAGAACTACCTTTGTCATACACTAAATTTGTGGTTTTGTAAGAATTTTAGTTTTGTGACTAAAAACAATTTTATGGTTTTACCATTGAACTTGATTTTTCATTCACATATAAGATAATGTATTAGAAAGCTTTGCTATTGTTTATTTCGTAGGTTCAAGTATGGATAAATCTTGGATTAGCAAGCCCCATAACACATGAATATGCAGTTGAGTTAGAAGGATTTCTAGATTTTAAATTTTCACATGCATCTACTAATGGGAAAATAAGTTGTCCTTGTCATTAGTGTAGGTTTAGACACATGGAAACTAGAGACATAGCATACGACTACTTAATGTGCAACTAAATTCCACTAGGATATACTTGTTGGCTAGGTCAGATTCTGCTACGATATACTTGTTGGCTAGGTTATAAGGAGTTTAAGACAACAAAAAACTAATAAGCCTCAAATGATAGGCAAGATGATGTTCCTAGTCAAGACCATTTACTTAATCAAGGCTTAATGCATAACATGATCTAAAATGCTTTTAGTGTCCATATGAATCAAAGGGCTAAAATACTCCTTATGTTACCTGAACTTGTTAATGGAGATGATAGGATAGAGCATAAAGGGAATCAAAAAGATGATAAAGACTGTAACAAATTAGTCGATTTAATAAGAGATTACAATGAGGAATCACATAAAGGGTGTGCAAAATACTCGAAGTTATCATTTCTAATTAAACACTATCATATCAAGTGCTTATGTCGAATGACTGATAGAGCAATGTCTATGGTATTAGAGTTATTGCAAGATGCTTTTAAGCATGCAAGGATTCCAAGTTCATTTTATGAGGCCAAGAAAAAAATTAATAAGCTAGGGCTTAATTATAAGAAGATTGATGCATGTCCAAATGATTACATGTTGTATTGGAGAAATGATAAAAGCAGGGAAACAAGCAAAGTTTGTTATACAACTAAATGGAAAGATGAGGGAAATACTAGTAAGTTGCCAAGCAGTGGCAAAAAGAAAATACTTAACAAACCATCAAAGGTTTTTAGTTATTTTCTATTAAAGCCAAAATTGAAGAGATTATTTATGCCTTCTAAAATTGCTAAGGACATAAGATGGCATGCTATAGATAGTAATGCCAATGGTTTCATAAGGCATTTTAGAGATTCCAAGGCATAGAAGTCATTTGATACAATTCATTCTGACTTTGCTTTAAATCCATGCAATATGTGATTTGGCTTAGCTAATAATAGCTTTAATTCATTTGATACTTTAAGTACTTACTACAACATATGGCTAATAGTACTTATGCCATATAACTTGCCTCCTTGGATGTGCTTGTAGCATTCATCTGATATTCTTTCAATGACCATTCCAGGTAAGTGAATGTCAAGGAATAATATAGATGTTTACCTATAACCTTTAATTAAGGAATTGAAAGAGTTGTATAATAATGGGGTGCAAACATATGATTCATCATCTGATCAAGTGTTTATGATGAAGGCAACACTTATGAGGATGATTAAGGATTTCCTTGGACTTAACATCCTACCTTAGTGGAACATATATACTAGATTGGCTTGTCTGTGGTGTAATTTCAATTCTAAATCTTGTCTTCTTCCTCATAACAAAAAATGGTGCTTTATAGGCTATCAATATTTTTTGGAAGTAGGACATAGGTTTAGATTAAATCAAGTTTGGTTTGATGTTAATCTTGAGTTGAAAAAACCCACCAATTTTTTTGTCAAGTTCAAAAGTTTTGAAACAAGTGGAGCATAACAATGTCATGTTTGGAAAGAGTTCAAAGGTAAATATTGAAAGGAAAAGATCATGTGAAGGAGTATATTTTTTACAATTTCCATACTAGGAGTTGAATTTATTAGATCACAACTTTGATGTGATACACATTGAGAAAAATGTGTGTGACAATATGCTGTATACACTGCTTAATGAACCAAGTAAGATAAAAGATCATATAGATGCTTAAAAAGGCTTGCTTTCTTTAGAAATCAAACTAGACTTGTGGCCCGATGAGAAAGGAAAATTTTGACATGCTTTGTGCATAATGACAAATATGGACAAAGATAAATTTCCAATGATCTTAAAGAATGTAATCTTGCCTTATGGCTATATCGAATCCTCATTAGCTATAGTTAGGTGTAACAATGTTAATGCAATTTAGTCTTAATTCATTTTTTATGATATTAGTTGAAGCGTCCTATTTTCTTTAGGCAAAAAACCTTTTCCTTTAATTCATTTAATTTTTTTTAAGTTGATCTAACATGATAGATGACATGGTGATTCTCTCATTTACTCTCCCTCCATGCATTGTAGCTTTAATGTCTAGTTAACTAGAATGAAAATTTTAATTTAATTTTCTTAGCTATTTGTTTGATTTTAAATATCAACCACAAAAAGGTGTTCCTCAATCATACATTATGTGATCTTCTGTTGTTGATGACATACTATTGTTATTTCTCCATATCAAAGCCTAGTGGAAGTTACTAAAAGTTAAGATTGTTGAGATGTGCACAATTTGCAATAAGTATTAGCTTCAGTTCTTTTTCCAATTCTCAATTACAGGGTGAATGATAAAAGCTTGAGAATTTGTTAGGTTTGATACTATTAATATTTTCCTCTTTCAAGCTATGTTTTAGATAAAGGCGCCAATGGGTTTGATGTTATATAAATATAAAGATGTGTCCAGCAACCATCTTTTGCAAGAAATTCTCACTTTTTGTTTTGGCGTTCTACTTTCTTTCTTTTTTTGATATCATCTGAGGTTGAATCATATTGACACAAGCTTCCTCAATTACAATGAAATCATTTTGTTTTTGTTCTATTATGCATAGTAGCAATCTTTTATAGAAAAGTTTATTTTCACTATTTGTTAAACATGTTAGTTAATAATTAAATGACAAGTTTTTGTTTTGTTTTCTTTTTTTTTTTAATATGAATTAGAGCATCTAATTCTTGCAATTTCATTGTGAAAGAATAAAGAACAATATTATATCTTACGTATCATCTCATAATTGAACTATAGTTCTATTTTATTTTTTGTATCTTTCTTCTTTTTGTCACCTTATTAATGATTTTCTTTTAATTTGCCAAGGACTAAGAGGTACAGGCATTCTATTAAGGAAACTTTGTCAGCACCAGCACTAAATGCAATAGAAGCACAAGCAATTGCCACAACCAATGTTTTTAAAACTGGACTGGTCATTAAACCGGTGGAGGTACTGGTTCACGGTTCATTGGTCAAACCATAGTCGAACCGGTAATAATTAAATATATTATTTAAAAAATTTTATGTATTAAAATTTTAATATAACAAATAAATATTAGTAAATTTTAAATATTTGATTATTAATTCAATATTTCTTAAGATATTACAAAAATTAATGTTTAGTTTAAAATAAAAATTATCTATGATTAAAAGTTAAGAATATTTAATATTAAATTTTTAGAATTTCTAAATTATATTAAAATTCTACTTATTATTAAAAAATAAAATAATAAATAATAATTTTAGCTAAATATCTTGATATTTAAGAGAAATATTATTAGGAAATTGAATATAATAAAAAGCAAGTATAAAAAATAATTAATTATGCATATTTTTTTCTCTTATATTCTCTTTCTTTTTTAAAAAAAATTCATATTTCAACTCCTTCATCTTTTTTATTACCTTCTATTTTTAATTTGTCAAATTTATTTAAAATAAATTATTCTATTATATAAGAAAAAATTTTTAAAAAAAATTGCTTCAAACTGCTTCAAATCGATTTTTCTAGTCCGGTTTTCACCGATTCTTGACCGATTTTTTGATTGCCCAGTTTTCCAATTCAACCGAACTGGACCAGGGACCGGTCCGATTTTAAAATCCATGGCCACAACTTTAGTGCCAACACCTAATACATAATCGGCTCTCACCCCTAATGCTGAGCCACCTTAACCAACACCAAGATCAATGCTTACTCTACCAACTCCCACACTTAATTCTGATCCACCTCACCCACCACCACAGCCATCACAATGTCCTTCAACTCATAAATGCCAATCTAGTAGATATTGGATGTTGGATGTAAGAGGTCACGGTTAAGCTTTGAATGTTGAACTCTAATATTATTTATTATGCTATGTTTTAGACATAGCATTTTTCTCTTTAATTATTCCCTTCCTCCTCCCTTCTTTACATAGTATTCTTAAACATAGTATTTTTGTCCAAATGACATAGGACATAGCAAGATTGCTAAGCTTAAGGTGAAGGAGGCCTAATGTTTACCACTTGGCCAATGGATTGTTTTGTAATTTAATTGGTCTTGCCAACTAATAGGTGAGGTAGGTACCTAGTGGAAGGCTTTATCAAATAAAGGGCATATGATGTGAAACTGTTCCCTGTCAACTATGAGAACTAGATAGAGATTATAAAGGTAATAGTTGAATGGTTCTAAATAAGCTGAATGGTTCTAATTTCATCTTACAAGCTTAACTAAACAAAAGAACTATCATGTACTGAGAATGATAAATAATTTTTAAAACACTTAAAAGTATTAATTTTATGTGTTAATTTTGTTTGTTAAAACTAACTTTTATTAATTCTCCTTGTTATACTATAAAGGGAAAATTTCATTTCGAGGATGCCATTAGAAAGAAATGGATATTAGGACAAATTGCAAAATACTAGAAGAACAAATAGTACAATTTTTTTCAAATGATACAATAAGTAGAATGAAAGAGGGAAGAAAATATCTTGGCATATCCTAACTAAGTTCCCCAGGAGCAATAGGAAGCTTTCATTAATTACCGATTGAAAATAGAGACACTAGTAAATGTAAAATTTATTTTTGCCTTAAAATTATTGTTATGATACTAAAACTCTTGGTTTGAATTATAGTAAATGGTTGCAATGAATGTGGCAAATAGACAAAAGTAGGTGACACCACACACCAAAGGATCTAAAAGATTTACCTAATTGAGGCATGAGATGGTAAGAGTTTGTACATATATCATAAACAAATAAAATGATGTAAAACTAACCTTCAATTGATTAATCTTAGGAAAACGAGAATGGCAAAAAAATAAGTCAAGGTGAATTCTGTATTTAGATCTATAAAAAGGATGAGGGCTCATATGTCAATAAGGTTGCAATATCTATTGGTATAAGTTTGAAATGAGTATATTATACTAGTTTTATAATTATTTATCGATGATATTCATAGATTAGTTATTTTAGCTAAGTTTATAATAATTGTTTGCAAGAAAGCATTCAGTCTCTTAAGTCACAAGACAACTTAACAACTACAATTGGGCAACATGATGCTTCGAGACAGATTTTAAGCCTAGAGCATTTGAGTAAGGTTTGGGGCCTAGGATTTAGCCCTACGCCATCCCAAGTGTTTGGAACAAATCAACACAACCTTGGTGATGTTGATTTTGGTAACTAAGGGAATGGCATTCCAACTTAGTTTGTAACAACCGGGAAAAAGAAAAGGAAAGGGAAAGAAAGGAAGTGAAATCTGGAAATTTTCGGAATCCAGAATTTCTACCAAGTCTTCTCGTAACAGCGAGAAACGGTCTCGCTACAGCGAGAGAGCTAGTTCGCCATAGCGAAGGCGATTCTAGCTATAGCGAGTGCTGGCAGCAGCCCATACTAAAACCAGGGAGTTGCCCGCTGTAGCGGCGCCATAGCGAGAGTGAAGTCTGGAACTGACGCGATTTCGCCATAGCGAGTGGTAAATCTCGCCATAGCGAAGGGAACTGGCACGAGCTCGCCGTAGCGAAGGTTACACCTCGCCATAGCGAAGCCAGATTACACGAGCTCGCTATAGCGAAGGTTAGTTTTCGCCGTAGCGAGAGTCGGTCCAGAAGAGAGTAAATAGCGAGAATCAGACTTCATTAAACGTCCAAACTCATTTCTTCTCTCATATCTGCCCTAAGCTTCGACCCAAACAGAGAAAAGAGGCGAGGAGAGTGTGAGAGATCAAGAGAAGGAGGAAGATTAAGGGAAAGGTAAGGTCACTTCTCCCATTTCTCTTCAGATTTCTGATCCCCTCCCTTTGCCCTCTTTTCCTACGGTTTTGGTTGCAAAAATGAACGATTTCTGGGTATGGGTCAGAAGAGGGAAAGTGGAAAACGCTTTTGAATCATTGTGTTTTCTTTGAAAATGTGGTTTTCCACTACCATGGGAGCTTGAGAGAGAGAAAGGGGTTAATGGCATTCTAGAGAGAGAGAACTCTAGGTTATGGTATATAGGAGAATTTGATCTGAAGGATTATAGGCTAAGAGAGTAATTGCATGCTTTTGTGTGTCTAGGCTCAAGAGAAACACCTCCATCAAGGTGCGATTGTGAACCTAAGGAGGGAAAGGAGACATTGAAAGGAAAAGCTAGTGTTAGCTTTGGCTCCAAAGGTAGCTCTCTCTTTCACTCTTCCTTGTTGCTTTCTTGGATATGATAGTCGTTGTATGATGTATATGCTTGTTATATGGAATATGCCATATGTTATTGCTTTGATGCATTGAATGCCAATATGCTTGTATGTTGAAATGTGAGAATGCTCTGGTGAGGTAGTGCCGAAAGTCCCTTGAGATAGGTGAGACCAGGCCAAAAGTCTCCAACGAGTGAGGCCAAGTCAAAAGTCCTTAAACTCGGGTGAGGCCATCCAAAAGTCCCTTAAACTCGGGTGAGGCTAGACCAAAAGTCCCTGGAGCTCATTTTTGGCATTGTTGTGATTCCATAGCATGTACATTGTGTGTTGGTTGATTGAGAATGGCTAAGTGCTTATTCACATGCTTTGACTTGTTATATGCCTTGATTGCTTGCTGGATTGAGTGTATGAGCTACTGAGATTCTCTGAATCTCACCCCTTTTCCCCTCCCAACTAATATGCTAGGTGGAGCTCAAGGAGAACCGAGCGCACACCATGGAGCCTAGGAGCATGTATAGGAAAATGTTAGTTTTATTGTGATATTTTGTTGTAAATATGATGTAAAGTGGTGCCAAATGAAGATGTGCCCACTATTTTTGAGATGTAAAGTTTGTAACACGTGTAGAAGTATGAAAAGATATTGTATGACCTATGTTTATAGCCAAAGTAATGGAAATGTGGGTTTTTACCCCTTTGATGCATGAATGATATTGTGTAAATTTGGCCATAGCATAGTGAGATTTGAATGTATGATGATTTGGAGCATATGGACATGTTAGATATACTAGTTTTATGCTTTTGAACTTGTCCATGTGGAGTGAGAATGTGAGAGAGGCTATTTGGACCCGTTTTGGACCTATGGGGTGCCAAAACCGGTATTTTTGTGAGCTCCGTCAAAGTATGACCGGATGAGCTCCGTTTGCCATGAAATTTGGCATGCCTCTAGAGTTTGTAGGAAGCTTCTTGAGAAGCTAAAGTGGGCAATATTCGGAAGATTATAGAATATTTAGGGAATTGTTGAAATTGGGAGAATTTAAGAGATTGGTCATGTACTGTTCATCTAAACCAGAAAATGAAATCTGTGGCACTTTTAGACCAAATGGATTCCAAATGAGGTGAAATTTTATACACATAAACTAGAAAACGAAAGTGACTTGTAGGAACTGGAATCACCCGAATCGGAGGTCTGTAGAGAGAGATTGAACCGACTGAAGTTCTGTATCAGCATCAGTGAGCTTATCTGACCCCCATCACTGTTCCATCGGTTTTCGGGGTGCAGGAGCTACTGAACTGATCTGGACTTATTTTTCTCCTCTAGTAGACATCCGTATCTTTCCGAATTGGTATAATGTGCCCAGATTGGATTTTTTTGGATTTAGTTATGAATTTTCGAAAAGCATGACAGCAAGCTGCACCAGAAACAGTGACAGCTGGACCTTCCTCCCATTTTCGATGTCAAACATGGTCCGAACGATGTGTTTGTGGTTGGGAATGATTTTTAGTGTAAATTTGACACTTAGAGCTTTCCAGAAAGCTAAAGTTTGCTGCATCCCCATTTTTCTACAATTAATTATGATTTTCCAAACGTAGAGCCAAAATATGACTTTTGGGCCCAAGTGCGGAAATGCAAATTTTACTGGTTTTGGCTCTATACCCGTGGTTTATGGGTTGATTTATGCTATGTATGAGTCGTATGTATGGAGTTTGAGTTAAGGATGCGTGAGATGGGTTCACGGGACCCACGGGGCAGATAATGAGTATATGAAACCCCGTTTCATAGCATGTAAATGCCACGGGAGAGTAGTGACTCTTTGGAAATCATATGGAACCGAGCCTATGGAGAGGCTAGGTAGTGAAAGGAGATTAAGGTGTCACATAGTTGCTAGCCAAAGATGATGAAATATTGGCACTGAAGATTGCTGTCCAGTATATTTTTAGAAATGTTTTCAAAAATGTGCCCCTGCAAATTGATTTTGCACACATTATCAATGATGAGGTATAATGCTCTAAATTCTACATTTAAATGTTTAGGTCTTTGAGGAATGAACTTATTGGAATTTTGGAACCTACCCTCTTTCATATATAGTGCTGCTCAAGGATGAATAGTTTTACCTTATTTGATGTTAAGGTTAGGATTTGGATTAACATGTTTAGATTTAATTTATTGTTTACTCTGTCTTAGATATGTGTTTGAAAAATTCCTACTTACATTCTCTATTGTTGTGTTTCATTGTTTGCCTGAAGAGTGAGGTGTAATTTCTATTTATTGAGTTACGATGGAATTGGACTAATTTTATGCATTGTGGAGCCTTATTTTTAATAGGATTTTGGGTCTAAAATTCTGCCCTTCATTTTTTGTGCTTCACTTTTATCATGAAAGCATTGATTCAAAATTCCTTTACTCATGCTCCAATTGCAAATTTTGATCAAGTTTGATTAAATTCTTGTTGAACACTTAATAGTTCAGCCACTATGAATTAATTTAGTGATACTTTATTCACTAATTATGTGTACAAAGAATCATAAATTAAGAGTTATCACTACTTTAAGCCATGAATTTTCCTCTTTTTAATAGAATTAAGTTTGGACGTGGACTTTGTGGCTTCTATGTAAGAAAATTTTTTTTGGTAATTAGACCCTTGTGTAAGTAGAGATTGCAAGATGAAGAACCTATATATTTGGAGGGACTAGACTTTTTAGTTTACTTCATCTAGTGGTTGATTTTTTTTGGGATTCTAAATTTTCTCATGAGATTTTGCAAGTATTAGACATTTACTATCATTAACAATATCTTAGACATGATATATGAATTGTTCCCTTTGCTTTCAATATATAGGTCATTGAGTTGGTTGAAAAATAAAGTAGAATAATGCAAAATAAAATTTATAATTCAATCGTGAGGGATTAATGATTAAATTAACTATATATAGTTTTGAGCATTAGCTATTATACCTTTAATAATCTTTCTATGAGACTTAACTAATTCTATTTTTATCACATTATGAAATAGGATCTGTAAAGCCTTTTTATGTTGCTTCTATGCCTTGTATACACTATCCTATATTTTCTATGTACAATGAACCCAAGTTTGAAATTAGCTAAAGTTGGTAATGGAAGATAGACCAAGTTTCTAAATTATCATTTCTACTTGTCTAAAGGTATAAAACCAACAATCTTAATTGCATCACTTGATTATTCAAGTGTATCATCAATTTTCATCCTTTATCTATATGGGATAGACTATTGCATTACTTTGTTGATACTTCTTTTGTGAATTTTGTCATTTATCTTGCAATGGCTTTAGACTTAGTAAAACACAAGATTTTAGAATTCAAAATTCTACCCTTTCTTAAATTTTTTTTGTTGATAAACTTCTAGTTTCCTATTTTGGTTGAATTTTAAGTAGCACACATGGATTATTCTAAGTAGTATTATGTGTTATTAAATGCATATTTACTTAAATTATTTTTCTTTTTTTTAGGAAGATGGTTGTTATCTGCATCCTTCATCCTCTTCAAGTTATGCACTAGATAGTTGAAGAATAATTATGTTTTTCCTTTTGGGATATTTTGTGAATTTGTAATTTTTTTTAATTTTAAATATTTAGTTAAACATTATGCACAACTTGTAGTGTTTTTTAATTTTGTTGAGTAACAAATTTACTAATTGTATTTTACTTTGACAATTATATTAAATACATGATTTCATTTAGTAATAGTTGATTATAATGTAAATATGATTTCAGTTATGCCTTTAATATAAATACATAAACCAAAAAAAGTTTAGGATTACATGTAATACAAATATCAATGAATGACATTAAAAAAAAACTATCATCATTAATGGCAGCCCCACTAAATACAATCTATTAGCACCAAGAAGGATTCAAATTCTAGGAGTTAGTATAAGCACCACTAGTCACATAATCAGTTTTTGGTGGTTTTCACTGCCATCATAAATTGTTGGTACAACTAACTTTTGTTAATTAATTTGTGGTGGTAATAACTATCGACGAATGGCACACAAACTACTGTAAAATGCACAAAATAACTTTGTCTACCTATTCGTGGCAATTAACAATTGCTACTAAATGCGATTACAACTACCACTAATTGTTGTCTACAATTAATGGCAATTACCCTCGCGATCTAAAAATAACCGCTAGTAATTAAGTACCCATAGCCATAGAGGTGACAATTGGTTGATTGCTACTAAAGCATTTAGTGGCAGTCTTTTGACCACCACTAAATGGCAAAAAATATATATATTAAGAAATGATTTTTTTTTTTGGTAGTGTTTACTATTAGGTGTCATTGGTTTTGCACCATTAGAGTTAGCCTTGACATTAACATTGATTGTAACACTCAGTATTTGTAAAAATGACAAACATGAACCAATTATAAAAGAAAGTTCTATAAAATGAATGAATTGAGATAAAATAAAATTGGGATAAAATTATAAATAATGAAAAATAAGGACATGAGGCTTGAGTTGCTCGAAAACCAGCCAAAAGAGCTAAGAAAATTTGTAGAAATAAGTTAGGGCATTTTTGTAATTTTTGAAAATTTTGAAAAATTCACATAAGGACTTCTTAAATGAAAATTTTGAGTTTCAGGGTTCTCAAAGACCCTGAAAATCATGAGAACTCTTAGAATAGTCAAAACCCCTCCAGTGAGCAATTTCGACTATCGGTTGATCGAAACTTTAACCGAATAGTTTGGAATAATTTTAAATCTTTTTTTAGTAAAACCAAAGCTAATTTATAAGATTAAGAGATATTATGATGGAAAAAATGGATTTTAAAACGGAGTTGATTTGAGTCTAAATGGAAAGAACCAAGAAAATGGAATAAAACACAAAGTTAAAAAGTGCATAAAGTGACTTTTTGGCTCTTGATATCACGTTCCTTTTTAGCTCTCTCTTCACCCACATTTTTGGACATCTAAAAATAGAATTTCAAAAGGCTTTAGGAGATGCACAACAGAGAGGAAGAAGAAAGGGAGAAAACTCAAGCTTAAGGTGAGAAATTCAAGCTCGTTTCTTGCCTCTTGCTTTATCCAACCTCTTCTCCTCTCTTTTTCTATGGATTTCAAGGCTGATATGGTTCTATTTTGAGGTTACTACAATTAGAACAAGAGAGCTTTTGAAGGAGAGGCTAAAAGCAAGTGAAAACTCCTTAAGAAAGCAAGCAAATAAGGTATGGTTCATGCTTTCCTTTTATTTCTTCTTTGATATTCTTCCTTGAGGTATTTTTGGTCAAACCTAGCTTCCATAGAAGGAGATGAATTCTAACCTTAGCAAGAAAGAAACAAGTGTTTGGGAGTGTGAGAAGTAAGATTGATCCATCGGAATCAAAAAGAGAACCAAGAAAACCAAGTTTGTGCAACTTAACGGTTTTGAGAGAAATGTAAAATTTGATTTTTCCTAAGGATAATTAGGCTTATGTAAGACATGGTATGAGTCCCTTAGATCTCTAAGAAGTTGTATATGAGCCATTCCCTTCAAGGAAAATTGCAAAACTCCATAGGCTCCATACCAATACATAGTCTCAACCAATTATGTCCTAAGCACCTAGAGAGTGTTTTGAATTTTTCTAAGACTAGAATGAGACTAGATATGATAGATGAATATCAAAGGAAGCCTTAAAAAAATTTTAGAAGACTTGGTTTGTAAGATTGAGGTCTAGCCTCCATAATGAAACATAAAGAAGTAACATATAGTTAGGCTCCTTAAAATGAATGTGTGATGACTCCAAAGAGTCTAAATGGAGTCAAGAAAACTTAGATTGAGAGAGAAAATAAAGCCAAGATTATGAATTCTCATAGTTGCTTCATTAAATCTTGTATAGATCCATAATTGAGTCTTAGAATAAAGTAAGCTTTCATTTGTGTATGTGTGTGTGTGAAGTCAAAACTTGTTTCAATGATTGAATCATGTCCCATTTGATGTGTCTAGGTTAAGAGAACCAAGTGTCACCTAGTTGTAAGTGTATGGCTAAGAGAAGGGAAGAATTAAGTAAAGGAAAAGCTTGTGATTTTATTTCAAGGTAGTTCTCTAACCTTTCTCACATGCATAATCTGAATGTTTGCTTGTTTTTTAGTGCTTGTGTATATGTTTGAACTATAAGATATGTTTCTAGTTATTACTGACTTGCTATGGTACCATGATGCATTTTGAAATAAGTTTATGAATGTATTTGGCTTAAATGGATATGGTGATGCCAAAAGTCTCTTAGCATAGGTGAGAATGAGCTAAAAGTCCTAGGATTGGGTGAGACGAAGCCAAAAGTCTTAAGAAGAGTGAGGCTTAGTCAAAAGTTACTTGAAAATAGATGAGGCAAATCTGAAAGTCTAAAAAAAAAAAGGGTAAGGCTAAACCAATACCCTTGAGAGCCTATGTATGATATGTATAAGTCTCTTTAACATGGAAAACGCTTTATATATATTCACTAGTAGCCCAAATGCCATACATGCATTCTTTGACATGTTAATACATCTATTATATATGTTTAAAAAGGTAAAGAGCTATTGGGATTCTTGAAATCTCACTCTTCCCCCATAAATGTCTAACCATGTCTAGGTGAGCCAAGTGGTCCAAGAAACGAAGGCCAACAACTTTGAAGATCAAGACTTTCATAAAAGAGAAGTTATTTAGCTATTTTGATGACATATTGATGTCAAAATTTGTAAATACATAATGTATATATGATGTAGATCATTGAACATATCTAAATATGTATAATGATGATGTTTGTACTAATTTTGGAACCATATGAATAAATATATAAGTTTTTGCCACTAAGGAACCTTTATGTGCATGTGTGTAATTACAGGTGACATGGTGAATATTAGCTCCATGATGATTTAAACCTATTGGCATGCTTCTATAAGCTGTAAATGTGTCTTTGGGCATGCCCAAGTGGCTATGGAATGGTAAAAAGGTGATTTGGTGCATGTTGAACCCATTTTAGACTTTAAAAGTGACCAATTTGTGAGCAGAACCAAAATCTAACTAAATGAATGAGTTTTTATATGAAATTTAGCCAACAAGTAGGTCTCATTAGAGCTTTTCATAAAGCCAAATAGTACCTAATTTGGAACTCTAGAGAATTTATTATGATTTTTCAAAGTTGAAAAAAATTTTCAGAAATGGTAATAGCACTGTTTATATGGTCAGTATCTTCCTTTATGTCATCTGAGGGACAATTGATATCCAATGCTCATGAAATTTTATAGCCATAAATTAGGCATGATAAAATTTTTGTAGCACTTGAGAACACCCCAATTGAAGGTCTATAAAGGGACAACTAAATTTTTAAAGTTGCATGACAGTACCAATAACACAACTCGACCTTCGGTATTGTTCCATTAATTTTCGTGGGTTAAACGTCATTTTCTTGATCTGAAACTATTTTTAATCATTAGTTAACATGTAGAGCTTTCCATAAAGCTATATATGCATGATTTAAATTTTTTTAGAATTAGTTATGAATTTTCAAAATTCATATCAAAAACTTATAACAGCAACCCAATAGCAAAACATTGATTTTGTGGAATGTGATTTAAAACCTGAGACTTTTAAGATGTTTTGTGATGGTTCTGACTTATATGGATATGTTATAGATGAATGATATTAATGAGTTTATATAGTTCATGAAGTATAAAATGAATTAATAGGGCCTTATGTAACGCAATTTAACACTATTTAATGGATTATTTTCCATGTGAGTGTGTAAAACTAAGTCTTATAATGTAAAGGAAAAGCTAAAAGATTAAGGTATTACATTGATCGTCTTAAAGCTTAACTTACAACCAAGGGCTACAACTACATATTTGGTTTGGATTATGGTAATACTTTCTTATAATAGCCAAGATTGTCTTTATTCACGTAGTGTTTCCCATTATTGTTATGCAACATTGGCCCAATTACCAACTTGACAATAAAAAGGCATCTCTTTATAGCCAACTAGAGTGCAAATTAGATCACTCAATTTATAGGTTGAAATAGTCACCACGAGTTTGGTTTCAACAATTTAACAATGTTGTCCAACAATTAAGGATGACTCGCAGTTAGGCACATCTTTCTTTATTCTATATATGTCAATCTTCTAACCTTTGCATTTATCTAATTGTTTATGCAAATGGTATTGTTATTATTGAAAATGATCAAAATGAGATTTCTCAGCTTAATAGCACTTGTTTAACCACATTTAGATCAAGGACTTGAGAAAATTAAAATATTTTTTGGGCATTAAGGTGGCCCAATATAGCACTAATTTGGAAATTTCTTAAAGGAAGTATGCTCTAGACATCCTTGAAGAAACATCTATGTTGGATTATAAACCTATTAATACTTCAATGGATTCTAATGTTAAATTTCTATTACGTCAATGGTAGCCTTTGACAAATCCTACTAGATATCAAAGACTTGTTGAAAAGTATAACAATCTCACAATTACTTGACTAGATACCTCTTTTGCTTGGAGTATTGTGAGTCAATTCTTATAACCTCTATGCATTAGTCATTGGGATGTAGTGACATATATTCTCAAATATATTAAAAGCGCCTAGGAAAGGTTTGTTATATAAGGACCATAAACATACTCAAGTGGTTAGATATGTTGATATCAATCGAGTAGAATCTCTATTAGATTGACTATTAACTACAAGATATTGTATCTTTATTAAAGGAAATTTTGTATCTTGGAAAAACAAGAAACAATAAATTGTGGCCAAATCTAGTGCCAAAGTATAATACGATGCCATGGCCTTAGCAATTTGTGAACTAGTGTGGATCAAATAATTGCCTCAAGAACTACAATTTAAAGCTTTAGATAAGATGACATTGATCTATGACAATCAAGTAACACTACACATTGCTTCAAATTTGATTTTTCATGAAAAGACCAAACACATAAAAGTTGATCATTGCTTTATTAAAGAAAAGATACTTTCAAGAACGATTACTGATAGCAATGTTAATTCTAATGACCAATTAGCTAATATTTTCAATAAGTCCCTAAAAAGGCAATGCATTACTTATTTGTAATAAGCTTGATGTATATGATCATGAGGGGAAGTGTTGGAATTAATATATTACTAGGTTATGGATGTAGCACTAGCTATATATGTAATCGATAAAGACTACAATTAAGCAGTCATAATTAGTATTACTGAATGCCTTGTCTTATGCCACTACATTATATATACCATGTTCCATGTAGATCATAACTCACTAATTGCATTTCTCATAAAGGGTTTGTCTTCATCTCTCTCTTTTTCATATTTGAATTCTCCTTCTTGTCTAATCCAAGTTTTCTAACATGTTGTGCCAAGATGATTGTTTCAAAAGAATATTAGTCTTTCTTTTTTTTTTTTTAGGATAAGTTTTTTGACCAATACATTACTTTGCACAATTGAGATTTATTTATTTCACTTTTGTAATTTGCATCGTGCTTTTTTTGAAAGGAATATAGGTAGTTGGATTCTTCTTTAACCTATTCAAGTTAATCCCCTAATGTGAGTGATTGATTGTTTATTTATGAGTACAAAGTATCAATGTTGCAATAAAAGTATCATCATTTGAATGCTTCTACTTCTACAAGCAAAATGACTTCTCAGTTTTACTCAATGTTTTGAAAACCAAACTGATCATTAAAGTAATAGAGATATTAGTTCATGATTCACTGATCTGACTATAGTTGAATTGATTTTATATATATATATATATATATGTCTAAAATATAATATAATAAATAATAACTAATAAATACTAATAAATTTTATACATTTCATTACTGATTACATAAAAACAAAGTTAAACATGACATAATATTCAAATCCAAACAAGTCAATATTTATTATAACATCATTATTATGACAAAATGGACTCAACCATAAATAGGATACCCAAGAAACCCACATACAAAGAAGAGCTAGGTAAGATAATAGCTTTATAGTTAATAAGAAATGTTTTGGTTATAGTTTTTTCATAGATGTGAGTCAACCTTATTAGCTTTGTAGTGATACATGTTTCCAATTTCTACACACATATTCAATTTCATCGAATTGATGATATATATATATATATATTCAAATAAATACTAATAAATTTTAAACATTTCATTACTAATTACATGAAAACAAAGTTAAACATAGCATAATGTTCAAATCCAAACAAGTCAATATTTATT
Source organism: Erythrophleum fordii (assembly GCA_032878935.1). Classification (NCBI taxonomy): domain Eukaryota; kingdom Viridiplantae; phylum Streptophyta; class Magnoliopsida; order Fabales; family Fabaceae; genus Erythrophleum; species Erythrophleum fordii. The sequence continues at coordinate 37,111,151 of JAVQMF010000055.1, read as the reverse complement.
ATAACATCATTGTTATGACAAAATGGACTCAATGATAAATAGGATACCCAAGAAACCCACATACAAAGAAGAACTAGGCAAGATAATAGCTTCATAGTTAATACAAAATTTTTTGGTTATAGTTTTTGTCATAGATGTGAGTCAACCCTATTAGCTTTGTAGTGATACAAGTTTCCAATTTCTGCACACATGTTCAATTTCACTTAAATAATTTTCAAAAAAACAAATAAAAATAACTGAAAATACTAAAAAAAAATAGGGGAAAATGCTAAAAACTACCTCAAAATGCACAAAAACAAAAGATCTCTAAAAGAGCTTTATTTAAATATATAATAAGGCAAAAAACTCTTTTCAAATTAAAAGTTATTACTTCTTAACATTAGGATATCTGTTCAATTGAAAATAGAAAACAAAAGGAAATTCAAAACTGTCGAGCTAGCTGGCTTTTATCGATTTTTGCCTATTTCAACTGGTTTTTATTTATTTTTTGATAAGTCAAATTTGTGGTTCAAACATATCAAAACCACAACTAGTTTATCGATTTTTCAGTCCTAGCAGCCAATTCAATCCAATTTTCAAAACTATAATTCTACTACAATGAGTGATCAAGGTCCTGATATCTCTTCTACTTTCTTCAACCAAAGGGCAGGTTTTGAATCAGAAGCAGGCATGAAGGTGGATATGACTCTATTCGATCGATGATGGAGAAGGGAAAGCATCCATCATCGGTGACTCGCATCCAATGGAGTGTTCATCCGAGCCTTTCTCCAACCACGGGTTAGTTGGATTGGCTTTTTTGGGTGGAGCCAGATTTGCATTTATTCCTTTCTATTCTTTCATTTTTTAGCTACTGTCTTGCTCAAATCTTGTTCTTTTACTGTGTTTTCTAGATTACTACAGTTGTAGCCTTAGTATGATAGCTCATATCCAATTATCCTCGTATATAGCAGTTCTATCCTATCTAGGGGAATGGTGAATACTAGAATGGAAGCTAAGGTTAATGGTTTGGAGAAGGAGGTGACAGAGATGACGGAAAATTTGTGTACGATGGAAACGAATATGAAAAAACTGAAGGACTTCATTGGGTAAATCAAGGATTCGTTGCTGAGAAGGGAAGAGAGGAGAAAATCTCCTATGAGCCAGTCTTCTATTCAAGAAGCCAACCTAACCACCCATTTGAATGGTTCAGATAATGGCATCAGGGGAGAGATGAGAGATGGTGGAATGGACGGGTCCCAGCGAAGGCGTCTGGAATGACCTGTGTTCAATGGAGAAGGCCCTTTTGGATGGATATTTAGGGCTGAGAGATATTCTTAAATCGAGCATATAGCAAAGAATGAGAAGGAGGCAGTTGTATAAGTGTACATGGAAGGTGACGCGTTGAACTGGTTGATTTGGGTTTAGTCTCGAATGCTCTTGGAAGACTAGGCAACGTTCAAGAGGGACTTGCTGAATGGGTTTCGGTCCTCTCAAGATGGTAACCATACATTGAAGAAATGATGTCGCTGAAACAGAGTGGGAGCGTGGCTGACTTGAACTTCCCAAAAGAGCTTTGATTAATGGGGTTGCAAAAGAGGTTGAGGATGAGGAAGGGCTCATTGGGCTTAGAGAGATCTGGCTCATGTTATGTCCCTGGCCCAGAAGGTTAGAGCCTTGGATAAAGGTCAAGAGGGGACGTTTATAAAGGGCCCAGAAACTTAGTTACCCAGACTCTTTTTCATCGAATGAGACGAAATTCTCCGGCTTTATCGAACCCAACAAGAGTTTTGTCCTCAAATGCATTTTCATCTTGAACGCAGCGTGCCCAGGAACAGGGGAAGGTGACCGTGCATGCCTTGAGTGGGGCCGCTGGCTCTAAATAAAAATCAGAATCCAGTAATTTAGGCCGTGCTACTAAGAAAGAAGGGGGCATAAGAGGATGACTGAGGTAGAATATCAGGCAAAAAGAGAAAAGGGTCTGTGCTCACGCTTTGATGAAAAATATAACCCTTTTTTTTTTTGGGCCAATGAATGAAATTGAAACATAGGTGCATAAATAAAACTCTTCGAGTACTGCCGGGAGATTTTCGTCACCCTAAAAGAAAAATTTGATAGCTTTGTAAAAATACAAAGTAAAGTGCAAACATCAAATTTTCACTCGCATCCTTAAGTAAAAATTTTATGTCGAACAATCAATATTAGAAATTAATAACTAAGATATAATACGTTTAAAATGTCCCTAAAACATACAGTATATTGAAACTAACTTGGGTATAGCCTGTTAGAAAACTATGCTTCACAATACAAAATGAATAAAGTACACCCTCCATAGTTATCTGACTTCAAATTCTAGCATTCAGCTGAAAAGTACATAGCATTCATCTCAAAACAAATTATCAGGGGCGTTGTACAAGTGATTACAGTTTTCTGGAAAGAAAATGTGATTCAAAAACAAATTTAATAGCCACAAGCACAAATAAGAACAAGACTTCCATCATGACTAGCATCAGATTTATCAGTAATCAGAGGCGTGCCTGAGATGTTCAAGTTGAGACAACAATGAGGATGAGCTTTTGAGAACAGAAGACACGTTGGCCAACAGATCAATATCATCAGGTTCAAGCATCAGATTCATCAGTTGTCATAATTTGAGGTGCCCAAGTTGAGACACCAAGGTTGATGAGCTTTCGAGAACAGAGAAATGTAGGCAGATGGACGGGCCAACTTTTTTGACAGTTCTAGCATATATTTATATAATGGAGCGGTGGGCATGGCTGGGCTTGAGTGTGATACAACACTAGGATTATAAGCCCAGGCCCATTCTTGGCCCAATTTTTTTTTGGGGATTCAGCCCCAAACCTATTCAAGATGAGAAGCTCAAGCCCAGCCCTGGCCCCAACCTTGATAAATAAATAAAAAGATATATATTTAAATATACATATAATCATTATACGTATGTATAAAACAGACTGGGCAGAGTTGCAGGCTGCCTACATACAAGGCAAGGTAAAAACGGGCCTCCAGCACAGTTAAAATTAAACAGTGCGTGAAAATAAGTGGCAATTGGGAATGGTGCAGCAACTAGCCATACCATTATGATTTCCCACAGATGAAGGTTCGCTTATTTCTTTGTTCCCCAAATAAGCTCCAGACCTTCCACTACCAAGCTAAAATGCAACAGCTAAACTGGGATTTTGGTGAATACTCCAAAAGCTAATATAAGAAATAATTAAGTAATGGATACAATTAAGCAGTTAAAATTGTGCATGTTTCCGTTTTACAACTCAGGAAACCATTGTCAACAAATTACAGAGGGAAAGAATTACTTAAAAGGAGGGCTTCCCCTGTCCCACGATTGTATAAAAAATGGTATATGGTACTGAAGTACAAAATATTGAAGGAGAGGAAATCGACTAAGCCAATTACCTTTTGCATCATCTATGAGCATCGTTCCTAAGCTAATAGCACCCAAATGGGAAAAAATTAAAAATTAAAAATAATAATAATAAACATTTTCCATGTCTCACAAAGTTTGCCCCTTCATTCTAAATTGCTAATGTAAGAACCATATAACCCTATAGGCCATTGCAACTTTGGGTTAAAACTACTAGTAACTGAAAATATAGCCAAGAGAACATATTGAATAATCAGACAAAATTAAAGCAGTATAGAACCATCTAAAACAATAGAACAAGTAGGGTGCAAAACAGCCATCAGAATATCATCAATTATCTGCACTGTTGTAGCAGATTATTTGAACAATGCCAGAAAATGTTCACTCGCCACCCACCCATTTTTTTCTGGTTTATTCTAATCGCGTTCCCTGATAGAAGTGATGCACATAGCGCACAAATAGTTCAATGAGTTTGTGGTAAGGGTATACATCCAATTTAGAAAAGGTAAACAGAAATGTAGAAAATTGCAGGTCCAAGGGAAGACAACACTTGAAAGCTGTAGTTTCAGTTCATACTGTTCCACACTGTATAATAATTGAACACTGAGGGCTTACTCAATTAGCTAAAAACGTCAGACATACAACAAAGTAAAATGACATCATATAACATAACCTCATCAAAGGCTAGCAGGCCGAGCTTGTGGTGACGGCACCACATAATCAACAACCACCACACTCTCCAGATGCTCCCTAACCTTACCCTTTTGATGGTTCACCAAGTCCTCATTTGAATCCACTGCCTCCAAATCGCCAGCTCCGGGAAAAACTGCAAGCGACGCAAGCGAGAACCCTTTGGCTCTCGCTGGAGAGAAATTTTCCCCGCAACTGAGCTGCCTAATTTGTCTGAAATTATCTTTAATTCCACCAATAACCCCCAAAACCTCGTTCCTGACTTCATCGCCCAAATTTTCCTTCAGCTTCAGGAAGCTCACGCGTATTGCGGAGCCTGATGGGGGAATTAAATCGCCCTGCAGGTTGTGGGCGACCCAATCAACTGCCATGATGTCATCGCAGATGGGAAGCACTGATCCTTTGACAATGCTAACGTGGCTCGGATGTGCCGAATAGGCGTTGAGGTCATCTTTGGAGTTGTAGCGACTATGCAGCATGTGAGTGAAATTGAAGGCGGAGGATCGGTTGCGTAGCAGTGGCCCCACACTGAGATGGAGGACCTGGTCGAGGGAAACAAGAGAACTGAGTCCGCTGACCATGGCATTGACCTTTGACGAGTCAGTATCGTCCTTGACCTTGAACAAAACGATATGCTCAATGGTTTGGGCCGACGACATCTTGATCGAAGATCCGGACGACGGCGAGGAATAAGAATAGGGTTTGAATGAAGGAGGAGGAGTAAGACGACGGAGGTGTTTGGAAGGCGAGAAAGCGAGAGAAAACGGACAGGAAAAGGAAGGCCGGGTTTTCAGAAGCAGCATCGCCAGCCCAAGAAGGATGAGTATGGTTTTCAGTTCTCCGTATCGAATGAGAGCAACGAAACTCGTTGGTGCCCTGACAGGGATGTTTGTGTTATATAATTTCTGGAAAAAGACGCAAGATTCATATCTCTGCCACTTGCCTTTTTTCCTTGGGCCAATGCAACTTGGGTTGAATGACCCAATAAGAGGGTGACAATAGTCAGAACAAGGCCCAATCTATTTCTGAACCCAGCTTACTTGCACGTGCCATTTTGAATTAAACATTAGTTATTATTTTTTGCTTAACAATGTTTTATATAAACTCAACTTTTTAGGACCAAAAAAAATGTTAAATTTCAAGCTACATCATGTCTTCTCTAAATCTATCTCTTCTTCTCTTCCGACTGAGGGTTTTAGATCTCCAACCGTATAGCAATTGTCACCTCGGTTTTTCAAGTTTTGATTTGCTTATCTTTGTTTTTTTTTTTGGACTTGTTCGGTCTTTTTTTTTTCTAATTCTGAAAATTTTTCAAGAAGCTGCAAGCAGTGACTTTATTTGTATGTTGAGGTAAAAATGTTAAGACTTCTAGAGAAAGACACTTGAAAAAAAGCATCAGAGTTTTTAAAATGGTTAAGATATAGTTTGAATTGGAATCCAAACCTTTGTCCTCAAAAGGGGTTCTAATTGTAGCCTCAACAATTGTTTGTTCTAGGTTAGTTCTTATGATGTATTCTTTTTCTTTTCTATCTTAGATCTAGGACTTTGTAATGCTCTAGTAGTTTATCTTGTTTTTTTAAAATTTTAGAAGGTCCTTTTTCACTTCAAAAGCCAACGTGTTCAATATATTTGGAGTGAGAATTTGAACTTAGAATAAAGAATTATAATAAATTAAATGAAAGACTTTAAGAACAAAAATAATTTATTCATAATTAATATTCGGTGTTTCCTCAATTCATCTCCCAAGTTAGGATGGATACAAAATTAGTATCATAAGAGAGAGAGAATGGATCCCTTCCTGTAAGAGCTTTTAAACAAAGTTATTTTATTTTCTATTCTATTCCATCAATTTTCATCCATCCAAGCACAGTGTAAGATGAAAACAACCGGAAGCTGTAGTTTCAATTTACATTGATCCATACTGGAACTGCATCTTAATAACTGAGCAATGGAAGTTTATTAATCTAGCTTATAGTGTGTGTTTAGAAACTTGTTTAAAAATTACGTTTATGGATAAGCAAAAAATTGTTGCTTCTTTGAAAACGACGTATAAACAAACACACCAATAATACTGTACAACAAAATGGTATACTACAGCATCATAATATTAAAAGCATAACCTCATCAAATGCTCGCAGACAAGGCTTGTTGGAGGGACGGCACCACGTAGTCAACCACCATCACGCTCTCTAGATGCTCTCCGATCATATCCTTCTGATACTTCACAAATTCATCATTTGAATCCACTGACTCCAATTCGCTGACTCCTGGAAAAACTGCAAGTGAACCAATCGAGAATCCTTCCGCCCTTTCCGGCGAGAAATTTTCCCCGCAAGTGAACTGACTAATTTGTCCGAATTTATCTCTAATTCCTCTAAGAACCTCCAAAATCTCATTCTTAATTTCATCGCCCAAACTTTCCTTCAACTTCAAGAAGGTGGCTCTCACCGCCGAGCCCGGCGGCAGAACCAGATCCCCCTGAAGGTCGTCGGTGACCCAATCGAGAGCCATCGCGTCATCGCAGATGGGCGCGTTTGCCTCGACGACGGCCACGTGGTTCGGATGCGTCTTATAGGCGTCGAAGTCTTCTTTGGACTTGTAGCGAACATGGAACATATGAGTGAAAATCAAAGAGGAGGATCGGATGCGAAGCACTGGACCCGCAGCAAGGTGAAAAACCTGATCGAGGGAGACGAGGGAATTCATTCTGTTGACCATCGCGCTGGCATTTGAAGGTTCGGTCTCGTTTTTTATCTTGAACAGAACAACATGCTCGATGATTTGGGTTGACATCCCGATGGAAGACGGATGTAATCGGGGATTTTAGGCGGCGGAGGTGTTTGGAAGTCGAGAAAGTGAGGGAAAGTGGAGGAGGGAATGGATTGTAATTTGGATCCTTTGATCCAAAAATTGTTACTTCGTCGTCAGGGACAAGTTGACTTCGGAAATAACTTTTTAAGAAGTGGCAGATTGTCAAATCAAAAATAATAAATATATAATTTTTTAATAATAATTATTGGAATCACAGTATAAAATCATGATTCGTGGTGAAATACTCCACTTTTTTTTTTTTTTTTGATAATTCAACAGGGCGGTAGGCACGGAAACAAAAGGACAAACTAAAAATCAACGGAGTAGTAAAAACTCCATTACATTACATCAAATCTAAAAATTAAATTTTTTTTTTTTTTTAAATGAGAATACCCTCCCAAATACGCAGGCGCAAAAGCAAATTCAAGCTATGATTTGTCGGAGAGTCAATGCATCTATTTGTCTCGTTAAAGATATGGAAGATTTTAACTTCCCACTTCCTTTTCAGTTTTAAAACTTAACGCAATTTTTTATTCGCCTCGGCTTTAATTTCCTTCATCTTGTACATTATCCATTTAGTTTTAAAACCTAACACAATTTTTTTCGCTTGTAAAATTTCAACATTCCTCAATTTTTTTTTATCTAACAGTACTAACACATCTTTCTCCCATTTTTAGAATCTGTACAAATATTTTTTAATATTTTTAACATACAATACACATAACATCTAAATTTCTAAAAAAAAAATCCACTAAAACCATGGGAGCATGGGTTACTCTTGTCAACTATGTATTATGTATAGAAAAAATTATAAATATTTTTAAGTGAAGTTTTTCTTAGATTGTTACGTTAGTTTAATATTTTATTTAATTATAATATGCAGTCTTATATAAAAATAATGTTAATATTCAATACTAAATTATAGTTATGAAAAGTTAAATGAAATGTTGCACTTATATGAAATTAAAAATATAAAATCTTCATTTGAGAATTTTTTTCAATTTTTATATACATAATTAAGTTTAATTGGTCATCTTTAATTATCTTATACAAAAAAATTAGCGTTATGTGAACGATATTTTAAAATTTTGATAGAAGTATCTGTGGGTGTTAAAACATACGAGGGGTTTGCTTTTAAAAAAAAAAAAAGAAAAAAGAAAGGTATGTATAAAATCAATAAATTAAAGAAAGACAAAAGCATTTTACTTCTTTCTAAAAGCTTTTGCAGAGAATGCCAGAGTTATGAAGGAGATGCTAGATGACTATTGTGATGCTTCTAGCTAGATAGTTAATTTTGATAAGTCCTAATCTTCTTTTCTAGAAATACACGGGTACAATTAAGGGATGATATATGCTTTTTTCTAGTATTAATGTGGCGAATTCTCCTAGTAAATATTTGGGTCTACCGATCCTTTAAAGTAGATCTAAAGCAGAGGTATTAGCTTTTGATTTTGATAAAATACTTAGTAAAGTGCAAGGATTGAAATAGGGAATGCACTCTCAGGTTGGTTTGAAAGCCCTCATCAAATCAATAGCAAATGGTATCCTTACTTATCCCATGTCTTGCTTTAAATTCCCTAAAAAACAGTTGCCACAAGCTTGACAGCATACTAACTATGTTTTAGTGAGGACAAAGAAAGGAGGAAAGTCGAATCCATTAGCAAGCTTAAAGGAATTTAGCAAAGGCAAAAAAAGTCAGTGAGGAACAGGCTTCAAAGATTTTTCATCTTTTAAATGGGCTCTTTTAACAGAGCAGACTTGTCATATCATCTTTTGTCCTAATAAGCTATGGTTAAAATCCTTCAAGGTTTATTTGGTTTGAGGGGTTTGGGGGAGAGGGGAGGGGAGGGGAGGGGAGGCCCTCCCTTTGTGGAGGCTTTTGAAAAGGAGAGAAATTTTTTAGTTCTATCTGACTAAATTGTCCCTCATTTTTATTTTTATTTAAAATATAATATAAATCTTATTTTTTTTAATGGGATTTAAGATAATTTTTATAAAAATAAAAAATATTTTTTGAATTAAAAAAAATAATTGTTTATAATAAAAAGTAAGAAAAAGTCTTTTTTTATAAAAATAAAAAAAAATAAAAATTCTAATACAATAAGGGTATAATTGTCTATTTAATTTTATCTCTCCTTCCCTCCCTTCCCCAACCAAACAAGATTTCATTAAAACCCCTCCCCTTCCCTCCCCTCCAAATCAACCAAACAAGATATCATTAAAATCCTTCTCCTCCCCTCCCCTCCCCTCCTTTGAACCAAACACTCTATTTATTTTCCAAACTCAAACTTCTTAACAAGTAAAAAAGGATGGAAAGGATCTGTTGTCTACTAGCTTATGTTGCTTTGTTGGTAATGGCTTAAAAATTAACGTGTTAGAAGACCTTTGGTTTCCTACTTCGCAGGACTTTAAATTATCCCCCTTGCCTCTTTATGAAGCTTTAAAGGATTATATTATGGCTGAGTTTATTCACCATGGAGAATGGGATTTATCTGCGATTAAACTGCAGGCGATTAAACAAATTCAAATCCTTTGTATCCTTGGCAACATCATCTTTAAATGGAATTTTTATTTTTTATTAGATTAATTAAATCAAATTCACTATATTAAAAACCTTTGAAATAAGAAAATAAGACTCTAATAGGTGAATTTAGGAATATATAAATTTTTGAAACAAAACAGATTTTTTTTTTTAATTTAGTAAGTATTTAAATAGAATTTTACAAGTTTTTAGGATTTATTTAGAAGTAAAATTAATTTATTAAATAATAATAAATTAAGAAATAAATACCAAGGGAATGAAATTTTAAAGAGTTCCTGAGTCATTGAAGCCCTAAAAATATAAAAAATTTATTTGAAAAATAAAAATACTTAGGTGAATTTAAGGGTCAAAATATAATTAACGAAAGTTTAAAATTCAAAAGCATAATTTTAGTCATGACCAAAATACAATAATAACCAAGACAAAATAAAATTTTTTTTCAAGCAAAAACAATAATTTTAGCTAAATAAATTTGATAATCTATGAACGATCAAATTAACTTAAATCAATCGTTACAATCAGAGAAACAATTTCTATAACTATCACTTTGTTTAAATATTCCTCTATATGCAAAAATTATGGATTGAAATGTATAAAGGAATATGAAAAATATCTATAAAAAGCAAAAGATTTTTTTTTCTCTCTCAGATGACACATCCGAAAGAAAGAGAGAAAGAGCAACCTCATTTCTCTATAAAAGCCATCCTTCCTTCTTCCCCCAAGATTGGCACACCTCTAACATATCTTGAACTTTTACTACTTTGCTTCCCAACACCACCCTTCCACAAACTTGCTAAAACTCAATTGCTTTGAAAGAGAGAGAGAGAGCATAAGAGAATGAAGGGAGGCAAGAGAATGAGGAGGAAGAAAAGGAGAAGAAGAAGGCATTTTGAGTATTATTCATAAAAATTATATAATTTGAGTATGATTCAAAAATCTTCTTTTTAATGAAATAGAAACTTAATATTAAAAATTTAGTACAATTAGAATTTCTGTGATTTTGAGAGAAGCATATAACAAGATCATTGTCATAACCAAATAGTCAAGATCCAAAGATGTATACATTCAATAATATGCATAATAGAAATTAATTTTCTTTACCATATAGTCTAAAAATAGCCCTACAATAAGCAATATATTCTGCAGTCCATTTAGCACCGTTCAACAAAACAGTTCCTTTAGATATCATGAAATGTATATAGAGGCTGAGACAACTATTAGTGTCTACATAACAATTGTCACAAAACAGCTCATTCAAAACATCATAAGATATATAGAAGTATATTTCAAGTCATCTACATAAATTATATAATTTGAATCCAATTAGGCTAATAATTACAAGTAAATCATATACATTTTAAGTCAACATGTGATTTCAAGTACCTTTTCTAAGTAACTTTTCAAAAAATCCTAAACAAGATTACTCAAGTATCTACTAAATACATTATTAACAAAAGTCATGCTCAGATAAGTATAGATTTGAGCAAACATGAAGTTGTTAATAGCAAAAGCAAAAATGAAATATTTTCCATTTCAATCATTTCTATGTAATATTGACGACACTAATATTTAGATGACCTCTTACCTATCTTAATAAGTGTACCATAAAAGGAACAAGGGTACAAATTGAATTTCTTAGACACTTAAACAACCAAAGTTCTTTAAGTTAAACTCTAAGTATCACAAGACTTATCTTAATGGGTATGTATTTCAATAATATAAAAGGTCTCAATAAAATTTTCATTTCAAAAATGACAATAAAATAGCCCAAAAGTATGTTTTTAACACACACTACATGAATCAAAAAAGAAGTATATATAACCTCTTAAAAATACATTGATTTGAAGTGCTCATGTCAAAATTAAGAAAGGCTACAATCTTGTCATACTTCAGATAGTAATGCTTATAAGCTTATTTCAACTTATAGATGGATTATTTGATTTACATACTAAATGCTTTTTCTATGATTCCACAAAACCATCTTGTTGAATCATGTAAACATTCTTAAACAAGCTTCAACCAAAAAAAAAAGGCAATCTAAACATCTACATGGTAAGGTCCAAAAGTGAAATTCAAGTAAAGCCATAATCTTTCTAAGAATATTTTTAATAGACACTAGTAAGAAGTCACATATATCCAAACCCTTCTCTCTAATTATAACCACTGCAATCAATTTGATGTTAAATCTTATGGTTTTTCTTGTGACACCATCGTAGGTCTTAAAAGCCACTTACATCTAATGACTTTACAATCAATTATTGACTTTATAAATTCTTGGATCACTAATGCAATAGAAGAAATGAAACTTACTTTATTCATTATTAAGGACATAAAAAAACTGTTAAGTCTTTATCCTTTTTTTAAGAAGTGACACATCAATATAAAAGTGAGGGTAAAATCTCCGCTTACATAAAATCCTACCAAATAAAGGGTTTATAAGACAAGCAGAGAACATAACAAGTTCTATCATAATGGATCTATATGTTTAAAATTAAAAGGACACCAGAGGATCCCATTTCACACAAATAGAATTTACTGCCACTTACCTTTGCTTTAAAAAAAAAAATAATAATCATTTCACTAAACCAAAGGAATATATTACGGTAGTGAAAATTATTTATCATATTAAGATACCTCATTGTTCTTATAAGTCCTTACCACAGGTCCCGTTCAAAGTTATCACAAAAAACAATTGTATGGACATAATAGTTAGAATAGCAACAACACAAGAAAATATGAATTATGGGGATAATATAATTATAAACAAGAGTTCCCTTAAAGATCCAACTAACGCAATTACAAAGAAAAAACTATTGTTTAAAATGATCAACCTAAAGGTCATGGATCATAATAAACTAATGTGTCTAATACTTCTATATCGACAGGGTACAACAAATATTAAAATATCAAATAAAACGTACCATAGTATCAATAAAATAGGTTGATAATATTGAAAAATATCTTTGATACAAAATCCTCACCTAATCAGTCTTTGATATTTATAAAATTTGTCGTTTATCATAATCCATATATTATCAAAATTATACTAAATAATGTCACACTAATAAAACATATCCATTACTTATATAATATATCTCATATAATCCAATAAACAAAGTTAAACATAAATAAATAAATATTCATTACTTAGAATAAAATACAATTTATATGATTTATTAAAATAGAATATATTTTTGTCATATATGACTACAGTGTCTCTCACAAAATTTCACAATTTAATTGTAAATTAAATATTATGAGACACATATCATTATACATATGAAAATTACACAATTGTAATTTTATGAATGTGTCTTTAAATTTTCACAAATATACAAGGGTTTTTTTTATAACAATGATAATAAAATACACCAACAATGCTATGCTAATAGAACATATGCACTATTAATGTAATTTGCTCAGTAATAATTATGTAGCAAAAAATTGATGCAAATATATATTTTAATATATATATATATACATATTAACTAAATTAAATGTTTCAGTTAAAACCAAATATCCTTATAACTGGTCTCACAATAGGTGAATTCACAATCACAAAGTGTTAAAAGTCAAAATTATGTTATATGCAAATAAAAGACATGTTTTCATATTCAACATAAGTGATACCTTTGATATCTCATAATTATAGGGCATAAGAGAGTATGAACATATAATTTGGATGACATGATGTACAAAATACCAAATGTCAATGTGTCGAGGTTGTGAAATAAAATCATGCTCCAAAAAAAGAAACAAAATTACATCTAAAATTATCCATATATTATTTTTAAAGATACCTATTGATAAAAGACTGAAATTTATCCATAATTATTATCACACATTATAAATGTCAGTGCTACATGTCAATTCTATAATATCTTTCTTCCATTTAGCAATATATATATAGAAATATATATATATATATATATATGTATACATATATATAAAGATTTGAGCACTTATGTGAGTGGTTTATTATAAAGACCACACTCACTTTCATTGCTAAAATCATTTAGGATTATAGTAATTGGTCATAATTTTTTTTATCTCCACCAAAAAAATTTCCCTTTTAGGAGGTATCATATAGAAAATGTAAAAATTTACCCAAGGAAAAATTTTTTATGATTAAATTAACCAAAACACCTTTATAATTAGTTCCACGATAGGTGAACACACAACTACAAGATGTCAACAACTAAAGTAATTTGTTACAACAAGCAAAATCATTTATATATGCTCAACAATAATTAACACCAACAATAACTTATAATAATGGTGTAACAAGAGTGTGAGCATGCCAAGCAAATAATATGATATACATAATTATGGTAAAGATAAAACATGTAAAACCATAAATCATGTTAAAAGTTCTATTAATTAAGTTTACTAAGACACTCTTATGATCGAACCTACAATAAACAAGCGCACAATCATAAAGTGCCAAATTTCCATACAAAATTAGGCATAAAATTCAATTTCAATAAGGCACATAAAAGTGTATAAATTATTAAAATTATTTTACATACCAAATTACACTATTTATAAAGGGTGTGAAAAATATATTATACAAAAATGCATGTAGATTATGCATAAAAAATTTTTAGCCTAAAATTTGAAGAGAACACAATTTAACAATATACCAACCAAAAGAAAAAAAGAAGTTACACTAACCACGAATAAAATAATTTATTTTCATTTAAACATTTATAGGGTCAAGTGAGATTACAATATAACCATTATAATTTTTGGATTATATCTTAGGCATTTGCACATTATATATTTAGCTTGATATAATATAATTAAAGCAATATTAAATTATATGTTGAATCAATGTGAGTTGATGGATATGCTCCCACCTAAAATATGCCTCTAATGTGACTACTCCTTTAATGTTGCATTACAAAAGCAACCTTCAATGCACGTGTGCTAATAAACGTATGTGTGGAAGGAAGGATTACTAAAGTAAGTGTTACAACAGTATAATATATCTATTCCATGTGCCTCATACACCACTAAGAGCATGTGGGCGTCACTCAAGATACAAAAATACATCTTCTTCTAAAACCTTTCACAAGGCATAGAAATGGTGATTTTCCACCATTGAAGAATGCTATAAAGCTTCAAGGCCACGATTTTCAAGTGATTAAAAGGAAACAAAATACCTAGAAATTATTAACAACAAATATGCAAGAAGAATCTAAAAAGAATATGCAAAATATCAAGAAACAATAAACTCCAAAAAACTAGATCTAAAAAAATTTTCTTCCTCTATCCACCTCATATCTAGGTTTCTAACGTGATCAGAGATTAGTAATAGCATAATAAACATGTGAATAACAATACCCACATAGAAATTGAACTAAAATTTTACAAAAAATGCTACAACCAAATTTGGGTTCTAGATTCAAAACTCAATTTGAAATTTTCATTAGTGTATAGTCGCAACACAAAGCAAATAAACACATATTATAGCTTGTGATAAAGACAACCAAGTCCTAGACTAATTCACAGATTCAATGGACAAATCAAAAGCAAGAAATTAAATCACATTAGATCGTATAGGCTCTGATACTAATTGCTAAAAAGAATAGGAGATATGTTCATATTATGCTAGACAAACACTCAAATTCATGATGAGACTAGAAATCAATGAAACAAATTGTAGCAAGCAAAAGATAAATGACAGGGTACAATTGACAATACCTAATAAAGTGCAAAGGGTAGGTCACAATCTGATCTTAACAAAACTTAACCCTAGCTAATGTCTAACTCTATTTGAGCTATGAGTTGAATTCCTTTTCTCTAAATACGCTTATGGATAGCCCACCTATTATAAGCTATCCATAAGACCCAATTCATTTACATAGTGATTAATTACTAAATTAATTATTTGATATAATTAAAATATAATCTATTAATTAGCCTAATAATTAATTAATGATAATTTATAAATCAATTAATTTTCCAATAGTTAGACGCTTGAAAACCCACGCTTTATAGTGAATGAAACAAAATAAAATGTCTAGACATGGCCATTCCATCCTATAGAACATGGACCATGTCTAAAACCCAAAAAATGCATAAGAAGGCCATGTGGTGTACCACAGCCTACCTTCAAAAGATTCACACACCCCTTTGGGATGCAATAGTGCATTAGGCTAAGCGATTTTAGCATTTTTACTTATTTTCATGTTTTGAGCTACTAGTTTTGCCTTATGTATACCTATTGATTATTGAACTTATCTAAAATTGAAATTAGTGATTTTAAGCTATTCCTTATGTTAAAATTCTTATGTAAAAAAAAAGATATTTGTTATTGACTACAACGTTTTGCTTGATATAATTATTAAACGATGATTACATGTAACTTTAAATATGACCAATATATACTACATACAACTCTTATGAATCAAATATACATGTGGCTTTACTTTAAAATTTGATATGCAAAAAATAAAAGTGAAAGTTACAATGATAGAAATCAGTACATAATTAGGGGAATAAGGTCCCATACTATTAGCATCAAGTTT
The DNA here is from genome assembly GCA_032878935.1 of Erythrophleum fordii. Lineage (NCBI taxonomy): Eukaryota > Viridiplantae > Streptophyta > Magnoliopsida > Fabales > Fabaceae > Erythrophleum > Erythrophleum fordii. The sequence continues at coordinate 37,095,202 of JAVQMF010000055.1, read as the reverse complement.
TAAAGGATGATCCTAAACGGAAAAAATCCCTTATGGATTTTAGTTAATTGTAATAAGTGAATCCATAGCTAGGGGATGCCTTAGTCTACAATCGTATAATTTGGCTAATCATACTAATAAATTTCATGATTTGTAAGGAGATAGATGGTGGTTATTTCATTTTAAAAATATTGAAAACTTAAGTTCCATATTAAGTAATATGGGATGCATAAGATGATACCCTTGTATTTGAAAACCTAAGTCTATATCAAGTAGTATGCTTGATATAGCTTTTTTTATATTAACCATCATTTTCAGATGTGATTAACTATAGTTCCTTAAAATGATTTATCTGATAACTTTGTCATTGCTTATGAGTTGCAAACTATTATAAGTTGTACAATTTATGCAGATTATTATCTTGCAAATGAGCTGTATGACTTATATAGGATATTATTCTATAATTATATTGTTAACCAAGTTAACTTACATATGCTTATGAATTGATGCCTAACTTGTTGAATATTCTACTTAAGATGATATTCTCAGATAAGCAAGAGATAAATCTAAAAAATGTTTTCTACATATAAGGCAGTTGGATTATTACTTGTTTTTAAAATGTTATCATGCTTCGTGTAATGTGTTTAGATAGCAAAAATGTTGATGACTAAGTTATGATAAATATGAAGCCAAAGACAATGACTATTTCTAACAATGTTTAGTAAACATCTCCTCCTTTAACTCTTCTAACTTGAGATAGCTGTGTAGGAATACATGTCATACTTTAGTAGCAAAATTGACTCATAAAGCCTTTTTTTTATGTATGCATTTATGTAACCATTAGCCCTATATCTAAATAATGTTTTGACTTTAGGGTTAGTCTATATAAACTATATAACAAGTGACCTATAAGGAGACCTAGTGTAATACTACAAATTAAATATAATAGTAAAGAACATTGGATATGATTATAGAAAAATGTTAGCTTTTTCCATGCATAATGTAATTGAAATATAAAATAAGTAAAAGGGTTACATCATTCACAATGCCATATTGGTGTGGCATCAATCTGGGATGGATGTTATTATATTAAAAAAGGCTATCATTTTGCTATGTCTCTTGCTAATAGGGTGGAGACATCTTTGCCAGGATCATCCTTTCAAATCCCCTGAGTTATGAAAAACCATATGGAAGCTAAAAGTTCTTCCAAAGGTAAAGTAATTCTTATGGAAAATTTGTCCAGCTTCACTGCCCATTAAAGCTAACCTTTGGAAGCAAAAGTGCAGTACTTCTCCCATTTGTCAACGTTGTGTTAATAGGGTTGAGTCTATAGAGCATCTCCTTTTATTATGTGATAAGGTCCAAAATGTTCAATTTTCTTGCCCTTTTACCCTCAAAATTGATCAATATAGAATTTCTATAATTGAAGTGTGGTTGTCTGATATGTTATTCAAATTAGGATTAGGCGACTTTGAAAAAGCTAAAATTGCTATATTGTTGGTTTGTTGAGAAAGTTAAATTTGTCTAAGTCTTGAACAATACTCCTTTTAATACTACAACTACCATGCATCATGGTTTAATGGCACTTTATAAATTTGGTCTAACTATAAGGTAATGATATTCCTACAATGGACTAACTACAAAGACTTTTCTAGAGGACTACTCTATAGGGGCAAGGATAGGACCAAGATGGGAATGCAACAATAGGAATTGGAATAACTAGAATAACTTCTTACACTAATACTCAATCTAACAGGACTTAAACTTATACTTCACTGGTATAGCCACTATTGCTACTAGCTCGCAATAAGAAAGAAGTAATATTTGATGATATTTTGCTTGTTAACTCTATTAATCCCATAGGCATATGTTGGAGGCCTCCATTAAGGCAATACTTTAAAATAAATGTTCATAGTAGCTATATAATCAATACATCAAGGGTTGCCACTGGTGTTATTATCAGAGATAGCCATGGTGAATTAATAGAATTTATTGTTACTTCATGTGTTCTTGCTACCTTATTTATGGCTAAAGCCCTTGCTCTATTAAATAGGACTCAAATGGCTTTGGATTTGGATTTAAAACAAGTTAATTTAAAATTTGATTATAAAGAGCTACTTGCTTTTGTTAATTCTAATTCTACTTGCCCATATTGTAAGAGTTTATAGATAGTGGAAGATTTATCCATCTTCGTAAGAACTTTTGTGCTTGCTTTTGTTAATTCTAATTATACTTTTATTCTTGCTCCTTTTTCTAGGTACCTAAATCTATTGATCAAGTCGCTAACTAGCTTGCTACGTAATCTGATAAGTGGATGTGCTTATTAGGATGTGAATATGTTCCCTCATCCCTTTTTTTATCAATTATTACTAGGGATTTGAATTCTTGCATGTAAGGGATTGGCTAAGTTAATCGACTATAACATAGCTCCCTGGTTCTTTTTTTGTATTGTTGTTGTTTTAAATGAATTTCTATTGGCCAAAAAAAGAAACCTCTTTTGCTTAGTTGAGGTTATAATAAATAATATGTTTTAAAAAGTGTACAATTACTTAATTATATATACACACATACTATATGAAAATGATTTAATTAATACGTAATATGATATAGAGGTATTAAAATATTATGTACTTATTATTATAAAAAAGGCAAATATTTTGAAATATATAACGTTCCTTCATGCATAAAATAAAGAAAAAGAATATTAACAACATACTGTGGCTTTTATATTTTAATAATATAAAGAAATTATTACCTTAGATGCTATGTCAGAAAAAGTATTACACCTAGAAACTATGTTAAAAAAAAGTTGTCTCAATGTAATTGAGGTGAAGATTGCTTGAAAAATTGCAAAATAGATTTTCTAAAGTTTTCTTTGTAAAATTTCCTATAAAGCTAGAAAGAGATAGATACAGAGGTTAAGGCCACATATTGAAAAATATACTGAAAATATAACAAAGTTTGAACCTTATATCCTTTGTCTATCTCTCTTTAATTTAAAAAAAAAAATTTACAAACCAAAATTTAAAAGATTCAAACTCAAAAAGTTGAATATGTAAGAGAGAGCTAAAGAGAGAGAAAAGAGTTATAAAACAATGATGAGTGAAACAAGATCGAATGTTAAATAAAAATTGTTAGACCGTGTAACAAGTTGAAGAAATAAAGACTTGATTGTAGGTTAGGTCTCTAAAAAAATGATAATAAAATTAAGTCTAGGTTAAGCCCAACTTAATTCTTTTCTCATATTTTTGGGCCCACGCCTAACCCAATTAAAAACAAACTAGCCTAGTGTAGCTTACCAAATGAAAAGAAAATTAAGAGACCCCCAAGTGAATTCCTTTGAATGGTTCCCCTATGCTTACTTACTTCATCGTTTTATACCTTGAATCCTCTTTTTCAACTTGATTGTATTATGATTCTCTTGATACTTAACCTTTTTCACTTTTGTCCATTCTAGAGTAATGAGTTTATTACATACATCAAGTATAAAGCCAATTAATAAAACAAACTTTTCCCTCAAGTTAGATATTTTGATACACTCGTGCTTAATTCCTTTTGTTCAATAGAAAACCTAACTTTTCCAACAAAAAAATTATATTATACATGCAGTTTTCTAAATTCAAACATTAATTTAAGGTAAAAAAGACTTCTCTTTTTCCCTACTAATGACATTAAAAACTCTCTACACCCTTAAGCAATATTAGTGCATGCCTTTAAAGTTCAGACTTGGATTTGTTTCTCTTATACTCCCACAAATTCTAATCAAGCATTTAGCTTGTGTTAAGTAATTCTTAAGGGACACTAATTAATGATGTTGTTCTCAAACTTATATATTTTCTAACATTAGCAAAACCGTCATTTAAAGTAAATTAAAACTATGATAAGATAGTGTTATTAATTAATAATATTTTTTTAAAAAAAAGTTGTTTATAGTACAACCTAGGCTTAGGCTTAGGCTTAGGTTGATCTTGAAACCCTAAATCTGATCCATTTTATATCCAAACTTTTAAAAAATGAGCTTATTTTTTATCGAGTTTTTTTATATGCTTATATCTAATTTTTAAGGTCGATAATTAGGTCTAGTAAAGACCTTAGACAATCGATAATTGATTACTTCTTAGAAATGCCTTTAATAAATTTCTAGCATAATAAAGGTCATTTAAAAATTATATATACATCATTTTATTCTCAATTAATAGGTCTTTAATTTAAATTTAATTATTAAAAATACATTAAAAATAATTATATAATATTTTTTTAAAAAAATTCAAACCATCTATACACTAATTAATAATATTCAATTTAAGGTTTTCTTTCTTATTTTTTTTCCTAAATAAGTATTCACTTTAGGTTTGATAACATGGAGAAAAGACAGAAAGGGTTGAAATTTTAGTTGTAACATTATTTTTAAAATAATAAAATATTATTTTAACATATATTTTAAAATGATTTATAGCTAGCCCCAAAAGAACTTGGTATTTTTTTTTTTATAAACATTGTTCTATTGCCTCTTTCTTGAATATACACACTATTTTCTTCCTTCATGGTCCACAAATTGAAGCTTTGCCTAATAATGCTTAATGATAGATTGTTTAATTCCTTTTAGCATGATTGACTACAAAACTTAATTTTTTTGAATTGCAAATATTATTTTAGATACGAGGATAAGGATGCTAAAATAGATTTCTTTTTTCTTTTTAAGTTTTTTTTTAGTAAATAAGTTGTGTAACTTAGAAACACTTAATCAATTTGGGAGTGTTGTAATTAGAATTGAACAAAATCTTAAATTTATTACTTAATCAAATTGCTTAACTTAAGGCTAGTTCGGGTTTATTATTAGACCTATTTTTTTGGTTCAAAACTTAGCCTAACACAGGGTTGGCCCAGTTTATCACTAGATCGAGTTAGGCTAGATCTTTTTTTCTTCTCCTTTTAATAATTGTGGAGATAGAATTTTAATCAAAGAAAAAAGAGTGGTTCATATTGAACAACAAGGATAGCCCATATCCAACCGAAAAGAGAAGATTCCTTTTGAGTAATATATAAATGAATAGGATTGAGCCAAGTTGAGTTGCATATTTACCTTGGCCTAAGATCTAACCTTGCTTGAGGTCAAGTCTTTATGGCTAAACCCAATTTGTGTGTTAACCCAGCCTAACAAGACTAGGCCATGCCTAGTTGGCCAAATTGGACTAAGCCAATAACACCCTTTATTGTAACATAGTTGCTCTTAATTGACAAGTGTTATTTACTTTGCATTTAATTTTCTCTCCTATATCAATGCTTTAAAACTCGCCTTTGTCTCTTTCACTCTCTTTTCAACTCTCTTTTTCACACTCTCTTTTTACATGCACACACATGCTAACAAGCTAGCCATATAGCTTTTCAAGCAATATTGGCTTCAATGAAGTTAAGACTATTTTCTTATTTATATTTTTTTACATAACATGTTGAAATACCATTGAATATTTATTTTTTTAATTTATTTTATGGTCTTATTATGTTTGACATAACATTTGACGTAATAATTTTTTTATAATATTAAAATAAAAAAAGTTGCATACTATAACAAGCATAGTTAAATGCATAACATGAAAAAGAGATATATTTCATAGATCCCATTATATTTTATCTTATTCAGTCTCATTAACTAACTTTCTATAAATTATATATATATATATATATATATATATATATATATATATATATATATATATATATATATATATATATATATATATATATATATATATATATATATATATATTGTATAATCTATTGATAATTTGGTTACAATAATTTTTTTTACCTTCATAACTTAGGCTATTGTCTCCTTCCTATTTCTTCATTTGCATCTAGCTTTATGTTGCAACATTTTGCAAGGGCAGCGTTTGGCTTCATCTTGAACCATTTCTTCTTCTCCTCATTCTTTGACTTTGTCTTCTTCCATTATTATAGCAGATTATTTACAGTAGTTGCTTGAATCAAATCTACCATTCTTATTACAAATATTATATCACACTCTTCCTCCTCGTAGTGGCTGAAACTCAGCCATTATTGCTTTAGCTTCATTTTTCTGATTTTATTGAGATTATTGAATTTTGTTTATTGGAAAAATGGGGATGTTGATTATTTTTTGTGAATTTAGTTTTCTAAAGATTGGTTTTAATTGAATTGCTATTGCTAAATTAGTTAGAACTAATTGGGTTTGATTGAATTTCTGAAACTAGATTCCCTCGATTGGTTGATTGAGTTTTCTTAAATTCTATTGTTGAATTAGCTAGAATTGAAATTAGTTAAAATTGAGATTTAAAGCTTATTTTTTGAAAGAATGGGTTTGATAATGCCCTTTATAGATTTTTTTTTTTTAATTAGTAGCAGATAACTAAGAATGCAACAATTATATTTGTTTGATATATAATAGCACTGTATGAATCATGTTTGAGCATTAGGTTATCATATAAAAGTATTAAATTTAAGAATTAGTCTTAAATTTAAGAATTCAACTTCTCATGGTTTTTCTTTTTCATTCTATCATTAAGGGACAAAGGCACCAATGGTAGATGATAGTAATACTGAACAAACTCAAGATTAATCTTAATTCCAACAATAAACCCGACCCTAACCTCAACCTAGTAATATTCCCACTCAACACTCCCCTGCATCAAATGTTGCCACTACTACAACCTCTATTGCTACACCTTCCACAAAATGTGAGTGGAAAGAGAAAACCCCATACAAACAAATCTAGTGTTTGAGAGCATTTAAGAAAACTTCCATTGGATGAAATTGGAGGGGAACAAAGCGTTGTATGTAGATGCTATGATGCTTGTCACCCAACTAAACATGAAACAAATTCCTTGAATAGGCATTTGAAAGCATGTATGAAAAACCCACATAGGGTAAAAAACCAACCTATTTTAGCATACACCCAACCTCTTAGAGGAGATAGTGCAGGGGAGGTTGGAAGAACTTTGGTCCCTCACACATATAATCTGGATAAATGTCGAAGGGCTTTAGCTAAATTTGTTATTTATAATGAGATACTCTTTCTGGTTATAGAAGGGAATAGGTTTCAAGAGTTATTGAATTGTTTGGAACCTAGATTTCCTATGTTATCAAGAGTGATGGTTGTTAGGGATTATCTAAAACTCTACCATGAAGAATCCAAAAAGTTAAAACATTTGTTGAAAAAATCATGTGTCTGTATGTATTTCACTATATATACTTGGTCATCAATTCAAAATTTTAACTACATGTGCTTGACAACTCATTTCATTGATGAACATTGAAGATTACAAAAGCGAATTTTAAACTTTTGTATTGTTGAAAATCATAGGGGTGACACTATAGGAAATGCAATTGAGAAGTGTCTATTAGAATGGGGTATTGAAAAAGTATTTACCTTAACCATAGATAACGTAAGTTCCAATGACACAGTGGTGGCATACTTTAAAAAATGATTGGAAAATTGGGATGGGTCAGTGTGTGACTGGGATTATCTGCATGTGAGGTGTTGTGCTCATATTTTGAACTTGGTGGCGAACGATGGGTTGAAGGATTTGCAGAACTCTATCTCTGCCATTCAAAATGCGTTAGATATCTTAGATCTTCTCCTACAAGACTACAAAAATTCAAGAGCTTTGTTGAAAAGAAAAAATTAACATCTAATAGTCTTTTGTGTTTAGATATTACAACTAGGTGGAATTCCACTTACATGATGTTGAAACATGCCATAAAGTTCCAAAATGTTTTTGAGAGGATGGAAGATGAGGATGAAGCCTATAATGCATACTTTAGGGAAGAGAATAATCGAATTGGTCCTCTTATAGCATATGATCGAAGTAATGCTTTAGTGTTTGTTGACTTTTTAAAAGTATTTTATAATATCACACTAAAATTTAGTGGATCACTGTATGTCACTTCAAATACATGTTTTTATGAAATTGTTTATATTCAGACTATATTACAAGCAAGTACTACATTTACAGATACTCTTATTGGGGATATGGTTAAGAATATGCGAAGGAAGTATGATAAATATTGGGGGAAATCAGAAAATATAAACATTTTATTGATAATAGAGGTGGTATTAAACCCCAGGTATAAGCGTGCATATATATAAACATTACTTTTGATGATATATATCTTGATCATGATATGTGTGCGACCATGAAAAAGAAAATCAAAGATGCCTTGTATCGTCTATAGAGCAATATTATGTGGGGGTAGTTAATGAATCAATTGAAAAAAATGATGATTGTGATGGATTTGATGGAAGGGATATAGTGGAAAGGATACCAACATATGTTGATCCGAAAAATAAGTGGATTGTATAAAAAAAATTGGAATTTACTTGCGATAAAAAAAAAACAAAGTTAAATAAGTATCTTGTAGCTGATTTAGTTGAGAATGAAGGGTCTTTTGATATCTTGGCATGATGGAAAGATAATGTTAAAAAATATAAAGTGCTTTCTATGATCGCACGTGATATGTTAGTCGTTCCAGTATCCACAGTGACTTTTGAATCTCCTTTTAGCACGGGTAGGCATATACTTGATATATTTAGGAGTTCATTGCCACTAAAGATGATTGAAGCACTTATTTGCACCCAAAACTGGCTATCCTCTCAAGTGTTCAACTTTAATAACTGTGACTTTGATCAATATGAAGAGTTTGAGAATATGATTGCATTAGATAAACTTCATACTTTAAAGAATAAATTAACTATGATGCATTTTTAGATTGTGAATTTAACTTTCTAATGTTATATTACTTTATTTTTTTTATAGAGATTTCAGAACGAATAAGTATCATCAAAGATTGATGTACTTTTATTTAATTTTTTTAATTTATAATTTATGAATTGTATTTTCTATTTTATGACTCTTAGTATTATATATTTAGGATATTATGTGGCTCTATTTAGTTGATCAGTTTGTTATTATTTGATTACTTGTGATCCCAAGAATTTGCATATTAGTTGGTTACTTTTAGCTATGTATTTAAGAATTTTTTTTCCTTTACTTGATTTCAAATTGGTTGATTTGGTGATTGTTGAAACTGATGGTAATGAGCATTTAAATATGGATGGTGGTTGCTAGTGTAATAGTAAATAATTATTAGTCTTGTGAGATTAGTTAATCTTTTCATTCTTTGTTATATTTATGGTCCTTTTTATTTTTGTGGCTTTAGTACTTTATATTTAATAATAGTTGATTTGCTGCTTATAGGAAATGTTGGGAACTTTGATGAGATGGTCACTTTGGCAAAGCAAGGTGTATTACTTTTTGTTCTTAGGTATATTTGTTTTAAGCCGTTATAATATTTCTTTGGGCTTTTAGTCTAAAATTGAATAATTGATGAGCTTTTATTGAAATATATATAGCTCTATGTTTGGTAGCACTAATTTTTTGTTTTTAATGCCTTTATTTTTTTTTAGAATTGATTTTTGCTTTTTTTATAATTGATTTATTTATTAAAAAAAATATATTTTTCGACTTATAAAGGTTAGCTCAAACTATCCTAATCCGTCCTAACTCGATATAAAATCGAGTTTCTTTGAGTTGAGTTGATTCGGGTCGAGCCACGAGCATAAAGATAAGATATATGAAAAACAAGCCATATACCTTAATTGGACAAGGTTTTGAGCCAATTAGATACTTGATCTGATTCTACCCCATGCACAGTTCTAATTTCGTGGGGCAACAATTGAAAAGGCTTTGCTGCCAAAACTTTTGTAGGAAAAATAACAATTGAAATTTGTGAGGAAAGACTTGAATATTATTTTGAAAGATTTAGGAAATAAAATTTTAAATTATATAAACAATTATAATTTAAAATTCTCACTTAAAATTTTTTGTTTTCAAATTTTTAAAATATAAATATAAAGATCATCAATATAAATATTTTTAATTTAAAATTTTAAAAAATATTTTTTTCCAAATTTTTAATCTCCACGGTAAATTGAAGTCATGGAAATAATAGCCCAACGATTAATCAACCATACAAGGAACAAAAACAGCGAGACAGAGAAGTGAAGAAGATAGATAGACAATGGGGAACTCATTCATTAATTCACAGGCAAACCACAAACAGAAGGCAACTACATCAGGGGACTGATAATGGGACACAAGAATACTGAAGTTTTAAGGGATGATGACAATCGGAAGCTGTAGTTTCAATTTACATTGATCAACACTGCATCTTAATATCAGAGCAATGGAGGCTTATTAATCTAGCTTATAGTATTACAACAAAGTGGTATACTACAGTATCAAAATACTAAAAGCGTAACCTCATCAAACGCTCGCAGATTACGCTTGTGGGGACGGCACCACGTAATCAATCACCATCACGCTCTCCACATGCTCTCCGATCTTATCCTTCTGATAATTCACAAACTCATCATTTGAATCCACTGCTTCCAATTCGGTGACTCCTGGAAAAACAGCAAGTGCAGCAATCGAGAATCCTTTCGCTCTCCCCGGCGAGAAATTTTCCCCGCAAGTGAACTGACTAATTTGTCTGAATTTATCTTTAATTCCTCCGAGAACCTCCAAAATCTCATTCTTAACTTCATCGCCCAAATTTTCCTTCAACTTCAACAAGGTGGCTCGAGCCGCCGAGCCCGGCGGTAGAACCAGATCTCCCTGAAGGTCGTTGACGACCCAATCGAGAGCCATGGTGTCATCGCAGAAAGGCGCGTTTGCCTTGACGACGGTCACGTGGGTAGGATGCGTCGTGTATGCGTCGAGGTCGTCTTTGGACTTGTATCGGCTATGAAGCATGTGAGTGAAAGTCAAAGAGGAAGATCGGATGCGAAGCACTGGCCCCATAGCAATGTGAAGAACCTGATCGAGGGAGACGAGGGAGTTTACTCCGTTGACCATCGCAGTGACATTTGAAGGCTCGGTCTCGTCTTTGACCTTGAACAGGACGATGTGTTCGATGATTTGGGTTGACATCTCGACCGAAGATGGATGTGAGATCGCGGGGGCGTTTGGAAGGCGAGAAAGTGAGGGAAATTGAAGGAGGAATGCATTTGCTTCTTTTTAAGGGCGAGAATCTTTTGTCGCCATTCCACATCCCGGCGCGTGTTCGGCTGGAGTTCACCCACAGCAACACTAAAGGGTGTTAATTTTCTTTTGAACAAAAAATTTAAACACTTTTGTTGGAATCATATGGCGTTGTCGTATCAAAAGATTTTTTCTCCTACATGTCCTGTCAGATTATCATAAATGTTTTAAAAACACACACGAAGTTTTCAGAGAAATTTTTCGGATGCGAGATGTTTAAATCTGATTTGAATTATTTAAATTTTAAAATTTTTTTTATTTTGTAATCTCAATTATTATTTCGTTGCAGCCAAAAAATCATCTTTATTTTATATTATATTTTTAAAAAAATATATCTAAATTAAAAAAAATTAAAATCCAAACTATTTAATTATGTATTTGAAAACTCGATTACAAATTACGTTTATGTAGAAGCAGCTATTTGTTGCTTCTTATAAAACGTAGTTTGCTCCCTACAAACCATGGTTTGTTCTTTCCAAAAGCCCATCCAAACATGTTATAAATTTATTTCAAAAAAAACAATAAAAAGATTTGTACCTGTGAAACAAGTTAATTATATAGTATTATCACAAATCATTATAAATAAGAATAAATTACCATTAACTTCTCATAAGATATAGTTTAATTATATTTAATACCTTTATTATTTTCAAAAATTATTTTTGACTCTCATAATTGTTTGATTATGTTATGAAAAAAAGTCAATTTTTAAAATTTATTTTTTGTTATAAAATATAGCTATTTTATAAAATATAAAATTATAATTTTATTTTTATATGACAATAAAAATAATTAAATTAATATTAAATTTTAATATATATTTGATTTTATTTTTTATAAAGTAAATAAATTAGAAGCAATTCATCATAAATTTCAACTCGTAACGTGGCAAGTGTTGGTTGGTTTTGAAAAGATAGAGAGAAACATGGAATTGAAAGATGAGGATTTAGATCCTTTTGAAGTGTGAAATATGTAAAGGGTTTGTAGAAAGAGATAAATGAGAGAATTGGTAGAAAGAGACGAAATCTACCACATATATATTTTTACGTTGAATTCAATCCTCTACTCATTTTCTCCTTACACATTTTTTCTTGATCTTAATTTAAGTCATTTAATTCAAATTTGATATTTTTAGTTTTATACTCTGATTTTTTTTTATTTGGTAGAATATAGAATATAAAATAAAATAATTTTTTAATTGGTAACTTCAAAAAAATAATAATTTAAATAAAAAATAATTACAAAAATTAAATATCAAATCTGAATTAGTTTAGAGTTGAAAAAATATTTAAGGATGAGTAGGCAATCCAAGTTGTACTTTTACACCTTTTATTTCTTTTTTTTATTTTAAACATTTTTACACTTTAAAATATTCAAATTTTATATTTATTTTAATGTTATTATATTCTTTAAATTTATTATTATTATATACCTCTAATTTTTTAATTTTAATAAATTTTATTATTATATTAATTTAGTAAAGTATATGTTTTTAGTATTTATTAGTGTTTATATTAATAAAAAAATTATATATAATTATTTATATTCTTACTATCAGATTTTTAATTAAAATATAATAAGTATATGATTCTTCAATAATAATATGATAAATGTATAATTTTTATAAATAAATATATAATATAATTTAAAAAATATAATTATTATATTTTAATTTAAAAACTTAATGCAAAAATGCATGTAACTTATATTAAGTATATGTTTTTTTCTGATTTAATCACTGCCTTCAGCATTTTTGGAAGCCACGGCGGCAGCAGAGGGAGAGGGTTTCGTTTTGGTCCAAGATTACAGCGAAGGCAAGTAGATATGGAAGGCGATGCTGAGGCCTAATGGCGTGTTTGACCCAACGTTTCTAGTCATTGGTTCTCCTTTTCTTGATTGTTCAGTTCATGAATGTATGCGTTTGTGCTGACTGTTGGTATTTCCTAATAATATTTCATCATTTTTCATTAAAATAGAAAAAAAGTTTAATAAAACTTATCTCAGTCATTGACCGGAAGAAGGTCATAGATTTTTTCTAAATATTATTTTAATTTTGAACCATTTGTAATTCAATTTTAAAATTCGAAAAACTTTCTACCCAGATGTCCCTCCCCCACTGTGGGACTGTTGAAACTTCCTAATAAAATTTCATTTATCATTTAAAAGTTTAGCAAATCTTATCCCTATCATTGACCGTAAGAAGGGGATAAACTTTTTTTTAAAATATATATATATATATTTAAATTTGAGCCATTTTTAACCAAATTAAAAAAATTCTATTAATTGTTATCTTTCAAAATTTAAATTGTTCTATCTATTTTTTTAGGATTAAGTTTTGATATAATTTCTTATATTTTTACTATCAATTTTTTTAATTAAAATATAATAATTCTATAGTTTAATTGAGAATCATAGAGTTGTCTATAAGAATTATATGCATGTCATGTTATTATTGAAAAAACTATACATGTGTAATATTTGATTAAAAATCTTAATAATAAAAATATAAAAATTTACATATAATTTTTTTTTAATCACATCTGTCAATTTAGCTTTTGTCATCCTTCTATTTCTATAACAAATGAGAAAGTCTAAAATAGTAATTTTGTTTGTAAACAAGTTTAATGAAAAAATAGATGTAAAAATTTAAATTTTGAAAGGTGATAATTAAAAAAATATTTTTTCAATTTTTAAAATTAAACGGTGTTTGTAAGTCATTTAAGAGTGAGGGGTCTTCACAAGTTGCAGGCATCCATGCGAGAAACTTTGGGCTAAATCACCCAATAAAAACAGTTTATTTTGAGTTGGCCCAAGAAGACTATGGCAACGTACTAGTAAGCCCCATTTTAAGGCCCAATGAAATTCCTGAGGCCATATTACTTGTGCGATCCATAATCAGGTTCTCTAAAATTCATTTCACTCGATCCAAAAGAAAAAGAGTTCTCTTAATCTCTTCTTTTTATTTTTATTTTTCATATCCTTTTCTTAAAAAAAAAAAAAAATCTCTTTGTTACATTATATAGATGCGAATGTGGATTTTCTACACCAGCACGCCATGCTGCTTGGCTCATCACAGTCGTTCGCGTCATCGTGCAGATTGGATGGGAAGAAATATTGTAATTATTGAATTAGTTTAAACCACGAAAAAGAGATTATGGTTGCTGGCAAGTTAAAGAAGCTTTGTTACTCAATCTTATTTATTTTGAGATAAAAGTAATATTTAAGTTTGATTGTACTTTTCCAATTTGAACAATGTTACCTTTCAATTTTCTCATTAAAACAATTTAGTTCTTTTAGTACTAATAAAAGTAATAATATCTATCTAACTAGTTGTATTGAAGTTAAAAAAAAATGGAGTAATAGTTAAACTTTATTAAGTTACAAAAATTAAAATTAAATTTATATTTAATTAATTTTTTAAATAATTAGAAAGATAAAATTTTGAAATTAAGCGACTAACCAACTAAATTGCTCTAATGAATCTACTAGAAGGACAAAATTATATAAAATGAAATTATTTTAGCGCTAATTTAAAGTGACTAAACATGTTAAATGTCATCTTGATTCAACCATGTTGTGTTGTAGAAGGGCACTGGTTCAGTTCCCAATTTTTTAAAAACATTTAATTCATTGATTAAAATTCATATCAAGGCTCCATCAAAATTTGAATTTTTTATTCAATGCTCATAATCAATTATACTAATTTGCCTATAAACTTAGTGTGAACTAAATCTGATTACTAATTAGACTTTTTTTTAAATTATATATATATTTTTAAATTTGTTAAAATTATACAAATTTTTTTTATTCTTAAAGCATATATAGACTTTTTTAAAATAAGAAAATTTAAATTATTTATAATTATTTTTTCTAGAGCCAAATGAATCCATCTCGCTTCACTGGAGGCTGAACAATGCAAAAAATTTCTTTTGGCCAGCACTTGTTCCTATTACTGGGACTTCAGCAGCCAAAACAACTAGCTCTGACTCAAGTGAAAAAGTAAACTAATTAATGTAGTAAACTATTTCAAATATGAGAATTATAAATAATAGAGTAAATTGAAATTATTTTTTTATAAATTTTGTTAAAATTATACAAATATTATTTTTATTTTCAAGTTAAATATAAATTTTTATTGAAACAAAAAATTATCTAATTTTTAATTTAATTTTACAAATTTTTAATTAATATATTTTCTATTAACTTAAATACATATTTTTATAACTAAAACAATATTTTTATTTGTACATATTTAAATATAATTTAATAAAAAAACAATGATTAATGTAAAGATATCCAAGTTATCAAATAACATAACTTTTAATTCTTACCAAAAAATATCCAATAAATATTTAGGTCAATAAAAATATTTTAATGAAAAAAATTGAAATTAATAAAAAATATATATATTATAAAAAATATATATAATTTCAACAAAATTAAAAAAAAAAATTGACGTAAGTCTAATAATAAATTTGATACTAGGGACACCATGTGGTGGTGAGTGCGCATGTGTCAGTGAGTGTTCATCTTGAGCCATAGACTAATCGCTGACGGATTGGTAGTCACTGTCATTGTTTGTTGTTTACTTTTTTTGCTTGAAAGAGACGGTCTCCTTCCATCTCTTCTCAGCTTCCCTTATCAGGTTAAGCCAAGATATCACGAAAATTAATCATTTGATTTTTACATATTATCTAAGTTATCAACTTGATTTTTATATTTTTTTTAAATCAATTCCTTTATTTTGCATGAAATTATTTACTTTATAAAACCATATGTAATGATCAAACTCTAATTGAAAGATAGAATATTTATTTTGTAGAAGCGTAAAAAGAAGCTGAATATTGTAATTTAATCAATTTTGACTTGGATATACAAGGTCAGAAAATAGGAAATTTTGACCCATTTGATACATAAAAAATTAAAAACAAAAATAAAAAATAATTCTCATACTTTTATTTTAAAAAATTAAAAAAAAAAGATACTATTAAATAATAATTTCAAAGGCATGATGAATATTATCCAAAATTTTTATTTATTTTCTCATAGAATAAGCAAATGGGGGAAAATATTAATTTTTTTTGTTTTAAATAGATATAAAACAATTGTGGAATTAATGGAAATTTTGGTCTTTCACCATCCCCTATTCCCCCATGTTGGTTTCTTACAAAATAATAATGAATTTGAATCTTTTAAAATATAAAGCATGTAAAGTACTTTTCAAATAAAATTAAAAATGATACAAGGATTGAGATCTTCTTTTCATCTATTTTTTTCATATACATTAAACGTATTTTGCAAGTTTTATATTTTAAAGGATCTAATTTCATTTTGCTAGTAGATATTTAATGAGCTACTTGATAAATATAATATTATGTATGAAAATAAAAATAAAAATTAATATATATATATATATATATATATTACAAAAGTTGATATTGTTATAAAGTCATAAATAACTTAGGCCTAATTGGTTATTAGCCACATAAACGTAATATATTTATATAATTTATATAATGTTTATTATACTCTTTTTTATTTTTTATTTTATCTATTAAATTATTATTTTAATTATTAAATCATCTTTTTAGAAGTAAGAGTACAAAAGTAATTTTTTATCTCATTTATCTTCTTTTTATATTTTTTTCCTTACTCCATTATTCAACCAAACAGGCCTTATTTGATACTACATGCTATTATCTTTTCTTTGTCTTTTAATGCTATATAGATTAACAAAATAAATAAATAATGATTATAATATTTTTACTTTAAAAAATAATAAAAGGAGATGAAAAATATTAAATAATAATTATAAAAAAATATTACACAATATGATAGAAACAGCTACCAAACGAACCACGAGGCCTCGTTTGGTACGAGGGATTATGTTTTGATGGAATGGAAATGAGAAATGAAATGAAAATGGAAAGAAATTTTGTACTCCATAATTATGTTTAGTGTGATGGAAAAAGAAATAAAAATGTTTTTACTTTTTTATATTTAGTTAAATAAAAATAACATACAAATAGAATGAGAAGAGAATTAAAATATAAATTTTTTTAATAATTATAAAATATAATAAAATATTTTATTTTTAATTACCAATAATAATAAATAATAATAAAATAACATTTTAATTTAAAAATTTATTTTTAATTTACCTTTAATAAAAAAAATTATCTAAAGAAGAATAAAATAATTTTTATTTTTATTCTCCTACTCAATAAAGCTCTCTCATACTCAATAAAACTCTTTTCCATCATAAAATAATAGAATGGATTCTTTCATATTAGTAGAAGACAACTCTTTTAAAAAAAAAGTCTTTTACCTATTAAACATATTTTTCCCTCAATCTCACTCCATTTTCTTTTTCATCATTCAACTCTTCAACAAACCAAACAAGGCGTGAGAGAATTTGCAGTGATAGAAACAAGAAAGTGACCCACAAAGTCATATCATGAACTTATCTATTTGCCAATGAATGATGACCGGTGTATAATTTTCATATAAAAAGTGGTATAAGGAGAAGAGGGAATACAAGCATTACGCAATGAAAGGTACGTAGACTGCCTATTTGGTTGGCGTCCCATCAAACATACGGAAGGGGACCCCTCGTCATGTGCAATACTTGGCATTTGGGTTTGGTACTCAACCCCACCCACATGCCTTCAATGTATTTGTATCACACGTGCATGTTATTTGTACGGATATAAAGAATTATACTAAAAAAAATTACAATTAGGGATGAAATCTTATAAAATATATAATAAAAAACCTTAAAAATTAAAATCATTTTCAAAGACTACAAATATTATTAAGTTTTAAAAAATTTATTATTGACTTTAATGCACCTAATAATAAATTCTCTAAAATCAATGATAAATCTCTTAAAATTTAATAGTAATTATATTTTTTAAGAATAATTTTAATTTTTAAAATTTTTTATTATAAATTTTATATAGTCTTAATTATTAGATGTAATTTTTTCAATTATATTTCAAAAGTACATTCCAAAAATTTAAAAAAATTCAAAATACATATAAATCTCTTATTAAAATGATATAAAACTTAGTGGTAAAGAGAGAGTAAAATATAGGTTAGTTATAATAGGTAAGATAAGAAATGATTGTTTTATTCGTATTTAAAAAAAAATGATTTCATAAATAAAATAATATGTATAAAAATATAATAGATATTACATAAGTTATATAAAAAAATTATGTTCACGATACAACGAGCCAAACAGAGCATTAAGTTTCATATTTTACAAAACAAAAAATAAAAAAGAATAAAGGATCTTTAAGTTATACTTTGATATTTTAGCTTATAAAATTAGAGAATATAAATATCATATTAAAATTTTATATTTTTAATGTAAGATTTAAGTCTTGTACTCTACAATGCATCATAAAAATAAAAATAGATGGTGTTTAGATGCATCTGATTGTATTATCACTATCCCATTGGCGTTCCTTGGAAAAGTCTGTGTTCTTTCTGGCATCAAAGAAAATTAAACAAGAATAAAATTTGAACCTGAAGTATCTTAATTTCTTTTCTGTTTTAGGTGAAGAGTATTTGAAATGATTGCTTTTTATAGTTAATGTTTAATAGACATAAAATTTAAAATTTTAAAATAGATTAGAAGAATTTAATTTTGTTTATTCAAATTAATCAAAGTTAGATTGAATTATTTTGATTATAGTCAAATTAATTGAATTAATTAGTTAAATATTTTTAATTAATTAATTTAATAAATTCAATTAAAAAGATATCTAAATTGATTTAAACTGAACTGATTAACATCCCTAAAGTTAAAAATTTACTGATCTAACCACCCATATGCAAACTTTTAATATGACCACCCGAACCTAATTAAATATATAGCTTTGATCCTTTAATATTTGAGGTATTTGCTTACTCATTTTCATCATGATCTCTCTGCCAAATTTAATCTTCTAGGGTTCATTCTATCATGAAGACTCAAGTGACCTAATACTCAGTGATTTTCATGAGCGACCGATCATCGAAGTGCTAAATAATCTTTGATTATGTGCAACTCCATATAAATTACACTAACTTACCACACCAAAGCCCCATCGTATTCATAATTAATTTGAGAACATAAAAAATCATCCAGGATCAAATTTTTGTGGGTATATTTTCCCTCTAAATTGCCACTAACGAATAACGATCCAAATCCTTCTATCCAAAATTGAATGTATAATTTAAAAGAACGTACATAAAATTTGCAATACTAATTAAAACTGTTGCATCACACCTCAATTAAATGATATATATATACATATATGAAGTTTCATTTTTGGCTTTGCAAGAATTCTTTAGTGGAAAAAAATAGGAAGGGAAGTTCTGCTCTCCTTTAATAAATTCTATTTTGAAATTGAAACAGCTTAAATTGACTTGCCATTTGATTAAAAATTTGTTTTGAAACTAAATTTTTAATATTTTTTCATAAAATATCTTTTGTTACTTTGCAGTTAATTATTAAAATTTTTTTTGATTCATTAAATTATCTTAAAAGTTTGTAATATATAATATTATTGGTAAAATTTATTTTTAATAGTATCATATTTTTGTTGGGTTTTCACCCAAAGTCTAAAGTGATATTTCACTACTTGTTCTTTCTCATTAATTTTTTTGCTTTAATATTTTCACAAAGCCCATCTCTGAGGGGTCGATTTCTACTCTGTTGAAAACTGTGGGATTTAGCATTCTTAGGTAAAGCAAGACCTTTACTTGAGCATTTAAGGATTTAATTATTTGAGTCATTTCATTATTCTAAATAGGTGGATTTTTCTTAAGGAAAAAAATTATATGTAATTGTTTATATCTTTATCATTAAAATTTATAATTAAAATATAATAAATATTTAATTATCAAATAATATTATAATAAATATATAATTCTGTAAATGATTGTATGATTTTTTAATTAAATTATATACTTGTCATAATATTATTAAAAAAATCATATACATATCATATTTTAACTAGAGAATCTAATAATGAAAATATAAGAAATTACATTTTAAATTTTATTTTTTTCTTATTCTTGGTTTACAACTAATTATAAAGTTCGGAATAAAATTTAACACATAATTAAAGTATCTTAAACATTTTTAAAAATGATTTTTATCTTTAATTTCGTCAAAAAATTCTATTACTCTTATTTGTTGAAATAATAATTTCTTGGTGTGTGCATGTGTGTGTGTGTATTGGTGCAACATTGAAATTCCTTAACCCACAATATAACCCGCGAAACTGCAAAATTACGTGCAGACGGCAAATTGAATTGAGTTCGAGTTAACCCAACCTTTTTTTTTTTAATTAACCCAATTCGTTGAACACCTTTAAATATGATGTGGGCTAATATCGGTCTCAATCGGATTTATGAGATCCTTATGAAGTCCATGTGCGATAATTAGTTAGTGGGGATTGAAGCATTAATAATTCAATATTGTTAGTGTCTCCCATTTAGAAAACCAACCCTGTGAATTACAGATAATCATTGAAATCATTGGGGATTTAAATTATGCATAGCTTTGCACATGGTGCACCCTCTTTCTTTGTTCATCGTAAACCGTGAAAAGCAAAGTAGTTTCATTATTTATGCCAAAAAAAAATCTTGCCTCACTGATCAATTCACTAAAAATGTAAATTAAATTGTAATCGAAAAGTGTTTTTTTTTTAACTGATTGATTCCCTTAACTTGGATTAAGACATCTTGGCATTAGCACCAATCACCCATAATTAATATTTAATAGTCATTAAGGATGGCAACAGTCGACAGAGCCAGACAGGAAAGCCTTCCTCGGTCTTTATTTTTGTCATTCTTTTTTAGGGATGGTAATGGAACAAAGTGAAAGTGAGGAGGTCTTTCCCTATTCCATCTCCATGATTTTTGCGGCGAAATTTCTGGTTCTACACCTATCCTCACCGGAGAAAAATTCACCCAATTCCATTCAAGGTAATTCCCGCAAGGATCCTTATGAGCCATCCCTATTCTTCTTTCATTTTATGGACCTAGATCTTTTGCATTTAAGTAGTAAATATACTATATGTATTTAAAAAAAATAAAGGGAAAATTAAAAATTAGTGAAAAGAAAAAAAATAAGCCTTATACTCATTTTTACTTTTGTATCACTTTCTTTTTTTGTGTCACTTTGTATCACAAATTCACCGAATAAAGTTAAAGTAGCTAAAATATAGTCTATTTAAAAATGAAGACTTGCATCCTTACCTCAAGAAGACCTAATCAAGAAGACAAAAATAACTCATTCATTTTGTTTGATTCATTGTGACACGAACACATTCTATTTATATAATTTTTGTAATATTTCATTTTCTATTTTACCTATCTTTATTTATCAACTTTTTATATATTTTTTTCCTTTATATTCCCCAACCAAATGGCCTGATTATCTCTCACGATCATGAGTCATGATGCCATCAGCCACGATCATCCATCTAGTTACCTTGTATCCTTATCTCAAGATGTTGAACACTTCTCATCACTTGCCCCTATCATCTTTCATAAACAATTACATTATCAACTCTTAGTCACAGCTCATGCCACAAGCCCAAGCCACTATCCATTATTGTTGCTTGTCTAACTAGTGTCCAATCTTAATTTAGTCGCCAATCAATTTCTTCTCAAGTGAGATAAGTGTTACTTTATTTTAGCCTTTAAGGTTCATATATGTTGGGGATTTTTTTTAATTATATTTTGACTTGATATTGAGGCTTTGGCATTGGTAAAATCTAGAATAGTTAAGTTGCTAATGTATCCAATTTTAGTATTGTTGAAATTTGAGGGTTATTAGTGTATTTTAGCCTTTAAGATTCATATATTTTGAAGATTTTTTGTCTTTTTTTATATATATATATATTTGGTATTGGTTGAATGGTTGTGTTATAATGTTGTTGATGTATATATCTCTTTTGCTATTTTGGAATCCTACTAGTGCAATGGTTGAACACTTGGGATAAGCAACTACTCAATCCCAATCTTTAACCTCAACCAAAGTCCTCTTGGCTTCTTAAACCCAAAGCCAATAAGTTTTGGCTTGAAATTTCTTGAGAAGAAGAGCCTTAAACTTAATATATCGAGATGAAATGGTTGATTACACTACACACATGAGAAAATAGAATGTCAATAAGCACCTTTGTCCAAAAGAATAGTCAAAACCCCTCTAAAATGTCATCTGTAGTATGTAATAAAATTATAAAATTGAACCAAATTTAACCATATGGATAAACTTGTTTAAAATTAATACCCTTAATAGAGTGGTTTATTACAACAAGAAGGATCAAACTAAAAACATTTAGTGGCAATATCTAATCACTGCTAAGTCGTCAATAATACCCTTATAACAAAGAGTTTTTAACGATGAAAAAGTCGCCACTAAATATTATGTTTAGTGGCAACATAAGTCACCATTAAATTTTTTTAGCAACAACTTCTATCATCACTAAAGCCTTAGTGGTTTGGCTTCTGTACAAAATTGCCACTAAAAGGTTATTTTTCATGGCAACATTTGTCATTATTAAAAATTTTTCAATGACAACTCTCTAGATCACCACTAAAGGTTCTTTCACCTACAACATTTGTCATTGCTAAAAGTTTTTTTTCAATGGCAACATTATAAATGTTACCTTCGAAAGTCACTTTTTAAGGTGGCATTTGGCATCACTAAAAGTTCTTGTCAGTGGTGACATTAATTGTCATCACTAGAATTATCTCTAATAGCAACAAATGTTATCACTAAAAGCTTGTTTTTGAAAAATGATTTTTTAATTACTTCATATTACATTTACAAAAAAGTTTACATATCATATACCTTAAGCCCATTACATATAGTTATCTACCCATTACAAAATTAACAAGCTTAACCATTGCTATTTTTTGTGCATTGTTCCCAACCATGATGAATCGAATTCAAATCTTCATCCAACTCTTCATGCTTTGGAAAATCTAAAAGTCTATAGGCCTTAATTAATTCATTCTTTATTGTTTGTCAATAGAAGATTCTAACTCCTATATATATATATGTTGCTTAGAATATGTTCCAGCCATTACATTCAACTTGATGCAGTGATCTACATATTTGAAAATCCATTTTTGTGCAAGTTGGTTTAAAAAGAAAGTTTCAGCAAACACCATTAGTTGAGTATTAATATAACAATCACTACAGTTTTCTACGTAAAGAGTCATATATTTTAATGCCATCTAATGTCACCTTTAATATAGATGGCCTAAAAAGGTCATGATTATGTATATCACAAATCATGCAAAATGATGTGAGTTATCTAGATGGGATTTTGTCCCTCCTATATAGGAGGAGTGATATTTGTAGGCTTGTTGCTTGACTGGGACTAAAAAATGCATGATTATAGTCATATGGATCAATATATGATATTAATTCATTTATTTTAATTTAGTCTACTCAGGGATTAAGAAAAAATTTAGATTGAATTATAAAAAGGATGACACATCCCATGCCTCAAGTTTATTATGTGTATCCGAACGAAAGGGACTAAACTATATGGAATATTGGCCACGTATTAGATATATTAAATCACAAACATTTTTATTACTTGGGTAGCAATGATGTATTGCTCAATACTACTCACTATTTATGATACTAAAATAAGATTTTTTTTTATCACTACCAAAATAATAAAAACTTATATAGTCGCATACAAAAAGTTAAAATTAAAGTTAATATAATATAATTAAGATTCTTAGTTAGACTAAAGATTTTAATAATATAGTCTAATAATTATAATATTATATTTTATATAATATTATTTAATATTAAAGTAATAATATATTTTTTTGGGTTTTATTAAACTAATATTACATTAGTTTTTGACAGATTATTGACCGAAGTCATTATTTAAACTAGGTCAATAACTTAAACATAATAATCTCTTCACTCTTTGTCTATTTGGCTAGGGCCCATTAGATGGACTTGACTAAACCCTAGTGTTATTTTATAATAATGTCTAGGATTAATTTGAAAGCTATGAACCAAAAAGAGTAAGTCTCCTAGTAAAGATAAAGAAGAGACTGTATGCTCCATTTAATTCTTTTAGAAATCTGAGTTTTAATCTTGCTCGGATAGGTATTGTAGAGATGCAAGTTCAACAATCTACTTTGGTGATTCCTATATACTTCATGCTTAATTGAAGGAGGGACACTTGCAGAGTTCTTAGATTCCATTGAAAAGTAGATATTCATCAAGCATTCATGGATTACAGAGGTAAAAATTATATCACCAATTTATGATCTTTCCCTAAAGATCCTTGGTGGATTTTAGGAAATTTTAAATCTTCCACTATACTTGGTCTTTGAAACCCAACACTCATGGACCTATATGAACATATATAAACTTATATCAACCTTAACAACGGGCCTTATAAAGTAGATTTATATAGACTTTTATGACTTATGATTAATGGATTGTGCGCTAGGACTCTAAAAGACACTTAAGACAAAAAAATATATGGTAAAAATACCATGTTTTCCAAAGTTTGCTATTTAGCATAATAAGCACATATCTACATAGATGAATGTGCTTTCTTATGGTTCGCCTAAATTAAATTGTTTACTTTGTTGTGGTTTGGTATTAAATTATGACTTCGTTGTTACTTGATTATATGTGTTATGGAAATATATGTGTTATGGAAAGAAAATAAGAACATTTAAGGCTATCAGAGATATGATCCTTTGAGAAGTGATCTTAGAAGGCATGATTCTTGAGAGTTATGGGGCTCTATGAGAGATAGTCTCCGCTAGCAAAGGACCCATTAAGAAGTGTGCCTTAAGAAATGATGGATGATCTTTTAAGAGGTAACTTTTGATTGTTTTATTTATGTGGATCCACTCTAGGAAATGCTCTAGTAAAAAATATTTATGGTTCAACAATCTTGTTTCTTGCTAACTTATGTTATGATATATTGATAAATTATTATGTTTTTATGATATTAAATATAGATGATTTAAGTTTACATCATCGTTAGAATTTCTTGTGAGTACTACTATGTGGATTGGCTTTGGCATTCTTCTGCCAATTATGGCCATTGTGCTTATTAATGTACACTAGTGTGATTATGATCACTATTGGTATATATAGAGTGACTTAACTAACATAGTCTCCTATGTTGGTTGTATTTTTGTTATATGCATAGAGTTATGGCCTATGGTAAATGACATGTCACTTATTGGTAAATAGTTCTCCTCACATTTTGATATGTATATAGGGGAAGGTAGTAGGGTTTGTGAAACAATTAGCAAAATGACCTTTTGTTTAATTGAAAGCATGATATATACATCTTGATTGAAACATGCTTTATTTCTATCTATAATTTTTTATTTTTTCTATAAATAATGAACAAAGTAAGATAAAATGATTTTCTACATGCTATATAGTTGGATCATTAATAGCTTTCAACTAATTATTATTTTGCTAAAAATATAAATTTTCACTATATTACATTAATATGTTCAGGTAAACTATTAGTTCATGTTGACCTACAAATTTATAATAAAAGTAAAATAGATCTTATATGAAATCCCAAAGGTGGGACTAGCTATCAATGAAGAGATAGGTTCTATATGTTCTCTAGGAGTACTATTTAGGGTCTATGTAATGAATTAGACTTTTGTATATTTTGGAGTAATAGTGCTTTTTGGATTGCAATAAATACACAATGATCTTAATAACATTATGTTTTGTATAATTGTCAAAGATATAGCATCTAAATAATTATAAAAAATTTTATATTTCTATAATTTTTAGCTATCAAAATATGTTATGGAATGGTAATGTTATTTTTATGTGACACTTGTCTATGTGACACTTATAAAAAAAATCTCTACTTTGCATTTTAATTTAGGTAAGTGTTACATGAAGGTTGCACCATTTTTGATAAAATGAATAGGGAGCTTATATCTTGCATATTCCGATGATAAAGGATGGGGAAGGCTGTTCACGGCTGGTTGATTATATTGAAGGGGAAAGGGTTGTGCCAGATTTAGGGCATGATTGGAATGAGGGGTTGATAGTATTGCATCACGTGCATATTATTTTTGTTAATATTTTATTAAATTTTACTAATATAACTAATTATATATTTATCTAGACCTTCTAAAAATATATTATTTATGCCAATAAAAATGATAAAAATAAATAATGAAGTATAATTAACTTACATATATTTTATGTGATGTAACTTATGTTAATGACTCGAAAAAATTGATTTGAATTACGTATATTTAGAGTGATGTATATTTAGAGTGATAAGATGATACATAGCTAGCCACGTTTATAAATTTTAACTGAAAAATTGACAAGAAAAT
Source organism: Erythrophleum fordii (assembly GCA_032878935.1). Lineage (NCBI taxonomy): Eukaryota > Viridiplantae > Streptophyta > Magnoliopsida > Fabales > Fabaceae > Erythrophleum > Erythrophleum fordii. The sequence continues at coordinate 37,068,764 of JAVQMF010000055.1, read as the reverse complement.
AATGACAGTGACTAAAACAAAAATTGTTTAAAATATAAGAATTTATTTACAAATTTTTCAATTAAAGGAATCAAATTAAAAATTAGGTGAAATTATAAAAATAAAAAATATAATTTTTTGTAAATAAGTCTCAATTTAAGAAATAATTTTTACTTTTAAAAATTTTTGGATAAATGGATTCAAGTTTAAAGAGTCAATGATTCAATGACATTGACAAATTTTTTACCTGTTGAATGAGTCTGGAAATAAAATCTATAATATCCTTCCGATATTTTATTTATAATCATCTAAGAAAAAAGAAAGGGAGATAACAAAAAAGGACAAAATGAGATGGAGAATTTTTTTTACCCTTTGACTTTTTCTATCAGGATATGTTTGTTGTCATATCAACGTTTTAGCAGCTGTGTGACATATAAACACCATCAATCGAGTCTATTAAATGTCCTAATAAAATTGACCAACGACATAAATTACAAATTAAGGGGCTAAATTTATAAAATAAAAAATTGTTAAAAACCAAATCAAAATGAATAAGGGAACTAAGGTTGAAAATATCAATTGAGTGCATGTTTGATTTAACGTTAAAAAGTAAAAAAATTATGTTTACAACTTATAAAATATAAAGGTTATAATTTGTTGTTTTAGTTAAAATCATGATTTAAAAAAAAAAAAACCAAACATGTACTGAATCAAACATTTTACATCGTATCTAACATGGAATCAAAGAATTTTTGCGGGGAAAAAAGTTTGGACAATAAGTCTAATCACAATATGAGAAAATAAGTATAAGAATTAAAGTAATAAGTATCAGAAAAACAAGGGGTTTTCTTTGGTCCAACAAATGGGTATAATTTACAGAACTGACACATGGGTCACCCTCCCTAATAAAGCGGCATCGGGGGTTCAGGCATCAGTGTCGAATAGCGTGTCGACTCCACGAGTACGAGAAGTCCATTTGCACCAGGAGTGTGAGCGTGACACAGTGCTGGGACCCACATTTGCCGAAAATTATATATTTTGATTATTTCACTGCGAATCAGCAGCCTCGCGTATCTGGATAGCTTTGGAGATCTCCCGAACCAATGCCATTACGTCTTCACCTATTATTGGCCACAAACGCTCAATTGCCAAAAGTTTCTCTTTTGTACACACACCCACGCACATACACAAACTACTTGCTTGACATGTATCAAAAGAGAGATATAATTATGATTTTAGAAACATCAAGTTTTTTCTTTGTTATAATATAAGCAATTATTAAATATATAATAATATCTTATTAAATAATTATTTAATGTATTAATTCATTCAATAATTAATAGCTTTTAAAATAACTAATTTGATTTTTATGTAATTAATAAATATGATAATAATAATAATAAATTTATTGAAATAAGTAAACTATTATTCTATATTTGTTATATTTAATAATTATTATGTTATAATTAGAGAATATGGTATTTTTGAAAATATAAGATCATCACTCATATTACAGATGATAATGATATCTTTTAATTAAGTTTTAAATTATGTCAAAAAATTATAATATATTGTTATATCTTAAAAAAAAAAACAAAAAGTAATGAAAAATCATTACTCTCTCAAATAATTTTAACTTCTCATAATAATTTATATCTATATTTTATTTTTTATAATTTATATTTAGTTTGAAACTAAAAATGAAATCAAAGAACTCAAAATTGTAAGTATTAATATAGGTATTTCTTTTTCTAGAAAATAAATTATATTTCCTGATATTTCACCCATTCTTAATCTAGTTGTTTCATATTTATTATCTAATGACTCATTTGGTTTGAATAGATAGATGAAGTGCCGATTTGGATTCACGTTCAGAAACTGCGTTTGCACAGAAGCAACAATTTGCCGCTTTGTATGAAACGTGGTTTGAGAGGGGTAGAACATGTTTCCAAACATAGCCGAAGACTGTGACATTTTCCTCTAGAAAACCACATTTGGTTTGAAGCTATTAGAGACTTTGGAAAAGTCTATGTAAAAGTGTTACCTCTTAGGCTGGCCCACGAAGATGCAATGCATTTGAAGCCAATTTTACATAAAGTCCTTTTTGCCTATTCATTTCAATACTCAACACATCCATAAACATTCAAACCAAAATGTGCATCCTCTAGGAGCATGAGTTTCCTTCATTGTTTGTTGCTCACTGCGAACACACCTCTTCACCAGATCTGTCGTGCCCTAACTTGTAACACCATAGTTTCTAACTCACATCCATCATCATTTACATGCTCGTGTGATATATAGTAAGAAAGAAGTGAGAATTTTATTGAAAATTACAAAAATGCCCCTACTTCCCTCGGTAAATTTTTTGATCTCTTTTGGCCCTGATTTTTGGGCATCTTAAACCTTAAATCCTCATTTTTTAATATTTAAAATTTTATTATAATTTTAGTTGGCCCTAATTCCTTCTATTTCGAGGACTTCCTTTTATATTTGGCCCATTTCTGACGTTTACGGAAAAACTAAACATTGCGTTTCTCACGTTTACGGAGGGACCAGATGTTACATAACTCGTCAAAGCTCCTTATGTGTAACCCATTCCTTTTCCAAAAGACAAGGGACAATCAACACTCGTTTACTGCATCTAGTTCAACAATCTCAAAGTTTGGGGTTGGAGAAAAATGATGAAGATGCCGACACAGAGGAACGACAATGAAAAACACCCATGGAAGCTAAAATATTTAATTTTTCTATGAGCTAAGGGCATTTTGGTCATTTTCCATCCTTACTTTCGATTCCTCACATTTTTTTTTTCAAAGTAAACATATAAATGTCAAGGCATTCTTTTTCTTTTCAATGTCAATGTCACATTAAACACTGTAAAAGTAATTTTATTCAATTAGACATTATTTTTTTTATTTTTTAACTAACAACTTTGTGAACCAAATGGCATATAAATGTATAAGATAAGTTTAGAGAGATACAAAAAGAAGAGCCAAGAAAGTGGGTTTCTCTTTCTCTCTGTCTCTTCCATCTATATTCTTCTACAATATTATATTATGTGTATAGGAGAAGGTGTGACATAAGAAAATGCGAGGTTATATTATATGAGTTTTACTTCCTCTCTTTTCACTTACTATCTCTTTTCTTTTATCTATCTCCAAATGTAGGTTGTACATTTATTTACTAAATACAAATATTCAAATACATCTTTTTCTGGCTTTGCCTCTTTCTAATTTTACCTCTTAGATAATAAATATAAAACATTTGAATTCCAAATTGAATTCTCCATATTTAGTAATTAAATACATAGGGTAAATTTAATGAGAGAAAAAAAGAAAAAAGAGAGAGAAAATAAAGTGTATAAAACCCATAAAAAGTGGATTAATCTTTCTTATTCTTTTATTCTTTCATTAAATTTACTCTCAGCATTTACAAGAACATATGCAAAGGGACTAATGTCCTCCACATTTGCATTTTCCCATTATTAGCCAAATTGAAGATTTGCAAGCGTAGCTTAGCTACTTAAGCTTGTGGATCCACTTAAGTTTGAGCAAAAAAATAAGTCTATCATGTCCAGCAAATAGCGGTAGTCTGAATGATTGGATGATATTTTGTGCTCCACATTGCCTTTATAGAGCAATTCTTATATATGCTAGGTACGCCACGTCATTTATACATTCATCATTTAAGACTTATTTTGCACGTGGATTCCATCTGTACTGCGTATGGACCCTACTTATACAAATTCAATTCTAGCAATTGATTTTCTTAGGTACACGATGTTTCAGGTGCACCTAAGAAAATTTCAGCCTTTCTGACTCAAACGCATCATTTTATGTAAAAAAATTGAAACACACACACACACACACACACACACACACACACTCTCTCTCTCTCTCTCTAAATTTCAAGAGGAAATCCAAGCTGTCTAATCCAGTGATGGCTATAGTTGTGCCACATCATCCCCTCTCATCCATCTAACTTTAATCCATCGCATCATAAAATGCAAAGCCATTACCATGAAAAGCCATTTCTCTTCTTTAGACGTGGGTTCTGTGCAAGAAGCTCCACTTTTTGGTACACCAATTTGTCTCTAGAGTTGTTGGTGTGTCTTGGAAGGTAGGTGGTTCATCGAGTTGTTTTTCTTTTTGGCAGAGGCTAACTAATTAAGTTTTTTTCCAACGGGTTCAAGCACCTCAAGATATGGTATCCTTTTTTTTTAGATGGGGGAGGTAGAAGAGGTTGCCTGATTTTATTTCTTGTTACTTTTGTGCAAAGTTGGAACCCCCGTTGAAATCCACGTTGCTCAAATGGAATCTAATACCATTTCTTGTTTCTGAGTATGAATTTCTTGCATAAGTAATACAAGCACCTATGATGGAATTTTTTGTGTGTGCTCTTATTGTTTTCTTTTTATCAGTAGGTTATTTTATAACCTTTTGAAGCGTCACCATTCATAAGAAGGAAGAAGATCAACGTTGTTAAGATTAAAGTTGTGGCACATTGATGTTGTAGAGGGTTAAGTAATTTATACATATATGCATAATTTTAAGAACATGAATTTATTTATGGAAAAATTTTCATTTTTCCTATGCTAATATGGGATTGTAATATGTAATGAAATTAATATATAGTACAAAATGGACAACTTATTTTCATAAAAGAACTAAACAAGAAAAAATATTTCATTTAATTTTTCACAAACAAAGTGATTTTAATTACTCACAAATCATAGAAGAAACCAAAACTCAATTTTAAAAACCTTAATGCACTTGATGACAGCATTGTGGCTATGTCTTTTTCAAGTACCAATTTGATGTATGTCTAGTCTATTGAAAGTGATGACGAAACCTTTTATAGAGGTTGAGAAGAAGCCTATGTTAAGTATGAAATTTGATAGTTTTTGATGCAACATGGAAGTTTTGGCTGGAATTTAGAAAGTAGTATTTCAACAAAAGTAAAGATAGCTCTATAGTGCCTTATAGATATGTTTGTTGCAAGAAAAGTATTTGTTTGGAAGACAAATAATGTTCTATGAAGACAAATCCTTGACTTAAGACTAAGACTAATTGTCTAATATATTTGTCAATAGAAAATATAAAATGCATGACTTTATTGAGAAATATAATCACCTACTTCTTCTTGCAACAACTATCATATGTTGGTGTCACAACATAAAATATTTAAAATTCATGCCCATAAGGTTAAATTGGCAGAAGATTTTGGGTCTCAGCATAAAGAATTTTTGAGTTGATAAGTAGGCATGCAAGTAGAAGAGCTAACTTTGAGCTAAAAGATAAAGAAGTATGTTTTATAGGAGAGCCAAGGCTTTTTTGCAATATTTCCAACAACATTGTTGGACAATATGTCATTTTATCATGCATTGTTGTGAAGGTATAGATTATTGTTTTGTAATTATTGTTTAAGTTGTGATTAGGGCATAGATTGTTGCTTTGTAATTAGTGTTCATGTTGTGATTAAGGTGCTATTGTAATGTAGCAGCCTCCTGATTATCATATATATGTAGTCACTTGAAGTAATAAGTTTAGTAGAGATTTCTCAAAAGTTGACAATTAAGATATTTAAGACACTTTAATCATGGTATATGGTACTAGCTGATATTTTGTTTCACTGTATATGATGCTACAAATTACATATTTGATATTTTATTCATATCTTGTTCACTGTATATTCAGTCACCATGTTTAGTTCACTAGTTGATATTTTGTTCAATAATGTAAACCATTATTTTGCTTTGTATATATGATACTAGAATTTGTATATTTTGTTCAATGATATAATCATAACAAAGAGAGAATGGTAATGAAATAATTTATTTTATTGACATCGATATCTAAATACGTTACATTCCTCTCTTCATTACAATGTACAAATGCCTTAAACTCAACACACCAACCCAATTTATATTACATAAACCGCATCTTATATTACATACTACAACATTTATATAACACACCGACTCTTATGTTGCTTGCAAACTTATTTGCTATGTGTCTTGAAACCTATTGAAACCTCAAGATTGCAATCACATCTTGGAGACTTATTTGTCTTGTCTCTTGAAACCTATTGAAACCTTAACGTTGAAATCACATATTGGAGACTTTGTATATTGTATATGGACTTTTACAATATACAACACTTTGTAAATTGATGAAACATGCTGCACAAAAAAAAAAAAAACCCAAGCCTTAATGATCATTTTTGCATTAGTAATCAAGTAGTAAATGCTATTTTTGCATAAGCCTGATTATCATTTTTGCCTAGGTAATCAACTAGTGATGAAATCCCATTTTCACTTTTGCTATCAAGTATCAACATGTGAAGTCATCAAATCCCATTTATATCCCTAAAAGTCAACAAGGTGAACTGTAAATTACTAACCATGCTTACTTTTAAATCTTCTGTTGAATCAAGCAGAGATAGGGAACTATAAATTACTAACCACGCATACTTTTATATCCCTAAAAATCAACCAAAATAAATAAATAAATTACTTTGGTTAACTAAGACGAATTCTAAGGTAAGACCTAGAATGAACTCCTTATTCATGCAATAGTTCACTTTCTTCGAATCAACTAGATATGGGGAAATGACGAGGCAGAAGAACAAAGAATTGGGAACAACAAAGAGACTTGTGAGATGAAAAGAGAGACAAAGAGACCTAGGAGAGAGATGAATAGAGCATTCCAGAGGGAGGACCTGGGGTTTTAATGGAAAACACTTTGAAAGGGAATCAAGTTTTGCGATGGAAAGGATGATGTCGCATGATCATGGGCATCAAAGTAGTGGACAACTCAAATTTCCTTTTGAAATTTAGTAAAAAATAGAATATAAGAAAGCACCTTTTCATTTTTTTTTTTTAAGAAAGTGTGTTGGATTTAGAAGGGCGACGTGGCGCACTAGATATTGACTGATCACTTCAATGGCTTCGCTTTGCCAAACATGATAGGCTTATTTTCGCACTCAAACTTGAGCAGACCTGCACACATTGCTTAGGTACAGGGAGATCGCTATACAGATAAGACCTCAATTAGCTTCATATTTACTATTGTATCATCAAGTATCAGTGTTCTATTAATCCAATCCCCAATTACAATTTGGTAAATTTATAGTATCCAACAATACCAACTTATGTTATAATAATTATAAGAACAAATTTCTGAGATCTCCTTTCTATTTTTAAAACTTACACAATTATTTTTGAAATAAAAATTATCTTACACTTTAGTTCAATTTTAAATTTTTTAACCAAACATTTAAAATTTTAAATGAAAGATATTTTAGTTATAAAAAATTAAAATTAAACTAAAGTATAGAATAACTTTAGTTTCAAGGAAAATTTATATATACTTTGAAAAAAGAAGAATATATACGTATAATTTTAATAAAATTATACAAAAATTTATGTAATTTACTCTAATTAAAAAATATTAAAATATTGAAAGACTTTAAGAGATGGTATCATTATTAATTTAATAGCTATAATTGTATTATCACTTTATTATTTAAGAATAATTTTATTTCAACTCAACAAAATATTTAATTCTTAAAAAGTTGCGTACTATGATTTTAATTTTTCGAGAATGGTTGAATTAAATAGAAATCATACTCTTAATTTTTTTAATCAACATACTTTTAATTTTTAACTGCTAAATTGATTAGAAAATTTATAGAATAGAATATATATATTGATGATTACACTATTTTTTAAGAACTAAAATAAGATTTCTTTTTCAAAATTTGTAAACGAAAATTTATTAATTTAATCTTTTATTTATCTATATAAATTTTAAATTTGAGTAAAATATTAAACGTACGTCACATGTATATAATTAATTTTTATAGAGAGGGAATAAAGCTTGAAAGGACCACAGCTTTGTCCTTTTGATCAAATGATTGTAGCGAAATGTGGCCACATGAAAATTGTTAACTTGACTCCATTAGAATACTTCCCCGGTTCTCACAATTACAAATATTCAGTCCACATAAAGAAAAAAAAAATCATAATTATCCCTAGTGAAAAACAATATAAAACGATATTAAACAGTTCAATAATCGGTGATTTGTCTTTATGTTTTAATATTTTTTAGCCGTACGTGAAATTAGTCAAAAAAGAAGCATGTATTTTCTACCAATCCATGCGAATAAGTTGCCAACACAAAGACTTCGATCTGTCAAGTTTATTCAATCTTACTTTAGCTTGGAAATTTCCATGATATTGACATGCTTTCTCATAGATATAATTCTTGATACTTGATACCAAGTTTCGTCCATTAAGAGTTTATTTTATTATTTTAGAATGAAAGCAAGTGGTGATAATTTTACATAAAAACAAAAAAAAATTTATGCTGCATTATATAAGATAATTATTATTAATTTTTAGATGATCGTAAGTATCATCGTTTAATAATTAAATAATATTACTAATTGGATAAATATTTTTTTAAAATGGTATAAGAAGCTTAAAACATTTGATATTTGGATTTCACTTAAATACAACTCATCATATCTTTATAATTATATTATTTAATAAAAATATAATATATAAAAAATTCAATCGCATAATATTATACTGTAAATATATATATATATATATATATATCTCAATAAAAATATAACTAAATTGTTTTTTAAAATATTTTTGTAATGGGTCTTGACTAATCCCAAAACCTATCATTATTCTATACTGTTTTTGTTTTTTTCTTATAGTGTGAGATTAGATGGCGGTTGGACAGTCATTACCATTCTTAAGCAAGCGTTTGTGATTTGACTCAGAAAGACATTTTTAAAAAAAAAATTTACGACGGCTTCCTTTGAACTTCTATATGATATATATTTAGAAATTTATACGAAGTAACAATTTCTTTCTCCCCATTATTTATATATTTATTTATTTTTATATTAACAAACAGAAATGATACAAGATTAAGAGATTACCCATCTCTGGAGATTCCTACACCTACCAGACCAAATAATGTTCCCAGGGCTTGTATACTGAAAGCTAGTGAGGCTTAATCTAAAAACTATAAAATGATTAAGAAGCAAGCAAAACTGCATAACGAAAATTCTTTTGGGTATGATATGTGAAAAAGCAGAAGTTCATTATATTTTGTATTAAAATTTAATTTTTATTTATATAATAAGAAACGGAAAGGGTTGAATTCTTAAACATTTGATCATAGAAATTTTAATACCATATCAAATCAAGCAATATCCTAAATAGTACATATGGCAAAGAATCTTCTAATGAAAATAAGGAGAAGTCGCTTTTGCTGGACTCTTCCTGACTGGCCAAATTTGGAGACAGATTGTGTCACCATGGATATTCTTGGCCATGGCATGAACTAACAATTTCATTGGAGATTTCTACCAAGTAACAAGAGAAACGTACGTAACAAAAGTTTAGTATTTTAAGACATTTTATGAGAACTCTTTTTCTTTGGCCTAATAGATATTTAAGAGGGTAAAAAATATGAACTTTAAATTTTATTAAAACTATATGAATCTTTCTTTTATTTTTAAAACCAATACAAACCCTTTTTGAATTTTCCTAAAACTATATAGACTTCTTTTAAATTTTTTTATGAGATTATATAGATTTTTATTTTAAAAAATATACACAGACTTTTGCTAAAAATAAAAGAGAGGTTTGTTCATAAAAAAGTCTATGTAATTTTATCTCTGTTTCAAAGAATATTTTAAAAATAGAAAAGTGGGATGTGTAATTTCAATAAAATTTAAGAGAAGTTTGTATAATTTTAGCAAAATTCAAAGGAGATTAATATATTTTACTCTATTTTAAATTAAAATACTTATCCTAATGTCATATCTTGCTTGCATGTGAAATTCAGCTTGAGTTGCCATGGTCGTAATGCTATCTATGAAAGTGAAATAGTACTTAACCACATAATATAAAATCAAACTATGAGATCTTCCAAATTAGACTTTTGTATTGATTATTGACATGAATTCTTATTTCATTTGAGAACGGATTGACCATGTAAATATATGAAATTATTGCAGCAGGTGCTTTACAGGAAAATTAATTGACAAATGTTTAACATACATCAGTCTAAGATGTTGCAATACTTTAAAAGAGTTATTCATCACATTAGTTTTTAAAAGATTTCAAAACCATTAATTTAGTCTTTAAAAATTTATTGCGATCAATTAGATCTTAATGTTTTAAGAAATACATCATTTTTAGTTTTAACCCTAACTCAGTTATAATTAAACTTATGACAATTTTTAAGGACTAAATTTTAAATTGATGACGAAAATATCTTTGCTAGGCTAATATGGTACTTTATTTTTTTAATAATAAATTGCTTCACCTAAAAAAAGTATAATACAATATTTTTATCTACGTACGAGAACGATTTTAAAGTTCAATAGCAGATTCTCTAACAAATACAATGATCTAATAGTTAGTTGAAAGATTTATAGGCCTTAGATATCAATTTTTTTTTTGAAGTATTATTATTTAATTTTTGCAAAATCTTTGGAGCAAGATATGGGAAAAAAGGCCTTAGATAGAAATGAAATTTTAACATTAACTCATTAACCTCAATTTAATTTTAAAAACTGAGCCTAGTGCAGTAAGGTTCATTGGCTAAAGTATTATTTTTTAAATAAATATATCATATTTAACAATTGTACTTCACCTTAATTAACTTAATATATAATATTTAATATTAAATTGATGTCAACTTTGAAATCTTTCTATTAACTTAATCTATTTATTTAGATAAATTAAACTGAAAAATAGCAATAATATTAATTGGGTTATGATCTTTCAATTTTTTTTAATTGACAATATGAGTTGTAAAGAGATATGAACAGTGTGTTTGAATAAATTTCATATATTCAAGCAACATTCATACTTAAATACTTAAATGAGTCCTATATTCTTTATTTTTATCTCTATTAAAAATTAAATTGAGATGATCTATTTTGTCTTAGTAAAAAAATGTATGAATTTTAAATTTATTTATTTTTAATGTTTAAAAAACATTTATGCGAGATAGAAAAAATAACTTGATAGGTGGCACTTAATAAGACTCATCAAAGTCCGTTTGGTTGAAGGAGAAAATAGATAAAAAAAATACAAAAAAAATTAATAGGTGGAGATAGGTAAGTATAAAAAGATTTTTTTTAAAAAAAAATAATATAATAATTAAAATAGTGATGTGATGAATAAAAAAAAAAGTATAAATTGCATTACTTCTACTGAACGGAGTCTCAGTGTGAGTTCCACTATGTCACTGTTTCTTCCATATGTCTAAACCGTCTTCAAATAGAAGAAAAAGAGCAATACGGGAGGTGGAGCCAATAACAAGGATTTTATGGAATGTGAAATCTGTAAAACATTTTCGAAGTGAAAAAGAATGTGATACAAAGAATGAAACTCACTCACTTTATTTTAATTCATTTTTTTTAAGTCTCTTTTTTATTTTAAAAATATTTTGTAGACTTTTTATTGAAATTTTTTTAAATGCACTTCGAGTACGGTGCATCTAAGTAAATTAATGAATGAAATTAAATTTATATAAGTGGAGTCGTACAAGTGAAGTTCGCATATAGAGTAAATCTAAACTGTAAAAATACAAATTACGTGACGCACCAGTTGTATATAAGAATTGCTACTTCTTATTTACGAAGATTTATACATTGGGCCCCTCTTTATCAAGGAGATGTGGCATGATGAAGACCAGGTGTCAAGAGGAGAAATGTGGAGAAGTGCTGGTTCGGATCTGAGTAAAAGATGGGGGAAGAAGTTCCCGGACTGTGTATCCAATTGGAACACTAAATTTAATTAAATAAGAAATAACAGGTGGATATTTAGTATAGAATAGTGCTAAATATTAACAAGACACAGAGGGGTCCGAGCATGACTGTCAAATCTACATATTCTTCTCTTTCTCTCTCTGTCTCTCTCTCCATTCTCAGAATTTCACAGACCCTGTGTGCTCCGGAGATTCGATTCAATCGCCGATCTCTATTACTGCTCCTCGGGAATCCCTCGTCTCCCTCTCTCTTTCTTCTCTCCCATACTATCATGTTCCAGATTTTCAAGGTACGAATTTAGATATTATTATAACTTTGATAACTAACTGTATAAAATAAAAATTAGCTACTTAATTATGTATTTATGATGTGTCTGCGACGCAAAGCATGGCTTTGATAAAACTGAATTTTGTTCTCTCCCTTTCTTTGTTTCTATTTCGAGTTTCTTCTTTGCTCTTGTTTCTTCGTCAAATAAAATATTCTTCAAAGATCTTTACAGCTTAATTAGTGGGTTTCGGGATTTTTCTTATTTATTATTTGCTGGAAAAGTCAAATGTTTTTCTCTTGAGGTAATTTCTGTTTGCTACTTTACGGAATTTATGCTGCTGCAAGTGCAAGTTTTCCAGTACGGTTTGAATTAATGTTCGAATTCGTGATATAGTCCTTTTTCTTTGGGCAATTTCTGAATTTTAAGTAATTGCCAATTGGAAATTATTAAACGGGTTTTGGTTTTATTCAATGTATGTTCTCAGAATTTGGGCAATGATATTAAATTTAACGTCCATAATTTTGGCTGAAAAGGGTTAATAATGCTGTCTCTGAACTGAAGCAGTACCTTCATGGCCTCATCTCCTCTGAATCATTGATTTTTTTTTTTTTTTGGGGTGGGTCTTTGAGATTCTTCATTGGAACTCTGTGCTTTAGGTAGGTATTTCCGGAGTACATTAAAAAAGGTTCCCTTTTGTGGAAATGGGATCTGCTTTTTCCCATCTCATCATAAATTATAATAATAAGATCAATAACAGCAACGATAATAATGGCAACAACAGTAATACTTCAATATTTATAACCTAATAATAATAAAGTAAAAAAAAAAGAATTTATATGCTTATAATCTGATCCCTCTGGAAAAGGAACTCATGGAGGTCATGATTTCTACTACATACCTTGTCTCATCTGCCCAAATGCCTTAAACAATTCAAAAACTACTCATGTTTTGTCTTTCTGTTTTGGTTAGTGCAGGCATGTACAGATAAGAGGATATGATTATGGCCCAATTAAAAATTCAAAAAAGCAACTAAAGTATATAAATGTTTAAACACTGTTCCTTATCCTTTGTTCTTTCTTTCTCTCTGTCTTTCTCATCTCCTTCTGATGCAGGACTGGTTCTGACTTGATCAATTAAGCTTTTGACTCAAAAAAGAATGGAGGGTGACGCATTCTCTGGTCTCAACAATGGCATAGCCCAAGTTGATAGCAAGATCTTGCAGACATTTAAGAAGAGCTTCGTTCAAGTGCAGAACATCTTGGATCAGAACAGGCTTCTCATAAACGAGATAAATCAGAATCACGAGTCTAAGCTCCCCGACAACCTAAGCAGAAACGTGGGTCTTATTAAGGAGCTCAACAACAACATCAGAAGAGTGGTTGATCTTTATGCTGATCTTTCAAGTTCCTTCACAAAATCCATGGATGTTTCTTCCGAGGGAGATTCTAGTGGTGCTCTAAAATCTGATGGGAAAGCAGGACACAAGCGACACAGGCCTGCGTAGAGTTTGCTTCTTTTTCTTAATTCTTTTGCTTGGTGACTGAAGAAGCAGAACAAGTAAGCAAGCAAGCAACACAATTGTGTTGAGTTGAGGGTAGAACTAAGATTAGATTCTGTAGCTGAAGCTCTGATCTCTCGTTGTCAAATAAAAAATGAAAAATGATTTTCCAAAATCCCCCTCTCTCATTGTAACCTTGTAACTGTGGATCTAATAGAAATTCCAGCAATGTTTGTGGTACTAATTTAGTTATGCTTCTGTTATCCAGAAGGAAAATAAGAATGTCTTTTCTACTCCATTTAAGGTTCATCATGTGATGGAATATGATTTTACTGTTGTGCTTTTGTTCATTTGTCTATCTGTTCTTTGTACACAACTTGATTGCATGAGATAAGGCTTTTAGCTTCCATAAACTTTTTCTAGTTGTCAAAAGGGCCTTCATGGTGTGCCTTTATTCCCTTTTCAACTTAAACTCTCTAGTTTTTGTTGTTACTTCTTAGATCTTACTTTAACTGAGAACTGAAAGTGAGAAGAGATTGCAGATACTGTTTTGGGCTCTTTTCTTTTTCTTTTCTGTTTGTTTTTTTTTTTTCTAACCTAGAAAAACTATACCTGATTTTTCTGTTCCTGTGTGTCCTTGTGGGAATGTGGAGTGCATAGTTTCTTACATATGTGAGAAGATGCTCTGAAACAATTGGAAGAAAGCAGCTTTAGATAAATCTTTTTGGTTCCCAATCACACACCACCACAAAAACAGAATCTCAGATAAGAGATGATGAGCTTTTGACTAATATATATATATATATATATATTGTTATACTAAATGGCAATGACAACCTTTGGATGGTACTGGGCAAGGGAAAAATAAAAAAAGTATTGTATAATAGCTTAAAACAAAGCACTAGAGTCCCCGGAGACAGATATGAATAAACAGTGACCCCAACAACATGACAAGGGACCCAAAGGTTCTCTTTTTGGGAAGGAACTCAACTTCTCCATGCTTATCCCTTCTTCTTACTCTCAGGTTCTTTTCTTTCTTCTCTTTTACTTTTCAATATTGTTTACTCCTTTTTATTTCTCTTTATGCAATAAATGCCTCTATGAGACAACCTTCAACTTGATGATTCCTTGTTTCAAAATTTCTCTCTCTCCCTGATTGAGCAGATGTCTTTGTTGGTGGACCCACCATATGGCAGCCAAATTTTCTGATCTTAGGAGAGAAGGCCCACATGAGTGATTGTTGAAAATGGCCTCTTTCTGGTTCAGTTTTTGCATAATGGAGAAATGACCTTTCTATGTCAGGAAAAATTTGTATTTGGTCCTTTATAAATAACAAATTTTTAAATTTTTTTATAGATTATTTATTTTAAGGAAAATTATATTCTTTGTCCTTATAATTTCATTTCATTTCATTCCATTTTAAATTTAATTTTTATAATTTAAAATTTTATAATTAAATTCTTACTGTTTATAAATTTTTAATTTAATCTCTAGTATTAAAATTATGTCAATATTTTGTTAAATTTTATTGATATAACTAATTATATATTATCTTTACACTTTGAATAATATATATGATTTATGCTA
This sequence comes from Erythrophleum fordii, assembly GCA_032878935.1. Classification (NCBI taxonomy): domain Eukaryota; kingdom Viridiplantae; phylum Streptophyta; class Magnoliopsida; order Fabales; family Fabaceae; genus Erythrophleum; species Erythrophleum fordii. The sequence goes on along the minus strand of JAVQMF010000055.1, from coordinate 37,053,624 downwards.
ATAAAAGAGATAAAAGAAGATAATAAAGTAAAATTAACTCACATATATGGCAAAATATTGACAAAAAATATAATGACAAAGACTAAATTAAAAATTGAGTGAGACTATAAGGATAAAAGAATAAATTTTTTTTATTTTAATATAATTATTTGATCATTATAATATTTATAATGTTGCTCTTCTTTTTATTTCCATCCAAAACGTAACATTAAATCTAATAGTCTACTTACTCGAACATCAAATCTAAAATGTAAAGTATTGGTGCCAAACAAGTAATAACATCTAAGTTAGTAAATTAGTAAATTTGGTTAAATTTTAAATGAAAAAAGAATGAAAGTATAACATTACAAATATTTTAATGATTAATGAATTGAAATATAAAAACAATTTTAAAGAAATTCACATTTAATTTTCTTTACCATTTTACATTTGATTCCTTATCCAGTTCTAGTACAATCATTTATATAGACTCCACCTCCCTTCTCTATTTCTCTCTCACACATGATTCTATCTAGTACAAGAGAAAATTTGAGTTCTTAAATTTTGGACCATCTTTTGTCTATGATCTCAAGTTCTTCTACGGTGCCACTTAGAAATTGAATATTATATTGAAACTTATCTTCAAGCTTACCAAAAAAAAAAAAAAAAACAGCTATTGAAGCAAATACAAGGTTGGATGTGAAAGTAATGGCTTAAATTATTGTATAAAAAAATCTTCTGAAGGGGACTCCCAGAAAAGAAAAAAATAAAAGACTGAATGGCCAAAGGGGGACCAAAAATAAAGTCACTTTCTTACAAAGACCCATGAAAGATGTGGGAAGCCCTTCGCTCTGCAGATTATAAACTAAATGACTTTATACACTAATATTCACTTGAGTACAAAAGATGTGATATATGCTGATATTAACAGGAGAAGTGACCCATTTGATGACCAAATAAGGAGAGTGACCAAATGATAATAAAATATTTTGGGCGGCTCAATTTCGTTAAACCTTATCAGCCGCCAATAAGTAAATAAAGCCATATTAACCCAAATCTAGCAATACACACACACACACACCCCCTAGTATTTGTAGGGAACAGTAATGTCAAATACTTAAGCATGCTTTGTTTGAGGTAATCATCAAAGGGCTAGAAAATCAGATATTAAAAAACAAAGGGGTTGGTCCCTAAGCAAGCCAAGACAAATTAAACATTGTCTGGTACATAACATGTGCCAGTGGGAATCTACTTTTGCCTTTCTTTCGCTTTGTTCCTTGCATTTCCAGCAAAGAGGTTGAAAGCTATTTTTTCTATAATAATGGAACTCATAGATATCTACATCATTGGTTGGACCCAATCACAGTAACCTCACTATAATAATAATCCACGCCCCACGTTGAAACTTTTTCATTATGGCCAAATCACAATTTATAATATTTCATCATAATTCTTACAGTAAATTATTTTTTTCTCATAAAAAATAACTTAATTTTGTAATCTTCATTTTTATTATGAAAAGTTGCACGTCCTTTTTTTGAAAATAAAATCATTATAACTAAACTCATTTTGGTTAAAATGGCAATATTAATTTATTATTTAAAAATTTATTTACTTTTTTATATTACATTAGAGAAATCAAATCCTTAACACTACCCATATCCTAAAAAATTATGTTTTAATATTATTTGCTTTCTGTGAAACATGATAAACTCAATTTATTTATTGCATTTAAAATAATGCTTAGGTAGATTAAATGTATTTTTAATACACGTACTGTTGCTAAAATCAATTATTGATTCTTTCTTTTTAATTGATTAAATTGTTAAAAAAAAGGATTTCTTGATTATATTCTTTGCTTTCATAATTGTTTGTTAACCATTTGAAAGTTTATTAAATTTATAAATATTATTATTTTATAATTTGAGGATATTTTGATTAAAATGAATCTATTTGTAAAGTATCTTTAAGGAAAGAAAATCGTATAATTTTTTTATAATAAAATAGAGTCTATGTTATTAAATCTTTTTTTTTTAAGAAGAGAGTAATTACCTTAATTTTTAATAAAAACTCCACTGGGGAATCAGAACAAACAGTTGTAAAAGTACATATTAACAAGAGTAAATTAGACAGATTATTTTCTAGTTTTGATAAATTATACAAATTTTTTATTTTCAAAATATATATAAACTTCTCTTACCTACACTTTAATTTAATTTTAATTTTTTTGACTAAAATATATTCAATTAATCTAAATGCATATTTTTTTGATAAATTTAATGAAAACAAAATTTATTCTTTTTTATTTTTATTTGTATATATTTAAAAATAAATTTTTATTTTTATTTTTATTTTTGTATATTTAGAGATAATACATATTTACATATTTAAATTAATGAAAATTATTTTAATTCAAAATTCAAAATTACATTAAAATTTATTTATTTATTTAAAATTAATAAATATTTATATAATTTTAACAAAATGTAAAGAATTTTTATATAATTGACTCAATTAATAAATGTTGATAAAACTGTGTAATGTTGACCTCAAATGGTTAGGAGATCCGTAAACGTTGTAAGGTTGCGTTTGGATGATTCATTGGATGGTTTGGCACAAAGATCATGTCTCTCACCGATGTTTCACCCGCCAACAGGTAACGAAACTCTTATGTCGTTTTTCGGGAAAGCACATCATCATCGTCATCATCATCCCTGTTCGCCTACTTTCATGTGGATGCCTAATCATAGCTTCAAAACCCCTTCATTGACTTCACTTGCTTAATACATGTTTTTCCCTTAACAAGTTATAATAATTGATCTTGCATATCCTTCTATTTGTAATTAGAATAGCGATGCGTTAATATTATTGCTTTTTAAAATAAATTGCACAAATTTTTTTATATTTTGTTAAAATTTTATAAATATTTTATTTATTTTTAAAATATACACAAATATTATTTTTTTAAGATTAAAATACTTTTTATTAACTTAAATATATACTTTTTAAATTAAAAAATATATATGGAGGTTATTGTGGTAAAAAGAATTTAAAATTAGATTAAAATGTAAGATAACTTTTTATTTAAGGAAGATATGTGTATATTTTAAAAATAAAAGAAAGATTTGTATAATTTTAATAAAATAAAAAAATTTATAAAATTTATTTTTTAAGTACTATTTGTATCCTAATATCAAATATATATACTAGCCAAAGTCTAAACTTTATTCAACTTTTTAAAAATTATTTTTATACTTATACTCAAAATACCTGAAAAAAAAATCCAAATAACTCTATAACTCACATAAAGACCGAGTATACTGTGCATTGAATGACAAGTATTGGAGATAGAGCAGAATCTATCCAAAAATTTCAATGCCTATATTTAGTATTTACCCTTCCAAGATGCAATTTATAAAATAACTTCAAAATTTTAACATTGTCTAATTATTAATTAGTCTAAATAATATACGAAAAGCATTAATTTTCAACATTAAAAATAGACGAAGAATATAGTATGTGGTATATAATACAATACATTTGCATTTTATACATAATTATTTATAGGCTAAGCTACACATTTCCTCCCTAAAATTTTATTAGTCTTAAATTCGACTGAGAAGATTAATTCGGTCTAATACCACCCTCAATGTTTCAAAAAAGATTTAATACCATCCTTTTTCTTAATACTATTAACTCTATTAACGAATTTCTCTCACGTCTTCCATGTGGCCAAATAGATTGATTAAATGTTTCAACATGTTTTAAAATGGTTTCATCTTGGTCCATCAAAATCCTTAAAGCGCTTTAATTTAATTCTTATTTCATGTGAGTTAACTCACTTAACCAAAATCGTAAATTATTGAAGTTATAAAAATTAATTTTAACTAGTGGATTTCCTCACTTAACCTTTAACCCACTTTTTCTTTTTTTGGGCCAACAAAGATTCATTTCATTGAAACTAACAAAACACAAACACCAGTTCATCAAACCTCACTTAGCCCAGTTAAACAAGTGTTAGAGCCATAACGATTAACTCAAATCGGTGGGTTGACTTAAATCATTTAAAAAGGATGAATTAGGTTGTAAGATTTACAATTTGTTTTGAACAAAATCAAATGACCTTATCAATTAACATGTGGTCAAGGAGGTTAAGTTGAATTAGCTTCCAGGAAAACCTTTTTTTTAATTATTATTATTATTATTAATTTCTTATAATAATATAATATACCAAACATTATATTTATTTACTATACAAATTTAAAATTTTCTACAAAGACATAAAAACACAAATAATACTTTTTAGTATCATAATGACTTATTTTATACAATGTGATAAATAGGGCCTAAAACCAAAGTGCTTCTTGATATCAATAATTCCATAAATGCAATTTTTTTGACATAAAAAATTAAATTAATGATGAAACTATAAATATAACTCCTTATTTTGTTTAAAAGGTCAATTATCTTTGTTCATTGAAACTTTAAACTATTACTGATTTGGATAAATGTGCATCTTAAAGAGTGATACGTGTTTTTACATTTAAATAATAATATTAAATATTTAAAATCAATTGTAAAAATATCATAGAATGTTTAAATATTTAGAGTTTTTTTTAATAAGTAAGTGAACCCATATGATTCAACAATCTGAGATAGATTTCTATTTGGGCTGACTCATTCAAACTAATCCGGAATGGCGTTTTGACATCGCTATGAAGTGTTAATTATGGCAAAAATCCGCTTGTTTTAACAATGTTTAATATATTTATTGTAATTATTATTTAATAATATTTTTATTATTTTTAAGGTAAAAATATAAAACTTATTTCTATTATTAAAATTATTTTTTCATTCCCTCATTCCAAATAATTCTTTTCTTTAATTTTATATAACAAATTAGCCATAAGTAATTAATTATAGTTGTTGCTTTGTGCCCGTCAAATGAAACGGAGTTATTCTCTTGGGCCCCATTTGGTAGTGCAAGGGAAATGGAAATAGAAACAGTTCCATTGTAAAAATATGTTTCGTACATGTAAATTGCATACAATGGAATCATACATGGAAACCAACAATATTGTACACTTTCTAAAACTTCCCCCTCTAAATTACGTCATTTTTGCCTGCCACCTTTTAAATGAAAATATTATGACATTTTTACTCTCTTATCTATTTATTTGCCTCTTATTTCATTTAGCCTAATTTAACTAGTAAGTGCTAAGCATCCTCCCAATAATCTTGTAACTTATTGTAGCACTGCTTTCATTGTTCTGTTATTCTCCATCCAAGCATATTTTTCATCATATATTTTACAGAATAGTTAACAATGTTAGTGTTCTGTTTGTAACGTCATGCATGCTTCTCCCTTCTAATGTCATATTCTGTTCTTTCTAACAAGTTTTTTTACTATTGTGCAGTCGAAAAACTATGTTTCGACTCCTGTATAGTCCGAAGTTTGTAATGAAAAATAATTTTTAATTACAACGTAGTTAGAAACATCTGACCAAAAGTGCAGTCAGAAGCTTTTCCAACTATATCAAAAGTGCAGTAAGATATAGTTCCGACTATAATGTCACATTGCACCTCTTTAGTTTCTTCTTTCTTTGTTTTGTCATTGTTTTGCTCGTTAGTAATTTGGTTTTTTCATTTTCTCATATATACAAGTTTCTATATTTATATTTTGGCCATAGAGAAAATGTTTATGCACTCTATTTTATATCTTTACATATTCCAAAGGTCAAAATATGACTTATTACTTAAACAAATAGTATTAAATTCTTATAACTCTTTGCATTCTACAAAGGAAATATATATATATATATATATATATAAGAGTAATAACATATATTTAGAAAGTGTATGAATAAAATCCATGATTATAAAATAAAACAAGTATAAACTATTCTTATTACTTTGATCAGTATCAAGTGAAAAATAAAACAAGCAACATACTGAAGAATTTTGTTAACAAAAAAACAATTTGCAAAACTATGAAAGCTTTGGTGGGCAAATATGATGGTAGAAAAAATACAATGGAAGGAGTGTTCTTGTCACGAAACATCCACATAGATATTTCTATATACAAATACATTCACACATAGAGGAGGCACATAGACAAGACACGTTGCTACATCAATGACATCAAAAAAGATATAAATGAAGGGCAATTTTGTTATTTTATCTTTTTTTACTTCCATTCCATTCTACTCTCATCCAACTAAACAATTAAATACAAATATATTCATTTTTCTTTTCCATTTTTACCAAATATAATTTTTTTCCATTACGTTTCATTTATCTTTCCATTTCCATTTCCATTATATAGGAATCTGCCTATCAAACGAGACCTTGGGCTTTTCAAAATTCTTTGTAAACATATATCTGATGACTTGGGCCACATCATAATCTTTTGGGCTTATTTATAATAAAAAATTTAGTTGGGAACTTTAAGTTAATAAAAGTGATAGTTAATGACTTTTCTTTTAATAATTTCTTACAATTTAATTTTTTTAAAAGTCACAACCAATTTTGTTTAAAATTATAACTAAGTCAGTTTAAACTAAAATTTTCTCTTACCTATACCTCCTACCCTCTCAACCTTGATTTTAGAAAGAGAAAGAATTTCCTTAAAATCTAACAAGCTTGTAAGGACAAGATAAAAAGGTATGGCATAAAAGAAATTTTGAATTAATTTTTTGTTTGAGACATAGTAACATAGTTACTTAAAGAGGATCAAATAATAAATTAACAAAAATACTGACTCACTAGTTATTAATTCAATCACCAAGTTTATTAATTAAATTACCAAAACTAGTTATTATTAAAAGAATATAAAACTAATTTATTTTCAAAATATTTAAATAAATAAATTATAATAAAGTTTTATTGTTTAATTAAAAATTAGTTTGTTATAAATTTAATTGTATTTTTATAAACTTTCAATATATAAAAAATGAAATTACATAATAAAAAGTCATTGCTTAAAAGAAAACTTTACTATAGCAAGGCCCTTCTCATCATGATGAAGCTTTTCTTCTTTTTCCTTTGAACTCAACTCCAATCAATTCCATCATCTCTACCTTTTCTCCCTAAGATAGCTTTCAAACTCCCAAATTGTCACCTTAGTAATGACCTTCCCTTTGAAACCTCATCCTTCACTCTCCTCTCAAATGCCTCCTTTTCCATCCTAACCTTTGTGAAAACCTTCAAGTCTTAAACCCTTAGCCACCTGCCCCTTTTCCAATCTTTTCTCTAGTCTTTCTATCCCTATATCCATCATTTGCCACTTCTTAACTATTAGGAATGGGTTAGCATTTTATGAGGGAGGTGAATTGGGTGTTTTAAATAAATTAAAATTTTCTTTGATAAAGGACATTGAGTTTTAAGAACCTCAAATGAATGTTAAAAGCTAAGAATATAGGAAAAGAGAACAAAAATGTAGCACAAGATGGATATATTTAAAATGAATTAAAGAGATGTGAAAGATCAACTTAAACTATAGCAAATAAAGAGAAGGAAAGGGGAAGATAAAAAATCAATAAAGTTATCTTGGTTTATCTTCAAATCAAGCCTACATCTAATCCTCAAATCTACATTTGAGATTTTCTACTATGTTCACAAGTTTACTAAGACATTAATGAGCCACTACAACTTCAACTCAACAAGAGTTGCTTAGACAAGGGCGTCTTCCTTTCACATTAGGATTTGTACGCAATTCTAACTCAAAGGAATCTTACTTTTGAGTTTCAATCTCATAAAAAGGACAAAATGAAGGTATATTAACAAAAACTCTTTCCAATAGTGGTTTACAAATAAAAGTACACTTAAAGAAAGAAGGGTATAATGAGATCAAGAATAATCACAAATAGGTTAAAAGAAATTTCTTGGATTATTTTGGGCTCATTTGTGCTCTAATATGTAGTATTTTCTTTTAAATAATTGTTAAATGTAACACTCCAAAATTAATTAAGGTATTGATCATAAATTTAGACTAATTAAAAATAATTAATATGGAATAATTAGGCTAACCTATGTGAGTAGAAGTTGATGGAAAATAAATAATTAATGTAGGTTTAGGATTTAATTAGGTTAGAACTTAATTTATGCCCATAATTAATTTAAGGAGATTATGAATAAAAACTAATGGATGCCTAATAATTTTAGATGTAAGCCCAAATTAGATTGACTATTGGAATTTTACCTAACCCAATCAAAATTCTGCAGCTCAACTTATGAGATTTGGCCCAACAAGCACAAATTTGAAACTCACTTGGAATTGGGCCTTTGGGTTAGCCCAAACCCATCCAAACCTTAAACATATCCAACCCTTTCTACCAATTCTGTAGAAACAAGAAACATAAGAAGCAATTTTTGGAGGTTTGGAAAGAGGCTAGGGTTCTTAGTAAGAAATCCATCATTTCTCACTTCTAGAGCCAAAATTAGTCAAAGTGAGTGTTATATAACTTGACCTTCTCCTCTTCCTCTTCAATTTGACTAGATTAGTTCTTTATTTTGGAGCATTTTCACCATACCCAAAATTTGAAATATGTTTGTTTAGTATTTTCTTGGAGGATTTTCAGAGGTTGAGGCTAAGTGGGATATTGGGTAAGTATAAACTCTTCATTTTGGTGCATTTACTACTAGTTAGAGACCCCAATAGCCGACTTATAATATAGACTTTATTTCTATGCGAAAATATCCATAATGTAGGGTGATATTTTGAAGTTTCTGGTCCAAGAAAGACAAAATACGAAATTTGAGTCTCTTAATGGTTGGGTAAGTGTTTTTCTAAGTAGCTTATAATAGTTGGATCTTGTAGGATTTGGTATATATTATAATTATCATCTAAGAATATGCTTTGATTGATATAGGACTTTCAGAGTTTGGAGATATACTTTTAGTTACAAAACTTGACTTAATTAAGCGAGGTAACCAGGGTTATTATTAATTCCATACATATATTTACTTTAATTTTATATTTGCTACAAATGTATGATTTTTGAATGCTAAATGAATAGTTGACTATCTGATATATACATTGTGTTTAGACCTTGTGAATCCATAGTGGAACTCTAGTACGACTGCCATCCATACATGTGTTTTGATGAGGCACCTAGTTATGATCAGACTCCAAATGTGCTAAGCCCTAGTTGTACTCATTGGCAAGTTGGTGCCATGGACAGGTCTTTCTCGGTGTCATTCGCCTTTAACATGTGAATATGTTATTGCTAGTATAAGATAATAGTCACTGATAACCCAATTGTTTCATTTACTGATATGACTATTATTTCTGATACTTATTTGATTAATTGCATATATGTTAATTAAATTGGAATATATGAATGGAATTTACCTTTGGTTACTGAGATTTACATCTCATCCATTTTTATGGGCTAACTATTTCAGGTAAAGGTCCTTCAAATATCAGGTAAGGAAAAAGGGAAGCAAATGGATGAATATCCATGAGTTCCGATCATATGTGGAAAATACTACACTTGGATTAGTTTGAGTTAGTTTAGGGTAGATGCCAATTTTCTTGTTCTCTTGTATAACATCATCATGTAATTATATTGTTAAGTATAGGAGTTTTGTATTTTGATAACTTATGATGTACCTGTTAGGGAGCTAGGCCTTATACATTCTAGTATCTGATGTATAAATTTACAATATCTGATATGGAACCTTGTGGATCTAATGATTTGGTTTACTATTTGGAAATTTAATCATTTGATATATTAAATGTTAACTTAAATTAGTGATGTATAGAACCTCTAATGGAATATATATTTGAATGATAATTGTTGGTAGTTTATGAATCCTTATTATCATTAATCTATGAACTTGCTGATGTATGATAGTTAGATGAGTAGGAATTAGCACTTAAGTCTTAAATTGGTAATAATAGATAAGTTGGGTAAATTAGATAGATGAAAACTATTAAAGCCCCACAAATTAAAGTAGAGTGGCTTTTGAGTGTTACTAGAGAGAGAGTTGGAGTGTATAGGACAAAATTTAGAAAGAATTGGTACAAAAAAAGGTCACACCGCGGCCAAGAAGAGCTAAGCCGCAACCAAAAGAGTTACAGAAGCGAGTAGCACCCTAGCTCGAGGTGTTTCGCCGCGGTGCAAAACAAAAAAGTTGCCCAAGGGGTAACAGAGAGCAACCTCACAGTGGCGCAACGTGTTTTGCTGCGGCGCAAGTTGAAGAAACCAAATAGAGTGTCCTAAACTAATTTCATAGCAGTGCGAGTCATGAAAATTGCTACAGTAACTCATCGTAGTGCCACATAGGCCCGGACCCTCGCGGGTTGCAAAAATGTGAGAAGTGAACCCGAGAGAAACTTCATTGCGGTGCGAAAATCCTAGGCACGGTGCAAGATGCGAAACTTAGTTTTTAAGTTCTAGTAGTTAACTTAGCCATGGTAGAAAAGTTTCAAGTTGAGGCGAAGGCCTCCAAATCCCTACTTTTAGTCTAGAAACCTTGGTTTTTCCTTTGGTAATGCTAAGGAATAATTTAATAACACTTGTAAGAAGTTTTTGTAAGTTGGAATGAATATATAAATAAATTAAAGGCTTTTGATTGAGGATTAGATTCACTTATGTGCATAAATAGTTATGATTATTTAGTTAATGACTCTAATGACATCAAAGTTTAAATTTTCCTACATTTTTTTAAATTGATTAATTGAAATTGTTTTAAACCTTGATTTATGATTATTAATCATGTATTTAAGTTTAATTACCATGATTAGAAGTTATGGTCATTACATTAAAAACAAGTTGTACAAAACTAGTCATTATTTTCTTTGTAAGTTTTCTACATGCACATTAGTCAACAAGTATATCTTGACAATTGACTAGTAGATTTGGTTCCTTTGAAAAGTTTGAATACTAGAGAAAGGAAGGAAAGTTCTCCATAAAATGAAGCTGTTAATTGATTTGCAAATCTTGTTGGTAGCTTTTGGTTTGAAGTTCTTAAGTTTTAGAGATTTATTAGTCAATTTGTAAAAACCACCAGTCTACTTGTAAGTTTTAGATTCATATTTCTAGACTACTGGTTGACTTACTAAAGTTACTAGTTAACTTGTAGAATTAGGTTGAGAATTTTCATAGACTTCCAATTTACTAATCATTTTGTAGCTTAGGAATTTTTCATCTAAATTGAGAAATTCACCTAAAAAGTTAACAGGTTAAGTTTGAAATACTTTTGCTCCAATCAACAAGTTTTCAAAACATTTTAAGAGCTCGGGAACACTTCTAATTCCTTTACAAAAGATTCTAAATCTAAAGGTCAAATTTTGATATAATCATAAAAGTTTTTGTAAGGTAAGACTTTAACTTAACTCATGAAAAGTTATCCAAATTATTCATTATCATTAAAACTTAGATGATTACACCAATGGGACATTAGCCTCTTATCCTACTAAAAATTACACCTTCATTCTAAATGGCACTATGTAGTCATCATTCGCACCACTAGTTATCCGTTTGACTTCTTATGCCTTAAAACTAGGTTGGCCTTGGAAATCTTGGTGTTATTACTAGTCTTTTCAATAACTTTGTTATTGTTGCCTTTGGTAATTCTTGGTGTCAATATCAGAAATGGCTTTAACCAATTCTCTTGTTCATGTTTGGTTGAAGACTGTGGTTTCCAAAAAAATTCAATGTTTTGAAATAGAGGTATGACATTTGCAATGCTAACATTTGACATTAAGTATCTTTTACTTAGATATAATATGTATCTTTTATTGAAAAAAAATATTAGAATGGTTAATATATTGCAAGCTTTCAAGTAGTAGAACTTTCATATCCAGTTTCATGCATCTATAATTTAAATAAAGTCAATTAATCACAAGTGTGTGAAAGCTAATTTAAAATTGCAAAAATGAGAAATTAAAAAAATTGAGTCTATTAGGTAATTAAATAAGAAAAAGAACATAGGATTATTAATTCCTTTAATACTCTATAGGGACCTAAATTATCTCTCTTAACCTTGCTCTTAATAGTAATATATGCCACCTTGGAGTTTTATTTTTGGCTATATGAAACTAATAAATATATTCCCATCTTAATGGCAAAATATACACTAAACCTAGCAAGTTTTAAACACTCACAATTCAATTTAAGGTCCAATTCTAATATCTCTTTTCCAAATTCAATTAGAATTTAATTGTGGTTAATCAATTAGGAAGCATGAAACCATGAGTTGTATAAACATATACATATCTTTAATGACAAGAAAAGAAGGTAATCAAGCTCTAATTCAATAATCCTAGATACAAATGTTTAGTTACTCATGACCTTGGATTTCATCACTAATAACATAGCAACCATCAACATACACAATGAACATGCAAGAAAGAAGGAAGGAGTTATTGTCTTCTTTGCAAAACTCAAGTTTCTCCCTTGCTCCTTGAAACACATTTAAATTCCTTCCGTCTTCAAAATGGCCTAGAATTATATTCCCCTAGCAAAACCCCCAAAAAATGTTTTGAAAATGTGCCAAAGTGTTGGGAAAAATGTTGTCAATGATTGATGCCATGATTTTGGATTCTCTCGTTATGGCACCAGCTCCTCTTTTGCTTCAAGCCAACATTTTCTTATGTTTCCATTATTCTAACTACTTGATAATTTTGACTTCAATTTCCTTGCATTCAAATCTTATAAAAGCATTCAAAAATCAATTAATTCATGTTTTAAGCAAAATTAAGTTAAAACTTATCATCTACAATATCAAAAATTGTAATAAGGAATTATGTACATTATCTATCCATATTTTGCTTTAAATCATTTACTTTAGTCCTAAAATTAGTTAGTTAATTATCAATCTCCTATAAAAAAAATATATGCCAAATAACCTAAATTAATGGGAATTAGCATTTGTGTATACTTTTTTAATAATGGGGAGTTTTGTATAATTAAAGCATCTTGGAGGGGAGAAAAAGTAATTTACTCTAAATATTATAATTGGTCTCATCCGTTGGATGCCAAACCCTAATCATACAGCCGCCGTTGGATTGATCATCGCCTACAGAATATAGTCCCCTTCTCCCTCCAAGGCCTTCTCTGAAAGTAGGGTTTGTAGACCAACAGCCACGGCCACCCCAACGGCAACCTTTGGTGTTTAGATCCTTCGCCTTTGCATCTTCACTCTGCAACTCATTTGCGACAATGGCGACCCAGATGAGCAAGAAGAGAAAGGTCAGCACTTTATCAATGTTCTGCTTAATGAGAAACTAATGTGAAGTTGATGCCTCTATTTTCTCATTTGATATTTAGTTTCAATCTTAAGCTTGTTCTCTTGTAGCCTTATTCTTGTATTTGCTATTGTTCATATTCAGTTCGTAGCAGATGGAGTTTTCTTCGCTGAGCTGAATGAGGTTCTAACCAGAGAGCTTGCTGAGGATGGATACTCCGGTGTTGAGGTTAGGGTTACACCGATGCGTACCGAGATCATTATCAGAGCGACTCGAACTCAGAACGTCCTTGGTACGCGGTTTCATTTATTCATATTAGAGTTATCTGTGATTTCCATAAACTTTATTTTTGCTGATTTTTCTTGGGCTAATCGTCGTTTTTTATCTCTTGGAAGTATAGGTGAGAAGGGAAGGAGAATTAGGGAGCTGACCTCAGTTGTACAGAAGAGATTTAAGTTTCCCGAAAACAGTGTGGAACTATATGCTGAGAAGGTCAACAACAGGGGTCTTTGTGCCATAGCCCAGGCAGAGTCTCTTCGCTACAAGCTTCTCGGTGGTCTTGCGGTACGGAGGTTTGTGCTTCAAAGTTGGAAACTCGTGATCTATATGTTTGATTTGTCTTTTTAGACGCAGTATAATCGTTTTGGATTGTTTGCGAGCTGTTGTTTATCAAATGCTTGTCTGGATCATCACTCTTTATGATATTGTTCCTTTATTAAGTCATTATTTCATTCGATTTAATACTAATTCATGAACAATGCCCTCAAAATAGGCTTCTTAAAATGGGAAAAAGTTATCATTTATGTTCTATCATTCTATTGATACATTATTTTGTGTGCTTTACACAGATTTTATGACCATTTGAATCCATTATTGTTTGCTAGCATCTTCTGCGGTCATCTATAAAGCAGATTGGCGTTTCTGTACCAAGTTTGTGTCGGAAGATGACTATATTATTTCTTGTCCTCCATGCCATTAAAGCTCTTGAAATTCTATTGTAGTCATGTAGCAACATTGGGGGATACATGTTATGATTATATTTTTCCTGCTACTTCCTTGAGTTCCTTCCTTCAATATCATTCTCTTAATACGATGTTATGCTTCTAGGGGGGCTTTTGTTCTTTACTTTCTTTTGAGCCACACCACATGTGCCTTTGTTCAGACGACTAAATGGTTAGTAGTCTTGAAACACAGGTTTGTGCTCAAAGGCAATCAATGTTACAGTCAGTTTTGATGCCTATCAAATAGAATATTTTGCCTACCTTCATCAAATGTCAACTTAGCCAACATGATTATCATTTGAATTTCCTCTGTTGCTTAATCTCTTCATATTTCTCGAGTCTTGATGTCGCAAAAAATCTGATACTTGTCATTTTCTTTCCTGTCCACGTTTTTGCTGCACGAAACTTGCATTAACTAATGATATTGAAGATTTGGATCTTGATCTTGGAGAAACAATTACCTTGAATCAATATTTGATTGGTATGAATTGCTCCAATTTTTTATTTCTTGATTTGCTTTGGTTTAATTTAACATCTGGATAACCAAGCTGATTAATCTTAATTGAACAAATAATTTAGCTTCTAATCTTTATAATATCATTTGTGGGCATAGATTTTGCCTCGCAAGATGTTGTTATACTACTTTAAAATTCAAATGCCATATTTATCTATCACAATGTTGTGGATGCTTGCTTATAATCTTTTACTGTAGAGTGTTGAGTTAGAAATATATTTCATAGCTTCTTTGTTCTTCCAATAGGTGTGCTGGCTAACTGTGATATTGTGTTCTATGTATTGTCGATGGTTGAATCAAATTATTGTGTTCTATGTCTTGTTGGTTACTTTATTGTCATTGTAATAATAGGATTCTTCTACATATATGTTCTGACAATATAAAATATATATCTAAATAACTGTTTTGTTTCAGGGCTTGCTATGGTGTTCTGAGATTTGTTATGGAAAGTGGCGCCAAGGGATGTGAGGTTTGTTCTGAAGCACCCAGCTTTGAACTCCCCTGGAGCTATGTTGCTTTAGATAGGTGGTAATTGCTGTTTAATTTGTGAGTAGGTTATTGTTAGTGGAAAATTGAGGGCTCAGCGAGCTAAGTCCATGAAGTTCAAGGATGGATACATGATTTCTTCTGGGCAGCCAGTCAAGGATTACATTGACTCTGCAGTAAGACATGTACTCCTAAGACAGGTTAGCTCCTTTCTAGTCCGCTGATAGAATTTCTTTTCATTTATGCTTCTAAGTTTTGTGCTAGGTTATTCTAGTTCGTTCATTCCAATATATCATGGATTGATTATACTACTAATCATTTTTTTCCCTTGCTGTCTTTTAGGGTGTTCTTGGTATCAAGGTTAGGATCATGCTCGACTGGGATCCTAAAGGGAAGCAAGGTCCCAAAACTCCCCTCCCGGATATTGTCACAATCCACACTCCAAAGGAGGAGGAGGAATACAGCCGGCCTGCTGCTATTTTGGCAACTGATATCGAGGTCCCTGTTGCTTGAAGCATGTTGACTGTCCCGTCTGAGCGGTTCCTGCAAGATTTTTGGTATCCGAGCGCGTAGGTTTTCTTGTAAGCAATGTTGGTTATGAAAGGCACGAATTCAAAGTTCTGTAGTTTTTTCTAACTGTTTGGGAACTTTTGCTGTACTCTAAAGTTTTTATAATTCATTAACTGTTCCATAAATTTTGTGGAACTCTAGTCACAAGTTTTAGTCATCACTGGTCCTATTCCTTGTTTCCTTAGCTGCTTGCATTGTGTGTTTTTGTGGGCATTTCTACAGGGATATGGATGGAGGCTTGTAAGGGTTTTTTAACTTATAATAGTTTTTTGTAAGGTATATTTAGATTGAAGAGAATGGAGGGGAATCAAAAGGAAGGGAAGTGATTTTTTTCTTTTGAATTTAATACACACGCGCGTATGAATAGATTTAAATTGGCGATAAAAGATGAGATAAAATAAAAAAAAACAATTCACTTAAAATAATACACAACAATTATTTTTTATTACTCAAGAAAAGCATTTTTTACACAAGTTAAAAAGAAGTAAAGTCTATTTGACTTGAATAGGAATCGTACAGTTCGTTTCATTTTAGGCACCAAAATTTATGGTATAACCTGGGTTCCTTTATCAAGATGCAATAGTATAAAATATTAATAAATTTAAATGTTATGGTGCCAAAAATATTGGTATCATATGTAATATTTTTTCTTAATGCCATTGAATTTCAACAGTGTGTTACATTATTTTGCCGAAGTTGGTAGCTGTACCACTGAATTTGGCATTAAACGAGGGGGTCGTCCCCTCGGATTGGATTTTCTGCCTAGCATAAGGTTGGGGGGAGGTTATCCATTGCATCTGGGTCATCTAAATTTAAATGTTTTTTAGTTGACTCTTTTTTTTTTTTTTAGATTGCAAAATACAAAATGAAATTAGTCTTTTAATTTCTAATTTAAAAAATAATTATTGATAGAAAAAAAATCAAAAAGAAATGTAAGATGGACATCTGATAGTCCAGATTTATTGGGCATTCTCTGCCTAACCTTGTGATAGGCAAAGAATCTGGATGTGGGCCAAAAAATATGGGGAGGAATAGTCAAGCCCCCTTTTTCTTTAATTTAGTAGGGCCACAGGGAACAACCATTGAGTTTGACCCCAAAAAAAAAAGTATCATATTTGACACTTTTTTTTTTGGAATTTTGTGAGAGTGTCATCAAGTTCCCAAAAAAAAAGTATATAATGTCAATATTTTTTAGATTGTAGCATTTAAAGAAATTTTTTCTTAATAAATAAAAAATTGATGTAACTCGTCTTATAAAACTTGCTTTTAGTAAGGTTTTATATGTCCAGTGTTTATTAGGTTGGATTAATTAGCTAAATTTAATCCAACTAGGACAATAATTCGGTTAGGTTATTTTTTGGCCATAAATTAGGTTGGGTTGATAGGTTGATTTATGTTCACTTTTCTTTTAACTCTAGCGAGTTGAATTGCAGGGTTAAAAAAAAAAAAATCAACTCATACCAACCTAACCCAAATCATCCAACTCTCTCTCTCTCATATTATATACATTACCCTTTATCTTGTGCATTTTGAAGAAGGGTCTCTAGCCTTCCTTTACCTTTGTACATATAGTCCCACCCCAACACATAACTTTGGCGGCCGAGTTGATGATAATTTTTGTAGAAATCTAAACTAAAACCTCGAGAAAAAGATGGTTTCTAAAGAATTATATAAGGAAATTGCAAAAGATACCCTTATTGTCTAGACTTGATGATTCCTCTAAAATTGTGAATGGCTTCTTTCTACTAGGAAGAATATGAGAAGACAAAATATGTGCACATGGTAACGTAAGCATACTTCACTTTTTGAAAGAACTTTGGGGTATTATTAAAACATCAAAAGCTTATGATTCATGATTGCCTTAACATATTGAAGTAGAAGTTGAAGATTGTGTGCAATGCTCTCCTTCAATGTTTACATACTCAAAAGGACCTCAATTGTTTTTTTATTTTTTCATTGAGAGAAAGTCATCATTTCTTGAAATTCATCATCAATACCAATTGTTGAGGTTCAAACCACCAGCCCGATCAAACCAACATGTATAAGCGTGCATTGGATTGGTTCAATTTAAGTGAAAAAGTTTTTAAAACTCAACTTAACTTGTTGTCAGTTGATTGGTTTGGGTTAACAAATTGCTTAATCAGAACTAACTTAACCTTATAAACACTTCTAGTTGTATGGATGTAATTTATAATATTTTTTCTTATGCCTCAATATGCCCTTTTAAAAGGTGAATAAAGACTCTCAATGTTTAAGGTCTTCAATGATGAATAAAGTATATAACATTTGTTTACGCTACATTACTAGCTTTGTCATGTGTTCAAGTAGGTATGTTGGCATTTTACCTATATTGTTAGTAAGTTGGATGCTTGAGTAATATTAAAATGAATTATTAAAAAGTTGTAAAGGAAATCCTATAATACTAATAAAGTACTAAGGACTTTAAACATATTAAGGCTTTTGTATTTATTGGCTATAAAACAATTCATTTATGGATGTTTGTATATGATGATTAGAGTTGTTAAATTGACACTTATAATTGGTGTCCATAAAATGTGATATCTGATGAAGCTATCTATTTGGCTCTATAACTGAAATTCGAAATGTTCCAATATAGTTATTAAAGTAATTTTGTACTACTATGTATATTTTTCTCTTATAATTGTTTGTGAGAGGAGGATAATGTTGTTAAGTTCTAAAATCATATTAGTAAGACTTTTAGAATAAATATTTATCACCATACTAATTAAAAGCCACTCCTCTAACTAAAGGTTTAAAACCACACAATTTTATAAACATGCTATGAATATGGGTGTTTTGGGCTTTTTGATCTTTTGAGTTAGCGGAAGTTTGATGTATTTTTATGTTTACATGATGACTCTATATATGGGTAATACTTGAATGTCATATTACGTATTCAATGTGGTTTGATTTTGCATCTATTGGATGTATTATGTTGTAGCACTCATTTGACGTGTTTCATTGATGATTATTGTTATTTTTTCATCTTGCTTGTAGACATAACATGATATTGAGGCATAAAGTTTGCATAAGAATAACATTTGTCTTTGAAATAAAATTATTTGAAACATACAAGATTATTTTGAAGCCATAATTTCTCTTTTTTGGTTTGAGCATTAAGAAAATGAGAAGTCATTCTAAGAATCAATAATAAATAGTGTATTGTTAATTACTCTTGAGAGCTATTACTACACTATTAGACTTGTGATCCATATTGGTATAATTATTAATATGTGTGACTATAGTTAGTCTTATATTAATAAAGAACATAATGATTGCATTCTCCTGTATTTGATACTTATATTGGATCGGATTGTTTATTCTATGCTATCTTAAAACCATTTTAACAAAATTTGTGCACATACTTTGCCAACTTGAGTCATTTTACACAAATAAAATTGATTTTATTAAAACACTATATAGCCAAACTAGGAGAATGTTGGAAAATCTATTAGACAAGGGCTTACATTAATTATTTTATTTTATTTTTTAAAATAAAAAGTTGCTAAATGGTTCATTGAGATGTATCTTATAGATCTAATTTATTAAAGTAATTATATGGCAATTGAGTAATAATACACATTTTAATAAAATTCTAGTTAGTTGTCATTAATGAAGGCTACAGGGCTTTACTAGAGTTCATATTGGGAGAGTATAATATTTTGCTATAATGACTCAATCAAATATAGTTTTGGGTATTTAATATTTTTTTTAGCTTAAGTTGTTTAATTGTATTAATGAAATGTTCTAATTATCATATATATCACTTGAATTTATCTATTGTGATTATAAATTAGCATAAGATGTATATCTTAGCTTCTAGTTTATTTAATGTTTTAAATAAGATATTGGGTGTTAAACGATTCTATATCTAGAGAATTGATTTAATAAAAAAAATAGAAAGAGAATGATAATTGTTGTACAAAGGAAAAATAGTGTAAGATTAATTAATTCAATATAAATTCTTTTTTAATTAGACTCTCCCATCTAGTTAGGCTCCCTTGCACACTTGAATGATTTTTAATCATTAGATAATAATAATATTAGGAGTTACAAATTAATTTAGATAAGCTGTTACACCCTCGGGGAGCAGTAGATGATTTAGGCCATGTAACATCCCTAATTTTTCAAATTAATTAATTAAGGCTAATATAATTATTAGGAAATCTTAATATGAATTTCTAGTAAGATCTTGGAAATTTAGGTAAATTATTGCTCTATTTGGTTGGAGTATATAATGGTGAAAGGAATGTAAAATATGTGTAGGTGGGGGGAGGTGAAATAAGAAATAACTATTTTACCCCTACTTTTAGAAAAATGATTTGATAAATAGAATAATAAATATAAAAATATAATAGACATTATACAAGTTATGTAAAGGGATTACATTCATCATATTACTGTGAACCAAACGGAGCCTATGAGTTTTAGAACACTTTGGAATTTTATCTAGAATACAAAAAACTTTTAGGAAGTTTTTGAAATTTTTTATGGATTATTGGAATTTATTTGAAATTTATTAGAATTAATTGAGAATAATTCCTAATTATCAAATAATAAATAATTACAAAATAAATACTTAGGAAATGAATTTTAGGAAATTTATAAGACCTTTAAGATCCCAAAAATATAAGAAATATATTTGAAAAATAAATATTTTGATGAAAATTTAGAGATCAAAATATAAATACTAAAAGTTTAGGATTTAAAGTGCAATTTTAACTATGAACTAAAATAACAATTTTTACGAAGTCAAAATAAGATTTTATCTAGAACAAAAATGGAGAGTTAGAAAGAGACCTTTATATGAAAATGAAATAATCAGAGAAACTTTCATAATTGGTACTTCTAACAAATCAAAACCTAGAAGGAGGAAAATTAGGGCAAAGCTGAGTGGACTTAAAATGTTATTGTAGAAAGCATGTAAAAGAAGTTAAGAAAGTGGCTTCTTAAGGAAGCTAGCCACCCTTTCACTTTATAAACATCCTCTCGTCTTAGCATTTGCTTTAGTTAGATAACCAAGAGGAAAATAAAGAGAGAGACTGAATGAGCAAAAGAAACACACAGAGAAAGGGAAAGAAAAAGAGAGAATGTGAGAGAGAGGGAGTAAGAGCAGCAACAAAGAAGAAGAAGAAGAAGCAGAAGAAGAAGAAGAAGAGAAGAGGCAAAAGGAGAAAGAGAAGGTGTGGAAGTCAGGCAACAAAACCAAATGTAAGAACACATATCCCTTGTCTTTGTATATGGTAGATAATCATAGGTTACAAACTATGTATCTCACTTCTTTTTCTTTCTTGGTTGTTGTAATGGGTAGAATGCTCCATCCTTGTCCTTTTACATCTAGAAACTTAGTGTGACCTTAAGAAACCTTTGTGGTCATGCTGAAATTGCAAAAAAAAAAAAAAAAACCTAGAGAATGAAATCTTATAAAAAACAAAGAAAGAGTGAAAATTGGGCAATAGTTTTATGGCTAGGAGTATAAGGGTTAAATGGACTCAAATGGTTTAGAATTTCAATATGTTATGCTTGCCATATAAGAGAATTATTATGTCAAATTTCATGAATTTTGGAGTTTGTTGGTTGACTCAACTCGACATTGAAAATGCATCTATCTCTAATTAGGCCTTTTCCTAGGTAGTTTTGTAAAATTGAAGATTTGAGAAGCCAAACAAATCCTTGTTTATTTGGGCTTTTTCAAATGCTTATTTAACACATAGAGGATGCTCTATGTCAAATTTAGTGAAGTTTAATTGTCTACACAAAAAATGGCATGAGTTGGAATTGTGCCAAAATGCATAACAAAGCACATTTTGCTTTGCTTACAACGCGATGCCCCTTGTTCTATCCAAAACTTTTGGATAGCCCAAAATTGAATCAAAGCCATGGTGCCAACCCTTTTTGAATGTTTTTATACACTTTTTCTATGTTTTAGGTAGTTTTAATGAGATACTTGTGTAGGCAAGCTTAGAAACATTTAAAGGGCAAGTAAATGGATACAAGATGATGGATTTCAAACACTTATTTTAAAACCATAAAGTTTGTGATGTGATAAATGATTCTCACTTGAAAATCTATGATAAAGGAGTAGTCATAAAATGTTTTTTGTGTAGTTTATTATGTAAATTGTTAAGCATATTTAAGGAGTAGTTTAGTCTTGGGGAACCTTTAAGTTAATAAAAAAGATAAGAAATTAAATATATTCTAAGATAAAGAAAATATATAAATATAGGCACATAAGCATATCTGCAACTAAAGACATGTAAGATGTCCATATAGCCATAATTAGGAATTTTATGTAACTTGAACCTTTTTTCTAAACATAGACCTTGATTGGATATGAACCTATTTGTGATCTAAAAATGACTAAGAGGGATATATTTATACCTTGAGACTCAATGACGTAAACAAAGACCTTAAAAGATATTAAAACCAAAAAAGGTACTATAAAAGTTATAATTTTTTAGGAATTTACTATTCTTATATATTTTTGTCAATAACCATTTATTTGTGTATGTATATATACTTGCATACATTCATATATATATATATGTCCTTTCTAATTTTTTAAAATTAACTGTGTTTTTATTGAGAATATAAATTCTCACAACACCCAGTAATATGTTGAAAGAGGGATTTAGGATTGGCTGATTCAAAGTGACAAGTAGATTAAAGGGCTAGGAGTGACTAGAGTGCCAAAGATTAAACATTAATATTATGAGATGTAGGAACTTTATTAGTTAGATGTCTATAATAACAATAATTAGTTTATAGTTTAGACTTGAGCTATGTACTATTACAAAACTATTATCAATGTTACTTGTATTTAAGCATTATGGGATGTATAAACTCAATTATGTAATATCCATACTTATATATAGCCTTGATGCTTAAATAAAAGTAAGAAGAGAAATTAAATTAATAAATATTTTAACACTTAAATTTTTGTTAGAATTTCATTTTATTTATTTATTTATATATTAAACTTTATTCTTTTAAGTGTGCAGTTGAAAAATTATTTTTATTTTACGTCTTGTTTTCTATGAAGCAAAAAATATGTCAAAATAAAAAAAAAGAATAAAATAAAATTTGGATTGACCAAATTGCTCTCGGAACAACAGGGAAGCAGGTTCAATTACAAACTGATAAGCATAAATCCTATACCATGCAGTATGTACTGCACAAAGAGGATCCTTAAATAAAAAAAATAAAAAAAATAAAAACCATGCGCCTCTCTGGATGGGGAGTATGCACAGCATGCCGAGTACTTGATCCCAAATTGATGCATTATATATATATATATATATATATATATATATATATATATATATATATAAATAATATGTCGTAACAAGACAAGTGATGACATAATTAATTAATAAATATATAAAGTAATATTTTTATTAAATAATTACTTAAAAATATTGACTTATTTAATAATTAGTAATTTTCAAAAGAATTAATTTAATTTTTTTGTAATTAATGAATATAATTATAATAATAAATCTATTAAAATAACAAAATATTATTCATATTTAATAATATTTAATAACTAAATATATTATAATTAAAAAACATATATTCTTGAGAACATAAGATATGGCGGGGACATTATGTTGTAAATGGAAAGTTCTGCTTGAAATTGTTATTACTATACTTCTTATCAGTAATTATTTTGTTCTTTTTTTGTTTGGTTAATAAAGTAAACAATTAAAAATTCATAAATATTTATTAAGAGTTGGAGAACGGTTCGAACTTACACGAAAACCCCAATACATGACATAAATATTATAAATTTTATTTTGCCATAACGTAGATTAAGATTTATCGCCGTACTTTCTTTACAGCAATTTATAGTGGGTAAAATACAGTAAATCTCAAGGAAAAAAAAAGAAAAAAAAAAAAGAAAATGCATTGCTAAGAACTAAACGCATTCTTAAAAGGGTTAATGACAAGGCTTGTGAATAGAGTTTGTAAGGAAATCTTTTTCTTCAGAAAGGAAAAGAAACGTAAGAAGTAAAACATGCGAAGGAAACTTGATTAAAGACAAGTATCCTAACATTTTATGGATAGAAATATAGAAATGTTTTGTGTTGCTGTAACAATCACATTATGATTAGGAAAAGAAAACCACTTTTTCTTCTATCTAGCTGTCACTGATATTCTGAGGAAAGACGCTATTTAGTATCCATACAACCTTAAGTTCTCTTAACTGTTACAAGTGGAGATATACTAAATTCTTGTGGCCCCACTTATACTTTCTTTTCAAGTGGGTTTATTTGAATTGAAATGCAGTACATCCGATTGATATTTGTAAAAGTTGTTTTGGAAAAAAGTTGTGCGAATAATAAAAACTGAATTGAGTGCCACTCTCACCGTTTGTCATATTGAATCTTCTATTTTAAGAGTCAATTTTCATACAACCCCGTGACCTACTTACCAATTCATCATTATAAACAAAATGATATTAAAAAAATTAGAAAATTCTTGTGCATATATAACTGAACCGCACGTTTCATTTGGAAAGAGACATTATAAGGAGAAAATCATAGTAAATTATGCAAAGTGAATCCTCTATTTTCATATATTCATACATTTGGAGAGAATGTGACATAAAAGGATATAAAGGTGCATAAGAGTTATTTTCTCTATTTATATGTATTCCTTTTTTTTTAATCTTTCTCCAAATATACCGTATATATTTAATTTGTAAATATAAAGAATCTAGATTAGTAACTCATGGCACATTTACTTGAGAATAAAACCAATTTTGCTTTCCTAATGCATACAAAAATTGCTGTTAGTTACTGAGGATTACCAAACCCACAAGTAAAGAAAAGAATTTGCAACAGAGACACAACATTTATCTATAATTCTTGTCTCTCTAACCCCTCTTTGTTAATTCATTCTAGTTATTTTGCATTTCTTTGGCTTCTCTTGTCTCATCATATTCCATTTGCATGATATTATTATTTTAACAAAGAAAGGTAAATTGACTTCTTTGTCCCCAAAAAAATATACATTTTATCTCATTTTGATGTCTCAAAAACTAAATGTCTCATTTTGATTCTCTAAAGATTTTATTTCAAAATGATCTTTAGGTCCAATTCATTATATAGGTGACATGTCTTTATAGAATGGGTGATATGGCTATTGACTACTTATATGGTCATCAAAAATTGCATAAACATATAGAATTAAGTGCTTACTACTAAATTATAAACTCTATTAGTCAATGTGCAACTTTTTTTGCCCAATTATATGTAGTTTAAATGTCATGTTTCAACTATAACTTGATTTTTTAAAATATTAATTGGTATTAGACTTGATGTTACATGTTTAATTTTCAATGAGACAATTATTGAGAGGAAAGATTATTCGCCAATGTGTGACAACAATTGTCCCACTATAAAGGTTCAAATATAGGGATGAATCATAATTAAAACATAACGCTTGGTTAAGTATAGTTAAGTAAAAAAAGTTGCATTCTAATTAATAATTATATATTTTAGCCTAATAGTAAAGTGCTTGATCCAACAAAATAATGTTTTCAAATGTGAATTCAAATCTCTTGTATAAAACACAACGTTTTGATAAACACATAAGCAATTAACGGCTACATCACATATTTGCTATGTCACTTGTTTTTGTTAACTACATGTTAACAAGATTAATTTGGAGACTATCTAGAAGAAAAAAAATCTTTAAAGGATTAAAATAAAATATATATGAATAGATTATACAAACCTTCTCTTTAATTTTAAAAAATATATAAATTTTTTTTAAAACAAAAATTACTTTATACCTTATTTTTATCTAAACTTTTTTTAGTCAAAATACCTTCTATTTAATTTTTTTAGCTTAAAAAATATATATATTTACGTTAATGGAAGGTATTTGAATAAAAGAAAATTTTAAAATTAAATTAAAATATAAAGTAATAAAAAAAATCTATAGATATTTTTTTAAAAAAAATAAATTTTGCATAATTTTAATAAAACTTAAAAGAATATATATAATTTACTTAATATATATTTAATATTTGGGAGACTATCGAGGCAAGGTATATTTTGCCCATTAAAAAAAATTATATTCTTTCTTCGAGGACTGCATAGCCACCACGGCCTTTAGAGTAGCTACTCAATATTAATATAATGAATAATAAAAATGATTTCTACTTATTATTGAACTCATGGACAGGATTCGCTTGGATGCCTAGATACAATATATTCTCCAATTTTTTCTCCTAATTAAAATCCTCCCCCAATTTCACCAAAAATGGGTGATGTCCTGAGCCCCTTCACAGTCTCCCCTCCTCCTCCCTCTTCTTCATCCCCAAAGTCCAGTATGGCCATGTTATACTATGGCCTTGCGGTGGTGGGAACTACAGCCATAGTGTTAACCATGTACAACCTCATCATCATGGGACGGTGCAGCCGCCGCCACGAGCAATCGCATCCTCAAGGGAGAAATGATGGGGTGGTTGAGGTGATGACCGCATCAAGCAGGAGGAGTTTTGAAAGCTCAAACAGGAATTTGCTGTCAAGCTTCAAGTTTAAGAAAGAAGCGGAAGAAAGAGAAGACGAAGGAGGAGGTGAGGATTATGAATGCCCAGTTTGCTTATCGGCGTTTGAAGAAGGGGAAGAGGTGAGGAAGCTACCACAGTGTAACCACTCCTTCCATACGGTTTGTATAGACATGTGGCTTTACTCTCACTTGGATTGCCCAATTTGTCGAACACCTGTTGCTGTTGGCCACTCTTCTGAGAGTTTGCCGGCAGAATCAGGGATATCAGTTTGAGGGATTTGCTCCTCTTGGAAAATTTTTAACATCAATCAATCTTAGAGAGAGAGAGAGAGATAAACATAAAATTAACTTGTGTTCCGATACCGGTGCTGAATTTCTTGAAAAAGCAAAAAATGAGAGAATCAGATCCCGGATTGAGGGGCATGGCGACAAGAGGAGCTGGGAAGATGACAAGAAGGAAATAGAGAGAAAGACGGCAAGTCCGTTGGATGAGATTGATTGAGAGGTGACTTTTTTTTAGTGTTACCCAATTATTTGGTTGAATATAGGCCGTTCATTTTTTGTTTACTCTGCGTGCGATATGTCTACTACAATTTTTTTCGTTTTGTTCTTTCCCAGGAAAGGAAAAAGGAATATATTTAACTGTTTATCCCTTGAAGGAAACAGACGAGTCAATAGTGATTGTGATGGTCTAGTCGCAAGACATAAGGAGGAGGGAAAGGAATAGGAGAGGGAAAAAAAAAAAGGATGAAATTTTTAGTATATTGTTTCATTAGCAAAGCAAAGGGGTATGCTTCTGTAATATGCCCGGGGATCCCCTGTTATGCAAAGTAAGGTGTTGTGTATCTAGAAATAAAGTGAAATGCATATAATATATATATATATTAATTATTATATTAAACTTTATTTTTCGTTTTTAACTTTTCACTCAATTTTTGGTGCACAGCATGCCATCGCGGAGTAAAAGATCTCGATTCCTGTAATACACTGTTGGGCTTAATTAAAATGAAGGAAAGTATGCGTTTGGTTCTGTGCAAAAAGAAGAACAGAAATGCCATGCCAAACTCTAGCTCAAATTATTTTTAATTTGTTTGGTATACCAAGTACAGTTCATGTCCCGAGGATAACAATAATTGAACCAAAAAAAAAATGGCCGTTATTGGGAGGATGAAAAGGGAATATATAGAAAGTAAAAGAATTACCCTCTTGTATGAAAGATTAATTAAAGAGATAAGAAAAACAAAAAAGGAAAATTTTTCGTCAAAATTTTAATATAATCCTTATAGCCATTTTACATTAATTCAATTTTCATGTCGAATTAATTACAATCTTTTAAAATTAAGATAGAGGCACCCTACTTTACTTGTAATTTGGAGGATAACAATAGATGAAATTTTGATAGAAAAATAATTGCTCTTCAATGACCTTCGGTTCCTTTCTTTCCTAGTCCTTCGCCCTCCAGTCTCTTATTACCACTCATCCAAACATATTACACAAACCCACGTAAAACGTTATTCCTTTTGTCCAGAATCCCCCTAATTGTGAATGAAATAACACTGCGGTGTTCCCAACAAGTGCGTTCCCTTTATTTCCCCAGAACTAAAGCAGTGAATCAAATATGAAAATGATAACCAAATAACACCACTCAGATGAAGCCAAGATTAAGAACCTCCGTTGCCCGCTAAACCATAGATTCTGTCATTTACAGCTCATGGTAAATTATTAGCCCGCCTCATTGCATCTGATAACGTCCAGAAAGCAGATACGCTAATATTCATAACAAGCATAATTTAAACACTAGGTCAAACTCACCATGCGTTCTTTAAATTATTGTCTCTGGAGATTACGTGTGCCTCTTTTTATTGCCCTAATAATTAAGAAGTTACAGATCTCTCTTTTCTTGATTAAGAAATGAATATAAAATTACACGTCTCAACTTTTAAGGATATCTTAGAATTAAATTTATAGATCTTAACATGGACGGAGTTGCCGGCATAAGATCAAATTTAGAATATCCTTTATGGATTTCAACCCTATTTTGACAGCTTGCAGTGCACTGACACGCAAAATTAAGGCACCAGAAGTCGATATCAAATAAGATATGCTACAGACAAAATCCAAATTGTTCAAAGGATGCACCATTTGACTAATCAAAGCCGACGAAAAGAAATTTTACTAAGAAAAACATCCATTTCGTTTATAATCCTGAGTTCATCAAAGTCTGGCACAACTTATCAATCATATAACATGGTACAAATAAGCTCCACTGCACCAAGCGAAAGTGAAGTGTACATGATACAGGGTGAAGACTACATTCTTCTTAAATTGTTTAACCTTGCCTGTAAATCACTATCTATCCCGCTGTCATCATTCCCAGTAGTTTCAACTTGAGGCACCTTTGCCTTCGCCGCTGGGGCAGCAACGGCTGCTGACGGTGCATTCACAAGCTGTGCATCAAATCAAAGTGG
Source organism: Erythrophleum fordii (assembly GCA_032878935.1). Classification (NCBI taxonomy): domain Eukaryota; kingdom Viridiplantae; phylum Streptophyta; class Magnoliopsida; order Fabales; family Fabaceae; genus Erythrophleum; species Erythrophleum fordii. The sequence continues at coordinate 37,024,869 of JAVQMF010000055.1, read as the reverse complement.
TTAGGCATTGTTATACGATTAAATAGTTTACTTTACGCTAAAGAAAGAAGTTGAATGGGCAGTAACTGCTTGACATACCTCTTGGTTTATGTCGATTCCAATCTCATCAAGAACCTGGTTCACTAGTTCTTCTGTTTCTTCCTCTTCCTCATCTCCTTCCAAAGCATCATCTATTGCATCTCCCATCACCTCAGTCGTCAATTCCATTTTCTCATTCTGTCTCTCAAATTCTTGCATGATTTTCTGCAGAGATGGCAAGTTCATCTGCCTATTCATCTGTCCCATTGCCTTAGTCACACCTTTCATTGCCTCACCCATTGCTTGTGTTGATTTCAAAGTCTGAAAATTTGTATTACAAAACACTTCAACTTTTAGCACCCAAATAAAGCTAGGGCATGGATTTTAATCACCAGTGCAGAGCTTATCGATACATATCCATAGAATTAGCCAGCCCACTGGTTGATCCTTTTCTAGGAACAACGCCAGGAGCTTTAAAACACAAATTTATCCTTTGATGACCATGTATGCTAGTACAAACCAACAGTTACAGTTACAACAACTACAGCATACCTGAATTCTAAGTGATACACCCTGCAGCTGTGATTTAAGCTTATAAAACTTTTCAATCTGATGCCTTGTTCTAACAAGATCTTTTGCCATCACTCTAACAGCTCCCTGAAAAGTAGAAAACATTTAAATGAAATCGAGATTGGCATTGGCAAGACATATGTCACCCTCCTTCAAAGACAAATGATGTGTGAACCATAAAAAACTGATAGATACAAATTCAGCGTTACAGACAAAGTCAGATTTCGGCAATTGATCCACATATTGAAATTAAATTAGCATATGTAGGGCAACAGATTACTTATCCAAACAAGAAAAGAAAATACCCTTGAACACATGCAAGCCAGCTTGAGTCAGCTTCCAAGAACTACATTTATGTAAATTTTCACCCCTTAAAATGATACCAATTTTCCAACCTCCAAAGAACGCAGAAGTGGAGTGCCAATGTAACAAATGACTATATTATTTTCTTACTTTATAAGTTGTTCCAATGACAGAAAATCAAACAACAAAATCCCATTACAAATGGTAGTCATCGAGATGCAATCACTAGTTCTATTTAGTTCACTAATATATTAATGTAAATAAAGTACTCGTAAATTTTGCAAGACACAAAAGAAATAAAGACTTAGATATCATAATGCGATTAAAGTGTCAAATACAGAAAATACACCCCTAATTTAACAGCAGCTCTACAGTAATGTAAACCACGTTGATGCATTGCTCAAAAACATATTTCAAAGAAGAGAGGAGGGGGGGGGGGGGGAACCTTTCTTTCTTTTTGGCAGGATGGGACTCAGAAATTCACTAATTCTACAATGGTTATTCGCAGTGACCAGGTGGAAACATTTAAACCTGCAACAATACTAGGAATGTTTGATTTATGTCAAGGGTGGACTGGCAACAACAAAGCATGTGAAATAAGTACAAATAAAATGGCCAAAACTGACAAACCAACAACTGCATATCCCATGTTGTAAACCGAAAAATGAATACAGAGATGACTAGATGAGCCACAACCAGTTAAGCTAGCATATTCAACATGTTACAACCAAAAACTAAAGTAAAATAAGAAGCCAAAATTACAAAAGAAAAACACCATACCATCTGGCCTTGTTTGGCACTTTTCTTTATCTCTAAAATCAGTTTCTTCTCTTGTGATTGTAAGCCTTGTCTCTCCCGCTCTATTTCTCTAATTGATTTGTCCAACATTCTCTTATTTTCCCGCAGAAGCTCTGAGAATCACAAGTTTACATTCCCGTATTATAAAATCAAAATATAGTGATTCCTTTTGTAAGTTCAAAGTGAAGACCATTACCAGCATATCAGCCAAAAGACATGCATACTTACGGATGGTATGCATGCAGGAAACTAGCCAAAAATTTCACTTGAGTATCAATTTGCATCCAGTAAACAAAGTTTATGTGCTAGTAAGCACTCCCTTATAATTCTGATTCTCATCACTAGAAAAGTTACAAAATGAATTTAACACTATGACAACGCCACCATACAGCTCTGCGGTCAAAAATAGATTACACAATAAATTATAACTGAAGTTGACAAGCAACCAATTACAGTTATTGTAATTTTTGCTCAGAACAAACTAGATAAAACTCTTAAGATACGGAAGGTACTCTCCAAACCACCGACCAAAAAGAAACAAAGGGCCGATTATAAACAAATTTCATAATTTGAATCACAAGATAAATCAACAATCCGGATTGAGCACCCCAATTCCGAATTTAAATCCTCAATAGTACAATCAATACCGAGCACAGCCAATCCTCAGATTTTGTTTTTAAACCAAGATATATCAACAATTCAATTCCATTCAGTACTCACTATTTGAGAAAATAAATATATAAATTAAAAGAAAAAAAATCTGATGCAAAGCACATGAACGAACCTGCGGGAGTTTTTCTCTTTCCGAAGATAAAACTCATGGCGATCGAATCTGTAACCACAACTAGAAGACGAAAACCCAGAAACTCAATCCGATTTCTATGATCAGAAAACCAAAGCTAATATGCTCTGATCCGATCTGATGGTAATGGGTATGGATTTTGAGGTCGATGATCCTGTTGATCGGGTAGGTTGCTTACGCGGAAAGCGTTAAACGAAGGAATCATCAACGAACGAACCATCCCATCTTTTTCCCTCCGCGACTCCCCTGCTGTGGGACCCCACTTCCAGTCGTTGCCTCGCCACTGGTACGTGCTGGTAATTCTATTTTCGGTAAACGGCACCTCCTGCTTGCGTCGTCCTGGTTTGGGTCCTTGGGTCCATTGCATATCTGGGCTTTAGAAGATAACAGACCAACTCGAATACCCTAATAAAAATGGGCCACACTTGCTGTGTGGCCTTTCTTTTGTTTTCATTACTCTAAAAATGGGCCACACTTGCTGCTTAACCTTTCTTTTGTTTTCCCCACTCTCAGATTATGTGCGTGTGGGGTGCACGCGGGTAATAATTATACTTTAATTTTTTTTACTTATAAGTTGAAATATGAATTTTAGAAAATAACAAAATATTTTATTGAACTTTGGATTAATAATTTGAGAAAGTGATGTTTATACAATTATAGATCATGTTTGAGAGTGTTGCCTTTACCATGGTTTAGAGCATCATTACCTATCCCTTATATATTGGCTACGGATAGAAAAACTAGACACATAAGTGGCCATAGTTAGAAACACCATTGACCATAGATCATTTTCTTAATAATGTCATGGGAAAGGTTTGAACTATCATATCTGCTCTGCTGTTGCATAATTTCAAAATATGTAATAGTGTATTAAACTATTGTTTACAATAGTAGTTTAAGCTACAAAATTCAGACAATACCCTTGTAATCATTGCATAAAATTAAAATATGTTATGATTTACAAATTTGTTACTTACACAGGTAGTTCAAGCAACATAATTCGGACAACATTTTACAAATTGTTGCATGAAATCAAAATATGCAGTATCGTAAAGGCCATTGCTTAGAATAATGGTTTATACAATAAAATTAAGACAACAATCTAGAACCAAATTGACATTCTCTAAAATTATTTCTATGTAGATATCAGTAGTAGAATTTGCAAAAGTATTTTAGTAACTTTTTATTTATTAAGTGCTAAGTAAAAATATTTTAATATCCATTTAAAGATGAAATCTATTAAAGAATGATTTAAAAAAGAATGTAATATATAATAAATAAAATAATATATAAATAAATAAACAGATGAAAGTTCAATATAATGATAAAATTTCCTCACTTCCAACAACAAAGAGGTGCGAGTTCAAACCTTTCCCATGACATAATTAAGAAAATAATCTATGGTCAATAATTTTTCTAACTAAACATGAATTTTAGAATATAACATAATATTTTATTAAAATTTGGATTAATAATTTAACTAAGTGTTGTTTATACAATAATAGGTCATGTTTGGGAAAGTGTTGTCTTTACCATAATAGGTCATGGTATACAGCATCATTACCTATCCCTTATATAGTGGCTGCGGACAAAAAAACTGTTGCATAAATATAATTGGCCATAGTTTGAGAAACACTTGACCATGGATCACTTTCTTAATAATGTCATGAGAAAGGTTTGGACTCGCACCTTTGTTATTGGAAGTGAGGGAATTTTATCATTATGCTGAACTTTCACATGTTTATTTATTTATACATGATTATATTTATTATATATTACATTCTTTTTTAAATCATTCTTTAGTGGATTCATCTTTTAATAAGCATTAATAATTTTTATTTAGCACTTAATAAATAAAAAGTTACTAAAATACTTTTACAAATTATACTACTAATATCTACATAGAAATAATTTTAGAGAATGTCAATATGGTTCTAAATTGTTGTCTAAATTTTATTATTTAAACCATTATTCTAAGCAATGGTTTTTACCATATTGCATATTTTGATTTCATGCAACAATTTGTAAAGTGTTGTTTGAATTATGTTGCTTAAACTACCTGGGTGAGCGATGAATTTGTAAACCATAACATATTTTAATTTTATGTAATGGTTACAAGAGTATATTTTGTAGCTTAAACTACTAATATAAGCAATGGTTTAATACACCATTACTTATTTTGAAATTATGCAATAATTTGAGTATTGTTGAAATTTTGTTACTCTAATTATTGGCATCAGCAATGTTTTATAAATCATTGCATATTTTAATTTTATGCTTCGATTTCTAAAATTTTGTTTGAATTTCATTATATAAACATTACAAAAAGCTATAGTTATAGTTTTCCTAGTGACTTTAGCAACAATTATTATTGTAACTAAGCGACCCAGCGACAATTATAATATTCGTAGTTGAATTGTCCATTGCAAAGGTTTTAACTAACTAGTGGTAAATCCATTGCTAAATCATAATTTAGCCATTATTTTATTAATCATGGTTAGACCTTTACATTTTTAAGGTGGCAATTTTAACCATTGTTACAAAATTATTATTATTATTATTTTTACCTTCAAACATATTGTTCTCTCTTTTTTTTTTCTTTTTCCCAAAAACTTATAACAATAATTTTCAACTAACATATCTAGCAACTAATTTATAATAACAATAATTTTCAATCAACATATCTAGCAATAACAACCCATTTTTAGCAACAACAACCATTTGTATTAAAATTGCAAATAGATTCATATTTCATTAATTTACAAATAAGTTAGTACAAATAAATTACAAAATCTATCTAAACATATATCTCCATCTTTATAGGAAATGACTATTATCAGCGAGCAGGTGTTCATTATCTTAATCACTTGATGCATAAACTTCAAAACAAAATTTTATTAGTAATAAATTACAAACCAAAAATAAAAATACCCATTCTTATAATTCAACAAGAATAAGTTTAGAAAATCACTGCTTGAACTTGTGTGGTTGCAAGTTTTGATAGCAGTGGGCCCTAAAAACTTCAAAGGAAGAAAGCTAGAGTTGTTTCCATTTGTCATTGGCACTTGTCTCTTTTAGCATCTACTTGTTACCGGCGTTCATCTACTTGTCGTTGGTTCTTTCCACCATTTGTATTTTAAATTGAACAACCTCGTTTTACAATTCCATGGAAGAAAGCCTAAATGATGAATTTTTACAAGCTCAACATCCAAACACTTGGTACAAGCAAACATTCAATCCTATTCCTAAAACTCGACCACAGTGTTCTTGGGTTTTCAAAGCCTTGTTTAATGAATTATCATTCAAAACTTCTTAGGATGAGGAGTCATCAACTTGAAACATAATAATCCTTTCAAATCAACAAATCATTTAGAAAATAAAGCCTTTCAACAAAATCAAAAGTCAGTACCTGCATAATTTAGATACTTACATAAACACCTCAAACTTCATCATTGATGTAAGATCCATCAACATGTTTATAAACTATAGTCCAAACATCTCCTCATGTAACTAAGCCTTCATGATCAACTTCCTACAAATTTAAATACATCTGTGACATATCTCAAATTGCCTTTAAAACTCAAATGACTTGTAATACTCTTGCTGAACTTACCATCTCGACCTTCTTTCGTGTAAGGCTTTTAGATCCACTAGTATGTGGCATAGTTGACTTCTATATATTTTGTTTGTTCTGCTATGTAATTTCTTAGTTATAGATAAATATATTCATAAAATTATCTAAGAATTGGTACATCTCAAAAAATAAGTGTGATTACTTTAGTCTTCTTCTCAAAATACTAGTTTATAAAACTTGCCTAGTGATCCTTGTTGATGCCCTTTAAGAGATCTTGAATTATCTACTCTTTGGTGCGAGTTTTATCATTTTTATACAATGCATATCATACCTATCTCCACCTATTGCCTAGTGTTTGTAAAATAATCTTGTTATGCATATCATTAATAACAAACCTAAGCTGCAAGATAAAATATAATAATTAGTAAAGATATGAACTTGACGTGCTAAGAAAAATAAATAATCAATGTGATATTACCTATATAATGGTCTTATACATATCATCCTTGTACTTTTGTGGAATAATCCTCTAATCCATGTAATTACTCAAAAATGCATTGTAGTTAGTCCTAACTATACATAAAAAAACCATTAAATATGCCACCTTCATCTCCAATTGGTTAGTTGGATTCATTGTAGGGTACTATGACCTTTTATCTATTAAGAAGTGACCAAGTATCATGCATTGTCATTTGAATGGGTTGCACCATACCTTCCTCATATTGTGAAACTAAACTTAGCCAAAAAAGAATTAGAAATAAAAAATTAGCACCAGTGTACTCATTAATTTGCATACTAATAATTTCAACTAACCAATCTCGTATCTGTTGTTGCTATGCAGGTTGTTTAGGCTATTCCTAGTCATCCTCATCCTTTGCGAATAGGTTATCAACATCAAACTTTAGTTATTTCAACTCTCACATTCCACAAATCTATTAGCTCTTTTATTAACAATTGTAAATAGACATATATATAATTATTTGATACTTCCCTTCATAGAATTATCATTAAAAGAAAGAATGAGCTATGTTTCATACACATCTAAGGAAAAAGGTTGCAAGGCATAAAAACAATTAGCCAAATGCTATAACTTGTATTTAAGTTGCCAAATAGATTAAGACCATCAGTGGCCAACCCAAGATGTACATTATGAGGATTTAAAATGAACTGAGGATTCATTATGTTAAATCTCTTCCAAGTCTCAGAGTCCCTTGGATGCCTCATTGTCCCATCATTATTCTTATCAATGGCATATCATTTTATGTGCTTAATAGTCTTAGAAGACATACATAGCCTCTGCAACTGTGGCTTTATTAGAAAGTATTTGGATACTTTTATAGGCTATTTCATCTGCTTTTTAACTGTAATATTTGGTTTCCATCTAAATGTGTTGTATTTTTTAGACACATCTTTATTTTCATCCTCCCCCCAATATAACATACAATCATTTAAGTATGCATAAATTTTTGTGTAGTTAAACCATAATTTATTAATAGTTTTCTTGGCTTTATAGAAAGAAAGTGAAATATTTACATGTTTAAAGGTATCAGCAAACAAATCCAATATCATTGACATAGCCTCATCACTTATTATACATAAATACTTGACACAATACAACTTCACAAAAAAAAGAAAAAAAAAACAATTTTGAGTACTTCTTGCAACCTAAGTGCAAATTATGTGCCCATTCTTAATTAGATTATAAAACTTTTTTACATCTTTATTCATCATTTGGTTTGATGGTGGAATTGGACACTCAACCTCATCGACACTTTCATTTTCATGCGCCTTGAATACATCGCGGACCATGTTTTGCATAGGTTCATTTTTACAAATTTGTTCTTCTCTTACTTGTAGCCTTGACTAAGGTTCATTAAGAGGTTCATATCTGAATATATATTTCCATCTGTCTATTCCAAAAAGTATACTTTTATGAGAATGGTTTAAGAATCAAGTTGCCACACACAACTTCTCTAATACACTATTTCTTAAATTAGCATTTAGAATATAGGCATATTATTCTACCTTCAACACTCTCATTAGCAAATGCAAAATTTAAAAATCCATTTTCCCTATCTAAATACTCACATGTATTTCAAGACTTAATGATCTAAGACCTATTCATTTTTGTAACTAGAAAAAGATCTAAATTCAACTTTTTTGATTTTTTATTATACAAAATAAGTGAATAAATTATATATAAATATTTGAATTAATTTAATTAATTAATTTTAATATTAATGTATGATAACTATACATATCATATTAGTATTGTATTATGTATGCCAATAATGCTATATGGAATAGAAAATAAAACCTAATTTAGTCAAACAAACAATAAAGGCTAAGCAATTGGTCAAACAACTTCTTTTAACAGAATTGTAAAGACACATATAGCTTTCTTTCTAACTTTTCATATGGTCTTGCAAATTGATCAATAATCATGAATAAAGAGGTAAAAATTTTGCACTTCATATGGTCATGGCCAAATATTTAACAAGACGAGAACAATTAGAAGTTTTATCTGAATTAATCTTAATTCATAGAAAAGGAAGGACTAACAAAGAAAATCTTAGGGGTGGAAGAAATAATCAACTTATTCTGCATATACAAACATCACAATAGTTTCATGGAAATGTTGTTGTGTACTATGTTTTGGAATTCATTCAACATGTTCCAATGGAATCAAAAGTGGAAAGCATTAATATTTGAAGCTGTACATATTAAGGAACACTAAGACCATAACAAGATACTTTATAAAAGAGGAAAGAACAATTAAGCTTAATTAGATGCATTGAGCTGCAATCGATATCAATAAATACTAGCATAAAAAAATACAGTACCATAAAAATTTTGCTTATTTAATAGTTTTATCAAATTTGCTTAAGCTAACCAACAAAATGATTCCAAAGAAAACACACCTAAGGTTCACTAAAGAAACACATCCAAGCATTCCAGTAAAAAGATTCCATTCCAAAAATAAAGTAAAAAAATCATGGTTTTAAAAATCGGACCAGATCAACCGCTTTGACCGTGAATCAATCCCTAATCTGGTTTAGTTAGTTCAAAAAACTAGTCAACCAAAAGATCAATCAAGAATTGGTTAAACTGGTCAAGAATTGCTCAAAACCCGATCGGTCAAAATCGGTTTATGACAATTTTCTTTTTTTTTTAATATTTTTTTTTATATAATAGAATAATTCATCCCAAACAAAATTTGACAAGTTAAAAATAAAAGGCAATAAAAAAGAGGAGAGAGTTGAAATATATAGAAATTTTTTTAAGAAAAAGAGAGAATATAAGAAAAATAAAATGTACACACTTAGCTACTTTTGATATTTGCTTTTTATTATGTTTCATTTCTTAATAACATTTCCCTTAGATATCAAGGTATTTAGCCAAAATTATGTATTATTTATTTATTTTTTATTTTTTAATGATAAGTATAATCTTAATATAATTTGAAAACTCTAAAAATTTAATATTAAATACTCTTAATTTTTAATCATAGGTAAATTTTTTAATTAAAAAATAATTTTTTAATATTTTAAAAAATATTGAATTAGTAATTAAATATTTAAAATTTAGTAATATTTATTTGTTATATTAAAATTTTAATATATAAAATTTTAAAATATATATATTTAATTATTATAGGTTAAACTATAATTTAACCAATGAATTATGAATCAATATCTTTATCAATTTAATGATCAGTCTTATTTTAAAAACATTAAAAAAAGACTCATTTTTAGGGCAGTTTCTACTACAAAAATGGAGTAGGGACGTAGTTTTTTTCCTCTGTTTGAGCTACACAAAGTCAGCGGGGATGAACAATTGAAATAAAAAGGAGGGCTTGCTTCGCTGTGCGAGCTCCACAAAGAACCAAAGAAGAAAAAGAGGAAGGAGGGCATTGTTCACTAGTTGTTGCTTGCTTTGCAGCTATGCGTGCTTTGTGCGAGTGTGAGAAAGAAGATTATGTTATTTTTATTGGGCCTAACCCAAAATCGTCATTAGGCTTAGTTAAGGGAACCGTGGCTAGGTCCAATAAGGTCTAACCGCGATTTTTATTTGAATCATGGTTAGGCTCTTCATAATTTTAAAAATGGTTGTTCTATGATGATTATTACTAATTGTGGTTAGAATTATCTTAACCACCATTATGAAAATCATAGCTAAGATACGGTAGCTAAGACATCCTTTTCTTGTAGTAAAACGATTATATATATAAATAATATACTTGAACAACCATAGTTAGCAACTTATACTGTATATAGGCAACAGTTTGTAAACCATTGCATATTCTGATTTTATCCATCGATGTATAAAATGTCGTTTAGATTTCGTTGCTTAAATTATATTACAAACACTTTTTATAAATTGTTGCATATTTTTATTTTATGCAATTTTTTTAAAAAAATAATTATTAAAATATTGTTATGATAGTTCAAAATGTTGTTGTGAAAATATTTAATTCCTAGTCCACAAATAAATTTGGAGACCATGCGACATTCCCTTCCAACAAAATGCCAAGGGGATCATGCCTCTGGATATAGCTAGGCTTATTATACATAGCTGGAATATGGTGCTAGCCAACTCCCACTTAACTTGCTTGAGTAATAATGCGATAATATGCTTCCATTGAACTTGCCATGCATTTATGATCTTGGTGTAGTATGTGCCACAGTTTGTGCTTGGTTGGTAAGAAACATCCCCATCCATGCACACTGGCAATACGTATTATGTTACTATTGACTTATTGGTTCGTTACAATGTTCAAACTTGATCATTATCTTGTGGTTGTTACTAACCAGTTAGGCTTCAAATCTTGTTATATTCTTGTGCCTCCTACGTTGCACTCTAGTTTTCTCTCTTGTGCTTCTTTTGTGTGCTTTCTCAGATATTTCTGTATAATTTTTCTTCCTTAGCTAATTGTTTTAAAATAAGATTCGCGGGGCATTTAAAATGACTAAGAAGTGTACAGGTAATTAGCCAAATTGCCTGGAGGTTTAGGATATATGAAAGTTAATTAATGGGATTTCGCATTATTGATTAATTTTATTAAAATTGTAAGATATTAATTTATTATTTCTCTAATAATTTTCAATTATCATATGTACTAAACAATTCCTAATTGCAAGTTTTATAAACTCAGATTTGAGATCTAATCATTCCAAATTCATGTGCAACGTAAAATCCCATGTTATCAAACATGAATATTAATCATAAGTTTGTGAACAACCAATCCATTATTTGAATATAATTTTTTTTCATAATATTTTAAGATATGATTATATATAAATTCAGAATAACTTGCTTAAAACAAGTTTAAGTGGAGACAAATGAATTTTAACTATAATCCTTTGTAATCTGTTACAATTTTAGGTTGTATAAATAACATTTTCTAACCAATCTTGCAAGATAAAGCTTTTCAAATGCAAGAGACTGTTAAGAAATAAACAAATTTAGCGGGCTTAACGTTGTCGAGTGATATGGAAAGCTCTATCTCTGAAAAGATTGAAGTATTGAATTATTTTATCATTAGATATGTTTTGAATTTTTTTTTTTTTTTTTTGCTTTCGATAAAATAAAAACCTCAAATTACATCTAATAATATAAAAGTTCAACTTTTAAAAAAATAAAGTTATCCGTACAACTTCACGTTGATCTCATTATTTTGTAGTCATTCTATCTTATCCCTCATTTTGGCAATAGGTAAATCATTACTTTCCTCTGTCATCTTTTGATTTCTTCAATTTCAATCTTTAACTTTAGCAATGTTCACGGGGAGATGGTGTTTGGGTCAACCCATCACCCCTGCTGTCTCTCACTATCATTTGTGTTGAGCAGGAATTTTTAGATTTTTTGCAGTAAATAAATAACTGTATATAATATAGTAAAAGACAGATGAAGATAAATATATATATAGATATATATAAATAAAGAAGGAATAACTTTATATATATTTTTATTTTTTAATATCACTCTTTTTTTTTCATTATATAATTGCATATACGGAAAGGATTCAATTTCAGAAAATAGGGTTGGATCCCTTCTTTCTATCTCCTTTAATGTAAAAACTGAAAAGTTAGTTTGGATTTGAGCCATTATGTCTATCCCATAAGTTGACTTCTCCGTTTCCTTATGAAAAGGCCCTACTTTGTCTGCTATGCATCTAATATTCGCCTACATGTTGAATTCATCTTCGGATAAAAATTTTATCAAATTTCGGGTTAAAATTATTTAAATTTAATAATAAAACTTAGGTTACCAACCACCCCAGATTCTCATCAATTAGCTTCAATTATGGCTTTACAACCAAAAATATCAATTCAAATTCATTCTGTACTTAAGGACTTTTAAACGGGCAAAAAGTAATATGTAGTAATCATTAATTAAATCTTAAAGTGGGGGACAATTTTTTTACTGTGTCTTCCTGATGCCATGTGCAAAGCCAGTGGAAAAGCTTAACCTTTTTTTTTTTTTTTTAACTTTTCTTTTCTTCGTTGGGTAGAAATAAGTCTCTGCTTTTCCTTTTTCTCCTCTTAGTTAATCTGCTTTGACAAATTGTGCAGGGTGAACGGAATCTGAGTTCCAACTTCACTGCTTCCAACTATCTATCTCCCTCACTCGATCAAAGACATCTAATTAGAGCTAGAATATTTTTTTTTGGTTATTGCGTACACAATATCTTTTATTTTTGTCTAGACTATGCATTGTTTGTATTGAAGAAAATTACGTGGGAAAGGAAAAAAAAAAAAAAGATGGGAGGTAAGACGTACGTGATGGGCCGCGCTAGGCATTTCCTCTTATTTTTTTCTTTCTCTAATAGATTTTCTCTGATACAAGAGAGTCTTTGTTGTCTTATTCACCTCACTTGCAATATAAGGAAAAAAAAAAAGTATCATTATTTGATCTGAAAAAACTAATCTTTTTCACATCTATTAGATGCATTTAAAATTTTAATTTTAATCTTAAGAGGAATCAAACTATGTTATTAGAAAAATTACTATTTATTAGAGCCCGAATTTGTTAAACATTCCTCGCATGCACAGAACCGGCGAGTATCATCTATGAAACAAAAGATGAAATTAGAAGTAGTTTCTCATAAATCTTTCGAAGAAAGAACTAAAAATTATTGCTGAATTGAATTCCACAAAACATTAAATTAATTACAATGAATTTTATTCATTCGTAGTTATTGCTGGGAGCGAGAAAGACTACAAACGCAGACCATTAGCAATGGCCTTATTTGTTTCCAAATGAGTAGTTTCATAAACAGGAAGCTCTTCCTTGTACCTCCCTGCACCTCCAATAAGGTGATCCAACTCAAACAGGTCCGAGCTTGAACAGCTCAAAGCATCTTCATCTTCATCTTCCTCATCCTCATCCTCATCTTCACCGTCGTTATTCTTATAAAAGACTCTAAAATCGAATTTATCCTTTCTTGGATTTTGATCATAACCCTTCATGAAACCGCCGTTTTCTTTTGCCGTAACAGAGTTCTTCTTCAATTCCTTTATTGAAGAGCTTCTTGTGATTTTCGGAACACCACTAGGCAATGGCATTAGATTTGGATCATTCTCATAGACATATTTGTGCTCAGAATCCTCGCCGAGAATTAGACTTACAGGATAAAATCTCACGCACCTTTTGACGCCATTATCGCTGGACTTGTTCCCTTTTGTCGAAGAGGGCGTTTTGCTCATACAAGACCTCCTTGAAAACGAAGAAGCAGAGGAAGAAGGACATGGGGACTGAGATTTCTGCTCGAAACTAACATCTTCCACAGCCCCAACGTAGCACATTTTCGCCTTCTTCATATTCCCATAGTTGAAGATAGAGCTCAAAAAGCTAGCTATTCGGCTTCCTGGTGAAATTGGCTGCTTCACTTTCTGATGCTTTTGCTTCGCTGAGTTCATAATCTTCTCGGATTTAGACCTCGATCTCAGTTTATAGCTCGTCTCTGTCTCCGAAGACGAAAAGAATCCTCCTGAGCTACACTCTGAGGAGCTATGGGAGCTCTGCTTCTCCATCCAATCTTCAACCATAACGGCTCGGCGAAGAAGATTCGTATTCCTCTCTTTGCCATATCCTTTTTCCACAGAAACTCCATGGTTGTGGCTCAAATTGCTCTGTTTCGAGTTGTGGGTCCCCTTGAAGATACCCAATTTTGGATCTTCATCAAGATTTGATTTTGACTGGTCAGTGGAACGGTAAATGGCGTCAAGGAGAGTGGAGGAGAAAGATGGGGTTCTTCTGCTTCGTCGGTACGAGTCTTCTCGCATCGATCTCTCCCTCCTGTTCATATTTGGGGCATGCAGATTCCGTAGGGGAAAACCAAATTTATAGAGAAAATGAAAGGAGGACGTGGAGATGGGGGTGTGAGGGTGATGAAAGGGGAGAACGAGAAGACAGTGAAATTTAGTTTAAGGAAGGTAAAGAGAAGACAGAGAATGTCAAAAGCTGCAAGAAACATTACATATATATAATGCAAGTAGAGATAGAGCGTGTGAAATAGAAAAACAGAGAAACACTGCGTGTGAGGTTGGAGAGAGAGAGAGAGAGAGAGAGAGAGAGAGAGAAGGGGGGAGAGAAGATGGAATTTTTGTTCAACGTGTGAGGATTGGGATTGCGTCTCGTGCGTTTTTGTACAAAAGCATGTCTGGGTGTTACAGTAGCGTACAGCTTTAGGTGAACGTAAATGGGAAATAGCATACCGCACTTTGTGAGCACTGAGCACTGAGAAGAGAGAGAGAGAGAGAGAGAATTGGCTCTGTATAGGAGTTAAAACTTAAAAGTGACCACCGCGCGTGCGGGCAATCTTTTGACGAGACCACACCCACAACTTGGAGATTCATTATCATTTGTGCTTTGCTCCTTTTACCAGAATTTAATAAGGTCCTATCATTTTATCACTGTTTTATTTATTTATTTTTCATTTTCACAAGTTCACTTCTGTGCTTTGGTAAGGTAACACTACATTGGACAAATCAAGGGCATCTTCTTAGTAGGATTGTGATTGTCTACATTAAGCCTGTTAAATGCACCAAGTGCATTTACTTCAATCCGAGTTGTCCATGAGATCCACGACCACAAGCATAACACGTTGCTGTCACTAAACCAAAATGGTACATTTTGGTTTTTCATTTTTTTAAGAAAAACCTGATCATAAACTGAAAAAATCACCGACTCGATATGCTTAATTCAAAAAATATAGAAATAAGTTCAAAAAAAAAGTTTAAAAAAGAATTCATTCGAAAAAAGGTTCATTTTTAAAACGAGATGGGCTTGCTCGAGCATTTTTAAATCTTGGCCCAATAATATATGTATAGTAATATTATTAAATTTCATTCATTTCTCTTCTAAGTTTAAATGCTTTATTGGTTTAACATGATAAATTTATCTTTATCTAAATGTAAATTTTAGCATGATGAGTTTACTTTTTCCCATAGACGTGCTTCTCATAATGATAATCTAGAAAAAGAAATA
This sequence comes from Erythrophleum fordii, assembly GCA_032878935.1. Taxonomy (NCBI): domain Eukaryota; kingdom Viridiplantae; phylum Streptophyta; class Magnoliopsida; order Fabales; family Fabaceae; genus Erythrophleum; species Erythrophleum fordii. Next base: position 37,009,312 of record JAVQMF010000055.1, on the reverse strand, counting down.
ACAATGGTATGTATTATTTTGTTTAGAGTTAATTACATTTAAATTCTATTTTTTTGAATTTTTTTAGATGTAATAATGTTATAATAAAATTGCATAAATTAGATTTTTTTTATGTATTTAAGTATATGTTAAAGTCTAAAAATTAAAAAAAAAATTTAAGATATTAACGAGCTAAGTCAGGCTTGACCCATTTTTTTATTAAACCGAATCCAAACTTGTTTTTAATAAATAATATCAAACCTTATTTTTTAATACTTTTTTTCATAGGCCTAACATGTTTTTAAATGAGCATAACTCGTAATCAAATCTAATCAAGATCTATGCCTTGTTTGATTCAATCATTTTTAACATTTTAGTGTGTCTCGTGATTCATCTAAGAAGGAGATTATCTTTTTAAGTTGCAATCTCCTCACTCCCAGAAGCCATAAATTTTTGTCTTTTCTATGTGCTACAACCCTATAATCTTTAGTTGTAGATTTACTTATGGATGTAGGACTTCACCTATTTTTATTTTCCCATTAAGGAAAAATGATTCTTATGTATGATGAGATTTTTGTAATTTATACAAAGTTGAAGAAGGATGGGTTCTAATTTTTCACGGCTCATAAGCTCATGGTTGATGGGTTTATGACTAATGTGTCCTGACCTATATTTTTAAATTTTGTCTTTAGTGCTTCCTCATGGTTCGTTCATATGACACTAAACTCTAAAAAATTGCAACAAAAAATTATCTAATCCAATCTCTAATAGACTTCATTCAGTGGTGTTTAATTTGTGTATGATAAGAAAATAAGTTAATTGTTGTGTGTTTTAATTAAGGGCCCATTTGGTGATTAAATTTGAATATTGGTTAATTGGAAATTGATAAGTGTAAATTATACATGCTTTTTATGAGATTAAATTGAGTAATTACGTCTAACTTTTACCATTTTTTTATGCATATGATGTTGGATTTAATCAGGAATTTTTGGAAGTGGAAAAGCATGAGTGAATCAACGAGAAATCAAGCATATTCAATAAGAAACATGAATTAGCTATGTTGGTGAGCACGACCATGCAAAAAGAAGAAGTTTTATGCAGACTAGAGGTAGGCTGTGTCAACCTACACCATTATGTTGAAGAACCCTTAATCAATATGATACGTTTAATGTTATACAGGCAAATTCTATAATTCGATGGTTTCCACATGAGTTGCTCGTGTTCTACTAAAAATGAAGGGGTTTTGTGAGGCTTCTTCAACATTCTAAAGGAGGATGTTGAGATTGGACCAGGAAACAAAGAGTGGATGAAAGAAACACCCTGAAAGAGAGCTTTGAAGATCTGTTGGACATAAGAAGGGATTTGAAGCTCTTATTGATGGATCATTGATTTCAGCCAATTTGTTTTCTCTTTACTCTTTTCTAACTTTTAATCTATAGATATGTTTTCATTTGTTATTCCTTTGTTGTTGATTGAGATAATGAATAGCTAAACCTTTTGATTTGGAGTTTAGATGAACTTATTTGCTAATTAGGTTTATTTTAGAATAATCTTATAACAATTTCTATTAAATTAATCTATTGTTTTTTTTTTATTGTTTATGAATAACTAGCTACTGTTAATCTAATATATTGTGAAATGATCAAAAGGGTCGATTATAGTGTAAATTATTAGAGTAATATATTCAAATAGTAAATATAATTTACATTTGAATAGTTTGTAAATATTTGCATGAAATCTTTTATATATAATAGGTTTATACTAAATATATGATCATGAGAGTAGATATAAAATTAATATAAGCATAATGACTATCTTAAGAAGAAATTTCACTCACATTAGTAGAGTAGTCGTTAATTCAATTGGAATTAGTTGTAAGAATCTATTCTAAATAATACTCAAGAAAGTAAATAGGGGATTCCAAATTCTAAAACTTTATTATTCATATTATTCATGCATAGTCATTCTTTGATAAGTGAATTTATTGTCTTCAATTTTATTTTTACTTAGTTTTAATTTCAATTGGATAATTTAGGTAATAGGATAAATTCTGACAATTGGTAGTTGATTTTCTTCTTCATGAGAACGATATTGTATTCATTAATTTATTACTTGTGTAGCCTATACACTTGGAAAATCATCACAACAAAGATATTCTAATTTCCTGGGCACCTTCTTCTATATAGTGAAATAATGCCTACCATATTTCTCATTAGTTTGAATGTGAGTTTAGTACTCCTTTTTTGTAGATCCAAATCCTTGTAAAAGTGAGTCCACAATGGTTAATTAAGAATTGTGAATTGCCAACAATATGAAAATATGATAAATCATGCAAGCTTATAACTAATCATTTCACAAATTTTTAGTTACAAATTGAAAAAGTGAAACTAAAAACCTGTTAATGTTATGCAATGTTCAAATGAGGGAAACTTTCCTCACTAAAAACTTGGACAAATCTTGCCAAGGCAAGTACTTTAATTTGCATTACTAGTTTTGAAAATTGCAATTGTGCAAAATTGCAAACATATTTAGGCCATATTAAACTTTGTTGTATATAGGGGTAACATGTGCTTTTTCTTTTCTTATAAGCCTTATGATTGTTATTGTTATTGCCATAGTCTTTTCCTTGTGACTTATTTTGCATTAGGTGATTACATTAGTTGGTTTCATTATTATGAAGTTGATTGTTAGATATGGCTTCCTACTTCCAAAGGTTGAAAGTAATTTATTACTTTTGCTGTGCTTTCAAAATGAATCTATTTTGATATAATTCTCAAGGAAAGAGGAGAAATAGTTTATGCTTTAAAGTATAAAAAGAAATTCATTGTGACTATTATGCTACTTCAGATTTAGACAAAAATAATTATGTTTGCTTGATATAATCAGTTATTTTATACTTATATTTTCTATTTGTGTGATTAATGCTATATGCCTCATTTGTATACACTCATGAATACGATCCACATTCACTCCAATGCAGTTAAGTCTTATATATAATTTATTTTCTATTTTCTAGGTAAAGGATTCTTTTCTATTGTTAATTTTGAATTGTTTCTAGTCTGCCTATTTATGGTTTATTTGTCTCTACAAGATTGATAAGATTTGATGACATCATATTTTTTAATGTCACTATAACACTCATAAGTAAAAATGAAGATTGTTAGAGTAGTATACCCAAAATGATAGCATTGTGCCCAGTGTTTTAAATAAGAAGACAATCAGATTGTATAACCAAAATGAAACAAGTTGAAGCAAATTAACTATCTATTTTGTTGCTTGGTTTTGCTGCTAGGCCTTTAGGTGAATGTTTAAGGCAAAATAAAGCCAATAATACCAGTGAAACAACCACAATAGACAAAGCTTTGTAACTTAGTTATTATACTTAAGTTGTACAAATATACTTGAGTTGTAGAAATGTCAAATACTATGTATTATTGAACAATGTAACATACAGATTGAAGTAAAATTGCATTTTAAGTGAAATTGGTCAAAGGCCTTTATATTAGTATATTGTGATGAAGTTGTGCATTAACAAAAACAAGTTTATAAAGCTATACAAATATTACAGATAATATTGGAATTTGTACATAGTGTTGACCAAACTAGTACAATATAAAAATAGTGATGATTTAATACAAAAAGTGTTTATTGACTTTGTTGATGACTAAAATTTATAATATCACTAAAGATATCTGGTTTTTTAAGTGACTATACAAAATGCTTAAATGGTGCCTATATTAAAAATTCAAAAAATCACATCATCAAAAACAATTATGATACAGTAATTACAAAGCAGCATGAACACTAATTATAAAACAACATTATGCTTTTAAATATATCAAATGATATTACCATCAATAATATAGTAAAGCTAAGTTGAATAGGATGCTCATACATTATTGGTAGTGTTGTATAGGATACTTTAAGTTGCATTTGACTTAGAGCTTCATTGTCTTAAAAGGAAAACAACAACTTAGTTATTCTTTAATTAAAGCATAAATTGATATACTGTGGACACAAGCATAAATTAGTAAATAGGTACAAGTATAAATTTATATACCATAAATTGTTGAACTTGAAAATTTTTTACAATTGGAGCTTTTCTTCTTTTCTTAAATTGAATATTAACCTAACTCTTTAGGCGGCTTTTACTCTTTATACTAACACTCTTCTTAAAGCTTTTTGTTTATATCAAGTGTTCATTTTATCAGTGTTGTACCATTACAATTATCAATGTCGATACTCTTTTGTCTTAATCTCATCTCCATTAGTTGTTTGTTTAATTTACTACAACTTCATTGAAAAGTGAGAATTTTTCTTCATAACTCGATATATTGACCGCTAACTTTATTAGTTTGGGGCAATTAAAATATTCTTCACAAAATAGGCAAATTCTCACATTTCAACTTTGGTAATTTTTACCATGACTCAAATTCATACTTCAACCTATTATATAATTTTACATTCATAATTTATTTATTTTAAAATTATATTTAATTCCCCTCTAATTTATTTTTTAATAAAGAAATTAAATTTCTACATCAAAGTCTAATGTTTTTTTTTTTAAAATCAAAGTCTTATGTTAGAGCTTAAACCAACTTAATTGTCTTTATTATCATATTAAAAATAAAATCATATTCTTATATTGTGTAAAAAATTAATTTCTTTGACAAGAAATAAGTTGAATAAAAACTTTTTGCAATATATATCAAAGTATCAAGGAAGTCAAGAATAATTTTTAGAAAAAAAAAAAAGAGAGATTTAGGTACAATTTAGTCAAACTTCAGAAAAAGTTAACATATTTTGTTCTAACTAAAGTGATAATTCACAATTAGGTTAATTTTCCCATTTTGTGTAACTAAAATGGGAAAAAGTAATTCATGTTAGATGAGGGTGAAATTTTAAATAAGTAAAAACTTAAATTCAATTCCTTATCATCATCTTAAAGGGTTAGCTCTTTAACAACATAAGTTCAATTTCTCTTTAAAGATATATTCAACCAAGTTAAGATTATTTAAAAAAGAAATAATTTGAACAGAGTTTAAGAATATTTTAAGCATAATAATAAAAAAATTATCTATTTGCTATTAAATTTTTTAATAAAAATATAATTTGTGAAAGACATAATTAGAAATTCATATATAATATTTCAATTAAGTATCTTATAATAAATATTTTAAAAATTGCACATAAATTTTGTCATTCAGACTTTTTCGTTAAATTGTAAGTGACCCAATTTTGGGTTGGTCAATATCTAATCTAGAATCTGGGCCGAGTAGTCTGTGCCTTTTCTTTAGGCATTGGTTTGAGTGTCCATAATAGAATTTGGACTTATACCTTTTTGCCCAAAAGATGGGTAATTTAATTTTAGGCTAGAGACTTCATTAGTCCATTGGCAGAGGCTCAGAAGTTACAGAGCATATAAGAGCAACGATTTCCTAGAGATGCTTGATTTTGTTTTTTGGGAATATGTAAACTTCCTTTGAGGTTGAGTTAAATAACACTTATTATTTGTCTTCTTTAAAAGATTACACTTCACTCCCTTCTAATTTATTTTTTATCATTAAAATTAACTTTCTATACTATATTATATATTAAAAATAAAATTATTTAACTATCCTTACTATTATATTAAAAACATAATAATGAGTCATATTAAAGCATAATATTAATTTAACTATTTTTATTGTCATAATAAGAATAAAATTATAATCTTATTATACAAAAAGTTAATTTCTTTAACAAAAAATAAATTGGATGGAAAATTTTTGCAATACATATTAAAATGTCATGGAAGCTATTTTTTGTTTTTGAAACAACTGAGTGTAATTTAGCCACAATTTAGGAGAAGTTGGCACAATTTACTCTTTTCTTTCTGGGACAAAACTTGGTTAGTGATCACTAAACTCAGGTTGGTAATGGCATGGTTTTTCCTCCATCTCTCTTGCTCGTTTTTAAAATTTAATTTATTCTTCTTTGTTCCTCATATAAATTTTTTTCTTTTGTAATTTCTGAACTTGCAAAGATTTTACTGCCTCATTCCCATCTAATTTAGCCATAATTAGCACATTAAAAATGGTAATTTTTAAAATAAAATACCCTCTTTTCTCAAGAGATGCTCTACTTGCATGACTTTTTCGACTTTGATGAATATATGCGGGAACCTTTCCAGATGATAAAATACGCGTGGTACTAAACTCAAATTTTGCTGCCAATATGTAACTTTCACTAGGGGATTAAGAGAAAACTGGAACAAAGGACCCAAAAGAAATTATATCCAATAAATTGAATAAAACATAGCCCATTTACATTCTTCTGTCTTGGCAAGAAGGACACCTATGATCTATGTATTTGGGATAAAAAGGTAAGCATAGAAGAGAGAAGATAAAACCTCAAATGTTAGGGAGAAAAGGTTATGATACAAAAGACAAGAAAGAAAATGTACTTGAAAAAGCAGAAAGTGGTTAATATATGTGAATGAGTACTTAAGATTGCCATGAATTATCATAATTGAAAGTATACGTCTATTCCCCATCGATCTGATGAAGTATGCAGATAGTAACGCAGCTACTAGAAACTTGTAGTTTTATTCGTTTATTTAATGAAAAAAAAGATGCATGTCACATCTAGAAGTCGGATAAGCGGAGACAAAAGATAATGAAAGTAGATTCATTCTTTGTATCCCAATTTGAATAGCTATAGAATTTACACCCACCACACTTTCTTTTTTAAGTATGCTGCTCTTGATCCACCAATATCTGAAAGAAGTAACTAATATAAGTTAAATTTACCACCCGCATCCAAGAGACTAGCCTGAACCGATCACACGATGAAAAGTGTGATCTATAGGGATTATATATATATATATAGAGCCCAAAACAGGGAGAGAGGCGCCAGTAGCACCTTTCTGATATCTGATTACCTATAGTGAGACTTAGTAGTATAGCAAAACAGATATTGAACAATTTAATATGCAACACCACCTCCACACTGTGTATAGCATCAGCAGCCACCAGCTTCGCTCAATCTTACAAGTATTGTTCATGTATTCTGGCGCGGTTCTCTTCCCACCATAATCTAGCATGCATCTCTCCGAACTTTTCTCGGCTGCAAAACACAAGAAAAAACAATCAGAAGTATTAATTTCGTTACAGTTCTAAAACAATCAGAAGTATTAATTTCGTTAGAGTTTTACATCAAAATGTAACCACAACAGTGAGCACAAATGTACATCTCCATGCCTACATTCAGCGCATGCTAACGAACCTTAAGACTACAATCGATTAGTGGGAGCACCATTACTGACAATGATAGACAAATCAGAATATACACAAAAACAGATCAGAGTAGCAGCTGGAAAATATAATTTTGAACTTTGAACTTTGAAGTCACTTTGGGCCGTAAGTTGAGCCTCGTGCGTTATGCTAAGTGGTAATCAGAGCAGCCTGTGTCATTGGGTTTACCAGGTACAGTAAGCAAGTCCTCGACTGCGTCTGAGATAGTTATATTTGAAAATCCCATAATCAGAAAATCCTGAGGTATAATTAATGAGACTAGGATGATTTTCCTTCTCGGCTCTCACTTGAGCAGCTATGAATGGTGGGATTTTAATCTGATTGATGTTTATCCAACAGTACACCCTAAATGTTAAAACCACAACAGGCTTGTTTTTTATACTTCACATAACCTTGTTTCTTAGCATAGCCACGAAGGGAATATGTCTGGCCATAAAATTGAGCGCAAGCTTACCTGAATCTGACTCTTCTGAGCTCCCTTTTGCCACCCGGCAATGCTCTGATGGTAATATAAACCCCGGGTTCATCCTGCTCAACCCATTCAGTCTCGAGGTCACTGGCATTGCTGATTGAAAGATCCCCGGAGCGATCAGCCTCTCTGGATGAGCTACTTCTGATGGACGCGTCCATTGATGATACTTCTGTCTTGGCTGCGCTAATGGTGGAGACTTTAGGGGTTGAGTTCATACCATTGGAGTCGTAGTGATGCCGGGATTGCATTGATTGATGATCAAAGGAATCAGAGGATGAGTATCCCACTCCCATCCCTGTAGGACGGTACAAATTACGAGGTAACCGTTCCCTTGTTAGTGGAGGTGTGACTGGGCTGTCTTCTGCTGATTCAAGCTTTGAGCTCTGTTTTTAGCCCAGGGAAAGAGAACATATTAAAAATAATAACAGGGCGAATAAATAAATATTTGGCCTCTTTTTCTTTTAAAGATGAGGCAATGAATAATAACGAGATGATGACAAATGCAAACTTAATGACATTTGACAGGCGATGACTAACATGTCTCTGCCTGACGTAGTGTTACCCGGATTCAGATCCTCTGAAGTGGTAACTCTCTGAAGTTGCTGAAGTTTCTAACACCATGATTTCTCTCTCTTTTAAAAAAAAAAAAAATCATATTGATAAAACAAAAAAACAAAAGGATGTGAGAGACTTCAGGAAACTTCAGAAAGAAAAACTTCAGAGGATCCGTTTCCAGTGTTACCCTCTACAAACCCCCCTCCCTGAACTGAGTTTTAAAAGTCACTTAAGCTCTAATTAGAATTAAATATAAATTTAATTACGTTCTTACTTTTTTAAATCAAATCTTCATTTCTTAAATAATTTTCAATTAAATATAATATTTTCTATGACAAAAAGAGTTACAGAACCCAAATTGAACATCTATTAATATTTTCAATTTTTTTAAATTTTATTTATTTTATTTATTTACTTTTGTTTAATTGTTTTACTAATAATATTTTTAGAATATAAACTTATAATCATATTTGTACATAAATTATTGAGCAGTTAATCATTTTTATATAATCATGATAACTTTCCGTTTTCTTGTCCATTAAACTACTCTGCTTGAATACACACATATTTTAGATAATCAGTCCCCCGAATTAAAAAAAAAAAAAAATGACATGCACCTGCGAATTTCTAAGTTGTCCTAGATTTGATGCCTAAGAGCTATTGAAATTCAGAGTACCTCATCTTCAGATCTTGGTGGCGTTGGAAGAGGGAAAGCTTGGCGGTTAAACCTTTGAACATTGTAAAGTTCCATAACCTTGTCATAGTTCTCTGCCCACCATCTTTGAGCTTGCCATTTGTTAAAAATCTCACGACTATACATAGAAAATAAACCAAAATTCAATTCACAATTCCTGAATCCCAATGTCTATATAAATCATACATGAGAATCCTTTCATCATTGCACATGACAGCTACAGTTTGGAAAACAACGCCACCGTAACATAAAACAGTGAGAAGTAAGGTTCGTCATGAGTAGGACTGCATATTTGATTTTTGCTAATTTTTTAAAGGCCTGAATCCAAAGTTGAACAAAACTTTATTCAAAATAAACTCTGAAACACAATCGGCAATCAAGTATTGTGAGAATTGAGTGGTTTCCTTCTCGTCCTTCCCGTCCCTAGTTCTCTCTGTTGATGTGGGATGTTGGGTAGGGGGGTGGAACAATAATTCTTTCATGTTAAAGTTAATCAAGCATTCCAGCGTGACTAAAGCTTGAAACCTTCTAACCAATTCCATGTTATTATTATTATGTTTTTTTTTTGGGGCTTGACCAAATAGTTAATTTCTAATGGTTTATGACACTGTTTTCAATTATGCAAAGCCACTCAACTGATACTTTTTGACAAAGAATACTCGAACTGAATAATGAAAGGCAAAACCGGTCATTCGGTGCAGGGGAATAAAGTAGATCCAAGGCCAACATTGACCTTACATTGGGGTTTGTCTACGCAATTGAAAACAGGTGGGTCCAAGCTTAATTAGTGTCAACTACATTGCTAAACGCACCTAAGCATGAAATGATACAGCTGGTTGAACTAGTTCTAATTTTATTCTTAAGATATCAATCCACGTCTTAAATTTCCAAACTAAATTCAGGAAAAGAAAAAATAAAAGGGTAGGAAAAAAAAAACTACTATGCACAGACTCCACCAGCACCCTATGTGTTGGGATGGCACCACAAGTCACCAAATAGGACCAACACAACAGCATGCACATAATTACTTAGTGCTTTTATTCTATACAATAAGAAAAGAAAAATAAGACAACAAAAGGGCAAAAGGTCTATAACCTATATTATCTCTATCTTTGGTGGCCGCCTTGTAGAGTTTCATATTTTGTCCTGTATATATTTTTTGGAGATAGTGGGAGCATTCCCCAGCACATTGCAGATTAAAAGACAAAACTGCTAGCAGAGGAAGACAAAGTCACCAAGAATCAGGCATGAAGAAATTTTGAAAATAGAGCAGTTTCATCCGACCAGACGACAAGACTCGGTTAAAAGGTTGCCTACACAATCAACACTGACCCACCTCCACTAACAAGCCTCAATAAGTTCTCCTTTTGGGACCTCTTTTGGATTGCTTTTGGCAATGGCGTGAAATTACTGGGGAATGTGGGGCCCCCAGCTAAACTCTTTCAATTTCATATTTCGGGAGGGGGATTCATATCTCATTAATGGGATTCGCATTTAGACTATGGATACTTCAACAAATTAGGCGTGGCAAGCAATGAGCATCATAGTGATAATAAATGAATAAGGATTTAAATGGCCTCAAGTTCTGAGAATTTGGAATATTTTCTGAAAACAAGAATTCTGAAACTTACTTGCTGGATGATCATTACTCACTGCCACCACATCATAAAGACATGCTTTAATAAGAAATGATTAATTTACATTTCAACCAGACTTGAAATTTCAAAATCTCTCTTGTAACTTCAAGAGATTTTATTATTTATATCAAAAATTAAAACCTATTAATTGCGAAAAAAAATCCTTAAATATTCTGCCTATTCTATATTATGGCCAGATATCGCCTTTCTTCTTACATTAAATGTAAATATAAATTTATTGATATATTATTGCAAAGGACAAAAAAAAAAAAAAAAAAGAGAAAATCAAATTTTCTGAACCATTTTCTTGTTGGAAAGCCAAACTTCACATCCCAACTTAATCACTTGAGTCCTTCCTTTATTTTTTTTTAATACAAGTCGTCCCTCTATAGAGACTCTTAGATATATTAATAAATAATAAATGAGTAATATACATGATTTAAGGAGCATTATTAAATTAAAGTCATATCTTATTGTTAAAATTTTCTAATGTAATGTAAATGTGACATATATGTGATAGAAAAAGACCAAATTTAAATATATTTAATTATTTATTATTATTTTTATTAAAAAATGATAAGTAAATTTTCATAGTTTAACATTATATGATTAATTTTAAAAAAATTACATGTAATTTTCTTTAAAAACCTAATGATAAATAGTATATAATTTTACCTAAATTTTATCCTTAAAAAAATCCAATCTGTTAATCACACAAATCACCAAATTTAATTGCAAAATCAACAAAAATTTCAGAAGCCTAAGAACCTATGCACTTTGCAAGTGCCCAATAAATGACGGGGGGCAAATTGACAGTCCACCATAGCAAAAGGCAATCATTGTCATTATCACTACCCAGTTGCAACAGGGTCCCATCTTGACCAACACTGTGAACGCACAGTCCCCGTCCGACATTGAAAGGAACCACCACACGACGGTTCATGCCTGCCTGATTCCAAACAGGGAAAAAGAAAAGAACTGGAGGTGTACGTACCTGAACCGTATCCGCTTCAGATCATTCCCGCCACGCGGAAGCGAAACAAAGGTGATTAGAACGCCGGGCTCCACCTGCGCCACCCACTCTTTAGGTTCGTTCTCTTCCACGAACAACACCACCGGCTCCACTCGCCGTCCACTGGCCGAATTCGGCGTCCCTTCTCCACTCGAAATCCCCTTCAGCCTCGCTTCCATCTCCTTCCCCCATGTCCTCGTCGTCGTCGAGCTTGAGCTCCCTGTTCGCCGGTACGACCATCGAAACCGATCGGAGTCCGTGTCTGACTCGGTATTGCTCCGGAGTCGAGTCTGCGGGGGCGGCCCCGTGCAGGGGCTACAATGCTTGTACGCTCCCGATGCCTTCAACGCCATATCCTTAAGCTAAAAGATATACATACAAGAACAGTTAAATTGAAGCAGAGATTTAAGGAATAAGACAAATACCTTTGGAATTTAGCGTTCGTATGCAGTTATGGTTAACGGTTCGTACCTGCGAAGTAAGGGATTTGATGGCTTGGTTTTTAGAATCGGAATCTTCGGGCTGACTCAATGAGTCATTCCCGGGTTTCTTGGGACGAGCTATGCATGTAAGCATTTTCCAGTTCTGTACTCCTGAGCCAATTCGTGAATCTCTGCAAAATAAACCACAAAAAGAGAGAAGAATTGAGAATTCAAATTCGATTCTGTGACAGGGATTAAGATTCGGCATTGCAAAATCAGAGAGAAGAAGTACCTAGATTTCTGAAACCTGATGGAGATTGAAACAGAACGAACTGATGGATGAAAGAGGATGGGAGGATGAGGGTGCTTCGATCTTAAAGCCCGAGAACCAAGGCACTATACGTACTTGAATTGGTAGGTGCAAGCGTGCTTTGCTTTGCTTGGTAATGGCTATAATGGTTGGGAAGGGGGGAGACTCATTTCAGTGTCTGGGACTGTACTTCCTGCTTTATTGCCTTACTACCTGTTACCGGATGTTAACCGGTGAGATTGGACTTTCGCGCGTGATGTGTTTTTTAAGCTTCGGATACTTGCTTGCTAAGGTGCAGGTCGTCATGAACAATCAATCAAGGTAAAGCCGGCCTGCCTGCCTGCCCCGGCCTGATATTAAGCAGACCGGGCCGGACCTGATCTTACACAAGCCTTTTTTGGGCGAGGCAGCCATGGGTTAATTCTAACGTTTAATATGGTCCCCAAAAGAAGATCACATTTTGGATTTCTTGTTTTAAACCCTTATCTCTCCTTTTTAAAATAGTCTTTTGTTTGTCATTTAGACGGAGGTACCCATCTTTAAACCTAAATACCACACTTTTTTTTTCGGGGATTGAATAACACATTTTTGTTTTGGACATGAGTCAACATATATTTAGCCAACTCACATTGGTATTATTTTTCTAAATCACGTGATCCATATATCTTTTAATTTTATTTTAAAAATTTCTCTTTTTTTTTTTTATATACACACAGGTTTCAAATATCAATCAAATAATGCTTTTTTTTTTTAAATATCAAAGCGTGACTTAAGCAAAATTAATAACGTTTCACCTTCTTTTTTTTTTGGGTTTGTGTGACTTGTGAGTCAACATAGATTTAGCCAACTCATATTGCTGATCGTAGCCCCTAAAATGACAGCTACGAAGAAATGGCAGTAGAGAGAAACAGCAACTGAGAGAAGCTACTGATCCATGAAGACATGGAAAGTGGGTAGTAGTCAGACGTGGAACAGTTACCAATATATGAAGAAGCTAAGAGGGAGAAAGACAAAAAATGTGTACACACACATAGAATCTCACAAAAAAATTAATTTACAATTCTTTTTAGTTTCAAGATTTATTTATTAGCTTTTATTTATAGTTTTCGGCAATTTCTTTACGACCTTTTCAGTTATTATCAATCATTCAGCTAAATTGTAATTGAGTTCTTTTGAAGTTTTTTTGTTATTATTCCATTTTATTCAAGCTTGTACACGCAATTTACATCAATTACACGAGCTTTTCAAGTGTACTTTTATTGTCTTCTTCAACCATCACATGAGGAACCTTTCTTCACTTAGACTCAACTTTGTTTGACTCAGGAGAACTTGTTTTTAGAGAGTTGTGTCCTATCTTTTTTGTCTACTCATAAAACAAGGATTGAAAATGAGTTATCCAATTTCCCTTCTTTTGACTAGACATTTTTAACTGACTAGCCAATAAAAATTCAACTATAAAGCCTCTATTGCATAAATAAAGACGATGGGTTAGGTACTCACTTATAATGGATCTCTTTGCTTTTCAATTGTCCAAACAATTTATTTAAGTCACAATTTAGACCCTCATCAGTATCCACGACAAATGCACTTGGAAATTTGAGGGAAAAAGAGAAGAATTTCTCTCTATATTTTAGGAATTTTGTGTTTTGCCTAGAATATTCTCTCACCAAAATACATGTTCAAAACGCGTATGAACTTCCAATGATGATTTTTTCTTTTGCAGTATGTTTTCCCAATTTTCATCATAAATAAATAAATTGACATTTTGAATTTGAATTTCTAAAATTCAACTTTTTAATTTTAATTAATTAATAATCAAGTAATCATTAATATAATTAATTAAATTATTTTCCAATTAGGCTAATTTTATGGATTGGATTAACTCATTATAAATTGCTTAATAATCTAAGATCCCTCACTCTCACATAACAGGATGAATATCAAAAAGTTTTTACTCCTCTTAAACTTTTATATTAGGTGCTCTGTTGTGATTACTTGGACATAATGTTTAATAGCTCTTATATTATGAATCCTATTATAGGATTAGTGTAAAATACTCCTACTCGTTGATATATGTTATAAATTTGTTTATGTGTTTTGAATGCCTTAAATTCATCAATTTTTACTCATGACAAATCTAATCTTTCTTGAGTATCAATGCCATTCAATTTGTTTTCTTATATGCATAATATCTACATTTATAATATTATTAAATTAACTTTATAATAGATATATCTTAGATACTAGCATAGTCATGCATATTTTAGGTGATCTTTATGTCGCATATATATCACTTGGATCAAAATCAGTTACTTTCTTAGCATTAATCCTTTAGGTTGAATTTATCATAATTGTAGGATGTATACTAAAGTAACAAGTATGGACTCATCTTTTCATGTTATTGTCAAAATTGTAAGGGCATCTTTAAAAGGATTTATTCCTTTCTGGAACTCACATAATAATGAACTAAGAATTTATTCACTTGCTTCCTAATTATAATTTTTAAATACATGTAGTATGAATTGTATGTTATGGTGTTTCTCTTATCTTGTAAAAGTGTATGTTGATTTCATTTGTTTATCAACACTGTATAAATCTAAAACTAAACACACATAGTATCTAACTTGAACTCTACCATTCTACTTACCTCCCATAGCATTTTAAAAGACAATTCACATTTGGTTACAAGTATTATGGATGGTGAGAATCCACAATTTGATCTTTATATTTTTTTTGTGTTTAGATCCCATTTCCACCTTCCTATTCCCTTTTGTTAAGATGACATATTTATATTTTATATTTCTCTTTATTTCATATTGGTCACTACCTCTTATGGTGAAGACAAATATTTCATCTTTATTCACTCCTCATAAACACCAAAGGTAGGTGTTCATGTGGAAAAGATAAACTCATCAATCTATATATTATCATTCTATATATGCTATTCATGGTTAGGGCACAACATATCTGTTTAATCAATAATTAAGTTGCATATAGGGTGTGTTACTCTATGTTTTATGCTTAACAAGAGACTTTGTATCTTCCTTATGCACGTCTCTCTAAGTATAAGTTTTTCAAGAGGATCAACTAACATCTTATGTGTAGATATATTGTGGAGTAATGTTCTTCTGTGCTATTGATTACTCTCACTCTTATGTTTATGTATTTACTCTTATTACAATATTTTGGAATTTTAGTTTAGACTATGATTTGCCATCTTTCACAATTGGTCAATATTAAACTCAACACCCTATTAATGATCCTTAAGTGATTTCACAATCCTCTTTAGTTATATAACCTTTTGCACTATTGCAGAACATGCAATAAACTTTACTTTTGTAGTGAATAACATTACACATATCTACTTCTTGCTATTCCAAGATTTAATATCACTACCCAGCAAGAAAGTATATCTAAAAATTAATTTTCACATATTTGAATAGTCAAATATGACTTATACTCATAAATAAGGTTACTTGCCATGTTGCTTAACATCTTTATGCAAGAAATATTGTTATCTCCTTTTCAATCAAAAAACATTTTTAGATTTCTCTTTCATTAAGTTGTCTTTCCATATTTAGACTCCTATATAACATGGATCAATGGTTTTTTAGCATCCTATTTCTTTTCTATGATATAAGAATTTTATATTGTTAAATTTCCAAATTAGCACCATCTAACTTGTTACTTTTACCAAACTGAACAATGATTTTTTTTTAAAATTCATAATCATTATCTAACTTCTACATAGATAGATCACATAATAAATATAAATGTCCCAATAATGACATTATAAGATTCACTATTAGAAGTCAACATTTGTTCTACTTCCATTACAAGGTCATATACACTTGTCCTTGAGGGTTATTCATATAGGTTGCATAGTCAAAATATGACTTATACTCATAAATAAAGTTATTAACTATGTTGTTTATCGTTATGCAAGTAATATTGTTCTCTCATTTTCAATCAAAATATATTTAGATCTTTTTTTTTTTTTTGCTGAGTTATATTTTTATGTTTAAACTCATATATAACATTGATAAGTGATTTTCTAGCATTCTCTTCTCTTTCCAAGATGTAAGGATCTTATGTTATCAAATTTTCTAATTAATACCATTTAGCTTATCACCTTTATCAAGCTAAACAATTTTTTTATAGCCATAATCATTATCCGACTTTTACATAGACAAAGCATATAACAAGTACATATATTCCAACGATGACATTACAAGGTTCATAATTAGAGGTCAACATTTGTTCTACTTCTATCACATGTATCCCAAAAAATGTTATCATTTTTCTATTGAATTTATATGTAAATTTTTTTCTTTTAATTATAGCTTTTAAGGTGACATCAGATCTACCAATCTAAGAATTCCTACTTAATAAAGTACTTCTTATATTTCCTATTAAAATTATTAAATTTTGTTCTCAAATAAATCATAATTCCGTCAATCGAAGAATTTTCACTTAATAAGGTGTTTCTTTTTATATAATTATTTAAAATTTTTAATTTTAACACATTCGTAAATTGCATTAACATTAAAAACACACTTAAAAAGACCTCATTCTAGAGATATTTATCTTTTTAAAATATCTTTTTTTCTAGCCATCATAGACTTATTTCTAATTGTCTTTAGTTATCATAAGTCTACTCTTAATTACAAAAATCACTTGAGCATATATCATAAAACATGCTTACCAAGTTTGATCGTTCTCTCACAATAAAAGAAAATTAAAAAAAAAATTATGTGCATTATGCCCAAAAAAGAATTCTTGTATTCAAAAGAGAGAAAGAAAAGTGGCTCATCAATATTTGTGATAATATGATATTTTTTATGAAGTTCTATCTCTAATGCATATTGATTAAAATACTAAAAACTTGTTTTAATTTTTTTTTCAAATTTCTTCTTAAGATACTCATTAATTGATATCTAATGAACATCATCCACAAAGGTCTTGATCAAATTTAAGACCCTTGACCAATATGAAACATCAATTCCTTATATCTCTAAATTAGTCCAAAAAATTTCACATTCATTGGGAGTTTATTTTGATGTGCTAATATATGTCCAATTTGAGAAAAATGAGATGTCTCTAGGTTCACAATAACCTATTAAAGTGATCCATAATTTTATAATTCATAATTTTAATTTTTATAAATTTTCTATGCATAAATTTAGCATTTTAAAGCCTAAAAAATGTTGAAAAAAATTCAATAATACCTTAAAAATAGGCAAATTATATACCAAAGTGAAGCTCATGAATTTAAAAATTTTTAGAGTAAAAAACTAGCCTAAAAATCCTCCATACTCACCCCATGTGCCTCCTCAAGAATTCAAGTGCAAAATTGCAAATAATAATAATAATAATAATAAAAAGAATGAGCTCATGTGTGCCTAGGGTGGCAAGTAAGCTCCACACATCACCATAAAGGGCTCTTCTAGTCATGGTTGCTCCACCATTCTCTTTCTCTTTCCTTTCTTTTTCTGGTGGTCTAAATTTCAAGCTTAATGGAGGTAGGGGTGGCTTGTGCCAAGAGTGTTCAAGCCACTTCATTTTCAACCTCTTATTTATGCAAATTTTCTATTTTCCTAAGTTGCATTTTCGTAGGGCCAACTTTGTAGCCTTGTATCTCAATTATTTTAACTCCAATTTAAGCAAACTTGGTATCATTGGAAAGCTCTCTCAACAAGTTTTCTATTTGTATAAGGCATATAGCCTAAGGTATACTGTCTGAAGAACGATAGCCCTCAAAAAATGGCTATTCATCTATGTGAAAACCAAACCTTGGAAATTCAAAATCTTTTTAATGGAGTCTCATTTTTTCATGAAAATTTCACCATATGTTATTCTACTTATGGTCTATCTATGGTGAGAATTTGGTGGCCTATAATGGTCTCTAGTTATTTCTACCATTAATGGTCATATTATGTTTGAAATTGAAATTGCATAATTCAAGTTGTACATTCATAAATTCTCTTCTAATTAGATCAGGCAACCATGGAATAGTAATTAAATGAGTCTAACCAAGCTCTAATGCCATTATTGCATAAATAAATAAGATGAGTCGAGTACTTACTTGTAATAGATCTGCTTGCTCTTTAATTACTCTAACGATTGATGTGGATCATGATTCAAACTTTGCTAAGTGTTCACAGTAGATATACTGAGAAATTTGAGGGAACAAAAGAATAATTTCTCTTTGTATTTATCTTTTATAAGTTTTGCTTTTTGCTCAGAATGTTCTCTCACCAAATCATACACTCATGGCATATTTAAATTTCTAACGATTGTGTGTGTGTGTGTTTTTTTTTCTTAGTCAATTTTCTTAATTTCCTTCAAATAAAAAAACTAACTCATTTTGAATTTGAATTTCTAAAATTCAATATTCAAAATTTAATTATTTAGTTAAATTAATTAATAATCAAATAATTATTTTAGTATAATTGGTCAAATTAATTTTTAACTAGGCTTATTTTATAGATTTAAGCCAATTTATCATGAGCAACCTAATAATTCAACAACTTCCAACAAGTACTATTCTAGGTTCGTCAAAATATTTGTTAACACACATAGGGGTGAGAGACAAATGAAAATGAATGAAAACTCCTTTGAGGCCATCCTTCACCCTTACAATGTTGAAAGCCCCTTGATTATATACAGGGTAAATTGTCATTATTTTTCTTAAGATATAAAGAATTATCATTTAATATTTATTTAATTTAAAAAAATCATAGTATTAAAAATTAGATTGGATCGGCCAATTCAACTAGTTAGACTAGAAACCGGCCTGCTAGCCCATCCAAAAATAGTCTAGAATTGGTAAACTAATAAACTAGTCAAATTTAATTAAAAGATAAGTCAAATCCAACGCATTTATGTTGAAACCTGTCCTATTTTACAACTTTCTTAAGTCATCTCTAACATTAGTATACGCCATTGAACAATTTGACAAAGCTTAAAACATGATAGACCTTGGTGGTACAATGCAACATATGCTATTTCTTTCAAATGTAAAATATCTTCTTTATCCTTAATCGGAGTTCAAGAAAAATGTATAGGGTTCACAATTAATGTCCATATTCCATATCTATTCGTTTCAAATGCGCAAAATCACTCTTTCTCTTCTTCCACAATAGTCATCACTAGATATGAACTCCATATCCTCTCTTATATCACGTATGGGAGAAGAGAGAAAGAAGCTACCTTTAGTTTTTGGACTTTGTGGAATTTCTGAGTTTAAAGCCACACTTTTTAGTTATTCACTCTCATGTCAAGGTTGAATATTAAGCCTAATAGGCTAAAATTTCCCGCGGTGCTTTAGATTATGAAGAATGGAACCATATTGTTGTGGAATATTTCTGCTATATTAGCTTATACAAAAATTAGGGTGCTAAAATTAAGTCGAAATATGAACTCACAATTATCTTTCAAAAAATCCTTTTTTTTCTAAAAACTAATAAAAGTGGCAATAATGTTGATTTCCTTTACCATCAGAGACAAGAATCCATGTTTGAAGAAAGAAATTACCCAAAATTGGTTGGTGAAGCTTTTCGGCAAACATGTGTTAAAGGGTAAAAATGTATATCAACTTTATTATTAACTCAATTTTTCTATAGCTATTGACAAGGGGAGGCAAAGTAATTTTTCAAATTAGAGGGACACCAAGTGATAATTCCTAAAACCTTAGGGGAGGTACTGGTAATTTACCCTTATATATAATATAATTCACTTAAAGTCATTTCACCCTATCTTGGACATTCTCTTCAATTGTATAATATATAATAAATAAACATTTAGTAGTAAATTATTTATTTATTTTTAATTTATAGATAATAATATAGTTAGCACTATTAAAATGAGCCACTGGGTTGCTTGTTTAACTCTCTTATTAGACAGTCATAATGTTAAAAGTTTTGACCTGATTAACACATAAGCAATGCTAGCAAGATTTGAATCCTCTTCAATCTTAAATGATTTGAAAGGATCTAGTTAAATTTATTTTAAGTTTTTTTTTCTTAGATTGAGATTGTAAATGGTAAGTTTAAAAATAAAAAATATAACTGAAGGATAAAAAATTATAACTATAAATAAAAATTATATTTAAAAAATGTTAACTATGCTCATAATTAAAATTTTTTTTAAGTGTAATTTTTATTTACAATTACAATTTTTAACTTCTCAATTGTTGTACGACTAGAGGGGATCCAAATTCATGCCAATGGATATAACGTAAGGCAGCTTGCTTATAAATAAGATGTACTTGGATCACTTACAGCTTTAATAGAGCACGCAATAGATTACTTTTCTGGAATAGGTTTGAATAGTATAGATCCTAATTTTTTTTATTCCAATTATCCATTTTTTTAATTTTAAAAAATGTAAATACAAAATAAAAATAATTTTTTAACTTTTATAAAACAAAAGTCTATCTAATGAAAGTTAGAATATTATTTTTTATTTTAGTTTCCTTCTTTTAAGATAAAAAAATAAATGATTAAAATTAAAAATAATTAAAATTTAGAGTGTTTAGATCATATTTAAATAATCCAAATATACCCAAGAAAGCAACAAGGGATCCAACTGCTAAGAAAATTATAGATTAGCCCGCTTAAGTGATAACTTATAGGCTAATGCGCGGTTTAAAATCCTAGAATCATATATTAGAAGTTGAACTGCATACGATGTTGAATTAATTTATGTGTTAGTATTAATTAATTATTGGATAATTAATTTAAGTAATTGGTTTTTTGGATTTAGGTATTAAGCCCTAAACAAATTGGGCCTTAGTTAGAAATGTGTGATCTGTGATAGGTTGAATCACACATAAGCCCAATAGATAGAAGCCTCAACTTACAGTCTTTTAGTGGCTAGTGGTTACCTATCACAAGCCTGGCCCATATGGAGAAAAAAGAGAAATTTAATTAATTAATATATATTATATTACAGACAGTAGTGTAACGCCCGATATGTTGTAACAACACATAAATAGGCCGGTTTAAAAAGTAAGTCCCCTGAGATAAGTGATTCAAGGCCAAATAATATTTGGATAAAATGTTAAATAAGAGAAAATGAGGATTTGAGCCTTGAGTTGCCCAGAAACTGGGGCCGAAGTAATTCAAAAAATTTGTCGAAAGGCCAGTGGCATTTTCGTAAATAAGTGTAATTTTGGAAAAACACCTAGAAGGGCTTTTTAAATGGAAATTTTGAGTTGCCCATGGTTCTCAGATGCCCAAAATACCATGGGAAGCCTCGGGACAGGTAAAGCCCCTCCGATGTACTCTTTCCAACGTCAATTGACCCCAAACTTTGACCGATTCGTTCAGGAAGATTTTAGCTCCAATTTGAGTGATTCCAAAATCATTTTATTAAATTTGGAATCTAAATTTTATAATGGAAAAGATGATTCTAAAAAAGGAGCTAAAACGAAGGAGAAACGAAAATGCTAAGAACGAAGGGCAAAATTGGCATTAAAGTGTTAAAGGAAGCTTCTTTCTTCTTCTTTATATGCCACGTTCTGCTTCCCCCTCTCTAAACCAACTTGCTTCTGCCCAATTGCAGAGGAAAACTCCAGCTTCTTAGGCACACAAGAGGAGGAAGATTTTGGAGGAAGAAATTCAAGAAAAAATGTAAGAAACTTTAAGAAATTCCATATCCTTCCTTCTTGAAACTTGCTCCTCTCCTCCCAAGCTTTCTTTCTATGGTTTTAATGGAGAGTTTGGTGCTGTTTTGGGGGCAGAAAAGAGAGGGAAATTTCTAAAATTAAGGGAGTAAGCCAACCAAGCGGAAGGACAAGCCAAAGGAAGTAAGAAAACAAGGTAAAACTTCCATTCTTTGGTAGTTTCTTCCTCCCCCTTCCTCTTGCACGAATTTGGCCACCATGAGCCCACTTCTTAGGGGCTATTTTCTGTCTAATTTATGGAGGGATTAGAGGTTTTGGAGTGCAAGGATGAAGAATCTATCATTGGAAGCAAGTAAAAGCCATTGAATTTCAAGTTGAAAAAGTGTAGGGTGCTTGAATATAGTTTAAAATCTGGGTTGATTTAAGACTTCCTCATCATATGTGAGTATTTGTTTGAGTTTCTAAGACTCCTAAGGAGCCTCCCAAGTGCCCCATCCATCAAGGAAAAATCTCAAACTCCATAGGTCTTTAATGGAGGCATAAATCGATCAAAACCCTTAGAGATAGCTAGGGGATGTTTCAAAGAGTTCCAAGCTTGATTTGGAACTTTATATGATAAAAGAAGATAGGAAAAACCCTTGGAAAAAATTTAGAAGCCTTAGGTTGGGAGATGAGGCAATGGCTTTCATAATGTAACCTTATGAAGCAACATGGACCTAGGTGTGTGAAAGTGAGTGTGTGATGGCTTCAAGGACCTTAAATGAGGTCAAGAGGTCTAAATATGGTAAAAGAATGGAACCAACAATTTTACTTGTGGTAGTTGCTTCATTAGGTCATTAATGGAACCATATTGTAACAAATAGAATAAAGTGTAGTCTTAAGAATAAGGTGGGTGTTAGAACTTGTTCCAAGAGTATAATTTAGTGTTGTTTATTGTGAATAGGCCAAAGAAATCCAACCCCACCTCCTTGTATCTGTGGAACCAAAAAGGAGAAGGAATAAGCAAAGTATGACTTGAATTTGCCCCAAGGTAGCTCTCTACCTTTTCTTGTTGCATATATGTCATTGTGTGCTTGTGTGTATATTTGTATGTTTGAGACATGTCACTTGATGCTAGTGGAGTAGGAGACTGCAAAAAGGGAAGAGGCCACAACCCCTGAGGACGCAGTCATCCGTCGCCCCACAATCCTTTGTATGTATGTAATTAAATATGAGAATGTGATGTATGAACTCATATGGTCCTCGTGACACCGAATGGAACTTTCATACGAGACGCAACGCGAAATAAGGCATTATTTTAATGCCATTTTCTCATTCCCTTTTGTGCAATTCATCATGTGAGACTTAAAAATGATAAGAAGTAAGCTAGAAATATATGGTGTTACAAGTAGTCTGTAAAGTTTTAATACGATAACTTTCTGAACCCTTTTGGTTCTTCTTCTTACTCTCTCTACATCTTCTCCATTCTAAGAAACTAAGAGACAAAGTAGGTTGTGTGATCTACCTTGCTTCACCTTCACTGTTTACTTTGTTGATCAGGTTCATTATGGCTTCAATAGATACTACATCAGGTACGCGTTTATTGTTGTATTTTATGATCTTGATTGAGGCAATGATCTGTATAACTCATATTATCAACAGATGGTATCAAAGCAATGTTGATAGTATGAAATTAACCATTCCCTAATTGTATTCATTAGCCAAGTAATTGTGTTGATTTGCATGTAAACTAAAAAAAAAAAGTATCTTAAAACCTTAAGAATTAGGAATTTTCAATTTTGGAATGATTACATGAAATTGATCAAAATTAATATTAGATATGAGTGTAATGATGTGTTTAGCATTACTAATTTTGTTTAATTCGTGCTTATGCATCGTGAATCATCATATTGAAATCGAGTTTTCCACGTCAATTTGTATTCTTCGATCTGCACGAATTTGAGTTTGTTTCTTTCAATTGATTTGTGCAAATCACTCGTGTGAATGTTTATAATGATTTGATGTTGCTTAATTAGATTAAAACTCAGAATACATGCTGGATTGAAATCGAGTTTTCCATGTCAATTCATGTTCTTCGAGCTACACGAATTTGAGTTTGTTTCTTTCAATTGATTTGTGCAAATCACTCGTGTGAATGCTTGGAATGATTTAATGTTGCTTAATTGGATTAAAACTTAGAATAAATGCTGGATTGAAATCGAGTTTCCCATGTCAATTCGTGTTCTTCGACCTGCACTCATTTAAGTCTATTTCTTTCAATTAATTTGTGCAAATCACTTGTGTGGATGCTTAGAATGATTTAATATTGCTTAATTGCATTGAAACTTAGAATGTATGCTAGATCGAAGAGCAGAAATTTCAAAAATTTCAAGGGATTCCATTTCTGCAATTTTGATGTTTTTAGTTCCAATTAATTCAAGAATGTTGTTTAGAATCACCTCTGGAATTGATCTGTAAATTCAAATCATTGAAAGGAGCTCCAGTTGGAGCTTTGCAACACAATAATGGCGAAAATATCGCCATTGTCACGTGGGGCTGGAGCTGGGAGGAAGATGACCAGCTTTAGCCAAGGCCACTCACGCTCCCAAGCGTGTGGGAGCCCGTGTAGGTTATAAACTGGGCCTTTTGGCCCAGTTTCAAACCTAGATCCATTAATTTTTTAATATTCTGTTCGAATATTATTTTTTTATAACTCTTTTTAGGACCCAAAAATATTTTTTATAAATTTTAGAAAATTTATACAGTAAATAAATATACTGTATTTATTGAATTTTGGTCTGAGAAAATTCATGGATGTATTTTATAATATTTTGCATTTTAGTAGTGATCCACTGTCCTCAATTATAAGTGTAGCAATGTTAAGAAAGATTTCAAACTATAAAATGCAAATGTTTAGGAATATAATAAGCCAATTTTACACTTAATAACCACACCTCCGATCTTGGTACACACCATAGAATTTCTTTTTGGATTAGTAAGAGTCTGGAAATGCATTACATTGATAATGAATAAACCCCATCGGTGTGACATTATTTATGTGATTTTTGAAATTTGTCTCTTTTGTATAGGCAAGTAGCACTTTAATGTTTTTCAAACATTTCTTTTACTCTCTCGGTATGGCTATATTGAATACATTTTATGTAGACTCTTTGTAAAAGGCTAAATCTCTCTAGTGCATGTGATTTTTTCTTAAGGTCACCACTTGGCTTCATAGTTGCTTAACTGAATTGTTGATTGGGAATCTTGTATCATAATTATGTTGTGCACACATAATTAATTATTTCCTAATTTTGGTTATTTCAGTTCTGGCTTTCCAGCAACTATCTGTGGCGAAGACTCTTGATGGAACTAATTATGATGACTAGAAAGAGTCTTTGAGCATATATTTAACTATATCTGAAAAAGATTTGACACTTAGAGAACCTAAGCCAGCAAATCTGACATCTGGGTCTAGTGATGCCGACAAAGCCTATCACAAGCAATGGTATGAGTCAAATAGGATCTGTTTAGCAGTGATTAAGTTCACTATTGAGAAGGGAATCAAAGAGAGTATTCCAGATAAAGATACTACAATAGAATACTTGGATACAATTGGAGAGAAATTTAAGAGGCTTAATAAAACACAAAAGGCTTATTACATCTCTTTACTTGACAACACTCGTTATGATGGTGCTCATTCATTATTATAACAAGTTGAAATTATATGGCATTGACTTGGGAGAAAGTACCTTGATCTATCGAGTCCTTCAATCATTGCCATCTGAATATACGTTCTTGAGGACCTCTTATAATTCACAAGCAGCAGAGTGGTCAATTGATCAAATGATATCCATAGTGACTCGAAAAGAAGAGGAAATCAAGAAGAACAACTTATATGCACCATCCGTGAACTATATGTCTCATGGCTCTAGCAGTAAGTCAAATGGTGGTGATAAGAAGGGAAACAAGTGAGAGAAAAAAAAGTTTGGAAAGCTTGGATTTAAGAAGAGTGGTGAAAAGGGTAAGGGTCCACAGAAGAGATTTAAGGGTAATTGCCATTATTGTAAGATACTTGGCCACAAGATGTCTGATTGTTTTAAGCTGAGAAACAAGCTTGAGAAAGAAGGTATATCTTTTGATTTTACCCCTCTAGCTTTATTGTGTTTTGAATCCAATAGTCTAGAAACATCTTCTGATTGCTGGTGGTTGGATTCTGGTGCAACTATTCATGTTACAAATTCTTTGCAGGGGCTCAGAAACAGGAGAACCCTAAATGAGAAAGAGAAGGCTATTTTGGAGGCAATAAGGCTATGGTTGAGTGCATAGGATCAGTTTCTTTGTATTTGTCTTATGGACATGTTTTGAATTTGAACAACATTGTTTATGTACCTTCTGCAAGAAGGAATTTGATTTCTATTTCTATTTTAGACAATTATGGTTACTCCTTTTGGCAAGGAAATGGAAAGACTGATATTTATTATGATTCCGTTGTTATTGGTACTGTTGTTTTGCTGAATGGATTTTATTGTTTGAATTTAAACAGTTGTCCTATTGAATCCTTGAGTGCTCCTGTTAATGTAGTGATTAGGCATAAGCACACTAGAATGAATGAAAATTTTTTTATTTTGTGGCATCATCGTTTGGGTCACATCTCTAAAGAGAGATTGGAAAGATTAGTCAAAGAAGGTGTATTGCAAGACCTGGATTTTTCAAAATTTGAAACTTATGTTGATTGCATTAAGGGAAAACTTCCCACTAGAGTTAGAAACAAAGAGATAAATAAGTTTGAGAATATTTTAGACCTAATTCATACTGACATATGTGGGCCCATTACACCTGCAACTATAAGTGGATTCAAATGCTATATTACCTTTATAGATGATTACTCTAGACATAGTTGGATTGACCTGCTTCGTGAGAAGTTAGAATCACTAAATGCCTTTAAGAGTTTTAAGATAGCAGTTGAATTGAAAATTGGTAGGGTTATAAAATTTATAAGATCAGATAGAGGAGAAGAGTACCATGGGAGGTATACTGAGGTAGGCAAAAATCTGGGCCCATTTGTTTTGTTTCTACAAGAAGATGGCATTGAAGCCCCCTACCTGGCGCGTCAAGGATGGCCTATGCTCAAGAGGTCTAAATTGTGCTAGTATTTGTTCAAAAATTTCAAAGAGCTCAAGATAATATCTATGTTGGACGTCAGCCCAAGTTTATAGCCTAAGATCCATATTTGATTAATTCAAAATATGCTAAATTGGACTTTGGATCATGCTCTTTTGAATGATTTGGGTTTCTTGATGGATGAAGGCTTCTCAAACTTGTAGTGCTCCAATAGATATGCCTACTGATATTGTATCATAATGCCTGGCACTCCACAACAAAATGGGATTGTAGATAGGCGTAATTGGACTCTCATGGATATGGTTAAAAGTATAATTAGTCATTCTTCGTTGCCAGAATTCTTATGGGGTGATGGCTTGAAGACTGTAGTCTATATTTTGAATCAAGTACCCAGTAAATCAGTGCCAAAGACTCCATATGAACTATTTACTGGAAAGAAACCAAGTTTAAAACATTTTCGAGTATGGGGTTGTAAGGTGGAGGTAAGACCATATAATCCACAGTTGAAGAAATTAGATTCCAAAATAGTCAGTAGATTCTTCATTGGATATTGTACTGGCTCAAGGGGTGTAGATTTTATTGCTCCACTTACACTATCAAAGTCATTGAGTCTGATCGGGCTTACTATTTTAAGAATGACTTAGATAATGGGAGTTTTATATCCAGAGTTATCAATTTATATGATGAAAGTATCATTTTGCCTATGCCTATTTTAACATAACCTGTGTTAAACAGAGATGAGGTTATGGAGAATCCAGTAGAAATAGATACAGTACCTCCCATGAAAGAAGTTGGTGAACTAACTATTGAATTGAGACGTTCACAGGGAGCACGTAGAACTGCTATACCAGATGATTACATGGTTTACTTGCAAAAGTTTGAGTCTAATGCTATTGATGGCACAGATCTTCTATCTTTTCAGCAAGCCATGTCCAGTCCTCACTCATCCAAGTAGATGGAGGTTATGAATGATGAGATTGCCTACATGCATCAAAATCATGTGTGGGAGTTTTTTGAATTGCCAAATGGTTGTAAACCAGTTGGTTGCAAATGAGTCTTCAAAACTAAACAAGGTAGTTCTGGTGAAATAGAAAGATATAAAACTAAACTAGTAGCTAAAGGCTACAATCAGAAAGAAGGCATTGATTATACAGAAACTTTCTCTTCAGTATCCACAAAAGATGCTTTCAGAGTAGTTATGGCTCTTGTTGCACAGTTTGATCTTGAACTTCACCAGATGGATGTCAAAACCACCTTCCTTAATGGAGACTTATATAAAGAGGTCTATATGACTCAGCCAAATGGTTTCATTGAATCTGGAAAGAAACACTTAGTATGTAGACTATAGAGATTTATTTATAGGCTAAAACAAGCCTCTAGGCAGTGATATCTAAAGTTTGATGAAATCGTCACTTCTCTTGGATTCATTGAAAATGATTCGGATCAGTGTATTTATTAGAAATTTGATGGGAGCAATTTCATCATCCTTATGCTCCATGTTGATGACATCCTATGGCCAGCAATTCAATGAATTTTCTAAACGAGACAAAACGTATGTTGTCTTCCCATTTTGATATGAAAGATATTAGTGAGGCATGTTTTGTTCTTGGGGTCCAGATCCATCGTAATAGATTATATGGCACTTTGGGTCTATCTCAAGCAACTTATATTGAAAGGGTTGTCACACCCGAAAATGCGACCGCGTGGCGCCTTTAAAAAGAGAAAATTCTAATTTTCTTTGACAACGAAAACGAAATTTAAATTAAAAGTAAAAGTAAGGCTCAAGAGTCGCCACTAAAATTTTATTTTTTGAAAAGACAAAACTTTGAAAAAGTTTTTTTAGTTTGAAAAATAGTCTGCGAACCAAATTCAGATTCGGGAGTCGATTATGAGTGGAGAAGGTGTTAGGCACCCCACTACACCCATTCTTAAGAACAGTTACCCTAGTCAGTTATGCAAAATTAATATAGCTTCTATTCTATTTTAATTCTCCCTAACCAATCAAATACAAGAACAGAAGAAAAAATTTAAGGAAATAAAATTAAAAGCAAAAAAAAAAAGAGAAAATCAAAAGTAAAACAAAAAGAAATTCAAAGAGTAAAATAAGGAATAAAAGGAATAAAATTAAATGTAAAATAAAATTAAAAGAAATAAAATTAAAAGAAATTAAAGAAATGAGATTAAGAAATAAAATTAAAAGAAAATATTTATTTACAAGAGCGGACTTGACCTAGGAAGAGAGCCTAGGGCCTACGTACCTTTCGAAAGAGATTAAAATCCACGTAGTTCAAAAGAAAATTGTGTTAAAGTTGATGTTTTGTTTTTATTTTTTGTTATTTTGTTGTTTTTGTTTGGCTTTTGTTTGATTTTTTAATTTTTAATTTTTTTGATTTGATTTTTTTTTGGGCAAAAGGCATGATTGATTTTAACTCTCCCCTCTTCTTTTCTCCATTTTTCTTTTTTCATTTTTTTAAAATTTTTTATGACATTAAAAAGGATTTTTTTTTAATTTTTATTTGATTCTATCTAGACTTTTAAGTATTTTTTTTAATTTTTTTTGTTTTGACTTTCGTTTTTTTTTATAGTTGATCTTTTCTTCTTTTTCTTACCTTTTTTTTTAATGAAATTCTTTTATTATATTCGATTTTTGTTCTTGATTTTTTATTTCTTCTATCTTGATTTTTAATTTTTTGTTTGTTTCACTTTTCCCCTTTTTTGGTTGTTTTGGTTGTTTTTTTTCTTCTTTTTGTTTTTGTTTTTGTTTTATTTATGTTTTTATGAAATTAAAAAGGATTTTCATTTTTCCTTCTTTTCTTTTAAAATTTTTTATTTGATTTATTGATTTATTGGTTTTTTTATTTTTCTTGTATTTTATTTTTGATTTTTTTATATAATTGATTTTTCTCCCTCTTTTTTAATGAAATTTTGGTTTTAATTAGATTTTGATTTTTTGTTTCTCATTGTTGATTTTTGATTTTTTTATTTCTTTTAATATATTTTTGTACTTTTTAATTATATATTTATTTATTTAAAAAAAAGGATTTTTGTTTTTATGAAATATATTTTTATTGAAAGAAACTTTGAGAAGAATTCATAAGTTTCAAAAGGTTCAATTATTACTTTTTATGCTTTTCTTGTTTGGTTTTTTTTTGTGTTCTTTTCTTTTTGGGTTTTCTTTTCCTCTTTTTTATTCTTTTATTTTTACTTTTTATCTTTTTTCAAAAGGACAGTCTCTAAAAGGAAAACTTATCTTTGAATTTTTGGAATATTACATTTCAATCATTTGCATAGTAACCTTTGAAAAAAGAAAAGGTACATATTTGAGACTCAATTTAACTTTTTAGTAAAAAGATTTTTAATCCTTTTTTCTTGTTCTTTTTTCCTATTGAAAATTTTTCTTTAAAAAAAAAATCATTTGATGGGGACCATTGAAACCCAAAACTTATTACAATGTAAATTTGAGACCTAATAGGTACCAAGGAGGCTTTATTACCCCACATAATCCTTAGGTTCGCTCCTATATGCCTGAGGAGACACAGAGTCTCACACGACTATTCTAAACAAATAAAATGAAATGAAATGAAGCCACAATATGTACAAGTATGAAATGATTGGTGATGGTGCTTGTTTTGTGTACAGCCAAACAAATAATACATTATTTCAAATAATAATTACAAGAATGAAAGAAATGGGAATTTGAAAGATATCACTTGTTTGCATTTTTGTTTTTCTTCATTTCTTATTCCTCTCTCCAGTCATATCAGTGTTGTCTCACATTTTTATACTTGCCATGCCATATCCTCCCACTGTCCCACTGAAGCTTTCTCTTTAATCTTCTCTTCGAACCTCTACGCTTCCAATGAGCCTCCTCATTTCCCCCAAACTCCTCAGGTGGAGCTCAGATGCAATAGAAATACAAAGGGGGGGTTAAATTCAAGCCAACCATTTGTTTTCAAGTAATGATCAAATCAATGCATCAATATGCACCCACATATAATTGAGAAGTTTTTATAAGCATGTTTGAGATTCGCAGGCAATTCAAAGCATTGTCTAACGAATGAAATTAAATAGGAATTGCACCAGGATTTCAAACCCACGCATCCATACTATGAATATAATGCTTTAGGCAACAAAAACTTTGATAAAATACACAAATGATGTAACAAAACCAAATTCCTAAATTACATCCCACAGAATCAGTATTTGATAAATTTCTGCCACAAAAGGTTAATTGGTTTGAAACTTTCATATTAACATTAGGATACAACCAGGACGAGTAAAAGGCTGACTTTGGGCAAACAAATTTTCAAAAAGCAACCCTTAGCTCAATTCTGTATAAGACACCTCGGACCCAAACATTATTCATTTAATTACTAGGCAAGATGGTTAGATCCAGATATTCCTGCTAGTGATGAGGAAACGCAGTAAGAGAGAGTGCATGTAAAAAAGAAAAAAGAAAAAACCCAGACCTCAGATTAGTCGAAAATAATAAGAAGTTTAACTCGGCAATTCTTCATTTCTCACAAAATCATAATGGTTCACTACCTGAGCCACATTTTAGACCCTTTTTCTTTCGAGCATTTTATCAGATACCTACTGATCACTCTTTGAGACCCATACAACGAAGGATTCTACATCTCACCCTGACCACCCAATATATGCCGTTGGCAACATTATCATGACTCATAATTCAGCACTCAATATTATATTCCAAACAACAGGGGAGCTTTAAGACTAATTTGATTTTCATTGAACTACCTAGTTTCCATTTTCTGCTTGACAATATCAACATTTGTAAAAGAGGTCCCTAATGCATTGCTGATGAAAAGGATGCAAGGGTGATACAACTCATTGAAGGGACTGCTAAATAGCAAAGAAGAAATCAGATGGTGTTATAGCATTCAGCACTCAGATAATAACCAAACTATGCCTCAAAACGAATTGAAATTACATCAATCAAAAATGAAATAAGCATGAAGTAACCTACTAAAATGGCTACTCAGATACATGATTCCATGACTCGAGATCAACTGAGTTACATCTTGAAAGCGAATTGAGATTAAGTCAATACCTGGTTGAATTCGTGGCTAAAATCTGAGGTCTTCATTCTCCTTCGAGCTCTAACCAGCTCCTTTCTCGGTTCCAGTAGCATCCTCTCACTCTCCACTTCTTCCCGTTCAGAATTCCCCTCTGTTCATCTTCTTCCTTTTTCTTTCATATCTCTCTCTCTCAGACTCTCCGTAACCCCTCTTTGAATTTCCCAGACCCGAAAACAGCAACCCGTTGAACCTATTCCCCTCTTTGAAGCCACCTCTCCTTTTTTTCCTCTCTGCCTCTATTTTTTATCACCCTTTCCAGAAAAACTTCTCAGCTTCCTCCCCTCAAATCCCAACAGGAACTCCCTCGCTCCTGAGTCTCTCTCAACCTCGCGTGCCTTCCTCCTCTCTATTCTCTCTAATTCTATGCCTCACCAGCTTCCTCTCTAGACAAAACACTCAAAAGCCCCCCTATTTCGTTTCTCCTTGCTTTTATAGGCATCCCCGCATGGTTCCCTTTCTACTCCTTGCACCAGAAATTTTTCATGATCATCTGCTCCACTAAATCTTCGTGCGCGATGCTTCGTTCCCTTCTGCGTGATCTGCTTTCAGCAGCTGAGGGTCATACATAATGGCTATACCCGAGCGAGCGTGGTCCCCTCCTCTGAAAAGACTGGTGTCTTCATGCCCCTCCTCTGCCAGAGAACCCAATTGAAGGGATGAAGGGAACCACCAAGTAGGGTTTTCGAATGCGGGCTTCAGACTCGAGTTAAAGGGCCTGAGAGGTTACTGGGCTGAAGGAATGGCTCCGTCCTTTTTCTTTGCTTTGTTTTTTTTTTCAACCCATTTTCCTTTTCATGTTTGGGCCTTTGGGCCTAGAAGAATTGGATTGAAGTTACTTTTATTTACTTTAATTTTTTTTGGATCAATTTTTATTTTTATTTTTATTTTTATTTTTTGGTATTGGGCTTTCGTTCAGAGGAAAAGGAAGCAAGGTTATGGTTTATTTTTTTAATTGATTTTTCTTTTGTTTGTCTCTTTCTTTTTCGGTATTGTGTTATTTTATTTTGTTTTTTGTGTTGGGCTATCTTGGGTTGGTGGATTCTATGGGCTTAAAATCATAGGCCTTGAAATTTGAAGGAAAAATATATACTCTTTTTTTTTTTTTAACTTTTTCTCCTTCTTCTCTAGTTTTTTTCCATTTTTTTCCATATCTCTTTTCCTCTTTTTTTTTTTCCTTTATTTTTTCATATATTTGGCTATTTTGATTTTTGTTATGTCTGGACAAAATACGATGTTCACAAGGGTACTCAAAAAATTTAAAATGAATAATTGTGCATCTAATCCAGTACCTACTCAGAAAGGTGATACATTATCTAGATCACAGTGCCCTCAAAATGATTCTGAGAGAGTAGAAATAGATAAGATTCCTTATGCTTCCGCTGTAGGCAGTCTTATGTATCCACAGGTATGTACTCGTCCAGATATAGCTTTTGCTATCAGTGTGCTTGGTAGATCTTGAGTAATTCCAAAATAATTCATTAGAAGGCTGCTAAGAAAGTTATGAGGTATCTTCAGGGTACTAAAGATTATATGTTGACTTACAGAAAATCTGATATATTTGAAATTATTGGCTATTCAGATTCAAATTTTGCCTCTTGTCTAGATGATCGTAAGTCAACTTCAGGATATGTTTTTATGATATGTGGAGGAGCTGTTTCGTGGAAAAGTGTGAAGCAAATACTCACAGCTACCTCCACCATGGAAGTAGAATATATCGCATGTTATGAGACCACTTGTCAGGCAATATGGTTAAGGAAGTTAATTTCTGACATGTGGTTGGTTGATTTTATATCACGACCCTTAACTATCTTTTGCAATAATTCGTCTGCTGTGTATTTCTCTCAAAATCACAAGAATTCCAGCCGCACCAAACATTTTGATGTTAAGCTTCAGTTTGTCAGGGAAAAGATTGAAGAACTTTAGACTCGCATAGTACATATTCCGAGTCAAGATATGCTTACAGATCCATTGACTAAAGGCTTACCCATAAGAGTATTTCAAAATCATGTAACTCGTATGGATCTTATTAAACATTTGATGTAGTCTTAGTTTAGTGGGAGTCCGAGGTATGGTTGTCTTTTGCTCTGATTTAAGATTTTATATGGTTTTTTTTATTATGTTTAATTTGGGTATTGAAATATTATTGATGTGCTTAATATCATTTGTTTCCCTATCAGATTCAATGATTTGTATTGATGCGTAATATATCACTTGATTCCCTATCAGATTCAGTGTTTTGTTAGATTGATTCTTTTAGAATTTGTTTATGGCTTAATATACATTGGTTGTTTATTGATGGTTAGAAAAAATTTAAATAATTAATTAATGCCATCCAAGTGGGGATTGTTGAATTAATTTATGGATTAGCATTAATTAATTATTGGATAATTAATTTAAGTAATTATTTTTTTGGGTTTAAGTATTAAACCCTAAACAAATTGGGTCTTCATTAGAAGTGTGTGATCCGTGATAGGTTGAATTACATATAAGCCTAATAGGTAGAGGCCCCAACCTACAGCCTTTTAATGGCCAGCAATTACCTATCACAAGCCTGGCCCATATAAAGAAGAAAAGGGAAATTTAATTAATTAATATATATTATATTACAGACAGTAGTCTGTAAAGTTTTAATACGATAACTTTCTGAACCCTTTTTGGTTCTTCTTCCTACTCTTTCTACATCTTCTCCATTCTAAGAAACTAAGAGGCAAAGTAGGTTGCGTGATCTACCTTACTTCACCTTCACTATTTACTTTATTGATCAGGTTAATTATGGCTTCAATGGATACTACATCAGGTACACATTTATTGTTGTATTTTATGATCTTGATTGAGGTAATGATTTGTATAACTCATATTATCAACATACAATGCCTAGTGTTATATTACAAGCCGAATATATATAAAATCATACATATATCATATGTTTATCAAACATAATTTGGCATATCACAAACTTAAATTATTCAAATATCACATTCCTATCGGCCTCAGATATTTCATGCTTGCATAATTTACAGATTACAAGCTTCACTAAAATGAATAATAAATCTTCCATGTGCATTAAGTTTAATCTCATAGCTCATATATATTATCAGAAATCTTAATTTAACATACTCCAAGCTTAGTGACATTAAAAAAAAAGCGTAAATATATTCACATAAAACTATAAACATTTAGCATAATAATTATATAAATATAAAATATCCACTTACAACAATTGCAAAATACAAAGTGGTATGCAAGCTTGATGCTAAAATTTATTTGAAAATTAATCATGGATTTAAATCTTTTCAATTGATTAAATGGTAAAGCATCTTTTAAGTGAAGATACATAGAGAGAAAGAAAAAGTGAATAAGGGAAAAAAAAAAAGATAAACCTCATATATTCTCATTTCTTGTATTACTCTTTCTTCACTTAAGACGCAATTTCTTATTTGTTCAAATTAAAATGGTCCAAATTCAAAAGTTTGGACTCATATTGTGATGTCAACACAAATATTTAGTCACTAACAAACTTCCTGTTTTTGTTTTTTCTTTTTTAGAATGCTCAGTGTCATTTTTAAAGAAAAATGATGCTCCTGTTAGCCCTCCAACATGAGCAAATCCAAATTTCCAAATTCATTTTAAAATCTTAGAATTTCAAAGTTCTTAACATTTAAAAAAATTTAACTCCAAACTTACTTTTTACTTGTAATCAAGGTTGTCAAATTCGTAAATTTAAAATAAACTCATAAATTGGAGATAAATTTGTAACATAAATTTGTATCGTAAACTCATAAGAGTTTACATTTGTTAATAATTATATATAAAATACAATTTATAAAAAGAAATCTATTTAAATACAATTCAAATTATATTAATTTTTTTAAAAAAATTATTTATATTTCATAATTCATATTTTTTAATATAAAAATTTTGATCAAGTTCATATATAAATATTATTTTTACATCTTTTTTTATTGGATTGTACTTGAGTTAAAAAATTTTATCTTTTTAAAACTTAATTTGATGCATTTATATGATAACTCGTCAAATTTAGTTAAAAAAACACTGAGTTAACTGAGTTTATATGAGTCAAAAGCAAATTAAACCGAATTTGTATTAAATCTGAGTTTACAAATAAGTTGACACGATTTTTTAAAATAGAAACTTAAACTCGCTAAATTCAAAAAGTCAACTCATGAGTTTAACAATAATGTTTATAACTTATAATATTATAGAAAAACTTCCAAGTCATATATTTGAGTTTAAAATATCAAATGTCATAAGATTTATTTCTACCCAATGAACTATAAAATGGAAAAGAGGAAATCAAGTTTTTATTTCAAAATTTAAGACAGTAAAATAAAATTCATACTCTATAGATATTAAATGTCCCAATCATAGTTGGGTACCTCTAAAAGTGAGTGTGTAAGCATTTAAGGTGAAAATTTCATACTCTTTGAGAGAGGAAACCTTTCATAGAGAACTTAAAAAAAAAAAAAAGCTCTAACAAATGAAAGAAATCATGAAAAACTTGCAAGGATCTATCTAGAAATTAAACAAAAATGACTTACCTTGGTAAGGGATTGAAGGGTGATGTGGGAAATGTAGGGAAGGAGAAAAGAAGAGTTAGGTGGAAAATAGTGCAAGAAACAATTAAAACATGCTGAGAAACATCATGAGCATAAAATTAATGATAATTATGTTTTTGCTCCAAATTTTTGAGTTATAATTTTTCCCTCACTTAAATTTTCTAAATTACACTTTTACTCTCTGATATTTTGACTTTGCAATTACATTCATGCAGACTTTTTAAAAAGACCTTTCTTTCTTTGGACAAATGGGGAGTATGTTTAGGAAAAATAGGGATTCAATATAAAGAAATGAGGTTTCAGTTTAAATAAAATACGGATGCTGCTTGTGGAGATCAGGGAGTGGAGTTCTCATACTATGAGACTTATCTAATTCTCTTTACATGCTGTAACTTTTATTATCTACTTAAACTCTGCCTATTTCTTAATTGTTTTCATTATTGATATGCATATTTACTGACATTTCTTTTATTAAATAATGAAAATATATGTATTTACCTAAAGCTAATTATGTTAGTATAACTTATATTTTGTTTGATAATACTAAACTATTTTTTTATTATTGATAAAAACATGAAGGTTTCAAAAGCCTATTGTTTTGAAGTATATGCCTATGAGTCTTTAAATTTATTATTTATTTAAATATATTTTTATTTTTAGTCTTAATTTATTAATTACTTATTAAATTTTTTTGTAGTTAATTTATTTAATTATACTTTTTTTCATAACAATCTATTAATTATTTATTATTTACTATTAATTATTTAGTAAATATTTAGTCTTAACTATTTATGAAATATTTTTTTATCTTTATCTTAATCTATTAATTCTATGATGAATTTTAAATTTATTATTTTATGTATTTTTATTTTTATTTTTAATATTAATCTATTAATTACTCTTAAATTTAAAATTTATTATTTTAATTTTAATTTTAATTTTAATTTTTAGTTTTAATATATTAAAAGGCTAGGTAACCTTGTTTCTGTTGGTATACAAGGAAAGAAAGGTGTGCAATGGTGTTTCAGGAAAGGTAAGTGGACCTATGGAGTGGCATTGATATATTTAAAAAGGGATAAAATAATTGATTGTACAATTGGGATAAATGCACTTAATTTTTTTTCTAAGGCCCATAAATTTAAAGTTATCACAATTAACCACAATAAAGGAAAATAGAAGGGACTAGAAATTTTGTTATTGTTAAGATACAAGTTTTTAACCCCAAAAAAAAAATTATTGATTTATTAACCATAAATTAGTAGGAGTATATTAATAATTCATATTAAAATTTATAAAATTTGAATTTAATTATTAAAAATATTAAATTATTAATATAACTCCACTTATGTTAACTTAGATATTTTTTGTATTAAGATTTAAATCTAACTTTTTTTTTCGCTTAAAAATTGTTTGAATTGGGGAGAATAAATAAGAAGGGAAGGGGAAAAACTTTTTATTTAAATATAAAAAAAAACGTCTAAATTAAAATTCGTTTCCTTTCCTTTTATTTTACTCTCTTCAATCCAAAAAATACGCCTATGCACTTAAAAATTATATTTTGTAATTTTTACTATATCATCTACAATTCCTTTACTATATTATTTTATATAGAGTAAATTATACTAAATCACATCTAATATCTTCTTCTTATTTTAAAAATTACATTCAATTTTTTTTTCAATTTATCTTTTGTCTATAAGATTAAATTTTTACACCATATGGATTTCTTTAAAAAAAATCATTTAAATATATTTATTATTATATTATGGATAAAATAAAAATCTTATGTTGAAGCTTAAAATGAACATGGTTATTTTTTTTCATATTAAGAATAAAATTATAGTTTTATATTGTACAAAAAATTAATTTTTTAACAAAATAAATTATAAGAAGATTTTTACAATATATATAAAAATATCAATCAAACTCTAAAAAATTAGCATAATTTAATCTATTGTATAATGAAGGGGCGAGATGGCCGGGAGATTATATGATATAATTACTAATTAGGGAGGCGTGGACCATTTCATTTGGCTTGGTTCGAAATAATTAATGTCCATACAATTCAATTAATTTGTGAAAGACAAAAAACCATTAGAACTCGGATATTTATCTTTAAATCATGACAGGTGGCTCACAAGAGAATTTCACAAGAAAGAAAACATGTGATGTGATTTTATTAACATGCACTATATTAGATTAGATTCCTTGAATATCCTATTACCTTGTTACATCTTAAAAGCCATCTTGTCGGGACACTTGTGACCATAAGATGAATAAATACTTTCTTTTTTTTGGGTCACATAAAGATGAATGAATACTAAAACGAAAGATTCCCAGATCGTGATTCTCTCTTATAAACTTTTTTTCATTATCTCATAAAATATGGATGGTTATCTTCTTCCATAAACCTTTTTTTTTATTATCTCTCTCGTAAAATTTGAACAGTAAAAAAGAATTAAATTTGATTCGTCCAAATTAATTTAAATATAATAGATTTTGCACTGAAAAAAGTACAATCTGTTTCAAGGATTCTCTCGTATAATGCGATGGGTTTTTTATATCCATATGGATTGTTATTAAGATTGATACGACGCTTAAAAAAAAGGTAAATATAAATAAATTAAAAGTATATAACAAAAAATATGTTAAATTTATATTAAAATAAAAATGCTAAGTTTCAATTAAAATTATTGCATGAATAAAATAAAAATATTAAATCTCAATTGAAAATAACTGCAAATTATGAATTGGAGGTCAATCAGATAATTACAAGGCTTTATAATTTTGAATTTTCTTAAAATAATTGCTTATTTTTATTTTGGTCATATGGGCCTAGACACAATCAATGCTTACAAGTGTGGGCCCAAAACAAAAACAAATCAATGCTTGTAAAGGACGTTGGCTCTTCCAAACATTCTATTTGAATCCCTCCTCAGCGCCGGTGGGGCTGCGCAAGGCTCTGTATGCTTCGCAAAACAGTAAACGTATTTTTTTTATATAATTTATATAATATTTATTATATAATATTTAAAAATAAAATAATTATTTTTTATTTCACTTATTATCATCTATTTATATTTTATATTTTTTTTATAATTATATCCTTCAACCAAACATATTTTAAATTTTAAAGTATTTATAAAAAATTAAAATTAATTTTTTTTTATTTTAAAAAAATTCTCTCTCTCTCTTGTTGTCATACACAGCATCTTTTGTTGTGCAGAAAACCCAATACGAATCCAAATGTCTAATCATCTTGTTTTCACTTTTCACGGTCCTAGAAATTTGAGAAGTTGCGTGAGATAGAAGTTATTAAAAAAATTTTTAAAATTTAATTTAGTCTAAAATATAATAAATAAATTATTAATATTTAGTATATTAATTATAATATTTTAATTATATTTTTTTAAAAATAAATTTTTTAAATTATAAGTAATAATTGTTATTAATTTAAAAAAAAATATATTAAATAGAAATATTTATAAAAAATAATTTTTATTTGGGATAAAATAAAAAAATTTATTACTTTTAATTAATTTTTTTAATTTTCGTGAATTAATTAATTATTTTTTATATAAGAAACCAAAAATAGTATATTTTAATATATTAAATTAAATTTAATATAACTGGTGTTCAGGAAAAATTAAATTAAATTTAATATAAGTGGTGTTCAGGAAAAATATTACATAAGATCAAATAGCTTGGGAGCAATTAAGAATAATAACTATGAATATAATATTGAAAATTTGATTCAATTATATATATTCTAATTAAGAAAACTAATCATATCAATAGTGCAACACTTCCTGGGGCGAGTGATTTTGTCAGTCGGATTTAATGGTTGAGTCATATAATTGTTTACTTTTAAATTGATTGATTCTGCATATATCACTATATAAGCACTACAAACTTATAATATTTCTATTACTAATTTGATATACTAAATTAAACATTTATTTATCTTTTGTTAATTTGACTCAACTGAAATTTAAATTTGGATCATTTAATTTCAGTATAACAAAACCAAAATTGGTTAGTAATAAATATATATATATATATATGATCACTCTTCATCATTGATTACCCGCCACCATCATCACCAGTGCAACACGCCACTTTTCGTTGCTTGAATTTTGATTTTAAATTTTAGATGATAAATTTTAATTATTGAAGGATTAACTTTAAAAAAATTAGAAAATGTATTTCAAACAATAAAGTTTTAATAAATAAAATTATAATTTTTGCTCAAACACAAAATTCTTTTCAATAGCATTACTCAGTTCAATCGATAGAATCTCTATAAATCTATTTTCAGACACTATCGAAGTCCCTTGACGCCATGGAGGATACATAATCTTTGGAAGGATAGTTTCAACAACGGACAAGAATCCTGTGTACGGTTTGTGTGGGTAAAAAATAAAAATAAAAAGGAATATATATATATATATATATATTCTAAAATTACTGATCATATTTATAATTGCAACACTTGCCCCTGGATCGTGATTTTGTCAGATAGATCTAAAGGTTTGGTCATATTTAATTATTTAATTTTAAATAACAGATTCTCCATGTTACGTACTATCTCAACCCCCATTGACAGCCAAATAGTCGGAGGGATAACCCTGAACAGCAAAACAAAATAATTTAAAAATAAAAATATAATAAAACTGAATTATAAATAACATATACCAACTTCAATCACTAGAATTGTGTGTTGCATTATTGAGAAACAAAATGCATGTGCCACGTGCCTCCGTGCGTGCTTTAGTTTTTTTTTCTTATTTTTTTATTTTTTCCCCCGATTGTGACACGTTTTAAATGCTTAACAAAAATAAAATAGATTTCGGGATACGTAATTAAGTATTAATTACCAATAGCAAAACACATCACGGGCTGGTTGTAAATTACTAAATTGTAAGCTGTTCAGTTAATTAATATTAATTTATTTCCCAATCCGTAAATTACTAAATTGTAAGCTGTCAAGTTGATTCCAGCTGGTTGGAAATCATTAAAAAAAATTAAATATTTTTGTTAAAAATATTTATATTAAAAAATTTTAAAATTTTAAAATTATTTTAAATGATTTAAAAATTAAAATTTTAAACTGTAAAAAAAATTATGATTTAAAATTCTAAATTAAAATTTTTATTTTGAATTCTTCATAATAAATTTAAGATTTAAAATTTTATATTGTAAACATCTTTAACTTAAAATGCTCAAGCACAATTTTGCCAAAAAAAATTTTGGGTTGAGGGTTTCGCATTTACGTTGGGTGGCCTTGATTCTCTCTAACGTTGACGTTAAAAATAATTTGAAAGCATAGATGAACGTGAAAGAATATGTCTGTGAATCACACATATTAAGATTTATAGACCTCTCGATCACATGTTTTTTGCTTTATTCTTCTAAAATTATATTTTAATAGAGAATTTTACAATTGTTGAATGTAATTTTTTTAAGATGCTTTGGATCAATGCTAGACTGATTTTCCTTTAGACAATGACTAATGGGACAAATACTACTTTAAAAGAGAATATGTTTACTATGCGTTTCAAAGTCTCCTTTATCACTATCTTCATTATTTTGCATAATAATTTCTAATAATTCAAATTCTTTTTCAATTGATAATATAACTAATTTGTAGAATGTCTTTCTGGTGCTTTAACTCAAATGGGAAAGAAATGCATCAAAGAATAGTTTGAGTATAAAGTGAAAAAGATAAGAAATGATTTTATAGTAAAATATTTTAAACATTCATGTTTTGGAATGAGTGAAAAAGTAAGATTTGCGAAACATGATGAATTGTTAAAATTTAGTGCACTTAGTTATCTACAGAGTAAAAAGGCAACTATTTTTATGTTGGGAATAAAATATATTAATAAAAAATAAATAAATAAGAAAAAGAATAGAGACTGTGAGATAGTAATTAAATTGGCTAATTAATGTAAGTGAGAAATAGTGATATTTATTAGGTAATTAAAAATTTTTGGGGCTTGATTTATAATTTTTTTAAAATAAAATTGAATTTATTATTATTAAAAATAATATAAATTAAAATTTTATAATTATACAAATTATAAGTATACTATTATAAAATTATGGAATCCAAAATTTTGAGAGCCTAATGCTATGTTTGAATGGATGGTAAGGATGGAATAATCAATTTAGAATAAACATTTGTTTAAAAGATTTTTTAGGATTGTATGAATCGGTAAATGAAAGACTCCAAAGCCTTTCCTTGTGACTCAAAATTTAAATTTTTTCATCCCTCTAAATTTGAGGGTTTGGAAATGAATAAAATAGACATGTAATACAATTACAATTATATCTTTTTTTAACTAAAACTTTGTTAAAATTATATTTTAATTATAAGGATAATATATATTAAAAAAATAATTTATAAGTGGTTTCAATATGTTAATAACTCTGTTTCTTTTTTTTTTTTTAAATTAAACTCTCAATCAATAGAATAATACGTATATTTTATCTCATTTCTATTTCACCCCTTA
Organism: Erythrophleum fordii; assembly: GCA_032878935.1. Classification (NCBI taxonomy): domain Eukaryota; kingdom Viridiplantae; phylum Streptophyta; class Magnoliopsida; order Fabales; family Fabaceae; genus Erythrophleum; species Erythrophleum fordii. Next base: position 36,966,017 of record JAVQMF010000055.1, on the reverse strand, counting down.
TTCTTTTATTCTAAAGTGAAAACTTTATTTACTTTATACTTCATCTGCTCCTATTGATATAATCAAGTAATATAAAGAACTCAACATTTCACTAGACTAATGTTTTGATTGATAAAGTAAAAAAGATTTTTAAAGGAATAGGAAAAAGAATATAAATATGATAGAATAGAATCTTGTAAATTTAAGATTATATTTGATATGATATGAAAATAAATGAAAATATTTTTTTTTTATTTTGATATTTTATAGAATAAAAATAATATAAAAATAAAAATAAAATATCAGCAAATAATCACAATATCTATAAAAAAAGTATTAAAAAGCCAATTTTTATTAATTAACATAAAATAAAAAATTAATTTTAAGTTGAAAATATTTACAATTTTATATTAAAATATTTTAAATTTTAAAATTATTCTAAAAGATCTAATAAAAAAATATTAATTATGCTCAACAATTTTCAAATTAAAAAATTTAATACCTTATTATTTTTAAAAATAGTTTTAAATTTTAATATCTTTTAATATAAAACATCATTATTATTTAAGACAAAATATTATTTTTTTTCTTTTTATGTCCAACGATAATTTTCTTTTAAAATTCGAATGGAGTGAATTGTACATATAATCAATCGCTTTAGAATTTATTAATTTTTTCAACTCCAACTTATTAAATAATATTTTTTCCACTCTTTATTTCTTTCCCACTATTCCCTTCTCTTCTACTGTACTAAACTTGCCATAAATGTATCACCTGCAATATCTATTTCAACTAATTCTGAGAACTTGGCTTCCGATCTCTCCGCTAATTCTGATGGCCTCTTTGCATTATGTTTTGTTAGAAAAAAAAAAAAAGTATGGTTGTTAGAGTTCGAGGAAGGACGAGAGCAGCGAGGAACCTTCCCCATGAAAGCCAAACAAATTTCAAGACGCATGCATTGAATACAGCGCTTGTCCAGATGTATTACGTCACTCCTCACTTTCTTACCGTTCACTATCCTCGATATTCGCGCCGTCAGTCGATTCCTGTTGAAGATTCATGCGTCACTCGAACAATGTAGACATTTTGAAGATCCTGCCACCTGTCCAAATTAAACGTCTTTACCTCGCTGCTGTGGGACCCGCAGCGCCTCTGAATCCACCGACCCTCATCAAATAGGACCCGCCACAGCGGCCAAGGAATGCTTGCCTTGCTAGCTTCCACTTCTCGTCGCCGGCGAATAATCCTCTCCGTTCAGTGTCACGGTTAGGGCTCCGACGAGGAGGGGTTCATGGCTCTATGCTAAAGCTTCACAATTATGAATATTTAATTTCTACGCCAGCTCGGAGCCTAAGACTCCATTAATGGCCAATTTGAAACTAGCAGAGCTGCCAGAGCTCTTATTGAGTTTTACTCTTTGTTGTTCATTCTCTGGTTCAATGCCCGAGGCTTCATTAATGAGCAATATTAACTAGCAGAGGATTTCAAGCTTCTTTCTTCCACTTCAAGTTTTGTTTTTTCTTTGGGATTATTTCTAGAGTATTTTGGAAAACTATGTCGTTTTTAAGACGCAGGAAGGCCTCTGTTAATTTCACCCCTCCTGATTCAGAGCATAAGTTTGACATACCTGATGGAAAGGAGAAGAAGGAGAAAGAGATAGAGACAGTGAAGAGGAGGCGAAAAGACGAGAGGATAAGAAAATGGTCGTGTGTGGATACCTGTTGTTGGGTAATTGGGTGTGTATGTTCAACCTCGTGGTTATTGCTGTTCTTGCATAATGCAATGCCGGCGTCATTTCCTCAGTATGTGGCAGAGGCAATTGGAGGGCCATTGCCTGACCCTCCGGGGGTGAAACTGAGGAAACAGGGCTTGACGGCGAAGCACCCCGTGGTATTTGTGCCCGGCATTGTGACCAGTGGACTCGAATTCTGGGAGGGCCGTCAGTGTGCGGAAGGATTGTTCAGGAAGCGGATGTGGGGCGGCGCTTTTGGAGGACTCTATAAGAGGTACTGCACTTTCTGATTTCTCATCTTGCTTACAGGGGTGGTGTCCAAATGCGAAAAGCTAATTATACTTAGTATTTCTTGATTGGGAAGTAAATTTACGCAAGAGATTAATGTGTGTTGTTGACTAAATTCTCAGTTATATACCAGAATCAGAATGGGAAATGCATTAATGAAGTAACCGCTAGTGACTTAGATGACGCTGGCAGATATTATCAACTACCAAAGTTCTCACTGTTAAAAAGAGAAGTGACCTCGTAACCATTATTCTATGGAGAGCCTATGTCTCTGGACGTCGAGAGTTTCGACATTTACTTTTAGAAGTGAGAATCACAAACTAAATTTAGTAGCCAAAATACTCAACCTTCCAAAAGGTTGAAGCTCTCCATGAAATTATCCACTAATAAAGCTGCGTGATGCTTCAATCTGCCAATGCTTTTAGTAAGAAATGCTTGTAACCTTTCATTAAGCAAAGAAGTGATGATAGGAAGTAGCTACTGATTTCTGTTTTGAGAAATGCTAAGCTCTTGATTCCTGTCCATTGGATCCAAAATTTTCAACCCATTTATTGGAAATAAGTACAGCTCACTTGACAGAAATTTTGGATCTAATGGCTTGAAAGCTTTGAGCACTTGAGCTTTCAAAAGCATTTTCCGTCTTTTTTTCCTTCCTACAAGAATTTATTGTTACCTTACCTGTCAGTCATGTTTGAGTGACATTACTAGGCATTTCCTTGACTATACATATTAGAAATATAAAGTTACACCAATGAGCTTTGGTTTAGTAATACTGAAGTCATTTTCAATGCTAAAAGCATCCGAATTCGAATCTCAGTCAGAACCTAATAAACCAAAAAAGAAATTGAAAGTTACAACTCTGTATTAATAATTTAATATGTTAATCATTTGGTAGAGCTATTCGATATACTGTACTTTATATAACTGATTGCGAAGCGAAGTTGTTTCTTTAGAATTTCCTGGTCTGAAAGCCTTGGGGAGTATATTTGAATGTTCAGTAACTCCTACTCCCTCCAACATCCGCCTTACTGGGTATTTAACTGTGCTGTTTTTCTCTAGTGAATAATTCTTGCGTCAGTTACCTGTGTTTCATCGTTGTTTAAGGACACTAATGAAACTTATCTATAATGCTACACTGTGGTTTTTCTTTCTTTTTTTTGCAGACCATTATGCTGGGTTGAGCACATGACCTTAGATAATGAAACAGGACTAGACCGTCCTGGCATAAGATTGAGGCCTGTATCTGGACTTGTAGCAGCTGATTATTTTGCACTTGGTTATTTTGTCTGGGCCGTTCTAATTGCCAATTTAGCACACATTGGTTATGAGGAGAAAACTATGTATATGGCCTCGTATGATTGGAGAATCTCATTTCAAAATACAGAAGTAATTTTTCAGTTAAATCGACCTTTTTTATGTTTAAAGCTTTCAGATCTTGTTCACTCTTCTCTAATATTCTTGTTGCATAGGTGTGTAGTAAACCCTCAGATGAGATGAGCTTTTCATTTTCTGCTTGATTTGAATAGGTCAGAGACCAAACTTTGAGCAGGATGAAAAGTAATATAGAACTCATGGTGGCTACGAATGGTGGTAATAAGGTGGTTGTTATTCCACACTCAATGGGTGTTCTGTATTTTCTGCATTTTATGAAATGGGTTGAAGCACCAGCGCCAATGGGCGGTGGGGGTGGTTTGGATTGGTGTGCAAAGCATATAAAAGCAGTCATGAACATTGGGGGACCCTTTCTTGGTGTTCCAAAATCAATCGCTGGACTTTTCTCTATAGAAGCCAGGGATATTGCTGTGGCCAGGTTCTTGTCTTAACTACTATAATGCGATATCCTTTATTTAAATTTAATATGATTCTTTACATGGCAGGTCAAAATTTGTTTGATGTTTTAACTAGTATGTATAAACCGTTGAGGAAATCCTATTAACGAAGGAAAAACTAATTGCAATAAGCTGGGTTTCTATCTTCTTCTAATGAAAGAAAGACTCGAAAAAAGTTAGGAACCTCAAATTGTTTCTAGACCAATATATTGGAAATGGTTGTGTTTTTGATGCTATCCCTTTTGATAGAACAAGTTGTTAAATACATAATTTGCTTAAGATGGATACATCCTTAATCGAGTGTCTCTTCTGAAGCCCTTAAATAGTTTCAAGTTTTAATCTACATCACTGTAACAAGTCAATTAAATGCATATATAGCGAGAAATTTTATGTGAATATATATGAATTTATAATAGGATATGTCTCATAATCTGCAAAGACGTTAAGATGATTACTTTTTTTTTTTCCCTAACAAAAAATAATCTATAATGCTGTTGATCAATTTCTAAGCTTTATAAAATTGTGTTTCCATGACGTATGATGACAGGGGAAGTTATATTATCTTGCTATTTTTGTCAGAACACAATTTTCTTCTTTTTTTCTTTTGGTTAATTGACGGATATAATTATGGATCTTCTTAACATGGCATGTAGGTGTTCATAAAGATGGAAGGAGATTCATTTTATTTCATGCATTTTATTATCTTGGCATTGAGACTTTGATAATCATTAAATGAAGTCCATATTCATGGATAAAAATCCGTTTATCTATTGAATGATATTGAAAGTTCTTTAAACCAATAAAATTGTGCCAAATGTCTCATTTGCTAGAATGCCTATAATAGATTTCTCTGTACAAAATTCTAAAACAAGCATAGTTATTTTTCATCATGTCTTGCACAATTAATGAACTGCTATTCCATATACAGGACATTTGCACCTGGTGTTTTAGATAAGGATGTTTTTGGTCTTCAAACTTTACAACATATAATGCAGATGACTCGGACGTGGGATTCAACCATGTCAATGATACCAAAAGGCGGAGACACCATATGGGGTGGCCTTGATTGGTCGCCTGAAGGATACTATAACTGCCATGCAACGGAGCAGAAGAATAATGACACTCATCGTGCATTTCAAAATGGGAAAGATAGTTTTGTGCTCATGAAAAATGGGAATTATGGGAGACTTGTATCATTTGGGAAAGATGCAGCTGAGTTACATTCCTCCAAGCTTGAGAGGTTTAATTTTAGGGTAATATTTGAAATATATAAAAGTTAGAGTTTGTTTAGAATCTCTTTACCTCACATTGTTTTCAATATTTGAATAATATAGTATTCACAGTCAGTTTGCACATAAACCAATAACTTCCCTGGTTTGCCCTTTTCAATATTGACAGTTATTATATAAGTTTAGATAGTTAAACATGCTCAGATGGTGTCATGATGGTTTGTTCATGGTGATCACCATTACATTGCTATTTGCTACTGCTTTCTATAATTTCTTACTTTCTCTCACGTTTGTGTGAAACAATAGAGCTTTCTGTTTGTATATCAGAATTCAAGCATACACAAACTTTTCATCACCTACTATTTGCTACTTTCAAATCATCTCAGTCATGCACGCAAAATGTTGACCAATCATTTACCCTCAAATTTGAGTTTTTAAGCAAAACTTCAATATTTTCTCAAAAATTCTTTTTCTGTCTGTCTCCTGATATTTTTAACTTGTGGATAGATGCTATCCGCAAGCACTTGGCATTAATTGCTTTCATAAATTAACGTTGTTTTTCATGTTTTCTACTCTTGGTTGCTATTGACAGGTTACATCTAAGGGTAGGAACCTTGCAAATAAATCCAAGTGTGATGTCTGGACAGAGTACCATGAAATGGGAGTGGAGGGGATCAATGCTGTAGCAGGTTACAAAGCTTACACAGCTAGTTCAATTTTAGATCTACTTCATTATGTTGCCCCCAAGATGATGAAGCGTGGAGATGCTCATTTTTCACATGGGATTGCTGACAATTTGGATGATCCTAAATACAAACATTACAAATATTGGTCTAACCCCTTAGAAACAACGTGAGCTTCTCTCCTTTTTCCATTCTTTAACGAGTTTCCATAATCCTTATGAATAGATTGAAACCAACTTATTGCATCTAGGTTTTTATTCATAGAAAGGATTTTATGAACAGTTTGTACAAATTATACCAAACAAGTACACCAATCTCTTTTAATCTGTCAGGTGAAGAATCAGACTTTCTTGTTACACTTCGGATTTTTTTTTTTGTTTGGGGGGGGGGGGGGGGAATGAATTACTATGTGATTATTCAATTTTCTTAATTGATCACACTAATGAGTTTTGCTTGCTTTCTCTATCTGTCCGAGTCTTATCATCCTAACAGTAGTCATATCTATAATATTCTATCATGGTATCTCTGAAAATTCATTATTTCAATTATTTCCATTATTAACTTGTGTTACTCTTAATTTTCTGTCCTGCCGCTACAGATTACCGAATGCTCCAGATATGGAAATCTACTCGATGTACGGGATTGGGATCCCTACAGAAAGAGCATATGTCTACAAGTTAACTCCTCCATCTGAGTGTTACATTCCCTTTCAGATTGACTCGTCAGCACATGGTGGGAATGATGAGGACTCTTGTCTAAAAGGTGGAGTTTATTCTGTTGATGGAGATGAAACTGTTCCCGTTTTAAGTTCTGGTTTCATGTGCGCGAAAGGTTGGCGGGGGAGAACCCGTTTCAATCCTTCAGGAAGCCCTACTTACATAAGGGAGTATAAGCATGCCCCTCCATCCAATCTTTTAGAGGGTCGGGGCACCCAGAGTGGTGCTCATGTTGATATTTTGGGGAATTTTGCGTTAATTGAAGATATTATTAGGGTAGCAGCAGGGGCCGCTGGCAAGGACTTAGGTGGAGATAGAGTGTACTCTGATATTTTCAAATGGTCTGAAAAGATAAACTTGAACCTCTAGTTCACATGGTGAGTCTTCCTTCTGGTTATATCAGAACTTTTTCAACTCCTATGTCCTTAATTGAAATGGTTTGTAGGTCTTATAAATGTTAAAATGAGAATAACAAATTGATGATTCTAAACTACTAGTATTTCATGCAAGAATTCATGCAGCTTTATAGCTACTTTAAACTAAGCAAGTCTTCATTCGACATTGAAATTTCATTATACACTGATCTATCTGTCAGTCTTTGGACAAAATCATTGGCTTTGCAATTACAAAAAAGGACATCAAATAATCCTCTGGATTTATACGATATTGTTGTATATGTGTCATTCAGCTTCTTTTCTGACTAAATTGCTGTCTTATCATTATTTCAGTACCAGCTTGAATCCTGCTTGGTTCTACTATGTGCTGAGAGCTGATGATTTTGGGGCTGCACATGACGGAGGGGTGATGGTGATGGTGATGGTAACTGTATCCTTATTAACTTCGGGAAGTGCATCTGGTGAATCTGTGAAATGAAATTGTCCGAGTTTCTTATATTATAAAGAAATTGGCCGTCAATCTGGGAGAGAAGAAAAAGTGGAAGTGTTTGGGGTTCCCATATACTAACAAGTAAAGTTCACTAATTAAATGTTAGACCTTATAAGTTTGTGTCTTTTTAGTCCGAAATTGGTGTCGATGATATTCTTTAAAATGAAATGTAAGGCATCCTAAAAGTCCACGAGACTCCTACCTCGAGGTTATTTTCAATTACTTAGTATAATGTCTTGTAAATTCGTGTCAATTCTTAGCATATGATTCATTTGAATAACCATTTGGCTCTTTTAAAATTTTGGGCCCGAGCCTCTCAACTAAATAATGATGGAAAGGGTTAGCTAGGCCGTACAAATTGCGAATCAAATCAAAATGGGGTGTTAGGTTCGAAATTGAAAGTGAGAAAGGACGACTGGGAGAAGAAAGAAAATAAACTTATTCAAGATTCAACAAAAGGGGCTATAGCCTGAGGTACGTTTCAAGGCAATTATTGAGCACTTCCGTTTGCCTTTTGATTTGTAAATCGCAATGTTTTAAAAATTAAATTGGCCATTCAATTATAATAGAGAGTATATAATTTAATAGTTTAATTATATTCAAATCATGCTCAAATTGTTTTTTTAATATATATATATATATATACATATGTAATATTTTATTATTAATTGATACATATATTATAAAATAATATTTAAAATAGATATAAATATTTTTAAATATCAAAATAAGTTGACGTATTTTGCATATAACAATAAATTAATGTAAAATGAGTTAAATAGGGTCACTAAATATTATAAATTTATACATAGAATGTCAAAATTTTAATTTAGACCCCAAAAAAATTCAAAAATTGATTTTTGGTCAATTCAATGTTAACTTGTCCAATTTTGGTTAAGTTGGTCGATTTTTGGCCAATTTTTTCTTATGTTAGTTTTAAGGGTTAAATGAACTGAAACTATAATTGATTCACCAATTTAATCTGCCATCTAATTTTTAAAACAATAGTGAATAGCATAGATTGGAGAATTGGATCAAGCTGATTAATTCAATCAAAAAATTGGTGAATCTAGCACCTATTCAATCTAAAAAGCTGACCTCGTTTAAAAAGAACAACGGCTCCACTAAATAGCCAACAAGACTTGTTTAACCAAATGGTACCAAGTTTTATATAAATATCACCTTAAAAAATATTGATAATAAATTTAAAATTTTAATATATTAAAATTTTATTATATATGTTTTTAAATTAATTATTAAATTGGTTTAATTGTAATTTAACCACAATCTGACCACTAAATTATGAACTATTTCTTTTTTTAAGAAGATAATTTTTGCTCAATTCCTAAGCAAGGAATTGTCTCAGCTTTTCTCAAAATATGAAATGTTCCTATTACATATGATTTCACGTGACACGTGATGCAATTTGTAAATTTGCTCCTCTTTACGTATGTATTATTTATACGCTATGAATAATATAACTTATTTATTGAGCTATGTGTTCTCTCTCTATCTCTTTTTTCCTTTTGCTTCTTTTTTTTATTTGAATTTAAATTTTATTTTGGTGCCGCGATTTCTCGTGCTACTAGCATGAAAGCCACTCAAGTATCTTGATATCTATGATATGGATAAAATAACTACAAGAACACCATATTTACTTTGCCTATCCACTCCAATTAATAGTGAATTTTCGCTACAAGGTAGCCCATCAATACAATCTATATTAGGGTAGGGTTGTATATGGATAAGGCCGGGTCGAACATCTAGTCAGCCCAATACCCTACCCAATTAAAATATCGGGCTTGTTTTTATACCCATGGGCCGATCCGGTTTGGCCCGAACAAGTCTGATTTTATATTGGGTTAGGACAACCCAAGCTTTTTTTTAATGAATTAATATTTATAATATAAAAATATCTTTTTATAGATTCATAGATATATATTTTAAAATAATAAACCTTTAGAACTCTTATATTTTTATCAATAATAAAAAAATAATCTAATATTTTTAAACAAAATATAAATTATACTAATATAATTAACTTTAAGTGAATATGCGCATTTTCATTATTTAACGAAAGAAATATCAGTAAGTATATATATTAATGATAAAAACAATTAAGAAGTAAAAAAAATTTACGTAGATAATAAAAAACTATAATATGTAAAAAGAATCAGATAAAATAAAAATTAATATATATATATATATATATATATATAAAAGATGACAAGATGTTAATAATTAAAAAAAAAGTAACTATTATAGCAGGTTGGACAGAATATGTATTCACCTGTGGTCCAACCCGACTTAATATAATTTTGTTTAAAGTTCTACCCATTTTTATTTTTAGCCTGACTCGGTCCAATTAGACTAGATTAGAGCGAGTCCTTAAGGCGCATTTGGCCAATGAACACCTCTAATCCATACCAACATTGTAACACAATCCATGAGGTATCTAGGGGCAGTGGTTGTTACGGTCCAGGTACAACCACATTTTCATACTTGACAAGTATCACTGTCCAGCTGCAACATATTTAGCCATGTGATATACAAACACTATTTCCAAATGACATAGATACAATGGATGAATGCTTGAGCATATTACAAACGGCTCTACTAAGGAAAATGAGCCTACAGCAAAAACTGTCGTTTTCTCTTCTCCATATCAATTAAAACCTTGACCTTTTTCAAGGGCAGTCCTGTTAGGTTGATGATCTGACGATCAAACAAGCCTAAGCACAGATCAAGTCGATGAATAATCAACAAGGATAGGCCTCTCGAATAAATATTTGAAATGCTGCACTTTCCAGTCAGCTCAATCTCATAGTTTCATTCTGTATAATGACATTGGGGTTTCTTATATATGGATTTAGTGCTGCTAATTCTTTCGATTTTGCTCCTGTACCATAAACAAGTGAAGATATGCTCCACAGTATATCACCGGGCTGCACCTTTGTTGTAACCGAAGCACTAGATTTAGATGCAACCTTTGACTTTAATAATGGGTGCTTACTGCTCTTCCCCATTCCATTAGCAAGAAACCAGCGGGAACCAGACTTTTGCTGGCTTGAAGTACCCCAAAGCTTCTTTCGGTGAGGCTTAGTCATCAGACCTGCAACATGGACTTCAGTAATTCTGAATTGAGGAATGCTCTCCTCTTCTAAACTTTTCTCTTCTTTCTTAGTGTCCCCCGTCTCCACCTTCACTACCGTATCACCCTCATCATCGTGGTCATAGTTGCTCCTGACCTCAGAAACATTTCTGTAAATTTTTGCCTTTGGTGGAACAAACACTCTCTCAACTTGTATGAGAGCAAGTATTGGTGTTCCAACAGACTCATGATTTCTCAAAGGATCACGAAGTTGCACCATGATTGCTACTGTGAAATTATTTCCCAACAAACCACATTTTAGGCCACGGCCTTTGCCTTGTTTCGTCTCTCCCTTTGAATGCCCATGAATCAAGTCAAGAGAGTTGGCATGATGGGCCGCAAGAACTTTGGAAGTATAGTCCCTGATATTATCTATGTCATCAATCTCGCCAGAATCCAGCCTCGTCCATTCATCAAGAGTTAATGACAGGCTCATTATCCCATCAAGACTGTCACTGCTGTCTTTTATATCCAACAACTGCAAACCAGCAGCTCCATCCAACCCTAGGGAACCACTAATATTGACCCCCTATCCCCGTAGAGCTGAAATATCCCCAATGGACTCTGCAATAATATTTGATGGTGCATCCTCATTCGACATTCCCGACTGTATTCTCAAACCCTCCATTGAAAGTGCTTCAATTTTGTCCGTAGCCAATGGAGCATGATCTTCCAATGAACCAAACTCTAAGCCTGTCTGATTGAAGTTGAACTAAAGTCATTGGATTTTAGTCTGGATGATTTTCCTCTCAAACCTCCTTGCACACAAATAGTATCTTGCCCTGTTACCAAATCATGCTGCAACAGACCCTGCCTACATAAAACAAAGGAAAATTCAATTAATGAAACATTAAAAAAGGGATCGCCACTAAATTTCGACTCCAAGACCAATGACAGAAACAGAATTGACAAACCTCTCCGTCCCCTCTAAGACAGGCATAGCTTCCCAGGCCACTTGTTGCATTGTCTTCCCTGTGATATCCTCCAGAGGCATTAATTTATGTGCCTGCACTGAGAGCTTTTCAATTCCCACTGAAGCCAAACACTGCAAAATCTCCATTATTCCAGAACCCATTTCTGTGGGTACCACAACAGGGTTAGAAATCTGCATGATCAAGCTCCCACCACTTTTGGCATTCCTAAAAAGTAATGGATTCATAGAACGTAAGAAACCCCCATCTTTTGTCCTAAGAAAAGGGCCTAAACCCTCTGCAAGAGGCGGCAATGAAAGAGGCTTCTCAGGCAGTAACTGAATTGAACTTTCAAAACCAGCAGAATCTTTGTGGGGCGAAGGCTGGAAAGCCTTCTCATTCAAACCCCACTCAAACAGTAAGGCTTCCGTTTCCAAGTCTTCTAGCATCTGAGCCCTCTGTTTGCTCCTGACTTCCTGAGACTCAAATGGATGCCGCCGCTGCAGATCTTGCAATGAAGACTTGAAACCCTCAGAGAAATTCCACTGCTCGGGTTGAACGGAAGCTTTGTAGCCACCTTCTGCTTCATCCTCATCACCTTTGTCAAAATCAAACAAAGAGAAACCCTCAACCAAAGCGTCCTCCTCAAATTGTCTTAAGAGGCGCTCTCGGGGGGACTCAGGCTCACTTTCAGAACTCAAGCCAACCGGACCATGGACCATGTCTAGCATGCTTAAAAATTCACTGGCAACTGATTCTGTAACTTCATCCAAGCTATGTGACTTCCTAATTCTATCTATAGATCTCGACATCAGATTCCAGTGCCACCGTTTCAAAATCTGAGTCTATTCAAAACTAATTCTAATTCTTGCATGAGAAGTTCTTTAGTGCATAAGCCATCCTCCTCTTGATAAGAACATTCATGCACCTCGGTCTTTTCCGCATCAAGAGAGTCATATTTAACACTATCTTCAGAAGATACCTGTATACCGGTGGTATCAAGTGCACAGGTACTATCAACTGTGGAAGCATCATCAGGAGCCTTTATGATGGATTTCTCTACGTTAAGTAGTTCATCTGGTAACAATTCTATGCCCTGATTAATGACAGATTCATTACCTTCACACCCTTCAGAATTTTCTTTTCCAGAATCAGATAAAGGATAGACATCTATTTTTATTGGCTCCTGGTTTTCTTGAAACATATAAAGTTCAGGTTTGTCAAGCACCGGACTACATGTCTTTTCTTCATCATATGCACACTCGTGAGGTTTTTCTCTTCTAGGATCAGATAAAAGACTGTTATTTGGTTTGATTGAATCGAGATTTGTGGACACATTAAGTGCAGGTTTGACATTCCCTGGACTGTCTGCCTTTCTTTTATCAAACTTCTGATATAAAATATCTATTGGCAAGAGCTCATGAAGATCCGTTGCCTCGCCTACATATCGAGAAGAAAATGCACTGTTAAAACTTGGCAAACTTCCAATGCGCCTCATGCTGGTTTTCCTGTCAGCCTGACTAGGTTTAGAATTTGGTTTCAAAAGGCCCAGACCATTCTGCCCCAAAATCGATTCATTTGGCGCGTTGTTCCCGTCAGCCTGACTAGGTTGAAAATCTAGTTCCATCAAACCCAGACTATTCTGCCTCAAAATCGATACATTTGGATTGTCATGGTTGTCTCTGGCGGCACTAGTGCTATCACCAGCTACCAGATACTCAAAAGTAACGCTCATCACGGCACCCCTGGCCATTCCTGATAACATAAAACTTGTAGTCCACTTCTTCGAGATCGTCTCCTCTTCAAGCTCTTCCAGTGTAAGAGGAAGCGACCTTGTGACATCTACCCGGTGCTTCCCCAAATCATGCTCTGGAGCACTGAGAATAGAAGCATAAAGTGAAAAATGCTTTGCTTCATATTTTGCTGAATGGTTGGGTCCATTCCGACTGCCATAGACTGAGCACGTAAAAGTCAGCTTCTCTTCAAATGCAGCCGTGCCTTCAACTACCTTGGCTGGAGGGGTAGCCAAAATTTCATCCCGCCTCTTCCAGTACACACAAAGGTTAGCATTACCGAAGGTCGAAGGTAAGCCTTCAATCGAATGTACTTGGAGAGAAAAGATACAGTTAAACCTGCGATTGCCGATATGGGAAAAAGCCTTTAATGGACTCCAATTCCATATGGACTTCTTGTCCTTGCGCAGAGCATCTTCATTAATGGCTTTACACTTTGATTTGATATCAGGTAACAGTCCTTTTTCAATGGATTTGGGTTGAGCACTTGCTGCAGATATTGAATTCCTTGAAGAACTTCTGTCCAGGCACAAACCTTTGCTTATAGTTTCAATATCTTTTAACAATTTCCCACCACCTGAAGCTTCATCATTCTTCTTGCTAGCTTCAACTTTTGACAACGTCTTTTCTTATTTTGTAGAAACGTCAGAATATATTCAAATTATACAAAGCCAAGCCAAACCCAACCCACAATTAAAAAACCCATCAGCATTTTAAATTAAAACAATTTGCATATATTGGAATATTTCTGATCGTACAATTGCAAATAGCCAAAAAATAAAAAAATAAAAATGAACGCAATCAGAAAAGCATATTAATAATTTCTATTGCAAAGAAAGGATCACTAAAATGATTACCTGCTGATGTTGACGAGGAACGAAGACATCAGGAGAGGATGAGGCGAGAACCGTGGTTACCCAATCCAATTCATCGCCACCCTCATTCTGAAATTCAAAATTGAGACTCCATAACAAACAACAGATACAGACACAGAAATAGAGAGGGACGGTTGGAGTCACAAGACATGGGCATGGCTATGAGCCTTTTTTTATTTTTAAAAATTATATCCTCTTATTTTGATAAATTATAATTACACTAGTAAAAAGTATTTTTATATTTATTATTTATATATTTTTGACTAATATAAAATACTTATTTTTCAAATTTAAAACAAAATATTTATAATTTTCAAGACAAAATTAGAATAAAAGTTTAATTATATATCTTGATGATATATTACTTTTTTTTTTAAGCCATTGGAGAACATTATGAAGAAGTTTAGAGGTTATCACATAAATATAGTAACCTTTCCGGTCAGATAATTAATCTTTCAAAATCTGGAATTGTTTTCAGACTTAATATTTTATATGCAGTCAAGAAGAAGCTTTTTGGTGTTTTTTGGGCCCAACATAAGTAGGAATAAGGATCAAATTTACAAGGATGTTATTGATAAGATTGATCAGAAATTTGATTCTTGAAAAGCCATGCTTCTTTCACAAGCAACTAGACTTCCATAGATTAAATTAGTTTCTCAATTCCATCATTGTCTTTCCATTTTCATGTCTTGAGGTGCCTAAGAAATATTGTCAAAAGATTGATGCCAAAATTGCTAATTTTTTTATGGGGATTTCAACATGATTGACCTAAGATTCATTAATCAAACTAGAGAAGTTTGCATGCCTAAGGAGTTGGGGGATTAAGGCTTAGAAAGATGCTTGTTTAAACATGACTCTGCGGGCCAAACATACATAGAGATTACTTGAACCGTGGCAAAATTCACTTTATGATAAAGCAATGCAACGTAAACATTATATAAAGATAAATTTTCTCAATAACTAAATGATTACTCTAGTACAGCTAAAGGCATAATGGAAGGCTAGTAATGTCGTATCTTCGAACCTTCATTGGTCTATAGGAGATGGTAAGGATATCTCTCTTAACAACCACCTTGGTTGGCAAAGGCATTTGTTCCCTCAAGCTCCTTATGGCTCATTTAAAGATCTTATTTTGACAGAATAGGAGTTTTTGGGATTTGCCTAACTGGACGCAATTTAACTTCAGCATGTGGTTTAGCATATTACTAGGTTGGTTTTCTCAATTACAAATTAGAAAGATAGATTATTGTGGATAAGTAATAAATTGAGGCATCTACACTATAACAGATGGTTATAGGATGTTGGCTCAGGAATATTATGAGTCTATAATTTCTTAGTTTCAAGAATGGTGATGTTTGTGAAAGTTGAAATTACCTTTTGGGTAATATTGTTTGTCTGGAGAATTCTCACAAATGCATTACATTTAGCAAATGTCTGAGGTAAACATCACCTGAGGGTGGACATTAATTGTCTTTTTGTTATGATAATGTGGAGGAAATTAATTATTTGTTTATTTAGCATACTTTTATTAGAGCAGCGTGATTCGTATCTTCTTTGACTCTTGGAATTGATTTGCTATACCCTTAAAATTTACAAATATGGTTACAAACTTGGTTTTATCAAGCCAAGTTGGCTCCCTATGGAATTGATGATTATGCTAACTTCATCATTATTGTTTTACATGGAATATGATACTATCATAATCAAGTTCTTTTACCTAATTGTCAAGTTTCTCCAATCGAAGTTCTAGGTCTAGCTAATAAACTATTGTTGGAATCTCAACAAGCACAATCAATGGATGCAAGTCAAGGGAGGTTTCAAACTTATTCTCTTTCCAATAGAAAGCAGGTTAAAATAGACTATTTTATTGCAATTAGCTGGTCCATTTTGATTTGGATGTATCAAGGAGCTTCTCACAAGTTGAAATGTAAGGTTATTGTTTATATTTGGATTAAAATTGTTTAGAGGTAAAGGGGGTTGGAAGGACAAGATATAGGTTAGTCATTGAATTCTCTTAGAAGCAGCACGAAAAACTCTCAACATTACAAGAAATTGTGGATTTAGCTACGGCAAGTTTCTTCGTTAATTCCCTTGCTATATGTCATGCCCACGGGGACTGGATGGAAGTCCCACATCGGATGGACCTGAGGAGGATGCTGGGCATATAAGCGGGTGCGCTGCACACCTCAACAGCTAGCTTTTGGGGAGAGAGTAATGGCCCCGTGACAAGTGGTATCAGAGCCTGCCCCGGGTTAGCCCAGGGGGGGCCCTCCGGTGGGCCACCCGTGACGAGGGCGTCACGGATTGGCCGTGGGAGCTGTCATGCCCACGGGGACTGGATGGAAGTCCCACATCGGATGGACCTGAGGAGGATGCTGGGCATATAAGCGGGTGCGCTGCACACCTCAACAGCTAGCTTTTGGGGAGAGAGTAATGGCCCCGTGACATATATCAGTTCAGTGAGGATTTAGTGAGAGAAAAACAAGAGAAAATTTTCTTTGTTGACAATTTTTCAAGAGAAAATCTATCAACGACTTTCCCTTACTGATTGCTAGTCATTTTCAGCTATTTTCTTTGCTACTTAGTGAGGGAATTATTCCTTCGCCATTCATTCATTGAGCAATTTATGGTGAGAGAATAGTTTCCTTTCTCGATGGAATCTAAGTAAGGGAATTATTTCCTTGTTAAGATGTATTTTTTTTTTCTAATTCCATCTTCTATTTAATTAATAACTTAAAAAACTAGATAGAACTATGGTGCAACTAAATCTTTTCCTAAAGCTTGTTCTGTTTATCTGCAAGAAAAACTCAGTGTTTGAGACTTCCAGGCTTTACTCTCGCACTGAGTTTGCAGGGGCATGTAGGACACTAAAGATATGTTTCTCGTGTATATTTCAGTCTAGATTCATTGTGATACGTTAGTTGGGATGATTTTTTAGTTTAGTCTTGCTTAGCTGACACTTTGTTAATCTCTCACGGGGTAATTTCATAATCTATATATGTAAAGTTCTCGAGCACTCTCATAATCAATAATACAATTCATAATCAGATTCCTCTTGTTTTCACTTTCCTTTTCTTCTTCTCAGACTCTTCTTCTCTGTTACTAATTCTACAAGGAAAACGGTGTTGTCTCGGGGAGGGGGGGCATTAATAGGTATTAATGTATTTTCGGGGCATTTAAATCTTTTGTCGTTGCTATAGTCCATATGGCAAATAAGTCTGTTTTGGTTGTTAGCATTTAAATCTCGGTTATGTTCCTTGTGATTGGGGTTTGGGCAACCGGAAGTGCTTTGTGGAGGTGACAATCAATTGAATTGAAACTCATCTTCTCTTCCAATTTTTTTTTTCCTCTTCTCTACCTTCTCTTCTTTTCTACACTTATCAATGAATTGCATATGATTTTCCAAATACTTAGGTCCCATTGGTACATGGAATAATTTTCATAAGAATAGAAATAAAAATAAAATGAGAATGAGTTTTAATAGAATGAAATTTTAAAAACCATGATTATGTTTGATATGCCATAAAAAAGAATAAATATTCCATTCCAATTTTATATTTATAAAAATAAAAAAAATAAAAGAATGATTATAATACTTTTAATGTAAATAAATATTAAAATTTTTATTTTTATTTTTATTTTTTGAATTTTTTTAAAATACTCTCAATAAAAAATTTTACAATATTTTTTACATATTTTTAATTTGAATAAAATATTTTTAAATGCTCTTATAAAAATTAAGATATTCAATATCATCTTTTATTTTGCAAAAAATTAAAGTTACCTTTACTAGGAAATAATATTAAAATACAAATTTTCTTTTTTTTTTTTTTTGTAAAACATGCAGCGTCTAAGCTATAATGGAAGAAAGGGATTTTGATAATTTAACCCACGTTTTCCTAGAATGTCAGCCATTCCAACATTTTTTGGATGGACTGTTGATTCCTTCAAATGAGAGAATCTCCGTTGCCAAGTGAGAGGAATGAAAATACAAAGATCCAACCAAATATGCATATTATTAAAATCCTATTTCCATTCCTAAATTTACAGTAAAAAATGCTACATATCAAACAGGACATGAAGGTTTCCTGTGCCTTGTCGGCGTGGAATGGAGGAAGCTGAGTTCAGATGTGATGCCAAGGCAGGCAATTCTCAATGAGATAAAGAATCAGAGATGCATTCTGCTCACAATTAAGGGGATGGAAAATGTTAAGAAGTCATACAAATTCGCTTGGGGCGTCTAATGAGGCTTGACCCTCAGCTGAATTTGTGTTACTGTACTAGCCATACCATGTAGAAGTTGAAGTTGCCAATGGGTATGGATTCAGATCGAGAATAGAGGAGAAAAAAATAAAACAGCAGTAAAATTTTAACTTTTATATTTTAAAATTTAGGTTTAAATTTAATATTATTTTTTATTAAAGCATTTACTCAATTTACGTACATAAGCTCAATTTCTCTTCATTTGCGCATTGCTTCTGTCACACCAAACCTGATACTTACATATTGCATCAATTTTTTAAATGCGAATAAAGTGATGTGAGAATGCAAGTATCCTTATTTTTTGTCCTTTATTTTAATAATTTTTCTCTGGGCCATACCTTTACACTAATATCATCTAATAGAACAGCCGATATCCGGCCCCAGTCCCTCCAATATACAAAGAAAACGGGAAACAATCTATACGGCTCATGATATTGAGGTCAGAGAACTTCTAAATGCACTGGGAAAAAAGGAAAATAAATTATCTCTTTATTGTATAGTTGCAGTGTCATTTTTCATAACGATAACTCAGCCATTTACACAACCCTATCTAATGTTAAAATCAAAAGTTAAATGAAGATTGCTTCAATTAAATACAAATTTCATCCAGATAAAACAAATAATGCCTTGTAAAATATACCTAAAGTTACGAATCCTAAAACACTGAAGACCCCGATTAATATAATGAAAGAACCTTGGGCAGGTATGACAGAAGTGTCTAGACACCAGCCTCACCCTATAATCGCCAATTATCACCCATTAAGGGTGTGTTTGGTTACGAGAATTAGATGGAATGGAAAGGAATGAAAAAGAATGGAAGGGAATAGAAAAGAATGTTATAATGTATAAGACATGTTTGGTTGTTATAAATGAATTCGATGGAATAGAATAAAAATAAATAAAAAGAAATAAAAAAAATTTATAACTTATATAAATATATTTAGTATATCATGTAAAGGAATAGAATATAATTTTATTTTTTATTTAATTAAATAAAAATAATATATGAATTAAAAAATATTATAATTAAAAATAATATATGAAGTAAAAAATATTTAAATAAATAAAAATAATATATGAATTAAAAATATTTGGGAGTGCGTTTTTTATCTGCTATACTGATTTTAGTTAAAATGAAAAATATTTTTTGTCCAAAGAGTGTCATTCCTTCGCCTCCTTCCTCATTCCATCAATTTTGGGGTGGAATTCTCATTCTTGCATACGATGGAATGGAGCTAAATCAATGGAATCCGCTGCCTTGGCTTTCTTGTAACCAAACGGAGATGCCACAGGAATGCCGTACAACATTCCATTCCTTTAACACTGTTTTCCAGCAACCAAACGCAACCTAATAGTGATATGGCTTCTTAAAATAAACCCCTTCTGTTGATGAAACTTGAGGGGAATAAATGAATTAACCCAGACCAGAAATAAATATTAGAAGCCTGGGTTCGTAGAAATATACTATACACAATGATGTCAAAGAGGATTATATGCGCAGTTTTTAGCACCTGCAACTTTGTGCAGTGCTAAGGGGACAGCCACAAGAAGAAACGTGAGAGTCAATAATCAATTGATTATAAGCATCACTCTGAGCGTGCTAGCAAGAACCCAAATCCTGAGTTCTCACGTATTAAAGGAGGCGGATCCACATCAGATACATCTACTTGTTGCATTGATTTGGAAAAGTCATCCACCGAAAATGGAATGCTGCATTCATATTTTGAAGGTTTGAGAAAAAAATGCTACACCTAAGACCAATACAGGCGATGGAATGTAAATTGTTTGCTATAAAATTTTATATAGCACCTTGAGTCATCATCTAATAGGAAAGAAGTGCTGACAGCATTATTAGAGTCCTCAGACATTATAGCTCTCATGCTTGATATAACCTACAGAATGAAGAGAGGAGTATCATGTAGAGATTTTATCACGGTGTTTCACATTGGGACTCACAGAAAAGATGCACACAATCAGTGAATAAAAATGCATTAACCAGAATACAAAAATATATTAGCTTACATCTGTAGACACGCTGTGTGTGCCATATTTGTCATCCCAGTACATGGTACTTATTCTGTATAACTGTTGTATACTGAGAACCTGCAGTACCAAATGTTATACCTTAGAAGAGAATCAAAGCGAAGTCTAATCTCATATATTGTTGAAAGACTCAAAAAAGGTACTCACAGGGCAAAGCTCCTTCGTTATTTCATTTAAGGACTTTCTGGGTTTTTGATGTATCACCTAAGAAATAAAGAATGTTAGTCAGCTGAATATCTGATGAGCGACAATATGGAATTTGAACTTATACAGGAATCACTCTTACCAGAAATCCAACAGCCTGCCTAATATACTTAAGTTCCTCCCAAGCCGACCCAGCATACTGTACAGAACAGATTTCATGTGAAGACATACAAAATTGAATAAGCAAAAGGTCTCACGGGACTGCATGGAGCTTACCTCCTCAGTTGCCACAATGCACCACTGTTCTAATTCAGCCAAACCTGTCTTCACATACTCCCCATTACTGAATGAACAACACTCACGACGCAACAGAAGACTGCAGTATTAATCACATTTAGTCCATCAAAATTACTGCATTCCGATTGCAGCAATATGACATGTAATGCAGGCAGAAAAGAAAGAGGGAGAGTCGGAAAGGGGAAGGGGAGAGAGAGATAACCTGTTGAATAATTGAACATTGATAAAAGAGAATATTTGAGTGAACACTTTGCAGACTAAGAAAGAAGGCACCTGTTAAGTCAGACCTTGTAAGATTAAAATCATGTTCAGGCAACAAAGGAAATATTAACATTCCATGTAAACTTCAAACTCACGTAGTTTGCTTTCATTGTCTTCAGATAATTGTTTAAGCTGTCCACAATTCTTTGCCAGTGGGCAATTAAAGCTTGCTGAGCAACTGTATTAACACATGAGCGTCCTTTTACTAAACTTTGTCGTGAGGTCCTTGGAGCCTGTAATTGTTGTCAAAAAGAAATTTTTTTAAAAAACGTAACAAACCCAGGGAATTGCGCTTGTCAATTACTTCATAGGCTGACCCACATACGTGAGTGCTTGCTTAGGCAGATGGCACACATAAGCCTAGTATTTGACAATTACTTAAAACGAAGTCTAAGGTAATCAGAGTTCTTTATCACTAAATTTCTTTCTGATTTATATTGTAAAGAAGGAAAAGAGTTTACTTTTTAAGTTAGCAGTCTTCAGCAGTCACTGCAAGCATATATCCTGTTTGTTTGAATTTGTTAGGATGTTCTTTTTAGTTAAATGTATTGTACAGCTATTGTAACTAGCTAGCTAGATATTCCCTGTCCATTCCCTATATATTTCTTTGAGTATTTATTGTGCTGGTAACAAAGACCTTTTCTTCCACAATCCTAGTTCTCCATTCTTCGTTCTATTACTTTAGCCCATGGTTTTAAAACCACTGCTAAGATCATTTGACTAGCCACAATCCTAATTTCCTTGTCTTTAGACCCAGTTTTTTATGTACCTAATTGTCCTTTTAATCTTATTTCTATGGTTAATTAACCTTTGCCCTTAATTGTTCTGTCACTTTTGTTGAAGGCTTTGCACAAGAATGGAGTTTAGGGAAAACTAACTGGTAGCAGGTGAGTCATAAGGGCTTTGTAGTCTTACCATGCCTACATCTGCACTGACCTGTGCTTTTACTGATCATGTCAACCTTGATAACAGCTATTAGGAACATCCAACCCTTCTGAAGCTCTAGAAAATGGTTCCTCATCTACCCCCACTTTAGTTTCAAGTGTATCTCTTGTCAACTTAGTAAACAAATGTGCACTTCATTCCCGAAGTGGGCAAATAATAATGCAGAAACTCTGTCACTTAGTTCATTTTGATGTTTAAGGATCTAGTTGTATTGGTTTCACTTTGGGCTTTTACTACTTTCTAACGTTTATTGATGACAATTCTCAATGCAATTTGTTATAGCATGTGAACAATTGTTCTAAATTATTTATTTGATACAGGACAAGAAAAAGGGAAAATGAAAAGGCTATTCTCTGACCTGAAGCAACACCCAATTCAAAAAGATCAGAGTCCACTATAGAAAACTCTAATCAACAAAATTCCAAAACGAACTAAAACATGAGGATCTGCACTGTACAATCAACACAAGAATCACTGAAATCCACAAAGGGAACAGGAAGATAGTACTTGAAATAATCTGACATTGAAATGAACAAGAAGTTCACCACTCTAAGGTCTAAGGATACAAGACAAGCCACCATCTTAGAGATACAGAACTATGGATGAAAAGTTGCACTCACCACTCAATGGAATCTACCAAAGAGACAAAGAACTAGAGAATGAAGCACAGAAGGCTCTTCAAATTCTTTTATTAATCGAAATTCAAGTCTAATGAACATTTCATGAGAAAACCACAAAAAGATAACCTTGGAATATCCCTCTACGCATAGTAAATGACAATACCAATAGTCTAATTTCATGCTTAGTAAACTACTACAAGTTCCAAGAACTATTACACGAATTCAATGATAACTTTGACTTTAGACTCTGCTAACAGTCTGCCAACGAAATAGCATAACTAATTTTACAAAATTCAAAATAAAATAAAATAAAATCTGATTCATATGAAAGTAGACACATTGATCATTCCAATGACTACTCATTCATCAATTTTGGACTCGAATTGGTTGTCTAGACATTGAGTTCAAACAGGCCTGATTCTAGTCTTCAAAGAGCAAAATAAACATATTCTAGACGTGGGCTAATTCTATAGCCAGGTGCTAGTCCATGTTACAAGATGCTCCCATATCACTACTTTTCAACAAATGTGCTAAAAATAAATCCTAATTTGAAGTTTCTATTCTCTTAAAGGTCCTCAAGTTAGCTACATATGTAAGAAGCTGGGTGTATACTATACGTATGCTCCTACTTGGGGGAAAGTATTAAGGTGTCCTTTTGAGTCACATGTTAAATTTGTCTGATGGTGACCTAAGTAGACATGGGGAACCTACCCTTAAAAAGGGCTTATAAAGGGGAAGAACCGCACCCTTTAGGTACTACATGGATTACCTATGGCTACTTGATGAGGGATTCCACCATAGCACTGCCCTTAAAAAGCCGATGCCCTCCATGGTTTCACTCTAGGTGTTCACTTTAGCTCCTAGCATCTTGGGGGGCTCATGCTGGCCAGCTAAAGAAAACAGAAGAGAAAGAGTCTGAATTCTTCTCTAATTTTATTCAAATGGAAGGACAGATTAAATAGAGGGAAAGGCTACAGGTCAACCACCAGAGCCTCACAAAATCAAGACAACAAAAATACATAAAGAGCTATTAAGATGAAATCAAATCTACAAACGAAGGAAATAATAGAAGTTGACTTGATCCAAGGAAATCTGGTTATTAAACCATGGATCTCAGGAAATCATATGACCAAAGGTCTGAATATCCAACACTCTCTCTCAAGTTGGGGAATAGATGCTGATCATCCCCAGCTTGACTCCAAGATCTTTAAACCTGACCTGAGATAAAGCCTTAGGAAGAACATTAACAACTTGCAACTTAGTTGGAGTATGATTAAGTTCAAGCATCCATAAGTCCAATTTTTCCTTGATAAAATGTCCATATATTTCTACATGTTTGGTCCTATCATGTTGGATAGGATTCTTTGCAAGTCTTAGAGCAGCCAGATTATCATATAGCACCTTCATGGGTTGATCACAATCAATTCTAATTTCCTTGAGTAACCTCTTTAACTACAAGCCCTTAAATGCCCTGAGCCAAAGCCTTGCATTCGACCTTCGTACTACTTTTGGCAACTATAGACTATTCTTTACTTCTCCAGGTAACCAAATTCCGCCACACATAGATATAATAGCCAAAAATGGATCTCCTATCAATAATAGATTTTGCCTAATCAACATCACAATATATTTCAACCCCACGACTTGTGCCTTTTTAGAAGAAGATCCCTTTACCAGGAATCATTTTAAGATATCTTAGAATCCTGTAAATAGCTTCAAGGTGAGCCTTAGTAGGTTTACTCATGAATTGACAAATGATATTAACAAGAAAGCTAATATTTGGTCTAGACTGAGTTAAATAGATGAGTTTGCCTACAAGCTTTTTATCAATAAGAGGCTTTCTTGGGAAAATTTAGTTTATAATCAATATTGAGGTATTTGTTGGCTTACATCCTAGTTTCACTAAAAAGGTCAACAATATACTTCCTTTGGAATATCGTAATTCCCTTCTTTGACCCGAACCAAGGTCTTTCATTCAAATTCCTTAGCCAATGCCTTCTTCAAGCTTTCAATCCATTAGCATAATCTCCTATTACAATGATATCATCTACCTACATAATCAAGATGGCAATTTTCCCACTAGTAGCAAACTTAGTAAAAATAGTATGGTTAGATTGCTCATGTATAACCTTGCTTTTTTACAACCAAAATAAACTTCTCAAACCATGCTCTAGGAGATTGTTTAAGGTCACAAAGAGACTTATAGAGTTTGCAAACTTTAACATTGTTTTGGTCCTCAAAACTAGGTAGAATAGACATGTATACTTCCTCGTCCAAGTGTCTATTTAGGACATCAAGTTGATGTAAATGCCAATCCAAATTAGTAGCTAGAGATAATAAGAACTTTATGGAATGGAATTTAGCCACCAAAGCAAAAGTCTCATCGTAATCAATTCCACAAGTTTGTGTAAAGCCTTTTGCTATGAATCTCTCTTTGTATCTATTTACACTTCCATTAGAATTATTTAATGTTAAAAATCCATTTGCATGCCATGAGTTTTTTCCCTTGAGGTAACTCCAGCAATTCCCATGTTCCATTCTTTTAAAAAGCACTCATTTCCTCATTTACAGCTTTCTTCCATTTTTCTTGCTTAAGTGCCTCATGAGTAGATGAAGGTATCTTTTCATTGGACAGATTGGCAACAAAAGTTTGATATGTGGGAAAAAGTCTATCATAAGCAACAAAGTGACCAATGGGATGCATGGTGCAAAATCTTATTCCTTTTCTTAGGGCAATAGAAAGATCTAAGTTCTCATCTACATGAGGATTCATACCTGGACTTGGACTTGGAATAGAGGAATTATTCTTCTGTGGTGGTGGTTCAGTCTCCACCTCTTAGACCTTCTTTTTCCTGGTGTAAACAATGGGTTCTTTCTGCTGAGTAGTGGGTTTAATGCTATAAGTGTGATTAGGCACATCTGCAAGTTCTTCAATTAAGAATGGTTTTGAGGCTCAAAAATTAAGGGTGTATTTACAGGGATATTCTGGTGTGGTGTCACAGGTTGATGAGTAACTGTGCATTCAGGTGCACAAGACGTGTTTTCTTGAATGCAAAAACACCATTCCTTAACACTCTCCCCCTAAAATGGATGTAGTAGGGTTGAGGTTCAAAAAATGTAACATCCATAGATACAAAAAGTTTTTAAAGAGCAGAGAATAACACTTACAGCCCATTTGGGAGGTAGAATACCAAAGAAACGTGCACTTGGTGGCTTTAGGCTCAAGTTTATTGCTAGTATAGGTATGAACAAAAGTGATGTAGCCAAAAGCTTTCATGGGTAATGTAGAAATAAGAGGGGTATGAAGATAGGCTTTAAGAAGGGTGGCACCAAGGATTTGAAAATTAAGAGCTTTGAAAGACATTCTATTTATAAGGTAGGCCAAAGTTAAAATAGCTTCTCCCCTAAAACTTTTTAGGCACATTCATGGTGAACATAAGAGAATAGGCAACCTCTAAAATATGCTATTTTTTCTCTCAGTAATCCTACTTTGTTGAAGGAAAGTTTGTTGGAAAATCCCATTTTCAATTAGGAAAGAGTGAAGGTGGGTATTAATATATTCCCCCCCATGATCACTTCTCGAAACTTTTATGGATGTTTAGAATTGAGTTTTGATAAGTTGATGGAAATATTTAAAGATGGAGGTAACTTTAGATTTGTCTCTCATCAAGTAAACTCACATGATTCTTGTAAGGTCAACAATAAAAGTGACAAACCACTTGACACTCAAAAGCTCATGGACCTTAGATGGCCCCTAACCATCAATATGGATCAATTGGAAAGGGAATGAGGGATTATAAGTCTGCTAAGGATAAGTGCTTCAAGTATGCTTGGCTAATTGACAAGTATCACACTTAAAGGAATTGAAACTTTTATTAAATAAGGTTGGATACATCTTTTGCATGTAATGAAAATTAGGATGGTCAAGCCTATTGTGAATAGGATATTAGAACTACTAGTAGGAAGAGCAACTTTATTATGAGTTGTAAGACATATGAGGTAGAGACCAGCCAACTTCTTAGCACTGCCAATCATCCTCTTGAATTTCAAGTCCTAAAATACATAGCCATCATTGGAAAAGTAAACCACACAAGCATTATCCTCAATAACTTTACTAATGGACAGCAAATTGCAGGTAAGTTTAGGCACTAAAAGTACATTTTTCAGCACAAGATCATTTGAAATTTTGACTATACCAAGGCCTATAATAGTAGGTAGAGTACCATAAGCAATTCTTACATTTATAGACTCAGTGCATGGCTGAAACTATCAAATAAAAAGGAATTACTAGTCATGTGATCAATGACTCCTAAATCCACCACCCAAAAGTGCTCAATTAGGCATTGCGTGCCATAGAAAAATTACCTAATTGGGCAAGGTGGCTAGTGGCAATAGTACCCTTATTATTATCACTAGTGGCTGCGCTTTGTGGCACAAAAATCTTTTGGAAGAGTTCAAGTTGTTCATGGCTGAATAATGATGAGTCTAAAGGGGAAGCAACATCATGAGTCACAATGTAGCCTTAAGCATCTTCCTTATTTCAAGACTTCCAGTTGGTAGGCTTGCCATAAGGTTTCTTGCAAGCATCTTTGGTGTGTCCACTCTTACAGCGATGATCACACCACGTAGTCCCTTATTTCTTTAATTTATTCTTAGGTTCTTGAGAATTTGGACCTTTTAAGGCAAGAGCAGCGGCCTCCTTGGATGTACCAACTTTCTTGCAGGTCTCCTCAACTAACTTCTGAGAATACCCCCTTGATGGAAAAGAGAGGTGTTTTGGCCAAAATGTATCCACGAACATCATCAAATTTGGTGTGGAGGCCCATCAAAAATTGATAGACCCACTTCTTTTCAACAAGCTTCCTATATGTAGTAGCAACAGTGGTTGTCTCCAAAGTGATAGTTTCTAACTCATCAAGCTACTACCAATATTTGGTGAGGAGATTGAAATAGTGGTGCAAGGGCATCTCCCTCTATTTCAAATCATTGATGAAGCCCTCTATCTCATAGGTTTCACCAGCACTCTCTGGGTAGAGTAAGCTTGAAAAGTAGCTTCCCAAATTTTAGTGGTAGTTTTATAGAATATGTAGAGTTCTTCGATCTCAGTTGTCATTGAGTTGACAAGCCAAGATATCACAAGATTGTTCTTGACATGCCAATTCTTATATTTGAGATCAATTCTAACAAGCTGGACAACTTCACCAATCAAATGCTTCTTGTTGCCTTGCCCACTAACAAACATTTGGACAGACTAATGCCATTAAAGGTAATTAGACCCATTTAGTTTGTCGCCAATGATGAGCACCAGTGATAGATCGAAAAAAGATGGAGTGGGCTGTGTGCAGTCCTTATGAAGGCTAGGATGACGTTTCTGTCGAGGAGTGCACAATTTCATTGTCACTCAAGATAGTTTGATGTTGTATTTAGGCATGTTAGAAATCATATTTAATATGTGATTATTTACTACAACTCACATTTAACATGTGATTATTTTGAAGTTAGAAATCATATTTAATATGTGATTATTTACTACAACTCACATTTAACATGTGATTATTTTGAAGTTTTAATGCTTTTATTCGTTTCTTTATTTTGTTAGTTAGTTCAATATCTTATTTCCTTTTTTATGTGATTGTAATCAAACCTTAATTAGGTCATCTATTATGCTTTATTTCTCTATTTTTTCCTTTCTTGAAGGGTGTGAAGTTGTCCACCCCTCTCTATATATTGTACCTCTGTTCAAACTTGAATAATAAGAGAATTAGAGCATTGATATCTGAATGCTTTCAAGGCATCAAGAGAAAGTCAAGCTCAGAGCCTCTGATACCATGAAGAAAACATAAGAGAAAGTGTCTGAACTCTTCTCTAAGGCTATGTTTGGTATAAGGGTTATATGAGGGAAAGGAAAGGAAAGGTGTACGGGTTCCTCTATCTATGATGTTTGGTACGTCTGCTTCCATTCTCCATGGAATGAAATTTTCCTATAAACACTGGAATGCTCTTTCCTCCCATAAATCGATGGAATGGGTAATGAGATTAGGGAAAGGAAATGACTATGACCAATTTACCCTCAGTAGTTTATCTCCTGATGCTCATCGTTCTCTGTACAGCACATCTACATCATCCATTGTTGCAACCTTCTCCACATCCGACAACCATGAAGAGCTTGATCCACCGCCACAAGGGTTTGAGAATTGAACAAGCACCAAAATCAATGGTCGAAGGAGTCAAATCCACCTCCGCAGTCTCTTCCTCTCTTCTTCAGTGTCTTCCTTGCCGTTAACAATGTCTCCCTTGTCACTATTACTATTTGCCTCCTTCTATCTAGGGATGCGTAGCTTTGGTGACGGACGCGATATGAGGACATGCTGGAGGGCCGTTGCGAGATCAACGCCTGGGATGGGAGGAACTAAATAAGGAGCTTAAGGAAAAGAGCAGTTCTTGCCTAGGAACGTTGTATGGCTCCCACGAGAGTCCCTGATGTGGACCGACACTGTTCGAGAAAATCAAAGCAGACCATGGGGGACTGACTCGAGCCATAGACAAAGAAGGACTTTGATAGATACAATAAGGCACTCAGACAGAAGAAATTTAGGTGGAGCACAACGTTTCTAGATCTGGACAATTTTTTTTGTTTTCTTTTTCTTTGTTTCAGAAAGAAAAAACAAATGTGTAAAAAAAAAAAACTTATTTTTAATTTTTTTAATCAAAGGATATTTTAGTCTTTTAGATATCTTTCCTTTTCATTTTTTCTTCTTTTCTTCTAACCAAACATAAAATAGATTTGTTATTCCCATTACTTCTTAAATCATACCAAACAAACTTTAAGCATTAAGATTCCTTTCCATTCTTATTTCCTTTCCCATTCTCATTCCCATCAAAATTTATTCTCCGTACCAAACGTACCCTAATTTTATTCAAATGGAAGGACAGATTAAATAAAGGCCATGACTATAAGTCAACAACTGAGCCTCATGAAATCAAGGCAATAAAAATACATAAAAAGCAATTAAGACGAAATCAAATAAACGAACCAAGAAAGGAAATAACCAAAGTTGACTTGATCCATGAAATTAGGTCATTAAACCATGGATCTTAGGGAATCATGCCACCAACAATCTGAATATCCAACATCAGCAAGTTCCAAACATGAGGTCACACCCCCCACAAGTAGCCTTTTTTGTGGAAGTTAGTCTCAACTCCAATACCAACTAATAGAGACATAAGCAAGTAGCAAGAACCCGCCCTTAAAATTAGCTTGTAAGGAGGAAGAACCACGCCCCTTAAGTACCACATGAATTACCTGCAGCTCTCCTATGTGAGACTCCATCCATGTCTGATAGTTATAATCAGTTAGCCAGACAATTAATGAATATTCCCTGTATGTTCCTTTCAGTATCTATTGTACTGGGTGTACTTCACAGAGTACTACCCACTCATTTAGTGTGAAGAAGAGTCCTCACAATACAAAGGAATCTACTAACATATTTCTAAATATCAGCGTTTCTCTCCTTTCTCTACATTTTAGGAATCCAATTAACAATTTTATATTTGAATTGTAGTTATAGTAAAAGTAACATACAAATGACAGAGGACATTCACTGATAACTCACATGTGATTGCTGATTGCTAAACACCTTAAATATATATATATATATATGCAAAATTTTGATTGTTGATTTACCAGAGCATTCATGATAAAATAGTTTGGCAAACTCTACCTGGATACACAATCCAAGTAATGGAGATATCTCTTTTTTTAGGCTGTCTCTTATCATTCCATATATTTTTTCAAGGAAAGCTGTAAGCTGCTGCTTAAACAGCAGTGCTGGATATTTTGCCTCAACTTGCCGTAAATCATCCAGTCTACCAAGTCCTCGACCATTTAGAAATGAAAATCCAGCACTTTGTGGAGATGCCCTTAATCCCTAGAATCACAGGGGATGATAAATTTAGAGGAAATGGAAGTGAAATTTTAATGAACTGATAAAAGTTGCTTCAGAAAGGATATGCTGATGCTTCATACCTGAGACATTCTTCCAAAAAGAGAAGCAGATGCTGTTCTTCGCCGTTGTGGTGTTAAGCTAGCTGCTCCACTCGATTTGAGAGTGTGTTGAAGAAGTAACAACAAAGTGGATGTATTACACAACCAATATGCTAATACATCAATATTACCCTGGACCTTCAATGGTGAATAAGTCACTATTTAATACTAACATCTTTGTAGTATTTCTGAAATTGATGTATGTACAAAGGACTGCATAAAAAATGATAAACAAATAATCCAAGAAGGGTAAGTTACCTCAACAGCTGAAGCTATTGTTTGAATGATATGGTCAAAAACACTTGTTCTTTCAACTTCAAATGATCTCCAGTGAAGAAGGCATTTATATATGAGACACGCAGCAACAGGTTTGCCTGCAGAAAACCCCAAATCTTGAGATACGCACTTGATCAACAAGTCCTGGTTTTCCTGATCCAGAAAATCAGATTGTAAGGAAAAAGTAGAATGAAGCAAGGGAAGATGGTAATTGCAAAGACCATTTAAAGCATGTATCATAGACTAGGATTGTATAGTGCATTTAACTAGCCACTCACTAGCTGCCTCTCGTTGAGAGACTTTTGTGGTTTTCCCTCAGATTCAGGCTCACGTACATTTGATATGGCAAAAGTCATATCCTAAAAACATACAGAAGGTATGTTTGTTACAAATTAAACAAAACCTTCTATTTCAATATATTGCTCATATATAAGCATCAAAAGCAACAATGTCCTCTCACTGGTGTAATTTTCACTTCACCATTCAGAGCATTCCCATTTTCTGGCGCCCTCTGCAGATTGCACACAAAATCCCACTGTAAACTTCTATTAATATCATACAATGCTGAGTAATGATCTCATGTCCTAACCTTTACCTGAATAATCACTGATTTTGGTCTTGCAGACAGAGCTTTACTTGTTGGTGATACCGCCAATGCTTGCTGACGAAGAACTTGATTTTCTGACTCTGCATTGGAAATTTTGTCTTCTAACCTGAATCATGGAAGATTTTTGCTTTTAAAAAAGTTAAACAATATGTTAAGACAGGAGAGGATGATGGTTCTTCTTTTCTTTTCCCTTTTTTTTTAAAAGGATGGGAGGAGAGGGAGGGGAAGGAGAGAGGTAGAGTATCAATTATCATGAATGCAAAGGCACAAAGAAAAAAGTTCTCATACAAAGTACATATGCAAGAGAATGATTTATAGTAGTTGAAAGACAAACTACAATAGGAGGAATGCTTGGATGCAATGTAGGGTATCAGAGAAATCAAATCGCACCAAGTCAATTAAAAAATTGGAGACATTTATAGTGTCATCAGAATCCGGGAATTGTTAATTCTTTTTCATTGTCTTTACTTATTTTATGAATATAGCAGCTGTTTTGTAATAGATTCATTATATCATCATACTATCAAGACATGAAAAAAAAAAGTGCAATTGATAATCATGTGACTTTCACTTTTCCTCTCTATTTTCTTCTAGTCAGGTCATTGAGCAGCATTATTACTATAGAAACATGACCTCTTGAGAAACCAAAGCACTAAACATCTAGATTCAAGTTGAGAATTGATATTTATCTCTTAAGTTTAAATTCATTTCAAGGAGAATAAACAAGAGAAGAGGGGAAGTTAAGAGTACCAGATGGGACCTGCTTCTCAGTACTCATGTAGAATTGTAAACAGAATGTAACCACTAATCAATTAGTACTTATTAAATATAATTTTTTTCCCACAAACTTATTACTAACCTCTGAACAAACTCCTGGAGTTGATTCACTTTACGCTCAGAATCTTCAACTTTTTTAACCAGCTCAGCATTTCTAGCCTCAGCCTCTGCATGTGCTGTCTTGGCTTCTTCTCTAGTCTCTCTTTCCAACAGCAGAGATTCCTGTGAGGTTACACAGAAAATTTAAAACAGGGGATTCAAGACTTTCTCATACATATGTTGCTAGTAAACTTTTAGTACACACATAAAATCATATCCCAAACAGCTAAAGCTAACTGCTTTCCTCATTCCTTCTCAAGGAGAGAGAGGTTGAAATCAAAGTCCAATATCATCTAATCCAATTGTCAAGGTATGTGAGCTACAAAGGATTTAGATAACTTCAATTTTAGTTAAAACGCACTCATCAAGTTGCAGAATGAGCTGTACTTACATCAATATCTTCTGGAAGATGTGTGAATTCCAAAAATTCTTACTCATTGAGAGCACCAATGATAAACAAAGTTAAAGCAATTGTGTAATATCAATCAATAGTTGGCTGTTTAAATTTATCCATTTTCTTTCTCTATCAGAATATTTTCATAAGAAACTTCCAAGTAACATCGGAAGACATGTTATCAATCAATTATGCATTTGCTCAAGGGTTAAATATTGCTGACCTTCAAACTATTGATCTCAGCCATTAAGGAATTAATTTTTTCAGTATCTTGAATTATAACTGGAGTCTCTTTAATAATGGGAGGCGCATCTTCAATGGCTTTCCGTGCTGCCTCCTGTTCTTCAATGATCCTGTCATTTGCTTCTTCTACTTGTAATTGCATTGCATGCAAAGCATGTTGTAGCTTATTGATTTCTTGTGCCTTTTCCTCTTCCAAATCAGCCTGTAAATCATATATATATATATATATATATGTATATATTATGGCATAAAAATTACAACAATTATATCAGATATTAAGATAACAATTGGATAGATTAAATATATGAAAATGAAATTACTTTCAAACGCTTCTCAATTTGCAAACGCCATGTAAGTTTTTCAACACGCTTTTCTAGTTTGTCTTTTGCTTCTTTGAGGGCCCCTGTTTCTCTTGCAGCCTGAAGGGAGTTACACAATTGTTACGTACTGAATTAATTCCCTATGAAGCAAGACTCAGTACACCAAACTACACAAACAGCATGGCAATGAGAGTGTATCATCCAAACCATTTTAAGCTTTCTAAGTTCCCTTCTAGCAACACTTTGCCTCCAACCACACTGAGTAACAATTGCAGCCTTCTGCAATCTTTTATAGTAAGAATATGCAATTCTATGACGTAAATGAGCCTGAAGAAATAATCAATAAGACTGTTAAGGCAAGGTAAAATAAAAAGTTACATGGACTCAATTTCTCAACTAAAAGTCTGCAAACTGTGAAAATAATAAAAAAGATCACCTGGATAAGAATTGCAGCCTTTGTTTGCTTTATAAATCTATATTCATTGCGAGCCTTCATTGCCCTTAGGCCTGTCTGTAATGTGATTGCAGATGATTGTACTGTTAAGTAAGATTTCCTAGCAATAGATCCTCTGAAGTTCTTCTGTAATTTCAAAGCAGCTGTTTCACGCTGCAACTGCTCATAGAGCTTCCGAGCCAATATGCCTATTTAATTTAAAGAATCACAACAATCAATAGCATCAGATTAAGATAAGCAGCCGATATAGACCAATTCAAATGCAGAATACAACCTACTTTAGGAGAAAAATACATCCTGTTTAATGCAGCATGAATTCAAGAGTGGCATGAACATTACGCCACCAAGGGTTTTGATGAAGCATAGGCTTAGAGAGCAAAGAAGCTAGATAATTGTTCAATGTTGCTAGTGAGTCTGGTTACAACGTGCAATACATATGTAGTGGGAAATCTTCATACTTTCTTGATATGATCTGTGTAGACAGACTTATGGGTCTTGCTATCAACTCTCAATCTTGCTTCATCTTAATTACTTTCTATGTTAGTAATATAAGTCATCATTTGAATTGAGGTACAAATTTTAGAGAATTTCATCAGCAGCAGCAGCTATGGAAAATTAATTTGCTATAGCTGCCAATTTTTTAACAAATTTCTGCAAAAAACTTTCCTGAATTTTCTTTTTGACATCAAAAACCCCTATCTTGCATACCTACAAATCCATCAATCTCTAATGCATCCACAAGACAGCACAAACCACAGTGCTGCCATTTGTGAATACTCCTCATAATCCTAGGAGTCCTATTTGGTTTTCCTAATAGGTCAAATAGGACGTGTTGAGTTGGAATAATTGACTCACACCATCAAGTTAATATTCTTTATGAAGCTTTAAATGAACAAAAAACTGAGAAGATTTTACAATCTGCAATTAGTGCCTAAAGATAACAAACCTAACCAATGGACAGTTACATAATACACTAAGAGAAACACCTTGTTCACACAAGTGATAGACATAATGTTCATTCCCAACTAAACAAGAAAGCAACCAAATCAAAACAAGCAATTGAAGAGACATCTCTGGATACCTCGCAAATTAGATTGCAAATAAATTGCAGCTTGACGCAATTTAATGAATTCTTTGTGTGCAATATGAGTGCGTATCTGCCTCTGGATAATTCTAGCTGCATTTCCTAGAACCTCTGCTCTTCTTGCATCTAACTCAGCCATCTGACCAGCTCTTAGGAAAACCTTTGTCTTGCCTATCTGGTAAACCATCATGAATAGTGTAAGAATTCAGAGTTTACAAAGTTGAATGGTACCAATATAATTCCACTTATTACAATATAAAACAAAAACTAGAAGCAAAGGATTATATTCAAGGCATACAAATAAAGGAATTTTCAATTTAGGAGTTCCTGCATGCAACTTCTGAACTCCGGAGCCAATGGAGGATGTATAGAAGTTCCTAGAGATATTACAGAACTAATACTTTAAAGGAGGCAGATCACATAATTAGAAGAGCATTTTTATTACAGTAATTAAGTTCATGCTTCTATCTGATCCTTTTTCAACTTAGCCCTGTGGTAAAAAGGACATAGAAAAAGCTTACTTCAAAGGCTTCCAGGCTTTCCTAAGTCTCTTAAAATATGTGGGTACTCCCAAATTATAATGCCTGAAGCCTCAACATCACAATCATGCTCTTTTCATATCAGTCAAACAATTTTTTCTTCAGCAGTGGATTACCAACCATGTATTGGTTAAAATCAAACCACAGATAGTTAGTCATATTAAGGGTGTCATTATTAAGCAAATAGCAGGTCAGCTGCTAGTGGTACCAGATCACCTGATAGCCTTTCAAACCCATTTTATTCAGGATCATTCGACATGCAACCTTGTCATCACAACTGAAAAGGCACAAGTAGAAACAATTAACAAGTTAAGGGCAATAAAATGCAAGTACAGAAATAATGAAATTGCAACCAGAGATAAATCCGTACAGCTATTGCTATAGAACACACATAGCAGACAATTAAGTTTTGCATGCACAACATCAAAGCCATTTGCCAAGTTGAAGATAAAAACAACCCAAAAGAAATGAGACTTACTTTCCATCCAAAACTTCAGGGGCAAGAACACCAAATCGATTAAGAAACTCATAAAAGGTCCGTCTGGTAGGATATCCAGCACAGCTGATTCTAATTGCCTCAAGAACACCCTAAAGCAAATAACATTAAGACAATCACCAAATGGAAGGCCAAAGATATTGTTCCATCCTGCCCAATAAAATGAAGCCAATGAAGACAAGGATATGACCATGATATACTCACACCACAGCGTAATTGTTGGATTATATTGACATTTTCAAAAATAGCAGGCTTGAGGACATTGTTTGGCTTCACACATCTAATATAGTGAGGCTCTGTTGAAGTAAGGGTCTCCATCAAAGATTGAAGTTGTAACTGCATTTTTCAGAAATGTATATCATTCACTTGTCACAAAACATAACAGGCATAGCCCCAGAAACTTTAGATAGAATAATCAAAATTTTAAGACAATAAGGTTGAAGCACTTGACCAATCAAATTGAGACACAATTTTTCTATCTTCATATAATGGTTACAGTTATT
Source organism: Erythrophleum fordii (assembly GCA_032878935.1). Lineage (NCBI taxonomy): Eukaryota > Viridiplantae > Streptophyta > Magnoliopsida > Fabales > Fabaceae > Erythrophleum > Erythrophleum fordii. The sequence goes on along the minus strand of JAVQMF010000055.1, from coordinate 36,929,537 downwards.
AAATCTGTAAAGAGGGTGAAGCAAAATACTAACATAAATTGGATTAACCAAATACATTTATGTTGATACAGTTGTGCCATCACTATCAACAAATTAATGCATTGCTAAAAGGATGTATTATTTGTGGCAGTTTACAGCTGCAAGCATTGCATTTCAAGAGGTTAAGGTTTCCAAGGCTTCTAAGCATGTGCATATCAATGGAAAATATAGTCTTCTTGTTGGAATTTATGTATTGTGACTAGGATATGACCATAGTGCTATCTGTATATGTGTTGAATAATAGCTGTAATTAGAGGCTGTAAATAGTAGTATTAAATGCCTTGTCTTGTACTACTGTGCTATAAATATAATGTTTCATGTAGACCAACTCACTAACTACATTTCCCAAAAAAGGGTTTTGTTACATGGGTAACATTAGCTGTAATTATAATAAAAGAAGAGATTAGTTAGATAGTTAGCTGTTAGCTTGAAGTAGTTAGAATATACTTGATATGAATTCTTATAACTCCTATGTTCTATAAATAGGAGTAAGGCTTGTACAATCAGTTTTGTTGAGTGAATTGAGATTTCATTACTTCCTTTCTTCTCTCTGGTGCAACACATGCCATTCTAGTATCAAAGCACTTTCTTGGGCACACAATGGCCAAGGACACCTGTTCACAGGATTGAATCAATGATGCCGAACAGCGCTTGGATCAAAACAGCAGTGAGATAGGTGAGATGAGGCAATCAAAATCACATATTGGGGTCTCATGGCTGATGTGGTGGTCAAAATGCTAACAAACAAGGGCAGTGATAGACATTGGGTGGCATCGAGCATGAACAGAATCATCCAGTCAATGGTTGTCAGCAATTTGGGTCTTACAACAGCAACCATTCCTGCAATTATGCATTTCTAATGAAGTTTTCCAGGATAGAATTTCTGAAGTTCGATAACAATGACTTTTGTGGCTGGGCTTATCATAGCAAACAGTTCTTTGACATTGGCGTGACTCTTGGTCAGTGTACATTTGGAGGGAAAAGCATTTCAATGGCATTTGAATTTCTTAAAGAGGAAGAAGATCACAGAGCTTATCTGTGTTCTCAACAAAGAGGTAGGAATCCTTCACAGCGTCCCATATCTACCTTATTGTCTTACATAGCACAAAGGTCTCTCCAATCTCAGTTGTCATAGAATTGACTAACCATGATATGATCATGTTGTTTTCTGCAAACCACATTTTACATTTGGGATCAGTGGCAGTAGGTTGGACAGCCTCTCCTGTCAGAAACTCTTAATTTCCATGGCCCCAAATGAACATTAAGGCGCTTTGTGACCATGGAAAATAATTATCTCCATTGAATCAATGACATGTGATCATCAATGGTGGACTTCCGACAGTCATGGAGGGAGAAGACACACTACCAAGACTGTTTGGTTGGGTAGTGGCAAATGACTCTGATGCAACATCCGCGACATTGGCTTGGTGGGCTCACATGAAATCATGGGTGTATTTTAAGCCCTTAAGGGCTATGATACCATGAAGGATTTTGCGTTAGAATTCATTGTTTTACTTCAAAACAGTAGCACCAATATATAAAGGAAGTAGGCCACAAAATTTCAGCTAATCAACCTTAACATAAAAGGAAATAATGACCATAGAATTTCAGCCAATCAACCTCAACATAAAAAGAAATATTGGCCACAGGATATCAGACAATTATCCTCTATAAAAGGAAATAGACATGAAACATAAATGAAAAATGAAGCCTCATAAACAGGAATCAAATAAGGAAACAAAAGCATTTGACTTCAGCCCATTAACAGCAATTATCTCATATAATTCCTCCCAAGAATCATGAGATTCCAATATTTATTCTCAGGGATTCTCTTTATTGTTATTTCCTTCCTGTTTTCAACATGCTTGATTTTAGGATCTCTATTGTTATGTCCTTTCTTGTTTTAAGCATGTGTATTATCCTTAATGAGCCATTCAGTTTTGAGAATCAATAAAATATAAGAGTTTTCTTATCCCTCTCTCCCATTCTCTCTCAATTTCTCCCTATTTTCCCCTTTCCCCTAATGGTTGTACATCACACAGTCATAGATATTGAAGGGCCCCCCACATCTTCAATGTTTTTATTTACATGTGATATAAGATGAACGAGAAGGATTGCACACACACTTGCCGTACTGTGGCAGCTCCTCTCCTCTTAATGATAGTACTCTAAAAACAGAATTTAACTACAAGATAAACTCCTAAAGATAATTGTAAAACACCTAAACAATAATAAATCTAAGACTTCAGATAATGATAAACTCCTAATCCATAGGACTTCTACTTAGATATCTCAACAACTTTATTCTTTTTTAACAGGATATCTTCTCCTCCTTCCTGTATTTTCTTCTCTTTTTTTTTTCCCTCTTCTCTTTTTTTTTTTTTAAATTATAAAACCTTCTATCTTTTATTACTATTGAAAATCAAGTTCCTCTCTTTCATCCTAAGGAAAGGGAGATATAGGACGTTTACTTTCTCCAAAGTAAGTTGGTAACCCTAAAAGGAGTTTACCTTTCCCATTTTAATGGGCTTAGAAAAGAATGATAATAATACCTTAAAGCGAGATCCAATCGAAGAGAACTTGGATGATTTTGATGACTCCTCTGGAGAAGGAGGGAATAGGCCTGCTACAAATGAGCATTTTGAGGCTGTTAGCAGATCCTGATGTTCTGCAACCACATAATCCTTGTTTTTGTCAAGAAACATATCAGCCAGATATGTCACCTGCAGAAAGAAGAAATTAAATGAAAAAAAGTGAACAAAATTATTCAAGCACCAGTTATGTTGAAAGAGTCATGACTAGAAACATGAAAACAAATGAAATAGGACAAATATATCTACCTCCCCTGCATAATGAGATATGGTAAAACTAGTCCGAGAAAGTTTAGGTTTGATAAAGCGCTTGCTGTTTTTGAATGTCTGGTACAACTTCTGAGCAAATGTTTCGTGTGTGGACTTAGGAAACATACTGTGTCAATCAACGAAGCAAATATGAGCCCAGCCAAACTAAGAACATCAAGCAATGCCTGATTACAAGTCCCCTGCATATCCTACTCATGATAAATTGGAAACAGTGTACAAGTATAAAACTAGGAGTAAAATCAAGTAACAAATGGTATAAGTATCCAGAATTCATGAAACTTGAAAAACCAAAAAAAGTGTCCGATTAACTATGAAATCACTATCAGCTGCATACCAGGCTTCATCAAGAAGTGCAATTATTCCTCCAGGTTTCTGCAAAAAATTGAGTAACATTATCATTGTTACTTGGATCTTTTGTGTAAGAAAATAAGGATATACATACATATATGCACACAACATATTTTTATAAAACAGAAAAAAGTACATTCTGTCCCATTTACTGATAACAAAATATCACACACTCCAGATAGGCTAGGTTAATATAAAATATTAATGCAGCAAACAACAATAAAACACCTTCTCAATTAGATCCAAAACATCTTGGTTATCAACAAACTCTATGTAACTCCAATTGATCTCTTCTTTGGTGTATTCTTCTTGTTCCATTTTAAAGACATGCTGCAATCATTCAATCAGAAAAACCATATATGTCATGGGAAAAAAGAATTTTAGAATATGGATAAGAAATTATCCCAGACATTAACAAACCTGATTGAAGTGTTGTTGCAGCTTCTCATTTGTAAAATTGATACAGAACTGCTCAAAACTTATAGAAAAAGAAAGTCATCAGATGTAAGGCCATATACCAAACCATAAATGACACAAGAACTCAATGGCTTACCTGTTGAACTTAAAACTTTCAAACCCATAGATATCTAGAACACCAATAATAGATTTTGAATTAGGATCTTGCCCAATTGAAATGTTAATCTTCTCCACAAGCCTGAAAGCAATAATCAGAATTTTGTCAGAACCTTGATCCCAAAAAAGGGATAACCTTGAGCGATATTGATTTAATCATGTGATTTTTTTTTTCTTAACAAACTGCCGATGATGAAAAGTTTCAGTCCAGTTATCATGAAGTCATCTCAACCACAATATTGAGTATATCCTCTCTAAAGTAATATTTATAATTGATTACCCAAATTCACAGATGATAACTATAAATAAATTAGAATATATGGTGCTATAGCCTTAACAAAAAGTTTGCATCCTTTTATAAAGTGCATTTAAGTAATTGGTCCTTTTCAATTGTTCTTCCTTCTTTTGTCTACATGAATCCACCACAAAGATAGAATCTTTAGAACAAATGCAACATTTCATGCAGTAGTGCTATAGGCAACAGGTCCATTACCAATCAAATAGACGTGAATAAATGGTTTTGGCTAGTGCATCCCTGCTATCAACAGCTGCAACAGGATCTAGGGTTCTTGTAATAACCTCCTCAGGTGTTACCATCACACGCTTGATCAGTGCATCTTCCAAGCTCTTAGCATCACACCTACAATGATGTTGCATTTTAAATGCAGCATATCAACAAAACCATATGAAATAATGCATCCGGAAATGCAGAAAAGGATTGATTTACGGCATACCTAAGAAGTTCAGCAGTCATGTTAAGATGGAATCTAGACTTCTCATCTTTAATGACAGAAGAATCAATCTCCTGTCCTTTTGCAAATTCAATATTTCCAAGGTGCAGAATTGCTGCAACAACCCTGAAAATTGCATCCTGAAATATATTGCTACTAATCATTAAAGCAATCTCACATGCAGCTATTTCCATTACATTAACAATTAGGAATTAGGAACACTAACCTGCTCTTCCTCACTGATTCCAACAACATCCATTGCCCTTCGAGTTGCAAGATATTCATGTGTGTCATCTATTCCATCCAGCTCATAGCAGTTGGATTGATTTAAGTAATGGAAAGAGCTTGGACTTCCCAGCTTATACTTCTCTTTTTCCTACGAAATATAGAGTTTCAATGTTTTCTTGGTGGAAGAGTTTTATATGATGTACAATAGCACAGGATCATCTCTCTGAAAAATATGAGGGTGCCTTTCGATATCAATATAGATTATTGTTACCTCAGCTGGTGCAGCACAAAGGAGGTAAAAACAATGGTAATTTCTTTCAGGATCAGAAATTTGGCAGACACGAGATCTCTCAAGCAAGTAGGTTCGTATAGCTGCCCCAGAGATCCTCCCATTCTTGTCAAATTGGATCTTGACAAATTTACCAAACCGACTGCATCTCAAAATCAGTAGAAAATGACAAAGAAGTCTTATATCAAATCTATAAATATGTATATAACTCATTTTTTGTGATTATTGCATGATACTGGCAAGGAAAACCCAAACTTTGAAGAATTAATACAGATTGGCCACCATTGAGCTGATATGGTCCGCTTAGTTCAATTATCATATAACTGACTTCAGTTTCAGTAAGTAATCAACGATGAAGCAACAGTTCTTTCTTCTATACATGATCTCTATCTCTGAAGTAAAACAGTTAAAATTGATTAGGCTATCAAGATAATTTTATTTTGGTATCCCTCACAGATGTCAAAACTCACCTTGAGTTATTGTTTCTAACCGTTTTGGCATTTCCAAATGCTTCAAGAACTGGATTAGACTGAAAAGTAATCAATGCAAAAGCACTATATGAGAAAAAGTTTCCATACATTTTAAAAATCCTACACATTTTGCAAAATAAGCAATTAAATGAAATGATACAAAGAAACTAAACTAGGCCCCTCTATCAGGAAAAAGATGCACAAACAAATATGGGCTAACCAAGAAAAAAAATGCAGCTACATCATACTTCTAAAACTTGTTGTTCAACTGTCCGCCCTTCTACTCCAGATCGGCCCCCAAGGTATGCAAGATATCGCATGAGCATCTTTGTTGTCTCTGTCTTACCAGCACCACTTTCACCACTAACCAGGATTGAGTTGCTTTTTCCCTCATTAATCATTGCCCTACCAAATATAACCAGGGAAATAAGTATACCATAAAAAAAGAATAAAGAGAACAAATTACATTGACCCCTATCAGTTACCTATATGCAACATCTGCAACTGCAAAGACATGGGGACTCAACTCTCCAAATGCAGCTCCTTTGTATTGTTCCATCATATGAGTATCATATAGATGTGGTAACCTTTGGAATGGGTTTATTGCAATCAGGATATTTCCAGTATAGGTCTGCAACAACATTGGAGAAGTAACATGGCCTTGTTATTTACTTATTTACAAGCTTCTATTGTTAATTAAAAACAAATATAGTATTGAATGAAATAATAAAATGTTCTAATGTCATACATAGATCTCATTGAGTTCATATCTAGTAGACAAATTGTGCAGAACTCCCGGCTCATGCAAATATGACAGTTTTGTCATGTCATCCACACCTCCAGGAGGAGCTTCATTATCCTTGGGAAAAACCTTTGAGATATTTGTGACAACCTACAACCAGATTTCCAGACTGTCAAAAATCATAATCAGAACCCCTTGCCACTCTTCATTAAGTACTGGTCAAATACAAAAGAATGCAGACAATAATCAATGACTGAAAATTATGTAACAAAGGATTTGAAATAAACACCAGAGGCACAAGTTAATAGGATTACCTTGTATATGAGAAATGTATATAGTTCCTCAGAGTTGTTTTACTAAGCAAATACAATATAGAAAAAACAAATTAACAAGACAAAAGTAAAAATTTAAACAAAGACAGTTTGACTCACTGTTTTCTCATCTGTGGTGTGAACATGGACTTCTTCACCATGAATTTTAAAAACTTCACCAGCAATCCATGCTAGCGCTGGATCCTCAACCCAGACATGAGAACCTACAATGATGTTCACTGGTGCAGACTGCAAAGACAAATGCAATGAACATTTAAAGTAAACATTTAATTTTTGCAGAAACAGTGCTGCCATTCCATAGTATCATCCACAAAGGATATATTAATTCAAATTAAGATATAAATAAGTTCCATATATAGATGTTGAAAAAATGGCATCTGCTCAAAGCTATAAAATATAACAATAAGCTTAATATTCCTAAAAGAAATACACAAAATGGTAAACATTAACTATTTTCTTCTAGCATGTAACTAACACTAATGCAACCGTATATACTATTAAGTAAAATTGTTAAAAGTTAGCAAGAGGAGATGATCACAAGAAAATATGCTTGAGGGCACAAATGGCTCCTCAGCCCAAAAACTTTAGTTTACAGGAGTATGCACACCACATCTAACTTTCATTATAACAAGAGCAAATTAACATTAAGACAAGGACAAGTACAAAACATAAAGAATATTTATATCAACAAACAAAATAGATAAAGTGACAACTGTTAGATCAAGGAAAAAAAAAAAAAAAAAACTGGCATTCTGCACATAATACTGTCACATTTGTGGTCTGGCAGAATGAGAGGGGTAATGTGGTATTATATCTTGATGATCAAATTATGAATCTGGATAAATGATGATGTATATATGGGTTTCAACATTTAGCAGTGTTAATGTCATTTGCTTTTTTGCTTCTAAATTTGTCAACAATGATAAGCAAATACAAGCACCAAAATTGGCATTCATCAAAATCATTACTGTACTGACAAAATGAGACTCTCATACTATGTTGACCTAGTATTAACAATCATTGATGGTTAAGCAGCAAGAAATTGTGAAAGTTCATTCAAAAGTTTAATTAAAAACTGTACATCAAATGTCTTTTAGTAGAGTAGGATGGACTTAGTACTATCATTCTCCCCTTGATACAGAACTTTGCTGACATAATATATGTAAATCTTTCTATAATGTAGCATTAGCAGGAAATGAACCTTCCCTCGATAATGCAGCTCAGGATATTTACTTCAAACATATTGAACAGACACATATCTCTTCCCAGTTCATTTATCTTCAACACTAGCCTGCTTCTTCTTTAACCAAACCTTTATGCATTATGTTATAGCCTTTACCCCATTCATCCAGTTACCCTTGACCTTTAGATGATAGACATGCACATCCACCTCCGACTTCCCACCCAATTTGTTTTACGGTGGGACTTGGAAAATATGAGCTTATTTGTAGGAAAATATGCTAAATCGTGAATACTTTTGTTCTTTTAATTTCCCACTCATGCTTGTTCTATGTTGTTATAGCCAATTCAATTTCGTCGCAGTTTTTCGCGTTCTAACTATCAAATTATGCACACTGCCTCTCCAAAACATCGGAATCTTTGTTATAACTTATTCATATCCACCAAACTCTACTGCACAAGATCTTTGAGCAATGCAGGGATCGACTGGCACCATTTTGCAACAGACTTAAAACCAATTCAAAATTTTATTTAAAAAAAATCTACACAAAAAGAAACTAGTTTTGAAACACAATTATATCCCCCACAACCAACCCAAAAAAAGAAAATCACATGTAATAACAAAAAACTCCAAGTCCTACAGATTCAACGAAGCAGCTGAAAGAGTCAAAGAAGAATCAACCACGTGACACAAACAGAAGAGCTAAGGTTTCATCCGAAGTTACCATGGTGATGAATGCACATAGATCTTCTCCGCTAACTCATCCGAGGCAGAACGGAGTCGAACCGGAAACGTGACTCGGCGAGTCAGATCGGACAGTGTAAACCGGTAGCTTGGTAGTTTGAACGTCAATTTTGAAGGAAGAAGAAGAGGAGGTTAAAATTTGAAGATGAAGAAAAGGATAACAAGAAGAAAACAAAGTTATCGTCGAGAATGGAATCTTCTAAGATTCCTTTTTGGTTATCTCTTGCAGAACTGGAATCATTGTACAGACTTATATATATACGGAAATCAAGCTGAAAATCAAGCTGAAGGTGCTCCTCTCCAGTATATCTCTCTAAAGAAAGACTTGCTCTGTCTTTCTCTCTCCTTGTCTTTTTTTTTAAATTTATATTTTAAAATTATTTAAACTTGTTTCTGTTTCTCTAGGGGGGGCATTGGAAGAAAGATGAAAGGTTCGACCCTTCGTGGCCTCCTCAATTGTGGCGTGTGGCGTTTTCGGCTCTAAATCCAACATCACACTCATAATACAAACGAACGACACAATTACGCAATTCGTTTTCCCTCGTCTTTTGGGACAGCGATAGTTCTCGCAAATAGCGAAATCACCCTCTAGTTTTTCTATTTTTAAAGCTTGTTTGAAAAACAAATTATTTTTTTAAAACTAATTTTCAAAAATGTTTTTTTGAAAACAGTATAAAATAATAGAACTAAACAAGTAATTTTTTTAAAAGGGTATGAGATAGCATTTAGTATAAAGTTAAAATACATTATTTGCTTTTCTATTTAAAAAAATTAAAAATATATGTTAAAAGTTAGTTAAGATGGGTAACTTAAAAAAAAAATTAAAAAGATGGGCAACTTAAAGTTTAATTTCTTTTTATCTGGACCAAAATTAGTTTACTCTCTTATAATGTACTGAGTATCATTCAACACTTTTATAATCTTTTCAAAATAAATTACATATACATTTGTTAAATTTTGTTAAAATTATATGTACATCTTTCTATTTTTAAGATATATAATTTTTTTAAATAAACAATTATGTGATACTTAGTCTACTTTTAAATTTTTTTAATTAGAATATCTTTCATTAATTTAAATATATATTTTTAAATAAATACATTTAGTTTAATAAAAAATATTTTACTCAAAAAAATGGATTAAAATTTATATTAAAAAATATATTTATATAATTTCAACAAATATAAGAAATGTTTATATAATTTATTCTTTATTTTATTATTATTTAATCAATTGATAATAAATAACGAATTAAATGTTAAAAATGATGAACATTTTTACTGATGTATTTCACTTTCATGTTGAACATTTTCATAATATTTTTATTATTTATGCTCAAATCAAGATAAAAAATATCACATAATATATAGATAATGATGAATTAAATTACCAAAAAAAATTTTCCCGAAAAACATACAACTTTCATTACAGTAGACGAACCGCACAGAACAGTACTTATACAAAGCAACAGGATAAAATAGAAAAAACAGAACGCTGCACGGAAAAGAAAAAAAAGAACAAAAGGAAATTGATACACTACCAAAAACATAAATAGCGTACTTTAAAGTACACCAATCAAACTAATTTTGTACAACCCATGGAAGGTTAACTATAATTTATCCAATTAATTATAATAAAATATAACTTTTTCTGCCAAAATAACCAACCTTGATGTTAAGTTAGATAAAATATACCAGTGTAATTAACTTGTTTACTATTTATAATTACATTAAACATATATTACATGCAAAAGTCATTAACGACAGATCATTAGAATATTTCTTTTCAACTTCCTATTTTATGATTTTAAGCATTACATGATTACATCTCGATTGAACCAAATTTAAATAAAATTAACTTAATAATAATTAACCGAAAGAATTAAATTTTAAATTTAATGATGTAGTGCGAAGTAGGTATTTATAAATTAGGAAGTGTGCACGCACTCGTTGAGCGTATATGTAGAAATAATAAATACATTCAGCTTACGAAATAAATTGCAATAATCAGAAGAAAGAAAGCTCACTTTTTATCAAATTTTCTTTGAGGTTATCAGATTAATTAAATTGATAAAAAGTGATCATAGTTCATTGCTGTAATTCGGTTCCACTTTTTTTGAAAAATATTTTTAAATTAAAATCATAAATACATTGTATTGATACGAGAAATTACTTTAAAATTGATTAACTTCGAATACCTTAAAACAAAAGAAAATTTCCAGAGCCCAGGACAAGGTATACCTGTAATCTTAGCCGGCCAATAAGGTATTTTAGGTGTGTTAAAAAAAAAAAAAACATAAATGAATGTTCTGAGTTCTGAGATCTGAGCATGAGTGAGTTCTGTCAGCATTATTTAAAAACAAAAAATGAAAAATAGTTTAAAGACAACGCATTCAGATGTCTGCCTACTATTGGTTGGCGCCTAAATATTTTAATAGTTTTTTTTTTCAAATATATCATTATTTTATATTTTTTGTTTTTTTAAGAGTACAATAGGGCCCGTGTGCCCCTTATCAGAAAATAAGCACAGTGAAATAAAAATTGTGATAATAGTTTATTTTTCTTTTTTCTTTTTAATGGCTCGTAACTTTCAACTCATATTTTAAAGCATTTCCCGCTACCAGACTATATACGCTAAAATATATTGGAAATCTATTTCAACTCGTTTGATTGGCAAAATATTAGATATGTAAAATATATATATATAATATAAATAGATAGAATAAAAAATAATATACGTATTTTTACTTTTAAAAAATAAGATGAAAAGATAATTATTATTAAATAATAATTATAAAAATATAATAGATATTACAAATAAATTTGTCAATCAAACAGGCTCTTAATATATAAATGTCTTGGACAATGATATGAGCCCCAAAAAAATTATTAAAATATATTTATTTGTATCTACAAATGAAATATGCTCCTAATTTAGATTGTTTATATTAGATTTGGATAACTTAAATTTTTTTTTAGATTTTGACTTTTTATTTTGAAAGTAATAAAATGTAAAATAAAAATAGTCTTTCAATTGTCAACTTAAAATTGAAATATAAATGATCTAAATCAAACTTAGATTGTCGAGATTTGGGCAAAAACTCCATTCTCACTTGTATCATCATTCCAAATAATCACATAAGCCAAAAATGGCTCAATGTGTGTTGTCATTCAAGCCATCCATACATGCTAGGTCCTAGTTTTTTTCACTCATTAAGGTGGTAAATGTGTTTTATCTAATAAAAGTTTATCATATGTCTCACCTTATTAAGAATGCACATAAATCAAGCCATACTGAGTTTATGCTAGACATGAGGTCCAATAAATTTTTTGTTGTAAAGTGTGTGTGTGTATAAGGTAAGTCATAACCTATATAATCATATAATATGAAGAGTTATCTTTTACAAAAAAAATAATAATAATTTATCATAAGTATAGAATTTCAAGTTACTTGTCTTACATAGATTCTTGGTAACTATGTCATAAAGTTATGCTAATGTGAATAGGTAAATTTTTATCAATAATATTTTCACAAAAAAAATTAACTAACAAAAGATTCTCTACACAAAAGCTTAGCAAGTTAATTTGGAGAAACCCTTGATATTGAATAGATACAAATGCTCATTCTCACACTTTTGGCTTAAGTATTCATGTTTTGTAGGATTGAAGTTTTCCCATATATTAACATGCATCATGCCAACCAAGTTGCTAACCTAGACTAACTAGTGCCTACTTTTGGGTCAATTACACATTCTATGGCTAAGAAGTTTCAGTCAATCCTTGTTATGCACTTTAAATAGTGTTTAGCCCATTTAAAAACCAAGCATGCATGCAAGGGGAGTCGAGCCTAAGTGGAGCAATGTGAACATATGCGATGAAGAAAATGGAATCTAAATAGTTATCATTGCATAGGAAATTATTTATAGATATTTCTTCCATAATAATAAAGATAATAATTATTTGGGGGCATTTTTTTACATATCATTTAGAGTCTTTTGTAAGAGAACAAGTAAAATAGGTGTTTTACTTCTACAACAAGTAAAATAAATGTTTTGCTATTATCTAAATAGTCTGTCATCATTAGTATTAGTTTCTAATCTAGTTGTCATCATTAACTTATGAAATAATGAGGAAACACTTTTCTATTTTTATAGAATTGTTCTTGGCTATAGAGCAAGAAGGGAGTTTTTGGTGATTTGAAAATTAGATTTGTCTTTTTTTTATCACTCTTTTTTTCTTGTTCTATATTATGATGAATCAATTTGATATTCTCATTTAAGGTGTACAAACTTATCATTTAAGTCTACTAGTTCTTTTTCTTCTACTTTGTTTTTTGTGTTTTGAGATTATTTATATTGAACCATCTTAGGGCCCATGAGATATTTACCTATACTTTGCACAAAAATATTATGGCAATTTTGAAAAATGTGTGAACAAAAAGATAATGAAAAAATATTAATCAATATCAATGTGAAATAGATGAAGGAGTAGATAAGTGGAGAGTTAGTCATCACTATATCTAAATTTTCTAATTTTGGGGGTACTTGAAAGCTGTTGTGAAAAATAGTGATAAATCTATTTGAGGGGAAACATAGAATGTATAGAAAAAAAACAATAATGAAAGAAATTATTAAAATATATTTAAATTTAAATTGAGAACTTACTATTATGATATTATGCTTTTTGTTGCAAAATCAATATCTTTTAGGTCTCCTTCATCCCTCCCTTAATCTTAGTGATCGTCTTCCTCCCTATAGTCAAGAAAGACATTTAATAAAAGAAAAGTTAATAAAGTTGCTCTTATAACTATTAAATGGAGATAGAAGACTTATCCAAAGTGATAAAATGGGTACTCAAAAAGTGAGATTGGTATACCCACCAAAATCAATTTAGGTTTTAGCTAAATGGTAAACTCTTCAGGTCTTAGACAAAAAAAAAAAAAAAAAAGAGCAAGAATGGTCAGTACAAATTATTAACTTGTAGCAAATGAAGACAATTTAATGTAAAGTGATAATCCGTGACTAACTTATCATATTTGCATGTTGTTGCTAAGAGAAAGGTTTATCTATAGCGTTGTTAGAATTGCAGATGTCTATGTAACTAGTGTAATTGGAATTGTTTCATACTTCTACTTAATGATTCTCTTTTTAAATTGCAAGCATATGAAGAATATGCAGATGCAAAGATGCAGGAAACAATTTTTCTTTAGTATTATACAGATCAATAATATTTTAATACTTTTTCATATGGCATTTATCAAAACATGTATATATCATACAAAGCCATGACTAAATTATCAAAGTTCTTTCAAAACTATACCATGCTTAACATAGCTATAGATATTGGGATAACATAAAAAATTAAAAATATATTTTTGATAATAAAATAAATCAATCAATCAAAGATATGGTGAAAAAGAAAAAATTTTAAAATTCAAGATGTAAGATACTAAATATAGATAAATTGATAATCACACTTAGAGGAGTGAATAGATATAACATGTAAAAAATTAAATAATACAAATTTTTGCAAATATGAAAGTGAATAAAGTATAAAGTGGAGCAAGCAAATGATAAATAGAGCAAGTAAATAGTAAGCGGGTGGAGTGAGCCAATATAGACAAGTGAAGCAAACTATTATATGCAAATGGAGCGAGCTTGTATCCACAAGTGAAGGATCCTACAAAAGTAGATGAAGCAAAATTTGTAGTAAAAAAAGAAGAGAGAGAGAGAGAGAGAAAAACATACTACCAACTTTATCCTAATTTAATCCATCAGGCCTATGTCCAATCTCCTTAAACCTTGAGGGATTTTCCTTTGATCAATTTGAAAAATTACAAGAGACAAGTTTTACAAGTTTGCTTTAAACTTCACATGATTTTCTACACTTTACCTTTAACTCACTTCTCTCAACTAGAGAGTTATAAATGTAATATAGAATAACAATTTACCATTTAAATAGGGATTTCATTAAATTCAGTAAATACTTTTAAAATTTTAATACATTAGAAACTCAAAATATTATTAGAGATATAATTGCTCTCTATTTACATGATGTGTAAAACTGATTTATTAAGCTTCTATAACTTTTGCCATTAGAGATGGAATGATAAAGGCAATAACTTTTTGGTTGAAATAGAAGGTGCATGTTTCCAACATTCACAAGCTTTCTTTTCAGCAGCAATTGTCATCACAATGAGTTCTTCCCAAGCAACCAATTCTGTTTAATCTTCATAAATATTATTAAATGCTTGCTTGATGGGTTTGAGAAATATTATCACCTGTTCTTCATAAAAGAAATAATTGTAGAAGAAAGAGAGACAAAGATTTTATCATATATTCATTAATATTTTTGTTTACAGATGATTGAAAATGGACCAATACAAAATGAGCTTTTATATGAATAATTTTGACTTTTGTTATTATCAAAGTCATGGGCTAATATAACCTTGGACCAATAATCTTCCTATTTTGACGATGACAAAACTATAGCGATGCAAAATTATGTAAAAGGCTGTATATGCTATCCTTGAATATTTGTGTCATAAAAAATTGCTTAAGAGTATAAAGCACAAAGACTAAAATAAATAAGGTATAAAAAGATTTAGTGGAACATGTAGAACATATAATTGAATTTTTTATGTAAACTATTCTTTTTTTTTTTTGGTTAATAACAAAAGGATAAAAGATGACAAGAGTACAGAATAGCTGATAGAAGGCAATAAAAGCAACTGATGTAAAGATAAATTCATATCATCATAGATATGTTACTAAAACTATAAAGTATTTAATCATAACTGACTAGTCTAAAAAATTTTAAAAAGGTTTTAATGAAACTAAAGTGCATCTCTAAGTTGTTAATCTAAATGACAGAAGGCTTGTCCCATACGATCAATGAGGTGAAGAATAGCAAGGTCAATATTTTGAAGTTGCTATAGCAACACTTATTTACTTTATTGAAAGGTATGCTTAAAGTCATATGGTTGAGTAGTAACAAAGTCAAGTTACTGCCTTATAGCCTATGGCTACTAACCATGCTTCATATAGTTTCAACGTTTATGGCCATGTGGTCAAAATCATTCTTAAGTTCTTGCACATTGGAGTTTAAAGTATAGAGAAGTTGAAGAACTTCATTATTAGAAGATGGCTAAATATTGGCAAGAGGAGGAGATAAGGATGAGAGAGGTTGGGCCTGGTAATAATCATAAGGGAGTGCAAAAGGAGAATTTGGAAGTAGAGAAAGTGTAGGTCGAGGAGGTTCAGTTGGAGTTAAAAGTGAGAAAGGAGGTTTTAGTCAAGGAATAGATGGAGGAGAGGAGTTATGATTAATAGAGGAGATAGGTAAAGAAGGTAAAGATAAAGAAAGGAAATTAGGAATGGGAGGTGGAGGAAAGGATAGAGAGATAATGGGTGAAGGGAACACATCTTCTTCAAAATCAGAAATTTGAGTTACCTCAAGTTTCTTTCTTTTGCATAAGGAACCCATACTAAATGGAAATGGCACAAAAGATTCTAGAGGATGAACTTGAGAAGAGAAGAAAGGTGGTGAAGGTGGCTTTAAAGATGAAAAAGCTTTAACATGCTACATAGGAAAAGAAATGGTGACTTAAAAATTAGAGGGTTCCTCAACTGGGTTTGACAAAAGGTAATCTTCAACTGGTTATTTGTTTAAAGTACACTCAACAAATTCCATTTCAATAAATTTCTCTATAATTTCTTCTAGAATAGGCTTAAAACTTTTTTTTCTATTTAAAAGAGGAAATTCTAACAAACTTCTTTGAGACAAAAGGTAGAAGAGCTTGTGTTAGGCACCTTATGATCTTGGCACGAAAAATATCAAGATTAACCTTGAATTTCTCCACATTATAGTTTCTAAACCATTCTTTGTTAATTCGTGTATACTTTATGAGTTTGAAGATAGTGGCATCATAACTCACAAAAATTGTATGGTGGGAATATCCTTCAAAATTTACTCTTTTATCCTCTAAAAATTTGAGAAGCATCTTATAGGGCAAATTTGTAACTTGTGAAAAGTTAATAGCAACTTTCTCCATATACTTCAACGTCTAGTTGTATACATTGATACTATACTAGGCCATTAGATTGTAGACCTAAGAAAGATCTCTTCGAGATAGCACATCTAAAGTTTTGATGTAAGAAACATAGTAGTTCCTATTATATGTGTTGCTACTTGATAATGAAAAGAAATTGCTTGAGTATTAATTTTCCTTCTAGTTATTAAGTCCTTCTATTCAACCACAACTTCAAAAGTATCAGCATACATTGCTTGCATCTGAACAGGCCAAGAATATCCAATAAAAAAATATTTTGGGGTCTCCTACGAAAGATACTCCAAAAATCTTTTCTAACATATTTACACTCACAATCATTGTTTTTCATTAGCTAGTAAACTTAAAGCCTTTTCTTCTTTGATAATATGTAAATTTACATAAAATTCTCGAACTAAATCACCATAGATTAGTTCATTTATAATTACAAAGGGAGTCCATTTCAATGGACTTAACGTTCATTTCATTAAGATAGTTCAACTGGGCCAAATTCATAAAATTCACACATTTATGAGTGATAATAGGTTTATGCATAAAATCAATAAGATAACTTTTCAAATATTCCTACAAATAAAACTTAGGCAATAAATGCTTGGTAGCTTCTTTGTTTGGCTCTTCATCCTTAATCTTTTTCTTCTCTTTTCCTTTTGTTGTCACTAATGATTTCTTTGAAGGAGTTTTTCAAATATTGATGCCTATGGATTTTCTTGGTTGCTTCTATATTCATTCTTTAGTCTAATCTAGTTTTTTGTCAATATTTCTCTTTCTTTGGAACTACAAATTTCTTCTTTCTTTTGCTTTGTTATCTTCTTTAATTTGAGTTTTTTTATTACTTGTTGGCACTTATTGTTTTCCTTTTCAAAGTTGCTAATACCTTTAATGGGGATAAACCTTTTTTATCTTTGAGATCTTCGAAGATGAAATGTGAATTGGTTTATTCATTTGTCCATAAACTACTCTAAAGTTAGGGTAAAAAGCTTTGCAAAAGAGAAATAAGAAAGGTTCAAGGAAATAATGCTTCATTTATGATATTAAATGGTTTTAAAAATACTTGTTGTTCAAGCATTAAAAGGCTAACTGTCATTAATGCTAACCATTAATAAAAGTAACCGTCGTTAATATTAAAATTCAAGATGCATTATTTTGAAAATTAATTAAAACTTTGACAATCACCTTAGAGTATGTGGAAATTAATTTTAGAAAATTAATTTTTTGTTTAATAAGTTTAAAACCATATGTTACACAATAATGTAAATGCATAGCACACTCATTTTAAAGAATAAGGAAATACATTTATTCAACAAAGTTTTAACAACAGGCAAAACAAGAGTGGAGTAACTAGCAATATAAATTAGAGGGAGTAACAAATAAGGTGTGTCACACCCGAAAATACGACGGCGTGGCGCCTTTTAAAAAGAAATTCATATTAAAAGTGTAAAAAGGTAAGAAGAAATAGAGTACAAATAGATAGGGTTCAGGAGTCGCCACCAAAATTTTGTTTTTGAAAAGGCAAAACTTTGGAAAAGTCTTTTATGGAAAAATGGTCTATGAACCAGATAATGGATCCAGGAGTCAATTATGAGTGGGAAAGGTATTAGGCACCCCACTACACCCGTTCTTAAGAACGGTTACCCTAAGTTAGTTATGCAAAATTAATATGGCCTCTATTCTATTTTAATTCTCTCTAACCAATCATATGTAAAGAATAGAAGGAAAAATTTAAAGAAATAAAATTAAAGAGAAGAAAAAAAGCAAAACAAAGAGAAATTCAAAGAATAAAGAAAAGTGAATAAAATAAAAGAAATAAAATTAAAGGAAATAAAATTAAGAGAAAATGTTTATTTACAAAAGCAGACTTGACCTAGGATGAGAGCCTAAGGCCTACGTATCCTTCGAAAGGGATCAAAGTCCACGTAGTTCGGCTGTTGTTGTGTTAAGGTTTTTTTTCTTTGTTTTATGTTTTATTTTTGTTTTTTTCTTTTTTTTAATTAATTTTCTTTTTATATTTTTTTTTGTTTTGGGGTTGTTTGTTTTTTTTTCGTGAAAAAACAAAGAAAATAAATTACTTTTTTTCTTTAACAAATAAAACAAGTTTTAAAATTGGTTGATATGTTTTGATTTGCTAAGGAAAAATTTAATTTAATTTTCCTTCATTTTCAAAAAATTTTTCTCTTACTTATTTTTTTTTATTTTTATGTCATTTTCATTCTATTTTTTTGTTTTTTTTATTATCTTTTTCTTTTTTCGTCTTATTTTGATTTTTTTTCCTTTTTGTTGTTACTTTTTTTGTTTTGTTGTTTTTTTCTGTTTTGTTTTTTTTTTTTTGTTTTAATTTGTTTTTGTTTTTTTCTTTTTGGTTTTGTTATTTTTTGTTTGTTTGTTTGTTTTTTCTTTTTTTTTGACTAATTTTTTTTTGTTTTTTTTAGTTCCATTTGCATTTTGTTTTGTTTTATTTTTTTTTCTCTGTGTTGTTTTTTTTTTTTGGTATATATTTTCCGTTATTATTTTTTATTATGTTTTTTTGTTTGGTTTGGTTCTTTTTGTTTTCTTGAGTTTATCCTTTTCTTTATTCTTATTGTGCTTTACCTTTGTTTTGTTTTATCCTTTAAATTATTATTACTTTTTCTTTTCTTCCTTTTTTTTGTGTTCTTTTGTTTTTCTTTATTTGTGTTGTTTTTTTTGTTTTTGTTATATTTTTTCTTTGTTTTTCTCTTTCTTTCGTTTCAGTGTCTTTGTTATTTCACATTCTTTTTTTTTATATATTTTTTGTTTATTATATTTGTTTATTATTTTTCATTTGGTCTTATTTGGTTTTTTGTTTTGTTTTCATCTGATATATTTTTTGGTGTGTTATTTTTTTTTATTCTAGTTGCGTTTGTTTTGTTTTTTTATTTTTTTTGTTAATCTTTTGATTTATTTTTTTTGGTTAATTTTTGTTGTGTTCTTCCCCTTTTTGTTTGTTCCTGTTTTTATTGTCTTGTGCATTCTTGTTATTTTTGTCGTTAATCTTTACCCCTTTTTTTGTTTAATTTTGTTTCATATTCTTTTTGTTTTACTTTGTTGTTTTTGTTGTTGTTGTTGTTGTTGTTTTTTTTCTTAGTTTCCATTAATTTTCCTTTTAGCTTTTTTCTTTGTATTTCTTTGTTTTTTTTTTCTTTTTGTTTTTGTTTAGTTTGTAGCTTTTCACTCATTTGTAGAACAATCTTTAAGAAAGGAAAAGGCAAGTATTTGAGACTTGTCTTAATTTTTAGTGGAAAGTTTTGTTTCTATTTTTGTTGATTGATTTTTTTTTGTCTTTTTCTTTATTGAAACTTTCTTTCTTTCCCTTCTCTTTTTTTTTTTTTTTAAAAACATTTACTGAAGGCCGTTGAAGCCCAAAATACTAATTATAAGTTCAAGACCCAAAAGGTACCAAAGAAGCTTATTGTCACACATGGCCTTTTGGTTTATTCTTATGGGCCTAAGGGGATATAAAATCCCACACGGCCATACTAGTAACTATGGAGGATAAGTAAAATAAATAAAAAAAATAAAGCGAAGGAAAATAATAAAAATAAAAATAAAAATAAACAAATAACTTATATTTGTGAAGGTGGGTGCTTAGTGTTCAGCTATGATTCACCGTGTCATTTTCAGACATATTTACAAGAGTTGGTAAAATAAAAAGGAACCATACAAGTTACAACCCAATTGTTCCTTGCACCTTCCTTTGCTCCGCAGCAGGGCATGACCACTCCTTTCTCCCTATTAAGAGATAATCAATCCACACACATTGCAAGGGCTCTTATCAAATTCAAACATCAAGCAAACATGTGAAGAAGTAGCAACAATTTTTTAAGGAAACGAAATAAACCAAAGGAAAAAGGGAACCCCAATTCTAGTTCCATTTGATAAATTCTTCATGGGAAGGCAGTCAACGAAATAAGCATTAGAATGGCTAAGGCATCCAAATCATAATTTTATGCAGGCAGCAGGATAATAACCCACTCAGGGCTAACTCATATAGTAACATATCTAGCAGTGCCACATAGCAGGGAAAACAAACAGTAACCCCAAACAATCAATCTATCTGTATTCTTTACGGATGACAAACATCTTAATCACACATTTTATGCAAGATACAGAAATCAAATCATATTCAGCCCATGCAGCAGCCATCAATCGACACTATCCCTATCTTCTTCAAAAGCAAATGCATATGCAAATGACCATACATAATTCACAGGGACTACACCTTCAAACTCATGATTAGAAGCCACGCAGAGCCTTACCCAAAAATTCCTTCACCAAAGGTTGTTTATCAAACGGGAATCTTAAACAACTAGATAGTTCAGTTCCATTATTCTAACCAGATAATTACACAGAACTTGCCTCTCAGTATTTCGACACAGAATGTATCAACATGCTTTTGGATCAAGGCAATAGGGTTATACAAACAACATCCAAGAAACGAAAATTCCAAAATTCAACACCTCAGATCAGAACACACCCACACCTCCAGAGTTCAGATTAACGAAAAATAGGATTACACAAACAAAATCCAAGACATGGAAATCCTAAAATTCAGCACCCCAAATCAGAACACACCCACACCTCCAGAGTTCAGGTAAACGAGGAAAAAAATGCCGAAGATATACCTTCCGAATTCGGGAAAATGAATGAGTTTCTTCTGATGCCGAAACCCTGCTGCTATCTGTGCTTGATCCATATCAACTTTCAATCGTTATCCTTCTCCCTTACTCCCTGCTCCTCCTCCCTTCTAACCCAAAAACCTCACTGACTACCTTTACAGAGACGGTAACAGAATCCCTTTACCCGAACTCTCACTCAGCCTCACTGATCCTAAAAGAAACTCCACTTAGTTTCTTCTCTCAATCTTGCCTTCGTTTTCCAAAACCAAATCACTTGCAACACTCACTTAGCCTCTCTACTGCCGAATCTCTTCCCCCATTCGAAAAAAAAAAAATCCCCTTCTCCCTCGACTCTCTTCTCTATTTATAGCGGACCTGAGAGTCGTCTCCATTCTCGCTCCTGTGTCTTGTCCTTCTGCCCCTTGTACGGGTTCGTTGTGCTTCTTTGCTCCACCCATTTGCAGCGCCAGCATTCCTCCCATACCATTCCATCCCTTCATCTTCGAAAACACTCGCGGGAGAGGGTCAGAGCAGAGGAGAAAAGGGGGGACCAGCTGTCTAGGGTTTCCTCTATTTTGTCTGAGTTATTCTAATCCTTCAGGTTTTCTTTCAAGTTGGTGAAGTGGGGAGAGGAGTTCGGAATTCTTGGGTTGAAACTAAAATGGGCCCCCATCTTTTGGGCTTTCTTGTTGTTATTTCCAGCCCAGTTCTGAGTTAGCTTTTGGGCTTTCTTTCCTTTTTTTTTTTTTGTTCTTTCTTTTTTCTTTTCT
Organism: Erythrophleum fordii; assembly: GCA_032878935.1. Classification (NCBI taxonomy): domain Eukaryota; kingdom Viridiplantae; phylum Streptophyta; class Magnoliopsida; order Fabales; family Fabaceae; genus Erythrophleum; species Erythrophleum fordii. The sequence continues at coordinate 36,907,532 of JAVQMF010000055.1, read as the reverse complement.
GGCCCAATTCTAAGTTGGGTTGGATTCTTTTCTTTTTTTTTTTTTTTTTTTTTCTAGCCCTTTTTATTTCTATTATTCCCTCGGTGATTTCCTTTTTGTTCCAATTTCAGGATTAATGGGCCTTTATTTTTTTATTTTTGTTTTTATTTTTATTGTTTTATTATTTTATTTTGATTTTTCTTTGATTTTTTGATTTTTTTTATTAATTTTAGTTTTTTTATTATATATTTTTTATTTTCTTTTGGACCAATGTAACTTTGAATTCTTCATTTATTTATTATTACATTTTTCTTTTTCTTTTTTTTTTTACTTTTATTAGTTTGTTTTTTATATTATTTTAAAATATATCTGGACAACTTTGAATTCTTCGCTTATTTATTATTATTTTTTCTTTTTTTTTCTTTTTTCTTTTTTTTAGTTTTAGTTTTATATTATTTTAAAATATATTTGGACAAAATACGGTGTTCACAAGGTGGAAGAGGTAAGTAACTCCATACAAAGGAATATACAGAAAATATCATATATTGTCAATCATTCAAAATTCCTTTTTGAAAGAGAAAAACCTATTTTCTAGGAAGGGTTTTATAAATAGATTAGCAAGCTAATTTTTGGTTTGTATGTATATTATATGCACATCTTTTCATTGAATATGATCTCTAATAAATTTTATAAATAGATTAACAAGCTAATTTTTGGTTTGTATGTATATTATATGCACGTCTTTTCATTGAATATGATCTCTAATAAATTGATACTTTATCTCAATGTGCTTAGTTTAAGAATGATAAATTAAGTTCTTTTGCAAAAAATGAGAATATGGTTGAAGCTCAGAGTATAATCTTCTAGTTGTTGTTTCATCCATAGAAGTTGGGTACAATAATTTCCAACTATCATATACTTATCTTCAATAGTGGAATGAGCTACAAAACTTTGCTTTTTGTTGAATGAAAACATTAGAGCATTTCCAAGAAGGTAGTAACTACCATTAGTGCTTTTTTATCTAATTTATCTCTTGCAAAGTCAATGTCAGCATATCCAACTAGATCAAAGGAGTTAGTTTTGGAATACTATAACTCATAATTTTGTATTATCACTAAATATTTAAAAATATACTTAAGGGCAATGAAGTGTGATTCTTTAAGATTTGTTTGAAATCTTGCACACTTGCAAATACTAAACATGATGCCTGAACTATTAGTAATTGAATAAAGTTGCAAGCCAATCAGGCCTCTACATGTATTTTGTTCAAAATTCTTACTATTCTTGTTTTTATCCATAGTGGAGGAGGGATATATTAGAGTTTTTATAAGTTTAGAATTTTGAAAACTATATTTATTTATCAGTTCCTTAGTATATTTGGCTTGGAAGTTTTCCTCTTTTGCTTACTTGATTTATTGTCAAAAAGAAAAATTCATTTCTCATATTATATCAAATTCACCTATTATAAGTTCAAGTAAATTCTTTATATTAAGATTTATTAGTACTGTAAAACATTATGTCATTTACATAAATTTGCATAAGCAAAAAATCATTTTTATTTTTCTTAATGAAGAGAGTAGTGTCAAGTTTTTCTTTTGAAAACTCATTCTCTCAGAAAAAAGTACTCAACATTTCATAATAAATTCTAGGAGCTTGCTTCATATTACAAAGAGCTTTAAAGAGTTTAAATGCATGGTTGGATAACTTTTTGTTCTCAAAACTAGGGGTTTGTTTAATGTACATATCTTCATTTATGAATCCATTTATAAAAATACATTTAATATCTATGTCATATAATTTAAAATTTATAAAAGATGCTTCAGTAAGCAACATTTTAATTGATTATAGTCTAGCAACTAGAGCATAAGTTTCATTAAACTTTATATCTTTTTGTTAAGTATAATCCTAGGCTACTAATCTAACTTAGTTTCCGATGACACTACTTTTCTTATCTAGCTTGTTGTGAAACACACATTTTGTTCCAATGTTAAAGGCACTTTTTGGATATTCCATTAAATTTCATGCTTCATTTTTGTTAAATTGATGTAGTTCTTCTTGCATGGCTATAATCCAATTTTCATCAACCATTGCTTCATTAACTAATTTATGCTTAATTTGGGACAAAAGTGTAAGGTTATTGCTACTATTTTTCAATAAGGATCTAATATGTAGTCTTTCATTTGGATCTTCTATGATATACTATAATGGATAAGTGGAAGAGTGCCTTTATTCTCTTGGCAATTTGATATCTCTTGGTGCAGCTTCTCACGCATTTGGTATCTAAATATTAGTTGCTAGTTTAGCTTCCTTGTTTTAGTTAATTTGAGGATCTATCTCTTACTAGTATTTTCCTCAGAATGTTAGAGTAGGCTTTCTCTTGGAGTATGCTTCTTACTCCAAATTTAGAGTTCATTTTTGCTAAAAGGATGGAGTTTGCTCTAACTTTTGTCAACAATTCTAAGGTAGCTAAAGCTACTTTTTAAGTTTAGTTCTTTTTTTTTTTATCTAATATATTTGAACTTTGCTGCTAATTTCTTGAATGATTTACTCTTGAAATATTCTTATCCTCATTTGTATTTATTATATTTCTCAAAGCAGTATTAGTTTCATCAAATGTCATATGCATATACTTTTTTATAATCATGGTTCTCTTATTATATGTTCCATGTGCTTTACTAGATGTTGAATATCTTAAAAATATGCTTTCATCACTTCTTACATCAAAATTTTTTAAGTTATCTTTTCCATTATTATAAATAAAATATTTAAAGTTAAAAGTATAAAAATAACTAAAATTATATTTTTTTTACCTTTCTATAATTCATAAAGAGCTTTTAAGAGGTCTAATGAGACAATGATTTAAGACATAATAAGTAGTATTTGTAATTTCAACCCAAAAGTATTTGGAAAGATTATTACCAATGAGTATAATTCTATCCATATCTTGAACAATACAATTTTTTTTTCAACAACTCTATTTTGTTATGGAGTAAAAAGTTATGATTAAAACCCTGCTTACCACATAAATTCTCAAATAATTTTTTTTTTCAAACTTCCCACAGTGATCACTCCAAACACTAGAAATTAAGTACTCTTGTTCTTTTTGAACTTTTTTACAAAATACCTTAAAGTTCTTAAGAGATTTATTTTTATCAAAAAGAATGAGAACCCGAGTAAATCTAAAGAAGTCATCAATAATAATAAAAGCATATCCTTTTTAACCAAAACTTCGAGTTTATGTGAGACCAAAGAGATCCAGGAGTAATAGTTAGAGTGACTTGGAGGAAGAAACAAATTCCTTTGATTTACAGAAAAATCTTACTTGTTTTCACAATTAGCATATATTAAATAAGTAATTTTTTTCAAAATCTAACTTTAAAAGACCTTTTACAAGATCAAGATTAGATAATTTAGATATAATATATATACTGGTATGGCCAAGCTTTTGATGTCATGGCCAAGGATCATTACAAATGAAAGAAAGATATGTCACACTCTTTAAGCTTAAATTACTTAAAAGTAATAATGTAAATATTTTCAAATCTTAAACTTATAAATAAGGTTTTGTTATTATTATAAATAGTGTAATACACTGATTCAAATATTATTCTATAACCTTTATCACATAGCTAACTAATACTAAGTAAATTATGTTTTAGGCTAACAACTAGATAAATATTATTTAAACAACAATTTTTAGTTAGTTTAACTTTATCAATACCTATGATCTTACCCTTTTCTTCATCACCAAAAGTAATAAGTCTCTCATCTTTGTGAAGGATAAACACTATGATAAATCTCTAGTCATGTGTTTAGCATAGCCATTATCTAAAAACTATTGATGTTTTGATATATTTCCTTTTAGGCACACCTGCAAATTTTTAACTTTGTTAAGTACCAAAATCTTTTTGGATCTTTTTAGATTAGTTTTAGGTGTGATAGTTCTTTTTGAAATTGAAACTAAATTTTTCTTATTGGATTTATATTTATAACATGTGTGACCATTTTTATTATAGAATAAAGAGAAGTAAAGGATGCTGACTTAATTAAAAAAATTGTTAAATAGTTTTAATTTTCTTTTTCTTTATATCCAATATCTGATTTATTAAATATACATTTTTGTTTACCTAACAATATATTTAGATTTTTTTCTCCTTTTACAAAATTTACTAAGTCTCTTATTAAGGTAGTAACTTGTTAATTTAGGTCTTTGTTTTCTGCAAGAGCCAACTCCAATCTAGTTTCAAGAATATGAAATTTCTTTTCAATTTTAAAATTTACTTGAAGTTGATTCTCATATTTTGAAAACAGATTCTTAGAGTCAATAAAAAACTCACTAAAAGTTTTATAGAGTTTAGCATATTATAGAGAATTTTTATTTTGTACCTTACTATCTTCTAGTACTATAAAATACATATTTGCAATTTCTTATTCCAAATCTTCCTCATCTTCATCATCATTACTTCATGCTACCATGGCCTTTTTCTTTCCATAAGATTTGATAGGCTTCTTCTTCATATGTGGACATTCTTATCTAATGTGGTTATTTCTTCCACATTCATAATATATGATTGCAGCTTTCCCTTATTCTTCTTTCTTGTAGTTGTTTTTTCCTTTTTTGAAGTACTTGCTTTATTCTTCTAGAATTCATTCTTTCTTTTGACATATAAGAAGGCTATGTCTTGAACATCCAGGTTTCCATCATTTTCTTTAGTAGAGGCTTCTTCAATAACAATAGCTTTTAGAACAATTAATTTTCTTTTCCACTCCAACTCATGTCTTTTTAAATGATTTTTTTTATATGTAATAAGTATACCTTGTAGTTTATCATAAGATATTATTGGTAGATTTCTAGTTTCTATGCAGTTTACCTTAGATTATCATCTTTGTGGAAGATATATGAGAATTTTGTAGTTGACTTCAAGATCAATATATTTTCTATTGAGAGCTTTTAGATCACCCACAAGTTTGGCAAACTTGTTGTACATTTCTTTAATATTTTCATTTTCTTTCATATGGAACGGTTCATATTTATATATGAGCATATTCTAATTACTTTCTTTAAGTTTGGATATTCCTTTATGTGCGACAATAAGCTTCTCTTACATATCTTTTATTGTTTGACAGCTTAATATTTTATTATATTCTAGTCCATTGACAACATAAATTAAGATGTTTCTTGCTTGATCATTGCATTGAATTAATTTAATATTATCCTCTGTTCATTTGTTTTTGAACTTGTGCACAATATCTCTAGTTATTAGATCCATCTTCTTAGGCATTTTAGGAACATCTACAATGACTTTCCATGCTAGATAGTTAGCATAACAAATATATTTTTTTCTTTTGTCTTTCCAAATGAAAAAGTATTTTCTTGTGAAATGTGGTGGCTTGACAATTGAGAATCCCTCTTGGAAGTAAAATCCCTCAAGAATATAAGTATTTCTTTTTGTAATAACAAATAGGATACTCTTGGCTATTAAGTATAAAAACAAGTGAAATCAAATTTGATACCAATTGATAATTACACCTAAGGGGTAAATAGGTGTGATATGTAGAAAATTAAATAATACAAAATTTTGTAAGCATAAAAATGAAGGAAGTATAAAGTGGAGTGAGCAAACAATAAATGGAGCAAATAAACGGTAAATGGATCAAGCAAATAGTAAGTAAGTAAAGCAAGCTAATACAAACAGATGAAGCAAACTACTATATGCAAATGGAATGAGCTATATGTAAGTGGAGCAAGCTTGTATATGCAGGTGAAGAATCCTCCAGAGTAGAGAAAGTAGAATATACAGTAAATAAAAGAAGAGAGAAAGAGAGAGAATCAATTTTATCCTTGTTCAGCCTTTCAAACTTATATCCAATTCTCTTAAAACTTAAGAGATTTTCCTTTAATCAATCTAAATAATTAAAGTTTCATGTGTTCACTATTAACACAAGATTTAGAAACTTACATTAAATTTATACAAAATCTTTTACAACTCACCCTTAACTCACTTTTCTTAATTAGAGAGTTATAGGTGTAATATGTAATAACAATTTACCCTCTAAACAATGGTTTCACTAAACCTAGTAAATACTTCTTAAAAGCCTATATACCAACAATTCATTATATTTTCTAGAGATATAATTGCTCTCTTTTCAGATGATGCGTAAAATTAATTTTCAAATTCTGTTAATTGTATTTAAGTCTTTCATGTTTTTATAAAGTTTTAATAACTTTTAGCTTTTAGAGATAAAATGATGAAGTAGTATCTTTTTGGTTGAAATAGAAGGAATGTACCTGCAATAGTTATAATATTACAGTAATTGTTAATATAAAGAGTTTTTCCTAAGTAACCCACTTTGTCAAACCTTTATAAATACTATTAAATGTTTACTTTATGGGTTAGAAAAAGATTATTACTTTTTTTTTAATTAAAAAATAATTGTAGAAGAAAAAGAAGCAAGAAGAATGAAACAATTATATCAAGTTTTCATTTTACTTGATTAAGAGAGACAAAAATTTTGTTATATATTCATTAATATCTTTGTTTATAAAAAATTAAAAAGTGATCAATATAAAATAGGCTTTTATATAAATAAATGTTAATTTTTGTTATTATCAAAATTATAGGCTAAGACAACTTTAGATCAACATAAATAAAGCTAATGTCTTGTCTTTGTAAAGAATCCAAAAATTAAAGTAACTGTAAAAGGGAAAATGGTAGTAAGGAATATGAAATGTACGGATACAATCATAATTTTCTATAAATCATTATTAATTGTTAAATAAATAAATTGCATCATGAAAAGAAAAAGGTCTTCTAAGAAACAATGGCTGGAGAAAAAAAATTGGTGAGAAGGTCACATGTGATATCAATCATTGTTCTTTCGTAGAGAAATACACACACACACACACACACACACACAGAGATTGTACACAGCGGTATTGCAAAATTTATGCAAAAGAAAAATATCAATAATTGTTGTTTAGTGTTTCCCATGAAGTACTACGGCAAAGGAACTTTGGAAGCTATAAATAATTAGGAGTTAATCAGATTATAAATTAACAAAAAAATTTATAATGATTTTTCTCCATATAATAGAATTCGATATTTATTAAAAATAAAAATAAAACTATATATAATAATATCCTTTTCGTATAATATGTATGAATAATAGTAAATTCTTTAGTAATATAAAATTCCCAAGTTCAACATAAGAAAGATGAAAAAATTGTAGTATATCCATATAATTTAAAGTATTTTATTCAATTTTACTGTGTTCAGTCACTTTATGATATTTTTTGTCTTAAAATTAGCAAAAATAATTATATAAAAACTAAAATAATAAACCATTTTATTGTTGAAAGTATTTAAATTTATTTTGGTAAAATAAAAGTCCGAAGCCTAAGCAAAGAAACCAAACTATAAGCAACTAACTCGGGGTAAAATAATCCCTATCATATGAGTGAGTTGAGGAGTTCCTCCCATGAGAGGATTAGTGTAAGTGGCCAAATGAACATCATAATTGACTTCCAGATTATCAAGATAATGAAAGTCAACATACATATTCCCTTGCTTTCATCTATGTTGGATTTAGCTTTGATATAAGGCCATTGATTGTATGAAATGTAGAGAGTTTCTTTTCATAATTGTATGTATTGTTTATTATACTTTTTATAATTATAATTTATTATTATTTAATAATATTTATTATTTTAGTAAACATATAAAAAATTTTTATTCATAAAATCATATATACATTTTTTATATTTCTTTCTTTATTTTACATACTAAACATGTTGTTAGTTCTTATAAATAAGAATATTGATAACATATAAAAACTTTACACATTCACATCATGATTACTATTGCTAGAGACCATCAACGAGCATGTTGAAAGTATATTTATTTATATCATGAATAATTTTGTAATTTTTTAAAATTATTATTATGATTAAATTGATATTTTAAAATTAAAATTGTTTATTTAAGTTCAGTAATAACCTTAGAACATTGGAAAATTATTCAAAACGAAAATAAAATAGATATTGTTTTAATATTCATCTAATTATTTTCATTTAAGTATAAATTAAAATGTTATATATTATAACACACTTTAATTCAAACAAACTTTCACTTAAAAAAAACATAGGGGACAAACTAATTTTTGACGAAATGAAGGTAAACTGTAATTTTTTTTAAGAAAAAAAGAACCAAATAATGGAGTCAAGGGCGCGGGTAAATGGGCGAGAAATCTGAAAAGTCAACAAAAACTCCATCTTCAAAGCTTCTCTATTTAGTTCGTCAATTGTGACTGCTCGTTACCATCCAATCACAATATCTAATTTAAATTTTAGCACCAAAATCTTGGAATCTCATTTAAAACAAGAAAGTTTTTCTCTTTTTTTTTTTTCCCAACCCAAAGACTAGTCATAGATAATTATTAATTGAATTATTTCGATATATAATTTTACTGGGAAGATTTTCTTCCTCACAAAAGAGAGTGACTCCCTACAATAGCTGAAGACATAGTTCGTTCAATCAGAAAGCCATCATCATGAAGAAAGGAAGCTTAGGCCTCAATCTCAAACTCAATGTTCCTGCATCTGATCAGGTTTCTTTCGCCAAGTTTCTGTAAGTCTTTTCTTCCTGAAAATTTACCTATATGAATGAATGCGGTTGTATATAGTTGGCTTTGGCTAATTCGAATCGTGGGTATCTGAATATATGGTAGGACTGAAAGCGGGACGTTTAAAGATGGGGATCTGCTTGTCAATAGGGACGGAGTTCGAGTTGTCTCCGAGAGTGAAGTCGAAGCTGTAACATATATTTTTCAATTCTGTACTTTTCCTTTTATTGTTTTAGTGCATATCCAATCGAATTGCTCAATGTTTCTTTGGCTGCATTTGATCGTTTGGATGATTGGATCTAATGTCAATGTCTATGATAAAAAGGGATTCCTGAATTTTCTATGTTTTCTTAATTTTGATCCCTGCAAAACCCAAATGGAGAAATATTTGTTAAAAAACAAAATCAAAGTTTATCTTATGGATTATTTATTTTTTCCCTTTATTTGTCATCAGTGTTGATTATTTAATTTGAATTGGGTTGGGAAAGGAAGATTTAGCTTTGTCTCCCCAGCTATTGCAACTGTTTTGGATCAGAAATGTCAAGGAATTTAATGCCTGATTGTATTTCAACTCTTATCTGCGTTTTTGTCTTAAATCAACTGGAGAATAAGCTGCAAGATGCAAGCTTATAGCATAAAGATTGAGCTCCTAATAGAGGCTATGGTAGTATGGAATGTCAAGAATCTCACGTTAAGTACTACGAGATGTTCAATAAAGTATTTAATTGGGATAGTTCTTTCACCTCAATAGTTAGCTTTTGGAAAAAAATTCTTCACCTTACTTAGATGCTCAACAATTGGTATTAGGGTTGTTTGTTGACGGGTACTGAAAAGGATACTTGTGAAGGGTTCTAATTGGCAGAGGGTTCTAATTGGTAAAAGGTTGAGTGACATATCATCGAGTGTAGCTGTCAGGACATCAACTTTCCAAAGGTGACCGATTGATGGAGATCAAGATAGTATGAGATACCAAAGTTCCATATTGAATAGTATGAGATGCTCAATGGGGTATTTAAGTAGGTAATTCTTTCTCTTTAATGGCTAGCTCTTGGAGGAGGATTTCCTACTTTGTTTAGGTGTCCAACACCTCTGTAATCTAGTTTTTTACTTTTATGTCATTGCTATTTAAGAAAATAAATATTTTTGGGTGAATTTTAGATGTGACACCTGGTGGATAAAATTGTCTGTGTTTGTGTCATTGCTATTCCAACACTTAGACCATAGAAAGTATGGACCTTCACATGGGACATGATATTGACATGAACACAATGATGCAACATCTTAAGTATTCATATGTAATTTAAAGTTTTAAAATGAGAATCTGATGGGCATCTGAATAAGGTGTGAACCTTCTCCCAAAAACTAGTTATTGAGGTGGGAGAACTATCTTACTCAAGTACTCCATTGAGCATTCTACACTATTTAATGTGGAATTTTGGCATCCTATACTACCTTTGTCTCTATCAATTGGTTGCCCTTTAAAAGCTGATGTCCCAATAGCTATACTTTACAGCAACAGCTTTGATACCAATTGATAGGCACTTGAATAAGGTGGAAAACCTCCCCTAAAAATTAGCTATTGAGATGGGAGAACCACTTTATTGAAATACTCTATTGAGCATTCCATATTACTCAATGTGGGATCTTGGCATCCCATACTACCTTAGTCTCTATCAATATCCAATGTGTGTTAGACATGGAGACAGTTTCTTTAAGTGTCTATGCTTCATTGCTTTCAAAACCATTCTTTCCTTTCCCTCCCTTCTGTATTTCACTTTTCCTTTTTTTGTGGGTAGGGAGGGGCTGCAAAGAATGGCTGAGTGCATGTTTTGGGCCATGCTATTCTGCCAAAACTCTTCTAAATGGTCTGAACTAATGGATGATACTATCATTCTTTCAACAGTTTAGATTAGTTCCTAATTAATTAATCTGCCCTTCATGGCAAAATAGATAGAAAGCACCAATTTAATCTCTTAGGTTGAAAATTTCCTATATTTAGTTTTATTTAGTCAAAAAATTTTAGAAACAGATATACATGCTGGCTGAATTCTGACTATTTGTTAATTATGGGTTTAATGTCTGTCAGGCACCCCCTATCAGACCACTAGACAACCAGTTAAGTTTGCAAGACATAGACATAATCAAAGTGGTTGGCAAGGGAAATGGTGGGGTAGTGCAACTGGTGCAACACAAATGGACTAATCAGTTTTTTGCACTAAAGGTATACATACTTCCTGCATATTGCATACCTTCCTTTGAATTTGCATCTTGTGCTCTTTGTTTTGTGTTCTTAATTAACTCTTTCATACTTGTGTTGTCCACCTGGATTTCGTAATTTCAAAGGCAATGCCATTTCTATCTTCCATGAAATTGTTGCAATGAGCACTCAGATATTTTCAACCTGATACAGTTAGCGTGAACTTTATTACTTGCTTATACCATACAATAACAGTTAGTCAAGGGCATATTCTCTAGAAGTTTCAGAAAATGATGTTGTCTCATCTTTATCCTATTTGTATAAAAAATAATTGTCAGAACCCAGAGTTTTATTAGAAGTTGAAGTAGTGTTTAGTTAAAGAGAATATTCGTATTGTTATTTTGTTCCAAGGGAGGACATTGGACCTCTTAATATCAGTGAACACATTAATTAAGATGCGGATCTCTTCCCTGCAAACTTTATATTTAATCAATCATTTGATGGGACAGCTTAGATTATGGTCAGAGGACATTTGTTGGGCTTAAGGCTCGAATATTTTGACCTTTTCGCAAATCATAGAAGATATAAAAAGTTTCTTGTTCTTTCTTTTATTTTCTCCTCTCATTCTTCATTGCATGCATTTACTGGATTTTGGAGGTCAAACATCAATGGAATACTAGGTCTCATATTTGTTCTTCCTCCTGCTTTTACCATTTTTAAACTTCACTTGTATTCTTATGTGCTTGTATAGTTTGACAATCTAATTTATTAGTTTGAAAGTTGCTTCCATATCATTATACTAATATAAGTGCTTGAACTTATGAAGTACTTTCCTATCATCTTAATATGTTTATGACGGGATCCCCAAATATGATAAATGGGTGGCAAAACATTGGATAACAGCCTGAGAAATATCCAGGTGGGAGAGGGACACGTGGAGGCTATTTAAGGGAGATTCGAGTAGTTTGTTAGAAGAATGGGAATAAGAAGGGCTCAGGGCTGAGAGAGAAGGATAAGCAGAATTTGGAGAAAAGTTGTGGGAGGTTCTAGCCCCTAGAAGACTTAGGGTTTATTGCTTCCCCCCCCCCCCCCCCCCTCTGGTTTCTACTGTAAATCCAGAGATTGAACTCTAGTTCCCCTTAGTTTATGATCTAAGTATTCTGATTTTTACCGATTTCACTTTCTTGTATTATTTATGGTACATATTTCACCATAATTTAGGTTATCCAAATGAATATTGAGGAGTCCATGCGCAGGCAGATAGCACAAGAGCTGAAAATTAATCAATCAGCTCAATGTCCATATGTTGTTGTTTGCTACCAGTCATTCTATGAAAATGGTGTCATATCAATCATCTTAGAGTACATGGATGGAGGTTCTTTAGCAGATCTTCTAAGGAAAGTTAAAACAATTCCAGAAGCATATCTTGCTGCTATCTGTAAGCAGGTGAGGAGTAAGAAGTTACATTTCAATATTTCAGTCTTTAACGTTTAGTTGTCTTTTCTGAAAACAAAAGAATACCTGATTCCTTTCATTTTCTTTTCAATGTAGGTGCTGAAGGGTTTAATGTATCTTCACCATGAAAAACATATTATCCACAGGGACTTAAAACCTTCTAATCTGTTGATAAACCATCGAGGGGAAGTAAAGATTACTGACTTTGGTGTGAGTGTAATAATGCAAAGTACGTCTGGTCAAGCAAATACTTTCATTGGCACATACAACTATATGTCTGTGAGTACATTGTTTACCTATATATATATATATATATATATATATATCAAATTATCATGTACCTCTGACCACCTAGATGTATAACATTTGCTGTGAGACAACTTATCCATTCTGCCTGAATTACAGCCAGAGAGAATCAATGGAAGCCAGCATGGTTACAACTACAAAAGTGATATATGGAGTTTGGGACTGATATTGCTCGAGTGTGCCACAGGGCAGTTTCCATATACACCACCAGATCAAGGTGAAAGATGGGAAAGTATTTTTGAACTAATTGAGACCATCGTTGATAAACCTCCTCCCTGTGCTCCATCTGATCAATTTTCTCAAGAATTCTGCTCATTTATCTCAGCATGGTAAGTATATTCAGTAACTAAATTGTGTAGAGTCTCCAGAACCCTTAACCACCAAAAATATGAAAACAGAGGGAAAAGAAAAAGAAATGAGAAGAAGACACTTTTAAAAAGCCCAGCAGTTTCTTAGAATAAGTCTGTAGATAAAAATAGGACAGTAAAAGCAAAGGTTAAAAAATATGCTGTACCTTAGAGCTGTATCTTTGTAATTTCCTGTAAGATTCCTTTCATAATTTTACAGAACAAGTCTCCATCTGTTTTAAAATAATATTAAAGGCCGGCAACTTTCATCTTTTTCTTTTTAAATATCAATCAGCTGTCTTTTCATGAATTGTGTGACTTCTTTTCATGAGGTTTCTGATCCTCCTTTGTCAATCTTCTCTTTGTTTAGTTTACGGAAAGACCCTAAAGATAGACTGTCGGCTCAGGATCTTATGGTAAGTGACTATGTCTAAGACTTGTCTATATGAGCACATCATGTACAATATCCTCTCTGATGGTATATATCTGATGTGAAATCCAGGGACATCCTTTTGTCAACATGTATGGAGACTTGGATGTAGATCTTTCAGCTTACTTCACCAATGCAGGATCTCCACTTGCGACTGTACCTACTTCTACTTGGTGTGTTCCAACCCTGGACTTTTTTCAAACTTGAAGCATAACGACCATTCCTTTTATGTATCATTTTACCCCATATTGTTCAATACAGATCACTATATAAATAAATTAAATGATCCATTATCAATACCAGGACTTTCGCATCAATATTGAGGAGGTTGTTTGTTAGTGTAAACTATCGAGCAATTAGGGAGAAAAAGAAAGAGTCCAAAAAAAAAAAATTTATTAAAAGACTCAATTATGGAGTACATGATACTGACCTCCCAATTTTTATTTATGCTATTATTATGACCACCCAAAGACACTTCTACTCTTTATTTTAGTTGCACTGTCGGTGACTCTTCTTAATTTGAAAGATTTCCCAAAACCCCTAATATCTCTTAACACTCTTCATCAAGTTGAAACTTACAAAGGTTGCAGCTTGTTACAGATAAAACTGATGTAGGACCAGTAGAAGAAAAAGGGAGGGAGAGGGAGAAATGGGGAGATATGATATATATATATATATATATATATAGAGAGAGAGAGAGAGAGAGAGAGAGAGAGAGAGACAGAGACAGAGACAGAGAGAGGAAGAACAAGAAGGAGAGGGAGAAAGAGGAAGAAAGATGGAGCAAACAGATGCTGATATTTTATTCCCTTGCTAAGCTGAATGAAAAGTCTAAAACTAAATGTTTATAAAGAAAACTAAAACACATGCTTTAAATAGTAAAGGAAATAGTAATAAAGGTCTTCCTAATTTCAGTCTTAATTGATGGTTTAATTCTTGATTTACAGAAATTACCCTGTCATTGACCATATCACTTCAAATATTCTTTCCCCATTCTTCATCAATCTCCCTTGGTTGGAGAAAACTTGGCTTCAAGTCTTGAGGTGTGGAAGCAATAGAAGAGTCCTGCTGGAAGCCATAGGTAGGATGACATGCAAAAAAGGATAACAAAAGCAACTTTGGATTCACCAACTCATCTAGAATAACTGATGGGATATTGAAAACTTACTCTAGGTGTAGGAAATTCTAGATATTTATTTAGTGCATTTTGAAACTTTATTTATTTTCTATTTTTAGTTTATGTATTTACTGATTTTTATTTATTTTATTTTCTTACTATGGCTCCTTATAAATAGCCCTCTCACTAATTGTATGTCAGTTTTCAGACTATTTGAAATACATTGTCAGTTTTATTCTCTGTTTTTTCCCTCCTCCATTCCTTCCTCCCGCTTTCCCTCCAATGTTCTACATCGATGACAAATTTGCCATGGCATAACACTTTAGTTGGTATAACCCGAGGTTGAACTTCTGCCACTTGGGGTTTAACTTCCCCAATCTCATCATCTGTTAAAACAACATCTTCAATACTTTCAAGATGAATGTTTTCATCTTTTCCACATGTTAATCTTTCTTTTGAATGCTTTTCACATTCTAAATTTACTTCCAAATACTCTTCAAAATCTACCATGACAATGTTACAATTAGCATCGATATCAGAGGGGTAATCTAGGGATTCCACTATTATGACATCTTTCGGTCTTCTTTGACAACTTCCTATATTGCTTCACGATCTTAAGTATTTTTTTCTTGTTCAATCTTGGAAGGAAATTGATGGACGCAGTGGGATTGTGGGCAAGATTTACATTAGAAGGGAGAAGGAGGCCCAAGGTAGATGGGGATGAGTCTATAAGAGGAGGGGGATGAATAGAAATGAGGCCTAAGACAAAGAAGGGTATAACGTGGTAGAGAATGGTCAGAATAGGAAATTACTAGTGTAACTACCTTTGTTAGGTAGTGTATGAGAGAAACGAAATGGGGGGAGGTTGGCATGGTATGAGGAATATACTGGAGTGGCTAGCTGGAGAGATGTGGAATTCCTTGGTTTGTTTTTAGGAGAGAACCTGGTCTTTGGAATACCAGGAGGAGCTTAGGCTATCATCTTCATCTTTCATCTTTCATCTTTCTTTCCTCCATTTCTTTTGTCACCATTATTGGTTATGCTCACTGATTTTGTAATATTTCCTTTTGTTCTCAAGAGGTAAAGTTATTGATTGCAATATAAATAAAATCAGAAAGTCAATCCCATCATTTGGTATCAGAGCTAGTGACAACTAGGTATGGTCAATACTAGAATGGAAGGGCGAGTCGACGCTCTAGAGAGGAATGTGGGAGAGTTAAAGAATAGCTAGAGACAAATGACAGATGAGCTATCGGCAGTGAAACTTGCAGTAATGGAGTTAAGAGAACAGCTAGGGGATTTTCGGGCAGCCTTTGACTTGCAAGTAAAAGGACGTGTGAGTGGTGGCGAAGCGTAGAACGTGCTGATAGGCACAGAAAATGTCAGCCCAAGGGGGGATGGGGGTCTGAAGACTTGAGCTTCCCTTGTTTTCAAGGGAAGACTCTTCAAAGTGGAATGCTATTTTTTGGTGAATGGGATTTCAGAGGCTAAAAGGATGGATATTGTGGCTATGAGTATGGAGGGGAAGGGCCTGAATTGGTTCTTGTGGCTAGAGATGAGGTTAAGAAGGAGTTCTGGATAGGTTCCATTGCCATCAACTTAGAGACAATTATGAGAGGTTGATGGGATTAAAACAAGAGAGCTCAATGGAGGATTTTAGAAAGAAGTTTGAGCTATTCTCTGCCTTGTTGGTGGATGTACTTGATGAAGTACTCATGGGGGCCTTTAAAGACGGATTGATAGAAGAGATTAGAGCTGCAGTGAGGTTAATTCAGCCAAGGTCACTTAAGCAGCTTATGGATTACGCTTATCAGGCAGAAGGCAGAAATCTAGTATTATGAAAGGCATCAGAGGAAAGGAAATTAAGAGGACTGAAATCTAGGTTGGGTACTAGGTGGGGAGGATTTAAACCTAGCTTACCCAAATTTTCGAGCCCTTTGGAAGCACCCAAGAGTATATGTAGTGGTTGGGTGAGTAAAAATCTTGAAAATAAGGGAGGAAGTGATTCCAAGGCTACTGGTAGTGAAGTAACAATACCTGTAACCACTACTACCAGTAGTGGCAGCAATAGCATGAAGAAGAAATCTAACAGAAGCTAAAATCAATAGGAGGAGAGAGCTAGGCCTGTGCTTTAAATGTGAGGAGAAATTCAGCCCAAATCATAAATGCAAGAACATGCAGTTTCAAATAATGATTTTGACTGAGGAGGAGGAGGAAACAGATTTGGAAGAGCAAGAATTGGAGGTTACAGCTAAGGTGGAAATTGAGAAAGTGTTGGCATCCATGGAACTCTCATTGACCTCCTTGGTGGGATTGACAGGTCATAAGACCATGAAGCTAATGGGTAAGGCATAAGTGGAGGATGTTCTGGTATTGATAGGCAATGGGGCCACCCACAATTTCATATCATCTAGATTGGTGGAGAAGTTGGGGATACCAATCCAAGATTCCAAACGATACTCCATAATGTTGGGAGATGGAAGGAAGATTGTGACAAGAGGGGAGTGTAATGAGGTAAAACAGGAATTACAAGGCCTTAATATAGTCCAAACTTTTTTACCCTTTCACTATGGGTAATGTGGATTTGGTTTTAAGGATAGCTTGACTTGAATCCTTAGGGGAGATAAAGGTGAATTGGGGTCAGTCATATATAAAAACTAAGGTGGAAAGCAAATGGATCTGTTTAAGAGGAGACCCCCCCTACACAAATCAGTACTTCACTTAAGGGAATTTATAATTCCTTAAAAGCTAGAGGAGAGGGATTCTTATTGGAGTTAGGAGCTGTCACTGTTGAGGCCAAAGTTGGACATCCAGAGAAACATAAAAGTATACAAAAACTGTTGAAGGAATTTCCCACAGTTTGCTAGCCAATGATTGGGTTGCCTCCTCATAGATCCAAGGATCATTCCATTCCCATAAAAACAGGTGAAGAGCCCCCAAACATTAGACCCTATCACTATAGCATGCATAGAAAGTTGAGATCGAGACATTGGTTAAAGAAATGCTTGAAGCAGGAATCATTCAACCTAGTACCAATCCATATTTGAGCCTTGTACTGCTGGTCAAGAAAAGAAGATGGAAGTTAGAAGTTTTGTGTAGATTATAGGGCTTTGAACAAGATAACTATACTTGACAAGTATCTCATCTTAGTTACCGATGAAGTCCTAGATGAATTAGAGAGAGCTTTACTATTTACAAAGCTAGACCTCAAGTTTGGATACCACCAAATACGCATCAAGGTTTGAGATGAAGTAAAGACGACTTTTAGAACTCATGATGGCTACTATGAGTTCTTGATTATGCCCTCAAGGCTAACCAATGCCTCGTGCACCTTCCAATCTCATGAACAACATTTGTAAGGAACATATAAAAAAATTCTTTTTAGTTTTCTTTGATGATATCCTAATATATAGCGAGGACAAGGACTCTCATGTGAACATTTAAAAAGTGCTTTGGAAGTATTACAGAAGAATAGCTAGTGATAAACTCGAAAAAAGTGTGTATTAGGATAGCAAAAGTTTGAATATTTGGGCCATATGATATCCCAAGAAGGAATACAAGCTGATTCTTCAAAAATTGAGGCCATGGTGAGCTAGGCAACACTTGAGAGTTTGCGATGCTTTAAGAGGATTCTTGGGACTAACAGACTACTTGAGGAAGTTCATTAAGAATTTAGGAAAATTGCTTTTCCCTCACCATCTTCCTGAATAAAGATGCCTTTAAATGGGAGGAAAAAGCCTAGCAAGCTTTTGAATAGCTTAAGGTGGCCACGGTAACAATTCTTGTGCTGCTATGCCTAATTTTACCTTGCCATTTGAAGTGAAGGCCAATGCTTCTGGTAATGGAGTGAGTGTTGTATTGATACAAAGGGGGAGGCCTATTGCATATTTCAACCAACAGCTTTTAAGAAAGCTAGACATGGGTCAATTTATGAGAAAGAGCTCATGGCAATTGTACTAGCTGTGAAAAGGTGGCAGCATTATTTAGCAAGTTAACCCTTTGTGATACATACTAATCAAAAGACACTAAAATCCTTGCTTGAGTGAAGGATTATTGACTTAGATAAGAAGAAATGGTGTCCAAATTAATGGGGTATAAGTTCAAAATTCAATACAAACCTGGATGGGAGAATAGGGCAGTTGATGCCTGTCTAGAAGGGATGATACCACAAAAATGAGGGCAATATCCTTTTCGCAATATGAAAGAGGAGTTGGAGGGGGAAATTAAAAATGATAGCAGATGAATGACCATCAAGTAGCAAATCATGTTGGGGTAAAGAGCTTCTAGTGGGTACAATATTAAAAGTGGATGCCTCTTGTACTATGGTAAGTTAGTGTTACCCAAGGGATCCTCTAAAACAATGTCCCTAATTAAAGAGTTTCAGAGTGGGGCCCCCAAGCATGACATAATTATGATAGTGGTTGATCATTTGACTAAGCATAGTCACTTCATACCTTTATCTCATCCCTTTACCGCTAAGGATATGGTTGCAGTATTCATTAAAGAAGTTGTGAAGTGCATGGGTTTCCTAAGACCTTGGTGTCTAATAGAGATTGAATTTTCATCGACCATTTTTGGAAAGAGATGTTTGCAATGGTTGGAACTACTTTAAATTATAACTTAGGTTGTCATCTAGAAATAGAAGGGCAAACAAAGGTGGTGAATTGAAGCCTAGAACAGTATTTGAGGTTCTATGTTGGGGACAAACCACAACAGTGGGCTAGGATGCTTCTATTGGCAGAATACTAGTTTAATACCTTCTATAATCAATCCTCAAGTATGACACCTTTCAAGGCTTTGTATGGTAGAGACCCTCCTACCATATTTAAGTGGCAAGATGACCCATCAATGGTGGAAGAGGTGAATGAGTAGCTGCATGAAATGAATATGTTGTTGACAAAACCTAAGAAGCATTTAGGAGTGGCATAACTGAGGACAAAAGACCAGGTAGACAAGAAGAGAAGAGAAGTTGAGTTTGAAGTAGGTGATTTGGTTTTTCTTTGACTCAAACCATATAAACTAAGATCCCTAGCCAAGAAACAGAACAAAAAGTTAGTTCCTTGCTTTTATAAACCTTATAAGATTGTAGAAAAATATGGGATAGTGGCTCACAAATTGGAGCTTCCTGATATAGCAAGAATACATCCTGTATTCCATGTTTCGTTGCTCAAAAAGGCCCTTCACCCTTCTGTTTAGGTGTAAACTTGCCTAAAGCTTTGTTTAAGGATAGGGAGATGAAAATGTATCCTAAAGAAGTTAAGAAAGCATGAATGATGACTAATGAAAAGTAATAGTTCCTTATTAAATGGGAAGGCCTACCAGACTATGATAGCACTTAGGAGGATAGTGAAGTAATTAAAGAACAATTTCTTACTTTTCACCTTGAGGAGAAGGTGAGGCTTGTAGGGGTGGGGAATGATGGACCCAGTGGGGTCGTCGGCAAGGTTTACACTACACGGGAGAAGAAGGCCCAAGGTAGGTGGAGACAGGTCAATAAGAGAAAGGGGATGAATAGAAATGAGACCCAAGATGGAGAAGGGGATGACATGGCAGAGGACGGTCAAAATAGGAAATTACTAACTTAACTACCTTTGTTAGGTAGTGCATGAGGGAAAAAAGAAAGGGGGAGTTTGGCACAAGTGTGAGGAATATACTGGAATTGCTAGTTGGAGAGAGGATGTGGAATTCCTTGGTTTGTTTTTAGTCGAGGACTTGGTCTCTCGATTACCAAGAGGAGCTTAGGGTATCATCTTCATCTTCTATCTTTCTTTCTCCCATTTCTTTTGTCACCATTACTGGTTATACTCAATGATTCTGTAATACTTCTCAAGAGGTGAAGTTATTGATTGCAATATAAATAAAATTGAAGAGTAAATCCCATAAAAAATTGTGGTTTTGAGCAATATGAATCCATTATTTCACAGCAAATAACAACTGAATATATACAAGAGGTGCCAAGAAAGAAAAGGCACAAAATTAGGAGAAAAATAAAGAAACAATAATTCTACATAAATGCCGAAGATCCCTCCCTAAATATCTCTCCTAATAAAAGTAATATCTACAGAATAATAACAAAAAAAATGGTATTTCATAAATCTCGATCAAACCATACTCCACCTCAAGTTAGATCATAGATATCGATCATGTCCAACTTGCTCACAGAACTTTCATGACTTGATCTTGGAAGGCCCTTGGTAAGGATATTAGTAGTTTGCTAACTAGTAGGTATGTAAGTTAGACATAGGAGTCCTTCTCCTATATTTCCCTGATGAAATGTCTATCCCCTTCAACATGTTTGGTTCTCTCATGTTTTGGATTAAAGGCCATATTCAAAGTAGCCTTATTATCACAGTAAAGTTTCATTGGAAAATTTGCTACGACTCGCATTTCTTCCAAAACTCTTTTTAGCCAAAGTCCTTCCAATATTCGGTGTGCAAGAGCTCTCAATTTTGCTTTTGCATTGCTTCTTGCAACCACCTTTTGTTTTTGATTGTACCATGTTACAAGATTTCCCCAAGTAAACATACAATAGCTTGACGTGTATTTTCTATCTTCTATAGAGCTTGCTCAATCTGCATCAGTATAAATCTCTATAGATCTTCTTTCATATTTTCTAAAGAATAATCCCCTTTCAGGTGTGCTTTTGAAGTATCTCAAGATCCTGTAAATAGCTTCTAGGTGTTTTTCCTTGGGAGAGCTCATATGCTGACTTACTACATTAACCGCAAAGGTTATGTCAAGCCGTGTGTAAAAAAAATATATTAGTTTTCCTACCAACCTTTGATATCTTTCCTTATAAATTGCTTTTCCATCATCTCTACTTTTTCCAACTTTAATTGCAGTATCACTAAGTTTGCATCTAAGCATTCCCATCTCCTTTAGTAAATCAAGAATATACTTTCTTTGTGAGATATAAATTCCTTTTCTTGATCTAGCAATCTCCATTCCAAGGAAGTATTTTTTTTTACCAAGATTTTTCACATCAAATTCTTTTGCAAGAACACTTTTGATTCTTTTAATTTCTTCTACATCATCTCCTGTGAGAATGATATCATCCACATAGACGATGAGTATAGCCTTTTTATCCCCTTTATGCTTAACAAACATAGTATAGTTAGACAATCCTTGGTTGTGCCCTCCGCCATTTAAGACTTTAGAGAACCTATCAAATCAGGCCATAGGAGATTGTTTAAGGCCATACAATGATCTTTTCAACCTGGGCACTTGGTTATTCTTACTTTCACCAAAACCAAGAGAGAGACTCATGTGCATTTCTTCATCTAATTCTCCATTAAGAAATGCATTCTTGATATCAAATTGTTGAAGTGACCAGTCAATATTAGCTGTTACAAACAATATTGCCCTGATAGTTTTCAACTTAGCCACATGAGCAAAAGTTTCTTTATAATCTAGTCCATACGTTTGAGTGAACCCTTTTGCCACTAGCCGTGCCTTATATCTTTCAATGGTATATGATACCATCAGAGTGGTATTTCAATGTGGATACCCACTTGCATCCCACGGGTTTCTTACCATTAGGACAATCTATAACTTCCCAAGTATCATTGTTTTTCAATGCTTTCATCTCTTCCATTATTGCATTTCTCCATTTTGGTACATCCAAAGCTTCCTGTATGTTCCCAGGAATCTTAACTTTATCTAATTTTGAGATAAAGGCATGATAATGTGGTGAGAGAGCCTTATAAGACACATATTTCTGAATAGGATGTAATGTACAAGATCTAATCTTTTTCCTAAGAGCAATGGGTACATTAAGATCATCACTTACTTCATCTAGCTTGGTTTCTTCCTGTACTTGTTTAGGTTACTCTATCAGTTTTGATTTTGGCACTACTTCTGGTGTAAGAGGCTTATCACCTTGCTTCCTCCTTCATCAGTAAACAATTAATTTTTTTTCTTGTGAACTATTGCAAGTTTTTTCTCCCTCTAAGAATTCTCTCTAGTTTGAGGCATAGAACTTTGTGAGTAGTCAAAAGTTTGAGTGGGACCCAAGGGTTTAAGACACATAGGTTCAGGATTGGGATACATGGTCTAGGGATATGATCAAATTTCTCTACCAAAGTTTGAAATTCACTCCAACTCTCCCTGAATTGAAGACTTGGCAAAATAGGGTTCTGTTTCATGGAAAGTAACATCGCGGCTGACAAGAAGTTTCTTAGAAATAGGATCATAGCACTTATAGCCCTTTTGGGAAGAGGAATAGCCAAGCAAGACACATTTTCCAATTTGGTATGATGATGATGTATGTGAACAAATGCCAAACAACCAAAGACCTTTAAGGGAAGGTTGTTTTCAAAGTGGGTTGTCAAATGGGTTTCTTTTAATTTTTCAAGAGGAGTTTTGACAGAAAGAATTCTGCTGGGTAATCTATTGATGAGGTATGTGGTAGTAAGAATTGCATCCCCCTAATAGAAATATGATACATTACAAGTAAACATAGGAGTTCTAGCTACTTCAAACAGGTGTTGATTTTTTCTTTCTACAATGCCATTTTGTTGGAGACTATTAATACAAGTCCTTTTATGAATGATGCCATGCTTTTTTAGGAATTCATTCAAGGACCTATTAAAATACTCAGTACCATTGTTGGAGTGAAGGATTTGGATATTTGTTTGGAATTGATTTTGAATCATGGTAAAGAATTCAATGAACACTTGGGTTGCTTCAAATTTTTCTTTTAGTAAATAAACCCAACACAAATGAGTATGGCCATCAATAAAGGTGATAAATCATCTTGTATTGGTTCAATTTGTTACACAAGAAGGACCCCACAAGTTACTATGAATTAAAGAGAAGGGTTTTGTGGCCTTATGGTTGGAATGTTTAAATGAAATTCTTTGATGTTTAACGAGTTCACATATATCACACTAAACATTGGAAATTGTTGGAAGATCTCAGCATTATCTCAGCATCTATTTTTTATTTTGTACCATTATCATTCTGTTTTAATTTGGTTTGACCATCTCGACTTTTCAGGGATTAGTTTAGATTAGTTTCCTTTTATTTTCGGATCTGTTTTGATCCTTTAGAGCTTATATATACTTTGGAAACCTACTCTACTCAATTAATAAATTCTTGGGTACCGATTATCTTCATGGTATCAGAGCGCCACGCTCAATGCCGCGGGTACCCCTTGAATTTTGGCACGGTAAAGGCTTTTCATGGTGAGCTGGAACACGTCAGTTCTGGGTCGCACGGGAAGGCTTCACAAGAATCAGCCAAAACCAATTCTCTGCAACCATCGAGCGGCAACACCAATTCATTCCTGCCTGTTGTTGCCTATAAGCTCAATGGAGACAACTATTTGCAGTGGTCTCAGAGTATCCCAATGTTTATCAAAGGAAAAGGCAAGGAGAAGTATATCACTGGAGAGGCAACAAAACCGTCCAGTTATGATCCAAAATTTGAGGCTTGGTTTGCAGAGAACCACATGGTTATGACTTGGCTAGTTAGGTCTATGAATCTCGACATTGGTGAGGGTTATTTACTGGCGAGCACCGCGAAGGGGATCTGGGATTCGGCCAAGCAAACCTATTCAGCTATGGAAAATGTTGCAGCAGTGTTCCAACTAAAGGGAATGATTAGAGAGCTGAGACAAGGGGACATGGGTTTGGTTCAATACTACACAGCCCTTGTAAAAATTTGGCAGGAAATTGATTTATATGATGCACCCGATTAGTCATGTTTAGAGGACACCAGAAAATACAGAAAATTGGTGGACAGAGACCGGACCTATGACTTTCTGCTGGGATTAAATTCAAAGTTTGAGGAGGTTCGTGATAGAATAATGGGAACCAAGCCGTTGCCAACACTGAGAGATGCCTTCAACATGGTAAAATGGGAAGAAAGCCAAAAGAATCTGACTCAAAGTGTAGAAGTGATCACAGAGTCATCAGCCATGGCTACAAAAAGACCTAATAGAGAGCAGAAAAATAAGAAATAGGGCAAGAGTTGGTGTGACCATTGTAATAAGAGTGGTCACACAAGAGAAAATGGCTGGAAAATTCATGGAAAACCACCCAATGTTCAAAGCAAGAGAGATGGTAGAACTGAAAGTAGAGGCTTCCATGTTGAACAGGAAGAGAAGGCCGAGATTGATCAAGAAAGCTTGAGCACAGCAGAA
This sequence comes from Erythrophleum fordii, assembly GCA_032878935.1. Taxonomy (NCBI): domain Eukaryota; kingdom Viridiplantae; phylum Streptophyta; class Magnoliopsida; order Fabales; family Fabaceae; genus Erythrophleum; species Erythrophleum fordii. The sequence goes on along the minus strand of JAVQMF010000055.1, from coordinate 36,882,935 downwards.
CTCGAGTTACTGAGAAAAATTCTAGAAAAACATGGTTCCAATACTGTGCAACCAAAAAAAAAAATAAGTAAAGGTTATGTGGCTAGAATAGGTAATGCTATTCTTGCACTTAAAGGTGAGAAACAGAAAACTAATAAGTAGCTAGCTGACTTAGGTGCCACTGATTATATGTCAAATAATGCATCTCTGTTTAAGGACTTGAAATCGTGTGAAGATGGAATAACAATAAAAGTGGCTGATGGTACTTTTGTCACAGTTGTTGGAATTGGAACTATTCAAATATCTGTTGATTTGGTCCTGTTAAATGTTCTCTATGCATTTGATCTTAAGTGCAATTTACTTTCAATAAGTAAAACTACTAGACACCAGAATTGTAGTGTTAATTTTGTTGCTACTAGTTGTGTTTTCTAGGATTTGGTCATAGGGAGGACGATTGGCAGTGCTAAGGAGTTTGAAGGGCTTTACTATGTTGCTGGTGAAGTCTATGGAGGAAAGAAAGCAATGACAGCTAGTATTACTAATAAAGATTTATTGTTATGGCACTATAGGTTAGGCCACCCTAGTTTCCATTATATGAAAAAGTTGTTTCCAAATTACATCAATGAAAATGATCTTTTTCTTTGTGATACTTGCCAACTTACCAAACATACTCGTAATACTTGTCCCTCTTACGATTATCAGTCAAGTCACCCTTTTACTCTTATACATAGTGACATATGGGGACCCATAAAATTTCGCACTCATTCTAATGCAAGATGGTTTGTTACATTTATTGATGATCATACAAGAGTCATGTGGATATTTCTTATGAATGAAAAATCTGACCTGTTTGAGATTTTCAAGAATTACCACTCCATGATTATTACTCAATTTGAAACATCTATCAAAATCCTTAGGAGTGATAATGGGAGAGAATACCTAAATGCATTCTTAAATCAGTACCTAAAAGACCATGGGATTGTGCATCAAACCTCTTGTGCATATACTCCTCAACAAAATGGAGTAGCAGAACGTAAGAACAGACAATTGCTTGAAACTGCGAGATCCCTTATGATTACCCATAATGTACCAAAAATTTTTTGGGGTGAGGCTGTCCTAACAGCAGCTTTTCTGATAAATCGCCTACCCTCTAAACCATTGTGCTTCAAAACCCCACTTCAAAAACTCACTGAACAGTATCCCACAACTCACCTCATTTCAAACCTTCCAAAAAGGGTGTTTGGGTGTGTGGCCTTTGTTCATAATGAGGATGGAGACAAGTTAGACCATCGGGCTATCAAATGCATTTTTCTTGGGTACTCGCCCACTCAAAAAGGTTACAGGTGTTATTCTCTTGCTTTGAAAAAGTATTTTACCACTTTAAATGTTACTTTTCTTGATAATCAGTCTTATTACCCCAAAAATCCCACTAAGCGGAAGAGTAATAGTAGTGAATGGGATTTTTTGAGCTTTGATTCCGACAACCCTGCACCAATACTTGAACCTACTGAACCTATCTCTCCTGTCTACCCAGAAAATTACCAAGAAATCCCAATTAGACCTGTACCCGACCCTAATACTACCAATTCTGGAACAACAGATGACGAAGTCATGGAAACTGGGGTGATTACTGAACGTAACAGGGATATGGCTGTTTACTCAAGAAGACTGAGGAACAAGAAACCAGAAACAAAGCGAGTAATAGAGAAAGAGCCTCTCAATACTTCAGAGCATGGCCAAGAATCTGAACTGTTATCAAATCCTGCAGATTTGGAGTTGGCAATTGCATTGATAAAAGGGGTAAGGTCTTGTACTCAGCATCTTATAAAGAAGTTTGTTGCTTATGGTCACTTATCTTTTAACTTGCAAAACTTTGTTGCTAGCTTATCTAGTGAAAAAATTCCAACTACCTATAATGAAGCAGTGTGTGATTCAAAGTGGTTGGAAGCTGTAAATGAAGAACTGAATGCTCTCCAGAAAAATCAGACATGGAGCGTAGTTGAACTTCCTAAAGGAAAATAAGTTGTTGGGTGTAAATGGGTTTTCACCTTAAAATACAATCTAGATGAGAGTATTAGTCGACATAAGGCAAGACTTGTGGCTCATGGTTTCACTCAGACTCAAGGAATAGACTATCATGAGACCTTTGTCTCAGTAGCAAAGTTGAACACAATCAAGATTCTACTCTCTATTGTTGCTAACTTAGACTGGCTACTCCACCAGTTGGATGTGAAGAATGCCTTCTTGAATGGTGATTTGAAGGAGGAGGTGTATATGGAAGTGCCACAAGGATTGGATGGCTATGGGAGACCCAACAAGGTATGTAAGCTGAACAAATCCTCATATGGGTTAAAGCAATCCCTTAGAGCTTGGTTTGAGCGATTCATCAAGGTAGTAAAACATTTGGGATACATTCAATGTCAAACTGATCACACTCTGTTTGTAAAACATGTAGGTGATAAGATCTCTATCCTTATTGTTTATGTTGATGACATTATTCTTACAGGGGATGATTATGAGGGAATTGAAAAGTTAAAACAATCTTTAGCTTCAGAATTTGATGTTAAAGATTTGGGGAGTCTCAGATATTTCTTGGAAATGGAGGTAGCAAGATCCAAGATTGGTATCTCTATGTTTCAGAGAAAGCATACACTGGATCTGCTACAGGAGATAGGAATGTTGGGCTCCAAACCAGTTGAAAATCCAATGGATACTTCAACAAAAATGTGTTAGAAAGAAGATGAAACTCCAATAGATATTGTGAGATATCAAAAGCTAGTTGGGAAACTAATCTATTTATCTCATACTAGGCCTGATATCAGCTATCAACTGAGTGTTGTAAGTCAATTCCTAAGCAAGCCTCAGGAAGAACACATGGAAGCTGTGTATAGGATCTTAAAATATCTGAAAATGACACTAGGAAAAGGGCTCTTCTTTGGCAAAAGGGAGCCACGATCAGTTGAGATTTACATTGATGCAGATTGGGCAGGTTCTTTAGTAGACAGGAGATCTACCTCTGGGTACTGTTCTTATATGTGGGGTAATCTGGTTACTTGGAGAAGCAAGAAGCAATCGGTTGTTGGAAGGAGCAGTGCTGAAGCTTAATATAGGGCTTTGACCCATGGGATATGTGAAAATATATGGATATTTAGGCTCCTGAGTGAACTAAAGCTGGAAACTCATATTCTTATGACTGTATGGTGTGATAACAAGGCCACTATTGAGATAGTAAAGAATCCAGTTCATCAGGATAGAACAAAGCATGTTGAACTTGATAGGAATTTCATAAAAGAGAAGATTGAAGCTGTCATTGTAAACTTAACTTACATATCTACTCATGCTCAAGTGGCGGACATCTTTATTAAAGCTCTCTCACGAGTGAAGTTTGAACAATTGTGTAGCAAGTTGGGAATGATAAATATCTATTCACCAGCTTGATGGGGAGTGTTGGAAGATCTCGGCATTATCTCAGCATCTATTTTTTATTTTATACCATTATCATTTTGTTTTAATTCGGTTTGACTATCCTGACTTTTCAGGGATTAGTTTAGATTAGTTTCCTTTTATTTTCAGATCTGTTTTGATCCTTTGGAGCTTATATATACTTTGGAAACCTACTCTATTCAATTAAAAAATTCTTGGGTACTGATTATCTTTAGAAACTTTATTTGGGCAAATTTCAAGAAAACAATGACTCGAATATTGAAAATTTAGATGGCCTATTCTTCTATGCTATAACATAAAATTGTTATTCTTAGAGGTTAAAACTTCATTAGACAAAAATTATGATTGCAGATTACTCACGTCAGATTCTTCAAGATAGTAAAGTCCCCCACACTCTTTAGCACTGCCAATCATTTTCTCTTATGAGAGGTCTTGAAAAATACAACGAGATCGGAAGAGTGAGCACAACAATTTGCTTATTTAGTCAATTTACTAATAGAGAGTAGATTGTAGTCTAAATTGGGTACGTGAAGCATGAAATTTAATTTTACAGAATTTGTAATTTTGATGTTGCCTTTTCTGGCTATAGAAGACAAAGTATCATCGACAATCCTAATCTTTTCATGTCCAGCACAAGGAGAATAAGAGTCAAATATCCTTGAGTTATAAGTCATATGATCCGAAGCCTCAGAATTAACAATCCAATTTGACGTTGTGGAACAAGCTTTTAAAGCCAAAAAATAATTACCTTTCTGTGCTGCTACTGCAGTGTGTTTCTTTGGCTATTGTGGACCAGAATTTTGCAAAGCAGTTAGCATCTCAAGGATTTTACTTAGTTGGTCAGCGCCACTTTGTTGTCTAGGTGCTTCTTTTATCTTCTCACCACTGGACTCATTGATGCTTGATATCCATGTGATTTTCCTTTTCGTGGCTTCCAATCTGCTGGTTTTTCATGTATATCCCATCAAGTGTCCTTTGTGTGACCATTTTTCTTGCAATGGTCACACCACAGCTTCCCTTTGAAGCCTTTGTTCCCTTGGTCAGAGTTTCGGCTAACCATAGCAGAGGATTCTAATTTTTCTAGTTTATCTTCTTTTAACATCACTTTCCTCCTTGAAGCTTCTCTTTTGACCTAAGAAAAAACTTCTTGGGTGGACGGCAATGGAGACTGACTTAGAAGTCTGCTTCTCACATCATCAAGGTTCTTATTTAGTCCAGCCAAGAATTGAAATACCTTTTCTTTTTCAATTCTTTTGTTGAACCTTGCTGCTCAGATCCAATTCTTACCATAGAGCTACCATCTCTAGCCAGTAGTCGGTAACATTTCTATCCCCCTGTTTTAGTTGCCAAAGTTTCGTCTTGATCTCATATAATTGAGATACATCTTCACCATCAGAATAGGAGTCACGAACCGCCTCCCAGGCTGCGCTTGTTGTGGGCAAAAACATAAACATTTTATTGATGGTTGGAATCATGGCATTTACAAGCCATGAGGACACTGTATGATTATCGGTTTGCCATTGATTCAGGGCAGCAGAGTTCGAAGCTTCTGGCTTCTTCGTTTCACAAGTGAGCAGTCCTAGTTTTCCATGGCCTCCGACTGCAAGTTTCACAGCTTGGATCTACTCTTGATAGTTCTTCCCATTCAGCTTTTCAATCACAATGAGAATAGAGGATCCTTCGAAACTAGCAGTCAACCCAGGGGGACCACTATTCTGGCGCGGATCCAACGCTGAGGATCCTTCGAGGTCTGAATTCATCCTTCTTGGTGATTCCCCTCTACTCGGATTCAACCCAGACGTTGAATGGTTGTTCTCTGTGTTAGATTCTGTTGCTGAATCCTTATGCTCTGATACCATGTGGTTTTGAGCAATATGAATCCATTATTTCACAGCAAATAACAACTTAATATATACAAGAGGTGCTGAGAAAGAAGAGGTGCAAAATTGGGAGAAAAATAAGGAAACAATAATTCTACATAAATGCTGAAGATCTCTCCTTAAACATTTCTCCTGATAAAAGTAATATCTATAGAATAATAACAGAAAAAATATTATTTCATAAATCTCAGTCAAACCACAGAAACTGAGCATGATCTTGATATTCTGTGTATGGGTAGTCAAGAAAATCAATAGAAGAGAATGTCTCACAATAATAGGAGGCTTGATATTGAGAGTAGCTTCTCGAATTTCTGTACCCAGAATTCTTATTTTGCTTACTGCTTGAGTAGGAGTCAGGATTGGAATTTGGAGTATATGACTTGTTTGGATGAAAGGAGGTTCTATAATTTAATGGCCAAAATTTCAGAGTCATCTCATCCACTTATACAACTATCATGAGAGCTAATCAGAGGTGTTCTAAGGAAATGGACAATAGCCTCAGTTCTATTTGGGTGATCCTTAAGACCTACAGGGGGTTGGTTGACACCATTAAGTTGTTGACATTAAGGTTATGCCACCCAAAAGTTCTTCAAACATTCACTCCTAGTAATTTTTGTCCACCATGTTTTTGAGCTTCTCTCCAAATTTGTCCCTAGTATTGTCCATGGCAAGTTTCAAGTTGCTTTGTGTTAGAAGACCTTAAAATTGAGCCCCAAGAGTATATTCCTGCCCAAAATACCTTCAGAAATGCTGCCAGGAGTTTGCAAAATGGGGAACAGTCAAAACAGAAGATTTTGAACCAAAACAGCCCCTAGTCAGCTTTCTGGTGAGGCAGGCAGTGGCTTGAGTGACAAAGACCCAGGAAGGCGAAGCCTTTGGTGGTGGCAGCCGGCTGTGGGGGTCCTTGAACCTTTTTAAATTTGACAGAACAACTAACCAAAAAAATGGTATTGTGAGTGTTTTAAAGGTGCTGTGTGTGCGGGGCTGTTAAGGATCTGGGAGGCTTTGATACCACTTGATGTATGACCGGTAGAAGCAAAGGGGAGAGGGAGAAATAGGGAGATCAGATAGAGAGAGAGGAACAACAAGAAGGAGAGGGAGAAAACAAATATCAATATTTTATTCCTTTCCTAAGCTGAGTGAGTATTCCTAATGGCTTAATTCTTGCTTTACAAATAATTACCCATATCACTCCAAATTTTCTTCCCCCAATTTTCATCAAAAACCCAATTCAAGAAAAACAAAAAGCAATAAACAAGTCAAATAAGAAAACACTTGTTTCAAGAACTTAAGCAAGTAGCACTCCCCTTGATGACATCCTTGGCAGACAAACTACTAGAATTCTTCATTCTTCTCCTATGAGTGGCCTCATTGACACTATCCAAGCTGCTCTCCTCAACCACATCCTCTAACAAAATTACAGAACTCCCAGAAGTCTCTGACCTACTTACCATGAGTGGCATCCTCAGCCTTTCCCTAGCCAGTCTTTACTGTTTCGGTTGGCACCCAGCAACATACAACCTTACTACTGCCAAAGCTTTCAATATACAACTCCTGAGGTCTGCACCTTTTTTGGCAACTCCCTAGGTCACCAAGAAATTTGGTTGCCAGTTCCTTGACAGCAAAACTAGCAAGCCAATGCCAGAGCACTCACCTGTTATATCAAACTATGACAATGACCTCGACAAGTCTACAAGAATTCTAAACCATTGAAAAATACCTCCAATGGCTGAAATCCACATAAAACTACAATAACATTGCACCAAAAATACTATACACTCACTCAAAATAGCAAGCCACCACCATCAAATTAAGAGACCTGAATCATCACCTCCAAACAGGAAACAATACCTTCATAACTAGAGAATTACATAAGAAACCTCTTAGGACACCATAAAATCAGTGCATGGCCCAAAAACCAAAATGTACATACCCACACTTGTACAATTGCTTCATCTGATCGTGCCTTAGGAGAAAAAAGTTTATGCGCTAGATGTGACTCTTCTAGTTGCAGGCCAGAACCAAAAAGAATAGCGCAAACTAGATCACACTTGAACTGATCTTGTGGCTAACCACAGTCCTTCCTTTGATCAGCTTTCCAAACACAAATATCTATTCAAGTTGTCTGTTCAAGTTACACATCAAACATGAACATGTGGCACATCAAATCACAGAACACCCACTAGGTCTAGATGTCACTGAATTAATCAAACCAGACCACACAGAAACGGGCAATGTCCATGGCCCCATTACTACTTGAAACTCTTCAAACTGCATTCTGCTTAATGTGTGAATTCACTGGTTGCTCCATTGACTTGGGGAGGAAAAAAAAAAGAAAAAAGAAAAAAGAATGGACCTAGCAAGATATTTATTGAAAAACTCAATAATGTTGTACATTATTCTGTTGATCAACTTACATTTATTATTAAAACCACGACTGCACAAAGACACTAATGTATGCCCTTTATTTTTTACTTAATCTACAAGACTTCCCTAATTCCAAAATACCTTTTTAACACAAATGATGCAGATATTCCTGTTTTGGTGCCCAAACATTATATGACTAATTCTAACAATGGAAATTGTTGTCCTTTGTGATGAAAGCTTGTATTAGGTTTCGCAGGAGACTAACATCCATTTACTGACTAGGTACTAATGTAGTTTTTTCTGGCCGAATAGGTACTATTAAAGATGACAAAAAATAGTAAGCTTTACTTGCAACTGTCCAATTTCTATTGCTAATGTTTTTGGATTATCTGAGCTTCTTTTTTGGAACAATATCATTAGGGGGGGAAAAAAACTTATATTTAATTTTTTATATCCTTATTATCAGGTTATTTAATAAAAAATGTGACAGATATATGATTCTCTAATAATGACATGACTTATGTATGATTTTTGCAGGCAATTATATGATTTCTTCCAATTAAATCATATACTTGTTATATTATTACTGGAGAATTATACACTTGTGATGATTTAATAGAAGAACCTGATAATTAAAATATGAAGAATTACATATAAGTTTAGTCCATATAATAATCCTAAGCAGTGGAAATCAATTGCACTCTTTGGCAAGTTCTGAGGTATAATTCCCACCTGATATGTAACTGCAGTTTTTGATTCCTCTCTTTTTTTTTGAGTAGAGTTTCCGCTTGTATATGATCAGCATACGCAGATCAGAGTCAGAAATTGTGAAAGACTTTATTTCATTATTGAGTGATCCAGATTCAAGAATTTGTTGAGAGACTTTTGTGTATGCGACTTCCAAGCGCCATGATCCATGATACTGCAATGATTAAGAGTTCATGAAGAATTCTGCGGCCACTTACTACGAAAAATTTGAATTTCTAAATGATTGCAACAACAGATATATCACTAGTGTTATTTGCCTTAGATACAGATTATGTCATATACTGCACAAACTTATGAGATAAATGTTGTCAGGCTGTTGCAAAGGCACGTATAAATTTATGCCAAAGGTTTTGAATTCATTATGTCTAGCATTGTTTGCAGAGTGCACTTCTAGCCTAATGCTCTGTCAAGGGGGACTCTGGGCAAGAGGGCTCTCGTGGAACAGTTGTTTTCACTTCATGATGAATAAAATGTGTTATGGCTGGTCTAATTGCCTGATTCATCTTGCGGTTTCCATTATTTTAAGAAAACTGATAATCCAGACTAAGGTGTCAATTAATTTTTGCTTTGTTTAAAAGAAGTTTTTCGAAAAGTGTCGTAATAAAGAGACTAATTAATGTTTATTTAATAAATATAGTTTGGCTAATCAGTGAAACAACAATACTTTTTTATTGTGAAATTATTAAAAGAGAATTTGGCAGTAATATTTGGACGAATAAGTAATTTTCAACATTCCTCTGGGTTAATTTAATCAAATGTTTAATTTCTTAAAAAATTAAAATATGCAAAACATATCATCAAAATAAAAATGAATCATGTGTAATTGAAATTTAAGTATGGAATTATAAAAATAAGCAGGCGCAACACAGTTTTATTGAAGTTTCAAGCAACTTTATTGGCCATAATAATAATAGTCCTTATAATTTTTTAATAGATTAAACTTACATATAGTTTTTTATATTTTTATTATTGGGTTCTTTAATTAAAACATAATAATTGTATAGTTTAAATGAAAATTCATACACTTGCTGCAAAACAATACACATGCGTTGTTATTAAAAAAATCATATATTTGATATATTTTTATTAAAAAACTTAATAGTAAAAATATAATGAATTATATATAATTTTTTTTTTCAATCACAAAAAATTAAGGAGCTTGGCTTGTAAGTTTTATGTATTTAAAGAAGAGATCACACCCATAGTAATGAAAAACACAGTGCTCAATGCATCTATTCTTTCTTAGATTGAGTTTATCTTTTGAGGCTGAGGTTGTAACAATAGTGCACAAAGGTTGGCTCATATTGCGTTTTTGCCTAGTCTGATATTCGGCCTTATTTAGCATTAGGCCAATTTTTAGGCCTGGTTGCTAGCCCAGCTTAGGTTGGCTTACTATGTCATTAGGTCAAGTTAGGCTAAATTTTTTTAGATACAAATTAAAAAATGGCTTCTAACAAATAAAATCTTCATATAGGGTCTTGCAGAATTACATTTTTCTTTTTGAAAGAAATAAAGTTTTCATAGAATTATATGTTGTATTGAAAAAAAATTATATAAGTATATTAAAATAATTTGTTAAATAATATATATATATATATATAACTAGTTTGAGCTGGACAAAACTAAATAACATAGTTAGTCTGATATCTAATTTGACTCAATTTAATCAAATTCATTTTGGGCCAGCCCAATATGATCGAGCAGGATGAGACTGGCTAATCCAATGAATTATTTGTGTAACCCTAGTTGTATTGTGAAAGTATCCTAGGTCCAATTTATACATCAAGCTAGACAAAGATCCATTTGGTGATGTAATGAACTTTACTTTTAGGAAGAGTAAAAGTAATGTTCGGTAAAAATCTTGTAAAATTCACTTTTAAAAATAGAAATGATTGATTGAATATTTGATAATAATTTTCAAAAATTGTTATAATTGTATAGAAATCTAATAATGAATTTAATATATGCTAAAACTTTTACCTCTTTTCAAATACTAAAAATCTAAGGAACATAATAATAATAATAATAATAATAGTTGAAGGTTAAATTGAAATAAATAATATAAGGATGAAAGTTAAAGACTTATCAAGCTAGTAGCTATAAGATTATGAATAAAAATTAAATTAAAAAATATTTTCAAGATAAGAATTAAATAAATATATGAGATTTGTCTATTTAATATATGTGAAAAGATAGTAATAATTCGTGATTTGTTAAGAGATTGATGAAAATATATCCCCAACAAAATATTAAAAAAATATTTACATAGGGAACTATATAAAACATAGTAAGATTTGCAGGAAGGAACTATCTGAAATTTATTTAAAATAGAAAAGTCTCTTTAGACATTTTGAATTTATAACAACCACTTTTAAAAATATCCCTCAAAGTAACTTCTCAAGATTCGCTGTGACTTTCAAAAAGCACGAAGGAGAATGCGAAGAAAAGTAACCAATCATAAATCTTGTTTTTTTTAAAAAAAAGCTAATGCATTTAAAAGAATCTATTCCCTTAGCTGCAAGATCTCCTCCCGCCCCTCTCCCCCCAGGTTAGGCTAGTGTGCGTGAATAAATTTCTCCATACCGATTTAGTCATTAGTGATTCATAATTTAATAATTTGATTAGAGTTAAATTAGAATCAAATTATCCTTTTAGATATATATGTGTATATATATAGTACAAATATATGCAATATTTTATCTTTTTAATTAATATATATTATAAAATAATATTTAAAATAGATATATATTTAAAATTAATTAAAGTATATTGTACATGACGATAAATTGATATAAAATGAGATGAATAAAACCTGTTGATTATTATAAATTTCTATCACGAAATATTAAATCTTTAGTTTAGATTAAAAAAATCAAAAATTAACTTTTAATTGGTTCAACATTAACTTCTTTAATTTTTATCAAATTTATTAGTTTTTAATTGATTCACTTGATTTTTAACCAATTTTTTAAATTATTTTTAAAAGTTAAATGAACTAAAATTACGGCTGATATACCTATTTTTTTTAATTTAATCAACTAATTCGGTTCAATTCTTAAAACAATACTTCAAACTAATCCCAAGGTTTGAATCTGAATAGTCAGAGCACTTCTTAACCACTTGAGCAACTCGAGTAAGGATGATTTTGTTGTGAAAGAAAATTTCGACTTCTACCAAACAAAAGCTGTAATTTTAAATTTCTCTCTGTTATTGTTTAAAATCACTGGGTCTTGTTCAACCAGATAAAAATAGGCTAAATTGATCGTCCAATTCCGTGTGAAGGTTGCAAAAGTACAGCCATGCGTTGATCAACTGTCCTGCTAACTTAAAAACGGACGGCTAACAAAATATTTTCTCTCTGCAGCTTTCTAATCTGGAAAGCGCTCGCAGGGATAACAAAAATTAGACGAAGCTGATCTCGTTCCCAGCAAATTCTGGTATACTTAAATATCATAAGGTGACTTAGCCCTGGTAAACGACCAAAAAAAAAATGCTAAACACTAACGGGCTACATATGTTACTGACTGTAAAAAATAATTGCAATATACTATTATATCTATAAAATAAAATTCCAGGTAATTGATGGTACTTAATTCCCTAATTATGTTATGCCCTTGCCTTAAATTTTCTTTGACCCTTCAAGTCTATCACTATAACAGAGGTGTTATCTTTGCTTCCCCTTTGGAGGGCAAGTCTAGATAAGTACTCTGCAGCAGACTGAGCTGCAGGATCAACTCCCCCGCCTGGCCCTGCCGCTCCGCCATTGCCATGCTTCTTGTGCCAAACAAGGATTCGTTTTCGTGCAATCTCGCAGGCTTCTTCATTTGTCATGACATCCCATAAACCATCACTTGCCAGGATTAGGCACTCATCCTTTTTCTCCCGGTGGACGAACTTGACTTCCGGCGTAGGAATTATCCATGGTTTTAAGTACCTATCGCCTGGTAGACAAGAAGGAAAATTAGACCAAAGGAAAACTATTAGAATACGAAAATAAGGAAAATAAATATTAGAATGACACCATACATCGTTCCATAAAATTGAATATTAAGGTATAATTTATATGCTCACACAGTGAAAAATCTCAGTTCTTTACTTGAATCAAATGCTCAGTTACCCAGCGAAAAACCAACAGTTGTATTACCACTGTGTGGCATGGTAATATTGTTGCTATGCTTATTATTATTTTCCCATTGATAGTTTTCATGAGACAAGCATCCAATGCTGAAATCACATAGAAAGTTTATGAAGGTGCTTTCCTGTCCCAAAATCTTGGGTTCTAGGCACGGTTACTAGAACATACAAACCAAAGAGCACAATGCGTGGATGACAGTGCAGAACTTCAGTGCATAGAACAGTAACACAAATAATATAGCATCGAATCTTTGAAAAATAGCAGTTAAACCATTTGATTTGATATCAAAATCTTGAATACCTTAACAACAACAATGTATACAGTAGTATGCAACCATAAAGTGTCAGATTAAATAGCATGTGTAAAGATGCCAAACGCATGCATGTCATGCTTGATGATTGTCAGTGAAAAATAATGTTCTTAACACATACCTATGGACCTTGACACTGCCAAGACACCAAGAACCCGGTACCCATCCCACTGTATGATTCTTCCTCCTGCAGCTTCTATCCTTGCCCACTCATCCTCTCTTTTTGGCTGCACACGATATAAAGTAAAATTAAGTACACTGATTCAGACAATTTCAGCTTCAAGTGTATGTCACAAACAAACTGTAATATTTAGAAGATACCCCTTACTTTGTGATCAGAAGATAATGGCAGGGCTTCTTTTCCACGATACAAGACTGCTCTTGAATCCCCACAATTTGCAACTATTAAGTGGGTTTGACATAAAACGACAACCACCGCAGTAGAACCAACAGTTTCAGGAGCAACTGGTTCAATACTAGATTCCAATCCATCATTATTGTTTCCATGGTTCCCAGCAAGAATTCCTCCAACTTCGTCATCAACTTTCTGAAAACAATTGGAGAATGCTCTCTTCCAATGGTCCAGCCAACTACTTTCATCCAAACTGGAGTCTGCAGCTTGTATCTCCTCAACAAACACCGAATGAAGACGCTCCCGGCAATAATTAGCAACCTGTGAAAAGAAGGTCCCCTCAATGAAATGAATCAACTTCAACCACACTACAACTTGTAGCATCAAAATAATTAATTGAAGGCATACCTGACAGCCCCCATGTCCATCATAGACAGCAAAAAAGTGGGCTACTGAGTTTTTGGTGTTCTCATTTTCATGGTCATCCATTAGCATATGTGAAGGAACTTGCAAAAGATGAGGAATAATAGCAATAGCATCTTCCATCTCCTGTCTCCTTCCACAAATAGATGAAAAGCCCCAAAGAGGTCCACTACTCAATTCCAAAGCATTCTGGCAGCCTGCTCTGCACATTTTTTTCTCCTCTGGCATCTCATGAGGTGGAGCAAAAGGTTTTGGATCAGACCCATCTGACCCGCTGCCATCTTCGCTCTCAAGTTCCGATGGAACAGAAACCATGTTTTGGACTGGCTCCAGGGCTGTATATGGGTCCTTCAAACTGTACTTACCATGGATATTATCTTCAGCCTCCATAGTAGTTGGTGAATCTGTTTCAGAACAATTAGTCCTCAAAGTTGAAGACTCCTCCCCAAGGATGCCGCAATTGTCACAGGCCACAGATTGAGACCTTGAATTATGCAGACATTGAAAATCAACCCCTAACCTGCGATGGGTTTCCGCTGAGATCCTATTACCGTTACATTCAGTAATCATTTCTGACACAAGGGAAGCTCCTACCTGATTCCCCTTTCCCCCTGCAGATACTGTAATTTGATGCTGAGGACTAAAATCTGTATGACTTTTATTATCACTTCCAACAGATTCACAACTCTCCATCGCAGGATTTAATATCAATGCTGCTGTACTTGCCATAAATTTTAGCCCAGCAATATCCATGTGTGTTGTCACTGCTGAGTCCTTTGGGATCAAATTCCCAAGAGTAAATGGCACTGCAACCGCCGAAGATATTTCCTCCATAGATTTACTTTGCTAACTTTATCCTCCTCACCCAATAGAATCCGCAAACTGCTAGCGTCTAATCCTCCTCACACAATAGAATCCGCAAAACTGCTAGCGTCTAACCACTTGTATCCCCTATTTCCTTAGGCCTCTATTCTAATGGGTTCAATTTGACATAAAACACCAAGACGCCTGCGGCAAGAAATTAAAGGAGCTTAGAACCAACTTTACTAAGAGACAGTCAAATACACTATTTATTTAGGTATCAAGCAGTGGCGCTAGATGCTAGAGTAGCTCTCAAGAATTTAGATCCTTTCTGAATTTTACCTGTTTTTGGACCTGTATGTTCAATCCCAATTAGCCAAAAGGGGCACAATTTGACGTACTACGATATTCTATTTCTACCTTCTCACCAGCCCCTTCGATCCCCTGGAAAAGCAGGCAATAAATGATTCAAGAACCAAATCAAAATAATGGACAAAGTCAGTGCCTTGTCTCTCTCTAGCAAGCACAAAGACAAGGAAATGGGGTCGCTGAACAAGCAAATTAAAATAACAATAATAATAATAATAAGCGAACAGTGAAAAACCGCCCAATTAGTACAAAAATAGGAAGAGAAGTTCCCTAGATCTGAGGCAACCCACACCATCCATTGAAATTTCATTGGGTTTTCCTCTCTTCTGTTACTTTCATGTGTGAACCCATACCAAGTGTCTCCATCCTCAATAATACAGAACAAGACGTACCTATTAATCATTTCAACTCCCACAAACTTTAAGAAATCTAAGTGCACTGAGATTAATCTCTGAAAATAGTGAAAGCAAAAGACAATTTTCGTAATCCAGAGCTGCTTACCTTCTCAAAATGAAAATTCTGCGCGTGAAGAGACAGGGAAGGGAATGGCGAGGAAAGAAAACCTCCACAACTAAATACCGTTATTGGTTTTATATCTCAGACGCCAAACGATGACCCATCATCAATTTTTTTTCTTTGGGGGACGGAAACAAGGTGATTGTCATCTTTTAAAATTACATCAATGCCGAACAAATGAATTATTTAATTTTGTCCTTCTATAGTCTAAATTTTGATTTAAATATTATTATTAGCTAGTTTTAAAAAATAATATTTATAAATTTTTTAAGAGAATCAATCTGAATTATAAAAATTATATATTTATTTATAAAAACACATACACTTATGATATTATTAAAAATTTTAATAATAAAAATATAAAAATAAATTATACTGAAACTTTCTCCCATTTAAAATCCGTTTAACTGATTCCCGAAAAAAAAAAAAATTCTTTCCAACAAAAAGAAAAAAGAATGTGGGCAGGCTGTCCATTTGTCCCCTTGCTGGATGATGCAAGAATTTGACACATACGTATCCCCTTTATTATTTTATACATGGGTGGTTGAGTTTCCTATTCTAGATTATCTTTTATCAATACCAGATTTAGATGTGAAAGTCACTGTAGGTTGTACTAGTCTCTCTTTCTCTCTCTCACTCTCTTCCTTTATGGAAATTATTATATTGGAATGATTATTATTTTAACATTTTAAATTAAAGAAATTTATATTAAATTTTTTTTAATTTTAAAATTAATTTTTTTAAAAATTTAAATTACATAAAAAATTATAGTTCACAACTCTAAATTAAAATTTTTTTAATTTAAACTCCTTTAAAATAATTTTAAATTTAAAAATTTTTTAATATAAATATTTTTAATTTGAAGTGTCAAATTACAATTTTTCCTGTTGTCTTTTACAATTGTGCTCTTACATTAATGTGCTGCGTACTCAAGTCCAAGTGTCCAACTCTTATCCTTTCTTTTAAAAATCATACATTAAAAAACGCGGAAGGCCAACATGTGAAGACGACGCAAGAGAAGCAAAAATTAACTAAAAGTAATTATAATTTAGTAAAATAATTGAACTTTCAATTTTATCAATTTAGCCTGTTAAAATTCTTATGATGTTGCTTTTTCATTATGTTTTAGTTAAATCAAATGTCAAATTTATTGACCTGAATGTTTTGGATGAAAAATGTAATTAAACTAATTAACGACAAATAAATTTTAATTAAAAAACTGTTAAATCTAATCTTGAATTGTAAAAAAATAAGAAATATTGTAAGTATTTTAATAACTGAAAAAGTATATTTAAAAATTTAAATGAAAGGCCAGAATGAGAGAGATGACGTGGAAGAGGGAAGCGTGAGGATGAAGGAGCAAGTCCCAAGCCCCAAGGGGAGATGTACGAAAGTAACACCCGAATTTTTTTTTTAAAAAAAGGGGAAATTAAATAAATAATAAAATATAGAAAATGAAATGCATGAACATGGACAGAACAATTGATGATAAAAGCGTAGGGGACACGTATAACGATACGAGGGGTTGAGATTCTTTTGCATTTGTTTTGTGCCGAAAGCCAAAGACACATCAGCTTCAAGCCTTCAATCCTTTTCCTTTGTCGCCACGTGTCCTCTGCTTGGCTACTGACCAACCGACCATATCTATTCATTCCTCGTCTCTTTCATCTCTGGAATTTTTTTAACCCAGTGTACCTTAAAAAAAAAAAAAATCAAAATTAAATTTATAAAATAAATTTATAAATAATATAAGTGAGATTTGTATATAAAATAATAATTAAATGTATAGATGACATGACATATTAAGAACTCTCTCTCTCTCTCTCTCTCTCTCTCTCTCTCTCTCTCTCTCTCTCTCTCTCTCTCTCTCTCTCTCTCTCTCGTGCTTCTAATTTAGATCTTTTATATTTAGTAGCGTTGAGAGAGACAACATTTTAACATTAGCTACAAATTTTACGATTAGAGGGAAACAAACAACAAAAAATTGATGCTCCCACGTATTAATAAAAATAAGGACTCGATTGATTATATAAATAATAGGCATAAAATAATATAAAAAAATAAGTAGATGTAATAAAAAATAATATCTATGTTTGTTTTAAAAAAAAAGTAAAAAAATAATATTAAATAATAATTATAAAGATACAATAAATATGATAACATGTATTTTTTTTTACAATATTTATTATATTTTTATAATTATTACTCAATAATATATTGATACATCTCTTTTTTTAATTTTTCAAAAATAAGAATATAAGTATTATTTTTTATATTATTTTTTTCTTTTACATGTCTAACATTCATTCAATTAAACAAATTTTAAATTCTTCACCCAATTTAAACTATTGTTATAATGCTAGATCAGTCCATTTTAAAGTAGGTCCTAGCGCAAAATTAAAATTTGAAGTTATTCATCGTTTATAACAACCCATAGCATAGTATTCAATACAGTTCCAATGGTCCAAAACCATGATTGGCATGAGCCTGTTGATCACATAATACAAATTAGACTCACTAATAGAAGTGCCCAATTAAAAAGCAAGACATGTTCCAACAAAAAATGACGGAAATAAAAAAATTCACAAAATTGAAAGAACAAACAAACAAACAAACGAAGAAGGAAAATCCAAATCAAGTTGCTGCAAAACCAGTTAAGGACTAGATAAGAGGAAAGCACAGAAAGTTCACACAGCAGAAGCCAATTGAAATCCAACAAGAAAGTTAATTATATTTCATAATTCCCATACTTAGCTGAAGCCAAAGAACAAGTTTTTCTTGACGCTTCTGCAAGATCGTCGGAAGTCCTCTTCATCGCTCGCCGGAAGCCGCCGTCCAGCATGTTTTTCTGGACGTTACTTTCCTGATTGTGTCAAAGCATCTTATATTATCAGCATTCTGTACCATGATTATAGGTTCACTTCATACAATATGGACTTTTTGTTTTTTTTTTTTGTTTTTAAATGGAATAATTATCTAACATGAGTGATATCCTAGTAACGTGACTGCCAATTTTAAAATGGTCTTCATATAAAGTTTAATAGGAATTTGGATTCTCTGTATCAATTTTTTTTCACTTTGCCTCTCCATCAAAATTTGAATTCTTAGATTTATCAGCCATTAATAATCAATAATAAAATTTTAAAAGATACAATCTTGACGATCAAATTTTAATGAAGAGATAAAGAATGAAAGAATTGATGAAGAGAATTTAAATCCAATTAACAGATAGTTGGCAAAATAGATAACATGGCCTAGGAAACGAGAGCTATAATCCTTAAATGTTTTTGTGGCTATTAAGACGATGCATTTTATAATTAATCCTAAGGATTTAAATGCAAAGTTATTATTTATTTTTTCCTAATAGTTAATTGCATAGTTTAGAAGGGTGCTTATGCTTATGTCATGTTTGATAACACCGCATAAGTAATTAATGACCAAAATCTCTATGCTATTAAGTCACATAGCCTGTCCCTGGCTAACCTAAAAATCGTTTTAGAACAAAAATGAACTTTGAAACATTGACATATCTCCTCCCGAAGCTTCCTACCTCATCGCAAGAGGATATGGTTTTTCAATCTGATGGTCATTATAGATAGGGGCATGCACTTAATTACACCCGATCCAATAATATGAGGTAAAAGAAGATAGAGAATAATTTTTTTTAACATCTTATTTAATGGTTAGATTTTGTCTAAATACTAAAAAGAGAGAAAGAATCAATTCTTTTCAATGTGTGAATTGAGAATAATTATGGAATCCAATTTATGTAAAATTTATTATGCCTTGTTATCATTATATTTTTATTATTTATTTTAAAATAAGAGTATAAAAATTATTATTTATTTATTTATTTTTTAATCTAACTAAATATATTATGGAGTGACATTCTCATTCTTTTATATATTATACTAAATGTAAGTATTTTATTTTATTTATATCTTTATTTTTTTATATCTATACTTAATAATTTTGTATACTAAATGGAATGTTACTTCAAAAATTGGATTTTGTATCTCAGATTGCTTAAATTACCGTCATGGGAGAAGTTTTAGTCTTGAATGAGATATGGCTTAGGAATTTCGAACACATAAGTTAAGAAAAAAAAAATAGATATTTGAGTTCATATTAGAGAAAGATTAACTCAGTGAGAGTTACATACTTGAGTTGTCAAATATTTGATGACAATTAACTACTGGAATATCAAAGTATTAACAGAGTGAAGCACAGTATATATACCCAATACACAATGCAAACTTTTGAACCATATGATAAAGAAGTAAAATTAGACCATACTATAAAACAGTAAACTGTATATTACCCTTGACGTTATTTAAAATGTAAATATTTGTTTACATATTAATCATAGTCACTTATTTTTTGAATTTTCAAATATATCGTTTTTAACTACAACAAAATTTTAATATATTGAGAAAAAACTATATCGCTTTTTATTAGATGTCAAATACCAAAAAAATTTAATCATATCACCAGTTTTGTTGAAATATATATCAAAGTAGTATTTCATTTGTGACCTTGTAATCGCACAACAACCTGCAAATTTTATGCTTCGAATTCAAATATTCAGGATACTTTTGTAATCTAATTCCACTAAGACATTTTTTACCTTAAAGAAAAAAAAAATACTTGGAAATGTGAGATGTCATAATGGTATTGTACCAAACTCATCCAAAAAATATATACCAGAAAAAAAGAGGGTCAAATAAAATATAGCAAGTATTATTCATTAAAAAGTATTAAATAAGAAAACGTGAATGGTCATTTCATTCCAAGTTTTCCTGTCTTTTAATAATTTCTCATAACAAGGGGCATCTAAGTATGGCACATTTTTAGCCTCTGTCTAGTGTCTCATATGAGTTTTTTTTTTGGGTAAATTTTTTATTATGTAATAAAATTTTTATAAGTAGACTATATAATCTGACTTCATCAAGTATTCATTTGGCGTATATATTAGACTGTGTGAATTTAATTCAAATATTTTGTTCTGCTACAATGTGACTCACTTCAATGATGGTCTAATTAAATCCCATAATATCAAACCATATTAGCAATAGTTATGGTTGTCGAGATTGTCATTTAAATCATAAGATTTTACAGTTCCACCTCCTAAAAATTATCTTGATCCTATGTAGGATTGAAAATGACCACATCGTTGTAAGATTTGTAGGATCGCACAATTCAACCCGACCTTGTAAAATTGCATTTGTATGTATTTTTAATTCCTTATACTCAAAATGCGCCTTTTCAAGCTGACATTATCCTATGTAACCAATATTCTATAATTTAGCTTGTTGACTTTTTTTGCTTCTTGTTATGTTAAGACTATTGATTGTCTTAAAATTGATTGTTTCATGAAGTTATGAGTCTTGATATAATCTTACGATTTGATCCTTTATACTTCTCAGCTGGTCGCAAAAATTTAATCATGACAACCTAAACAATGATTAATATAAAAAAAAAAAAAAATTCATCTGAACCAACCCTTTGGTACCATCAATGCTTTAAAAATGAATGAAGTGATTGAGTCAAAATATTTATTTTTTTTATATTAGTTAAATATATTTGTAAAATTAATATTTTATGATAAACTGTTGGAATATATATATATATATATATATATATATATATATATATATAGATAGATATAGATATAGATATATTTGGTTACAAACAAAGACACAAGGTCTTAGAGTGGAGAAAGGAGTAGAGTAAATCTCGAACTTACGTACATTGAAGTTCTGTGACATTTATATCTAAAAAAAGTCTTACTTAACCTAAAATTATTATTATTGTCACACTTTATACATATATATTTTTTAAACTTTGTTATTAATATAAGGTACAGATATTTAAAAAAATAATTATTGATGATCTAAAATAATTTTTTACTTAAGGGAATAAAAATGAGTTTACCATTTATTTGAGGTAATTGTTTAATATCCAAAAAGATTTGTATTTGTGCTTTGCATCTCAGCATCTAAATTTCTTGCTTGTTGTTAGGATGGACTATTTAAATATGGTTTGAATTTCAATTTTTTATTTTTTATCTAAATTATAATTTTTTTTAAATTTATAGTTGAAACATTACTTTTATCCTATATTTTGCTTCTTTTAAAATAAAAAAAAATCAAAATTTTAAAAAAACAAATTATCTCGATCAAAATAATCATCCCTTCCTTATCTCTGAAGAGATGCAGGAATCCCTGTTCTTACATATCGTTGCCAATAAAAGCAATGTTGGCAAGCGCTAATGAACCAGTCATTCACGTGGCTTTAGATAAAAGGTGATTACTTTTGTTCAATTCAGTGATTCACTCGATTTACACTCAATGACAAAGCATTCAATTGAGCACCCCTCTAGTAACATTATTGGAATGTTCAAGAACCCACTCCCTCCTGCATATGCAAAGGTGTCCGCATTTGGACTGTCTATTGTTTTCTTAAACAACATTTGATTGGTCTAGATCAAATTAAATTTTGATCTAAAGGATTTAGATTTCAATTTATCTTTTAAAATTTTGATCTTTTATTTTTTTTTTAAAAATCAAACGCAAAAAAAAAATTATTTTTCAATTGTAAGTTTTTAAGAAAATAATGATGAGATTAAAAAATTTAGAAATTAAATAATCCAAATCAAATCTAAATAGTTTGGATGCAGACAATTCAAATGCATAACATGCACTTATTTCCTCTTATATATGCATACATGATAATTATGTAAAGAGAGAAAGATACAATTTTAAAAAAAAATTAATTATGAAAGGACAACTTATTTATTTATTTTGCTTCTATCGCTCTTTTAGATGATCATCATGCCACATGAAGATCCAAATCCGAAGTAACATTGTCAGAAGCTTGCAAGAAAAAATCAATGTTGTTCAGGAAGCACGGCACTTAGATAACATGCCAGAGGCGCTAATATGGAAACCAGAAACATCCTGCAGCCATTCATTGAGACCCGAAGAACTATTCCGCTTTTCAAAAAATAAAGGCACAAAATCAAGTATGACTGTATGCGTATAAATTACAACTTGATAAAAGGAAATTCAAACCAAAATCACAATGAATGTCACTGAGAAGGATTCTGGGGGAGAAAAATGGAAGAGGAAAGCTCAGTCTAATCTGCTTTAATGTCTATGAACTTATGTCTTTTTCATGCGCTCAACTGACCATTCGAGATATACAAAACTTTCATACACAGGAGGCATCACCACTATACGGTAAGACCAAGAAGGGTTTTTGTGCGTACCAGAGACGCTGAGAGATGAATAAACTTCAGGTTACAGCTTTTAATGCAACCCAAGTTTTTCATACATTTGTAATAGAAATCCATGACAAAAATTGAAACTCGATACATGTAACAAACAATTGTGTTTGAAATAAGCTGAAACATCGAAGGTTGAAACTTGTTACTCTGTTAAAAACTCAAATTCATATGCATATAGATAATTTTTAAAACAACGAGGCAGTTCAAAATTCAAATCTCAATATCCTTGGCTTCAGCAAGTCAAATGGATAACTACATAGTGGAAGGCGGGCATATGCAGGAGGCTGATCACGCGAGTTATATGCTATAAGTTAACCAAAAATGGAATCCAAATGATGAGCTTCAGATGTCCCCAAAAATATTACTACAAAATCATATCACTATCAGCAAAAGGCTAGAAAGGATGTAAAGCTTATCTCCCTCTACAAAAGGAACTGCAGCACAACTATGTTAGGGAAGAAGAACCCAAAGCACATTAATTTCTCAAAACAGTAATTGACAAAATCATTGCAGTCACAACTGCGATCAACTTCACACATGCCTCCGGCTCCACAAGATGCCCCTGCAAACTTCCCAGGTCGTAATTCACTCAATTAAGGAATCACTGAAGTCAAATTCAACTTTAAGAATATTATAATTCCTGCAATCAGACATTACCTTTTACATATACTTAATTACAAGATCAAGTCAAAACTGTAATTCAGATTCACTTCCAAAAACTTCTTTTTTCCTAGAAAGATACAGAATTGCCAATAGTGGCAGCTGATAAACCTGACATCAGATAGCCCAAGAGATTATTGAAAACCAGAATCTTTTTCATATATCCAAAGTACAACAAGGAGGACGGCAACTGGACAAAGAGGAGAGAGCAATAATCTGATGAAATATTGATGACAATTACATTCATGAGTCAGTTATTATTTATGCTCTGACAGCCTCACAGAAGAGTCTGGATGGTTACCTGAACCTGAATGAAACTAGTGCAGTAAACAACTTGAACTGCATCATGTTTAGAGAACACATCAGCAAAAAGCATAATACCAAAAGAAAACTCACATAGGAGGAGAGAGAAGGGAGATGAATGGAGGGAACCTCATAAAAAGTGGCCAGTGAAATCTCATACTGGCACATGAAAAGCTGGTTTTATTAAAAATATTAAATGTATGTACAAGAGGTCTTGTTCTCTAATTTGTGAGACCTACAACCAGGATACAGTGTTTGCTAAGACATAATCACTAGGAATACTAACTTTTACCTTGAACAAAAAGATCTTTACAGTCAAAGTCACGAACTTTAACACAAGCAAAATTCAAAATAGCTGCAAGGGTCACTCATAAACTTCTTGGATAGGATTGAGGAAGTCTAACAAAGAATTTATGTAAGCTAATTGTGGACAGGATAGCCACGAGACTATCCAATGTAATTAGCAATTTCTTAAATGAACTTTGTTTCCTTTGTCATTGGTATAATAAATAGGACTGCACAAAAAAAGCAGCTTCAAACCATCATATTCAAGTCTGCAAGGTCATCCATGGGAATTTCAAGGCCCATAAAGTCATCACCTTGCAATCCATCATCATCAATGTTCAACCATGAATCAAGATCCTGACCTTGGCCCCCAAGATCATCAGGAACACCAAGTATATCCATTCCAGGAAGCTGTAGGTTAGACAAATCAATGGACTCAGGATCATCCAATCCCCCCAAGCCAAACTCATCCTTTTCCTTGGCATTGATATCAGTGGAAATTTCATTAGACTTTGAAACAGAAGGCAATGCTGATTTTGGTTGCTCTGATAGCTTGCCAAGGAGGCCATTTACAGAAATAGAATGCTGAGTTGCTTTCTGCTTAGGCTTTGATTTGGATTTCCTTTCTCCCTTAGCACTAGACAATGCTGGCCTACCAAGTTTAGTAGTTCCATTCCTGGAGAGTACCTCTCTGCTGTGCCCCTTTCCATCCCTGTCTCTCTCACTCCTCTTTCCTTTTGCACTGCTTGATAGAGAATTTCCAATGCCTGATGGTGTTGAATTGCCTATAGTACCACCAACATCATCAAGTGACAATTCCTTCTTCTTCACCCTGTTTGACCAAAAATCTTCCTTCTCACTACTTTGTTCAGATGAATTAATAGTAGGAAGCACATCCAATGAAATGAGATCACGGTTATCCATATTTTCACAGAATTGTGAAGGGCTCTGTTGTGAACCCAAGGAAGCTGCAGAAAGAAACCAAAAAAAGAAATTCAAAATAACAAAATCTAAAAAAAACTGAAAGGGCAAAAAGATAAACAGGAACAATTAAACAAAACAAGCTGGACAAAGAAGATGGAAGATACAGTTAAGGCCATCTGACAGTGCTGCCTAGAAGACTCACATTGAACATAGCTGAGATAGAAGAATCACAAGGTAGTTTAAAGTACAAAAGGTAATGAATATGCACCTGTTCTTCCTTCCATAGGGAGAGAAGCAGCATCTTGTTTTGAGGTTTCACCCCCAATGCTATCTTCTTGTCGGGCAATGCCAAGAGGGGAAGATGCAGCAAGAAACATATCCCTGAATAAAGGCTCACTAAAGCAGCTCTTGCCTGTACCTTCAAACTGATGACATCGTTCCAATGTTCGTTTAACAAATGCCAAAGCAGCTTGCTTTGCCATTTTGTTACTTGAACCTTTCCCAACTGAAGGACTAGGACCCCAACAAGCCTGTCAATCAATTATTGTCAATTCACTCTGCCATATGATGATATGACCTAATTATAAGGTACAGAGAGCATTTCCAAATATGAAAGCTTCCATTAGGCAATAAATGGTTCAACTCTTTTTCCAATGCAACTTAAATTATTTCAAATTAGATCTTAAGGAAGATAAGGGAAAGTTTTTGGTTTCAGAGAAATTATTTCAAATTGAAGGTTTTCATCCTGAAGAAATCTTATCTCTTCCTAAAAATATGACAAAAATACTAAGATGACCTTCATATAATATGTGAAACAAAAGCTTCCAACAGGCTGCATTTAAGGGTACAAACTAATAAAAAGTTGACCCTGTGGACTTTGATGTGTCTCTTAACTCTTGGTTGTGGAATACTTGACGTGGTTAACAGGCAGATATCTTATCCTAAAACTGGATTGCATACAAAAACTCCAAAGGTGGTGTAAAGTGCTAAGAAGATTACCGTGTACTTCTCATAAGCCATCACAACAAGTTTGTCTAAAGCACGTTTTTCAAAATCCCTGTTCAACAAAAAATTATATTGCCATTCAGAAAAATGAAACACAAAGGTTAGGTAAATAATTGGGATATCAATGGCAGTGCAAATACTCTTCTTGCAGTTCTTTTGTCACTGAGGCAGACTTCAACAATACATCTAGCAAGTCTTTCTTCTTGGAAATCTATGGTATAAATGAAAATAAAAATCATAAAGTGAATTGCATAAGAACAAAATTAACTTAATTGAAATAAAGTTAATAAATCAAATGTGTCTCTAGTTCTACACCTAGTCCATGTATTTACATAAACTAAGGACAGAATATATAAATATTTATTTTGTGAAAAATTACATGTCACAATAATGGAAAAGAAAGATTTAGACAATTAGCACAACATATCTTGGCTTCAACATCAATTGGTACCTGTCCTTGGTAATTTTCCTCCAACTTGCTAATATCCTCACAAATTCCTTTATCGTCTGGTTGCAACATGTCAGGCTTGGAAAAGAAAAAAGTAATAAGTATCATCCGAAAACATTAATTATTTAATATAAAAGGTCACAAGTCAAAACAGCATGAATTGAATCCATAAAGTACATCAATAAGTAGACCGCTGACACAACTACTGAGCAAATCAGAACCTAATAGTTTCATGGAATATGATTTTTAATCATATCCAAACAATAACAAATGCATGTGATAGAATAAGAAAATGAAAAATAGCATAGAATTCTTTAGGAATGTTGGCTTACCACAGGTTCTAAGAAAATTCCAATGCTTTGAAGCTCCCAGAGAAGCTTGTCATTCATACTCAAGCCATCATATTGCAATTCTGAACAGATCAAGCTGGGGATCAATGCTTTGTCTTCAAGCAAACCATTTACACAGTTACCAAAGCTTGAGTTCAACCCAGTGGTTGAAAAACCATTTCTATCACTTTCAGTATAACCATTATAAGCAGAATGGCAAGCAAACTGAACATTAGCTCGTGAGTGGTGTTCTAAACTACTCAATTCCAACTCCCCATCCTGCTCAAACTCAGTTCCATATGCATCAAACTTGAGATCTTCGGTTCCACTGCTACAATCCTCCTCTGAGATTAAGGCAAGTATAATCCTTTGACAGAGAGGAATCACATTATGATCTCCTTTAGCTGGTACTAACTGCTCTGGATTAACTCCAGTGCACTTTCCAACACCAGGTCCAACATCTCTTTCATAACAAATAAACCCACATCCATTAACAATTGTATCACAACTATCCACATTTGAAGTAATCAGAGGTGACATTGGCGTGCTTGATTCAAATTCCTGAAGGATAAGCATCAAAAAAATTAAAATTGTACGTATGACAGGTTTGTCTCAGAAATTTAAGCTTTGCAGATCAATTAAATCAAGATTCACTGACTCAATCATCTGTAAAAAGAAGATAAATTGTTTTTAAAATATTGGAGGGATTTTTTTCCCCTTCAAACTATAAGAATAAGAAGTAAGATATAAACAGAATACATCAGATCAACTATTGGCCAAAGTTCAAAGCAGCATCACGACATAGGAATAAGATATAGTTAAAAAAAATTAAAAAAATATAATTCTATGCAAGGATGGGATAATGCAACCCAGAATAAAGATTAGGCCTAGGATATTTTTTCCATTATATATAAAATATTATCTTTTTTCATTTTATCTGCTTTATCCTATCCTGTTTTTATCTTCTTTTTTTTTTTTTGTTTGTTCATGAACATCTCTGGGGTTCTGAAAATATTAAACCCCCGCTGTAATTGAGGAGTATTGATTATTAAATAAACAGATTGTTCCTCAGAGTTATCTCCCCTCATTCTCTTCTCCATACCTTCTTTCTCAGATTCTGCATCACTTAAATTACGTGAACAAGAGATAGCATATTGTGCCTTCTAGTCAATATGATCAAGCTTCTCAGAGGTATCTAATGACCTTGAATGCACATAGGACTGGTCTGCATTCCATCATGTCATATCTAGCTACCAAGAGTTAATAATAAGGACTACATTTCACCTACTAGATCATATTTCTAATGCTAAATATGTGTCTAAACCAAAGGGCAGAATTGCAATTTTGTATTAGTTAAAACTTAACGCTTTTAGGATAATAGTGTTCATGACCACAATACTGGCAGCAGAATATAATTCAATAGAACTCACGAAAAGATCTAGGAAGATGAAAATGAAATAAACATGGTGGAGATAACAACGCTCAGAAATTGTCTTCCTTTCTAATGATTATTTATGCATGAAACAGTGAGATCAGAATTGTTACTTGACATTATTATATCATGGACGCCATCACAAAATTCTGAAGCATTGTTGAACTGCACTCTTTTCATACATATGGAAGTACCATCACTGGCTAAGTGTGAAAAGAGAAACACTGACTACTGATCCAACACAAAAATAAAGAATACTAGCAACAGCAAAAATGTCATTCACATCCACTGGAAGGGAAAGACTGTCAGTACCTTTTGATTCCAGTAGGTAATATCCTCCTCAGTTATCAAACCAAAAAAAGGCTCCATCTGCCTCCAGAATGGACTGGAAAGGGCACAAGCTGCAGTAATAACAAAAATTCAAAACTATTCCATGAAAGGACAACATTTAGGCTACAAAAAATAGTTTCCCCACTAGTGGTTTAGTCTGAAATCAGTTTCCCCCTTGTGGTTTAAAATGTCTCGTTCAACTCCATTGTGGCTTATTCTGTTACCACTTTAACCACACTATGGTATTTTTGGTCTTACTTTTAAGAGATATTATAATGTGAATATTAAAATGATATACAATTTTACTGTTGAAAATATGTTTCACTTACACTTTAAACAGTTTTATAGTCTTTTACAGCTATTAATGGAATTAAGCTAACATTTCAAAATTGAAATCGACTACTTATTCCTAGCAATAACCTTAAAGTATTGTGAAAATATTCAAGATATAAATGTGTTGATAGTCACGTGATCATTACTCACATGATTATCTATTTTGCCTTTTTTACGTATTCTTTAAGCTTCTTTTCTTCTGCTTCAAGTTTGCTATTAGTTTGTTATTTGTTTCCTTTTATTTCTGATTAGGTCTTATCTTTTATTTAAATTAGGAAGTTTATATTTAATTTGATTTGATTCTCCTAGCTTTAAGGGATCAGATAGGCTGACACTTGTCTGTGGCCAGCGTCCATATACTGATGTATTTTCATTCGAATAAAATAGAATTACAGAGCTACTGTTATCCGGCTCTGGTCTTCATCAAAGTGAAACAGGCATTTAACAATGAAATTGTTTATCATTAACATTCACATGATTAATTTCATTAAAATTTGGATGCAAAATACTAGATGGTCAAGTGGCACTTGAACAAATCACACAATGTTGAATAACACACTTTATAGTGCCAAACTAGTTATGTCATACCAAAAGGAGGCAAATTGTAATTTACTTGAAAAAAAAAAAATTTAGTGAGCTCCTTACAAGTATTAATGACACCATTTACAGCAGCCAATAGCTCTTCACGTCCATCATCTGACCCAAGTAGACCAATGAAACCATAAGTGGAAGATGAAATAACTTATTGCATATGAAAAGTTAAGTTCAGTAATCTATTTTCAGAAGCTAGAATAAGTACCAAGAAAATCTGCTGCTGCAATAGCTGCATGCTTTTGACGAGTATAAGCCTTCCGATCAGCAAGTTTCCTGGTTGGTGGACGGCCTGCCTTGCTGCATGGATTTAATAAAACCATAAAATTTTAATCCATCTTCCCAAACAGTTCAATTAAAAAAAGATGCACGCAATCAGATATTTGTCAAATTGCCCAACAAGTTAACAGTAAATTCCAATAGAATGCTTTTAACCTTTCATTCTTCTCAAATACATGTCTTGCACTTCTAAGTTGTTTTGCAGTCCCTACATTCCGAAGCTTCTCAGATGTCACTGGCATGAGAGACCTTGTGGAATTAAATCCCCTTCCTGTCCTCCCATGCCTCCGAACACCATCTCCATATTCTTCCCCAGAAACAAGCTTATTCTTTCTTGATGGCAGGACCAAGTTAGATACCTTTTGAACATTTTGTCCAGCTTTCTGATCTATCTCATCAGGTTTCCTGCCCTTATCTTTAAATTTGACGTTGGCCACCCCCAACTCTTCATTTTCAGATAAGACTGCTAAAGATAAAGGATCACCTTTTGATTTAATTTGCTGAGGAGAACTGCCGGCCAAACGTTTGCGAAATCCAAGATCATTACCAGCCACATCAGAGACCGCATCCAAAGCAAGAGAATCATCACTACTTGAAACAATGGGCATGAAATTTGTTCTTCTAGCAGTGCGAGAGCTCTTTTGTGGTCTCTGCCCAGCCCAGTGGGCAACCGGTGAGGAAGATGACCGGGCTAATGCCACACGTTTTCGATTGTTAGTGCTAATACCAGCAGGGGGCTTATTGGTACAATGAGACAGCTCCCAATCATTATGAACCGCTGTTCTATTGACGACTGGCAACAACTTGGGCCCAACTCCTGAGCCTATTCGTGGAGCGCGAATATTAGTATTCATTTTTGTACTTGAGGTAGTGCTGGCTGAATTGAATTCATCACGAGCAGTGGCCCTAATCAAAGTATAAATTGTAGAGAACAAATCGATCATAAAGATCAAGGCGAGCTTTGATCACTAATCCCAAGGCTCCATAACATATGTAAATGGAACGAAGGAACATCCCCACCAAAACAAGAGAATAATAAGGAGAAAAAAGCATCATTAAAAAGATCAATGCCAAAGATAAAAAAGAATTTTCATTCCAAAAGCACAAAATCACAAGGGCTCCACATTTTGTGCTTACTTGTTAACAGCTCTGTAGTTTGTCCTTTCCTTGTCTGAACTAACAGGACGATCCCTCCTATCACTGATGAGGGAATTATCTTGCTCATTTCGAGGGATAGAGGCATGAACACTCAGCCCAGTCTGTTGCAACATACCATCTGATTTTTCAACTCCTATAGTTCCATTAGAAACTCTGGGTCTATACAAAAATACATGGAAATATTATATTCATAGCCTAGATTGTAGAGAAATACATGATCGAAATTGAAATAGTGAAAAACTTCTTGTTACATGATAGCTACCACCAAAGATTTATGGCCATGAATTATGATGCTAAAAAGACCTAGCAAAATCCCCCACAGAATATTCTCTTTTGTCTGCCTGAAGAGAAGCCTTTCACCATTTACACAATATGACATGAAACCCAAAGATTTTCCTCCTTTATTTTCTTTCATTCTGCTGTATATAGTAAGTTTATTGAAGTCTAATCATAACAACCAGAAAGTTCCACAGGGAAATACCTAAGAAGAAATATTTAGAGTAAAGGCATAGTCATGCATTATTGCATCAAGTAAAACCACAAGTTTTTCACAGGAATCCTTGATGTCAACAGCTTCGCCTACTGCACTGTTTTTATTCAATCTGCCAAAAGGCATTGGATCTATTGGGAACAAAATTTCAATCTGTCATATTTGTTTGGTAAATTTATAATGAAGGCATTACCTTGGCCGGACTTTTAATGAGATTTAGCCATGAACTTGTTAACCCTGATGCCAAGTACTTAGGGGTTTTCTTTAACTTCCAAAATAAATACAATTTTATCTAAGGATAATATCGAATAACATTATTATCACATTAATAAATAAATAGAAAAGTAAGGGATGGACATTTCCCATAGATAAGTTTCCTTAAAGTCTCCATCTTTCTTTCTTTTCAGATTATACACTAATTTATTTGCCATTCTACTAAATAATATTTTAGGCTTAATTACACTTTTATTTTCTCTAATTTCATAAAAGTTTCAATTTGGTCCTCCTAGTTTAAAATCAAACAATGTTTGTCCTCCTATTTTTTAAAATAATCCAATTGTGCCTCTCTGTCTCATTATCTATACAAATTTAATGCCAAATTTGATAATTTGCTGACTTAAATGTAATTTATTTAATTGATACCGGTAACTCATACTCAAATTTGATGTCTAAGAAATTCAGCATTACAATTTGGATGGACTATGAGATAGAGGGTATCATTTTAAAAAGTAGGAGGACAACGCTTTCTACAGTTATAACTATAAGGACCAAATTGAAACTTCATGAAACTAGAGGGGCCACCACAAGTGCATTTTAGCCAATATTTTATTATATGGTGGCAAGGCAGCAAGTATCAGCTAGCTATATCTCCATGAAAGTACAAGTGCATAGGATATAAACAGACAAGTGACCATATTAAATTGCTGCAAAACCTAGAATATATGATCAAATAAAACAATTACGATTCACACTATCACCTTGAAACAGAAAACACAAAGTAACACAGCTCCAACAGAATTCATAGAGATCATGAACCTACCAAATAAGTCCTACACCAGATATATCAACATTTTGCTGCCACAGGCATGGGGATCATGACATATAATAAAAATAAAAATAAAACTTATGGTTATTAAAGACTTCCAACAATTATAGCAACCCTTACAGGGTCTGCAGTCCCTCTATTTATTCTTAAGGGAGAGGGTATACACAGTACTAAAGTTAATCTAATAATAAAAAGGTCTTTTGGAGAAAAAAAAAATAGAAGCTATCTAGTTAAGTACAGATATAGTCAGCACATTCATACCTGAAAGCATGGGAATCACTACTCAATTTTGACCCAGCATCAGTAACAAGTCTTTGCTGCATTCCCTGTTTAGATTCCAGGAAGGCATCAGCAGTTTTAGTTGACATTATACTTGGGGTGTCTGGTTTGACGCCAGAACGCTTCTTCTTCATTTTTGACTTTTCCCAACCATCACCTCCTATAGGTAAAGTTCGATCCTCACCCTGAACTGCACCATTATTGGCAAGCCCCTGCATCTCCTTATCTCTTTCTACAGCCACAGACGATCTGACAAGAGAATTAGTCCTCACATCCGTCTAGAATTAACAAAACCCATGTTAGTCTTCCTCAACAGGTTTTAATGCATACTAAGTTAATTTAAAAGCTGATGACTGAAATAAAGGAAAGTACGCTATAAAGCAACAAGCCATATTCATATGCAATATCAGACCAGAAACAGTGAAAAAGCAGAATTCTATATTCCACTGAATTCATAAAAGCAGTGAACAAGGCACAACACAAACTTAGTTAATTAAACACATACATACAGGGGTCTAACATCTAAATGATACATACAGATAAGTTATAAATGAAATGCAAACAAAACTCATTTTGATAACAGAAATCTATTTTACCAAAAATAAATAAAATGATATCCAAGCGGAAAAGCAGGGGGAAAAATTCAAGTAGGGTTTTTTTAAAGGTAAACTTAACTGGTGACCGAAAAAAAGGTAAACTTACTGAAACAATCATCTATGCAACACAGGGATATGGAGAGAACATGTTTTAAAATATTCTCCAGGGTGATGTGCATATGCTTCCTATAACCATGCAGCGTTTACATAGAAGAAAGTAAGAAAACTGAAAAAGCAACAATAGGAGGCATTCAGGGTCTGTTTGGTTGAAGGAGGAAATGGGGAAAGGAATGGAAAAAGTTGGTAGGTCGGGGTAGGTAAGATAAAAAAAGACTTTTTTATCCCTACTTTTGAAAAAATGATTTGATAATTAAAATGGTAATGTGATTGATGGAAGAAAAAGTATAAGGGTATAATAAACATTACACAACCAATGGAAAAGGAATGCATTTGCATTACCTTGTACCAAACAAAGCCTAAAAGAAGAGTGAAATTGTTTGTGAGAATACTAGAAAACAAGCATGCGCAAAAATCCATAGTACATACCCTAATATCAACCAAAGAAGTTCGAATGCGCTTGTTTGGAACATTTTTGTTCCTTTCTTCTGACTTTTGCTGCTCGGGTTCAAAACCACTATTGACAACATGACCATGAACTCCAACCTTACCTGTGCTTGGCTCTAAGACTGACCGATCACTTAACACAGCACTAGGACGATCATTAGAAAATCCTTCTGATCGAGATCTCTTCTTTGAAGGTATACTTGGGAAAACTTTGTTGAAAACAGATAAGGCTTCATTGAATATTTTCACACGTTCCCTGTTGAGTAGTGCAATATTAATTTTAAAAAATGAAAAAAAAAACTCTAGTGCAAGTGGCAAGGCATATACAGAACTACCTAGCCTTCACAGAGCTTTCACGTAAAGCAGCCTTGACTCGTTTGATTTCTTCTGGTAGTGGGAAAGGCAGCTGCTTGCCTTTTGAAGAACTAGATGGAGATTCATCATGTAAAATTCCAAGAGCAGCATTGAAATGCCGTTTAAAATCCACTTGACGATTAAACTTAGCAGCTACCAACTTTGGATCAAAATGCAGACATTTGAAGAAGCTCACCACATCCCCTTCTGTTACTGAAGAGCTGCTTCTCGACATGTTTGGTAGAGAGGACAGAATTGGATTTTCCATGCTCTCTTGAAAGCTTCCTGATCTATCTAATGGAGCAGTTGTGTGGGATCCACACTGCCCACTGTACAATGGTCTATCTGGGCTATTGGAAGACAGCTCAAACTTGCTAGATGTTGCCATTGCACTAGTTTCCACACATCCTCTGACTCAAAAATCCAGAACAGAGGGTAATGCATGACAAAGTTGTGGTATTATAGCACATAAAGGGCAAACCTAAATTGCAAGAGAACAATTGGACAAAGCACCTGAAAGATCAAAATAATACCAAAAGAAAAAAATCAAACTCTAATGAGTGAGTCATAGAAAAATCTGAGTCACACCAAAGATATGGCTAGGGACTATAAATTAGGACTCATGTTCTGAAGGACTAAAACTTATGCAGTGGACAATATACATATACCATACTCATGTTCCGAAGGACTAAAACTCATGAAGTCCTATTTGTAACAAATAGGACTCATCTACGTTGTTTAAGTCTATATCATTCTCCTTGTCCCAACCCCTCTACTCCAAGGTAAGAAGGCATGATATATTTGGCAGAGACTGATTATTTCCACAAGATAACAAAAACTACCAGAGTGAACAAAAGCTGCCATTCTCTTTTATAAAAGGAGAAATCTCATTAGAAAGAGACAAATTGACAACTAGCTAGAGGATGAGAAATTCTCAAAACAAAAAATACAAGGAAAGCTCAAAAACGAAGTAACGAAGTCCCTACAGAGCATAGTAATGTAAAAGAGCTGTCCAATCTCTTTGCATATCAGATAAAAGGGTCTCGTTAAAGAACCAATGTCCTGAGCATCAAAGTGGAGCCATGTACACAATTTTATCCCATAAAGCAATTCAATGAGAAGATATACCACTGATAATACGCACATTCCTCTCCAACCATTCAAACAACAGAATCCAGTAAACTGCACATAGCCACAAAATTTTGTTTTCCAATTTAGAAACCTCCAATTTGAAGAAGTAAAATTAATACTGCCAATATCAGCATTTCATACCAAGCTACTTGAAAAGTGTATCCACAAAAATTGCAAAAATGGAAATCAATAGCCCTAAGACAGGTTTACTTGACAAATTTCACACGGAAAAAAATAAACATAGGATAAATCAGAAGATATGTATCTCCCCATCTGCTTGTTATCAGATCAGATCCTCATTCTTATCATACTACCCTATCGCCTATCTGTGCAACACCTCAACCAAAAATAATTTAATACTTAATCTCTAGAAAATATTTTCATACTCAACCAAAAATATTTTCATACCTAAACCCTAAACCTCAACCAAAAATTCTCATTATAATGAAAATGACTTCTTCTATCCACAGTAATCAAAACTGTATAATTTACAATTCCAATCTTATGATTTGTGAGGAGTCACAAAGCCAACTATATGAATCAATAGTTAAATCAAAAGTAGTCTTGAATCATACAATCCACAATTTGAATCTTATAATTTGTAATGAATTACAAAGCCAAAGATTTGAATCGATTGTTGAATTGGCCACGAATCATACAATTTAAGCCAATATGGCAGCATAACATGACTTTGCGATTCAAAAATGTGTGAAAACAGTTAGTATGACAATGTTGTATGGTTGTCAAGTGTTGTCTATGCCTCTTATAAAGAAAGCAAAGATGGATATTACTTGAGATTATTTCAAGAATTAATTACTTACAAATTATATGACTAATGAGCATATCTATAACTTATGTTTAAGTACTTTTCTTAACTCTTGAGTTAAATTTATTATTTTGAGTATTTTATGTATATTATAAAGATATACGTCTATCATATTTTATATTTCAAGATATTTTTTTACTCATTATGGAATCTTATAATTAGGTACATTTTACAATTCACAATTCAAAAATATATTTTCAATTCACAATACATGTCACAATTTGACTACAAGCTACTATCATACTTACTGTTGATGCTACCTCAAGTTTCTCAACTGTGTATTAATTGCCTTGTTCACCTCTTGCTTCTCCTTTGAGTTTAAAATCTTATTGGTGTTACATATTTACCATTAGCTTTAACGGCTATTATCTGAATTTTGACAACCTTTTGCTACAGATGTAGATATCTTTGGAAACTGGAGATTATTGAATGAATAATACTTCATGATAACACCTCCTAGGCATACCCATGGGAAAATGGAAAAAGGATGATTTTATAACCACATGCAGTAAATTTGTCACTTCTACATAAGTCAACATTGTGCTCTACCCACGGCATGTGTACCATGGATTACATGCATTCATAAGTAAACTCATCCTACACGAGTATATTAGACTGTATATTACTGGATACCATAACTATAAATAGAAAGGTACTTTAATAGAAATAAATGCTTACTGGTGCATCATCATAAAATCTCTGTTATTATGACAATATTACAAAATTTATATTTGATATACCACATGTAACCAAGTACTACAACAATTTACACTGCCTTGACTTCAACATTAATCATAGCACATTAATCAGACAGGAAGAAAAGTTCAAAAACAGAAAAGAAAAAAAGAAAAGAAAAAGAACATATTATACACTTATAATAATGGAAAGAGGGGGTCAATCTTTACATCCCATTAATTTTGGTCAGAATTCTCAACCAGCTCACACAGATAATTACCGTTTCTTTTAATGGGATATAATCAACCACTTCTAACAGTAGCTTTTAAAGAAACCTCGTCATCAATTAAAACATACTTTCTGCATATGTCAGCCAGTAACATCGGATGCACAAAGTAGTTCTCTCAAGCCCGTTCTTTTGCTCTTAAGTTACTTCCTCAGTTCAATGAATTGTCTGCTAATACTGCAGACAATGACGATACAATTAAAAATTGAAAATCACTATGCTATAAGAAGACCAATTTTTTTCCCCACATCTGTTGTCGTCGGTATTATTCTAATCAAAGCCAAAAGAAAAAGAGACACGTACCAATCAGTAATGCAAGTTCTGTTGCAGGTGGTTCGGCTGCTTCATTCATGCAGACACTCTTCCTCCTCTGTTGCTTCCATCAAAGTTTGTTCTAAAGATCAATCACCGAAAAAAAAAAAGACAGATAATTTAAAAAAAAAAATTGAAACCCCAGAGTTGAAGCAATATAAAACCATATATAGAAATCAGAAACTACCTTAATGACCCAGAAAAGCATCGCGAATTCCAAAAACCCTAAACGTTAAATCAAAATCGAATTGAAAATTGGAACGAGTAATATACCTTCAATCTAGCAATGATGAAAGAGTATGAGATTTTGCTTGGTGAATGCAAAAGTTTGAGGATCTTTTCGAATTGGATATTGCAGTTGCCCAGGTTGGAGCTTCAAATCCAAGTTCGTATGAAGCCATGGAGGACGAGAAGTCCGGTGTTTTGATCGGCAATGAAATTGGACCTAGTTGATATTACGGCTCTGCCCATGTTTTGTACGTTTGAGCATTTCATATGAGTACTTCAGTAGGGACATTTTTGGCAGACGATTAGAAACAGTATTACTGGCAACAAGTTACTTGTGATTATGCCATGATCGTGTTCTGCAAACACAGATTAGTATATTGTGGTACCATCGTGATGATTAAAAATTGAATGTCTCTGTATATTTTGAAATTTTTCCATACATTATTTTTTCTAGATTTAAGTCCATAAATTTTAAATTTTAACTGAATTAATATCAAACTAAGACTTAATCGAAGTAAATTATAAAAATTGCTGCAGTTGCAACCTTTTTCTTTTGAAAAATTAAATTGATGAAACAAATTTTTTTAAATTATGATTAAAATTTTAAAGTTTATAAACTTTAAACCTTTTTCTTGAATGATAAAAAAATAGATATTCTTTTTAACTTCATGCATATTGGTCCGTCAACTGTAATTTTGTCATAAATATTTAAGTATATTACAAGATCAAATTATTCAGAAAAATGTAAGATGTGATATGATTGTCATTTATCAAATTTCTTTAGATGTTTATGTTTGTATTCTGATTTGCCTATTAATATTTTTTTATTATATAACTGAACATTGATAGTTTTTGTTAGAACAAGTATATGCCTTATAGTTGTTGGGAGATCAAAACAACTTACAATGTGGAAAAAAAACAAACAAACACTTGAAAACCATTATACATTAATTTATCCAAAAAAATTAAAAATCAACAAATGTTTATTGTTGAATTTAGCAAATATTTATGTAATTTAAGTGATTAAAAGTGACAATATAGTTTGGCTTGAGAATTCTCATGGCGACTGTTGATTGTTGAATTTACATATTTTTTTTTCCCATAAGAATAGAGATGGCAGAGAAAATTTCCTTGAGAATAAAGATAGGGATCATACTCCCTACCCGCAAGGTCCTTGTCCCTAGTTTTACATAAATGCTCTTAAAAAGTTCTATGTATGTATTATTGACCTTTGCCCATTTCAATTGTTTCACTTTTTATTCATATTTATATTAATTTAAAACAAATAATAATAATAATTAAACCCTAGAACTGATCCTCAGTTTCTCATTAAAAATAATAGGGATCATCGTAGGAATTTATAGGGACTTAAGGAACGAAGATGGAGGAAAATTTCCCTTATAACAAAGCTCATGGATGGGGATGAGGACGGCGCAAAATTATTTGGCAAAAATAAGAAGCAGGAAGGCACTTTCCATTGTCGCACTTGTGGGGTTGCGTATCTAATTTATTCAAGCTCTTTACTTTATTATAAAATAAATTTAATTAAAATATTTCATTCATTTTCTCTATTAATTGTAATAATTTTATTTTAAAGTGCAATATTAATCTATTCAAAATCAAAATATTTAGACAAACATAGGTTTTGATATAATTATTATTTATCAAATTTTCCTAGATATTTGTATATTATTATCCCACTAATTTTGGTTAAATTAATATTTTAATCCATTAATTTTATTTGATGTCTCAAATAAATCTTTTAAGTTTTAAACATCCAAAATAACCCTTTAAAATTCAAATTGGTCTCATAATAGCCCTTTTTTATGAGCTCTATTAAATCACCAAACATCCATTTATTTTATTGCCAAGTTTGAATGCTTGGTGGATTTTCTTGCTTATTTAATGATGATGTGGTATAACGCGGTCATAATTTAAGATTATCAAGATTAAAAAAATATAAATTCTTTTTTTTCCCTTTTCGAGTTTATAAGAGGGTGCTTATAAGGGACTAAACACAAATCCTACACTGCCAAGACATTATTATCTTCTTTGACTGAAGAATATCCACACATCCATGAGGAGGCATTTCATAAAAGTGCAAGCCTAACTCATCCATATGCACCTTATTTGAGAGCAAGTCAGCAAGCCGATTATCTTCCCTTAACATATGCCTCAAAGTAACCTGCTAATCTCTAGTTAGCATCTCCCGAATACACAAGATTAAAGAAGCCATGGGGTGGCTCTTTGGGCATCCCCATTTCACCAAGGCCACAATTACTTAGGAGTCTAAATCAAGATTTAAATTTCGTATCCTCTTGTCCCAAGCAATCTATAACCCACTAAGGATACCCTAAAGCTTAGCTTCGATGATGCTACCTGGTCCAATATTTTGAGTGAAACTAATTACCCATGTACTTGAGGAATCCCTTAGGGCACCACCACACCCAGAACTTTGTCCTCTATTCCAACAACTCCTGTCAACATTGCATTTAAAGGTATTATCTTCGGGGAAGACCCAACCTATGAAACCTTTTGTTAAGGCCTTTGCATTAGATTTGTTTGAGCATAAGTGTCATTAAATTCGTCCACTTTAAAATCTGTAGGTTAGAGGAGACTCATGATATCATTACATTGTTCCTTACCAATAGGTTTCAATTTAGCTATATATGCCATAATCCATAACCAAAGGCACTCACCCAGCTTCTTTTATCATCCTTACCTACACCTTTCCTTAAATTCCAATTTATCTAGTCTCTAGTATCCAACAAGAAGAACATTTTCTAATATCTCTTCTGCACCAGAAGCAACCACAAGTCTCGAACAAGAAGGCAATCACATAACGCA
This sequence comes from Erythrophleum fordii, assembly GCA_032878935.1. Taxonomy (NCBI): domain Eukaryota; kingdom Viridiplantae; phylum Streptophyta; class Magnoliopsida; order Fabales; family Fabaceae; genus Erythrophleum; species Erythrophleum fordii. The sequence continues at coordinate 36,842,593 of JAVQMF010000055.1, read as the reverse complement.
TGCAAAGGAGTTTCAGTGAATCTATTATATCTAGGACAAAGATGATTCGTAGTCAAATGGCATTTATGTTGGTAGACATTTATCATGATTCTTCCTCTCGCCAACAATCAAAAGAAACTTTTGCACCTTTGTGGCACTTGAGCTTTCCAGATTCTTTTTCATAGGAATTATCATTGGCTCCTTATGAGGTTCAAAATCATGTTATATGCTGAAGCGATAGAAAAGTTATTATCTTTTGCCTCCCTCCAAATCACTACATTAGGACTAAAATTGGTCTTAGAAGGAAGCATAGCCAAGCTATACCTACACATATAGGGATGGAGTATTCCATTCAGCTTACCCCAATCCTAAGAACCCGCATCTATAACAAAATCACAAACTTTGACGCATAGGTCTGCCTTTGTCAACTCCCTCATGGCCCAAGCCATCAAGCATTCCAACTATGGGACTCACCTATTCTTCTAAAAATTGGTAAACTTCCCATCATGTATTCCCCATCTAATCCTTTTTTTAAAATACCTCTAGGTGTTTCTAATACCCTTCCATAAGTTAGACCCAGTATGATTACCCCCTATACAAGGGAGATGATTTACCCCACACTTGTATTTATTTAGGAGAACACCTGCCTATAGGCTATTCTTATTTGTGACTAATCTGTTCACCTTGATGATCAAGGCTTTATTCATATTCTTAAGGTTTTTAATGCTCAGACCACCCACTTCTCTAGGTTGACATATATGTTCCTAAGTTAATAAATGAGTTTTCTTGTGATCCTCACTATCTCCCTATATGAATCTCCAGGAAGCCTCCTTAATTTGCTCACAAGTGCTTGAGGGAGAAAAGTTGTTTACATATAGAATATTGGTATAACATTCAAAATAGCCTGGGTCAAGGTGATATGCCAAGCAAATGAAAGATATTAAGTCTTCCACACGTTCATATGCTATTTCACTTTATCCACGATGAACTTATAGGTGTTTTTGGAGACTCTTTTATGATGGACTGGCATCCCGAGGTACTTGCCAAAATCTCCAGTTTGTTTAAAACCACCCACTTCACATAATTCTTTAACTACATTAAATTTAATATATTTTAGAAAAACTAATACCGGTTTTGTTTAAGCTTATCTTTTCCCCTGAAAAATTACAGAACACTTTAAGACACCATTTTATTATATGAATTTGCCCCACCGATGCCTCAGCAAACAACACTAAGTCATCCACAAAAAACAAATGTGATAAGCTAGGACCATCCTTGCTCAATGAGATAGGTTTCCACAACCCTTACTAGCACACTAAATTAATAGTGTAAGCCAACCTTTCAATGCAAAGGACAAAGAGATATGGTGAGAGTGGGTCTCCTTGTCGTAATCCTTTCAACAATTTAAATAAAGTAATGTCTCCCCCATTCCAGACAATTTTAAAATTGCACAACTAATGCATTCTATAATTAAGGTAACAAAGCTCGTGCTAAGTCCAATCTCCTTCAAGTCTACCTTGATAGCCATAAAGCCCTTATTACCTTTCTTGTTTTTCGTAGTGTGTATCACCTCTTGCACTATAATTATGTTATTTGTCATGTGTCTCCCAAGTACAAAGCTACATTAGTTCAAGGAAATAAGACAATCTAAATACCTTTTCAAGTGGTTGGCTATAACTTTATGATGATTTTATAAATAATATTGCAGAGGACAATTGGTTGCATTTGCTTCAAAGACTCTAGATTATCCACCTTAAGAATGAGAACTAAGGTCATTTCATTGATCACCTCTATAAAGTTTGGGTTGAAAAAATAGTTCTTGATATATCTGCAAACTGACTCTCCGACAGTATGCCGTTGGCTTTGGAAAAAAATCACATGTAAACCATCTAGTCTCGATGCCTTGAAAGGCTACATACTGAAAAGAGCCTTTTTGATCTCATCATCTATCACAGGTGCTTAAATTTCCACAAGACCTTCTCTTGATAAGGAAGGAAAAGCACTTTTAATTGGAAATATGCCTCGAGATGAATTCTTCTTAGAATAGAGGATTTTGAAAACATTAAAAGCCATACCTTTTAACACTTCCTTATCTGTGATCCAATCTCTTTCTTTGTTGTACAGCATATCTACTCTATTCCTCCTTTTCCTCATCAGTGTAGCATTATGAAAAACTTATATGTTTTGATCCCTAATGTGAAGCCAATCCTTTCTAGCTCTATCGTACCATATAACTTCTTCTTGTAATAATAATGTCTCATATTCCTTCCAAAGTTTCCATTGAAGTTCAACTAAATGAGGTTTGTCCTGTAAGACAAGACATCAGTCAATTCCCTCTAGTCATTTCAATAGGAACTTTTTTTTTGGAAAACATTTTCAAACATCTCTTTATTCCATTTATTCACCCTCTCCTTAAAAACATTGTAACCATGCAGCCATTCCACTCCCTCTTACCAAGTTCGTTTCACCACCTCTGAGAAAGACTCATTTGTGAGCCACAAAGCAATAAATCTAAACCGAGATAAGGTGTTCGGCTTAGTAATGGTTCTAACATCCATCTTAACTAAAATGGATTTGTGATCCAATTTAAAGTTATTAAGGTGAATCACCTGTGTGTTCGGGAAAGCACTCACCCATTCACTAGGCATTAAAGCTCTATCAATTCTTTTGCATACATTGCCTCTAATCTAGGTGTGCATAGACCTTTGAAATCCTAGGCCTACAAGCTGAAGGCAATTGATGATTCCTCTAAATTCTCGTAAGCTTATCGTGTTATGCAAATCACTACCTTGCTTCTCTTGAGCCTACTGATAAGCATTAAAATTGCCTATAAGCAACAATTGTTTATGACTTATATCAGATCCTACTAATCTAAAGAACCTCCATAACTCTCTTTTATTGGTGTAGATTAAGTGCCCGTAAACAGCCATAAAGAAAAACCTTACTCCTATTCCTCTTGTAACTTCCATATGTGTCGATTGGTTACAAGTATGCATAACTATAATAGTTACCATCCCTTGATGCCATAAAATCCATATTCCATTGGAGAAACCTTGAGCGTCCTGTCAAAACACATCGTCATACCCCATTCTCTTAGTAGTTCTATGCACTTTATCACCACAACCTTTGGCTCTAGCAGAACTAGTAAATCAACTTGATAACAACTACTTATGTCTCCAACCAAAGTGGGAAATGATCATAAAGCCATCTCTTAACAATTCCAGGAGATAATATTCATGGAAAATAGAAAGGAGAACTCGGTAGGTTACTACCCCTGATACACCTTTGTAGCCCCTAACACCTCTAAAAGATCAACCCCACTACTTTCTTAGGCAGCCTACCTTGAGAGCTGTCATGGTATCTCATCCTATTATGCATTGACTTTAATGCAAAACATTTTTTCTTAATCAATCTTGGCATGAGTTCGGTTTTAGTTAGTTGGGTCATACTAGTAATGGCCTTTAAGGGCCTAACGCCATTAATTTTAGCTCCTTTGAATTTAAAGGCTTTCATCCAAGTTAAGCCTTGGCCCACCATACGACCCAACTTATTTTTTTCCCCAAAACCTGTCCCTCCTGGTAACATTCTCTATACGTGTTATTTGAACCTCAGGCCTAATAAAGGTCTCTCAATTTGACCTAATTTCCTTGACTCCTTTTCTAGCCTTTCTACTCTTTCCACATAAATAAGCCTATCGTCTTTCTCCATGTTAGCACCAGCGTCCTGCATGAGTGTTTCTTAGACAACTACATCTTGAAGAATGATATGCATATCCTCTTCAAATTCATTTTCTAAAAAAATCGCAAATTTTGATCTCAATCCATTTTGGATCTCAGCGCTATTATTAAAAGATATTCCTCAGCTTTTCGAATCCCTTTTTTCCACTAGCATAATCACTCCTAGAGCTTTGTTATTTATAAAACGAGATCCCCTTACTAACAACACTGAGTAATCATCCAGGATCTGAACATTTCTAATTCTACACTCACCTTTCGGCCAACTTCTATTGATACACCGTTCTATCTACTGTTGTGCCCCACCCTGCCTTCCTTGTCGTTCTCTTACCTCACTTTAGAAGGACAATGATCTCAATTATGCCCATATTTCCCACAGTGGAAACATATCACATTTAAGCCTTCATGCTCTATTCGAAAAATTGATTTCTGAATCCTCACCTTTGGAATTAGTTTCTTTCTCAAATCAACTTCGACACAAATCCTTGTGAATTATCCTCTATCCATGCTGAAGTAATCTTCTTCCATTAGTGTATCATTCAGGGTATGACTATCCACTTTTAATGTCCACCCAACTACGTTTCCTATTCTTTAGAGCATACGTTTTTCATAATATTCCAGTTATAACTCTAGAATTCTCACCCATATGGCCAGCTTGTTATACTTATCATCAAAAGGGTTGAAGGTCGACCTCTATCTTTAAACCAGTAAATAATAAATAATGTCCTGTTACCATCCAAGCCCCTTCGTTCACAACAAAATTATAATCTTCATCAGCTGATAATTTGACCATGAAAAACTCATTGCCAAGTCCTACCATTTTGAACACGCCTTTGAGATTCCAAAGATTTTGTAGACTGCTCAGCAAGAATTTATATCCCATTTTACGATCAATTAGCTTAATACTAAAAGCCTTTCTAAATGGTCAGCATAATTTAGCCTATTCCTCATTACTTACATGAATGTATGGACATGATGGGTCTTTATTTACTTCATTGCTTGCATCTTCATGCACCGTGATCTCATCATCAGAGAAATCATCTTCATCCCAAAGCCTGTCCTCTTCCTCAATTGAATGACTATTCTAATAACTATTTATCCCTAACAGTAAATCAGGTAGGAAATCTGCCATCTTTCCCCTTGATTTTCCCACTAGTTCTTCATCCTCATGCTAGTTTCCTCGTGATCTCCCCACTCGTTCCTCTTCATCACCTCCACTTCTTCAACCTCTTCCATCACATCCTCTTTTGCATCTGCTTCCATCTTGTTAAGCCTTGCCTTCTTGCTTCGTAGCAACTAGTCTTCCTCACCTATGTGTAGCGAATTGCTATTCTCTCTACTTCTCGCTGCCTCCATTTTTTGAATTCAACTTTTAAAAAAAATTATATCTAAGCATTTAGTTAACCAAATTGATCCATCCATTGTAAAAATCTCTATCCTTATCAGCACGCTAACAACACCATGACTGGATCTAATTTGCTTAACGTGTTATTATTCTTTCTTTCTTTTATTATTTTTCTCAAAGAATTCTTTATAGTTCCTTTGTTTAATTAAAGGTTGTTACAGTCATGATTTCTTGAAAAAAAGATTTGCTCTTTTATGATGCTTCTATAATTATCTTTAGCTTAGTATTTTTCTTATTGATGATTTTCCCCATTTATTCATCAACCATCAACTTGAAATTGTCCCTGTAAACCAGAAATCTACATTGCAATCTTCTAATATGTTATAATTGGTGAAATAATACCCAGATCTTAACCTTATCATTAAAGATTAATACTCAAATCTCTATAAAATGCCTAGTAAAAAAACTTTGACTCCACATACAATCTCTCTCTCTCTCTCTCTCTCTCTCTCTCTCTCTCTATGTGTATGTGTGTGCTCCTTCAATACAACCATGAGTTCTTCGACTTTTGTTGCTTCAAGATGAAATTGAAAGACTCAAATTGGAACTAGCTAAATACCCAGGCCAATTCAATATTGCACACATATTTGTCATCATTCACTTCTTTTATTCTTGAATTTCACTTACCCTAATCACCCTTTCATCTAGTTCTTTAAGTTCTAAGGTTGGATTTGATTTGAACATACAGGGAACAATGAGTATAAGGTATTTTAGGAAATGCATTTACTGATTAGATTTGGATGGCAAAAGAGAAAAAAAGACATATAAACAAGATTTTAGCACACTGGATCTTAGTTAGCATTATTACTAATATTGTTTAGTTAATTAACAAAATTTATTAAAAAAAGGATTTTTATAAGATGAATCTAAAATTTAAGAGAATATTTTGGAATGTTTCAAATTTAAAGAACCACTTTAGAATATTAAATAAGTTTAAAGGACTAAAATATTAATTTAACCATAATTTTATATTATATAATTGAATATTTATTTTTTAAAAAAATAGAAATATACCTTATAGTTGTTAGGAGAGCAAACAAAATTATAATATGGAAAAAAAATTCTTGAAAACCTTATACATAAAATTTTTAATAACGACCATATGTTTGATTGTTGAATTTGGCAAATAGATATATAATATGAGCTTTTAAAAAGTATATATATATATATATAGTGCATTTTATGGGAGACTAATCCTCTAAATAGTAATAGCCTGTTTGATCTAATAGTGGAAAAGAAAAAGTAATTTATTTTTTGGGCAAATTATAATTTGGTATCCTATGATTTAAAAATTTACATTTGAGTGATATGAGGTTTACATTGTTAGCCCTTTGGTACTCTATAGCCTAAATTTGTTAATTTTCTAATATTGAAGAGCACATACAGATCACATGACTTGTTAATTGACCTAAATTACCCAATTTTCATCCCTTAAAAGACTTAATATGCAATGTGTAATAACTAGGGTCTTAGAATACTAAGATAAGCAATTGGAAAGGAAAAATTGGGAACAATATTCAAATATGTTAATTAACCAATGGTTTTGTTCGAAACATTTTAACCTTCTGTAGGAAATTAAATTAAGGTCTTGGGACTTGTCTTGTACTAATATCTAATTCAACTTAGGTGGTAGAAACACGTAATTAGAGATTTAGGATACATATATGATTATGAAAGGTAGGTTTAGAACATACTATTGTCATGGCAACTAGAGTCTTAAAATACTAGGATAAGTAATTGGAAAGGGAAATTTGGCAGCAAGCTTTAAATCTATTCATTAACTAATTGTTTCGTTTAAAAAATTTTAACCTTTTATAGGAAATCTAATTAAGGTCATGGAAATTGTCTTGTTTTAATATCTTATCCAACTTAAATGATAGAAACAAGTAATTGGACATTTAGGATACATATATGATCATGAAAGGTAGGTCTAGAACATATTGTTCTTATGGTTCTACAATTCTATCTAGACTTTCTTAAAAGCAAAGACTTATTTCCCTTCACTCAAAAATTCCCAAAATTTATAGTATTTAAGTTTAGTATGTTGATCTCCATATGTCTAAATGTTAAGTATAACTAAGCCTATAAATTCTGGAAAGTAATGAAGTAGATTTCTTTTGGAAATAGGATAGTTTTGCATATTTTACTTTTATATGTAATCTAAGTATCATATGAGTTTTGCTTATTTTGAAATTTAAGTGACATTTAATTAAGACCATTAAAATAATTTCTAGAAAATTTCATAATTTTTCAAGATGTTTAGCTAAATAAATTGTGGCCAAAATAGTGTGTAACATATTTTGAACTAAAACAAGGTAAAAATGGAAATTAGGTTAGTTGAAGGGCCAAATGAACTAATTTTTACTTGAAATTTTGCCACCATAAAGATAAAATATGATTCCAAAATATGGAAAGTTTGAGAATTTTTGTACAATGGAAACTATGAATTTCACCTTTGTGAAAATATGGTCAAAATTAAATGTTATGAATTAGTACCTTACTTTAAACCTTGAATCTCTCATCTTTTACTCATCACAAAGGATTACTTTGCCAACCTCCATGCTATGAACACAACTTAATTATAAACCTAAGACTTGTACTATATTTAAATTATACAAAGAGGGTTTACTAAGAATAAAAAGAATCCCTATATAATTTCTTTTTCAACCTTCCTTACATACTTTTTACAATGACATTTACACTTTTAGCTATAACTAAAGATTAATTAAAGGTCCTACTTGATTTAATTAGACAATCTAAACACCTTTATCTTAATCTACTCATTTAGACATATTAAACCCTTAGTCTCTATAGCATTCCACCATCTTCTGAAAATATAATCTACCATTTTGAAGCCATTCAAGAGACTAAGCAATAAAAAGAAAGAAATCATACTACACGCAACTTCAATATGAATAGAATCGATCATGGAGGTGAGGGTTGTTCCACTTCGTCTCTTAACTCAAATGAAATTAAATTTGGATCTTTCCACTTCCTTTATTCAACTTAAACCAAATTGAATTTGAACTTAAAAAAATATAAGCCTTTATATGTCATTTGCAATTGGTAATTGCATGAGTTAAGAACATTAGTGTGACATGCCTTGGAGTAGTTTTGTTTACTTATTATAGTTAATTTAAAGCTCACTCAAGTGTGGAATCAAATTGTCAAAGGAAGTTGAGACGTGGACCTGAGGTCTAAAAAGAGGTAAAATTCAATTCCATCTTGTGTTGTATAGTTGTATGTTTGAAATTGAAGAAAAACTTGCTCAATATTAAATTGAACTTCCTTTATGTTGTTTAACAAATTCCTGATAGATCCATGTGCCTTTTGACTTATTTTTCTATAAAATGTATGTGATCCCATTTTGTTTGTGGTCTATATTACATTATTGCTAATTAGACCTGATCATGGGTTAGGTTCATAAAAAAATTTGTAAATTCTTTTAGACCCAAACCCAAGCCCAATTAAAAACGAGATAAGCCCGGCCCGACTCAACCCTTTTTTTAAAAAAATTAACTTTTTAATTTTTTTTAAATTTTAAAGATTAAATATATTTATTTTATTACTTATTATGCTCTTTTCTTTTATTTTAAAAACCAAATAGCCCAAAAAAATATTATATAAAATTTAAACCACTTGAAATATATATAAGATAATAAAACCTTTTAAGATGATACTTTTTTTAATAATTTTATTTTATTTGAATTATAATTTATTCTTAATAATATATCATCAATAAGTAAGAGTAAAATAAAAAAATAATCAAAGAAAATAAAATAATCATATATTTTATATAATTCTTTTTTATTTATATCTATAGTTATAAATAATTTTTCTAATAATGTTATTTATTAATAATATATAAAAAATAATTATAATATAGGTCGGGCTCAAGCCGGGCTTAAAAAAAGCCCAAGCCTAGCCCGTTTTATATTCAGATTTTTTAAAAATAGATTTATTTTTTATTAGACTTTTTTTTAGGCTCATATATATTTTTTTTCGAGTCAGACGGGTTTTTCAGCCTATGATCAAATTTATTGCTAATTGATTCCCTTTTGTATGACATGATTATTTAATGGTTGTGATCATATATTATCTAACTAATGTTAAATTATATCTCGATGTAATCTATACACTTCAATTTGTCTATATACCATGGTGGCAATCCATAATAGAGGATTAGTCCACTTAAGGTTGGAATAAGTTAATGTCATCATGAAAAGTGTTAGGGTATTCTAACCATAGGTTGACATGGCAAATCTAAGATTAAAGGTTGGTATAAAGTTTAGGAATGCAACAATCTTTAAGAAGGATTTCATAGAATATTAATGTGATTGAAAGTGTTGATTTCAAGTGGAAGAGAAACAAAAAAAGACAAGCATTTTGCACATTGCAAGAATGAAGATTATGGATAGGGGATTTATGCCTCCATCAATGGATAGACTAATACTAAAAAGATTAATTCCTTCCATTCAAACTAAACTTATAGAAGGACCTTTTAGAACAGCCATGTGAAATTAGCCTACCTTGTAAAAAAGTTTGGTGTAGACTTCATAGACGACCTTGAGTGGAAGTTTGAAAATGTAAAGAAGGTGGTGAGCATGAAAATTTTGTTGATATGTCTTTGGTACATGCATATAGAATTTGTCTCCTTAAGCCAAGAACCATTAAAATTTTATAAGTTTAAGAGAAAGTTTTAATGTCTTCATTCATCCAGGCTATCTTTACTTCCAATTGAGCAAGGATGGTATAGTGATTCCACTTGTATTTTATATTTTTTTTGGAAGTAAGGAAGCCTTGTTGAGTGATGCATATAATAACAATGAATTTTTCCTCTTATTTGTTCCTACATGTTTTTTAAAGAGAGTTTAAGTAAATAACATCTTTGTTCCTTTATTGTCCTATGTTATTCTTTTTCTTTTTTTTTGGTGGGAGTAGGCTTGGTATGCTTATCTTGTTTGTTGTGGATCATCTAAAGCTATCTTTGTTTAACATGCGAGGTTGTTTAGTTTCTGCTCAAGATTATTGATTGGATTTGTTCATTTTTCTTAATATGTAAAATTTTGTTGGATAAACAAACATGTGTACTTCGAATATTTACATACCTTTGTATTTATCTTTTGTAAGGCTTTGCAATAGACTAAATGTAGTCGTTTAACAATTTCCAGTTATCTAGACTTATGATCCTCAAGAAGCACTATCGAATCTTTAAGGAAAAACAAAAAGAAGGTGCCATCTCTGGTAGCAGCTATTGATCAATTCATATCTTGCTAACTTGCCTTTTTATGGTGAAATTGCCTACTTTTGTTCTTTTGGTTTCTATTCCTAATTAACCTGGAAAGTATCTTTCTTTCATTGACTATAAACATATTTTGGTGTTCTTGTATTTTTTTTTGTTATCTATAAAGATTTGATAGACGTAAAAAGTTGTACTATTTTTCATACCTTTTTAAGATTATAGACTGATGATATTTGTTATTTAAATACTTGTTCTACAAGGATTTATTAAATTATAAGAAGGCGTACCTTTGGTTAGTTTGAGTTTGTATTGGCTGAGTTTGTAGTATTTATTAAAAAAAAAAATTTGTGCTTTCTTTTGCATGTACCCCATGGTTCATTGGGGTCAAAGCACTTTCTTTCTTTTTTTTTCTTTTCTTTTTTTCGAATGTCATGGATGCTTAAGGTCGTGTAGACTTGTCATTTTCTTTCGGAAGTCTCATCATGATCTTTGTGTGAAGTCACAAAAGCTTAAGGCCAAGTAGACTCATGCTTCTATTTTACAAGTTTTTTATGGCTCTATCTAATTACCAAGGCCTTGAAGCTATATGAGGTCTAAGATCATGTTTAACATATTATTTTCTTTCAAAAATCTAACACGTATTTGATTCAAAAGTTATGAAAATATTAGGTTTGTAAGTTTTCCACAACTTAGTTTCGATATTGAGATTATATATTTAGTTTTCATTCTTCTCATTTAGCCAATGCAAAATGGATTGTTCCTTAGTGCTTAGTGGGCTATGGTAGAGAGGTCATCTTTATATCTCTTGGCTTTGAAAATTTTGATAAGCTTTTTATTGACCTTGTAAGATGTGCATTTCTTAGATCTATAAAACTCTTATGCCTATAAGGCTCTTATAACAATAATCATATAAATTATACAAATAAAAAGGAATTATCTTAGTTTTGAAAGTTTAATAAAGTATCTCTTTTAAAAAAATGAAAATTAATTTAAAAATTAAGTAAAAAGAAAATTAAACAAATCATTGAAAATAATTGTTGCCAAAAAGATAAGTGCTAATTATTTTGATTATATAGTATAAATTATCTAATGGCTAATAAAAATAAATAAATAGATAATTGAGTATAATTGTTAATTGTTGATAAGAAAATAAGAGCCAATTTACTTTAAACCTTAGTGAATTTTTGTTTATCTATAGGCCACGAGTTATGCTTTGAATGTAGACCTTTGTTTCTTCTCATTCGATACATTATTTATTTATTTTTGTTGTCAATATTTTTAATTTCTATCCATCTCCAGTTCTAATATTTAAGCTTTCTATATTTTTAAATTGATTATTGACATCTAGATTGTCAACCACATGCAAATATAACGACAATGACAATATTGATGTTATAAAAGGTGGATCCTTTCTTTGACTCTCCTTCGTCGACACAATTCAAGGGCTTATGCTATATTTTTCCTCAATTTCATAGGAAGAAGGGAAAAAAATTAAGGAAAAATTACATCCAAAAACTCATATCATATAAAATTTATAATGAAGAATTTTAAAAATTAAAATTATCATTAAAGACCATCATTATTATTATTATATTTTAGGAAATTTACTACTAGTTTTAAGAAATTTATTATTGGATGTAAAAAAATATTAAATTTTCCTACACTCCCTTAATAGTAAATCCTCAAAAATTAGTAATAAATCTTTTAAAATCTTATGATAATGATGATTTTTTAAAATAATTTTAATTTTTAATGCCCTTCATTATACATTTTATATGATATATATCTTTGGATGTAATTTTTCCAAAAATCAATAATTTAATGCTATTCTTTTCTTTTTGACATTGCCTCTCTTTGTCAAAGCTCAAGCTAGTAGTCATAGTCACAGCAAGAACACAATGATTATGCCAAATAAATGTGTTTATTTGTAATTTCATAATTATCTCACAAAGCATTAATTTCGATGTAGTTTGATTTATTTCAATTATTATTTATTTATTTTTAAATGTATATTTTATTAATCTAAATTATATTTCAATTTATATATGTTTCTGATTATATTTTTTTATAAAAATTCATGCTCACTTATATTTTAAATTTTTTTATATTTAAATAATAAAAATTTTAATATTATTCCGTGCATTGTGGTTTATTACTTGGATATATGTGTGTGTCTGTGCTATATATATATATATATATATATACACTCATTAATATTAGGATTTTTGACTTCATAGAGTAATAAATTTTTATAAGATTAATTCTCACGGTGTGAAAAAAAGTAAAAACATCATGTAACATTGAAGAAATTGATTATTTGATTTGAACTATTACATATTGTTAGATTTATTATGCAATGCATTATACTGTTAAATATAATAAAAAAATCATCAATCATTTGGAGAAGCCCAAAGTGTTTCTTTTTCATTCAGCATTATTTGGAAAAAGAGATCATTTAAGTTTTGAAAATAATATAATATATATTATTTTATTTCAATTAGCATTGATATTTTAAATTTTTGGTTGTTAATTTTTTTTCCTTTTAAAAGTGCTTTATATGTATTGAAAATACATCTAAAATTTGTGAGTACTTCTTTTATCTTATAAAAATATGCTAACATTTACTATTTTTAAATTTATACTCAACATAATCATTAATTAAAACATTAGAAGCTATTACTGTTGTTGCCATTTGGGGTTATTATGCAAATATAGTGAAATATAGGGTTAAAGATCAACTTTCTCTGTATCATATTTTCCTTTCTTTAGATAACTCTTGGGTCAATTCAGCGGTCAACATTTTACCATATGTAAATGACATAAATGCAACAAATTACTTTTTAAACAATCCACCGATTATAAAAACAATGACTATGTTCAAGGTACAGCGTGCTATAACCATCAGTCCCACACGGCCACACCTGCGATTTTAATCATTGTTGCTGAGCACGAACGTACATGTTGATACTTCTAAAGACGTAACCGTCGTATTTCATTCCTTATGAATATGCAGATTAAAAAAAATTAATCTAATTAAAACAATCATCAATACTTCTTCCTTTCGGTTTACGCAGAGTGAAAAGTTCAACTACAGACCGTTAAGCAACATCACAACTGAGACATTTGAGTTTTTACCTCACAAAATAGCATGATTACAATGTAAGGATAAAAACAAGATGTCAAAAAACAATGAGAAAATATTTAATTATTTATTCCTTATTGTTTACTTAAATTTTTAATTTAGTCCATATAATTTGGTTTTGTAAAGGGTCCTTATAGCCTTTAAATGTTTAAGATTTAGTTCCTACCATTATTAACTTCGTTTATTTTGTACGGACTAAGATTGATGAGATTAAAACTAAGAGGGAAGAGATAAAGTGGAATGAAGTAGAGAGTATATTCATATGACCATGAATACAAAGCCTCAACAAACATATATAGAGCAATCAATCATATCCGCTATAACTAACTTACAAGTACTAGCTATTATATAGTTAAGTTAGTTGTTGACTATTATTTTCTATATCCCCTCATAAACTCCAGTAAGATGCTGATTCAATTCTAAGTTTGTAACGCTGTAAAGTGAACTGAGATCATGGGATAGGCTTGGTAAGTATGTTAGTTGCTTGTCCCAGTAAAGTGATGTGATGAACTTCAATTTTCTTAGGTAGTAAGTAGAGGTCTAGTTCCATGTGTTTGGTGTGGTGTGAGCATGAAGAATTGGATTGGCAATAAGCATTACTGCACTCAGGTTATCGTAAAGACAATTGGAATCTTAGAGGGAACATTTTGAAGTTTTCAAAGTAAAGATTGGATTAGGTAATTTAAAAGACTATAAGAGCAAAGCTTTAGTACTCTACCGCAACACTTGAACGTGACATGATTGATTACTTCTAAGAGAACGAAGATACAAAGTTGTTTCCTAAGTAAGCATAGTATTCAGAAGTGGACCTTCAATCATCAAGGTTTAAGGCCCAATTAGCATCATATAATGCCATTACTTTTAATGACTTTGACTTTTAAAGATGGAGACCATGGTCTAGAGTGCCATTGAGGTAACCAAAATCCTTTTGACAGCTTTCTAGTGATCTTTAGTGGGTGAGTGCATGACTTGACATACTTATTGATTGGAAAACACAACCTAGGTCATGTGATGGTGATATCTTGTAGAGCACTTATAATTTGCCTATATTTCCAAGGATCTACAAGTGGAGTATTAATGAATGCAATTTGAGTCTAGTAAGTGTAATGATTGGTATTTCAGAAACGAAATTAAACCTAATAAAATGAGATAGAACCATTCTAAAGTAGAGTAAATTGAGGCCAAATAATATTAGAATGAGAATTAGAATATCTAAAAATGTGATTTAAAGTCTAAGGATAGCTCAAAATTAGAGCTAAAATAGTTGAATGAATTTAAGGAATAATTTAGTGGCATAATCATAAATTTGGGTAACTTTTTGAAAACTCAAAAGAGGGAATTTTAAATGAAAAAATTGAATTTTTTAGGATTTTCAAAAACCTTAAAAACCATAGGAACCCTTAGAATGGTTAAAACCCCTCCGGTATGCAATTTTGATCATTGGTTGACCAAAATTTTGACCAAATAGTTCGATGAGATTTTAAATCTAATTTGGGTGAAACCAAAAGCATTTTATGAATTAGAAAACCTAAATTTTATAATAGAAAAGATAATTCTAAAAAAAGAGTTAAAATGAGCCTCAATGGAATGAATCAAGATGAGAGACTAAATTGAAATATTGAAAAATGTTATAAATGGGCTTCCTTGGTTCTTATATCACATCCCACTCTTCCTCATCATCCTAACCAACTTTCCTCTGGTCCAAAATAGATCCAAGAGCAGATCTAAGTGGCGTACAAAAAGAGAAAGCAAGGGGAAGGAAATCAAGACTTGAAAAGTGTAAGAATTCATCATTTTTTTCATACTTTTCCTTTCATTAAACTTCTTCTCCTCTTTCTCCTCTCTTTTCTCATGGTTTTGGTGACTTAATTAATGCTATTTCATAGATTAATAAAGGGAAAAGAGGATTTGGGAAAACTTTTGGAAGCCTAAGGAAGTACATCTTATGAGTTTTGAAACAAGGTAACTTTCTCCATAGAAAACTTATTCTTCTTGGCTTTTCTCCCTTTCCATCAATTTGGCCAGAACAAGGGTCATAGGTTGAAAGTTTTATTTTGATCTAAATTTGATGGAAATTAGGATTTTGAAACTTAAGGAATCATATGGAATAATTAGAATCCAAAAAGAACCTATAGATAACAAGTTATGGAAATTAGGTTTTGATTCCACTTAGGGATTTATGAAACTTTTTAGTGATGGATTAATTTATGTAAGAGCATGTTTAGGTTCTCAAAATATCTAAGAAGCTTCACAAGTGACAAATTTCCTAAGAGAATTAACAAAACTCCATGGGCTCCTAATGTGATGCATGTCTTGACCAAGAAGGGTTTTTGTACCTAAGGAGAGTTTTTCTTAGTTTCAATGATAAAAATAGTCTAGAAATGAATAATAGACACCAAAAAAATTATTGGTTTGAATTTAGAAATCATGTTTTGAAAGTTAAAAGTTTAGGATTCCATTATATATAAAAAAGCAATTTTGTGTTAGGCTCCTTGAATTGAATTGAAAGATGATTCTAATGAGTTTAAATGGAGTCATGTAACTTAGGTTGAGTGACAAATTGGAGCCAAGATCATGAATTATATAAGTTACTTCATTATGTTTTTGTATGGAGCTATAAACATGTCATAAGCTAGAAGTAGCTTATGTAAACTTTATGTAAGGCTAGAGATGGTTTCATTGATGTGTTTATGTCTATTTTAGTATGTCTAGGCCATGCAAACCAAGCCTCCTCCAAGTGTATGTGTGAGGCCAAACCAAGCGACTAAATACTCAAGGAAGAAATTGTGCTTCTTAGCCTAATGTAGCTCTTCATCCATTCTTGCATGCATTTCTTAGTTGTTTAATTGTTATGGATTGCTTGTATATATATTTGAATCATGAAACATGCATATAGTTGTTGGTTTGATGCTTTGGTACCATTATACTTTTTTTATTTTCATTTTGAATGTGAGATGACTCTTAATGGGTAATGTTATACCAAAAGTCTCTTAGATTAGGTGAGCTAAAGGCAAAAGTCTTTAAAAGTGGGTGAGACAAGGCCAAAAGTCTCAAGAATGAGTGAAGCTAAATAAAAAATTCTCAGAAAATTAATCTAAAAGTCCCAAATAATGAGATGAGGTTAGGCTAAAAGTCCCTAAAGTTTGATTTTAATCTTGATATGTTTATATAATCTTAAAAACATGTTTATATTTGGTTCTTGGAAGCATTTGATGCATACTTGTATTCTTTAACATGAAAACATGATATATATGCATTCTTGAAAGGGTGCATAAGCGATTGAGATTCTTTGAATCTCACTCTCTCTCACTTTTTATTTAACTTTGTTCAGGTGATGCTCATAGAACCAAGAATGGAGGCCAAGGGCTGTAAATTGTATTACTTATACAATAAAATAGCTTTTTTGTAATTTAATATC
Organism: Erythrophleum fordii; assembly: GCA_032878935.1. Lineage (NCBI taxonomy): Eukaryota > Viridiplantae > Streptophyta > Magnoliopsida > Fabales > Fabaceae > Erythrophleum > Erythrophleum fordii. Next base: position 36,825,673 of record JAVQMF010000055.1, on the reverse strand, counting down.
AAAGTGTGTATATATAAGTTATTTATGAGATGTAAATCTTTGTTCATATATAAAAGTATATAAATATGTCGTATGAACCCAAGTTAGAGCCAAATGTATGTAATCGTAAGATATTGACATCTTTGAGCCATGGTATGTATGTGTATATGAACAAGTGAGATGGTAATTATAAGTTCTATGATGAATTTGGCCTATTATGATGCTTCAATATGTTGCGTTTGAACTTTTGGATGTGCCCAAATGGTCATGGTTCATGTGAGAAGCCATTTTGAACCATTTGATATTATATTGATGTCATTTTGGACCATATTTTACCCTAAACTAAAACCAGACCAAATGGATGAACTGTAGCATGAAATTTGGCAGGCATTTATATCTCATCTAGATTTTTTCACAGAGCTAAAGGATAGAGTTTTTGGAGCTCTAGAGAATTTATTATAATTTTTCAAAGTTGGCTGAAATTTATAGAAACTATTAATGCACTATTCATTTGGTCAGTTTAGTTGTTGATATATTTAAGGGGCTAAATGAAGTTCAATGCTTATGAAATTTTACAAACATATAGTTGACATCATAAGCTTTCCATAGCCACTGAAATCACCCACTTCAGAGCTTTATAGAGTGAGATATGAATTTTTGAAGTTACATGTCTGCTGTAATACGAGAAACGGACCCAGTTAGTATTCTATTAGAATTTTATGGATCAAATGATATTGTTTTGATTTAAAACTTTTATAGTAGTTAGATGATATTCTGAACTTTTCCAAAAGTCTAAGTTTGCATGATTTAAAATTTTCTAGCTCAAATTATAAAATTTTGAAGTTTATGACAGAATATGGAATTACATGCTTCAATTTGTAATATTTTTGCTTGAATAACTATTTTAAGGATGGAAGATGAGTTTGATAAGTCCAGATGGTTCATTTAACCAAAAATGAATTAATTTGGCTTTTAATGACGATACTTTCCGTTGCTATAAGTGATGAATATATGAAAATGGATACTTTAAACTATTTGTAATGCAAAATAAGTGTTATCTTAATATGGTATTATATTAAGCATAAGTGTTGGCATTGGCTTGGCATTCTCCATATCAACTTTGGCTAATAAGTCTTTAATATATTTGGTTTGAATGAGTAAAAGGCCCGCTTTTGTTGTTTTGTTGACTTCGATGCCCAAGAAGTAGTGTAAAGGCTTGCGATTCTTAAGTGCAAAAGCCTTTTTGAGCAAGTCTAACAAATTAGTGATATCAGAAAAAGAAGAGCCAATAATTATGATATCATTTACATATACTAGTAGAATTAGAGTAGACATAAGTGTGATTTTGATAAACAAAAAGTTGTCACATTTTGCATATTGACAAACCCACCCTTTAAATGTACTACCTAATTTTTCAAATCAAATTTATGGTGCTTGCTTGAGCCTATAAAGTGTTTCTTGGGTTTGCAAAACAATATCTTATCTTGAGCCTTAACCATTTAGTTAAGTTATGTAGACATCTTCTTTGATATTTCTATTTAGAAAGGCATTCTTGATGTCTAGTTGGTTAAAATGCCAACCCTTAAATAATGCTAGAGAGAGAGAGAGAAAGAAAGAGAGAGAGCAACTTTGATGGTTAGGAGTTTGTGGTGGAAACTAAGGTAGTATGGAAAGTCAAAGTCCCATATTGAGTGACATAAGATGCTTAATAGGATATTTAAATAGAGTAGTTCTCCTATCTCAATAGCTAATTTTTAGGAGAGAGTTCCCCGTCTATTTTAGATGCCCATCAATTTGGTATTAGAGTAGTGACAATCCAAGAGAGGTTCAAGATGCCTAGTGAGAAAAGTGAAAGGCTAATTGTCCAGTGGAGAAAGGAGATACAAGAAAAGAAGGACAAGGGAGAGATGAAAGAAATGATTGAAAAAGCATTAGCCAGATGGAAGAAGGAGATATAGAAGGAGAAATAGCGAAGAGTAATAGCCTAGTGGAAAATGGAAAAGTTAATGATAGTATGTTAAAAGTAGAAGACATAGTTTAGAAAGGAAATAGAAGAAGAAAGAAAGGAGAACTAATTAGAACCTCAATCATTTTTAAAATAAACTTGTCAGAATCAAAGGTTCAAAAAGTTAAGAAAATTGGAGAAATAGAAAATTATGAAGAAAAAGGTGTTATCAGGCTTACCATGTAGTGGCTGGTGAGAACCAACTAGAAGAAGAGATGAAATTAGAGGTTTTTCTAATTTCTAAGCTTGTCAAGCAAGCTCTAAACAAAATCAAGAAAATTTATCAAGTATAGGACACGAAAGAAGAAAAGAAGCTTGAAATGGTTCTTTGTTAACAAGAAGCTAGCAACTAAATATTGGAAAAGGAATCGACAATGAAACAATTACCCCAGTAGAGGAAAAAGACGATAATGACAAAGTGCAAAGGAATAGATGGATCTTAGGTTGGGCAAGGAAAATCAGATGGGGTAGAAGCCCAAAACTTAATTGGAGAGGCAAATCTTTTATGCTTACTTATAGTATAAGGGTGGCTTAATTACTAACCAAATCTAAGCAACCTAATACCCATTTCAAAGGAAAATTTGGTAAGGATAGTTCCATACACTTTGCTTCATCATTTGTGAGATCAATAGAATTAATGTAATCATCTTCATTCGCGCAATTTGGAGCATTGGAATAATTTCCATTAGGTATGGAAGTAGTGAAAAGGAAGATTAAGATGGAAATGCAAGACACATAGGGTTGTGTAGAACGAAGAAGCAGTGTGGTGGTTAAAATACAAATACCTACAAAGACACATTTGGGCAAGGGGGTTGATGAAGTGGTGCAATGGCAAATAAAGATGTTGAATGATCTTATCAATCATAAGAAAGGAATATGCAGGAATTGCTTGAGGTGTTGAATCAAGGAAGTACCAAAAAGAAAAAGCATAAAGAGATAGAACAAAAATTGTCATTGTCGAAGGAAGCTTTTGAAGTCGTGCTGGTCAAAACCATCTATAAAGGGTTTAGGGACGATATGTGGATTGGGTTGAGTTTGTTAAAGGCCCATAAGGGTGAAAAGATGAGGAAAGCATTTAGGAAAAGGTTTTTGAGCCTAAATGGCAGTAAGACTGAGATCAAGATATTACGAGTCAATTATGTTTCTGACCTAACTTTAACTTATTAATATGTTAACCGGTTCCACAACCTTTGGAATTAGTGCTACCTATTGGAACTTGATTATATTGTCTCTTTAAGTTATTGGAGAAATTGGGATATTAAAGGTGAAAAAAGAAAGTTTTTTGCCAAGACACTTGATAACAGGCTCATTATAATAGAAATCAAGAAGATAAAACTTGAGTCTTATTTAGGTTTTATTCTTCCATATTTCAAATACACAAAGGAGTCATTTGAGTTTAAAGTCAAACTTGTCTCACAAAAATTTTAGGTATATACTAGATAATTAAAAGGCATATAAAAAGTAGAAAAGAGGATAAACATATCCTTATGGTAATGGAAAATCTAACCTACAATCAAAATTTTAGTCGTAAGTAGGATCTCAAATATGCTCTTTATGCTTAAGACAATTTTCCAGTTGATGGTACTAGAGATGTTCTGTTGGATCAGAACTTGGTGAATGACAAATAGGAACTACAAGTAGAAGCTATGATCTGTGAAGGCATGGTTGAGCATATAACTTCTATGTAACACTACATTGAATTTGGACATACATCAATGACAATGGCTCCAAGGGATGCCATCAATTCAACATCATATATTGCTAAAAGCTTAAGTCATGCGTAGACCTAATCAAAACGGGCCCGGTCCGGCCTGGCCAGTTTTGAAAAGAATTTTTTTTTACATTTTTATCTTTTTTTAGTTTTAAATATTATATATATATATATATATATTTAATTACTTGTTAGATATACTTTTATTCTTATTTTAAATTCTAAATAACTCATAAAAAATTACAAAAAGTTTAAATAACTTGAAATAAATAAATATATATATATATATAAGATATTAAAACCTCTTAAAATAATAATTATATATGTTATATAATTCTTTTTTACTTATATATATAGTTATAAAATAAATGTTTTAATACTATTATTTATTAATAATATATAAAAAATAATTATAATATGGGCAAGCTCGGGTTCGGGCCGGGCTTTAAAAAAAGCCCAAGCTCGACCCTTTTTATATTCAGACTTTTTTAAAACTGGGTCTTTTTTTCCGGACTCATATCTATTTTTTTCAGGCCAGGCCTATCAGGCCGGGCGGGCTTCTCGACCTATGATCAGTCTAGTCATGCTTAAGTTGAGGGCCAGAAAAAGCTATTAACACATGCAGTTACAAGAGTAAATTCAAGCATATCAAATGCTTTACCAATTAACTAAACACTGGTTATTCACTACATGAAAAGGTAGGGGTACCACAATATTCATTAAAAGAATCTAGTAAGGCTAGTATATGAATGCAAATATAAGGTGGATTTCAATGGTGTAGCAAACTTAAAAGAACATTTAGGCTTAGCATTATAATCTGTTTCCAAAATGTCAGTAGCCTCTAACTTTGTACTATTTTCTTACATGATAAGAACAACCTATAAGGATGTGGAGATAATTTCTAATAGTGGTGAAGATGAGCATGGATTTGAAAGTAAATTATAAAGATAATCAGAATGCAAGAATATAAACTAAGTCCATTGCTATAAGAATAGTAATCCTAAAGGCTTCCAAAGTTAAGTGTGAAGATGTTGATGACAAAAAAAAAGGTTCACAATTAGGTAGACTTGGTTGAAAACCCTTTAGGTTCAGGAACTAATCTAATTCCTTCGTTTCTAAACGACCTTATATTAGATATTCCAATTTTACCGCAAAGGACAATTTTGTTAAAAGACAAATTGATGATGCAACTAGTGATAGATTCATTCAACCTCAATTGAATAATGATAAAAAAAGGTGTGGAGACAAATCAACAAGAGAATTTCCAAAATGTGCAACATTTCTTTTCTTTTAAAAATTAGGGACATAGATGTAAAACTAAGATATACCTATCCTTTGAATTTGTTGGGCAATATTGGCTTCGATTTTTTTAGGAAACAAGAATAAGGTCTTCATATAAAGAGATTATTAATCCTAACATCCGATTCTTGCCTTAAGGATAAATTGAAACTTGATAAGGTGGAAGATGATGGATCCAATGTTATAGAACTTATAATATTGAAGATGTGTGAAAGAAAAAGAATAAGAAAAGAGTCTAGAGCGGTGAATATGCTTGATGAGCTAGCTACAGGGGTAAAAGGGAAATAAAAATAGTAACCATAACCAACTTTATCACATGGGATGTGAGGGTGGATGAGTTGGAAGAGTAAGAAAGTATGCCTTTAGAAAGGTTTATAGAAGGGTTTAGGGTCCAAGTGAAGGAAGAAAAGAATTTGGCTTATTTTGGGAGAGATTCTAACCTATCAAAAGCTAGAAGAATTTGATTTTCTATTTTTTTTCATATGCCATCTTTTTCTATTCTGTAATCCCTTTGTAATTTGCCATTCTCTACACCATTTTCAATCTTTTAGTGGTAAAGATATAGAATTATAGTGTTGATAAATAGAATCATCGAAAGTTTCTATTAATTTGATATTGATAGAGACTAAGATAATATGGGATGCCAAAGTTCCATATGAATTAGTATGAGATATTCAATGGGGTATTTAAAATAAAGTGGTTCTTCCATTTTAATAGCTAATTTTTAAAAGACGGTTCCTCACCTTCCTTAGGTACCCATTGATTAGTATCAAAATTGGTAGTTATTAGCTCTAAAAAAGGCTACTCGTGGAAGGTTCTAATAAGTGGAAAGCTAAGTGAAATGTTACCGAGTAAAGTGCTATAGAGTATAACAGCTAGGACGTCAACTTTCCAAGATCGATCAATTGATAAAGACTAGGAAATATGGCATGCCAAAGTCCAACATTAAATAGTATAGGATACTCAATGAGGCATTTAAATAAGGTGGTTCTCCCACCTCAATAGTTAACTTTTGAAGAAGGGTTTTTCACCTTGCTTAGGTGCACATCAATTTAGCAACTAGAGAAAATGTTTCAGTGTAGTTAGAGCCAAATTCAATACCCATTTGTAGCCTATAGGTCTTTTTCCTATGGTAAAGGCACTAATCCCACATATTGTTTTAGATGAGGGCACTATATTCTTCACCCATGGCATTTTTTCGTTATAATTGTGACAATGCAGATTTGACAAAACTAGCCTTAGTGTTACCTAAGTAAGTCTAAGGCTTGAATATTCTAGCATTCAGCCTAAAAGTTATAAGATATGCATTTCGTTAAATAGTAGAATTGGATCCATGCACCTGTTTACTTGCGTCAATGTTAGCCCCATAATGCAATGGTAAATAAAGTAAAGGACTATTTGTGCTTTGTGTAGCAGTGTGGTAGACACTCAAGATGGGTGAGGAGTTGGGTGAAGTAGTTTGGCAAATTTGAGGTGTTGTAGTAGTGTTTGAAGCTAGATGTAAGATAGTAACTTAAAAACCCTAAGTAGATCAAACTTGAGTCCCCTAAATCAAGTGAATCAAGAACCTTAAACCTCTTAATCAAATTCAAATGTAGAATTTTAAACCCAATGAGATATAAAAGTCTTAAACTTAAAATATAACAAAAGAATTGAATGTCACAAAGGACTCACCTTTGATAAGTTCATGCAATTACTGAAGAAACCATAAATAAGGCTAAAAAAATCTAGAATTCATTTTTTTTTTGTTCTTTTAAAATAAAAGTGCCCCTTCAACCTTTTTGATTTACTTTTAGATAGGCCAAAACATATTAGAAAAATTCTAATGCCCTAATAGGCCCTATTAAAAAAATGAAAACAACATGTTTAGTTCAACAAAATAAATGCCAAATGACTAAATAAAGCCTAAGTTCTTATAAACATGCCACTTCCTTAATGAAATCATAGGCATTGCACATGACATGCCTATTTACATAATGGGCCAAATAATAAACTAAAAATAACTAGATTTTAGCTTAGGTCCTATCTTTACTTGCCATCCACATATTGGCTAGTTTTAGGCCGTCAATTGACAAGCCATCCTTGGCTCACGTAGTCCCCTTTAGCTCTCAATCCAATAAGGCTTGTAATGCCTCCTTTAGCAACTTGGATTTAGATCTTGTGATCATCCCCATTGGCAAGACAACTTCCTTGCTTGATTTTTGCATGTCAAACAAGGATTTTAGGAATAGATACTAGTGTTTGCTTTGTATATGTTGGAGGTGTCGCAAACTTGGAGTTGGGTTAGAGTAGGGAAAATACTCATTGAATTGCACACATCTAGAAATAATGATTTTGCCTATGGTGGGATCAAAACATTTGTAGCCCTTGTGATTAGGATTATCTCATCAATATGTATTGTTTAGATCAAAATTGAAGTTTATGGTTATTAAAGGGTGTATAAATAGCTAGGTAGTGTTAATCTGGGATTTTATGGAATAATGCTTCGAATAGGGATTTGTAGTTAAGAACGAGTATGGGAACCTATTTATAGTGTAGACTACAATTCTAAAGCCTTCATCCCAATGTTTTAAAGGTAAAGAAGAGTAAGCAAGAAGACTAGGGCCCATTTCCAATATATGCCTATGTTTTCCTTTAGTTAATCCATTTTGCTCATGTGTATGAGGACATCTAAATCTATGGTAGATTCCACTGAAGGCTAAGTAGCTAGAGAAGATTCTGTATTCACCCTTCAATCAGTTTGGAGGGTCTTGATCTTGGTGCCAAATTGCAATACAACAAGAGATTTAAAGTATTAAAATGTATGAAATACCTCACATTTCTGTTTAAGGAGATATATCCAGGTGTATCTAGTTGCTACATCTAGAAAATGAATGTAGTATGGATGGCCCAAAGATGATTTAATGGGAGAAGGGCCAGGAATGTTGGAACAAATGTGTTCTAAAGTTGTAGTATATTGTGTAGTGGAACTTAAGAATGGTTGTTTGTGAGATCCGCCTAAGCAACAAGTAATACAGAAGTCAAAGATAGTCTTGGAATCAAACAAATGTTTTTATTATTCAGTACATTGTTGGCAATTTTGGTAGAAGCATGGTAAAGTCTTAAATGCCATGCATTGGACATGATACATATATTTGACACAGACTTACTGTGACTTAAACCGCTGATAGAAGAATTGGTGCTTGTATTTGATACGGGTTGATTCAATAATGGCGTGCTAGCAAGTACATTGATACAAGAGTAATGGTTATAAGCAAATGAACTATTACAATTTGAAGATAAAGTTGGGTCTTGTGTTTGACACTACAAAAGTTGAGGAAGGGCTTTTATTGAGCTTCAAGCAACCAAAAGTGTAGAGGCCATTCTTAGCTATTTTATCAAGCAATACTTCATTGGTTTCCTGAGATTTGACAAGGCAGTAGTTAAGATAAAATTCAAAAAAAATGCATTGTTATCTCTAGCAAACTGAGAAGCACTTATCAAGTTTTTGGTTATATAAAGGACATGTAATTTGTTTAAGATAAAATTCAAAAAATGCACTTGTTCTGGCCCATTGTACGTTGATTTTGATTGAAGATTGTTTGTTGCTGTTGTCATTTAGTTTGATGAACTAGAATCTGGGTACCATTCTGGATCATATATGGTTTTTGGGGAAGCAACTATTGCTGTGGGACCTTTGTGGCTTGTGTTGTTATTCTGGTGCCTGTAAGATGAGGAATTTTGGGGTGGTCTGTTGAATTGCAGGTCAAAGCGATGGTAGAACTTCTAAGCCTCATGTCTTAGCTTTCCACACAATTGTCACCAAGGTTTGTCAGATGTGTTCGAGGGGTTAAGCCTCCCTCCTCGTGACCTACCTCTATGTGCTCCTCTTGTATTGCCTTGCTGATAGTTGTTGTTCGGTGTACCTCTTATTGCTGAAGTTCTTGGCTGTGCATTATAGTGACTTCAATGTAAGTGTTGCAAGATTTGCAGTGGCTATGTCAAGTTTTTTTTTTTTTTTTGTGCTTTTCAACTCTTTCTTCTAGTGCCATTAAAAGAGGTTCCACTTCACCTGTGGTAAATGGCTCTATCCGTGAAGAGGTGGATGTGACAAAACTGTCTTACTCATTAGGTAGGCCACAAAAAATGGTTTCAACTTAGTCAACTGTGGACGTCTCATATCCAACAAAAGCAAGACTATCTATCAAGGATTTCATCTTTAGCAGATAATCACTTATAGACATATCAACTTTCTTGGTACTCTTTAGTTGGGACCTGAATTGCGTAAACTTGGCACGCGTCTAAAATGTAAAGATTTGCACGATTCTTTCCCGGACTGGGCATGCATAGTCACATGCTACCATGCGTGTCATCATATTGCTACTCATCGAGGACAGGAGCCAAGATAACAGTAATTGGTCCTATTATTCCCAAAGCAAAAATTCATCTTATATCTTGCCTAGTTTCTCATTTTTTGGAGATGAGAATACGAGCGGTGTGCATTCTAGACCTATGATATACCTATGAAGATTGTAACATTTGATGGCTACCAACACTTGCGGTCTCCATAGTAGAAAGTTACTGTCATCTAGTTTGATGGACAAGGTTAGCAAAGGATTATTGGGTATATTTAAGGATGATTGCTGGGTTTGAGGTCACTTGAGAGACCTACTGCATAGTTGGATACATGGAGTAATCATAGGGTAAGAAGACTGCAAAATTTCAAGGAGGAAGATGGATTAGGCTAGGAATCTGGAAGGGATTAGGAAGAAAGAAAAGGAAGGTTACGACTCTTGGTGATTAGGAAGAAAGAAAGGGAAGGTTACGAATCTTGATAAGCAGACGGTAGGAAAATTTGAGTGAGATGCTATCATACCTTGATAAGATTAGAACTAAGAGGGAAGAGACTAAATGGAATGAAGCAAAGAGTATATTTACATGATCATGAATACAAAGCCTCAACAGTATATATAGAACAATTTGTTATATTAGCCATAACTAACTATTATTAGCTATTATACAGTTATGTTAGTTGTTGATTATTATTTAGCTAACAAGATGCTTACTAAGCAAGGCTCTGGTTGCCACATATGCCAAAAAAACAAAATAAAAATAAAAAAGCTAATAAAGGTGGAAAAAGCATGATACTCTCAAAGCTCCACTCACCACTGTATCATTTGCACTGTCCTCTCTTTCCAACACTAGTGATCTTTACATTCGATGCAAGTAGCTCCTTGGCGACACAATCTTCAACCTCTCGAGACACCAAGTCTGTTCCTTCTCTCTAGAAGCTTCCAGCACATGCCTTCAACTGTGTTTCACAACATTGTCTGTCTCCCCCTCTAAACATACACCCGACTCACCCGCTCACCTGTCTAGTTGTCCACAGTAACCTCGTCTTCGGTTGCAGACGCTAAAATTAGATGAATTTTTTTTTTAAAGTTGATTTATACTTCTAATTTTAAAATTTTTCTTTAAATACTATCCATTAATGTAAATATATATTTTTTAAATTAAAATATTCTCTTTCAATTCTAAGGATTCATAAGAGCAAATTTAATGATTAAAAAAATATACTAATAGAAATCAAAATTATATTTAAGACTATGAAGGATATTTCAATTAAAAGATTTAAAATTAGATTAAAGTGCATACTTCAAAAATAAAAACATATGTATAATTTCAACTAATTTTGAGAAAGTTCATGGTAATTTTTTAAAATTATTAACCTTGGATTGGCTCCATATCCATCATTGTAGCTTCAAAGATCAGACTATCCCGGATGTTGAATAGATTTCACGCAAACCAATCACTAAGGAAAAATAACCAGGCCATAAATTAAGTTTTTCGATCGATCAAATCATACAGTAAATTCATTTATTTTCAATGCTCCTGCAAAATTTGTCAATTGTAGTTAAATTTATTAATTTAAAATATACTAAGTAAAGACAATAATTAATATAAAAACTTAAATACATTTTGGTTCCTCTAATTTTAACAAACTTTTAATTTAGTTACTCTACAAAGCAATATTAGCCTTCTATTTTATAAGAAATTCCAATTAACAACTCTGTTAATGACTTAATAGAAAACACTCTAGCAATTTCATTTTCTCGTTCATCTTTAGCAAAAACCTAGAGTAAAATATGCATTAATCCATCTAGACACTTTACTGTCCTGAGATACAATTTCATATAGGAACCGCATTTTATTCTGTACTGAGAAACAATTTACTGCACTTTCTGATTTTTTATTTTTAAAAGCCAGGTATATTGAGGTGCTTACTGCAATTGACGCCTGCTTTTTGATTTTTCTGTTTCCAACTTATCTTGAAAAGGAACTAAATATCACTACAATACTATACTCGTGTTCCGGCCACAGTATTTCCCCTTCTGCCAAACCGAAATTTAATTTAATAATATCAGTTTATTTCTCAACTGATTTTATTTTAATACTACTACTTACCATTCTTTACAGTGTGGGGATCTAGCGAGGGGATTCACACGGACAGGTTCTTAGCTCTGAAACTATCACCAAAATGGTTGCAATAGTTCCAAATGGATGTATATGCTGCTCAATACAGAAGGTGCATTAAAAACGTGAGAACATCTCATGTTGAACTTAAATTATATGTACACACACAAGTACCTACTAACCTCTAACAGAGCTCCTGATGTAATCTAATCTCCAGATATAAGGACCTAATAAGAGAGAGGGGGGCCGGGGGGGGGGGGGGAGATATTGATACTATATGGCTAAGTAGGTCCTTATCATGGTTGCCCCAGTGGGATCTGAAAGGAGGTGTCTGACAAGACACATCCTCAAGTTATTTGGTGCTATAATGAACATGTAGAATGCAAATAATATAAGGTCTGTAGAAGAGAGAGTCGAACCAAGAAATCCTTGCCACATCCTGTAAAGAAAATACACTTCACCAATTATTCCATGCTTAAAGCAAAAAGCAAGGAAGCCAAGCTTATCTCCCGAAGTAGCCAACTGTTCTACACACAATCTTTCACAGTTAATCACTTAATTATATCTCATTAATATTTCTGCCAAAAGATCAGCGCAAAAGGGGCATCAAAGAAATTGCAAAATATCATATTTAATATCAGATGCGTCTAGAAGCCTTCGTAGAGCTAGAAGCGAAGTAATTGAATAAGCTGTTTCCATAGGAACGGCAGCAGTTTCAATTAAAGGAACCAAATCCACCTGAGGCAAGATGTGGCCTTCTTTTTGGACAATCTCATGCACATTAATCACCAATAAAATATGCTCAGACAAATTTTAAGGTCTATGCCTCAACTTTTTAGAATATTAATCCTAGCCACAAATATAGGTCATTGAAACAAAATATCATCTCCAGCCAGGGAATTGCATGATAGTTCTGATCTAAGAAGCTGGGGAGTCGCAGACAAGTTTAACGGACAGCTAAGATACAGTGACACAGCAAAATCCAAAGCGTCACATTTTACCCCATATAAGTGTCTGACACTCGATGGATTTAGACACAGCTCCTCTTTTAAGTGTACGACTGCCCATACATCATAGGTCCTAATGTAGTGATTTTGTATTATTTCATAATCTTGAACATTACTCATTACATTTTCAGACATGGTTTAGCCAGTAGGCATTGATCCTCAGTATAGGAGTTGAATTATCAAACAGAAAATTTTTTATTGAAAACAAGCAATGTTCTGGAATATCAGCTGCTATCCTCAAGCAAGCAGTGATTAAATGAACCACGGATATTACATGAAAGGATTTAAAAGGGAAGGGAAAAATGAAGGGGAAACAAAAAAGAAGAGAAATATGAACGATCATTTAAGAAATAGACAAAAACTATAGAAGAAAATGATGATCACCCATGAACACAAAATTATGTGGATCCTTCCATATCCAGATTCTGCCATGCTTGAGAGTAGAGCGAATTAAAATTGTATTATTGATTTACCACCTGTGTGTAGTTTTGTTTTTTAAAAAAAAATCATATCCATTCTTCAATTTAGGTCATATTCATTTGGGCAGCGACCCAAACCATGCTGTATAAGATATTCATATTTTCAAAATTGGAAGATGTTGGGGAGTAGTGGTACCGTAAGTTTTAAATTTAATGTCAATAGTAGCAGGAACCTCTTTAAAAATCACAGAGACTTATGGCATTTGATAAGGTTTTCTTTTGGCTTTCCCCTACAGAAGTCAAGACAACTCTCGATGATTTTACAGGATGAGACCAAATTCGTATAGCTGAAATAGCAAAGGCTTTGCTAAGCCCTTCGCATGTGTTTAATTTTCTGCCTACAAAATGATGCACCAGATCCTAACCACATTATACAGGAAAAGCATCATAAATTAAATTTCAAGATATCTAATAAATGAGAGAGAAAATAGATCATACCAATCAGGTAAGCGGAAGAAAGTATGAAAGAATGTTCTAGTGCCCTCAATGTCCAGCTCCAGAATCAGTGCTAATCCAAACAGGAAGAATGCCCTCTGCCGTTTCCTTTCTTGTGGCCAAAGTGTATCCCAAGCTGAAAAGAATAAGAGAACATAAATGCATATATAAGTGGAAAACCCCGCGTCCACGCTTAACCTGACGAAGTATGCTCTCAAATATTGGAATATATATCTATATGATGCAACCTGAACTGATTCTGTTTGTTATTATATTAAAATGTAAGTGAAGAACCTCCTTCTCCAGATGGAGGAAGAAAAGGGATTCAGCTAGGTACAGAATCAGAAGAAAAAAGAAAGCAAAACAGTAGTTACTCCCCTAAAATACGAGAACCAGAGACCTCTCCCTCACTAAGCCAAGTCTTGCCCACCTCTCACGTACAAGGGCCGCCCACCCCTAACTACCTGAGCCTGCTCCTCTACTTTCTCCACTCATACAAGTTAGTTACGCTATTCTGCCACCTCATCAGTAGTGGTCCCTTGCCTCTTACTCCTTCTAACACACACCTTTCCAAAACCGGACCTTTCACTCATGGGCCTATCCCTATATCTTCACATATGTATATTAAAGTATTTCACGTTAATGCAGGACAGTATAGCTGTTTGTACTGAAACCAAACAAGTACAATTTAAAAGTGCAAATTTGAGACAAACAAAACAACTTTATTGTCCAAGTTTACAGGTTTACATATAAAATGATCTGAACCAATGCAAGACAAGATCCCTAAAAAATTAAATAGAAAAAAAAAAAGTAGGCTTCATGATTAGAAAGAATATGAATATCGAAAGATGCTTGGCAACTGATGGGATCAAAAGCCTCAATTCTCTAGATCAGTCTGACCGACTGACCAGTATGTATGAAAAAGGGTCCAGCTCCCTGTTCCATCACAGTATAATAAAATTTACACAAAGGTGAAAACATGTATGCAATTAAAAAAAAAAAAATTCTTCATCATTTGCATAAACAGGAAACCTAAAATGCAGCCCTCTTTTACCTTGTATGTAATGTCAACATGCAATGGTCTTGAAAGAAAATCTTAAAATGGGGCCAAAAAGAACCACATTTGTGAATTACACCTATGAGGAGCACAGAGTCATCATTACAACGTTAATAGCATTGCTGAGCTCCAAAGGAATGACATCTGGGAGGACCTGATAATTAGTCCCCAGATCAATATACAAAGAAATGAATATTTGAAATCTCCTATGTGCAAATACATCAAACAACTGAAAACAAATAAAAAAAGTTCTCTACAAAGAGCTGCCTAAATAAAATTTTAGACTCTCGGTGTCATCAAAATCACCAAATGTCGTGTTGTCAGCCCAAAGTAAGGGTATCAACAAAATGAGGCAAATACCTGGTTATGGGAGATTTTAATATCAAATTACAAGAAAGTACTTCCTTGGTTACCTTGTGCGGATAGATTCTTATTACTTCTTCCATGGGTAAGAATGTCCCATGAATGACCCCCTTTCAAAATAGTAGAAATTACGGAAGCATATTTTGGAGCTTCTGACAAAGATCTCACTACTGAGTATCCTGTTAAATAAAATGATGGATATAAGTTTCCATAAAACACAATCGTGAAACGAATATATGACCATGACATGCCTGTGGCCGGATGAACCATGCTGGCAGCAGCACCAAATGCAAGGTTCTTTTGCTCTGTATTTGGCAAGGATCCACCAACTGGGATATAAGACCATTCCTGCATAGAAATATATAGATAGCAGTAATTTTTGGGTAGTCATAACTCAGATTCAGATACAGGTACACTTGTTAAATTATAAACTTGGAATTCTACTGGAGAAAGAAAAGTACACCTAAATACATCAATAAAACTTTGTCCATATCATATAGTTGTTTCAAAAACTCGAATATAACAGATCTAAGGATGGCTGAGGATGCAAAGCAACATTGTTATCAATGAAGCACAGGATGCGCTTGACTGGTTACAACAGTGTACGAGGCCAGATGACTTTCAGTGAAACTACTGCTAGCCATTATGGCACAGGATTACAGTAGAAAAAAATCGAGTACTTTAACTAAGAAGGAGCATAAATTAGATTACTTATAGGTGCCACAAACACCGTCAATCAAATGTGATAGGAGTAAGGAATGCAAGAGTTGTAATTTGAATGGTGAAATAATGATATAAAAGTGTACATCAGTAATCTATTAAATGGGATAAAGCACAAAGCTTTTCTGTGACATGAAGTACATAAAAATAAAATGTCGCTCATCAATTATCAATCTTAGCATTGCCAATGTCATTACCTCTTCATAAATTTTTGTGATTCTGATCCCCATGGTATTTAATCTCGAAAAGAGCTTTTTCTTCAATAAATCAAAAGGCATGGCATCTTTTGAGGCCAAACAGGTTTCCTGTGTTTGACATTTTTACATAAATTGGCATAGAATTGTAACAGGTCAAGCTATGTAAACCACCACACTCAAGAAGATCGAGCAAACCTCAAAGAACAATCTTGTAGGAGACATAGGCATCGCATAAAGAAATGTTGGATAATTTGCTTCTAGACATGGAACATTTTGCTTCATGTAGTCTCTGTAATCCATGAAAACCATCAGGTTTGGATCATAAGGATTGTTTTCCACCTAAAAACATAACCAAAATATGGTCATTGCTACTAGTTATGGTATTTTTTTTACTTCATTATTTTAAAATAGGACGCTTTAAAAAAAAAAAACTCAACTGTTCACCAAAAACAACGTACTGTTATATCCTATTTTATTGCCAACTTCAGAGAAGCACAAATAACTGGCAGATTCTAAAGATTTAGAAATTTATTGTTATTAAAATTGTAATGTAACAATAGTAATGAAATTTGTAGCTCTCGCTAGCCTGCTGTCATCATACAGTACAATTACTCAATTTTCTAACCAGACAAACCAAGAAAATCTCCTCGATCATAAATATACAAAAGATGCAGGACAGGAGAAATACAGAGCTTTAGGAAATTAGAGGAAGGCCACACTTGAATTGATGTCCTCGATGAGAGAAATTTTTTAATTATAATAGCATCAACCTAACTAGAAATTTGTAAACCATAGACTTAGCCTCCTACCTCAACCTCCACACCATAAGCTGTTTGGACAGACACTTTTGGACCCCCAACCTCATATTGCAACAATTTCCCTGAAGCTGCTCCTGATGCAACAGTAACAAGCCTATAATAACATGTCAGAAGCTTCAATATATAATAAGTCACGGACAAACTTCATCACTAAATGGATACAAAATTTGAAAGCAGGGAAGTTATATTGTACCTGCATGGCACCATAATATTATCTTCACAGACAACATTACTATAGCCATTGCTAGCTTCAACAATCCTTTCTACTCTTGAGCTAAGATACGACACACCTGACTCGACACACCTAGGGAAAATTAATATGAATCATAAATATAACAAAATGAAAGAATTATTAATAGGAAGTTATATTATTATTAGTTAAAATGATAGCAATATAATTAATATATTTTAAACAGTTTTACCTTTTCAATAATTCCTCATGAAGCAGATGTCGACTGACGCGTCCATAAGCACGTCCAATCAAAATGGGATCCCTATCATCAAGATATACAATAGTATCCTGCCAAACATGCTCTATACATCCTTCAAGTCCAAGACCTAAAATCATAATGAAGCATGTCCATTTATAAGTAGGTGAAAGCAGAATTCATGCTCTTGTCAAAAAGATAAATATATTGTATTTCCCAGGGCATAAATTTCCAAATTGAAAATGATCAAGAAAATATAGAGTTCCCTAGTTCAACAGAAAACAGAAGCACATAGAAATGCTTCTGAATGGATTTTGATAGGCAGGTGATATGTCAGTTCACTGAAAATGGGAAAATTTCAGGATTACAATTTGCTTTCTAAAAACTGAAAGGTGACAAACATTATCATGACAAGAGTTTGTTTACACATAAACATCCTCCGCATTCTTTTAGTAATGCTAAGAAGACATTTTTTAAAAAAATACCTGATACAAAGACAATATCAGCGGAATGAAGAAGCAAGAATAGTACCTTTAAATTCATCCTCCCACACGCCATAATTATTTGTAAAAGGAAGATCCGGACTAATAAGTCCAACTTTTATCCCTAACTTGGCAGACTCTGCGGCCAAAGCAAGACCAGCTGGACCACAACCAATCACTACTAGATCCAGTATATCATCTCCTATAGAGATTGGTTTTAACTGCAAAATAGTTAGACACAGGATCTCAGAAAGAAGACAATTATGTTTGTAAATTAGGGGCAGTTTATCAGCTAAAAGATCATTCGGACTTGGCAATATTTAAAACAACGCCAGAAGAATCCTCACGTCATTTTAAAAAAAATTTTTAATAGTAGGGGCCTCCATGCCATCCATACAAGCAACCAGAAATCAAGACTAATTACAATATTAAGGTATCTTAAAAAGAACAGTAACGCCTAATGGTGGAATCACCAATACAACTGAGCAGGAGCAAAAATCACGATGCTGGAATCTAGTTGAAACCTTGAAATTAATAATATCACAAAAAGAATGGCATATGTAGTTTAGAAGGAGCTTTTCTAGATGTAAGTTCAGACAACAGAGAGCAGAACCCTCTGTCAAGGACTTCGTGATGACCATCTACTGTTATAACCTTATCCTTCCAAATTTCAACAACAAGCTTCACATTAATAGAGCACTAATGCCAAAAAAAAAAAAAAGAGGCAAATTCTTGTTATGCAACGTTCATGATTAAACATTTCTAACATATAATGATCAAAACCCGTGAAACAGAGCTTTAAAAAGTCAGTCAAACCTTATCCACAAGCTTGGATTGTTTGTCCATGGATTTGTTCTGCTGCATTTGGACGAAAACAAGTTCGGACCCACCAGCCTTGATATAATCTTCCTCATCAGCGAAATTCTCATCAACAGCCACTAAACTCTCACTCCCCGCACGGGCTTGCACACGCAGACAACGTGAACGGTACCAGTAGCCATACCCAGCGAACGAGGTTCGGCTTCTCACAAGCATCTTCCTCCTTAACCTTGAAGATGAGCCAAAAGAAACCGTCATTGACGCGAAGTTTCGAGCAGCAACACACTCCATTCTTCGAGCAAAAAGAAAATCTCCTCGGTTTGAAGGCACTAATAGTAGTTATGAGTCTTTCCTCCTAAGCATGGCATTGAAGCCACCATTACTATATACAAGGGGTACACTTTCATGAAACCAAAGGACGACGTCGTTAAGAGCAGGAGGTCTCTAGTTCTCTCCGTGATTGAACACTGAAGAAAGCGGGGGTTTGGGGATAGAACAGGGAGGGGGAGAGAGAGAGAGAGAGTGTGTGTCATTGTTAAAACAGTCATCTGAAGTATGCCACGTGGAAAGCATGGATTGGATGGATCTCCGGAAAAGCTACCCTTATCAGAAACGAATCGTTACAAGGATTTGTGAGGGACGAGAGAAGGAAGTTGTATGAAAAACATGAATGGAATCTCAACCGTAGGTGCTGGAGGCTCACTACTTTCAACGATCTACATTTGTAATAGTACTCACATTAAACGCGCGTTTCCAAGATGCATGAGTTATTCCACTGATACAGGTGGGTGGACGTGACTCGCGAGTTATTCAACTCACAATTCTCCTCCTAAATGATATATTCTGATACCTGCGTTACAGGTGAATCACATGTTCCGTGAGGCAGATTTCATGGTTAATTTTATGGTCATTCTGTTCATTTTGGTTTTCACTAGTTCACGTAAACCTCCTGAAGGTTGTGGTAATCTAGTTTAGGAGAGTCATGCTTCTGATATTTTCGGACGAAATCTTTCTTCTTCGGGACACATTTACTTTAATCGCATCTAAAATTGTATTCTCAAATTAATCTTTAAAAGAGAAATCGAGCATGGGTTGCTAAAGTGAAAATTCATCTTTTGTTGTCAACTGAACTAGCCTCTTGGATCTCCATATATAGGTTGGTTCCTGTTCAGTTTTAGGATATTTTTTCCCTCAATTGTGCCCAGCTGTCCAATTGATCCTTTTTCGTACTTTGGCTTAACCGAACCACTTAGGTTGGCTTTGTATGAAAAGACACCAATGGGGACCAAGCCAAACCAAAAGGTTATCAGGGTGCTTTGGGCTTATCTTTTGAGCCATTTTTAATTTTGAGTCAATTTATTTGAGATAACTTTTTAAAAATAATCTAGGCCTAAAATAAGATGATCGTAACTTGTTTTTCTTCACAATTCAAGTCTAAATGAGCACGCAAAGAGAGAAAAGTAATAGATATGTTAGACTAAATAGAAATAGTCGTTGTTTAGGTAGAAATTTAAAGTCAATTTTAGTTGGAAAAGTTTTTATCTAGAGTGGTAAAAGTTTAGCTTAAAAATTTTCAAAAGCTACAATTTTTTAGAATGAGTAAAGAAATAAATTATTACTCATAATTCTCAAAATTACCATTTATATCTTCTAAAGTTATAATATAGTCTTTTTGACGTTACAAAAGTGTTTTTATTTAGAAGTAATAACAAATCTAAAATTTTTTTTAGCATTAAAAAGATCAAATTGTAACTTTAAAAAATATGACTGGTAATTTTAACAAGCACCTGTAGTAACTTATTTTTTTAATCTTTTAGAAAAATTTTGATTTTTAAGATTTTTAAGTAAAATTTTTATCAAGATATGATCTTAGGTCAAATTTTTTTCTTTTCCATTTTAATATATTATGTGTATATATATATATATATATATATTATAAAACATATATAATTTGGTTTGATTATTTAGTATAAAATTAAAAACCAAATTGCAGTAAGGACTTAGTTTGAAAGATTTTAGAAAATTAGTTGAAAATTCTTTATTATTTTCTCTTTTTTATTTTAACTTTAAAATGAAAAAAAGTTTTAATCAAAAATTATTCCTTTTTATTATTTTCCATCTAAACACATCCTAAAATCATGTACCACCCTATGTCCATATAATATGGATTTGAAACAATAAAAATGCAAAGCCTAGCACCCCCAAGCTTTCCATAGTTATTTTAACTACTAAATGAAAAATAGGCTCAGATACGAAAAAGTAATAAATGCATATGCAAATAACATAAAAATAATAGAAAAAAAAATTAATTACCAAGAGATAATAAAAAAGGGAAATTTGGATGCTATGCATCTGAATTTGAAGTAAATTTTTTTTTTTAATTTTATAGAATTCGAAAACGTGGCATCCGAATTCTATGAAAGCAAATTTTTTTAAAATTCAATGAAAAATTGGATTGGTCCACTCCGAATTGTCATTAAATTTTTTATTTTATTAATAAAACAAGATTTGATTAAAAATAAATAAATTAAAAAAGATGCTTATTTATTTAAACAATTTTATTTATTAAAATATTAATAAAAATATTAATAATTATATAACATAAAAAAGCAATGTATGTATAAATAAATAAATTTGATTTAATTAAACATCTAAAAAATAACATTAGAAGCTTTAAGTATTATAAAAGAAATAAGAAGTAAAATATTGATTAAAAAGTAATAAATATTTGAAGTTAGCTTGGGTAATGATGTAATTTTTTTAAGTAAAAAAAATTGGTTTGCTTTAATTTAATTTTAATATAATATTTTAATTTAAAGTGAATTTAATAATATAAAAAATTTATCTATATTTTTAAATTTATTTTATTTGAATAAGATAAAAGATTATGCCAAATTCCTTTTGAATTATATTTTATAATTTTATTTCAATAGTTAGTTAAAATATTTTTATGAAATTTCTGTCATAAATATTTTATTATTTGTTAAATATTTATTCGATTGGATATTTGTTTCATAAAATTAACTTAATATTTGGTTGATTAAATTAATTTAACATATATTTAATATTTTGTAAAATTAGATTTATAATTTTAGGATGGAAAAAAATTAAATGAAAAATAACATTAAACAAACAAATTATGTAAGATTTGGTGCAAAAATTACAAAAAATTATAAATATATTTATAGTAAATGATTTCCTATACTACAACGAGGTTTTCTCCTTTCATAGCGTGGTCGTTGTTGCTCTAATTCTTCTGATTCTTGTTATTCTTGTACCGTGGGATTTGTATTTAAATCTAAGGATGGGGAATAAATTAGAGAAATCAGTTGATGTGGCATCATAAATCCTGATTGCGATGATCTTTCTGGCTCAAAAGAATAACTAGGATACGTCGCATTAAACGCTGATGTATCAAACAAAAATTCAACAAATGATCCAAAAGAGCTAGAAGAAGGCGAGGGTTGCATGTAAGAGGAAGGACATACTTCACTAACGTCGCCAAACTAGCCTAGCAGTATAGGATAAGATGAACCAGACACGCCCATATTCCATTGCACTAGAGTTGGAATATACTGAGATACACCAGGATTATCGAGGCCAATGTCTTGTTGCAATGGGCCTTATTATTGCTGGTTACTTCTTCCAATAGTGGGTTGTTAGGTTGACAGATAATCTTGACGTCTCTTTCCTGGTCGACTTGTCGAAATCTGAGGCCTAAGAAGATTTGATGCTTGGTCAACTGGTTGAGAAAATAGTGAGAATCGCTGCTCACCGAGAGCACGTAGTATATTGTTAGAGTTTAGGTCGACGATATCATGAAAATCCATAAGCAAAAGATCCTGTAAGTGCATCCCTATAAAGTTCTTCTGCTAAATTAACCTAACAAAATAAAAAATGAGTAGTTAAATATAGATATGCAATAAATTTTACAGACAATGATGATAAAGTTGATAAATTATAGAAAACTGTACCACATATCTAGTAGCAGCACTGGACCTCTGAATCCATTGACGTGTGCGTTGCTAGTACCATCACATATATTCAGATGTGCAATCAAAAGGCTCTTCAGTGACAAGGGACAGGGACATAGTATCTCGCCAACCATACCATTATTGGATGAAAATGTTATACTCAGACACCCAGTTGGTCTGAGTTTTTCCTCGAAACTGTAAATTATAGAAGGAGTCCAATCTAATGGGTTCTTGAGGAATCAATTGATGGCGACCAAATTGTCGTAGGACACAATCTAGATGATGTCACTCTATGATCCAGAAGCATATGAGTGGCACAAATGCAATCCAAATGTCAGGAAAAGTCAAATAGTACCCTGAAATCAATTCTTGCACCGCTTGTAACTGGTATGGGCACCATACAATTTGTAAATAACATTAGAAAGAATAATAAGTAAATCGTTAATAGTAAAGAAATGATGAATATTATGAATTAAAATTGGGTACACACCTCATCATCCCTCATTGTATCTAGCAAAGCTCTATATACTTGGAGGGCTCTAACACTTGGGCGTGAAGGTCGTCTAATATTCCGCCATCTGTTACAATGAACAAATATATTATGTAAATCAAGTGTGATAAATAAAGGCAACATAATTAAATTAACCATGTAAAAATTTTAATTCTAGTTCATACCTGAAACCAAGAGGTGGAAATACGGGATATTCCTCAACCCGAGGGTCAAGGGTAGGTGGTATCTCGAGTGCAAGCATAGAAAATCGATTCCATGTCCACAGATGTAGTAACGTCAAGCATCCAGCAATACTAGAATCATTATTATATGTTACATTACAAAGCTCACAATAAAGATAAGCTAATACTGCTGATTCCTAACTACATCGATTAGCATGCTTAAAATCATCTAGTAATGGTAGGTACATTAGGTGAACTCAATAACTAGATCTATCTGGTATTAACCACTCTCTAATTATAAGAAGAATATAGGTATGGGTGAATTGACGCACTACCTCATCATTTGCTAGATGTGCAAAGTTTTGTGCTAACAAAGTAATGGACAATCGTTATCCATCAATCTTATCAGATGGTAGTGTAATTTCTAAAAACCATTAACACATCTCTGGCCAATTAAAACTTGCCCCACCCACAACAGGGTCTCCTTTGATCTGTAGCCTTAACTGCACTACTACGTCCTCGAAAGTAATTGTGTACTCTCCTTGAGTAGTGTGAAATGTATGTGTCTTAAGACGCCGCTACTCTACTAGTGTGCTCACTAATAATGTATCGTACTCAAACTATTCGACTCGCGTAATACCATAAAAACTAGATTGCCTCAAATAATCAACAATGACTAAAGGCAGATCACCTGAGCGATCATCGTGTAAAACTCATCCAAGGCAAAGTATCCAATCGTCCTACAAATAAAGATAAATTATATAACTAAATGATTAAATGAAACAGAAAATAGCAATAAATATTTTATCTTACCTCACCATCCCAGATGGCCTGTGATATATGTCGCTCCTATAAGTATAAAAGTGATGCATCCTCTGAACTTGGATCAATGGGTTGACCAACTCTAACCATGGTATTTATAGGCAAAAATAATATAATTGGCCCAATATTTATCTAAAAAAATATAACTGATTAATAAAAAATAACGTATCATAAAAAAAAAAAGATACTCAATTCTCTTTCAAGTTACTAGCATAAATGTACATACAATCAGAGTCAAGTTAACGAACACATATAGAGAATGAGTCATTTATCATATTTATAAACAATTACAATTTTTCTTAATATACTATTGAGGGTCAACATTGTGATACAGGCATGAGGAACGATTATGACCGGTTTGTCTATAGAAGCTACATCTACATAATTATGACGAGGCTCTGAAATCCATTTCATTTCAATAATGAGTCAAATGAGGTCGATCTCACTCTCAAAGTATTGATGGATCAGGGATTAACTTTAGACTATTTGGTTACGGGCAATATTCCTATCTTCCAATGGGTTGGAACATATTGCTATGTGCATTACGTATTGTTTCTAATGTAAATACAGGATCTATATACTGATAGTTCAAGGGCTGCTGTAGCACATGCCACAAAAGCATGCTGGCACGAGTATTTCTCCACTTGAAATTTACCATAATCACATATGCACTCAATCAAATTAACCCTATATCAACGGCTATATTGATGATTCATTTGGTCATACGGCTCCTCGACCTCGAACAATACAGCTTCCCGATTGAACATGCACACAACACATGAATAGGAGCGCTGCACATTGACCGCTATACTCTTTATCAGAGTTTGAAAGTAAATTTGACCTGCATTCAGTTGAGCATTGATCTGTTGGGAGTATTGGATGAAATACTGGCTGACCCGATAATTTATTGCTTTTGCTATGCCTGATATGGGCAAGGATCTGACTCCCTTCAAGACACCATTCATGCACTCTACTAGGTTCGTTGTCATGTGACTGTATTGTTGACCATCTACGTCATATGCATGAGTCCATTGTTCTTTAGGTATTTCGGCAATCCATCTAGCTGCTTCTTCATGTATGACGACTATTTCAGCTAACTTCTCATCAACATACCGATGCTCATATGCATAACCTATGTAACATGATTAATATGTCCATTATTATTTGCTAATCATCTATCACACGTATAACTAGATAGAGAGAAAAAATATATCAGTATTTTTTAACTTTTGTTTTAAATCATATGACTTATAATGCATGTAAAGGTTGCTTGCCATATGACGAAGATAAAAAACATGATACTCATAGGGTGGCTGCCAACCCGTCTATGGATTAGCGACAATAGATAAAATCGATGGATGTCTATCTGATATCAAACAAATACCACGCTACCTAGGTACGACTTGCCTACGCAAGTTATATAAGAACCATGTCTATACTGATTGTATCTCTCCTTCAACGACCACAAAGGCAAGGGGAACAATATGACGGTCATTATCCTGTGCCATTGCAATTAATAATGTCCCCTTATATTTGCCTTATAAAAAGGTGTCATCGACTTGAATCATTTGTTTAAAGTACTCAAATGTATCTATACAAGGTTTGAATGCTCAAAATACCCTCTTAAACACTGCAACTGGCTCACTAGTAGAGGCACTATCTGAAACTTGATTCATCACAAATTTAACATACAAGCCGGGCATGGATTGTTATACTACAGCCATCCACCTAGGTAATGTAGCATAGGAAGTCTCCCAATTACCAAGAGTAACAGTTGCAGTTTTATGTTTTGCTCTCCACGCTTTTCTATAAAAGATAGTGTAACCAAACACACTCTTCATCCCCTCGATTATCTGACTGATAGGAACATCAGAGGTCTCCATCACCATTGCTCCAATACACGATGAGACAACATTAGAATCTAATTTTGGATGATCTTATGATAAGACTAAAGACAAACATGTATGTGAACCCCCATATCTCGTAATCTGCCAAAATGAACTATTTCCTTTGCCTTTTTTACATGTTCTGACTCATTATCTACAATTCTTGCCATAATTTATATATCGACATTCTTCATACTTTTTGCTTGTTAAATATTTTTTAAAATTATGGTGCACCTTCACAAAATATAGTTTTACAACAAGTCATAGCACTTTTTGATTTGAATACCTTAATCCAACAGATAGCTTCTGATTGTTCAATTATGTTTGATTTCCCACCTCTTCGAATTCACCACCTTGTGTTAAGACTAAATTAACCTGCTAAAAAAATACAGCAACAGGGTCAACATATTGAGACACTGGTTCAACATCAATGGCTCCATCATCATCACACTCACTATCATACCGATCATCATCATCGTCATCGGTCTTACTGTTATCATCTTCATTGTGATTGTTATAATCAGGGTCAAGTTCTGCGTCGTATTCATCTTCATTTTCAAAGTCTTCCAATACATTTTCTTTTGAGTTCGACGGAGAAGGAGGTGCGTCATACTCAATTGCTGGATAAGAGAAACTTGGGTGTAAACTACCCTCTATTGACACCATTTGATAAGTTGTTGATCAATAGAGCAGATCAGGTGAAGGCAGCACTTCATTCATTGGGTTTAGCTGAAATTCAATACTCAAATGTGAGTAAATACTTGAAATGTTTGCATATATCTTAACTTAATTCAATTGTGATGGGAAATGTGAGTGTGACTGCCACATTCTCTACACATTACTATCATCTTCCAACATAATTGCTTGGTACTATATTGGATTTACTATGGTCAGGAGCCTATATACCAAATTAGATATAATTTGGTTTGTAGGAAGGAGTAACTTTTGACTAACAGCTTATTTCAACTCTTCCAATGTGATATCAGTGCTAACTGTTATATATTTGGATATTGCACACTGAAATGTTACACCCTATGCACTGTTGTAAATTCTTCCATTTGCATAAATGCAAATAATCTCATTTCTCCTAGTTATTTCATTCACCTCAAATATCCTAATTATAAATATACTCCATATAGTTATACTTGTAGCATACTTCATCAAATCAACACATTGTATTATCTTTTACAATTGTACATTTCTTTTTATGTTAATTACTTTTTAAATCACACATGCTTCTAATACACATAAATTTATTTTTTAAAATCATGCATACTTCTCAATTATTTTTTTACTATTAAAATTAAAAAATTTGTACTTATTTTTAACTATTTAAATTTTTTTTCTCTAATGTTATTTTTGTTATTATTAATATCAATATAAAATATATCTAATATAATTTTTTCTAAATAACTACTAAAGCATATATTTCTATTTTTCCCAAACTATATAAAATATTTCACAATTATTTATCAAATATTTATTTTTTTTTCTTCTTGTGTAGTTTATGCATTAAAATAAAATATATTTCTTTTTAGCTCTATATAAATTCCTTTTCCTACTAATATAAAATATTCCTATTTTTTCAACCATATAAAGTTTTCTCTTCTTTCTCATTTAATTTATTTCACCAAATTTGTATTTCATATTTTTTTACTCTACCAAATATTTTAGTTCTAATCATTCCTTCTAGTTTTCTTAGACATATTTTTTTTTACTATTAAAGTTGAAGATTTTGCACTTCTTTTTTAACTATTTAAATTATTTTCCTCTAATGTTATTTTTGTTATTATTAACATTCCTAACTATATAAAATATTTCATAATTATTTATCAAATATTTAAAATTTTTCCTTCTTCTTGTGTAGTTTATGCATTAAAATAAAATATATTTCTTTTCACCTCTATATAAATTCCTTATCCTACTAATATAAAATATTCCTATTTTTTCCAACCATATAAAGTTTTCTCTTCTTCTTCATTTAATTTGTTGCACCTAATTTTCATTCCATATTTTTTCTCTCTACCAAACATTTTAGTTCTAATCATTCCTTCTCATTTTCTTAGACATTTTATTTTTTCACTATTAAAATTAAAAATTTTGCACTTCTTTCTGAACTATTTAAATTATTTTTCTCTAATATTATTTTTGTTATTATTAATATTAATATAAAGCAAAGATAATACCAATTTTTTAAATAATTACTGAAGCATATATTTTTTTCAACTATATAAATTTATTTCTTTTTTTAATATAAAATATTTCACAATTATTCATCAAATATTTAAATTTTTTCCTTCTTTCTTTGTACCTTATGCATTGAAATAAAATATTTTTTTACATCTATATAAATCCCTTTTCCTACTAATATAAAATATTCTTATTTTTTTCCAACCATCTAAAATTTTCTCTCCTTTCTCATTTAATTTATTTCAAATAATTATCATTCCACATTTTCTTTCTCTACAAAATTTGTTGTTCTAATAATTACTTCCAATTTTCTTAGCCATTTTATTTTATTTTTTTCTACTCCAACCCTACTTTTTAATATCTATATAGTTATGAATACATTTATTTCATAATATTTTTATTTTCATTTTTACTTATTTACTAATTTTCTCCTTTTTCTTCTATTTTTTTTCTATGGCTATTTTCCATTATCATGGGAAAAAAACCACAACAATAATTAAAAAAATTAGAATAAACAAACAAACAAACAATCATTCATATGCAATTATACATTATTACACAACAAATTAATGAAAATACATACATTTTATGATACAACAAATATTATTATTATAATAAAAATGTATCAACAGATTTACATTTCTCTCTTACTGCTAAAAAAATATTACATGAAAAATAAAATTATAAATATATTTTAGTTGTTAACTCTAATTTACCTTAATTTTTGCTATGAAATATTGATAATTTTGAAAGTCCTTCCTTCTTGCTTTGAAACAAAATTAAAATTGAAAAAGGTAATACAAAATAATTTTCACATATATTTCTCAAACACTCTACAAGAAGGGACGGAGGGAGAGTGAGGTAAAAGATGTAAAGCAAATGAGAAGTCCTATGCCCAATTTATAGCCAAATTACAAAGGGTATTTTTATAATTTTATTGTAATATTATCCATTATTTTTATTTTTCAGCCAATCAGAATTCATTAAAATCTGTTAGAACTAATCATAAATTGCTACGTGTCTCGGAAACAGTAATTTCCATCTTCATTTTTTACCTTGGGTTCCGAATTCAGGAAGTTAATAAGGCAATTAATTGCCTTGTTGACCGTGCTTGTTTGATGCAATGAAATTCGGCATATATGTATCCCAATTCAATTTTTTGTTACTTTTGGGACGATTACTTTTTGCCTTATTATTTTTCATGAAATATTTTTTTTATTACTTCTCTGCCAAATAACGGGGAAAAATACTGCTTTGAAACATAAATTAAAAGATATTTATCATTAAAATAAAAATAAAAATATATTAGCTAAAGGGTGAATAGAAGCAACTAAATGGCAAGTTTATACTTAACAGTGCACTTGAAAGTACATCAATGCACAAATTCTAGAAAGTTCAAGATTTGTACATATGTAATAATAAAGCATTAAATATATATATATAGATGTATATATATATATATATAATTTCTAAATTGAAATGAATAATATTTATAGACAATAAGCATTGTTTGTAACAATTTTTTTCTTTTGACTTATTTTTTTTAAATTTGACTAATTAGTATGAATTCATATGCATTTGCACGACCCTACTCTAGTTATGAATCTTAAAATGATCCAAGCTTAGACTCCAAAAAAAACATGAGTTTTTCAAAACACTTGGGATCATTAGGTTCAAATTCTATAATGTAATTTTTTTAAAATATTTATTATATTTTTATAATTATTATTTAATAATACTTATCACATTTTATTATTTTTTGAAAAATAAATATATGAGTATCATGTTTCATTATATTTACTCATCTTTTATTTTTTTTTATACCTAATCTTTTACTAGCCAAATAGATTGATGATTTAAAAAAAAAGAAGAAGAAAAAGAAAATGCAGCCAAGGTGTAACTAGTAAAGTGGAATGATAAAATCATTTAATAAAAAAATTAATTATTGAGAAAATTATATTAACCTTTCTTGATATTTGGCTAAATTACCTATTATATCTCTCTTATTTTAGAAATATCATTCAACTCCTTTAATATTTGATATATATTGCAAAAATAATTTCTTTAATTTACTTTCTATTAATAAAATTTATGTTTTGCATAATAAGATGTTTTAGTTTTACTTTTAATATGATAATATGAGATTGTAATTTTGTTCTAAATGCGAAAGTAAAAACAGCTAAATAAATGCATTCTTGGAAAGAATAGGTATAATGCAAAAAGTTGTATTCTTTGATATAAAATAAATTAAAGGAATCAATTAATATTTTTGAAACAAGATGAATATAAGGCCAAGTTTAGTCAAACCTCAAGAGAAGTGAATATAATTTACTCTTAATTATTAAAGTAAATTATATTAATATTTCTTAAGATTTGATTAAATTATTTTTAATATTTTTCTTGTTTCAAAAATTACATTTGAAATTTAATGTAGTATAAGTGTGATTTTATTCTTAATATCACAAAAAAACTATTAAATTGATGTTAAGATTTAATATGAGCTTGTGATTTTATATTTAATATAGTAATAACGATAGTTAAATAAATTTATTTTTAAAATAAATACGTATTATTAAAAGTCAATTTCATTGACAAAAAATATATTATAGGAGAACTAAGTTTAAAAAAAAGTATCAAGTGTAATTTAGTTAATTTTAAAAAAAGTTAGTGTAATTAATAATTATTATTAAAAAAAACACATTCACAAAATAAAATTTTAAAAAATATAATTGATTAAAATATAATAATTAATAATATAATTTCAACAACATCATACATATTAAAGATATATTAATGAACATAAAAACTGTCATAAATTTTATAGAAAAAATTAATCCTATAATTACTATCACAAATAAATAAAATTAAAATATAAATTCTAAAAATGTATTTTTTTAATAAAACATATTTTAAATCTAGTTTCTGGGACCCACATAAACATTCACTTTAAAATCTGTTTATATTTTAAATAAAATGTGTATTATATTTATATAGTTATTATTTTATTTATCAAATTATTATTTTATTTATTAAATTATTTTTTAAAAAATAAAAATATAATAATAAATTTTTTTATCTTACTCCCCTACAAATTATATTTCCTTTTCAATTTGATAACCCCACCAAGCATGATGTTATCGCTCACATGATATGGGCCACGCAAAAACCACCTCCGTACAAGAAATGCATTGGGAGACATGACCAGATTGTGTCATTTCTCTGTTGTTTTCATGCCTAAATTTCTTTATCTCATTTCTCTGCGTTGATACAACAGGACTGCCCAGGGAATCATTCCATCGTCGGATCTGGATTCTCTGAATTACAAGAAGGTGAAATACCTTTAAATTATCTCATATATTATTTATTTTATTTATTTATTATTTTAACATTAATTTTTTAATGCCAACATTTCCCTTAAAATCTCTCACTTCACTTCAGAGACAATTGATAAATTCTTGCTTCAAAGGATCTGTATCCTTCCATGACCCTATTAATTCGGCGTATTCGGGTGATGCTCTCTAGAGATTAGCAGGTTGCTCTGAGACATTCTTTTAGTGAAGGTAATCGTCTTGCTGATTGGCTCTCAAATCAAGCACATATAGACGAAGTAGGTTTCCATCTTTATGAACAATCCCCCAGTGGATGCCTGGATATTTTTCGAGCGGACATGACAGAAGTGTAGAGAATCCATGTTTGAGTCTTTAACCACCCTTTGTGAACCAAAAAAAAGTTCATCTTTACATAGAAGAGATGGGCCTGCTCACAAACTTGGTCCAAAGTTTAGCGATATATAAAATGTTTAAAACTAATGACTTTGGTCTCTTATTCTCAAATTTGAACAAATCTATCAATAGTTAGTGATAAATTTTTAAAAAATATTTTTAACGATCTTTTAAGTTTTATATTAGAGAAATATGTGTGGAAATATTTAAATAAAATACATACTATTTAAATAACACTTGTGTTAATTATTTTTTCCTTTAATATTTGGTGATGAGTTAGACATCAAGAATAATATATCCTAATATTTATACTATACGTATAAGTTATTAATTTAATAGAAGAATTGATAAATTAAAGTCATTGAAATTATAAATGATCAATGCAAGTGAGATGCAAAAATGAAAGATGTGAAATTATGATTTGTTTAATAAAATGCTATTCCCTAATTATAATTTTAGGACTTAATTTCAATCATTTAAGATCACAAACAGCCCTAACATATATGAACAGAATGAAAGCTAAGAGAGCAACAAAAAAGGTAAAGACCACAAATCTAGACCTTAAAATACATCTAAAACTACATTAAAAAGGACTAAGACGAAAATGGATTTAGAGGGATACAATAATGAACGCTCAATAAGCAAATAAAACACAATATTAGCAATACCAGAATCTCTTTTGCTTTTCAGATTTGGAGAACATATTACAAAATCCATAAAAGAAAAATTCCCATCCAATCATTTGAATTCTTTTAAAAGTTGAGGATTCTGACTGTGATTAAATAATAAAAAAGCTTTTCTTTTTCATTAATATATACACAGAATTTTAGCTTTATTATTAATTATTAATTAATTAATTAATCATCATGTTTATTCTTATCCCAAATTCTTGATAGTTGGCATCAAGGTGTCGATGATTTGGATGGCAAAGAATCCTACACATATCTCATAATTTTATTATGCAATACACTTTCTAATTCAAAATACTCCAAGCTTTTAAAATCTGAAAATGCTCAGATCTGTTTTTTTCATAACAAAGTCTTCCAATTTAAAAAAAAAAAAATTGTCTTATTCACCAAAACATTAATGGTCTGTTATATGATTGGAAAATTTATATAAATATTGAAAGGGATTTATTGTAGCTACAGTTTATATTTATATAAGTCACGATTTGTTTCGAGTTGTATGTTATTCTTTGTTAATGTTTCTACTTTCTTTTTAATTTCTACTATTTTTTTCACTTAAATCTTATGCTTTCACACGAGAGTTTCATTACTCAGTTTGATTTAATTTATATAAAATGATAAGTTAGCATAAATTTATTGCATCAGCTAAAATAAAAATTCACATATTCCTAGGGTTGAAAGTATACATTTTTAACTTTTTGAGTAAATATATAATTTAATATTAAAAAATACACCTTTGAATATCTTAATTATTAAATTTATGTCTTTATATAAGTGACTCACTTATAATTTGTAATCCACAATGTTTTCGTCTTTTTATTGAGTTAAATTATATATTTTAAAGAATAATTTAATAGATACTTGTGATGAATTATAAATTTTAATAGATTAATTTATACAAAAAATATATTTAAATATAAAAAAATATTTTTAAGAAACTATATATTTTTAATATTTTTCTATTAATTATAATTTTATCGGAGGAAACATTGAGACATGTTACAAAAGTACTTAATATATATATATATATATATATATATATCATGGAACACTAGCATTATTATTAGATTTTTCTGGCAAGTTAAAATTAAAAAAAAAAAAAGAGGAAATTGAATAGAACATAACGGCGAAAATACGGAGAATCATCCAGGTAAGCATTAAGCAGGTTGGCAAATGGAGCCCTTGTCTTTCTCACTCTATCTCTCGCAGGGGGGAGAGAGAGAGAGAGAGACGGAGGGAGATGACAGACTGGCAATATTGGGAGGTCAAGCAATGAGGCCCTTCTATGTCTGTCTCTGTCTAATCTAATGTCTATATATACACATTCATTTCTCGTGTACTTCAAATTTTGGCTTTTGTTTGGGGCCTTTCCATCTTCCAGAGAGACAGAGACTTAGGATTTGGGCGCCATGAGTCTCTTCGGTCTTGGAAGCAGGTACACCTTCGATTGCTTTTTCTGTTTAACGAGTTTTGCTTTTTTATTATAATTCTGGGTTTTTTTTCAATCAAATAACGACAAACGGTCAATTTTCTCGAAGATGATCTGGGATTTTGATTGTGGAACTGTTATTGATCCCTGGATATTTATAATCGTTTTGTTTAACTTAGTGTTTTCTTTTTGTCCTGTTGCATCCAATTATTTTACATTCTCTATGAAATAATGAAATAAAATGCTTGCTCATGTTAACAGACATTATGATTTTATGCGTTGCTATTGGCTGTCAACTTTCTCGCTTCAATTTGATGATTATTTTGTGAGGAAGCAATGTGAATCTGTCTCCCTCGGAGACTGCTAATCGGAATTCATTGGAGCCGACAATTGATATTGAAATTTGACATATATTAATATTTCTAAGTGGGTGGATACTACTGTTGATAAATGATATTTCCCGCCCCATTTTTGACAATTCATTACCATGAGGCTTTTTTAGCAGGGGTGTGCATAGCCCATCAATCCGTTCAAATCCAACCTAGCCCGTGAAATTATGATTCCCACACACATTATTTAAAAGCCAAGTTTGTTCAGTTTGATTGGGTCTAGAGTTATAAAACCATGGTAAAATACATTAAAAATTAATTTATAAAGGGTTCACAATTGAAATATCATTAGTTTTTCGTGTAACTTTTCTCTGGATAAATGGAATATAAAGTATTTTTTTGTTTAATTTCAACATTTTATGAAATCATGATTTACCTTGTTTTTTAATTGTCTTAATTATATATTAAATATATTATTGTTGTATTTATTCAATTACACCATAAAATTATGATTTCCACATATTATGCTTATTGTTTTTATTTTTAATTTTTAAACATAATTTATCACTTGAATTATGCAGAAATTATAAAATAAAACCAGAATATACATTAAAAAAGGCATGTAATATTAATGTTGAATTTAAGTATGTCAAAAAGTATATATTTTGTGATCTAACCTGTCCAAACCCGATTGGTGTCGAAAAGTTTGGGTTACCTTACGAATGGTTGGTTGAGTTAAGTTTTGTGTCAAAGCGGACCGATGCTCACTCTTACCTTTAGCCATGCTTGTAATTTTATGGCATTGTAAGATACTGTTGGTGGGTAGTGTTATGATTTGTCAAAAATTCTGCAAGTGTTTCATGGCTGATCATTCTGGTGCACATGATGCTTTTGACAATTTTAGCTGCTTCTGCACTGTATAGGTAGCTTTAGATATTTACTGCTTCTTTACTGTATGTGTAGCTTTAAAATGTTCTCAATATTAAAATGCACGTGGAAGGGACTTAGTTTGTGTGTTTGTGTAATTTTTTTTTTTTTTTCTTTTACCGCTTTCTTCATCCATTATCATTGTTAAACCATTAACATGCTAAGTATAACAAGGAGGATTCTGTCAAACCATTTGAAGTTTATAATAGGAAAAGTATGTCAATGGATGGCTCATGGAACATGCATGTCTCTATACATATGGAAACACTAATGTAAAAGTTGTTACTGTTACACGTATGGTGAGTTAGAGAGCAACAGGTGACTAAACTGTAGTAGTTTTTACTGTAACTAATTTAGAACTTATCAGTAAAGTTTGTTTAAATACAAGTTTAGGTCATAGTCACAGTCCACACTTTTATTTTCACTGTTAGTGACTGCTATAGTATGACCTTGATTTGACCTATGCAGAAATTCGAAAACATTTCGTCCAAAAAAGAGTGCTCCATCTGGAAGTAAGGTTGGTTTTCCTTTTTTTTTTTTTTCTGTGGTTACTGGATTCTTTTCCGCCATTATTTTGTGTTCTATATTCAATTCGCTTATCCTTTTGTCTCATGCATTTTGTATCTAAAAGTGCAGGGTGCTCAACTACAAAAGCATATTGATGCAACATTGGGTAGTGGAAACTTGAGGGAAGCTGTAAAACTCCCTCCTGGCGAAGATATTAATGAGTGGCTAGCTGTAAACAGTAAGAACCTTTAGTTGATTGAGTTTCTGGCAAATCATGCTAGAAGGTTTAAATCATTCATAAATTGCTTGTAAAATTTCCACTTTTGTGTCCCTTCTCTGTGCAGCTGTGGATTTCTTTAATCAAGTGAATATCCTTTATGGCACTCTTACGGAATTCTGCACACCAAACAACTGTCCAACAATGACTGCAGGACCAAAGTATTTGATCCTTCAATAAAACTCTCCTTATTTTTGTTGCATCAACTAGAACTAAAAGCTATTATATTTGCCTCTCCCCTTCCCTTCTGTCTACTCTTTTTGGCATGTGAGCAAGATATTAACAGCAATCACTCTAGGAATTTGTAACCTTTTATAATAGGTAATACTGATACACAGTTTTAGTGTATATATACTGCTATGATCAACGAAGCTTGCCTAAACATAGATCAGTTTTTACTTGTAGCTTCAACCGTTTTGATAAGGGCCGAGATCAAGCAGAGATTGCCATATTAGAGTTGGGGTTGCTATGTCACAATTAGCAGTAGCACTTCATGGTGCTGGAGAGTACATGGTGTCTAAAATACTGCACCAAAATATTTCCTGGAAGTTTCTATACACAATTAAAAATATTCCTTTACCTTTTCTGAGTGTGGGAGGAATGGGTCCTGTCAGAAATTGAATTCTTATTAACATGAAGCAGAATGGGTGCTGAATTATGCAGGAGATTGTAGGTGGTGTTCGTCAAATATTACTCTCGTAATTTAGTAATTTTCAGAGATTTTCCAAGTTGATAAACCTAAGCATAGGGAGTTGACAAAAGCAAGAAAATTTCCAAATGTAAACATGGGAGAACCAATTTACATTTAATTGTGAATGAGAATATACCAATGACAAACCAATCTCCTTTAGTTTAGACCACCTTGTTCCACTTATTCTACGTTAATTTTCCCTTGTTTTGTAGTCTGTGTTCGGTTATTTGCCCTGAGCTTTCTTGACTTAGATGGACAAGTTGCATCATTATGAACAACGTTAAAACCGTCCAGGAGGCTAGTATTTAATCTAATTCAAATTCTACAGATATGAGTATAGATGGGCTGATGGCGTCACTATTAAGAAACCAATTGAGGTATCTGCTCCAAAGTATGTTGAGTATCTGATGGATTGGATTGAATCTCAGCTAGATGATGAAACAATTTTTCCTCAAAAACTAGGTACGTGTACATCAAAGAAGTTGGAATGACTGGGCTGAATTTTCCTGACTGTTATTATTAACGTATGTGTTGCTGCATTGCTGCAGGGGCTCCCTTTCCGCACAATTTCGGAGATGTTGTTAAGACAATTTTCAAGCGATTGTTCCGTGTTTATGCTCACATATATCACTCACATTTTCAGAAGATAGTGAGTTTGAAGGAAGAAGCTCATCTGAATACTTGCTTCAAGCATTTTGTTTTGTTTACATGGGTAAGTGAAAGGTTATAAAGTTCAAAGATAGAATGTTTATCTCTCTTTCGGTTCTTATTTTTGGATTCAATCTTGTATTTGTTACTCTGAATGTGACTGCCTGAGATGCAATCTTGTGGTGCAGGAATTCCGTTTGATCGACAAAGCAGAGCTCGCCCCTCTCCAGGACCTCGTTGAATCTATTATACAATTATAATGTTGTTTTGCTTCCCCTCTGCTGTTTGGGGAGGTTAAACATTGGAATGTTGGGTACAGATTTTTTGTGCGTTTATCTTGCCCATGTAAAATACTTGCTCAATGAAAGGTTTCTATCTGTCCAGTGGTGATTACTCCAAATATCTGTGAATCAAGCAACGCCCCATTGTGCATCAAGTAATATGGCAGCTGAGTAGCCGCTTCACAGTTCTTAGTAGATAATAAAAATGTTTGATTTTCGAATAAAACTATTGATGATCGTGGAGGAACCATATGACAAAGAATACTAGCGAACGTTTCTTGTGATTCGGGGCAAGTGGGGCTTTGAACCAATTATGATCTTTAAGAGCCCAATTGCGGTTGTACTAATTATCCTTGCGACGGGAGATGCCTCTGCCTTTTGGAATAAGTAAAAGTATATTTCTCCCAGAGGTAAGTTTTAATCTTGTTTTAAATATTTTATTTATATTAATTATATCTTATAGTTTTAAAAAAAATTAATGTTTTTCTAATAATAGTTATGAAAATTGAATTGAACTAACCCATTGAATTCTAAAATTGATGAATTGGTCGTAAAATCAATTTATTTAACTTTTAGAACTAGTGTAAAAAATTTTGTTAAGAATTAGTTAAATTGATAAAATTGGTTGGTTTTGTAATAAATCAGGTAAAAATTGATTATTTATTTATTTATTGTTTAAAATAGAGTTTTGCCATTCTATTATAAAAATTTATATTTCATAGGTTCCACTTAACTTATTTTACATGATTTCGTTATCATATGAAAAATGTTTTAACTAGTTTTTATATTTTTAAATATTTATTTTTATTTTAAATATTATTTTATAATATATGTATTAATTTAATTATAAAAATAATGTGCATATATATATATATATATATACTTTCTTTTATATATTTAAAAAAAGTAATTTAATTTCATTTCAATCACAATCAAATTATTAAATCGTAAATTACTTTTTATCTTAATTTAATATTCAATCTAATTTTTAAAATTTTATTCCTGACGAGTAATAGCGTCCAAATAGTTGATATGGCTTTATAGGGCATTCGTCTTACATCCCAACTTTGTCTCGTTGTTTTCCCCTCTTTTTTTTTTTTTTAAATTCTCCCTCTTTGTTATGTAAATTGAAATCCAAAATCTTATTTTTCCATTAATGGAGCTCTAAAGGGTGAAGAAATTCCAAGTTAAAAATCTGATTTTAATTGATTTGTAAATTGAATCCCCCAATCCTATGCTTTCATTATTGGAGTATTGCAAGTCAAAATGCCAAATGTTTACACCTTAGAAGCGCAGAGCCTTTGTTGTTGCTTCTTGCTTCCCTTAGAACTTTGTTATACCTTTTGAAACAGATTTGGGCTGTTTAAATTTAATTTAGATAATACATATTTTAAATGTTTTATTTTTTATTTAAATTTTATTTTTTTTTTCAACTTTTATCAGAGTCTATCTTCATTTTTTTCTTTAAAATAAAAATAATTAATTAATTAAAAAATAAAAAAATATAGAGAAATAAAAACTGATTAAATCTGCTCCAAAAAAAGCATAGCAGAGGATTTGCTTCTTTATATCCGGGTGCAATCAAAACCAAAATAGAAAATTTTTTGCTCCAATGGATATGTAAAATAAAACCACAACCATGTTCCTTCATGGGAGCTTTGCACCTCCTCTTCCTCTTCGCCCACATCCCCAGTCAGCTGGGGTTCCATTCAACGACTAATTCTTTTGATGGATCCTCCTCAACAAGAGGCAACACAAAACCATACATATGGTCGTTTGCCTTGCAGATTGGGTGGTCTCTGCCTTGCCACATGTCGACGGTGACACGGTGACAAGGAAATGACAATGGACTCACCAAGACCTCCATGAAACTCCTTAATCGAATCCAGCCCTTTTTTTTTTTGACTTTTTTTTTTAATTTTAAAACAAACAAAACATAGAATGAAAGTAATTTTTTAACTTTTACCAAATAAATATTAAAATAAAGATAATCTTTCAACTTCTATCATTATTTATATATATATATATATATATATATATATAACTTGATATCTATTTGATAAAAATTAAAATATTATCTACATAAAAAAAATTAGTTTAAAAAAAATATGTTGTGCTGCTTGTACAGTACAGTATAACAAAGAATCTTTTTCCAAATAACAATTGGTGGGGTTGGGTCGTTGAGATAATTTAGCATTGCTCAATTAGCCACGCGTCCCAAGATTCAAAATTGCTTTATTTAAACGTAATGTTGAGTTTTGATCTTCAATTTTTCCATTATGCTAAAGTGAAATACTCATGGCTGTCCATGAATGAGGATAGGCTTAATTCCCCCCCATCAGAATCATCTTGTTATGCAAATCAAAAGGCTTATGGAAAGGAACTAGGTTTCGTGAAGCTAACAAATTTGTTGATCTTCTAATGAATTTCTCATCTGGGTTACACTAATAGTCTTGTGTTCTTTCTTTCTTGAGCTTGTCTCTCTTATCTGATGGTATGGGAGCCTATCTTTCCCGTCGTAATTAGTTTTTACTTTGCTTCAAGGCCTTATGCCCCTTTTGTTTAACCCAAAAAAAAAAAGAAAATTGCCTAACCACAATTATATTTGATTTATTTATTATTTTATCAATTGATCATTTACGTTAGTTCAATTCCTTAAATGCATGTGTAACAAATTTGTGACAATTTTAATTAACAAAGATAATTACAATTATATTTAATTGACTTTATTTAAATTTTAAATGAAAATTTTCTGAGTTTAATTGTAAAAACTCATAAATATGTCACAAGCATGAATTCAAGATTAAAAAAAAAGTGTCAAATCTCATTGTTTTAAGTTATAATTGCCAGAAAGTACCATATCCAAGCCAAGTCGATTTTAAATATATATATATATATATATATATATATATATATATATATATATATAATTTGTGCGAACCGTGACATATGAATATGTGGCTTTCACGGGTTGCATGTTATAGCACTGTTTATGCACTATTTATGTCCATATAAATAGTTATTTATATACTTTTTTTTTTTTCAAATATTTTTTTGTGAGATTCATGAGACATTTTATGAATTTTCCTTACATCTTACAAGGAATAAGACTTAGTCTATATAATTTGTAAAAGTCGTGATTTATAAATAATGCGATTTTTATGGATTGAATGTTAGGATACTATTCACATTTTTTTTTTTCAAAGTTCTTTTCCATGGAACCCATGAGACGTTTTTTTGAATTCTTCCTGCATCTTATAGGAGGTAGGACTTGGTTCTAATATAATCTCACTGCTGAAGTCTGAGTTGTAATTTATTGAATATTTTTTTCACTTGCATCAATAGTCAATACCCTACTTTTTTTTTTTTTTTCTCATGGAACTTGATTCAAAAACTTATGTAAGGTCTTATAACACACTTTATCTTCATGTTATACACTTCTATAGTTACACATCCAGAGATCCTTCATAAAAGTTCTATAATGCAGCAAGTGAAATCTGGAAATCATGAACAGGAGGATGATTCCATGCATCTTCTGGGGTGCACTTTCCGTTATATGATTTGGAGGTGACCTTCTTATTCATTTGGTTCAATATGCTTTAATCCTTATGTTATCTGCCAATTAAAGTGCCTTTTTGAAGGCGTCAGAATTTTCCTAAAATATCCGTAAGTGTTATGTTTGGCTTAAAATATCCAATTCAAAAGGGAGATAATTTTCTCATTTTCTTTTCGCTCATTTGAATTCATTAGATGTATCAAAAAAGAAATTCCATTAGCACTTATTTGTCTTTTTCTCCTCAAATATAATTTATTATATGTAAATTTATAAAAATTATGAAAAATAGTTGGATATAAACAAAAAAAAAACAGATAAGGATATGTCTCTAGATATCAAATCTTGAATATAAAAAATCTGACACCCCATCTATTTTGATAATTCTTGAAATTAACACGTGTGCTTATTTAAATATGTCGGATGAAAGGCTTGGATAGATTTTGTATTATGACAATTATTTAAAATAATATTACCTATATATTACATATTTAGAAAATTCACTTGGGCCCAAATATTTTGTAAATCTAGGCTGAAGCTCTCATATAAAATTTAAGTCATTGGGCCCATATTTTTTTGAGTCATGTCTTTAAAGAGAAAGAAGTCTTTCTCTGTCTCTTTTATTTCTATTTATGTGCAGAATATTTTTCTCAAGAAAATATGCCACTGTTCTCACCTTTCAAGATGTATAAAATCAACATATAAGGTCTTCAGAATCTTGTGTAACAATAATCACAAGGTATCATATAACATTTTCCCGTGTTTGATTTCTGTCATCAACTGGATCCACCGTGAGGATTGTCACGATACATTTGTTCTTAGAAATTACAGTGAAAATTTTTCAAGAATTCCATTATACTCTGATACTGTAGTATAATTCATTAATACATTTTGCTTATAATTTGTTTTGATTTATTTTATCTAGTTTGTCTGTTTGATTAATTAATATTATATTTATCTCAGATTTCTATTAAATCATCTAAACAAAACATGATTTATCATGATTCTAATCACATTAAACCTCAGGCCCCCAAAAAAATCACATTAGACCATTTATTTAACTTATTAACCCTAGTTTACATTATCAGTTTTTGTTACAATAATTTATTTGCGAAATTATTATGCAAGACATAGAATACTTCATATGTCAAACATATATATTAAAAATTTGATAATTAGTTAATTAGTCAAACTCGTCCCTCCATGAGTTTGGGGAATCCACTCGGATTAGTTTGAAAGTCAAATCTTTTTAATGTGTTGTGCAAAGTAATGACCTTATTTGTACTTTATTTTGTTTTGTTTGTTTGGCATGCTTTTAAGTTTTATAGTTTTTAATTTTTGTCAAGTTTACATGACTAGAAATCTTTCGTCGCCCACTAATATAACCTTTTTTAAATAACCTTATAACAGAATTGTTCATCACTTACAATATAAAACATTATGTAAAATATATGAAGTTCCCGATGGTTCATTATATTGCAAACTTTAAGTTTTTGTTTAGTACTTTATTTTGTTCTGTTTTGTTTTGTTTGTTTGACATGCTTTAAGTTTTTGTTATATAGTTTCCGATTTTTGTTAAGTCAACATGATTAGAAATCTTTCTTCTGCCACTAATAAATGTTCTAAAAAATTGACTTTGCAACAGAATTGTTCATCACCCACAATATAAAACATTATTTAAAAGATAATATAAAGTTCCTGAAAGTTCATTGTAGTTAATATAGTAAAAATTGAAATTTTATTATCCTTCGTTTACCCATACCAAAATAATAATTTCTCAAGATCAATTAACCGAATAACGAGTGAGGCATCAAAAGGAAAGCGGCTTGTCTTCAGAAGCTAAAGAAATCACAATTATTTCTTATTGATATTGTATACTACAACATCACAACTCATCTGATATCACCAACCCCCGTCTTAACATCAATTGCTATCATATAAAATAAAATTAGAAAAAATAATCTAAAAGCGAGAATAAAGCCTTAGATTCAAGTGTGGTTAGGAAAAAAATTTTGTTTTTTGATTCAAAGTGTGTTGAGAATAGTGGTATACTCCGCCTGCGAGGTCACTAGTTTTAAACCTCCTTGGACAGCTAGGACAATCCATGGCACCCTACCAGATAACTCCCAGTTTTTGAACATTCACATTGCCATCAGTTCACCGGGTTAACGGTTCAACTGTCTTGTCCGGTCCAGGTTGATAACTATGATCTTGAGTCTAGTCTCTCTGCTCCTATGTTGTTTTACAAATACATCCTGGCAGAGGATTTGCATAAAAACTTTCCTCCAGCTTTGGAAATTCTCCAGGCTCTCTTAAATATGGAGCCCCAATTCGGTCTTCGTGAAGCTTTTTCACCTTGGA
Source organism: Erythrophleum fordii (assembly GCA_032878935.1). NCBI lineage: Eukaryota > Viridiplantae > Streptophyta > Magnoliopsida > Fabales > Fabaceae > Erythrophleum > Erythrophleum fordii. The sequence continues at coordinate 36,782,466 of JAVQMF010000055.1, read as the reverse complement.
ACTGAACTTCTTCCAAGAAATTTTCCCTTCATCCAACTGATCAACAAGTTTAACAAAATTCATCCTGCATTAACCATGAAAATCAGCTACAATGCTAAAAGGAGGAGTATCAGTTTCACACATAACTATATAGAATATTGCCAATCAGTTATGCTAGAAGTTATAGAGGTGATGAAGTCAGAGATTTAATTACTTGTCAGGACTGATGGTCTTCTTGAAGTTTTCGAAGCGCCTATGACCTTGAACTGCCTTCGCCATATTTCCATCATAAGTATAAAGAAATACATCACTCTGAAGGGCAACAACATAGTCTATGCCAGCCAACATGTTTTGGTGATTCTTGAAAGGATTCAACTCTTCTTCAGTAGACAGAGAGGAATGAGAGAAAATGTTGGGGAAATCATCCTTGAGATATTTCATACTTCCCTTCCCATATGCTTCACCAGCTACCAGGTAGATCCTAGTGCTGGATGGAAAACCCAGTGCTTTTAGCAACAGGGAAGTTTCCCTTGGAGTTAACGGGCATCCTCCAAGCAAACGCCTCTCAGTCCCATTAATATCTTTCTCCTTCCAGTGACTGACTTCATATCGCATCTGTCTCAGTTCTTCATCTTCTTCTGCAGTCAAACTGTGACTGCAGCCGGTAAATGCAAGCATATCCTTCTCGTATCTATAACAAAAAGATACAGTAGATGTGATTTTTCAACTTTTTGAACATAAATACTTGTTTCGTGAAACCTATGTAATACTTGGCACTCTTATTCTGTCGATGACTTATTTTAGTGGTTTGAAGTGTTGATAAATTGCATATGTAGAGATTTTTTTTTTTGGGGGGGTGTTGGGAAAGAAGAGTGAAAATACTTTGAGAAGCCTTGATGTTAAGGGAGGCTTGAGATACAACCAATGTGGGACTTATAGTGTAGCTGAGTGCACCAAGCTTGTTAAAAATTATGCAACCCTTGAGATTGAAAGAACTCTAATAAAACCTAATTGGAGAGGAAAACAAGCGTAAATAGAACTAACTCGATAATAGAAGCTAGCTAATAAAACTCCTTGACAACAAACTTCTATAAGCATCATGTTAACTCTTTGGACAAATGGCAGCCAAGAGATAACCCAGAATAAGGAACTCAGATCTGAAAATAGCTGGAACACTCATAAAGTCACCATGTGCCACTATGGAGCATCACCAAGGAGGTCAAAAAACAGCATTTCTACAAAAAGAAAGTAGACACACAGGTAAAACGCACAGGGAAAAACAGTTGGAGTGACATGCAGCTAGAGAAAAGTTCTGCCTGACTGTAACACGGTAGGAAGAGTGCCTGGAGTGACACGCAACCAGAGATGAAGGCCGCCAAAATAAAGCACAGCAAGAAGAGCCATTGGAGTGACATGCAACTAGAGAAAAGGCAACCAGAATAAACAGTGGGAAGAGTGGTTGAAGTGACACATAGTTGAAGAAAAGTGCCCCTGGAATAAAGCACAACATAAAAATAGCAAAAAGAAGTGGCCTAAGAATTACCAAAAAGGTTGTCAGAGTTCTGCTAGAAAAGTGGTCAGAGGCTGTCAGAGAAGGTGGCCAAAGGATACCAATTCTCAGTGCTGTGCAGATCTGCACTCTCCAAACAGGAGGCCTGCCCCTTTTATGTATTTTTTAATTATCTTTTTAATCCATGACCAGAGCTCTGCTAGAGATCTGGGCAAAGCTTCAGCCCTGAAAACTCTCGAGGCTTATTTTTCTTTCTCCCCAAGCTCTGATACCATATAAAAATAAAAGAGAGAGGATGCTTTTAAAAGCCTTGATATTAAGGGAGGCTCTTTTTACATATATTTATAGTGGAGAAAAGGTTGTATAGCTTGAGATACAACCAATGTGGAACTTCTATAGTCTAACTAAACAAAGAGAGAGACAAATTAATGCTATATTATAACAGTATACAAAAGAATTCTAAAAAATACTGGAGAAAACTCTCTTTTGCTCTTATAGATTCAACTCAGAAAATGTAGTAGAGAGAATCAGAACATAAAACGCAAAGAAACTACCCTAGCAATTTGAGGAGCTAAGAAACCTCCCAAACAACACTTAACCCAATCCAATCCCCTCCACTCTACCGATCCTCTCTATTACAAATTCACATTGATTTCAAACAGAAATTCACATCTGTGCAAGCACTTTCATCCTTACTATGGTTTTCCCTCACAATAGGGGTTTTAATAGGAAAGTACAGAAAGATAGATGGACAAAGAGACTTCTACATACTAATGAATCAGCAATTTCATTGACAGCAAAAAATCAGCATTATGGAAGCAGTTCAACATCTTTTTCCTTTTCTCAAAAGAAATTTATCATTCAAGTAGACCAAGTAGACCAAGCATTCAAGCCATGAGCACAGAAAATCACCACATATGATCAGAAGTCAAAATCTAGCATTCTCCAGAATTAAATAACCTCCACTCAACACAATTTTTTCTATCAGGTTAAGAATGCTTATAGGTTATAGCCTTAGAATTAGGATGTGGCAAAAAATTAAAAAAAAAAAAAAAGAACATGAGAATACATTTATGTCAATGATTCTTCCAGTAAGAGGTAAAAAGAAAATTAGATAGTTACGTTGTTTCATTTTGATCTTATTGTAAATCCACACAGATTCAAGTAAAACATCACTTTCCATGAAACGAATAGCTCATTCCAGATGTTTGTGTTAATGGATCATGAAATCCAACTCCCAGTAAATAGGTGCACTCAGACACATCCATATGGATGCAAATTGCAAAAGAACAATAAAGAAAAGCAAAGGGAAAGAAAAAAGGCAGAGTATAGGAAGAAAGAAAGGAGATACAATGTCAACATTTATGTAAATAGTATTGAATCTCTACTTGCCTCAAATGAAGTGCAAGATAAGGATTTCCATTCTGTAGCATTCTAGATACCAAAGTTTTACCATGTTCTTCAATTGGTGCTGAATATTTCAATGCTCTGTAATTGGCCCGGCATCTCAACTTTTGTATGGAGTTTGAAATACCATTGTTAGCAAGCCTGGAATCAGTGTGAGTAACATAGACCACTTTGTGCTGCTTTAGGAGGGGAAGAACCTCAGTCCTGTAATAACTGACCTGTCAATAAGCAAGCTAATTCATTATCTGTATTGACATCATAGAAAAGGAAGCAATAATAATAAATTTTAATCATTATGACATTGAGTGAATCAAAAAGAATATATGACCCATATAACTCCCATCATATCATGGCCTCTTTTCCTACAAATTTCTAAAGGCTACCTGACCCGACTGTTAGCTGACTTCAACATTAAGATAATAGATCAAATTAATCAAACATATCTTGCCAGACTTTAAAAAAAAAAAAAAAAGAAGTAATTAGAGATAGACAAGTTATCTTGACCTTGGACCAAGATATTGGAGTTTTTAGGAAAGGTTCAATTCCAGCATAGGCTGCTGGTAATGTCTCGACTATGTGAATATCATCACTCAGCTTCTCAATAAAATATCTCCAGTCAAACAAATCCTTGAAGCCACTGCAAATAAATTGAAACAAAGTAGCTCAGAGACCACTAAAAGAATTAAATATGTTGAGCATATTTATAACTGAGACATTTTGTAAGATGATTATCAATCTGGAAATCCATTATTTGGTATCAGCTACAACATAAATATGATAAAAGAAAATGGGAAAAGATATAGGTTGGAGACAGAGAGATTAGAAAAACTAGTTAGATCTCTCTTAAATATGCATTTTCTCATTAATATGATAAAAGAAAATGGGAAATGATACAGGTTGGAGACAGAGAGATTAGAAAAAACTAGTTAGATCTCTCTCAAATATGCATTTTTCCCATTAAGTGAAAAGTAATGAAAATTGTTGATGTAGGACAAGGGAGAAAAGGGGGAGAAGATAGAAAGGGGGGAAGATATTAGAAGAAATAAAGAGAAAATTCTGAAAGACTTTTTATTATTTAATGTTAGATTCTTCAAATACAATTGCAAAGACTTATATTTATAGAACCCTAATCCTAATCCCGATGAAAGATAATTTCTAATAATAAAAGATAAATATATAAAATCTAATCCTATTGAAAGTTAAATGCCTAATATTAATAGATAATTAAAAACTAACAAAAAGATAATTATTAAAACCTAACAAAAAAATAACTAATCCTAATTCTAATATTAATAAACTATTATTTCTTATATTTATTTTTAATCCATAATTTAAAAATAATTAATAATAGCTTTTCTATTCTTTTCCCATTCTCCATTAATTGTCTAATTGAAGATATCAATAGTAGGATTGCAAACGATGATATACTTTAAAAAAAAAATGCAGCATAAGCCCCGACAGGGCAAAGCTGTTATCCCCACATTTCTTACACCAATTGAATGACCTCTAGTTCTGTGCAATGCCTTGATTTGGACAAGTAGATTAACACTGTCCTAATTTCTGATTAATTCAGATAGGTGATCAGAGTTCATCTAAATCTGAATACAGTGTGGGCTTGCAAGAAACAGGGGTATTATGCATAAGCAATTGGCCCTAATTTTATAATGCAGTAGGTAGAAATAAACCAACCTCTCATCAGCCCAGTAGGAGGTATGATCAAGGGAAGGAATGACTAGTGTTGCCTTCATAATCTTAGCAACAGCAACCATATCGCATATCTGCATTCCAACAGTATTGAGACATTATTTATGCCTACTAAATCTCTGATAAATCATAAGCAACCAAGACAGCCATACCCCAAATCTCATCTGATTCAGGCCACCATTTGCGTTTATAAGAATGTAACCATTTGTGTTTGTATCTAGCTCTGCTAAAAGAAGTAGCAAGTCAGAGAAGGAAAAACTAAATATAACAGTGTAATACACTGGATGGGTAGGTAAGAGGAGTATACATGATAATAAACGTTCATACTTTTATGGTTTCTTGGCAGATCAATGCATTGAGTGTAATTCTCACTGTTGTGTTTAGACCAGATACCTGATTCCTGAATAAAAAGCAAAATTTTAATACATTCAAAAGCAAATAAATCTTTCAATAGGCCTTCAATCAAAATTTCCTTTTCATTCCATATAACTTGTTTTGTTAGAGAAGCAAACAATTAATTAATTGAATATTAATAATACACCTTACAGCTTGAGATATTGAAATAAGAGTTAAGACTTACTTCAGCCATGGCAGTCTGGCTGCCAATTACTCCTGTTTCTAACATCTTTAGAGTTCGTTCAACATCACTTGCTCCCTCCCTATACCCATGACCGTGGGTCCTTTGTTCCATCAGATTTAGATTAGTAGTGGAATCAGATAGATCCTGATAAAGGGCAGAAATGATTTACAAATTCAGCAAGATAAAAGAATAAAAAATGCAAGCAACTGTCTCCCATTCAAATTAAAAAAGTAACACAAACTGATATGCAATATAGTCATCAATCATGCCATGACCAACGTCTACTTCTTAATCCACTCCATCACCTAACAAATATTGCGGGTTTTACAAATTTAGTGCGATATATCTATTATCAGTGAAAAGCACTAGATCAAAGTGAAAAACAATAAAAAAAAAATCTCGATCATAATTCATAAGTTCTCCACCCTACTAAAGTTGATATGGTTTAAGGACAATTAATGAAACAATGATACGCAAAAGTTCAAAATAGAAAGCTATTTCCGTGCAGTCCCACCAATCCAAGGGCTCATTTCAATGCAGAAGATATTTTACTCAAAACCAAAACAAAATTACAAGTATCACATTAATAGATTTAGAAAATAGGCACAAGTGCCCCCTTTTAGAACACAGGATATTACCATGATCATTCCCAAGCTAAAACCTGAATAAGAAGTTCATAATTATGCAAGATGTAAATATGGTTTTCCATCTGTAAATTAACAGATATTAACTCACATAGCAACAGTCCCAAGCTATCGTAACACATAACAAATCGACTCCCCTCTGCCATCGGGGAGAGAGAGACAGAACAAGGAGAGAGGAAGCAACACCAACAAGAACAACAATAAAAATGAAGAACCGAAACAGGATGTCTAGATCAGAAGAAACCAAATAAAAAATATTAAATTCATTCTCCGTCGAAATATTCTCCGTTTAAAAAGCCCATTGTAGATAAGCCCAGCGCCTCCCAGAATTAAATTTTTACATTTGTCTTTATAGAAAACGTCATTGAGTATCATATCAAGGAAAAATAATATTTGCCCAAGTTTTTAACGCAGTTGCATTAGAACCATTACCGTTGGCATTGAGCAGCACAATTAACCATAATAGCAGAACAAGCTAGTATAACAGATGACAAATAAATACACGAGGAAAACTGAAACTGACGCGAGTTTCATGCCAACCTGACTCGACTCAGCTCTTTCGATGGCAGATCCGAACCACCCAGTAGCGCATATCTTCAAAACACCCAGAAACAAGCACACCCCACAGAACACAATAAACATCCAGTGCCCAATCTTCTTCTTCTCCCTCAAGCCCAAATCCACGACGAAGGATTCAATCGGTTTCTTCAGAAAGCTCTTCACGGCCCTACCATGAATTCTCTGGGTCACATGATGGGGGTGTTTCCGTTCCAAAACAGGCTCCAACACTTCAGCGGGAATGAAGTTTGTTCCAATTTCCGATCTGGGCGAGTTTGTCTGCAGCTCAATCTCACAGTGGGGACTAAGACTCGTACTGGGAATGGCGTTATTGACACTGGAGCTGTGAGGCTTGCCATTATTGCTGTTGTTCCGCTTGAATGAGTGAGCTCGACGAGTCACTGAAGCCGCGTAGCGCGGGCTGTTGACTCGCTGAGAGACGCCATCGCTGGCGTTGTGACCCATGTCCTGCCTGTGTGTATGCGTGGTATTATAGCTGGTGATTGGATTCAGAGGAGATCGCCGTTAAAGAAGCAGAGCTTGTAGCCCATCGTCTATCCTTCCCATTTGCACGTCCGAAATCCAAGAAATATGCAACGCGTCGCAATTACAGTTTTTTTTAATTATAATTAAGAATTTTAAATTAAAAATCTTTATATTAAAAGATTTTAAATTTTAAAATAAAAAATTATATTCAAAAATAAAAAAATTTATTTTTAAAAATCTATTATTATTAAATTCAATTATTTATTACTAAAATAAGTAATAATCAATCATAACAATTTAACTATTTGTTATTAAAATAAGTAATAATTAATTATAAAATAAGTGATAATAAATCTTTAAAAATAAATTTTTTTTATTTTTGTAGCTTCTATTATAATTCTCTCTTAAAATAATTTTAAAGGATTTTAAAATAAAAAAATTAAATTAAAACAAATTATAATATGTAACGGAGATTACCATAGAAGATGGGGTAGCCGACATTGGTTGAAAATTTGCTAATTTGCTACTTCTATGGAATGATGGTGGTTTTGAAAGGAGTAAGTCATTATTTTTGGCCAGAGGAAAGATGACGACTCTGAATTTTTTTAGTTTTTTGTTGTAAAATTTTTATAAAATTTGTAGAAAGAAGAAAGAAAAAAAGTGAGGAAACAGAAAAGTGTATTATATATTTTAAATTCTAAAACAAATTTTATAATAAAAAACTTAAAAGAATTTTTACACGTTATTCACAATTATTTTGACAACTATTTTTATTTGAGTAATGATAGACATCCTACATCGATGTTTGCAACAACACTCACTCGGCTGGCGCGATTCTGACTTCGTTTACTCGGTATCATTATTATAATTAGAACTATAATCCGTGGAATGAACGAATTTGTTTTTAAAATATCTAAAGTGGTTAGAATAGAACTGTTTTCAAATTTTCATAGTATTTTGAGGGTAAATTTCAGATTTGGATTAAAATTATTATTTATAAAATTGTAATATTTTTTAAAAAAATTATATTATTTTAATATATATGCAATTAAATAAACAAAAAAATTCATATAATTGTGACCAAAAAAGGGATCAATTCAGATTTTATTTTAATTTTTATTTTGAAGGAAACAAAATATAAAATATAAAATAATTGTTTAACTGACTTAAAAAAATAATTAAGATTAAAAATAATAAAAAATTATAAAATCTAAACAATTCAAATTATTTATTAAACCAAAAAAAAAAGAAAAAACAGCACGGCAACAGGGAATCTACATCCATGTTAAAGCAAGGATGTTTATTAAATGAATTGCGTCCTTTTAAGTGTTTTAATTAAATGAATCAAGGATGTTTACGAAGAGTTTGGATTTGCTTATATGAAAGTTTAATTCAACTCTATTTATTAAATGAATAGATGAATGTATTATTAAGCTTTGTTTAATTGAATGAACGGAGCTGAAATTCATGACCAACAACGACAGGATTAAAAGTGTCAGCACTTATATAAAAAAAAAAAATACAAGTTTATAAATTTATAGTTGGAGGATTACAACATGCTATAATAACAAAAACAAAAGTTGCATCATGTGTCAATAAATATTTCAATATACGTACAATTCATTAGGGTTACATTTGGAAAGCTATAAAATTAATAAAAAAAATACCAAAGATATTTGAGTTCCAAAGCACAGTGATATATTGTGATAATCTCAGTGCTCATATGCTTTCAAGAGGTCAAAACTCTTCATTATTAAATTACTTTAAGATCTATGTATATAAAGATTTATAAAAAAAAAATGTAATAATAAAAAACTCAACTTCTTAAGAACCTGAGTTTACCGTAGAAGACTCGATACAAAATCGATTTCTCCATTTTCAATTCTGTTTTATTAATACTCTCGGATCTATCTTTCAAAAACATTAGGATATTTGTGTGCGTATATATATTTGATGCATTATAGGGTTTGAATTCTCACATTACTGGTACGGTGCGTTTGGTACCAGGAAAATAAATTTGATGGGAATGGAAATTTAAAATAAAAATAAAAAATATTCACTATCTTTTTATTATTATTATTCTATTATATCTATTTTTATTATTTTTTATAAAATATTATTTTTTAAAGTAAGAACATAAATATTATTTTTATATCATCTATTTATTTTTTTAATTTTCTTTTTTTTTTGGGTATAACAAATGCAACCTTAATTATCCCCACACGACCTTTACTATCTAAAATATCGGAATGTATAAGCTGCCACCATTTTAAATATTGGCAACAAATAATTATCAAAAACAATATGAGAATCTCCCATTCTTTTTTTTTTTTTAATTTGTATAGATACTAATTGTATTTTTTAGTAAATTATTATTATTATAATATTAATTTTAAAAATTTTAAATATCATAATATCTTTTTATGCAATATCATAAAACGTGATATTTAAATTTAAAATATTTTATCAATGGATCTTTATTTTATTTTTTATTTCAGAATGTTGACCATTATTCCAAGCATCCGCCTAGCAAAACTCTGAACATGACTGTACAAGTGGGACGAATAAGACGCGCTCAATCAAGACTTTTCCAAAGGAGCAGTTGTCTCCGATTTACCCGATATGTTGACATAAATTTGGAAAGAAATTAAAAAAAAAATCTTATTTTAAGGTTATAAATTAATAGTATTTATTGCAAAAAATTTAAAATTTAAAATCACTTAAAAAGTATAAATAATCAAAAATTTTAATTATAAAAAAAATTACATTTCATATAATAAGTCCTTTTATTATTTACCCAAATTTTTTTAATCTTATTTATTATTGTTCTTTAAAAAAAAAAATAATAATTCTTCAGTTCTCTACTCATCTTTTGTGATGAGTAGGAGCTTTGCATCACAAGAATTGTATAAATCAAATCTAAATGGCTCATATTTAATTTTTTGTTTTTTAATGCTAATTATTATTTTTTAAGTTAATAGTTAAAAATTATTTTTATTTTATATTATGTATCCTTCAAAATAAAAAATATCAAAATTTTAAAAAAATATCAAATCTTAACTATTCAAATTTAATTTGATTAATTCTTATGATGCAAAGTACCATCTACTCATCACAAGTGATGTGTAAAATAAATTGTTTTCACTTTTTTCAGTTAAAATTTTTGTCTTTTGAATATTTAAAATAATTTTAAAAGTTTAATTCAACTCTATTTATTAAATAAACGGATGAATGTATTATTGAGTTTGTTTAATTGAATGAATGGAGCTGAAATTCATGACCTACAACAACAGGATTAAAATTGTGAGCACATATATGATGAATTGGCCAAAAAAAGAATTACAAATTTATAAATTTATAATTGGAGGATTACAATATGCTATAATAACAAAACCTAAAGTTGCATTATGGGTCAATAAAATGTGTCAATTTACGTGCAATTCATTAGAGTTACATTTGGAAAGCTACGAAAAAGAATACTAAAGATATTTGAGTTCCAAAACACAGTGATATATTATTGTGATAATCTCAGTGCTCATATGCTTTGTGCAAATCAGGGACAAGTGAACGGTGAACACATTCCTTCTAAGAAAGTATATACACAAGGAATTTTTTTTTTTTTTTGGAACTTGACCTTTTTAAGAGGTCAAAACTCTTCATTATTAAATTACTTTAAGATCTACGTGTATAGAAATTTTAAAAAATATGTACAAAAATTTTAAAAAAATTTAACAATAAAAACTCAACCTATTAAGAAATTAGATTTATTATAGAAGAATCATACAAAATCGGTTTTTTTTATTTCAATTCTTTTTTCTTCTCATTCATCTTTGATGTCTTTCAAAAACATCAAGGTAATTTGTGTGTGTATTGGTGTATTATAGGGTTTGAATTCTCGTATTACCTATACAGTGCGTTTGGTATGGAAAAAATAAAATTGATGGTAATGAAAATTAAAAAAAAAGAAATATTCATTATTATTTTATTATTATTATTCAATTTGTATTGGTTTCTTTTTATTATTTTTTATAAATTATTTTTTAAAATAAAGACACAAGTATTATTTCTCATTTTATCTATGTATTTTTTTGGTTTATTTTGATTGTCTCAATCCTTTTTTTGAATACTAAATACAATCTTATTTATCTCCACCTTACTTTTAGTATCTAAAATATCTGAACGCATAAGATGCCACCATTTTAAATATTGGCAACAAATAATTATCAAAAGCAATATGAGAATTTCCCATCCTTAATTTTTTTTAAACTTTTATTTTTTAATAAATTATTATTATACTAATTCTAAAAATTTAAAATATCATAAAACTTTTATTTTTTAATAAATTATTATTATACTAATTCTAAAAATTTAAAATATCATAATATCTTTTTTATGCAGTATCATAAAATGTGATCTTTAAATTTAAAATATTTTATCAGTTGATCTTTATTTTATTTTTTATTTAAGAATGTTGACCATTATTCCAAACATCAATCCAGCAAAACGCTGAACATGACAGTACAAATGGGACGAATAAGAAGTGCTCAATCAAGACTTTTCCAAAGGAGCAGTTGTCTTTATTTCCCTGATATATTGACATAAATTAATAAAAAAGTTTTTAAAAAATCATATTTTAAGGTCATAAGTTAAAAACATTTATTACAAAAATAATTTAAAATTTAAAATTATTTTAAAAGTGAAAATAATCAAAAAATTTATTTATACAAAATAAAAATTTTAATTGTTAACAAAAATTGCATTTCATAAGGTCTTTTTATTGTTCATTCAATTATTTTTTTTATTCTTGCTTATTACTATTCTCTTTTTTTTATCTTTACTAACTCTTCATGCGTTTAGAGTCTTTGCTTATCACTTGTGATGAGTGAAGGCTTCAGAAGAGTCATCTAAATTAAATATAAATGGCCCATATATATATATATATATTTATTTATTTTTAGTGCCAATTATTATTTTTTTAAGTAGACATTTAAAGTATTATTTTTATTTTGTATTATGTATCTTTCAAAATTAAAAGAATATCAAAATACAAAAAAAAAATCAAATTTAAGTTATTCAAATTTAATTTAAATAATTTTTATGATGCAAAGTACTCTCTATTCATCCTAAGTGATGAGTAGAAGATTCGTTTTCACTCTTCATAATTAAAATTTTTTTATCTTTTGGATATTGAAAATAATTTTAAAATTTAAAATATTTTACAATAAATACTTTCAATTTATCATTGTTAAGTATAATTTTTCCATGGAAGTATGGGTTGATAGAAACTTGAATATTAAATATATTAATATAAACTAAAAGAATGAAGTAATATTTAATTGGGGTAGATTTAGGCAATTTCTTTGTGATTAAATTCTTTTAATAAACATATAATACATATAAAAAAATAAAAAAGCACGATTATATGATATTAAACTATAAAAAAATTCACTGATAAATTTACCAACAAAGATATAAAAATTGTCACAATCTAAAATTATCTTTTGTCCCTATTTTATTATATATTTTTTGGTCACAACTACAGTGTTTTATATGATTGACTTGGATTATTCAAATTCCACTTAAAAATATGGATCAAAATAAAGGACAACTTCACACGCATTACAATTTACTCACGATTATTTGATACACAAAATAGAAAGAGAAATAAAAAAATAATTTTTTAAATACAAAAAGACTTCTTTACTTTTGTTTTAGTTTGAATTTAAAAAATATAAATATTGACAAATAATAATAATAAATAATGATTATAAAAGTATAATAAATATTACACATAATTATATAAAGTACATAATCACATAAGTTGATATTTTATTTAATTGCACAAAACTACTTTTATTTTTATGATGTATTGATATTTTATTTAGCTGGGATATACTCAATAATTAATATCATAGAAAATAAGTAAAATACTGAAATATTATGAATATCATAAAATTTTGAATGAAGTACACTAACTTTTCATGATTTTGATTAAACTAGGTGCTTTCTCCCCTTGCAATATGTAAAGGATTCAGAAAATGTCTTCATGGGCCCTATAAAAAAAAAATTACGAGAAAAAAAGTGAATAAATAGTATATGTACAAACATATACAGACATAATAATCCCCGTCATGTAATCTCATAAAAGTCATATAGTAAACATCTTAGCTACAATGTAGCTCTACAGCAATTTATATATATATATATATATATATATATATAGATTATACATAATACCTCTTTTATTTCAAAAACATCATTTGAGTCCCTCTACATTTGATATATATTACAAAAATCTCTCTTTTAATTAATTTTTTTAATAAAGTTAAAATTATTTTTCATAATATGAGTTTCTTCCAAAATAATAAAACTATTTAGTTATCCTTAACGCTTTATCATGAATAATAGTACAATTTCTGTGCAAAAGTTAATTTCAACAATAAAAAATAAAATATATGAAAATTTTTATAATATATATTAAAAATAAAAAATTATATGATATTTTTAAAACAAAAATAAATATCAAGTATAATTTAATTAAACATCAAGATAAATTAGTGTAATTTATTTTAAATTTTTTAATCAAAAAGGCAATTAAAACAAGGATTAAGCATCTTATTTGTGAGTTCTAAAATTAATGGAACTGAAAATCAGGAAAATACAAAAGTGACGGGCTTGAAAAAAGTGGTGGGTTGTGGCATTTTTGGCTTAATTTAATAAATTTAAAAATCAGCCGTCAGGGATGTGTGAACGAGAACCATTCCATTCGAGGAGGAGAAAAGTGGCCTGCTTTGAAATTTAAAGGAAAGCAACGGCACCTTACCTTTTCAACTCCGCACTTTCCCAAACGAAAAGAAGAAGGCTGAAAGAGTCCGCCATGACTATGGCATACGATGGAACGCACTTTCTTTTTTAATTTATTTTGAATGCTTCATAATATCTATTTTTTTTATCTGTTTATTTTCAGAACTATAAAATGACATGCCCATAAAAAATGGAAATAATGAAGAATGGTTATCGTAAAATAGTTTTCAATTATTTATTATTAAGCATATATTTTAATTTCATTGATATATTAATGTAAATAAGTGCATGTTGTTTTTATATTTTTTCAAAAATTTAATAGCATACAATTTTATATTTGATGCTTAAAATCCTTTGTATTCAATTCCGTTATAAGGGTTGCCCAACCATAAGTATTTCAATTGAGTTTACCCGATTCTAAAATGCTTAAACGACTTAATAACTATTGTTCATTCAATTTTATTTAAGGAATTAATACATTAGATTACCTAAATTGCTTTGAGCAAAACATCTCCAATATGGTAAATTATTATGATCAGACGACTTTCTCTGTTTGGTAACTTGGCCTGACCATTGTTATCAAGGCATTGCTTATGAAAGCTTATAAATGAAGACCTCTACAATGAGACCAAAACATGAGCATTAACACCTAAAGAAAACAATCATTAGCATGTTACACAGTCCTCTTAATTCTGTATTACTAAGCCTAGGATATAATTTTTTTTTTTGTCTTGCCATTATATCTCTTTTCTAAAACCCTTTAATACAAGTCATTGTCTCTTTATTATTTCTTGTTCTCTTTAAACTCTTTCCTTGTTCAAATCCTATTCTTTTAAAAACTAGATTGAGACATTTGGCACAGCAAGTAAGAGCTCAAGCTTTCTTAGTTATCATTCTATCTTAAAAGGAGCACAACATGTGAACAAGACAATCTCTTTTGACCCAGCTACGTCAAAAAGTCTAAATAGGCAATAGCTTTTAACTTAGATATGATAGTTCAATGATTTTCAATGTGAAACTAGTTCTTCTTATCTTTATTTATAAATTTGCACAATAATTAATGTTTGTATTACTTTTAGTTATAAAGTGATATTGTGATAGATACCTATTTCATTCTTGGTTCTGAAATTATGTAATGATAGATTTAAAATGCCATGGGCAAGACACATACCCTAACCCATCATATGAAAATTATATTTACAATATCATGGACAAGATCGATAACTATGTTAATCATAAAAAATTACATTTATGATATCATGAGCAAGATATATAACATTGTCTATCATAAAAAAAATTATATTTACAATATAATGGATAAGAAAAATATCCTCACCTGTCGTTATGAAAGTGATAGTTTTGTGTATAAACAAGTATAAGCAAGAATAATAACCTTGCTTGAAAATCTAGTTTATGGTGAATAGGAAGAATAATTTCACCTACTATAAGGAAAATCTAGTTCAAAGCAAACAAAAATGACAACTTTGCACATCATAAAGAAAATATAGTTCATGTACGAGCAAGAATAATAACCTTAATCATCACAAGGAAAATAATTTAGTTTATTGTGAGTAGAAAGGATAACCTTAAACATTACAAAGAAAATATTACTTAGTGCAGATAAGAAAGATAACCTTGCCCTTTATAAGAAAAATATAAGCTTGCCTGGCATAAAAAGATTATAATACTATATGAGTAAACATCACAAACAAGAAGGACAACTTCACTCATCATAAGAAAACTAATCTATAATGTTTCTTCATAAGAAATGTTATAATTTCATCCCTTCTCTTCGTTTGGAGGAACAAGACATAATGAAAAGAAGAATATGTAAGACCATGGACCTTATATGACTTTGGGAGTTCTGGCTTGAACATGCTTAGCTCATTAATTTGTCAATGTATTTCAGGTCAAGTGTTATAAGAGCCACCCAACCATAAGTATTTGAATTAGCCCAACTTAGTCCAACATAATTCTAAAAGACTTAAAACAACTCAATAATTGTTATTTATTAAACTTCATTTAAAAATTAATACAATAAGTTACTTAAATTGTTCTGAATAGAATGGCTATAACATGATAAACCACTTTGATCATATAAATTTTACAATTCTACTAAGCAATTTGATCTGGTTGTCATCATTAGCACATTGTCCATAAAATTTGTACACAAAGATTTCTACAACAAGACTAAAACATGAGTATTAACACCCAAAAAATATGATCATTAGCAAGCTACATAGTCCTCTTAGATCTATTTCACCAATAAACATATTCTTTATTTTGTCTTGCCATTATATCTCTCTTCTAAGACTTCTTAATATAAATTATTGTCTCTTTGCTTTTTCTCATTCTTTCTAAATTTCTTCCTTTTTCAATCTGTGATCTTTTTAAAACCAAACCCCAACAAATTCTTTAATTAAGATATAATATGCAGAGATTTTTTTTTGGCTAATTTAAATTCACACTATGCATGTTTTTACTAATTCAATAATTGGTGCAAGTTTTGAAATATTATTGAAAAGCAATAGATTAAAATAAGTTAGGATGAAATTTCACTCCCTTGCTAATTGAAGAGTCTGTGATTTCTCAATTTTTCTTTGCATGTACTTTTTTAACTCATTAACTTTAATTTCCTTCATATATATATATATATATATATATATATATATATATATATATATATATATATATATATATATATATATATATATATATATATATATATATATTATAAATATATAGTCAATCTTTCTATTATAAAAAATTATACGGAACTTTGATAACGACAACTAAATTCATTTGAACCAAAATACCATGAATTGGCTTTTTTCATTAAAAATGCAATTTATTAAAAAAATATATTTTAAAAAAGATTATTTGAATGTTATTTATTGGTGTTAAAACAATACATTTCATTTATTTATAAAAAAATGTCTCATTTATAATAGTGCTTATATTGATTAAATATATACTAAATAAAAATATTATTGTCATAATAAAATATATTTTTTAATTATTCAGTATTTTAAATAATATATTTTTTTATTTTTAATAATTATTTATTATTCATATAAAAATTTTCAAATTTGCTAATTTTATAAAAGTGGTTAATTATTTCAACCATTTAATAGTATTTTGATCAAAATGAATTCATTTGTAACTTATCTTTAATTTTATGGGATATATGTGTAATTTTTTAATTTAAATCATCTCTTAAAAGAGGCTTTACTAATGTACTCTAAAAATTTAGCATTTCAAACTAACTTTCTTTCCAATAACAACATAAAAACTTTCAAGCCATAGATAACAAAAAAGTTATTATCCGTTTTCTTTTGAAAAAATACAAAGATTTCTTGTCAAGATTAAGCTATTTCAAAGACCTCCTTAACTTTAGAAATAGAAAAATATCTTTCTTAAATTATTCTTCAAAATTTAAACTTCCTTATCCATTTTCTTATAATCTCGTTAATAAAAATATCACAGCAAACCTTATCATTTGTTAAGTAACGCACTCTTATTTGTTTGAAAATTACAAATAGTAAAATTTGAGGTGACATCTCTCTGAATAGTTAACGACAGAATAAACAAAAGAATTTAAATCTTAAATTAAGAGAGTACTTATATATGATTTAAAATTAAAAAGAAGCATTAATCTTCTCTTTTTATTATACTTTCAAACAATATAATGAAAATTCAATATAGGTATTTAGTAGGCCAAAAAAAAGATAAAATATATAATTTTATTTTTTAAAAATATACACTTAAGCTATTTGGTCATTTTAAATTTTAAATTATATAATTCAATCAAAATTTTGACTTTTCTGACTCAAATCAAAATAAAGAAAAAAAAAAACCAATTGCACATAACTCAAAAACTAACGAGTAAGTAGTAAAAAAAACTTTCAAAAATTAAATTGAGCGTTTCTTATATCTAAGAGCCAAATAATAAAGACAAATACTTTTTAGGAATCAAAAGAAAATTATTTAAAAAGGAGTGGAAATCCACCAAATAAGCTTTTTTTATTAAAAAAATCGAGTGAAAAGAAATCCACCAAATAAGCCCCTATCGTACCTCCAAATTTATTGCTTTCCCTCCTTCGGTTTCACAGTGCGATTCTCAATTCTCACGTCCTTTGGAACTGGTCCCACCCAAAGCCAAAAAGACAATCAACCCTTAACGCCTCTTCAAAATCCATGCTCAATTCACTCCCCTCTTCCATCGCTACCTCATGCCTACCCCTTCTTCTGATTCTCCCAAACCCGACCCAAATACAGGGTCCGCGATTACTGGGCTCACTTCTGGTTTCCCGACTCGGTGTCTCCGTCTTACATCCAAATTGAATTTGGATTTTGATGGATTCCCAACCAAAGAATTGCTCTCTGTCGTGAATGAGACTTGCTTCTCGGTGGAGAGAGAAATTGCCGGAAAAGTTAGTGCTCCGAGTATGTGGGGATTGGACGATCAAGGAATGGGTTTGGATTCGAGTGCAAGTGGGTTTAAGGTTTTGGAAGTTGACGAAAAGGTTGAGGAAGTGGACTTTCTGAAGGACCCAAACACGGAAATGAGTGGAAACGGGTCATTTACGGGTCAAGACCGATCAAGTGCGGATTCGCGGAGTTCTGGGTCGAAGGGAAAGGTTGTCCCATTAAATTGTTCGGAACGTAGGGGAGACGACGGACCCAAAAGTTTTTTAAACTTGCAATCAGGAAAGAATATACGGAAGAGAGGAGTGGATTTTGCGAATCATGAAGATAAGACTGTGGAAAAAAGTGAATGCCGAGGACGAACGGATGATGATTTGGGGAAGGATATGCCCCTTCAAGAGAATGGTAGTGCTAAACGCAGTAGAAAAATGAGAAAAGAATGTAGAGGAAATGAAGAATGCAGGAAGGATGAATCACTATCAACCTGGATAGATGCAATGAAATTGGACATTGAATATGAAACACAAAATACTACTAGTTACACAGCTCAAACAGATTGTGTTAAGTTGGTTGATGGTAGACAGCTGGATTCTGATGCAGCTGATGAAAGTGGTATAAGAAAGGTGGGCGGTAACTATGAAAGGGGCATTGTGACTGCAAATATGAATGAAGGACCCAGCTGGGATGATAATGGTAATGGTGGTCGAAGGAGATTCAGCAGAGAAGAGAAAGGGAAGGGAGCATTGAATAATGGCCATTTGTTGCCTAATGTTATTCATGAAACTGATTTTGGATTAGAATCTGAAAGGATGAATTTGAGCGATAACAAAAATTCAGATGTCAACCATTTAGTTTATAATGCATCCTCACAAGATCAAGAACAGTTGAAAAATGCTTACACAACAGAGCAGGGATCAAGGAGGAATGATCACATGGGGCGTTTCCGAAAAGTAGCAAGGGAAAATGCTTCTCGCTTTGCTTATTTTACACCCGATCAAGAAGATGATCGTGCCTCTCCCAAGGCTGATGTTGAGAATGAAATTGAAGATTGGCCTGGTCCTTTCTCTACAGCCATGGAAATAATTAGAAATAGAGGAAAGAAAAGTAAGCAAGCAGGCTGCACCTCTTCAGAAAGTTTACCTGCAACCATTACATGGGTTCCTAGAAGTAATCAAGAGCAAATAGGTGCTAGAGTTTCAGTCCCCTCGCTGCAAGAACTATGCTTTGATATACTTGTCAAGAATGCAGATGCAATTGTTTCCCTTGAAAATATCCCAGACGCTCTGAAGCACAAACTTAGTCAGTTGCTCTGTGATTCTCGAAAAATGAACAGTCACTTTTTTGAACTTCTTGTTACTGGATCTCCCACGGAGATCCGACTAAGAGATTGCTCATGGCTGACTGAGGAACAGTTTACAAAAGCTTTTCAATCGTGTGACACTACTAATTTGGTGGTATGTTCTTTAAATTATTTGGTACTCAAACTTTCAGTATTTTGAACAGTGTGATATGTTTCATAGCTCATGAGTCTAGTGCGATAAGTTGCAGTTTTATTTTAACATACATCACAGAATAACTGAGAGCTATCAATCAATACGAAAATGATGTTTGATATGTGCTGGGAAGATGTAGGTAGTATTTGGCTGTCGTATATATAACATTAAATAGGATTGTTTTATGTTTTGTGATGAGTACAACAAGGCTAATTAAAGCTAGGCTACATTGTTCAGATTTGCTTGGCATTGGTAATGGGTGTGATTTAACACTTGTTGTACTTTTGCAGCTGCATTTTACCTATTCTCTTAGTGGTTAGTATACTGAAATACTCATTATTTATTCAGTTATATTCTTATTCATTTGTTTTATACGGGTGGGCTTCAGTTTTTGAGAATAGGAGGATAGTCGTAACTTGATTTCCCTTTAAATATATTTGGTTTCCATTCAGCATGCGATGGCTCCCTCAATTAGTGCCCATGTTTACTGTGCTTGACTCTACTCATCAGACATCTATATGAGTATCAACTTTACTTTTGATTTGAATTGTAAGCAACTTTGAATTGGATGTAGGATCCACAAGAAGAGGGATGGGGATGGCAGCTGAGATTTTTTTTTTTTTCTTTTTTCCCCTAGTCTTGGCCAACCCTAATTTGTGTTCACATTTTGATGCTTTTACATTAATTGGTGTCTTTATGAGTGGAAAGTTACTTGTTTGTGAAGGCTTTTTCTTGTTCTGTTATTCAATTTGAATGACATGATAGTTTTTTATTTTCTTTTTGCTCTTAAAGTTTTGATTACCAGCTTTTAGTGAGCTTCTAATTTAGAAATCCTAGATGAGTTGAAATTAATTTATTTGTTCACTTGTGGAATAGGTGTTGCAACTTGATCAGTGTGGGCGCTGTACTCCAGATTACGTAGTACTAGCTACTTTGGCGCAATCACCAATGCAGTTGCCTAGATTAACTAGTCTGTCCCTCAGTGGTGCATGCCGTCTTTCAGACAGGGGGTTGTGTGGTCTAGTTTCTTCTGCTCCAGCACTTAGATCGATAAATCTTAGCCAATGCTCCCTTCTCACATCTGCCAGTCTATATGTTTTAGCTGATTCATTAGGATCACTTCTGAAAGAGTTGTATCTTGATGATTGCCAAAGCATTGATGCTGCACGAATTGTGCCAGCATTGCAGAAGTTTGAACATTTAGAAGTCTTGTCAGTGGCTGGTATTCAAACTGTTTGCGATGAATTTGTCAAGAATTTCGTCATTGCACGTGGTCACAATTTGAAGGAACTTGTTTTGAAGGATTGTGTGTAAGTACCATTGTTGCAGTTTATTCAATGTATTGAATTTGAATCTCTCCTTAAAATGTAATATTGTCAGAAATTGTTTGTTTCTTAAATGTTAATTTATATTTCTTAATGTGCAGAAAATTGACTGATTCGTCAGTTAAAATTATTGCCGAACTCTGTCCTGGATTATGCTCACTTGATCTTATGAACTTGTGCAAATTAACGGATTCATCCATCGGATATCTTACAAATGGGTGTCGAGCACTTCATACACTGAAACTCTGCCGCAATCCGTTTAGGTGTTTGTTTTTTCTCTTCTCTGTATCTTGTTGTGTTTCATTATTAATTTATTTGTTGCTTTTGCTAGGCTTTATATGTTAATCTGATATTTTAATTTTTATTATGCACTTTTTATTTATGCTTTGCCCTCCTTGTCTGCAATCAGTCTGCTCATTTCCAGAGTTGACTTAGAAGATTTTCTAAGTTGTTAAAATTTCAGGATAATGTTCTTTGCTTCCATGTGCATGTACTGTTGGAAATGTCTGAATTGCTATTTAACTTTCCAGCTTTTGGAATGTTGAGAACATGTTTTCCATTGCATCTGATTCCTTATTTGTAGTATTGAATACGAATATTTCCTACGTACTCATGAAGTAGAGAACATCTTGTATTCTATCTTTTTTTAATTATTTTGGCCCAAAAAAAAAATCTATTTTATTATCATGTAATCTCCATGTTTCCTAACTGTTGAATAAATTAACTTCTTCTGTATCTCAGTGATGAAGCAATTGCCGCTTTTATGGAGACCACTGGAGGGTGCTTGGAAGAACTTTCACTTAATAATGTGAAGAAGGTACCTTGTTTCCCTCCATCCCTCTCTCTTCTTCTGGCTTGCTTGGCAATGAGCACAAGGGCATGCACACTCACACTTCTGATGTGCTGGAAAGGCTGCTTTGTGGTCATAAACGGATTTGTTCATCTATCTATGTCTACTAATATATATGGTCGAGTTAGAATTTGGTATCTTTGGTCTCTATTGTTTATTCTGACACCAACTTAGCCTCAGTAAATTATGAGATTATGGTAGTTATATGAACTGTCAACATCTTTTTCTTTCTCCATTCTCTGTTTTTGGTTTTCTTCAAATTTTACTCGACACATGCAATTGTCTAATTATTTTATTTACCTTATTAAAATTGAATTCAGAAAACGAGAAAGTGGAGATTGATAGTTTTTTTTATTTTTCGGTTTGTGTCTACTTCTATATGTTGGAATGTAAACCAAGTTTTAATTATCTGATTCACATGTGAGTGCAACGTATGATTTTATCTAGGTTGGCCATCACACAACCTTATCACTTGCAAGCCATGCAAAAAAATTGCATACTCTGGATTTTTTTTGGTTTGTTTCTACTTCTATATGTTGGAATGTAAACCAAGTTTTAATTATACGATTCACATGTGAGTGCAACGTATGATTTTATCCAGGTTGGCCAGCACACAACCTTATCACTTGCAAGCCATGCAAAAAAATTGCATACTCTGGATCTATCATGGTGCCGAAATTTGACAGACAATGCTGTGGGTTTGATTGTCGATAGCTGCTTGTCACTGAGGTTGCTTAAACTTTTTGGATGTACCCAGGTATCTATCGAATGATTATTAAACCTTGATTTGAAATAATTCTTTCATCAATATCTATTGGTCATGGAAAAACTATGGTGTAATTATTGGATTCACGAGTTGATGTATGTAGATAATTTGTTCGGAAAGATTTTTTCACATGTTAAAGACATGTATTTTTGCAGATAACAGATGCATTTCTGTATGGCCACTCAAATCGGGAGATCCAGATCATTGGTTGCAAGATGTCTCCCTTATTGCAACATGTCAAAGTGCCTGATCCTGGACAGGGTGCTTTGCATTATTCTCCAGCCCCTTATGATATAAATTAGAGTCAGAAATGAAACATGATAGATGAAATATAGAAGTGGCATTTGGCAGAATATATTTTTAGTAGAATTAGCACAGTAAACTTTTTGTCAACTCGGCTCAAACTGAAGATTTCTCGTTGTCTTAAGGTTTTCCTTTTTGGTCCCTTGCTTTTGTAAATGCTTCTTTATAAACTGACTGTGTTACTCTATTTGCAAGAGGAGGGGATTTCCGCCTTTGACAAGCATTTTATGTTGTCCCAGCCAACTGTACAAAACAATTATCTTCTTTTTGAAATGTATCATAATCTGCCAGTGATTCTTCCTAAGCCGGCATCGGAGAGTTCGACTTGAGTTCTTTCGAGTCTCAACCCCTTTAGATGCAGATGGAGATCTTAACTGTAAAATTTTATTTTATAATTTGACCAATGAATCAAGGCAAAAAATTCGAGTTAATATAACCTTTTGAGTGTAAGTTTCTCTCAGGTTCTCAATAACCCTTTGGAGTCTTAAAACATTCTAATATTCATACTTGCAGGCTTGATATAAACGTGAGAATGATGCTGAGGTGAATAGATAATATTTTTCGTAGGGTGGGCCAATCTTCTATGAGTAATATCAAATTTCAACGTGAACAGACTGTTTAGGATAAGAAAGTAAACAATAACCACATACAAAAACGAAAAGAAACGAGAAATAAAACAAAGTAGACGAAAGAGGAGGAAATATAAGCACTAGTCCTATGATTGTTATTGTGGGTAGAATACATGTGTTTGTTCTTTTCTGAAATTTATCCTTTGAGTGTGTGTGTGTGTGTGACACTGATAGCTTTCATCAACCTTTGAAAGCATACACATTTATGTTCGGTCTTTTCTGAAACTCGATTCAGTAAGAATAGACAGACCATTTTTTTCCTTTAAAATGGAGAAAAATAAAATAAGAACCTCATTACAACGCGGACTAGAAAGTTATACAGCTAAAAATTGCAGAAACTGCGCCCGCTTGGACTTTACAATTGATCAGAAAGTAAACTAATAAAGCATACTATTTATGTCTGTAAACGAAGCAAAAATAGTTGCTCCTGTAACAATTGAGGGTTTGCCATCTCAACCATCTGAAAAGGCGGAGGAAGCTGCTTTATTGCTTTTTGCAAAGAAGGAATACTCTTATGAGAGATCAACGCAGGAATTAGAAAAGATTATGTGTTATGCTTTACCTCAAAGCCTATCTTTTGATACAACATCTGTGCAGTTGTGTTATTTCTGTCCACATGCACGTATACTTGTTCTACACCTGCTCAACGAATCAAGGAGGAATAGATGGTAAATTTTCTGTCTTAATTCACAGACATATCACCAGACAGTTGTATATTAGAGGAGTCAGTTACTCTCCAACTTTGAAACTACCATTGGATTTTGCAGATTCAGCAGCAAAGTACAACATGTTGCTTGCAATACCCTGACGACGAGCTGATTTGGCAACACATAAGTTTGCAATATAGCCATATCGGCTTGGTGCTGCTCTGTTGATGCTGCAAAATCGAGGAGCATTCCCCCGTTCCTGCACAAATGAATACATTGAAATTAAGGTGCTTGGTATATTGTCATTTCACATTCCATGGTATATTGGATATCAAAGTATAAGACATGGTATTCAAGATTCTTATGTTAGGAATGACAATTGAATATAAGAACATTGTCATTGAAAGGAAACAAGTGGTTATATATATATATATATATAAGTTAGCTAAATTAGGTGTGATGTGAGATTCTCATAACTCTTGAATAGTATGAAATATTACCCAATGGTGTTACCCTATGATATCAGCGCATGTCAACTGACATTTGAGATACCAAGATCAAGATAATCAGTCTAGACAGGTCAATAGATGTAGTTGCATCTCATTGAGAAAGAAAATGTGTAATACCCCAGGAAAAGTCTCTCCTTGCAGCAAATATCGGATATTCAAATCAAGAGTTCCTACAACACTTTTCAATATTGGGCGTTTTACAGTCTTCTGCTCCTTCTTCACCTGATAAACTTGACTCCATACAACATAAGGTTAAACACACTCATACAAGGCTAATCAATTTTCTTTTTCATTAAATCAGCAAAGTATAGTATATTGCAACCTGAAATTTTCAGCTGAGCCAGAAGATATAAGAAGTCTTACCGCTATAATGCATGTGCATCTCTGCTCATTTTGCCTTCTGCACCGCTTCTTTAGTGCATCAAATTCCTAAAAAACAGGAAGCCTTCTTTAGAAATTCAAGAAAGAAATTGCATTGTATGCAGTATGCACAATGAGCAAATTAATTAGCACAAACTCCTACCTGGTCTGCAAATTTCAATTTGTAATTATGAATGTATCTGGAAAAAGCATAGCAAGAATTAGTGGCATCCAACTTTTCCTCTTAAGATGAAATTTACTATAATTCAAAGCAAAGTTGGACTTTATTTATTAACCATCTCGGTTTTGGTTGCTTGTCAGCTTTTAGAAAATTAACACAATGTGTTCTCTAGATTCTTCACTATTCTTGTCACTACGCAAAGATGTTGACGATCCTATTAATAAATGAAACTTGAAAGTGAAAACTGAGGACGCTTATGAAAGAATCATTCTAGTATACCGGAAGTCATGGCGTTCATGTGCTGGATTCTCCCAGTGACTTTCTGCCCTTAGCCATGCTGCTGTCTACCGTAATATTCCAAACAAAATTCACATAAATAAATCAAGTTATATATGAATGCAAGCAAAAATTCCAGCAAGCTCAAGAATATTCATGTCTTTTTATTATAATTTCAATTTATGACAAACCCAATACTCTTCATCAAGCACGGCTTCTCGAGCAACAAATTGCCCAAACTCAAATATATTATCTCCAACCAATTCATGATCCGACGGCTGCAATCGATCAAAACGGAGATCGCCAGACCTTAAAGTTTCCACCTTATGGATGGGTGGTATTGAAATTGAAAGCTGCATGGAAGGGTCTTCCTTGTTATTCTTCATTTTACCACGGAAGAATTTAGAATCCTTCATTGTACTGTTGACGTTATAGAGAGAGAACAGAAACCACCTGTGATCAGCTTCGACCAACAAATTCATTTCAAAACAAAATAACGGAAAATTGAAACTCACATAGTCCAAAAGGCAGCGATTCTTGGGCAATTGTGACCACTCGGACACCGATTGAAGAAGAAACATTGGAATTTTGATCCGTGAATTGAAATCGTTGACATAGGAGGCATGCTCCCCGGTTCAAGGGTTTATTGTACGAAAAAAGAAAACTAATATTTTCTTTGGAAACCTCTGGAGAAAATAATTCTTGTTCCAATATTGATACAAGGGCCAAGTGAATTGAACTCAAAAAGCAGAAAACTGAATACAGAAAGCATGCGCTCCAAATCCAAACCACCACTCAACGTTTTCCTCTGAATCAACAAAAGCACCCATTCATTGTTCCTTGTTGAGAGTAGGAGGTAGAGACTACAGAGTTTTCTAAGTAATGGATATGGCTGATTTTGAAGGGACTGGGAGTCTGGCAGTTGAAACTGAAAAGGCATGTTGTTCTCTTCTTGTTTTCATTATTTCTCCTTTTGATATTTGAAAAATTCTCAAATTTAACACTGTATCACTTCATATAACATTTTATTTATATAATAATAAAATAATAAATAATTAAATACCTAATTCAATTATATAATTTATATTATTTTATTAATAAATAAGTTTCATTTTATTTGATTTAAATTTCTTTTAATTAGAGAGAGAATAAATGATAGTTTAAGAATACTTAAAATTTTCTTTTGATATTTAATTATTGTTTATACTAGTAATTTATTTATAAACTAGGGGCTACCCCACATTGTACGGATAGTTTTTTAAAATAGGTTCCACAAATATATATATATATATATATATGATTGATTTTAGGAAATATCAAAATGCAATTTAATTGTTACTCACTTTTGGTACTATTTTATTTTATTTTTGGAATAAAAAATATCGTGAGATAAAAGAGACCATAGATCTCTACAAATTTAGATAGAGGAGCCTAAAAAATAAAAGGATGAGTTCATAAAGAAGAAAATTGGTCTATCATTTTTATTAATAATGCAATTTTTGTTTTCCTTGAGTTCAATTGATGAAGTTGTTTTGGTCATGTTCATATTTGGTTACTTGTTCATCTTGACAAAGGTATTTTCCTCCCTTTTTTAATCAAAAAAATTAAATATTTTACAAATATACAAAGTTGCCAATTGGTTAGTCAAAATGGCTATAATATTGAACTAACATACCACTTCCAAAAAAAAACATTGGTTGATCTCCTATCTTATTATTATATAAAAAAATTTATATGTAATTTTTTATTTTTAGATTTTTTAACCAAACATGTATATGAATTTTATAAACAATTATATAATTTTTTAATTAAACTATATATCTATTATGTTATTATTAAAAATTATACACTTATTATATTCTAATTAGAAAATCCTAACAATTAATCTTACCATAATTCACTCTTTGTTTTTGTTGGATGTGTTTTCTATTTTAAAATTTTGAATTTTCATTCATATTTTTTATTTGTGATCTATGTAATGTACTTGTTACACGTTGCTAAGATTCTATTTTGTTATGTTCATATTTATCCAAAAAAAAAAAAAAAGAACACAATAGAAGATTTCACGTCTATTTTTAATTATAGAAAATTTTAGGGTGTTTCAAATTGAAAATTTTTTGTAATTATAATGTTACTCTGTTTTTTTTTCCCCAAAAGTAAAACATAAAAATAACACACAGCAGTTTTCGAACATGGTTTTGGCAACAAAACCAGCAGCCCTTGTGGTTTCTTGAGCCGCCAGCCGTCTCTCCCTCGGATGCTTATCCCTATAAACAAGTTTAAAATGGATTATATTAGATTCTCTCTTTTTTGTTTTTGGGTTAATTTTTTTAAAAAAATAAATACAAAATGTGTGATTCATATAAATGATCAATCTCATCACTTGAATGATCGGTTTGATATATTTTATATTTATCTCTTTTTAAAATTTACAAAAAATATTTAAAAAAAAAAATGAGGTGATGGAAGCCTATTTTTTTAATTTGTAACGTAGAATGTTGACTATGGGTGGATTTAGATGACAACAATCATAATGATTAGTGACAAGCATCATAATTATTCACCAATTATTAAGGCATTGCGTAACATATTCTCCAATTATTACTAGTGTTCCGAAGTCCACGATTTATTGCCACACTTGTAGGAGAATCGTTTTAAAATAGGAGAATTAATGCACTAACATGATAAATTTATCAAATTTAAAATTTTAATTTTTCTTTTCATTTCAACTGTTGACAAACTTGTTAAACATTAGATATCAATCCACTTGATGCAAAAGAAAGAAAAAAAAAATATGTATTTTCAATCCCCTCTCCTTAATTTTCTGTTTTCATTTTGTTTTAATGAAAATGAAGCATATCATTACGCAAACACTTTAAAAATAATTACATAAAAAATCATAGTTTTGAAAATCAGATTGAAGAGATTAGTTAGGCCAAAAAACTTATGAATCAATTGTAATTTCCATCTCATTAAATTAGTTTATCAAAAAATCAATAAAAAAAACTCACCATTGAATGGGTTAGGTCACTTTTAAGATTTTTTTTTACCCATTTTTTTTTCAATTGACACCTTAATTTCAAACAATCATAATTTTTAATTTAGAAAGAGTTTTGGATTTTATTATATATCTATGAAAAGTTCTTTTAGAGTACATCATTATCCCTAATCAAACCAATTTCAAGTCTAAAATCTTTTATTTTTGTGTATTTTGGGAATTTTTTTTACTATTTTTCCTTTTTTGTATCTCTAATTATTTTATTAATTTTTTGAAATTAATTAAGTGAAAATGAAAAGCGAAACGTGAATACTTATATAGTTGTAAATTAACAAGGTTGACTCACATCTGTCATAGAAGTTGTAACCAAAGAATTTTGTATTATCTATGTTGTTATTATCTTGCCTAGTTCCACCATGTGTCAGGGTTATTTGGATATCCTATTTATGATTGAGTACATTTTGTCATAATAATCATATGGTAATAAATATTGACTTAATTTTGATTTGAATACTATAACATGTTTTGGCCTTGTTTTCATGTATAATAAGTAATTAAATATTTAAAACTTAATGATATTTGCTTATTATTATTATTATTATACATAAAATTATATATATTTAATTATGATTGTTTTGATCAAAATCGGTGTGGAAATTTGAATTGTTTCAATGACTAGCCAATTTTATAGAAATACAGTTTGGAATCGAGTGGAACCAAACCATTTATGTTAAATGTTTTTGCCAAAATTGGGTGACTTTTGTGCTGCAAAATTAGAAGATGTAGGAAAAAAAATATATCAGAGCTCTTGAAATCTTTACACACATGGAGTATATCTTACACAATGTTCTGGAGATAAGATGCAACAAAAATTGTATGTTTTTTAAGGCATCAAACATTATTTTTGCATTCCCTTCCAAATACATATTCACATGTAAATGTCATGAGCAAGAGCATTGTGCCTTCAGGAGCCACCATTGCTACAATAAGGGATTATGTTGGCCAGGAATATGAAAAATGTAAATGAATTGAGTCATACGCACGACCTATTCAAGTTTCTTCTTTTAAAAGCATCAAACCCAAAGTTTAGTTTTCTTGGAACATATATGATATTTAGAAGTGTAAATAAATTGAGTCATATGCATTAACTTGATATAATGAGCAAGTTTGAGTAACATATTAAATTAGTTAATACTCTAAAAGAAATGATGTGGACCCAAAAAGCAAGGCAAACATAATTGGTACGAGGAAACAAAAATACTTATATTTCTACACTTGCAAATTTGAGGAGCTCCAAAAATTGCATCTCAATGATCAGAAATCTATATGAGAGTTGGATTGATGATTAAAATGAAATTGAGAATATTGTAGTTAGCTTCTTTCCAGATGTTTTCTCACCAGGTGCTGAATCCCCTATAAATGAAATTTCCTTGAAACCATTAATATAGTGAAAATCAATTACAACCATAGCAACTCCTTAACAAGTGAATTTAGCAATTCTGAAATCCAGAAGCCAATTTTTCAACTTGAATTTGATAGTGTGTCAGGTCCTGTGGGGCAAGATATCTTAAACATGGTTTGGTCCTTCCAATCAAATGGCTTCCTACTCGAAAGCTTGAACAGGACTTGTATCACCCTCATCCCAAAAAGTGGACGTTCTCAGTCAATGAAAGATTTTAGATTGTGCAATATGGCCTACAAAATCATATCCAAATTCTTATGTAATTGACGCAAACTTATTTTGGATCAATACGTTGCCCCAAATTAATGTGCATTTCTAAAAGGTAGACTCACCTCTAACAACATTTTTTTAGCCTCAAAAGTGATATAGCAAATCCAAAAGTCAAAAAAGAAAGAGAAAAGTTGGTCTGCTCTATAGATGGATATCTCTGGAGCTTATGACAAACTATTTTGGAATTTCATTAAAATAATGCTCAAGCGAATGAAATTTCTTGAAAGTGTGATCCATATGATAGTCCAAGACATTTCTATTATTTCATATCAAGTGCTTATCAATGGATCCCCCATTAAACCCCATTTTTCCTAAAAGGGGTCTTAAGCAGGGAAATCCCATCTCTCCTTACCTATTCATTCTTTGTGCAAACGTCCTCTCCTGTCTTATCTCAGAATAGGAGCGCCTCAATAATTGAAATGGAATAAAAATTTGTAAAGAGCTGAAGCCATCACTCATATGACGTATGCAAACAACATTATCCTTTTCTTTGAAGCTTCTGCTGCCAACTATAAAATGGTCAAAGATACTCTTGATATATATGGTAAATGATTTGTGCAAGAAATTAATAAAAGTAAATCAGTGTTGATCTTTAGTCCAAATACTATACATAAATTCAAAAAATTCCTGGAAAGTACCTTCAACATCAAATTTTCCTCTAAATTGGGAAAATACCTTAGCAAATGGGTGGATGTAGATAAAAATCAAATCTACCAAGAAGTGATTGGGAAAATTGATTCAAAGCTTCAAGCTTGGAAAGCCAACCTCTTTTTGCAAGCAACAAGAATGACACTAATTAAATCTATTCTTAACTCCTCTTTGATTCACCAACTCTCATGGATTTAATGTTCCAAGGAAAATTTGTTTGGAAATTGATTCTGAGATAGCCAACTTCTTCTAAGTCCATAATGGGACCCCCCCAAAAAAAAAAAAGAATGCACCTGGTCAAATGGAGTAATCTTCACCACCCTATTCAAATAGGGTTCAAGCCCATCCATTTTCTCAACAAAGCCATCCTTGCCAAACACGCCTAGCAGATTCTAGATGTTAAACAAAATTCCCTTCTTACTAAAACTTCCAAACCAAGTACTGTTTCAATGTTCTAAGAGGCTCCTTTCTCTATCTTTCAAATGCCTTATGGAAGTGGAAGGGTATAGCAAAAACTAGCTCCATATTTACCTCTCACCTTCGTTGGCAAGTAGATTCTAGATCCTCTGTTCCTATCAACCACTACTTATGATAGTTCATGCAGTCAGATCAAAATCTTTAAATTCATAAGGTTGCTGATCTTATTTTGCATTTTCATTGTGACTGGAATCCGGACATCATTGACAATCTCTACACTCCCCGAAAAACAGGGTTCGAATATTTTTCCATCACCAATACAAAAGATCACTCTGTTTGGATAGGAAACAAATCTGATAGCTATTCTACAAAAGATGGCTATGGAAACCTTCAACTTGATTCAAGTCCGCATCCCAATGACAAATTTTGCCTTTTGGAAAAGGGTGTGAAGCATACAACTTTCAATGAGAACTCTTCTATTCCACTGGAAAGTCATCAAGAAGGCTATACGTTCCACTGAGATCCTACAAAGGCACCATTTCAAGACAGAACAAAACTGCCCTTTCTGTCAATCATGCCTAGAAACGATAGACCACATTTTCATACAATGCACAAGAGCAATGTACTTTGCCTCCCCTATTTCTCTCAAAGTTGGTATGTTTCAAGATCAAGAAATAGTCAAATGGCTTTTCTCCTGGTTCAGTGATAAGGAAATCTCTGAGGATCCTCTGATCTATCTCACAAAATTCTTCATTGTTGCTCTATATAAAATATGGAATGGAAGGAACAACCACATCCGCAAAGGTATAACCCCTAACCTAAGGGCAGTAGTTTCCTGAATCCGAAAGGGCATTCGACAGAACAACCAAGCCTGGTAGTCCGCTAACTCGGAAGTCAAGTTCATGCAGAAGCCATTAATGAGAAGGAATTTCATCAATACGTTAAATGTTCAGCCTGATGAAGGTTGGGAATTTATCATGTGGCATGACAAGGGGAAAAAGTGTAGAAACAAGATTATCTCCTATTCAACTATTTTGCTCAACGGAAACAAGATCATCTTCTGTTGGAAAGTTATCATGTGCAGAAAACGGCTATTTTTCAAAGGTTATACGGAGAATCATTAAGTGGATATCGACAGCTGACTTTCTGCAGTCATCCCCCCTCGCCTTCAAGCTCCACTTGCTATTCTTCAGCATCAAACGGAAGTTTGATGCTTTTAGCTTCTTACTTCACTACTTTTCTTGCAGTTACCCTCTCCATTGAAGAACAGTTGGGGGAACAAGTTCATCTTCTGTTGGAAAGTTATCATGTGCAGAAAACGGCTATTTTTCAAAGGTTATACGGAGAATCATTAAGTGGATATCGACAGCTGACTTTCTGCAGTCATCCCCCCTCGCCTTCAAGCTCCACTTGCTATTCTTCAGCATCAAACGGAAGTTTGATGCTTTTAGCTTCTTACTTCACTACTTTTCTTGCAGTTACCCTCTCCATTGAAGAACAGTTGGGGGAACAAGTTCGTTACCAGGCTGTCGTCTCTAACTATAACCTCGTTTTGTTTCTAGCTTTGTTTCCTTTCCCTGCTTGATATTGTGTACCGAAAAAGAAAATGGAAAGCTAGTTCTTGTAGATGCATTCTTGTTAGCGAGAAAGATTCCGCTGGTGTCGAGGTGCTCGCTATGTGAGAAAGAAGGGCAACTTGGATTGCGTTAGCCTATATTTTGAAGCTTTAGGGGCATATGACTGATTTCTCAATTCTCATATAACCTAACATTACCAACTTAACTTACTGTATTCAATTAAAATAATATACAACCAAACCATGAAAAATTATAATTGCATAAAGGAAACGTCAATACCAGATGGTGCAAGTTTTCTCATCATATGCATCACAAAATTAAGAGCAGAGACCAAAGAAAAAACAAATTCCTAGGTTCTCTCATATTCGATGGCCACACCCATAGTGACCCAAATAAACGACACCAATAGGCCACTGGGAATTGAAAAAAACACTGACAAACAAACAAATGAACAAGAAGCAAATTTTAAAACTGTATAGTAGAAGAAAGAGAAACATAAAGATATGAACACGATATGAACACCAGGACATGACAATCTATTTAAGAGCCTCTCAAGGTTCAAAATCAGTCTTGACCCACTGCCCATACTTGCTTCTCATTTTCTCATCCAACTCCTTAGCTTTGATTTCTGCAAATTTGTTTGCATTCACCATTGATTCCTCTTGCACTTTGGCCATCCTTTTACTTCTCTTTCGGGCGGATGCCTCTGTCTGTACTTCCAATTCCTGGTACTCCTTGACCCAGCAGCTATGTACTACACAACTCAACACCAAAACCACAATCTGCAACATCAAAATGGCCATCAGTGCCCCACATTCCAACCTCACCAGAAGCTTGGCCTCTTTTGGGTCGCGTGGTGACTTGAAGAGGGAAAGGCTTGCTTTCTCTTTTGTGAACAAGGCCAAGATACTTAGAAGTTGTGCGATCAAGGAGGCAAGGAGAAGCGAAATGTGAGTGATGAAACAGAAGTATGTAAGCTGAGAGTAGAAGCCGAGGAAGGAAGAGAGAAGGGAGATTCCAGAAACCATAAGGAAGGCCATGCCAAATGAGGTTGGGGGCATTCGGAGGAGGATCGTGGGAGCGAAAGAGGCTGCAGAGAGAATGAAGAGAGTGAAGTTGAGGCAGGAAAGGAGAAGGCTTGTGAAAGAGCATGTGCTTCTTCTAACCTTTGAAGAAGGAGAAGCCATTTCTGTGGAGATTTTCAGGTGGCGATTGTGATTTGATTTGAGACTGGAAGATGATGGAGAGTTTGAATTTATAATTAAGGAGGTGAAATGCTGCCGTTGGGGCTGGATGTAACGGCAAGATTAGAGGGCCCACTTTTATTAGTTTTTAGTTTTTGATGCTGTAATTTCCCTCTTCAGCCTTTCAAACTCCCACTTGATCCTGCCTGGACCTATGTCCCACAAGTAACGGTTACTTATACTTCTGAGGCTCAAATAATTTTTTTTTAAAAAAAATAATCTCATGAATAAATTTCTTTTTGTTTGGATTAGGTCAGAAAAAGCTAATGTGCGTTTGAGGAGGGAAATGATATTGTAAGGTGCATTATATGGTCCAAATATTAGAAAATTTTAATTATTTGATTGCAAATTTTATAGTTGTCTAATTATTATAAGATTTGATATAGAAGATTAACAGTACTTACTTTTAGTCTAACTATTAAATCAATGAAAAACACATGCTAGAATGAGTAGAGTATTATAATCCCAATTCTTGGACACATGGTAAGTAAATTTAAAATAAGGTAGGATATTTAAATTCCTAAAGCTAATCCTGTTTATATGAGCTTTTTTTCTTCATATTCTATTTTTTTGAGAGATATTTGAATGACATAACTCTCTCATCTCTTTTTAAAAAAATTACACTCTCTTCTTTTAAAATCAAAATATTTGTTATATCAACCTTATCTTATAATAAAAAAAGTTATAATTTTACATGTTTTAAGTAAGTTGAAAGAGTTTCCTCAACTTGGAGCTTCTCCTTCCACATTCAAGTGCAAAAAACAAACAGGTTGAAGATTCAAAAGGTGTCGAGGGATTATACGTTTACGACCGTTTGTCACATAAAAAATTAAGGATGAAAATAAAAATTAAAAAGAAAAAAATGATTTTGAAAATAAAAAATACCTATAATACTTTTACTTTTAATGATTGAATAATAGATGATAGATAAAATTAGATAATGATTATAGGGACAAAAATAAAATTTCACCAAATTTTTATTTTTTCTTTTCTTTTCCCATGCCCAACCAAACAAGCCCGTATAGTGTTAGAGATCAGTTATTATATCACTAAATTTGTCAATGAAGTTAGCAATTCACTAATTGAGAGACTAAATTAAACAAATTTTGAAACACCCAAAACTAAAATAAGAACAAAAATATATAGGGAATCAACTTGAGAATTAGCTTATCAATAAAGAACCAAAATAGAGCTTCATTCTCAATTTTTATTATTTTTTTTAAGATTAATATGCAACTACATTGGCATTTTCATTTAATGGTCTGTAATAATAATTATGAATATTGCTAGAGTTATTGGTTCCTTTGGTGTCCATGCTTACTTAGGCAATGTTCTTTACATGGCAATAAAGGAAAAGGATTGAAAATTAAAAAAAAAAAAATTGAAAAATATTAATTATATCTTTATTATCATTTCAAAGATTACATTTTTATTATTATTTTTAAAGCAATGACACTAATGTTATTTTTCTTCTCACCCACCCCCTTTTTTTTTTCCTTTTCTATTCCATTTCATTCCTGTCATACCAAAGGTGGCCTTGGTACAAAATGAGGGGAATAGTCACACTATTTACTAACATGAAAAATAGAGGAAATATACCAAGAAACAGGCACAAAACATGATGTACAAACAAGGGGTATGCTGGAGTAATTAAAAACATTGCAGCATCTCAAAGTCAAAGTCTAAATAACAGAAGAAAATACAGCCAGATTTACGATCATACAAGTGAAGCCATTTAGTAACATTATTATGTTGAAACAATGTATGCACAAAGCAAACAGCCGTTTGACAACCATAAGAGCAACTGTGTTCCCAATCAATCAAGCCATCTCACTGCCATCACCTAATATCCATCAGAACCTGCAAAAACTAGGAAAGGAGGATGGATATTTAATTCTCGATTGTCAATAACTAGATTTTTTAAATTTATCATCAAGATAGTAAAATAATGCATATTTTCCACAAGAAGCATACTTATGAATAAACTCTGGTAAATATGAATCATAACCAAAGATATTCTCTTTCGTTTAATGAATACGTGTTTCTTGAAAGTTTAAAAGAACAAAGTTAGAGACAAGGATTGGAAGATTCATCTTTTAGTATTAAATATGCCTCCCCTGTCCTCTTAGAGGATGTTATTACAATTTATTAAACCATTTTACGGAGCTTCTTTAGAGGAATGAAGGTATACCTGGTTTACTTTCTCTTTTGTCATCTTCTCTTCTTTGCCTGAATCAATCAGTATCACTGTGGGTTAAGATGGCCTCAACTCTATCAAGTGATGCTTGTAATCGTCCAGAGTTCATGTTGAACATTGGCTCACCGGTTCCCAGTGCCCTGTTTCAAATTGATCTCATACGAATCATAACGATGGGTGAATATATTTCAGATTTTAATTATACAAATCCTTAGCATTTCCTTGAAAAAGAGCAAAAGATTACAAAACTTGCCCAGTAAGTTCTGGAAAAACATAATCTGCCCTCCATCCAAACCGTAAATCAAAGCCAGGAAACAAGCCAACAGATGTCTTATTTCGAATCCGGGATACACCATCTCCACCCAAACATGTCGTGAGCTTCCATTTCCACCCAGTAGCATGCATCTGAAAATTGTGTCCCACGCCAACCTGCACTGTTCATATAAGTTTAAATCGCTACAATAAAATTATGAAGAAAGTGAGAGATCAAATTATTTTGATATGAATAGTACCACAGCTGAAGTCAAGACATACTTGATACTTGCACATCCAAATGTGATATTTAAAATTAAGCGTAAATATTTGTTTCACCAGTCAATATAGATATAACAAACAAGTTAAGAAAAGGAACAAATTTAGACATCATCAAACCTGGAGATTCAGAAATTTGGTTATTGGGATCTTTTTTGACAGAAGGCGAACATCATGACGAATAGGCTCATAAATAAATTTCCACTTCCATTCAGGTGTTAAGGGCTTCAATACAAGCTTTGCTTCATATTCATTGCATGGAGTATTATAGAACTGCACCAAAATAATATCTCAACATATCAGAAACGAGAATGTATTAAAAGATTGACTAGTCGCAAGATGCTCCAAATTATAAGTTGACAAGATCTAACTAAAACTTTGATGGAGTATCACTTCTACTAATTTGATACATCTCTGACATGCAAGCACAACAAACCGGTCAGCCCAAAAGAAAATGACAATAAATGAGCTTCACCACAAAAGCAGAATCAGAAACAACTAACAAATAAATGGTATTGGAGTAAAGTCATGAAGCAAAGAGTAATCTCATTAATGTAACATCTTTGGAACTTAGTGGATTCAAGCTACGAAGTACCATGTTCTTGTTTTTATAAGTGCAGGAATAAATGCGTGGGTGTTGTTATAGTCCTCCCATTGACACAAATCATAAGATCAATATAACATGTCAACTTTTTAACGTTCAATTTGAAGGTACAGAAACAAGGTGCAATTTTGAATCTCCTACCTGATGATCAAGTAATTGCCACTTCTAAAGACAAACCAATTGAGAAAATAAGCTCAACTAATAATAGCCATATGTAACGCCAGATGATGACTGTCTTCACCAAAATTTATTCTTTTCCCTGGCACTTTTGTGAGGGGGGTTGAGCAACTAAAACTAGATTCTATTATTGCCAAGAAAATAAAGAAATGAACAAGAACACAAGGCGTATGAAGAATATTCAAGGAGTCTATCTGTAAAAGTGAAATGAATTCAAACCTCAAAATAAGAAAAGGTGAAAAACTACGTTATGGTGTATATACACAAGTGATATTACCAAAAGCAGAGTGGTTATCTATATAACCATGGCGTCAAACAAAATCAATAACTTCTATTTTTTGACCATGAATAAACAAATGATAACACCTTCCTTTTATTTACTTATTTTTTTAATTTCCACCACCTCTTTTCCCAAATTTTTGTAGCAGCCACGATCAGAAATGACCTGTGCCTGATGCCCAGCGTGTAAACTTATCACAATTTTAAGGATCTCATTCAATGTACATTAGAAATTACAAAACAATTGTGTCCACAACATACGAATGTTCGCAACGAGGAGGAAAAAAAAATTCAGCTATGGAATCGCACAAAAGAAAAGCAAGCATATATTGCTCTAATTAAAACAAGAAAAACAAACTGTGACAAACACTTTTAGACCCAGAAACGGGATTCCCTAGGTTTGTCCAACCAAAATCTTATAATAGGTATGGATGGGCAACATTTTGACTGCGTAATTATGCATCATTTCAACTTCAATGTATTTTTTTAATATCATACGAAACACTGAATCACTCGCAATTTAAGTTGAATTGTCTATATAATAAATTCAAGACAAATCAATAATCGAGAAGTTTCAATTACCTCCATATTAAGACCAACTCGAAAACCTTGTTTCTCCTTCCGGAACTTGAGGAAGAACTCCGACGGCATCAAATTAAGACTATATAGCTCATCCCACGAAGTGGGTTCTTCCCCATTCGAGTCCGATTCCATTTGAACAATTAGAGCTGCAAAATCGGCTCAATGTAATGTGCCAATTTCTCTCAAACCCAGAGAGGAAAAATCAAAACAGTTCCATTCTTTTTGTACGTACATACAGATATGAATCTTCTGGCTTTGAACTAATTATCAGAAATGAGAAAAGTGTTTATCCTTTCACGATATTTGAGGAAAATATTTTGGGTTCTACAGTTCCGCACAGAGACGGCCGGTGGGGTGCTATCCACTAACCGAACGATTGAAAAGCCTGACGTGGCTGAAGCGAAAGAGAAAGAGATAAGTAGGCTTTCACCTAATCGGATGTTTTCCCCCGCACGGCCACACAATTTGCTCAACCAGTCTCCACGGAGGTTCAATGAGGTTTTGCTTTCTATTCTTTTCCCACCGGCCCAGTTTGGAAGGGAAACGAAAAGAAAAAACAAAAAGGGAATGAAAAATTTTGTATAATGGTTATTTTATTTTTACAATTATTATTTATATTATTTATTAAATATTATTCAATGATTTTTTATATACTGAACAAACTTATAAAATGGTGGATAAATAATAATTGGACTCAGGTGAAGTTATAATTTTTTTTATTTTTAGTAAAATAATATTTCGTTTTTATATATTTTAATTTTTATAATAATTTTAAAATTTAAAAGTTTTTTAATGCGAATATCTTTAACTTGATATTTTTATATATAATTTTTTTTATTCTTAAATATTCTATGTTTGTTTGGGGACATTATTTTCAAATAAGTGAAACTAAATAAGAATATTTTAAAAATTTAATCGGTTAATAAATTGGGATA
This sequence comes from Erythrophleum fordii, assembly GCA_032878935.1. NCBI lineage: Eukaryota > Viridiplantae > Streptophyta > Magnoliopsida > Fabales > Fabaceae > Erythrophleum > Erythrophleum fordii. The sequence continues at coordinate 36,743,106 of JAVQMF010000055.1, read as the reverse complement.
ATAAGTAATTTAGGGTTCAATAATAGTCAAATTGGAATTAACATTTTTTAATATATAATACATAATATTTTATTATTAAATTAATACAAATATTGTAAAATATTATTTAAAATAAATATAAATATCTAATAATATAAAATTTTAGTTAAAATATTTTACTATAATAACAAATTCATGTAAAATAATTAAGATAAAGTTTGTCAAAAATATCATAAATCTCATTTGGACAAAAACTCAAAATCTCATACAAAACTAGTTTAATGCCAAACTCAGCTAATTTATATCAATTTTTGACTGATCTAATTGGTTATTGACTAATTATTAGAATTAAATAGACTAAATTTATAACTGATTTATTAGTTTTTCAATCAAATCAACTAATTTAATTAATTTTTTAATTATCTATAAGTAATGAAATATAAAAAATTTTCTTAAAAAAAAATTTAATGTAACGGAGCCTTTAAATCTTTGGATTGATTATGGATGACAAAGATAATTTTTACCCCCCCTATATATATATATATATTACATTAATAAATAAGTAAATAATAAAGTATGTACCATTTTGATGTGCAAAGCCCTTTGAATTTTGTGTGACAAATACTTATTGACGTGCTTATGTAGACATTGCTTATTCAAAAAGTTCTCAAATATTTTTTTAGATATTTATTATCAAAATATTTTTTAAAAAAATTAACATGTAAAAGAATTAAAAAAAAAATCAATCATATGTCTCCTAGAAGTAACCCAAATAGTGATGATGGGATTGAGATATGCATAACATCAAGAGTTCAAACTTGTAATTTAAAAATCAAATCAAACATTAAACTGAAAAGACTATCAAATCAAAAGCTAATAAATTTAACCAGTTAAACCAAATGACATTACAAATGTATAAAAAGAATACTTAACTTTAATATATATAACATACGTTATACTTCAAAAATTATCTTTAAACTTATAACTTTCAAAAGAAAAGTAACTAATAAAAACATATAATAGCAAGCAAATATAAGCATAGCATAGCCGTCATCCACGTTACAATTTCAATCCACATAGTTACATAGATGTAAGTTTCAAATTCTAATCCACCTTACAATTTGCATTTAAAAAAAGATGTTTAATAAGCCCAGGACATAATTGGGTGATCCAAATATTAGGGTTCAAAATTTAAAAGGGTGGCCTAATGATTAAAAGAATAATATTTTTAAAACTAAGATAATTATTAAATTAAAAAAATATTTATTTATAATTGATTAATTTGATCATTACTAAACTGTGGTCAAATATGTTGTAATAATGAATATATATATATATATATATCATTTTTTACGTATTAAAAATCTAATAAAAGAAATAATGGCAATTAATATTTATTTCCATGTTCAAATAATCTTTCTCTTAAATTTTAAATCTTTTTTTTAATAGAAAAATGAGCTGTAAAGATAACAAAAGTTTCTTGGCCGAATAATCTTTTTCATTCAATTAAAAATGGGTCTTAATGACAAAAGCAATAAGAGAAGCAACAAATTGGACTCAAAATCCTCGTTGTCAATCTTAGTTGTAAAGGGCTGGTAATTAGAAATATCTGCTCTAAATAATCAGAAAGCAATAAGCTTGCATGCAAGTAATCAAATAATTTTGAATCTCCCTCTTCTCTTATATTATCTCTCTATTCACTCTACACTAATTTTTTCTTTTAATAATTCTCTCTCTCTACTTGTAGAAAGAAGAGGAAATGTTAGAAGACCTTCACTCTATAATGATTGGCTGGGAGATTCGAAGATGCATAACAAATTTTTTATCCTAATTTCTAGTTCTCAAGCTTCGTCAAAAGAGATGATAGAAGAAGAAGAAGAAGCTGCAGACCACCGGAATTGAAGAAATCCCACATTGCCTGAACCAGAAGAGACAAGAGAGCAGCAGGGTCTCTCTCTCTCTCTCTCTCGCTGCATATATATATATATATATATATATATATATTAATGGGAGAAGGCTCTTCTGATAAGTGTAAAGCAAAACCAATGTTTCTCCTTGCTAATTTGGACCGGGTCCGTGATTGATTTGAAAGTTCAAAATTTGGATATTGCATCTAATTGATCCATTAACTAATTCGATTTTTATCGATTTTATTAGATTTTAGTTTATTTGATTAGTTTTTAACTAATTTTTTAAGTAAGTTGATTTAAAGACTTAAAGGGATCAAATTATGATTGGTTTATTGGTTTTTGGATTTAACTAGTCATTGTGATCTAATTTTTAAAATTACCTAAAAGAACATTAGAGGAACATTTTTTTTTCTAAAGTTAGCTCAATTGATTTTTTTTTTTTTTATTTGGTTTGGTTCTCATGTCAACATAATTCTTGTCAATTTTTATCAATCCAAATGGTTCAACCATTCAAGTAATGTCTAAACCATGTTCGAACTATTTGCTTGACTAGTTCCTGATCCAATTAATTTGAATGACTAATTTAATTCAATTTTTAAAATATTAGTTCAAATTCTCCAATGTACCTAAAAAAAGCAATCATATATTGTTAATTTATTATATATACATACATATATATATAACATTCTTAATAAAGAATCTAATAATAAATACTTAAAATTATTGCTAGATATCATAATCAGGAGCACAAAGGGTCATCCAGCTTTTGAACTAGGCCAGGGGCCGACCTATGAAGTTTTTGACTAGTAAAATTTGAATTCTCTGATAACCATAAGCCTTGATCTGTTTCAGAAGTTCTCGAAAAAAACAAAGTAGAACATATCCAAAGATTGCTTCCCAATCTGACCATACTGAACCTTGAATCGGCCTCCCTCAATTGATGTTGCCATAGCTTTTAAGGTGTTTTCTTTAGTGCAAATTGGCAGGACACCACGTTATCATGAAATACACACAAGGTATATAGAAGAAAAAAAACAGTGTTTTGATCACTACCATACATGAGTTGTATTATCTTTTAAAATAGATAAATGCAAACACGCTATTTTAATTTTAGGTCATTTTGTAAATACCCTTTCAATTATAAAATTTGAAAAAAAAAAATAAAACAAAATCCAACATTACTTTTAATTTTAAATTATATATATATATATATATATGGGGTCTATGATAGAATAGCTCCTAATGATAGAGTATATTAGGAGATGGAAGGAAAAGAAAACAATTGGTTAAATGATCATTATTCTTCTTATTTATTTGGCAAAGCTTTTATCTTTTTTTCTTTTTGGTTGATATAAATTATGCGTATTCAAAATATAAAAATAACACATCCTGAGTTATATCAATAAATATAAGGTACCTTTATGAAGATTTAATGGCAAGAACAAAATTAAAAAAAAAAATTAATTCTATAAATATCAAATCATAAACTTTTAAATTAAAAATTGGGTGACAGAATATTAACATAATAATTCAACTTTCTTTTAATTGTCATTTGATTGCTAGCAAACCGAGCTACCACATCTACAATTAAGTTTTTACATGTAAGGAATTATTCGTGAATATTTTTAGCCTCGGGACCAAATATCAGTTCAAATTCATTTTACATTGAATAATCACTTGATGTAATTATCTGGTCCTGATGGGCAAATATCTCCATGAATCGATTCTTATTTGAGGATTTCCCAAATCGATGCTATAACTTGATCATTAGGTTCTAATGAATTAAGGAGAACAAGAAACTCATTTCATAACATTCTAGTTATTAGGATACATACAAGGCGAATCCTCTGCAAGACTGAAGGAGTGAGTCTTGATAATACATAGTACATAGCAGAAACATGACCAAACTAGAAAGCCGCCAGCTATCAACTGAAGAGGTAGAACTTTTTGTCAAAATTTCAGTGTATTTTGTTGCCTTTGTTTCCACTACAAATTGCCAAGCCAGACAAATCATGAGCCTCGGCATCTACAGACTGCAGATCAGACCAGGAGTAAGATCGCCAAGGAGTAGTTCGTGGAGGACAAGGTGTTGATGCATTCGCCGGTAATCTTTTGGCATGTGGATGCAAAGGCGGAAGACAGCAAGGAGGTGATATCGATGCTGAGTTCCCCTCCTCACTATTACTACTGCTACTGGAGCTACTCAACGCAACACAAGATGTTCCTCCACCGAGGTTAGCTGATCGCTTTGATATTCCGCCACCCATATCTGAGCGATTGCGGCTCCTGTCAACAAAGATGTTATGAGCTAATAAATTCTTGCGTTTCTTGGCATAAGGATCCTCTGGCTTTACTATGTCTTGGATAGAAGTTGTAGATGTAGCATCTGCTAAGCTTGTGAAGGACTTCGATTTGCCACTATAAAACTTGGATATGCCTTTCCTGAATAACACCAAAAATGAAATACAAACAGTTAAGAATTTTAATGTATATATATATAAAAAAAAAAACTTACAGGCCTGGTCCCAAAAAAAAAAAAACGTATAGGCCAGTTTATTGCAGCTGGAGAAAATATTTTTTCAAATGTGGAAAATTTTAGCTTCTTCAATAAACAAATTTCCTGCCAGAAGCAATAATCTCTGGTATTGTTTCCCTTTCCTTGGGTGAGTGAATAGCTTGCAAACTAACACACATACGGGGAACAATGAAGGCCCTGACCAACAACAACATAAGTCTGTTGACTTCGAGGTAAAATTGCATAATTTTATTCATGAACTGGTGGTTTTCTAATACAATATCTTCAAAGTCTACTTGCATAAACATTGAAGAATTAGTAAGATCAAGCTAAAATATAAAGAGGGTGGTTGGGGGGGGGGGGGGGTGTTAAGAAAAGGTCAATTAAAGACGAGCAATCCCTGAATGGCTTAAGTACCAAGAGTTGGTCAAAGACTACAAACATCTTACAAAGGCTAAGTATTGCAATTCTGTTGGCTCATAGCAAAGAAAACTCAGACTTTATTTTTTCCTTGAACTGTGAAAAGATCAAATTTGTTTTTCTTTTTTGAAAAAAAAAAAGAGTTTAGTTTTTCCAAAATAATTTCTTAAGAAAGCTGCAAAAAAGAAATAAATATCAAATGTTCAAAGGTCAGTATCTTGGTCAGCTTGGACAAGATATAAATTTCCACAGATATTTGCTATCAAATTTCCTCAACAGAACATAACATATGGTCGATTTTTTTAAAAAATATAATTATGTAATGCTGAGCAGTAAAAATTCTACAAACTTAATAACAAATACCTAATGGCCTGTTTGGGGGGAAGGAGAAAGGGAGGGAAGTGAAGGGCAATCTTTTTATTTTCATTAAGGTTTCCCCTTTGTTGCCCTCCCTTTCCCCTTCTCCCAATCAGGCCAAAGACAATGACAAAAGTTTGAATGTACAAGGACCCACAACTGAAGCATGTCATTCTTCTTAGTGACAGGTGTAGGAAGCCTTCTTTCCAAATAACGCTTCAAAATGGGCAGGAAATACCTATGCAGTTAAGACTTCATAACCAATTTAAGTCTATTCTGCATTTAATCTAATTCAATCAATGCCATCCGAACCCTGCATCAATATGTCAACTACTCCCTTCTGCTTTTACAGTTGATAAAAAGGGCACTGAATCGACAATGATCAATTAAAAGGTCCAATCACAATGCATCTACATTGGGCTAAATACACAATTAATGGTTTGGGCTTCAGACAAGGAAACTAGCATACCATTAAACAAGTTTACACAGCCGTGGGGACTCATTCGGTTTACCACTCTCTCTCCCCCCCCCCCCCCCCAAAAAAAAAAACTTTTGACACTTTTCTCTTCTCTTCACTTTTTTTAGTTCCACATAGTTTATATGATCAGCTACATGGATTTTATCTTCTGTGCATTTATATAACTTAAACCTTGAGAGGAACAGAAACTCAACTTGATCTGAAAGGAGCAGAAAAGAACAAACTGAGGCAAACCAGAATTGTGGAAATTTTATCACACTCACCTGTAATCTATCACTTATTTAGTGCAACAATAAAATTTTTGGCCAAATCACACAGAATTCTCTCCAACTTAGGGGCTTGTGCAATTTGCTTCTCTCAACTTCAAAAGTTGACAACTGACTGCTCAAACTCCCAAGTTCATGCAATTTATCCATTATGTTAGCAAAACCATTAAGTTGACTAACAGAGCTTGTCCACGTTAGATAAAACACAACATATCACCACTCCGATGCTGACACGGCATATGGGCAGGAAAATGGGACAAAAGGGCATTTTGGTCTTTTCTCTCCCCTTGCCTGGTACCCAATGGGTAATATTCCAATTTTTCCTTTTATTTTTCAAACCCCAATGAAGATGTGCAATGATCAAGTCCTTTTTACCCCACTAGTCAATTAAACAAATCCAGAACCAACTTCTCCACCTCCTCCTCCTTTTTCTTATTCTTCTTCTTCTTCTAGACATGATCCATTTATTTTGTCCTAAAATAATAAATAAATAAATAAAAATGAAAATAAAAGAAGATCGATGAGGAGATATTTTCTCCTCATTGCCAAGTTTTTTTTAAAAGAAAAAGAGAGAGAGAGAGAGAGAGGAGTATTGGGGAAAAGGAAATCAGAGAGAAGAATAATAGAAAGAGACGAGAAAAACAAAAACAAAAACAAAAAAGAGAAACAGGGCAAAATTTTTAACGGAAAGGGGAAATTCTCTCACTCTTTCCTTTTAACAAACGGGCTAACAGGCATCCACAGGATAAGAAGTACAAAGGAAGAGATCTTGAACCCTCACTTTCATTCTCCATTTTCAGAATCTTTGACAATTAATGGTGATGACAGTTGAGTGGGAAATGAAATGGGAATCAAACACTTGCAGATTTAAGAAATGAAGCCAAATGTGATTGGGCACCATTGAAATGTTTTTGACATGAAGGACTTGGAATTTTAAAGTTGACATAAGGTTTCCTTAGGAACATTATTTTGGCGAAGGATATATTGAGGACTTAATTTCTTCCTAAGGTTTTCCTGGCCAATTCAAACCAAGGAAGATATAGCCGATTCAAACCAGGGAAAATAGGAGTCATATACGTTTATTGGTTCTAGTTTTGGAACACCTTCTAAGCTTGAGTCATTGAAATTAATAACAAATTTCTAAGTGTCCCTGGGCAACATGAGTGCTGTGAATCTCACTAGTAACATATTTCCAAGTGTGGTGCCCCAAAGTTTTGCATAATACTACAAGTTTCAGCAATTTAGCTAGTCTAGTACTATATCAAAGGATAGAAGAACAGAAGAAGAAGAAGACAAGCATTAGGTATTGGAGGAAGGGGAAAGGAAAGACCACAATGCCCTTATTTGTCCTATCTGCTTGCTCAAATGCCCTATCAGCAATGGGGTGATCATGTGGTGTGTTCTATCTAATGAAAGGAGTAAATTACACGAATCTAAAAGTTTGGGGCTTCAATTGTCAACTTCTGAAATTGAGGGGAGTAAATTGCACAAGCCCCAAAAGTTGGAGGGATTTTTGTGCATTTTGACCAAAATTTTTTGGCATCTCAGAAGCCAGCCTCACCATTCAATAATTAAATCCCTCTAAATATCTTGATCTACTTGGTAAGTACCACATTATGTTATATATGAAACAAGATTACCGACTCACCACCTTGGGGACTATAGGACCCAATAATCTTCACAAGAATTGTAGTATTCTTTTCCATAAGCCCTTGAACACTGTTACTGAAGGTCTAGTCCTATCTCAAGTCACCAGTTATTTCTTTCAATGGAGGATAGCCATTATGCCTATTGATTAAACTACTGCCTAATGCCTACCCCAACTCTTCTTAAACAGTAAAGCAAGTCATATTGAGGGAACTTACTTCCTACCCTTTTTCCATACCACAAACTTGGTGAAAATTATTAAACAACATAATCTGTAAATCAGATGTATGCACCCTCCCCTTACATAACAGAAGATACTAAAATAAAGAAAAATTGATCTTCATATTTTGTGACAGAAAAGGGGTATCCAACGGTTTTGTGGCATAATTTCCCATAATGAATAGCTCAAACCAATTTGTGTTAACAAGTATTTTAAGTAACACCAAGAGATTTTGACAAAACTCACTTCCTATTAGTTTCTCACTCTGAAGATACATCAGTGGATGTGTTTAAAAAAAAAAAAAAAAATCTGCGAACAGATTTTATCCCACCCCCCCCCCCTTTCTTGTGAGTTCCTCTGTGAGAGGATGAAGACAGTGTAGAATATTTCCGCCTGTTAAATGACCAGAGTTTACTAGTAATGAATTGAAGGCACGCAATAAGAAACTAATCAGACCAGTTCTTATCCATAAGACAACAATAACTTCATTAATCCTTATAAAATCGACAAACTGCAGCAAAATTTGTGAGAAAGCTAAAACAAATAGACCACAAATTGACAGGTAAACATCAGTAGGTGGAGGAGACGGGAAGTGGTTTACACAGTTGACCATAAGTTAAGACCAAGAGCAGACGAGAAGAAGAGTACAAAAAAGGCGGGTGTAAAACAAGGCATATAAAAAGCCAAGCACCCAGAACTAATCGTTCGCATCATCTGCCTTTTCTTTTCACTTCCCAGCAAGGCAGAAACCAGGGAGAGGGTGAATAAAAATCTAATTGATGAGGGTTTATCAAACAAAAGTGAAAATGGAAGAAATGAAAATATAAAAGACACGTAAACACGGATTTTTTTTTCCCCAAATTCCTGGTCAATTTTCATTCCAAAAACTCGAATTTATCGAGAACCAGGGGAATATCAATATACGGTAAATTACTAAACCGGCACTAGAAATATTAATATTCGATAACTATCTGCTTAAACTCTTGAATAGGCAACGATCCAGTTAGAAAAGCTCTAATAAAAACTCTACACCCTAATTCAATGATACAATAGAAAAGCACTCGTATTAGCTAGAAGGAGAGGTTATCAAAGCTTGACAAAGTCCCAGAAGAGTAAAAGGCACCAAAAAACTTACTTGCCCGGTAAACCCTCCTCTAAAGCATTTACAGTATCCAAAGGTCCCTTAATAGAGCTCTGCACCTCGCCCTCGCCGGAGTCTTCCCGGTCTGAAGAATCTTCCGACGAGTCACTATTCCTCCCGATCGAAGATGAGCCACTGGAATCAGAATCTGTCTCTCGCTCTGGAGGGAAACTCCGATCGTGAAACGAAGTACAGGGCATACCGTGTATGCACTCGGATCTTCGGATCGTAACGCCCCCATTGCTTCGCAAAGCTATCGGCATAGTTTGGGAATCTGAGACTGAAAGCACAATGTGTGTAGCGCCAAAGGGGATAAGACAGCAATGAAAAAAGTAGGTAATGGCTTAAGGTATATATAGCTGGTGAGGAGCACATGGCAACAGATATTTCCACCATAGCCGATCAAAGGATAAAATTAAAAATGGGTTTGTAAAATATTTAATTAATTAAAATAAAAATCTAAAGAGTTGAATTAATTAAAATTTATGCGAGGAAAGAACGAGGGACGGGTTGGCTGGCGTGACCCTATCGGCTTATCCTGATTGAATGAATAATGGGAAGGGCAAAAGTAAAGAAGATTATCCGTTTAAAAATATATTCTTTTTTTTTTATAAGATAAAAATATATTCTTTTGAAGGTGAGGGGATTCAATGTTTCTAGTATCGACTAGATGATTGAGTGAATAATGTACACTTGATGATATTAGGGGGACTATGGAGGGTTCCATTTTTAAGAAGTAAGGATTTTATGTTTAAATTTTTTTGAGATTTATAAAAAAATTTGGTAGAAGTGTAATCTCTTAGTTTTAATTTATTTTTTATTTTTGTTATTTTAATTTGTTTTATTTTATTTTAAAAAATGTTATATTTTTAGTCCTTATAATTTTACTCAATTCTTAATTTTATTCTTATAATTTTAAAATTTATAATTAGATCCTTATTATTTGAATAATTTTTAATTTAACTCATGTCATTATATATTTGTTAATATTTTGTTATATATGTAAGTTAATCTTATTTTAGTATCTACATTTTTATTTTTTATTAATATAAATCATATATATTTGAAGCGTCAATAATATATAAAGTCACATTAACAAAATTTAATATAATATTAACAAAATTTTAACAATAAAAAATAAATTTATAAATTGTAAGAATTTAATTACAAATTTTCAAATTATGTAACCCATTTGGTACAGTGTGTCCGACGGACTCTGATTTAGAATATTCCATGCGCAGGAAATAGAGTAGAATAGGCCAAGCTAATCTTGTTAGCAGTTACTTTTTTTAATGTTGCCGTACGATTGAGTGGGTATGAATTTAATATAATATAAAACAAATGAAGTTGCGGTTTCTGCACAAGAAGGGGGTTGATGAACAAATGATTCCATAATCCATGACGTATATGGACGTCTCTGATTTTCTAGTTGTAAGTCCGAATTCTTCGAAGAGATCGAAATTTGGTTACGATAATTTGAGTCAAAAACTGAAGATTCTAGCAGGAAGTAACATGTGAATGCATTCAAATAAGACACGACTTTCTCATTTAAGGAGAAAATTTTAGATATTTTTATATTGTTACATTATTTATATTCTTTATAATAAAATTTTTTTATTAAATAAAATAATATCAATTTATAAAACTAAGTTTCATATTCAATTATTTAATATTTTATCATCACATAAATAAAATATTGTATTAGATTTACATTTTATTATTTACTATAATATTATTATTGTAAATTTTATTATATAATTTAACTATATTTTATTAATTAATATATAAATAACATGGAACAAAATATAAAAATCTTGCTTCATTTAGCTCTTTAATACAAAAAATTAAAAGACAAAAACTTGATTCAAAATCAAGGAACTAAAAGCTCACTTTTCACTCTCTCTCTCTCTCTCTCTATATAGTGTTGAAAAACTTATCCTTATGATAAGTTGAGCTCTTCCCATCTTACCCTATTTGCTTAACTAATGTTGAATTATTCCAATATCGTGAAATAAATTAAATCTATACAAAAAGAGATAAATTGACTTTAAAAGAAATATATAGACAGGTTAATAAAAAAAATACAATTAAATATGTTTAAATATATATATATATATATATATATATATATATATATATATATATATATATATATATATAGAGAGAGAGAGAGAGAGAGAGAGAGAGAGAGCCCATTCATATAAAATCAAACTTATTTACAAATCTTTCAAATAATTTAATGTTCCTCTGATAAACGAGCTAAGCATATTAAGCTTTTTAATTTTAACTGAGTCAAAATGTAAATTAATGATGCTTTAACTAAATCATGTTTTCTAGAAGAAATTAATTTTGAAATAACTCAATTACATTTCAACATAATTTATTATTTTAATTAACATTAGAGTTAAATAATTATCAAAACTTGATTCATTTTGTGTCATTTTTGGCCCAAAAAAAGTTTATTCACTGTCATTAAATAATTTAAAATAAATTTTAAACTTATTCATAAATTAAATTAAATTGATTCAACATTTTTTTGAAGTGTAATTTAAACTCCGGTCCACCCCATAAATAAATTTGAATCCAATCGTCTTGATATAATCTCGAAATATGTCATCAAGGGTACCATATCCACTTTTCCTATAATTTTTTATTATTTCTTTTTCGATGAGGAAGTTGTATGTTTTTTTTAAGGCTAAATCATACTTTTAATCTTTTAATTTTATTTTATATTTTATATTTATTTCTTAACTATATATTAATTTAATTTAATTTTTTATTTAATTTTAAATTTCACTTTTATCTCTTAATTTTATCATATTCTAATATAATTTATTAATTTTATTTTAAATTTTATTTTTATCAATTATTTAAATATTTTATTCTCTCTAACACTACAAAAATATTTAATAAAAAATTTTTATATGACTTTTTAGTAGTTTAACTCTAATAATTTCTTACCTACTTAAATTCTACTCGTCATACTATCCTTTTTTTATCACCACAGAAACATTATGTTTTGTAAATTATATGCGCCTATTCCTTTTTGACCTATGTTATTATTCTATTTTAATTATGATTACCTATGTCTATAGATAATAAGTGTACATTATCTTAGATGATAATAGAAAGGTATTATAATAAATAAATTTAAATTAGTAAGAGATTATTAGAGTTAATCCATTAAAGAATCAAATAAAATTTTTATTAAACATTTTAATTTGACAACGTTAAAGGAAAAGAAGCACTTGAGTAAGTTATGAGAACAAATTAAAACAAAAAAAATGAATGTCAAAAATAAAATTTGAAGTGAAGTTATAATATTAACTTAAAATCAAATAAAATTAAAAAATAAAAATAAACTCAGAATTAAAAATATAGTTTTGCCCTCCTTTTTATAATAATATATATTTATGCTTTTTTTTTAATCTAAAATTACTAGACTCATGACCTCTAGACTTAGTAGCGTGAGTAACAATCAAAATCCAGCGCAGTGCTCATTGAATTATTAAATTTACAATTCAAGTCTATTTATTTAAAAAAATTTAAAAGAATAATTTTTTCTCAAACTAATTAAGAATCTCTTGTGTGAAATATATTCGTGAGATTTCAAAATATGAAGTGCAGTTACTTGTAAGTATATGTCTTGACTCTTGAGGAAGAAAAATAGATGTTTGTTGAAATGGAAATGCACCGTTTAATTTTTTACACACACGTGCATAAATATACTACCCACACGGGACGGATGATTATTGTACTATCTAAATACAACCAAACTCTTTAAAAGTGTTTAAAGAAATGTCCAAACTCATATTTAAACTTTTTTTTTTTTTCCTACGTACCTAAATTTAAATAGATGAAATTTACAAGTATACCCAAATTAAATCTAGACATTTTGCCCATTCTTATGCATATTTTAGATTGGACTTGCATAACTTCTTGAAGTCTTTACACTAGAATCGCGCCAGTGACTAATATACTTCTTATCATGGCCTATTTGATTCTAGGCAAGTGACACAAACTCCTCCCTCAGTTGGCAGAAGACAGTAGAAAGAAAATGAAAGAAAAAAAAAATTAAATAATTTTATTTGATACATATTTTATAAGACTGAACAAAGAATTCATTTATATTTTATAAGTACATAAATTGAAGATAATTATTTATATTTAATTTATACAAATTTTATTATACATTTGTTACTTTTTTATTCTAACATTATTTTAAAGTAAGACACAATAGTCATCTTTCTATCTATTTTTCTATTCTTGTGTTATTTTTATTTAATTAAATATATAAATGAAATGGTATTTTTATTTTCTTAATATTATATATTAAATATAATGATGTCATCATATTTATATTTTACTTTTATTTTCATATTTATTAATTATGTGTACAAACGAGATATCAACTTTTTACAATTAACTAGAAACGATGTATAAATGAACTGAACGAGCGTATCAAAAAGTCTAATGTACTCTTCATAAACTCCTTGATTTACATCTCCTCATTTCTTGTTCTGGCCCTATCATTTCATTTCTCATATATATATATATATATATATTTGTCTCTTTTGGAATATTATCTCTGCATTCTGCAATATAGAAATCTTCTTTGGCCTTTGAAGTCTACAACAAAGTCAAAGCTCTAGCACGATAGAGTTGAATAAAAATTTGAGCAAAGATCCACTAGCAGTCTTCAGAGTCTTTTTGGCGTCAAGTCTCGCAGCTATCCTTAAATATAAAAAAAAAAAAAGGTTCTTATAAAAGCTTCCACACCTAATAATTATGTACTAAGTATAGAAATATATAAGAGCATAAATTATACCTACATGCTATAAGAGCTATTTATATTTGATGAGCTGAGTGTATAATGAGTTTTTCCTAAATTAATTAACATAATTAGGAAAATAAAACTAAACGAGTTAGTCAAAACAAAAAAATTGGAGAACTAATTATAAAATGATTTATTTAATTTTCAAAAGTATAAAAAAAAAAAGATAAGAATTAACCAAACTGATCAAAATCAGTAAAAATCGACCAATTAAATATTAAATTAGTAAATATTTATATATATTTTTAATATTATTTTATAATATATGTATCAATTTAATTATAAGATATTATATATAGATCTACACTTTTATATATATTTAGAAAAATGATTCAACCCAAATTTATCTTTGATTAAATTATTAAATTATAAATTATTTTTATCCTAATTTAATATCCATTTGAATTTTTAAAACAAGGTTAATTTGGTGTAGCTAACTTCCATGTGTTGAGCCTTAATTCGCTCCGAGCTCTGCAGACGTGGCGCCTGATTGGGTTGGTAAAAAATTTGTGTTAAATACCTGTTTATTTAAGTGGTTAAGGCGAGGTATGATACAATGAGATCGTCTTCATAATAGTGTAACATACGCACGAAATATTAGACTTTTTATCTTGACGGAAGCTTTCGACACTTGATAGAATTTCTCAAGTCTTCTAAGCTTCGACCATGTGGTTCAATCACATTTCTGTATCATTTATCTTTTTCTTTTTCTTTTTCATTTTTCCATCAAAGACATAGTTGGAAATGACATGCGAATATATTCTCCATTTATCAATTTGAGCAAAAAGAATCAAGTTCAGGCCAACCCTTTATGAGGCTCTTTAATTTATTGGTGAAAAAGAAAAGTTATATTTTTGCGTAGTTTATTTAATGAAAAGAAAACTTTTAATAACAGTGTTGTATATTTAAAAGAGAACTTTTAATTACTTTCTGTTAAAAAATTACACAACTCTACTCTAATAGTAGTAATAATATTAATATTAATATTAATGCTGGCAATGATTTGTTTTAAGTATAACTTATTAATAATAAGTAGTTTTGAGAAAGATGGAATATATTGTGCTTAAAAGCATACATAATTATTATAAAAAAAGACCAAATATAAAAAAAAAATCATTTTTCTGAAAATATGCATATTTTTTATTTTAAAAAACAAGAGAAAAGTAATAACGTTATCATAAGAATTTTATTTTATTTCCATATAATTATCACATATTCTATGCTTTTAGTTTTAGATTTTAAATTACAAAAAATTATTTATTGTGATGGAAATGAACTCGCTTTTTATAAAAGAATAAAAAATATATATTTTTCGAAAGGTAATATAAACGGAGTCTAAAAACGATAAATCTGAGTACCTTATCTCTTATATCATAAAAGGAAAATGAAGAGAATTTAAGTTATATATATGTATAATGAAAAATTTTAAATTTTAAAATTATTTTAAGGAATTAAATAATAAAAATTAACTTTAAATTCTAAAACCCAAATTTTTTATGGTTTAAATGTTTTGTTTTTAATTTTTTAAAAATAATAATAAAATTTAAAATCTTCTAATATAAATATTTTTAATTTCAAATTTTTAACTATAATTTTTCATCTTAAAAATACAAAAACATCAAATTCAAGGTCGTTAGCACGTGGTTTGCCAGCACGACACAAAGGCGTAAATCCAGGCATAGCGACGTGTAGGGTAGGCTTTTCGGCGTTGCACGAAGCCCTATGACAGCGACTTTCATTGTTCCAAAGCAGCACCACTTTTGGGGTCCCACAATTTTGGATATATTTCTAAATTTTACTCGGGAGCTTTGAGAAACATTGCGTTTGGTACGTAAAAAAAAAAAGGAATTAAAAAAAAATAAACAAGTAAAATAAGATATAATATTTATGTTTTAATTTAAAAATAAATAAATAAATAATATTAAATTATAATAATAAGAACATAATAAATATTTTTTTACTTTTTGATAAATAACACATTTCTATCAATGCTCAAAACTTGGTAGCAAACGTACCAAGAGTTGGATGATATCAAAATTAATGAAAAGTAGAATAATTTGATTGATTTTTGAAAAATTTATATTTAAATTTTTTAATGTCTTAATATATATTATTAAAATATCTCTTTCAAATTATTTATATTAAAAAATAAAATTTTTGAACAACTTAAGATTATAACTTTATTTTTAATACAAAAAATATAAGTAAGTTAATATTAAGTTCTAATTACTTTTTAAAAATATGTACATTATACAAAAAAATTACATTCATTAATAAAAATGAATTAAAAAATTGAATATGATTTTCAAAACAAATATATATAGATATATATAATTTAACCAAACTGTAATATACTTTACTCCAAACATTGTCTTGCCTTTGGTCTCCATAGAATTTATAATAAAGCACATACATATCCTTTGACTTTTATTGGATGTATGTATATATTTTTTATTTTTAAAAAATATAATATAATATAATATAATTTTAATTTTTAACTATAATAATTTTCATAAAAAATGGAAGAGGATATTTTAATTTTTTTAAAAAAATGTATTTAACTGAATGAAGGTTATTTTAGTAAAAAAAATTTAAATTTAAATTTAAATGTAATATAATTTTTTATTTTAGGAAAAATTCATATATATTTTAAGAATAAAAAAGAAGCCCATATAATTTTAAGAAAACTCATGAGAAATATAATTTGCTCTAAAATTTATCAATGAAAGAGATTGGTCTGCCAAAAAAATTGAATACTATCATAGTATTAGTTTAGATTCTCTTATATCTAAAAAACTTTTATACAAAAGAGAAAGTGACATAATGAATATTGTCCAATAAAATTGATCTGTGTGAATCCTACACCTACATATTATCCTCTCTCCCTAATGAAAAACTCCTAAAAATGAGAAAATATTTGCTATAGTATTTAAATCCCTTGATTGAAATTGAACTTTGTCTACGATCTTTCTAAGTTTCTTTTATTTTTTTTCCTTTCGGCCTGATTTTTATTGGGGTCAATCATTCTTTTTTCTTTCGTTTGATGTTGTCCATCCATAATCCTCCTCTTTTTCTAATAGTATTCCTATTGTGCCTCTGCTCAACTTGGGCCCATCTAAGACCAATGCTTTTGGGTTTCTTCATCTTCTTTTCACAATTTTATCCCTAACAATCGTGTTACGGGGGAGATTAATAGATGGGTTTGGGTCGAACAAAAAATAAATGGGTTGATTGAGATGCTCTAATTATTTATTAAAGTTGAGTCAAGAAATTATGTATTAATGAAAATCTAATTTAGAATGAGTAGGAAGTAGCTGTCTCATTCTAAAAATATTCACAAATACAATTAGAAGGTTCCTCCTAAATGTGTAAATTGCTAATAAGTATAAAAATGAAGCTAAACATTAGATAAGTTAAAGCATAGTTTTTGAATCTGAACTAATCATTGATTCTGTAAAAAAGTTAAGTCATTGATCTAATCGTTAAATCAATAAAAAATTAATTAAATGGATATATATATATATATATATATATGCACCAATGAATAAAATATTTAGTTATAATCAATCAAAACATCCAACTTAGGTCTACATGTTTTGAAGTTCACACTTCAATTCATACTCTTTGATAAAGATAGACACCATCAATCACTTGAGTTTTTCGCCACCCCTCCCTCTTTCTTTTAATCAATTAAAAAAAAAAAATCCTCTCTCGAAGAAAACTAAACTTTGGCCGTATATATACATATGTATCATATACATACAAGTATAAGTATTCGATAATTTGCCTAAAATGTCATCTCATTATCCCTAGCAACAATAGTGGAAAACCATTAGTTTCATCTTTATTGAGTCAATAGGCTTTGCCAGGAACTCATTATTGTGTGTAAAACTTGCAAGAGGCGCCAATTTTATTAGTTTTACTTGTCCAGTGAAGATTCATCAATATTCAAGAATTCTACAGTGTAGATTTTCATTTTTCATTTTTTTTTTTAAATTTGCTTCTTAAACTCATAGTTCTCTCCATTTGTTTAGTAGGAACTGTAATCATATACGTTAAAAGTTGGAGGTAGTTTTTGGTAAGATTTTTATTATATTTTTATAATTATTACTCTATAATATATTTTTTTAATTCAAGTTAAAGTAAAGACATAAATTTTTTTCATTTAAAAAATTAATTTTTATTTATTTTTCCATTTCATGTACTAAAAAGAGTCAAAATTTAAAGTGGTTAAACATATAATTTAAAGTGTGGGTTATATGACATATCTAGAGTTTGCATTTTGGAGTTTGGGCATTACTAATTACAACCTTATTTTTTAAAAAATGAAGCTACTTTTATTTTTTAGGTTAAATAGTCTTATTAAAATAAAAGAGTTTATTTGGTGAGACTTGAAATAAAGTCAAGGACTAGTTTCGCCAGGCAACGAGCGAAAACGATACCAAATCGTGACATGAAGTATTAAGAAAAGGACAAATTATATAATGGTTATGTGGCGCAAAGGGATAAGACAAACAACCAAGTCATTTCATTTTGAAATTATTTTAATATTTTATCCCTTTTAGCATCGACATTTTCAGGTAAATATATCAAGACTCTGCTTTCTATCATTTTACAACATGCTTCACTGTGCTTGACCTTAAACACTGAACTTCGATGAAAGTGTATTTGATTGTGTCTATCTGCAAGCCCATCTAACACAATCTAACCCGCACATAATTTATGGACTTTAGATTTGTGGGTTGGATTGGATCAATTTTTTCTCATCTCGTCATAGAAATAACTTGAGCATTTTTATATTTATTTTATCTTCTAATAAAAAAAATACTGACTTTTTAATTCAAAGTACAAATTTCCTCATCCTTCCAACACTTTTGAACTTCCTTCACATTCGATGTAAAACAATTCTTACATATACATGGTGCATCACGTCATTTATACACTCAACGATCAAGATTTATTCTATATATGGATTTCATTTTGGGTTGTACTGTGTTCAAAGTGCATCTAACAAAATTTCTTTGATATATTCTCCAAAGTAAGAATTTTTTTTTTTTCCTTTTGGGATGGAGTTGCGAGAATAGAGGAGATGCGAGGAGGAGTCGTGGTGCCTGTAATGCATGTAAAGGATATGTCTTGCCACAAGCTTCACTCTCACTAAATTTTGTTCCAATGATGTCGCAGAGTATGTAGCCTTAATATTAGGGCTCGAAATGGCTCAGAATATAAAGATAACAAGGTTTAGTCATATTTAGAAACTCCAAGTTGATAATAAATCAACAAAGAATCATTTATGAAATGAAGAATCTTGATCTCGTGTCATATTTGTTCTATGCAACTCAACTCTTTGAATAGATTAATTAGAGAATAAATTACATTAATTTTTTATGAATTTTATTGAAATCATATAATTTTTTTAATTTTTAAAATATACATTGATCTCTTTTTAAATAAAAAATTATTTTACACTTTAATTTAATTTTAAAATTTTTTATTAAAATATTATCTATTGGCCTAAATACATTTTTATTTAACTAAAAAATATTTAAATAGAAAGTATTTTGATAAAAAATTTAAAATTAAACTTTAATTCTGGACGTTTGTTGTTGTTGTTATTTTTTTTTAATTTTATGTAGATGCATAACTGTTGGGTTTTAAGTTGTAACACTAGTCTTCCATAAGAACATTGAGTTGGTGAGTTGAAGAAAAGCCCAAATGTCAAGTTGGACCCAGAAATTATTAGGACCCAATAACTTATTCGCCGACAGCCTGGGCTATCATGTCCATTGCACATAAGAATAAACAAGTCTTGATGCACATTTGTTTAATTCTTTTTTTTTTTCCTTAACTTCCCACTTGTAAAATTTAATAATTTTTTTGCAAATAAATAAATGAAAACAAAAAAGAGACAAACAGCATATGAAATGGTGTAAGATTGCATGATTTTTCTTTTGCTTTGAATGAACTTGTTCCAATGTCATAGTAAAATTAATGAGATCAAGTGTCAAGACCTATGGAACGTAAATGTTTCGATGGAAAAAGTGTTCTCACTTGTATTGATTTCTGTGTAGTTGAAGAGAGAAATGAGATTGTGGATTTCTTGCAAGTGGAACTCACCTTTGTTTGTCTCTTTTTTTTTTTAATGCATAAAGTGTAGTATGGCAGAAGATTCCAACTCCACTTCGATATGATTGTGGATTGAGTTTCAAAATTAAAGACCAGAAAAAAAAATTACATAAAAAATTATAGAAGTTTAGATTTAGACTCTTTACAAATTTACAAATAAATCAACCATCATCTATTGAGTTGTAACAAACTTAACTAATATTGTAATTGCAGCATATCTTTTAATTGCAAGCATTATTTTTATAATGCAAGAAAAAAATTGTATAATTAAATTATTTTCAACAAGGGAAAGAATATTTTGTACTTGATAATTTTTATTTTAAGAAAACACCTACACACCAATTTTCATGAGAAGATCCTCTAATATCAAGAAATTCTTTACTCTAGGAGAAAAAAATAATATAATAAGTATGAAGCTTACACAAATAAAATTTACTTATATAAGCTTTGCATCTACTTAGAGGTATTCATAGGTTTGGTTTTGTGGGATGCTAACAGGAGACCTAATATAATAGGAGACGAAAGGCTTTCAGCGTTGGTGAGCAATAGCTCAGGGTGCTTTGTTTATGCATGAGTAATGGGAATACGCCTTAATTAAGACCATTACATAGGAAGGATGGCAGAATACAAAGTTAGGGCTAGGCTGATCGTTAATAAAGAAGGAAACAATGGTGTGTGGAGATGCTGGAATGGGTATATCTTTAGTATTTGCTACTTGGGTGAGAAAGTTTTTTTTTTTTTTTTAACTTTTAGACATTGATAAAAGTTAGACTTGACCAAACATCTTACGACACGAGCTAACGATAGCTATCTTAACCACAAGTGCATTTGCTATTTGATTCAACCTTGTCGGTTTAGTAGTTCATTGGACCTTGTAGGTTTTGAATTTTAATCAGTTTGGTCTAGTTTAATTCATATTTTTTTGTCCTGAAAATAATATATATATTTTTAGAATTTTGTTCTTTGTAATATGTGAAATTTAACTTCTAATATCATATATCTCATAAAATTCTAACCAATAATAATGTTAAGATAATTTATAATTTTTGTCTTTTTTTGTAGTTAAAAAAAAACCCATGAATTGACAAAAAGATTTAAAGAATAAGAAAAAAATAAAATAAGAGTAGCATCTTATAATAAAACAGTATAAACAACATGTATATGTTAGTCGTTTTAAACAACACAAAGAGTGTAGTTTCACTGCAAGTTTGATTGACAAAAGATTTTATTAATCCAAAAAGAGAAAAAAGAGAACTATTAGATTTTAATTAATTATGAGATCTTATCTTATTATGGCTACTGGTAGTTAGATAGTTAAATTTAGGTTGAATTTTAATGCATTTTTTCCCCATTAAATGAACTTAAACAAAATTAAACAATTAAGAAACTCTATTAGATCAAAATAACCAATTGCTTTCTATCCATAAATTTCAATGATAACTTTCCATTCATAAATAGTTTGGTCCGGTTTAATTCATATTTTTTTGGCCTGAAAATAATATATATTTTTTTAGGATTTTGTTCTTTGTAATATGTGAAATTTAACTTCTAATATCATGTATCTCATAAAATTCTAACTAATAATAATATTGGGATAATTTATAATTTTTGTCTTTTTTTTGTAGTTTAAAAAAAAAACCCATGAATTGACAAAAAGCTTTAAAGAATAAGAAAAAAATAAAACAAGAGTAGCGTCTTATAATAAAATAGTACAAACAACATGTATATGTTAGTCTTCTTAAACAACACAAAGAGTGTAGTTTTACAGCAAGTTTGATTGACAAAAGATTTTATTAATCCAAAAAGAGAAAAAAGAGAACTATTAGATTTTAATTAATTATGAGATCTTATCTTATTATGGCCACTGGTAGTTAGATAGTTAAATTTAGGTTGAATTTTAATGCATTTTTCCCCATTAAATGAACTTAAGCAAAATTAAACAATTAAAAAACTCTATTAGATCAAAACAATCAATTGCTTTCTATCCATAAATTTCAATGATAACTTAGTCTTGAACCAATATCCAATAGTGACAACCTTGGTTCATAGTAAAATATTCAACTAAGTAAAAGATGAATTTCTACATATAACTAATACTTCATTTCCAAAAAATATGATATACAAAAGTATTTAATTACATCACCTTCCAACAAGTGTAATATACAAAAGTATTCAATCAGCAATCATATCATTCATTACTACATCATCTATAAAAAGTGTGATGTTCAAAAGTATTCAATCACCAAATATACAACTATTACTTCATCTCTCTAAAAAATATGAATCCCTATAAAAAAAAAAAAAATAAATTATGTTAAAAATCTACTAAATAAATTCTATGGTAGTAGATAAAATAAAATAAAATTCATATTGCTTATATATATATACCATGAGAAATTATGAACAAATAATTCAAGATCTTTAATTCCCATCCTAGTCAGTTGGTGAAGCTATGCCAAGATCTAATAATTCAATAGAGGTGCCAAAAAAAAAAAGATAAATTAATAATACAATTCATAATCAATGATATCAAATTCTTTTATATCATAACAGTAAAAAATATTACTAAGTTCAATTTTTTCAATATCTTTAACTAGCTCTTCAATATCACTTGACAATAGGCTAGATCGAAATCGGTTTTGTGCACAAATAAGGACTTCAACAGTTTGGATTCAAAGAACTTTTATATTGATTAAGTACACAATTCCTAGTGCTAAAAGCAGATTCAGATGCTACAATACACACAAGCATAACCAATACATCCTTAGCAATTTGTTTGATAATTGAGTATTTAGAGCAATTTACTTCCCACCAATTGAGGATATCAAATTTAGATGTCATTTTCTCTCTACCTTCCATCAAGTAAAGTTTCACTTTTGATTGATTATCCATACTATCATCCTCTTTCATAATTTTATCAAGCTCCATTGCAAATAAATCCTTTTAATTATATTCACAAGGAACAACTACCATGTCTTGGCTTTAAGTAGTGATTAGATTTTTTCCATGACTATGAAAGAGTTTATAGTTTTCATACATCTTGTTAAATGTTTCCTTCACCATTTGAATCATCAATTCAGCCACTTCTTTACTATTGAGTTTTTTTAAGCTCTATTTCACAAACTTTAACTTATATCTTGGATCAAGAATCACAATTATAAAAATCATCATTTAATATTTTTAACATCTTCCTAATATTTGTCATACTTCATTTTCATTTTTTCATCCATCTAGCTAAGTAATGAATCACCACCTTTACATAGAGTGTCTAAGGTATTCAACATTAAGCAAAATTCATGAAAATGTTAAGATGATGTGACAAATAATGAACCAGTCACATTTTTAGTGACATCATAAAATATTTTTAAGAATTTCACAAAAGCACATGCATTATCCCAATCTTCACTTGTTGAAGGCCTTACTCTATCCAAGACAAATTGAACATCCTTTTCTTGTAGCCCCTTAAATGCCTTTTAAAATTTTAAAGCACTCTTAAGCATAACATAAGTAGAGTTTCATCTAGTAAGAACATTTAATTGTATAATGCTTTTTTCTTGAATTCTTACTTGTTCTACTCAACTTCTAAATTTTTGTAAATGAGCAGGTGAAGCACAAACATTTCTAATTGCATTTCTTATCCTAATTATAGATTCATGGATATCTTTCAAATCATTACTGACCACTAAATTTATATTGTGAGCACAACATCTTACATGTAGGTGTTCTCCTTTCATTATATGTCCATTCAAATCAAGTATTCTACCTTTCACATAAGCTACAGTAATGTCATTAGAACTAGCATTATCAACTGTAATAGTAAAAACTCTATCAATTCCCCAACTTAACAAACAATGCTCTATCTCAGAGCTTATTTAAACGTATGATTAGAGATTTGACAAAAATTCAAAATCCTCTTATGAAATGTGCAGTGAGACATAAATAATTCAAATTTTGCACAGAAGACCAACAATTAGTAGTTAGACAAACACTTTAATGTGTCTTACATAATGCACTTCTCAACTTAGCTTTTTTAGATAAGGAAATGTTCCAACAATCTTTAGCAATTGTAATACATGATGAAATAGGAACTAAAGGTTACACAATTCTCATAAAATAATGAAACCCTTCTCTCTCTACATGTTTACATGGTAACTTATCCATAATTATCATTCTTGCAAGAGCTTCCTTATATGTAGTAACATCAAAAGCAACTCCCTTCATTTTAGTTCCAACCCTTTCCCTATCTTCTTTTTTGTTTGGTTAGAACGAAAGCACGAATTGTGTTGGATCTCGATTTCCACCATTTTTTTTTTTTACATTTATACTCTAAGTGATGTGTCATGTTAGAAGTTCCTTTTCTTTGTTTTTTTTATAGCATACATACTCTACACCACACCAATTACATGAAGCCTTAGGATATTCTAGATCACAATCTTTAATAAGTGTAAAATGAGTCTACACCCAAGACTTAGGTCTTGTATGCTTTCTTTTACCTATTTTTTTTTGTTAGACTCTCTTTCCTTCTCTTGCTCTTTCTCCGTTTGCTTCTCTTTCTCTTTTTGTTTCTCATTTTCTTTCTCTTTTAGTTGGCTTATCTTCACTTTTGTCTTTTTTAAAGGCTTCCTCACATCAAAAGGTGTGGAGTCACTAGAGGCAACAACATCATCATTTATAAAATGCTTTTAAATTGATTTTGACTTGTTAGTATTTGATTACTCACCATCAATAATATTCATTAACTCTATATATCTTTCTTCCTGAAATCTATTTGCAAATGAAAAAAGTCACTATATTAAAAAAAATACATCACAACTAAAATAAACAAAAAAAATCATATAATTTAAAAAAATTACCCCAGATTCATTCATATTGACTAGAATAATAAAAGTGTCAATAGTTTTTCTTTTTTTAAAAATTGTCTCTTACCATAATTTGTGTGCATGAAAATATGCAAATCATTAGTAAATTTCAATTGTAAAAATAAAAATAAAAATAAAAATAATTTCTTTCATTGTCACACCAATCCACTTTTTTCTACCAATTTTTTAATAGATTCAATACAACAATAAAGTAATCAATGTGGACCATCTTCATCCCACTATGAATGTGGTCCCTCTTCATAAATGTGATCCCTCTTCAAAATATTTTAACATCCCATTATGAATGTGGTCTCTTTTCATTCAACTATCATGGTCCTTTGTCTCAAATCCCAACTATTCTTTTTCTCCACATTATTTTTGCTTTTGTAGCTCATTATTATGATTATAAAATATATGATGATTATAAAAACATTAATATGATAAAGCCTTCTAATCTTTGAATATCCATGTGTCCTAAAGAGTTTTGTGAAACATATAACATTGGTTCTCATAAATTTTAGCACTTGAATAATTACAAAAAATCTTTCCCTCTTGCCATCTTATAGATCTCTAAATAAAGTTTAGAAAATTCCAAAAAGCTTGTGAAATCTTTCATTCACTAGAAATGCCAAAAAAACTAGGGAAATAATAGAGGTAACACATTTTCTTTAAAGTTTAAACCAATCCCAGCTTACATTTCTCCTTAGACACATTTTTGTTATAAAAACAAGGGTGTTATAGTCATAGTAGTGCAAATTAAGGATGGAGAGATGCAAAAACAGGAAGCTTGAATGAAACACTTAACTATAACTCTGTAGGTAACAGAAGCAACGATTAGGAATGCCATTAACAAACTTTCTTTACTGGTGAACAAAAGCCTGTTCTCTTTAGTCTTTAGCTGGCTCTCTCCTCTGCTTCTCTTCCCTTACTTGCCATCAACAGTCAACAGATTCTTGCCTACTCACATCAACATATCAAAATCTCGCAGCCATCAACCTCTACATCGTAGTTAGCAACACGACATAGCACTAATTTCTTTGATTCAAAATCCCAAATCACAAGCCCTAGCAAAGTAGCAGGTAGCACCTTAGCAGCAAGCCAGCAGTAATGCATCTTTGTCAGCAATGATTCATGATTGAAGTGAAGGTAAGCACCTGTGGGTTATGACTGTGAGTGATACTGAGAGGAAGCACAAGCTTCACATTTTGGACCAATAAATCACGCTTTGGGCTAAAATAGCATGAGACAAGAAACAAGTTTCAGTTGTGGTGGAATAAACAAAAGTGTGTTTGACCAGGAAGCCCTTCTTGGTTTTGGAAACTAAACCAAGCTTATTTTTAACCAGTTTTATTCAATTTTTAATAGTTTAATTTGGTTTAATTGATTTACTTCGATTTTGTTAACTTCAATATCTATTGTATTAGTCTTTTTTTTCATGTAAAAGGCTTTCAAATATATATATATATATTTTTAAATCTGGACTTCCAATTTGGTGTTATTAATATAAGTTTCTCTTATTAAAAAAAAAAAAAGAACTACATCTAAATTCCAAGGCTTAACCTGAGGAAAGGGGTAACAATACTCAATTTGTGCTACTTATAGTATCAAGATCAACTTTTTTTACAAACTGGACAGTTAATAAATAATAATGATAATAACAATATACGTTGATAAAATTAAAATATTATAATGGTGAATATTAAAAAATGAGGACATGAAAATTTCGTCCGACATGTTTAAAGATGTGATAGGTAAGGTAAAAATAGATTACTATAATTTTTATTTTTATTAAATTATTGAATTTTTAAATTAATCTAAAATTATTCATTCAAAAAATTTTAAAATGAATAATTTTTCTTAAATTGAGACTTATTTACATAAATTTATTCATATAAAATCAAAACAAAAAATAAAATATCTCAAATAATTATTAACATAATTTAAAACTCATAAAATACTATTTAGATGATATTTTATAATATGCTATTTAAATTTACATTTGGACTCTTAAAATAATTATAAAAATATTTATATCAAAAAGGCATTTAAATCGAAGGAATGGTTAGCCATCGGACAAATTAGGATTCATATTTTAATGTTATAATATAATTAGAATTATTTTTATTTTTATCGCTTATAAGTATATGTTTAGTAAATAATTATCATGACCCCTTTTTATCAATTAAATATGCTGATTAATAATAATTTTGAGTTTAGAGACTCGTCTGTGTAGCGTATTTGCTGACCAATATTCAACCATATTGATAACAAAATTCATAACTATTTAATTTTTCGTCACATTGATAGGCGGGCCATTGTTTGGAAATAGTGACTGACTGTTTTGTTTTGGTGGCATTAAATTGTGAGAGGTTTTTGTTCAAGAAAAAGAAATTGTATAGCAAATAAATTATTTTTAATATATTTAAGATTCTTTTTTATTTTCACACTCACACTTGTCGTGTGACCAACAACAATTATTTTTAATATTAAAAGAATTCAGATTCAAACAACATAAATAAGTATAAAATTTTTACTAATTCTCTCTTGCCAATTCTTCGTTGATTTGTTATCAATCGAGTGAAATATTCAAATTTCTTTTTTTATTTTTAAAACTTACATTAATTTTTTTAATGTTTTGTTGAGATTATATAAATTTTGTTGAAATTACATAAACATCTAACTTATTTTTAAAACTAACACAAAATTTTCTTAAATTTTATTAAAATTATACAAATCTCTTATGAGTTTTTTTAAAACTACAAAAATTTACTCTCTATTTTTAGAAGGGCTTGTGTATATTTTTAAAAATAAAAAAAGTTTAAATAATTTTTAAAAAACTTAGAAAGACTGTGATATTTCAACAAAATCAAAGAGAGATTTGTATTAGTTTTGAAAAAAAAAAAAAGATTTTTGTTGTTTTAACAAAACTCAATAAAAATTTATGTAGGTTTTAAAAATAAAAATAAAATTTATCGAACTTTAATAAAATTTGGAAGAAGTTTTTATATTTTATTATATCAACGTAAATAGTTATCCGTGTGGAGAATTCTATCGATGCTCGTAATGACACACACTTCAATTTTTGATTGACTAGTATATTTTTTCTCGAATAAAGATGGCCCTTTTTTTTTTTCTTTTCATTCTTTCTATTTTAAAAATCATAGATGTTAGCCAAGTTGTTACCTGTTAACCTTTTCTATGATCTTACTTAAAAGAATAAATTGATATTGTTGTTGTTATTTATTTTAGTTTTGCTACTCGACATTTTTTTTAGCTTAACAAGAAATGGAATTCGCAATTTTACTCGAATTCTCAACTAATCATTTTGAAATGTTATTAACTATATATATAATTGTTTCTAAGCACTAATACCCTAGGTAAAGCAATATCTATAACTTTTTTTTAAAAAAAATAAAAAGCATATTTTTGTGGAAAAAAATCGATGTATATTCCTTTTTGTTTTTGTTTTTTTTCTGGCTAAGCATATTCTGAATGTTTGAAAAGAGTTTCTTGCTAATCCATGCTAGACACGCGATGCCTTTAGTAGAAAAAAAATTAAGAATATATATTAATATGTTATATATGTGATATCTTTTATTTTTTTTCCCATATGTAAACACAAAATATTTGGTAAAATTTTCCTTTGTGGTGAAATTATTTGTTGCATTTGTGAACCTAGTTAATCTTCCATACGCATGGAACAAGGATAAGGATAAAATATAAGGGCTATTCAGTGTTGTCTTAATATATATATATATATATATATATATATATATATATATATATATATATATATATATATATATATATATATATATATATATATATATAGGGGCTGCTAAAAAGAATGAAATGGAAGCAAAATTCTTGCTTAAGATATTTCAATTTGATTTGACAATAGCATTGGGACTATCTTGGTCAAAATTCGAATTAAGCAATATTAAAATAAGATAAAGAAAATAATAATAATAATTGCAATCAGAGAGAGAAAGAAAAGACAACGGGTTCAATTATTCACAATTAAAAGAGAATTAAATTCTCTCCTCTAGAAGCCTTCGCTTTCATCTTAGCAATTGACAGCCTTTTGTTTACTTTTATTAAGTAGATTTTTCTTTTCTAGTTTACACTGTAGTTTGATCTGCATGCTTTCTTCTTCTTTAATTTTTTTTTTTGGTGAAAATTTGGAATAGGGGCAATTGCCCATAGAAACAAAACACTAAAAAATTAATTTAATTAGAGTTCATTTAATCGACTGTAATCTAGAAGCATAAAGTTAAGATAATGTACGTTTTTTCATAAACTTGACAAGTCAATATTCTTCACAAAAACAACAAATTTGACCATATTTCATCTCATTAATAAAATGACCACATGATCCTTTCTTTTGGGCTAAACTAACTATTCTTTAAATAGCTGATAGTGAACCTAATTGAGATGTGATCCGGAAGCATCTGACTTTGGCGTTAAGTGAACTCATATCTAAGATACTTATAATTTCATCCAAAAATATTCTAGGATATACTATTTTTGATAATATCTTACATCATCAAAAATTTATAGATATTTCACTTACATCAATTTTTAATATTTTTAACTCATATAAAGTATCAAATTTGTTATTTTTATGATAATTTTGAATTACTAAACATAAAATTTTAAATATCATGATATTATATACCATAATATCTAAGATAGTAAGTGATGACTGTTATTTGGCATTTTGGCTGGCAGTCCTATCTATTAAGTGAGGTTGCCCTTTTTATATGTTTTCACCGGTAACTTAGAGTGTTGGGAGTTTGATGAACAATCTTAAATAAACTAAGTTAAATAAATATTTGTAATATAAGATATAATCTAAATTATTTTCTTTAAAAATAGATTTCAATTATTTAAAAGAGTTTTTCAAGTGTTAAGAGAAATATAAAAGTTACCTAATTTAGGGGATTTTTAATTAAATTCAATTAGCTAAAATTTAAAATAAATTAAAAATGCAACTACTAACTAAAATACAAGAAATTAACAAGCAAGTAATGAATGTGTGGGTATTTTTAGATTCATCTCTAGATATTCACTATCCTTATCTCATTCAATTATTAATAATTTTGGTCTAAGAATTTCTACGTGTGTTCATAGTAATTTATCTTGAGTTACTATACAAGATTCAAGAAACAAACAATTCAATGTTGATTGGGACCTCAACTTTACATTAGATTATTAATTCTTGTAATTAAACTTATTGAATGCTCAAAAAGAATGATTAATCAATCAAATTAATCTCTGAACTTTCATTTTAAGAGGTTTAATTAACCAATTAAATTCCAAAAAAATCTTAAATTAAACATAAATGAAACATTTAAACATACAATTTTTAACATGCATTTAATCAAACATCTTGATTATATAAACTGAAAATTGAAGGTATATGAATATTACAACACTTAATCTATCAAAATAATGATCCATTAATCATTAAAATTCTCTCCTAATTGATGTCTAACTAGCCACCAATTATGAACAACACTAATTTTAATCCAATACAAACTTAATCAAGTTAATACAAGAATAAGAAAAAATGCAAGAAAGAGAGATAAAAATAGGATAAAAATCTTAACCAAATCCCTAGATAATCTTTATGGATACAAGCTTAAATTAAGGTCTTTATCTAAGCTAGCCACATTGATAGAATTAAGCTCTCATTAGAGGAAATTAAATAAAGGAATGGTGTTGTTGATGCATGGCCATCGGAGCTTCCAAGGATGGGGGGAAGAATGTAATCACGTGATGTTCTCATCCATCCGATTAGTCCATCCCAAGCCTCTTTTTGTTTCCATGTGTTCTTGTGCTTTGCTCTCTCACGTGTATGTAATTAGTGGGTTAGCTCTGTATGTGATTGGTAAAGAAAATACTATTTACTCGTAGCTGTCGAACTAGCTAAAATTAGTGAATTTTCACAGTTTTACAGTATAATGCCCACCAAATCGTCTCTTACAAAGCTATTAATCAAATCAATTAGTTTAAAAAAGACAAAACTAGAATTATTATGATTGGAGGTTCAAATATAAAGTCGTACTAATTAAAACGAATAGCAAATTAATTAACAAAAACAAAACTCAATCAGAATTATGTGTAACTAATCCAAAATTCTTTCCTTGATATTTTCCTATCTTTCTCATCTAAAAATACCTCTGATTTGATTTTAATCATTTGGTTATTTTCAATTAATATTCCTAAACTATCGTTCAGGATCTTAATTTGTTCGTATTGCTAATCAGAACACAACCACGCTTCTATCAATAATATAAAGCAAATTGTTTTGCACTTAACTAGAAATGCACGCAGAATCCTAGTGTGGTTTATAATGAATTTATTTTATTAATCAACCGATTGAATCAAAATGCGTTCTCAAATAGATCAAATGAATTAGAATTCATACAATAAAAATCATCTAACCAAAATGATAATAATTACACAAAAATAAAGAGAAAAAAAATGAAATACTTATAAAATCAAAATCTAAATCAGAGTTCTATACAATCATGGACTCAAGTTCATTATTAAGTTCAGAATTTGGATTGATCACTAAGAAAAATTAGACAGCCATGAAAAGACGAAAATAAGAATAAGAAGTAGAGAAGTTAGAGTGTGTGTGTGTTTTTAGTGATGTCTTCTCTTCCTTAAATAGATGACATTGGCTTCTTCATCAAGAAACATTCCAGGGCTAAGATGTGTTGAGTACATCCAACGATCAAGAATTTTTCATGTTAAAAGAAATTCAATATTAATCTTGAAGTAATAAAGCCTACATTTTTGGCCCAATAAAAAAAATCTAAATCCTTTTGATGACTCACACCTGTAAAACAAAAATAAGACTAATTGGGCATCCGTTGGAAAAATATAATAAAAGTGTAATTAAAAATTTATTAATTTAGCCCATTTAATATAAAATAAATACATAGTCATTAATTTAGCCACTATAAGTTATTATTAAGACTAAATATGAGGACTATAAAAAATAATAATATCAAAATATCAAATTCTCCTACACTTAGACTTTTGCACTCTTGGGCAAAATACCAAAAAAAAAAAAAAAACAAAACAAAACCAAAGTAAAAATTCAAAATTGCAAAGCTAAACACAATTCAAGTTTTTTAAAATATTCAACAGTCAAAAGCAATCTTTCTTGCTAATCAAGGAAGAACAAGTAGCATGAGAATTCCAATTGATAAAAAAAAAATGATTCAAAGTGATAGCTCCTCACTGGTTATGTATTTATTTTCAATTCTTTCAAGTGTTTAGGTTAAACATTCCTTTGAAATTCAACCTTTTATAATATCACTATCATAAGTTTGTATATCTTCTCAATCTCCACTAATTAAGTCATAAGCAATACATAAATCAAAATGACTTTTATTCAAGGTTGTAATGGGGCTAAGGTAAGAAGCAAATGGTAGACAAAAGAACCAAAAACGCAACAAGAGATACAAAGTAGATACTTAAAATCATCAATAGCAATAAAAAAAAAAGAATATAGAATAGAATAAATATGCATCTCAAGGTTTTATTTCCCATAAACCAATACATATTTAGCGAAAACCAAAATAATTTTTTTCTTCTTTTTTAAAATCATTTTCACCACTTTTTTTTCATGCTCCCTTTTTTTATAAACATTTTCTTTTCTTTTTTTTTTTTCTTTTTTTTTGGACATCTTTAAAGAGAACAAGTTAATTGGCTCAAAATTGACATAAACTGCATTTCCATCTACCTTATTAAGATATAATGCTTTTAATAATCAAAAGTATCCTAAACAAGGTGAGAATTTTTTTTTGGGCTAAAGGGTTAAAAATAAAACATAAAAGGCTCAAAAGGGGAATAAAAACAAATGATAAAATATAAACGGGATAGCTATTTGGCTCTGTCTACAATAAAAGAAGAGAAGACAGGATGCCTTAATCATCTTTATGAATGCTTATGCAAATGTAGTTTCAATTAAGAATCAAAACAAGTTCTAGAGTGAAAATCATGATAGGCAAATGCTCTCACAAGAAAGAAGCAATACAAGGCCCAAAATCCTCATAAGTTAAAAAAGTACCATATGCAACCCATTGAAATTAAATTCATTGCCAATTTACTTAAATTCCATACAACAAAATTGATTTCTAATCATGTTAAAATATTTTCAAACTTAAATTGCTTTAACTTATTTTTTTAAATAAACCTAAATTACCAAAAAAAAAGGAAAATACCAAAAATACCAAAAAAGAGAACAAAATGATTCCCCCCCCCCACACTTAATATTTACATTGTCCTTAGTGTAACAGTAATCTAGTTCACCAATTAAAGAGAAGATAAGAGAGGAAAAGAGGAGGGAAAGAAATACAACCAAGTGGTTCAAATGTATAGAGCGTTGGAAAGATATACCTCTTGCACTATTTGTTTTTGAAATCCCTTATAAAAATGCTTAAGCTTTTGCTCATTCACCGTGAAGTGCTTGTTGGTTGATTCATTTATAATTTTAATTGCATCTTAAGGAAAAATATAAGTAACCACAAATGGACCAATCCATCTAGAATGTAACTTATTGGACATCAGCTTTAGGTGAGAATTGTAGAGGAAGACTCTTTCACCAACATGAACTTTTTTCTTTCAATCATCTTGTCATGCATAACCTTGGCTTTCTCCTTATAAATTCTAGAGTTTTCATAAACTTCCAATCGAATCTCTTTAATCTCTTGAAATTATAATTTTCTTTGAGAACTGGCTTGAGATATATCTATATTACACTTCTTTACTGCCCAATAGGCTCTATACTCAATCTCAACTGGTAAATGACATGCTTTACTACCTGTCTTTAGCAGTTTTATAGGCAGTTCGATAAGCCCATAGTGCATCATCTATTTTTTTTCCTCTAATCCTTTTTATTAGGTTGCACTGCTTTCTTCAGAATTTATTTTATTTCTCTATTTGAGATCTCTACTTAACCGTTTGTTAGTGGATGGTAAGAGGTGGCTACCTTATGCAGTACACCATACTTGTGAAGGAGGGTTTGCATATTTTTGTTACAAAAGTAGGAGCTTGATCATTGATGATTACTCTAAGTATACCGAACCTACAAAAATATGATATCTAACAAAGTCCACAATAACAGAAGAATCATCAATCTCAGTGGCTTTTTCTTCCACTCACTTTGAAATATAATCAACAACTAAAAGAATATATGTGAAACCGAAAAAAATAAGAAATGGTCATATGAAGTGAATACCTCAAATATCAAATATCTCAAAGACCAATAATGGTTGTTAAGACATCTCATTCCTACGAAAAATATTATCTGTTTATTGGCATCGTGTACAGTTTTTACAAAAAGCATATGTATCCTTAAACAAGGTGGGTTAGAATAGTCTAGAATCTAGGACTTTCATAGTAGTACGTTGAGGACCAAAATAACCACCATATGCAAGTGTATGATAAAAATGCAAAATAGATGTAAACTCATAGTTAGGAACACATCTCCTAATAATTTGGTCACTATACATGTGCCACAAGTAAGGATTATTCCAAATATAATATTTTGCCTTACTTTTAAATTTATTAATTTAGTAATTTTTTTTAAATAAGCAAGTAATTCAAAAGTAACTAAGAAATTTACTATAACTGCATATTGGGGATCTTTACCATGCAACGAGTATAATTGTTTATCTAAAAAACTATCGCTGATAGCAGATGAATTTGAAAAGTGAGGTATTTTACTTAAATGGTCAGCCATAAGATTTTCTATTCCATACTTATTTCTGATTTTTATGTCAAATTCCTGTAGCAGTAGCATCCACCTAATAAGTCTCGATTTTGTATTAAGTTTCTTGAGTAGGAACTTCAAAGTTGCATGATCAGAATAAACAATAACTTTAGAATCAAACAAATAAGAACGAAACTTATCTAAATAAAAAAAGATAACTAAAAGCTCTTTTTCAAATGTTGTATAATTAGCCTGACTCTCATCTAAGGTGCGGGATGCATAAGAGATCATATAAGACTTCTTGTCTATCCTTTGGGAAAGAATTTCATCAATGGCAAAGTTGGATGTATCATACATCAATTCAAATGGAAACTTCCAATTAGGAGGTTGAATGATTGGTTAGATAGTTAGCCTTCTTTTTAACTCATCAAATGTTTATTTGCCTAACTCAAAATTGAAATCTGTATCATTTTGAAGAAGTCTAGATAGTGGTAGAGAGATCTTGCTTAAGTCCTTGATGAATCGCCTATAAAAGCCTATAAGGCCAAGAAAAGAATGCACTTCCAACACACAAGTGGGGTAAGGTAAAAAAGTAATCACATCTACTTTAATTCTATCAACTTTAATGCCATTTTTAGAAACCACATAGCCTAAAACAATTCATTGCTCTACCATAAAATGATATTTTTCAAAATTTAAAATCAGATTTTTCTTAATACATCTTCCTAAAATCATTCTTAAACTCATCAAATAGTTATTAAAGGAGGTGCTATAAACAGTAAAGTCATCCATAAAAACTTATATGCAATATACAAAGAAATCAGAAAAGATGCTAACCATACATCGTTGGGATGGCTTGGAGTGTTATAAAGTCTAAAAGGTATCTTTCTATATGCAAAGGTACCAAATGAGTAGGTAAATATAGTCTTTTCCTAGTCTTCTAGCACAATGTGAATCTAAAAGTAACCAAAAAATTTATATGAGAAACAGTAATGATATTTACCTACTAATCTTTCTAACATTTGATCTATGAAAGAAAGAGGGAAATTGTCCTTTCTAGTAGCTTGATTCAACTTTCTATAATCAATGCAGACTCTTTAACTATTCTGAACTTTCATAGGGATAAGACCAATTTTCTTATTAGGCACCACTGTGATGTCAGTCTTTTTGGAGATTATCTACATTGGACTCATGTATTTGTTGTCAGATATAAGGTAAATAATACCAATTGAAAGTAACTTACTTACCTCTTTTTTCACGATATCTAGAATTGTGGGATTGAATCTTCTCTGTAGTTACTTTACTGGTTTGGCTCCTTCCTTTAATAAAATTCTGTGCATACATGTGGAAGGGCTAATCCCTAGAATATTTGCTAATGTTCAACCTATTGCTTTTTTTTTTCTTCCCTTAACAATTCTAACTATCTCATTTCATGATCAGGTGAAAGGTTATTTATTATTATTATTGGTAATTTATTTTCTTCTTTAAGAAAGCATATTTGAGATTGTTAGGTAAAGGTTTGAGTTTAAGTGTAGGTGGTTGCTGTATGAAAGGTACTAACCTATGTAGATTTAAATTTACAACAGCCTCCACTTATTCATTTTTCTCAATAGCAAAAACATTATCAAATAAATTGATAGAATTAGGGTCAAAATTAGAAACAGAATCAGAATTCAAAAATGCATCAATCTTAGAACATGTAGTACATTTATTAAGCCTATCATAACATTCTGAATATTGAATTGAATCTATAAATTCAACAATGTCAGGAAGTTTAGTATCCATGCCTACACAAGTATTAGCAACTAACAAGTCTATCATATTTACATGTAACATAGAGTGTTCTTCTGAAGGGTATTTCATAGCATCAAGAATGTTAAAATGAATAATATCACTACCAAATTTCATTGATAAAGTACCATCATGTACATTAATTATTATTTTAGCAGTTTTCAAAAATGGTATACTTAGAATCAGTGATGCATGTCCATGTATATTGTCATCCTCCATATTCAGAATATAAAAATCAATAGGAAAAATTAAATCTTTTACCCTTATTAGAAAATCTTCAAATACTCCTGTAGGGTAGGCTATGCTTTTATTTGCTTACTGAATCACCATTCCAGTAAACTTCAATTCTCCAATTTGCAAAGAGGAATACATAAATTTAGGCATTACATTAATGGAAGCTCCTAAATCTAACATAGCATTATTGAACTGCATATTCCCTATTGTGCAAGGAATGGTGAATTTGCCAGGATCTTTGCATTTAGTGGATATAACTGGTTGAATCAAAGCTGATATTTTTCTCCCCATGCTAACTTTCTTATTCTCTTTCAACTTCCTCTCATATGTACATTTTCTCCCCATGCTAACTTTCTCATTCTCTTTCAACTTCCTTTTATGTGTACATAGCTCCTTAAGAAACTTTGCATATTTTAAAATCTATTTGATTGCTTCTAAGAGAGGGATATTGACTTCTACTCTTCTTAATGTCTTTATAATTTTCCTATCCAATTCAACTTTTATGATTTTCTTAGATTGTGTAATTCTATTGGGGAATGGACAGGGCTAGTGTATGTGGAATTCTCTCCCTTTTTTGTGCTGTTCTTGCCTTGCATTGAAGGAGGCTGTTGTTCTCTATCACCTTTTTCTTATAGCGCTTCTGTTGGAGGTGTAATAGGCCTATTCATTTGCTTATTACTCCTCAAAATTATTGCACTGACATTGCCTCTTGGGTTGGTCATAAGTTGTGAAGGTAATTGGCCAGAACCTTGACTTTTCGACTCATTGATATTTGTTATAAGTAGGCCAACCTGGGTTTCTAAACTTTGAATAGTCATCTCTTTTTGTTGCTGGAATTGGATTGTATTTGTTGCTAACTACTTCACTATATCTTTTAGATTTGGCTCTAACTTGTTTATCTATTGCATAGGTTGTCTCAAAGGCTGTTGGTTGCTTGGACCAAGAGCATTGAATTTTTGTTGTTGTTGTTGTTAGTTAGACCCATTACCATATCTCAAATTCAGATGATCTTTCCATCTGGGATTGTATGATGCTGCATAAGGGTCGTATCTATTCTACTGCTGCTATAAGAGTCTATCAGGAAAGATGCCAGCACATGATTTTATATTATTTTGTAATTAGAGACACTGATCTATGGCATGTGTGGTTAACGAACAAATACCACATAGAGTTGTCTTTACCTGAGTGCTAGTTGTCTGACCATGGAAGCCACCTTCTTAAGTTTATTTTTTATTCTTTGTTGATCCATATAAGTGGTATAAATTTTGTTTACACTTTTGGTTGTTATGTTTATTTCAGTGCCAAATTGTTGTGTATTCTGTGCTATATTCGTTATAAGGTCTCTGGCAACAGCTGGGGTTTTGTTAACCAATGCTCCAACTGCAATTGCATCAACTATACTTTTGTCCATGGGTAGCAAGCCTTCGTAAAAGTACTGAATTAGAAGTTGGTCACTGATATGATGGTAAGGATAGCTTACACATAGTTTCTTAAAGTTCTCCCAATACTAATGCAGTGTTCCTATATTTATAGGTCTAATACCACTAATCTCTTTTTGGATGACAGTAGTTCTTAAGGCAAGAAAGAATTTCTCCAAAAATATCCTCTTTAATTCATTCTATGAAATTATGGTTTGAAGTTGAAGATAATAGAGCCAATCTTTAGCTACCTTATCCAATAAGAAAGGAAATGCTCTAAGCTTGATATACTCTTTTGAAACTCCTTGTGGCTTCATAGTGGAACTCCTTGAGATGATTGTGAGGATACTCACCTGCAAGACCATGGAACTTTGGAAGCAAATGTACTAATCTATATTTTAGTTCAAAAGTAGCATCAAGTTCAGGATATTGCATACACAGTGGTTGGTAATTAACATCAGGTATAGCTAATTCCCTAAGAGTCATATCATTATTACCAGCCACATATACTACTTCAGAATCAAAATCAAAATCCAAATTCAATTTGTAATTACTTCCTACATGATCTATTATCTCAGAAATCAACTCAATAGTCACAGGTTCTTTAATCTTATGGTTTCTAAGTTGTGTATGAAAACTCTTATTAATTTTTAAATCAAATTCAACCAAATTTCTATTGGAAGATCTTGTCATATACCAAGAATAAAATAAAATGAAAGTAAACGTCCCAAAATTACCAAGAAAAATCAAAATAAATTTAAAAAAATTAAAAAAATTGCTAAAAATACTAAAAAATTAAAAAAGTGGTTTAAACATAGAATTTAGCCAAAAAGTGGCCTAACCTACAATATAACTATGACTCTTGGTCCTTACAACACCT
The DNA here is from genome assembly GCA_032878935.1 of Erythrophleum fordii. Taxonomy (NCBI): domain Eukaryota; kingdom Viridiplantae; phylum Streptophyta; class Magnoliopsida; order Fabales; family Fabaceae; genus Erythrophleum; species Erythrophleum fordii. The sequence continues at coordinate 36,704,298 of JAVQMF010000055.1, read as the reverse complement.
AGAACCTATATATCAAATTTTAGCTTAATCAAAGTTAGTCACCTCTAACATTGATATTGCCTAGAACAGTCACAAAACACCAAAAATTGACTATAAACACTAAGTAGAATGCTAAAATCAAAATTGAAACTAAGGAATTTCTTATTTTAATTGATTATGATTAGTTGGCTCCTTGACAATGGTGCCAAAACCTTGGTAAAGAAAAATACTATTTACTCGCAATTATAGAACTAACTAAGATTAGTGATTTTTCGATAGTTTGTAGTATAATGCCCACCAAGTCTTTTTCCATAGAGCTATTAATCAAATTAATTAGTTTAGGAACGAAAAAACAAGAATTATGATGATTATGAATTCAAATAAAAAGTTGCATTAATTAAACCAAACAACACATCAATTAATGAAAATGAAATTCAATCAGAATAATGCATAACCAATCTAGAATTCTTCCCCCGATATTTCCCTATCCTTCTCACCTAAAAATACTTTTGGTTTGATTTTAATCCTCTAGTTATTTTTGATTAATATTCATAAACTACCATTTAGGATTTTAATTTGTTTTTATTACTAATCAGAATGCAACTACGTTTCTATTAACAATACGAAGCCAAACTGTTTTGTACTTGACTAGAGACACACATAGAATCCTAACATGGTTCAGAATGAATTTATTTGATTAATCAATTGATTGAATCAAAACACATTCTTAGATAAATCAAACGAATCAAAATTCATGCAACAAAAATTATCTAACCAAAATGATAATAATTACACGAAAATAAAAAGAATAAAAATAAAATACTTCTAAAATTAAAACCCAAATCAGAGTTCTATACAATTATGGATTCAAATTCGCTATTAGGTTCAAACTCTGGACTGATCATCAAGAAAAATTAGAAAGCCATGGAAAGATGAAAACAAGAATGAAAAGTAGAGAAGATGAAGTGTGTGTTCTCTAGTGACGTCTTCTCCTCCTTAAATAAATGCGTTGGCTTCTTCACTAATAAAGATCTAAGGGCGAAGATGTGTTGAGTACACCTAACAGTCCAAACTTTTTAACATTAAAAGAAATCCAATATTAATCTTGAAGTAACAAAGCTCGCATCTTTGGCCTAATAAAAAAAATATCCAAATCCCTTTAATGGCTCATACCTACAAAATAAAAATAAGACTAATTAGATTTCCATTGGAAAAATATAATAAAAAGCGATTAAAAATCCATTAATATAAATTTGATCCACTTAATATAAAATAAATCTAAAGCCATCAATTTAGCCACTATGAGTTATTATTAAGACCAAAATGAGAAATATACAATATAATAATGTTGAAAAATCAGTGAGTGGAAGCCATGTATCCACATCCATGTGTATATGTGTGTGTTAGTGGAATATCTTCAAATCATGTGCCTGATTGTATGCGTGAGAGTCCACGTGAGTGGATGGATGTGATTGTGTGTGGAAGAGCGCCATGTATGTGTATGTAACCTCCTCCCTGGTGCATGAAGATGGAATGCTGTGGCTTCATGTGTATAATCCGTTTGTTATTCATTTGTGAGTGTTGGAGAGAATGGAGCTGTGGATGTGTGTATGTATTTGTGAATGTGAGAGTGGGGCCTCGTGGGAAGTGATCTGGTGTAGTGTGAGATCCGTGGGTGAAGAGAGTGTATGATCCGCGCCATTCATCAAGCCGTGTGTGTATGTGATGGAGCTGCTTTGCATGTCCGTGCCTATGTCCGTGAGTGTGTCAATGGGTTAGTGTGAGAGCTTGTGTGACTTAGAGGGTGGAGGGCTGTGCTTATCAACATGATTTTGATTAGTGGATCGAATGACTTGGATCTGCCAGCCGCGTATGACTGTGTGTATACGTGTGATGTGAAATTCCTTGCCCATATGCGTATGTCTCTTATATGTGTACATAAGAATATATGAATCAGAACCTCGTGCCCCTGTGATATATTGAATATGCACAAATTGCCTCAAATGCCCATGCCAAATTATCCCCCATTTTCCATTTTTACTTTCTGAAAAATCCATAAAAAATCTGGACATTTATTCCATACTTTAAATTGCAAAAATGTGGCTTCCATCTTTGAGATCTTGACCCTTGATTCAATCATCATTTCTCCTCCAAATTAATTTTCATAATTTAATTTTCATTTGCCCATTAAAAATCTTCAAAAAGAATAGAAATATTAAATAGAAAAATTTGCGAAATTATTTAAAAGAATTTATGCATTAAAAGCCAAAGATTTTGCAAACAAATTCCTAGAGTTTAAAAAATGATTAATAAAATTAAATCTCATCTAATTAAATCTATTAAGCCATAATTCATTTTTAAAAAATCCAAATTAAAAGGAATAAAATATATAAAAGTAATATTTATCAGAGTCCTCTTATATGATGGAAATCTTTTATTTCAATTATCTGCGAAAGTAGTTAATTATTTTTTTCTCTCTTTCTTTCATTCTATATTTTTCTTGTGGTTTGTATTATGTTCTTGTCATTAGCTAAAGAGAAGCATTATGGAGAGGCAAATTATATATACTTAGTCAATTGTTATTTGACCTTAGTGCTATAAGAACAATTTTTTTTTCTTTTCTTGAATTATAAGAACACAACTTTTAATTTTTTCTTATATATATATATGTGTGTGTGTGTATATACATGAGGTTAATTAGTAATTTTTCGTTTGTCGTCACCTAATTTATCTTCACTTTTTCCAGGTTAAAGTACGTAGAACAATTTACAATTAAATTAAAAAATTACAAAAAACATTTTTTTGCTTATTATTAAAACATTTATTAATATCAAAACAAATTATTAACCATTAGTCCGACCTCTTAGGATTTATTAAATTTTACAAATTATCAACTAAATGTGATCGGGTATCACTCCATTTGGAATTAACAAAAAACAAAAGGAAAAATTATGTTTCCCGTACATAATTGAGCACCAAATCTGAAGCATGATTTTGTCATTGAATTGAAGTGGATAATATTAGTTTTAAGAGTCACAATCTTAACCACCTTAACAAGGTATATAAATGAATTGGTCATTTTCGGTTCTTCAGAATAGAAAATTTAATTCAGAGCATACTCTTGTTCAAAGATATCTTGACATACAAGGATTTAATTTCTAGATGCTATCGTCACTTTTATTGAAGTTAAAAATGAGATCAAGTATTGCTTATACGTACACCTTAATTAACTAGCCTATGATATGTGCTAAAATATAAGGAAAATTTCAGATAAGGACCTTAAATTAAAAAAAAAAAGGTTATTTTTAAAAGGACTTAACTGTTATTTTGGAAAGATTTGATTGTAAATTTTGAAAAATCAAGTTGTAAAAATTATAAAGATCTTTAACTATTAATTTTATTAGCTTGAGGTCATTAGCTGAAATTTTTCTTAAAATATAAGCCATGATGAGAATGTCCACAAACATCAACTATTTGATTCCGTTTTCTTTTATACAGACAACTATATATTTCGTCTGATCAAATCAACTTAATTTGACATAAAACATACCTTTAAGTTTCACCCATACTAATTTGATTTATACTATTTCTACGAAATAGTTTTAAAACTTTAAACAATTGCTTAATATATAATTTTATTATTTATTTTATAAATAATTATCGAAGAAATTAGAGATTAAATTTATGTATTATAGTATAGATTAATTATAAATCAATTTTTGTGACAGTCGTTAAATGGATAGTTTCAATGGTACCACTTCCTCCTCTCCTTTGATAGGCTTTTCCTGAAGACATTTTACCCACCAAAAGAAAATATTGGACATCTATTTTAGTGGGTTAGTTTTGAATTCATTTGAAATTTTATATGACAATATTCTTGAACTCTATAATAAGTAGAATGGGTGGAATTTCACAAAATAATGATATAATAATTTAGCTAGCTCATAATAAGAGGTGTGAGCGAGATATAGTATTAACACTACAAAATAATAATTAAATCAAAGTCGTGATTAACTAACGAGTTGAGAATTCAGCTAAGATTGCAACTTATGCCTAATTGAGAACTTGACTGTCTAGCCAAGAAGATAGCTAGAATTGTGATTGTTTAGCCGAAAGCCTAGTTGAGATTATGTCTACTTTGCCAAGGTCTCGACTAACTAGCTAAGATATCAACTACCTAGTCAAGAGCTTAACTAAGTAGAAAATTTAATTGTTAAGTAGTTGTAACGTCCAAAAAAAAAAAATATAGGCAGAAGAGGGAGTTTTATTTTTTATTTTTATATATTGGTATATGCTTTATTTTTCCCCTGAGCTCATCTCTCTCCCGTTCACTCTCTCCCTTTTCTTACTGTTCGTTCTTTCTCCCTGGCGCGTGCGAAGCTCCCTCCTCCGAGCTATCAGCGTTTTTCCTCCATCAAAGGACCCTCGCCGGCGTCGCAGAAGCTCCTCCCAGCTTCCTCGCTGCTGCTACGAGCCCAGCGACGCGAGACAGGGAGCCAGAGGCGCCGTCGGTTCAGGTGAGCGTCCTCCATCTCTCTCACGCCCTATCTCCATTTTTGTGCCGTGTCCTCCCTTATTCCCCTAGATTCCGGCAATTTCCTCTATTTTTGGCCCTTTTCTGCTCTGAGGAATGAGAAGGATGGAGAGATCCTTCCCTTTTTGCTTGGCTGGCTGATGGAGGGTCAGGAAAGAGGATTTCATTTTTGGGTTTTCTTTTCTGTATGGGGTATGCCAAAATCTTTAATTTGTTGCTCCTTTAGAATTATACATGAATTTAAAAAGATGGAATAGGATTTATATGGAAGGATTTAAGTCAAGGGTTGTTGTTAGAGTATGAGTATGGTTCAGAAAAAGGAGAGAAAGAAGAGAAAGTTGTTTGATAGCTATTAAGGAGTAATATGAATGTAAGAATGATCATTGTGAACCTATGTGGTGATTTGGTGGGTCTGTGTGTTGCCAGGAAGCTCTATGAGCATTGGCAGTGAAGGAAACCAACATTTCAAGGAGAAACAAGTAGCGTACTAGCTTTGGGCACCGTCTGTGGGTAAATAATAGATTTCGAAGCATTTACTATTACCATAAATCCTAATATTATTACTTTCTGCGTGAAATCGCTCTAAGTGAGATACAATGTTGCTTAGTATATATATATATATATGTGGACATGTTTCCTTGGCAATAACTTAATCTTGCGGGAGAAATTGTTGAGAAGTAACCTTTAGTTACTTATTTTTAGTCTTATCCTTATTTTTATTATTTATTATTTTTATTATTATTGGTCCTAATTAGTTGCTAATATATATATGTATATATATTATAAAATTATGCATTGATATTGATTGATTTAATTGTTAACAGTTGAACAAGTCTTGTCTCTTATAATCCAACTTCCTTGTATAAGCAAAATATAAACAAAAAGTACATATTTAATAATAGTAATTGACTAATGACGTATATATATATAAGTATATGAACTTAGAATTATGGGTTTGTGTGTATGCCTCATCTACGAGTGTATGCTATTGTCCTTCATGGGACTAAGTCATGTGTTGTAGAGAAATTTGGGTGGAGAAGGAGCTACCCGTTAGGCGGAGCCACCCGAATAAGGCGGGTAAGGGCTGCCAACGAGGTGTAGCCGCCCTCAGAACGGATGAATTATGACCTACAAATAAAAAAAAGGTAGATAAAAGGGGCTGCCTGTTAGGCGTAGCCACTCGAGTGAAACGGGAAAAGGAACTGCCAACACGGTGTAGCCATTACCTTATCTGACCTAGTGGTAAACCTTTATCAAGTGATCACACCGAGAGACTCAGGTCTAAATGGGTCCTCTTCCATATGATGGGTTGTGGGATTTGTTAAATTGTAAAACGTGATGGTCTAGTTATACACACTTTCATTTATTGGTTATGATCCCTGAAATAAATTTTGAAATCTATTATCTGCTCACTGAGTTTTGGCTTACTCTTTTAACGTTGAATTTTTCAGATAGCGTCACTGGATCCGATCCGCATCCCTCATCTTAGGTGCTGAAGCGTTGTGGCGGTGAGCCACCATTTTGGGAATTGGGGGCTTCGTTAACTTTCTTTTTGGTTATGTCAATTGTTGTAATGAATTGATACTCACATTGTAAAGTATTTTAGGAGTAGGACTAAGGGATAAAGGTTTTGTTTCCCCTTTTTCTATTTTGGGTTTATTGATGTTTTGTTAACTGGTTAAAGAGAGTGGAGCTCTCTGTTGCTGTTTACATTGAGTTCTGGCTGTTTGTAGAAATTTGGGATGTCCTATTTTTAGGGGACACTCTGCCGAAATTTTTATAAAAAGTTAGAGTATAAAAGAAAAGAATATATATATATATATATATATATATATATATATATATATGTTTCCAACAAGTTGGGATTACTCCTAATGTACTATTATTCGGTGTAGCACCTCCCAAGAATTTCTAAATTAGCATAGTATAGCAGTTCTAACAGTAGATAAGGATTCCGTATGAAATTCCCGCGCTAGTCACCCCTTTCTTTAAGGGGGTGTGACAAAGTGGTATCAGAGCTTAAGTTCCTGTGTCCTGTGAAATAAGTGCTCCCTAATGACGCCTTAGTTATCTTTATGAATTCGGGCATAATTATAACTAAGATATCATTAGAGGCCTTATAAGGTGTTAAGGGTTCCTTCTTTATGTGTAAGACTTTAGGAAGCATGGGTGTCGTGAATGTGTATGTCTATGAATGAATAGTTTTTTTTTGTTTTGTTCTAAACCTGTGCTTTAGTTTTTATAGAGCAATGATGCCGGCTGGATCTAGTGCAACTGTAGGAGCAATTGCAGAAGAAAACGCAGAGGAGCCATCTGTTGAAGCTCCTGCCCCACTGATGGCCCCAGCCCCTAGGGGTCGTGGTAGAGGAGCTAGTAGAGGTCGAGGTAGACGTGGAGGGCGTAGTGGGCAAGGCAGCGCCGCCCCGCCTCCGGTAGAGAATGTAACAGGAGAAGGACTTATGCCCCCTCAATCACAATCAGAATCATTGGATGCCTTGGTGACTAGGTTGCAAGGGACTGTGGAGGCATTAGCAAATATAGTGCAAGCATAGAGAGCTAGAATTGATCAGTTAGTAAGTATTATAGCTCCATAATCTCAAGCACAGGTTCAGTCTACTCTAGTGACGCAGCCAGTACAGAGTGAACGGAGGAATGCTGATGACTTGATATCAAGATTCTTGAAGTTGAAATCGCCAACATTTTCTAGGTCTGATAGCCGAGAAGATCCCCAGCTCTTCATGGATAGTGTTGAGAAGGCATGCCGAGCTCTTAAATGCTCGGGTGAAGAAAAGATAGAACTAGCCACCTATCAGATGCAGGATGTGGCTTATACCTGGTGTGAGACCCTATTCCAAAGAAGACCTACAGGATTACCTCTGATGACTTGGGAGGAATTTAAAGAAGCTTTTATGGCTAGATTTTTACCCAAGAGTACCAGATATGCAAGACGCCGAGAATTTGAGGTCTTGAGGCAAGTTCTAGGCATGAGTGTCTTTGAATATGATATCCAATATATACAGCTCTCACGTTATGCACCTCATTTGGTCTCTACAGAAAGAGAGCGGATTGAGAGATTTGTGGACGGATTGTTACGCCCGCTGCTTAATGCAGTAGCAGCTCAGGTTGAGCAGTTTTCCTCCTATGCTGCGGCAGTTGATTGTGCAAGGAAGATTGAGTTGCAGGGGATAGAAGATAATACCTTCTTTTCAAAGAAGAGGAAGAGGATTGAGGGTAAACACCAGGGTGTGGGGTACTTGACGGGTGGGTCAAGACTCCAAGACCACAGCCAGACATTGTCTCTAGTCTCGAAGAAACCTGTGCAGTCTTCTGGTAGTGCAGTTAGTCAGCGATCGAACCAGAGTGCCATTGGACATCAGGCCCAGTATGGTCCAGTCCAAATGGAGCGTAAAAGCAACTGTTGCCTTACTTGTGGGAAACTCTACTCTGGGCAATGTTATAAGGCGACAGGTGCATGTTATCTCTGTAGGCAAGTGAGACATTTAAAGAAGAATTGCTCCAGCAGCGTGGATCTAGTCATGGATCGGTTTCGTCATCTCATCAGACGGCTCCTATAGTAGTTACACCGATTCAGTCAATTCCCACCCAACCGAGCAGGAGTGGTGTTGGGAGAGGTGTAGGAAACAGGGGATCAGCCTCTGCAGTGAAAGGACAAGCTCGGGTGTTTGCCTTAATGAGACAGGATGCGCAGGCCTCCAATGCAGTTGTGACAGGTACTCTCCGAGTTTGTTCTTGCGATGCTCGTGTATTATTTGACCCTGGTTCCACTCATTCGTATGTATCACCTCATTTTGCTAAGCGGGTTGGTAGGGATTTAACTAAATTAGATGATCCCTTTATGGTTGTGACTCCGATCGGTGAATCGTTGTCAGTGGATTATATATGCCGGTCTTGTGAGGTTCTTACTGAGAGTAGGGAAACCTTAGTAGACTTGGCGATACTAGATATGACTGATTTTGATGTAATCTTGGGTATAGACTAGTTAGCTTCTTGTCACGCCACGTTAGATTGTTATTCAAAGGTGGTAAGATTTCATATTCTAGGTGAGTCACCCTTTTTGATACAGGGTAATCGTAATGAAGTACCAACTAATCTTATGTCCTCACTGAAAGCACAGAGGTTGCTAAGAAGAGGGTGCTAAGGATATTTAGCTGTCATTAAGGATGTTGATGCATTGACGATAGACCTGCAATAAGTTCCTATAGTTTGGGAGTTTGCGGTTGTGTTCCTCGAAGAGTTACCTAGATTGCCACCGGATAGAGAGATTGAATTTCATATTAAGGTAGTTGCGGGCACGTAACCAATTTCTATACCCCCTTATCGTATGGCACCGTTGGAGTTGAAGGAGTTGAAGGTTCAGTTGCAGGACTTGTTGGATAAGGGGTTTATCCGTCCGAGCGTCTCTCCTTGGGGTGCTCCAGTACTTTTTGTGAAGAAAAAGGATAGGTCTTTTCGATTGTGTATTGATTATAGGCAACTTAATAAAGTAACAATATGCAATAAGTATCTATTACCTCGTATTGACGATCTTTTTGATCAATTACAAGGTGCGCAGTATTTTTCCAAGATAGATTTGCGTTCTGGGTACCACCAATTGAAGATAAGGAAGGAAGATATCCCCAAGACGGCTTTTAGAACCCGCTATGGTCATTATGAGTTCTTAGTAATGTCCTTTGGGTTAACTAATACGCCAGCGGCATTCATAGATCTGATGAATCGGATATTTAGGCCATTTCTGGATAGATTCGTCATAATATTCATTGATGACATCCTAGTTTATTCAAAAAGTCAGGAAGAGTATGAACAACATTTACGCTTGGTGCTGCAGCGGTTAAGAGAGGAGCATTTATATGCAAAATTTTCCAAGTGTGAATTCTGGTTAGATCAAGTGGCATTCTTGGGCCATTTTGTTTCGAAGGATGGTATCCAAGTGGATCCAAGTAAGGTGGAAGCTGTCCAAGGGTGGCCTAAACCTACTACAGTTACAGAGATTCATAGCTTTTTGGGCTTGGCTGGGTACTATCGCCGCTTCGTAAAAGATTTTTCAAAAATAGCTGCCCCTTTGACCAGATTGACGCAAAAGCAAGTTAAATTTCAGTGGTCGGACGCTTGTGAAGAAAGCTTCCAAAAGCTAGAAAAGTGTTTGACTGCAGCCCCTGTCTTAACGTTACTATCGGGGATAGGAGGCTATGCAGTATATTGTGATGCCTCAAGAGTAGGGTTGGGATGTGTTCTTATGCAGTATGGACATATGATAGCTTATGCCTCTAGACAACTCAAAAGACATGAGTAGAATTACCCTACTCATGACCTAGAAATGACAGCTGTGGTATTTGCCCTTAAACTTTGGCGACATTACCTTTACGGTGAGACCTGCGAGATCTATACTGATCATAAAAGTCTTAAGTATATCTTCCAGCAAAAAGATCTTAACCTTATACAATGCAGGTGGATGGAGTTACTCAAGGGCTATGATTGCAATATTCTCTACCATCCTGGGAAGGCCAATGTAGTAGCAGATGCCTTAAGTAGAAAGTCAATGGGCATTTTGGCTCACATTACAAAGGATAGGAGGCCGTTAGTGGAAGGAGTTCATAGCTTGGAGGGAGGAGGAACGAAGTTTGAAATTGCGAAATCCAGAGCATTCTTAGCTCATGTGTAAGCTTGTTCATCCCTTATTGAAAAGGTAAAAGTGGCTCAGAGATTAGATCCCAAGTTGAACAGGACGTTGGAAGGTGTGAGAAGTGGCAAAAATAGTGAATTCACAGTAGACTCAAAAGGGGTGCTTAGAGTTAGAGACCGGTTGTGTGTGCCTAACTTGGGGGATATAAAGAGAAAAATTTTAGAAGAGGCTCATCATTCAACATATACCATTCATCCGAGATCGACAAAAATGTATCCGGATTTGAAGCACTCTTATTGGTGGGATGGTATAAAGAGAGATATAGCCGATTTTGTTTCTCGTTGCCTAGTGTGTCAATAGGTGAAAGCTGAACATAAAAAACCGACAGGGTTGCATCAGCGACTAGAAATACCTGAGTGGGAGTGGGAGAGAATCACGATGGATTTCATAACAGGTTTACTCCGTACCCTGAAGGGGTATGATTCTATTTGGGTAATTGTGGATAGATTAACTAAGGCATCACATTTCCTTCCTGTCAAGACTACTTATGGTATGGCTAAGTATGCACAACTCTACCTAAGTGAAATAGTGAGATTGCATAGAGTACCCGTATCTATAATTTCTGATAGAAGTCCTTAGTTTACTTCTCATTTCTAGAAGGCTTTTCAAGAGGCCTTGGGTACGAGAGTAGATCTCAGTATTTCTTTTCATCCTCAAACTGATGGGCAGTCTGAGAGAACAATACAGATTCTAGAGGATATGTTAAGAGCATGTATCTTGGACTTTGGTGGTAGTTAGGAGAGTCATCTGCCTTTGGCAGAATTTGCATATAATAATAGTTATCAAGCTAGCATTGAAATGGCACCATTCAAAGCACTATATGGAAGGCGGTGTAGGTCTCCAATAGGATGGTTCGAAGCAGGTGAAGCCAAATTGTTAGGTTCTGACTTAGTACAAGATGCATTGGACAAAGTGCGGGTGATAAAGGAAAGATTGTTCAGAAGTCCTATGTGGACCACAGGCGGCGAGATTTAGAATTTACCGTGGGTGATTTGGTGTTCTTGAAGGTATCTCCAATGAAAGGAGTAATGAGGTTTGGTAGGAAGGGGAAGTTGAGTCCGAGATATGTGGGACCATATGAAGTGCTAGATAAGGTTGGCAATGTGGCTTATCGGTTAGATTTACCCCAGGAGTTAGCAGGAGTCCATCCAGTATTCCATGTATCTATGCTGAGAAAGTACTTGCCCGAACCTTCTCACATAATTAAATCTCAAGAAATTGTGCTGGATAAGGGGTTGACGTATAGGGAAGAACCTCTTAAAATCGTAGATAAGCAGGTAAGGAAGCTTTGTTTGAGAGAAGTAGCAATGGTTAAAGTAGCCTGGAGTAACCATTCACGGGAGGAGGCCACTTGGGAGCTGGAGAGTGAGATGCGGACCAAATACCCTCACTTGTTTGAGTCTTAAGGTAAGAACTTGAATTTAAATTTGGGGCCTGAATTTTTTTTTAGGGGGAAGGAATGTAACGTCCAGAAAAAAAAATATAGGCAGAAGAGGGAGTTTTATTTATTTTTATATATTGGTATATACTTTATTTTTCCCCTGAGCTCATCTCTCTCCCGTTCACTCTCTCCCTTTTCTTACTGTTCGTTCTTTCTCCCTGGCGCGTGCGAAGCTCCCTCCTCCGAGCTGTCAACGTTTTTCTTCCATCAAAGGACCCTCGTCGGCATCGCAGAAGCTCCTCCCAGCTTCCTCGCTGCTGCTGCGAGCCTAGCGACGCGAGACAGGGAGCCAGAGCCGCCGTCGGTTCAGGTGAGCGTCCTCTATCTCTCTCACGCCTTATCTCTATTTTTGTGCCGTGTCCTCCCTTATTCCCCTAGATTCCGACTATTTCCTCCATTTTCGGCCCTTTTCTGCTCTGAGGAATGAGAAGGATGGAGAGATCCTTCCCTTTTTGCTTGGCTGGCTGATGGAGGGTCAGGAAAGAGGATTTCATTTTTGGGTTTTCTTTTCTGTATGGGGTATGCCTAAATCTTTAATTTGTTGCTCCTTTAGAATTATACATGAATTTAAAAAGATGGAATAGGATTTATATGAAAGGATTTAAGTCAAGGGTTGTTGTTAGAGTATGAGTATGGTTCAGAAAAAGGAGAGAAAGAAGAGAAAGTTGTTTGATAGCTATTAAGGAGTTATATGAATGTAAGAATGATCATTGTGAACCTATGTGGTGATTTGGTGGGTCTGTGTGTTGCCAGGAAGCTCCATGAGCATTGGTAGTGAAGGAAACCAACCTTTCAAGGAGAAACAAGTAGCGTACTAGCTTTGGGCACCGTCTATGAGTAAATAATAGATTTCGAAGCATTTACTATTACCATAAATCCTAATATTGTTACTTTCTGCGTGAAATCGCTCTAAGTGAGATACAATGTTGCTTAGTATATATATATATATATATATATATATGTGTGTGTGTGTGTGTGTGTGGACATGTTTCCTTGGCAATAACTTAACCTTGTGGGAGAAATTGTTGAGAAGTAACCTTTAGTTACTTATTTTTAATCTTATCCTTATTTTTATTATTTATTTATTTTATTATTATTGGTCCTAATTAGTTGCTAATATATATATGTATATATATTATAAAATTATGCATTGATATTGATTGATTTAATTGTTGACAGTTGAACAAGTCTTGTCTCCTATAATCCAACTTCCTTGTATAAGCAAAATATAAACAAAAAGTACATATTTAATAATAGTAATTGACTAATGACGTATATATATATAAGTATATGAACTTAGAATTATGGGTTTGTGTGTGTGCCTCATCTACGAGTGTATGCTATTGTCCTTTATGGGACCAAGTCATGTGTTGTAGGGAAATCTGGGTGGAGAAAGAGCTACCCGTTAGGCGGAGCCACCCGAGTGAGGCGGGTAAGGGCTGCCAACGAGGTGTAGCCGCCCTCAGAACGGATGAATTATGACCTACAAATAAAAAAAAAGGTAGATAAAAGGGGTTGCCTGTTAGGCGTAGCCTCCTGAGTGAAACGGGGAAAGGAGCTGCCAACACGGTGTAGCCACTACCTTATCTGACCTAGTGGTAAACCTTCATCAAGTGATCAGACTGAGAGACTCAGGTCTATATGGGTCCTCTTCCATATGATGGGTTGTGGGATTTGTTAAATTGTAAAACGTGACGGTCTAGTTATACACACTTTCATTCATTGGTTATGATCCCTGAAATAAATTTTGAAATCTATTATCTGCTCACTGAGTTTTGACTCACTCTTTTAACGTTAAATTTTTCAGATAGCGCCACTGGATCCGATCCGCCTCCCTCATCTTAGGTGCTGAGGCGTTGTGGGGTGAGCCACCTTTTTTGGAACTAAGGGCTTCGTTAACTTTCTTTTTGGTTATGTCAATTGTTGTAATGAATTCATACTCACATTGTAAAGTATTTTAGGAGTAGGACTAAGGGATAAAGGTTTTGTTTCCCCTTTCCCTATTGTGGGTTCATTGATGTTTTGTTGACTGGTTAAAGAGAGCGGAGCTCTCTGTTGCTGTTTACATTGAGTTCTGGTTGTTTGTAGAAATTTGGGATGTCCTATTTTTAGGGGACACTCTGCCAAAATTTCTATAAAAAGTTAGAGTATAAAAGAAAAGAAATATATATATATATATATGTCTCCAACAAGTTGGGATTACTCCTAATATACTATTATTCGGTGTAACACCTCCCAAGAATTTCTAAATTAGTATAGTATAGCAGTTCTAACAGTAGATAAGGATTTCGTATGGAATTCCCGCCCTAATCACCCCTTTTTTTAAGGGGGGGTGTGACAGTAGTTGAAAAGAAGGAAAATATGGACTTAACCAATTTCAACATGTTTTCCATTTAATATATTTTGTTTAAGTGTGAATGCGGCTATGAAGTAAGTGAAAGCATAAAATATGAAAGATGGCCTATGATGGGGTGCAATTACCAATTAAAAAAGCCACTGTAAAAGGAGAAGAAGGGCATAGTACGGGACAACCAAATTACATAAGACATTATTCAATAATTTATTTTAATCTTACTTGCACCTTTATTTTCAATTTTATTTATCTACTTCATTCACTCGCTTTATACTTTTTATTTGTAGTTTATTTCTAGTATTTTATTATTGTTTTTACTTTATTATCAAAGTTGTTGTTAATTTCTTTGAAGTTTTGTTGCTGTCATTCATTATTATCTTGTTTGTATTAGTATTTAATCAATTTAAAGTAATATCTTTTTGGCACTATCTCATTTCTTTTTGTCATTTTCAATTTATTTTCATTCAAAACCTCTTTTTATTACGTAAGTTTAAATATGTTTAAGATTTATGAGTGCTCATTTTTAGAAAGTTGTGTCTCATTTTCAGGATCCACTCACGATACAATGACTAAGAGAAGTAACTTGAGATTCTTTTATGTAGTTATCTGCTCTCGACCAATCAGCTGATGAGAATTTCTACGAAAAAGAACCTCCAAGAGTATTGCAAAGGTTCAAATTTTATAAAACACTGTGGCTAGGGCAAATATTTATGTTTGAACGGAAATCAGTCCCACATTAATGTGAAAACACCTCCTGATCCATACCCCGCAAAAAAGGAAAATATTAACAACATAATTGCAATTGTAAATTACATTTCTAAATCTCAACTATCCATATTATAAATTTATCAATTTGGTCCAAAAGATTACTGCACTCGATAATGCCTCATAAAATAAAGAATTTATATTAGAGCTTTTAGGTGTGTGTGAAGAATGAAGCTACTAGATGATGGTCTAGTGACAGGAGATAATAAATAATCTTAGGTTTAAATTTTTACCCCCTTACGTACATTTTAATTTTCAACTTCAGCTATGTATTGTAAAATGAAGACAACAAAAATTTATTACTCCATATTAATTTTGGACAAATTCCTTTTGGTAGCTATGTTATTTTGCATAGGATCGGGTCCAAGAAAGCCAACTCCCAAATTCAAGCAAAAATCCAAAAGTCTCACTCTCCCGCGTTACCAATAAATCAAAAATTAAAGAAAATGGTAAGCTTTCCCATTGGCTCTTTCAGTTTCAGGAATCTAGGGGTAATAAGCTATGATGCGAGTTTCGCTGACTAATCCAAAACGGCCCTACAATGGCAGCGTTGACTTTTGACCAAAGGCCACAGTCCACGCTACGCACATATATATTAATGCGTTGCAATTAAAGATAATACATATTATATAAAAATAATTCGACCATTAAAAAATGCGAACTTCAGAAGGTTGAAATTGTTCCTAACATATTCCATTATTTATTAGATAGAAGGGGATTTAAATCCTTCCTTGTGCTGAAGAAAATTCAATTAAAGGAAAAAAAGGGAGATGAATAAAATCTAGTAAGATCCATTTAAATAAATTCTCTACACTCCTCTATTTTTTTTTCTTTTTCTTTTTGATAAATTCTCCTTATTATGAAAGAGGATCGTGTTTCCCTGCTAATATTCCACCGGCCACCAGTCCACTATTTAATATTTTTAGTTAAACTGCAACTACTTCCAACTTTTACACGTGCCTGTGAAGAGTGTATGAGCGAGCTGTCCCTTGCTAGTTGCCTAGTTCCATTTTCACACCTTGAGAGAGTTTTTAATATAATAGGCCGTACCGATTAATAAAAAGTAATTTATGTACATGATATAACAGATAGTTTATTAATTATATTATTCTACTGTAAACTTTATAAAATTTTAAATTTATTATCGTTATGTACAATGAGATTATCACAATAATATATCAATAAAATTTCAAAGTGCATTAATGGACAATTAAAAAAAACGCCTCATTAATTTCTTAAGTATAAGCTCTCTATGAAATCATATAATTTTATTTGTCTTATATTTATTTATATTTTATGAGGAGTCCATCCTAAACCTCTTAAGCGATTGGGTATTGTTGTTTTCAATACATATGAAAATTCTCACTGTAATAATATATACTTAAATTAATAATTTATAAATTGAAATAAAAATGACTAAATATATTTAGCAATTGAAAAAAAAAATTCAAAAAGGCAATCAATTCTCTATAAAATCACTTTCTTCAAGAAAGCTCCACTTTTGATTATGCAACAACTCTATTAATTTGTTCTACTTATTCTAAACAAAAGTCGTAATTGTTCTAGCTACTTATGTTAAATAAAAATAACTTTTTTAATTATCTAAAAGCTTCTCTCGTAGTCATGCTGAGCTAATGCTTTGCTGGAGAGTCTAAAGTCTTGGGTGGTTGAATTGTGATTGCACATATATACTATTTTACGTCACGTGCACAATAATTTAATTCTTCAACCAAAGCCTTTGATAAAATGTAACGATGGCATGTATTATTAGTATATCTACATATGGATAAGATTAATCCCCATTCCAGGATTAGTGTTTTTTGACCCTTCCTCTAATTCAGTTAGGTTTGTTTTCTTTGACAAAGTTTACAAAACCTGGGTCAACAAGACAATACTAGTGACGGCCATTAATGTGCATATGTACACACAATGAGAAAACGAAGAGAAATATATGATTATATATATATATATATATATATATCGTAGTAGGTACAATACCAAATGAAATGGTATTGCTATTTGTCTTGTGTTAGTTAATTACCCTTAGTGTTGGCTGCTACTTTTGAGCAAGAATATGGATCGCGAGAGAATATGCAGCTTAATTAGACGAGACTTGTGATATGCAAAAGGATAAGTCAATGTGGAGAATGTAAATTTTTAAATTGTGGGTTTGTTTGTTTGGTAAAATTCCATAGAGAAGGTGAGAACGATGAGGGAAAGTGATAGTGGTTTGATAGATTTGTTCATCCTAATTTCTTGACCAGCAATAAACACGAAAACATCACAATCTTTCCCGATCAAATAATGAAATATTGCTATAAATTTATTTATTTTAAATTAAAAGTGGATACCATATATAAGGAGGAAAAAATTAAAATAGGTAATTTTTTTGGCATTATATATGTTTAATGTTTTTTTGGGTTAAATATATACGGAGCTTATGATATGAGAAATTAGAAATAAGGAGTAGAAATCAAGTTTAAGCACATCATACATATGTACCTTAATTTTTAAGATTGATATAATTCTTAATATACTGTGTTAGCTGTTAATCATTGTTACTATATTTAATTTAAATGCCTTCAAAAAATTTTTTCCCCTTCTAGATACCAATGTAGAAATGCTAGCAGTAAATCATTTTTCTTTCTGATAACAGATGTTTGAAGTTGAGGCCAAAAGAAAACGAGTGATGTTAATTAAATCATAGTATTTTTTTTTTTCTGGGTTTTCTACATGGAGTTCGGTTATAAGTTGTAGTCATTCAATACGTATATGCTGACTCAATCATTTATAGTATAATTATGTATGTATCGTCACCAATTTTTGGGGTCCTTTTTTTTTATAGATTCTTTAATTTTGACATGACTAACCATGCATGCAACTTTAATCTAATAAAAAATTAATAATGATAAAAATATATAAAAACATCGTTCAAACTTTTTTATTTTAAAAATTTGAATTAACCTCAGCTTTAATTTATTCAAGAGAGCAATTTAATCTTTCTACTTATTTTGACTAGAATAATATTACCCTTTCTATTTATTTTCGTTAGAGCATGCAATAATTTATTATTATTTTCTATATTAATTAAAGTAATGTTATGTCTCTAATTATAAAATTAAGGCAATTAAAAATAATAATTAAATAAAGCAATAGCTCAGTTCAGTTAAATTACAAAAATAAAATTTAAATTTCTCTTTGAACAATTACTTTTGCTTTTCAAATAATTAGGGACAAAAAATAGATTTAATTGAAATGACAAACTAAATATTTTAAAAAAAAATTAGAAGGATTAAAAGTGCATTAAATTTTAAAAATTTTTATAATGATTTTTTTTTTAAAATATACTCAAATCTTCAAGAATACTTACACAAATATATCTAAAAATGCTCCATTGAGTAAATAATAGATTCTCGGCTCAAATTTATCTTTAATCACTCTAGTTTTGTAAAAACTTTAATTTGATTTCTTAGTTAAAAATAGACAATATTATCCTTTTGTTTTGTTTAAATTATTCAATTTTACTTATTTATCACATTATTCATCCAAAATTTAATACTAAATTTAACAATTTATTGAATTAGACATGATTTATTTACCATCTTACTCAAATTTAACGTTTAAGTCGACAAATTATTAAATTTAGATGAAGATGCACATGATAGAGCTCATTTTAGGAAATTTAAAAGTAACAACACTTACTTTTGAATTAAAAAGATAATTTTAAATTTTTATAAAATTAAAAATATATTTAAATCGCAATTGCGGTAGAGCATAGAATATTAAGGCCGTTGGAGTTACTAGGTAGGTAGTCATGCTTACTTCGCCTAAAAAAATGAAAAATAAAAGAGATTGGATACCCTCTATTTATATATACGCTTAATTATATCTGAAATTTTTTATTTTAAAGATGGTCTGTACCCTTATCTTTGCTCATAGTTTTACTCTCTTTTTCCAGATGCTTTTCTTTCCATCATTATTTGATTAGAAAAAGTGCTACTTGATTCCTTGTATGCCAAAAAGGTAGTATTTAGTAAATCATCAACATGACAAAATTATTATGATTGTCTCATTTAATAATAATAGTCTCTTCTCAAAATCAATTTGATAGTTATTCAATAGAAAAAAGTATACACACTACATATTTGGAGTTGGACGGTGAAAAGCCAAAAACTGTGTGCGAAACTGCGAATAGCCAAAGTAGGCTGTTTTCAATTTACCCAAATTTTTATTTTGTTCTCTGCATCAATTTTATTATTATTATTTTTTTAAAATATAATTTTTTCTCATGTATCCAATTCTTATCCAGAACTTCCGATGATGTCTCTTCAAAAATGCCAAGTGGGCTGTTTCCTTATCACCAGCTGTCTGTGAAAACGAGGATAGCAATCGTCTTTGATAATGGTTAGTGGATTCCAAATTAACATAATAAAATATACCAAACACAACTTTCACTTCTACTCGTAAACTTTAGATGGCACCTTCATTACTAAGCCTTTACCTTTCAAAAACATGTTAGCAACCAAAAAAAGAAGAAGATGATTTCACTTTATTAAATACGGGTCATATATAGTTTAAAGTTTTAGACTTTTCTGTCTCTTTGGCCTCTCATTTTTTATTTGCCAACAACATTCGACTAACTTTTTATGTCCAAGAGCAATGAATTAGCATTTGCCTCTTTCTTTTCCCCCCTTACTTTCATTAACAATACTTTTGAATTAAAGAGCATGTTGTTTATACAAGAAATTGTGTTTAATAGTTCGAAATTTTCATTTTAATTTGTAAGAAATGAACTATCAATTATTAGGAAAATGTTATGTATATGGATGTTACCATATCAAAGCTTGATTAATTAGTTGAGCCTTGCCTTCAACTCTAGATCTAATTACACATTTAGCCAGGCACTTATTTTATTCCTCACTTTTCTTTATTATATTTGAACTCCAATATATTCATATAGATTTAATTTTTTTTAAAAAAAATAACTTAACAGTTTTTACTCTGAACTAAGTACACACTTATTCTAAAAAATTTTATTCCTATATTTTGCCATACGTAATCTCACCATTTTTTAAATACTAGGTAGTAATACCATCTTTGCTTCAGTCATATTCAATTTCTGTAGCAATTAATTGACTTTTCCTTGTGTTTTAAATCTCTTATTTTTTTAATTTAAATGCTGATTTCTGATGGAATAAAAATACATATATATACATGATGTTTAGCTTAAGACGTTTGGATTATTTCTTGCACTTGAAGGATCAAGATGACCAGGTCGTTGATATTTGGTCTAAATGACAATTATGCCCCTTGACTTGTACAAGGCGATGACAGAAGAAGTGGGCCCACATGCCCACCAACTCATTGTAGTGACGAAAATGCCCTCACTTGGCTCAGCCGTATCCATCTCCCGCGGTTTTCATCTTCTTCGAGTTTGAAACTTATGAATCTTCAGGCGCACACAATATTTGAGTCCGAGTTTACAGGAAGATGCCGTGCCACCTTCCTTCGTTCGTTTTTTTTCAAATAAATAAATAAATATTCAACTTTCCCATTATTAAGAACACGAGCCAATTAACTAGCTCCCGGCGGAATGCTTATTTTTACATCAATTTATTCTCTTTATTATTTTTCTATCACATTTTTTTTATTTTATTTTTTTGGTTTATACTATCACTTGTTTAAAATACCGGTTAGGATTGTCAACGTGGATTTAATTATAGAGAAATTATATATCTCTTAATTTATAACAAGTTGCAATTAACTTTCTGATCTATTATCTCTAGTACAATGAGTTTTTTTACCTTTAAATTGGATGTTAAATCTTAACTTTTGTATGTGAAATGATATACTAAGTAATGAGAAAGAGTATTTTGGTAATTTTACATATTAAAAGTTAGATTCAAAATCCAATTTAAATAGTAAGAGATTTAGAGCACTGGAACTAAAAGATTAAAAAGTTAATTGTAATTTTTTTTATAGATTGAGAAAATAATATAATTGAAGGCAAAGGTCAAAGTGGATAAATGCAATATTTTCTTTAATTTATTGAATTAACTGCTTTGATCAATTAGGTTTAAATAATTTAATTGGGTTAAATTTTTATTAATCACTTATTTAGAAGAACGTATTTTGAGTCCCGTACTTTTAAGTCTTTTATTTTTTTATGAAAATATTATTATACTAATTTATGATATAATCTTTATAATTTTGAAGTCATAAATTTTGTGATTTTAAATTTATATATTATAATCTATAAGTTGATATATAACTTTGTATTAATTATTAGTCAAAGTATTGTGATTTTACACAAAGTTATTTACTAATTTATCTAAAAATTTTAAATTTTGTGGTGAACTCAGTTTGTATAACCCATGAAAAATGAGCAAAGTTGGTAATTTTCTTAGCCTTGTATAAAGATAAGTCAACTTGGCGGATTCACTCTTTTTCTCTAATCACTACAAAAAAATGATAGATTTGCGACGGAATTTTGTGACGGAATAAATTTTCGTCGCAAATCAGTGACAAATTCGTCACAAAGTCCGTCGCAAAATTTTGCGACGGAATTACTGACGGAAAATTTCCGTCGCAAACAATTCCGTCACTAATCCGTCGCAAATAAATCTAGCGACGGAAATCAACGACGGAATTTTCTGTCGCTAAGGAGCGGAATAGCTTATTCTAATATTGCGATGGAATTTTGCGACGGAAAATTCCGTCGACAATTTGCGACGGAATTAGCGACGGAATTTCCGTCACAAATTTTTTTCCGTCACTAATCTATCACAAATTTCGTCGCAAATCTTAATTTTAAGTTTTTAGTAATTTATATGATATAATGATATATATATATATATATATATATATCTCTCTCTCTCTCTCTCTCTCTCTTGGAAATGGCTTAAATATCATAAATTTTATAGAAACTTTTAATAATTTATATAATATAATTTAAATTATATATTAATAATTTAATAAAAAAATGAGATAAATACAATATGCTTAATTATTCCATGCTCAATACGAGGTTTTTGTTTTTATTCAAAAATTAAAAATTAAAAATTTTATTTATTTTAAATAATATATGAAAATAAATATATAATATATATAATTAATTAGAAATGGAAAAAACATTTCGAATCTAAAAGCGTAATTCAAATAAATGAATATAAGGAATGATTTTACTAAAAATATAAAAAAAATAAAAAGTAAGAAATAAATAAAAATCAAATAAATATTCAACTCAAAAAGGAAAAAATATAAATAATATTAGAAAAATGTGACTATTTTTTTTTTGTCAGGATTTTACAGATATAAAAATAGCTCCATTCATCCAATATGTATCAATTATACCACCTGTCGCTCATCTCTCTCCTCTTCTAATTAGTTTCTCCTCTTTGTTATACTGTTAACTCTTAGTTAAAATTGTATTTTCTTTTGTGTTTCTATTTCTTTCTACATTTGCTTAACTGATCGTGTTAACGTTATTCTTTCTCTGAGAATTAAAACTTTATCTCATTTAAATATCAAATCTGTAGAATTCTCTCTAAAGAAGCAAAAGACTAAATACCCACTATCAAATGAATGAAAGGCAAAATCTAATATGTATCATATTATAAATTTGTGGGAGGAAAGGATATCTGCCCTTCTCAAATGAAAGTAACTAAATTTTCATTGTTAATAAGTCAGTTAATTTCATATACAATCCTCCCCCTTTTGTTGAATAAATTCTATTTATATGAAATCTAAAACAAATTGATTTGATCAAAAGCTCCATAGAAGATGACTTGGTGGGCACACGATTGCAAGCCAATTACTTTTATTAATGTTGGCAGTTTGATAGCTGTAAGTAAAATTTTGGTTCCATTGTTGGGAAGCTAATTAATTATAATCAATTAGATTAAAATTTTTATTGTTTTCAATATTAATCTAGCTTTCTTACCTTGTTTCTGTGGTCCATTGCAAAGCTTACAAATTTGATGTTTTAAAGTAATTCTACAAATACTAATTATAAGGGTAACTAACTTCGATTCAATTAAAATTCGGTATATAGGTTTTAGGTGTTGTGAGAAATAATATTCATAAAAATAATTATTTTTAAATTTTATAGTACTTGATTAAGGTTTTAAAAAAATAAAGTGATATTAGAATCGATCTTTTTATTGTAGGATTGAACCAAAAATTAGAATATTTTATTTCAAGTAAATCAAAAGCAAAAGATTATTTTTCTACTAAAATATCACATTCACTCAAAATGATTAAATTCATAATTATTTTTGATATTTTTACTTATGATTTTGAATATATGCCCTTTTAAGTGCAATTTCATTTTTTGGAAAATTTGCAAAACATGAAAAGGAAAAACTTATCAAATGATTTGGTTAAACAAATGAGTTTTTTTAAGTGTGCTTTATGAAATTTCATTCCAAAAAATTTTAAATTGAACAAAATTTCACAACAACCTCAAACATGTATTGAACTCAATTATTAAATTCATTAGACTATGATTGTAATAATTATTTTTCACTTTGGTAAAGATTTTACTTTGTTATATATATATATATATATATATATATATATATATATATATATATATATATATATGTTCTCTCAAATTTTTAAAGAATATTACACATGGTATAATGGGCTAGATTCCATATAAATTGTTCAAACACAATTATATTAGCCAAGTTAGAAGCACACATGGTTAGTGAAAATTTAAAAATTTAATGATTTATAAAGAGGACACAAATTTTTTTTTTTTAAACCTTTTTAAGCATTTGATGTGTTATATCAAATGAGTAAAACTCTAACTCATCTTCATCTGTATTGGATCATTAAATCTGTGAACTTAATCATTCACCTAAAAAGTTTAAAAGAAATTATTTGTTCTCAAATGAAAAAGTATATTTATATGAAATTAATTCATATAAAATTACAATAAAATTTTATATGTCTTAAATATCAAAATTTATAAAATATTTTTTAAATGATATTTTTTAATCATATATATTATCAATTCAAAACAAAATAAGGCTAAGCATAAAATATATTTCGTACTTGTCTTAATATCCATAATTATCTTTAATTATTTGTTTCATTTTTAATTTAGTACTTATCTTGTTATTCACAAATAAAACAGTTTATTGATTTTAAAAATTATAGATAAAGTTCGATAAAATCGAATGTAACATTTTGTAGTTAATTAGAAAGTAATTTTTAATTAAATAAGTAATGTTTTGTGTTGGTTAATAACAATACTTAAAATCTAAATATAATTTTAAAAATAAGAAAGGCTAATAGTTATTCTTAACAAAAGCTTGAAGTGAATAATTCAACATGATTATTATAAATACACTAGGTTAAAATATACTAGATCGTACATTCACTTTAAATGGTAAATACATTCTTATTTAAATTATGATTGTGAATAAAATAGAGTGTCTTTCTTTGATATAAAAATTGAATGGATAATAAATATATATTTTAAGGACCGAATAATAATCCATGTAGTAAGTAAGACAACTAAGACCTAACAGCTTCAAATTCTTAATTGAAACAATGGTCAACAAAGAAAATCAATGTGCTATATTTCAGATAAATCTCGTACGAAAATCCTTAAATTTTATTAATTTTTTAAGGCTTTATTTTAAATCGTGAACTCCTCTCTCTCATCAAATTATATATTTTCTAAATTTTTATTATTTATCTTTATTAATTTTTATTATTCAATAATCAAATTTTGATTGGTAGAGAGTTAATAAAACAACAAATTACACTTTTAATAAGTTGTTAAATAATAAGTGAAAAATTTTTGGAAGGAATGTTAAAAAAAGGCAGTATTAAAATCATATTTGAAGGATGAAAATAATGTTTTTGTTTAAAACATTTGAATTTAACAATAATCATTTTTAAATTTTGAAGCATACCTAAATACTTGTATATATTTTTAAATTTTCCCTACATTTTTCCTATTTATACTTATCCCCTTGAATTGTTGTATATCCTTTTCCCCCCTTCATTTTTGGTTTTTGCCAATTTAGCAAAACAAAAGGAGAAATATCCTAAGCTAGAATTGTATAATACAATCTTTGTAGACCCTAAAGTAGAGAAAGTTAAAAACAAATAAGAAAAATAAAAATAAAAAGAAGACTACCTTTTAAAGGATAATGTTTGGCTTGTATATGTAGTGAAGTTGTTTCTTAGTCTTTTTTTTTTTTTTTTATATGTGTGTTCTAAATAATAAGTTTAAAAAATAATATAATCGAAGGACAAAAAATTGTAACTATAAATAAAAATTATACATAAAAAAATTAAATTTGTTGTATAGTTACAAATTCTTGAATAATTTTTATTAATAATTACAATTTTTGACCTTCCAATTATGTTTGTTTTTTCGAACTTATCATTTGATGCTTAAATATATGCATTAAAAAAATTGTTATTTTTAACCTTAACTAGATCCCTGTAGCCCACCTCTATAGGATTGCAAGGAATCTAAATCTCAATTCATCAGTGTTTACTATTGAGTATTGACATGTATAAACAAAATATTATTTAATAATTATTTATAAATGATGTTATGGATTTACAATTCCATCCCGGCAAAATTAAAATCCAAAGAATAAAAGCCCAAACATCATTTAATAATTAGTAGCATTTTTTTGATTTCCTTTTCAGTGTATATATATAAAAGTGAAGATACTGAAATACTTGATTAATAAGATAATTGTATTTCATTTATATATGAACAAATTATTTTTTGCCTTCTTTGACTTTTCCAAATTATTCAAATTTGTCATTTATTCTAAAAAGATATTTTTTTCCTTTCAAATCAAGAAACATGTTATACTTACCTGACCTTGAACTTTATATTTTTCAAAGTATAGGGATTCTCTATTTTTAGAAAATTTTGCTATTTTTAAGAACAAAAAAACATGTTTGAAAATGTGTTTTCAATGAAGTGTTTTATAAAACAAAAAAAAAACATAATTAAGATTTCAGAAACAGAAAAATCAGAATATTTTTTGAATATTTTGAAATTTTTGTTAGGCAAAAGAAAAAAAATTAAAGTTTATTACTCCATTAAAGAATTTAATATTGAAAGATATTAAAATTTTTAATTATTTAAAAAAGTGAATTTAAAATCCTAAATAAAATTGAAAATTTTTATTTTTATATTTTTAAAATAATTTAAAATTTTAAAAGCTTTAGTATAAATATATTTAATTTAACATTTCCAACTGTAATGTTCCCTGAGTGTGTAGAGAAAGGTGATGTTGCACATGAAGAAACATGATGTGAGAAATATCTTTTTCGTATTACCTCATTTCTAATGCCACTGGTGTGTATCCTTGGCTTTGTTCATTTACCACAAGGCATCTATTTAAAAAGAATAAAATATTTAGTTAAGTTTTTTGTGAAAACATAAAATATTTTTTAAAAATTTATTTTGATACTTTCCTTTAAAAATAGAAACATATGCATAAAATAATTTTATTAAAATTAAAAATAAATAATATAAAATTAAAATTAAGAACTAATGAAGCTAATAGCCAAAAACATAAATTATATTGGATGTTAACAAAAAAAAAATAGTAAAAATTCGCTATTTTGTATTTATAAAAAGATAACAGTAGCTTATATTTTAATAAAAAAACTTATTATTAATAGATGAAACATTTAATATATCACCATTCATAAAATTAAAAAAAAAAAAGTAAATTACACAAATTTCTCCTAAATTTTGTTAAAATTACATAAACTTCTCCTCACACCAAATATTATTTTATATTTTAGTTTAATTTTAAATTTTTTCAATAAAATATCTTTCATTTAAATTTTTTATTAAAAATATATGTATTTATATTTAATAGAAGGCATTTTGATAAAAAAATTTTAAATTGAATTCAGATGTAGAATAATTTTTAATTTCAATAAAAGTTTTTATATATTTTTAAAATTAACATATATATATATATAATTTCAATAAAATTCAACAAAATTCTTAGCCAAAATATAATTAACCTTCCCGCGCGACAAGAACTGCAGCTGATAGGAGCAGGAACGAAAAGCAAATCTGGCGGGCAATATTGGAGCTGAAATAAAGTATATATAAAACATATGATTTTTGGGTATTTGAATGGATGGCTGAGATTTATTCACAAGCAACGACTCAGATACACTCTCAGATCAGCCAACAAAAAAGGATCAAAACGCATCATTTCGGCAGAAAAGAAATGCATCTCTTTACTTCGCAGGAGCAGTACTTCACAGACAATCCAAACGCATCAATCTTACAATCCCAAAAACCCTAAATCATCCTGTGCATTCGAAACTCTCCCATTCGCAGATTGCGTTTTGCTATTTTCCCATCCCATCAGCACTCGGACTTCTACCAGCCACGCTCCAGATCTGCACTTCATTTCTCATCGTCTTCTTCCTGGTAAGCCATATCTGTTCAGTGCGTGTAATTTTCATTCGTCGTTTAATGATTATGATATTGTATTTTTCTTTCAATCTCTTACCTGATCCAACTTGGATGATTCGATTTGCCTTTGAAAAATTAAGAGAAGGGATAAGTTTCTTCATTCCAGCTAAAGCGTGATTAAAACATTAATCGGGTCCTAGCAGATATAAAGCGAATATAAAATTTGAGATTTTTTTTTTCTCTGGTTTAAAAATAATGTTCTATATGTAGCAATGACGCAGCTAGTGAGGTTTTTAGCCGAGGCGCATTAATGTCTATTGCTAGAAGAAACCAACTTCAGAAACCGAAATAGTCAATTTTGTTATAACCATATTATGTCATGTTTGAAAGTTTCTTCTTCTTCACCTGTTATTGTGCGTTATTCATGGCGATTAAATTCTGCTATATTACTGGTTCTTCACAAAAGCAACTATCTGTTCAGTATGTACCTTTCCTTCATATTTTTTTAAAAAGTTATGAAAAATCCTATATCTGGATTCTGGACCCATATACGCAGAAATAGAGAAAGCGATGCAGAACTTGAATGTAACGTGTTAGCTGGATCTCATTTTTGAACATTTTTAATTGCTAGATCCATTTATTTTGGGTTGTTTGATCATGTTGGGTGGCACTCGAAAAAAAAAAGTTTCTGTAGAGAAATCAAAATTTGTAATTGTAGAGATAAATTTGTAGCTATGTAGATAATTTTCTTTAAATTACGCTCTAAAATTTGTAATTGATATTACTATCATTTATATAATGTCAAGCAATATATATATATATATATATATAAACAATCGAAGTAATATAATCTAATACGAATTAATCAAGTTTTATTTTTGGGAGGGGGACCAGCTGCAATTTATTACGTTGAAAATGGTAGCTAGATTCTCTAGGCTAGCGATATTAGTCATTGGGAAATTGAGAAACCAAGAAAAAAAAAATCAAGATAAAAAACAAAGACCACAATTGCTGCTAAAGGTGCGAATTTTGCACTGCAAAGATGCATTATTTAGCTA
Organism: Erythrophleum fordii; assembly: GCA_032878935.1. NCBI lineage: Eukaryota > Viridiplantae > Streptophyta > Magnoliopsida > Fabales > Fabaceae > Erythrophleum > Erythrophleum fordii. The sequence continues at coordinate 36,676,037 of JAVQMF010000055.1, read as the reverse complement.
AGTCTCTCCGTCGTGTATTTGGATTCGGTCAAAATACCCTTCAGCTAGGCCTCTTTTTTTTTTTTTCTTTTTGTCAAAAGCTCTGTCTCATGCACTTATAAACAAAGAAAGAAAGGGGCTATAAATAGGAGAGAGATGGAAGTGAGCAAAGGCTATATAATGCTATAGTTGGGTCTCTTTGGGATTAGTAATCTTTCCGAAAGCTGAAGTAGCCAGAAAGAGAGAGGCTGATCAGGCAGTTCTATATGTATAGTTGTTCTTTCTTAGATATATTAAACCCTCGTGAATGAAACAACACACTCATGACCTCTCTTCACTTTCGTATCCAACTAGTTCAATTAACCTAGATCTGTTATTTACTTCACACACATAAATAGACTATAGAATCTTCTTTTTCCATTTCTTTATCTCTTGTTTTTCTCCTTCACTTCCATGATCATCTCGTCAACGATGTGTTTTTCAGGAAAAAGAAAAGAAAAATAACATGTTTTTGTGTATCTTTTTTACTTGACAAAAAAGAGTACAAATTAATTTATATCAAAGTAAAAGGATCTGATCATTCTTATGTTTAGAGTTTTGCATATTTTCATGTTAAAACAAATTAAGGGTCTTTCATTTTTATTCAGAGACAATACACTTTATAGGAAAAATTTTAAAATTACGCTCTAAAATTTGTTCCCAAGTTAAAATTTTTTATTTTTGAAATTAAAATTTCTTTATAGGAAAAATTTTTATGTAAAATAAAAATTTTTTATCTTTTTATAAAAAATTTCTTTTTTCATCAAATATCATCTAAATATGATCAATTTGCCCAAAACTTGCTAGATAAATCCAACGACTAAAAATAGGTGAAAATGAAATCCTATTGACACCCAGAGGTATCCATGTCATTGATTGATCACAATCAAAGTTTCCACTACCATGTGAAAAGAAGAAAACTAAATTACACTCTCTCACTTGTTTCGTTAGACCCCCTTTAATAGCTTGTAGGGAGAAAAAAAATGTTGAGAAGGCAAAGAAATTTCAAGTCGCAATATAGTATTGTTAGGTTTGCCATTTCAGAGCTAAGCATTCTGATGTTCTCAAGATTTATAATTTTCGTAGTTAAGTCATTTTTTCAACTAATATTTCACAAGTGCATAATTTTTTTTTTTTGGATATTAGGCTGAGATATTGGGTTACTTTTTTCCATGTTTGACTTTTTTGGTTTTCTATTGCATTAATTTCTTTTCTAACTTTATCTTTCTACCTTGTGCTTGTCCTTCCTTTGAGAAAAATCTATTAGACATAGTAATAGCTATTTTATGGATTATTTATATAGGATTCTTATATGGTTAATGTTCAAGTTATTTATTTCTCGCAAATTGTAGATATAATGATGAAATTTTGTATGAAAGATGCGTATATGGACTTCACGATTGGTTCTCAAATTCTGAAGTACAAAAAAATTAGATGTGAAGTAGATGTTACTAGCTTTTTTTTGTTACTACATTATATAACTTTAGTGTTACTGACTCTAGTCTTCAAAGATTAATGACCCTTACTTGGAATTGGACTTATCAAATCTTTACTCTCTTCAAATATTCTTATCCAATTACTTAACATTAACCATTATGAAGAATGCCTTAATTAATAGTAAGGGAAAAATAAAATAAGTAATCCATTCGAATACTCCCTTGTAAACTCTTTTATTATTTTCTACAAAAACATCACTACAAACCATTATAGCTTTGTAGATGAATCTTTGATCATTATTAAGTATCTATTGGACTACTTCATGACTACCTGAAAACAAATAGCTTTGATTGAATGGAGATGCCAGAAAATCGAAGATGGATGTATAATAGAGTAGATTCGAGTCGACGGTGTTTTACAACAGAGTTCGAGCAAGGTGTTGAGGAGTTTCTTGCCCATGCATGTCAATTACCTTCTTTTTTACAGTCAGAGAAAATTAGGTGTCCATGTGCCCGATGTAAATGTAAGAACTACCTATGTCTTGACGAGGTGAAGGTGCATATTTATAGACATGGATTCAAGTCAGACTACTATATATGGACTAGTCATGGTGAAATGCCAACTGCCTGCCATTCACCTGTTTGTCCAATGTCAGGCGTCCAACATATCTCACAAGGCCCGCTTGGGAACCAGTTGTCACAATATGACACCATGGTGATGGATGCAGCCGGGCCAAGTTTCAGGGATAACTATGATTGCTCTCCTGAAGAGATGCCAAACCCAGATGCAAGGGCATTTTATGACATGTTGCATGCGGCACAACAACCTTTATGGGAAGGTTGTGAAGATGAATCTGAACTTTCAGCAGCTGTGCAGTTACTAAGCATTAAGGCAGAAACCAATATGTCACACCAAGGCTACAATTTAGTGTCACGACTTATGCAAAGAACACAACCTAAAGACACTCATATGCCTCCAAACTTGTATCAAACAAAGAAGTTGGTGTCAAAATTAGGGCTTGGTTATATGAAGATTGATTGTTGTAATAATGGGTGTATGTTGTATTATAAAAATGATGCAAATGCAACTCAATGTAAATTTTGTGGTGAAGCGCGATATGCTGCAAGAAAGTGCCATGGAAGGAAAAAAAAAATTGCAACCAAACAGTTGTGGTACCTACCACTAATTCCTAGGCTTCAAAGATTATTTGTTTCTGGAAAAACAGCAAAAGAAATGAGGTGGCATTATGAGAATCGCCGAGCAACTGGCATTCTCACTCACCCCGCTGATGGAGAAGCATGGAAGGTGTTTGATAGCACATACCCTGACTTTGCATATGATCCACGAAACGTTCGACTCGGGTTGTGTACTAATGGCTTTACGCCATTTGGCCAATATGGGAGAAAGTATTCTTGTTGGCCAGTTATTGTCACTCCATACAATCTACCACCGGCAATGTGCATGAGACAAGAGTATATGTTTTTGACACTGATTATCCCTGGTCCTAACAATCCTAAAGGAAAAATTGACATTTATTTACAACCATTAATAGATGAATTAAAATTGTTATGGATTGATGGTGCCCTAACATATGATGTCTCATTGAAACAAAATTTTCAGATGCGTGCTGCACTATTATGGACAATCAATGACTTTCCAGCATATGGCATGTTGTCTGGTTGGATGACAGCAGGGAGATTGTCATGCCCTATATGTATGGAAAACTCAAAGTCATTCCAATTGAAGCATGGGAGGAAAACATCTTTCTTTGATTGTCATCGACAATTTCTTCCATTAGATCACCCATATAGAAGAAATAAAAGTTCTTTTTATAAGAATAGAGTTGAGAACTCAATCCCTCCACCACGGTTAGATGGAGAGCAAGTTTGGCAAAGAGTGTGTAAGCTGCCAAAAGTGACTGAGTGGGGAAAACTTGTAACAATCGAAGGGTATCATGACACTCACCATTGGACAAAGCAGAGCATATTTTGGGAATTGCCATATTGGAAAACCAATCTCATTCGACATAATCTTGATGTCATGCATATTGAGAAAAATGTGTTTGACAATGTATTTCACACTGTTATGGACACAAAAGGGAAGACTAAAGATAATATACAAGCTCGGTTGGATGTGGAAGAATATTGTCGACGAAAAGAATTAGAACTTATTAACAATGGAAGGAAAGTTTTGAAGCCAAAAGCACAATATACTTTGAATATAGAACAAAAACGAGCAGTTTGTCAATGGATAAAAAACCTCAGACTCCCTGATGGGTATGCATCTAATCTGGCCCGATGTGTTGACACAAAAGAAGCAAAGGTATATGGAATGAAGAGTCATGATTGTCATGTGTTTATGCAACGCTTGCTTCCCATTGCCTTTGGTACTTTGCCTGAAGCTGTGTGGAATCCAATAACTGAGATTAGTCAATTCTTTAAAGAACTTTGTTCCACTACCTTGACAATGGCTCAGTTAGAGTTATTGCAGCAGAACATTGTTGTAACCATATGCAAGTTAGAAAAGATCTTTCCTCCTGGGTTCTTTGACTCAATGGAGCATCTACCCATCCACCTTCCTTATGAATCGAAGGTAGGAGGGCCTGTTCAATATCGCTGGATGTATCCATTTGAAAGGTAATAAAGCCTTTTACTATATGCTTCAAATAAATATATATTTGGAAGGTAATATCACTTATTCAACTACTCTTTATGTAGATTCCTTCATACCTTGAAGCAAAAAGTCAAGAATAAAGCTCGAGTGGAAGGATCTATATGCGAAGCTTATATAATTGAAGAGATCGCAACATTTTGCTCGCATTACTTTGAGCATGATGTGCCATCAAAAATTATGAGACCTCCAAGAAATGATGATGGTGGAGAATCAAGCCTGCCAGCACTTTCCATTTTTAACTATCCTGGAAGGCCTTCTGGAAATTGCAAGTGTCGTTTCTTAAATGATCAAGAAGTAGATGCCGCTACAAAATATGTTTTAATAAACTGTGATGAAGTGCAACCTTATGTCAAGTAAGTGATATTACTTAAACAATTCATATGTTTGTATATGCTTAACACATTCTTTTACTATGCAGTTTATTTGTTCATAAGCTAGCTTTGTCTAATCCTCAAATTATGGATGCTGAGATAGAAGGTCAGATTGAAGCAAATTTTTCCACATGGTTTCAAGAGCATGTACGTAGTAATAAATTGTAACTAAATATGTATTAAATCTAACCTCAACTAACATAAAATGTTAAAAATGTCACACAGGTTCAAAACCCAGCCAACAATATTTTGGATCCATTTTTACATGACATTGCTCGGGGACCAAAGCGAAGTGTCAGAACTTGGCCAATTTATTTTGTTAATGGGTACAAATTTCACATACATTCATTGAGCCATCAAAAATCAACAATGAATAGCGGTGTATGCATTAAGGGGACTGACTTTGCACAATCAGAACATGACTTTTATGGCATTCTAGAAGAGATTGTGGAGATTGAATACACAGGGGTTCCTGTGAAGCGATTAGTGTTGTTCAATTGTCAATGGTTTGATCCTTCACCTAATCGTGGGATGAGAGTTCATAAACAATATGGGATTGTTGAAGTTCACGAATTAAGGAGGTATAACAAGTTTGATCCATTTATACTTGCACAACAAGCGATGCAAGTGTACTATACATCTTATCCTAATTGCCATCAGAAGGTTAATTGGTTAGCCGTAATCAAGGTTAAGGCTCGTGGTATAATTGATGCTTCTTCATCTACAACAAATATAGGGCCATTTCAGGTGGATGAATTGGAAATCATATTACCTGCAATCATCCCAAATGATGAATTCTATAACCTAAGAGACACTGAAGGTTCATATGAAGAAATAGATATGTTAACCATTAACATAGTCTGTGACAAAGAAGAAGAAGAAGAAGGAGAAGAAGAAGAAGATGATGATGATGATGATGATGAAGATGATGATGATGATGATGATGATGACAATGACGACGATGATGATGACGATGATGATGATGAGGAGGAGGAGAATAAAGATAATGATTTTGAAGATGATGATGATGATAATGATGCATAGATTAGGGTTAGGGTTTATTTAATTTTAAGTTTGAGTTTTTTATAATATATTTTTTTGTTTTAAGTGAATTTATTTTTGTTTTCATTCTATTTAATTCTTTATCAACTTATACTGACTCAAGTTTGCAATTATATATGTAGATGTCAGGTCGTGGTTCTAGGCGAGGTCGTCCTCGATGGAGTACCTCTGCCCCGCCACCTCTGCACCCTCAGTCATCTTATTGTCCTCTGACTTCAGCACCTACTCCAGCTCCTATAGGCCTAGATGCTTCCACTACACCTGCATCAGCTCCAACCATACCTGAATCATCTAGGAGACCCTCAGCATCACCTGTATCATCTCCTCCTGTACCATCCCCTGACTCCCAGTATTCACATCCTACTCCTCAGGGTCCTTCCACTAGTTCTACACCAATGTCACCAATCCAACCTTTTGGCCGTGACCCCACAGATGGTCGAACATGGTTATATCCTGACAAGCATACGTAAGTCATCAAGTTTATATTGTTTTATTTGTTATTCATTTAACAACTTACTGCTATTATAATATTTTTAATCATTGATGTTAAATGATTAGATTTAATCCTGTTGTTGCTGTTGTTCGTGATATTCTCCCTATAATTCAAGCAAAATTTGAACATCCATGTTATAGTTGGAAAGTAACGCCTCCTGAAGTCAGACAACTATGGTTTGATGAATGGGCGGTATATATCTTATTCCATCATTATATATGTATCACGTGTTGATTTTTTTTTCCATTTAATTTGTCTCAAATTTGAGTTTTTTTGTTCTTGTGTAGAAAAAGTATAAATGGTTGCCACAATATGACCAAGTTATTAGACGTAATTGGAATAAAAAGTGTGGGGACGTCTTGCGAAATGCAATGCACAGAGTCCGGCTAGACTTGGAAAAGGGAGTCACACCTAATTGGATCCCAGATAATGTAATGGTCCAATTAAAGCACTATTGGGAGTCAGGAGAATATAAGGCTGTATGCCAGACAGCTAAAAATAATCGAGCATCTACTACGGGAGGCATGCAACATAAAGGGGGTAGCATTCCTTCAACTGAACATAAGAGAAGGCTGGTAACCATTTAAATTCAAATGTAATCATTGTTTATTTAATGCATGAGATAACTATAATTAATAAATAATTGCAGACTTTAGTGCTTGGAAGGCCACCTACAATGTTTGAATTGTTCAAGCACACGCATTATGATGAAGCAACTGGTCAATTTGTGGACCATAGGGCAGCTGAAGTTTATGTATGTATATGTTTATCTTTTCCTTTCTCTCTAAAATTGTGTTAATGGCCAGAGGCCTTACTAGTTATAGTGTGGATCTTAATTTTTTTATTTTAATTATAACTGGACTTGTGCTGACGGCCAGAGGCCTGACTAGCAGTAGTGTGAGTCTTTATTTTAAGTTTTGATTATAATTGGACTTATGCTAGTGGTGAGTGGTCTAATTAGTTGTAGTGTGTCTTCATTTTTTGTTTTAATTGACATTTGACTTGTCCTGATGACCGGAGGTTTAACTAGTTTTAATGTGTATTTTGATTTGATTTTTGTCTTTAATTATAACTAGGCTTATACTGATGGCTAAAGGCTTCACTAATAGTGTGGTTTTTTATTTTTAGTTTGATTATAATTAGACGTGTCCTAATGGTCAGAGGTCTGGCTACCTATAGTGTGCATTTTTTGTTTTGGTTGTCATTGGACTTGTGCTGATGGCCGAAGGCTCGATTAGCTTTAGTGCAAGTTTTTATATTTTGTCCTGATTATAATTGGATTTGTGTTGGTGGCCACAGGCTTCACTAGCTACGGTGTCTTTTTATTTTTTTATTTTGATTGTCATTGGATTTGTGCTAATGGCCAGAGGTTTAACTACCTTTAGTGTGAGTCTTAGTTTATTTTTTCAATGTAATTAGACTTGTACTGATAGTTGGAAGCCTAACTAGCTATAGTTTGAATCTTTATTTTTAGTTTTAATTATAACTAAACTTATATTAAGAGCCAAAGGCCTGAATAGCTGTAGTGTTAGTCTTTATTTTTGGTTTTGATTATCATTTAATTTGTATTGATAACCAAAGGCCTGAATAGTCATAATGTGCTTTTTTATTTTTTGTTTTTATTATCACTGAACTTCTATTAACGACTAGAGATTTGACTACCTATAGTGTGAGTTTTTATTTTTGTTTTGATTGTCACTATACTTGTGTTAACGGCAAAAGACCTAACTAGTTCTAGTATAAGTTGTTATTCTTTGTGTTTGATTGTCATTGGATTTGTGCTAATGGTCAAAGGGATAACTAGCTGTAATGTGAATCTTGATTTTTAGTTTTGACTATCATTGAACTTGTGCTGATAACTGAAGGTCTAACCAGTTGTAGTGTTAGTCTTTATCTTTTTACTTTGTCACTATAATTTTTTGATCTTCTATTTAGTGTTTTTTACTTATTTTATTATTTTGTTACTAGCCATATCATTGCATATTCTTTTCATATACCTAATTGTGTAATTTCAACATTTGATATCTTTGATTAGGATGGCTTAATATTTTTATAGTTTCAAGATACTTAGTCTTTCTTATATGATTACACCTCATGTTGATACTTTATGACATAAAATATATTTAAACATGTGCATACTTTTGTTTCTGGATGAATTGTCACTATTTTCTTTATTTTAAAATTTTCTTTCTTTGATTCTATTAACAGGCTGATTATTTAAGGCTTAAGAATGCCAGAACTTCTACTCAGGACTCCCCTGGCATAGCATCAAATGATATAGATGATGCTGATGATGAAGTTGCCTTATGGTTAGAGGCCGTAGGTGGCAAGAATAAGAAGGGTCGTATCTTTGGAGTAGGATCTGCAGCTCATGATGTTGATACTGTTTGTTCTCGTGGGACCTCTTCTTCCATTAATAACTCAGGACTCCATTCAGATTTTGAAGAGGAATTACGTAGGAGGATTGCCACAGAGACAGCACCTTTGAGACAGGAGAACCAAGAACTCAGAGAGCAGAATCAACAAATCTTATCTATGTTAGACCAGCATCAGCAGACACTTAATAGGTTGCAAGAACTTGAATCACGTTTATCTCGTGTCCCATCAGATCCTGTACCAAAAGAATCAGCAGTTGAGAAGACAGGCCCTGATGATTGTCCCCTTTTATAGATGTGATTTTTTTTTGGTGGCATTTTAAGTTATATATTTTAAGTTAAAGATTGTTATAATTTGTTTTATAAATGTTTAACTGAGGATCATTGTAATCTATCTATTATTTTTATTGAATACTGTTGTGTTATTTTATTTTATTGGATAGGTAGTACAAGTAATATTGATGATGTATTAAAAAATATAATATAATAAAAAGATTAAATAAGCAACGCATTTTTGTCGCTATTCTGTCACTAATTTAGGCTAGATTAGTGTCCAAATAATAACAATAAAATATTTTGTCACTAATTTGTGACGAATCAATGACGTAATATTTTGTCGCTAAGATGAAAAATTTTATCATTGATCCGTCACAAATTAGTGACGGAATATTTTGTCGCTGATCCGTCGCTAATTAGTGACGGAATATTTCGTTATTTATCCGTCGCTAATTACTGACGGAATATTCCGTCGCTAATCCGTCGCCAATTAGTGACGGAATATTTCGTTATTTATCCGTCGCTAATTACTGACGGAATATTCCGTCCCTAATCCGTCGCCAATTAGTGACGGAATATTTCGTTATTTATCCGTCGCTAATTACTGACGGAATATTCCGTCGCTAATCCGTCGCCAATTAGTGACGGAATATTTCGTTATTTATTCGTCGCTAATTACTGACGGAATATTCCGTCGCTAATCCGTCGCCAATTAGTGACGGAATATTCCGTCACTAATCCGTCACTAATTTGGAATAAGTTATTCTCACAATTAGCGACGGAATTCAGATTAGCGACGGATTATTCTGTCGCAAATTAGCGACGGAATTTTCAATTCCGTCGCTAATTATTTAGCGACGACAACATTATCGACGGAAAGATTCCGTCGCTAATTCCGTCGCTAATCAAGTTGCGACGGAATTATCCATATTTAGCGACAGAAAATTCCGTCGCTAATTCTTGTTTTTCTTGTAGTGAATCACGTTTATGTCAAAACCATTTTAACCAATTTGACCACAAAGCATATCTATATTCGTATACAGTTTTCGGGCTTTTTCGTCATTGACGTTAAAATTATATATATATATATATATATATATATATATATATATATATATTAGTATAAATAAATAAAATATAATAAACTTATATAGTTAATTAGTAATATAAGAAAGCAGTGGCAAATCATTTAATTTCTTACTAATTTTTTTTAAAAAAAATTATATAATTGTTAATACAAGAAAAGGCTAAAACTTATTTAACTTATTTAACTTCCCACGACTTCATTTATTTTTAAAATATAAAAAATTTTATTTAAAAAAATTGATGTGCGTTCTAACATATATATGCCAAATTGTTTGTTTGTTTTTTTCAATTATTAAACCTTCCAATTCATTTGTCTTTTTTCCCCTGACTGCCAATTCATATGTTTAAATTCCTTTTTTTTTTAATATGTTTATGTGATTGGTTTGTTTTTGTTTACACGTAATTATTTTTAGCTTCAGCTTCTAGAATATAACCCGATATTGATGCAAGGAGACCATCAAATTTTTTGTATCCCAATCCTTTATGGTATTTTTAACACTATATTATGTGTTGTGTCTCTCAAATAGGGAGCGGTCCCATTTTTAAAAAAAGATTTTTAATTTTTTTAAAACTTCACTAATTGCATAACACACTATGTTGCACTGTAAGTGATATGTTTTCAATTTTTTTCACCCAAATTGTCCTCTCAGAATCAAATGCACTACTTTTTTTTTTTTTTCTTTTGTATCTTGGAAGATTTAGATTTGTCCCAAAATTATGTGGTGCCTAAGTTCAATATAGCGATGTGAAAATTAGGAGCTCCTTTTTGGAATTATGCAGACTTTATATCCCTTAAGTTAGAAAATGAAAGGAAACATTCCCGAAAGTGGTTTTGCAATAGAAAAAGTAGTAAAGATCACATTCCCAACAAGCATAAGCTCCCACAAAGTCAAGGAGGACGCCAGGGGTAGCCATGTCATTTTCCTTTCGACCAACTTTCTTAGACTGGGAAATGGGAATACTCTTTCTCGTTTCCCCGTTCATCAAATATTAAACAAATCTCACATCAAAATCTTTGGTCTTTTCTTCTTTCCCAAACAACCATATCTAATTCTCCCGCTATATATATATATATATACACACACACACACACAGAATAGAAGAATTGGTGCATAGGATTAGACACTCAAATCAAAGAAAGAAACTATAGGAAAAATTCAACACCTTTTCTCTCCCAGAGCAGTTGAAGATTTTGAATATTATAGTCCCTCCCTCAACCCCTCGCCTTTAAAACCCATTTCCCATTTCCACGAACCCCATTATATGAATTGTAGATTTCAAGATTCTTCTGAACATAACGACATGAAGTTGAGTTTCAAATCGATGTTTCTGAATTGCTTCAAGGGAGAGTATAATCCGTCACCCAAGCCATCAAAGAAGGTGGTGGCGACGAAGCAGAGTTCGTATCACTGGGTTTCTGTGTCAGATTTGAGCAATCCGATCAGCGCATCGGTGTCGGAGGATATATCTGTGTCTCTTGCAGGATCTAATCTGCATGTATTTACGCTGGCTGAGCTCAAGCTCATCACGCAGGGCTTCTCTTCCAGTAACTTCCTGGGAGAAGGTGGGTTCGGACCTGTGCACAAGGGCTTCATCGACGACAAGCTCAGGCCTGGCCTTAAGGCTCAGACCGTCGCCGTCAAGCTCTTGAACTTGGATGGCTCTCAGGGCCACAAGGAGTGGTTGGTACGTACTTTTAACTTTTTCGGCAAATACCAAAAATTGTCCAATATATGTTAATATAATTGAGAGTTCACATTCATTGAATTAGTACGTAGGCGTCATATATATATATATATATATATATATATATATATATATATATATATATATATATATATATATATATATATATATGAATTTGATACACTTAAGAATTACTCGTTAAATATATTTTTATTTTATAAAATTTCAATTAAGTTTTAAAAACAAGTAATTTTGTTCATCTATTTTTTAAAATAAACTAATTTTTATATTTTTATCTAAAATTTAATATCAAATTCACCAGTTTATTAATTTAGACATTTAATATGTTGTTTGAATAAATAGTGTTAAGTAAATAAATAATATTTATGTTAATAAATTGTTAAATTTAATCTTAAATTTTAGATAAATATACGAAAAAAGGAGGTGAAATGAGATAGTTTCAAAAATTAAAAAAGTAACAGAGTCTAATTTTAAATATGTGAATTCAATAAAATTTTATAAAATTAAAGCATCAAAAGTACATTTTTAAGTTTGAAGCTTAACTTTTTTTAAAAATAAACTCAAAATATAGTGTCAAATATTTATGTGCTGCAATGATTGAATTATTAATATTTCTTTAAGAAATCGCTTTCGTTGTGCTTTTGAGTTCTGACCGTATTCTTTTAATTATATGGTTGTAGACGGAAGTTGTTTTTCTGGGGCAGCTAAGGCATTCCCACCTTGTGAAGCTGATAGGATATTGCTGTGAAGAAGAACACAGGGTTCTGATGTATGAATATTTACCAAGAGGCAGCTTAGAGAATCAACTATTCAGAAGTAAGATATCTGAAATGTTTCTTCTAATACCCATGATTATCTTTTCTTTTACTCTTCAGAGAAAATTGAAGTTAATATTATTTTCTATAATTTATTATAGGATACTCAGTATCATTACCATGGTCAACAAGAATGAAAATTGCCGTTGGAGCTGCAAAGGGTCTAGCTTTTCTTCATGAAGCAGAGAAACCTGTCATATATAGAGATTTCAAGGCTTCGAACATCTTATTAGACTCGGTAAGTGTCATAGTTTGTCTCTCCATATCGATTGGAATGTCTTACCCAATTCATAAATTAATTTAACTCGCCCTATGTGCGTTCTAATTGATTAATTGATCTTCAGGAATGCAATGCAAAGCTCTCTGATTTTGGGTTGGCAAAAGATGGCCCTGAAGGAGATGACACCCACGTTTCAACCCGAGTTCTGGGCACTCAAGGCTATGCTGCCCCTGAATATGTCATGACAGGTAATTTAATTAAAACAACTTTTCTAACAATAAATTATAAACTGATCAGCTATCACCCATGAATATTTTAAGTTATATATTAACATTTTAAATTTTACAGTGAAGTACTGTGACTTTTTGTTTCCTTGCAACTATATCTCATCTCAATTTAGTCTGTTAAAAATTGCGTATAATATTTTAATCTTCTAGACATGGTTTCTATTTTGGAAAGTCCCCACCATATATATTATAAACTAGTTAGTAGATAGTTAATGAGATGAGTAATACGATTTTACAGAATTAGTGGATGTGGCTATTAAATGTTTATGTAGCCTTCAAATACTATGTTTTATAAAATCTTAAGAACTTAAGATGTACAGCTTGTAAGAATGCTTATGTAACATTTTGATGGTCTCATAAATAATTCATTGGCTACATTAATAACTTTGTCTAGCCTTGACACCTATTCGGTTATCTATTTATTCGCGAGCTTAATGTGAAAATCACTCTAAAATAGAACAATTTTCAGTGAACTAATTAAAATGGTATGTTTAATCATTTGACCAACCAAGTTGACAAAGTGGGGCGACCAAAAAATTAATTGGCTCTATTGTGTTGGAAGATAGATGAGTAATGCATAGGGATAGTTCAATTTTAATTGAACTCAGTTTTAATGAATCGTGATAATTACAGGTCACTTGACAGCAAAGAGTGATGTGTACAGCTTCGGGGTGGTGCTGTTGGAGCTGCTGACAGGAAGGAGATCAGTGGACAAAGGACGCCCTCAGAGAGAGCAGAACTTAGTAGAATGGGCAAGGCCAATGTTGAACGAGCCAAGGAAGCTAGGCAGGCTAATGGACCCCAGGCTTGAAGGCCAATACTCTGAAATGGGCGCAAGAAAGGCTGCAGCATTGGCTTACCAATGCCTGAGCCACAGGCCAAGGAACAGACCAACCATGACGACAGTGGTTAAGACCCTCGAGCCACTCCAGGACTTCGATGATATCCCAATCGCACCCTTTGTGTACACTGTTCCAGCTGATGACCATGACTCAAAGGAATGTGAAGCACCAAGAGAGAGAAAGAAGGAAAATGGTCATCGCCGTCCCCACAGGCACCCTCTAAGATCGCCCACGTCACCACCACAGTCACAGAGTGGAGGAACAAGTGGGTCAAACTCACCTCCTTTACATCACAAGGCCAAGGGGGCGTAACTTTAGCATGGAAATGGATGACTGTGTATAGATATTCTTAATTAGTGTATTTGCTGAAGAGTGTTTAAAGTTATATGCATCCATGGTGAGCTAAAATGTGCCAGCCTAAGTGTAATGATCCCTTCAAGCCAAAGTACAGAGAGAGAGAGAAAAAAAGAGAGTAAGTGGAATTGTGATGGTTCCTGCATGGTAAACGAGCTTGAGTTAATTATTAATATATTTTTTTCTCCTTTTGTTTAATTTCCAATTGAACGGAGAAATTTGATTATTTTGACTTGTCCATATATAGGACATTAAAGACCAGTTCAATGAATGGAGAATCGCCAACCTGGATTTGTTGAATAAAGATCCTCAACGCGATCGAATACAGCTAAGCGATTTGACCGACCAACACGGAGACAGGAATAGTAATCAACGATTCGCTTGCCATTATATGACAGTGCAAGGAAGCAGGAAAGCCGTCTTCATTATAATTTATTGGGTTAAATACATTTTTCGTTGCCAAAATTTTACCCAATTTATTATTTCATTCTGAAAGTCTAATTTGTTCTAATATTGTTTTTGGTATTTTAGAAATATTTAATATTATTTTTTTCCTGACTCTATTATTTTCACTAGTAAATCCGTCTTACTTGACCGAAATGAACTTTGCTAGTAACTCCATTAATTTCCTAACTCCATGATTAATGTTTCTTGGTGTTTTTAAATGGCTTTATATATTATAATGCATTTTTAAAAAAAAATTCAAAATTAGTTCCTTTTTTATTTGATTTTGCCTCCAATTATAATGTTCTTATGAACTACAAAAAATCACAATTGATCTCTAATTTATTTGTCTGATGCATGCAATGTCCCTCACCCCTTACTATCTAAGTCAAATGTTATATGAGTTACACATGCCTAATTTCCTTTTAACAAATTATGTAAAAAATGTCTAGATCTCTAAATGGTTTGAAATTGCTGATAATGGAGATGGAAATTGGGTGAGTTGGAGAAGGAAAATTCAACCCACAATTATCAAAACTCTCTGTGTTAAAAAAAAAGTGTTACTTATAGTCATTGCATTCAAATAAAGTGAGATATGTACGATGCAATATTCAATTCAATTAAATTTAATGTTTGATTTAGATGGTAGAAGAGATATTACATTTAATGCAATTAATATATCATGGGATCATTTATGAGTTTTATATGAATAATTTTACAGAAAGTTCCAACTACTAATTATTGAATAATCTCAAGATTTATAATAAGTAATATTTTAATTGTGCAAAAATTTTGAAGCATGATCCTCTATCTATAAAGAGCTTGAGCCCCAGAGAATTCAAACTCTTTGAACCTTGGCTCTTCTTATAGATCAACAAGAAACATTTGGGATGAAAATTAAGATAAATAAGACCTCGTTTGATATGATTAAAGAAAGTATGAGGGAAAGAAAAATTTACATATAATGTTTATTTTATTTTTGTAATTATTATTTAAAATTATCCATTAATTATTAAAAATAAAAATATGAAAATTATTTTTTATTTTTAAAATAATTTTTTACGCATCAAGTGAAATTAAGTATAATTTTGCCTTTTCCCCTATAAAATGATGATAATATTAAATAAATACCCCAATATTAAATTAATATATAATTGGCGTGTACCGTCAAATCCCTGTTTGTGGAGTCTTTTCTACTTTGGTTATCGCGGTTATCGTGACAATCACTATACAGATTTATAAGAGTAAATTATATTAACCCACATAAAGGGGATCGTTCCCACTATGCATATAGTGTGCAAACGGATTGACAACTGAGCTACATTAATTGTAATAATTTACAAGCCCATTGTTAAGAGTACTCATAGGAACTTTTGTATTGCGAGAAGCTCCATATTACATGAACAATCCAAATGGATAACTTAAAATACAAAAGGACAAACATCTAATATATGAAAAATGAGAAACTGGGGGATTTGGCAAAAGGTGGCTTCTCAAATTCTGTGGGTTTGAATGCAAAATAGATGGATATCAGTTGTCAATTTTATTGGAGATGTAATGTTAAATTTACATTACTTATACATCGTGTTAATATATTTTATTATAAAAAATTTATTATTCTTATATTAAATTTATTAATAAAAAATGTGTAAAGGAGTGTCAAATTATTATTACTTTTTCTTTTACGTCATAAGGCTGCTATGATATAGGACAAAGGAAGTCAACTATAATCATATACTGACTCTTATATTTTAAGGATAATTTTTAGCTAGGGATTTTATTTAATATATAATTTTAGGTAATTTTTGAGCCAGAATAATAGAAACATAAAGTCTTAATAATTAATGTTTTTTTCTGCATTGCCATAAAATGGTATCCAAGGCAGATTGTGGGATTCAACAAATTAATTTTTTCGGTCTGATTAAACACAAGTTATCCATTCTGCAACTGAAAATTTATACAATAATTTCTTACACAACTTGAATAAAAAAATTGAAAAAAAAAAATAAAAGTTTAAACTTGTTTCAATACACTTTACAATCACTTATTCGTCTTTTATTATTAGAGGTGTATTTGGTTGAGTAATATAAAGAATAAAATAATATAAAATGTGAGTAAATAAAATAAAAAATAATGTTTTTATTTTTTATTTTTAAAAAAATAATTTAATGGTTAAAATAATAATTTGATAGATAAAATAAAAAAAATAAAGATACAATAATTATTACATAAATTATATAAAAAAAATGTATTCATTGCACACAAAGGCTAAGTTAATGCCTTAGTCTTAAGTTTATAAGCTAACATACAAGGTTAATGTGTTAACTGAAGGATCCAAATTTAAATTTTAATTAAAATAAAAATTAATTAAAAAAAAAAAAAAGAAAAGGGTTAGCAATTGTTAGTTTTATATTCTATTAAGTATATAAAAGCTTGCTCTCTATGTGTGTACAATATTAGTTATTTTTATTATGAACTCTCTCTCTCTCTCTCTCTCTCTCTCTCTCTCTCTCTATATATATATATATATGGATTCAATAGACCCTAATAAATTATAGGTTGTCTAAAACCATACCTAACTCCAATATTACACTTGTAGATTGTCTGCTAGACTATACCTAACCCAAAGTTTCCTTATGCATCATTTTAATTGTCAAAACAATCAGCCTTCACAATATCAACTTAAAAAGAAAACTTGCCTTAATTATTGAAGGGAGACGACAACCCACTCATCTATTATACGCATGCCATATATTAAACAGACAACCCCTTTCTTTCACACTCATCGCAGAATATTAAGGAAGTTGAGGTCATAGTTAAAGGAAAGTTACTCATTTAAAAAAGAGAGATCAAATTCAGATTGAGCTCTTTTTAATATAAAACTTTTATTTGCTTTCCCAAGTGACTATTTAAGGTTGAAAGCAACTTTAAATCCTAATACAACCTTGATTTATCTTTAATAAAAGTATAATTAACTATAAACACATGAAAAATTGTTTTGTTACAAGGAATTTATTCAATTTTCTTTTGCAAAAATTATGACTTCAATCAATTTCTCTTTTTCTGACTTACATGCATCATTATATGAATAAATGACACGCAAACACCGTCCTCTTTCGGGTCCTCCTTTTATTGCCAGTCAGCTCGTGGACGTTCCTTGGCTTTTTCTTCTTTGTTGATTTGACCACAAGAAAAATGCAGAACGAAAGAACATTTGAGCTCTTGTTAGGCAGCTTCTTTCAAAGTAGTGAGGCTACAATAATTTATTCATTATCCTTACCGCCGTACCCTACAAGAAGCTAGGACACATCCCTTGCGTGGGGCAGCTTGGTATTCAAAATGTTTGTAATAATAATAATAATAATTGAGGAGGGTTAATCATCTTCTTAATTAAGATATCACTACAATAAAAATTATTAATATGGACCGAAAATTTAGTTAAAAAATATTAATTTTAGTAAAAAATTATATGTTTTTCAATAAATTTTTAGTAGAATAAATAACTAGTTTTTTTTTATTGTCCATATTTTAGTTTTGATTAAACTTTAGTTAGCTAACATTGTAGTATAATAACTCTTTACGACTCTTTGTAATTTTGCAACGTTTTAATTTTGGATTAAATTTGGATTCTATCACCAAAGTTCATTTGAAAATAATAATTTTTTAATTCTGTTTAACATTTTTAAATATCTTTTTAAAAAATGTAAATATTTTTTAAATTTAAATAATATTTTTATTTATTTTCTTTCTAGGTTTATTTGAGTCTTTTGTTCTTATCTATTCTGGGTTTCTTATTCTTTTTGATATTTTTTTCATCGTGTTCTTTTCCTTCATTTTCCTTCTTTCATTCAATTAAATTTTCATCTTTTTAGTTCATCTGCATCAAACCTCAAATAAATTTTTTCATCTATATTTGTAAAGGAAATGAAAGAAGAAAAGGAAAAAAAAAATCAAATACATGAATGATCAAACGAGATTCCAACTAAATGAGTAAATAAAATAACAATATAAAATTTGAAAGAAAAAACTCTTAAAATTACAATCGAATTAAAACCTATAAATTATTTTCACTTGCAATAATTAAACAAGAGAAAAATGAAAGATGAACAACAGGTTAAGAGAGTTGAGCTTCACTTGAATGAGAGAGTTGAACTATAGAAGTAGAAAACCAAAAAGAACGAAAATAAAATTTTACCATAAATCCAGAAGAAAAAGAAAAAGAAAAAATTTTGAAGATAAGAAGAGTTTTGAACAAAACCAAAATGAAAATAAAAAAATGATTCAAGACAAGAAATTTAGTTTATGTAAAGATATGAATTTAGTATGTCAAAATTTGTGCCCAAAAAAATTTAAATTTAATAACAAAATATTTAAATTTAAAGCTTTTGGCTAAAAAATGATTAGATACACATGTGACCATTTTTCTATCAGAATGTGTTCCGATAAAATAATGATCGAACACTTGTTGGCCATGATTCTGTCATAATACAATATATCTAATAATAATATATCTAATTATCATTGCATTATCCACTTTTAGTTGGTAATGCATTATAAATTATTATATTTTATATATTTATGAGTTAATTATATTTTATTATATTTATATATCTAACTATGCTTTTACATATAATATTTAGTATTTGTGTTTTTGTTACTGTTTATTATTAAGTAATATTATAATATTATAATTCTAAAAATTATTTTATATTATTATTTATTTTTAATTAAAATTTATATTTTTTAATTGAGTAAAAAATCTTTAATTTTTTAAAAGTTGAAAAAGATAGTAAAAAAATTTGAACAAAAAAAACTTGGCAGATTAAATGGTTGGCAAACTCTGTTCTATGCAGTTATCTGTTAGATTTTGACGTAGGTTTTTTTTTATTTTCACCGTTAAGTGAATGATTTTTTTTTAACTGAAAGTTAATTGGAAATTATATAAATGTTAAAATAAAATTTATCATATTAGAACCGAATTTAGTTGGAAAAATTGGTCGAAAAAAACCAAACATTGTTGTAGTGTATACAAAATGATCAGGGAGTCTTGGCTTAATCTGTTTTTCATTATTTGTTTATATTTTAAT
Source organism: Erythrophleum fordii (assembly GCA_032878935.1). Classification (NCBI taxonomy): domain Eukaryota; kingdom Viridiplantae; phylum Streptophyta; class Magnoliopsida; order Fabales; family Fabaceae; genus Erythrophleum; species Erythrophleum fordii. The sequence continues at coordinate 36,656,490 of JAVQMF010000055.1, read as the reverse complement.
TATATAATATATAGTGTGAGTTGCATGATCTGAAATCTTTTCGACCCTGATCAATGGGGGATTTAAAGCCATCATTGTACCAACTATGAAGAAACATATCATTTAAGTTAATCCAAATAAATAATACTTATCTAGAGAACCAAATACAATACATACATACATATATATTATATATATATATATACACATTACTTCACAGGGGATTTTTTTTATTTGAAGAACTAAAATTGATAATCTAAACATTAAATAATCAATAGAATCTTATTATTTATCTTTTAGAGTTAAATAATGTTTACAAAATTTTGAGAAGCCTTATAATACAATTTAAAATTAGAAGTGAAAAAAAGAAAAAGAATAGAAATGTAGATAGTAGGCAAATTAGACAGGTGAGAAGGATGAAAGGCACATAAATCTGTCACGTGATTTGCAGGGTTAGCTATAAGAAGCACATCATGGTTATGAAACCAAAACCAAACCGCACGACTTTAATTATTCATATTTCTTCTCAATAAAATCAAATTCCTAACATGATTTAGAAAAAAATAAATCATGAGACAGCTAAATAAATCAAAGACGGTCGAATTGACAGAACAGAGCTACCTTCGGAAAATGTGTGGGATGTGATCCAGACGTAGAAGACACACTATATGTTTATTCAATCATGGTGGAGAAAAACAATGGTGGTCCTATATGCATTATCAACTAATTAGCATTCTTAAATTATTTGAAAGGCAACTGCCCCTACCAGTTAAGATGCTGACACTTGGATCTATATATCTTCATCCTGTTCGTTATACATACATACATATCACAATTGAAACACCACTTTTTTTTTTTGAAAAAAAAATTAATCATTTTATTAAACATATAAAAAGACAAAAAGCAATTTATCATAAATAATTTATTTAACAGTTAAAATTCCTATATTAATGTTGCCAGACGTTATTTTCTTTATAGATCTTGGCTCAGCAAAAATGAGGTTGATTCCACTTCCTAACTTACCACAATTCATTTTTTGAAAGTCTGAGTTGGCTGCATGAGCACACACCGTCATATAATTTTTCTTCCCCTTAGTAGATGCAATAATTAATACTTAATTACCCTATTATGACAAGCATTAAAAAGCACTTAATCATCTACAACTCCAGAAGAATTATATATATATATATATATATATTAATCAACAACAATCTTTTCATTCTCATGTCCATGACTAGATCTAATTACGTTTTAGATTCGTTAACCCATAAAAAAGTTTCATAAATATTGGGCCTAGGTCCCCTTTCTTTTTTATTTATTTTTGGGTTTGGCCCCAAAAAAGAATGCAGACTACACCTAACTGGACCCAATCTGTTTTCTATTTCTTCTTTTGTTTTTCCTTAAACCCCTCCAATTCTCTCTTAGCAATTCCTACCAACTCTTTTTGTTATTATCTTCTCTCTGTGAACGGGCAATTCAAAGACTTCGACTTACTTTTTACGGGCTCCATTTTGGTTGTGCACAGGATATGCATAATTTTTAAGTTGTCCAAATTATATTTGGATAATTTAAATTATATATATATTTTTTATTTTTTTAATATCAATCATAATTTTTTGAAATTAGTAATTAACAAAATTTTTTATTCCGTATTTAATATTCTTCAAAATAAAAAATTAAAAAAATTTAAATCATTCAAATCAAATCTAAAAAACCTACAAACAATTCAAATCCTTTGTACTTTCTGGATACACAAAGGTCCAATGTGCAAAGAATTCCAATATTTAAGGGCCTGTTTGGCATTGCAAAGGAAACTAGAAAAAAAAAAAAAAGGAATCTGTTGACAAAATATATTAGGTACATGTGCATAACTTGAAATGAAAATTGATGCAAAAAAAATAGATTATATGCATTTTCTTTACTTTTTTTTAGTCCATTTTTCAAATGAAAATATATTTATTTTTTAACTTTTTTATACAATTTTTCAAATGGAAATATATTATTATTCTTAACTAATTACAAAATCAAAAAAATTGTTTTCATAATTTTTTAATTAATTAGAAAAATAAAAAATTTAATCATATTTAATATTAAAAATAATAAATTATATAAAAGTAAAAAAAAAAAAAGGATTGACTGTATATCAGTCGAAATTGTTGATACGATTGACATTGAGTCAGAATTACATTGCATTATATATACATAATATATATATATATAGATATATACGTATATATAAAAATTAATATTTTATATATATCTATATTATATTTATTTATATTTTATTATTTATTATATAAACTAAAAAATAAATAATATTACTTTTTAAAATATAATAAAAATAAAAATATTAAAATCTTATTTTGCAAAAATAATTTATAATTATTATATTCATAAAAACAATAAAGTATTTAATTATTAAAATTAAAAATTACATATGTGTGGCGTTACCCCCAACATATATATATAATATTATAATATATATTTTATGTATTTATTATATTTATATATTAGATTTAAAATAAGTTAATATATATAGATATCAAAATAGTATATATAAATTTTTAAAATAAATAATTATTTTTATTATATATATAATGAAAGTATTTATATATATATATATATATATAATATACAAAAATAATACTACATATTAAAATGTATTTATAAAATTATTATATGTGCAATATATATATAGTTAAAATATATTTATTATATTTATATACAGAGAGCTATATCATTAATAACGGAGATAAAGGTATCTTTGTTATTTTATTTTTTTTATTTTTTACTTTATTATATTTTCATCCAACCAAACAATCAAATACAAGCATATTATTTTTCTCTTTTCATTCTCACTAAATATAATTTTTCTATTACATTTTATTTGCCTTTCTATTTCTTTTTCTATCACCAAAAAGTAAAGTTCCCCTCAATATCTATTGTTATCAATGTGCAAAGGATGTGATTTTGACATACCATGTAGTGATAGAATTACATAAAGCTAATTGTCAATCTCTCACTCTCGTTGCTTCTGTCGACTCTCGCTTTGGTTTTAGCTACTACCAACACACTTGGCTCTGGTATCTCTATTCTCTTTTTTTGTAATTTTGGGTAGACTAGAAGAGGAGGCAAATTTTCTTGTTAAGATATATTATTATCATCATTTAATTTTTTATCGTATCTTCTAGCATTTCCTCCCTCAGTAAGGTGAATTGATTTGATACTTCTTGTTTGCTTTTCTTTAAAATACGTTAACTCTACCTCACTCCAAGAATACCAACTTCTTTAATTTTTCTTTTTCTTGATCCATTATCTAATCACGTTTTAGAATAGTGTTCTGTTCCCACTAAAAAGGATTCAGGTTTTCTTTTTCTCTTCCTTTTTCTTTTCTTTTTTTTTTTTGGTTAAAAAATGTAAACCTTAGCAAAGCCCAAAAATTATTGCATATATTTAATAAAAGTAAGATATACAATATTAACATTTCTTATAAATAGTTATATATAAATTTGTATTTTATATTTAGGAAAACTTAATCATTTAATCCTTAAAATTTACCTTAATTTTAAATTTAGTTTCTATAATTTTATTTTTTCATATCTATCCTGATAATTTTTAATCATTTCAAAATTAATTCCAATAATTTCCTATTGTTAAAAAGCTAGCCCATATGTGCCTACAAGACATAACGGTGTGAAATGTCATCTGATGTGACTAACAGATGCTGAGTTGTCTGCCACGTAAGCCAATTGAGGTGGCTGAGATGCCACATACCCTAATTAAATGCAGTGTATGAATGAGAAGTCCCTGTATGTTGTGTTTTTCTTCTTTGGCTAAGGTGCAAGGGGCTTCGAACTGCAACATTAAAGTGCAAAAGCAGAAAACTCACTCTTACAACATTGAAATGCATATTTGAGGATGGGGCTAGAGCTTTCTTGACTCGTGCAATGTTATTTTGATATTGGATGCAACCTAAGGGCGGACTTGCTTTTCATCTTCGTGGACCAAGCAAGAGCTTTCTCAACTAGTCTTCTCAATTTTCTTTGATGACTTATGCTAAGAAGAAGAAAATGGATTTATTTTTTATGATTCTAATAATGATTTCTTCGATTAAGAAGAAGTAGCCATAATGTTGATGGTGGGAATTGACTGGATTACTGCACAAGTATGTGTTTGAAGGTTCATTGGTAGCATTGTGTACGTTGCAAAATTATTAGAGTATGTGGAAAATGTTGTTAAATTATCACCTTGCTAGCATGCTATTGGCTGCAAATATGCGAAGAAGAAAGGCCCACATGATTATGTGCATGAGTACTTGAGGCCTCAGCTTTATGCAACATGTTATTCTCCCATTATTCAAACAACAAATGGAGGAAACATGTGGGTCAAAATAGGTAGGGAGCTAGGGGAATTTCTGAAATACCATGACAGTCTTAAAGACTAAAGAAATTAAGAAGTTGAAAACCTGATGAGCCACCTAGGCCTAATAAGGTTAGACGAACAAACACAAGTTTAAATGTGCTTCTTGCGGTACTTATGATCATAGCAGGAGATCTTGCAAGCAATATTTATCTTAGGCTAACCTCTCATATTCTGAAGAGTCTAAATGTCACACCACATTTAAGTAGCCAGTATCAGAGATTAAATTATTCAATCATTTGGTTGGCATCAAAAATTTATTATACACTTAGGAATGGAAAGCCCATTGCCATAAAAGCTTGCTTGGTTGGCAATTTTGAATTTGGGAATGGAAAGCATTGCTAATAATCATTGCACACTCGGAAATGTGGATTGCTTTAGATATTTGGTATAGTTGATTACTTTTGGGGAATAATAGAGTGAATAACTGAATTGCTCTTGCCTTTTAAGTATCTTTAATTTTTTTTTAATGGTAGGAAAAAATTATTTTTAACAACTTCAAAAAATAAATAAATATTTTAATATTCTTTTCTATCTAATGGCAACTTAATTTTTGATATTTTTATGTTACATTATAAAGATTAATGTAGAAAGTGGATATCCAAAGCACAAAGACAACAACATTTTTTGAATAAAAAAGTAAATAAATATCTCTATACTTTTTCCTATTATGGGCAATTTTATTGGTAACTAAAACATTTTTTTGAAAGTAAACAACAAAAAAATATTATGGTCATCTACTTAGTTTTTGCATTTTTTTATTTAATCAAATACAAAAGTGACATGACATTTCAATTTCTTTTCATGTCATACCAAATATGTTAATAACAATCAAAGCTCATTCCATTAAAATCTATTTCCATTTTTATTTTTATAAAAATTATTCTAACAATCAAACAAATATTTGAAAAAAGGGACATTCAAGAGTGAGTTACTCACTTGTTTACTATATTACCAGTTTAACTAGCAATCTATACTATTATTCCCATTTCTTCTATTTAAGCGTGTATTTCTCCTGAGTTTTGATTCCCTAAGAGAAAAAAAATGAATATAGCTCAAGAACAGAGGTCAAATAAGCAAGAACCACATTGATTTATTCAAAGATTTGGTAGATACAAGCTTCAAAGCACATTCATCACATGAAAGATTAACACTATAAGTAAGCAAGAACAAGCTTCATTGTAAAACGAAACATAAAAGAAATTAGACACAACACCAACTTTTTTGGCTTCTATAATTGCACATTCAAAAGGCATCGAAGTAGGTCCAGTATTGAAGAAGACAACTAGGGCAACCACCAAATAGTAGAAGACATTATTTACACTAGAAATTTTGCAAACATAAATGTTTTAAATTATTCATAACCATGAAAACAAAAAGATTAGCTATAAGTAACACATCACATTTATCAAAGCAAACCAAACCGCACAACTTTAATTATTTATATTTCCCCTCAATCAAATCATATAGCCAACACAATTTAGAGAAAAATAAATCATGAGAGTTAAATAAATCAAAGATGGTCGAATTGATAGAAGACAGATACTTTTGGCAAATGTCTGGGATGTGACTTTACTGTGGTTATCTTGCATTCATCATTTCCTGCAAAAAGAACATTATCAACATAGATCAATGCTATCACGGACGAGTCACCGTCGTCTGAAATGAACAATGAATGATTGGCCCTGGATTATCTAAACCCAATATGCTTTAAAGCATTTATGAATTTTTACCAATTCCAAAAGGCCTACTTTAGTCCATAGAGAGACTTCCTTAACTTACAAACTCATGTTTCATTGAACTTCGCAAAACCTTGTGGTATTTTCATATAATCCTCTTCCTCAAGATCACTATGAAGGAAGGCATTATTAACATCTAGTTGATGCACATGCCAACCCTATTTGGCAGCCACAACTAGCAACGCCCAAATAGTTACAAGTTTGGCAACCGGTGCAAAAGTTTCATGAAAATTCTCACCTTCAATTTAGGCAAAACCTCTTGTAATGAGTTTGGCTTTGTAGCATAACATCGCCATTTGGTTTGAATTTTACTCTATAAACCTATTTTGAGTCAATGGTTTTCTTTCTAGGTGGTAAATGTGCTAAGGTCCATGTTTCATTCTTCTCAAGTGCTTCGATCTCCTTTTTCATAGCATCTCTCCAGTGTTCATGTTTTGTTGCTTGTGCAAATGTCCTTGGCTCATTATGAGTGGTGATGGCCGCTAATAGAGCCTTGTGTGAACAAGAGAAACCATTATTTGAGAGATAATGGGATAAAGGATATACAACAGAGTTACTTGATGGAGAGGAGGTGACACGTGGCAGTATGATGGAGGGTGGCAGTGTTGTCTCATAGTTATCAAAATTTTTTAGAGTAGTACGTATTCTTTGACTACGTCCTAAGTCAACTTAGGGGACAACTGCTGGCTCTAAGACATGTTCCTCGTCATTATGATCTGGTTACAACTCAAGCACATTCTTTGTTACATTAGGTTGCTTTGATATAAGGACATCACCAGCGGATTTTGAGCTTCCTACACCTATTTATTCATTGCTTGTTTGAATGGGTATCTATCCTCAATGAAGATTACATCCTTTGATGTCTACACCTTACCATCAATTAAGTTGTACACTCGGTATCCCTTTTGTGAGCTGGGATATCCAATAAAAATGCCTTGTCTCCCCCGCTTGCCAAACTTATCTCCCTGATTTAGATCACGTGTATATACCAGGTATTCAAATGCTCATAAGTGATCATATGAAGGCTGTCACCCCAGCAATATCTCATGTGGTGTTTTATTCTTTATGGCCCTTAAAGGAAGCTTATTTATGATGTGCACTACTGTCAAAACACAATCTTCCTAAAACTTTACTGGTAAACCTATATGGAATCTTAATGCTTGAGCCATCTCAATGATACGTTTACGTTTCCTCTCCACAACCCTATTTTGTTAAGGAATGTGAGGGCATGTGGTCTACAATATGATCCTCTTTTCTTTATAATAGGCCATCATTTCATTACTTTGAAATTCCAAACCATTATCTGCTGTAATTTGCTTGACCTTCTTACTAAACTGGTTTTCTATCATGTTTAGGAATAGTTACAAATAATGTGTTACATTTGATTTATATCTCATTAAAAACACCCAGACTCCTCTATTATAATCGTTAACAATTGTTAGGAAATAGCAAGCACCAAATAGAGATTCAGTGTTGTATGGACCCCATACATCTAAGTGGATAAGATTAAAACAAGAAACTATCTTTATTGAACTTTTAGAAAAAGGTATGACTGAGCGTCCAATGCCAAATTTATTTAACTTTATTTATTTTTACTACATTAGACTTTATTTTTTTGAGTTTCTCATCTGATGCATGACTGAGCCTCCAATGCCAAATTTATGAGTTTTCTAATGTGCTAACTGCCATAGCCACCCCTCCATTGTGCACTGTTTCAAAATAGTATAAGCCATCACAATGTCTCCCCACTCCAATCAGGCTCCTCATATGTAAGTCCTGTATCACATAGAGGTTAGCCATAAAAATCATAGAACAATAATGTTCTTTGGTTAATTTGCTAACCGAAAGTAAGTTGCATTTAAATTCTGGGATATTTAGCACGTCTTTGAGTTTTAATCTATTTGATAAGTATACCATGCCAATGCCTTCAACTGGTACCTTTTGACCATTTGGTATTTTGACTGGGGGATAATTAATTGCAATATCTTCATTTTCTAATTTTGAGGCATCACATGTAATATGTTTAGTAGCCCTGGAATCAATTACCCAAGGCTCATCATGTGTGGTATTACTTGCCAAGTTTGCAGAAGGTGGATTTTGAGGGGACGGTGTCTTCATAGCTTTTGCATCTTGTCCTAACACTTGCATAAGATGCTGGTATTGGGCCTGAGTTAAACTAAGAATTGGGATCCCTTTAATAGTAACCTATGTTGCTTTGGGTTCTCTTTTCCATGTGCCATTTTTGTCTCTCTTGTCTTGTCCATTTTTTTTTTGCCATTATAGACAAAATTAAAGTAATGACAAAATTAAAGTACAACAACTAATAGGAGTCACATCAAAAGAAAATTCGCATTGAAAATAAAGAGTAAACTCAACAATGTCATAGTCAAATACATAATTAACAATAAGGAAACCAAAGTTACAAATTGTTCGTTCACTGTTAATAATTGTTGAACTTCTCAAAAAATACAACTAGTGAGGTGGAATATATTTAATATGCTGTTATTCTTTGAAAACCACTCAACCTGTAAAAAGAGAGGAAAAAAGTATTATTGAATTTAATACTAATAATTACTTTAGGCTAAAAAAGAAACAATAGTAATTAAAATATTAGATAGCATTTAAGTTAAAATTTAAACATTGAACTATACTTAAATAAATATTTAAACTAGTAGGAAAGAAACAGTGATTTATAAACATACCATTATTTATCTAGATTCATTGGGCTGATCTACTAGAAATATTACTACTTGAAGGTAGATGTCCTTATTAGAATTTTTAAAAAAATGATAAATATTGTTTATTCTTAAAAACAGGAAAGAAAATGTGTTATATACCTACTGCTGTAATGTGGACAACAAGGCAGCAACTTGTGCACGAACTTCATCCTGCACTTGTTGGGTCATTTGAGATCGCTCTTGCTGCAGCTTCCGTTCAAACTCTTCTTGCATTTTTTTGCTCCATTTCTTCGCGCTCTTGTGCTATCTGGGCACGATCTTCCTCCCGTTTTCGTTCCATTTCTTCCCAGACTTGTTTAATTGCAGATGACACCCTATAGTCCACGTCAACTTGGTCAACGGGTCTCTTTTTTGACGGTTTCTTTCCATAACCCTTTCCACGAACAAACCCTGACTGTGCACCCAATACAGTAGATAAAATTTCATCTCCAGTCATGCGAGATTCAACTTCAGATGATTGTCGAACAACAAGCTCATGTAAACAACCCTACAGTTTAATTAACAAATTAAAAACACATATAATAAATTGTAATTAAGCAAAGATAAAAAATTAAAAGATGCTGAAAAGTTACATGAATCTCCTGTGACTTGGGATCAACCCACTCTATCTCTCTATCCTTTGTACGACGAGTGTGCTGTGCCTCCCACACCACATCAGGTCCTGCTGGTTCACCAATAATGGGATCCCTCTAAAATATTTTGTAAATAACATTATTTCATCTTATAATAATAGAGAAAACAACATGGCTATATAGAAGTATATTGATAATTAGTGATGATGAAGAGACCGTCCTTACCAGACTATGCTCTACCTCTGCAAATGACCGCGTGCCACATGTATGCTTGGTTACTTGCTTTCCTCTATTTAGCTTATTTCTATTACTCATCGCCTAAAAATGGACAAAAATATTTTTTATTATTTAAAGATAATTATGAGAATTGTATATAAGGAAACAAGTTTAAACTATATTATAGAACAATAGTACATTACCTTAAAATCTTCAGTAGCCCAACACTGGAGCAACCACTCCCAATTTATAGGATGCACATCAGTCGGTCGAACTGCACGCCTATCTTCATCTGTATCCAAAAATTTGACAAGATCATGTAACTTTGTCTTCCAACTCCTAAACAATCTCCGTAAAGTGCTAAGAGTGAAGCGCTTCATCAACGACTCAGCTTGACCCTCTCGTTGTTCAAATTTATCCTACAAACCACAAACATAAATAGTTATAGTTACAAATGTAAAGGGTTTAAAATTAAATACCATTTAGTTTGTATAACTGTCTATACACAAATATATTACCTTAACCTTTAACCACATAATGTCCCCATATTTTTCTTGTTGGGCAGGCCAGTCACCATCTCTAAATAAACAAGTGGTTCGAACCACCAAGCCACAATAACTTGAGAACTCTCGAGCGCCATCTCCAACAGCCCACTCGAAGTCTTCAGGGATGTCAATAATAATCTTTCTACCATGTTTTGTTTTCAAATCAACAGACATACACTTGTATTTTCCTCGACCTTTCTTAATAGTACTACAAGAAGCTGAATAAGACATGTGGATCATAAAAAATCATTACACTTAGATAGACATACGTGTGTGTGCATGTGGGGGGGAGAAAAAAAATGAACCATAATTAAACAAAATCTAATGGTAATTATACCTGCACTGCTCTGGTTTAACGATGGCTGCATGGGTGGAGAATCTTCATGATCTTGTTGTGTCACATATGGTGGTAGTATGGGTGGAGTAGACTCCCTACTCTCAGAAACATTCCCTACGACAAGTCCTGGTGATGATGTCACATCACCTGTGTTGTCGCGTCTCAACCGACCACTGCCACGCCCATTCCCTCTTCCCCTCCTTCCCCCAACCCTACCACGTCCACCACTTGACATTTCCTGCAAAATTGTAAAAAAAGATGTGAGAAACAATAGTTTGAATTCAATTACTAACTTGATAAAAAAAAATATATAAGGCAATTTATATGTAAGTACACTGCCATAAAGCATTTAATCTAAACTATAAGTAGTATCATCTGTGTTGTTTGAATCATCCTTATCAAGTATGTCTTCCCTATCTTCTTTATCAGTGGACACATATTGATCAAGTATGTTTTCTCCATCTTCTTCATCTGTGGATACATCCTCATCATTATCATCAATGAATTCATCCACCTCAGCAATTACATTTGGCCCACCTGGTCGAGAGCGTTCACTTGAGTAGTTTATTGTTTCTGGTTGAATGTCATCCCTATAAAGGCAAACCACTAGGTCAATGCCTACATCACCCCTAGTAGTCAAATCTACTTCAATTTCAATTTGCTGATAAGCCTCATCACTTAATAATTCTTCATTGTCTCCATCTACGCCATCATCAGTCATCTTTGGCATATTAAAGAAGTCTCGAGGATTTGTTTTTACAACAACAAGCCAATTTGGGTCACAATTGTCCTCCAGGTAAAACACTTGTTCTGCTTGAGATGTCAAGACAAATGGTTCATTTGAGTTCAATGAGTATCGGGTGTTGACACTTGTAATTCCATATTTATCCACCTTGTATCCCCTTTCTAAATGACCTACATCCCACCAATGACACTTGAAGAGATATACTTTCTTATTCCCAATGTATGACAATTCATATATATCTTCTAAAATACCATAATACTCGTTTGTCTCATCTGAATCATCACCCCTCACAAGGACTCCACTATTCTGTGTTCTTCTACCAGAGGCTCGGTCTTGAGTGTGAAATCTAAATCCGTTCACCATAAATGTAGAATAATGATGGACCATCTTTAGCGGCCCAACTCCAAGGCTCATAAGGTCATCACTTGTGTCACCCCGTACACCTAACTCTAGAACCTATAAAGGATAACATGTATGAATATCATAACTTGTAATCTAACTAATAAAAATATGAGGTCAAAACATACCTGTGCACGAAACCATTTTGGGAAATCTGCAACCATTGAAGCTTGTGTTTCAGTTTTCATCTTGTGCTTCCTGCAATGTATAATCTACTTAATTAAAAGGTGATAATAGAAAATTTTTGAGATAAGTGATGGTTAATTCCTATAAACTTACTCAATAAATGGCTAAATGTCTTCACAATTTTGAAACACATACATACAAGCTTGATTGAACTCTATATCTGATAGAAATATTGATTCATAACGTCTTCTCGCCTGTCCACTTGAAGTGAAGATAGACATTTTATCATGTTCCATATGTCCATCATCATTCCTAGGAGGTCTATTGAACTTAGTTGGAACATTTTTCAGATAACGCGAACAAAAGGTAAGGCATTCATCAGCCAAGTAACCTTCAGCAATTGAACCTTCTGGCCGAGCCTTATTGCGAACATAAGTTTTTAACGTTCGCAAGTACCTGCATTAGTATGAATTAGGTAAGACAATTTTTAAATAATAAAAAAGACATTGTAATTTAAGGTCAACCTTACCTCTCAATGGGATACATCCATCGATATTGAACAGGTCCACCAAGCTTAGCCTCTCTTGCTAAGTGAACAGGCAAATGAACCATAATATCAAAGAAGGCAGGTGGAAACACCATTTCTAATTTACATAATGTGATTGCAATTTGGGTTTCCAAGACATCAAGATCTTCAATTCTCAAGCACTTCGAACACAAGTTCTTAAAAAATTTTCCCAACTCTATTATAGGTTCTGACACTTCATTAGGCAACAAGCCACGTATTGCAAGTGGAAATATATCTTGCAATAATACATGGTGGTCGTGACATTTCAACCCAGAGATTTTTCGCTCATGGACATTGACGCACCTCGGAATGTTTGAAGAGAAGGAGTCAGGCACCTTTAATTTAGCCAAGAAGTCACAAACCTTTGCCTTCTCTTGTGTTGACAATGTATAACATGCTGCTGGAAGCAGGGTTTTGTTACCATCTTCTATGGGATGCAATTGTTGCCTAATCCCTAAATCAACCAAGTCATATCGACTCTTCAGTGTATCTTTGGTCTTTCCAACAACACCCATCAATGTCGACATTATGTTATCCGACACATTTCTTTCTATATGCATAACATCAAGGTTATGTAGGAGCAAAAGAGTTTTCCAATAGGGTAATTTGAAGAAAATACTCTTTTTCCTCCAATTGAAAGCATCATTGGTGGGGAAACGCTTTCGCTTTTGGCTTTTTCCAAAACTCACATTGCCCAATGCTTGAAGCTATATAAGTGCTTCCTCACCAGTAAGAGGCAAAGGTGCAAGTGAATGTTCAACTTTCTCGTCAAATGCCCTCCTATTATTGCGCCATAGATGATTAGGAGGAAGGAAACGACGGTGGCCCATGTAACATAACTTATTCCGTAAAGAAGTAAAATATGTGCCTTTATGGCAACAAGTGCATGCAAACTTTCCCTTAGTGGACCACCCTGAGAGGTTCCCGTATGTTGGGAAGTCATTGATAATTCAAATGATAGCAGCACGCATCTTAAAATTAGACTGTGAATAGGCATCATATGTGTCAACCCCATCATTCCATAATTCCTGTAACTCTTCAATCATGGGTTGTAAATACACATCAATGTCATTACCAGGACATTTAGGACCTGGAATAAGAAGTGTCATCATAAAGTATGGATGCTTCATGCATAACCACGGTGGCAAATTATATGGAACTAGCACAACCGGCCAAATACTATGATTAGTACTCATATTTCCATAAGGTTAGAACCCATCACTAGCTAGACCCATTCGTACATTTCTGCAATCACGAGAGAAGTCAAGATACTGGTTATCAAATGATTTCCAAGTAATTGAGTCAGACGGATGTCGTAACACACCATCGTCAACTCGTTCTTCCATGTGCCATCTCATATCTTTCGCTGTTTGTTGAGCCATGTACAGTCGTTGCAACCTAGGCGTTAATGGAAAATGTCATAACACTTTACATGGCACTTTCTTGCCCTTGTGACCATCCAACTTCCATCTAGACATGTTGCACTTAGGACATGATTCTGCATTTGCGTGTTCTCGCCAGTATAAGATGCAATCATTTTCACAGGAATCAATTTTAGTATAACCCAGTCCGAGCTCCCGAACAACCTTCCTTGCTTCATAGTAATTGTCAGGTACTAGTGCCCCTTTAGGTAGGACATCTTTGAATAAACTCAACAATGTATCCATAGATTTGTTACTCCAATGGTTGAGGCATTTTAGGTGAAGGAGTTTGACAATGAAAGATAGCTTTGTCACATTATTAAAACCTGGATAGAGTTCGGTTTGAGCATCTTCCAACAATTTAAAAAATTGGCTAGCCTGCAAATTAGGCGACTCGGATGAATGTGTTTCACCGAAGGCATCATGTAACATTTCAATGATGTCATCATCATCATCATTATCCACAGGTAATTCGCCATTTACATGCTGGAGGGGACTATGGATACTAGGTCGAGCTTCTCCATGTGAGTCCCACACTTTGTAACTTTCATTGAAACCCTTCTTAAACAAATCTGCCCTTACTTCACTTCTTATCTTCCATGCTGTATTCTTGCACCCCTTACATGAGCATCGAATCATATTAGTCACCCCAGCTTGGCACTGAATGCCCATTGGAGAAACTCATCAACACCTTGCCTATATGCCATATCAGCCCTATTCCTAATGTGCATCCAACTTTTATCTATCCCTAAATCCAACATGAATGTTTTTAGAGTGAGTACTTATAACTCATTTGAAGTTATAACTCGACAAACAACTAGTACATTTCATAACTTCCTTACAGCAAATGTGCATCTATGCAAATATAAGGCATGAAGAAAAATAGACATGTACAATATAAGCATCCATAGGAAGCTTCCTCCTATGTTAACACACTTTTATTTTTTAAGATAAAACTTCCTATATGTAGCTACTATATTTGATTTTGCTTGAAAGCTATTCACAAACACTTATACCAACATAACATGAGACAACTTCATTACTCAAAATGAATTAAAGCTGTTTATAGTTAGCCAAGTAGGTATGTTGCGGCTTACATATTTTGTATACAATCGGCCAAGAAGATTTGAATAATTTAATTACATATGATAAGGTTCACCCACATAAAGTAGTTTACAAGACAAAGTCATTTAGCCTTAAGGTTATAGCACAACAAGGTGTTTTTACATAGGCCAACAAATGATAATTGCAACATTTGAGTGTGAAAGAAGCAAGAAAATTTTCATGATAATGACAATAATTTTACTATCAATAATTTTACTTTTGGTCTAAGTAATAATTTGACAATAACTCAGCTAAATGATGTTTATGTATTGCTTTTAGTTGGATTTGAATTTCCATTTATTGCATTTTCACATGTGTGTATGTGTGTGTGAATTCTTATATATCGCTTTTAGTTGGATTTGAATTTTCATTTTTTGCATTTCCATGATTAAATATAAATAAAAGTAATACTAAATACTAAGTACTGCATGAAGTTTGCATATAAACTCGTATGTAAAGAAACAAGAGTTATGGTTTTGGCTTGTAATCTTTAACAAATTTATTTTATTCATTTCAAAAAATTCAATGAAATTTACTAAAAGAATAATTTTGTGAAACACATTTAAAGCAAACATTTCAACCATTAATTAATTAAATGCTCATTGAAATTTTATTCTTGAAAATTATAATTTTTGTTGGCAAAATTTAAAATTTAAAATTTGTCCATTTTTCGCTGATCTTAAATTAGGAGTTGAAGAGAAAGTAAAAAAGAGAGTAAACAATTTAAAATCTATTGCATTTTTTTTTTTTTAAAAAATGGCATTCTCATTAAAACGTTATTTCCTTTTGTTTCACAAATTTTTGTTTAAAAATCATTTACTTAATATCTTATACATAATATATATTATTATCTGTATTTAGTTTTTGTTTTACGTTATATAGTCATTATGGTGAACAAACTTATCAATTTAAATTCCAAATATGAAATTAAATATAAAAATGATTTCATAGAATTATCAAAATATCTTAATTCACAACCAAACAGAAAATTATTTATTATTATAAAACGAGTACAGATTATTAAGATTAAGCATGTGGTCAAATGTATATCAACATAGCAAAATAATATCATCTAGATTTTAGTTTTCAATAACTTTTTATTTATATATCAACTCGAATGCAATATATATATATATATATATATATATATATATATATGTTTCTTGTCTATATCTTTCTTGTTTTTTTTAACTGCTCGTGGTGGCTTTTTTTAACCCTATTTGGTAGGGTTACAGAAGCAGAAAGGGAAACGGATTTCATGGCTTCAAGCATTTGGTTGGCAAATTATTGGAAGGAAAGGGAAAGTCTTGCTACTATGCACCTTACCATCTTTTATGTTGTATATTGAATCAAGTTTTGGAGCTAATTGTTCAAAAAATGTATCATTGTGTTTCAAATATCCAATTTGCCTCCTAGTATATACAGTAGGGCTTTCTTTTTCTATCTCACTATTAGAGAAGGAAGGAGCATATCATGAGATCAAAAATTATGTAATTTGGGTAAAATTATATTTTGGCCTTTAAAAATTTTAAAACGTTTTGATTAAATCCTTAAAGTATTTCAAATAAGTCATTTAAAAAATTTCTAAGCTTCATAATTATTTTAAAATTTATTGATCTTTGCTTTCTACTCTAAAGTAATTTGTTTTAGTTTGGTAAGCATTATTTTTAACTTTACATACTTTAATTATCATCTAATAAGAATTTATTTGAAATTACAATTTTTAGGAGCAATTTTTTCTTTGCCCAAAATTTTTTTAAATGATTTCTTTTTTCTTCGTAAAAGGCAATTTTATCATTCTCTCCCACTATAACAAACAAGAGGGAAATTTCGACTGAAGTATTAGTTTAAAATTATACTAATTTGCTTTTCATAAGTTTTAAATTTACATAACTTTAAAAATAGTGCCATTTTAAATATTAATTTTTGATTAAAATATAAAAAATAAGTTTCACTTATGACTACAAAATTTTGGCCAACATTAAAAAGTAAAAGAAAAAATCAATAAAATTTAATAATATTTGATATTTAAAATCATAACTTATATACATAATAATTAATAAAATTAAATTATAAATTTAATTCCCATTCACAATCAGTAGGCCAACATATGGCTGCATTACGCTCTCTCTCTCACTCACTCACTCTCTCTCTCTCTCTCTCTCTCTCTCTCTCTCTCTCTCTCTCTCTCTCTCTCTCTCTATATATATATATATATATATATTAATAAGCCATTAATTAATAGATAAATATATATTAATAATTTAGGTTTGATAAATATATATTATATTTAAATTATTAATAACGTAATAAATATTAAATTAATATACATTAAAAAATATATGTAAAATATTAAAGGAAATAGTTATTTTTTTCTATTAAAATAATAATTTATAAATATAAATAATCATTTTAAAAAATAGGCCAATTATAAATAGATATTAAATAAATTAATTATACATTTATTATGATTATATATAAAAATCTATTCTTATATTATTTTTTAATCTAAGAATATTTTGATCACTTATTATTACTTACTTTCTATTTTATTATTATTTTTATTCTATCAATACTTGTATTATTTTTATTCTTTCAAACAAATTTTAAATTTTAAATTTTGCAAACAAAAATAATAACTTTCATAAATAAAATTTCAATGAGCATTTCATTAATTAATGGTTGAAATGTTTGATTTAAATGTGTTCCTCAAAATTATTCTCTTAGTAAATTTCATTGAACTTTTTGAAATGAATAAATTAAATTTGTTAAAAATTACAAGCCAAAACCATGTATTTAGTATTATTTTCATTTATATTTTATCATGTAATTTATTTCTTAAGTGGCTCTGTAATCCTAAATCTTCCAAAGGTATATTCATATAACCCTCTAAAGCCTGAACAACTGAGTTTTGGAGATTCTTATTTTAACCAAAAACCAAAAGATCCTTCTAATGTAGAGATATCAAAAGAGAAATGCAAATTTTTTAATTAAAAAAATTGGAGTATCAGAATTAACAACATAATCTTATATTTCTTGATAGGACCAATTGATGAAAACATCATGATTGAGAAGGAAGTATCAATTAACACGTTCAAGAGAAAAAAAGGCTAAGAAGCAAAATCTATATATATATTGAAGAGAGAAGCATAAACTTGGCACAGGTTTAGGGAAACACTATTCTTGTGTTTGTTACTAGTGAAATAAGCTATTATTTTCCAGTACTGCAATGAAGTTAGACTTGTGCTTGAAATTCACCAAAGTTGTAAGAAAGGTTTGCTATATACTTTTACAAGTTTATGGGAACACTGTTCATGTGTTTGTTATTGATGAAATAAGTTATTATTTTACATTACTGCAATATGAACCTCCCAATTCAGCTGAACAAGATCATATATTTTCTTGAAGAGTCCAGAAGTACTTTCTCCTTGCTCAGCACAATTATACAATACATTAATCATAGCAAAATAATCACTCATTGAAAACACAATTAATTCTCATATTCTAAGCCATCCTCAAGCCTTTCAAAACTCCACAAACCTTAACTTTAAAAGCATAATAATAGCTTAAGTTCCTAGTAAAACCTCTAATCCATTGGCCAAGATGATCATAAACAAACTACCACACCTAGCTACATCTAGATTACCCCCTCCATCCGAGTTAAATTTAATAGTTCCCATCTTAGGAGGTAACCATTTAATCATCCACATAAAAAGATTCTTTTTGCAAAATACTTTCCTCCATGTGAGCGCCATACAAGGTATAGTTTATAGCATAATATAAAATTATCGAAACAAGATCTAAAGGACACTGGAACTCGCCATAAAAAATAGCAAAGTTATGTCACTTCCATAGGAACTCCTCTTAAACCAATCCAAGGGGTACCATCATTAATGAAAGAGCTATTTTTTAAGCTAATCCACTCTTCACAATCACAGGATATGATGTTCGAATCCACTTTAGCCTCTATTGGTGATAGATATTCTAAATAGTAAGGATCAGAAAACTTACTTGTTGTGGATGGATTCTGAAAACTATTGTCCTCGGTGGGGGATACAATCACTATTCAAGCCTGGGCTCTGATTCATAGTAGGAACACAAAAGGAAAGAAGAGGATTCCTGTGTCTCTACTATATCAAGAAGTAAATGCAATTCCAAGTCTGTGCAATGGAAACCTACCAATGTAAAGACATATATTAAAACGAAATTAAAAATATGCTTTTTCCCCCTTTATCCCAGAGTTTAATCAACAGTATTGCAAATTGATTCTCACAGGGTCATTTGCAAAAAAGATCCAGAGAAGGTAAAATTCCAAACATAACAAGAGACTGGTTCAAATACTCGGTGCAGTGCTCAAAATTTCCTACATCAGCAAACATATACTCTCTAAAATGAGCAGACGACATAATGTGACATAATGCAAAATGAAATTAGATTGTAGATTGAAAACATAATAAATCTTGAAAAGGGAATAGGATCAAAAACGTTGAAAATTTATGATTTTTCTCCTTATTATGGTGAAGAAAGCACTAACCACGCTGCAAGATGGAATGGTAACTATAAGATCTGGATTAGGTCAATAACTCTGTCTACTGAAATATTAACATACGAAGGAACAGAAGCAAAGAAAGCAAAAGATTTTGGCAATTCGAATCAAGTACAAGGCACAGAAACAGACACATCAACATAGGAAAAAGATCTTACTTGAGATTGGAAGGACAAAGAATACTAAAAGGAGGAAGGAGTAGCAGAAGTTGCAAAATAAGAGACCTTACCTAAAGAGACGAAGCTAAACTGAAGGGAAGAAGGAAGGAAAGCTGTGGAGGAAAGCCCATCGCTCGACGAAACGCACAACGCTGAGAGGGAGGCAGGGAGCACAACCAGGGAACCAGGGCGTGAAGGAATAAAAGAGGAAGGGAACTTCGACGTTTTCAATCTGAAGCCAGCTGGTACTGATATTAAAAAAAACGGGAATGAAACCAGAAAGGATGGCGTCGATATTTGGGTAGGAAAACATATATAAATTTTAAGTTTTAAAATTTGAAATTTAAAAAAACTAACAAGATATATACCTTCTTCTGTTTTATTTATTTTATTTTTTTAAATATAAATAATATAATTAATTAACATTAATAATAGATAACAATCCATTGACAAATTTTTATTTATTTTATTTAGTCCATCTTATATTTTTTATCTTTTTTTTAATTTTAGGTGTTA
Organism: Erythrophleum fordii; assembly: GCA_032878935.1. NCBI lineage: Eukaryota > Viridiplantae > Streptophyta > Magnoliopsida > Fabales > Fabaceae > Erythrophleum > Erythrophleum fordii. The sequence continues at coordinate 36,636,362 of JAVQMF010000055.1, read as the reverse complement.
TTATCTTTATTAGATAGTTATCTAAAGTCATTATGATTATGTTATCTAGGTTAATTAAGATAAATAAAAGACTAACTAATACCTCAACAGTATATCTTAATTATATATAATATTTATAATTATATAATATGTATACATATAACCAATATAATTATTTAATATTAATAATAGAAAATAATTTATTTACATTTTTTTTTTATTTTTAGTTATGTTTTATTTGTCTTAATTATTTAATTTAGTCAATTTTATATTTTTGTTTCTATCTTTTTGTTTAGGATTTGTTATTTATATTAAACCTTTAACCTTAATCCCAAATCAAACAAGTTCACTATGTTATCTTTATGAGATAATTTAAATTTTGAGGATCAAAATGAGTCTACAAGATGAAAATTTTTTAAGTTCAAATACGTCGTCATTTTTTAGATAATGAGTTAAATTTTAATAAATATTGAATATATTTATTTCATAAATTGTTAATTATCTTGTTAATTAATAATTAAATAACTATACCTCCATTCACCAAAAAAATTAAATAACTATAATAAAATTATATAGTTGATTCATTTTTTAATTATAAAATAATGATTAGATAATTCTTAAAACTGGATAAACAATAATTAAAAAGAAACTACCAATAAATATTATATAAAAAAAATTTTACGTGATAAATTTCTTTTTTGAGATTATTTAAACTAAAGTAATATTAATTTTTAAGAGATAATTATTAAAATTCTAATAAGTATTGAAAAATATATTTCATAATTTTGTAATTATTTTGTGAATTAACAATTAAATATTTAACTCTTAATATAAATTTTGTAGTTTAATTCCTATGAAATAAATTATTTTTAAACTAAGAAATTGGTCAATTAAAGGCATGGATAGAAAGAGAAGGATAGATAAATATTGTTTTATTAAACTTTTTTTTGAGGTTATGCTGAAAGGATAAAATAATTGAGCTATTCATTTTTCTTATTAAGAAAATAAGTAAAAAAAAAATTTATGAATCTGCATTCAATGATTTAAGATATAGATGAAATGATTTGACATTGGACCAAAGTTTAAAAAAATTATTTCTGTTGCTTTATAATTTTAATTAAATTAAAGTCAGTATTTATAATTATAATTAAATTCATGTTTTATTGGAATTTCAAGAATGAAATGATTTGTTAAGCACTTGTTGGAATGAAATATCATTTGGGTAAAAACAAGAAAATACTTATGTACAAGCATAATTTCTTTTCAATATTTTGATTCTGTTGTTTTATCCCCAAAAAAAAGGCTAGCTTTTATCATATAATATTAAATTTTAATGAATAAATATTAAATAGGCAAAGATTTTAAAACTAGATTAGCTATTACACTAGTAGAAACATTAGTTCAATGTTCATTAATTTTACTGTGATTGAACTGTTGTTGAACTAATGATAATTAAATATATTTTTTAAATTTTATATATTAAAAAAATAAAATAAATAACTATTAATAAATTGTAAATTTTAAATACTAATTACATGCTTTTTAAAATATTGTAGAAGTTATTTTTAATAAAAAAATAAAAAGTACCCATGATTAAAATTTAATATTGAACTTCTTGACTTCTTTAATTATATTAAGTTTTTGTAATCTTTAAAAACAAAAAAACTAAAAAAAAAAGAGGACAAAAGGCTTAAAATTAATAAATTAGGAACAAAAAACAGTGAGTTAGATGAGAGGGGCCAATAATGAAGTAAAGTAGTCAATTCAGTAATCGATGGCAATAAACTAATGCACTCAAGCACAGTAGCGGCTGATGGTGGAGCTGGCCGGCTCAGTGAGACAGATTAATATTACTATAAATATACCAACTAACAAAATAATTTACACGGAGATAGCGAAGTAGGCTACCTAACCAAAACAAACAGAACTTCCCTAACCAGACACAACATCGAGGCTGGCATATAAACTGTGCATCAACTCATAATCGTGACACACCACAATCTCGCTTTAACAGGAAAAATATGACTATATATATTAATCGCTCTTTTTTTTCTTTCTTTGATGCATCATTTCTATTTTGATCTTAAGGTAAAGGGTCTTTCTTTATCTTGTAGTAGGCTCAGAAAGAGTTTCCTAAATTCTTTCACCACAGCACCCTTCCCCTTGAGCAAACAAGAAAACCTAATCTACCAACAGAAAGAGAGACAAAAATAGTATTAGAAAACCACTTTCTTTCCTTTTTGTTTTATTCGACAAATTATAATTCAAGATTTTCCATTAAAAATATTGATACTAAACATTTTTAAAATTTGAAGTTATTACAACTAAAAATTGGACTTGTATAAAAAACTATAATTTAATATTCTTAGTTAAATTTTTCATCATAATTTTTTTATAATATTTTCCAAGTTTAATATCATTTAATATATATTTTTAACTTAAAACTTAAAACTATAATTTTATTTCAATTCTAATTAATAAATATATGTACATATAATTTAGACAATATTGCAACTTTGAATTATGCGTTTAAAGGTGGTACATCTAAAATTTTAAAAATGTAACTCTTTTACAATTAAAATACCTGTTTTTGAAAATTTTTTCCTATATTCATCTTTACACCTAACAACTTAGAAAAAGAAAAAGTAGAAATTACTTATTACACAATTACTATTCACAAATCCCTACAATAAGAGATCCAGGTTTCTATCATGGTTCATCGGTTAACAACCTATTTATCCTAACCGTTGAGCTTAGTTACAAGTGTAAATCTATAATCTTCAACAAGATTTGCAAAAGTTGATAAGAACAATAATTTTGACTTTTTCAATAACCATAGGATATGTTACAACCTTTAACCTTAAATGTCTCTTCTTCTTCTTCTTCTTCTTTTTCTTCTTCATGCTAACCCATTTAACTCACTCCACAATTTGAATTGAAAGTTTTAATCTATGTAATTCAGTAAATATAAATAGATTAACTATTATCAATATGCTAATCATGATAAATTGATCTTCCCCTAACTTATTGTAAATGTCAAACAAACAGTCATTTATTGTTTGGCAGAATGAGTCGATGATTGCATCTCGCAAAAGGTTTACATTAGGGAAACTAAAGTAGGTGGCATAGTATTCCATTGATAGATAGTATGAAAAAATTTTAAACTATTTTCAGTTAGAAATTGTATTATTTATTAGTCAACAAATTATATCTTCATATAACTTTTTTATATTTTTACTTTAAAGATGTTTAATAAAATTTTTTAAAATTTGAATCATATAATTTACATTATAAAAATTATTACTTATTATATTTTTATTCAAAATTTTGATAATAAAAATATAACACTATATATAATTTTTGTAATCTTTAATTATCATTTCTACTTTTACTTTTATTTAGCATTAGTGAACCTTCATTTTGTTAAAGAGAAATAAAAAGAAAAAAAATACTAGGTGAAAAAAATAAGAAATAAGCTTCATATATATTTTCACTTCTTTGTATCACTTTTTTCTTTCCTATCTCTATCTAACAAATTAGTGCTTCGAACATATAAGACAAGATCCAAATTACTTTAACTGTGGTGTTTGTGAAATGAAACCAAACTCAAATTTTTTAGAAAATTATAGTGAAAATAAAATAAAATAAAAATGCTTATAGATATTTAAATATTTATATATATAATGCCAGGCATTATAACTATTATAAAATATTTTTATAAAATTTATTATTGTAAATTATTAAAATAGAAATTACTTCATTAGAACGAATCTGGCTTCAAGGGTTTCTTAATTTTTTAAAAAGGGATGATTTCAATGAATATATGTTTCTAGAAAAAAAAGAAATTAAGAAACAAATATTAAGAAATTAACTGAATATCTCATTCAATAAATAGATGTAATTATCTTATAACGTGTTTTTCTAAAAAAAATATTATTCTTCGAGTATTATATCATTTACACTCTTTTTACTGAAAAAAGTTTAATTCAAATAAAATAAGCCTCACAACAAAAGAAAACATGATTTTTTTTGTTGCTACCAAAACACCAGAAATTATCCTAACCAAAATTTTGCAACGACAAATTAGTAATCGCTACGTCGTTGCATTAAGTACTCTTAGAAAAAAAGAATGAGATGAAGAGAAAGTGTATCATTATCACTCACTCTCTCTCTTCCTCTTCTTTATCTCTCTTTCAATTTAACTGATGCATTTATCCTCCCAAATAAAAAGGATCTAAATTAGACAATTTCTATACCAACTATTGTTGCATTGCGTGGGACGCATTACTCCAATGGGCTAAAAGTTATTGGATGTTATGCAAATAAAATGATAACATATATTGTGTATAAGAATCTTTCATCTGTACATAGTTATATTGCGACATTAGTACTCATGCTCATTTTCATCAAGCAATTTATGGGTCAACAATTAAGATTTGATCTACATATATTGGCCTATTGTATAGATGAAATTCTAATTCTGCACCCTTAAGGATATGTGCATATGGTGAATACAATATTTTTTTTCCTTTTTATCTGTTGGTCTCATTGATCAATTAAAATTTTAATTTATAACCTTTTTTAATTTATTCTAAGAATAATTAAAAACCAAGTCATCAAGATGCAAAGTTTAAAATTAATTGAAACAAAATGAATCTCCTTCTGATTAGCTACGAAGCCTAATAATAATTTAACATCTAATGAAAACTCTTCCAAGTCTACAGAATGTCATTTATCCTTTTCTCGTTTTACCATTGCTAGAAGCCGTGATTGAAGGAAAGAGTCCCAAAGCCTTTTTTATTTCCTGTTTCCAGAACAAAAAAATAAAAAAAACTTGTTTGCTAAAATATTTTTAGTGAAGTGTTTTGTCAAATAAAAAAACTAAATTATGTTTTCGAGACCAAAAAAATAGAACATTTTTTAAATGTTTTATAACTTTTGTTTTACAAAAATAGGAAGAAAAATAGACAACATCAATTTTTTAGAGTAAGGATTCAAACAGATTTTTTATTTTTTCAAAATTTGTTCAAAAAAATATCCATTTTGAAAATATTAAAACCAAAATAGAATCAAACAGGCTTTAATTTTTTTTTGTCCTTCTTTCATTATTTCATTAGTTTGACTTTATTATTTTACTCCTTCGACCATGGTTTTATGTTATTATTTTACTGCTTTGTTATATTTTTCTTTATTTTTTTTATATAAATATATAATATTTCTTAAATGTTCAATCTCAGTATTTATGTTATACATTATAAACAATTATTTTATTATGACTTATTCTACTATTACTTGATTTAAATTTGTTATTAATATATAAGATAATTAATTGATTCAAATTTCTTATTAAAAAAAATTAACTATATTGAAAATTTAAACATACTTAACATTCAACTTCTTCAATTATTCCTAAATTATATTAAGCTTCCATTATTATTAAAAAAAAAGGGCATAAAATTTAAAAATTAAAAATCTAACCAAGTATAAAATATATTTATTCATATAAATAATATATCAAATTTTTGTTCTTTCTTATATTATATGCATGTTATATATAATCCTTTGTCACATTATTATTTTTAGAAAGTATGTATGTATATATATATATATATGAATTATGCATCATATAATTATTGTTAAGATTTTTGCAGTGACAAGCTCATGTTGCCTTAAAAAATTTTGGCGTCAAACTTTTAATTGTGCCAAAACGTTTTAACCAACTCTTTTAGTGGCGACTATTGTCGCCACTAAAAGTTCTAATTTTAGTGGCGACAAAAATAAGTCGCCACTAAAAGTTTTTTAAAAAATTTAATGATTTAAACCTTCGGGACCCAATCTTTTAGTGACAATAAGATTCAGTCGCCACTAAAACTTTTTAGTGACGACTTATGACTTACCACTAATAACATTAAACACACAATTCATCATAATTTTAGTTAATGTATTAGTGGCGACCCTTATTATCGCCACTAAAAGTCCTACAAAAATTTATTATTAATTTAAATATGACAACCTTTTAGTGACAACATTTTTGGTTGTCACAACAACCTTAAAATCTTTTAGTGGCGACGTGTTGTCGCCACTAATAGTTCCCCCAATGTTTCAGCCTCCTTTAGTGACAACTGGGCGTCGCCACTAAAATAGTTTTTAGTGGCAAGTCCTACTTGTCGCCACTAAAAATTGTCACTAAATGTTTTTAGTGACAATTTTTTCTGTCGCCACTAAAACTTCTACCAAAATACTACATTCCGTTTTAGTAACAATGTTTAGTGTCAATTTTTTTCATCGCCACTAATAGTATATTTTTAGTGACGACTTTTTTTGGTCACCACTAAAAGCTATCACTAAATGTGTATTTTTTTGTAGTGAGGATCAATTCAAAGACTTCTACTTACTTTTTACAGGTAAAGGATATGCATAATTTTTAAGTAGTTCAGATCAAATTTGGATAATTTAAATTTTATATTTTTTGTTATTTTGTTAATATCAATTATTGTTTTTGTAATTAGTAATTTAAAAACTATTTTTATTCTGTATTTAATATTCTTTAAAATAAAAAAATTTAAAAATGTAAATCATTCAAATCAAATCTAAGTAACCTACAGACAATACCCTAGCTGCAAAGAATCCTAATGCTTAAGGGCCTTGTTTGGTATTGCAATAGAAAGTAGAAAGGAAAAAGAATCCGTTGACAAAATGTATTTGGTAGATATACATCATAGGAAATGAAAACTGGTGCGTAAAGTATAGATCTTGTGCATTTTCTTTGCCTTTGTTGTGCACATTTTTCAAATCAAAATATATTTACTATTTTACCTTTTTCATACAATTTTTCAAGTGAAAATATATTTATTATTTTTAACTAATTAAAAAGCCAAAAAAATATTTTCATAATTTTTAAATTAATTAAAAAAAATATTTAATATTGAAAATAATAAATTATATAAAATAAAAAAAGAACCGACTATCTATCAATCGAAATTGTTTAACCAAATATCAGTCAAATTAATTCTAACTAATATTGAGTTAGAGTTATATTGCATTATATATATACATAATATATATTATATTATATTATTTATTATATAAACTAAAGAATAAATAATATTACTTTTTAAAAATATAATAAAAATAAAAATATTAAAATCTTATTTACAAAAATAATTAATATTTATTATATTTATAAAAAAATAATAAAATATTTTTTATTATTAAAATTAAAAACTAAATATGTTAAAAAAACTACCAAAATAGTCGGCAAGTTCAACCAATTAATAGTTGAATCAATTTTGACTGTCAATTAGTCAGTTATATATATGTGTGGCAACGCCCCTCGGCTTTTTGACATAAAAATATAAAAAAAATACAAAAGAAAAAAAAATCTAATTTTTAAAATTATTTTTCAAAATATATAACTCATTTAAAAAAAATTAAAAAAAATGGGAAGCGGAGCCTGTAGCTCCGCGTCCCAAATAAAATAAATTTATTTTATATATATATTTTTTAAAAAGTGACCTTGAAAGGGTCACAAAAAGTGACCCTGACTGATGTCAGGGTTAGCCTGACAGGTCAAATTTACCATTGGTCGACCATGGATTAATGGGTCAACCCATGGGTTAAATTAAAATTTAATTTAAAATTTATAAAAAAATATTTTAAAAAATTATAAAATTATTGTAATAATTATTATTTTTATATATTAATTATTTAAATTTGTATTAAGATTTTTAATAGGTAAAAAATTTTTATTTACATTTTAAAAAATATAATGAACAATTTATTTTGTAACTTTATATATATATATATATATATATAAGATTTTTAAAATTTTATACATAAAGTTAAAAAAAAAATTTACTTAACATATATATATTTATATATTTAATTTCATAGTTGTTAAAAATTTATATTTTAAGAAATATTAATTAATTTTGTTAAATATAAAAAATTATTAAAAAAATTTAGATAGGAATTTAAGAAAATTAGGAAAAGTATTTATAAAATTATATTATAATTTATTAATTATTTGCATTTATATAAAATTTGTTTAACTAAAAAATATGTTTATTTATATATTGAAAAATATAATATCTTAATTTGTATATATAATTTATTTAATTTTGTAGTTGTTAAAAATTAAGGTTTAAGGAACAATAATTAATTTTGTTTAAATGTATAAAAATTAAAGCTCAAATAGTTATTTAAAAAAAATTCAAACAAGAATGTTTAAAAATTGACAAAAATATTTTTAATAGCATATTTTAATATCTTGACTTTGTGCATTTATAAAAAATTGTTCAATTATTAAAAAAATTATTTATATTTTGAAGACCATAATGTCTTAATTTGTATATATTATTTATTTAATTTTGTAGTAGTGAGAATTTGACGGCTTGAAAAATATTAATTAATTTTGTTTAAATTATTTTTCAAAAATTCAAACAAGTTTAAACAATACATAAATAAAAAAATATTTGAATTCAAAAAATTAAAGCTCAAGTTTGAATTCAAATTAAACAAAATTAATTAACATTTTTCAAGCCGTCAAATTCTCACTACTACAAAATTAAATAAATAATATATACAAATTAAGACATTGTGGTCTTCAAAATATAAATAATTTTTTTAATAATTAAACAAATTTTTTATAGATGCACAAAGTTAAGACATTAAAATATGCTTTTAAAAATATTTTTGTCAATTTTTAAACATTCGTGTTTGAATTTTTTTAAATAATTATTTGAGCTTTAATTTTTATACATTTAAACAAAATTAATTATTGTTCCTCAAATCTTAATTTTTAACAAACTACAAAATTAAATAAATAATATATACAAATTAAGACATTATGGTCTTCAAAATATAAATAATTTTTTTTAATAATTAAACAAATTTTTTATAGATGCACACAGTTAAGACATTAAAATATGTTTTTAAAACTATTTTTGTCAATTTTTAAACATTCTTGTTTGAATTTTTTTTAAATAACTATTTGAGCTTTAATTTTTATACATTTAAACAAAATTAATTATTGTTCCTCAAATCTTAATTTTTAACAACTACAAAATTAAATAAATTATGTATACAAATTAGGACATTATATTTTTTAATATATAAATAAACATAATTTTTAGTTAAAAAAATTTTATATAAATGAAAACAATTAATAAATTATAATTTAATTTTATAAATACTTTTCCTAATTTTCTTAAATTTTTATCTAAATTTTTTTAATAATTTTTTTTAAATTTAACAAAATTAATTAATATTTCTTAAAATATAAATTTTTAAGAACTATAAAATTAAAAATATAAATATATATATGTTAAGTTAAATTTCTTTTTTAAAACTTTATGTTTAAAATTTTAAAAATCTTATATATATATATATATATATATATAAAGTTATAAAATAAATTATTCATTATATTTTTAAAAATGTAAATAAAATTTTTTATCTATTAAAAATTTTAATACAAATTTAAATAATTAATACAAAAAAATAATTATGATGATAATTTTATAAATTTTTAAAATATTTTTTTTAATTTTAAATTAAATTTTAATTTAACCCCATGGGTCAACCCATGAATAAAACTGACTGGTGACATCAGGGTCAGCGAAGTGACCCTTTCAGGGTCACTCTTTTAAAAAAAAGAATATAAAAAAAATTATTTTATTTGTAGCTCTGCGTCCCATGTTTTTTAATTTTTTTTAAATGAGTTATATATTTTGAGAAATAGTTTTTAAAGTTAGATTTTTTTTTGTATTTTTTCTTTATATATTTATGTCAAAAAGCCATACAAATTAAGACATTATGGTCTTCAAAATATAAATAATTTTTTTAATAATTAAACAAATTTTTTATAGATGCACACAGACATTAAAATATGCTTTTAAAAATATTTTTGTCAATTTTTAAACATTCTTGTTTGAATTTTTTTTTAATAACTATTTGAGCTTTAATTTTTAAACATTTAAACAAAATTAATTATTGTTCCTCAAATCTTAATTTTTAACAACTACAAAATTAAATAAATTATATATACAAATTAAGACATTATATTTTTTAATATATAAATAAACATATTTTTTAGTTAAACAAATTTTATATAAAGGCAAACAATTAATAAATTATAATATAATTTTATAAATACTTTTCCTAATTTTCTTAAATTCTTATCTAAATTTTTTAAATTTAACAAAATTAATTAATATTTCCTAAAATATAAATTTTTAATAACTATAAAATTAAAAATATAAATATATATATGTTAAGTTAAATTTCTTTTTTAGAACTTTATGTATGAAATTTTAAAAATCTTTTATATATATATATAAAGTTATAAAATAAATTATTCATGATATTTTTTAAAATGTAAATAAAAATGTTTTATCTATTAAAAATTTTAATACAAATTTAAATAATTAATATATAAAAAATAATTATTATGATAATTTTATAATTTTTTAAGATATTTTTTTTATAAATTCTTAATTAAATTTTAATTTAACCCATAGGTCCACCCATGAATAAAACTGACCGGTCAAGGTCAACGAAATGACCCTGAAGAGTCAAATTTTTAAAAAAAAGATATATAAAAAAATTTATTTTATTTGGGACGCGGAGCCTTTTAAAAAATATTTTTTAAAGTTATATTTTTTTTTCCTTTGTATTTTTTCTTTATATATTTATGTCAAAAAGCCATACAAATTAAGATATTATGGTCTTCAAAATATAAATAATTTTTTTTAATAATTAAACAAATTTTTTATAGATGTACACAGTTAAGACATTAAAATATGCTTTTAAAAATATTTTTGTCAATTTTTAAACATTCTTGTTTGAATTTTTTTTAAATAACTATTTGAGCTTTAATTTTTATACATTTAAACAAAATTAATTATTGTTCCTCAAATCTTAATTTTTAACAACTACAAAATTAAATAAATTATATATACAAATTAAGACATCATATTTTTTAATATATAAATAAACATATTTTTTAGTTAAACAAATTTTATATAAATGCAAACAATTAATAAATTATAATATAATTTTATAAATACTTTTCCTAATTTTCTTAAATTCTTATCTAAATTTTTTTAAAATTTAACAAAATTAATTAATATTTCCTAAAATATAAATTTTTAATAACTATAAAATTAAAAATATAAATATATATATGTTAAGTTAAATTTCTTTTTTAAAACTTTATGTATGAAATTTTAAAAATCTTTTATATATATATATAAAGTTATAAAATAAATTATTCATGATATTTTTTAAAATGTAAATAAAAATGTTTCATCTATTAAAAATTTTAATACAAATTTAAATAATTAATATATAAAAAATAATTATTATGATAATTTTATAATTTTTTAAAATATTTTTTTTATAAATTTTAATTTAACCCATGGGTCGACCCATTAACTCATGGGTCAACCCATGAATAAAATTGACCGATCAGAGTAAGCGAAGTGATCTTGAAAGGTCACTTTTAAAAAAAAATATATATGTAAACAAATTTATTTAATTTGGGACGCGGAGCTACAGGCTCCGTGTCCCATTTTTTTAAATTTTTTTTTAAATGAGTTATATATTTTGAGAAATAGTTTTTAAAGTTAGTTTTTTTTGTATTTTTTCTTTGTATATTTATGTCAAAAAGCCCCCCCACACACACACATATAATATTATAATATATATTTTATATATTTATTATATTTAAATAAGTTTATATATATATATATCAAAATAGTATTTATAAAAATTTTAAAATAATTAATTATTTTTATTATATATGTAAATAAAAATAATACTATATATTAAAATGTATTGATAAATTTATAATATATACAATATTATATATATAATTAAAATATATTTTATATTTACATATTGAGAACTGTGTCATTAGTAACATGGATAAGGGCATTTTTATCATTTTATTCTCTTTACTTTTCATTTTATTTTATTTTTATCTATCTAAACAAATATAAGCATATTGCTTTTCTTTTTTTATACTTACCAAATATAATTTTTTTCATTGCATTCTATTCATCTTTCAATTTCTATTCCCATACCAAACAAGTTCCCCTCAATATCTATTATTATCAATGTGCAATGGATTTTGATGTACCATGCAGTGTTAGAATTACATACAGCTAACCATGAAGCTCTCACTCTTGCTGCTTCTGTCAACTCATGCTTTGGTTTTAGCTACTGCCAACGCACTTGCCTCTGGTATCTCTATTCTCTTTTTCTGTAATTTTGCATAGACCATAAGATGATACAAATTTCTTGTCAAGATCTATTATTATCATTATTTAATTTTTTAATGTATTTTCGAGCATTTCTCCCCTTAATAAGGTGGATTGATTTGATAGTTCTTGTTCACTTTTTTTTAAGAGCCTATTTGGTATGATGTATAAAATAAAGTTTGATAGTATAAGGTTTGATAGGATAAGGCTTAATATGATAAGGTCTAATAAAATTTTAAAATTATATAATATTTGGTGTGATGTTATATAAGATAATGTATTATATAAGATAATATTATCATTTATTTGGTAATATATTGTATAACACTGAATAGGATAAAAATAAACCCTTTTGATAAAAATGCCCTTTACTTACAAAATATATTATATTTATCAAAATTTATTGTGCTATATTTTTTTTTTAAAAGTACGAGTGAATAGAGTTCCACATAATACATGGCGACCTGGCAATTTGGGCGGCTTAATCCTGCCTAATCACATCAAACTAAATACTTAAAAAATAATTTAGAAAAATTGAGTTAGGTTGGTCATGTTAGCCAATTTCAATCAGTCTGACTCAATTATATGGATTTTTTAAAAAATATTTTTTATAAGGACTTATATAAAAATTTTATTTTTTAAAGGTAAAATATAATTGTATAAGGATTTATATGAAGTTTTTATTTTTAAGAGTTAATTTATAATTTTTATCAAACATTAAAAATTAAAAAAAGTAACTTAGCTAACATGAGAGACCAGTTTAGCCCAACTTCATACTAAACCAATTAAATTGAGTCTGATACTAAATTAGTTTTTTATGGCCCGTCCCAATACTATTAATTTTTTTTAAAAAAATTATTTTATAAAGATTTATATAAAATTTTTTTAGTAGTAAAATGTAATTTTATAGGAACTTACATGGAGATTTTTTAAAGGTCATTTTATAATTTTTACAAAAAATTATTTTATTAGGACTTATATAAAAATTTTAATTTTTAGGATCGTTTTAAAATTTTATAATTTTTACCAAAAATTTAAAAATAATTCAATTAATCAAATCTCAACTAACATTAATTAAACTCGACCAGACTCAAGCATTAGGCTTAGAAAAATAAGCGAGGTATAAAATTGGGCCAAATATTGAGTTATTTTAATGTTTGGCCCATGATCACTTTTATTGGGTTTAGCTAGAATCCAACCCAGTCTAATCAAAACTTAATTAAGTCTAATTTCACCACTAAAGACATAATTATATTATATGTTATTTTGACGTATAAAAAAAATATGATGTATAAATTTATACAATTCATTACCTATACCAAATAAGTAATAAATTTATAATATATTATATTATCTTATATCATATACTAAATAGGCTCTAAAATACGATAACTCCCCCTCTATCCAGGAATGCCGACTTGTTTAATTTTCCCTTTTCTTGACTCTATTATCTAATCATGTTATAGAATAGTGTTCTGTTCTCACAAAAAATGATTCAGGTCTACTTTTTCACTTCCTTTTTCTTTATTTGTCTTTTTCGATTAAAAGAATGTAAACTTCAGCATTATTGCATGTATCTAATAAAAGTAAGATATACAATAATTAACATTTATTATAAATAGTTATATATAAATTTGTATTTTATATTTAGGAAAACTCAATCATTTAATCCCTAAAATTTGCTTTAATTTTAAATTTAATTTCTATAATTTTTTTTTTCAAAACTATTCGTATAATTTTCAATCGTTCCAAAGTTAATTCTAATAATTTTCCACTGTTAAAATGCTAGCACATATGAAGCCTACATGGTATAGTGGTGTGAAATTTCAACTGATGAGACTAACAGATGTTGTGTATCCTGCCACGTAAGCCAATTGAGGTGGTTGAGGTGCCACATACCCCAATCAAACGTAGCGCATGAATGGGAAGTCCTTATACGCTGCATTTTTCTTCTTTGGCTGAGACGTAGGAAGCTTCGAACTGCAACATTAAAATGCAAAAGCAGAGACTCACTCTTGCAACTTTAAAACGTATATTTACGGCTAAGGCTAGAGCTTTCTCGACTCGTGCAATGTTATTCTGATTTTGGATGCAACCCAAGGGCAGATTCGCTTTTCATCTTCGTGGACCAGGCAAGAGCTTTCTTAACTAGTCTTCTCATTTTTCTTTGATGATTTATGCTTAGAAGAAGAAAATGGATTTATTCTTGTGATTCTAATAATGATTTCTTCAATTAAGAAGTAGCCAATATGTTGATGGTGGGGATTGACTGGATTATCGTGCAAGTATGTGCTTGTAGGTTCATTGGTAGCATTGTGTACGTTACAAAATTATTAGAGTATGTGGAAAATGTTGTTAAGTTATCACCTTGCTAGCATGCTGTTGGCTGCAAATATGTGAAGAAGGAGGACCCACATAATTATGTGCATGAGTATTTGAGGTCTCAGGCTTATGTAATTTGTTATTCTCCCATTGTTCAACCAATAAATGGAAAAAACATGTGGGTCAAAATAGGTAGGGAGCTAGTGGAATCTCTAAAATATCATAACAGGCCAAGAGACCAAAGAAATTAAGAAGTTGAAAACCGACGAGTCACTCAAGCCTAACAAAGTTAGATGAATTATGACAAGCCTCAAATGTGCTTTTTGCAATACTTATGATCACATCAGGAGTATTTACAAAAAACTTTTATTTTAGTCTCTCATATTCTCAAAAGTCTAAATGTCACACCACGTTTAAATAACTAACATTAAAGATTAAATTACTTTTTTGGCATTGCTATGTAAATTGTACTCAATGTGTGAGACACTTGTTTTTGGTTAGGTGGAACCAATATCTACATTTAGCTTGTGCCATTATTTTTGGATGGGTGGGACCATTATGTTTAGCTTTACTGTAAGAGCTGACCTTAGTAGTCCCATTTTGTAAATGACAATTATTTTGTGGTCATATTGGAATTTAAAATTCAGAATTATGGTTCCAAGTAAAAGTGCTTTATTGGTATGCAGAATTTTGGTCACATTAGTTACTTTCGCTGCAGATTTTTTTATTTCGTTTCGCATAGTTGTGCTGTTTAATGGAGAATTTTTACTGCAGTATTTACGCCCAGAATTGTACTGTTTAATGCAGAACTTTGCTGCAGAACCTAGGTGCAGAATTATGCTGTTTAATGCAGAAATTTGCTGCAGAATTTTGGCAGTTTATTGCCGAATTTAGCATCAGAATGTTGCTGTATAAAGCAGAATTTAGGTGCAGAACTTTCCAACGATCAACATGATACAGTAATTTTTTATGTGTAACATGATCCCAATGAATAACAATACAGAACTTTCCAACGCATATTAACATAATGCCAATATCGTTGCAACATGATACCATTGTGACAATTCAAATTTGATCATGTGCTAGCATTGGAACTCCTCCATAAAATCCACAAGATAATCAAAGTCTCCATCCATGAAATGACCATGGCAAAAATCAAGAGTTTCATCCTGTGTTAATAGCTTGTGGAGGGCCTTTTCCTGTGCTTTTAACCTCTCTAATGTATGCTTAGGAATTGGATCATTAAGCCATTCAAAATAACCCCAACATCAAGCTTCCTACATACACATGCAAAAATACCGCAGTATATGTCAACTTCATTGCAAAGAAACAGTCCAGCTAAAAAATAACATGAGGAATGTTCCATGGTTTCAGCACTATATAGTTTTAGCCACCTCAGCTAGCTTATGTGGCGGACAAATTAGCTTCCATTAGCCACATCAGATGACATTTCACGTTGTTATGCCATGTAGGCACCTTAGAGGCTAGCTTTTTAATGTTAGGAAATTATAGGGACTAACTTTGAAATGGTTGAAAATTATGGGGATGGATTTGAAAAAAATAAAACTAACGAGGACAAATTGAAAATTGAAGCAAGCTATAAGGACTAAATGATTAATTTTTTATTATATTTAAAAATTTTGATGTAAACTTATCTAATAAAAAAATTGACTAAATTATGCTTAGACTTAGATTGAGTTTAAATAAAGTTTGACTCCAATCTATTTTATATTCATACTTTTTTTTCTTAAAGCAAACTTATTTTTTATCATGATTTTTTTAGGTCATATCCATTTTTAGGGTTTTGATGGACTTTTTAGCCCATGATAAAGTTTATTTATGACAAATCCTAATCATATATATGCATGAATGAACTTTTTTTATAATGAGATTCAACCATCAATATTTATATTATATTCTTAGATATATTGTCTGATGTGAATTGCTGTAATTTGTTCCATTATAATAAATTTTTTTTAATTTTTTTGGCAGAAGGAATATTTTTATTCATCTTCTTTATAAAGCTAATTATAAGTACATTTACTTTTAAGTATGAACTTTAGTTATTATAATAATAGCTTTAATCTTTAATCGTGGATTTTATTTTTAAAGTATTAAAATGGTAGAGTTCACAGGTAATTTTCCTCGTCCCTATCCATTTGTTTGGCCTTTCTTGATATTTGAATTGTCAATTATGAGTTGGCCTATGATTTTCATCATATATTCAGAGTTTCAGACATTGAACAATATTTTACAAATGGCAAGTGTTTTCAAGAACCCATGCATTGGCGACAAAACTTATACCTCGTTTGGTTGGCAGCAAAAATTTATACACTTAGGAATGGAAAGCCCATTGCCATAGAAGCCTGTTTGGTTGGCAATTTTGCATTTGGAAATGGAAAGCCCATTGCTAAAAACCCACTGCACGCTTGGAAATGCGGATTGCTTTGGGGCCCGTTCTGTTTAAGTGGAAACAAGGGAGGAAAAGAAAAAGGTAATGGAAAGGGGGAGAAAATTACAAATTTATCTTTATAATCATTATTTAATTATTATTTAATACTTTCTAATAATAATTATTTAAACATTAAAAGTAAGAGTATTTTGAATATTTTCTATCTACAAAATCACTTTTTTACTTTCCATTACAAAGACAAGTCCAAATGTATTTGTTCAACAAAAAAAAAAGTTTATTACAAACATGCTTATGTTAAGCCTTACAAGCCCCACAAGCATTATAAGAAAAGGTGCCATAAAAAACCAATCAAGTTTTTTAGACGACGGCTCACTTTCCATCTACCAAATGAGCCCTTAGATATTTGGTAGAGTCGATTACTTTGGGGGAATAATAGAGTGAATGATTAAGTTGCTTTTGTCATAGATCTTTAATTTTTTTTAATAACAGGAAAAAATATTTTTAACAACCTCAAAAAAAATTAAATATTTTAATATTCTTTTCTATTTAATGGCAACTTAAATTTTGATATATTTATGTTACATTACAAAGATTAATGCAGAAAATGGATATCCAAAGCACAAAGACAAAAGCATTTTTTGAATAAAAAAGTAAAAATAAATATTTTTATTCTTTTTCCTATTATTGGCAATTTTATTGGTAAACTATAACATTTTTTTGGAAGTAAACAGTCATCTACTTAATTTTTGTATTGTTTTATTTAATTAAATACAAAAATGGCATGACATTTCAATTTTTTCTAAATATGTTAATAACAATCAAAGCTCATTCCACTAAAATTTATTTCCATTTTTATTTTTATAAAATCTATTCTAACAATCAAACAAATATTTGGAAAAAGGGACATTCAAGAGTGAGTTACTTACCTGTTTACAATATTACCATTTTAACTAGCAATCTCTTTTATTATTCCCATTTCTTCTATTTAAGTGTGCATTTCTCCTGACTTCTGCTTCCCTCAGAGATCAAGAATGGAAATATATTTGGAAATATACTTTTTCCTAACTAGCAATTTACAATCTGAATATAGCTCAAGAACAGAGGTCAAATAAGCAAGAAGCACACTGATTTATTCCAAGATTTGGTAGATACAAGCTTCACAGCACATTCATCACATGAAAGATTAACACTGCGAGTAAGCAAGAACAAACTTCAGTGGAAAACGAAACTAAAAAATTCAGGCACGCCACCAACTTCCTTGGCTTCTATAAGTGCGCGTTCTAAAGGCAGCGAAGTACGTCCAGTACTGAAGAAGACAACTAGGGCAACCACCAAACAGTAGAAGACATTATTTACACTGGAAATTCTACAGACATAAACGTTTTAAATTATTCATAACCATGAAAATAAAAAGAACAGGAAGAATCCTATTCTGGCTTACAAATAGCTAGGTAGACTTTCAATTTAGCCTCCTATAGATTATTTCTTTCACTTTAGTCCTTCAATTTTTAAAATATAATGTTGCCCTTCACCTTTATCCAAAATCTAATGCCAAATCTGATAGTTTCTTGTCTTAGATGCTAAATATGATGGCGTCAGATAAACCAACAACGTCCAAGTCAGCATACTGATGAATTTGGAAGGAAAATAAAAAGGAAGAGCAATATTGTAAGTACTTTAATAGTTGAAGGACTAAACTGAAATTAACAGTCTGTGAAGTACCAAATTGAGGAATAATGCCGATTTCTAAGCAGTGAAAAGATGGAGGGGGAGTCTTGGCTCAACCACAGCAACTAGTGGGAACTTCCTCACAGTTGCCAGCCCATAAAATTCTTCCATGTTCAAATCTTGTGCTTTCAGATTCTCAGGCAATCTCCAAGTGAAGCCATGCAACAAGTTGGCCAAGCTAGAGCTAATCATCTTCAGTCCAAGGCTATACCCAGGACACATCCTTCTCCCAGAACCAAAGGGCAATAGCTCAAAACTCTGTCCCTTGACATCAATCGCCTTTCCTAAGAATCTCTCTGGACAAAACTCTTCTGGTAAGTCCCACATGGAAGGGTCCCTGCCGATACTCCAAGTATTTATAAATACTCTGGTTCCTTTCTTGATTTCATAGCCTTCAACCTTACAGTCCTGAAGAGCCAAGTGTGGTGCTAGTAATACAGCCACAGGGTGAAGCCTCATTGTTTCTTTTATGATTGCGTCTAAGTATGGAAGCTGTGGGATATCACGCTCTTCCACCCATCTTTCCCTTCCTACCACTCTGTCCAGCTCTTCGGTTGCCTTCTTGATAAGATGGGGTTGCTTTATCAGCTCTGACATTGCCCATTCCACTGTTGTTGCCGATGTATCTGTGCCTCCAGCTACTAGGTCCTGAGTCAAACACTTTCATGTTATTTTAAGGGATTTAAGTTGAAGTATAACTTGTTGTTCAGAAAAGAAAAAAGAGGGACGGAAGCAAGAGAAGAAGATGAACAAGTTGAAGAAGATTATACCTGAGTGAAGCCTTTAACACCGTCATAAGTGAAGTCAACATCAAGAGAAGGATCTTCAGCCAACTCCAATAAAAAATCCACCATATCCTTGGGGACAAAGTTGACCTCTGTTTTCCTCCTAGCCCTATGCTCATCAAACACATGGTCATGAAATCTATCAAGCCTCTTCTTAAGAGCCTTCATTCGCTTAACGTACCCTTGCAAGTCCAAGAAATCCAACCAAGGTATCCAATCCCCAATATTCAACACCCCGTTGAGCAAGAACAACTCATCCAAGATCTCTTGAAACTCCTCTAGTGTCACAATACACTCCTCATCCTGTACTTTAGACTCACTAAAGTACTTCTTCCCCAACACAATCCTGCTAATTACACTGAGAGTAAAATGGGAAAGATGGTCTTTTAGAGTAATAGGTTTCCCTGAAACAGCAAGCAAGCGTGACATAAACGCATGCCTTTCTTGGACACGAATGTCATGGAAAGATTCAAGTCTCTTCGAGCTAAACAACTCAGAGAGGTAAATTTTACGGCCTTGACGCCAGTATGGTCCATAAGGTGCCCAAGTGATGTTGCAGTAGTTGTAGGTAGTATATTTGCCTGCAGCAGTTTGGGGTCTAGAGGCAAAAGCGTGATCATGGGTTTTGAGAAATTGCTTTGCCATTTCACTAGTAGAGGCAATCACAACCTGGAAGGAACCAAATTTGAGGTGCATGAGTGGACCATATTTTTGGGACAATTTGTGAAGAGATTGGTGGGGAAGCTCACCAATTAGGTTCAGGTTTCCTATAATTGGCCATGGTTTGGGACCTGGAGGGAGTTTTGGGCTGAGCTTTTGGAAGTTCAGGATTTTTGTGATAATGGCTATGGAAATGGAAAGAAGACATGCTAGAGCCACGACAGCGCAAGGAGGAGGCTCCATAGAGAAACTAACGGGGATAATGCTAAGCGATTTAGGTGAGGGCTTGTCACCCAGGGGTGTCATCTATATATACAGATAAACCGAACCAACGGGATTAAAATAAATTGACCAAAATTGAATAAAATCTATTATATATATATATATATATATATATATATAATCCGAGGATCAGCACCGTTCGTATACTTTTACAATGTCACGTCATTAATGAATTGTTTGTTATTTATATATTACTTTGTTATTGTTATGTACTATTTATTAGTATCATTTTTTTGTTTTTTATTTTTTTCTGTGAGACCTATGTTATTCTTTTTTAAAAATTATTTTTATTGTAGAACTTACACTTTTTTTTAACTCTTAGATATGTAAGAGTTAATGCTAGTTGTAAAAGAAAGTAGATTTAAATTAACTTTCTACATATAAAAATTGATTAAATTAATTTAATTTTTGGTGTAACCAATATGCTACTTTTATTTTATTTTGCTTTGCTTTTTTTAATCTTTCATTAAAACTAATAAATTTGGTTATCACACATATTTAGGATATAGTTTTGATAGGTATAATGAAAGATTATGTAATAAATAACAAATCAAAATTAATTATTCAGCTTTTTATATAAAATTTAATTTAATATTTGCAATAATTAATTAATTGTGTGAATAATATATAATGAAAAAAATAACCTATAAATTATAAAAGATTGTTTTTTAAAATGAAAAAATAAATTATTGATGATAAGTATTTGACTCTCATATCTAAATTTTTATTGTTATAAAAATATCTAAAAAAATCACTTAAAAAATATAAACTAAATTAAATCAAACTAAATATAATATAATATCAAATAAGTTCTTATTTTACAAAACTGACTATGTAATTTTAATTTGAAACAACTAAACCTTTAAATAACCCTACCCATAAATATAAAAAATGGTTTCATTCCTGTTTCCAAAAGTTTTCCGAAAAGATCTGTGACAAGATATTCATCAGGCATTATCTTCTTACATCCAGAACGTTTGCCCATTTAATATATTGATTTGACATAAAATAATGTAATATTTTTTTAGTATAAAGTATTGCACATAACAGTTTTAATAGAAAATTTATTTGCAGACACTTAAAAATTTTATATAGTTAATTTTTTAAACAATAAAATCATAAAAATAATTGCTTCTTTTACAGCGGGACAATATGGTCCTCATATTTAAACTAACTTAACACACACACACACACACACACACACACATATATATATAATAGAAAATTAACTACAGTATATCAAATAAGAAATAATCTTATGTGAAAGGTTAAACAAAAAAATAATTATTTTTAAATTATCAATTAATAATTAAGATTAATATAAAAATCAGCAATGCCAAATGTCAATATCAAAGAACACATTTATTATATTTATAACAATTTTTGTATTAATTTTAATTATTAATTCATTATTTAAAAGTGATTATTTTTCTTCTCACCTTTTAAATAAAATTAATCTTTTCATTTGACATGTTATATATATATATATATATATATATATATATTCTCTTATTACTCTCTCTTATCTATCTAAATTTATTATAAAAATTAATTAATCATAAAATTATGGATTATTATTTTTTATAACTGACTCATTACAATTTTATTGTCTACAAAATAATTTTCTATTTTTTATTTAATCTTTTATCTTCACTTTTTATTCATAAAGCAATTTAAAAAGTTAACCTAATGAAATTAATCAATCTAATATTTTTTTAGTGATTTACTTTATGAAATTTTTATAAATTTAAAACCATTTATGATTTTAAAATTTAAATCGAATTATTTTATTTACTTTCAAATTAAATAATTACATCATTCAAATTTTGATTCGGTGGGTATATGTAAACTTCAAGGAGATTGGCCAAAGAAACTACAATAAGGGAGAGATTCATTTTTGGACTGCGTTAGGCACAAAAAAACAAATCAGAAGCAGTAACATAGGGACATGCTACACGCATGCCCATGCATTTTTTTCTTCCGTTGAAAACGAAGAACTATTATTATTATTATTATTATTATTATTATTATTATTATTATTATTATTATTATTATTATTGATTTTTTAACAATAAAACGTCTTAATTTAATTCCTCAAATAATAATTTCTCTAAAAAAACATTTATAAGATTCTTGATACAAACATAAATTTTTTTAAAGGTTGAAAATATCTAGACAAACACATATTTTTGATTCACAATCACATACTTTTTTTAACATAATGGAAGAACAATATTAATTAATAAAAAATATTTGAGAAAGTCTAAATTATAAGATTTGATCTTTGTGGTCTTCTATATATATATATATATATATATATATATATATATATATATATATATATATATATATATATATATATATATATATCCTTACAACCGATATGATTTATTTATTTTTTCAGCTCGTTTATGACTCCTCACTACCAATGCCGTAATGATTTGATATAAAATTATTTTTTATTTTTTCCTTTCATTATTGATTTGATATAAAATAAAGTAAATATTTTTTTAATATAAAACATCGCACGTGATGGTCTTAATAATTTAATAATAAATACTTAAAAATATATCAAATCAAATTTTTTTCTAAATAAAATCATAAAATAATTGCTTTTGGGTAGCGAGACAATAAAACTGTCACGGTATAAATTAGACACGTGTGATGTGACCAGAGACACAATCGTATTTTGATACAGGGATAAATATTAAATAAATACCGGATCTGATGGTTATGAATTTAAAATTAAAAAATTTATTATCATTATTTTGAGATAAATTATTATTGATTTTAACTAAATTTTTTAAAATAATTATTTTTAATTTTAAATCTTTAATTATAATTCTCCACGAAATTATAAAATACATATAAAAAATATATTTTTATTTAAATTCTTAAAAAATTATATTTTATTTTTGAAAATTAAAATTCTTATGAAAATATTTTTTAAAAATTTAGTATCATTAGATTAAATTAGGTCAATTTAATCAGTAAAATTGATCTGATGCCTAAACCCTAATCTGATCGTAAATAATTTTTTTTTTCTTTATTTGCCTTCAATGGTTGAGTTAGGCAAGTCATATACACCCTTACTTTGATCCTACGAGTCTCTGGCCAGACACGCATGAATAATCATCATAATTGTGAAAATCTTCAAACAAAGACATCTAAATTGTCAGCGAAAATTTTGAAAGAAACTAAAGACTCTAGCTTAATTCTCTATATGCAGAATATTAGAATTTAACTTTTCCAATATTAAAAAAATATTTTATGTGATTACAAATTTAATTTATCTATTATCCCTTTGTTTGTTTGTTTGTAAGTGAGAAATAATTTCTTTTTAAATTATGTACAATATATATTATATTTTTGTAATAATTATTTAATAGTGTTTATTTTTATTATTTTTTCAAAAATAAGAATAAAGAAATTGTTTTTTATCTTATGTACTTTTTACATCTTTTTTTCTTTATTACATGCCCACAACATGAGAATATGGGGCAAAACGACCATACAAGTTGCAAGAAAACCATGTAGAGTTGAACGCTGAAGTCCAAGTTTTATTATGAAAATTCTGATTTAGTACCTGTAAAAAAAGTATTTATATATATATATATATATATATATATATATATATATATATATATATATATGTACATATAAAAGTAAAATTTTTTTTGCTATTATGCATGTGATAGTTGTTTATCTTTTTTTATTTTATTTTTTTGAATGGTGGGGCGCATCAATTTGTGGTGAGACCTACCACTACTAATGAAATATATTTAAAAAATTATTTTTAAGGACTTAAATTTTGTAAATTTTACAATAAAAGATATTAAAAGTAGTAATTATCTTTAAAGACAAAAATTATAATAAAGTTTTAAAAATTTTATTATTAAGTTTAAAAAATTACTATTAAGTTTTAAAAAGTTTATTATTTTTCTAAACCTAATAATAATTTTTCTAAATTTGATAATAAATCCTTAAAATTTGATAGTAACTATAGTTCTTGAAAATAATTTTGATTTTTAAAATATTTTATTGTAAATTTTACAAGATTTGGGTTTTTGGATATAATTTTTTCTAATTTTGCTGAAGAAATTAAAAATTTTATTTTGCCTGAACTTTTAAAATTGCAACTACATCCTGTGGACTTTCAAAATAATCTCTTGCTTTTCTTTGAAATATTTATCAAATTACAAAAGCAATTGTCATATCTTATCATCTTATTACAAGGATAGAATATTGTTTACCCTTCAAAATCTCCATGTTTCAATATTACCAGGGAAATAGGTAATCTCCTAATAATATTAATATATTTGTTGTCAAATGGTAAAAATGAAGCTTTAATACTAAATTATTGGTGTTTCGTTCTTCTCACTACCAAAAGGAAAAAATTATTGATGGATAAATCAAGACTTTAGCGGCCGTTGCTGAAAATGACGCTAAATCAGCTGTCATGACTAGTTTAATCCCCAAAATTATTGGTACCACCATAGCAAAATCAATTTTTTTAAGAAAAGAAAACTTGCTTACATTAACAAATATATAAACATGTAGAACTAAACTTTTAAAGAAGCAACATCAATTTGGCATTGAAATTTTAAATAGATTGAATTACAACCACAATTACTTTAAATTCAAGTACAGATATAATTAAAATTGATCTAAACTACTTTTTCCTACTACAAGAATCTGGAGAATGAGTTGCAACTCTAAAGATAGGGTATCCACTATCTTTATCGTGTGATCCTTGAAATTCAAAGTGAAATAGTATTACTAACAAATCAAAGACCAAAAAATAAATATTCATTTTTATGATTCAAATAAAATAAAAAATTTATAAAATTATTGCTCCAACTTGTATGATAAGACGCTTAGTTGACATTTGGTCTTAAAAGTTTTGAAAAAAGAATGTCATAATTACTTTCATCTATTATTGTCTTTGAGTTATTTTTGAGTCTCATGTGTCTCTTTCTTTCATTTGTGACTTAATTTGTTGAATAATCTCGTTTATTACAAATATTTAGAGCGTTTAATTATTAACTTCATTTGAAAGAACAAGGTGGGACTAGGCAACATAGCCTTCCATAAACAATAATCTTAATAATATATGATAAGCTTAGATAGAGGACATGCAACACAAGAATCCACCAAGTCATTGGTTGGTCAGGTAAAACAATACTAGATATGCATTTTAGTATAGTAGCATGTATATGTTGTTAATTGATTAAGTTATAGGCCCTTCCTTCCACATTATTACATCCCATCTTTCTATGACTTTTGCAACCACAGCAGTTTTATAATATTAATCATGTATTAAGCATGGAATACTTATCTTTCCAATAACAATAGAAAAAAAGCTGAGTGGCACTATAATTACATGTTTACATATTATAAAGTGCTTTTAGACCATCTAATTTCACCTTAAATAATTCACACTAAATCCATCTTGATGGACAAAATCGAGATGTATCTACTAGAATATGATAGTTTTAAAATAATCAAAACATTGCATGAGAGACATGAGAGACAACTTTTCTCTTATGTTGTGGCACGATTGCTACGAATGAAATCCATCGTGAGGAAAGAGAGAAGAAAAGAGACAAAATGATGTTTGGTAAGTTTGGAATGGCATTCGTCATGGATTTTGTACCATTTTTTTTTGTTTTGCACTGTTCACTTTATTAAAATATTAAAAGATTGATATTATTGAAGATGAAAAAAGAAAAAAAAAAGAATATTTTACTCTAAATGGAAATATGATAGTTTTAAAATAATCAAAGCATGAGAGACAACTTCTCCCTTACGTTGTGGCACGATTGCTACGATTAAAACCCATAGTGAGGAAAGCAAAAGAGAGAAGAGAAGAGACAAAATGATGTTTGGTAAGTTTGAAATGAAATTTCTCATGGATTTTATCCATTTTTTGTGTTGCACTGTTCATTTCATTAAAATATTAAAAGAATGGTATTATAGAATATGAAAAAAAAATTATTTTACTCTAAATGACAATAATATTTTATTTTTATTTAAAAAAATTATAATAGAGGACTTTAAGTTAAAGATATTTATATGAAAAAAAATTTAAAATTATTTAAAAAAATCTAAAACTAAAAATTTTGAGTCTTAAATTATAATTTTTTGTACATTTTAAATTTTTTATTCTTGAATCCTTTAAAATAATTTTAAAATTTAACATATTTTAATATAATTATTTTTAATTTGAGATTATTTTTAAATATCAACCACACCAAGCAAGCCTATCATTCGTCCTTTTTTTAATTAAATAATTATGATATTCTTTTTTGATGAACAATAATTATGGTATTCTAGCTGTATGTTGTAACACACAAGATACAAAACCGTATGACAAAGAATCCCAATTTCAGCTTCATTCTTTCTTATCTGGCATGAAGCAGCGAAACAAGAGCAGAAATTAATCCAGTGATGAATTTATAAGAGTTTACAGATAAAAATAATAGCATAATACAATATCCAATCAAATGAAACTAGCAAAATTACGAAACAAATTCATATAATTTATCATTGTCCAAACCCAATAAACAATCAAAATCAATGCTCTCGCGCAAATCTAGAGTGGGGATTAAACACACTCGGGGAGAAGAAAATGGCGGATTTGGGAATGGATGAACTTCCATGGCGTCTAGTCAAGGGCGTCCAGACGACATCAATGGTCCAGATGGTGGGTTGCCAGTGAAGGGGCGAGGCCACTAGGACGCGGATTCTCCGCTCCAAGTACGCGATTGTAGGAATATTTCGATCGTTTAAACGATTTAAATTTTATTATTTATTATTTTAATTTTTTAAATATTAAATATTTTTTAATTTAAAATTAAAAGGATTATTTTTATTTCTATTTTTTATTTTTTAAAAATTAAAATATTTTAAAATATAAAAAATAAATAATAAAATCTAAACTGTCAAATTATCTTGTGAAATATAAACACGGGGTGATTGCGGGAGTAGAGAATCCGCACACGACACTACTAGGGGTTTGAGAGTTTGAAATTTGTTGTTGTCATTGTTGTGTTTATTATTTTTTTCCGAAAGGGTGAGGAGAAGAGATATATTAAATTGTTATTTAAAATCATATGCTTTGATGTGTAGTCAACCTTACAAACGCGTAAGCACATTGCATAGAAACACAAAAAGACGAACAAGAAGATAGAATTATAAAGTATGGGGCCACTACTTCCCAGTACATTGAAATTATATTAAAGCAGGACAGTTCAAGCTAAAAAACAGTCTGTTGTCGTGGCCTTCCCTCAGCACAAATGAGGGACCACATGGTCTCCTTTTCTGCCGTTTGGGTTGTGGGACCAATGTGCGCAATAATAAAATACTATATTAGGAAAAATTACGCATAAAAACCTAAATTTTACAAAAATTATAATAAAAACTTAAAAATTAAAATTATTTTCAAGACCCAAGACTTAATTCTAGTATTAGAGAGATGGAAATGCCCTTCTTATTATTGATGAATCAAAACGCAAAGTAAATACCCTATGTTTCTCTCTATTTATAATTTTTCATTTTTTTTCTACTTTGACTTCCTGACACTTCACTGTTCAATATCCTTGGCTCCTCCTACCAATGCTTCTCTCTATTGATAGTTTCTTCATCGCTTCAACCTCTCCATCGATAGTTTTTTGGTGTGCTTCATAAATTCCTTCAACTATAAATTTATTCTCTGCTATGGTTACTGGTTGAGCCCATGTATTGTAATATCGCCTTCGACTATGGCAATCAACAATGAGCAAAATCACTACATCATGTTGTGCCTTGATCAAACTGCCATCGCCACCAATATCAAAAAGGCTTATCACCTCCTTGTTCAAAAGGTTCACAAATTTTTTTTTACAAAAGTATTAGGCATTTATATGGTTTCACTTCATATTTTAAATATGTTTGACTTTTGTTAATATGAGGAATTTAGGTAGTGAAATACCATAATCAAAGGCATAAATTATAAATACTCTGAATTTAGAATTCTAGATAAAAAATTCTTAACTTTTAACTTTTGGTAACTATTGTGTTTTAAATTTTTGTTTACTTGTATAAAACTTTTGTACTCATACTTGACAGTTATTTTTGGAAATAATTGTTAACTTTTTAATGTGTCTAATTCCATTAAAATTGACATCTAGTTTAGACGATGGGATGTTCTTACAATAGAATTAATGGAGTAGGAATCATTTATAATTTTTTTTAATAAATTTGCAAAGGTATTATAAAAGATAAAAACTAGAGTGAATGAGTGACTAAGTTCAATTTTTTTTTAAATTTTATTCAATTAAAAAAGAAAGAGTTTTTACCGTCTCAACATGAAAGCAATTATTGAAAACAAATTGCCAGAGTTTATGATTACATATTGTCCATTCTTTCACGCAGAACCAAGTGGAGTCGGATAAACCCACTAATTAATATCCTTATTTCTCTTTTCCTAACTAATCAGTCTATTCTCTTAAAAAATTATCAAGCAATGTCGCTATGTATTTTGATAAAAATAAGTTGGTTCAAACAACAAATTTTTGTACGTGGATGAATTTGCATTTGCTAAAAAGATCACCCACCACAGTCAATTAATAGAGTTAATTAGTTTAGTCGATTTTTAAAATGTTTAAATTTATTTATTAAAACAGACTGAGTTTAATGAAAATAGTTGTACTGATGAGAATATTTTTGGATTAATTTATTGTGCATTAATTGAAATTTGATTAATTTTTGGATAAATAAGTACCTCTCACATCAATCTAATATATTTAAATAATAAATTCTTTTAAATGTTGAGTGACTTGAGTCTAAAGTTTAAACCCAAATAGTTAAAGATGAAAAGCACACTTCCATTACCATTAAGCCAAACTTTTAGAATTAATTAAGTTCAAACAATTCACAAATAAAAAAAAGAAAATATTTATTATTTGTGTGTTATACACACACACACACACACACACACATTCGTACTTCCTGCGAGTTTAATTAATTGAGAGTGAAATTATTAAGCTTGTCTTATTTAATTAATAAGATTTAATATATTGTTCAAACTCAAACCTTTAATGAAGGAGAAACTATAATTTATTCCAGAAGTAAAGTTTAATGTATAGCCTTTAAAATATAATAAAACAATACCTTGAATTCTGTACTAAAAATAAAAATATTAAATCGCAATTAATGTTTGGAATAAGAAAGCAATTTTTTTAGAATTAAAAATAAATTTTTGGGCAAATCTAACGTTGTACTAAACGAAATATTACAATCACAGTTAAAAAGACATGAATGTTTAATCTTGTCATTAATGTTAATGGGATTGGTAACATTTTTATTTTACTCCAAAATTCGAAAAGTGTTTTATATTTTAAAATTCATGTACCTTTATAAGTAAGGCTTAATTCATCGGTAAAATTACTAAAATGTAAGTTTCCTTCTAATAAAAATAAGGCAAGTTAAAATAGGCATTTAACGAACTGAAAATAGTTAGATTTAAAATTTTTAATTAATTATTTACGCCCCTGACTATACTTAGTGACTAGGCATTGGCATCATTTATTTGTCAGTCATAGTGTGTTTATGATTGGTGGTCTCAACAAATTTATTAATTATTATATTATTATTTACAATCAACGTAATCACCACCCTGATTGTGAAAATTTTTATTGTACTTCCATACTGCTAAAAGATTGAGTACTATTTTCGTGTTGCTCTTGGGTTTGTTTGTATTTTTCTTCTATTAGTAAAGAAAACAACTCTTACCTAAAAATATTTAAAGCTTTACTCAACCATGATATGAAATCATATGCTCTGATGTGTAGTAAACCATACGAACGCGTAAGCACATTGCATAGAAACACAAAAAGACGAACAAGAAGATAGAATTATAAAGTATGGGGCCACAACTTCCTAGTACATTGAAATCATATTAAAGCAGAACAGTTCAAGCTAAAAAAAAGTCTGTTGTCGTGGCCTTCCCTCAACACAAATGAGGGACCACAACATGTCTCCTTTTCTGCCGTTTGGGTTGTGGGACCAATGTGTGCAATAATAAAAGACTATATTAAGAAAAATTATATATAAAAATCTAAATTTTACAAAAATTATAATAAGAAACCTAAAAATTAAAATTATTTTCAAGACCCCAAGACCTAATTCTAGTATTAGAGAGATGAAAATGCCCTTCTTATTATTGATGAATCAAAACGCAAAGTAAATGCCCTATGTATTTCTCTATTTATAGTTTTTCATTTTTTTCTGCTTTGACTTCTTGACAGTCCATTGATCAATATCCTTTGCTCCCACCAATGCTTCTCTCTATTGGTAGTTTCTCCATCGCTTCAACCTCTCCATATTTTTGGTGTGCCTTGTAAATTCCTTCAACTATGAATTTATTCTTTGCTATGGTTACTAGTTGAGCCCATGTATTGTGTAACATCCAAATTCTTGTTTAGATGTAGAGTGTTGATTGTGACCATAGAGGACATAGGATTAAGCATTAGGCCTAAAGAGCAAGACATAAGTTGGAATAAGGGGAGAAATTAAATTGTCAATTATTTGAAATTTTTTTATAAAAGATTAAAGAAACTAGAGAGATTTAAAAATGAATTAAATAGAAAATTATTAATCATAAATAGTGATTAATATATATATATATATATGTATATATTTGCAATAGAAGATAACACAAAATTATATATATGTGTATTTAAAGGTAACTTAAGTGATGATAAAGTATAAAAATAATTATTAAAAAAATATGGTTAAATTTTAAAAATGTTTTAAATTATTTTAAAGTTATCATGAAATTATTTATATCCAATAGAATAATAATAATAATAATAATAATAATAATAATAATAATAATAATAATAATAATATAAGAAGGAAAGTAAAGTTATCTTGAAATTATCTATATCCAATAGAATAATAATAATAATAATAATAATAATAATAATAATAATAAGGAACGTAAAGTTATCTTGAAATTATTCATATCCAATAGAATAATAATAACAATAATAATTTTAAATTTTTTATGATTTCTATAAGCTTAAATTAGCCTAAATGAAAAAAAAAAACCTATCCATTTTTCTACCTTTTCATTACTTTGCCGCACACATTGCCTCACATTCTCTCAGGTGCTTTTCCTTCTTTTCTTCTCTCTCTCCCTCTCTCTCCTTTGTTTTTTTCTTTCTTCTTCAACGCCTCCTACCATTTTTCTTATTGTCAAAGGTAATACCTTGTACCATTAACTAATACACACACACACACATTCACACATATCCATTCTTTTTTCTCTTTCTTCTATTAAGTAATCGCTTTCATAATGTATATATATATACATAATATAATACCACTTTATATATATATATATATATATATATATATAATATCATATCATATGAATTTAGATTAGAAATTAAGATTTAGGAATTTGAGAATTTCTATAAATTAAAATTTGGCATGAAATTGACTAATCTAATGAACTAATTAAATTATAAAAGGATATAGATTTAAAAAGAGAATCTTGGATTCTCTAGGGTACCTTTAAGGTCCTAAAGTAGTTTTAAAGTAACTTTAGAATAGCTTTAGGATAATTCTTTAGTAGTTTTGAATTAAATATTAATGTTTTTGTATATGTGGGATCTTTGTAGATTCTCGCTGAAAGCGTTTACTACTTGAATTGCTGTTGGATTATCTTGTGAGCTAAGGAAAACAGGTAACTTAGGGTTTTTCCATGTGTGTGCAAATTGTGTTTGTTGTGTGGTTCATTAAATAAATACTGTTTTTATTTTGTTGAGCATGTTACAGGTATATAGACTGGGTATGGTATGATAAAAGAAATTATTGTTGAATTAATAGAATTACTGGAATCCTGTCAGGCATGTTTTTAGCTGTAATATAATTTTGATGTAGTGTTTCCTTTTCAAGCATGTTTTTGAATTCAAACAAATACTGTGACATTCTAGAACTAGTATTGTAATATTTTGGAATAGTTTTATTCTTTCAAGCATGCTTGTAACCTAATTTAATGATTCAATAAGGTACTTTATTTCTTTTCAAGCATGCTTGTATGCGTTGTAAATGATGTATATGCATGATATGCATTGGTGATGGGCTGAGGAAATGATAATGTTGATATATATATGAATTAGTGATCACATGGTTTGCCTCCACTTTGCGCACAGTGGTTGGCCTCTTGTAAGACCCCATTCCGTAATACTTACCTAGCCAAGTTTGTAAAAAAAGAATGTGGGATAGTGACATCTCCTTTTTTAGTTCCTCAAGGAGGGGAGCTATAATTTGGGTTTGGGCTCTGTAACTTTGGTAGGGTATATCTCAAATACTGGAGGAACTTTGGTCGGTCCAGTGTGTGAGCCAAATCATGGATAAGCCTATAGTTCTAGTCAGTGGTATAAGGTTGGACAGAGAAATAAGGGAGGTTGCATATATTGCATATTATTATTATTATTTTATATAACTCATGGATTATATCTTGTGATCTTTTATACTAATAATTAATAATAATGCTGATGGAATTCCATGTATGCTTATGGTATGTTATTTGTATGTAGTTGTTGGGTCGTATATATATGGTAAAACTCTGGGTTACTGAGACATTAGTGCTCACCCTTTTCTTTTAACATTTTCTGGTGAAGGATTGAACAGGAGGCAAGGGAAGGCATCGAAGGAGTGAGCCACTGGCTTTTGTGCTCCCCGAGCACATGTTGGGTTACTATTCACTATTTGCCATAACCTTAGGACATTCATTTAGTTTTATTATTTTTGGACTATAATATTTTAATTATGATTTAATCATTTTGGTTAATAGGACCTTGTTTTTCTTATTTTTTATGCTTAGTAATTTGGGATTTAGTTATGTGGACTAGGTACTTTAATTTATATGTCTAAACTGCAGACTTTGAGTTTTTAGTGATTTGAATTGAATAAAACTGGCGGAGCCCTCTGATTATGAAATAATTGTTGAGCAGGTATTTGTGTGAAAGTAGGGTTGAGCCCTCATTTAGATCTTTAATTGTATTCAAAGAGGCAAAGTTTCCATTGTTATATCAATATATATGCTTGGGCCTATGATTTATAGATGAAGTCTGTAGCCCATTGTGCATATTTGGGATCCCTATGACTAATGTTTTGAAATATATGCTAAGTACATAGATGCTAAGACAAGTGTTATATATTGTAATATCGCTTTTGACTATAGCAATCAGCAATGAGCAAAACCACTACATCGTGTTATGCCTTGATCAAACTGCCATTGCCACCAATATCAAAAAGGCTTATCACCTCCTCGTTCATAAGGTTCACAAATTTTTTTCCACAAAAGTATTAGGCATTTATATGCTTTCACTTCATATTCCAAATATATTTAACTTTTGTTAATACAAGGAATTTAGGTAGTGAAATACTATAATCGAAGGCATAAACTATAAAGACTCTGAATTTATAATTCTAGATAGCAAATTCTTAACTTTTAACTTTTGGTGACTATTGTGTTTTAGATTTTACTTGTATAAAACTTTTGTACTCATACTTTACAGTTATTTCTAGAAATAATTGTTAACTTTTTAATGTGTTTAATTCCATTAAAATTAACATCTAATTTAGACGATGGGATGTTCTTACAATAGAATTAATGGAGTAAGGATCATTTATAATTTTTTTTAATAAATTTGCAAAGGTATTATAAAAGATAAAAACTAGAGTGAATGAGTGACTAGGTTTACTTTTTTAAAAATTTTATTCAATTAAAAAAGAAAGAGTTTTTACCATCTCAACATGAATGCAATTATTGAAAACAAATGGCCAAAATTGATATAGTTTATTATTTCATATTGTCCATTCTTTCATGCAGAACCAAGTGGAGTCTATTGTCATGGCCTTCCCTCAACATACATGAAGGACCACATGTCTCCTTTTTTACCGTTTGGGTTGTGGAGCCAACATGTGCAATAATAAAAGATTATATTAGGAAAAATGCAGATAAAACCTAAATTTTACAAAAATTATAATAAAAAACTTTAAAAACCAAAATTGTTTAAGGCCCAATGGACCTAATTCTAGCATTAGAGAGATAGAAATAACTTTCTTATTATTAGTGAATTAAAATGCAAAATAGATATCCTATCCTTCTCTCCATTGTCGTTTTCTTCTTTTTCTTAACTTTGACTTCCCTGACGCTCCATTGCCCAATATCCCTTGCTTCCATTAATGTTTCTCTTCATTGATAGTTTCTCTCTTGCTTTGACTTCTCCATCGACAGTTTCTTAGTGTGCTTTACAAATTCCTTCAATTATAGATTTATTCTCTGCTATGGTTATAGGTTAAGCCCAGTTATTGTAACATCATCTTTGGCTCTAATAATTAATAGTGAGCAAAACCACTACATCATGTTGTGCCTTGATCAAATTGCCATTGCCACCAATATCAAAAAGGCTTATCACCTCCTTGTTTGAAAGGTTCACAATTTTTTTTCCACTAAAGTATTAGGGATTTATATGCTTTCATTTCATATTCCAAATATATTTGACTTTTGTTAGTTAAAGAATTTTGATAGTGAAAGACCACAATCAAAGGTATAAACTATAAAAACTCTGGATTTAGAGTTTTAGATAGCAAATTCCTAACTTTTAGCTTTTAGTGATCGCTATTGTGTTTTAAATTTTTGTTCACCTGTATAAAATCTTCATATTCATACTTTATAGTCATTTCTAAAAATAATTGTTAACTTTTTAATTTTGATTGTTGTGTTGCTATAGATGCTTTAATATTCAATGCAATGAAAAATATTAGAACCATTGGACACAATTATATGAATGCTAAATTGGTCGCCTCTTAAGCAAGACTAAACCAACTTTTTAACATCAAGCCTTGAAATTTCTCTACGTAATTAGAATTCTAAGATGGGGCCAGAAGCTATATGTTTAAGGATGAATGAGTGAATGACCTATTAGGTGAGTGTGGCTATAGAAACTATAATGATCTTGATTTCCTAATTTTATTATATAATGCAAATTTTATACTAAGTATAATGCAATTTTAAATCTTTTTCATAGATTGTGGGCAACACAAATTATAACTTTTAGTATTGCCTATAGTTATAACAAAGTGCCTTGCAATTCCTTATAATATAGAAGTAACTTTCCTAAAATTATAATAGTAAAATAGAAATGTTCTTAAAACCTAGTCATGAATTTCTTAAAAGTTCTTTGTTAGTACCTAAGTAACAAATATAAGGCCATCATTGAAGTTTCTAAATTTTTTATTTGATAATGTCTTGGCTATTGCTTTTGGTTTAACAAATCCTCCTCTTGCATTTTTTTTCTTATTTTCCTTCTTTTTTAAAATTAAAATTTCAAATTACTTCTAGCTAGCATCTATTTATTCATTCTCAATTTTGATTCGATATGAAGAATTTTGTTTATTCTTGGCTTTGTATGTTTTTATTATGAAGCAATTTTCATTGTTATGAATTTAAGAAAATCATTGATGAAATAAAATAAGATATTATTGGTGTTTTTATTGGTTGTTTATAGTTGTGGTTCTATAGTCTTAATTTTATAATTTTCATGTTACTTCATCCCTAAAAAGTAGGTAATTTTGCTAAAAGTTTCTTGTAATTCCTTAAAATATAGAAGTAACTTTTTTAAAAGTACCTTATAACTTTAAAAGTCAGTGATTTTTTTTCCTTTCATGACTTTTGTATTGTCTCATTATAGTTAATCAATGTCTCAAGTTAAGGTCAATGCATGTTTTTAGGCTTCAAAGGTGATTGTTCAATTTATTAAGTTAATTAAGATAATTTTCTTATTGCATAGATAGAATAAAGGATGATGAAAGATAAGGATCAAATTTCACACAAATGTAGATCAGGATTGCAGAAGTTCAAGAAACAATTTTTATTTGTTTATTAACGTGTTGTCATGTGACATATACTAGATGAGGAATTCATGATAACTCCTTTGGTCTTTTCTTTGATGTCATTTTTATGATCCTTTGCTAACTTCCTTGTCTGATATAATACAATAATTGTATGTCTGTGAAATTAATTGCGTAGAGAAAACTTGTAAAACCTCAGAGACAATTAAAGGTGGATGATATCATGGATAAACTATGGCTAGACAAAGTGGGTTATAATATCATAGACTACAACTTAGTATAGCCTTTGATTTATACTTTTTGTATTGTGTTGGTTGATAACCTTGCATAGTATTACTTATTCAAAACTGCCTGAAGGTATTTGCCCTTATGCTATTTTTTAATCATTGATTCTACTTCGTTCTGGACCCCCAGGCATGCATTATGTATACCCTTTACTCATTGATTCAGTGAGCTAATGAATGACAAAAAAAGATGGCCTATATAATGGTTATATTATGTAATGTTTTGTAGTTTACAAAGTTAATCGTAATGGTAATGTTATATCTGATATGATGTGAGGGTAATATAATAGAAAGATGCTTCACCACGCTCTTGACAATGCTCAAACCTGAGAAGTATGTTGTAGACCCAGTTATTATCATCAAAGACATTAAATTACCCAAACAACCAAATATGTTTGTGAACTATTCTAAACTTGTATAAACTTATCATTTATCTGTTATGTTATAGTTTTTTAACCCCATTTTATTATCTCATTTTCTTTACTTGATGATGATTGTGGTATTTATCTAATAAAATACTTGCAATCTTAGACTAGGAAACCGAAGTCTGAATGGAGAGGTCTCACCATACCTCTTATACTATAATATGAGATTCTTATTTAATTGTTTGTTATACTCTGATGTTATGGCTCATATGTAAATGATTGTAGTTTTCAAGAACAATTGGATGAGTCTTGTGTTTAACCTACGTGGGACTTGGTTAACCATCTGCTCAATAAGTGTTATGATAATATAAGGGGCTTCGCACTTGTAACAAAGGAAGGGAAGGGAAAAAAAATCTAGTGGTTAAATGATTGCTTCATCCATTTAGTTATGTATCATTATGGTTATCAAGAAAATTCCAGATGTGAACATTAAATATGAACATTATAGAAAAATCATTTGAAATATTGTATGGTTATGGTTGTAATAATATTATGATATCCCAATGTTGTGTTCTAATATTGTTGCAAGTTCTTTGAAATTCCAAATGTCTTAAAAGTCCTTGTATGTTAACAAATTTAATGTTTACTTATTAATTTTGTTAAACCTACTAGTAATGATCACCTTCCTTTCTTGCTAGTAATGGTAACTTTCCTTCGAGTAGTAATTTTTTTAAAAGTAGCTAATGATAGTCAAGAATCATAAGAGTAAATTTTTTACTAAGATTCCTAAAACCTTTCTATCACCTCTTCTAACGATTCTAAAAATCCTAAAATGTCATAATAAATTTTCTTAAATCTAGTAGTAACGTACCTCATAGTAACATTTTAAACCTTGGTTGTAACATTTCTAAAACTTGGTAGCAACATTCTTAAAACCTGGTTGTAACATTCCTAAAACTTGATAATAACAACCTTAAATCCCAATAGTAATTATAGTGTATAAAGTTCCTAGAACCTAATAGTAAATTTCTTTAAATTTAGTAGTAACTCTCTTACAACATGGTAATAATGGTCTTAAAATTTAATTGTTACTATAGCCTGCACATCCATAAAACTTGATTATAAATTCCCTTAAATCTAGTTGTAATAATCCTAAAACTCAATTGTAATTATAGTTTGCAAGGTTCCTAAAATCTAATAATAAATTTCCTTAAATCTAATGATAATGTTCTTATAATCTAGTAATAACAGTTATGAAATTCAATAGTTTGCATAGTCCTTAAAATTTGGTTGTAAATTTTCTTAAATCTAGTAATAACGTTTCTAAAATATGATAGTAATAGTTCTAAAACTCAAAAGTAACTAGAGTTTACATGGTTTCTAAAACTTAGTAGTAAATTTTCTTAGATCTAATAGTAACATTCCTAAAATTTGGTAGTAAAGGTTTTAAAACTTAATAGTAATTATAATTTGCATGGTCTTTAAAACTTGATAATAAATTTCCTTACATATAGTAGTAACATTTCTAAAACTTCATAGTAACGGTTCTAAAATTTAATAATAATTATGCTATGCAAGGTTCTTAAAACCTAGTAGAAAATTTTTTTAAATCTAATAGTAATATTCTTAAAACTTAGTAGTAATAGTTCTAAAATTTAATAATAACTATAGTTTACAAGGTTCCTAAAACTTGGTAGTAAATTTCTTTAAATCCAATAACAATGTTTCTAAAATCTAGTTGTAATGGTTCTAAAACTCAATAATAACTATGGTCTACAAGGTCCTTAACACTTGATAGAAAATTTTCTTAAATCTAATAGGATGATTTAGTGGTAATGATTTGCTGTGTAACTCAATAGTAACTAAAATTCAATAGTAAATAAAAGTCACATGTATCATCACTAAGCTCAAGTGGTAATGATATATTTTGTAACTGTGTAACTCAATACATTACATTGATGTGCACAGGCCAGATAAGAAGGTTGAATCATTGAGAGAATAAATATTATATACACAAGTTTAATTAATAACAACTTAACCTATAATTATTACATACATAAACTTTCAATGATTCACTTCCTTTAGAAAAAGCTATATACAAAAGATCACTTAATATGCTATGAAACATAGTTAATTGGTTGTACGAAGATTAGACATACAGGCTAAATAAACAAATATTAAATATATACGTCACTTGTAACATAAAGTTTTATTAGTAGTAACTTCATCAATAACTCTTACATAAAATTCAGATATTACTCCACCTGTAACATTTACATACACGAATAACCATTATATCTAGTGTCCTAAAAAGCAAAGAAGTTAGGCATTATTCTACCTATAACTATTGCATACACAAATAACTATTACATATGGTATCTTAAAAACCAAAATACTTAGACATTGCTCTACTTTACTCCACTTTTAACAATTACAACTTCATATGTCACCATTATGTACATCTTTTATTGTCCCAAGAAGCAAAAAACTTGAACATGTTACATATACTAATCAAATGTAACCTTCTTATATACATCCAAGCTGTAAATGATACATGTACCAAAAATAGGTTATGTCTATGCCTGTACAAAAAAGAGCTTAACTTTTAGACCTTTAAAAAACCACATATAACTTGCTTGACAAAAGTTATAAACAAACTACCAAGTATCTACCTTTGCATCATCAAGTTAAAGATGGATTGGAGTTTTTGCACTTAGTTTGGTTATGCTCGTTCTCTTGGCAATAAGAACACCTATACTAAACCTTGTCTTGAAATTGGGACTCACATTATACTCTAGTTTGTTTTTCGTTCATTATATACACATGTGCACATTGATCATTATACTTGATTAGTTGTCGGACCTCAGCATCATCTATCATGTTTAACAACTTAAAGGCATCAAACTTTAGCATGTATTTCAATTGCATTTCACTAATATCACAATCCATGCATGATCCTATTACTCTCATAGTTCTCACAACGACACCCTTCCTTAATTAGTCTTCTAGCTATTCGATTGCCTTATAATGGGGCCTCCCATTTAAATCCTTTAAAATCTTTCTGCCCATATGAAGATAGTAAAAAATCTCGACTGATAGTTGGGTTTTTATTACGTGATTACCCCAAAGTCCTATTGACTCAACTACACTATAAAAGTCAAGTCTTATGCATATTAGCATATTTGGAACCAAAGTAACCTTATTACACAAATGGAGGTAAGAAAGTTAAAATTAGGTAATAATCATACTAAAAGTTTCACATAAATGATGATGACAAACCTAAAGCTAGACAGTAAAAACACCAAAAGTCATTGTAACTCTTTGACAAATATAGAACCAATGCAATACTATCACACAAATAGTGGTAGGAAAGTTAAAACCATGTAGTAATCATACAAAAAATATTTAACTTATGCTATTTTCCCACAAATGATGGTAACAAATCTAATCTGGGCAATAAAAGTACTAAAAGTCCTTGCAAGTCTTGGACAAATACAGGTTGTTAGGTTATATAGATGATTTTATAGAAATTTTTAATGAGGCAAAGAAGAATAAGAAGACATTAACTATTAAGCATGAAATTCGAAAGACACAAGATTAGAAATTGCTACTCACTAAATCCCACTTTACCTTTAAAAATCATAGATCTAGAAAATGAAGTCCCTACTACATGCCCTTTACTGGGTTCTATTTATGCTTTCTCTTTTCTCTTCCATGCAAAAGCTTGCCATGAAGTACTATGAAGAGGTAGAAATGACAAAAGTGAAAAAACAACTGGGGGTGAAAGGGGAAAGAAATAGGGGTTAAAGAAATGAGGAGAGGAAGGATGAAAAAATAGAGGGACTAAGGACAAGGAGGGAGACGAAAATGGAAGGGACAAATGGTGAAGGAAGAAGAGGTAGAGTAAGAAATGGCAAGAGCATGAGAAAGAAATAGCGCGAGGAGAATTTGGGGCAAATTACATACTAAAGGAAATACAAAGGGCATTTTCATTCATGGATGGTGAAAATTTAGTCCTTGGGGCCTTGAAAATAATTTTGGTTTTCAAGGTCCATTATTAGAATTTTTACAAAAGTTGGGTCTTTTTGTAATTCTCTTATTATATTAAAGGTATTATGTCCAATGAAGCAAGAAGACAAAAAGAACTAGGATGAATGACAATCATGGAGGGGCTACAAAATAATAACAAAGTTTCAACAACTTGTCAGAGAAACCATTTAATTATAAGTTAGGGCAAAGTCCAAGAGTTTGCTTTTTCTTCTTCTTCTTGCTAGGTTAGGGTTGGAACCTCTGTTGTTTCTCTGATCGTGATTGTAGAAACCAGAGTAAGCATGAAAAGAAAGTGTAAATTGTATTAATTTCTCATGAGTTTTGTGTTAAGAGGTGGTGTAAATATAGTTCTTCTCAAAGGCCAATGAAAAAAAAAGCCCAATAACCTCCCTAATATATGAGATTCTTCCAAGCCCCAGGATCTATATCACCCCATTTAGCTATTTCTGACACAGATGATCTCATCCTGGCAGGGAGAATGATAAACATCCTATACCATTTGTAAAGTAGAGATTTGTAATATTAACTTTTTTATTACTTTTATGTCAATTTATTTTTGTACCTATAATTGACAAAAGGATCTATCTGTAAAAGTAACAATTTGGATTTGTGTATTTTACATCACAGACATGGCAAAATAGATAATCACGAATCCCAACAAATCATAGAGATGCTTTTGTTGACCTAAACTATTTTAGTGTCTTTCCATTGTCATCTTATTATGATGTGTTTGGTATTCTAAGGGAAATTGAAAATGAAAAGGAATCTGACACTTGCTTGTGTTTGATATAAAGAAACTAGGAAGGGAAGGAAAGCTTAAATGAAAGTTGAATTCTAACACTATACCACAAAGAAAGATTGCTTAGAACTGAAATGATAAAATGTCGATTATGCCCCTCACTAGATGTGCTGTTTGCTTGTCTTCCTTTCATGTGGATAAAATACTTCTTCTTTTCTAGTTCTGTGCTGCTTAAACCTGCATTGTGCTCATTCTCCAATGTAAGAGAAATTAAAGCATTATATACCTAATCAATACAACCCGTGCTACTCTCCAAACCTCATACCATGGTTAATCATATTATCTTTGAATAAAATAATATATATGTAATTAATACAAAATTTGAGATTTTATGTAAAAATTAAAGCATTAATTATACAATTAGTATATTAATAATCGTTTATAAAAAAAATTCAAGTATCATAAGAGAAGCCATATTTATTTTATTTTTCATTAAAATTAAAGAAAATAAATTACATTTAATATGTATTGTATGAATAAATTCTTAAATATATGTAAAATTAGGAAAAAAATAAAAGAAAATAAACACAAAATATTAGTTTTTAGATATTTTACTTTTTTAACCATGAGTATTTTGGTCTTTTGCTATATTTTATTTTTCATTCTTATAATATTTTCATTCTATCAAATATATCAACGTTTTGTTTCCTTTATATGCTATACCAAACAAATTTCATTCCTTTCCATTTTGTTTAGCATTCATTTTCTAATTCCATTAAAGCATTTTTTATATATCAAACGAGTCGTTATTGTTTGAAAAACCCCTATAAATTGTTTTCTTTATATAAGACATGGGTGAAGGATTATTGTGTAAAATGGATGATAGAACAAAATTTTGATATATAGAAATGTCCTTTACAGTTGAATTTTCTTTTTAAGATAAAAATATTCTTACCACTTATTATATAGAAATATGTTTTCTCCTTCATTTGGTTCCATTTAATTCTAAAATAACGAAAAGGATAAACTATCACATGTGAGCCTCCTCTATTTATTAATTAAGTAAATAAGTTGTACTTTAAATTAGTTTCTTTTTGAAGTTTAAAATGTAGCAATAGCTTTCAATTTTGTACGTTATGTGTGTGTGTGTGTGTGAGAGAGAGAGAGAGAGAGAGAGAGAGAGAGAGAGAGATAAATGAAGTAGCTCATTAATTTATTGTATGTATTATCTTTTTAATTGCTTCCATGGAAAGGAGCCCAAAAGAATTTCTAGGGTACATTAGATATACCATGTGGTGATACAAAAAATTAATAAAAATTTATTAAAATAAATGTATCAATGAATCTCTTGACCCGTGATACCTATTTTGGT
The DNA here is from genome assembly GCA_032878935.1 of Erythrophleum fordii. NCBI lineage: Eukaryota > Viridiplantae > Streptophyta > Magnoliopsida > Fabales > Fabaceae > Erythrophleum > Erythrophleum fordii. Next base: position 36,593,208 of record JAVQMF010000055.1, on the reverse strand, counting down.
AAACTCTGATTGTGATCATGCTTGATATAATATATATATATACACACACACACACACTTAAGAATATTTCTTTAAAAAGGATGTAATGGAAGATAGGGTTCCTCAAACTGGGGAGCCCACTACACATTTGGGCTTGCTTTGTATTGTTTATCAAGAGGCCCATGTTTAATTGCTAGGTTAGCCCAGTTTGTACTCAACCAAAAAAATGATTGTTTGCATGAAAATAGTGTACCTAGAAGGCCCAGTATATGAGCCATTTTACTTTTTTAAAAAAATTATTTTTTATTTCACATTTCAACGCTTTGTTCTCTAACAAAAAGAAAAAAAAAATTATAAAAGCAATACAACTCTTTGATTATTAAAAAAAAGAAAAAAAATCTACCCAACTATTGATGGAAACATATAACGCAACTCATGAGGGGGAAAAAACGGTAAATATACCTATTTTCAATTTTTAATTTTTTTATTGCGTAAATTATGCTAACTTATTCTTGAAGTTAGGTTAAATTACATTTGATTTTTTTATTCCAAAAATTCCTTTTTTTTTTTTGAGATTTTGATTTATATTGTAGAAGCACAATATGAAATTGACAATTTATTTTTAATATAATTGTAAATAAAGTTAAGTAATTTTATTTTAAAAAGAAACAAATAGTGTAAAAAGTTAATTTTATTAACCAAAAAATAAATTAAAAATAAGTCAAGTATAATTTTTGAAATAAGAGGCATCATATATAATTTAACCAAATTTTAAAAAAGATTAGTGCAATTTACTGTTTTTTATATCTCTAAAGAACGTTTTGTAAAAAAAATTGTTACAGTAACAGTAAATTGCACAAAACAAATAAAATTTCTATTTTAGCCCTTTAATACTTGTAACTTCTTTTGATGAAGTAGAGAAGCTCACGTGAGATCCTCTTCATGGTACATACACCATTACTATGGATACTGTATGTTGGCCGTATCTAAAGTTTTGGGAATTAAGCACCTTACGCCAATTTCTTTTTTTGGTAACAAAGGAAACTAAAAATGGCCTAAAGAGGCCCTGAATAAGTCATCCGCAAATGTCTGGTAGCATTCGCTGGGAGGTTGAGCTAGCATCCGTATCTCTATTGCTATATTATACGACTGGTTTGCCAACCAGTTAGCAAGTTTGTTTCCCCTGCCGTGAACATGACTGATTTTAATAGCCCAATCTCTTTTCATAACCTCTCTGATCTTGTGCGCCAATTGGCAAACTGGGTGCGTAAGAGCACAACCTTTCAACACTAGATTAGCAGCAATCATCGAATCAACCTCAACCCATAGCTTCTTGACTCCCAACTGCCGGGCCAATTCAATACCAGATATCATACCTCGGAGTTCAGATTAGAGGACACCGCCTATACCATTATTAAGGATGAACCCATGGATCCAACCACCAATTGAATCTCTCAGCACACCCCCTCACCCACTGATAAGGCCGCCTGTCGAAACTGATCCATTCGTATTGCACTTCACCCAGTCATCAACACGGAAACTCCATCCAACAAGCGTCTCTCTCTGCTCTCTTCTGAGACACGAGTGCATCCCGCTACGATTGGTAATTTCCCATAATGATCCTTAACAACAGATTGCCTGTATCTCCCTGATCCTGCTCGAAAATTACACGGTTTCTGCGGAGCTAGATATGCCAAATTCCAATAGCAAAAAACGCCTTCCAGTTTGAAAAACTCTCCTTTCCCAGATTGTTTACGTAGGTTCAACAAAACCCAGTCCCCTAAATACCAGTTAAAGAAGGTACTCCAGTGCCTTTGGTCAACATATGCTAGCCAAATTTTTTTTTTTCTTTTTTTGATGGAAAGGCAGTCCCTTAGTCCATGCAGTACCAACTCAACACCACGCTTGCGCGTTGGGCAAGTTTCCAAATCCGAAAAGTTGCATCTAACTCTGTAGGAATTTGTCATAATTTTATTATGAGAGACCAGCCAAAATAAAACTTCTAATACGTTGCGGTGTCCTTCCAGTCAACTCGACCCCGGTTATCAGAAGCGGGATTAATAGAATTATAAGCAATTCGTACTGTGATCATGTTGTCCTTTGAAGACAACCAAATCAAAGTATCGTTATTTCCTCTTGGAGATGGTACGGTTATAGCAGCAATCTTGGAATATATATGGCTCGGAAGTACCTCTATGATGTAGTTCCAATCTCAATCCTCGTGTTTAACATAGGTGTTGACTGTACAGTTTAAGCACTCCTTAAAGATCGGGCTCAGGAGATGATTGATTAATTGCGTTCACTAGGCATCCATCTATCAAGCCAGGACTTGATAATGTCACCCGTTCCAACATTCCATCCCAAGCCATCTTTAAAATGGTTCTAGATTTTGCAAATTATCCCCCGGGCGGAAAAGGTTAGAATTAGTTTTGTGACACCTTAATCTCCTTTCACTACCTAGCCTCTCCATAGGCTCGGTTCCATATGATTTCTAAAGAGTCACTACTCTCCCGTGACATTTACATGCTATGAACCGGAGTTTCATATACTCATCTTTTACCCCGTGGGTCCTGTGAACCCATCTCAAGCATCCTCAACTCAAACTCCATATAGATGACTCATACATAGTATAAAACAAACCATAGGCCACGGGTATAGAGCCGAAAACTCTAAAAATTACATTTTCTCACTTGGGCCCAAAAGTCATATTTTGGCTCTAAGTTTGGAAAATCATAAGAAATTGTAGAAAAATGGGAATGCAGTAAACCTTAGCTTTCTGGAAAGCTCTAAGTGTCAACTTTACACTAAAAATCATTCCCAATCACAATCTCTGGGTTTGGACCAAGTTTGACATCAAAAATGGGAGGAAGGTCCAGCTGTCACTGTTTCTGGTGCAGCTTTCTGTCATGACTTTCGAAAATTCATAACTAAATCCAAAAAAATCCAATCTGGGCACATTATACCAATTCGGAAAGATACGAATGTCTACTAGAGGAGAAAAATAAGTCCAGATCAGTTCAGTAGCTCCTGCACCCCAAAAACCGATGGAACAGTGATGGGGGTCAGATAAGCTCACTGATGCTGATACAGAACTTCAGTCGGTTCAATCTCTCTCTACAGACCTCCGATTTGGGTGATTCCAGTTCCTACAAGTCACTTTGGTTTTCTAGTTTATGTGTATAAAATTTCACCACATTTGGAATCCATTTGGTCTAAAAGTGCCACAGATTTTATTTTTTGGTTTAGATGAACAGTACATGACCAATCTATTAAATTCTCCCAAATTCAACAATTCCCCAAATATTCTATAGTCCTCCGAATATTACCCACCTTAACTTCTCAAGAAGCTTTCTACAAACTCTAGAGGCATGCCAAATTTCATGGCAAACGGAGCTCATCCGGTCATATTTTGACGGAGCACACAAAAATACTGGTTTTGGCACCCCAAAGGTCCAAAACGGGTCCAAATAGCCTCTCTCACATTCTCACTCCACACGGACAAGTTCAAAAGCATAAAACTAGTATATCTAATATGTCCATATGCTCCAAATCATCATACATTCAAATCTCACTATGCTATGGCCAAATTTACACAATATCATTCATGCATCAAAAGGGGTGAAAACCCACATTTCCATTACTTTGGCTAATAACAGAGTTCATACATCATCCTTTCATATTTCTACATGTGTTACAAACTTTACATCTCAAAAATAGTGGGCACATCTTCATTTGGCACCACTTTACATCATATATACATCAAAATATCACAATAAAACTAACATTTTCCTATACATGCTCCTAGGCTCCTTGGTGTGTGCTCGATTCTCCTTTAGCTCCACCTAGCATATTAGTTGGGAAGGGAAAGGGGTGAGATTCAGAGAATCTCAGTAGCTCAAGCACTCAATCCAGCAAGCAATCAAGGCATATAACAAGTCAAAGCATGTGAATAAGCACTTAGCCATTCTCAATCAACCAACACACAATGTACATGCTATGGAATCACAACAATGCCAAAAATGAGCTCCAGGGACTTTTGGTCTAGCCTCACCCGAGTTTAAGGGACTTTTGGATGGCCTCACCTGAGTTTAAGGACTTTTGACTTGGCCTCACTCGTTTGAGACTTTTGGCCTTGTCTCACCTATCTCAAGGAACTTTCGGTTTCACCTCACCCATCTCAAGGGACTTTCGGCACTACCTCACCCGAGCAATCTCACATTTCAACATACAAGCATATTGACATTCAATGCATCAAAGCAATAGCATATGTCATATTCCACACATTCAGCATATACATATCATACAATGACTATTACAACCAAGAATGCTACAAGAAAGAGTGAAAGAGAGAGAGCTACCTTTGGAGCCAAAGCTAACACTAGCTTTTCCTTTCAATGTCTCCTCTCCCTCCTTAGGTTCACAAACACACCTTGATAGAGGTGTTTCACTTGAGCCTAAACACACCAAAAGCATGCAATTACTCTCTTATAATTTTAATTTAGAGCAACCCTTCTATCTCATACAACCTAGGGTTCTCTCTCTAGAATGTCATTACCCCTTTCTCTCTCTTAAGCTCCCATGGTAGTGGAAAACCTCATTTTCAAAGAGAACTCAAGCATTCAAAAGAGTTTTCCACTTTCCCTCTTCTGACCCATACCCAAAATCCGTCCATTTACACAAATAAAACCGCAGGAAAAGAGGGCAAAGGGAGGGGATCAGAAATCTGAAGAGAAATGGGAGAAGTTACCTTACCTTTCCCTTAATCTTCCTCCTCCTCTTGATCTCTCACACTCTCCTCGCCTCTTTTCTCTCTTTGGGTCGAAGCTTAAGGCAGATATGAGAGAAGAAATGAGTTTGGGCGTTTAATGAAGTCTGATTCTCGCTATTTACTCTCTTCCGGACCGACTCTCGCTACGGCGAAAACTAACTTTTGCTATAGCGAGCTCGTGTAATCTGGCTTCGCTATGGCGAGGTGTAGCCTTCGCTACGGCGAGCTCGTGCCAGTTCCCTTCGCTATGGCGAGATTTACCACTCGCTATGGCGAAATCGCGTCAGTTCCAGACTTCACTCTCGCTATGGCGCCGCTACGGCGAGCTGCTCCCTGGTTTTTGTATGGGCTGCTGCCAGCACTCGCTATAGCTAGAATCGCCTTCGCTATTGCGAACTAGCTCTCTCGCTGTAGCGAGACCGTTTCTTGCTATTGCGAGAGGACTTGGCATAAATTCTGGATTCCGAAAATTTCCAAATTTCATTTCCTTTCTTTTTTCCCGGTCGTTACAAGTTTGCTGGCGTTTAGCTTTCAAAATTATGTCATCTCCACACTTGGACTTTAAAACTAACAATCATACTTAGAGGGAAGGTGAATAAATGTGATATCCAAAAAATTAAATAAATTTAAAATTTTGGCATATACAAAAGTGGAGGAGGCAATGACATCAAATTTTCAAACATACAAAAGATGGAGCAAGCAAAACAGTGACAGATAAAATCTGACAGAAATGTAGATGAGTATGTGGAGGAAGCAAATAGACCTATATATAAGTAAAATAAAATGATAATTTGCTTCGCTAAAAGTGGAGGATACATATAGTTAAGTGATGCAGCAGAATATTATGCAATAAATAAAGCAAGCAAATATAGCATAAAATTAACTTGATATTTAAGAGAAAGATCCTCCATGGAGAATAAAAAAGTAGAGGAGGAAACGACTTTCAAATTTTGAGCATCCAAAAAGTTGGGCAAGTAACAGTCAAGTGGTGAAGGCAGAGGTGGAGCGAGCTAGGCATATGTAAAAGTAGAGGAGGTAGTGACTTTCAAATTTTGATCATACAAAAAGTAGAGCGAACAAACAATTAAGTGGATTGAGCACATAGAAAGTGGAGGATTCTTTAAAAGTAGAGTTAGCTAATAATAGAAACTAAAAAAACACATAATTAATAGTGGAGTGAGTTAATACGAATTTGGAGTAACTTAATAAATAAAACAATAAAAAAGAGGATTAAGAGAAGAAAGAAACGCTACTAAATTTATCTTAGTTTAGGTCTTAGCTTATGTCCAATCTCCCTAAATTTTAAGAGATTTTTTTCAAATTATAATCAGGATGGTTTTATACATGCTTACCAACAACACAAGGTTTTCTAATTTGTCTCAGACTAATACAACACTCAGGTTTTATACAAATTCACCTAAAATTCTCTTTTTCAAGGGTTTTTTTTTACTAAGTTCACCCTAAACTTACATTTCTCACACTAAGAAAAATTTATAGAATGATATATGGAAAAATATGTAACCTTTATCAAGAAAGGAATTATAATATGCTCACTCTTTTTAAAACTCTATTAAGTTAGATAATACTAAAAAATCAGTTTAGATAAGATGAAGAGATCAAAGGAGAACTATAGTATAATTTTTTTTTTCATTCTATGCTTTAGTTCGCATCTCTTCTATTTATCATCTTCCATTTATATAAAAGCTTCAAAAATATAAATGTTAAAGTTTAGCTCCATTGAAAATAGCCATTGTAGGAGAGAGAGAGAGATTTGTAGAATATCCATTATTCTTTTGTCTCTTACTTATCATGAAGCATAAGTAAGTATGAAGACAATTTTTAGTTTGCATAGGCTTCAGTTTTCTTCTTTCTTGTTATCATTCCAGTAACTGTATAGAAAGAGAGATTGATGCTTTCTTTTGCTTTACTTTTCTTTAATAAAAAGCATAATAAGTACTCTGAACAAGTTAATTGAAAAAGTTACTTTTTATATGATATAATATAATACTTTTTGCATATAAAAATAACATAGTGTGCAGATTTTATGTTTAGAAACTTTTGACTTTTGAAAAAAATAAACATATTCTAATGCTTTATTGAAATGAGAAAACAAAGGTACAATAGCATAATCTAATCAAGCCACACTTTGAATAATATATAATTTTTTTTTTTTTGCTTTCAAGGCTCATTAATATATTTACACATTTTAACCTTTGTAACAAAAAAGTATTAAATCATTTTGTTACTTCGTTTTAGCATTTCACATTTTTATTCAAATGCACTTTATAATTTTTTCTTTTATATTAAAATGTGTAGATCAACAAAGCTCAACAAGATACAATGAAGCTAATCAATAATTTCAAATATTATAATCCAAACAAATTATAAGCATAATTAGATTGAAAAGCCCAATAAGATAAAGTAAATAATATGAAGTTTAATCAATTAATTTAGATAGAATAGCTTAATTAAAGTATTATATATTAACACAATACTCTATTTTAATATATTTTATTTCTATTTTAATAATTATTATTGTCTATTAAAAATAAATTAAATGATTTTTAATATAATAAGGCAATAAATAATATTTAAATATATTCAATTTAATGTTTTTATAAATTTAATTTAAGAGTTTTGGTATTATTAAAATAATTCAAGGTTATCAAAACCTTAGGGCCAAGGCTCATTTTTCCTTCCCATAAAGCTCCACCCAAGCTTCATGGTCATTGCAGCATTTATCTCTTTATATCAATAAATACCTAGGCCTCTAGTAGCCTTGGACATGTAAGCTTGATCCCAAGCTACAAGGTGAGTCTGTCGGTGATCACTCTAGTAGCCTTATGCTATTTTTCTAAACTATAGAGTGTATAATCTTGGATTTGCTAATATTTGAAATCAGATCTATCAAGAGATTTTAATTTAAAATTTCAATTAATTAGTTAATTAATTTTTCCCATTAAATTAATGTGTGTGTTTTGTATAAATTTAAATTTTATAATATTCTATTAATGAATGTTATTGTTCAGATTGCATTTTTAAGTAAAAAAAATTAATTGGATTGTAATTTTACCATCATTTCTAATTGTACCTCAAAGAGGTAGTGATAGAGTGAAAGAAAATATTTTGGCACCAAATAAATTCTTAGTAGTAAAATCTTTTCAACTTAGTGGCATTTGAAAATCATAATAAAAGTTACTTTTCAAAAATAAATTAAATTAAAATCCACTTTAAATTATATTCCAACAATTTAATTACACTAAAATTCGATTTAATTGAACTCTTGATTTTTTTAGTTCTAAACACTTTGTTTTAAATGATGAGTTTAAAATTTTGTGTTGAAGTATTTTTTTTACATACTTATTTTAAAATCAAATACTTGAGAGCTTGATGTTTTCATTTGTTTTATTTTTTGATAGAAAAAGAATTTATTGATGAGAAGAAAAGAACAATAATAAAATAACTGAGGGCAAGAAGTTTTCTTAAAACAAGCAAAAAAATTATAAACTCATTAGTTAAGAAAGGCTTTCTGATCTATTTGTAAATCCATGAGGGATACTCTCTAAAAAAAAATAATTATCTATACATATATAAGATTTGGAAGAGAATCTTATTGTAACTACACTATCTTAAAACTGTTTAAGCCATGGCTTTGCCTTATATTTTGTGTCTTGTCTTTTTGTTAGAAATACGATGTAGTAATAAAGTTAAGAAATAATCATTTGTAAGCTTTGAAATGTGTGTCAGATATTGCTCTTACTATGTTGTTACAGGGTCTAAGCAAATTCGCTTTTAGGAGTTGTCCAAAGCATTATAGAGAATCTCACTCAACAATAATGGAATTATCTCTGTCAAGAGTGTTTGTAAAAGTTTCAAAAAAAGTGGGACTCGGAGAACACATGTGTTGTGTTGTTCTGTTTTTAGAATCATTTATTTACATTATTGAACCTAAACCAACGTGTCTTTCCATGAATTGATTTGAATTTCCAATCATGTTATTAGAATGTTTTCTAAAAACTTTCTACATATTTCAACAGACATTTGACTATTATACTTGAAGACACATGATTGTTCACTCTAATAATTACTTTAACTATTAAGAATTTTGAGTTTTTTTTTTTATATTTATTAGTTAACCAATCAACTGATCCCTTTTTATTAGTCAACTAATAGCTTCTAGAATTCTCCAAGATTGTGTCTAATTACTGCTAGTTGACTGCTAGCAAGAGCTTTCTAGCAATTGATTGGTGGCTTATGAAATCCAGTCTTGCAATTTTGTGTTAGAATAGTTAATTGTCCAGTGTCCTACAATTAATTTTTCGCTCTCTAACAAGCAACTATATCTTTATTGGCATGATTTTTTCCAACTATCTTCAATACTTTTTTGTTTCTATCTTTTTTTTTCTTTTTTGTAGTTTTACTTATTTGCCTTTATTTTTTAATTTCTCGCTAACAAACCCACCCCTAGTTTTTAATTTTAAAATTCAAAGTCACAAATAGGCCAAAAAATTATTTTCTTCTAAATAAGATGTGATGGAAGAAACTTCTTATTAAAATATCTCAAATTCTATATTAACCAAGATAAAACAACCTAATACACTCCCAAAGATGTTTCCATCTTTATTTTTTGTTGGGCCAAAAAATATATCTTTTTTGGTATTAAATTAAATGTTACATAACCTTTAAATTCAAATTACTTCTATATGATGGCTTCTAGAAAAATAATTTATAGGTTGTCTGATAATTTCACATTTTAAGTTAAGGTAGTTGACACAAACTTTTTTCAATTGGACCATGCAACATGATGGCTAGCAAGGTAGATCTTATTATCTTTAAGGATATAAATAGAGGACATTCTTCTTTAGAGCCAAGCAACTAGAGCAAGCTTAAGTGTAGCCTTGTTGTCTCTTTCACAAATGCATAAATTGCATTTATGAAGGAAAGTAGAGGGGTTGTCCTTTTTTTATTTTGGAAAGAAAATATATATTAGATAATATCATACATTCTACATCTAGTGTTATTTGGCCTAGAAAATGTGAAGGTTTCTTATCTTGGAGTACATGATGAGAATTAAAGGAACCTTACTAACATATCTATTAATAGATGAAGAAAAATAAATACTATAATGACTCGTTTAGTACATAGAAATTGTTTCAATGAAAATGAAAAGTGAATGTTGAATGGAATAGAAAGAATCAAATTTGTTTAGTGTGACACATAAAGAAAATTTTTTTCCTTTTGCATTTTGATAGAATAAAAACAGTGTAGGAATGGAAAGTAAAGTGTGGCAAAAGACCAAAATTCTCTTGGTTAAAAAACTTAAAAACCAAAAATGTTTATTTTATGTTTGATTTCTTTTTTACTTTCCTATACATAGTGGAGACCAAACCCTCTCATTTCATCGATGAAGCTACAACCATGGAGCTTACAAATAGATGAGGAATGGGTTTCAAAAGCAACTTGCAAGGGAAATATGGATATGGGAAGCCAACACATCAAACAAACCTCTTTGTTTGCAATAGGACTATAGATCCACTTTTTCAATGGTGGTTGGCTAAGGGATAGGCAATGAAGGCTATAGATTAGGCAGCAAGTTTGATTGAGAACAACTCGACACAAATGAAGACTACAAATGGGGTGGGATGTGACTAACTCAGAAGATTGGTGAAGTTGTAATATGATCAAGAGGGGCAAAAGGGACATTTCCTAAAATTGGCTTCAAACTTTGTTTCCTTTCTTACACTACAGTGTCAAAAAATGCCATAGCGGTGGACTTTCCCTTTCTCTCAAGCTTTTGGTTGCCAAACACAATGAAATCCATTTCATTTTTCCTTTCTAGTATTTTACCAAATAGGCTATAAGAGTTTACACAAAAGAGGGCTACCAAGGTAACAGATAGACAATAATTCCTTTTGCTATATTTTCTTTCTTTAAAGAAAATAACTATTTTTGTTCCTCCTCGAGAAGAAAGATCTAGGTCCAACTTCATTGAAGCAAGTTCTACCATCTACAACTTTGATATTGAAAAGATTGCACAAATGTATGGCTAAAGTTTAGTATCGTGTTTTGATCCTAAAGGACACACAATCTTCCAAAATATCATAAAACATAAAGGTGTGCATGGGTTGGGATGGGCAAGGAATTGCCTTACCTTGAGTCTTGGCCTAATTTAAACTTAGGACAAAATTTTTGTCTCAAGGCCCAACCTAACCCAAACTTGGATTGATTATTTTCTGGTTAGAGATCGGTCAACTGGGTCAAATTGAGTCAAATATATTTTTTTTAAGAAAAAAATTTAAAAATTTATATCTTTATGTTTGTTCAATTATTTTGAATATATAACCACTCTTTTTGATACGTTTTTTCAAAATTTACATAGTAGATATAAAAAAATATAGGTTCAAAAGAGAAATAGGAAAAAACACAAATATAATAGTTAAAATTTCAAAAAATATGTATTTTTAATTTCATTTTTCCTTTCTGAATGTGATAATCATACTTAGGAGAGTTCTAGCATAAACCTTAACCTTTTTAGTTATTTATAATTTATAAAATATGTTTAAATTTTTTGTTAAAATTATAAAAAAAATTCTTAATTTTTTTTTCAATTTAGTTCCTATATATATATATATATGTATATCTCGAGTCTAGCCGAATTTGATAGGACCAAAAGATTGATTCAAAACTTGTCTTAACTCAACCTTTTGTCATGAGTTCAACTTGTTCAATTTTTTTTTTTAATTTCTTGACTTGTCCTCGTCTAATGCCAAGTGAACTAAAAAAATTATCTACAAACAAAATAATAATTAACCCCAATGCTCAACTGGCAATTTTATTACTTCAAATGCTTAATTTGTATTTTTTTCTTTAAAAGATATAGGCATTGAATGCCCAAGTCCCTTTTTTTTCAAACAGATGTTGGCATTATTAGCTTTTTTTTGGGGGGGGTTAAATTAAAGACAATGCATGCTAGCAAAGCCTGCATTGTCCTTTTTTTTTTAAATAATTAAAAATAACTAATTATTTACTTTTTTTAAAAAAAAAAAGGAAAATGCAAGCTTTGCTAGTTTACATTGTCTTTAATTTAAAAGAAATTAATTGGCCTGCATTTTTAAAAAGAAAATGGTACATGGGTATTTAAATTAAAATATATATAAATCATGCATTTGAGACAATAAGATTGGCGGGTGAGCAATGAATTATTTATTATTTTATGCATAGTAGTACGGTTAAAATCTCCCAGAATTATCAGAAATGGATCCCTTGAAGTTACTTCAGCTGAAGTGAGGAGAGAGACAGAGAGAGAGGGGTGTGTGGGACCCACATACTAGAAGTGGGACCCACCCCCTCCCTCTCTATTTCTCTCCTCACTTCAGCTGAAGTGAACTTCAGGGGATCCAGATCCCAAAATTATCAGCCTTTTCGCCACTCATCATGGTTTCACTAACGATAAAAACGTAAGGTTAATGACGAACAATTAGATCCTTGAAACTTTCATAAACCCCGGCCTAAAAGCTCTTCTAACATTGGCTATTTCTCTGGAACTCTTCATCTGCAAATTCCAGTTCATCATTCAACCATCTCAGGGTGGGTGTTTGTACTCGGCAAGCGCACCAACTCGAATGCAGGGTCTGACTTGGAAGTTGTGTTGTAGTTTCATTTTGTCCAATCAGATCCATTATTTTATGAAGGCTTTGATCTCTTTGTAAAATATGCCCTCCATCAATTGGATTTGTTGCTAGTCTCCGAGAACTTTAATATATAACCCTCTTCCTTCTAAGTCGAATCTTTAGGTGCGTGGTTGTATGACTTCGAGGCTTTCTTCTGGAAGGTTTGGCAAAAGGATGAATTACAAGTTCCTTAAAGCGATGAAGGTGAGCATCATCTGGTGGTCTTGAATAATTTCCATATGGACCTATGTGAGTAGCTGCGCCCAAGTAGTTATCCAATCTGCTTGCTTTGACAAGTCATGGTCTCATGGATGAGGTTCTTCCGTAAAAGGATTTGTGATGGTGTATCATTCCTCCTGGAAGCATCGACGGTCATATGTGTGTGGATGTGGCCACAGTGATCAGGCGATAAAGATTTGAGTTTTGTTGTTAGAAAAGCTCTCGTAGGTTTGTGTTCACCACCAAGTCTTGAGTTAGAAACCACTTCAGTGACGAGATATATATAGTTGGAAGCTAATTCTGGCCATTTAAGAGCATCACTTGGGAAAGGTGTTTGTTTGTGGAGATAAAAAACAGGAGATGCCATGCTTAATAGATTTTTTATAGAGTCATCCGTATCTAGCTTTTCTCTCAATTTCTCTCTGTTAATGCACTTTCTTTTGTTGAATACCATTTAGAGAGAGGTTTTCCAGGCCAATCATAGAGGAGGAGATTAAGTGCCACCAGGTTGCAAGGCTTGAGGACAGCTTTGAGGTTAGAGGAAAAGTCAGAGCCTTAGGAATCAAAGTAATAAGAATGATGAACTCAATATATCTTATAGCATGCTAAAAAACAAAAGTAGAATATTTAGAATTTAGTGGCAATATATGGTCCAATTTTAGAACTAGGAGGAAGAAAATAATGGTATGCAACTATGTGACAGAAACAACAATAGAAAAATTATCCTTGTCAACACTTCAAATTGCCCAAAGTGAGGACAACAGATATGAAAGAAATTCAAGACGGCATGGGATACTTACCTTTACAATGGATATTTTACTCAAATCTATTGCTAAATACAATAATGATCGTAGTCACTAATTAAACTCTGGTCTTAATTCCTATAGAGATGCACCAAAGAATAAAGGAGAAGAGAGAAAGTTGAATGGTCCTGTGTTCTCTCCAAAAAAAAAAAGTTTGTTTTTTATTAGTTCTTTACTAGTCTATTACACAATACATACACTTTTTTTTTTCATGATTAAGAAATGTGTCAGTGAGTTTTCTAAAATTCTCCCTTAATTAATTGACTTTTCAAATTTCAAAATTCAAAAAATTAATGTTTGAATAATAATTAATTAAATTAGTTATTTACTAAATAATTAATTATTTAGGTAATTCTTTTTGGATTTGAATAGTGGATTTAAATCAACTTGTGGTCCAATAATTTAATATGTTTCACTTGTACGCATTGGGATGAATAATACAAAACTGTTTACTTTTTTTTTTACTTTCATATTAGTTGCTCTATTGTGGCTATTTAGCCATAATATTTGAAAACTCTTAAATTAGAAATCCCATTATAGGGCCATCATAAAAGACACTTCTTAGTTGTGCATTACATGCTTATTTATGTGTCTTAGATGCCTTAAGTTCACCCATATGCACCATATTCTATACTCATGGCAAATCTAATACCATTTAAGCTTAATTTTACTCAGATTTCTTTTCTCATATGTATAGTAAGAAAGCAACTTCATAACAGGCGTGTCTCAAATATTAGCATAGTTGTGTATATCTTAGGTAGTATTCCTTTTGCCCACATATCAATTAGATCAAAATCAGTTGCTTCCTTAGTAATACTCCTTTAAATCAAATTATTACGACCATAGGATGTATGCTAAAGTGGCAAACACTGATTTATCTCCTCATAATATTGTCAAAGCCATATAAAAAAAAAGCAGGGATTTATTCACTTATTTCTCAATTGCAGTTATTAAACACATGCAATATGAATTACATGTTACAGTATTTCTCTTATTTCATTTCATAAGAGTGTATGTTAATTTGATATATTTATAAACATTCCATAGATTTTAGTCTAGATAGATATAATGCCTAACTTGAATTCTGCCATTCATCTCGTCTCCTATGGTGCTTAGAAGAGAATTCACATTTGGCTATAGGTATTATAGATAGTGGAAATCCATAATTTGATCCATATATATTTATATGTTTAAATCTCAACTTGACCTTTCTTTTCTCTTTTATTGAGGCGATATATTTATATTTTGCATTCCTCCTCTTTGCTATATTGGTACTTTCACCACCTCACATGGCGAATATAACCCTTTAGTTATAGGGTGCTATTAATCTTATTACTTTATTTGAGTTTTGGAATATAGGGTGGAATTTTGGCCATTATTTATTTAAAATTTCTTCTTATGTTGTTTGGCTATTTCATTATTAAAGCATACTTAAAGAAATTACTCTAATATTTAACACATGTCATTCTTGAAAATTTATATAGAATTTCTAATAATACTTTTTGATTTTAAGGGTTTATTAAAGTCTAAGGTAATATATACAAAAGCTCATAAATGGTACAACCAAGAATAGTTTGGTATCGTAATGCTATTATTATAGTCATTTGGTAACAAGGCTAAGTGTTGTTTGTCTTTTCTCCCTATAATCTACCAACGTTCATGATCATTTAATTTCAGCATGTCAATTTATTATCCACATACCAATCAAACTAAAGTCCTTGTTTGAGCACATTACTAAGTGTAGTAAGAATTTACATTCTTAGTAAAAGCATAGTCTATTTTGAAATCTAATAATAGTCTAGTTGCCATGTATGCATAAAACATTTTATTATGTCCTTCTTGTCTAAAACATATGGTAAGTAGCAAGATAGATAATATTAGAAGGGCATTATATCATGCAAATTTTGACCGTCTTGATGTTCAATGAATCCTCTATATACATATCCAATTTTTTTGTGTTTTGAAATATTACTCGTTATGGGTTTCATTGAACAACTAGGATACATGGACTCAACTTCATATCTTACATAAATAAAGACAATATATATGTCATAATGCTCAGTTGCTATGTATCATAATACTCAGCATGATTGATAGCTATATGCCATGCATATTTTTCATAAGTCTACACATCACATGCCATATCTAGTTTGCACCTTGAACATTTCAGTATGAATTAGCCTATTCAATCTATCATATACTCATGTATCACAAAGTTTTCCAAATCATTAAATACACCTAGCATCATTAATAATTCATTTATGGAACTATATATATTCATGATACTTAATATAGGCCAATGGTTTAGTATGCAAACCATGAAAACTCATTAGTACATACTATAATTTATCAATCATGAATAACATGTCTATTTAAGGTGTCCCCTAAAGCAAATACACAGAACATGTAATTTGAGACCATCTCATTCTAAGACTCTATCCCTTGAGAACTGTATCTCAACCAATGGAAACCATCTTCCATTAGGACTTTCTCTCCCTTAAAAACCTTCTTTCCATATAGACTATCTCCTATCGAGAATCTTTCCCTTGAAAACCCTATCTCTTTTGGAGACTATCTCCTATTGGCACACTCTCTCCCTTAAGAATCTTGTCTCTTTATATTAACAGTATCATTAAAGTATCCGTCATACGACCATTCATATGATCAACAAATCTAAGCACTAAAAAGGTAATATAAATAGATCTTGTTATGGAATAATGCATGCACATCAACAAGTAATACAATCATAAGTAATTTGAATAGATTCTAGCCGAGCCTTTTTTCTTGTTAAAGTTTCTTTCATTATCTTCAATCTCTTTTAGAGTTTTAAGTTCATTGGCCCTTATACAATACAATTCCAAGTTATCCAAGTCATTCATGTTAGGGTCATCCATGTCTATATCAATGGTATCATGTCGTTCATGTCAAAGTCAAGGTCATTTGTGTCAAGTTTAGTTATGCTACAATCATCCTTACCAATGTCAAGGTCATCCTTTATATGCATAGTATATGTTTAGTTAATCATTTCATCTTCAATTCTTTAGGTTTTCAAAGAATAGAATGTGCTAGAATCATTTAATGAATAATATTTTAACATAGACTTTCATGCAAGAATTACATATCAAATCATAAACCATATGACTCAAAATAGATGTTTAGACTAATCATTTTCTACATATTTACTTGCCCCTTAAACTTTCCTAAGCTTGCCTATAAATATCAAAGTTTCCAAAACATAAAAGAAAAGTGTGAGAAAGGATATAGAGAAGGATGGCACTGCAACTTGGCCTTTAGGAGTTGCAACCAAAACAGAGCTAAATAGCCTCTGTTTTGTGATTCAATGTTGCCACTAGGTTATGTCTTGCACCATTTTTTGGGTAGACCTCCAAAATTCACCAAATTTTACATGCAGTAACTTGTACATGTTAACTAGTTACAAAAAAAATCCTAGAGCAAAAAGCATGCATTTAGCACTTTAACTTCTCAATTTTGAAAAATTGCCTAAAAGTAGCTTAAATAGAAAGTAAGGACATTTTTTATGCCATGTTTAGTGACTAAACTATATTCAAATTTTACAAAATTTGGCATGCTCATTCTTCTATATGACAATCATAGCATACTGAAATTTCAATTCATTTGGAATTCATTTGGCCCTCAAACGCCTAGCCATAGAAGTTCTGCTCAATTACCAATCTTTATTGATTATGGATTGATTTTGTTCCAAGGGTAGTTTCTAATTTTTTCTTGTAAGTTTTACACATAAATACACCTATTAAGATGCCAAACAACCATAAGAGTTCCTTTAAGCAACCATCAACTTCTAGATGTAAAAAGAGATAGATGAAGTGTTTTACCTTTTTCAACAATCAAGAAAACAAAGGAGGATAATTAGATGCATAATTTCAATCCATCATCTAGCTTCCATATGTAAGAACAAGGGGAGGTGTTCTTACCTCTAGCTCCTTGGCTTTCTTCTCCTTCCGTAACATTCTTTCTCTATTTCTCTTACTTGGCCACTTCTTTCTCTTGTCCTCACTCTCTCTTTTGTAGCTTATTTTTTGGTTATCTTGCTATATTCTGAAATGTGTATGTGTGCGAGTGATTCTTGGATGGAGGAACAAAGAAGCTGAAGTGGTTTAGTGTTTTTCATACTCTCTTTTTCCATCTCTTTTATTTTCTCTACACTCTTAGCCCTTTCTCTCTCTCTCTCTCTCTCTCTCTCACACACACACACACACACACACCCCTCTTATTTTCTTTATTGCTCTCTCCTCTCTGTTCATATGTGCTTGTAGTATAAAGGAAATGGGAATTTATAGAGAGGAAGGGCAGTTATAGCTTCTTTAGGAAGCCTTTTTCTTCTTCTTCTTCTTTTTCTTCTACTGTTGCTGCAAGTATGCTACATGGGCGTTTATGGTTAATTATCTTCGACTTGATATTTCATATTTTATGTTTTGATTTCTTAAAAGCTCTAGCTATGAAAGTTGTTTTGATCATTGACGCGATCATTTTCATATAAAGATCTCTTCTTAATTTCATCATTTTTATTTTGAGAAAAAAGGATCCAATGTTAACGCTAAAGAAAATTATAATTTAGTCCTAATTATAATTATATTTTGGATTTTAAACTTTTAGTAATTATATTTTGACCTTTAAATTTCTTCTAAATATTTTTATTTTTCATATGATTATTTTTATATTTTTAATAGTCCTAAAAGTCTAGAAAATTTATTGAATTTCTTTTTGTAAGTGTTTATTATTTATTCCTATTATCTAATAAATTAGAATTATTTCCAATTAGCTCCTAAATTTTTTTTGTTATTCCCATTAAATCCCCAATTAATTTCTCAATTTTTCTTGTATTCAACATTTTGGAAATTATCATATTTTCACCTAAAATTAATAATTAAGCATTTTCTATTTTTTATTTGTCATACATTAATTTAATTAATTAGCTAGAACTTGGAAATGTTACATTGAGTACAAATGTCTCATAGTTACTTGCTCCTAATGAGTACCAAAAATATTTGTTTATGTGAGAGAACTAACCTTATCAACCTATATGGTATACTATTATTATGTTTATGTTATCTATGATTATTACATAACACATCTATTTGGTCAACAATTAAAGCCATACTTAGGATGTGATATTCTATATTTTATGTAAACTAAGAAACTTTACATCTTCCTCATACTTATCTCTAGGTATAGGTTTTATCATGGGATTAACTAACATCTTATGTGTAAACATATTACAACGTAGCACTCTTTTGTGCTATTGATCTCTATATTCTTATATGTATGTATTTACTCTTATTATAATACTCAGAGACTTTAATGTAAGCTATGATTTTTTATTTATACAATTGATAAATATTAGACTCAATATCTCACCAATGATTCCTAAGTGTTTCGCAATCCTTTTTAATGGAACCTAATAGTTGTTTCATATACTTTCTTCATCTAGTGCTCCATTTGAGAATGTGGTTTTCAAACTCATTTGATGTAATTTGAAGTTTAAACTTATAATTATACCTATAACTAGTCTAATTTGAATTGAATTATGCAATAGGTGAGAAGGTATTCTCATAATTTATATCTTTCTGCTGTGTATACTCTTTAACAGTTAAGTGTGTCTTTTATCTCTTAGTTAATCTATCTGTCTTCTTATTTATTTTAAAAGCCATTTGTTGTTGGTGAATTTCCACAAGTTTATGGGTCACATAATAATATAAGAATGAGTAGAATATCATTTCCTTGAGAAAGATTAATCAAGTATTAATTTCCTAATTATTCCTATTATTTAGAAAAACAAGAAATTCAAATTAAAATAATTATTAACTAAGAAAATAATGCAACTTCAAAATAAATAACTAAATTTCATATGAATAAATAAGAATAACTCATGTGATTAATATTTATCATAATTAGCAGTTGATTCCTTAATACATATGTTATTTCCTCTCAAGATAAAACACATGTATCTATGCTAGTCTTATAACTACTTTCATTATCATAGACTCTAACACAAACCCATTAAGTTCAATGGACCTTAGTATACACTTACATATGGCAGTTTGCCATGTATGTAAACTATAATCCTATCTACGTAAGATACAGACTAGAGAATCTACAATCCCACTAACAACTTGAAAATGATTATAAACCAATCCTTAATACATATGTTATTTCCTCTCAAGATAAAACACATGTATCTATGCTAGTCTTATAACTACTTTCATTATCATAGACTCTAACACAAACCTATTAAGTTCAATGGACCTTAGTATACACTTACATATGGCAGTTTGCCATGTATGTAAACTATAATCCTATCTATGTAAGATACAGACTAGAGAATCTACAATCCCACTAACAACTTGCAAATGATTATAAACCATTCATAAAATAATTAGCATAAAAATAGATCATATAAATATTCTAATTTAAACACAGTCTATAAACATCTCCATCTAAACCCAAGATTTAAAGGATTTAGCTACTCATAATGAAAAACAAAAATCAAAAGAAAATAATTTCATAACAAAGAAAGAATAGAAGAAGAAGAAAAAGAAAAATGTGGCAGAGCAATCTTTGAGCAAAACTTTAAATATTGATGTCAAGGCCATTCTCTAGAGCCTTTCTTCAACTGCAGTGCACCCATTTGATTCTTTTTATTTTCTTTTTTATACTCCTTTGTTAGAGTTTCCTATTTTTACCATAGTTTTTTATGTATAAAAAATTTCCCATTTTGCTTTCCTTGTAGCTTTAGGAAGCTTTATTTCCTTTTTTAAAAAAATGATTCTCTATTTTGATTTCTTCCTCTTCAAGTTAGGTTTAGCCACCGCACATAACAAATTAGGCCTTTAATTAGGCCTATGGGCTTGGTCTTCCTTGGATTTTCCTTCTTTCATAAGCACTCATCATATTCATACTAAAAAAATGCATAAAATTAGCATAATAATCCTTATTAACTTGATCAATGACTAGGATTAAAGTTCAATTAACATATAAGAAATACATCACATTAAATTTCCCCAAACTTGAACATTCACTTTTCGTTGAGTAAAACATAACAAAAACATAAATTACTTAATCAAATGGCTAAGGTGGAAATATTAGATCCATGACTCAACATAATTGCATTAATTAATATGTAATATAGGGAATGATAAAGAATGAATTCAAATTTAAAGTTAAAAGATTAATGAATGATTTTCTAGCTCATGAATGTGTGCATGTGTTCACTATGTAATGGTCTAATCATAAACCTTGAAATAGGGTACATAAACTAATCCATTTAATCATCTTTCCCTAGAGCTTCATATGCTTACTTATCATCCTTCTCTTCATTAATATAGATCCAATATGACTTAAAAGTCAAATGGTCTTTAAAGCTTGTAATGGGGCCATGTATGTTAAGGTACTCACAATTAAATTGAAAAGAGGAAATAGTGTTCAAAGTTTTAAAAAAAAATCAATAAGTATAAGAAAGAAAGCACAATCTCTTACTTTTACCTCAATCCCTCACTTTTAAAACAACCCTATTAAATTTGTATATTTTCTTTTCTTTCAACTCTCATACAAAAACAAGATAATAATAATACAATGAATTGCATTTTGCAATTCTTCAAAACAAATCAATTCTCTCTTCTTTTTTTTTCATTTATTCCTATCCTCTTCCCTCCTTATCAAACATTACAAGTCTCACTAGTGAAAGTTGAGGATACAATCAACACAAAAATTTATAACATTTTGTTATTTCTCCTCATCTAATATGTATATCTTTCAAGAAAATAACAAAATCTCTCTCTTTCTTTTCTACTAAAAAACTCTCTTACCTACATTCACTTAAAACACTTTCACATTATTCACCTTTAAAATCATTATTTCCAAAGAAAATAAAACAACTTATGGTACTCCTTAAAAAATCTATAAAAATTGGTTTTACGAGCTACGTAAGTGATTAGAAAAGAATATAGCAAAGTATAATAAATGTACAAATTATTAATAACAGCTCAATGGGTACTAGTGGTTATATAAGAACAAAAATAAGTCTCATATATGGCTCAAATTATAGATATAATGCCAAAATCATTTCTAAGAGAAAGTATTATACATAGGATTTTGTCCTAAAAAAGAATCAAAACAAATTTTAGAATCTAGTTCAAAATTTTCAAATAAATCAATCAACATACTCTAGATTAAAGAAAACATTTATCTTACACATGGCATAAGTGCATTAATTTTATTCAACGATCAATAAATTTCATCTTATAATAATCCAACTAAAAATCAAATGTCATTCTCAAATATTTCATATCCACTTATATCAATCAACAACCAATATCCTTATATTAATCTAATATAAATAAAATAAATTTTACTACCTAACTATGTAGCTATCTAGGAAAATCAAAATAAGAGAGATTTTGAAAAAATTTGTTTGGAAAAACTTCTATGAAGATTAAAAAAAATTTTAATAAAAATCCAAAAATTTTAAAATTTCCAAAATTTAAAAGCCAATCCCTTGCCCCCAAACTTAAAATTGAACATTATCCTTAGTGTTGCAAGTAAAAACAAAAAGATAGGATAAAGAGAATTCTCTTCAACTTGTGGCCTTTGCAGCATATATCAATCCATTTAGAAGTTACAAAGCTTAAGTTATCTTGTAATCTCTTTATATGCTCTTTATATTATAAACACTCAATTAAGTATACAATTCCTCTGTATTTCTCCAAATCTCTTGACAATAAAGCAATTAAATATATGCTTGCAAAAATAAAATCTAAAAAATAGTGCCAATAAAAACAATAGAAAGTTATAGTGAAAATCACCTAACAAACCGTCAAAATAAATCATGAAAAATCACTAGGGAAATGCATACATGCTACCTAATTTACTAAAACTAAATCCAAACATTAATCACACTCCTAGAATTCTCAAAAAAAATCTAAGCAATTGAACCATAAAACAGAATTTTAGCAAAAAAGAAAATTAGGGTAGTACACACTAAAAATGGCATTTCAAATTCATTTATTATTCAAATAAAGTGAAACTAATTTTTCTAGAAACTAGACTCAAAAAGGAAAAGTTAGGCACTAGTTCCATTGAATATCTCAAGCAAATAAATTTCTAGAAAATCAACAAAGTTAGGTTATAAGCTTTCAAAAACATGACAAAGTGCTTAAAAGAATTGGAATTAATTATGTAATCAAATCAATTCAAATTACTTTGAAATTTTTATCCTAGATACTAGACATGAAACAATTGTGCATGCAAAAATTAAGAACAAAATTCCATCCTAAAAATTTCCAATAATTTTTGCAATATAGCACATAACTTGAACATCAACAATAAATTTTCACAATGCAATATAGGGAATAAGGAAAATAAAAAAAAATAATGGAAATAAAAACAACAATGAAACAAAGGAAACAAAAATAAAAAATAGAAATAAAAAAGGAAAATTTTAATGTAATAAGAACAATTATCAAATTAATATTGATTATGCCTTACTGAGAAATGGCACCAAAAACTTGTTGGTGAATTTCCATAAGTGTTCAGGTGCTATAATAATATAAGAATGAGTAAAGTATTATTTCCATAAAAAAGGTTAATTAAGTTCCAGTTTCCTAATTTTCCCTATTATTTATAAAAATAAAAGATTAAAATTAAAATAATTATTAACTAAGAAAATAATGCAACTTAAAAATAAATAACTAGATTCCTAATTGATAAAAAACTATAGAGTTTGGATTTCAATATTTATTTCCTATTAATAAATAAGAATAACTCATGTAATTAATCTTTATCTTAATTAATGACTAATTTCCTAATACATATGTAATTTCTTCTCAAGATAGAACATATGTATTTATACTAACCCTATATCTACTTTTGTGATCATAGACTCTAACGCATACCCATTAAGCTCTATAGACTTCAATATACACCTACATGTAGTGGTTTGGCATGCGTGTATGTTACAATCTTGCTTAAATGAGATCTATAGGTTATAGAATTTAAATCTAAGTCTATAAGTTAGGTGATCTCTTATAATAATTTACCTCTCAATCATTTCCATTATAGATCAAAGATTTACAAAGAGTTGCTAACAATTTGCAAATGATTATAAGTTGATTCATAAATTAATCAAAATAAAAATAGATCAAATGAATATTCTAATTTAATCATTATCCATAAAACATCTCCATCTAAGCCCTAGATATAAAGGATTTAGCTACTCATAAGAAAAAAAAATTAAAAGAAAACAATTCCATGATAAAGAAAATAAGAGTAGAAACAAAAAGAAAATTATGGTCTAGTAATCTTTAAGTAAAACTCCAAATCTCAGTGTCACTTTTATTTTCTAAACTTTTTCACAACTGCAATGTGCTTATTTTATTTCTTTTGTTTCCTTTTTTATACTCTCTTGCTAGGGTTTCTTATTTTTTCCATACTCCTTAATATGTAAGGAGTTCCTTATTTTGCTTTCCTTGTAGCTATAGGATGCTGTTCTTTTCTTGCAAATAATTTTTCATTTTAATTTTTCCTTTTCAAGTTTGATTTAGCCATCATATATAAAACAAATTAGGTTGCTAATTAGACATATGGGCTTGGTTTTCCTTGTATTTTCCTTTTCTCATAAGCACTCGTCATATTCGTGCTAAAAAATGCATAAAAGTAGCATAACAACCTTTACTAACTTGATCAGTGACTAAGATTAACATTTAATTAACATCTAGAAAGTGCATCACATCATTCTTAATTGCCTTTTTAATCAAATAAAAGATCAATCAAGTTCTAGACATGGTTCATCTTTATTACAACTATTTCTTACTCCATTGCTCTCATTTAATTTTTTTTAGTGATGCATGATTGAGCCTTTTGAACTATATTTAACTCCTTATTGTCTAGTTAGGTACCTTTAAGTGTTGTTTTTTTAATCTTAAATTGATGTCTTGGCACGCTATTATAGTTACCCTTGAAAAAATGAAGTTATTTGTGCAACATTCTATTCTTACACTAAATAGCTTAACAAGTTGAGATTCTATTATTTGTCCTCGTTATCTTGATCTTATATCTTATAAAGGGATGTATCCTTATCAACTTTCTCTTATTATGAAATCTATTATCTAAAAATGTGATTTTTTAAACATAATTTTAGTTATATTTTCACCTTTGTTTTTACTAATAAAAATATAACCTTTAATTGTTTCAAATATCTAATAAAGATATATTCTTTACTCTTTGAGCCTTATTCCTATACTCCTAAGAATTATCATGGACATAAATAGCCGACCCTGTAGTCATAGGATGCTTAAAACTAGTTTATTATTTTGTTTACAATTCATAGAGTATAGAAGTAACTAACTTAAAGGGTACTAGATTAAGTTTAAAGGCATCAATTTACAACACATAACCCCAATAGGAAATGCGTAAGTTTACTTGAACTATCATTAAATTAACCATTTTGAGTAAGGCCTTTATTCTTTCTTTCAGTATCTCCATTTGCTATAGAATGCTAAGAATCTTTAATTGTTTTATGATTTCTTTCTCTTCATAGAACTCTTTGAAGTAATATGACAAATATTTGTATCTTTGGTCATAACTCAAAAATTTAATCTTCTTATCCATTTGATTTTTAACCATGTTCACATTATGTTTAAAGCACTCAAGTGCTTATGATTTAGGATAGATTAAATGGACCTAACCATACTATGAGTGATGGTCAATAGATGTAATGAACTTTGAACTATGTCTTGTCTTCGCAATCCTTAGACCATATATATCAAAATAAATTAATTGTAATGGGTTTTCACCCTTAGTTCCTTTTCTAAATGGTTTTTTAATTGCTTTACTCTCTCAACAATGTTGTCATAATGAAAATTTTAAAATAGAAATGGATGATAACATATCTTATTTTGTTAGTATATTCATTCTCTCTTAGCCTATATGGCCCAGGTTAATGTGCCAAATATTTATATCCAAAATTTAGTTGGACGCAAAGTATTTGGTGAAGCAATCATGTTCATAATTATATCCAGCACAATAAAATCATCATAAAGAAAATTAGAATCATATTCATTGTCCCTTTTCAAATGTCAATGGAGTTGTTATAAAAAATTAACACTAAAATTCAAATTAAAAAGAGAAAAATAGAAGTTGAATTTCATCGGATCTATTAAGTGTATAAAACTTTATGTAGGATAAAGGTTCATCCTCCACATAAAAATAAATTTTGCATGTTTTGATCTCTTTTATTTTAATTCTTATATTCCTTCCTACATAAAGTCATATGCTTTTAAAAAGCAGTCGACAATATTTTATAAAGGATTTTCAATTCTTAGCTACATGATTTGTGAGAATTATATTTTACTTAATGCAATTACGAACAAAGTGATCCACTATCTAATAAATATAATACTTGACATTAACTATGTCAAGTTTCTTTCCACCATGCTTGTCTCTCTTCTTAAAAAACTTTCCTAGCCTTATTGAAATGTTGGCCAAATCTTTTCTTATTATGAAATTGTTGTCCATTTTCTACTTGGACTTTGAAATTATAGCAGTCTCGATTACGTAAGCATGTTTAAGGGCCTAACAACTTTCAAGTGCTCATCTTCAAGCTTTATATGATAAGCAACACCATTAGAAAAATGATACTTTCTATGTTGGTCAAATTCATTTTTATATGTTTCTAGTTGATAGAAAAAAATTTTATGATAACTTAAACTTATTGCTCATCAGTAAGGATACGATTGACTTACTTTAATTTCTTGACTATTAATCTTCTCAATTTGGTTATAGAAGTACGACCAAACTTATCCTTAAAGGCTATCCACATGTTTTTAAAAGTTAAATATGATTTCATTATAAGAAACCAATGTTTCTCTAGTGGAAAATTTTTGTGGAATTTTTATAATGAGAAATTATTGTGGACTTTGTCACGGTTTACAATTTTCCACAATTATTGCAATTTTTTTCCATGAGAATTTTTTGAGAGAAATCTAAGAGAAATACTATGACAAACATGCCATGGTATTGCGGGAATGAGGCACCAATGATTCTCGCAGAATTTTTGTGTGAGAAAAAAGTTTAACAAATATATTTTAACTTTTGTAGAAATATATCGGGAGAATTATGGAGAAATAAACCTTGAAATTTTTTTATTATTCTTGTGGTAAATTACCATGAGAATTAAAAAATTATAATTTTTTTATTCTCACAATAATTTATCATAAGAATTTAAAATTTTTTTACAAAATTTAAAAGAAAAAATGTGTTTTAATTCTCACTGTAATATGTTGTGAGAATAAAAAAAAATTGTAATTTTTTTATTTCACATAGAATTTTTTCATGAAAATGGAGATAAAAATTAAAAAGCTAAATGTTTAGTGAACTGCAAAAAAACCTTAGCCTTCATTTGCTTTCTTTTTATGTGACTTGGGTTTCATCCTATGCTAAGGTTGCCTTGATTGGGATTGGCCACCCTTCTCAGTTACACAATCCACCCATTTGTCTTCACAAATGCTTACCCAGAATGCAAATCCATTGTGTTCCACCATTTTCCTCCTCCATTGACTCACACCTTCCTCGAATCCATTCCCATACCTCATGACGAATGACTTCATAGCCTTTTAGCATCATTTCTGTTTGCATCTCCCCTCTGCTAGCCATTTCTTGCCATTAACAAGGTAAGCAAAGCTTTAAGCTTTTCTCTAGTTTTTGACACCTTAACTTCTCTTGGAAATTAGTTACCTCCTATGTACTACCCTCCATTACTAAGTGAAGCTTTAGATTAGGCCTTTGTCTGTATGTGCTTATGCCTTTGCTATCTTTCAACCATCAATGTGCTAAGTAATTAAAAATGTCTACCTTTAATATGGCATAGGTCTTTCTCACTTTGAACTAGGTTGATTAACTTTGACTATGGCTATAACTATGTTTCAATATTTATATGTTATGCCTGGGTCAAAATTTTTTATCTATATGACTTTGATTGAATTGTAAGTTGACCCATTGTTGCCCTTTCTGTTTATCATTGTTAACATGGGTTTTAATGTCTCATTGTTCTTGTTGGTGTATGCCCTATAAGCCAATCATGAGAAAATTATAATAACATACATTATATCATATTTTTTAGGCAATGCAATTTTGATATATTTTTTTATATATGCATAATATAGTTTAATATGGTAATTATTCCTAGAATAATTGTTATTCTTAAATTGCCTCTAGTATGAGATAGCAATAATATATCAAGACTAGTATGTATAGTGATTGATAACTTAAAGTTGTGGATATAGATATTAAGTCAATGCATAAATACATTGTTAGGGAATAAATGTGCTGACTAATCTGCTATGAGAATGCAACATAGATTATAGAATGTCATTAGCAATTCTCATGTGACCATAGTAAAGGAAGTCCTTTGACCTAAAACCACTACAGTTCCTTACATGAGGAGTCGAATACCTTAACACCATCTTGTGTCGCCTTTGATGAGGATGGCTAATAAGGTGATGATTAGATATATCATATATTATACAAAGGAATGTGAGTGATGTAGATGGGATTTTGTCCCTCCTATATAGAAGGAGTGATATTTGTAAGCTCCTTGATTGAGTGAAACGAAGAAATGCATGACTGTGTTCAAATGAATTAATATGTGATATTGATAATTTGTTTTGATTGGTCTACTCATTGTTAAGAAATATAGGTTGAATGTTGATAAGGACGACACATTTCATGTCTCGAGATCAATCTAGATATCGGTACAAAAAGGACTACATTACATGGTATTAGTTATGGATTAGGTATGTGTCAAATCATGGAAATTTTTGTTACTTGGGTGGTGGTGATGTATTGTTAGATACCACTTACTATCTATGATCCAAAAATGGGTTATTGCCAATGTAATAAAAACCTACAGGATCACATACAAAGAGTAAGGATTAAATTAAAATATTATAATGTTATTGGGGTTTTAGTTAGATTAGAAATTCCAATAATATGGCCCAATATAATTGGATTATATTATGATGTAATATATTATTTAATATTAGAGTAATATTAAATAATATCATAGCACATTATATCATTAAATAATAATATGATTACATAATATAATTACGTGGTATTATTTAATACTAAGATAATATTAAATAATAATATAATGTAAGGTTATTTAATATTAAAATAATATTAAATAATGTTACATTATATTGGGTATACTTTTCTTACTCTCTATTAGGTTTGAGCTAGGGTTTATAAGTTTAAGTGAGATTAAAAGAATGCCAAATTCTAAGTCTATAAATATACGACCTAATAAGGGTGACATAAGAAGCTAAAAAAAATTCACTAAGAATTTGGAAAATCCTATATAGTAGAGATATATTTTACCAGAGATGCAAAGTAAGAGAAAGTTTTATCCATTCCACACAGATATCGTAGAGGCATAGATCAGTGGATCTATGCATGTGATTTAGATCACAACTCAAGCAAAATGTAATTTTCTTGTTTTATCTTAATTTATGTTCTTGAAAAAGATACAAAAAGAAAGTGAAAGAACTCTTGAAAAGCATTGAAACAAGGTAAAAATTATAGCTTCTTTTTGCATCTTCTTGTTGTTCTCCATGAGAGCATGTTTGGCCAACTTAGGCCCACTCTCTAGGGAATGATTTCAAGCTAAAACAAGGTAGAGCCAAGGGTTTTCAAGCATGAGGAATAAGAATATGCAATTAAATTCAAAAGAAAAGCTTTAGAATTTAAGTTGTATAACTTAGGGTTTTTGTTGCACCTAGCCATTGTTGAAGCTTTCCAAGGATAGTATAGCCTATTTAAGATTATGTATGAGAACCTAAGACATTTAGGAAGTTTCACAAGTGCCAATTCCCTAAGAGAAAACAAGCAAACTCCATGGGCTCACACCTAGTGCATAGTCTCGGCCAAAATTAGTTTAAACACCTAAAGAGAGTTTTAATTTGTTCTAAGCCTAAAATGGGACTAAATATGATGGAAGAGCATCAAAGGAAGCCTTGAAAAAAATTTTGAGAAGCCTTAGTGTGTGAGATGGAAGTTTAGGTTCTATTTTAAGACATTAAGAAGCAACTTATAGATAGGCTCCTCAAAATGAATGTGCGGTAACTTCAAGGAGTCTAAATGGAGTCAAGAGACTTAGATTGAGGGAGAAAATAGAGCCAAGATCATGAATTGCCATAGTTGCTTCATTAGGTCTTGTATGGAATCATAATAAAGCTATGTGAGAAAGTAAGTATCTATAGTAATTTCATAAGGCTAGAGCTTGCTCCCATGAGTGATGTGTGTCTCTTTTGATGTGTCTAGGTTGAGAAACAAGGGCCACCTAATTACAAAGCTTGGCCGAGAAAGGGGAGGAAGAATTTCAAGAGGAAAGTATTGTGTTCTTGCTTCAAGATAGCTCTGTAACCTTTCTCTCATGCATGGCTTCGATGTTTGCTTGTCTTCGAGTGCTTGTTTGTATGTTTGAGCCATGAGAAATGTTTCTAGCCAATGCTTACATGTTGTAGTACCATTATATTTCTTAAAATGTGTTTATGGTTGTATTATGGCTTGCATGGGTTTAGTAATGCCAAAAGTCCCTTAGCAAAGATAAGGATGAGCAAAAAATCCCTAGAAATGAATGAGACAAAGCTAAAATTTTCAAGAAGAGTGAAGTTTAGTCAAAAGTCCCTTGAAAGTAGGTGAGGCAAATACAAAAGTCCCAAGAAAGATGGGTGAGGCTACATCAATGCCCTTGAGAGCTTATATTTATGATGTATGAGTTGATGTGCTAAAGAAAATAATTTATGTATGCTCACTAGTTGCTTGAATGTTATGCATATATTCTTTAACTTGTATATATATCCATTATGTATGTTTAAAAGGGTTAAGAGCTATTAGAATTCTTTAAATTTCACTCTTTCCCCACATATACCTAACCATGTCTATGTGAGCTAAGTGAACAAAGAAATGAAGGCCAACAACCTTGAAGATCAAAACTTTGACAAATGGTTATAAAAAATAGGCATTTTGATGGTATATTGATGTCAAACTATATAACTATGAGATGTATACATGATGTAAACCCTTGAATATACTCTAATGTATATATAAATGGTGTATGTATCAATGTGGAAGTTAGATGAACGAATATGTATGTTTTTGCCACCGAGGAGCCTCTATGAGATGTGATATTCTTGTATATGTATGCAAGTGGCAAGGTGAGATTGAGCTCCATTGTGACTTGGATCATTTAGCATGCTTTTGTATATTGTATTTGTACTTTTAAACTTTCCCATGTAGTGGTGGAAAGTGAAAAAGATCATTTGGTGCTTGAAATACCCACTTTGAACTTCAAATTTGACTAAATAGTGAGTTGAACCAAAGTCTAATCAAATGAGTGATTTTTTCCATAACATTTGGCCAGCAAGTAGGTCTCATCTAAAGCTTTTCACAGAACTAAAGAGCACTCAATTTGGAACTCTAGAGAATTTATTATGATTTTTTAAAATTGGCCAAATTATGCAAAAATGGTATGAGTACTGTTCATTTGGTCAATTTTCTTTTTTATGTCACAGGTGGATCAAATGAAGTCTACTACTCGTAAAATCTTATAGGCATATACTAGATATCATAAACTTTCTATAACTACTAAGATCACCTCATTCAGAGCTCTGTAGAGGGAGAAATGAATTTGAAAGTTACATGATAATACCAGTAATGCAGCTTAATCTAAGTTACTGGTCCATTAATTTTTGATAGCTAAAGGCTACTGCATTGGTTTGGAACTATTTTTAGTGCATAGTTAACATTCACCGATTTCCAAAAAGTTACCATATGCATAATTTCGATTTTTCTAGAATTAGTTATAAATTTTCAAAGTTTATATCAGAAAAATGGAACATGGAACCCGAGACCAAATTCTGGTTTTGTGAGAGGTAGCTCCAAACTCGAAATGAATGAGACCAAATGTGATGTATATAACTTGAATGGATATGGTATGACTAGAAAATGATGTGGATAGGTGTACATGGTCCATGGAACACAAAATGAAGCAATGAAGCCTTATGTAACACAATTAAATTCCATTAAATATTCATTATTCTTCATGGCCAAGTGTATGTATTCCTTATATTTGTGCTTCAATACATATGAGATATATGGAGATAGACAACGGGACTATTGTGTAAAAGCTAGGAGGCTAAGGTATTACAAGAGTAATGTCAATATGTGCTTTTCCTTTGGTCAAGAAGGTGGAGAAAAAGTCGGTGGATTATTTTGTGAAAGTGAAAAGCAATTATCAACAATCTCATGAAGGAATAGAAGAACAACCCTAACCTAACAATTTGCACAAGGAAATATAGTTATTAGGGTTTTATGCAATTATGTTTGGTCAAGTTATTCTTATGATCAATGAGACAGACTAAGTGGCCGAAGATAATATTGCTAACCATAAACTAGATCGTGACTTATGCATGATTTATTCCGGAGAAATTATTATTATAAAACAAATTGTTACTTTGTAGCTAGATACTAAGAATATTAAATAATTTGTAACTGCCCGATCCTTTATTGGAGGGTCTTAAGATAAAAAGGTAATGAGTAATAAATATTTACTATATTTGGATAATCAATACTTTGTATAGTCATATCAAGATTTTGTTCCTTACACTACATCGATGAATTCTTCTTTTGCATCGGAATTGTGCGAGCAAATAAAAGATCCTATCCTTCTACTTGTAATGGCGACCTAAAATATATACTAAAGAGAAGGACTAATACTTTTTCTTTATTCAACTGCTTGAAAGTATAAATAAGGTCGGTAAAATTTGATGGTAGGTTGGTTTTCATTTCTAATAATCTGTCTTTTGCAGTTTCGGTTTTAGGATGATTTGATGATGAGGCAACTTAGTTTGATTCAGTTCAATTTCAACTCATTGTCTTACGAAATTGTTTAGAACTGACTCATAAAACTTCCTACTCCAACTGGCCTAGTAACTCGATGAGACGGTCTGACCTAAATAATCCAGAATGATTAATCTATGATGCTTAGTACTAATAATATATTTTGCAAACTTAAATCTTTTGATCCGTTGCTTGGATTATCATAATGAGTCTGTTTAGAGTGAGGATACCGGGGTGATTTATGTGAGCTGGCTTTCTTTAGGTTTTCTAGGAGTTATAAAAAACGTCGGTAGCCTCCCTTCTGTCTGTAATGCCCCTGCTAATGTCTCCAAGTGCCCTGGTACGTTATACTCTGAAAAGCTTCTACTAACATAGATTCTACTGATATAGGATACAGTGTCATGTTTCATACAAGTATTGAATTTTTTTTAATTTCTGCACAATTTTTTAGTTTCAATGAATGTGTTAGTGATTTACAATTTTTCCTAGGGAATGGAAGATGATTGAGTTGGAAATGTGTAAGAATTTTGATGTGGCCTTTGATTTGTTGACGATAAACAAAGCTGCTGCACATGGATCCTAAATCACTAGAAGCACAAATTTTCTATCAGTTGGATAGAACTTTAAGTAAAAATGGCACAAAGTCCTACACCCAGTCTTACTAGTACTATAATGACTTTGAATTTTTGTTTAGTTTCTTATTTTGGGCCGACATGATTTCTCTAGGGTTGTGTTTATTCATTTCGAAGCAAAGATACGAAATACAATATAATTACCAATATGACAACATAACATAAATTAGAATGTTAATATATCTGAAGTATTGTGCTGTGTTATGTTAATGTCTATATTATTAGACTTGTAAGGATGTTTTAGAATTTTTTTTGGGGATAATTTTTTTGAAAATTTTGAAGGGAGACTAACACAAAAAGTAAAAATATACATAAAACGATTTTTTTTTCTTTTTTTCCACTCTCTATTTTCTCTTCAAGATTTATTATTTACTTATTTTAATTTTCATGAGATCTTTTTATTTAGTTTTTTTTAGTACACTGCTTGATCCTGTCATTACCCTAGTAGTAACAAATTTTTTGGTATATGCCTCTCTAAAATGTTAGAATAGTTAATATTAACTAACAAACTGGTTGTTAACATTTGTCACTGGCTGAACCATTTGGCTAGCTCTTGAATCAATAGACCACCACTTTCTTTATCAAAGCTTTCATTGAAACTTTATAAGAAGATACAAGCGTCTAATGGTAATATGGGTTTATAAGCTGTTAGACTGACTGGTCACTATTCTTTGTTCTTTATCCAAGGTTATACAAAGTAAGAAAAGAAGGATGGATAGATTAAAAGTGGGCAGAATGGTTGGCAGGGAAAGTGAAGAATGAAAAAATATTAGAAGAATTTATCATTATCTAATCAAGTTTCTCATCCCCACCCACTCTGAATATTTTTAGGAATAGATATAGGAAAAAATTTTGTTAATAGATGTAATAAATTTTTTTGTCATGCTATTTTAATTATATTATGTTTCCATTTTTTAACAAATGTTACTTCTACTTATTCCCACCCTCACTGCAAGTTCTTTTCCTGTTTAGCTTCCTTGATTGCAATGGAGTTCTACAAAAAAACATTTTTTAATTAAGCTTTCGCCTTTTAGCTGTTTCACTTTTCTAAGCTGCTTCACTTTTTTTTTTAATTTTCTGATGCTTTATTTAATTACAAGGGTTATTCTCTAAGCCATACTTTCGATTTACTATTCAATAAATCTAACTTGTATGACTTTGCTTCCTCAAACCATGAATGAATATTAATCATAGTAACTTTTGTGTCTGGAACAATCAAATATATCCTAAAGCATCTTATCTTGATTTTACGTCCTTTCTATTATTGTTTATTTTATTGTGCTTCCTCCAAATCTATTAACAAGTTAGGATTCTCTTTAGCTATTGCTTCTTTGTTGGTGTAGGCAGAATATATAGGTTTGCCCGACATCATTAAAAAAATATTACAAATTGTGTTAATTTACTAAACAAAGTTACAATTCTACTAAAAGCATGCATCAAAATTCTTCAGGTGTGTACATCTCTTCCTAAGTTTGAATTTGATGATTTTTTTCCCTCGTTTCATTTATCGTTGCATCAAAACCATTCTATGCTCTGGAGTTTCTGAGTTACAGTCCTTATTATCTTATCTCATGGATATTTCACTTAATTGGCTTTGACAGTAAATGGGTCTGGACTATTAACGCTGTGTTGAGGATATGTCTTTGATTGGGTTATTACAAAACTAGGGCTTTAGTTTTTAATTAGATTGATTATTTGGCTATGTATTTTTATTGTTTTTTAATGTTACTTCAAGATTATAAAATAATTTTTTTTTAAAAAAAACCTTTAAATTGCCACTAAAATTTTTATTGAATAGAAGAACTTTTAGCGTCGATTGTTATCGTTGTTGAAAGCCTTGTTTTAATAGTGGCTCTCACAATAATTTATTGTAAAAATAGATGCAAATTTTTTTTGTGTTCTCACAATAAGTTAGTATAAGAATTTGCAAATTTTTATTTATGGCTCTCATAATAAAATATTGTAAGAACATAAAAATTCTATGAGAAAATTACAAATTTTATCACAACTTTTTAAAAAATATTCTCATAAAAAAATTCTATAGGAATTGTAAATTCCTATGACTATTGTTTTCATAATCCAAAATCCATGTAAATTTCCATGAAAGTAGCTATTCTCACAGAATTTTGGGTTTCTCATGAAAAATTTTGCAAGAATTTCACTATTTTCTTGTAGTGCTTGTACTTATACATGAAATTATTAACCTTGTTGCTCAATACTATGCAATATTATCCGTTTTCATTCAATAGAAAATTCTAAATATCTCTTTTATTGAGTTGTATTTTCATGTTTAAACTTCTATATGACATTGTTTAATTATTTCTTAGCATCCTATTCTTTAAGAATGTAAGAGTCTTACAATATTAAATTTTCTAAGTGATACCATCTAACTATTCATACTTATTAGGTTACACAATGATGTTCTTAATAGTTGTAATCATAATTTAACCTCTTTATAGACATGGCACCAAATAATTATATATACACAACAGTTTGCATTTGTGATAAACTTTAACTAAACCAACAATAACATTATTAAATTCATAATTAAAAGTCTACATTTGTCTTACTTCCATCATATGTATCTTAAAAAATATAATCATTTTTCTATCAAATCTATATAAAATTTTTCTCTTAATTATAGTTTTTAGGTGACCCCAAGTCTACTAATTTAAAAATTTTCATTGGATAAAAGTATTCTTTATGTTTCTCTATTAAGTTAATTAAATTTAGTTATCATATTAGTCCAAATTTGCTAGTCTAAAACCTCTCACTTAATAAAGTATTTTTTCTATACTTTTTTATTTACTATAATTGCGTTATTTAAAAAGACCTTACTCTAATGCACATTAATTAAGGGATAAGTTACGGTCTTTATTTAATTTTGTAAATTTTTTCCTTAAGCTACTTAATTGATGTCTAATAATCATCATTTGGGAGCGCATTAATAAAATCTAAAACTCATAAGAAATCATTTCTATCTTTAGGTCAATCAACAGGGTCTTTTTAAGTGTTCATTGTGTATTTAAACATTATCTAAACTTGCCCAAACATAGCCCAATCATATAGTATTATGTAGGACATAATTTTAAGGACTTTTAGAAATCATGATGTGGCATGTGGCCCCCACACACCTTATAAAACTTTTGCCTTAAAAAATGCTAAAAAAATGGAAAAAATTAAAGGCTTACGCCATCCTCCATGGCATTGCCTACGACAGTGATCCCATCGTTGCCTTTCTCTTCTCTCCAGCTTTTTGTTGGCACTATGTTCAAGTCAAATGGATATGGGGCTAAGCCACACGCACCACCTCCAGGAGTGTTTTAACCATTTTATCTTCAACCTCCTGAATAAACTAAGTTGCAAAATTTCTAGAAAAAGTTTCGTGCACAATCATCTTTAAGGCTTTAAAACTCCCTTAATTTACATTCATTTTAAAAAAATTCAATGGCATTAAAAAGCTTGTAAAAATAAGAGAGAATTATATTTAAGGATTCAAAAATTAAAAAATATATATTTTTAAAGATTTGTTATTACTAGGTTCAACTGCTTGTTATTAAAATTAATAATAATTATCGTAAAATAAATAATAATATATTTTTAAAAATAAATATTTTTCTTTTTAGAGCCTTTATTATAATTTTCTCTAAAAATAAACTTTTTACTTGTATATAACTTGCTACCAATAGTGTTATGTGTGAAGAACACCACCCCTCGAAAAAGGGCTATTTGATCATGTATAAATTGAAATTTAAAATTTAAAATTTTTTCTAATGGATTCTTGTTTTTTCCCTAAAATTTTATCACAAGTTCCTCACTATGTGAACTTTTTATGGTGTGAATTTTGTGACCTATAATAATCTCTACAATTTTTTGCCATTAATTGCTTCTAAGGTTCAAACTTTGAATTAACTATAATTCAAGTTATTTTATGGCAAACTAAAGATACCCGTCATACATATATCACAACAAAGCACTAAATGGGAACAACTAAACTTTGATGTTAATGAAAGAAATTCAAGGTGGCATGAGGTACTTACCTTTACAGTGGATAATTTTGCTTAGATGTACTATCCCACGTGGTATGATCGCAGTTATTGATTAGACTTTGGTCTTAGGTCTTAGTTTCACGCCATATGCACCAAAAATAAAGTAGAAGAGAGGGAGTTGAATGGCTCGATGTTCTCTCAGAAAGGGATAAGTCTGTTCTTTGTCAGTTCTCACCTAGTTTTTCACACAATACGCGTACTTTTTTTCTCATGATCAAGAAATGTGTTAGTCGATATTTTAAAACTCCTCCTTAATTTACTTCACTTTTCAAAATTTCAAAATTCAAAAAATAAATTTTGAATAATAATTAATTAATTACCAAACAAAGAAAGAAAGAAAGAAATAATTCATTCATTCATTTTAGGCTTTAGCTATGGATCTGAGTCAATCCATCATGGGGGTCTCATAATCCAACAAGATAAAATAGTGAGTGAATCATTCGATGAGTTTGCATAAACTAAATGCACTTCTCTAGTTTGCCTTAAGAAATGCCAAAACTCAAAATTCATAAGAACAAATACCTAAAATGAGAAATGATCATAAGCGTATCACATAGATCATCACAAATCAATTGGTAGGAAAATGGCATGTTTCCAAAAGCATATTAAGTAGGTTCACCCAATTAAGTAGCTTCAAAAAAATCATAATTAATGCTTTCGTACGAATCTAGAATGGGGATTAAAGAAACAAAAAAAAAATGGCGGATTTGAGAATGGACGAACCTCCACAGCATCTAGTCGGCGGCGGTTGTTCTGTCTGGACGGCGGCACTGGTCTAGATGGTGGGTTGCTAGGGAAGGGGGTGCGGCTACTAAGGATTTCAGGGCCTGAAATTGGGTTTTTGAGGATTTGAGAGCTTGAAACTGGGTTAATGTTGTTTTTTTTTTTTTGGAAAGGAGAAAAGAAGAGGAGAGAGAAAGGGCGGGGGAGGAACTCATGAGGGGTTAATCAAAGAGGAATAACAGCAGAGTGCTAAACATTGTTAAGTAATGGCAGTCAGTTGACAACTGTCGTTACTTAACAATTTGGATACGTTTTAGCGGCGGTTTCTTCAACCGACTTGAAGATCACCGAAGGTCATGTTTGGCATACTGTATAAGGTCTGATTGTATAATCTAATACAATACATTAATAATATATCATGTGTTTGGTGTACATAATATATTGTATAAGCTTATACGTTAAAATATTTTTATACATCAAAATACTATATAATCTAATCAGGCCTTGGGAGGTAGGATTAGGCCTGATTAGATTTTAATGTATAAATTAAATCTTAACTTTTCCAAAACAAACCCTCGTAGCCTCCGTTCTGCGACGAGAAGACGCTGTATCCCTCGAAGAACAGCTCGCTCGTTCGTCGCTCATCCCTCGAAGAACAGGTCGCCTGTTCGTCGCTCATC
Organism: Erythrophleum fordii; assembly: GCA_032878935.1. Taxonomy (NCBI): domain Eukaryota; kingdom Viridiplantae; phylum Streptophyta; class Magnoliopsida; order Fabales; family Fabaceae; genus Erythrophleum; species Erythrophleum fordii. The sequence continues at coordinate 36,554,752 of JAVQMF010000055.1, read as the reverse complement.
CACCCACCGTCACAATCGCTGAAAGGGGTAAGAGTTCAATACCCTCTCTTGTTAAAAGCTAATTTTTTCCTCCAGTTCGGTATTCCCCTCCCCTGTTCATTTGGTTTTCAATTTGATTGTTCTTCAATTACAAATCAGCTACTTACGATTCTAGAATTTTATTTATTCTCCCTCTTGGCTCTGGAACGGAAGCACTAGTTCTTCGTTCCCTCAGGATCGAGGCTTCGTTTGAAAACTGAATTACGATAGCTCAAGTTCAGTGAGCGCTCTTGCTGTCTTAAAGATAGTAGCAATAGGGACAGGAGCAGTCGAGTGATTTCCCATCCTCATTGATTCTTTGAGTGCTCTTCCTATTTGTTTTCTCGACAGGAGCACCGACCGATAAGTCAGGTCGACCCGAGGCTACTGTGGCGAAAAGCATAAAATTCTGATCGATTGGCATAGAAAGTGAGGTGCGGATAGAAAGTATCGATAAGAAAGAAAGGAAAGACGAGGCGAGGATAAGCTGGTATGGGACTGAAAGAGGGAGGAGCCCGCATACACGCTCTCCTCCTCCACCCCATACCTGAGGGTGGCCTCGCCTTAGAAGGCTACAGAAAAAGGAGTCATTGCCGTCAAAAATCCAGATGGAAGATTTTTCGAGGTATGGAATCGGGAGAGGATTGAAGACCGGGAAGACGAGGGACTCCCATCCTTCGCCTTGGGCCCATTGTGGCTTTATTAAAGCCAGCTATCTGAACTGGAGATAACAAATCTCACATTTCTATACTCCATCATAGACAAGACGCACATTGGTGTCGGTCTACTAAGCCAGTCAATCAAGTATGTTATGGAATTCACCCCCATTTCCCACAGTGAGATTTTGGCAATGAACACCCTCGTAACAAGCAAGGCTCAAGTGCTTTAATTCCAGCCAAACAAAGGGTAGGGAAGCAAGAGAGAAATAAAGACCACTAGGTTTTATGGCTTGGCTCTATAAGCTTGTTATTCAACTAGGGTCACATAAGAAAACTAATAACTAGTCCTTTGCGTAATAGTAGCATCAGGATTATCCTGTTAGGCATCAAGTAGTATAGACAAATTTGGGTTCTTATATCTAGGTATCATGTCTTTGTTTTAATTTTCCGTTCATCTTTCTTTCACTTTCTCCCATCCCATCCAAAACTATCTAATTTTTATACCTCTCTAGATTTGTTTGGTAACAACATCTCTAGATAATCTAGGAAATTGTTAGTATAATTTGGAAGTTTTCTAGCTTTATTTAGTGGTTAATGATGTAGAATAATTTCTTTCTTTAACACAAATACACAAATTTTTTTGTTTGATTTCTTGTCTTATTATTCTTTTGCTATTGTACCCTATCAATTTGCTAATAAACAAAAGAGTTATTATTATTTTGCAACTATTTTAATGTGTACTTTTAAAATTTTAGATCATGGATCCTAATAAGATGCTAGACCCAAATCATTGGCTTAATGATATAAGTGAACTTCTTAATGTCATGTCAATGTGTTTGATGATGGAACAAGCTTTTTTGGAGATGGTAATTGTAAGTATCACATCATTCCTACATGTGTGTCAAGTGGCTCAAAGACATCAAGAGAGATTATCTTTAAGGCGACGGGTGATATCAAGGGGAAGAGAAGAATCAAGGGTAGAGTTCATAAAGAGGCTAATAAATGATGATGTTGCATGTATGGAACAACTTCGAATGGATACTCATACATTTCGAGTGTTGTGTTCTCTTCTACGTGTTGAAGGTAGACTACAGGAAGATGGGTCAATACTAATAGAAGAACAAGTTGCTATGTTCTTACACATATTAGCTCATCATACTAAAAATCGTGTCATCAAGTTTAAATTCCAACGGTCAGGGGAAACTATTAGTAGATATTTCAATTTAGTATTAAACTCTATCTTAAGGTTACAAGGAAATTTACTGAATAGGACACTGGATCCAGTTCCTGACGATTGCATTGATGATAGGTGGAAATGGTTTAAGGTATGAACTATATTAGTGATTTTTATTTTTCTTAATTTTTTTTGTTTTAATTTATTTCACATGACTTAACTTTGTAAATAATTATTTGCTTATCTATTTAGGGTTGTCTAGGAGCTTTGGATGAAACCTATATTAGTATTAATGTTCCTGAGGCTGACAAACCAAGATATAGAAGTCGAAAAGGTCAAATTGCCACAAATGTTTTAGGAGTGTGCTCACGAGACATGAAATTTATATATATTTTGTCGGGTTGGGAGGGTTCAGCTTCAGATGCTAGGATATTACGTGATGCAGTTAATAGGAGAAATGGCCTTAATTATAAAAAACTGTATAACTAAAAGATAATTACTTATATCTTGAAACTGCTATTGGTTTGACTTTTTTTAATCAATGGCAAAGTATTTGACTTATAAAAATGATTATATAATATTATTTTATCATATTTTTAAAAATTGGAATAGAATTATACTTTTGAGTGTTGAAATAATATTAAAAATCCGTAGAATATCAAGTTGATATTAATACTATCTTTTGATGATCAAAATAAATATTTTTTTCTATATAAGCAAAAAATATAGTTCATAGCAATAAAAAGGAAAAATTTCTCATAACTTAAAGAAATATATTAAATTGTTATTTAAAAATCTCAATAATTTGAACTGACCTTTTTTAGTTGGAAAATTGTATTTTTCACAATAATTTTTGTTTCTAATTACAATAATTCATTCAACTTATATAAAATCATAATCTACATTTGATCAATTTATTTCTAATATTACAATAATCTCCTACCATTTAAAATTTAATTGAGTTGAACACATGTGTATGTCACATTTTCTTTCTTTATTAGAACATTAATTTTTTTTCTTAGTTCACTATGTAAATTTTTATTTCTTGCTCTCTGATCTCAAACTAACTAGTTAGCAGAATGGATATCTAATTAGTTGGGGAGAGGGCAAAAGAGATTCCTCATGATCTACTGAAAAGAAAGACAAGCAATGCACATGTATTCAACTCAGTTAAAATTAACGTCGGATTTAGATGATAAGACATTATTACAATAGAATTAAGATGGTAGGGAACAATTATAATTTATATATATATATATATATATATATCATAATTAAAGATAAAGATTAAAGTGGATGTTCAAATTTCTTTTTATTTTTATTCAATTAAAAGAGAAAGAGTTTTTATCGTCTCAACATGTAAGCGATTATTGAAAACAAAAAAGGAGGAGGGATGTTTGCAAGAATTATTATAGTTCATGATTTCATTTTGTCCATTCTTTCACGCAGAACCAAGTGGAATCCGATAAACCTAATACACGCGCACATATAATCATTACTTATTGCGAGTTTAATTAATTGAGAACGAAATTATTAAATTTTTCTTATTTAATTAATAAGATTTAATATATTGCTCAAACTCAAACCTTTAATGAAGGAGAAATTATAATCTATTCTTGAAGTAAAATCAAATGCATAAACTCTAAAATATAATAAAACAATACCTTCGATTTTGAATTAAAATAAAAATATTAAATTACAATTAATTTTTGAAATAAAAAAGTCACTTGCTTAGAATTAAAAATAAATTTTTGGCAAATCTAACATTTAACTAAAACAAATGTTACCATTACAGTTGAGATATAAATGTCCCCTCTTGTCATTAATGTCAATGGGTGGCATTTTTTTCTTTTTTTTTTAGTTGACAAAAGGAGGCCCAAGCCTAAACCCTCACACTCTATATTTGTCATTAGCATAGTCAAAACTCTAGAGGGGGGGGGGGGGGGGGTCTCCCAAACTTGAATATTAGCTCACTTTGGTGCCTATCGTTCACTAGATATTCGACCACTCTGTTGCTTTTTTTATAAACATGGTTAACCTCCACAAACCAAACTCTATTTAATAGCTCCTTAATCCTCATAATTAGAGCTACCATTAGGTGATGATGGATATATCCATTACAGATCAAATTTATAGTTGTTTGCGAATTGGCTTCTAAAATTAGCTTCCGAACATTCTTGTCCCAAGCAATCTCAAGCCTAGTAATCATCCTTAATAGTTCAAAAAATAGCACACTACTTGATCCCAAATTTCTTATGAATTCACAAAGCCAGATACCTAATGCATCCCTTAGGACACCCCCCTGTAAGCCCCTCATAACCCACCTTGAAGACACGAGCCATCCACATTGCACTTCACCTTTTGGGAACTGCCAACCCAAGCTCACATTCTAGTACTAGAAATTAGATTGCATCAAGCCTTTTTAAGTTGACAAATACTCCTCTGCTTTGGCAATTGTGGGCCAGACGAGACTAATCACATCAACTTCTTCTCCTTTAAAAATTTGCTAATTTCTATTAAGCTAAATTAACCACAACTCAAAGCCAAAGATACTACACCAACTCACACCCTTGTTCTTTCCCAACTCTTCTTAAATACACCAATAAATCCATCTAGAAATGTCCAAGTTAAAAAATTTCGACCAATGACACTCTTTGACATGAATAATCTAAAACTCCTTAATCTTTAGGCAGTCCCTTACAGCATGGAGGATAGTCTCAACATGCTCATGACAACAAGGACTGGTAAAAAAAATACTGTTTACTCGCAGTTGTCGAACTGGCCAAAATTAATGAATTTTCACTGGTTTGTAATATAATGCTTACCTGGACATCTCCCATAGAACTATTAATTAAATCAATTAGTTTAGGAATGACATAATTGAAATTGTATTGATTAGGGGTTCGAATAAACTAAATATCAAATCAATTAATGAAAATGCAACAAAAAGAAATTTAATTAGAATAATATGCAACTAATCCAAAATTCTTCCCCTAATATTTTTCTATCCTTGTCATCTAAAAATACTTTTGGTTTAATTTTAATCTTTTGGTTATTTCTGATTAATGTTTATAAACTACCGTTCAAAATTTTAATTGGTTCATATTGCTAATCAAAATGTAACCATGCTTTTCTCAATAACAAGAAGCCAAACTGTTTCACACTTGACCAGATATGCACACAAAATCTTAACATAGTTCAAAATAAATTTATTTGATTAATCAACCAATTGAATCAAAATACGTTCACAGATAACTCAAATGAATTAGAATTCATGCAACAAAAATTATCTAACCAGAATGATAATAATTACATAAAAATGAAAAGAACAAAAACAAAATACTTCTAAAATTAAAATCCAAACCAAAGTTCTGTACAATCATAAACTCAAATTCGCGATCAGGTTCAAATTTTGTATTGACCACCAAGAAAAATTAGAAAGCCATGAAAAGATGAAAACAAGAATGAGAAGTAGAGAAGATGGAGTGTGTTTTATGGTGATGGCTTTTCCTTCTTAAATAGATGACGTTGCCTTCTTTCTCAAGAAAGATCCAAGGGCTAAGATAGGTTGAGGGCATTTAATAGTCCAGAATTTTCACATTAAAAGAAATCCAATACTAATCTTGAAACTACAAAGCCCACATCTTTGGCCCAATAAGAAAATATTCAAATCCCTTTAGTGACTCATATAACCTGCAAAGCACAAATAAGACTAATTAGGCCTCTGTTGGAAAAATATAATAATATAATAAAATGCTATTAAAATCCATTAATCTAAATTTAGCCCACTTAATATAAAATAAATCCAAAGTCATCAAATTAGCCATAATAAGTTATTATTAAGACTAAATATGAGAAATATAAAATATCATAATATCAAAATATTAGGGACACATGGATACCTATAAGAAGTAGTATGTGACTCTATATGTGTTTGTCATCAGCTTCTCTTTCACCACTAGCCAGATGAAACTACGGATGCGTTGTGGCATACGAATCCTCTAAATTTTTCTCCATATCGATCTCCTCTAACTATCCTACAAACCTGTAACAAGGTGGTACGATGAAGATACCTTGAAAGAACTGTCGATAGACTCTTGCCACATAATAACATCGTCTTTACGGCTCCTGTCTGGAGGGGGAATGCCAGCAATATAATTAACAACTCTAGAAGGAAGAGTTCTGTAAAGAACTCCCCAATCCCAAGACCTATCCTCAGTCACATACTGAGCCACTATACAGTTCAACTTTGTCTCATCTTAATCGCATTGGGCCTATTCCTTTAGCCATCCAACCTTAGAAACCCAGTTGTCTTCCTAAAACTTGGTGCATAGCCCATTATTCACATTCTAGTTAATACCTTCCTTAAATCTGGGCCACGTTTTATTTACCCCTTGTTAGAGGTTTGAGCATGGGCTATATCATTTTATATGAGGAAGGATGCCTAGCCAAAAGACTGTTAGGAATAGTTACCAACTCCCAATTTATTTTCATTAAAAGAGCTTGGTTCAAATACTTCAACCTTCTAATACCCATCTCACCCATGTCCATTAGCTTGCATTCTTGGCCCTAGGCAAAAAATTGTACTCTTTTATTATAGTTTGTATCACCCCATACAAGATTTCTGGTGATTTTCTCAATGTTTTCACAAACACTCCCTGGAAGCAAGGAAGAATACATGTAGAAGATTGGAACCACATTCAAAACTACCTTGGTCAAAGTGATGCGTCCAATAAGAGACAAGAAATTAGCTTTCTAAGCCTTTTACTCTTTATGAGCCTCATCAACAATAAACCTATAAGTGGCTCTAGATACTCTTTTATGATATTACCCAAGTATTTATCAAAGTCGTGGGTTAATTGAAACCTAGATAAATCACAGAGCTCTTTGCAGACATTAAAATTCATATTTTTAGAGGCTTCAGCAAATAGAATTAGATTATCAGCAAACAAAAGGTGAGAAAGAGGTAGGCCATTCTTCCTCAATGATATGGATTTCCAAATGTTCTCTTTGACTATAAATTCTTTCACGTAAGCAAGTCATTCAATACGAATCACAAAGAGGTAAAGAGAAAGATGATCCTTTTGACGGATCCCCCTAGATATTTGAAAACCATCAATAGGCTCTCCATTCCAAAGGATATGCATATAGCTAGATGACACACAAGTCATAATAACCTCCACCAAATGCTCATTAAAACCTAGCTCTGGAGGGAATCTCTAAGGAACTCCTAGTTGATTCTACTATAAGCCTTTTCCAAATCAACCTTAATAGTCAGCATCCAAACTTTCCTTTCTTGGTCTTCATGCTATGGATAACTTCTTGGGCAATTAAAATGTTATCAGTGATATGTTTACCAAGCACAAAACTACACTAATTAGGTGATATCAGGTTATCCATATAGGCTTTCAATTGATTTGCTATCACCTTTGTGACAATTTTATAAATCATGTTACAAAGAGATATTAGCCTGAAATTTTTTAATGTAACCAAATCATCAACCTTGAGGATAAGAACCAAACTAATCTCATTAATGGTATGTATCATGGAAGAGAAAAGGAGGCATTTGTGCACATGTTCACACACCATCTTACCTATTGCCTCCCACTGGCTTTGGAAGAAAATTGCATGTAACCCATCTGGACCTGAAGCCTTGAAGGATCCTATGCTAAAAACCACGCTCTTGATTTTCTCATATGAAACCATTGATTGGATTTCAGCCAGAGCCTCCTTTGAGAGCTTAGGAAAAGCATTCTAAATAGGAAAAACACCCTAATTACTATTTTCCTCTATATAGAGATTTTTTAAAAAAATTGGTCATCATTTATTTAAGAGTATGGTCATCAAATATCCATCTCCCCTCTCCATCCCTAACATCTCAATCTTATTCTGCTTCCTCTGTTGCACAATTGAAGCATGGAAATATTGAGTATTATGATTCCCTAACAGCAACTAGTCAGATTTGGCCCTTTGGTACTATAGTGATTCTTCTTGGAGAAGCACGCTTTCATATTCCCTTCGAAGTTTGCATTGAAGCTCAAATGTGTAAGGGTTGTCCTAAACCATTAACATTCTATCGATGCCCTTTAAGTGACACAAAAGCTTCCTTTTTCTATTGAAGATACTCTTGAAGACATCTTTATTCCACAGTTGAACTTTATCTTTGAACATTTTATACACTGTTAGCTAGTCCCAGTGTTCGCGTCAAGCATCCCTGATGACTTGCTTGAAGGATTCATTAGTTAACCACAAAGTTAGGAATTTAAAAGGCTTACCTTCTATTCCTACTAGGACATTTCATAAAACTTACTAATAAAGGTCTATGATTAGACTTAAATTTATTTAAGTGCAGAACTATAATGTGAGCAAATTTTTGCAACCACCCATTTTAGGCTAGGGCCCTATCTAGGCATTCCTAAACTTGCCCATGCCACCACGTAAACTTAGGATCTTTAAAACATAAATCACCAAACGAAGGTGATCAATAAGCTCCCCAAACTCCCTTAAACTTAAATGGTTGTGATGTAAGCTTCCCTTCTTTTCATGTTGCCATCTATAAGTGTTAAAATCTCCTACTAACATCCACTTAGCAAATCCCACATCATTTAAAACACCTTCTAATTATGCCTACAAGCTATGACGAATAGCATAGCTCAAGTTTCCATACACCATAGTGGGAAAAAACAAACACCATTATTCATAGCCACCTCCATATGGACTGCTTAGCGATACGAGTTAATAACTTTAACAATAATCTCCTCTTACTTCTAAAAAAAATTCCAAATCCTATCCAAAAAGTTATCTACTTCTCTTTTAAAACACCCACTAAAACCTAATTTGTCCTCAACACATTGGGCATTTTTACTATTCACTCGAGTTTCAAGAAGAACAAAGATATCCACCTTTTATCGTTGCCTCAAATCATGAATCAACCTTGGGAAGGATTTGGCCAACACCCCTTAGTAATTCCAAGACAAAATATTCATGGTGAAAAATATCAACAGGGAATAAAAAGACAAAGAAAGGTCAACCTTAAAGGTCATGATAAACTTCACTAGCCCTTAAAGCCTCCAAGGGGTTGCTTCCCAATGCCTTTTCATTTTGCTCAGCAATCTTCATGAGTGAATAAATCTCTTTGGGATCTAGAGGTTCTGGTTGCATGGTACACTCGTCCCTTACTTCAAAGTTAACTACTACGGCCAAGATTTTATGCGATCCCATATCTTTTCCATGATGATTCATATTTGTCATGGACTTTAAGAGGCCTAGTTTAGACGCCATATCAATGTTAGTATCTTTTTGCATGACCATGTGGGCCTCCAGAACTACGGCCCAAACTTAGCTTACTTGTTCTAAGGTTATCATTTGGCACTATCTTAAAAGAAATCTTCCATAATCTAGACCCACTTTTCTTAACAGTGGACTTTGACTTTACGTTGACTTCCTTATTATCTTTTTTTAAGGAAATTGAATCCTTGGTAAATTTAAAATTTGTTAATGATTGAATATTGACAAGTTGCTCTCTAACATCAACATTGACTTCCTGTAAGTTATCCAGTAGCATCTCTTGCACAACGGTGCCTTTTTCTATATATTTTTCCACCATCTTGTGCTCACTATCTGTTCGGATTGGATATCTCGATCCTTATAGAGTTTCCTCCTCCATCATCATACCTTTTCCTTTCTAATTTTTCTTTCTCCCATATGTATCACCATTGAGGTTTGAAAAAGGTAACTAATTTGCATTTGCACTATTTTTTGCCAGTTATTTCTCTTAGCTATGATCAACGAGTCATAATCTTTGGCTGCAAACCTTTTCGGTTCCTCTGTCGACAAACCAACTCTAACAACCTTGCTTGAGTCAAACTAGCCCATCCCACCACCACCTTTTCCAACACAAAGTGGGCAATTATCCTAAAAATGCTGGTACCTCCCATAATGAAAGCATAGCAATAAATGATGACCATCCTATAAAGCTTTATTAAGCCTCCACCAAAAGGAAGGAAAATAATGTGGATACAAATTTGATTTACCAAAATGATGATGTTGAAGGTAACTTTGCATATAAAGATGATGACTTTAATGGCTTTGATGATATAATACTTTTAGATGCAGCAAACTTCATCGAGAATCATAATCAAAAGATTGGGGATGGAAATTTAAAGATATTTTTTTTATGTTTTTAGTGTGTTTTAAGGGTGTTTTCTTTAAATATAGTTTTCAGAAATTTTATGTTTGAGTCTAACATCTCTTATAATGTTTTCTTTTTCTCTTAAAGAAGATTATGGATATATATTCCCAATTCTTTGGTTAGTCACAAGATCAATAATGCAGTCATATCTCTCAAAGAGTGCTACAACACATACCATACTAAAAGATCAAAAATATTTTTCTCATCTAATGATGAGTGATGTTAATGTAAATATTATATTAGGTAGTATAAAATTAATTAGAGACTATAAAAGAGATATTATATTATTGCCCAACATGACAAAATTTTTTTTTAACGATGTATTATTTTCTACTAAGTCTTGAAAGAATTTATTAAGTTTCAAAGATATTTACCGCAATGAATATCATATTGAAACAATGAATGAGAAAAATATTGAATATCTATATATCACATTTTTTGTGGTAGGAAATAAATATATTTTGGAAAAATTACATGCCTTATTTTTTGATTTGTACTATACAAATATTAATACAATTGAAATACATGTTACAATAAATTAAAAGTTTATTGATCCAAATACATTTATTATTTGAAACAACTGATTAGGCCATCCTGGATTTATTATGATATAAAAAATTATTGAGAGTTCACATGGACATTCATTAAAGAACATGAAGATTCTTTCATTCAAAGGATTCTCATATATTGCTTGTTTTCAAGGAAAATTAATTACTAAACTATCACTAGTAAAAGTTAGGATTAAATCTCTCACATTTCTTAAATGAATCCAAGGTGATATATGTAGTTCAATTCACCATTCAGATATTATATGGTTCTAATAGATTCTTTTACAAGATGGGGGTCACATGTATATTATTGACTCACAATTTGGTATTTACAAGATTACTTGTTCAAATAATTAGATTGAGATCATAATTTCTAGATCATGTGCTCAAAACAATTCGTCTTAACAACACTGTTAAGCTTACATTTTAGATGACTATTGTATATCTTAACTCTCTTCGTTCATAAAAAACAATAAAAAATTCCCTCAGTTTTCTTCTTAGCCTTCATTAATTTTTTCATTTGTTTAAAATAACTTGGAAGACCATAAAATCCAACGCCGTGCATAAATTAAACACACATATATTCATGCACGCATATATCCTTGGAAGTTAGACTAGTTCTAAACCAAAAAGGGGTATGAACCCTTCTTTTATTGCACTTAACGGAAATGTAAAGTTGAGACGAAAAAAAAAAAATATATATATATATATATATATATCCTCCAATTTAAAATTGTTTACATCCTCTTAGACTGAGTCGTGTTCCCTAAATTTTTCACAACTAAGTCTAAAATTATTCGACTAATTCAAATTGTTTACATCCTCTTAGACTGAGTCGTGTTCCCTAAAGTTTTCACAACTAAGTCTAAAATTATTCGACTAATTCAAACAGAAATAATACTGATGGCGCAACAAATTGATCTAGCAAGGTAGATAAGAAATTGACCCATTCTTGCAAGTAAAGCATGCACATTATAGTAGGTCGAGAATCACAAATTAATGTTACAGTCAAATAAGAGCACTCGGGATAAACTAGATATTAAGGATGGAGTGGGGATATACAGGTAGTGTGAATAATTCAAATCCTTCGTTAATATACCAAAATGGTTACAGTCAAATTGTGCTTTCGCCTATGGAAGGTGTAAATGTTGTTGTTAATCCAAGCGCCAGTGAAAGTTTCATATTGATGGACTATGAGAACTAAATATGCGATTGGATTAGAGTTGTGTAAATTTTATTTTAGATCTAATTTGTAAATTTGATTTTGGTGAAATGTAAGTTTATATGACTATAATTTATATTTAAAAACTTCTGTTTGAAAAGTGATTTTTTACTATCAATACAGTTCATTCAATGCAGAAGTATTTCTTTTTTTTTTTTCCCAATTTGGTGTAAAATGGGGCATGGAGGACATGGTTTTGGAGAAAAAAAAACAACAACAAATCAAACGAGTTGATCTATACGGTAGACCTTGATGTGTAGATAGATTTTTCAACCCTTTCAAATATCAAACCAATCACAACTTAAGTAAGTAGATTTACTCAAACTTAATTAAAAATTTTAAAGTTTCAGATCAAAATATAATATTTAATCCATAAAGAAAAGTCTCGCGGGTGCTTTAGACTCCCTTGATCCCTAACAAATGCTACATATGGCCCCCGCACATCAAGATCAAGTCCACTGGGTGGTCCAAGTCCAAGAAAAAACTTTGGCCAAAATGTTGGACGTTGGAACCAAAACCCAAGCTCAGCCTGTTTTTCTCACGGAACCAAACAAGGTTGTGAATTTTTGAGGTTTCTTGTTTGGTGTATTCCAGGAACTTGCTGTGTAATTGCCCTGTAATCACCAGGCAAAAATGTCCCCCGAAATGGTTTCAAAAATGACCAATTACTATATAAAATTTCATCAGGTTTCCCCCTTCCCTCTATACTCATGCTTTCCGTCTTTTTCCTCAACTCTCTCTTCTGTGTTCTAAATCTAACCAAGGATTTCCATTCTGAGTAGGAAAAACCAGCGGGTGATTAAGTTCCCGCTTGATTTCCTCTCGTATCTTTGTCTGTTATTGTTTTTCCTTTTCGGGGGAAAGGGGAATGAACCGTGACAAAAGTATAGATAAACCAATGAAGCCACGTCGTCGTAAAAGAAGGACCAATATTGGTGGCGGTGGCGGTGGCAGTGGCGGTGGCGGCGGCGGTAGCGGCGGTGACGGCTTCCACTATAGTCCGCTGGGCATCTGTGGGTTCCTTGTCGGGGTCATCCTTTTAGTCTTAGTCTTATTTTTTTTCTTCTACGTCGTTTTGGGTATCTGAGAAAGAGAAATTACTGTGAGAGAGGAGATAATAAAGAGAGATCAAAGAGAATAGGATCTATGTAGAGTGATTCACTGGGTGGATCAATTTCCATGCACCTTTCAGTTTCACACTTGGGGGAGAGAGAGAGAGAGAGAAAGAAGGGAGGGTGGAAGGCTTCCTAAATGAACGATTATTGGCAAGAAGGGTAGATGATGGTGGATGGACATTGATCCATCAGCTAGCTAGCTAGAAGACATGTTTCTACTAAATGTTGAATAAAGGTATTTGGGTTTGAGAAATTAAGAGCTAAATCTGAATAACCCTAAATCTATGTGGGGATTAAATGTGCAATCCCATCATTTAAAATTACTTGTGCGTTTATTTTTTATTTTTCAAGAGTTAAATTATTTTGTGAATTCCTATGAGTTCACTTAATTTTTAATTTAATTATTAATGATATTTTAGACAATTAGAATGAAGTCCCAAAGTAAATGAATAAAGCCAAAGTCAAGTATGCTCTGCGCTAAATTGGAGGTGATTGAGACACAAAAGGATCTAGAATAGTACAGGAATGTTACATAATCAAGGTTAATTAAGGATCGCAACCCTCTCACATGCTAAAGAAAGTTTTGAATGAGAAAGAGTGATTGAGGAGAGTAGGGTTCAGTAAAATCTGTTTGTGTGAGTTCCACCCTCCTTAATTATTCTCTCTCTTTTAAAGAATGTTTTCTAGTATTGAATAGAATTTTTTTTTGGGTTAACAGTAAATGTACAGGATTAACTATATACCTTGATAGTCTAAATTTATATGGTTCATCTATTATTTTACGAAAATAGATGATATATAGATTGAAATTTGTTTATGATGACACCGAAGTTACTTGTACTAGAATGAGTTGATATAAATCATGAATATTTAATTATGATAATATGTGATTAATTACATAAAAAATTAAGCACATATATATTAATAGATGTGTAAGAATTCAATTATACATTATAGGAGGTAAATTAAAATTAATTAGATTTGGGGAATGTGGTTTAACTTTTATAGTGTAGGATCAAGATCCACCTAGTCTTGGTCAATTATGGGGCATGATAATTAATAGATTTCGGTTAAGACAGCGGTCATATTAAAATGGACTTATTTATATAAAAGACAAAAGTACGAATATAAATCGCCATAGGACACTGGTAACAGTGACAGAGATATAATATGATTGGAGAGAATTAGAAAAAGATAAATATAAAGAAAATAGAGAGACGTGTTGATTTATCTAACCTGAAGGCTGAGTTATTTATCGCTTGCATTTAACGACCCGACCTAGGTCTCTTCAACTCTTTGTTTTCGACCTCAAATCGTGGCGCGTGATTCTCTTTATCTTCTTGCTTTTGTTACCGGCCGTGCCAGTGGCTGGACTTCTATTGAGTCGCCACTCTCCTCTAATGCGTTTCACATGTCAGTTTTTAAGAATTTATTAATATCCAAGCTAGTCTAATATATAAAATTTAATAATTTCATATCTGATGTCCTAATCTATATGATAATATTATATATCTAATCATTACTTTTTATAAATAAATTTTTACTTACTTGAAAGTTAAAAAAATTTATTTACCAAAAATTTTGTTTAGTCATGGCTTCAATATATGGTCGGTGTTTTTTGAGTTTCCTTGCGGTTGGCTCTTGTCAGTGTAACGGCAAGAGGGGAAAAGAATTGCATTATACTAAAATAACAAAAACAAAAAAAGCGACCTCTTAATTTATAACTAACCAACTAACTAACTAACTATATATATATATATATATATATATATAAAAGATACTTTATTACAATAAATGCTAAATACAAGAGCCAAGGTAAGTGTCAAACAGGAGAGGGGTGAGATAAAATCTGACTAGTCAATTCACTGCCAATATTTGCTTAAAGAAGAATTTATGAGAAAGAAAGATCATTAAAATTATTCTTAACTAAGATATCTTCTAACGCAACACAAAATTCTCAATTAGAATTAGAATTAGTACGAGTGATTGCGTTCCACAATTTTACATAATCAATTTCTCTCACCCATAAACATTCGCCATCAATGGCATTTTCGCCATAACCATACTATCAGTCGTATTTTTCCCATTACTAGACTTTCACACAAATAAAGAGCAGTAACACTGCACCCATCCAATTCCATTCTTTCATGGTTTCAGGAAATAACTTTCCTCCTCTATCACCTTTATCAGATTGTTCATTATATCTATCGTATGCATACTATAATATACCACAACAGTATGCGATAGTAAAACTCTCACAAAAGATAAAAGAGACGAAAATTTACAATTCAGAATCTTAAATAAAAAAATATTTATTTTTAAAGATTTTGAATTTTAAAATCATTTTAAATGATTCTGAGATCAAAAATTTTAATTTAAGGTTCTGAACTATAATTTTTCTACATAATGTAAATTTTTTATTTTAAGATCTTTCAAAATAATTTTAAAATTTAATATCTTTTAGTATAAATATTTGCAACTTGGGATTTGGACTATCATTTTTCTTAGAAGAAACTCTCCTAGAAAAGAAAAAATAAGTCATAAAAAAAGTCCTCATGAAAGAGAATTAACCGCTGATATCTGCTCGAGGTTGATATCAAATTTCTATCTGTATGATTAAGTTAATTAGCACACATTGGGAAAATACAAATTAATTTGCACTAAAATTAGATTAATTTGGTATTATAGTGTAACTGCATCTTCGATTAGTTGTAAAATACTCCTTTCAATCCAAAATATAAATCACTTAAAAAAAATATTGATCTAAAATGTAAGTCATTTAATAATAATAATTATTTTTTTTTAATAATGCCTTACATTTAATGGCTCCAGCTACATTGAAAACTTTCATTTAATGACAATAGTTATCTTGGTAGTAGAGGTAAGGTTGAAAAGCTACTGTGATATTTGAAAAATTTAAGAATATAACTAATTTTTTAAAAAAAACATAAATTTATTAAAAATGACTTATATTTTAGATCGAAAAGAATACTAATTAAGAGTTAATTCTATTTTTTAGTCAAGTTAGAATGAAAACCATCAGCTTTTCAGAAGGATCAATGTATCAAAACTAATGCGGATGGCTCATTTGATAATAAAAGTGGTACGGCGAGTCTGGGTGTGAATTTTAGAGATAAAAATTGGAAAGATGCGGAATCTTTTTAAGTTAGCGTTTGGTGTAGCAAAAAAATTTTTAAAAAATGAAAAGGAAATAGAAGGAAAGTTAAAGTAAAATCATATAACTTAAAATTATATTTAATATGACATAAATAGTTTAGATTTTTTGAAGTTAAAAGTCAGTAAAATTTATTTGCAGCAAGAAAGAGTATAATGCCAAAAGAAAAAGTATGTATGTGACTCGTTGTTTTATATTTTTACCTTTTTTTTCTCTCTATTTCTCTCTTATTTCAGAAAAATGTTATTGGCTTCTGAATTCAGAAAATGCAGATTCATGACATAGAAAGGAATGTCAATATTTTTCTGATGTAAATGTTTGGAAAAATAAAAATAGTACAAATATAAAAATAAAATATGAACAAATGACTAAAACACTCACGGAGTTAAAAAATATTTTTAAAAAATAATTTTTGTTAATTAACATAAGCAAAAAAATATGATTAAAAATCTCATGCTAAATATATTTATATTAAAGGATCTTAAATTTTAAAATTATTATAAAAGACTTTAACTATAAAAAAAAATTACAATTCATGACTTTAAATAAAAATTGTTAGTCCTTGGATTGTTTAAAATGATTTTAAAATTTAAAGGTTTTTAACATAAATATTTTTAATTTAAAATCTTTTACTATAATTTTTAAACAGAAATAAAATATTGTTGAAATAATTTTTTCTTTTTTCTTGTTCAATCTTTAACAGTACAATTCTTTTGTGACAATAATGGAATGCACAATGCTACTCTATACAAAAGATAAAATCCATCCATAAATCCTTTTTAAACGTACCAAATATTATTTTAGCTATTTCTATCTCCCTCTTCCCCTCCTCTTTTCCCTCATCTCACATGCCAAACGCCTCCTGATATGTGGATTTGAGGAATATTTATTTTGATTCTGACAATGAGACCCTGGTCAAAGTTGTTCAAAGTAGCAGTATCTGTCCCGAGGGGAAGCGCACAACCATTGTGGAAGATATTATCAGTTTAAGCATGCTTTTTTGGGACCTGTTTGATTGAATGATATAAATAAAAAAATATTAAAAATAATTTTCATATTTTGTATTTAAAAAATAATTTAATAAATAAAATAATAAATATATTATATCCTGTGTACAACACTGGCAAGCCTACTTTAATTATCAAAGTATACTGGCAAGCCACTTATACTTTAATAAAGGAATATATCTGAAGTTGGAAACTGTTTTGCCTTCAATTATTGCACCTAGTACAATAATTAAGAGAAGTAAAAAGGAATGACCTACTTGAATAAGACACATATTCTTGACTTTGAATCTTTTTAAATTTTTATTTATTCTAAATCTTTTATAAAATTAAAATAAAAGATAAATAAAAGAAACCAGGCCTGTCACTCTCATACACCATATCCTTCATCCTCTCTCGCACTCTCTGCACCACGCAGTAACGCAGAGTGGAAGATCTTGTATCCCTTAGGCTAGTTGTTGAACCTCTATGGCAAGTAGATCTTTTGCAGTAGAAGATCTGTTGCACCTGATACAGGAACACTAAAAATGATATCTTTTATAAATATTTAGGTTTATGATTTATTAGGGTATTTAAAAATTATAATTAAAAAGATAAAATATTTAATTAAAAAGAAAAAAGTATATTTTAAAATTTTAATTATATAATATAATTAAAATTTTTTGTAATATAATTTTTTTTAGATAAATTTGTTATTAGTTCAATTATAATTTTTAAATATCTTACATTATTTTTTAAATTTAAAAAAAAACCAAAATAGCTTTACAGACCATGTCCTGTAGAATGTCTTATTGCAGGAAATCCGAGCGCATAGGCATTACATTTTGTTGACTTATTGTCGTGAGATAAGGGGTAGTCTAATGGGTATTTTGTCTTCTCCTTATTGGGTGCTCAGCATGATTTGGAGGAGAAAATAAAAAAAGAAAAAGAAAGATAGAATAAATTTAATATATAAAAAATTGAATATAAAAATATAAATAAATAAATAAATATTTTTATAAATAAAAAATAATTGTAGTATCTCTATTTTTAATAATAAAATAATAATTATTAAATAATATTAAATAATAATTATAAAAATAAAATAAATATTGTATAATATTTTTTATTTTTCTTTCATTCTTTTTAACCATACCAAACATGGAATGAAAAGCCAATGGAAGGCTAATAGATTCTATCCTACAATTTTTGTTGCACTATTCATTTTTATAAAAAAAAAAAGGCAAGAAACGTTATTATTGAACATGAAAAGAAAAAAAATATTTTGTCTCAAATAATAATATTTTATATTAAAAATATTAAAATTTAAAATTATTTTAAAAAATTCAAAAGCTACAAATTTTAACTTGAAGTCCCTTAGACAATTCAAATTTTTAAATTTTATATCCTTTAAAATAATTTCAAATTTTAATGTTCTTTTAGTATAAAATTATAAATATTTTCAACATGTAGTTCTTAATTATAATTTTTTTATTTTATGTCAATTAACCAAAAATATTTTTTTAATATTTTTTTAGCTTTAAAGGTATTTTAGTTATTTGTTCATTTTCTATTTCTATTATTATATTATTTCCACTCTATCAAATATCAAAATATAGAGGTATTTTTATTTCTTTATATGTCATAACAAATATGATTTCAATTCACAAAATTATATTATATTTTATTTCTATTCTTCTTTCTATTCTCTTAGAATTTTTTTTTTATACTCTACCAAACATAACCTTAGTCTTCTTATTTTGTTTTTTCATTAATACATATGCTCCTATTGTTGACCACAAAAGAAAATAAACAAGGATGAAGATTGTCATGCTTGATATGGATTAATTAATAAAGATATTTATTTTGCCTAATTTATTTCCTCTGTCAGCAAACCATTAATTTAGATTTTGTTTAATATGGATTCGATTATGTTTTGGTTAAATTTTAATTCCTTTCTCTTTACTTAATGTTAATTAATTTCATTTTTGCAAATTTACACAATTATTTCAATTTTAGGAATTAAAAATTTTGATCACTCTGACTTAGATTTCATTTTAAGTTTGAGCCCATGAGTTTATGGTGTTAGCTAAAGATATGCAAAATACATAAATCATATCCAAAACGATCAAAAGCGAAAAAGAACGTGCATCCAGCAAATGCTAAAAAATCCAAAGAAAAAGTTGAGAAGGGATGCTTCTGAGCTCTCAGTTTTAGCGTTTGATAGTGTATATAATTTTTTGAATCTTAGTGTACACTAAAACCGAGCTCAAGGACCCCATTATTTATATAGTAGACTCTAATAGTTACCTTCCCATCAAAGGTGCTGAAAATCTAAAAAAACATGGCAGAGGAAAAATGACCAACAACCATGAAACTAAATCCACATAATTCGAACCATTTAAGAATTCATTACTGAACACTTGTTCAACATTCAAAAATGTGCAACAGTTGCATTCTCCCACTTGGTTTGAACGACTTAATAATTTTCTAGATTCATGAATACTTATATTCCTTGAAGAGAAAACTTAATGCATGAATCATAGTGGTAGTTACTCTATATGTGAGGATTACTTTCCATGTATTACAATGCATTTTGCTTCCTCAACTCACCATAAATTTAATAAATGAGCCTTATGTTTGTTCTAGGCCCTTCAAATGCAACTTTTATCTAAACATAAATGTATACACTAAAATGAGAAAAACAACTCAAACTGAATAAGCTTTTTATTACAAATGATATAAGGACATATATATCAAAATATAATATGTTACCAAGTCCCATCTTAGATACATGATCCTTAAATATTGATTATGGCATGCTTTTTGTTAAAGGATCTACTAACATCAACTTAGTGCTAACATGTTCAATGGTAACTTTGTTCTTTCTGATATGTTCTCGAATGGCTAAATACTTAATGTCGATATGCTTGCTTCGACTTCCACTTAGCTATTCTTAGCTAGAAAAATTGCAGCTGAGTTGTCATAATAGATCCTTAGTAGCCTAGAAATCGAATCTGCAATTCTAAGTCTATATATAAAGCTTTTTAGCCATACACCATGTGAAGTTATCTCAAAATAAAATATGAACTTAACCTCTGTGGTAGAAGTAATAGCTAAAGTTTACTTCACACTCCTCCAAGATATGGCTCCACCAACAAATGTGAAAATGTACTCTGATATTGATCTTTGTGAATCAACACATCCAACGAAATATGAATCTGAGGAACTAACTACCTCCAGATTCTCAGCTTGTTGGTACATCAGCATATTGTCTTTAATACCTTTGAGGTATCTCATTGCCTTTTTTGCAGCTCTCTAATATTCTTTACCTAGATTACTCTGATATCTCCTTAACATTCCAGCTGTGAATGCAATGTCAGGTCTCGTACAAATTTGAGCATACATAAGGCTTCCAACAACAAAAATATATGGAATATTATGCATTTGTTTCCTTTTCAAATCGTTCTTCGAACATTGGTTCAAATTGAACCTATCACCCTTAATAAATGCTACACTCAGTGAACAGTTCTTCACCCAAAATCTCTCTAAGACCTTATTTATATAAATTTCTTATGAAAGTCTAAAAATACATTGAATTTTATCTCTATGAATTTTTATATAAATGACATAAGATGCCTTACACATATCTTTCATATCAAAATTCTTAGAGAGAAACTTTTCACCTTATATAGCAACCTTTTATCTTTGGCTACAAGTAATATGTCATCCACATATATCACAAAAAAAAAAAATAGATTTTACTCCTACTGACCTTCTGGTATATACACTGATTCATGACATTCTCCACAAATCCAAATAAAGAGATAACATCATGTAACTTAAGATACCATCAGTGGGAAGCCTGTTTCAATCTTTATATAGGTTTCTTGAGTTTGTACACCAAGTGCTCACAATCATTAAAGGAGCATCTTTTAGATTATTTCATATAAACCTCTTTTTCTAAATCTCCATTTATGAATGTTGTCCTCACATCTATCTGATACAGTTTTAGGTCAAAATGAGCAACCAATGCCATTATCACACGGAGGGAATTTTTCTTAATACAAGAAAAAATGTTTTTGTGTAACCAATTCCTTCCTTTTGATTGAATCCTTTAGCTATGAGTCTTGCCTTATATCTCTTGATATTGTCTAATGAGTCCTTTTTTGTCTTATAAACCTTTTTGCAACCAATGGCCCTAAAATTACTAGGTAACTCAATAAAATTCCATAATCCGTTAAACGTCATGGAATTCATTTCTTACTTCATAACATTGTACCACAATTTAGATTCTCTGTAACTGATGGCTTGTGAAAATGTCTTAAGATCGTTTTCAGCTCCTATACTATAGTTAGATTATTGTAAATACATTGCATAATCATTAGGAATTGCCGATCTCCTTATCCTAGTTGATCTTCTTAATATTGGGTTAGCATCCTCTTAGGAAGCATGTTCCTAACTAGTTGCTCAACAATTTTTGGTAACTGTTCAACAACCAGATCAACACGATCATGTCAACAAGTTGTGGATCCTTAATGATTGGTTATTCAATATCCATTTGTATTTGAGGGGTATGAATTACAACCAGTCTATCACTTAATGTGAAAACTTAAGAACCATAATGATCATTTTCAATACCTAAGTGCTAAGTTTAATCACTCTCACTGATCAAGTCATTCTCAAAAAATAAAATTTTGTATTTTTTGATTTCACAATCATAGTGTTGTAAGATGGAAAATAAAATCTATATCCCTTAAACTTTTTAACATATCCAATGAAGTAGTCAATAATGATTTTAGGGCCCAACTTTTTCTCTTGTAAATTGTAAACCTTAACCTCAGATGGGCATCCTCATATGCATATATGTCTTAAACTTGGCTTCCAACCTTTAAACATCTCAAACAGCATCTTTTCAACAACTTTAGTTAGAACTTGGTTAAAAATATACACAACCATTTTAAGGGTTGTAATCTATAAGAATTTAAGAAGTTTGTAACTACTAAGCATACTTTGCACCATGTCCAGTAATGTTCGATTTCTTCTTTTAGCTACACCATTTTGGTCTAAAGACCCAGGCATAGTGTATTAGGCAACAATCCCTTACTCTTAAAGAAATCTAGCGAATACACTTGGTACTTGTTCATTTTCAGTGTATCTACCATAATACTCACTACTTTTATCTAATTTTACTATTTTAATTTGTTTATCACATTGTTTCTCTACTTCTACCGTAAAAACCTTAAAAGCATCAAGTGCTTTATTTTTATTATTTAGCAAATAGAGATACATGTATCGTGAATAATCATCAATAAAGGTGATAAAGAATTTCTAACTATTAGAGTCTAAATTTGAGCTACACATATTTGTATGTATTATTTCTAATATAGTAAAACTCCTTTTTGCACCTTTCTTGATTTTATTAGTCTGTTTTCTCGTAATACAGTCTATACAACTATCAAACTTACTAAAGTCAAGTGTATTAAGTATTTCATCTTTTACTAACCTCTTAACATTTTTTATTGAGATATGACTTAACCTACAGTGCCACAACATAGAGAAATTTTTATTTATAACACATCTCTTAATAACTTTGCTACTAGAAACATGCATTGAATTATTAGATATACTAATTTGTAATTGAATTTGAAAAAGATCATCAGAAATTGTACCATTACCAATAAGATTAAATTTTTAAAATAACTTAAACATATCATTTGAAAATTCAAAAGAATATCGAAAAGGTACAAGTTTTGAAAATAAAAATCAAGTTTCTAGTAAAACTTAGTACATAAAAGGTCCTTTTCAGAATCAAACTAAAACCAGTATCTAAAACTAATCTGCAAGTTCCTACAACTTCTTCTAGTAAACTCATCTTGTTACCTGAATAGATGTACTACTCATTGCCCATCAGCTTCTTTTAGTTTGGAAAGCCCTACAAAGTATTAGGGATATAAATTGTAGAATCAGAACCAATTCACCGTGTGTTACTACTAACATCTACCATATTAGATTTATAACAAAAAAATGAGATTGAGTTACCTTTCATTTCAAGCCAAGTCTTAAACTTATTGCAGTCCTTCTTCATGTCTCCCTTCTTTTTACAAAAAAAGCATTTAGTCTCCTTCTTAATGTTAGGTTAAATGGATGCCTTGTCCTTTCCCTTTGGTTTGGCTTGTCCCTTGTTCTTTCGTTGTGCACTTTCTCCCATCTCTACTATAAGCCTTCCTTCTTCCTGTACACATATGGTGAAAAGTTCATTGATTGACCATTTCTCCTTATGTGTATTGTAGAAGATCTTGAAAGGCCAATGTTGATGTGGTAAAGAATTCAAGATGTAATGTCCCATTTTCGTTAAACGACGGAAACAAGCACGCTTTCAAAGCAAGTCCCCTAAGATAAGTGATTCAAGGCTAAATAAAATTTGAATAAAATTTTAAATAATAAAAAATGAGGATTTGAGCCTTGAGTTACCCAGAAACCGGAGTCGGAGTGATTCGAAAAATTTGCCGAAAGGCCAGTGGCATTTTCGTAAATAAGTGTAATTTTGAAAAAGCACTTAGGAGGGCTGTTTAAATGGAAATTTTGAGTTGTCCAGGATTCTCAGAGGCCCCAAAAATCATGAGAAGCCCTGAGACCAGTAAAGTCCCTCCAATGTACTCTTTCCGACGTCGATTGACCCAAACTTTGACCGGTTCGTTTAGAAAGGTTTTAGCTCCGATTTGAGTGATTCCAAAGGAATTTTATTAAATTGGGAATCTAAATTTTATAATGGAAGAGACAGTCCTTAAAAAGGAGCTAAAACAAAGGAGAAACAAAAATACTAAGGACGAAAGGCAAAATTGGCATTAAAGTGTTAAAGAAAGCTTCTTTCTTCTTCTTTATATGCCACGTTCTTTCTCTCCTCTCTAAGGCCGACTTGCTTCTGCCCATGAAGTCTTCCTCCAAAATCTTCCTCCTCTTGTGTGCCTAAGAAGCTGGAGTTTTCCTCTGGGCAGAAGTCTTCCTCCAAAATCTTCCTCCTCTTGTGTGCCTAAGAAGCTGGAGTTTTCCTCTGAATATGGGTAGAAGCAAGTCGGTCTTAGAAAGGAGAGAAAGAACGTGGCATATAAAGAAGAAGAAATAAGCTTCCTTTAACACTTTAATGCCAATTTTGCCCTTCATTCTTAGCATTTTTGTTTCTCCTTTGTTTTATCTCCTTTTTTAGGACCGTCTTTTCCATTATAAAAGTTAGATTCCCAATTTAATAAAATTCTTTTGGAATCACTCAAATCAGAGCTAAAACCTTTCCGAACGAACCGGTCAAAGTTTGGGTCAACCGACATTGGAAAGATTACACCGGGGGGGCTTTACTGGTCTCGGGGCTTCCCATGGTTTTTGGGGCTTCTGAGAACCCTGGGCAACTCAAAATTTCTATTTAAAAATTCCTCCTAGGTGCTTTTCCAAAATTACACTTATTTACGAAAATACCACTGGCCTTTCAGCAAATTTTTCGAATCACTCCGACCCGGTTTCTGAGCAACTCAAAACTCAAATCCTCATTTTTTATTATTTAAAATTTTATCTAAATTTTATTTGGCCTTGAAAACTCTAGCTTCTTAGGTGCACAAGAGGAGGAAGAAATTCAAGAAAAAGGTAATAAATTTTAAGAAATTCTATATCATTCTTTCTTGAAACTTGCTCCTCTCCTCTCAAGCTTTCTTTCTATGATTTTAATGGAGAGTTTGGTGCTGTTTTGAGGGCAGAACAGAGAGGGGAATTTTGAAAATTGAGGGAGTAAGCCAACCAAGTGGAAGAACAAGCCAAAGGAAGCAAGAAAACAAGGTAAAACTTTCATTCTTTGGTAGTTTCTTCCTCCCCCTTCCTCTTGCATGAATTTGGCCACCATGAGCCCAATTCTTAGGGGCTATTTTTTGCCCAATTCATGGAGGGATTAGAGTTTTTATATGGCAAGGATTAAGAAGGAACCAATAGAATCAAGAAAGGATCATTAGGAAACAAGATGGAACTATTAGGGATCCAAATGCTCCCTTGCAAATCTAATTTAACATGAATGTTCTTAGGCTTAAATAAATGTTTAAATGTGCTCCTAAGATCCTTAAGAGGTCCCCCATATGCCTCTTCCTCCATGAAAATGAACAAAACCCCATGAAAAGTCATGAACTTAGAAGTTAGAAAAGTATAGAGCACTTAAGGGGCTTGTAAAAATTGATTTAATCTATAAGTTCCCTTGGCTATTTAAGTGTTTCTTTGACCTCTTCCAACTCTTAACAACCTTCCTAAATGGTTCCCCTATCAAGGAAAAATCAAGAAGCCATGAAATCCCATTTATGCTCTAAGTTTCGACCAAGTAGGGATGGCATAGTTAGGGAGAGTTTTAAATTGTTTCAAGCCCATTTTTGAGTCATATATGATGAATGAATGTGAAGGGAAACCTTGGGGAAAATTTAGGAAGCTTAGAGAATGAATTGGTACTTTAGGTTCCATATTGTGACCTAAAAAAGTAACATGACGTTAGACCCTTTGTTTTAATGATGTGATGACTCCAAGAGGCTTAAAAAGAGTCAAGAATCATATTTAAGAGTAAAGAATCAGGTGTAGACATGTTTTTGTGATGTAAATGAGTTGTAATGATGGAATTAAATATGAGAATGCATAACCATATGACACCGAATTAAATTTTTTAGATATAGTGCAACGCAGAAAAAAACTATTATTTTTATCTCCTTTTTTATATACTCTTGTGGGATTGATAATACAAAGCTTATAAATGGCATGAAATGAGCTAGAAGTTATGGTGTTACATTTATTGGTATCAGAGCAAAGGTTTAGGCTTTCATTGTGGGTTGTGGCTTGTGTTTATGAGTTGCCAAGATGTCTATGACCTTGTTTATGGATGATTGAGTGCATGGCAATGGCGTGTGTCCCTATTATGTACTAAAGCATGTTTATATGTTTCAGAAAGATGGTAGACACGTGCCAAGGTAGAGGTAGAGGAAGTGGTAGGCTTCCCAGAGTGGCTCGTGCAGATGATAGAGCCGAGCCGAGTGATCCAGTAGCTGGAGCCTTACAGTCTATCATGGCTTGCTTAGATCAGCAGTAGGCCGTTATCATGCAATTACAGGAACAGCTTGCTGAGAGAAACAGCCAGAGCCCTACACCTACTCCTCCTCAGCCACCTCCACACTCAGATTGTCCTAAGCATTCAGGGACGACTCCTTCAGATCCACAGCCACACATGCAGGCTGTTACCCCGATTCCACCCACTTAGACACCTCCTGTACAGCAACCCTCGACTAGGAAAGTCATTACCCAATTCAGGAAGTTTGGGCCTCCCACCTTTGATGGTGAGATGAATGCAAATAAAGCTGAGACCTGGATTATAGAGCTAGAACAAATTTTTGAGGTGATGGAGTGCACGTCTAAGCAGAAAGCCAAGATGGCTGCATTCCAGTTACAGAACTGTCTCTCTCTCAGGGTCTCTAAGGCTAATCTCAGGTGCTGCTCGTGTTCCTCTCTACTTTTGGAGTAGATGAGGATGTCATCTATAAAAATAACTACAAACCTGTCTAGATACAGCCTGAAGACTCTGTTTATGTAATCCATAAAGACTGTGAGTGCATTTGTCAACCCAAAGGGTATAACTAGAAACTCATAGTGCCCGTATCTAGTTCTAAAAGCTGTTTTGGAAATATCTTTAGCCTTTATTCTAAGCTGATGGTATCCCGACCTGAGGTCTATCTTTGAAAATACTGACGCTCCTACCAACTGATCTAGGAGGTCATTTATGCAAGAGAGAGGGTACTTATTCTTAATGGTTATCTTATTGAGTTCCCGATAATCTATACATAGTCTAAGGCTCTCGTCTTTCTTCTTTACAAATAGGACTGGAGCTCCCCACGGCAAGACGCTGGGTCTGATAAAACACTTCTCTAAAAGTTCTTCTATTTGTTTCTTAAGCTCAGCTAGCTCGATGGGAGCCATCCTATACAGGGCCTTAGACATTGGACCTGCCTCAGGTACAATATTTATGGGAAACTCTACCTTTCTCTCTAGGGGTAGTCCACTAATTTCCTTAAGAAATACCTCTAAGAACTCTCTCACTATGGGAATCTCCTCTATACCTTCTTCTACCTCAGCCTGAACTGAAAAGAAGACCAGATACCCCTGACAACTAGGCCCTAGAGATCTCTCAGCTTGGGAAGTGGTCATGACAGATAACTCAGCCTTAGTACTAGGCACAATCCCACACTTAGGTAAAGTAATACACCTGTGGCTACAATCTAGTGTGGCGTTATTTACAGACATCCAGTACATGTCAATAATCACATCAATATCAATGAGGGGCATACAAATCAAATCAAGGGTGGTCAGGCAATAATTAAACTAGATCACACAGTTCAAACAAGCATGGGAGGTAATGGCTCAGTTCCTTGTAGGGGTGGATACATGCAACTCATATGGTAATATATGCATACTCAGACCCAACCTCTTGGCACAGTCATACGATATGAAAAAGTGGCTAGCACCCGAATCAAATAAAGCAGTTACAGAAAAATCATATACATCATGAAGTCTCATTGTGAATCAAAAGACCAAAAATCAAGCATAAGGGTGGTAATCTTCTTTCTTCAATGTGGTTGGCTCCCATTACTATGTCCACTTAGTCCACCTCGCATATTAAGACATTTAAGAGGTGGGAGTGAGATTCAAGAATCTTAATAGCTCATCTCCCATTCCATCACACATAATATATGCAAGTAAGTTCTATGAATGTATGTGTGAGAAAAATAGAAATCATGAACATTTAAAATCAAGCTTGGCATAGAAACACATCATACAAGGTATTCAAGAGCTCACCAAGTGGTTGGATTAGCCTCACACTTCTTCTTATGGATTTTGGACTTGTCTCACCCATTCTTTAAGCACTTTAGACTCAACCATACTCTTGGGAGCCCACTTTGCTTTTGGAAAACTCTTTACTTTGTCTCAATCAAGCTCAAGAGTTCTTAGCTCATCCTCACCCAAGGGAAGAGTTCTTGGCCTCTCCACACTCAAGCAAACTCATACAACCATCATGAAATCATTTAAGAACATAACATGGCATCAAGGATCATGGCATATAAAGGTATGCTAGCATACTTTTCATAGCTTGAAAATACACATACACATATTCTAAAACAAGCTAAACACACATCCATGCATAAGAGAAGGTAGAGAGAGCTACCTTGTATACAAAACACATTTTTTCTTTAGTTTTCAAGCCTCATCTTTTAGCCACACACCCACAAGTAGGTGGAGATAGTTTCTCTTAGGCTAAATACAAATTTTAGGAGCCAATTAAGTTCATGAAACAATTTCTAGGGCCATGCAACTTGCTTAAATCCTAGATTACTCTACAACCTCCATTATGGTCCATATTGGCACCTAATGATGCAATATGAGTAATAATGGATAGGTTAACAAAGTCAGCGCACTTCTTACCTATGAAAGCCACTTACACCCTAGATAAGTTAGCCCAGCTGTACATCAGGGAGATAGTTAGACTGCATGGTGTGCCTAGAAGCATAGTGTCAGATAGAGATCCCAGATTCACATCGAATTTCTAGAGATCATTACAGGATGCTCTAGGCACCAAACTCATATTTAGCATCGCCTATCACCCTTAGACGGATGGACAGATGGAGAGAACCATCCAAACCCTAGAGGACATGTTGAGGGCGTGTGTGTTAGAAATGAAAGGGAATTGGGATACATACTTGCCTCTAGTGGAGTTTGCCTATAATAACAGTTATCATGCAAGTATACAGATGGCATCGTATGAGGTATTGTATGGGAGGAAATGTAGATCCCCAGTGTGTTGGGTTGAGCTAGGAGAGCGAAGCCTCATAGGCCCAGAGTTAGTGAACCAGACCTCCAGACAAATAGAAACCATTAGAAAAAAACTTCTGATAGCCTAGAGTAGACTGAAAAGTTACGCAGATAAACGTAGGCAGCCGTTAGAGTTTGAAATTGGAGACCATATCTTCATTAGAGTGTCTCCAGTCACAGGGATAGGTCAGTCCATTAAGAGTAAAAAGCTCAGTCCAAAGTACATAGGTCCTTTCTAGATTCTTAGTAAAGTAGGTCCTGTGGCATACAGACTAGCCCTTCCTCCGAACCTAAGCCAAGTTCACAATATCTTCCACGTTTCCCAACTTAAAAAGTACCAGCTCGACCCATCACACGTCATAAAATATGAGAATATGTAGTTATAGGATGATCTATCATACATAGTATCACCAGATCGGATCATGAACGTTAGACTCAAGCAATTACGCAATAAGATGACACCGCTGGTGAAAATGGTTTGGAAAGGGTTATCTCCCGAGGAAGCCACCTAGGAAACACAAAAATGAGTTAGTCTTGATTTGAAATTTGGCATACAATTAGGTATCATTGAGAGCTTTCTGGGAAGCTAAAGATCATAGTTTTCGGAGATCTAGGGAATATTTGATAAATTTTCAAAGTTGATATTTTTCATGGATTTTGGTATAGGTACTATTCATACTGGCAGTTTTGTATTTTATATCACTTGATGGCCAAATAGTATCCAATGCTTATAAAATTTTATATGCATAAATTAGAAGTCATAAGCTTTCTGTGGCCACTGAGATCACCTCATTTGGAGGTCTGAGCAAAGAGTTATGCATGTCTGAAGTTAACTGTCAGTACCAGTAGTGCCCTTAGAGTTCAGTTACTGTTCCATAAGTTCCCAATCGCTAAGCGTATCTGTTTCATTCTAGAATAATTTTTAGTATCAAGTTAACATTTTTAGCTTTCCAGAATAACTAAATTTGTATGATTTCGATTTTTATAGAATTAGTTATGAATTTTAGAAGTTTGTACACAAGACATAGTGCACAAGAAAGACTCAGACATCTCAATCTTGAGTGTTTTCAATTGAGCCGTTATATCCCTTATCTGCATCATGCGGTCTTATACACCCCTTATGCCAACAAGCCTTATAGATGATAACCTTATCATCAAGATGCTTGCCAAAGTCTTGTTCAAGGATTCAAACTGTTTATATTTTTGAGCAAGTTTCGAACATTTTGATATTCTCCAATAAACCCATAAACACTATTAATTTTGATATACATCATTCTAAGGCAATTTGATCGCTTCCAACATTCATAAAGAGCTATTGCAAATCCATTGTTAGTGTCCATGGGTTTAAGAAATTCATATTTTCTAATTGTATCATCAACGTCCATCCACCCTAATTGGAAAAGTATTTTTTCCTTCCAAATCTTATAGTTATCACTAGTTAATTCAAAAACTTAAAAGTCAAAGATATTAAGGGTTGAAAAGTTGCACAAAATTTATATCCCTTATCTGCATCATGCGGTCTTATACACCCCTTATGCCAACGAGCCTTATAGATGATAACCTTATCATTAAGATGCTTGCCAAAGTCTTGTTCAAGGATTCAAACTGTTTATATTTTTGAGCAATTTTCGAACATTTTGATATTCTCCAATAAACTCATAAACACTATTAATTTTGATATACATCATTCTAAGGCAATTTGATCGCTTCCAACATTCATAAAGAGCTATTGCAAATCCATTGTTAGTGTCCATGGGTTTAAGAAATTCATATTTTCTAATTGTATCATCAACGTCCATCCACCCTAATTGGAAAAGTATTTTTTCCTTCCAAATCTTATAGTTATCACTAGTTAATTCAAAAACTTAAAAGTCAAATATATTCAAGGGTTGAAAAGTTGCACAAAATTTATATGTTATGTCAATAATTTAAGATAAATAAGTATTCTATGTATGACATATTCTGCCAATATAAAGCATGTCTTTCATACCATAATCCTAGTAACAAATAAAATTGTCTGTGGGCTTAATTTTATTTAATTAGAGTCATATACTAAATGATGAAACTAACAAATTATATCCCTTCTCTTAATTCCTATGGGTAACTTAAGACAAAGTAAAATTCACTATCCTACCCTAATTGATCATATAAATATGATAACATTCATGTGGGATTATGCTTATCATATTAAACATGATTAATTACAATGTGATGCTGTGAATAAACTCTAATTAAACTAAAGTTGTACTAATTATATGGCATATTAACCTTAACTAAATGCTTGCATATGACTAAATATTGATGTATAAACAAGCTTAACATAATGAAAATTAAACAATTAATTAATCAACTGACTAATCAATAATTAAAATTCTCCTTGTTAATTTAATCCAAATGTGCCAAATAACGCCTAAAAATAATATCTAAATATTATACATAAATTAAATGGTAGCATAACATATAGGAATTTTTTTTAGGACAAAAGTGTCACAAATATGGCCAGGATAGAACTCAAATGGCATTAAAATTGCCAATAAAAACAATAAATGGCAATTTTATCAAAAATTAGGCCAACCATATGTTTAAAGACTTTTCTAATGTGGTGTATAAATTAAAGCCTAAACTTTTATCCAAATTAACCCATCTAAAAAATTTATGGCACTAAAAATAATTCACTAAACTATTATTGCTAAAATTTGAATAAAAATTTTAGCTTAGTCATTCAAAATAGGGTTGAATTAAGCTATATAACAAAAAAAATCCCCACCTAAATAAGTTCAGTACGTTGGCCCACAGTGCAATAACAAATTGGTTCAACTTTTTTTTTAATAAACCAAATGGGTCCATTGTAATACACATCCATTATAATGGCTTACGTCCACTATGGAGTTCAAAATGCCAGAAATGATCTGAAGCTTGAATCCATAAAAGGAACGTGATGGCCCATGTGTGGATTCACCCAATTATTCATTATTAATCCATCTTAAAATAAACGAACCCAAAGGACCCTTTATACATTAGCCCAGAACCATAAAACATCCAAAGGCAGTCCAATAGCATTAAAAGCCCAAAACATTGAAGGCTCCCAATTTAATGAAATGGTGCACTACATCATTATAACCCATATTAGAAACCATAAAAATGCTACTTATAGGTTTAATATAGGAGGTTGTATAGCACAAAAGATAATAAAACAAGTTG
The DNA here is from genome assembly GCA_032878935.1 of Erythrophleum fordii. Taxonomy (NCBI): domain Eukaryota; kingdom Viridiplantae; phylum Streptophyta; class Magnoliopsida; order Fabales; family Fabaceae; genus Erythrophleum; species Erythrophleum fordii. The sequence goes on along the minus strand of JAVQMF010000055.1, from coordinate 36,522,595 downwards.
CAATTTATATCAATATTTTAAAAATCGGACCGGTCATTAAACTGGTAAATGCACTGATTTACAGTTTATTGATTTGACCATAATTGAACTGTGATTGAATCGGTAATAAATAAATAAATATAGTAATATTAAAATTTTAATATAATAAATGATAATAAATAAATATTAATAAAATTTAAAATATTTTATTACTAATTATATATTAAAAAAATTAAATATAACATAATATTTAAATTCAATTGAGTTTTTAATTTTAAAATTTAAGCATAAAGTAACTTATTTATTAGTAAATATAATTATTAAATATTAATGTGTTAAAATAAGTATTGAAACTAAAATATTATAAAAATGAATTATTCAACATATTAATTTTTAATAATTACTTTTTAAAAAAAATTGCATAATAAAATTTAATTAGTTCTTGAAGGTTTAAATTAAATATTATAAATTTTAAAGAAAATATCCTAATTATATTTATATAATATTATACACAATTTTAATTAAAAAAATAAGGTAGTTCAATAGCTAAAATGTCAAAATATCTTTTTTGGATCATTAGTTTGACACTTTATATAGTTATTTTGATTTTAACAAAAATGCATCCCACTAAAATTTTATATATATTAAAATTTGCTCATGCCAATTGGGCATGCGCTGGAGGTCAAGCAAAGAGTGTGTTTTGGAAGCCACAATGGTGCAAGTTCGAATCCAGATGCTGGCAGCATTATTTTGGAGGCAACCAACAAATAATATACTAAACCTTTGATGCAAACAAACTGGCGAAGAGCCTTTTGGAAACTAAAGGTATGCGGGCTCAAGTCCTAGCAGCAGCACGGATTGAGAGAATTTTGAAAAAGACTGATTCATGTGAGTTCGATTTTTGGTCCAACGGATTGAATTAGGCAGTTCAATCCGATTATAATTACAATAATCTATATTGTTTTTACCTTGTGTCAGGTCAGCTTGACTCAGTGAAAATTTACTTAATCCAAATTAAATTCAAAAATTTTTAGCGTTTTATAGCTCTTATTTTTAACTGTTCAAAGGCCAAAAACAATAATAATTTTAAAGAGAATGGTTTTGAAGAATCAAAACATGAAAACCAGGTCCATAAATCTCAACACAATATATACACATTAAACAACATTTTTCAAGTTTCAATATGAACAAGACAGAGGTTCAAACCGTGAACTCTAATACCAAATGTTGATTAAGGATATGCAAAACATAAATTATATTCAAAATGATCAAAAGCGAAAAGAAATATACCTTCAGCCATTACTCAAAAATTTAAAAAAAAGCATTGAGAAGGAATGCTTTTGAGTTCTCAATTTTAACGTTTGGTGGTGTATGTAATTTTTTAAATCTTAATATGTGCTACAAGTGAGATTAGGGACCCATTATTTATTGAGCAGACTCCAACCGTTACCTTCCCATTAAAGGTGCCGAAAATCAAGAAAAATGTGATAAAGGAAAAACAACCGATAATCATAAAACTGAAATTCACGTAATTTCGATCATTTAAGAATCCGTTACTGAACGTTTGTTCAACATTCAAAATGTGCAATGGTTGAATATGGATTATTTACATTTTATTCTTAAATTTTTCCCAAGTCACAATCTAACGAAGTGTTTTTGTACCATTTTAATTTTCGTGTGTTAAAAATTATAACGAGGATAAATGTTAAGCGTAAAATGCATTTTAGAAGAGGAAAAAAAAAATTATGATCCATTAACGTTTTCACTTTCGAAAGTCTGCAAGGTATTTTCAACCATTTTAAACTTTATATACTAAAGTTAAAATTATGATAAACTTCAAAGGATAAAATGCATTTTAATGCAAACTTAGATTAATACCAACTTCTTATTACATCACAGAATAATAATATATGTATACCTTATGGGATTCCAAATATACTACGCAATTATATTTTGATATAGTTTTTAAGTAATCTATCCTTATTATGGTTTTTATTTATTAGGAAAAAAAACTGTCTAATAACACTACAGGACATTTTGGCGGATGAATCATATTATTGTGAAATATGATAGGCTCATCAACTATTTAACAACAAATGATTTTTTTTTTAAACAAGAAATTACGTATTCACTTAATAATCTGGTGTAACAAGCAAGAGAAGTATATTATAGAATACAAATTTAACGAATAAATTAAATGGAAGTGAATCAAAATTAATCTTACATTATTCAATAACTTCTTTCTTACAAAATCTACCCTTGGATTAGGACTCTCAATCATGAAAATCATACTTACAAAATTCTTATATCAATCCAGCATTGTTTGTATTCTATCAATATATCAATCAATTCATGTATAATATATATTTTTAAATATAAAGAAATTATTAATTATTTGATTACATACTTATTGATAATTAATATTTCTAAAATTTAATAAACATTATCAACATTATAGTTATTTGTAATTCAACAATTAAATCAATGAAAATCACTTTATATGATAAGATACTGATAAATATCGATATATTAATTCTTAAACCGATGTCAATTCGCTGTGTGAAAGGAGAGAACATAATAGAGTCACTAATTTAAATCTTGCAGATCAATCTGCAATATTGATACATTGCAGGAACACAACATGAAACCAAATGAGGAAACACAACATAACACAAACCAAAACTTAAGATAAGCATTAATCAAGAGGCAACATACCTCTTTAATTACACAAACCAATGTTACAATTATAAAACAGTCGACCCTACCTGCCTAGTTGAAAAATACTTATTATTGTTATTCTTGTTATAACTATAAAACAAATGAACCTGAAAAGACAATCCAACTCTGAGCGTTTTCCGGAGAGTTTTATCTCTTCTTAACAATTAAATTTAAATACACTTTTGGCCCTTCTAATTTTATTCAAATTAGATTTAGTCCTCTAATTTATAAATAGTCTTTTTTTTAAATGATTCAATTTTTCCCATCTGTTATATAGTTTATGAAAAATTAAGCATCAAACTTAATGATTTATTAACTTAGGTGTTAATTACTTATTTGATATCATTAACTTAATCACACTCAAATTTAGCCTTTAGTGGGCAAATTGTTAAATTTGATGTTGAATTTTCCATAGAAATATGATTGAGGGAAAAATTAAATCATTTTAGCAAATAAAAGGGCAACGCTGCTTGTTTTAAACTAGATGGAACACAATAAAATTTCTATAAAAGTAGGACCAAAAATAAATTTAAACTTAAAAAATTAAAAAGTTAGTGTATCTAGTATTCTCTCATATTCCTTTATTTTCGGTGGCCCAATGGGCTACCACGTTGAAGATAAACTCTGTCGGGTTTATGGTCCAATGAGGTATCTTGTTTTACAAAAGGTGGGTACGAACTACGAAACGCTGTCATATTGGGTAGAAAGGCCTGTTGCTGACAAAAACAAAAGCAGAAGCCTTTTTGTTTCGTTCATGCGACTTTTAGAGTAAATTATAAATATTTAAATTATATAAATTTTTTTAAAGGATTAGATTTAAGTGTAATTTTTTTATTATACTTTTTTAATAAAAATATAATAAATACACAAAATATTAATAATATCATAATAAAATATAATTTAATTGACGAACTATATAATTATTTGTAAAAGTTATATACATATTATAGTATTATTAAAAAATGAGATATTTTTTATATTCTAATTAAATAATATAATAACAAATATATAAATATTTGAATATAATTTTTTTTTAAAAAATTCACTTTTTCTTCTCTTAAAATTAAAATATAGGTTATATTAATTTCTTTTGTAGTTAAAAATAAGTTTTAATTTCACTAATTTTAATAAAAATATTCTTATATATAATATAACATGTATTTAATATATATTTAATTAATATTAAAATAATTTTAATAAAATAATTTTATTATTTTTAATACAAAATAAAAAAGTAGAATACATTTTTAAAAATAATTATTTATAATTATTTTACTAAAAATTTACTATTATTTTTAAAAATAAGCATTTCTTAAAAAAATTAAGTAGTTATTATTTTATTATTGCTATTGTATATATATATATATATATACCCCGTACAGTTTCAAAATTTTATACAGTGCAACTCCCTCTAAGATGCATTTAAAATAGTTTTCTTTTCTCTTTTTTAATAAGTATTATTATTATTACTTTAATAAGTATTCCCCTCTTGCTATGCGTGCAGGTCACGAGCTGGTTATTATTCTTTCACTAGGACAAGAAGTCGGAGGTTTATCAAACTCACTATATATATTGGTGGGCACTAAGCCCGTATTCGAAACAGGGAAAATAGAGTACAGTGCTTGCAATTGGAAATCCTATGGCTACTCTTGATTCCGACGTTCCAATGGTGCCGGCCAGCGACAGTGCTGGTCCTTCTTCCAAGAAGCCAAAGCGATTCGAGATCAAGAAGTGGAACGCCGTCGCTCTCTGGGCCTGGGGTACTCTTTCCCTTAACCCTAACCCTAACCCTAACCCTAACCCTAACCCCAACCCTAACTTTTTTTTTCTAATCCGCTTTATTGTCTTCTCCGATTCTCTCGTTTCATGTTTTTGGTCTTTGTGCGTGGTATTTTATATTTCTTATTGACTTGGTACCCGTCGAATTGTGATTGCGCAGATATCGTTGTTGATAATTGTGCTATCTGTCGGAACCATATCATGGATCTATGTAAGTATATCTTGACCGGTTTTTCAATCGATGGATGCTTTATAATCTTGAACTGATCCTCTTTGATGACTGCTTTAGGCATTGAATGCCAGGCCAATCAGGCTAGTGCCACTAGCGAGGAATGCACTGTAGCTTGGGGTATGATCTAAAACCCTGTAATACCTACATTATTTTTTAACTTTTTTCTTTCTTTTTTTCTAATTCTTTAGTAGCCTTCCTTTCTGACTGTCTTCATCAACAGTCAAGTGGTGAAGTTAGTATCTTTAGAGCCACTTTTTTGCTAAAGGGATATATGACTGTTTCTTAATTTGGCCCTGTCTTCTCTTGTATATTACTTAACCATAGTTGTAGCTCGTCACCGCATGGTGGGCTGGTATCTACTCCCTTCTGGACCTTCTAAAAAAAAAAACACTGATACCTGGTCAATGGTTACATAGAGTCACAGAGTAGAATTATTCTTGTTCTTATTTATCTTATTTTTTCGTCAACCGAAGAGGGAAGTTATTTTCTTCTCTTGGGATTTGGATTTCAATGTGACTTATGTTGTGCTTGTATATCAATATCATTGTGGACGTGTTTTGTTCAGGACTTAGTAACTTATGTAAACATTGGCAGACCCAAGGCATATTATTAAAATTGCTGTCAAATTCATAAACAACACAGTTAAATCTAGAAAGATAAACCGCTATTTATTCTCTTAATTGCTTTCATTTACATATTAACTGGAGTCGGAATAACTGCATGATGATTCTCCTTAATGTAAAACCTAAGGGAACATGCAGAGAGTTTTCTAGACTATGAAACACTGAAAATTTTGTTTCATTTGAAGTTGTTATTAAATCACTCACTTTACATTCACTGACTTTATTTTTCACTACTGGAATGACTTTCGTTATGAAATTAAGTGCATTCTACTTAAGTTATATCTAGATATAGTTTTCTCTATGACTAGCTGTACATTTTTGCTAGTGGGATATCTGAAGCTGTTCTTCCAGAAGTCTTGCGTGTTACCATAATTAGTGTATTTTGTGGTTGTCATGCAACTGTATTAGTTGAGATGCTGCCTTTCTTGATATTTGAGGGTATAATTGGAGGTTCCCAACTTTCCTGTTTCATCTGTAACTACAGTAAAAGTATTGATAATATAACTGTGAGCATCTTTTTTGATATGATGTTGGATGTAAAATTAATGTGTATTTGGAGGATTGAGATATGTTTAAGAGCTATTATGGATGAAATAAAGTCTAATGCGTTATTTTGAAGGAAACAAAAATTGCTTCTGTGTTGTGATTTTTAAGTATTCGTATTTAGCTTTAGATGGATCATGGTCTATTTTCTGTTTTCATTTAGGTCAGCAGTATTATGTTTTGCATATTTGAGGATTATACTGGTATCTAAATTCTGGAATATTCCACTTGGTACAAGATAACAGCTTTCAATGGATCATCTTTTGGCATAATGTGATCAGTTGTCTGTGCAAGTTCTTAGGGAACTGCTCTATCATTTACTTAGGGATCTGTGGTTGAGGGCTCACTATCGCGTAGGCTTTCAATTTAGTGATGCTTTTGTATTTCAGTGCCTTTTGCATAGAGTATTTTACACTCTGTTTCAGTTTTGCTAGTTGTAAATGTGCTTTTTTGCCTTTCCAACGAATTCAGTTAAGCTAGATGCAATTGATTATGTTCTTTTAGCATGAGATTTAAGTTCATAAGTAATTTCTTCACAAGAAAATTTTTTTCCTATTTTAGTTTAGGAAGCATAGTCTTTAACATGGACACATTGACATGTCAAATTTCAAAAGATACAAGACATGATCTGATGTGTATTTTAACATACACACATTAAAAAATGACTAATGGTGTTAATTTTTAAGATTATATGAAGAATCTACCATAAGGTTGCAGATTACAACACATAGGCATAAATATCGTACCCAAATCCTAATTTATTGAGCTTTCCATGTGTTGAGACCCTTCTCAATATCTTGGCACCATCTTCTAAGCATCTTGCAATATTATTTGACCAAAAAAATTACTTAATTAAAAGGATGTTAAACTATACAATTCAAACTATACGTGAAGGAATTTTGATGATCTCATCTGAATGAGATTTCTAGATTCTTATTCCAACATTTTGTTGGCCTTCACTCCCTCACCCTCCTTGCTCTTTTTTTTTTTTTCCGTGCCAGGGGGGCATATCTGAATTTCGGCACGTGCTGGACGTGCTTTATAGTTTAAGATACATTCATATGTATCATTTTGGTTGTGACATTCAAATTTGCTGGTGTAATGGTCTCTACTTCGTATGTTACTGTAGCTGTTAGTCTGTCGCTTAGCAAATGCAGGATTACTCAAAACTATTGCTTTTATTTCTACTCAGGGGTATGTAACCACGCATTTCACTTCCATTGCATTAGCCGTTGGCTGAAGACCCGTCAAGTATGCCCTTTAGGTATGTGCCTAGTACTTCCACTTCTCTTTTCTATTGTGACTTCTATGGATTTATAACTTCTCTTTTCACTTCCTTGGTGTTTCTCTGTTGCTACAGATAATAGTGAGTGGGAGTTTCAGAAATACGGTCACTAGAACAGTGGTGTGGTCAGGCATGTTGGACACGTGGACCTTCTATCCTACTTCTACTATAATATTGTTGATGAAAGATTTCATTTATAGCTCTGAACTATACTCTTTTTTTCCTGTTTGCTGGATTTATTAGGATTTTGAAAGGCTTTATGGCGTTGTATGACATTGCGGCAATTCTGTGCCTTCAGTGTGTATCCACGTTAAGTCCATTTTTTATGTTTTGAGCAAGATAAGAGCGACTATGCTGCTCCATTATTGTTCCATCTCTGTACAGGATTAAGGTTTTAATGTTTGTCTTAGTTCGATCCTCAGGTTGTGCATTCTGCCTATGTTTTCCATTATTTTGCGTTGCAAATGCCAAGAATCGAAAATTTTGTCCTTCTACTTTTGCTTCCTTTTAAAGTCCCGCTGCAGCATTTTGGCAGTGCCAGTATATGATATTCAGAATATTAGCTAAACCAGGAGGTTAAAACAGCATCTCTGTTTCAATGTTGATGCAAATTTTGCTTCTCAAGTTAGAAAATTCTCGTATTTTGTGAGTTATGCTTGAAAGTTGAAATTGCCTATTAAATAGCAAAAGTGGTCCGGTTTTGCTGTGACAAGCTAGCGATCCGGCCAACGCTAGCCCAGTGGTTTAGTTTCAATAAAAATAGATATAGATAGTTGGAAATGTAAAAATAAGTTAAAAGTATTCTATATATATGATAACAAAGTTATGTAAAATAAATTGACTAGAGTCTATCAAATATTATAAATTCTATTGAAAAATGTTAAAATTTTGATTTAGATTAAAAAAATAAAAATTGGTTTCAATTGATGCAATGCCAAAATTTGGATCTTTTTATCAATTCTTGACTGATCGGGTTGGTCTTGACTGATTTATTTTTGGAGTTTAGGGACGGATTGAAGATTAAATTATTGGAGGTAAAAATTAAAAAAATTAATATATTTATGTGTATAAAAATTTAAGCTTAATATATATATATATATATGTAATATTTTTGTAATTTACTGAAGTTGAGTATGATATTATCTTTATGTCATAAAAGTTTCTAATAATGGAATATGCATTAAATTTTTCAATAATCTCTTTTTTTAAATATAAATAGTTATATATCTTGTAAAAAGATTATCTTTCACTTTATTAGCTAAAAATAACTTTTTACTTGTTATAATTGAATTTGAAAGAGTTAATGATAAGCAAAAGAAATAATTAATTAAATAATAAATATTAGATGTTTTTGGTTTTCTTTAATCATTGTATAATTAGAAGATTGTTCATAAGTTTTTAAAATTAAAATAATTTATAATGTTACACTTGTGTTTTAAAATATAATATTTTTAATTTAATGAAATCATTAAAATAAAAGTGTGTTGTTAAGTTATAAGCTTGTAAATTTAAATTTGATTTATTTGGTAAAAAACATTTCAGTTCTAGTCACTCCCGAAGCGGAATTTTTTTACATATACAAGAAAGGAATTTAGAAAGCTGTTTCGTGCAGGTTGCTTCATGACTACATATATATATATATATATATATATATATAGGTCCAACAAACACGTTTTGGAATGATTGATATCAAATGGGAAGCTGCGTCTTGGATTTGAAAGGATGGAAGCAAAGTGTGGGAGGGGCTGCCAAGGGCATCTATCGCTGCTTGAGTTATGATTAGTTCATAAATTTTTTAATTGAATTGATTAGTCTAATCTAATGTTTTAAGTTATGATTATCATAATGAATAACACAATAAAAATGATAACATTGGCAATATTAGAGTGTGGCCTATGGTTCTATAATTATTTTCCTCAAAACCACACAACTAAACATCCTTAAAAAAAAAAAATAGTTATGTTTTTTGAAAATAGAACACAACTTTCTATAACAGCTCAAATTATATCTAATTTTGAAATTATTTCAAAGTTCTAAATAACAATAATAATAATCAAATCTTATATACGATGGATATTTATAATAACTAACATGTTATTTTGGCATTCCGTGCACCAGGCGGGTTCAAATACTATTTTTTAATAATAATAACATGAATAAGGATTATATTAAAATCTTAATAATACCTCGTCTCATAATGAACTGTTTGTTTGATCTGAGACTTTTTAATTGTCTTAAAGGAAAAGAAAAGATAAATGAAAAAAAAAAAAAGCTTAGTAGCATCTTCATTTAGGGCAAAATGAAATATATGATGTAGTTTTAAATTATTTTTTTCAAATAAAATGTACACTTTAAAATGACAAAAACATTTAGGTATAACTTAACATTTGGTCTCAATAATTTCATATAATTTGTTTATTGGCCCTCACAGTCCTTCTAATTGAGTCCTTACCCTCTTGACGCCACCCGTAAATTGCCGACGTGGCAAATGGGCATTTTACCAAACGCGACTTTAGTCCTGCGTATTTTGCCTCTTGCAGCTTTTCCCCCTTTGGTTTTGGCAAAATTTTAATTTACACTTGAGTTCTTGAAGTTTTAAATAATTTCAATTTCCTCCACATCATCATTATTTGGTATAGCACAGTGAAAAAATGGGACAAGATTTTTTATTGTGCTGAGGGACACAGTACTATTTGTTATGGCCCTAAATGAAAGTCTCATTCCTTTTGTTTTTTTTTTTAAACTTATTTTAAAATGTTTTTCATTGTAACAACACGGTATTATCAAAGCAAAAAAATCTATTTTCATTAAAAATATGACCGCGTGGCTAACGGAACTTCTAACACTAAATGGAGCCTAAACATTTTTTTCTCCTTTGTTATTCTATTATAGCATGTTTGGTTACTCAACTCAAAAAAGAAAGAAAAGTAAAAATTTGAAAAAATAATATTTTTATTTTTATAATTATTATTTAATCATTAAAAATAAAAATATTATAAATATTTTTTATCTGTAAAATCATCTTTTTTTTTTAATTTTTATATCTAATTTTTTGTGTACTGAAAAATGTGATTTATAAGTGCTTACGTAATTGATTTACCTAACTTGAATCACAAAACTGGTTCTTTGGATCATTGAAGGAGATGGAAGTGGTCACGTGGGTGTTTAGAAAGGCAAAGCTTCAAAGCTCAATCACTATTATTGAAACAATAAATTGAAAGTGATTCAACATAATGGTGATGATCTAGAAAGGAAAAAAAAAAAAAGCAAAAAAAAAAACACCTAGATTTAAGTGATACCAAATAAAAATTTTACTAGTTTCGAAGACATTTTAATTATAAAGAAAGAAATTGAAACTGACTTGAAACTTTAAAAATTTAATTCTCAGTAAATAAAGTATAAAAACTAAATTAAAAATTTCTTGATACGTCAAGTCAGATGTTTATTCGTCAGGCTTACTATTCATAAATGATATTATGATAATAGTTGATGTGAAGAACCTAATTAAAACTAATATAAAAATGTAATAATTTGATTGAAAAAAAATTAAATGGAAGAACAAGTAGAAAATTTTGGTGAAAACCTTCACCAACATTTTTTCCCCGAAAAAACCAAAAATGTTTAGTTAGCATTGATTACAAAATAAAACCAAACTAGCCTGCAAATAAGTGTATGAGAGAATTAGTCAAAACTGATTAAAAAATCAATCAATCAAAATACGGCAATCATACGCGTGAAACCAACATCGATTCAAATTCTGAACTGATCGGCAATCAATTTACGTTGGTTTCTTCCTCCTAATTTGTCATTCGAACCCTGAGCATAAGAGTGAGCATCAGTTCCGAATAGCCATCACGTCTTGTTTAACCATCACAAAATTAATTATATATATATATTAAAAAATACATATATCACTAATAAATTTTAAATTTCAATTTTAGTATATTAAAATCATACTAAATATATGTTTAAAGAAATTCGTTAAATCATGAACCACTCTTTTATCCTTTCAACGACGAGCTTGAAATTTAAAAAATTATTAATTATACTTTTGTTTTTCAATATTTAGAATTACAGCCTTAAATCTGCGCATTGTACGGGCACGCTAATTAGTTAAAAAGTAAATTTGTGAGTTTAAGTAATTTTATAAAAGAAAATAAATTTATAATATAAGTTTATATAGTAAATTTATAAGAATTTATATTTATTAATAATTATCTATAGAATATAATATATAAAAAAATTATTTAGCTACAATTTAAATTATATTAATCTTTTTTTAAAAAATCATTTATATCTTATAATTCTTAATTCTTAATATAAAAATTTTAATCAAGTTTGTACTGATATATTATTTTTATATTTTTATATTAGATTATATTAAATTTAAGAATCTTTATTTTTTAAAATCAATGTGCTTCAATTGTAGAGTTACTCATTAAATTTTATTTAAAAAATATTAAATGAATTGAGTTTATATTAAAGGTGAATTAAATTGAATTTATATTTAATTTGAATTTACAAGTAACACATTGTAAAAATTTAATTTCAACGAGTCAACTCATGACCAATGGTTAAGACTCCGTTTAGTTCAACAGAGGAGAAGAGAGGGAAAAAGAAACGATTTAATGAGTTATGTTTGGTTGAAAAAGAAGGGAGGAGAAAGAAGGAGAGATTATTATTTGGTTTAAGAGAAGAAAAGAGATAATTATATTTAGATAAATTTATTTTTTATATTATTTTAATTTTATTTTTTATAAAAAAATTATTTATATCAATAATTTTTTTAAAAAATTATAAATTTTATTATTTTTTTTATTTTTAATTTTTAATAAAAAAAATTATCTTAATTTTTATTAAATATTAAAATATTAAAAAAATAAATTAAACTTAAAAAATACCCCACTCCTCTCACCTCCTCCGAAACTCCTCCGTCCAAAAGGAAAACAAATTTACCTCATTTCATCCAACCAAACGAGCCATCTAACAGAGCAGCCAGCAAATGAAGGTTTCTTTCTTCTTTGTGATGTTTGCTCTTACAGCCGTTAGCTGCAGAGGAGAAGGAACTCCCTCGTCTGCAACGTCAGTCATGGCGGTAGGAAAAAACAGGAGGATTTCTAAGGGAAAGAAAGCAGGGAAGAAGAAGGCGTAAGTACCCTTTTCATCGTTTTCAAATTTATCTTTTTAATTTTGTCTTATGGATATGTGTTCAATCCTATTTCTGCTTCTTTGGCTTTCAGAGCTGATCCATTTGCCAAGAAAGATTGGTATGACATTAATGCCCCTTCTGTGTTCCAAGTAAAAAATGTGGGCAAGACTCTCGTTACTCGCACTTAGGGGACCAAGGTAATTTCGTTGTTTTCTCTGTTTCCTTGAATGCTATGTCTTGGTGAAAAGAGATGAAAAAAAGAATTTTTATTTGAATTTAATATCCAGAAACGCTTCATCTATGGAACCTTCTATATATACTTAAAAATGAGCTCCTTGCATATAGCTCGGGCCGCTTACTGAAGTTGCGAGATTTGATTTCGTTATAATCAATATTGAGTTGAATACTTGAATCCCTTTTTCTTTTTCTTTTTTTCCCCCGGGGGGGGGGGGGGGGGGGGAGGGGGGGGGAGGTGGTGGGGAGGGGGGAAGAATTCTACGAATGGACTTTTCTCTTTTAACTACATTTGATCAAAGACTGTATTGTTTTTGTGCATTTCTCTAGTAAACTGAGAGGACTCAAGCGGAATGATAGCCCAAACATTCTGGATTATTTTCTGCTTCAATCTCCTTAAGATATACAATAAATGAATATTAAGATATAATATTTCTTAAGGCAATTCTTAGGACAGTGATGGAAGGGCTTTTAGAGTTTTATTTATTGGCTTTGTCCCCTCATTTCCATAATTCTAAGAATATGTTCTATGGTTTGCCCCATTGAATAGCTGCTTGTTGTGTGTCCATGGAGAGAAGGACCTGGCTTACATAGTTCGTATAAGTATCTATGATAGGATTTAATGGAATAATTTGATCTTAAGTGTACCTGTGGTCACCATTGAATCTCGTGCGTGCAGCACTATATATGCTCAGATGAACAGTGTAGGCTAGGACTTTCTCTCCAATTTCCTCACAGTAGATGACTTCTATGACGCAAGCCGAAAAACATGTTCTCAGACTTATGGAAAAGAGACCTAGCCAAAAGATAAATTTGTAAGGGCCCTCTAATCATGGGCGTAATGGAGCCTAAACTGTGCTACTCAACCACGCCAACCCAACATAAGAAGTGACAACAGCCTACAAGACAGGGATCACTAAAATTATTGGTCCTCATGCCTGTTTATTGAAAAAGATAATATTATAAAAGCATGCTTCATTAAAACTTAAATGCACTATTAAGTGCAGCCTAAAATTGAGAAAATTCTTACATATTTTCCTTTAAATTAGTTCATTACTAGTTTTTTTTTTTAATTTCATTTTACTATTCAAGGACCGGTGGTTGTAACACCTTAGCATGATGTCCTGGCTTGTTCATGCATAACAAGAATTACATATAATTATAATCTATCAGTCTTATTTATATGTTTTTCTTGCTTTACCCAGTTTAGTGCTCTACTAATCTACTTCACATAGATGAGTGCCTTTTTGGCGGCACCTTTCGCCTTAGACTAGCTTGGTATTATTCAAATATTGATTAAATTGTTAATTTATTGTGTGGATTATGATGTAAGGCGGCACCTTCCACCTTTTTGTATAAGTACAATTTGCCAGGTTTGAGGCATGTGCTTGCTTATACGGATCATGTTTGTCGTAAATAACAGATTGCTTCAGAAGGACTTAAACATCGGGTGTTTGAGGTTTCATTGGCTGATCTACAAGGTGATGAGGGCCATGCATACCACAAGATACGGTAGAGAGCTGAGGATGTTCAAGGGAAGAATGTTCTGACAAATTTCTGGGTATGATGGACTGCTGATATTTATTTTGCTCGTGCTATAATTGAATGTCCTGCATGATAAAATGAATTATTATCTAATTAAATATTGTTATCTTCAGGGAATGGATTTTACGACTGACAAGTTGAGGTCATTGGTGCGGAAATGGCAACTTTGATAGAAGCTCATGTGGATGTGAAGAGCACTGATAATTACACATTGAGGATGTTCTGCGTTGGATTTACCAAGAGACATGGAAACCAAGTGAAGAGGACCTGCGATGCACAGTCAAGCCAGATTAGACAGGTATGTTCACTAAAGTGTTTTTAACATGCAAAAAATGGTTGTTTTCAGCTTCAACTTATATCATAACATTTGAACATGATATTACTTGCATTTTGCTTTGATGAAGTACCTAACAAGTAATGACCGAAATTTAATGGGCGTGAATTTTTTATATCATTACTTATTATTTTGCATACCCTTTGGATTGCACCCTTGTGATTTTGCTTCTGAACTTGACTATTGAAAAATTGGTTTTACCTTATCGAAGGTGTTATGTATTTTTATGATCTTCTGTCTTTTTCTTGTCATAGAAGATTGCATATTTAGAAATGGACCTTTATCTTTTTTGATCCGCCGGAAGATTAGGGAGATCATTACAAATCAGGCTACCTCCTGTCATTTAAAAGAGTTGGTCCGCAAGTTCATTCCAGAGATGATTGGCAAAGAGATTGAGAAGGCAACATCTAGCATTTACCCTCTACAAAATGTGTTCATCAGAAAAGTCAAGATTTTGAAAGCTCCCAAGTTTGATCTTGGAAAACTGATGGAGGTATCTCTTATGTCAAATTTCATTTGAAAATGTTTTAAATGAAGTACCGATAAATTTTACTTGAATAAAAACCAACTAATCTTGATGATTACAGCTATAGCTGCAGCCTTCTTTGTATAACTAAGTGCCTTCCACATTTGTTTCTTTCTAGTACTTCGTATCTTTCTCTATTTTATGATTCATCAATCTTTCTCAATTCTAGAGCACCTTATGATGGAAACAATAATTCCTGAATAAAAATGTCTAGGGGGTGAAAGTTCTCTGTTTTGTGATCGCCAGCAAATGGTTGGAAATTTGATCAGTGGATTGATCTCTGATGCCTTTGCTGTCTTCTCCGGGTAGGTTCACGGTGATTATTCAGAAGACTTTGGTGTGAAGGTAGACAGACCTGCGGACGAAACAATGGCCGAGGAGACAACTGAAGTCGTTGGAGCTTGATTGAATAACAATGCTTCTCTAGTTTGATTTGCAAGTTCTACTACGTTCTCTTCACCAAAATTTAGTTTATACTCCAGTCCGATCTTTTTATTTGCGCTGAATGGAGTAGTTATATATTGACATTGAGAAAAAACAGTTGGGTACATTCAATATATGTTTACGATTTGTTCTTTCTTTTACCCTGCTCATGGGTCGAGAGATCTCTAATTTGATCATACCCTGGAAATATGGCTTGTCATGCAAACTGTTGATATGACGTAATAGTTGGGCAAATGGAAATCTGGAAAAAGTCGCGTTTGAATTTTGAGTGTTTGATATCACATTATTTACTTAAAAACATAACATTTGAAGACTTTTTTTTTCACAACTTATTACAGTATAATTGAGTCCTTTAAAAAAAAAAATTCAATGTGTAATGATTTTATTGGAACACTCTGATCTTGTGCGTCCAAGCTTGTCTAACTTGGATTCCTTCGTAATTTCCGAATCATTTGCTCTATATATATAAGAATTAGAATTCATTTGGTATACAAAAAATGTTTTAATAAAAATAGAAAGTAAATATTAAATAAAATATAAAAAAAATCAAATCAGTTTGATATGACATAGAAAAGAAATGAAATGTCTGTACTTTCATATGTTTGGTTGAAAGAAAATAGTATAAAAATAAAAAATAAGTATAAAAAATGACGAAAATGCTCCTTGTGGAAAAAAGTGGAAAAAATATAATTTGGTAAGTTGTTGAGAACCCAAAATGCAATTTCTCCTTTCTTATGCAAGTATATAAGAATAAAAAATAGTAATGTCTGGTAATTTGTCGAGCACCCCAAACACAGCTTACTGCAGGATGCACCAACAGGACAAATGCATCTTTTCCACATTTTGGTTTCAATCTCACCTTCCACAACTCTGCTACAGTGGGAGAAACCTCATTCCTCTCCACTTTCCCACAGGGTAAGGATTCTTTGTACTAAACAGGTTTAGGCGCATGATTCTTTTTTAGTTTCCCTTTCTGTGAAGGGATCAAATGAGTCGTTATAGTGCGATTTACAGCTCTCTATTTGTTTTTGTTCTCTAATTATATATTTTAAAGATAATATTAGGAGTCCCAATATAAAATGACATGAGTAGACTATTTTGGCAAGGATTCCTTATATAAAATATGTGCATTGCTTTATGATGAGGAGCGCATCTTCCATTGTGGCACCCCAAATGCTGTGGCGTTCTAAACAGGGGTTGCTCGTTTCTTTTTGTTTTCTTCTCTATATAATGATACTTCATGTGTAGTCTAGAATGGGATTTCAGTGGCACCTGCTGTGTGACATGGAAAAATTTAATTTATTATTACCCTGTTTGGTTGGAGAAAGTAACAATGATAAAAAGAATATAAAATATAAGTAAGTGAGAGTAGATAAGATAAGAAATAGTTATTTTAGTATTATTTCTAAAAAAGTGATTTAATAGATAGAATAATAAATATAAAAATATAATAAATATTATACAAATTACATAAATAAATTATGTTTGTAATATAGTGAACCAAATGAAACCTATATAATCATTGCATGCCAACACTACAAGTTCATGAGTATTCCATCTATCCAACATCCATATAAATAAAATACATCATTTTAATTTATTGTTTGACCTTGGCAATTCACATTATATATGAGATAAGCTACCAAACGAGTGACATCATAGAGATTGCATATATATCACTATAATTTTCAAGATACATATATAACTATTGAAATAACTATAATTAGTTCTCAATTTTCTTCTCTTTTCTTTTTCTTGAACCCTCACTTGAAAAAGTGTAGCCCAGAATAGGGTGAGATATAAGAACTTAATAACCAATAATACACTATCAATGTATACACCATGATTCACAATTGATATCAAATATAAATCTAGCATGCATGCTATGAGAAATATGACAAAATACCAATATGGTTATCAATATAGTTAGTGGCCACATAACAATGGAAAGTGTTGTCAAGCTACAATCTCCACTCATAGAGATGCCCTCCAATTGTGTCTTCCTACATATAGTCTTATCTTATATGAAGCGCCTATAGACTACATTTCCCTTCCACACATATACTCGGGAGGTGCCTATAGGCTGTGTCCCCTTTCCATATACAATACATGCATTAATTAGCATATTTACCATGGCAGCAATTTACACTTCCATTCATTTCAAATTTATGCATATTAATTTAAATCACAAGCACATGTAAAGAAAATTGTAATTCTAGTTACCTGGCTCAATTACAAGCTTTCAATTCCACTCAAGTAATTAATAACTCTCTAAGTATTAAACCTAAGCTTAGAATCACATGCACAAGCAACAAGTGTCAATATTAAATTACATCAAAGTGTTTTAATTAAATTCAATCATAATTCTAGCTAAACTCATACTTAACTATTTCCAATCTTCAAATTCTCAAGCTTTCAATTCCAAATACAAGCTTCAAATTTTAGATTTTGTCATCTTAGAATTTAGCCAACAAAATTATCAACATTTATCTAAATAATAGATTTTTCTTTAATCAATTAATAGAAGATAATTACCTATAAATTTAACTTTCTTCTTGTCTACATCCACCACAACACCCAAAATTAATCACAACTCAACTTAAATAGCCCCAAAATTAAAACCTCTATCCACGTTCATTAAAATAAAATCATAACCATATTAAAATCTATTTGGTTTAAAGTGTAGAAGGAAAAGCGTAGATCATTATTCATAAAACATACCTTCACTAAAAATGTCTCTTTCTCTACATGCAATAACTTAAAATGTTGCAATGGAGTCTCCTTCTATCTTTCTCATTGCATTTCTCTTCTCTCTCTCCCTATGTTTTAGCCAAATAAGGAGAATAAATGCCAATGGGCTAATTGCTGGGTATTTATAAAATGGGAAGTATAAAGTGATTGGTCCAAATTATGACAAAATCTCAATAGTTGATTTGGTAACAAGATCTCAACCATTCATTTAGTGCCATATGATTGTGTAATGATTGCTTGATGGGTGAGTGGTGCCACTTGGAAGGGCCTAATCAGTAAGATATCTAAGCATAAGATAATGTAATCATTAGATGGATAAGATTGACACTTGCAAGAATTTGATAAATAGGATATTTAAATATGAGATTTCACTCATAATTATCTATTCCCTTTTTAGAATATTATAAATAAAAGAACGTTTTCCTAATTAGCTTATAAATATTCCATAAATTAATTCCCTTTTAAAGTTGCCTGATATACTGTATTAAGACTAAATTTTCTAAAGTACTTCTAACTAAATTCTCAAAATTCCATTAATCATTCCTAAATTAATTAGGCAAAATTATAATTGAAGGTTATTTTACCTAATTACCAATTAATTAGGTAAAATTCCTTATTTAATTTATTATCTCAAGAATTTAAATCCCTCTTTTTCTATAACTTCCATTTATTAATTTCAACAATGTCACATTTCTTCCTTCATTTTTAGAAAATTTGTCCTAAAACTTTGTGTGCCATGCTAAAGTAATGTAGGATAGTCTTTTCTCATAACCTCCTCAGTTTCCCATGTGGCATCTTTAGGTGATAGGTTTTTCCAAATTACTTTCACTAAAAGGATTCTCTTATTGCGTAATTGTTTGATCTAAGCATTAATAATTCTTTCTGGTTTGATCACATATGACAAATTGTCTTATAGATGTACCAATTCATGTTCAATGATATGTAAAGGATCTAAGTAATAATTTTTCAATCTCATCACATGGTAAATACCACAGATTTGGGATAAACTGGAAGGTAAGGTAAGTTTATAGGCCATGGGCCCAATCCAATGAAAGATTTATTAGAAAGGACTAAACTTTCTCCAATTTAAAGGTTGTCCTATGCTTATAACCAAAGTGATTTTAAGGAACACATGATCACTAACTTTAAACAAAAAGAGTCTTTTCTTCTTTGTTATATACTCTTTTGACAGCTTTGGGTAGTCAATAGCCATTTTTTGATAATTTCTATCTACTTAATAGTTTGGTTTTCTACATCTAGATCTAATAAGCTTTGCTCACCTAGCTTTATCCAACATAAGGGCAATATACACTTTCTCCCATACAATGTCTCAAATAGGGGCCATTTGGATATTGAAATGATAACTATTGTTATTTATAAATTCAACTAATGGAAGGTGTACATCCAAGATCCCTTTTTGTTCTAACACACATGTCATTAACATTTTCTTTGAAGTTAAAATGCTATGCTCAATCTGTCCATCAAATTAAGGCTGATATATTGTGCAAAAACTTAGCTTAATCCCTAGGGCTTTTTGTAAGGTTTTTGAGAATTTTGAAGTAAATCTAAAATCTCTATTAGACACTTTGCTGCTTGAAATCCAATGGAGTCTCATTGTCTCCTTAACACAAAGCCACACTAGCCTATCCAAAGTGAAAGTAGCTTTACATTAGACTATCCATAATCACCCAAATTGAATCATAACCCAAGCACATCCTAGGCAACTCAATGACAAAGTCCTAGAAATGCTATCCCACTTCTACTTGGGGATATCCAATGGTTGTAACCAACTTGTAGGTTTTAAGTGCTCCACTTTCACTCTTTAATAAACTAAATACTTTGCAACAAATCTAACTATGTCTACGTTTATCTCAAGCTACTAGAAAAATGGTGTTGTTTAGATAAATGGTGTACTTACTTTTATATGATTCCTTAAGTATAGTGTTTCTCAATCTCTTGTCCTTTAGTACACAAAGCCTATCACCATATCTTATGACCCCATCCTCAAATATGCTAAATTCTCTTGATTTACCCTGAGCTATTAACTCTTTCATCTAATTCAAAAATTGATCAGAGACCTAAGCTATCCTAATCTCATCCCTCAAGTTTCTCTCAATCCTTAGCTTACTCATCCATAAGCTATTAAGATGCATAAAAATGAATAAATTCAAATCCCTAAATTCCTCAATTGGATTCTACTCTCAAAGTATCAACATTGCTAAATGAATTGATTTTCTACTCAATACATTAATGATTACATTTGTCTTTCCTAGATAATACTTCAAAATAAAATCATAATCTTTTAAGAATTCTACCCACCTTTTCTACCTTATATTCAACTCTCTTTGATCAAACAAGTATTTCAAATCTTGTAATCACTAAAGGCCTTGAATTTTGCATCGTATAGATAATGTCTCCAAAGTATAAGAGCAAAAATTCTAATTGCTAACTCTAGGTCATAAATCAACTAATTTTCCTTATAAGGCCTTAAATACCTAGATGTATAAGCTATAACTCTACCTTACTACATCAATACATAACCCAAACATTCCTTAAAAGCATCACTACAGATGGCAAAAGTTTCGCTAGGATTAGGTATAATCAAAATTGAGTTAGAGGTTTACCTAACTTTAAGTTCCTGAAAGGCTTCCTCGCATTTACTATCCCAGATGAATGGCTGATCTTTCATGGTTAACTTAGTCAAAAGTATCACTGATTGGAAAATCTCCTTGAAAAACCTCCTATAGTAACCAACAGAACCTAAGAAGCTACAAATCCCAATCATATACTTAGGGGTCTCATAGTTCATAACTGCCTTAATCTTATTGGGATCCACGAAAATCCTCTCCTCACAAATATATGTCCTAAAAATCTAATCTCTCCCAGCCAAAACTCACACTTGTTGAGTCTTACGTGCAACCTCTTCTTTCTTAAAGTTTGAAGGGTAATCCTCAAATGTCTCTTATCACCCTCAAGGCTTCTAGAATAAATTATAATTTCATCAATAAAGACACAAAAAACTAATCAAGTTAAGATCAAAAGATCATATTACTATAATCCATAAAAATGGCAAGATCATTCATTAGACAAAAAGCATCATAAGGAATTCATAATGGTTGTATTAGATTCTAAATGTAGTCTTAAGGACATCCTTAGCTTTTATACCACGTTGTTGGTATCTTGACCCTAAGTTAATTTTTGAAAAAGACTGAGGCACCAACCAACTAGTCTAATTAATTATTGATCCTAGACAAAGGATATTTATTCTCAATTGTGGTATGATTCAAATGCTTATAATTGATGCACACCCTAAGACTATCATCTTTTTTATCATAACCAAAACCTATGCATCTCAAGAGGATAGATTAGGCCTAATAAATCATTTTTCTAATAAGTCCTCTATTTGTTTCTTCAATTTTTTCAACCCAATACACACCATCCTGTAGAAGGCCTTAAGATCAATCTTGCCCAAGCACTAGATAGATAGAAAATTCAATCTCACAATCAAGAAGAAGATCGCTAATCTCTCTAAGAAACACAGTAGGAAAATCTCTTACCATAGGTATGTTCTCTAGCCCTCCCTTAATCTTAGCACATGCAAAAAAGAATAATAGAAACCTCAGGTAACCCTTGTTAAGGTATCTCTTTGCTTGGGTAATAGACAAATATATAGGTTTAGTTAAAGGATAAGATTTATGGATGTAAGTTGGTAGAGAAACCAACCTATACGTACAATAAAGTATTGCATTGTTCATAGATAGCCAATCCATGCCAATAATTACATCTATATCATGCAGTGGGATGCAAACAACGTCCAAAGTGCTATATTGATTGTAAGGTCATAGGAAAACCTCTTGTAAGATTAGATACTAACAATTCAAAGCATAAAGAGCTAATCCTTAAACCTAGACACCTAACATAATCATATGAGATAAAAGAATACATAACACCAAAGTCAAATAAGGCATCTATAACATAATTTTGTATAATGAGCATACCTCGAATCAAGCCAAGGGACTAAAAGGCCTCATGGTATGTGAGCACAAACACTAATCCTTGTGTTTACGATTTGGGCTCAAGGACTAACTTGTTTTATTAAGGACACACTATAGCGAAATGACCGGGCTTTCCACACTCAAAGCATTTCTACTATCCTATAAGTCATGGCTTATTTCTATGATTTATACAAGCACCGAAAGTATTAACAGAACTCCTTAAAGAGGTTACATCCCTCATAATCTAATTCTTTCTAAAATTTGACTTTCTATTACTAATCATGCTACTACTACTTCCACCCTTCTTATTAAACCACGTAAGGGATTCTATTTCTCTATCCCTCTTTTTAGATAATGGTTCACCTAGGTATCCTATCAGTCCTTTATTAAAAATTGTAGCCTTATTCGTTGCTTAAGCAAAACTCTTCATTTCAAATGCCATAATTTGAAATTTAATTTCTAGCCTTAACCCTTCTTGGAAGTTTGTGGCTTTCCATGCCTCATCATGAATCTATCTCAAATATGAAGGGAACCTAGACAACCTTTTATACTTCGCCACATACTAGCTTATAAATATCTCACCTTGTGTCATCTTTAGGAACTTTGCCTCTTTTGCACTTTTAACATTCTTAAGAAAATATTTATCATAAAACGAAGCTTAAAAGACTACCTACGTAATCTGTACTTCCTTAAACTGATGGATTCTCATTTCACCCTTCCACTAGTAGTACGTTTCCCCTTCTAACATGCATATAACCAATAGGATTTTTTGACCATTTGAGCAATTCATAGCCTTAAATATCTTTCATATCTATATCAACCATTGCTTGGCTACCACGAGATCATATACTTTATGGAATGATGGTGTATTAGTCTTTAGGAACTAATCCAACACCTTATTGATAGTGTTAGGTGCATTCTCTTTAGCATCCTCCTTAAGCCTTGGCACTCCTCATACTTCATCACTCTTTCCAAGCCCTTTCTCAATTGTTGCACTAACTAAGAGGTAACTGCTTGAGTCTTAGCTTGCTCTTGCAATCTCTGAGTGGTGGCTACCTGAGTATAAACTTGTTCTTACAAATGTTGCATTGTGGTTGCCTGAGTGTTACCATGCTCTTATAACTTGTTGATCACTTCATCTATAGCTGCTTGTACCCCTTAGAGCATTTCATTTTGTTCTATTCAATATGCCATGGTATTCCTAATTAAACCAACACAAATTACCAAGTTAAACCTCATCCTAAAGCATACTCCATAGAGCTAATAATACTTTTCTTATTTCTCATATCCATGCATAAAACATATACTCAAAAGTAACTAATCACTCAAAGAGACCAATATTACTATATGTATGGAATGTGAATGCCAAGTGTTTACTAAAATTTCTAACTTTAAGTAAGGCTTTTCTTGAATCATTACTTTGATACCAAAAACGTTATAACTACTTCTATGTGCATTAAACTTAGAGTTTACTAAACAAGATATGAATTCCAATCTAACGGAACTTAATTTATCATACCAACACTATAAGTTGATGAATATTTCATCTATACATCATTTTGACTTATTGTTTGACCCTAGTACTTAGCAATTCACATTATATATGAGATAAGCTACCAAAGTGAGTGACATACATAAAGGTTGCATACTTAACTCTATAATTTCTCGAAAACATAAATAACTACTAAAATAACTATCATTAATTCTGAGGTTTCTTCACTTTTCCTTTTCTTAAACCTTTATCTAGAAAATTGTAAAACATAATAGAGTGAGATATAAAATCTTAATAACCAATAATATATTCTTAATGTATATATCATGATTCACAATTAATAGCAAATATAAATCTAGTAAGCATGCTATGGGAAATATGACAAAATATAAATACGGATATCAATATAGTTAGTGGCCACATAACAATTGGAGGTGCTATTAGGTTGCAATCTCCACTCATAGAATGTGTCTTCTAGTTGTGTGTCCCTATATATATTTTCATCTCATGGGATGTGCCCATAAGCTACATCTCCTTTCCTCACACATTCTTAGAAGGTATTGTAGGTTGTGTCTCCCCTCCACATACAACACATGTATTAATAAGTATATTTACTATAGCAGGAATTTATAATTTCATCCTTTTGAAATCCATACATATTAATTTAAATCATAAGCATATATAAATAGAATCATAATTATGGTTACTGACTTAATTACAAGCTTTCAATTCCACTCAAGCAATTAATAACTCTCTTAGAATGAACCCAAGCCTAGAATCACATGTATAAGCAACATATATCAATATTAAATTAAATCAAAATGTCCTAGTTAAATGCAATAATAATTCTAACTAAACTTACACTTAATTAACACTTACCTAATTCCAATCTTCAAATTCTAATGCTTTCAATGCCTAATACAAACTTTAAAATTCAAATTTCATCATCTCACATTGACTAAAAATGTCTCTTTTCCTCATGCAAAAGCAATGTAGTCTCCCTCTATCTCTCTCGTTGCATTTTTCTTCTCTCTCTCTCTCTCTCTCTCTCTCTGTTTTAGCCAAGCAAGGAAAATAAATGCCAATCAGTTAATTGTGAAGTATTTATAGAATGAAAGGTGTAAAGGGATTGGTCCAAATTGTGGCAAAATCTCAACCACTGATTTGGTGACAATATCTCAACCATTTATTTGGTGTCATGTGATTGGTTTAATTTGAGTCAAGATCTCAACCATTTATTTGGTGTCATGTGATTGGTTTAATTTGAGTCAAGATCTCAACCATTTATTTGGTATCACATGATTGGTTTAATTTGAATCAAGATCTCAACTATGTATTTGGTGTCATGTGATTAGTCCAATTTGAGGCAAGATATCAACCATGCATTTGTGTTACATGATTGGTCTAGTTTGTGATAGGATCTCCACTATCCATTTGGCATCACATAATTGTGTACTGATTACTTGGTGGATGAGTGGTACCACTTAAAAAGACTTAATTGGTAGGATATCTCATCATAAGATAATGTAATCATTAAATGGATAACATCTCACTTGGAAGAATTTGATAAGTACAATATTCGAATATGATATTTCACTTATAACTATGTATTCCCTTCTTAGAATATTATAAATAGTAGGAATTCCTCATATGTAGCTTATAAATCCCATAAATTAATTTTCTATTAAAGTTATCTAATATACTATATTAGGACTAAATTTCTTAAAGTACTTCTAATGAAATCCTCAAAATTCCTTTCATCATTTCTAAATTAATTAGGCAAATTATAATTAAAGGTTATTTTACCCAATTACCAATTAATTAAGTAAATTTTTTATTTAATTTAATCTCACAAGAATTTTCTTATTAAATCCCTCTTTCTCTATAACTTTTATTTATTAATTTCCTAAATGTCACATCCTTTTTATAGATTATTAAGTAAATTAATTATTAAATTTTTGAAAGATAATTCTTTTTTTAATTTAGTCATTTTAAAAAATAAAATCTATCAATTTATTCTTCTAATTATTTTTTTAATTGAAATAATCTTTTGTGTTAGGTAAAATCACAGTTACTAAACAAATTAGCTGATGTGATATAAACAAGAGTTTATATGGTCATTAATTGACGATATAATTGTGTTTAAGTGTCATTCTAATGTTAAAATAAGTTCATTTTACCTGATTTCTTAAAACCCATTTGATCCAGCAAGATTATAAAAATCAAGCAAAACGACTCTATTTGGAGAAAAATGACACATAAATAAGTCTTGATCATCATTTATGGGGTACATGAGTTCTTCTCATGTTACATTAGCTAATTTGTTATATGATTTTTAAAAATTAGATTAAGAAACTTTATCTTTAAATGATTAAATTAGGATGAGAGTAATTTTTCATAGAATAAATCATTAATTTACTTTATATTTTATTATTTTTTTAATCATGGCTCCAAATTGTCAATTCTTATCATCCATGCAAATTCAAGTAATGAGATGCTATTGTGAATTAAAAAGCAATTTGACAAATCATGATTTTCCTTCATGGCATTAATTGTTTAAATCAAACTCAGATCATTCATCATAACACGATATGAAGTATTGATAATTTTTTTTTCTCCCTTTTAGCAAATTAAAGCAGTGATAATTCTAAATGTAGCACATATTTAACACTTTATATTTTGGATTTCAACAATTACCAGCACAAGGAGAACTTGGGAGAGAAAGAACTGTGGTATAAGATCCAGCACGGACAGCAGAATAGACATCCTGGCTCATGTAAAGAAATGAACTTAATGCACAGATCATGTCCATAGTTAGCAAGAATAAAGCCACCACTAATATTCTACACTGCAATTAATATGATCTTGAATGTCAGCAACCCCATGCTAAGCTATAATAAAGATGAAACCATGTTGAATAAAATAGTATGAATTTCACTATGCTTGCGGCACTCCACTAGTCTTTCTAGATAGGTTCTTCCTACTGTTCAAGTTGCACCAATAGTTACAAAACCTTTCATTGTAAAAGGAAAGATCTAGTAAAGAGCTACCTGTGCCTAAAGGGATTGAGGAGCCTGATATGAGTTGTCGCAAATGCTAGCTTTTGAAAACATATGTAATGATACATCTCAAATTGAGCAATAATCAAAACTTACAATATCTTAAAACCATCAGATACTCTCAAACAAGAAGCTAATTCTTCATATGGGTTCTCCTCATAACAAGTTGCATGAATCATTATGAACCTAGTGCGAATTCAGCTAATACAACAAAACACGTGAAACAACAAATATAGTTGTGTAAATGAAAAAACAATCACAAGAACATTCGCAATTGTAAGTTAAGCAAAGCAACTTGCATTGCAGAAGATAAATTAGTATACCAAAAATGGGCCTAATTAGCCAATATCTACGCAAGCTCTCCATAGAGACAAGTGTCAACTTCGATGGACTTGGATATTAGAGAGACCTTGTGCATCTAAATTTGAATTTTAAACTGTCTCACCTCACTCCCAACTCCAAGGCCTTGTGCCTCTTGTGTGGCCAACCAAGAAAAAAAAAAAAAGGAAGAAAAATGCAAGAAGTACCTTTAAGAGTGAAATCCTCGCAATATAGTTTGGGGCAAGAGAGAGTGCACAGATTCCAAGGATCCTAGAGCTCTTATATCTGATCTCTCTGGTGGTTACGTTGTAAGATGCAGAACTTGAAGTACTGGTGATTCAGGAAAATATTGAGGAGTATTGGGTTTAAGTTCATTGAGTTGGTTTAGTGTTTCCATGGCATATTCTGATACCAAATGTTGGAAGATTGTTGCAGGTTGTGATTTTGACTATGTCCTAATATTTGGGAATTTAGGAAATGATAAATGAAACACACACATAGAGCTAGGTGCACTTCAATACGTATTTTAATTTTTATTATTGACAGTGGCACAAGAACTTCCGTAGGCAATCTATTAGTATATGTTCTGCTCCAAGATACAGTTCAATAATTCGAAACTTGTTTCACACTGTCAGTACATAGTCATAACAGTGCAATTCCATCACTATAATATGTCACACAGTACAACTCTTTCAGAATTTAAAATATACTATGATCCGAATAAAGTAGTTTACTATTAGCAGATCAAACCTAATCCCTTATGGTTTGTGAGAAAGCTTGATTTCACTGGCTAAAAGAAGAATTCATACGCTAGTTTTAGTATTAGAAACATCCCAAAATCAAGACAATAATTACAACAATCTGCCTCTAAATTGTCTACCTTAGTCCTCATTAGTTGAAGGCCTTGAACATCCACAAAAACACACTTTACTGCGCCTTTTGCTACTTTTCTTGCCATTGTGAATGAAGTCACTCAGCAAAACATCCGTTCGTCCAGAAAACCTGTTTTTCCCCCTGTTTGTCTTTTCATCTGCCAATTTCAGCAAAACATATTGGATGTTCTGCACATCAAACTGCAATCGCCCTATCTGTTCGGAACCTCTTCGCGCCTGCTCTGTTATTCTTTTTCTGTGGATGTGTACACCATTTTCCAACTCCACTGAAGTCTCCCCGTCCAAAGATGATGAACTCTCTTCAATGTCTCTCGTCAATTGATCATTGAGGTCCACCAACTGTGCCACAGCTTCGTCAACTTCTTCTATTTGTCTTTTGACTGTCTCAGATTCAGCGTTGTTGCCCTTCTTGCTTCTCTTATTTGTCTCCACCTTCTTTTTCAAGGCTTGCACAGTCGTCTTCAGCATGGTCAGTTTCTGAGCATCGGAGGCAAGTCTCTCCAAGATCTTTCTCCTCTTGCCATCTTGATTTTTTTCTCTTGTAGTTTTCGATAACTCAAGTTTGTCAACACCCAATTCCTTCTCAACCTCCAGTTCTGAAGAGGAATTTAGGCATTTGCCTGAATTTTTTGACTCATGGCACACGATGACATCGTCCATTGGAGCAGCATCCTGTCTCTTTGCCTCACTACCCTGCTCGGCGGCTTCCCATAACTCAAGCATCTGGTCATCAGTCCCGTGACTCCTACAACCATTCTCTCTCTTGCAATTCTTAGAGGCCGGACTATCTGAAACTTGATCAAGGGGAATGTCTTTCATCAATGAACCATTTTCATATTTTGGTTTCTGTGACTTGAGATCACCTATAGTTTCATCCTTGAGTTCCACCTCAACTTTTCCAATATCATTTTCTGGATATGGGGCAGCTTTTGAATTTGAGTCTCCACTCACTTGTGTTAGAGCTTCTACTTCAACGTTGGACATGGCAGTCAGACTTTCCTCCTTAACATGTCTTTCAATTTCTTCCTTCATGACCTTTTCAACTGCTCTAATTCTTGTCTGCATGTTCAGCAAATCTGAAACCCCATCTGGTACTGGTGTCGTAGTCTTTTCATTCTCTTCTGATCTTTGACAGCTATGGTCTTTTTCAACTACTGCATCCTGGACAAGCATTTGCGATAAACAAGGATAAGTAGAATAAATATCTGTCAGCTGCATAAGCTCTTTCTTTTGTCAAGAAAAAAGGAGGTAAACACAATAATGAGCCAAAAGAGAATACTACCTTTTGTTTTCCATTGCCTTCAACAGAAATTTTCTTGGTCCGATGAAGAGCAGTGTATTCTAAAGATGCAAAATCCTCTTTCAGAGAAGTAATGACTGGAATATATGCAGATAACTGGCCCCTCAGTCCTCGCGTTTCACTTTCCAGCAGACAAATTTTCTCTCTCATATGTTCAATCTCCAAGCTTTTTCCAGTGCCTTCATCTTCAAGTCTCACACAAACACCAGTGAGCTCATCGACCTTGTTTTCAAATAATGCTTCACTGATGGATGAAATCTGAAGATCAAAATAGAATGTTGCAGCCTCAGCCTCCCAAAGTTCAGATTCATTTGTTTTCTCTAGCAGCTCTGAATTCAAATATTCTTCCCTTACTCTCTGTTGCTCAACTTGTTGTCGTAATAATCTAATCTCAGACAGAAAATTTCCGTTTGCTACGTTAAGGAGTTCAAATTCCTTTTTCTGATTCAAGCAATCTTCTGATATTTCAAGAACCTGCCTCTCTAGATTTTCCTTGATCAGTCTTGATTCTTGGCATTCCATCTTCAGTTCTTCAACACAACTGCAAAGCTCCGCATTCAGTGCCTCTGCAGCCTTTAGCTTTTGTTCCATTTCTAATATCTCGGCTTCTTTCTTCTTGAGAAGTTCCTCTGCTTTTTCAATTTCATGACATAAATGATCGTTTACGTTTTTGGCTTCCTGCAGTTCCCTGTCCATCCTCTCAATTGAGTCATTCAGATACTCATTATCTGCTCCTTTCAGCACAAACTTTTCTTCCATCACTCCAGCCTGCTGCTTGAGGTCACTGTTTAGATGGTGAAGAATGCTGAGATGTTCACCAAGCGCTTCTTTTTCCAAGAGCTTCTCAGTGGCAAAGCTCTGATAAACCACGTTAAGGTTGCTTAGAGTCAGTGCCTCATGGAGGATTTCACTATGCTCATTTTCAGCAATGGAAATTGCATCTTTGAGATCTAAAATACTCTTAACCAGTGAACTTTTCTCCTCAAGCGTCTTGGTACTTTCCTCCTGCAGAACTAAATTTGTTCCTTGCAAATCCAGTAGCTCCACAAGCAGAGTCTCCAAATTGGACTTTAACATATTCTCCTTTTCCTCTCCCTTTGTCACTTCAAACCTCAAACGCCTGTTCATCTCCATAAGTTCAAGCTTATCCTTCTGCAACATTTCATGCTGCTCTCTCACGATCTTGAACTCCTGCTCCAGGGTCATTTTCTTGGACTCCACTTCTGCTCCCTCAGATTGCAATTGCCAAAGTAGAGTTAAGAGGACAGAATTCTCTACTAGTAGCTGCTGCTTCTCATCTTGGCTTTTCCCAAGAGAACCCTTTAACCCCTCAATATTATCCAGAATATGTGGTATATGCATTTCCTCTTGCTTCACTGCTTTGCCGTTCCCAGCATATGGATCAATTTGAAGAGCCCCATATACTTGATGAATCCCCACTCGCAACTTTCTAATTTCATGTAACAAGAACTCTACTTCCATCTGTTGCTCAAGATTTTCACATTCCAACTCAGAGATGACTTTATCAGAAAACTTCGATGTCTCAACATGTTTTTGACATTCAATTAATAAGGCCAAGTTCTTCTGCTCCAAATCTTCCATAAACTTCTGCAAAATGAATATCTCAACCTGAGCATTTACAGCCTTATCAAGTTCTTCAAATTCTATCTTCCCCAACTGATGTTCCTCCTGTAGTAGATGGACAAGGTTCTCCAAATTTGCCAGTCGAGCCTCGCTTGAATGTTTATGACTAGCATGCTCGTCTTTTTCCACCAAAAGGGAAGCACGAAGTTCTTCCACCTGATTGACTGTGCTTTCTTTGTCCCTCTCTATATCAGAATATTTTTCTTCTAATGTTGAAAACCTCTTTTCCAAATTACTGAGTCTTGCTTCTACACTTTCCAATTGAGATACCAGGATGCTTCTTTCATTTAGAAGATTGGACTTCTCATTATTCAGCAACTTGCAGAATTCTTCCAAGCTACTTGATTTAGCCCTCAAACCTTCAAGCTCAATGTTGGCATCAGAGAGGGACTTCTCCAGCAAGATATTCTTTTCCAACAGCTTGTGCATACTTTCAGTGATAATTTGTAACTGTGAAAATAGGGTTGATTTTTCAGCAGCAAGGATTGATTTTTCTTCTTCAAGAACTTGGCAGGTTTCCTTAAACTTCTTCACTGCACTTCTTAAGCCATCCAACTCATCATTCAATTTTGACAGGGAGCTTTCCATATAGGCATTTTCTTTTGAAAGTTTATCCATGTCCTTTGACTTTTCATGAAGAGATTCTTTCTCATCTCGTTCCATTTTGCAGACCTCCTTTAGCTTTGAGTTTTCATTTTGTAAATCCTTCACAGTTGCTACAAAACATTCAGGATCCAAACCAACAGTCTCTAGTTGTTCTAGCATAGCCTGATATCTCATATTCAAGCCCTGGATTTCATCCTTTATTTCATGAATTTCCTGTTGGAGGGCATTGCTTTCTTCATATTTTACAGCAAACTCCTGTTCAAGTTTCTCTTTAATTTCCTTCAATTTAGAGATTTCAATTTGCTGATTTTTTAATGACCTAGTAGAAGAAAAGTTAAGTTCATGAAGAGTCCTGTTTTCTGCAACAATCTGTTGCATTTCTTCCTTAAAACCTTCTTTGGAAAGTTCTAACTCCTTCAGTAGCTGAAGCCCATAGTTAAGATCTAAAGCAAGAGATCTTTGCTCCTCTTGTGATTGGAAGTACAACTTCTGCAGGGTCTGCAAAGTGGCTTCAATTTGAAGAAAGCGAGAATGTTCTTCCTGTATCAGAGTCTGAAGCCTCTCCAACTCAGTATGCTTCTCTAAAAGCTCTTGATCTTTTACAGCAATCTTCTGCAGTAGATCATCAGCCTCCAGCTGAAGAGATTGATTTGATCTCTCCAACATGTCACGATGTTTTTCAGAATTCCTTAGTTTCTCAGCCCCCATCTCAATTTCTCTACTCAATCGTTCAGAATTTTCTTGGGCACGCAAAATTTCACTCTCCAATTTAGCTATTGTCTCCATGCACTGTTTGTACAGCATAGCCACAGTTTCTTTCTCCGTATTAAGTTCAGCAAGCTGTTTCCTGAGTGCTTCAATTTCCACTTCCGCTTTTTCAATTTGCTCATTTAGCATTCTGGAATTCTCCTCAGCATGAAATATATTAGTTTCCAAAACAGATGTTTTTTCAAGACATTGCCTATATTGAAGAAGACTAGCATCCTTCTCAGCCTCCAATCTGGCAATTTCTTGCTTGAGATTTTTAGCTTCAGTTTCTGCATTAGCAGCTCTTTCATCAAGTCCCTTTGCATCCTGCTGCGCCATAGATAACATTGTCTCCAGGCTAGCTATCCTCTGCAAACACTGATTGTACTGAACTAGACCAGCATCCCTCTCAGCTTTTAGGTCTCTAAGGGCCTCCTTCAATATTTTGATTTCAATTTCAGCTTTGCTAGCCCGTTCGTCAAGGCCTCCAGCATCCTTTTGAGCATTATTAAGTTCTCTTTCCATTTCAGATAACTTCTCCAAACTTCTATGATACTGCAGAAGGATACTATCCTTCTCAGATTGTAATCTGGCCAGGGCTTTCTTTAAGTTCTGCACTTCACTTTCTGCTCTCCCTCCACGCTCAGAATTAGAATGGGTCTGGGTCTTGACATTCTGTTTTTCAGCTGATAACTGAGAGAACCCAAAAATTTCGTTCAGCTGCTTCAGACCCTTTTTGCTTATACCATAGTCAGATTCCTCTGAAGTCCCCCCATTCTTTTTCAAACTATTGTGGATTGAAGAACGTCCAAGTGCATCATTGTGTAGGTCATCTGGCTCCAATGCACGAATTGGATGCGAAACTTCTGGTGTGCGTGGTTCAGCCTCAGGGCCTGAAGAACCAGATGGTGAATCATCAGCCAGCATGTATTGAGCTTGGTTGGGAAATGCTTCTGCCATGGTTCTGTGGGCCTGGCGTAACTCCACTGTTGCATGATCATACCTTTCCGCTAATGCTCGGTATGCTCGGTAGAACTCCTCAACCAATTTCATAAGTTCTGGGCGCTTTTTATAGTACATTTCTGCCCTCCTTGCAAATGAATCTGCATCCTCTTCAATCAGCTTGATCATTGCTTTTACTTTGGTATCCATGTCTGTAAAATGCTTAATAAAGTCAACTACATGTTTCTGGACTGAACACCTCAAGCATAGACCAAAATTTGCTACTATTTCCTTATTTAGTCATATAAAAATGGCCACATATTTCACAAATTATAAGAAGAACTGGATTTTATCCTTCTCTTTGGCAACCCTTTTTTCTGGAACATATAGAATCCATCAATATCAAAATTCTCTTCCAACAAACAGTTGAGTCCATTTCCGTCTAAATTATAGATTTCAGCACAGAAAACTCATTTCATTTAGCATCTATTATCGATTGAATACTGCACATAAGAGCTGAGTTAAACAAAAAAAGCAAAAGGAAGTGGCCTCAGCTATAAGACGTGGAGTATTTTGTTCAGATTTGGCACCATAAGCACACAACTTCCCCTTCAAAAGTAATTATTCAATGCAACATTCAAATGCCATTTCCTCACCACTTCATTTTTATGTTGGTATTGAATATTAGGAGACACAGTTGAACATGATTATTAGTCTTCCATGACAAGTGTTTCTTCATATCCACTTACTTCGATTCATTCTGTGTTCTTTTTTTTTTTTTTCGCCAAGGGAGTTTTAGAAGCTGCCTGTATTGTTGGTCCAGATTTCCACTTTCTGTACTTAAAAATATTTTTATTTGAGACAAAATAGTTCAAATCGACAACAATAAAAATACTCATTAATAATGGATCAGTTAGTGTCAAATCCAACTTGAGACTCAATCTCCTTTATGAGGATTAACATCTAAAACAGTAGTATATATTTCTTATAACTTCACGATTCTGTGTTGGCATCTAAGCATCAATATCAAAGTATATTTTTTCATCTTTCCAGCTAAGCCGCTGATGGCCCAGCCCTACTTGCTCTCAAATCACTGATGATTTTAAGTAGGCACTATGACAAATTGAGAAAGAAAGCTTAATTTCAGCGCTAAACAAAAAAATATTAGGAATCAAAGGAAGATTGGAAAGTGTCAAAAATCACATCAATTCAAAAGTTTATGCCCTTAAATGAAGCCTAATGAATAATTTTATTATAATTTCTAACACACTCCTTCACAAGAAAGCTTTTTGGGCTTGACGTGTAAACAAAGCACGAGCTCACCATACCTTGTCCTTAAAATAATTTTAATCAAAAGAATGGAGGGTTGTGCGAATTAAACTCAACCAATTGGTTATAAAGATTCTAATACCACATCAAAACCCACTTCAACTCAAAAGTTTAGGCAAGACCCATTAATAGTTTTATTACAATTTCTATAAAAAAAAAGGATGAAAAGATAAAGAGAAAAAAAAAGGATAAAAAGAAGAAAAAAAATCATGAAGAAGATGATTAGCACTGCTAGAAGATTAGCTCCAAATTGGGAATACCTAGCTTGAAGGGGTGTTGGAGAAGGTTATGAGGAAGACGTGTGAAAAAGACCATATGTTTGTTTAGTTGTATTTTAATATTAGTTTTTATTATTATTTAGTTTGTTAGATATTATTTTCTTCGGCTATTCCTTATCTTTTATTTTTAAGTAATGTTAATTGTTAGTTAGTTGTAGCGTTTTTATCTTTCATTTTGTGGTTGTATTTATCTTCTAGAGTTTAGTAGTTGTTATCAGATAGAGTTATCCTATTTTTGATAATTGTATGTTTAAGTTGGAGTAGGGATTTAGTCTCCCATTTTCTCTTTCATATATATACATGGTTGCTATTGAACAAAACAAGTTTAGAGGATTATTAAATCCGTGAATTTCTATAGCAATTTTAAGCTTCTAAATGATTTCCATAAGTCACAGCCAACCAATAACACACTGATATGACCTTCTGATTCAGAAAATGCAGCAGACAAGTTCTTTTTATGAATTTTATTTTAATTTTATTTTACAAATAATTGAACTCTGATAAAAATTGGCTTAAGAAGTTGAGCAGTAAGTTAGTATGCATGGGAGTATTAGATTTCTATGGTGGTCCCATCCCACATTCCCCATTCTTGCCAAAATGAAAATTTACAAGGATTTCTACTGTAAACTCACTATAGCATGTTCTCAACCGAATTGCAGAACAGGTTCTGTTAATATTATGACAGAAAATTTGCTGAAAACCAGGCTTTGCAACAATAGTAGACAATCCAGATATAGAGGAAAATGTCAAACCTGTAAGGTTTTCCTGAAGCCATTTTGAATTCCGTGGGCTAATGTGGCTATCCCACCACCAAGAATATAAGCGCCTGGACTCAGAATGGAACAAAGTTGCCATGACTCCAGCTAAGAACAACAGCACAGCTGGTTTTGATATGGCAAAAGCCTGGGAATGGATCCAGGCCAGACTATTATTTTATGGATTTCTACAACCGGTGTTGTTCTACTTTGATACTTTTTGGGTCCCTTTCTCTTCTTTTTGTACCTAATATATCAAATGATTGTACACTTAGTATAGCTAGAAAAGATAGATTGAGATATATGAGAACTCCAAATCTACTGCCTACGGTACTACTTGTAAGAGAGTTGGAGACTACTTCGACATCAATGCTGTATTACCTGCCCAATCGGACTCAGCTCCAGAATCTGAGTGCATAGCCTTGTTTCAGCGGCTTCTAAAATTCCAAATCAGGAGTAACTGTCAAGAAAAGAGGAACTAGAAAAAGTGAAAAAAATACATCTTTAAACAACCAAGCAATTCTCAAAATCTGGGGACAGCCAAAAGATACATTTCACCAAACTTGATCGAGAATACCCTCTAGCATGCGCAATTTCTAGGCTTAAAATCTAAAAAATAGATCCTTAAGGTGAAAAACAAAAATCACATACACCTAATGATCAACCATGGCATCTAGAGCTTGAAGAGGTAAAGAAGATGACAGAAGTATGAGGAAGCGGCGATTGGAACTGAAATGCAAGGAACAGCAGCTTCAAAAGGAAAAATGGAATTGTTCATGAACAAAGGGATTGAAGAATTTTGCTTAAACTGATCAGTTTAAAGTTAGGAGATAAAAAGCCTACCCAGTGGCTAGATGGTAGATATTGATCAGCAACTCCTAGATACCAATCAGAGCAACATCCTTCCGTCAAACTTAGCAAATGGGTATCAAGAAATTGAAAAAGGAATCGTGTTTTAGTCCAAATTTTTTAAAGCACACCCCCAAAGTATGAAATCTAGCAATAGGATCTCATCTTCCCTATCTTTCATTTTACCCCATAATCTCTTTGTCTCTCAGACGCAAACTCCCCCAGTTCTCTCCCCTTGTGATGGGTTCTACACGTTGTGTTCTGAGACGCTGGCTCTGACACTCGAGTAAACCATGGCATTCAGACCTTGAAGGGGTAAATAAAAACGAGTAGTATAAGGAAACGGCGACGGGCACTGAAATGACAGTTTTATTAAAAGGAACAGAAAGCATTGTTCGTGAACAAGGGGATTGAAGAAATCTGCACAGACTGAACTGTCGAAAGTTAAGGATCGAAAGCTTACAAAGTGGCTAGATGGTAGATACTAATCAGCAATCCAGCTACCACTGAAATGAACATCATTACATCGAATTCAGTAAATGGGTATCAAGAATATCGCAAATAGAATCGTGCTTTATACCAAATCAAGTACACCACAAAAAGTAAGGAAACTCAACGGGATTCTCATCAGCAGCTGCTTATCTTCCATTTTACCCCATTTTTATCTAACCTCTGCGACGCAAGCTCGCCCTCTTCTCTCTCCTTGTGATGCGTTCTTCACGTTATATTGTGAGACGATGGGTCTGACACTCTGACTCAGCAACTGTGAAAAGGACGACGCATACTGGGCAGAAAAGTACGGGATTTTGCTGCTTTTGATAATTCTCTTATTTTGGTGACTTAGAATGGAAAATAATTATTACATTACAGTATGCTTAAGTAAGGGGAATGCGTGTGAGTGCATCTTTTGAATCCCCCACAGCAAAAATTGGGATCTGCCGATGAAAATTATGATTGTGCTTTAATGGCATTTATTAATTAATTATGATACTCAGTAAACGGTCATATTCTTCAGGTTTTAGCTGTCTTTCATCGCTACCGTCAAAAACAGATGGGTGAAATTGTGAAAAGTAGTTAGGAAGTGCCATAATGACTAATCTGCCCTTTCTCGTGTTTCTCACATCCTATTTATATTATTTTCATAGATTACTCTTTTTCTCAAATTATGTCGTCCTTCTTTGTCTTACGAAAATTGTATTATATTATTAAGGTGAAAAGATAATTAAAATATTTTTAAAGATAATATTAATTTTTATTATTTATTTTTAAAAATTTTAAATTTAATTTCTTATACATTTAAAAATAACTATTTCAAATTGATTAAATATATATTTATTATTTATTATATTATATATATAATAAATATAAAAATATTTTAATCAAAATATTTATAATTATAACTTATCTTTTTATCGTAATTAAACAAGAAAGTAGGGTAAATTTTAAAACAAAAAATATATAATTTAAACATATTTTAAAAGAAGGAAAAAATAATTTATGTTATAAATTAAAAAAAATATTTTATTCCTTTAGATAAAGATTAATTTTTAAATTGGTTCTTAACAAACTTAACAAACCTTTTGGTTGAAAGATGTAATTATAAAAAAAATGTAAAAAGTAAATAGGTAAACTTAAATGAGATAAAAAATAATTTTTTTATTTTTATTTTTTTAAAAATAATTTAATAATTAAAATAATAATTTAATGAATAAAATAATAAATATAAATATATAATAAATATTGTACAAACTAAGCCAAATGCCTTTGCATGCGAATCAAACAGCCATTATCCTTTGTCTGATCTTTTATGTTTCAAAACTTACCCATTTTAGTCTGTCTGTTACTAATTTTGATAAGGAATCTAGTCATATTTAATTACGTTTTGTGACAGAAAATGTCTCATGTCATTAAATATAATTAGCGATTCAATAATAAGGGGATTAAATTGAATGAATTTTGAAACGCCAAGGACCAAAAGAAGAATAAGAATCTATTAGAATAACCTTCTAAGAAATGATAGACCCATAAAAAAAAAGACTTTTAAGTATTGTTATTAAACTCATTGACGTTTTGAATTTATCAAGTTTAAGTTTTTATTTAAAAAAATCGTGTCAATTCATTTTAAAATTTAAATTTAATACAAATTTAATTTAATTCTCTTTTAACTCAAATAAAATAGCTTAACTTAATATTTTTTAAATTAAATTTGACGAATTACCATATAACTGAGTTAAATTGAATTTTAAAAAAATAAAAAATCCTTAAATGCAATAAAAAATGATACAAAAATAATATTTATGTATGTACTTGATGAAATTTTTATATTAAAAAATATGAATTATAGAATATAAATAATTTTTTTAAAAAAATTAATATAATTTGAATTGTATTTAAATAAATTTTTTTATATATTATATTTTATACGTAATTATTAACAAATATAAACTCTTATTATGATACGAATTTATCTCTTTTTTATGAATTTATTTAAACTCACAAATTTAACAATTTTAACGATAAAATACACCAAACTTCCTCCTTCAAATTTGATTAAGGCATTATGCATGCATCCCATTAAATGTTTTATTGCAGCTTTTATAGTAATTTACTCTCTTAATTAGTTTGCCACTGACAAGTGTTTTTCATGCTGAACGATCTATGTTAATATGTTTAGATATACTATGTCTTGAGAGCTTCAGAATGCTCTGCATTTGAGGGGGGAGTGCATTTAGTGTGTAATTGGAACTAATACAAAATAGGAGAGAAAAGTGATAATGGAAAAAAGTTTGAAAGCTAGAAATAAAAAGTCTAAATGCACTGTGATGTTTTCGTCACAACTGCAAATAATCTGCTTTTTTGTTGATATGAGTGTTTCAAAATAATAAATTATTGTAGAAAATAGATAATATGTGGTTATCAAAAGGGGAATACAAGTTAGAGATTTATGAAAAATTAATTAAGATCGAGATGCTCTCGATCAATTCAACTATGAAAAATATATATTAGTTATTTTTGTTTTATTTGTATTCTTTTTAAGAAAGCTTTATAATTTCATAAACTTTTATTAATTTTAGTACTATTTGTATATTATTTTTAAATCAAACATTTTTGTAATCACTTTCTTAATAATTTAATGTCATATTCATTTTATTTAATATTCAAGCTCTATGATATAGGACAATCATTGAAAGCTTGTAATCTTGAAAGTTGAATAAATCATAGAAACAATCATTGAGTGCGATTTCAAGTTTTATTTTCCCTCTTTGACAAACACTTTGTTTTGAAACCGACAACATATTGGTGGAAGGAAGGAAGGAAGGAAGGGGGATTGCATCAAAATCATATAAATTTTGTAATTTAATTGCAAAGTTTTTTTGTTTTGAAATATATATATATATATATTGCTTTCCACCATGCAGATATATGTTGAAGTCACTTTAATATTGACAATTATTGGTATAATTAGGTGAGATGCTAAAGCCAAATGTAGCGTCCATAGAAGAGTTGTCTTCTAAAAAAATATGCATTAAACAAAATGCAGATTCTAAAATTGTCTTCAAATTTATATATAATTCTTTGGCTTTAAGATTCTATCATAAATTAAACTAGCTGAGTTGCCCATGCATTCAGCTTTTTTGTGGGGTTTACGAAATAGTACTTTTTGGAAAAAAAAAAAAAAAGGATATATAGATATATTATGACCTGTGTGAGTCCATCTAAACTTATATATATATGTATATAATATGATTAATTTGACTAAGACAATGAAGGTGTTTGTTCAGAAAGGGCAAGGGTCCCACACCACATTTAATTCACAGTAGCTAACACAGAAAATTCTTGGGGTGGTGGGTCACTTGGCGGTGATGCCAACGTTGCAGTCGCTCTATTTGGAATCATGATTAGGATCAACATCTCTCCAAAGTTTTTTTTAATGGTAAAAAAATTAAAAAAATTTATGTATAATTTTTTTATATTTTTTATATAAACTTTTTTAATTAAAATATATCAAATATATGATTTTTACATATAGTTATATGATTTTTTTTAATTACACTATACACTTATTATAATAATATTATAAAATTATATATTTTTTATATTTTAATTAGAGAATTTAATAATAAAAATATAAAAAATTATACATAAGTTTAATCCAAAAATATTTGGATGTTATAGTTATATATAGGATAATAAACTTAGATACAGTTTTTTTAATAGTTTTACTATTAAATTTTGTAATCAAAGTATGATAAATATATAATATTTCAATCAAAATATAATAAGCATATAATTTAATTAAAAAAATCATATATTTGTCTAAAAAAGGTTTACAATATTATCATATTATTATTAAATAACTATACTCTTTAATATTTAATATGAAGTGAAATTTTTTTTGGTGAAGAAGAAGTGAATTTTATTAATCACACTATTAAATTAGAAGTAATTATATAATCAAATATTTAAAAAATTAAGTAACAATAAATATGTAATTAAGTAGTTAGAAATCTCTTTATATTTAAAAGGCATATCGTACTCTAATTCCTTTAATATATCAGTGTAGTATAAATTAATATTAGATGGATGTAAAATTTTATGTGTATAATATTTATTATTAAAATTTTTAATTTAACAATAAATTTTGGTAAAATATACATCCTATAAAATATTATTTGATAATGCAAAATTAATTTTGATTGATATAGGAATACATCCTCTATATATAATTTGTACAAGAGAAAAGTTCTAACTTATTAAATACCCACACCCTTTACCAGTAGTTAGATCACAGATAATTACTTGATCTTTTTTTCATTCTAACACTCTGTTTATTTTCTCACAAATAAAAATTAAAAATGATAGCTACTATAGGAATTGATGAGCGCAGTGGTAGGCTAGGGGTTATGTGGTATCATATGGTTGAAGTAAAAAACAATTTCTTAGTTTTATAAATTAAAAATGAAAATGAAATAATCAAGTTTACTATATAATTTTAATAGAATTAACGAAATAAACAAAAAGGGAATTTTTTTTAGAAAATAAATTATTTTTGACAAAACAATCGTAAAATATTTTCATGTTTAAGTATGTTTCTCTAAAGTAGGTTCAAGTATTAATAAAATTATAATAAATTTTTTTAACCAAACAAAAATTATAATAAGTTAGTTCCAGTTTAAATCATAAAATGCAAAGTTGATGGCTTTCCATGTGTTGATATGCTTCCTAGTGCTACTGTCACCTTAAAAAAATAGATAAAACTAATTTGTGTTCATATATATATATATATATATATAGTATGTTTTCTTTAAATTTTTTAAATTGTTTTTTAATTATTCTAAAAAATAAAAAATGAAAAACTTACAAGACTAAGATGGAAATTGAAGGATGGTGACCACAGACATGACGAGAAATCTCTCTTGATCTTGTTGACAACTCACATATACAACAAACAATAATGTTCCTCTTTTTAAATGATTGTCTTCTTCACATTTCTTTTTCTCTTCTAATTAGTTTTGTCTTTCTTTATTATCTTTTATTAGATTTTTAAAGATATTTTCTCTCAAGAAATTAGTGTCTTACATATATATATATATAAACGCAAATTAGTTTTATCTTTTTTTTTTTAATGGTGATAGTAGCACTAGGAAGCATATCAACCCACGGAAAGCCATCAACTTTGTATTTTATGAGAGAAAAATTTATTATAAGATATTAATTTCGTGAGAGAAAATATCTTTAAAAATATAATAAAAGACAATAAAGAGAGATAAAACTAATTAGAAGGGAAAAAGAAATGTGAAAAAGACAATCATTTAAAAAGAGGAAAATTATTGTTTGAATTGTCAACCAGATCAACAGAGATTTTTCGTCATGTCGGTGGTCACCATCCTTCAATCTCCATCTTAGTCTTGTAAGTTTTTCATTCTTTATTTTTTAGAATAATTGAAAAACAACTCAAAAAATTTGAAGAAAACATACAATTAAAAATTTTCCATAAATCTTCGTTATTAATAAGAAATAATAGCATTGATAATTTAATAAATAGGAAATATTAATTTTTCAAAGTTTTGTAAACAATTTTGTATATAAATCTATATTAATTCGATCATTATACTCTCAAAGTATTTAAAAGAAATCGAACCAAGATTGTTATAAGAAAATTATTTTTTGTTACTAACAAAGCTAATCTCCCTAAATAAAGATTAAATTATTCTAGGTACATATAAAATAATTCAAATGCCATAATAACTCCAAAAAAAAATAAAACAAGGTTAGTTAAATCATAGCCTAAATGTGTAATTAGAGTGGTGCGGCCACTTTGACGCGTGGGTTCACAATTTTCATGTGAGACTCACCTATCAGTTATTGAGCCTTGACTCTTTTTTTTTTTCTCGTTGAAAATATAATGTTATTTTATTAAAAAATTAAAAAAAAATAAAGTAGATAAAAAGATTTTTTACACATTCGATTTTATTTCTTTATATCATTCTCACCTTATTTCTTTTTAATATAATAACATATTAAATAAGAACAGATCCTAGTTACTCTATCAGGCTTTGTGTTACTCTATCCTAGCTAGAAAAAGAATCCAGAGGTGAGGTTATAGTTTCTTCCACGAGCAAAATATGGGTACAACATCCACGTGACTCGTCTCAATAGTGAACAAGGTTTAATGAGAATAGCCTTAAAAGTTGAAACCATAAAAATATCACCTAAATCAGTCCATTCCCATAAATAACACAAAGTTAAAGTCCCGCTTGGTTGGCGAGGATGGGGAAAATGGAATGGGAGAGGCACAGAGAATCCGCATGCATGTTAGGTTAAAAATTTTGAAATTTTATTTCTGTTACTTGATAATGCCCATTTCCTCATTTGGGAGAATGGAAATTCTATCTAAAAATATATAGATTGATGTGTCATTTTGTAAAATTGGAAAGAAAATGACCAAAATATTCTCCTCATTATTAGTAATTCAAATGATATTTTTTGAATTAAAAATAAAAACAAATATTTTAATAATAATAATAATGAATATTTCAATATTTTTTCATTGTTGGTAATTTAAAATATTTTTTAATTTAAAATAAAAAAATTTTATTATTTTTATTAAGAGTGATAAAAATACTTTTTTTACAGATTACAAAAAAATATTTTAGCTTTTTTTATATTAAGGGTATTATATTCATTTGTTCAATTTTTCTTTCAATTTTTGTATTATTTTCAAATTATACCAAATATAATTATAGATCACGTACTTCCATTCTATTAAAATCTATTTCTATCATTATTCTCGTTTTGATTCTATCCAACATGTTTCTATCAACCAAATGGGATCTAAATTAATATTATAATCTTTAACTTTTATTTAAAATTTTAAATTAATTCTTTAAATTTAAAAATTTTAAAATTAACATCTTATTTTTCCGTTCACCACATTAAAAT
Source organism: Erythrophleum fordii (assembly GCA_032878935.1). Taxonomy (NCBI): domain Eukaryota; kingdom Viridiplantae; phylum Streptophyta; class Magnoliopsida; order Fabales; family Fabaceae; genus Erythrophleum; species Erythrophleum fordii. Next base: position 36,478,800 of record JAVQMF010000055.1, on the reverse strand, counting down.
CTTAAAATGTCCGTCTCCAAAACTGTTGAGATGAAGTCCACTTTGTGTCTTGTGTTCTGTTTTTTTTTTTTTAATTCTTATTTTTGCTAACGCCTAACGTGTTGATTGGTAATTCCTATCTGACCATGAGCTATCTATTATAATTATATGCACATGAACTAAATATAAGTATTAAGATATAAAAAAAATGTAATTGTCTAAAAAAATTGACAATGTATCTAAGAACTAAAAAATAATAATAATAACATGATGTTACTTCAAAAGGAAATTCTAAAATATATACATTATACAATGATTTCATATATAAAGTGATCAATACCCATAAACTTACAAAAATTTCTTACAATGAATTTTGTTGGCAAGTATTGGAGTCACTTTTTTTTTTTAAAGAAAAAAAAAAGAACATATTTTCCCTTCCCCGGTAAAACTATAATTTTATTAATTAGATCTTTTATGGTGAAGAATAAAATTTTTTAAGGGGAGAAAAAATTTGTTACTCCAACACTTATGTACTAGTTAATTATATTAGAATAAATTATATAAATCCTTTTTAAAACAAAGTAAAATATATATTTTTTCCCATTTTCAAAGAACTAAATTTAGATACTGTTCTTTATATCATCATTATGATCAAATTCTTTAATTAAAATAAAATAAATGTGTTATTTTTTAATAATAATATGACAACTATATAGTATAATTGAAAATTGAAAAACTATATAGTTGTTTGCAAAAATCATATACTTGTTATATTTTATTAAAGATTTATAAATTTGTTATGTTTTAATTGAAAAAATTGATAATAAGATATAAAGAATTATATATAAATTTTTAATTCTATAAAACTTTGTGACACTATGGAGAATAACATGAGTCTTTGCTTTCATAAAAAGATATTGGGTTGGGAGGGTATTATCATGAATACTGTTGCATTGCAAGGAACTTCCTTCAAGCAGTAGTTCTAAGATGTCTTTCCTTTCCTGAGAAGACTGTGAAAAGTTATTGCAGCAATTTTGTTCATTTAAATATATATTAAAAATCAGACTGTCTTTGAAGAGTGGATGTAAAGTGAGGAAAATAAATAAGAAAAGAAATTCCAAAACCTTTTTTATTATTTTTTGTGAAATTATATTTTACATCTAACTTATGTAATGTTGTCACAGGTTATTTTGTGATAATTAAGGGCCATGTTGCTAATTAAGCAGGAGGTTAAGAACACATTACATATGTAATTAATGGTTACAAACATTGCTTCCTCAACAGCTATTAGTATGTCTTTGGTTGAGAAGGCATAGACAAAGATAGAGCATTTGATGTAACCGGCTACCAAAAGCTACAATGCTTTTAAGACAGCGCTTACAGGTGAGAGGCTACAAACACACCGACCTTCATGATGTGATCTACCTCCATACCTTTCTTGGCCCTCTCTTTAATTATTGCTTGTATTACAGTTGAATCATATTTTTTTATATTTTTTTATGTAGCTCAACATATCTATATGTGTGTGTACACAACGTCATTTTTAGATTTTACCTGTGAATGTATAGAAAATGGCAACAAAAATTTAAAATATTTGTCTAGTAAATCGGTTTTTTTGTATATAAAAATATCATATGACACTTATGTAAATTACATTATTTATTTTAAAGTAAAAATGATCAATGAAATAAAAAATAGGAAATAACTTATATATAACTTTTTATATTTTTGTTATTAAATTTTTTAATCAAAATATAACAAGTTTATGATTTTTTAATAATCATATAATAAATATATAATTTTACAGACAAATATATAGTTTTTAATTAAATTATATATTTATTGTATTTAAATTAAGAATTATACACTTATTATATTTTAATTAAAAAACTTAATACTAAAAATATAAGTAATTACATTTAAAATATATGTGGATGGATGCCAAGAGATGGAGTGATTAGGAATGAAATAACTAATATGGTTTAAATCATTGTTTGAAAATTTTTTTAAGATGGAATTGAATAGTAAAAAAAAATTTCCTTGTCATCTAAAATCCAAACTTTTTTATCTCTCAAAAATGGAAGGTTTGGAATGGAGGGTTTGGAATATCATAGAATGGACAAATGGTTAGAGTATAATCATATTCTCTTTGACTGAAAATTTAATAAAATCACATTTTAGTCATAAGGTAATATTAGATAAATAATTTATAAGTCACTTTATTATATTAATGAGTTTTCCTTTCATCATTAAACTCATAAATAATAAAATGACTTATTACTTATCATTTCTCTCCTTGTGTTTTCAGTTTATTCTTTTTCCTTCGTAAACATAGTTTAAGTCTAATCCATGAAAAATCTAGGTAAGATAACTATTAAAATCTTTAATAGTTACGATTTTAACTATTAAATCAAATTGTAAATTTTGATGGTTAGTATTAGGCTATATTTGATAGTGTAAAAATATTTTTAAGGAAATGGAAGGAGAATATAAATGAGAATATAATAAAATCATGTAACCTAAAATCACATTTAGTAAGATATAAAAAAAAATGAGAATACATTTCCATTTTGATATTTGGTAGAGTGAAAATAATATAGAAATAAAAATGAAAGGTGAATACATGACCAAAAACTCCTAGAGCTAAAAAGTATTAAAAGACTTATTTTTGTTAATTAACAAAACAAAAAGAAAAATAATACAATTGATAATTTTAAGTTAAAGATATTTATAATTTTATATTGCAAGATTTTAAATTTTAAAATTATCTTAAAGGATCTAATGATAAAAAATTTTAACTATATAAAAAAATTACGATTTAGAATCACAGATTAAAATTCTTTGACCTTCGATTGTTTAGAATAATATCAAAATTAAACATTTTTTTAATATAAAACATTACTATTCTTTTGGACAAAATAATATTTCTTTTCTTTTCTTTTTATCTTTAACAATTACTTTTCTGTATAATTTAGATGAAATAAACAATACTACAAAATGTACTGGACAGGATCCATCAAAATTTTCTCTGTCAATGTACTAAACAGCATTTTTGTTTTTTTTTTTAATCTCTCTCTCTCTTTCTTCACCATTCTCTTTTATGGTACCAAATATAATCTTATAGATTCTAGTTGTCATTTGGTAGAGTGAAAATAGTATAAAAATAAAAATAAAAGGTGAATAAATGACCAAAAATTCGTAGAGCTAAAAAATATTTAAAAAATTAATGATTGTTAATTAATATAAAACAAAAAGAAAACCTTATTATTGATAATCTCAAATTGAAGATATTTATAATTTTATACTAAAGAATTTTAAATTTTAAAATTATTCTAAAAGATTCAAAAATAAAAATTTTAACTGCACAAAAAAAATTATAATTCAAAATTTAAATTTAAATTTTTTTTGTTTTTTGATTTTTTTGAAATAATATTAAAATTCAAGGTTTTTCAATATAAAACATTACTATTGTTTAAGGCAAAATAGTTTTTTTTTTTTTCCATCTTCAACAATAACTTCCTTGCGTAATTTGGATAAAATAAACAGTACAACAAAAAAGTATGGGACAAAATCTATTAAGTTTTTTCTCTTTCAATGTATCAAACAACATTTTGATTTTTTTTCATCTCCCTCTCTCTTTTCTCATTATCCTCTTCTAACATATCAAACATAATTTTAGTGATTTTAGTTGTCATTTGATAGACATTAAATTTTTTATCCATTAATTTATTTTTAACCAAAAATAAAAGATCCAATTAAACAAGTGAGAGTTGGGACAATAAAAAATAAAATAAAATTCTTGTCTAATAATATATAAAAGGTTATCTACCTCCCTAAAGTCACGCCTGTTAACCTGCACACCCACGAAGCAGAAGAACAAATTGTGCTCGAAATGTAGAAAGGCGTTGTGGAAATTAAAGGAAGGCCATAGCATGGTCCCCCTCCTACATATATATTCAAAAAGAAGATATCATGGGATTGTGTTTTCGTTTTTTAGTGACCTTGCAATGCAAGCCATGGCCGATGTTACCTATCTTCCTCTTCCCCACTCAAAGATTCTGAAAAGTTTGTATCATCAACTTTGCATCCCAAAAGTTTAAAGCACAATAATGCTTACATTTTCAACAATACTCTCACTGTAAAGCCAAGCATCAAAAGTTGGACTTACAATTTGCCTTATATTATGATTATACCCCCCACGTCCCACGTGCACCAATGTGACTCAAGACTTCAACAAATGTTTGTGGTCAAATTTATGAGTAAGTACAGGTGTTAATTATTTATTTTTCACGATAAATAGATTATTTATAATTTATAGACACGTGGTCTGGTGATCATGTATTGCGAAGCATAGTCTTCTTGTCTATCTATGACCTGCAAACCTTAAAGTAAAGGGCCGAATTGGGCTTAATAAGCAGGATGGCTTGTATGAAATGAGCTGTTTGATTGGAGGATATAAAATTATAAGAAATGTGAAAAATGAATAGGTGAGGTAGGTTAGATAAATTTTTTTTTTATTTTTTAAAAAATTAATTTAATAGTTAAAATAGTGATTTAATAAATAAAAAAATAATTATAAAAGTATAATAAATATTATACAAGTTATATATATAAAATATGTTCACCTTGCGATAAAACAAATGACTTAAAAGATTAAATAAAATAGTATTAGATCCAAAACAAAAAAAATAAATTATACATTTTTTTTTAATTTTGCTCAAATTATATATATATATTATTTATTTTAAAAATATATATTTTAATCTAACTTTTTTTTTTAATAAAATGCACTCCATGAAAAATGTATAAGAATAATTAATGAAAAGCATTTTAGTTTAAAAAATTTAGCATTAAACTAAAATATAATATAATTTTGTCTCAAGAAAAATTTATATATTTTTAAAAAATAAATGAGAAGTCTATGTAATTTTAATAAAATTTAAAAAATATGTAATTTACTTGAAAAAAATTATGTAGGCTTTTGTGTTGACAAGATAACTTTTGCTGGGCTTCATAAGAACATATACACGTAACATTTTTTCTGGATAAAAACAACTTGTAGGTCCAAACTCAGTGAAATCTGTAGCTTATATGGGCTAAAAGACTTTGGACCCAAAAAAAGGGCTAAAGCAACTTTATTTAGGAGAACCCTGGAAAAGAAAGGCAAGATAGAAGACTGTCATCGCAACATCATGATTTAGCGGTATATTAAATATAAGAAATCCTCATAAGTGACTCTTGACAACTAAAAATGTTGGTGTCAAACTTACAAGTCAATTCGCCGAGTTTCCTTCTGGCCCCCAAAAAAAAAAAAATGGACAAGTTTCCTGAGTTGATATTTTGAGGTCGGCTGGACATTTTTGAAAAGAATTTGATTTTTTTTGTTTTTCCCAAAAATGGCAAAACTTGGCGTTTGCAGAATCAAACCACAGGTCTAGAGGAAGTGTAGCAATGCTTCTCCAATTAGGCCGCTTGTGTTGTCAATCATTATAGGCAAAGCTTTATATTATAAAGCCTCCATACAAATTTTATTTTTGGCAGCCAAAAAAATTGAAGCTAAGCCCTTGAAAATATTTGCTAAGGTCTTTTTTTCACTAAGCCATAATGTGTTGTTGAAATAGTAAATACAAAATTTTAATATAATTTCATAAAAATCGAGATAAAATTTGTATAAAACTTTTATTGAAATCATATTAAAGATATTTACTTATAAATTTTATTAGAATTTTTATGTTAAGCATTATGGATTATAGAATATCTATGAATTTCTTTTGAATTAATATAATTTGAATAAATTTTTTGTTGTATATTGTATTTTGACTGTATAATTATAAATTTCAATAGCTATTATTAATAACGATAAATAATGTTTATGATTTTACATTATAAATCTACGTTACAAGTCTACCCTCGTTTGCTTAACCTCACAATTTTAATTAAAAATAAGTGCTATTAAAAATATGAGGAATTGGAAAGGGAAAAACTTGTGGCGTAAATATTCAAAAGTTTGATGCCAGCAGAAAATGTTAAGAAGAAATCACGAACTGAGATTAGTTTTACACTGAAATAATGTGAAGATACTCATAACAATTTAAAATATATATATATATTAAGAACAGAAAAACGAATGGGTTGTCTGAAACCAAATTTACTAAGAATTCGATTCAAACTTTATTAACGAAAAGAATTAAAATTTTAAATTAATGAAAATTTGGGTCTGGAACAAATCTTTTAATTTATAAAATTGAATTGTTGGGGATACATTATAAATTACATTTTTGAATTTACTGTAATACCCTTTATTAATGAAAGTATTATTATTATTATTATTATTAATTACCTTACAAATTTATTTTATTTGAAAGAAGTCATGTTGAGACTCGGACAAATAGGAAAAGAATCCCTCAGCAGAAATCTCAACGCCACTCATCATTAATCTACAAGTAATTAAGGATGTGAACACAAATCATAATTTTATGAAACCGAGCTTTTAAGAAGTCCCACTCTACCTTGTCATAAACCTTGCTCATGTGCATGCAGCTTCTTTAGAAAATGCAATAGCTAATGTTATCTGTGATCTGACGCTTTGATTATGTCAAAATTATATCAACTAAAAACCTTAACAATTATATTATTGAATGGTGAGATGTTTTTTTTTTTTTCAAACCATTATAGAATTATGTTGATCACTGCCGTTTTGAGATGTTTATCGAGAGATATTTCTCTTGTTGAAATACTTGTGTTTTGGACATTTTCTTCTGCTTTTGCAACTGAAGTCCCTAGATTCCTTTCCTTTCCTGGGTAAACTTGATCACCTTGCTGAAAGTATAAAAAATTGTAAAACCGCAAAATCTATTGCTGTCAAATTCAAAACTCGCGTCAGAAGGTAAGTGAGCTCGAGCTATCTATATAGACTTAACAAGAATTAACATTAGTTTATGAAATATATATATTCATGATAAAACTTTAAATGTAATATATATAGAAAAGATCAATTGACATGGAAGATCAACATAGTAATTACTTTTAATTGAATAATTGAATTAATAAAAATTATATCCCATGGTAAAATATTAAAAGTCAAAAATGCAAAGCCTAAATTCAAATATAAAATTTAGATTAATCGAATTGGACAAATGAAATTTAGCTTTTGAACATTCGCCCAATATTAGTGGGCAAATATGATGCCTTGTAGTCAAATAATCGATAAATTATACATAATTTCTCTAAATTATAGTCTATTTACACTTTTTAGTATACAAATTTGAAAATGTAATATTTTATTCATTTAAGTTATCACAAAAAAATATTACATATAAATTAAAACTAACATCTAAAATTCCCAATGTCCCTCTCGTCCAATGCCAATCTCGTTAAGCGCATGTCAATAAAATAGCCATAAGGTATCACCTTACAACCCCATAATTTTAGATGTTAATTTTAACAAATATATAATATTTTCATTTTTTTTCGGTAATAATTTAGAAGAATAAACTACTGTATTTTAAACTTCATATATTGAAATTGTAATACGGCTATTGTTTAAAAGATTATATACTGTTTGGACTAATTAGCAATAAAAAAAGTGTAAAACTTTAAAGATATCTTTTAAATTGTATTTTAAAAGGTGTTACCGATAAATTTAATTCAATTTTCAAATATTTTAGTTATCCAATGAATTTCGAATACATGATAATTTACGTGCATGTATAAAAAATTTAATTTTTCTGTTGAAATAAGATTCAAATATTAAATATCTAAAATTTGATCAAATATTTGCTTATTGCCCTTTTTAATTCTTGAGCGAATTCTTGTAAGCTCTTGATAACTTCCCCAATGGTGCTTACAGAGTAAAGAGATAAGGTTATTGGTTAGTATCAGAGAATAAAAGAAAGTTAGTCGTTATAACCATCTTAAGAACAACTCACTGGTACAAGTCCTTTAACATCATATATAAATATATTGAGATGTACTGCACACGTCTTCAAGAAATTAAGATTCAGAAGCTTATCTTCATATCTTTCACTCTGCATCTTTCTTCATTAGTCATCATTTTTGTAGAATGTTAACATGGTATTAGAGCCTTGCGTAGTAGGCATGGAAAGTTCATTAACTCAATTGTCTCTGGAGAAGAAAGATGTGATCGCATTCACTTATGCATTATCCGTCAAACTCAATGATAAAAATTTTCTCTTATAGCGTCAGCAAATCCTGGTAGCAATCATAGGTTATGATCTTGAAAAGTTTATTGATCCAACAAGTGTGATGCCAATGAAGTACATTGTTGGCAATGATCAAACTCAAGAACCAAAACTCAATCCTGAGTTCGTTGCTTGGCTACAACAGGATCAACTGCTCTTATCTTGCTTACTTTCTTCAATTTCTGAAGGAGTCCTTACAAGAACAGTAGGATACAAGACTTCCTTAGAAGTATGGGAAAGAATACAAATCTTCTTCAATTCACAAACACGAGCCAAAGTCAAGCAGATCAAGACTCAGTTAAAGAACACAAGGGAAGGATCATCCTCTATTAATGATTATCTTCTCAGAATCAAAGCCTCTGTAGATGCATTGATAGCAATTGGGCATCTTGTCTCTGTTAATGACCATATAGAATATATCTTTAAAGGGCTATCAAAGGAATATGATCCCTTCATCACCTCCATCACTACAAGATTGGAACCATACCCTGTGGCTGATGTTGAATCTTTGTTGTTGTCTCAAGAAGCTCGTATAGAAAAGAATTCAAAAGGTGCTGATAATATAATCTTAGCACACCTTGCTCAAACTTCAGCAGGAGGCAAATATTCACAAGGAAGAGGAAGAAGTTGCGGTGGTTTTCAGTTTTATGGCAGAAGAGGCAGAGGAGGTCGTGCAAGTGGACAAAGGTCCTTGGTAATCTGTCTACTGTGCAGAAAAAGTGGTCATTCTACTGGTACCTGCTAGCACCGATTTGATCAGTCCTTTTAAGCAGTCACTCTACATGATCAAGGTGTTAAGCAACAAAATAAAGATCATCAAATTTCTGCACTCTTAGCCACTCCTGATTCAATTATTGATCCAAAATGGTATCTGGATTCAGGAGCAACGAACCACCTAACTCATGATGCTCAGAATATTATGAAGAAATGTGACTATAATGGATCTGCCTCGGTACACATTGGTGATGGAATAGGTTTGCAAATTAAATATGTTGGACAATCTATGATTTTCTCCCAGTCCTCTAGGCCTCTCCTTCTGTCAAACAGTCTTTTTGTTCCCTCCATCTGTAAAAATCTTCTTAGCATTTCAAAGCTATGTTTTGACAATAATGCTTATGTCACTTCTCAGCACAAAGTTTGTCTCATCCAAGATCTTAGCACTAATTAAATTATGTTGCGAGGAACTCAAAAAGGAGGTCTTTATGTTGTTGAAAACCTCCATTTTACACAACCACTGTCAACATCAAACCATTTTGCTTTAGTTTCTAGTTTAACTTCAGATTCTTGTAATCATCTGTGTAATCCATTTGATTGTTACTCCCTTTTTCGCTTATGGCACAATCGCCTTGGCCACCCCTATTCATCGGTTGTATCCACTGTTATGAAAATGTGTAATCTCTCTAATATAAATAAAAGCATGTTTGATTTCTGTAATTCTTGTTGCTTGGCTAAAGCTCACAAAATGCCCTTCTCTGCTTCTCAAACTGTGTATACTGCTCCCTTACAACTTGTTCATTCAGACGTTTGGGGACCCTCACCAATTAAATCTCAGGAAGGATATACTTATTATGTACATTTTACTAATCCATATACCAGATTCACATGGCTTTACCCTTTGAAAATTAAGTCTGAAGTATACAACACCTTTCCTCAGTTTAAAACCATGGTAGAACATCAGTTTGATAATAAAATCAAGAGTTTCCAATCTGATTGGGGTGGTGAATATAGACCTCTTTCCGCTTTTCTATCATTTCATGGCATCATCCATTGAACTAGCTGCTTATATACTCATGAACAGAATGGACTTGCAGAAAGAAAACACAGACATGTTACAGAAATAGGTCTTGCCTTACTAGCTAATGCTCACTTACCTCTCTCCTTTTGGCCTCATGCTTTTCAAATAGCTGTGTACCTTATTAATAGGTTGCCATCATCCTCCCTCAATTATGTTTCTCCCTTTGAAAAACTTTATTTTCAGAAACCTCAATATACTCATCTCAAAATTTTCGGTTGCTCATGTTTTTCGTTGACTAAACCTTATAATAGCCACAAACTTGATTTTAGATCAGCTGAATGTGTCTTTCTTGGCTATAGTCTATCTCATAAAGGTTACAAATGCTGGGCACCTTTTGGAAAAATATATATTTCTCGTGATGTTTAATTCAATGAGTTTTCTTTTCCTTATTCTCGCCTTGCTTCTGTCAGCACCTCTAACCCAACGCAACAACTCAATTCCTCATGTTACATTCCTCAATCCTTTTCAAATCATAAAGTCTAACATATGCAATTTCAAACCTCTTCTGGTACTAACACTGTTATGTAGAACACTTTCTCTTTCAGCTCTCACAACAATTCATCTGCTGCAACTCATGAAAGTGTAGATAATTCATCACCTCTATCAACCACTAGGGATTCAATTCCAGTAGCTAATGCTGGTCCTTTTGGTCTAGTTGATTGTGCTGGTTTGTCTAATACTACACCGAAACTTTATGTTAATCTGGAGTTAGATTCTTCTGATGCAGCTCAACCACCATCAAATCAAATATCTTTAGCTCCCACAGTTAATACTCATCACATGCTCACCAGATCTAAGGCTGGCATCTACAAGCCCAAGGCATTCGTGAGCTTTGTTCCTGAACCATCTACTGCCACTGAAGCACTTCGTTCTCCTCCCTGGAAATAGGCTATGCTTGAGGAATATAATGCTCTTCTAAAAAACCAGACCTGGACTCTTGTACCTTTTCTTCCCAATAGGTCAGTTATAGGATGCAAATGGGTTTTTTCGTGTTAAACAAAATCCAGATGGGTCTGTTCAAAGGTACAAAGCCAGGTTGGTTGCCAAGGGATTTCATCAAAGGGAAGGTTTTGATTTTCATGAAACATTCAGCCCTGTCATTAAACCAATAACCATCCAAATCATCCTTACAGTTGCAATTTCCCGGCAGTGGCAGATTCACCAGGTTGATGTAAACAATGCCTTTTTAAATAGGAAACTCCGTGAAGAAGTTTACATGCTTCAACCTGAGGGTTTTCGGCATCAACATCCTTATCTGGTTTGCAAACTCCACAAAGCATTATATGGTCTTAAACAAGCTCCTAGAGCTTGGTTTGAGAGACTTGCTAGTGTTTTAATGAAGTTTGGTTTCAAATCCAGCAAATGTGATCAATATCTTTTCATTTGGGTTACAAACCAGCACACCACTTATGTACTAGCTTATGTTGATGATATCCTAATAACCAGTAGTTCAGTCACTGCCATCAAAGACCTCAAATCCAATCTTAATCGTGAATTCTCTCTCAAAGACATGGCGCATCTTCATTATTTTCTTGGAATTGAAGCTAACAAATTAAACAGTGGTAGACTCTCATTAACTCAGACCAAGTATATTAGAGACTTACTATGTCGAGCAAATATGGATCATGCTAAAGCTGCAAATACTCCAATGACTTCAGGTTCAAATGTGTCAAAAGAAGAAGGACAACACCTACAAGACTCCACTTTGTACAGATCCATTGTTGGAGCTTTGTAATACGTGACTATTACTCGTCCAAAGTTGAGCTTTTCAGTTAATAAAGCCTGTCAATTTATGCAAGCTCCTATAGATGTTCACTGGAAATTAGTTAAACGTATCCTCAGATATCTTGCAGGGACACTTCATTATGGCCTTCAGCTACAACCTTCTTCAAACATGGAAATCACTGCCTACTATGATGCTGATTGGGCAGCAGACAAAGATGATAGAAAAAGTGTCTTTGGATACTGTATCTTCGCTGGAGCAAATCTTGTAACTTGGTCCTTGAAGAAACAGGCCACAATTTCCAGGTCAAGTACTAAAGCAGAATACAGGAGTATAACTTCGGTTGTAGCAGAGGTACTATGGATAAAATCCATTTTTCAGAAGCTTCGTATAAATCTCAAATCACCCCTACAAAGACTTTGTGATAATCTCAGTGCTGTAATGATCTCTGCAAATCCAATCCTCCATGCCAGAACCAAGCATATAGAACTAGACTTACATTTTGTTCAAGAAAAGACTATCGAAGGTGTCATCAGTGTAAAACATATTTCCTCAATTAGCCAGTTAGCAGATGGTTTAACTAAAGCCATCTCTAGTTTGAAGTTTTGCTCGTTCAGGACAAGTTTAGGAGTAGAAAAGATAGACACTATTTTGAGGGGGAATGTCAGAGAATAAAAGTTAGTTAGCCGTTATAACCAACTTAAGAACAACTCTCCGATAGAAGTCCTTTAACATCAAATATAAATACGTTGAGATGTACTGCACACTTCTTCAAGAAATTAAGATTCAGAAGCTTATCTTCGTATCGTTCACTCTGCGTCTTTCTTCATTAGTCATCACTTCTGTAGAATGTTAACAGTTAGGCACCTTCCCACATTTGTGGAGGCGCTTTAAGAAGTTCTCTTGGGCTCTAAAACTTGATGTAGGAACACTGATCAAAACCATCTTTTGACGACATTTGTTAACACTATGTTCGTTTTGTAGATAATTTATTACAGAAATCCCACCTTTTGTGACTTAACATAGATCTCAACATCGCCAATAGGCACCTAGACCAATTCTCCAAGACCAAAAACATGATAGAAATGCATAAGGTTAAACCTAGCAATGATTATAACTATTGATAAACTGATGGAAAATATTATTAAGAAAGCAATATGAAGCTCAATATACCTACAGCTAAAACATAGTTTCTAATGCAACGAATACAAGTCACGAAAAAGAAGGGCCTAACCTTAGTAGTGAGGGTTAAGAGAAGGAAATGAAGGGATGGATTGTAGTATCAACTTTGTGACACTTCGGGGACTAGGAGATGATCCAAAGTCACACTTACGAGAGGATATCCTCTTGCTACTAGGAGAAGTTTTTGACATATGTGATACAAGAGCCATCACCTCGGAAATTCACTGTAGAAGAAGCACCCTATGAAACCGTTTATATTTTTCTTTTGAATTATATAGCCATTGATATTGTGTTAGAGCCACCAATTATGTAGTGAGAAACAGAGACTCACCGAAGAAGAAGCAGCTCAATATAGTCGCTTGTATTTTTCTTTTGCATTATATAGCGATTGTTATTGTTCTGCAGCCACCAATTACGAAGTTAGCAAAAACTAGTCATCGTTTGAAAGAAAACTCGATACAATTTAGTTCTTGGTCAGGTTTTGACGTTTATTGTTTAGGGCAACTAATTTAATTGATTAAATTGTTTTTTGAAAAGATTTAATTCAAAATTAATAAGAGAAGAAGATGTAAGCGTAAAATTTGAAAAAAAAAAGGCACAAAATAGTTTTAATTTTGAGTAATTGATTATAAATTAATATACATCTCCTTAAAAATTATTTTTTTTAATAAATTTACTTAATTTTTAATTTAATCTTTATAGTTTAAAAATTTATAATTAACTCTTATACTTCTAAAAATTTTTATTTAGTTTATACTATTAAATTTTTATTTTAAATTCTGTCAATTTAACTAATTATGTATTATGCTAATATTTTAAATATACATTATTCAATTAATTCATAATAGTCATTTAACAGTGACTTACATCTACACATAAATTAATTTCATTTCATTATTCACATTTTTATCTTCTTTTCAACATAAATTATGGATATGTAAAATATCAAGATGACATAAGATTAATTATGTTAGTAACATTTAAGGATATAATAATTAACAAGAGCTTAACAAGTAGATTAAATTTAAAATTTAAAATTATAAAAATTAAATTAAGAAACTGTTTTTGGAAGACAAAATTAGTAAAAATTTAACAATTAATAAAGTAATTTAACTACACAAAACGAAGGCCAAAAATTTGCACTTTGTCCGTCGAAGAAGGACAGGGAGAGTCCAAGGCAGCCATTGCTCGTCCATTGCGAAGGAGTAGAGCAAATCTGAGGTAAGAATCTATACCATTTAATTTATTGATTATCATGGGATATTGTAGGAAGCTTTGCATTATATGAGAATGAAACAAAGTCGTCACAGAGCTGTATGTATTGTGAGAGGTTTATGGAATTTCTTATTGACCTCGAGTCAATTGCCAACTAGGAGTTATGCTGATATGCTTGTCTCCATCTTCTTACTTAGTTAAAGGTTGCGTTGTCGTGTTTCCTCTAATATTGCTCCAATTATTTGTTGTAAATTTATGTTTTGGAAAGTGATATGATTTTGTACAAAATTGGTTCAATTTCACAAGCGTACGCATTTATCTAAGAAATTGTTATGCGTATTGCTATTATCATGACATATATTTGAAGTTTTCTCTTTCTCCCTCCCATGCGTGCTTTGGTCTTTACCGCTTTTTGATTTTTTTCTGAATGATCCTCTTGTTCGTGGGAGGAATAGATTTTCTCTGAATGATCCTCTTGGTCAGTTGGTAATAAGTTGGGCTAGTATAGATTCTCTGAATGAAGGTAGTCCTTATGCTGGATTCCACTTACTAGAAGACGGCCAACGGATAAATTTATCATCAACCCACCAATCAGAAGCAAACGAAATCTAAACAGCCAATAACATCCTATCACGTGTAGAAAGCATATATTTATTCCCATTTATTATTGTGTCAAGGTCAGCAAAAGACCCTAACATGATCAACCCATTAACAACGAATTAGGGCTGTCAGGGGAAGCCTTCAATTATAGCAAGTCCCATTAAAATGAAAACAATTATCTTAGGCCTAACTCTTGTAATAGATAGTGAGCTAAGTAGGGGTAAACACTAGATATGGTAACTTGATATGTATAGTTTTACTTAGCTAAATAGAACTAGGTTGGGTCAGATGTCTTAAAAAAAAACATGATGGGTCATAAAATTGATAGGTTGGGACCAGGTTCAAATATCAGATTTCAATTTTAAGACTCTTTTAAAATTAATCAGATATTGAGTTAACCAAAACTCAACTTGATTTGACCCATATTCACTTTATAACCAAACCTGTCAAAATGTTTTTTTTATTGAAGGTGAGTTATTATTAAATAATAATAATAATATAATGAATGCAACATCTAGATGAAATAAAATAGGCAAACAAGGATTTTGCAAATTAATAATTTTTTATGAATCTCTTTGGTAACCTATGGGAAAGTGAAACAAAAAAAAAATTAAATAATATCTATTATGTTTTTGTAATGATTATTTAATAATATGTATTTTTTATTTTTTAAAAAAAAAAGAAAAAATATTTTTTCATTCACAAAATTATATTTTTTCTTTTGATTTTCTTTTTTACTCTAAACTTTTTTTTTATCCAACGGGTTGGTTAAAAAAAGTTTAAATCATTTGGAATTTTTGGTTGTAAATTTTTTTATAAAATAGAAAAGAAATAGATATAGGGTGTGTGGTGCCCTACACTCACCCTCTTTCTCTTTCAATGGTTAGTCTTACACTTTAAATCCATATTTATCCAACTTTACAAGAGAATTTACAAGCCAAATTTTAAATGATTCCTTTTTGGATAAAAGATAGGAAATAAACCTCTTATATATTTCTATTTTTTTTTTGTATTACTTATAGTCTCTCTAAAATTTATAAAAAAATTACAAAGAAAAACTTTGGAGAATCCTTATACAAGTAACTTTCAGCGTTTTGTTATCAAAATTATAATTTCAAATCAATGTCATTTATTTTCTTGAGATGATAAAGCGTTTTCTCTAACCCTTCCCTAGCTTCTTAACCATCCAAATGCAGGCAATAGCAATTACATATTGGAGAGAAAGGTAAGGGAGAACGAGAGAAATCATTTTTTATTGGTTGCATTTTTATTATTTTGTTTTTCAAGACTAATTGTTGTCAACCCGTCATTTAATGAAAATTTGTGTATATTGTTAAGCCACATGATTAACTCTGTGAACTCATCATTATCTTAGCTAATAGGAAGACTTTATTGGCCACGAAAAATTATTTTGGAGAATTAAAATGAGAAGGTTTAAGTCAAATTGAAAAAATATATGTAGAAATATTTATTCACTTTTATATACGGACCAAACAAAAATTATTAATAGATGACATTTTGCCAAAAAAAATATAATCAATAGGAGGAATCAAAATGAACCCATTTTTTTATTTGTTAAAAAGTAAACATATACGTAGTTCTACTTAACATGGCCTGACAATGCTCATAATCTTTGATGGCACACCTCTCCTAAAGACAAGCATTAAACATGATATAAAATAAAATACAATTTTCTTATTTATTGTACATTTTTCTTTAAAAAGAATTGCAGTGTAAACATATAGATTTCAAGGACTAGCCCATGTACTTTTTTTTTTAAACTTTTAGTTTCACTTTTTTTCCTTCTGCATTTTATGGGCTTGTACCCATTTATTTTACCCAAGAAAAGAACCAGTAGTCCAAACATTAAACGTGGACTGTACTGCGATAGCCCAATTGATAGCTCGGATTCCCCATAAATCTGCGTCTGTGAAAAATGTTGCTTTCTCAAATAAAAAATAAACTCCAGTCATAATAAAAAATAATAATAATAATAACAAAAGCTACACTTTTTTAAAGAGAGATTCTAAATAGATTGCCATGAAACGATCCTTTACCTGAATGCATACTATTTGTAAAATGTAAAGAAGAAAACATGTTTACTGGATTGTACAAAACTCTTGCTTTTCGGGCATTGGAATCTTAATCTATATCAAAAATAAAGGACAATTAAATATAGCAGGAGACAGAGTATCTTGAAAATTTCATTACCAACGTGACAATGACAGATGGATACGAGAAAGAAAATTCACATTCCAAAGAGCAGTGTTACAATATGATATTAAATCACTCTCATTTCTTTACTTCTGACAATTGACTTTTTTTGTTTGGCCATTTTGCAAGTTTCAAGAGCGTGACAATTTGTCAACAAGAGTAGACTTCAATTTGTCAAGTCAACTATTCAATGATCATTCAGTATTTCGCTATGCGACATACACAAAGAGGTTTGTAAATCTTGGTAAACTAAATTTTAAATCGCAAGAATCAACAATAACCTTGGAACTTCACCAACATTTAATTAAAGAACTATTTGTCTTCAGCATAGAGACTATAATGCATTAAACTTAGATTCTTAGAGAGTGCAATGACATTAGAGTGATGTCGTTAAAACAATAACAAAAATTAATGCCACAATATGAAAATCCAAACCTAAAAGAAAGCTTCTTCACCAATGTATGTGTATTAGTGTTTTAATTTGTCAAACAATATCTCTTGCAAATTCTCAAGGCTTGTTTGGAAGAATGAGTTAGGTATCCAACTCGTTATTTGGCTGACAAAAATAATAAGATGGGCAGTGGCTTAGATGAGTTGGGACACCTCAATTCTATAAATTGAGGAATTTGGAATGGGTCAAGTCTTTCTTTTAATTTTACTTTTTAATCCTATCTAATTATTCTTTCCTTTTTTCAATCGTCTAGCTCTAAGGGCTGATAGAGAATGTATATAGTTGCACCCCATCTATTATCTATTAGGAGTTTGTTATACTTAGTTATGTAAATTATGTTACCCACCAATAGCTGCACAAGAAATATGTGAGAATAAATTAAATCTGAGCCAAATTTTCAAAAAAAATAAATTCTGGTAATAATAAAAATTGTCCAACACCGCGTATATTTTTGCGCGCAGGAGAGGAAAATCGCCGAATTTCAACTGTGTTCAACTATGTTGGCGTAACTTTTTGTGCGCGCGAGCCCATTCTCCTCTTAGGCCCATTTTACTCTTCCATAATCACATGTTAATATTTATACCCTTTGGCATTCATTTGTTTGAGTAATGTGGGACTCTTCTTTTTCTCTTTTCCTTTTGACACACACACATATTCTCCAACAATCCCCCACATGTGTGTCAAAAGATCACTATCATCTGAGTTATACATATGAGTATAAACATTTCGAATATGGTGTCTTACGGACTATGAACCATTCCTAGACTAATAAAG
Source organism: Erythrophleum fordii (assembly GCA_032878935.1). Classification (NCBI taxonomy): domain Eukaryota; kingdom Viridiplantae; phylum Streptophyta; class Magnoliopsida; order Fabales; family Fabaceae; genus Erythrophleum; species Erythrophleum fordii. The sequence goes on along the minus strand of JAVQMF010000055.1, from coordinate 36,460,666 downwards.
CTTAGTATACAAAGTTGTAGGTGAAACTTATAGCTTCTATGAACCAACAATTTTTCATTGTATACTAGAGGCCTTAAGAGTCAGTTTATACCCCCACAATTTTTACTGTTATCGCAGTTTTACGCTTTAAACTACGGCCTTGCGCGTACCTAATTTTAATGAATGCTCTAGAGATTTTTGCTATGATCTCATAGGAGCGGCCCCACTCCACATTCATATAGGTGATTTCATCAAGTGTGACTGCAATGAACACACCATCCATAAGAAATATGAAATCATTAAGAGCTTTTGCTCAGCCTCGCCAATAATGCATCCTAACACTTTTTCTCATATCATAGGAATAAATCAAAATAATAAAGTGTTAGCAGAATTAACAAATGACTTATTTTTACCCATATGAACCTCCTTCGTGGGATCACCAATCACAGAGGTTGGGTTACTATCACTGTTAATTTTCAAACTGGTTTAAGTTCCATTCCCCTCGATGTTTCCAAAATTTGTTTCTTCCCTAAAGGTTTGGTTAGGGGATCTGCCAGATTTAATTCTGACCTCACAAAATCGATCGATATAACTCCGTTTTTCAACAGCTGTCTTATAATATTATGTCTTAAACGAATATGCCTACTTTTGTCATTGTAGGTCTTATTTTTAGTAACGGCTATCGCCGATTGACTATCACAATGTAATGACACTGATGGTGTTGGTTTTTCACCTAATGGAATATTTGTCAAGAAGTTTTTCAACCACTCAGCCTCATTACTAGCCAACTCCAGAGCAATGAACTCTGAATCCATAGTGGATCTCGCTATAATATTTTGTTGAGCTAATTTCTAGGTTACTACACCACTACCAAGAGTGAATACATAGCCACTATTAGATTTGGTATCTTCTGAATCTGAGATCCAGTTAGCATCACTGTATCCTTCTAATACAGCGGAAAATCCATTATAACATATACCATAATTCATGGTACCTTTCAGATAACTCATTAATCTGTCCAAAGCTAACCAATGTTCACTACTTGGACAGTGAGTATATCTACTCAATCTATATATAGCATATGCTATATCAGGTCGGGTGTAATTCATTAAATGCAACAGACTCCCAATAATCTGTGCATATGTAGATTGAGCTACTGGATCACCCTTATTTTTAACTAATTTGGTGCTAGCATAATAAGGAGTGCTTACAGGGATTTTTTCAAAGAATCCAAATTTTTTAATAATTTTTTCAACATAATGTTCTTGAGATAGTAAAATGCCATTTTCACTCCTTATGATCTTAACACCTAATATCACCTTTGCTTCATCCATATCCTTCATATCAAATTTAGAAGAAAGAAACCTTTTAGTTTCTATCACAACATTTATGCTTGTACCAAAGATAAGCATATCATCAACATATAAACAGATAATCACACAACCATCATTCACAATTTTTGTATAAACACATCTTTCTACTTCAATAGTGGAAAATCCATCACTTGTTAAGACTTGATCAAGTTTTTCATGCCATTATTTCGGTGCTTGTTTCAATCTATATAATGATTTAATAAGTTTACAAACTTTATTTTCTTGTTCAGAAGCAACACATCCTTCAGGTTGTACCATATAAATTTCTTCTTCTAAATCACCATTTAAAAAAGCAGTTTTAACATCTATTTGATGAATAAAAATCTTGTAAACTGAAGCTAAAGCAATCAAAATTCTAATAGAGGAAATTCTTGTTACTGGAGAAAAAGTATCAAAATAATCAATATTTTGTTTTTGAGTAAATCCTTTAGCTACTAGCTTCGCTTTATATTTATCAATAGAACCATCAGGATTATATTTTCTTTTAAAAACCCATTTGCAACCAATAGGTCTTGCTTCCAGAGACAAGTCTGCTAAAACTCAAGTTTTGTTTTGATTTAGTGAATCTATTTCAGTTTTAATTGCTTCTTTCCAAAGATGAGCATCAGAAGATGAAATTACTTCAGAAAAATTTGATGGCTTATCTTGTAACATAAAAGTATAAAAATCATTTCCAAAAGAAGTTTCTTTTCTTTGTCTTTTGCTTCTCCTTAAATTTTCAACAAAATTTTCACTTTCATTTACTTTAGATGAAGAAGGCAAATTTTCAACTGTTTGAGACATATATTGAATTTTCAATGGAAAAATATGTTCAAAAAATTCTGCATCTTTGGTTTCAATAATAATGTTATGATTAAGAATATCACTTTTCAAAACCAGAAATTTATATGATGCACTATGTTCAGCATATCCAATAAACATGCAATCAGAAGTTTTAGAACCAATTTTTCTCTTTTTAGGATCATGTAATAAAACTTTTGCCAGACACCCCCACACTTTCAAATATTTTAAATTTGGTGTGTATCCTTTCCATAATTCATAAGGTGTCTTATTTGTTTTCTTATAAGGTATCCTATTTTGTAAAAAACATGCAGATAACAAAGCTTCACCCCATAAATTATCTGGTGCAGAAGAACTTACAAGCATAGCATTCATCATTTCTTTTAAAGTTCTATTTTTCCTTTCTGCTATTCCATTTGATTCAGGTGAATATGGAGGAGTTACTTCGTGAATGATTCCTTATTTTTCACAAAAGTCATTAAATAAAACAAATTCTCCTCCTCTATCTGACCTAACCCTTTTAATCTTTTTATTTAATTGATTTTCTACCTCAGCTTTATATAAAAGAAATTTATCAAAAGCTTCATTTTTATTTCTCAATAAATAAACTTTAGTATATATAGAAAAATCATCGATAAAAGTTACAAAATACTTTTTGCGACCTCTTGTCATAGTTTGTTTCAAATCACCTAAATCAGTATGTATCAAGCTAAGCAATTCAGTTTCTCTTTGTACAGAAAAATGAGACTTCTTAGTTAATTTAGCTTTTACACAAATTTCACATTTGTTTAGAAAATCATTTTTAATTTCAGAAATTAAACTAAGTTTTTGCATTTTCTTTAAATATGACTTACTAACATGTCCTAATCGAGTATGCCATATATCAAAAGTATCAACCATAAAGACAGGCAAGTAAGCAGAAGATGATACATTTTCATTCATATAAGTAATGTTGAGTATAAACAGCCCCTGAGTACAATAGCCCTTCCCTACAAATACATTATTCTTTGTCATTATGATCTTATCATATTCAAACGACACCTTAACCCCAACTTTGCTTAATAGAACTACAGAAATTAAATTGGCTCTAACATCAGGCACATGAAGAACATCACTGAGTGACAAAGTTTTTCCAGATGTGAGTTTCAGTTCAACCTTTCCTTTTCTTAAAACTTTTGCAGTTCAGGAATTAGCAAGGTAAACATGGTTTTCTCCTTCTTTGATAGGATTATAAGAGGCAAACATCTCACGATTTACACAAATGTGCATAGTAGCCCCAGAGTCTACCACCCATTTTTTCACATCGGATACTAAGAGAGCTTGAGAAATGACCGCTACAATGATTTCATTTTCTTCGTCTCCTTGAATCAGATTGGCCCTAGGAGGATTATCATTTCTAGCCCTCTTCCTACATTGAGCAGCATGATGGCCTGGTTTTCCACAAACAAAGCAACTCCCTTTCTTTTTGAAATTGGGGTTAGAACTCTTGGGCTTATAGTCAGGTTTTATTTTAGAGTCATACCTCTTGCCATACTACTTTGTCTCCACCAAATTTGCTTTTGAGATCATCTCTTTGCCTTTTGTAGCTTGCATCTCTTTTCGATTTGTGTGCTCAATTATGATGTGAGTGATTAGGTCCGACAGTGGCAATTGCTTTTGTTTGTGTTTCAGTTGTTGTTTGTAGTCCTTCCATGATTCAGGTAGCTTCTCAATTAGAATTCCAGCAACAAACTCGTCAGGTAAGTTGATTTTTTCTGCCCTCAACTCTTCTAACAGCTTATGGTACTCGTTAATTTGTAGCTTAATATCCTTGTCCTCTGTCATCTCCCATCTATAGTAATTTCCAACAACAAACTTTTGTTTCCTAACATCCTCAGCAGTATATTTGGCAATTAGCAATTCCCAGATTTTGCTTGCTTCCTTGTACACATAGTAAATATCGAAGAGATCATTAGACAAAGTGTTAATGATGGTATTTCTGCATACCTTGTTGGCATATTCCCAAGCAATCATTTGATTTTGGTCAAGATCTAATGAAGGCTCAGATTGTGTGAGTGCAATAGCAACTCTATGAAGGTTAAGGATAGAGTAAACACGTTCTTGCCACTTTCGAAAGTTTTTACCATCGAACATTTCAATTTTTGAAATATCAGGTGGTGGCCTAGACAGTGGCATCGGAGGCAGTATGAATGGAATAGAGGATGCAGTACCAATACTAGCACCAGCAGGGCCATTGAAAGCAAGAGCATTGTTTTGTTGTGACTCTAAATCTCTCAAGATTGTTACCCACCAATAGCTGCACAAGAAATATGTGAGAATAAATTAAATCCGAGCCATGCACAAGGACACTGTCCTTGAGAGATATTTCACCACAAGACGGTACTTCTCAAGATTGAACAGATTCTTCTGCGATGTCGCAGGAAAGCAGAACAGCAGAAACAAAAAACTCAGGGACGGAGAGAAGAGAAGAGAACAGCTCGAATGTTGTCTGGAGCTGTGGTGCTTCGAACCCAATGAGCAACGCGGTATTTATAAGCACAAGGGCAGCGAAACGTTGGACCACGTTTAATTATATTAATGCGAACGTTTCTGAACGTTGGGCGGTTTCTGACATAAGGATTAATAAACATTAAATCAGATAATAAAAATAAAAAAAGGATTAGTAATTACCGGTAAATGATGACCAACGTTCAGAAACGTTCACATAATTAACTCATAACCGAAGCCTTAAAATTATGGATTTTCTGGAAGGCTATTTGAAAATATTTAATTTTCAAAAAAAATAAATTCTAACAACGGTAAAAATTATCCAACACCGCGTATATTTTTGCGCGCAGGGAGGGGAATCGCCGAATTTCAACTGTGCTTAACTATGTTGGCCCAGCTTTTTGTGCGCGCGAGCCCATTCTCCTCCTAAGCCCATTCTCCAACAAATTAGCCAATGACCAGTGTGTACCGATGTGGCCGCGCAAGTAATACTATCATTTTAAAAATTAGATTGGATATTAAATCTCCATAAAGAATTATTTATGATTTAATAGTCTGACAATAATTAAATGAGGGTTGAATTATTTTTTTAAATATATAAAATAAAAATATATAATATTTTACAATTAAATAGATACATATATTGTAAAATAATATTTAAAATAAATAGAAATATTAGATAAATATTTACTTATGATAATAAAACTATATAAAATAATTAGGTAGAGTCCAATAAATATTATAAATCTCTATCTCAAAATATTAAAATTTTTATTTAAACAAAAAACATATCATATTTATTTTTTCGACCAATTTAGTGTCAAAGTATTTGATTTTTATTAGTGTTTATAGTTTTTAACTGATTTGATTGGTTTTCGATTAATTTATTTACCTAGTCAGTTTTCAAAATCAACCAAATCATAACTATGGCTAGTCTACCAAAATTTGCCTGACTAATTAGTTTGATTCAATTTTTTCAAGCATGCTTCTCTCTAATTCTACCCCTCTTACGCTTTCATGTCGTTGTCATTAAGGTTTGGCTCTGCCCTACTTAGAGATTACTTGATGTACAACTCTACTCTTCATATGTTAAATTCGTTTAAAGATCAAGGATGTTGAATGTTTACATTTTTTTTTTTTTGTATTTTCATTTCAAAACATGGCTAAATATTTTCAGTATTAAATTGAGTTTTCATACATGACGAAGTTGATCTATAATTCAACATATATATATATATATATATATATCCAAATAGTACACATTTAATTTTCCAATTTAATTATCTAGACATTATACTCTAATTAATATTACCGAAGGCATGCGGTAGATTTCAGTTCTAATTATATTTTTAGGCATCAACAATCATTTATTTTAAAAGAAATGGAATGATAATTTTGTTTTCAGTAAACTAATGATTTAGTCTCTAAAAATCTCTTTTCTCTCAGTTTGATTTTTAAAATATAAATTTTTTTAATTTAATCCTTAAAAGATTACTCTCCTTTCAATTTGGTCCTCTAAAAATAATACTTTTTAATTTGGTCCTTCAAATATTTATTCCTTATCAAAATAGTCCATCCATTAGGCAAAAACAGGAATTCATGTAGCTATTAACTAATGATATAAACTTATCAAAATATCTTTAAAAAAACACCATTTTTGTATTGAAAAAAAGCTCATAAATGCTTTTTGAAAAGACAACATTTTGATTAAATAAAAATATTAAGGAAATTAAATTGAAATGTTTTATTTTTTTATTGACCAATTAAAAAGAGAGTGATATTTCAAAGACTAAGTTAAGAAATTTTATTATTAGAGGATCAAATTGAGAGAAGAGTTATTTTTTAATAATTAAATTATTAATTCACTATTTTTTGATTTCAACTATTTTGAAATTGTGAAAAATTCCTCGTTAAATAGTACTATCATAGTTTTTTTTTTTTAATTATTGGCTCTTTTCCTTAGAAAAAGCCAGAAAAGGACATGCATGTCCCTTTGAACACAGCCAAGTAAGAAACTTAATTAACAAACACTCCAAGAAATAAAATAAAAGGAGTAAAATTACAGAGCTTGCAAAAATATCGTAAATAATTAATTATATTTGTCATTGCACAAAATGACAATAGCGTACTGCTTCTTGGTCTTTGATCTTCTCTCATATATTAAAACACTGTTCGGCCTTTCATTTGGTCATTTCCAAGTAGTTAACCGCATCTTTGAATTAACAAGTTATCAACAAGACCACTACTTTAATTAAAATATTCTTTCTGGTCAACTGTTATATATTTTATTGTTAATTCACAATCTCTGACACCCCTCTAATTCACTTAATTTCTAAATCCAACATCAGAAATCAGTAATCAAAGTTCACTATCTTAATATTTGAAATAACCAAATTAAAGACCATAGGTAAATATTGCAGAGAAATTATTAGGTTAATTCAATTTATAAAGAAATGTATAAATGTGAATATATTATAAGTAAATCTTATTAAAATGTATATTATGTATTTATCCATAATTATGTTGAACTAGTTATTTTTAAAAAAAATGAATTTAGCTTTTTTTTATGGACATAAATTAAATCTTGTTAAGAAATTTTTATTATTACTGAAACGTTTAACACGCCGTAATCTTTATATTATTATCTCGGATGTCAAGGGATATCTTAATACATGTATTTGGTACATTGATATCTAAACCATCTAATATCATTTAAGATGATATTATGTTAAATGATATATCGTATAATTTGAAATTATGAAAACCTTATACTTTCGCAAATTTAATCTTATTAATTGATTGATATTATTTCTTGAGAAATTATATCTTATTTATTAAATTAAGGTCTACTTATAAAATTAGTTCATAAATTTTAATATATAAGAAAATACCTCTTTAGACTTAAGACTAAAATAAAAATGCTAAATTCTAATTAAATTGAATTGCAAGGGGCCACATGACGCCTTTATATCTGCATTTTCATTCTAACTTGATGTAGATCCGTAGAAATTATTGAGGCAAGAAAAGAATAAATTTTAATTAAAATTTAATATTTTTATTTAAGTTCAAATTTTATGAAAATGCTTTTTTTGAAAATATTTTATGATTAAAAGCTTGTTTAGTAGTATAAAATATAGTTTCATCTCATTACTTTAATCCTTATAAAATTACTATATTTAAGATGAGAAATTTAAATAATTTAGTACAACCTGTGATCTGTGGCAGAGACCAAAAGGGTGTGTTGTTATTACTTGGTGGGAATGAAGAAAGGAAACTTTGCCAAGGAGGGAAATCATGTGGGACGTGGCAGACAGGGACAAAGTACTTTTGTTCTTGGTACTCAGTAGTCGACACTATCATTTCGCATTAACTTCACCTCACACAAAGAATGTGGGACATTGCAGAATATACCACAAACCTTTCCTTTGTTAATTCGCTTTACTTCTTTTCCTTTTATTTTATTTTATTTCATTTTAACTTGTTCCGTTAATGTGGGTGACATGAGTCATGTGACTAACACCCACTTCTTTTGTGTTTGGGACCACCTGCCTTTACGAGGGGGAGGGGACCCCTTTGAAAAGAGACAGGTGAATCTTATTCGAGGGGATGTATAACGCAGAGCCACACATTATAATCATCTTGATTTTGCAAATCCAGCATACATAAAAATGGCTCCTTTTCCTTTTTCTTCTTTTACAGGACATTCTAATGATTTAAACTTGAAGACTTCTTATTTAAATTACTTATATTTTTATAAACTTGACACTATCTTTTAACTTAAAATATTGAATAAAAATTCTCTCCCATTGTAGCACTAATAGGAGAGGATTAATTGACCTAAAATAGACTTTTAATTTTTGTTAAGGTTACAAAATGTAATTATAAAAGTAAAATTTATAACTATGAAATCAAATATTTTAACTGTAAAAAAAAAATTTACATTCAAAAAATGTAAACTGTTTATATAGTTAAAATTTTTAAAGTATACTTTTTTTTTATAATTAAAATTTTTGATTTCATAATTCTAATTTTTATTTTTATACTTACATTTTGTAACCATGAGAAAAAAAAAAATCCTATTTTAAGCGAACTAGACTCTTTCCTGTTGGCACCATAATGGGAGAAGATTCTTACTTCAAAATTTTAAAATATTAAATTTATATGTCTTTTTCATTTATATACATCTTTTCTATTTTAGTTTTATTTAATGTGAGATTTCTTTTTATTCCCACTTATACTTGACCCGAACAATCTAATTAGCTCAATTGTTAAAAAATAGAAATCTTCCTTTAACAATTTAAATTTAATTATTATTTTTTTAAATCTCAAATATATTAGGTTGATGTGCAAGAATAAACCCTAAAATCTCCTAACAAGAGAATAATCGAAACAAAGTAAAAAATAATCCTTACCATAATAATAATAATAATAATAATAATACATATTACCTACACCTCTTGGGACTACATATACAGAGTTAATGTTCCATATTAAGTACTATAGAATGTTTAGTTGAAATTACAATAAGAACTATATTTTTTGATTTTAAATAGGGAGAATTAGATTTAATACTTGTTACTTGATTCTCTATAATTAAATCGCATCTCGTGACTTCAATAAAAACTACGTACATTTTTTTTTTTTTGGGTGACAACATCCAATTTTACTGATATTGCTTTCAAGTAGTGAAGCGTAAATTAATTCAATGGTAAAATTGTTTTTTTTTTTTGGATTGCGTTTACCCCACATTGATAAAGAAATAAAAATAAATTGCATTTCAGTAGCCTAATTTAATCTCTTTTTAACTAAATCAGTAGACCTTACCTATGAGTTCATGATGTCTGAATTACATATATTTTAATTATTTATTATCTCATCTAATTAAATACAAAAATCGTGTATGCCAAAACGAAGAAATGAACAAATAAAATTATAATATAGCTTTTAAAATTAATAAAATTAAGATATAATAATACACTTAATATCGCGCATTATGTTTCCTGTTCTACCATTAATCTAACCTCTAACCTCTCATTGTTATCAGTAAAAAAGCGTTTGGAATACTAATATTTTAACCTTATCATGTCACATATCATGCTATCTTAAAAATTAATATGGGATCATAGTGTTTAGTATATTGTTCCCGGGTAACAGAATGACATCTAAGGTAATTACTCTCATATCACATGATAGACCAAAAAAAGTGTTATTTGATGAATTACAAATAAATTTTAGAAAATTTCAATTTGTAGTTATATTTCTATTCACAAATAATAAAAATTTATAAGATGTAATTAATTAAAACTTAGAAAGGGTGTATCTAAAAATTCAAGAAACAAGCAGCATTTATCAATATATGCAACCGAACATCTGTATTTTTCATTATTGAGATATAAAATATCACTAATTGTCATACAAAACACAAATATTTTAAAGATGATCATAATATATAGAATTGTCAGGTATAAAAAAGATGGAAAAAGAATGAAAATATAAGTAAAATAGAATTATTATGTTTGATATAATATAGAAAAGAATGTAAAACATTATTTTATTTATATGTTTAGTTAAAAAAATATTGTTGAAATGAAAAAAAAGAAAAATAACTCTTATATTTTTATTTTAAAAGATAATTAAAAAGTAATAATAACAATGTATAAATATACTTTATATAAATTATGCCCAATAATTATTCTTTATTCACATATTTATTTACAAGAAATAGATTTTGTATTTTTTTTAATATTTAGATACTATCTACCTATCATATAAATGTGAAAGGAAAAAAAATTCTTGTTTTCATTTTCTTTACTCCGTGTTATCAAATGCGGTGTCATATCATAATTTTTGATATATATTATATATATATATATATATAATATAATATAATATAACAATATAACAAACCCATCGCGAAATAAATGGGGGTGAAAATTAGGAGGAAAAGTTTGATGGGAAAGGCCCAACAAAGGTACATGACGTCTTTGGTTAAATGTGCCCCGAAGTGTAAGGCAACAGGTAGATGTGTGATGTGATATTAAATCCACCATGTTTGGATGTGCGTGTTGAGAGAATACAGCTCCATGCTTACACACAAAATTGTCCCATTCCCATACTTCTTCCAGATCCGGATCGCACGGTGCGTTTTACCTGAGGTTCATTTCGTATGACACGGGATTACAATCCTTTCAAATTCGTCCAGCGCCAAAATCAAATGCCAACTAGCATCGTCTCTTTCTCTCCTATCCTACCAAAATTTTAACGGCTACCACTAAGGCGGGATTACGAGGATTATTTATTTATTTTTAGAGCCACTCATAAATATTTATTCCATTATTTTATTCTTAATATACCAAATTTTTTTTTGAGATGATTATGTGACAAGAAACGGCTTTCACCAGCTATTGATATTATATTAAAAACTCCTCTCATAATCATTGTTGTAATTGCAGTGGAGAATGTCAAAGTGATAAATGCAAAATCACTAAATGTGATCTAATCATGAAGACTTTGATTGTCATCGTACAATAATGCACTTAGTCAAGTCTCATTTGATACATAAGATGAAAAAAATTAATTTTATAAATAAAAATAATTTTCATATTTTTATTCAAATAAAAAAATAAATATAATTAAATAATAAAAAATAATAAGAATATAATAAATATTAAAAAATAATAAATGCAGCATTGCAACGCAAGGAAAAAAGAAAACTTTTTCCGTTTGGCCAGAAAAAAAGGGGAAAAGTTAATTGAAGGGATATTTACCAGGTAACTGACTCAGCAACAAAGATGGCAGATAACACCAAAATAGAAGGGTATCTATGCAGAAAATAAATAAATAAATAAAGAAAATGTCTTGTTTTAGGTGACAGCGTGATACTTTAATTGCATATTAACGTATCATCAGTGGTTTAGTTGGCATTATCATTAAGGTGAGCTTTTTGACCTATCAATAAGATACTCATACCCGAAAGAAATAAAAATTCTATCTTTAATTTATTAATTATTTTAATACACTAACTAATAACTTTAGTATATTGAATTATCAGAAAATTCATCAATTAATGAGTATTGACTAAATTTAATTACAAACTTTAACTGTTTATTCTTTTACCATTCACAAAATTTATCAATGAAAAAATATTACATAGTCAACAAAATATTATAGAATTGATAAGAGTCTTAATTTAAGTAACTGAAGATTTTTTTTTTGTATTTAGGTTTAATTTTTATCCCGCCATTTTTGTACTCTCAAATTTTAAAGTTGTGTGATATAAAATTCATAGAATTAAAAAATATAAAAGATATCATAAAATTTCATTCTTAAAAATTATTTTATTAGAAAAAAAGGAGAAATAAATTAATGAATAGAAAGTTAAGCCCTAGGTTCGACGAAAGGAAATTCTGTGAGTATTATAAGAATACTACGTAAGAAAACACGTAGAGAGGCACAGCCGTGGAGCGATCGTGGTAGGGTCGGGGGTTAATCCCTCGAGAAAATCTTCTCCCGCCTTCCTGCTTCTCGAATCCTCCTAGTCTCATCTGCAAAAAGAAAAGTGCCAATTACAGAGAGAGAGAAAGAGAGAGACAGAGAGTAAGAGAGCCGTAGTAAGTAGAGTGAAGCGCAGAGAGGAATGCCACTCTGAACATGGACACACCAGAGACGAACCGAGTTGGCACTCCTATCTCTAAGTTTGAGGTGAGGTTCATGACCCATTTCTTTCCTTTTTTTTTTTTTTTGGCTTTAATGTGGTGTGCTTTGTGAATTTCGTGATGTTTTCAAGTCCATACGTCGCGAGAGCGTTGACTTGCTTTCTGGGTTGGTGTGCGTCCCTGCATGTGCTTGATTGGCTTCGTTGTGGGTTAATATTGAATTTTAGCGGGATTCGATTTTTCCTCAAGTGCTATGGCTTATTTCTACCGATGCAAGTTGAGTTTACGCCATTGCTGTGGTAATAGTCTATTTTCTGGGCGTTGTATTTTTGAATTTTTGGAACTCATGTCGGTAACCTTCGTGTGAATGGATTATTGATGGTGATCTAATACTAAGTTCAAATGGTTAGTCCTGTCAATTAGTTTTTGTTCTTTGGCCTTTGTTTTCTCGTATTCTACGGTTTCTATTATTTAATTCATCTTATTGCTTTTGAGATTTTTCTACAACGGTTTTTTTTTGAGAAAAAATTGTGCATTTTTACTCTGATTTTGAAAAGAACATTGGTTTATTTTTTCCCCTTTACTAACATCTTATTTTCACTTCTGCTAATGTATCAGTAAGCCGGGTTAATTTGACAAGGCCAGATTCAAATGGCTCTGAAATTTAAGTGAATTTTTCTTTTAAAACTTATGAAGAAGTCACGTTCTGGTCGCATATTCAAGTTTCTACAATATTATGTTTTGGGGATTAATTTCCATTCTTCAATAGGTTTGGTTGTTGGACAGCTTAATCATTTTATGCTTTCTATTCTGCCATCTTATATATATATATGTCCCATGGGCAAACCCTGCGTAATCTAGCATATCTACATATTATTTAAAAAGTATTTTCGGGTTTGTTACAATTGATACTTGGGGTCTTTTAAATGATTTTTTGTGCTTTGCAAATGCAACAAAAAATGGTCTTCATTTTTTGTGTACATGGGTTTATACTTTAATTATTTGAGTCTGATTATATTTCTAAGTCCCAATGTGTGCAGGATTCACCTGTATTCAGCTATATCAATAATCTTTCTCCAATAAAGCCAGTTAAGTCTGTTCACCTTACTCAGACATTCAGCTCCCTTAGCTTTCTGTCCCCTCCATCTGTTTTCACATCACCCCATGTCAGCTGTCACAAGGAATTTAGGATCCTCAGGAGGTAATTGTGATTTTTTCCCTTGTTCATTGTTCTTGTCCTTGTGAGTTACATATTACTGTATTGATTATCTAGTGACTCAATTGTGATAATCAGCTATACTTCATTTCTAGGCATAATCTTTTGGAGGCACCAAAGCCAAAGGTTTCATCTGAATGTGGGAATACAATCTGTTCAAGTGATGTTCTTTCAAACTCAAATCATGCATATCATAACTCAGGTGAGCTTCAGGAAAATACTGATCAAGGGACTTCCATAGGAGATGCTTTGATTGAGCCATCGAGTGAATGCACAAAATTCACAATTGACCTACCACAAGCCTTAAAATATGATTGTGGTAGCCCTGGTTATGATCCAACACCTTGTGGTGATGAGAGGAATTCTCTTTTGGAATTGCCTGGTGAGTTGGCATCAAATGTTGCCTGTGTTGATGAAGCCTGTGAAAAGGATTCAGCTAAGTGTGAAGTGCATCTACAGGGACTAAGTCAGCAGCCAAAAGTCGAAGGGCCAGGATGTGATTGGGAGAGTCTTATTCCTGATGGTGCTGATCTGTTAATTTTTAACTCCCCCAATGAAACAGAGGCTTTTAAGGCTCTAATGCAGAAATCACTGGACCCCACAATTCGACTGAGCAATTTTATGTCTCAGTTACCACAAACAACCATCTATAGTGGCAGGAAAATGCACATTGTTGATCTAGTTGATTCTGATTCAGAACATGAAATTAAAGACCATCCTTCTAAACCAGAAGCAGCCACAGAAACAGACCAGATGCAGGATAATCTTTCCAACGTTGCTGTGATGGCCAGCAATCTGAATGAGAAGATGGATAATGAGGTGACAAAGTGAAGTCTGCTTTGGTGGCAGCGAATTATGTGTATTATCTTTTATGCGTGGCGTTGCATGTTTTGACTTTTGATGTATAGGTAGTTGATATTGTAACTATACCTTTGTTGTTAGTGTCCAATAGGATTGTCAATTTCATTTTCTATTAGTAGCAACTAATTATTCATAAATTTTCCTCCCCTTTTAAACTTCTTATGCTATTTGATGATAACTTGATACCACTAAATAGTTATCGCAATTTTATGAGTTATGATTGCTGATTATCATTGATTTTCAGCTTTTGTTATTATATGGTATTCTTTAGCATTTCTAATTCTAGCAAAATACTTTGTTGCTGTGATTTGTAATTTATTATTATGTTGAAAGTACAGCATGGCAAAGATGACACTTTAGTCTTCAAAAATGAATTTTAGCTGCATTTTAATTCCATAGCATATGCAGTTTCAAAAGGTTACATGTTATTTGGTTCTTTATATTTTGCTTGTGATTTTATTAATATTGGAGACATGAAATTTTTTTCTTCTAAAGTTCTACTTCTTGTTTTATGTGTTGAATGAATCAGTCACTCTAAAAGCACTGTTGTCTTTTTCGTTCAGCATATTTCTATAACACATCGCTGTATGCTGAGGCGCTGTCTAGACTTTGAGATGGCTGGAATGCAGAGGAAGAACTCAGATGGTGGTTCAAATATCAGTTCCAGTACATTACAATCTGATGAGAGGAATATTCCTAAAGATAAGCGGCTGCTGCCTACAACAGGCAATGTTGATTCACAGAGGTGTATTTTGCCTGGAATCGGTTTACACTTGAATGCACTAGCAACCTTGAAAGATTACAAAATAATCACAAATGAAGATTTGCCTTCTGGAAGACAACCCAGTCTGTCCAACTCAACTTCTTCCTTGCGTCTCTCTGCAAGCCAACAGCATCATCAAATATCATCAACGTCTGCAATATCTGAAAGAGACTTAGATTCTCAAGACAATGGGTCTCAGCTTGTTGAAGATTGTTCCCAACCATCAGCGCACATTGTTGGTGAAGATTTTAATCAGAATAGCCCCAAAAAGAAAAGGCAAGTGCCGCCATTGCTGATTAGATATGCTTCTGCTTTATAATTTCCACGCTATTATTTCTGAGGTTTTCCTGCATTAGCCTGATACCAAGTTGGGTTTGTAGGCGTAAGTTGGAGGCCGCTGGAGAAGGTGAAGCTTGCAAGCGCTGTAAATGTAAGAAATCAAAGTGTTTGAAGCTGTAAGTTCAGATACTTTCAATTTTTTTGTGGCACCATTGACGTTAGGTACCTTTGCATGTTATGATATGACCTTTATTTAAAATATTGTTTATTTGTTTTGACCAAGATGTATTTAGATGTCTTTTCTGCCTCCCGGATTTTTGTTGGAAAGTAATGATTGTAGATGAGGTGGATGTATTTAGATGTCTTTCCCCTTGAAATAAACTGTTCTGACTGTTGTAGACGTAAATGTATAATTGTACTGAAGTCTTATATTGTTGAATTAATAAATTAAGCTGGATAGAGTCATTGCAGTTTGAAATGTAGTAGAAACCTACATAGTAAAGCATGCTACTTAATATTACCACATCACCCCTTTGGCGTTCTTTCTGTTAAATTCTATTTGAAGTTTCTCAAGGAGGAAGAATTGCCAGTCAAACATAGAAGAATGATAATCCATCAAAGAGATTAAGTAGGATACTTGTCTGATCATCTTGCTTGTTCCAGAAAACAGAAGCAACTGTATATTGATCTATGATAATTGTCTGATTGAGGACATTTGTTGGCCCAAAAAGATTGATTGATCTGGCCTAAATGTAGTAATCGGTAACTGGCAGTTTACAACATGGTTATGGGAAGCTTCCACCTGTCTACATAGAAAACTGGATGGCTGGACCATTTCCAGGTGCTGAATGGTCATACATTATCTTTTCCTTTGCTAAATTGGCTAGGCTTCGAACTTCATACTTTACATGTCTCTGAAAATACTGAAATGCAGAGGTTTTAAATTCTGCTGAGGAGCTAGTCTGAAAGAAGAGAAAAGGTTGGTATAGATGACATATGGGGCCATTATCACCTGCAAAGAAGATGCTTGTTAACTAGAAAATATACCTTATGTTAGGAGTAATTAGTAAACTGGGTCGTCATGGAAGAATAACCTCATCAGTAAGTTTCTGTAAGAACTTTAGCTGGTCAGAGTTTCCAATAATCCTTACAATGTGTTAGGTACACTAAATTTTGGTAGGAGTTTTAAGCTCTTGAAATTCTTGAACAATATTGTCTGGTTAACATACCTCATTATCCCTTTGAATAAAGCCTTGAAAACTATGTCAGCTGACATAAGTCTAATATGTTGTTGTTGCTTCTCTATGTACCTCCTACTTGCTGAATCCGTGTTGATTATTTATGGGTGCTGTAATAGCTGTTAATAGACTTTCCCTTTTTTCTTTTTCCGTATCTTCTGTATCAGTTATTGTGAATGCTTTGCTGCGGGTGTCTACTGCATAGAACCTTGCTCCTGTCAGGATTGCTTCAACAAACCAATTCATGAACACACTGTGCTTGCAACTCGCAAGCAGATTGAGTCTCGTAACCCTCTTGCATTTGCTCCTAAAGTCATCAGAAGTTCTGATTCTTTACCTGAAATTGGGGTTAGAATTAAATTCAGCTGTGCTTATAACTTACTGAAAGTTGGACGAAACCACATGTTATATTTTATTTATTTATTTATTTCGTGCAGGATGACCCCAACAAAACTCCAGCTTCAGCACGACACAAAAGAGGATGCAACTGCAAGAAATCTGGCTGCCTAAAGAAATATTGTGAATGTTATCAGGTTTTTTCCCTTGATGTATCATGTATGCTTCTAAATTCTTTTATAATATGAATTACAAATGGTGGTTTCCTTTCGAAGGGTGGTGTTGGTTGCTCCATTAGCTGTAGATGTGAAGGGTGCAAAAACGCATATGGTAGAAAGGATGGTAAGCCTGTACTTTGCTTGCACATGATTACTGTTATACGTTGTCAATTTGAACCATCACATTTGATCCTTCAATCCCTGACCAACATATCTCTGTCTATCGAAGTTGTTTTGCATGATATTATCCCTTCAGAATTTGCTGTCAGTTCTTTCTCTCTTATTCAGGTTCTTCTACCTTAGGAATAGAAACTGAACCAGAAGAAACAGAATCCTGTGAAATGCGTATGGCGGAAAAAGCTTTACAGAAAACTGAAATCCAGAATAATGAAGACCATCCAGATTCTGTTGCTCTTCCCACAACACCTTTACGGCATTGCAGGTTTGATAAAAGCAGGCTTACAAACGGCTGAGATGATAAACGTGAGGTCTCTTATTTATTTTGATTCATTTTTACATGGCAGATCATTGCTTCCGTTACCCTTTTCATCAAAGGGAAAACCACCAAGATCTTTCATTACTACAACATCTGCTTCCGGATTATATGCGAGCCAAAAACTTGAGAAACCCAGTATTCTTCGGTGTCAACCAAAGTTTGTAAAGAATTTCCGAAGCATTCCAGAAGAGAAAATGCCAGAGATTGTCCAAGGTGATGGCTCTTCTATTACCTGCGTCAAGACTTCTCCCAATAGCAAGAGGATATCCTCTCCCAGGTGTGAATTTGGATCATCTCCTAGTCGCAGAAGTGTCAGGAAGTTAATACTACAATCCATCCCTTCATTTCCTTCTCTCAACCCTCACCATTAAAGTTAGGCCCTTCTTTTTCAGCGACTTGTATTCATCGCCTTAGAAGCTATGTTTTAGCTGTAGGTGTATTGAGCTTCATGTTACTTTCTTGATAATATCTTCCGTCGGTTTATCAATAGTTATAATCATTGCCAGGCTTAACCTTAACATGATTTTGGTCTTGGAGAATTGGTCTAGGTGCCTACTAGCGATGTTGAGATCTGTGTTTGAGAGCTTGGAAGTGAAAAAAAGGTCGAACAAAGTAGAAGGTAAGAGAGAATCAGAGTGGCGCCTTATGGGACAACCCACGTAATGTCTAATCTTAGTTTGTTTCATAGCTCTAGGATTTTAAGGAAACTTAAAAGTGCTGCACTTTTTCAGTGAAAAATGCTCATTACAGCACGAAAAATGAAACTGCGCGCTGCACCAATTTTTGGGTTGTTGGCACCCAACCAAAATTTGAACTTCAAAATGCACAAAAGAAATATTTTCCCACTTGTTTTTAGTTTAAAAATCTGGGAAACCTTTAGATAATTCGAATTTTTAGACTCTTCTATATTGATCTATGCTAAGAAATTTTTATATGGTGATTTAATATAATTATTCTAAAATTTATTTCTAGTTGATATCTCATCACTAGAGTTAAAATCAACGTTGATGAATTTGTTACGGGGCTAGATTGAAAAAAGAGAAAGGAGAGGGAGATCAGAGAGAGAAAAAAGTGCAATTGAGTTTTCATTTTCAAAAGATAAAAAATGTAAACATATGGTGGTTTACATGAAATTATGAGCTTGAATGGCTTATTAAGGTCAATTTTTTAAATAAATTGAAAGAATTCTTTCTCTTAAGAGTAGTAATTCAGGGAAAAGGATGAATTTTTTGTGGCCATTCGACTCTTCCTTTTGTGTTGTTTAATTATGTTGTTAATTGTTAAATTTTTATTCAATTTTTATAATTTAAAAATTAATTAAATTCTTGTAATTTTAATTTTTTTTAATTTAATCTAATTGTTAAACTCTTGTTACTATGTCATTAAATATTACTAATATAATTGATCACATGTCTTAATATTTTACAAATCCATAATTTATGTCGGAAGAGGATAAAAAGTAAATAATAAAATAAAATTAATTCACATGTAAATGTACATGTAGGGTATGGTTAAGTGATTATTATAAGTTGATTGAATAATATATATTTAAAATATAACTATGACATATGATTAGTTAGGTTAATAGAATTTAAAGTAAAAATTTAATATTATACACTAAATAAAAATTTTTAGAATTATAAGAGTCAATTATAATTTTTCAAATTATAATAATTAAATTAAAAATTAAATAAAATTATAAAGAAAAATGATTTTTTTAAGAAGATATAAATTAATTTATAATCAATTACTCAAAATTGAAACTGTTTTGAAATTTTTTTTTTGAAATTTTACACCTATTTCTTTTTATTGTATTAATATTAAATTAGCTCTCTTAAAAAAAGAGATTTAATCAATCAACGGTCCTGGAACTGTAAACTTCAAAACCTGACCTACGGCTATATATGCCTAGTTCTGCTTTCAAACGACGGTTCCATCACAATATAACGGCTATAACTTCAGACTGCGAAATTGGTGGCTCCATCACAAAATAACGGCTATATAATTCAAAAAATGAAAAATATAAACGGCCACATTGAGCAGAGATTCTCTTCTTCGGTGAGTCTCTCTTTCCCACTTCACCATTCCGCCCATCTAGAGAGAGCCATATCCTGCCACCAACGCTATCGGGGTTTTCTTGCCTCCCTTGTTCTAAGGCATCGTAACATATGTATCAACAATTCCATCCTATCAGGAAGAGCTAACCAGACAAATGACCATGAGTGCGCTTGGCGTAGGGTAATAGCGGCAACCTGGTCCATGAAATCTAGCCTTCGCCATTACAAACCGGGATGAGACTGCCGTGCTGAATCTCTTGGGATCCTTTGTCGTCTTCTCTTTGGACCCTTTACAGCCCCCACTTCCCCTGTATCTTTTTGGCCACCATTAGAGCTCATCTTCTGGAGCCATTACTTTCCTCTTTTTAGTTTTCTCTGCTACTTTTCTTCTCTGAGCCCTGAGGCATATCTTTTTGAAGCAAAGCTATTTTTTTATCTTTTACATTTTCAATTATGGTTACTTTTTTCACCCTTTTGTTTATGGCCTTCTGTTCTCACTTTTGAGTCACGTGATACCAGAAAATAAACCCATTTGCTGGATCAGCCTCAGCTCCTCTGTTTGGTTGTTTCCGAAGACAATGAACTCTTCCACGAGGTTGGGTTCAGCCGTATTTCGGTTCACACCCACTCTAACCAGGTAATACTGCAGCTTATTGGGTTTCTTCCATCTGTTTTGTTTTTCACCCAAAAAAATAAAAAAGAAGCTCTGTTCTTGACCTCACTGAATAAGTTTAAGCTATACAATGGTGAAGTTCTGTTCTAGACCTCACTGAATACTTCAATATTTGCCAGTCCTAAGGTGAATTGATGGGACTTTTTCTTATTGGAACAAAATACACCAAATATTCACTATGGTTCATTGCTTTAATAGGCAGGTATTGTTATTTTCTCTGTAGTCTGTCGATTTTATTGAAGCTAGCATAATATTGTTCTTATAAGGTATAAGGGGTTATTCGCCAGTAATTTGGCTGAAAGTTTGAGGTTGAAGTTGGATGGGCTGAAATGCTATCGTATATTCGTATATCTGATCATATTTGAAGGGTTATGGATATAACAGTGCCGTTTGTCATATGCTTCTGTACCATAACTAGAGTTTAGGAATGAGCACTTAGCCACTTACGGGGATTACTTTTTGTTTTCTAACTTGTCATTGTTATATCACTAATTGATCTATGTGAAAGCTCATTTACAATATGTCCATTGTATTTGTTACCAGATTTGCGCCTTTTAGCCTTCATTCCTCCGGGCTTTTCTGTAAGTCAGGCGTGACTTGGTTATAATTGTGAGTGGCAAGAAAGAGAAGATTGCTTCCGGTTTGCTTGACCCATTTTTATCCAACTTGAAGACTGCTCAAGATCAGATGGCCAAAGGGCTTTATTCAATTATTCTTGAACCTGACCATGGTGATGCCTCATGGTTTACCAGGGAACTGTAGAAAGGTTTGATTTTTTATTTAATTGTTGGTTTTGCTTTCAGCGTAGCACCGAATTTGAATTGAGATTGGCATTCCATTTAAATAAGCTTGTTGGAACTTAAGTTTACCTCCAGTGCTCAGCATGGATCTGGAATGCCATTTTGATTGTCCCCTATTCTTTCGTAGTTATAATGTTATCTTTGACCACCATAATTCCATTTAAATCTCTCTGTTTTTTCACTCTTTCCTATGGTAAGGAAATGTACTGGAGAAATGGCTGTCAAGCCATGCCTTTGAAAGTTAAACTCAAGTGATTGATTTGTATCTCGAGGTTGTGGACTTAAAATTAGCCTCATTGCAAATTTTTCTATGTTATATTTTTATTTTCCTATTAAGATATTAGCATGCTCAACTATTTATATCTCCTTTTGTAGGTTTCTTCGCTTTGTGAGCACTCCTGGGATATTGGAACGTGTTTATACTATAGAATCTGAGATTTTACAAATTGAAGAGGCATTTGCAATTCAAAGCAATGCCGCTATAGGGATTAGCACTGTCAGTAAGAATCTAAGGGCGTTCTTTGATTATATAACAGCACTTAAAGTTCTATTACAAATATCTCCTATTTCTTCAGGTGGAAGAAAACCAAGTAAGTCACATGTAAAACACTGAAGGTGTTTTTGAATGAACAAATATGTGTATTGAAATCTATCTTTGTGTACAACTAACTTGGATTGATAAAGAGTTTATTCATTGAAATCTTTGCCATGATTGTAATTGTTTACTCCTAACAAAACTTCTTGCATTGCACAGCCAACAAGACTCTGTAGGATACTAATGAGAAGAAAACTATTGTACTTTACAATATTAGTAGATCCTCGCACCCTCATATTATACTTTACAAGGTTGTAATTTTATACCTTTTGGGTATAGGTCTTGCAATAGGCATTCAAGAGACAAAAGTTGCTGAAGTGAGCTAGTAATTTTAACTCTTCCTAACCTTATTAATATGCTTGTTAACATAGCCACCTTATTCTTGAATGGTGGAATTTAAAATTTTGAATAACATTTCATTTGTGTTTTGTATAGAATTTTGATGCATTGGCTAGCTTGACTTACGATCTCGACTAAATAAATAATAAATTGATAATTGAAGCATAATTAGTTGTGACTTTTGTCAACAAACTACAGATTGTCATATAGAGATGACCATATATATATATAAACATTCAAAAATTTGTTCAGTTTCAGCTTGCAATCGATGTGGCAGCTCTGATTATTAATGTTGCTATGTCCCGCTTACATTTTTGCTTTATTTGTGCCTTTCTCTCTAGCTTGTGCTCACTCATATTTTTAGAAGACATTGTAATGTTCTTTGTTGTTTTCTCTACAGCTTGTTTGAGTAAATCTGATTATGGATACACTTGGAACACTGGCCTTCGCAATTGAATCACCAATTAATCACTTAATGAATTGACCACAAGTGGATCAAAGGTCAGAATTTTTTTGATAATTTTGAGTAGTTAGTTGGTACTTTGGATCATGACAATTATTTGAGGTCTAATTTTAGTGTTATGCACACATATGTAGAGCTTAGCCTACTTCTATTGTTTTTAATTTGGCATTTTCGAATAGAAGAAAGGAATTAAGGATGACGAGACATGTTTTAAAGATTATAAAATAGAGTAGGGTGTATGACCAGAGTAAAAATCCCATGAATGCATTGAAACTGGCCAAAATGCTCCTAAAAATAACTAGTACTTGAGTTATTAGTTATTTTAGTAAAATAATATTAGTAAAAAAATTATGTTCCATGTGGCAAAGATATATCCAACCAAATAATTCATACTTTCTTACCCATTGGGAAGTTTTAATGTTATTAGTAATCTAGTTTGGGTTGATCATGTTGTTTCTCCTGCCAGTTTAACTCTTTGGTTTCATTCATCATTCTTTGATTAGCATTGTAGGCAGGCAATGTTTTTACATGTTTGATGTAAATACTTTTAATTTGAAAAGCTTTTGCCCTTTGTTAAATGGTATAGTTACCTTGGAAATGGGTTGATTTCCATATCCTACTATAATTTGAACAATTTTATGATCACTGTGCTTTACTAGCACAACTATATCTTATGTGTCTGTAGGTGTGCATGTGTCAGTGCATGTGCACTGGCACATGCACATGCTTGGGTAAAGCCTAAAATTGTGTATGCATGCATAGACTTACTTAATGCATTTTTGAATAATAGACCTCTCGATATTAGAACTGTCTTGTTACTTATGTCTTAACTATTCTTGGAGTGTATGCCCTATTATATATTGTTTCTACCTAAATCATCAATGCTAATCGGAACTTTTATTCTTATATATGTGCCAATTTTTTGCTGTAACTTTTTTAAGGGAGGCTGTAGTTGTTCATGCATGTAATATTATTGTTTTTCATATACTTAATTAGCTTAGGTGTTGATAATTGGCGGATGGGGTCCTATCCTAGTAGGCTTAGGTTGATAATATCTATCTAATCTGTTGCAATAATAGCTTCAGGGGCCACAGGGCTTGTATTAGAGCTTTTTAACT
Organism: Erythrophleum fordii; assembly: GCA_032878935.1. Classification (NCBI taxonomy): domain Eukaryota; kingdom Viridiplantae; phylum Streptophyta; class Magnoliopsida; order Fabales; family Fabaceae; genus Erythrophleum; species Erythrophleum fordii. Next base: position 36,436,940 of record JAVQMF010000055.1, on the reverse strand, counting down.
TTTGTATCCTAAATTATTATAAAATCGAGTTGCCAAAATATTTTTTTTCCAAATGTATCAAATGGTTTTTTTTTAAGAATACGATCTTCGATGCCTTCGTGTTCAACAAAAAAAAAGGGGGGAAAGTACCCTCATCTATTTTCCATTGTATTTTTTTTTTAATTCAAATGGAGAATGTAGATGAGAGTCATCTTATGCATTCCCCAAATTTGGGAAAAAGGGGGGGGGGGGGGGGGAGGGGGCAAATGCTAGGTGGGTGGGTAAGGGTGGGGGATAAGGGGTATATCCTCATCTGTATTAATGTGGATGAGAGTACTCCACATTCCTTTATTTAATTAGTTTTTTTTAATACAGAGGAGATCCCGCATTCTTTAGAGAAAAAAAGCACATTTAGGAAAAATGTTTTAGTGGCTAGGTTTAATATGTTTTTCCCATTAGGATAAAAAAGTCAAAAAGCCCTTATATTCCTTCCTTTTTATTTGATTATACTCTTGAATTTTTGGACTCGCCTTCTAAAATGTAGTGATACTCATTCCTATTTTCTTTTATTCCACTCCTTATATCAAGAAAAGGAAGTGTATACTGAGACTATTACTTGTGACCCCTTATTTGGCCATTACTATAAAAACCTTTACTTATATTGAAACCATATTTGGAGGGGCCTAAATGTCTTTCCAAGTATGCTCTCTTCGTAGGTAAAATTTGATAACTAATGATCATTACCCATAAGTCTTGTTGGCCTAGTGCCATACTTAGGTTCTAGGCCTAGAGTTCCTCCCTCAACTATAGCTTTTAACCCCAATGTCATTGAAGGCTCTTAAATAAAATTTGATTACTAATGATAACTAACCATATTAAAGTGAGCTTTATCACTAAGTCAGATCAAAGTTGTTGGGGCCTAAGGAGCCACAAATATTGAGGAGATCCATTAGGCATTCTTTATCTGACTTTGAGAAGAATTGTATAAGACTTAATACCACATCTTGACTTAAAATCTTATGGCAATTAGGTCTATGGCTCCTTTCCACTTATATACCTCTCATTTAGTTTAATTTTTTCCAATATGTGACTTCTTCGCACTCTCACTCACAATTAACCCCAAGAATCTCCTCTTTAAGTGTGACTCCATCACATGCTCACATTTTTCTTTTTTTTTCACTTGGATATTTTATTGGGAAAGGATATGCACAAGTGGAATAAAAATAGGCAAAACTTGAAACTTTCCCTGCTTGAAAGAATGCATGAGTTGCTAATACTGATGTGTAGGAAATATTCCACAATATATATATAATTTTAATATGGAAAACCCCTTCAATTTCAGAGGTAAAAACCAAGACCTAATCTAGAAAAATTCCATTATTAATAGGTTAATAAGTATAGCAATGAGTCTGTCACAATTTATAAGAACTTAACCTAATCTCTATTCTTTCTAAAAAAAGTGGAAATTACCATAGTGACAATATGTAAAAAACCCAAGAACATAGATATAGCAACCACACTAATAGAGTAGAGAAAAATAATTTGACTACATAGATAAAATGCTCTTAGTGCTAGGAACAACATACTAAAATTTCATAAAAATCAAAGTATAAATGACCCTTTAATCAAGATCATAAAGTGAGCAAAATTCTTCTCGTTCTCCCTCACTGGTAGTAGTATCATGCAAGAGATGAAAAGTGAAAGAGAAAACTTATTTATTTCTATTAGTAAGACATGATTTCTTCTCTTTTTATTGCCATGGGTCACATGCCACTTAAAAAAAAAATTAAATCATCTCTTTTTTCTTTTCTTTTCTTTTTTTTTTAATTATCTAACCCAAGTGGGCTCCATATGAGGAGGGCTCATAACAAATTCCCCCTCCAACTCAAGTCCAAATAGGTACTTAAATGACAAGCTTTTTAAACTTCTCCCTTAATAGAGACCTCATCAATATATTTGAACAATTTTTATATGTGTGAATCTTCTCAAACTCTAAGTTTAGAATATCTTATATCCAATGATACTATACATCAATATGCTTAGATATACTAAGAAAAATAACACTCTAATTATTATACTACAAGATGTACCTATTTTGTGTAGATTTAAACTTCTCCCTTAATAGAGACCTCATCAATATATTTGAACAATTTTTATATGTGTGAATCTTCTCAAACTCTAAGTTTAGAATATCTTATATCCAATGATACTATACATCAATATGCTTAGATATACTAAGAAAAATAACACTTTAATTATTATACTACAAAATGTACCTATTTTGTGTAGATTTAAATTTATGCATAAACTTCTTCATCTAAAGCAACTTCTTGAACACTTCAGTACTAATAATAGACCAAGCCTTTTTTTAGTAGACAAATGCAACGCATTTTTGCAACTTAGATTGCCATGCCTTGCCATAACTCCCCTTACAAAGGTAATTAAATAGCAAAAGTTAACTTTCCAATATACACACATCCCTAGCCATGTCTAAATTTGTATAACCACAACGAATAGATTTATTGGTTGCAAAATAGAGTTTCAAACTAGAAGTACCCTAGAGATATTTTAGAATCCACTTTACAACATTTTAGTGCTCTCTATTTGGATTAGAAAGAAAATAACTAACAACACCAACTGCATGGTCTATACCTAGCCTCCTGCGAACTATTACATACATCAAACTTCCTACTGTAGATGCATAAGGAATATGTTGCATTTCTTTTTTCTCATCATCATTAAAAGGAACATGTCTAATGTTAAGCCTAAAGTGAGTAGCAAGAAGTATGCTTACCACTTTAGTTTTGTTCTTGTTAAACCACAAAACTACTTTCTAAATGTACTTCTTCTGAGACAGCCATAACTTCTTCGTCTTTCTATCATGAGTAATTTGCATTCTAAGTATTTGTCTTATTAATATTAAGTCTTTCTTTGCAAAAAACTTACTAATCTCCTTTTTCAACCTATTAGTTCTAGAAGAATCATGACTACTAAGCATGTCATTAATATAAAGTAGCAGAATGATGAAGTTATTATCACAAAATTTTCGTACAAACACACAATGATTAGAAGTAGTCTTCTTGTATCCTTACTGGACCATAATAGACTCAAACATCTCCCGAGACAACTGCAGCTTCTTAGCCTCTCTATCATGAGTAATCTATATTCTAAGGATTTGTTATCTTGCTAGTTTTAAGTCTTTCATTACAAAAAAATTACTAATATCCTTTTTCAACCTATTAGTTCTTGAAGAATCATGACCAATAATAAGCATGTCATCAATATAAAAGTAGTAGAATGATGAAGTTATTTTCACAAAATTTTCGTACAAAGACACAATGATTAGAAGTAGTCTTTTTGTATCCCTACTAGACCATAATAGACTTAAACGTCTCCTGAGATAGCCACAGCTTCTTAGCCTCTCTATCATGAATAATCTATATTCTAAGGATTTATCTTGCTAGTCCTAAGTCTTTCATTACAAAAAAATTACTAAGCTCCTTTTTCAACCTATTAGTTCTTAAAGAATCATGACCAATAATAAGCATGTTATCAATATAAAGCAGTAGGAAGATGAAGTTATCATTAGAGAATTTTTGTACAAACACAATGATTACAAATAGTCTTCTTATATCCTTACTAGATCAAAACAAACTCTTTTTCAACTTGCAAACATAATCCTTAAGTCTTTCATTGCAAAAAAACTTACTAAGCTTCTTTTTCAACCATAAAGTAGTAGAATGATGAAGTTTATCATTAGAGAATTTTCGTACAAACACACAACGATTAGAAATAGTCTTTTTGTATCCCTACTGAATTAGAACAAACTCTTCTTCAACTTGCAAATATAATTCTTTTTACTTTTACCATGAAACCCTCAGGCTACTCCATTTAAATCTCTTCCTTTGAAATGTGACTCCATTTGAATCTCAGGCTACAAAGATTCAAGCTTATTTTGTAAAGTTTTGACATGTGACTCATCAGATATGTGATCCAAAACATTATTATCTACCTATTGCCAAATAAAACCACAAAACATCTTATGCTTAAAAAACTTATTCTTCTTTAATTTTAGATTTAGGTTTCTAAGTAGCAAACATATATAAATGTAACTTTTACACATGACATCTTTCATCTTTTGTTTCCATTTATGATAATTTATGATAATTTATGCCATTTAAACTTATCCTTCTACTATAAGTAGGATCTATCTTTCAATGTTAAAAGATGATGTTTTCTTGTTTGTATCAAACTAAAGCTTTAATTTCCTTTGATACTATTAGTGCAACCAAGTGTGATAATTCCTTAGTGTTATAGCATAAGAGTCTTAATCATATTAGTGAGGAGGGACTTAATTGTTTAGTGAAGAAGAATCTCCTTTTAAGTTTGAAAATTGAAAGATTAGAAGGGCAAAGTCTCTTTCAAAAGCCATCATCCTTTAAGAAAATTAGAGTTAATTAAGTTAGTGCATTTAGATTTCTAAGGCCCTATAAAGGTAAAGTTCTTTGGAGTTTCACTTTATTTTGTGGCTTTTATTACTAATTGTTTAAGGAAACCTTGAGTTTATACCTTGGAGTCAAAAGATCAAATACTTAGTGTCTTTGAGTTTATGCCTTGGAACCTAATTATAGTAGAATGATTAGTTTAAATTATACAAATCATCATAAATGAAACCAAAAGATGAAAGCTACTGTTTATGACAAACCTACATTTACTTGTATTTGCTACTTAAAGACCTAAATTTAAAATTGAAGAAGAATGGGTTTTTGAGCATGAGATAGTCTATGGCTTTATTTGGCAATGGGTAGGTAATCATGTTTTGAATCACATCTCAAATGAGTCTCATACTAGAACTTTGTAAGATAAACTTGAATCTTTGTATGCTTCCAAATCTAGCAACAATAAATTGTTTTTACTTAAATTGATTATGAATTTATGGTATAAGGAAGGAAGTTCTATTTGCCCATCTAACCTATGTCCTCCTAAGCCAATGAGAGGACACCTCTAAGAGAAAAGAATGCATTGTCATTTGATGAGATCATTCATATATGCGTATGAGATGCCATGTATAGTAGCAATGCAAGTTTATGTGATGATTAAATGAATGATGAAATAATAAATAAATAAAATCACTCACTTAAATGTTAAGTAAAATGCCACCCATTGATGAACACCTATAAAGGCTTTGATCACTCGATTATAGGATCTGTTAAATCAGGATGCACTTGGGTAATGGTGTTACCAATAAAGTTCAAAGATGGTTTGACTTAATTAAGATTATCAAAATAGTTTTAGGTCTCATAGCATAAGATGGGATTAAATATATCTGAACATATGGAATCCCATAAAGGTCTAAATAATTATTTAGGTAGGTAAGGGGTTACCTTAAGGGGTTACCTACCTAAATAATTTAATTTTACGTGTCTTGCCAAATCGGACTTAGAGTTAAGTAAAAATGGGTCTTGGCTTGCTAAAATATAATTAAGGGTTATTAATTTTGGTGGGAGTTTAATTAATTAGAATTTGCATATTTTATTATAGACAAATGACTGTGAACAATATTTCTACACTATCATTGCGATCCATCCTTGAGAAGGACAAACTTAATGGGACCAACTTCCTTAACTAGTTTAGAAGCTTAAGAATTGTTCTCAAGTAAGAAAGGAAGCTGTAAGTTCTTGATAATCCCATTCTTATGGAGCCATCAGTCAATGTTCCAAGAGCTCAAATGGATGCTTATAATAAGCTCCTTAATGACTCTGTGGGTGTAGAATCCCTAATGCTAGCTACTATGATCCCAAAACTTCATAAAGATCTAGAACACATAAAGCCTTATAAGATGCTTGTGCATCTCAAGGAAATGGCAACAGGCTAGATAAGAGCGGTTTGAGACTACCAAGGCCTTGCACTCTTACAAGATGGTTGAAGGAAAGTTAGTTAGCGCTTATATTTTGAAGATGAAGGACAATATTAATCATCTTGGGAGGTGTAGATTTTCTATTAGCCAAGAGTTAGCTATAGATTTGATCTGGAACTTACTCTTAGACAATTATAACTAATTTGTCATGAACTATAGGATGCTTAAGACTGTTAAGCAGAATATCAAGAAAAAGCCTAGTACAGTCTTAATGGTTCAAAAAGGAAAAGAAATGAAAAGTCCAAGGAATAGGCCAAGCCCAAGGCCAAGAAGGAAAGCCTCTGAAAAAGGGAGTTTGCTTCTTTTACAATGAATTAGGTCATTGAAAGAGAAATCGCAAGCTCTACATAGAAGATTTGAAGAAAAAGAAAGGTAGTAAGACTACTACTTGAGGTATTTATGTTGTAGAAATTAATCTTTCTACTTCTACTTCATGGATATTAGATATCGCATGTGGATCTGACATTTGTATAAATGTGCAGGGTCTCAAAAAAAGGCGAAGTAGGCCTAAAGCAGGCCTAAAGCAAGGGTTGCTGCCTTAGCTTTGTCCAGTGGGCTTTTGTTAGTTTTGAACAATTGTTATTATGTTCCTATTTTGAGTAAAAACATTGTTTCACTTTCTTATTTGGATAAAGAATGTTTTACTTTTTTTTTATTTACCAAGAAGGAACAGGCTAAGCCCAAGGCCAAGCCTCTAAAAAAGGAAGTTTGCTTCTTTTGCGATAAACTAGGTCATTGAAAGAGAAATTGCAAGCTCTACATAAAAGATTTGAAGAAAAAGAAGGGTAGTAAGACTACTACTTGAGGTATTTATATTATAGAAATTAATTTTTCTACTTCTGCTTCTACTTCATGGATATTAGATATCGCATGTGGATCTCACATTTGTATAAATGTGCAGGGTCTTAAAAGGAGTAGAAAGTTGAAAATAAAATAAAGCAAGGGTTGCTGCCTTAGCTGTAGGAATTTTTGAGTTAGCTTTATCTAGTAAGCTTTTATTAATTTTGAACAATTGCTATTATGTTCTTGTTTTGAGTAAAAACATTGTTTCACATTTATATTATAGAAATTAATCTTTCTACTTCTATTTCATGAGTATTGGATATTGCATGTGGATCTTACATTTGTATAAATGTGCAGGATCTTAAAAGGAGTTGGAAGTTACAGAAAGGCGAATTAGACCTATGAGTTTGAAATAAGGCAAGAGTTGCCTTAGCTGTAGGAATTTTTGAGTTAGTTTTGTCCAGTAGGCTTTTGTTAATTTTGAACAATTGCTATTATGTTCCTGTTTTGAGGAGAAACATTATTTCACTTTCTTATTTGGATAAGGAAGGTTTTACTTTTTTATTTACCAAGAAGGAAAAGCCTCTGAAAAAGGGAGTTTGCTTCTTTTGCAATAAATTAGGTCATTAGAAGAGAAATTGCAAGCTCTACATAGAAGATTTGAAAAAAAAAGAAGGGTAGTGAGACTACTACTTGAGGTATTTATATTATAGAAATTAATCTTTTTACTTCTACTTTATGGTTATTGGATATTGCATGTGGATCTCACATTTGTATAAATATGTAGGGTCTTAAAAGGAGTAGAAAGTTACAAAAGGGTAGACCAACGAGTTGGAAATAAGGCAAGGCTGTTTTAGCTGTAGAAATTTTTGAATTAGTTTTGTCTAGTGGGCTTTTGTTAGTTTTAAATAATTGCTATTATATTCTTGCTTTGAGTAAAAACATTGTTTCACTTTCTTATTTAAATAAGGAAGGTTTTACTTTTTTCATTTACCAAAAAGGAAAAGCCTTTGAAAGAGGGAGTTTGCTTCTTTTGTAATGAACTAGGTCATTGGAAGAGAAATTACAAGCTCTCCATAGAAGATTTGAAGAAAAAGAAAGGTAGTGAGACTACTACTTAAGGTAAATATTTATGTTATAGAAATTAATCTTTCTACTTCTATTTTATGGGTATTGGATATTGCATATGGATCTCATATTTAAATAGATGTGAAGTTACTGAAAGGTAAAGTAGACCTACGAGTTGGAAATGAGGCAAGGGTTGCTACCTTAGTTGTAGGAATTTTTGAGTTAGCTTTGTCCAGTGGATTGTTATTATATTCCTACTTTGAGTAGAAATATTATTTCACCTTCTTATTTGGATAATACAGGTTTTACTTTTATTATTAGAAATTGTAAATGCTCTATTTACAGTGATGACATTTTCTATGCAGATGGTGATTTGCATGATGGTCATTATTTCCTAAATTTTGAAACACTCGATAATGAACTAATCTATAACATATCTACTAAAAGGATTAAATCAAATGATTTGAATCCAACCTACCTATGGCATTGTTTAGTCTAGGTCATATAAATAAGAAGTGCATATCAAAACTCCATCAAGATGGATTGCTTAGCTCATTTGATTTTGAATCATTTTAACCTACCAAGGCACTTTTTGTTGGTCACAGTGAAAGGGCCATTGATTTATTAAAGCTAATACATATAGATGTATGTGGCCTACTAAATACTATTGCCAAAAGAGGACACCAGTATTTCATTATCTTTATATATGATTTCAGTAGATATGGCTATGTTTATCTATATTTATTTGATGAAACATAAGTTTGAATCTTTTGAAATATTCAAAATTTTTTAGAATGAAGTACAAAATCAACTTGGGAGAACTATCAAGGCACTTTGATCTGATCGAGGTGGAGAATATTTAAACTAAGAGTTTATTAACCATCTTAGGAGTTAGGGGATCAGATATAGTTTGATCCATGATGAGTCAGACAGATCTTCCACCATCCTTTTGGGGCCATGGGGGCCATGCCAAAGAAATAGTCGTATTCACATTAAATCGTATTCCATCTAAAGCAATTCAAAAGACACCATATGAGACGTGGACTGGGAAGAGGCCCATTTTGTCTTTCCTCAAAATTTAAGGATGCAAGGTGTATGTTAAGCAACAAGTCTCAGATAAGTTAGCACCTAAAGTATCTAAAATGCCTTTCTGTACTAAGGAAACCAAGTGTTTGTTGCTCAGAATGGTATTTTTCTTGAAAGAGAATTCATATCCAAAAGAACCAGTGGGAGCAAGGTGCATCTTAAAGAAGTTTGAGAAGTACAAAATGGCATTGACCTAGAGATGGGGAATTGAGAGGACTCACAAGGAATTATTAAGCCTACTCAGGTAACACAAGGCCAGCAAAAGTTTAATAGGGTACAACGCCAACCAGAGAGATATGGATTTCTCATAGAACAAGATGATCCAACTATGTATCAAAAGGTTATTATGGGACTAGACTCTAAGTTGTGGCTTAGCACTATGAAATCTGAAATGCAATCCATGCATGACAATCAAGTTTGGACCTTGATTGATCCACCTAAAGGTGTTAAAACCATTAGGTGTAAATAAGTTTTTAAGAAGAAATTTGAGATGGATGGCAAGATGCATAGTTTCAAAGTGCGATTGGTTGTAAAAGGATTCAAATAAACCCATGGTATAGACTATAATGAAACCTTTTCACTAGTTATTATGATTAAGTCAATTAGGATCCTTCTTGCCATAGCAACGTATTATGACTACGAGATTTGGGAAATGGACGTTAAAACTATGTTTCTTAATGGAAACCTATTTGAGGATGTGTACATGACATAACTTGAAGGTTTTATTCATCCAGAGGATACTAGGAAAGTTTGCAAGTTTCAAAGATCTATTTATGGATTGAAACAAGCATCTTGGAGTTAAAATCTTTATTTTGATGAAGCAGTTAAATAGTTTGGATTCATCCAAAATGAATATGAACCTTATGTTTACAAGAAGTTTAGTGGGAGCGCAATCATGGTTCTAGTGTTGTATGTTGATGACATCCTACTCATTGAAAATGATATTACTACCTTGCAGAATGCCAAAGCTTGGTTAAAAAAATGTTTCTCAATGAATGACTTAGGAGAGGCAACTTACATCCTAAGGTTAGGATCTATGAGATAGATCCAAAAGGATGATCAGCCTATGTCAAAGTGCTTACATAGACAAGGTTCTAAGATTCTAAGAGGGCATACATACCAATGTCTCATGGCATCAATCTCTGCAAGACTTAGTATCCTAGTGCAAAAGATAAGCGAATTCATATGTGCAAGGTTCCATATACTTCTGCCATTGGATCTATTATGTATGTCATGTTGTGCATTCGACTAGGTATCTTATATACCTTGAGTATGATCGATAGATACCAGTCAGATCTAGGTGAGAGTCACTGGATAGCTGTCAAGCACATCTTACTTGAGAAAGGCTAAAAATGCGTTTTTGATATACAGAGGATTAGAAGATGAGCTTAGTGTAAATGGCTACACAGATGCAAGTTTCCAATATGATAAAGATGACTTTAGATTGCAATTAAGATTTGTGTTCTATTTGAATGGTGAAGTAAGTTGCAAGAGTTCCAAATAAAGTACAATAGCAGATTCTACGACAGAGACTGAATACATAGCAGCATCAAATGCAGCTAAGGAGGCTATTTAGATCAAGAAATTCATCGCTGAGCTAGAAGTAATAACTAACATCTCAAATCTAATATATCTATTTTGTGATAATAATGGTGTGATTGCACAAGCTAAGAAGCCCAGATCACACTAGAGGTCCAAACACATGCTTAGACGTTACCACCTCATTCAAGAAATTATTGAAAGAGGGGATGTTAAGATATGCAAAGTACCAATAGATAACAATGTCGTTAATCCTCTTATAAAACCTTTTGCATAGGCAAAACATAAGGGCCATATTAGGTCATTGGACATTAGATACATGCACGATTGGGCCTAGTGTAAGTGAGAGGTTGTTAGAGATTGTGCCCTAGGCTTATCAATTTACTGTGAACATTATTTTGATTTAATAAAGAGTTTTATTATCATTATTATATTATTTGCCATATAATAAGATTGTTGGGTAATTATAATTATCCTAAATGTCCCTAGTCATTTATTATTATTTTTGTTAAGGATATGATCATATATGCAGATACAAATCAAAGTCATAGGCACTTGTTAAGGACCAAGGTGCTGGACTGACCTGTCATGAGATAGCTACATGGACTAGGTCATAAGCTTATTTCATCTATAGCTATATCACTGAGCCCTTAGACTTGAGATCCTCATAGATTCCTACATGAGGAACATTGTACTTTGACATAATCAAAAGTCGTCTTTAATAAGGTGATCATAAAGGTTATGATGGGATATAATTAGATGCATACAGAGGAAAATGAGTGGTCAAGATGATATCTTTGGGCTTCTCGATAAGCAAGATTGAAAAATATATGGTTGTGCTCAAATGAAAGGAGTTTTATTTATTTTGACAATCTATTTACAAAACCCTAACATCCCCTTTTATAAGAAATCATTGCTTGGTCTCCAAACAAAAGATATATATATATATATATATTAGTTTAAATTGAAATTATATATATATATATATATTAAATATATTAAATTCGTCCACCACCTTATCAAGAGAGAATGCATTATCCTATTATAAATAGGATAATCTCCTATTTGAAGTAGGAAACTATCTAAATAGCAAATACATTTTAATGTGGACACTACACTCATTGAATCTAGATGCTTTCTAAGTTTAATGAATTTGGACATTTTTGCTTATATTGGTCAATTCTTGTGTGCGATCTTGTAGGACCATATAATGTTGGTATTGAGCCCAAAACTCCTTTTAGCCCATAAGTCATTAGTGGCTTTTAACAAGACATTATGACTATCTAAATTATATAAGGATTGATGATCACATGTCAAGTCCTTTTTGTCGTACGATATTTAGGTCAAACACAAGGCATGGAGACGTCATCTAATACCCATAAAGTAGAAGTAGAAAGATTAATTTCTATAATATAAATACCTGAAGTAGTAGTCTCATTATCCTTCTTTTTCTTTAAACCTTTCATGTAGAGCTTGCAATTTCTTTTTTAATGACCTAGTTCATTGTAAAAGAAGTAAACTCCCTCATTTAGAAGCTTTTCCTTCTTAGCCTTGGGCTTGGGCTTGGTCTGTTCCTTGGATTTGTTGTCCAAGCTCTTCCTCTTACCTTTACTTTTCCTTTTCATTCCTTTTCCCTATTAAGATTATGCTAGCCTTTATCTTGATATTTTGCTTAACAGTCTTAAGTATCTTATGTAGCTTAGAAACTAATTTCTCCATATTGTTCATATTATAGTTCATGACAAACTGGTTATAACTATCCGAGAGTGAGTTCAAGATCAAATCTGTAACTAACTCTTGGCTAATGGGAAATTTGAGCCTCTCAATATGATCAATGCAGCTCTTCATCTTCAAAACATGAGCGCTAATTGACCTTTCTTCAACCATCTTATAAGAGTGCAAGACCTTGGTAGTCTCAAATTGCTCTTGCCTAGCCTATTGTTAGAACATTTTCTTAAGATGCACAAGCATCTCATAAGCCTCCATATATTCCAGATCCTTATGAAGTTCTAGGATTATGGTAGCTAGCATTAGGCATCCTACATCCACAGAGTCATTGAGGTGCTTATTATAGGCATCCTTTTGATCTCTTGGAACATTGGTTGGTAGCGCCTCAGGAATGGGATCATCAAGGATATATAGTTTCCTTTCTTACTTGAGCACAATTCTTAAGCTTCTAAACTAGTCAAGGAAGCTGGTCTCGTTGAGTTTGTCTTTCTCAAGGATGGATCATAATGATAGTGTAGAAATATTGTTTGCAGTCATTTATTTACAATAAAATATGCAAATTCCAATTAATTAGACTCTCACTAAAATTAATAACCCTCAATTATATTTTAGCAGGCTAAGACCCATTTTTCACTTAACTCTAAGTCTGCTTTGGCAAGACATTTAACTTGAGTTATTTAGGTAGGGATTTCGACATCATATGTTCTGGCATATTTAATCCCATCTTATGCCATGAGACCTAAAACCATTTTGATAGTCCCAATTAAGTCGAACCATCTTTGAACTTTATGTGTAGCACTATTACTTAAACCTGTCTTGTTAAGATAACCCAAGTGAATCCTACTTTGACAAATCCTACATTGAAGTGATCGAAACCTTGACAGGTGTTCATAAATGGTTGGCATTTGACTTAACATTTAAGCGAGGGTTTTTATTTATTTATTATTTCATCATTCATTTAATCATCACATGAACTTGCAGTGCTACTATACATGGAATTTCACACCATGCTTAACGCACATATATATCACATATATACATTATCGAAACATACGAATCATATTCAAGATAACAACTTTATCAAGAATACATTCAAAACTTCGATTTAAGCAAATGCATGACGTGGCTCTGATACCAATGTTAGGATTTGAAGACATATGTAATGGAAAAAGAAAAACAGAACAAACAAAATCCCTTCTATAGATCCGTCATCTTTGCTTAAATTGAAGTAAGGTAAAAAGGAATATACCTCTAGTGTACAAAATTTTGCCTTTCCTTCCAATTAGTCATATTTAGATCTCAAGGTACTATTCCTTACGAACCAACACCCTCTATCGATATCCACACGAATGAGATCTCCAACACAAATAGTGTACTAGCACCATGACACACGAACGTACCTTTTTAAACTCATCCACAAGAACCACATGACTTCTCAAGTGTGCAACAGATTTCATCTCTCTCTCTCTTTCTTATATGAAAAACATGAATCACTTTTACTCTCTTGCCTCTCTCTTATATTGGTTGTGTTGTGGCCCTTTTTTTAACTTTTTTTTAAAAAAGGTCACACTTGGGTATAATTTGGGTAGCCATAATGTCCTATTAGGGGACATTCATGACTTGTAGGTTAAAAGAAGTTTTGGGCCTACTGCCAACATTATATAGACCTACAGAGTCGCACACAAGAATAGGCCAACATAAGCTAGAATGTCTAAATTCATTAAATCTATAAGGCGTCTAGATTCAATGAATGTAGTGTCTACATTTAATGTATTTACTCTCTAGATATTTTCCTATTTCGAATATGAGGTTATCCTATTTATGATATGATAATGCATTCTCTCTTGATAAGGTAGTAGACAAAATATATATATATATATATATATATTAATTTCAAAATTTGTTACTTGATAAGTTTAATTTTGATTTAAACTATATATATATATCTTATAAAAGGAGATGCTAAGGTTTCTTATGTGTGACTTTTTAAATAAAAAAAGGGGCCGCAACACCACCCAAATAAGAGAAAGACAAGAAAGTGAAAATGATTTATCTTTTTCATATGAGAGAAAGAGAGAGACGAGATCTGTTGCACACTTGAGAAGTCGTGTGGTTCTTATGGATGAGTTTAGAGAGGTACATTCGTGTTGGAGATCTTATTTGTGTGGATACCGGTAGAGGGTGTTGGTTCATAAGGAGCAGCACCTTGAGATCCAAACGTGACTAATTAGAAGGAAAGACATAATTTTGTGCACTAGAGGCATATCTCATTTTACCTTACTTTGGTTTAAGCAAAGATGACGGATCTGTGGAAGGGATTTTGCTTATTCCATTTTTTTTTTCTTTTTTTGCTGCATGTGTCTTTAAATCCCAACAATCTTATATCACTTAAAAGAGTTTCAAGGGTGCTTTAATTAGTTATTTGGCATAGGTGTTAAATTTGAAGATAAGATTTAAACTTTAGTTGTTTAACACTTTACCTGATTCTTGGAAAAATCTCTATGCATCACAGACAAGTTTTGCTCTTAGTGATATTATGTATATGGATTTTGCAAAAACCACTATCTTGAATGAAAAAGCAAGATGAAAAACTTAAAAAGGATCAACTTCATAATTTGAGGTTTTTGTTATTGAATACTGGGGGAGAAACAAAGAAAGAGATCATGGGAAAATTGGTTAAAACAATAATAGAAGCAAATTAAGGTCTAAGTACAAGAATCTTGAGTGTCATTATTGTAACAAAAAAGGACACATTGAGAAGTTTTGTTATAAGTAAAAAAAAGGAGAATAAGAGTAAAGGCAAGCAAGACAAGAAGGATAGTGACATGATGATCATGTTGCCACCATTACTTTAAAAGATCTTCTTATTGTTTATGATCAAAATCTAATGAATTTGATGAATCAAGTTGGGTTGTTGGCAATGTTACTTGCTTTCATGTGATATCAAGGAAGGATTTTTCACATCTTATACCCCAAATGATTATGGTGTATTAAAGATGGGCTATAATGGTTTGTCAAAGGTTATTGGCATAAGGAAATTCGTAATGGGCAAAGTTAGTTTTAAAGAATGTTAGGCATGCACCTAACACTTGCTTGTATGTAATTTTCATTAGTGTTCTTAATGATGATGGTTAAATTAGTACCTCTAGTTATGAACTGTGCAAAATCACTAAGGATTCTTTAGTTATGGCATATGGAAAGAAGTTTTCTAGTTTGTATTGGACTAAAGATTTGTTTTCCTTTGATATTGTTAATGCAATTGAGAATGATAGTTCCTTAATATTTGGCACAAGAGGCTTAGCCACGTCAGTGAAAAGGGACTTAATTATTTAGCCAAGAAGAATCTCTTTTAAAAAGTGTTTCATGGTTTAGCTTGGAAATAGAATACAATCTCTTTTAAAAGCCATTTTGTTTTAAGAAAATCAAAGTTGCTTAAGCACATTTAGATATTTGTGACCCTATGAAGGTAAAAACATTTGGTGGTTTACTTTATTTTGTGACTTTTATTGATGACCATTTAAGGAAACTTTGGGTTTATACTTTAAAGTAAAGATCAAATGCTTGTTGTCTTTAAGCAATGTTAAGATTCTATTAAGAGAAAAACAGGAAAGAAATTGAAATGTATTTACACTAATAATAGTGCTGAATATTATAGACCATTTGATGAATATGACAGATAGCAGGGCATTGGATACTATAAGACATTTTCCAAGACTCCTTAATTGAATGGCTTGGTAGGGAGGATGAATAGGACATTGGCAAATAGAGTTAGATATTTTCTTTCAAAAAAGAAGTTACTTGGTTCTTTTTGGGGTAAGGTATTACATATTACTACATGTTTTTAATTTATCTTTTGTTTTTGCTTTGTAATTTGATATTCTTGATTGAGTGTGGTATGGCAAGAAGGGTGTTCCCTACAACCACTTGTGTATGTTTAGCTATAAAGCATTTATACACATGCCAAAAGATGAGAGGTCCAAGTTAAAAGCCAAGATAAGACATAATGTATCGGCTATAGTCATGATGAGTTTGGCTATAAATTTTATGATCTAGTTTAATAAAAGCGAGTTAAAAGTTGTGATGCTCTTTCCATAAAGGATTAGACCACTAAAGATATTATCAAGATAGAAAAGTTAGAGTCTAAAAGCACTAATAGCCTAATTGACTTAGAGCCGGCTCTAGCTCCTATCTCACATATACTTAATGTAGTTGAGTTTGATAATCATAATGATATGTAGAATCATGTTCAAGATGACCAAGTTGAAGGTGATAATGTTAATGATACTGATATATATGCTCCTTTGAAGGGATTACTAAAGAACTTGTAGTTCCACTTATAGGGTCTATCCTATTGAGAATTCCTCCTACTCACTATTCATATGATGAAAATGTGCTTCTCTTTGATGGAGAAGAACTTGAGTGCTACAAAGAAGCTTTAAAGAGTAAGCAGAAGGCTGAATGGATTGCATCTATAAAAGATAAAATGAAATCTTTTTATGACAATCATACTTTTAAGTTAGTTAAGTTGCTTAAGGATAGAAAAGCTTTAAAAAACATAGTAGATTTATAGGTCAAAGAGTAGAGGTGTTTTATCTTTATGATATAAAGCTAGATTTGTTGTCAAAGGGTTTAGTTAGAGAAATGGTATTGATTTTAAGGAAATCTCATCACTTATTGTCAAAATGTCTTCTCTTCAAGTTATTCTTAGTTTGGCTACCAGCCAAATGTGAAAACTACTTTCCTTTATAGAGATTTGAGAGGAGGAGATTTACATGTGCTTGAGGGCTTTGTGGTGAAAGTAAAAAAGAATTATGTTTGTATGTTGAAAAAGAGTTTAGAGAGGTTAAAACAAGCTTTAAGGAACTAGTATAAGAAATTTAAGTCTATTATGAATGAGCAAGGATACAAGAAGACTACTTTTTATCATTATGTGTTCGTGCAAAAATTCTTTAATAATGACTTTATCATTTTATTGCTTTATGTTGATGATGTGCTTTAGAATTGATAAGCTTAAATATGAGCTTAATAAGTCTTTTGCAATGAAAGACCTAGGACCAATAATACAAATTCCTAGAATGCAAATTGCTTATGATAGAGAGGCCAAAAAGTTATGACTATTTCAAAAGAAGTATATTAAGAAAGTATTTCAATGATTTAACATGGAGAAAGCTAAAGTGGTAAGCACACCTATTACTACTCTTTTTAAGTTTAGCACTAGCCATGCTCTTTCTAGTGATAATGAGAAAGAAGAAATATTCCTTAAGCATCCGCAGTAGAAAGTTTTATCTATGCAATGATTTGCACAAGGCTAAATTGTGCAATTTATGTTGCTAATTGTTTTCTTTCAAATCCAAGTAGAGAGTATTGAAATGCTGTGAAGTGGAATCTAAAATATTTATAGGGTACTTCTAGTTTGAAACTTTATTTTAGAATTGGTAAACTTATTTTTTATGGTTATATAGATTTCAATAAGTAGAGAGCACTAGAATACTGTGAAGTGGATTCTACAATATCTTTAAGGTACTTCTTATTTAAAACATTGTTTAGTAAACTTATTGTTTATAGTTATACATATTTAGATATAGCTGGGGATGTGCATATCAAAAAGTCTACTTTTGGCTATTTGATTATCTTTGCAAAGGGAGTTATGGCATGGCAATCTAGGTTGCAAAATGTGTTACATTATCTACTATAGAGGCTAAGTTCATTGTTAGTACTAAAGCATGCAAGGAGTTGCTTTGGATGAAGAAATTTATATATGAACTCAGGTCTACATAGAAGAAGTATACTTTGTATCATGATAGTCAGAGTGCTATCCATTTGGCAAGAATCTTACTTTCCATGGTAGATTTAAGCATATTGATGTGCAGTATCACCGAATATGAGATATTTTAGACTCTAAGTCACTTGATTTTGAAAATGTTCACATAGATGACAATTATTCAAGTATGTTGACAAAGTCTCTGCCAAGGGGGAAGTTTAAAACTTGTTGTTTGAGTGCTAATTTGGTAGATGCCATATGTAAGTCTGAGAGTGGGTTTGTTATGGGTCCTCCTTATATGAAGCCCAATTGGTTCAAATAATAAAAAAATGATAGATTGTATTGTTTTAATTTTTTAAGTGGGACATGATCCATGACATAAAAAAGAGGGAAAGAAATCATGTATTGCTAATAGGAGAAAATAGGTTTTCTTTTTTACTTTCTCGCATAGTATCACTAACGAGGGAGAAAGAGAAGAACTTCATTCACTTTGTGATCTTAGGTCATTTGTATTCTAATCTTTATGAAGTTTTAATATGTTTTTCCTTGCACTATAAATGTTTTATTTATGTATTCAAATTCTTTTTCCTCTACTTTATTAGTTAAGTTGATATATCTGTGTTCTTGAATTTTGTATATTATCACTATAGTGATTTTCACTTTTTGATAGTGAGTAGGGGCTAGGTTGAGTTTTTGAAAATTGTTAGAAATTCATTGTTGTACTTATTAATTTGTTGATAGTGGAATTTTTTGAACTAAGTCCCATGGCTGTTTCCTTTCACGTTGAAGAGGATTTCCATGTTAAAAATTATGCTTTCTTTTGTTCTTATTATTTTGAGCATTATATATTTTCTACACATTAATATTAGCTTCTTATAAGTTTTTTTCAAGCAAGGAAATGTTTAATTTTTTCCTATTATTATTTCACTTGTACTTATCCTTTCTGAACAAATAATGGGGCTCAGGAAAGCCTTAAATATAAGGGAGATCCATTGTACCTTATTTATTGGGTTTTGAGAGAAACTATATAAGTGGGATTGATATAACTTCTTAATATAAAACCTTAAACTACTAGGTTTATGAGTCATTTCCACTTATATATCTATTCTCTAGTCTAACTTTATCTAAGATTGGACTTTTTCTTATTTCCACTCACACTTATGTCAACAATCTGCTTTTCAAGCGTGAGTCCATCAGGCGGTCATATGGTTATACTCCTTTTTTTCCTTTTTTTGATGGTAACCTATTTACAAAAGTCCATTGGGCCCATGCCTTACCATTAAGCATTTTGTTCTAGGTGTATGTCTCCAAATCTCCATAAAACTACGCCTAATGAGCTCTGATACCATTGTTAGGGCCGAAGGGAGCCTTAGATGTTGGGAAGATCTATTGACCCTTCTTCATTGAACTTTAAGAGAAATTATATAAGTAGGCTTCACATTATCCCTTGACCCAAAACCTTAAGGCATTAGGTTTACAAGTCTTTTTCAATTATATACTTTTCCTCTAGTCTAATTTTATGCAATATTAGATTTTTTTTTTCACTCCTTCTCACACTTGACCTTAACATAAGTGATGATATCCATTCTTTTAAATTAAATGATGTAATGGGTTTTATGATACTACATTCTTTTGATTTACGAAATCTGCTTTCTTTTAGTTTATTGTTAAGGGAACAAAAATATACATAAGTAGATTCTTTACTCTTCGCTAAGAGTAGCACATGGTTTTGAGGGGTAAACTTAGCCACTTGTGTGATTAGATAAAGCCATGCATGCAAAATACACCATTTGCATTTTGACCTTTTTTCTTAAATTTCAGCCAATCACAGTTGTCTATTTGTGTCGATTCCAGCCATCCACTGAAACCTTAAAACTTATTGTTTTAGAAGTATATAAATCCATTTGATACATAGTGTTCCCATCTTGCTTTTTAGCCTCTGTCCTTGTTTTATAAGCTTGGGAAAGCAAAGTTTTTTTTCTTGGGAAGAAACATCAAGCATAAGATAGGGTTCAAATGAAGCATACAATAAACCCTTGCCTCTTTTGGAGTTATATTCATTTTGTTGTCGTTAACACCTTACTTATAATCTTTTTTTTTTTTGGGTAACTTGTGGGTGTTTTAAGAGAGGGGATTATTTGCTACCATTAATGTGAGCATCAAAAAGTGTTAGGGATTGAGGTTTTTTATTTTATTTTTGCCACATGATGATAATAGTTTGTATATTGCATACTGTATATGAATGAAGTGTATATAAATAAAGAAGATTGAAGCAGATGAAGTAAGAAAAATTATAACTTAACTCTTTTTCATGTCTAACCATTTTGACTTGACACTTTTTCATGTAAATAATTACACTTATAAAATAATCTAAATGATGAACCTCATTCAATTATTCCATGTTAGAATGGGCTGAGCTATTAGGCCCATATTATTTAGGGTTTTTTTTTCATTTTATTTATTTTGCCATTATCTTTGTATTTATTATTTGTATTCTATTTTTATTTTCCTTTAGTAATATCCCTTGATTCTAGGCACCTAATGAGGGATTAACTATCTTGTTGATTACTCTTAGCTCTTATATGTATTGATTCTTCACTGTTGAACAAAATATAGCAAACTTGACCTATAAATCTTCATGGTATCTGAGTTGATGGCTTTATGAAACTTGGGCAAGTCTCGTTTGGCATAATAGGAGCCTTTACTGGCAGCAGGGATGACTTTCCTTCTCCATTGAATGGTGTTGGCCCATAAAACGAAGCAGCCGAAGGTTTTGTGATCAATGATGGACATAATAGTGCAATTTCTAATGGACAACCAGTGCTTGTAATGTCACACAATAATCATTCTCTAGTAGTAATGCTGATTTCCACTGATGACTACCCTTCGATCATGGTGTCACACCGTCTAAATGAGAACAATTACCTTCTTTGGTCTCGAAACATATTGATGTTCATATGAGGAAAGGAGAAGTATCTTATGGGGGAGGTACTTGCACCTAATATAAATGATCCCAAGTATGAAACCTGGATGTTAAAGAATAATACCATGATGACATGGTTAGTAAATTCCATGACTTTTGAAATTAGAATTAGTACATACTAGCCATCATTGCCAAGGAAATATAGGATTCAGTGAGACAAATATATGTTGTCAAAGAAAATACAACTGATGTTTTTTCAAATAAAGAGATAACTTAGAGACCAGAAACAAAGGGAGAAGACTGTTCCCTTATGCAACTTTGGCAATAAATTGACCTTTATGAGATATATCATTGGACTTATCATGCAGATAAGGTATATTACAAATAGGTGGTTGTGTGAGAGAGGCCCTATGATTTTTTATCAGGACTGAACAACAAATTTGAAGAAATCAAAGGAAAAATAATGAGCATGAAGCCACTACCATCACTTGAAGAGGCTATAAATACAGTTAAATTTAAAGAAAGCAAGAATGAGTTAATTTAAGGCACCTCTCCCATACAAACATCTAAGTCCTCTCCCACGCAAATATCTGAGTCCTTAGCCATGGTTGCTAGAGGAAACTAGAAAATAGATCAGAAGTGGAAGAAGCCTACAAAATGGTGTGAACATTACAACAAGGGTGGACACACTAAAGCTACTTATTAGAAAATCCATAGGAGGCTACCAAACAATAAACAAGAAACCAAAAACAAGCAAAGAGGTCCTCAACAAGGAAGAAATGTTATTTCTAAAGAGCTTGTTAGAGAAGCATAATCTCCAGACCTCAGAAAGTGAGAAAAATTCTACTCCTTCTATTACTTTGGCTCATGCAGGTATCTATCTTATTATTGTTCTTCATACTATAATCCTACCTAAGGCTATCTGGATAGTTAACTCAAGGGCAAAAGATTACATAACTAAGTTTAAAGAAACCTTTAGCAGTTTTGAGTACTATTTTGTTTATACCCGTGTCAAAGTGGCCAATGGTACCTACCTATGCTGAGGTTCTTGGTGTGGGTACTATAACCATATTTGAGACAATTAAATTAAAGGATGTATTGTATGTTCTAGAGATTAAGTGTAACCTACTCTCTATTAGAAGAGTTATAAGACAATTGAAATGCAACGTTAACTTTTCTAATATTGATTGCGTTTTTTAGGATTTAACTTCGAGGAGGATAATTAGCAATGCTAAGGAATGGAAAGGTCTCTACTACTTAAAAGCAAAATACAAGAAGAATAAAAGAGGGAAAGTTGATGTTTTTTCTACTACTTCAAATAATGAGATTATGTTGCGACATTATAGGTTAGGCCACCTAAGTCTTAGTTACATGAAGCATTTGTTTGCAGAATTGATTAATAAAATTGACTCTTCCTCCTTCCATTATTAGTTTTATCAACTAGCCAAGTATGTAAAAAATAATTATCCTATACATTATTACAAACCTTCTCAAACTTTTTCATTGATTCATAATGATATTTGGGTCCCTCTAAGATTTAAACTTTATCTAAGTTTAGGTGATTTATCACCTTCATAGATGATCATACTCAAGTTACATAGGTATTTCTAATGAAGGAAAAATTAGAAGCATTGCAAATTTTCAAAAAATTCCATGTTTTCATAAAAAAATCAATATGGATAATCCATTCAAATCCTTTGGAGTGATAATGGGAGAGTACTTAAGCAAAAACTTTTAGAAATACCTTAATAAGAATGGGATACACCATTAAACTTCTTGTGCCAATAGCCCACAATAAAGTGGGATAGTTGAACATAAAAATAAACATCTTTTGAAAGTATATAGGGCCTTCATGTTAACTAATAATGTCCCAAATACCTTTTAGGGGAATGTCATACTCATGTCTACTGACTTGATTAATTGAATGCCATAGAAAACATTACAATTTCAGACACCTGTTCAAAAACTCCAGGAACTTTATCCTAATTTACATCTTGTGTCTACCATTCCTTAAAAGGTCTTTAAATGCACTATTTATGTTCATAATAATATTGGGGGAAAATTTGACCCTATAATTGGAAAATGCATTTTATTATGTTGCTCACTAATATAAAAGGGATACAAGTGTTACTTATCCAATTCTCACAAGCATTTTATGACTATGGATGCCAAGTTTTATGAAAATTTGCCATGTTATCCCAAATTACCCATTCAAGGGGAGAAGGGAGAGAGTGATTGGTTAATTTACAATGATTCTACACTTGAAAATGATTCTATACCTGAACATGAAAATAATTCACTTGGCTCTCAAATATTGCTAAAGTCAGATTCTGCACAGCCTAAATTTCCACCTCAAGCACCTGAAATTTCACTTCTTGAGATTGAATCTGATTTGCCTCACTTAGTAATCACACCAAAGTACAAGAAAATGTCCCAAATAGCTTGCAAAACCAATCTAAAGCAGTCAATGATAGTTTGGACAATCTAAAAACATGGATGTAATTGAGACAAGGGTGGAACAACCTTAAATGTTGGAGCTCAAAGTATACACCAAAAAGAACAAAGGCACTAATTAGTAAGAAAGTGTAAGTAGAAAAGAACCCATTCTTGAGCAAAACCAAGGATTCAACTAAAAGATAGATTTTAAAGATCTCAATTAGCCTATTATTTTAAGAAAAGGGAAGAGGTCATGTACTCAACATCTTATTGGTAAGTATATATCTTATGAGAAGTTATCCTCTAATTTGAAGACTTTTATTGCAAATGTGTAAGAAGAAAAATTGCCAAAAACTTTTTAAAAGGATATAACTAATCCAAGGTGGAAGGAGGAAATACAGGAGGAACTGAAAGCTCTTAAGAAAAATAAAACATAGAATATAATAAACCTACCTAAAGGTAAGTGTAATGTCCGATTTTCGTTAAACGATGGAAACAGACACGTTTTTAAAGCAAGTCTCCTGAAATAAATTAGTTAAGGTCCTGAAAATTTTAAGTAACATTCTAACCTCAGATGGGAGGAAAAATAGAATTAGAATGAAGAAATAAATTTTGACGAAAATCTTATGAAACGAATAGTATTTTCGTAATTTTAAGTAAATTTTAGAATTCACACATAAGGGCTTTTTAAATGAAATTTGAGTTCTTTGAGATTCTTAGAGGCCCTGAAAACCATGGAAAGCCCCGGGACAGTTAAATCCCTTCCAGTAGACATTTTCCAATATCAGTATACCCAAACTTTGACAGATTTGTTTGGGAAAGTTTTAGCTTCGATTTGAGTGATTGCAAAGGCATTTTTCTAAATTAGGAATCTAAATTTTATAATGGAAAAGACAATTTTAAAAAAGGAAATAAAACGAAGGAGAAACGAAAATACAAAGAACGAAGAGCAAAATGAGAATTTTTGAAAAATGTTTTCTCCTCCCCCTATATATAGGTGGCACCCCACTCTCTCCCTCATTTTAACTCAGAAATTTTTGCCCAATTTTAGATAAGGGAGCTAGGGTTTTAGGTACATAAGAGAGGAAGAAGAAGAAAGAGAAATCCAAGCTTAAAGGTATGCTTCCATGGTAGTTTTTCATGTTTTCTTCCATCCAAAACTCCTCTCCTTCATTCTCCTTTGTTTCCTTTAATTAAAATAAAATTTATAAATCTAATTTAAGGGAGAAACTTAGGGAAAATTTTGGATTTGAAGAGATGAAGTTGGAGAAAGCAAGATTCAAGCAAGAAAAAGTAAGAAAATTAAGTAATTTTTCTTTCTATAGTTGCTACTTTTAGTTCCTCTTCTTCTCTAATTCAACACACCCAAAGAACCCTAGGAGGATCTGATTTTTAAGCCAAACCAAGGATAAACCTAAGGAAAAAAGGGTGTGGAGATTAAGAATATGCAAATGGAATTAACAAAAAATTATTAGATTTCAAGATGTAATTTCTAAGGTTTTAATTGCATCTTGTAAAATCTGACTTTGTATGATAATTCCTAGGCCTAAATAATAGTTTAATTGAGCTCCCAAGATCCCTAAAAGACTCCCCATATGCTTCTCCTCTTGAGAAAATAAAGAAAGCTCCAAGAAGGTCAAGAATGCTCCTTGTCTCGGCCTAAGGGAGTTCTCCTAGCTAAGGAGAGTTTTAAATTTTTTCAAGCCCATTTTTGAGTCATATATGATGAATGAAAATGAAAAGAGGCCTTGGAAAAAATTTAGAACTCATAGAAAGTGAGTTGGTACTTTAGGTTCTATATTATGACCTAAAGAAGCAACATGTAGTTAGGCTCTTTGTTTTAATTATGTGATGACTCCAAGAGGCTTAAAAAGAGTCAAGAATCATATTTAAAAGGAAAAAATACAACAACAACAATAACAACAACAACATCAAAGCCTTTTCCCACTAAGTGGGGTCAGCTACATGGATCAATCGACGCCATAAATCCCTATCATAAATCATATTTCTATAATCATATTTAAAAGGAAAGAATAGAGTCTAAAATTTATTTGAGGGGTGTTACTTCATTAGTTATAATTATGGAACCATAATGGGGTTTATAGAGCAACCGAGTGTCTAAGCAAGTTGTGTGACCTTAGAATTTGCTTCATGAACCTAATTGGCTTCCATGAATTGTGTCTAGGCCAAAAGAAAGCATCCCCATACTTTTGGGTGTGTGTGGTTGAAAAAGGGAGAATTCTTTCAAAGGGAAAAGTGTGTGATTGTGTGCAAAGTAGCTCTCTCCACCTTCTTTCATGCATGAATATGTGTTTAGCTTGTCTTAGAATGTGTGTATGTGTATTTTCAAGGTATGAAAAGTATGCTAGCATGATTTTATATGCCATGATTTCATGATGACATATTATGTTTTTAAATTATGTTTTGATATTTGTTTGAGTTTGCTTGAGTGTGGAGAGGCCAAGAACTCTTAACCATGGTGAGGATAAGTTAAGAACCCTTGAGATTGGTTGAGATAAAGCAAAGAATCTCCCAAAAGCAAAGTGGGCTCCCAAGAGCATGGTTGAGTCTAAGAATCTCTTAAAAAATGGGTGAGGTAAGTCCAAAATCCATGAGAAAAAAGGTGAGGCCAATCCATCCACTTGGCAAGCTCTTAAATGTCATGTATGACTTATTCACATGCCAAGCTTGCTTCTTGAATGTTCATGACATCTATTATATCCATGCATGCATTTTGAAGACTTACTTTGCATATATTATGTGTGATTAAAAGGGAAATGAGCTATTGGGATTCTTTGAATCTTATTCCCTCATCTCCAATGATCTAATATGATAAGTGGACTAAGTGGACAAGGAAATGGAAGCCAACCACTTTGAGGATAAGAAAATAACAACAAAATGCAAAGATTTTAGTTCTTTAAGACCATATTTATGTCAAATGATGTAATCCATTGATATATATGGCCTATGACCTCTTAAACATGTGTAATTATGATAATGTGTGATGTAGAAATGAAAGAATATGTTATGTGAATGATAGAATGTAAATTGAGTATATATGGACAATGTGGCTTCATGAATGATATTATGGAATTATGCATATGTGTGGATGAAATGGCTAAAATGAGATACATGGAGTTTAGGACCATTTGAATAGTTTACACAAATCCTAATTATACTTTTAGACTTACCTAAGAGGTGCCAAACCCCAAGGAAAGCCCTTTGGATAATTTAATATCCCATATGGAGCCAAAACTTGCCAATTTAGAACTCTATATCACTTTTTATCCAAATAAGCTCTTCTTGATCTGAGATTTGGCATGCAATTAGAGCTTACTAAAAGCTCTTTAGAAAGCTAAAGATTATAATTTTCAGAGGTGTATAAAATATTTGATAAATTTTTAAAGTTGGCAAATTTTCTGATCTTGGTTATATCACTGTTCACTCAGGTCTAAAAATGAAATCTATCACACAGGGTTCAAATGATATCCAATTGTCACAAAATTTTATACAAAGAAACTAGACATTCCTAGTGACTTGTGCCAACTAGAAGCACCTTATTTGGAGGTCTAGAGAGGGAGATATGAATTTTCAAAAATTCTATCCAGTATTAGTAATTTCACCCGATTTCAGTTACTGTTTGATTAGATTTTAAGGTCTGGGCGTGCTTGAGCTGGTCTTGAGTTATTTTTTTCCCTTTAGCTAATATCTACAACTTTCTAGATTGGTATCATTTTCATGGATTGGACCTTTTTGAAATTAATTGGATATTTTCAAAGTTTGCTGCAGAAATCTGTGACAGCACGAGTGGACAGTTTGACCTTTGGACCTTTTTGAATATCAAACGTCCTCTGTGAGGGATGTTATGGCCTAGACATATTTTTAGTATGAAGTAGATATTTGTATCTTTCTAGAATTAAAAAAATGTATAATTTTAATTTTTTTTAGAATTAATTATGATTTTTCAAAGTTGTACCAAATTTGGCTGAAAATGGATATGAATATTTTATACTTCCCTTCGTGATTTTTGAGGTGTAGGCCACTTTTGGTGATGCAAATGAGTTATATTCATGTAATTAAATATGAGAATATGTTGTATAAGCTCACACGGTCTATAGTGCAGGGTGACTCATTTTGAGTTAGAGCTGGTGTGGGACTTCTGCCTTACACCTCATATACAAGGACTGATATTCGGCTTGAAGAGCCCAGTGACGACCTACTTTGCTTTTCTTATCAACCTTCAGATGCTAGACCTGTAGACCCAGTACCCCTTCCAGTTCAGAATCAGCCCGCAGTTCCTGAACCTGTAGATCACTACGAGGAAGAGATCCAAAGAAAACCTCCTGCAGTACCGGCCGTGTCCTTTGGATAGATGTGTGGGACAGAGGGCTCGTGGTACCTGCTGCCCACCCTTCCTCCTCTGCTTTGAGAACCGTGTGAACGGAGAGTGGGCAGAAGGGAAGGAGGTCCTCATACGGAGTCGCACACTTACTTGAGCAGTGCGGAAGACTGGCCTGGATGGAATATTGGGGTTCGATTCCCTCTACCCCGAAAGATCATGATCTGGGCCTGCTTTCGACCCAATCATGATCTTTCTTTATTTTTTTTCCGGTATGCTGCTCTGTGAGAAAGGAAAGGAGCGAAATGAAAGAACCAAGTGGGGTATGGTAATGTCAGAATTTTCACCTATTTGTATCTATTTAGTGATCAGTATGCTAGTTCTTGGTTGCTCCAGAATGAATGTACTAAACCATCCATACTCGAAGAAAGGGCTACTCCTGGACTAACGAGGACGCGGAAAAGCCCTACTTAGTTTCGCAAGCCTTTGTCATTGTCAGTCAACTAAGTAGGGCGCTGTTTGAGAATGAGTTGTGAAAGAAGAAGCTGCACATAACACATAAAGGCAGGGAGTAGCACTAGTCTCATCTCAGGGCATGCCCATAATCGGATTGATGGCAGAATCCGAAGCAGGTTACTAGCAGAAGTAGCGTGCTATGACACTGAACAAATTTTTATACTTGACGTAACGCAAAAATAATCATTATTTTTATTGCCTTTTTCATTGAAAACTCATATAATTCATGGAATTGAGTTGATTAAAAGTATGAGATGAGCTAGAAATTGTGGTATTATAGTAAGATTGCTATTGGTTGTAAATGGGTATTTATTATTAAATATAATCTTGATGGGGGAAATGAGCTGGTACAAGGCCAAGTTAGTTACTAAGGGTTTTGCACAAACTTATAGCATAGACTACTAGAAAAATTTTGCTTTGGTAGTCAAACTCAACACTATTAAAGTTTTATTGTCTCTTACTGCAAATATGGATTGGCCACTATACCAACTAGATGTGAAGAATGCTTTCCTGAATAGAGACTTGGAAGAAGAAGTATATATGGAGATACCGTAGGGTTTGAGAAATCAGAATAATAATGCAAAAGTGTGTAGACTATTTAAGTCCTTATATGATTTAAAACAGTCTCCAAGGGTTTGATTTAAGAAATTCACTCCAGTTGTTAAGTAGTTCGGATACATCTAATGTCAAATAGATCACACCCTATTTATTAGACATTATAGGGGTAAATGTTCGATACTCATAATATATGTGGATAACATTATAGCAACAAGAGGCGATATTGTAGAAATTGAGAAATTGAAGAGAAACCTGACAATTGAATTTGAAGTTAAGGACCTGGCAAAACTCATATGCTTTCTTGGAATAAAAGTAGCCAGATCTAGTAGTGGGATAAGTGTTTCTTAATGGAAATACACACTTGATCTATTAAAAGAAACAAGAATGTTGGGAACCAAAACCTACAGATATTCCTATGGAGACAACTTACAAACACAGGAAGGGATGTTAGTGGATAAGGGAGATACCAAAAACTAGTTAAGAAACTCATATATTTGTCTCATACCAGACCTAATATTAGTTTTGTAATGAGTATTGCAAGTTAATTTATAAGTAACCCACAAGAAGAACACATGGAAACAGTATATAAAATTTTGAAGTATCTAAAAATGACACTTGGAAAAGGACTACTATTTGCCAAGAGAAGTGATAGAAATGTGAAAGTGTACACAGATGTTGATTTGGGCAGGATTTGTAATTGATAGGAGGTCTACCATGGGCTACTATACCTTTGTTTAGGGTAACCTAATAACTTGGAGGAGTAAGAAACAACTGGTGGTTGCAAAAAGCTCAGCTGAAGTGGAATATTGGGCACTTGCTCTAGGAATTTGTAAAGGAAAGTAGATTTTGAGGTTGATGCATGACTCAAGATGAGAGTAACTACTCCTATTAAAATGTGGTGTGACAACATCACTACTATCAGGATTGCACAAAACCCTATACATCATGATAAGACGAAGCATTTAGAGATTGACTAACACTTTATTAAGGAGAAAATTGATTTCGAGATAGTTGACTTTTCCTATATATCTTCTAACTCACAGGTGGCTGATGTCATGACTAAGGCAAGTTAAGAATGATTAAAATTTGAAGAGCTAAGTAGCAAGTTAAGAATGATTAACATTTATTCTCTAACTTGAAGGAGAATGTTAGAATGGGCTGAGCTATTAAGCCCATATTATTTAGGGTTTCTTTCTTTTTATTTATTCTGCCATTATCTTTGTATTTATTGTTTCTATTCTGTTTTTTTATTTTCCTTTAGTAATATCCCTTGATTTTAGGCACCTAATAAGGGATTAGCTATCTTGTTGATCAGTCGTAGCTCCGATATGTACCTATTCTTCACCGTTGAATAAAATATAGCAGACTTGACCCATAAATCTTCATTCTTGTTCTTTACAAAAGGTTGATGAATAAATTGACTTTAATTTACTTTTAATTTTTCTTTTGTAAGAATAATTTTCTTCTCTTTCATTTCAAAACACTAGAGTTTTGATAACTATGTATTTTAGTAATTGGGATAATGTAACTAGGTATCATTTACAAGCTTTCTAATTTCATACAATAGAATAATCAAATTAATTTGTGCCACTTATAGGGTGCAATAATATTATTTAGTTAGAGGTTTAGAGACACCTACATATAAATCCATTGTGCTCTTTATGTGGTTGGGTCTTACTAGTAAGTCAAAACTATATAAAACTAAATTTGTACAGGTTTTGTTCACCACATAAGATTTTTGCCTAAAAGATGTACAAAGTCATTCCTTTATTAATAGTGTAATTATCTATTGCTAATATAGTTAATTTTTTTTAATTTTGGATGACTTTTAAGACATGCATCTATAATGGAGAAGCAAAGAATTGTTACACATTTAGGAGTACAAATTGTAGCATTTTTTGATAGGTATTATTTACCAATATGAACCAATATATATTTTTTATTTGCTCCATTTATTAATCTTTTTGTAAAACAAGAACTCAATTGATTTCATCCTATTTGTTTAGGTACCATTTATTTATTTATAGAGGTTGATTTAGCCTCTAGACTTGGTTTAGAATTTGATAACCTAAAGGAAGTATAATCGTGCTAGGTTGATTATAGTAGGAAAATTGAATTTGGAGTTAAAAAGTATAATTTTAGTAGGATTAAGAAAGATGGCTCCATAACCTAATATAGATATATTTGTTACAAAGAGGGTTTCAAAGACCAAACAAATGGGATTTTATGATCATCCATTCTCAACAAGAGACTATGGCTAGTTATAAAGCAAGAATGGTAGTTATATGTGTGAATAGAAAATATAAAGTTAGTGACTGTGTTAATGAATATAATCACCTGCTTCATCTTTTAAAAATATTTCACATGTTAGTGTTAATTAAAGTTCAAGTCCATGAGATTAATTTGGTAGAGGATTTTGGGCTTCAACAAGAAGCATCTTTTCAATTGATGAGTATGCATATTAGAGAGAGATTTAATCAAGAGTACACTTGGTTGGATGCAAAAAAACTATCTAAATTTGAAGAGGCAAAGGAACATAGTGTATAAAGAAACTAGTTGTTTGCTATGATATTTTAAATAATAGTTGTCTAGAAATTCATCATTTTATTATGCTTATTATATAGATATGAAAAAACAAATAAAAATATCTTTTAAGTCGATACAAGAATATTGTTTGATTATACTTATGTGATTTGGTGTCACTTGACATAATATATAGTACTAATTGTAATCATAGATTACTTATTATATTTTTAGGATTTAATTGCTATAAATGAGTGATCATTTTTAGATTAGCATTACTATATGATGAGATCATAAAGTAATTTAAGTGGCTACTTAAGACTTTTCTTAAGGCACATAAGTAAAAAAAAAAAAAACTTTTTACTATTTTTATTGATCAAGACTAAGTAATGGTAAAAACTTTGCGTGAGGTGTACCAAACATGAAGTATGGATTATGAAATGACATTTATTGCAAAAAAATATCAAGTATCTTGGAACTTTGATGAATGATAGATCACATTATTTTAAGGATTTTAAGAAGTGTATGTATAGGTTCAAGGAGGAAATACAGTTTAATGCAAGTTGGACCAATTTGTTATTCACCTACAGTGTGCATGAAAACATATGGATGAGTTTGGTATATAAGATAAAAGAGAAATGGGCAGCTTTTCATACGAAGAATACTTGTAAACTGAATTAGCCATACATTTCCATTCACATTGTATGCAGATAACAAGGTACTTCAAGGTGTCTCAAATTGTGTTTCTTGCTCATACCCATACATACACTCCTTAAAATCCTTAAAAAATGTGATCCATCTCTCATTAAGCGTCCAAGATGTTTGACACCATTTTATACTAATTGCCATTTGCATAATCCATGCTTCATCTCTATAACCACCTCGTGCAAGGCTCTCGCCATTGCTTGATTTTGATTCATAAAAATAGTAAGAAACTTTGTTTTTTTCACTTGTGAGCTTCTAAGAAAGACTCAAGTAACCATTTAAATGACTCTATGATTTTATTATATAGCAATGTTGGCCAAAAAATGGCCACTCTTCTATAGAGCTTGAATCTTGAAAATATAGCAAGCAATCTATGATCACCATTAGTACTATATGTTATGTTGAGTGATATCACATCATTGAAATAAGCATAATCAATCAATATTCTTGCATTGGCACAAAAGACATTTGTTATCTACTCTTCCATATCTATTTGATAAGTATGATAAAATTATAGATTTTTAAATAACTATTGTTGGAAATATCATAACAGACAACTAGCTTCTCTGCACACTATGCTCTTCTACCTTTTAGAATTCAAATAGTTTTTTTTGCATCAAATCGTGTATACCCTAGATTAGCTTTATCTTTAGCTTGCCTACTCATTAAATGAAAAAAAGCTTTCTGTTAAAGCCTAAAATCATTTACCAAATCAAATATTATAGGCTTAAACTTTAGTTAGCGCCATTATGTGAAATCTTTCTGGAAGATGAAGTGGGTGATTATGTTTATGGACAAAATCCTTGACTTTATAGTTTTCATTCACTTATGTAATTTTCATTCTTGCTTTATAGCTGGTTCTAGTCTCTTGTTGAGAATTGGTAGTCATAAAATCCCTTTTGCCTGGTCTTCAAAACCTTTTTTTTGTAACAAACATATCTATACAAGGTTATAGAGCCATCTTTCTTAATCTTGCTGAAATTATGTTTTCTAACTCCAAATCTAGTTTTCCTACCATAATCAACTTAACACTGCCATGCTTCCTTCAGGCTATCAAATTTTAGACTAAGTTTAGAGATCTAATCAACCTCTATAAATAAATAAATTGTACTTAAAAAGGGTAAAATTAATTGAGTTCTTGTTTTACAAAAGATAAATAAATGGAGTAAACAATATATATATATATATATATAGGTGAACAATGCCTGTCTAAAAGTGCTATAGTTTGCTCTCCTAAATGTATGATAGTTCTTTGCTCCTTTATTATAAATGCATATCTCAACATTCATTCAAAATTAAAAAGTAACTATAGCAGTAATATATAATTTCATTATTAATAAAGAAATGACTTTATACAGCTTATAGGCAACCGTTTTATATAGTGAACAGAACTTGTATAAATTTGGCTTTATGTAGTTTTAACTTGCTTATAAGACCTAACCATGTAAAGAGCAAAAATAATTCATGTGTAGGAGTTTCTAATCCCTCAACTAAATAATCTTATTGCATTTTGTCTTTAGACCCCCAAATTAATGTGATTATTTTACTATATAAAGTTAGAAAACTTGCAAATAATACCTAGTTGCGTTATCCTAATCACCCAAAAACTTAGCTATCAAAACTTCAGTGTCTCAAAATAAAATAGCAATAGTTCATTTCTACAAAACAAAAAATTGAGAGTCAATTGCACTTACCTTCTATGAAGTCAGTTTATTCATCAACCTTGTGTAAAAATAGGGACAACTAAATAAGGTTCAAATTTTAGATTATTTTTGTAAGTGTAATTATTTGGTAGTTTCTACACAAGAAACATTTAAAGTCTAAATTTGGAATTTATTGAAACTTGAAAGACATGAAAAAAGGTAAGTTAGATTTGTTAGACAAGAAAAAGAAGCAAGTAAAAGTAAGAATTTTTCTTGCTTCATTTATATATGATATGAAATATACAAAATTTTATCAATAAGTGGCCAAAAAGAAAAGCTAAATCACCAATCCTCTTGGTAGCTCTCATTAATGGCAATAGGTAACATTTTCCCTATCTTAAATCATCCACAAGCTACCAAAAAAAAAAAAGATTCTAAGTGAGATGCTTATGGCAACAAAATGTAGGCAACTCCAAAAGTGACAGGGGTTGATTATATGCTTCATTTGAACCCTGACTTGTGTTTAATGTTTCTTGCCAAGAAAAACTTTGCTTTCCCATGTTTATGGAAGAGGGACAGAGGTTAATGAGGAAGATGGGAATGCTATGTGTCAAGGGTTTCATGTGCTTTTAAAATGGTTAGTTTTGGGGTTTTAATAGATGGTTGGGATCGATGCAAATGTACAACTGAGATTGGGTCAAATTTAAAAGGAAAAAACAAGGTAAAAATTTACCATTTCACTAAAGGCAAAACTATGTGTTTTAACTTTAGGGTGACATGGCATGTGTGGATTAGTTCAATCACACAAATGGTTAAGATCTACTCCCTAAAACAATGCATTTTAAAGAGCAGCACTTTGTGGTATTTTTAATGATGTGCAGAGAACCCACTTACTATGATGTATATGTTTTAGTTTGGATTAGTTAGTTTTTCTACGAAACTTAAAGTTAGCTTTGCTTACAAAATTATCATTGATTTAATCTATTTACATTGTAAATGTTGACTATACTCCAAGTGCAAAATTTGTTATGTTTGCATAAGAATGGTTGCATGGGATGTACATATTAAAATTTGTATATTTTACATCCCTAAAATTGAAGAGTACTAAACCTTATCATTTATATTTTTTTTACTGTGGTTTTCTTCAATATGTGAATTACATTGTGGTGTAGAAAATTTATCTTGTGATGGCTTGTTGTCTTCCTCATGATGTTGAAATTGCTTATGCGTTAATAGAGAAAGCATAAAAGGAACTTAACTGAAAGTAAATGCTTAGATATCTTTAAGTTACAAAAATTTTGACATTTTTCTTTCAAATAAAAAGTTCCCTCACCATGTTGTTCACCTTTAGAGTATAACCAATGTCGTTTCTCTAGTTGCATTGCGACCAACGCAATTATACCAAGGGGATAATTAAGTAACTTTTTGCAGGGTTGGACAAAAGAAAAGACAAACAAGATGAAAATTGATAAGAAGACTAACTTTCTCGCTTTCTCTATTCAAGCTTAAAGCAAGCCTAAGGCTAGCAACTAGAGTCTCAATCTACATATACCCTCACCTTGCTCTTAGCTCTTTCTTTACAAAGTTTGATTCTAATGTTTATTGCTTTCAACCATTTTAACCCTCTCCCATTGGAGATCTCGAGCAAAGTGAGAGGTTCAAAATGAGAGAGTAGCTTGAACGAGGATTGAAGACTAATAAGGAAAGGCTTAAGATGTATTTCAGTCCCTTAGTAGATGAGCACTTAAAGAATTTAACAAAAAGACGAACTTGTTAAGGAAAAGAGCACCTTTTGTCGAGATCTTCAAAGCTGACTAAGCGGACTTCCCCTCTTCCATCACTATTGAAGTCTTAAAGGCATCTAAAGATAGTCTTGTGAAGGATTTGGATTCTTCCTAGGTTTGAAAGATCAATTCATCTTTTCCCACTTGCTCATCTTAATCGAGCATTTTGGCATCCAAAGCTAGCCTTTAGTAGATATCACATGGGTGGGGTATTCATCCTTTGAAAAGAGGCAAGCCCTAAACATTATTAGATGTTGATATGGTTATATGGCCCACTTGGTGTCTTTTTATCTCAAAGAAGGGGTGCAAAGAAAAGTTGTAAACTTTGTCTGTATTATAGGAATAAAAGAAAAAGAGCAACTGTTAACCAACCAACCATAGTTCTGAGGCAAAGTGCTCTTACATTGTAAAAGCAAAGTAAACAAGAAAGAAGAAAGCAGTCACTTGATTGCTGGAGAAGCTTTCGCTTAGTAAGAAATTCCAAAACTACTCAGCTTTGGTTTTTATCAATATTTTTAAAATTAGACCGGTCACTGAATTGGTGGAGGCACTAGTTTACGGTTCATTGATTGAATCGTGGTTTAACCGGTTATAATTAAATATATTTTTTTAAAAATTTTATATATTAAAATTTTAATATAACAAATAAATATTAATAAATTTTAGATAGTTGATTACTAATTCAATATTTTTTAAGATATTATAAATTTTATTTTTTAATTAAAAACAAAAATTATCTATGATTAAAAGTTAAGAGTATTTAATATTAAATTTTTAGATATTCTAAATTATATTAAAATTCTAATTACCATTAACAAATAAAAAAAAATTAGTTTAAGCACGAGACAATATACTTTGATATTATTCATTATTCTTTCATTTAAGCAATCATGCCAGTTCAATTGAAAAAGCAAATACTTTCTTAGAAAGCAATTAAGTTAGATTAGGCCCAGCTATTCTAAATTAATAAATGGATTTCTTTTTTATTTAATCTAAAAAAAATAAGAAATTTCCATTTAGTTATCTTTAATTATGTTATATAGGGTCTATTCGCTCTAAAGAAAAAAGATAAGAATAAAAAAGTAAATAATAATTTTGATTAAATATCTTGATATTTCAGAGAAATTTCATTAATAAAATAAAATAGAATAGAAAGCAAGCATATAAAATAACCAAATATGCACATTTTATTTTTCTCATATTTTCTCTTTTTCTTAAAAAAAATTTATCTATATTTCAATTCCCTCATCTTTTTTATTGCTTTCTATTTTTAACTTGTCAAATTTATTTGGGATTAATTATTTTATTATATAAGAAAAAAGTTTAAAAAAATTGGCTCAAACTAGTTCAAACTGATTTTGACCAATTCTTGGCCGATTTGACCAATTTTTTAATTGGTCGGTTTTCTTGACGAATTGGATTGGCCTAGGGATTGGTTCCCGGTTGAATTACCCAGTCCAGTTCGATTTTTAAAGCTATGGTTTTTATTACTTAGCTGCTAAGGTAAGGTTTCAATAAGTCATGCCCTAGCTATTGGCATCCTTTGTCGAAAAGGGACGTAACACTGGCCTGGAGACAAGACGGCTCTAATTGTCCTATCTTGATGAGGCTTTGTGAAGTTAGGTAGTGACATAAAACTCGAGATTAAAGTTAAGGCAGTTGAGTTAGGGACAGGACTGCTATTGCCCTATAGGGTATAACTTGAATGATATGCCTTTTGAGGGAAGGCATGAACGAGGGAACTCTTACATTGCAGCCTTGCGAGGATCATGTCAATCATTGTCAAAAGCGAAAGGAGAATGACACAAAGGCTTCAGTGCATATCCCTATAAGAAAAGAAGTGAAAAGACCCTAGTCCCCAAGCATTTTCAATTAACTGGGGGACACAAAATTCCTTTACAACATCAAATTCTGCAGCAAGAGCAATATTAGATACTGAGTAAGTGGCATAAGTGGTATCATATCAGGGCCTTCATCATTGCCCTTCGTACTTCATACTATAGGGCTTCATTAAGACGATGAGACTAGAATCCACTATTTTCAGCAATTGAGTACTATAAATGCCTTCAATGAGAAAACTGACTAACTTGTAAAATAAACACCCTTGCAATCGCCCTATGTGAACAACCTAACACTCTATAGCACTTTCTCCTTCATGTGTAGATAGAAAATTACCTAATTAGTGCTCCTCATCATCCTCATAGATAACATTGGTTAAGATATTTTAAATTAATATTTGGTTGTAATTAAATACTTAAGGTTTGTACTTCCTTAACCTCATTAAATTTATAACTCTACAATTTCTAAACCTTGTGAATGATTGACAAAGGACAGAAAGCTAGATTAATATGTTTTGAGTAGGTATTTCTTATATGTTTGGCATAGATTTTGCAATCAAAAGAGCTCCTTCTTTCAGATAGAAATAACTTTAAGTTAAGAAGAATTAAGGTGGCCTATCCTAAAATGTTACAACATATTTCATTATAATTTTTATCACTAAGATTAGGAGCTTTGAATACTAGTTGCTTGCAAGCATGGTGGATTGTCCATGTGGGCTTTGGCATGTTAACAGATTTTGGAATAAAAAGGCTTGTACTTTTATTGATAAATAAAAATGGAAGCAACTTTTCAAGATAAGAAAAACTAAGGTGGCCCATTCTAAAATGCCACAACATTATTTCATCATAATTTTTATGATTAAGATTAGGAGCTTTGGATATTGGTTGGCAAACATGTTGGACTATCCATTTGAAGGAGATAAAGGCCTCCAACTTTTTTAGTTATACCAATCATCTTCCCTAAAACCTTCTCCTAAAAAACACAATAAGAAGAAAAAATTTAGTGACACATTTGAGGTCCTAGGTGAGTTTATTGATTGATAGTAAGTTGAAGGACAAATTTGGTACATATTTGACAAATTGGAGAGTTAATTTAATAGTAAGTGTTATAAAACCAATTCTAGTTACATTGATATGTCTCGAGTGTGGAACATTATGCATGTCTTAAGAAACTGATAATAATAATTTTGGAAGCAAATAAACATGTTTTATATGAGTCACACATATTTATTACTATATATATATATATATATATATTTTGGATCATTTAAAGTAGTTTATAGGATATAGTAAAGAGAGAAAGATGAAGTTCAAATGGGATGCACTTTAGTAATCCCATCCTTTCTCTCTTTACATTATAATTTCTTTCCTAAACTTAGGGAATT
The DNA here is from genome assembly GCA_032878935.1 of Erythrophleum fordii. Lineage (NCBI taxonomy): Eukaryota > Viridiplantae > Streptophyta > Magnoliopsida > Fabales > Fabaceae > Erythrophleum > Erythrophleum fordii. The sequence goes on along the minus strand of JAVQMF010000055.1, from coordinate 36,398,429 downwards.
TAACTCCTCTTTTAGAATGTATGTATTGGTTAGATGTATCCTTTACAAAAATTTTAAAGAAATCATTATTAATTATTGATCTCTCAATAACATCATATCTTTGATTATAATTTATTTGCTTAGTTAAGCTTTAATGATTACTTAAGGTTCTTTTCTAGTCTAGTTTTCTATTTTTTTTTCCTTTCAATTCTCGCTAAGATGATTTTTTATTGACATTTCTTTTAGCATAATCTCACATAATTGAACTTCATAAAATATCATTTAATTTTGTTTATTCTGCTTGCATGTTGCATTTCTAATCCATGAATTACTACATAAAAATAATGAGTCCCATTCTCCATTACAATTACATAAATTCAATCATGTTTTTGTCTTGAAATGATTTGTCACCTTTATTTGATACATATAACGAGTCCAATATTTATTGTTCTTTCTCCCATGATCTAAATAATTAAAAATATGTTGATGTCTAAGGGCAGAATCAATACAATTCATGTGTTTACTTGCTATAGAGGGCTTTTTAGTCTCATGACCCTTAATTACTTTTCAATTTTATCATTGTTAAACAATAATTAGTAATAAAGTTAAGTTTTAGTGTAAAAGGATATAATACTATAGTCTAGTGCATATATTTAGATGAGCACTAATGCTTTTATGGATAATAAAGTTGATATTCTTGTTCCAATTTTTTACTATTGATGATGCCTTAGTTTCTTAAGCACTCAATTAAACTAAGATTGATTTAATATAGTATAGGTCAACCTTAGGTCATTCTTCCTAAGGAGCAATTTAGAGGTTAGCTTGAATTGATTCTAGGTGATTATTTGATACTTGAAATTTTATGCAAATTCTAGAAAACTCTTTCTATGCTAAATACAAAATTAATTGAACTAAATACACAATTAATTGAACTAAATACATGTAATTAGGGGGGTTTTAATTAAGAAATTAAACTTCAACTAAAAGAGAAAAACTAAACAAGTAATTAAATTAGATTGCTCTAAATTAAAATTAAAGTGATTATGAAAATGAAAAGAACAAACAGGAGGCAACCAAAGTTTTGAAAGGGGATTTCGGCTCTCATCACTCACCAAAGATTAATTGAGACTAAGAGAAGTGATTAGATAGTAGACCAATGAATTTAATTAACCTAATCCAAGAATAAGAAACCCTAAGCTCAAATGCACATCACTTGACTTAACTAAGAAATCCTTAGTTAATTCAAGTAATTTGCAAGTAATTAAGCCAATTAAACTCATCAAATCCTTCAACAATTGGATTCAATTAATTCTGAAAAATTTATTTTTAATTACCTAATTAAACAATTAAGTAATTATACTACCCAATTCAATAATCAAGTAGTGCAAGAGACCAAAATATGCAATTAAAATCATAATATTAATCAAATTAATGCAAGAGAACTCAAATATCAATCCAATCAATACTATAAAGTTTAGAAACCAAAATTCCAGCAGTTACAAAACATAATTTCAATCTCAAATAACACCAATTTCAATTACAATCCTAGATAAAATTATTGTCCAATCTAAAACTAGGTCTCAACATTAATTCCACATAGAAATTCCTAAAACTAAAAAATCCCTAAGTTCTTGAAATTGAAAGAGGAAAAAAGTAGGAAGAAAGGAACTCCCAATGGTCTTCAATCCATGTAAATTAAGAGCTCAAGCCTTCTTCCTCTATGCTCCACCTTGGTGCTACTTTTCCTTAAGCTTCCATGGATTTTTTGCTTCTAAACTCCTTCAAGCTCTTCCTTGTGTGAAGTCCAGAAAAGCCAAAAGAAGTAGCAGCTCATTTACGAAGGAGAAATGAATGAAAATCTGGTCCAGGGAAAGAGAGGCGTCCTCGGTCTGAAGTCCAGAAAAGGAAAAATGAAGAAAATGGTCAAGGGAGAGAGAGGAGTGGTCTGTCCATCCAGAAAAGGAGAAAATGAAGCAATCCAATTTGTCTTCCCTGCTCCAAGTCTGGCGTCCTTCAGCGTGAAATCCGAAGAATGAATGAAGAAGTAGCCATTCATTCTTCTGGTTCAGGTGTGCTTCCCCGCTGTCCAGGTCGAGTTCGAAAAGGAAAATTGAAGAAGCAGCAAGGCATCCTTGCTCCAAGCACTCCTTTCTCACATGAAGTCCAGAAGCGAAGAAGAATGAAGACTCAACAATTCCTCTCTCCAGTTTTTCGACGTCCTCTGTGTGTGTAGTCTGAAGGGCCAAGAAGAAAAAAATCAAGAAGCAGCCATTCGTCCTTTTCCTCTATCCACTCCACGGACTCTTCCACAGGTGTGCCTCTCGCGTTAAGTCTGAAGAAGCTCAAGAAGAATGAATCCAGTAATCCCTTTCTCCAAGCGTGCCTCCTGCGTTAAGTCTGAAAAAGAAATCAACGAATGCAACAGCCAATCTCTCCCTCCCGTTTTTCGGCGCTGACTCCCCCACAATAAACAAAATAAAACTCAATATCCTATTTACAAAAATTGCCGTTATCAAGTAATTAATAAAAATAAAAATTTTACTCCAATCTTGACCCTTGATTCCACTTTAAATCCTCAATATTTGCCCAAAATTGTCTTTACCATTGATTCTTAATTCATCTCCAAAAATCTACACAAATTTAATAAATATTTTAAAGATTGGAAATATTCAATCCTTCAAAAAAATATGAAAAATAAAATATTATCAATTTAAATCCAAAAATTCTCCTAATTAATTCAAAATTATATTATTTCTCAAAATTAACCAAAAATTCAAATATTGTATAATAAATCCATTTAAACTCAAATTAATCATTAAAAATAATAATAAATATGGGTAAAAATATATAAAAATTAACACTTATCATTATATATATCTCCATTTTCATGGTAGTTGTTACAAAATTTTGTATTTTAAGTTTATTTTGTTTTTACATATATACATTTTTATCTTTATAAATTAGGTAATTCAAAAGACTTTAACATGTATGTTTTTTTGCTAAAAGTTTTGCTAGCCTAATTATCTTGCATTTTCTTTTATATGTTGTAAAAACAAATCTTTTGCTTCCATTTACATTTGGTTTGAGCCTTAACTTTTCATTTAATAGAAAATAGTTTCTTTTATTCTTTTATGTATATTTTCTTGAAATTGGCAAATTTGAAAACACCAACATATGACTCCTTTATTTGCCTTATAATTCCACCTAGTGATTGTATCAACTATGAAAACCTCACATAACATGGATAACCTTTTTTGCTTAAAAATGTTAGTAACTTATATTATCATGCATTTTATTTTAACATGTGGTTAAAAACAATCTTTTGTTTCCATTGTACATTCATTTTCCTTGACTTTTTCACTTAATATAAAATGTTTCTTTTACTTTTTCTTTGCATTTGTTAAAGTAAATTTTATTTTTTGTATTTTTCCTACAAATGCACATTTTTAATGCAATTTAAAAAAAAATTGGCGAACTTGGAAACCTTGACATGACTCCTTTGGTAAGCATGCTTAGGACAAGATTGACCATGTAACACATTCTCATGGTCAAGATTAGCCATGCATCTCCTTGCCCACAGATCTTAACTTTGTTGAAATGTACTTTGGTAAGCATGCATATGTTGATGTGTTATTACATCTCGTGTTTCACTTTATGGTAGATTTTAATGAGGGAAATAACAAGGGTTAAATCTAAGTGGATGGTAGTAACAAAGCCACTTTATCACTTACAATATCCTTTTGCATATTTAAATCGTTTAATAACATTTTACTTGTTGCTCCTCTTGAACTTGGACTCATATACATGCATATGGGTTTTTGATAAGTAAGTACAGCTTAACTTCAATAGGACTCAAAGTAAATATATTCAAACTTTGATATGACTTTATAGATATCTAGACTTTTATGAATACCTAAAATTCGATAAGACTTAAGTGAGATTACTAAAGCCTAAACAAGACTTAAATAAGGGCCTTTGAACTTCAACAGAGCCTAAGTACATTAGGAAAGGGTGCATCAACTTCAACAAGACTCTAAGTTATGACACTTGAATTTTGATAGGATTCAAGTATGTATTCTTAAACGTTTGGCAGTAGTATGGAAAAGTTCCTAAACTTTGATAGGATGAGAAGAGTGCCTTAACTTAAGTAAGACTAATAAAGGTGTTAGAACTTTGATAACACCAAGGTTTATGCTTTTAAACTTTAATAAGGCCTAAGACTTAGCTACTTGTGCTCAGAAAATAGAGTTTAAACTATAATAAGACTTAAGGAGTGTATTTGAGCTTTGACAAGACCTAAGTAAGTGTGCCTTCACTTTAATAGGACTTAGGTATGTGTGTCTAAACATTAACAAGACTCGGATAAGTGTGCTTAGACTTGAACTTTGGTAGGGCCCAAGTATAAAATTTTAAACTTTGATAGGATCTAAATACATGTTCTTGAACTAATTTACCCTCAGAGGAGCTTGATTTGCTACCCTTATACCAAGATATAATGAGACAAAGTGAAGAGAGGATAGTAGTGACTCATCTAGCATGTATGAGGACCAATAGGAAGAGGTAGCCTAGTCTTCATTAGTGTGTACCTAAGTGGATTTAGGAGACCTCTTCCCATGCTACTACTTTGACAAGAAAATCTAACCCCACAGGTAATGGCCCCATAGATGCATTTTGCATGATCTCTCGTGCCGGCCACACATACCTCTTTTTAGCCAACTAAAGTTGGATCCTATAGTCTTGTATTTAGTAATTCCTTAACTCTTTTTTCTATATTAAAGATCATCGAAATAAGCAAGAATACTATTTCTATGAAAAATACCATTAATAGGTATTTCAATCGAGATACCATTGTGGGAGCATTTAGCTTATTAAAAGGTGAAGGTTCACAAGCAAACTCCTGAAGTAAAAGTGTGAGGCAAGTCTCCACCTAGTGATCCTAGTGGGAAGATAATTCTTTTGAAGGATAATCCTCAAGAGACATGGCCACATAAGAGTAATCAAGAATTTGTTCCTAACATCATTTCAAGATTAAAGGGACAACATTAATAGTTACTCCATTAAATGATGAAGAGCCAAATTTAACATAAGAGACTTTCTCATGCCCTGCTAAGGAAAAATAGTTGAAAGCAATGGAAGAAGAGATAGAGTCTATAAGAACAAATTATGTTTGGGACTTGGTTGAACTTCTACTAGGCTAAAAGATAATTAAGAACAAATGGGTTCTCAAAATTAAGAAAAAAGCATATTACTTGACTAAAGATATAAGGCCACATTGTAAGTCACAAAATGTGTTTTAAAACTCAATTAAAATAGAATGCCATGAATAAAATTCCTTACTCTTGTGCAGTTAAGAGTCTAATATATGCATTGATATTTACAAGACTTGGTATTTGCTTTGTTGTGGTTCTTGTAAGCAGTTTTTAGTCTAATCTGAGACAAAAGTGTTAGCAAGCAGTCAAGAGGAATATGAGGTATTTAAAAGGCATTGTTGATTACAAGTTGTGCTATAAGAAAGTGACCTACAATTGGTGGGTTACGTAGATGTTGATTAGGTGGTGATTTGGATAACACCAAATCCACCTTTGGTTATGTATTCCTGCTAAACAATCTTACCATTTCATGGAGTACAAAAAAGCAAATATGCACAGTGTCATTAACCATAAAAGTTAAGTTTGTTATATGTTTTGCATCGTTATAAAAGGTAATATGGCTAAGAAGATTCATAGAACATATAGGGATCTTTGGTGGGACAATAGATCAAATTGTATTATATTGTGATAGCCAAATGACCATAGCCATCACCAAAGACCCTAAGTATCATGACAAGACTAAACATATAAGTACAAAGTACAAATTTGTTAGAGATACCATAGCATATAAAGAAATTAATCTAAATACACTACTCCTCAACAAATGATCATTGATTCCCTAATAAAGCCTATGCTTGAAGATGTATTTATAAAACATGTAGATTTTCTAGGATTACGTAGATTATGAAGTTATATTTTCTTTTTAGTTTTGTTTTAGATAAAATGTGTGGACATTTTTTAATGAATGAATAAGTTTTTAATTTCATACATTGTGGTAAATACCTACACAATATAGTAGCATGTTGTATAAGTTGGTGAGATTGGCTCTCTCGCATGAGCAACCACCTTATGTGCTTATGACAAGCAAGCCTAATATGAGAATATTTGTCTTTCTTGAATGCCAAGGAAGACTGCTAAAAGGTGTTAAGCAGTAAATAAGAATACAATAAAATTAATAATGTTGCCCTAATAAGAAGCCGAGATGAGATCTAAAGAAGTAATGCCATAAAAGAATCAAATTATGGATGCCCATAATTCATAATACCTGTAGCTAGATGTGAGACCTCCTTCAAGCACCATGAAGGGTGAGTGGAGCAAGAGGACATGGGTTAGGGACAAGACATACCTAGAATAAGAACTATAGTATGTAAAATGATGAAAAATCGACATACACTTTAATAAAAAAAAGGTATACTATAGCTTGTGTTTCATAGTACATGTGCTTTAAGACTATAATTTTAGAAATAAGTAAACAAATCTTTGCTTCATTGCTGTATAACTTTAATAGTATCATAAGATGATAAGTTAGTGTATGCTACCTTAGTATGTATCTTAGAGTCATGATAATACGACCTGAATGAATAATGGTAAGAAAACAACTAACTTTGATCTTAGTGATATATAGGCAAAAGGAAAGCTAGGTCAAATTTGTACACATTATGCTTATGTTCAGGACATATCCATTATAAAGATATTTTCAAAAGCATCATGAGCATAGACATAAGGTATATGAAGATAATAGCAATAAGGCTTTGAGTAAGGAAAACTCATAAGGGATAAGAGATATTGCTTGTAAAGTGTATATAGATAGATTTAAGTAATCTAAAACACATTAATAAAATAATAAGCAAATAGAAAAAATTAGTAGACTCTTATGCTAGTCTTGAAAAGGATTGTTAGCATAAAAACTCTCAAACACATTGTCTAAGTTGTCACGACAGATATGAAAACTCAAAGAGAAAGGCTTTGTGTGAATTTATCTTATTATATATAAGTGAAAGATGTTAGATTTATCTACCCATAATAGGATAAATCATAATCCAACTAAATATCTTAATATTTGAATTAAGATATTGAATATTTAATTATTAAAATAATTGATTATTATCTCAAAAAAGTTAAAATAATTAATTATCTGATAATTAATATTTAAATTTTTTTAACTTTAGAAATATATTTTATTAATTGGATATATCTTATTAGTTAGATATATTTTATCACTGCTCCACTTAAAAGATTTATAAATAGGAAATAAGGTGAAGTCTTGAAAACATAACACTCACGTAGAGATCTAAGAGAAAAGGTAAAGGGTAACCTATTGTGGGAACAATGCGAGAAGCCTCTAGTGTAATTTTTGTTGTAATAATAATATTATTTTAATCAAGTAATTTTTTATTCTACATAATTTTCATATACAACAATTGAAAATTCAACAAAAGAAGTAACTAAGGAGTCAACGTAAAAGGAAAGAGAAAAAAAAATGAAGAGATGAGAGAGATGCCTTCGGAAGACAAATTGACAGTGACTCAGGATAATTCTAACCTTGGCGACCCTAGACTCCATGAACAAAAACCAAATCTAAGTTGAAGTTATCCCTGCAGGCGTTAAAGGAGACATGGGTGTGTAGTACGGACTTCATCTGATGGCTACTTGAGAAAATCGCCAAAAGAGAAGACAACGGAGATGAGCCCAATTAGCATCAATGCCAAGTCGCCCTTGGTGCCAGCTCAGCCGTTGCAGTTGTTGAGGTCATTGTGTTTGTTTCTGGCGCCGACGGCTTATGGTGTGGGTATGTAGATGGCAAGCATGATAGAAAAGAAGCCGGTGGTGTCACTTACAGGCCGTTCGTTCTAACTCACTGCAAGTAGAGCATCATGGATTGGGTAGGGAATTCGAAGGGTTATAACAGTCTTTTCACGTTCTTTTATGATGTGGCGGTGCGTTAATGACTTGGAGAGCTACGTGGATTAAGTAAATTGTCATATATCTTAGAAATATTTTATAATTATAGAGACTAAATTAAAAAAAAAAATATATATATATATATATAATCAAATTAGAGTTCAATAGAATTATAATAACCAAAAGTTCATTTTCACCAATATCATTAGAAACCTCAATCTTCTCACTTAATAGATAAATATTGTTCAGCAACATGGTTAAGGGAAAACTTATATTGGTATGAAATCTTGGTATGGAATAAAAAGAAATTACATGACTAATTTTCCTGTCAAAAGCATATAGCATCCATAACAATTTTTCATTTCGCAAGTGAAGGTAATCATAAAAAGATTAATGTGCTAACTCAATAAAATGGCCAACAATACATAATTGATCAGTTATCACTCAACTACAATAACGGTTACAATATTATAATTTTAATGGTGTCGAAAACCATAATAAATCATTCTTAGTATGAAATCTCTATTTTTGGTATAAAAATGAATTGCATGATTAATGTTCCTTTCAAAAACATTCCATTCATAACCATTTTTCATTTTGCAAATGAAGATAATAATAAAAATATCACAAAACTCAATGTGCCACCTCAGTAGTTAAATAACCAACACACATATACTTAATTAACAAGAAACAATTTCAATTATCACTCTAAAAGGTTGTAGTTTATTATTTTAGTTTGAAAACCCTATCTGAAATAAAAAATATTTTCATGACTAATTTCCCTTTTAAAACATGGAGGATAGTTAGTTATACTTGTTAGCTAGTTATACTTGTCATGCATAGATGTTCTATAATAAACCTATCTTGTTGTGTTTAATTGTTATTGTAGGTGAACTTGAATCCCCTTGTGATATCCCATTATTTAGTTAATCGGACTTGTGATGCATACATATTGTATCTTGACAATATCTTGTAGTGTACTGTATTTGTTGATGAAGATGAATTCCCTTCCGCTTATATGTCCATGCCTGTGTTTCGGCCAAATTATTATTTGCTCACTACCTTTACTGAAGTGAAGAGGATATGGTTTGCAGAGTGGGTAGTATGTTTGCGGATTCTATACGTTTTTTTTTTTTTGCTGTGTGTTATATATTATTATATCTAATGTCTATTGAGTTTTGTATACTAACATATGTAGAAAAATTACGAGGGGATACCTCAACATGCATCAACATGAACACGTGCTTAATCAGGTGCTGACTCCGTAGATCCTTCCTATTGATGAAGACGCGTAGGAAGATGTGCAGGAGCCTCTTCCATGAAGTTCATAGATTACTTGTTTTAATTCACTCCTTCCACATTTTCGGGATAATTTCAATGTAACTTTTACATTTATTATTATATTTAAATTTAATTTAATTTTCAAAATTGTGTTATGCTTCAAATTCTTTACATATAAACTATATTAGGTTTTCCATTTCACCATATTTGTAAATGAATTATTAGAAATTTTGAATTGTCATTAGAGACGGATTTCATCTCTGATCAAAGGATCATAGATTAAAATATATATATATATATATATATATAATCTTTGATTTCGTCTTTAATCCGAGATGGATCAAAGATAGAATATTTCATCCTTGATCAGAGACATGTATTTGTCCCAAATAATTTTGTTTCTAATCCATTTCTATATATAAATATATATATATTCTTTGCCAATTTCAAAGATTGATTTTGTATTAGAGAAAGAAAATCTTATTTCTAATTTGATCATTATTTTTTTTTGGAAATATAATTTTTTATGCCCAATTTAGAGGTATATTTTTCTCTCTCAAAATTTAACAACGCCATTGTTTAAGACGGAATTATTCCATATTTGATTTAGCGATGGAATTTTACAAAATCAGAGACACGTTTTTCGTTCTTTTATTTTATTTTATTTTATTTTTATAGTATTGTTACTATGGAGAAGGAGGAGATGAATAAAATAATAGAAATCCTAGTCAAATCAAATGGTCTAATTGGCCTTATCTTATGCACATACGACTATAAATCAAGTAAATGCAGCAACAAGTTCGATTAGTCAACAGCATTATTTGGAGTCTTCACCTGGTCATAGGTTGGACTTCTATTGAAAAATATTTTTAGTAGGCTTAGGTTTGACCTAAGGTTTTTTTAAAATATATTTTAAAGCCCAAACATGAGCTTAATTTTTTTTAAAAAAAAAACACAGCCCGACCTGAACTCTTTTTATTGTAATTTTTTCTACAAGCTTTATACCTAATTTAAAAGGTAATAGAATCAAATAAGCAATGGTAATTATTTGTATTTACTTGCTTGTTATATCAAAAATAAAAATATTTTAATATTTTGGGTTATAAAAAAGTTATGATTTGGTCTTAGAGAATTTTTTATCATATATAATAACTGTAAGTGAAAAATAAATTCTTAGTATTACATACTACTATACTAATAGAATTCTAGTGGAGTGATAAAATAAATTAATATTAACACTAATAATTATAAAAGTGCCATGTTGTAAAGAATAATCACTAGTGTTTTATTTTATGGATCTGGTACCTCATTTTGTAGGTAAATGTTTTTAATTCTAATTCATGTTTCATACACCATGTCTAGATTATGTTTTATTTAACTTTTAACAGGTACAAGATCTCATAATAAGGGAGGCTCATATATTTGTAATTTTAAATAATAAAATAAAATATTTTTATATTAAAAAAAGAATATTAATTAGGTCTTTGGATCGAGTTGGGCTTTAAAAAAACCAGAATCTCGGCCCATTTTACAAAATGGGCTTTTCTAAATGGGCTCAGACTTTATTTTTTAAGTTTGTAAACATTTTTTTTAGGTTGGGTTCAGATTCATAATCAAGTCGATAGAGGGAGCGAGAGAGTGCCATCAAGCGTTTTGTAATTGATCTTTGCTAATGTTACTTTTAACATAGCAAATGGTAGTCCATGTCGATACTTACTTGCAATTTTAATTGAGTCATCTTAGCATAATCTATTAAACCATTAACAAAGTTTTATTAAGTAGGAAAAATTAGATTATTTAATAAAATAACAAAAAAATATTATTTTTTTGAATTAAAAATTAAATTAATTTTTTTTGAAAAAAAGAATATTAATATATTTATCATAGTTGCGAAAACGAACTAACTAGTCGAATTAAAAAACTAATAAACCGGCTATAGCTGTTGCCTATTTAACACATAAAATTGACTTAAGAAAACATAAGTCAAAAACTAGTCAAACAATAAGATAAAAATCGATTAGGTCAATGAGTTTGTTGGTTCTGTAATTTTTTTCCTCCTTCAGGTGATCTTGTCCAAGTTGAGAAAGATGGTTCTTCTATGAGGAAAAATCAAGGACAAGACAGCGATGGTAGAGGAAGAGGGAGATGTAGGTTTCGGATGGAGGAGAAAAGGAAGAGCATTCTTACTCATGGAAGGGGAGATGATAAAGCTGAACAAGGAAGGAGAAATGGCGTTTATTTCACAAGGGAGTGTGTGTGTGTGAGAGAGAGAGAGAGAGAGAGAGAGTCAAAGGTTGGGCTTCACATGAATTACTATTTGAGAGTTGTAATTTGCTTTTCAATAGAATAATTAACATTGGCAAAAGCTTTAATTTAGTCGTTTAACTTATTTTGGTTGCAATTTTATCCTTTATTTATAATAATATTTTAATCATGTCCTTTTTCGTAACAGTGTTAAATATCGGATGGAAAATGTGTTATCCTTTTTTTCCATGTGTTATTTTTTGACTTCTGGACTGCATACATGGACAAAACATCAAACTAGGTTCTTCCCTCTCCTTCTCTATTCCCTGTTCTCTCCCTATCGATCTCTTTCAATACAGAAAACGATGCTTTTCCACTTGATCCAATTCCAGATATTCACATTATGCAAAAGCAAATCAAACGTTTCTTTTGATTCGCTTATATATATATATATATATATATATACACACAATGCAGAACTTCTTTATATATATGGTAAAACGCGAACTAGTTTCTTGGGAGTTACTATGATCTCGTTTGTTATTATATATATGGTACAATGAATGAACACATAATTCAATAAAAAAGTTTTGCGTTTGCTTATATATACGCAAATCTGAATTTTCATTGATTTGCTTTGGCGTGATGTGTGTAGCTGGAATTGGATCAAGTGGAAGAGCATATATTTTCCATATTAAAAGATATGAGGGAGACAATAAAGAACGGGGAAGAAAAAGAAGGGAGAACCTATTTTGTTATCTAGTCCATGTAAGTAGTTTAGCAATAAAAAAAAAAAAAGGCACATAGAATTCATGTCAGCCTTTTCTATCCAATATTTAACAGTGTTAGAAAAAAGGACATATTTAAAATATTATTATAAATTAAAATTTTAAATTAAAAGAAAAATAAATTAAGGAATTAAATTGAATCCTATATTAAACTTAAAAGGATTAAATTAAAACTTTTTCTATTAATATTTAAACCCTCAAAGGATTGGGTCAAATCTCTCTTAATGAGAAAGAAGATAATATCACAAATAATATAATGATAATAGTGAGCTTTTTGAGTGCGGATTCTCTAATGTTATAGTGCTAATGGCATGGTGATTTTAGGCTCTTTTCTTCTATCTTCTACACTTGCTTTTATTATTACCTCTCCTTTTCTTTTTGAAATGGGTTCTTATCATGCTTAAAATTACTGTGCAATTGGCGCCATAATATTAGAGAATGTCTGCACAAGCATTTTAGTTTTTGCAATGCCTAAGGGAAAAAAAAAAATTAAAAATACAATTACTAGGCGTGGGGAGGTGGTCAAGGCATCATAATGTATACTCTTATCTGAACACTGGGTAATGTGGCTTATTTCTTTAAATTTTTTACATATCTCTCATCAAAATAAAAAGAATATATATATATATATATATATATATATATATATATATATATATATATATATATATATATATATATATATATATATATATATATATATATATATATATGAGCCAATATCAATGCCATAATATTAGAGAATGTCTGCACAAGCATTTTAGTTTTTGCAATGCCTAAGGGAAAAAAAAAAATAAAAAATACAATTACTTGGCATGGGGAGGTGGTCAAGGCATCATAATGTATACTCTTATCTGAACACTGGGTAATGTGGCTTATTTCTTTAAATTTTTTACATATCTCTCATCAAAATAAAAAGAATATATATATATATATATATAATATTATGAGCCAATATCTTTAATGATTCAATTATCAATTCAAGTTAAAAAAAAAGGGAAGAATGATTCATCAATCTGAACCAACTCAACTTACAAAAGTACGAGTTGGATTGATCCGTATGGTATGAAATTTTTTCATGATCCTATCCACCCACTAATAAGCGGGTTGGATTTAAAAAGTCCTTCACCCGAATTCATTCAAGCCTGAAGGCTCCAAGAAAAGTGAGCATCTTCAACCCACTAATATTTTGGCCCCAAAAAAATCACAAATATTGATGGTTACTATTTTTAATTAGAAAAGTTTTTTTGGTTCCCTTTTCAAATATTTTTCCTCCAAAATTTTGGACACCGGTGCAAGATTGGCGCTTTCTCCCTCCCACTTTCATCTGGAGGAGCGAAATTGATGGGAGAAGCACTTTCTCCCTCCCAAAAGTGAAATCCTCGAAGGCACAACTTTTTCAGCCTCATAGTTTTTCTGCATCCCAATTCTCTGCACTTTTTAAGAACAGTGCATGTTGTATACGTTTTTAGAGAGTAATTTAGATTATCTGAATTTAATTTAAATGATTTATATTTAAATTTTTTTATTTATATTTAAAATTATTTATATTTTATATTTCATTTTTTAAATAAAAATAATTAATATTTTAAAACAAATTTCAACTATTCAAATTAAATTTAAACGATAAAAATCAAAAGTGTATATGCATTTCTCAGAAATTGGCTTGCAAGCTTTTCTCTCAAAATTTCATCATCCTCTTCTCGACTGTCAAATTCTCAGTCACTGTATACCGGCCAGCCTCCACCTTTTCTGACGACTGCGCCAGCAACTTCCATTTCATTCACTGGTCAACGCCTTGTTCTCTAACTTAGTAACTTTCTTTGATTTCCATTTTTTTCTTTGCCTCTTGCTATTTGCTATATGAAAAATCAAACCTTTAATGCAATAAAGGAAAAAAAATCTGGAACGAAATCCTCTTTCTTCTATCAAATTTTTTTTTTTACCACTGCCTTCCCAATTTCTCTATCTACTTTAAAATTTAGAAAATCATCTTCCTCAAATTCTTACTCTTATCTCTAGTGCTGTTTCTCACAAAGACCCATTTTGAATCCAACAAATTTGTCATGATGCTAGCCTATGATCCATAGGAACGTTTTTTCTTTAGTTTATTATATACTGATGTGTGTTTTGTTGTAAAATGTAAATACATTGATATTAGAGCATTTATTAATTTAGTCATAATCTTTTGCAATTCTGAATTTCAGCCAAAGCTCCACCTCCTTCACGGGTGACACTCTCAGGTAAAAAAGTCTCTCTGTCTCACTTACCTTTGACTACATGTTGTTTATTATTTTCCTACATGAACAATATCGGTGTAGTTTAGGTAATTGGTAAAGCAATATATGATTAACTGGAAATAGCTCGAATTAAAGGAGTAAAATGATATTATCGGCTTGATATATTTACTCGAACCAAATGAGTGAAATCAGATTATTCAATTGAAAATGGATCTAATGTAGAAGTTGGTCTTGATTTACAGTAGTGTAGTGATGAAATTTGTATCTGAACTAAGTATAATACAATTCTCACAAAGAGCAAGTCACAAATGTACTAGTAGTTGGACAATTTTTCATCAAATTCACAAATGTGATTGAATGGATATCATTTTGGATTTTACACTAGTATATATAGCCAAAAAAAACTATTCATGCTACTGAAATAGCATTGCTTTGTTTTTATTTCTTTGAAGTTTCTTCTGCTTAGTTATATAGAAAGATAAAGATTAAACCTATTATAGGGGTTGGGATACTTTATAACATATGAATGGGCTTTTATGAACAAGAGGTTCAGATTGACTTTCTAAAAGGGTTCTCCTATTTTAGCTTTGAATTTTTGTTGGTCTCTGTGAATACTATATTTTGTTCAGTATGTCTTATTTTAGGTACCTTATGGGAAATGGAAAACACACTTTCTGCACTGTTTGGGATAGGGTTCCAATTCTTGCATCTTACCGTTTTGTTGATGGAAGGACAATAAAGGTATTATTGCTTGTCAATGCACTTAAGATACCATGAGGCATTCAAATAGGTGTTGCTGTTGGGTTCGTTCTCGTAAGGTATGTCATGACACCCCTAACTTACTGGCTCAATGTCTGTAAGGTTAAGAACTTCCCAATATTTTCAAATAAGCTTTTCATAGGAAATGGCTCGATATATGACATCCCAAGTATTGTTGACTCCAATTTCCATCTTGATCCAGATGCTTGTTCAACCATGGGGCATTTACATCTCAGCACCTTCAATGACATCGTCTTGTATTTTCCTGTGGGGCTTTTGCTAAGGAAACTCTGTTCTGTGTTTCAGGATTTTACTTAAATCAGCAGCAAATGGAAGAATGTATATATACTTTTGGTATTTATTTAGTAGAAGAAATCAAAGTGGGATCAAATCTCTAAGTAGCATCCTAGCACAAGGATTGCGTGTTTGCACATTCGCGTTCTTGATGGTTCTGTATGTGGGCACTTCAGATCGAAGTGTGAGTATAGATACATGATACATCATTCTAACTAGGGTTTCCTTTTTGGGCTTTTCTATTTCTAGACCATCTCTTTTGTTGTGGATATTTAGATACAAATCTCCTCATTGCGAAGTAGGTTTTGTATCTTCAATATCTTGGTAACAATTTTGCATTAGGTCTACTTTCTTTTTACTGCTGGGAGGAAGGTTATTCATTGTGCTTGCTTTTTAATTTGATTCATGAGCGTCCCTCTCCTCCAGTAAGTATGATGCCATATTCTCAGTTTGCGTAAGGGAAAAACCAACGCATATCGTCCAATATTTTTTCGGTCAAGACATTCAGAGTAAGCTGGTATGCAAGTTTTGCTTGAAGGTCCTTGACAACCCTTATTCTTGAAGGATCCACCAAGAAAGATGCCAACTTTCTGGAAATGTTGTACCAATCTCTTACTTGGCAATTACAGAATTTGCAATTATTCCATATACCCTTCATTGGATAATCACCTTTTCTGCACAATTTTTCTTTAGGTTGAAGAGTCTAATTGGTTGCTTTTCAAAGATTCGTGGTAATTTGACTATTGGAAGAGGACCACGAGTAGTTGCGTATGCTTGCAAAATGGTTGGAGGTATGGCAGTGATGGTTCACTTGATCTCTGTGCAAGAATTTGCAAAATTGATGAACAATAAAACATCATATTCCATTCTTATGTGAAGACTCCAATTCCTGTCAAAAACTATAGGCATGGAGAATTTGTTAGAAAATTAGATAATATTTGGGCTATTTTGAATATTTTATAGACATTTAAATTAACATGATGGAGTTTTATATTTTAACTACTTTTGTAATTGTACATTATTTATTTGTAACTTTTGGTTGATGATATATTTACTAGTAAAAAGAAATATTTACATCCTGTGTTTTAATATAAATATTTCTTTGAATAATATTATTAACTGAAACTACACAAAAAGAACAATATAGAGGGAATTTGGACTAAAAATTATTATTCATACTTTTTTGATGATCAAACTGTTGAAATTGCATTTTTATGAAAGTATTTTTAAAATTGTTGAAATAATTTATGATTGTTACTTTTAGTAGTCATCAAAAATTATTTTGTAATTTTGGCCTAAGTATTTTGGACAGTCAATAATAGTAAACAAATACATTAAAATTTTTACCAATTGTTATTAACTATTGAGAATACTTTTTTCTTCTTGACAATAATTGATGTTTATCAACAGTTAAGTAGTTATTTATAAAACAAATATCAACAGTTAAAGGCGTCTTTTTCAACATCTGTGACCCTAAAAATGCTAGTTTTTTCTTGTAGCTTGTATCTCTATTGAAGATATCCTAAAGGCATATTTTAATTACCATGTATTTGTATAAGGCAATTGATTTTTGTTTTTGATAAAGCAATGCAACTGCTTTAGGTTTAACCCCACTAAACAATTGTATCAACCACTTTAAGTATATCATGTATATTTTTAAATATGTTTTTAACATATTTATTTAGTCTCCTTACTTTTAATAATTAAATTTAATTAAAAATATTTCATCATTAGTTACAATGTTGCGTGAAGAGTCATGAATATTAATGACTAAATTTGATGACACCTTTTCTATTATCCAACGTTTCTGAATACAAAATATAGAATTGTTTTGGCCATTAAATACAGAACATAGAATCTGAAATAAATAAAAGCAAATGACATTATGGCAACATGGCATTGTCTAGATTCTTTTTATTTTGCCAAAAGATTCTGCATTCTTTTTATTTTGCCAAAAGATTCTGCACGTTGTTTGGATTCAGTCCTATCCCTTTGGGCCAAAATAAAAAGACAATTATTATTTTTGTCCTTTAATTAATTAATCAGTTAATTTTATTTGGTCTTTTTATTTTGTTTATCATAATTTGATTTCTTAATTTTTCAATTTGCTTCATATCCATCATTTCTCTTTATATTTATCAAAAATTATTTTGAAACACTAAAAAGTTAAAGAATTATTATAAAATATTAAAAAAAATAAGAGGTTATTTTAAAGCATTAAAAAAGTTCAATAATAAATTTAATTAAAATTGGAATTCAAAAAATTAAATTAAAAAAATTTTAAAAAATATAATTAATTAATTAATTAAAAAATAAAAAAATATTAAACTTAAAAAATATTTTATGCCTTTGTGGACATCAATTTTGCACTTTTGTCATACATATTTTTTCACCACGTTTTTACTTCATTATATTTTTTCTAAAACTAAATTTAGGCATAATTTTTATATATTTATTATTAAATTTTAATTAAAATATAATAAGCATATAATATATTAATAAAAGTATAATAAGTGTAAGGTTAAATTAAAAAATACTATAATTATTTATAAAATTATATATTTGTTATATTTTAATTAAAAATTATATATCTATTATATTTTAATTAAAAAATTTGACGATAAAAATATATATAATTATATATAAATTTTTTTTTATATTATCATATATGATTCATTATGAAATTTTAAAACTCACATTTGGTAAAAGATAACTGGGAGGAAGGGAACCGAAAGGATCGTATTGGAAACGAGTAACTAATTAAAAAGAGTTCACGTTGACAAAAATTAGTATAGAGTCCGATTTTTTGGGAAGATAAATTTTTAATTTTTTGTCAATAAAATAAAATTTTCAAAATAAATATAATAATAATAATCAAAACGCTCGGATCAGCTTTTCATTGACTCGCCTTGACACGATAGGGTAATTTGCTTGCCACCCGCAGCTTCCCGTTTTGGCTTTTTCCGCTTCCTTTAAAAGACTCCTGCTCCACAATATTTCAGTGAACACCCGCGCTTTTCTCTCTCTCTATCCCTTGGTTTATTACTGCGGTTCGTTGCAGGTTTTATCTTTTTGGTTTGTCTCTGCTGGATTTTTTTTCTTTTTGGTTTTCCTGTTTTAAGTTTCGTTAACGAAATCGCTCTCTGAAAAACCAGAAAAAGGGCCTAATTAAGTATACGTCGTGTTTAGTCGCTATTTCAATTTCGTTTCAGTAATGTCTTGTTTAAATTTGGTTGATTTTCGCATATTAGAGCTTAGAATGGTGGTAGTGATGACATCCGCAATACCCACGTTGTCTGGTACAAAAAGCCAAAAGCTTTGATTCCTAAAATCTTCGAAGGTAAGTACCCTTCACCGACCGTTTCCATTCTTCAATTTGCATTCAACGCATTTAAAGTCAATTTTTTGGTCTACTGTTCTCTTACTATCTGCTATTGCTTTCTTTCGCTTTTTTTGGGCTTATGGGTTTTGTCCCGGCCTGCATCTTCTCGATTTTGTTAGTCGGTTTTGATCGTCCTCTGAAGGTTTGTGCATCGATAATAATTGTTTTTCTCGATAATTTTTTTTTTCCGGGTCACATTGGTCTTGGTCATATAATATTGGCACTGGGTTAGTTTATGATAGCTTTACTTTTCTTTTTCAGTTTTTGTTTTGTTCTGTTTTGTTTTGTTTTTTTTTTTTTTCCAAACTAGGATTAGTTGATAAAAAACATGTTTGGTGAGGAGAAATTCTAGGTTTGAATCACAGTCAGTTTTCTAGACAGAATAAATAGAAGCAAAGTTTTGTTGCCAGCTCATATCAACTCTTATCAGTTCTTATCAAACAATTTTCTTTAACGATTTGGGGCTGAAAAATTAGATTTTATTTCTATTGTATTATTATCTGGTGCTTTCCAAATTTGTTTTGGAATTTGGGGTTTACAATTGGGTATTCATGATGGATTTGGAAGGTTGAGGACACCAAAGATGGATTTGGAACCAGAAGGAGTTGAGAATTCAAAGATGAAGGGTATTGGAAACCAGAGCAGTAAAGATATGATTTTTAGAGCTGACAAGATTGATCTGAAAAGTTTGGATGCCCAGCTGGAAAAGCACTTTAGCAAAGTTTGGTCGAGGAAATTTGAGCAGGACAGGCCTAAAGAAGAGTGGGAGATTGATTTGTCCAAATTGGACTTACGATACACTTTTGCTCATGGGGCCTATGGTACTGTCTATAGGGGCACCTATGATAACCAAGAAGTTGCAGGTATTTGCCCTCTATATCCTTTTATGTACATTCCTATTCTGGTTGGTTGTCATGATTGCTCGAAAAATGGATGAAGTGAAATTAAACTGTGTTATGGGATGTCATTAGGTACTAAAAGGTTCTGTTATTGTCTCTTTCATGGTTGCCTCAGTGATGTAGAATTGGATGGATAAGATATTTGAGAAAAATGGTACCCATTCATCTTTGGAGTATACACTTGCTTGGCACCTTAAATTCTGGATTCAGAATGTTCCATATAATTCCTGGTGCATATCCTAATTCTATCCTTAGACTCATAGTGGGTCTAAAGGTGGAAAAATACTATGATTTGGTGATTGATTGCTGTATTCATAGCTCTATAGTATATTCTCTATTCTTTATAAATTATTTGTCTAAATTTTCTCATTGTTGCTAATTATTTTTTGGGAAAAAGAAACCATATTGATATAAACCATGGATCATATTTTAAAACTTCTCTTGCATCCATTACACTAGACACAAATTTCAAGATATGCGGAAGTGTATGACACGTTGGTACTAGAATGTTGGTGTATGCCCTAGTGTATGACACATTGGTAATTGGTACTAGAACACTGATATATGCACAAGTGTATGACACTTTTATCATATGAACTTCTTTGGATAGCAGCATTTCCTCGAGGTCTGATCTCTTTTCTTTCTAGTCTTTGTTCTTCAAAGTTGTAGTTACATGCCAACATAGTTTAACTAATCTACCAAAATTATTTTTGCCTCAAGCTGGCAGCTCTATGAACGATTTCTTTACTTTTCCCATTTAGAAACAAATCTGATATTGTTCAATGTTATGCTTTATTCTTCCACAAGAATTCTGCTAGCATATTTAGTATATCCAACAATGACTTATTTATTTCATAAAATTGTGGTGAAAATACAAAATTTTCTAGTTTTAATCATATATAAAACAAGAAAGTTTGGAAATGGTGAGAAAGCTCATCAATCAAGGATGTTTAGCTTTAGCCTGGGAGAGGGCGAGGGAAGGGGAGGGATGCTTGCCTGCTTATAATTGTGATTTGTGATCCATAAGATTTTTGCCTTTTAGTCAAAATTACCAAAACACAATTAGAGCTGTGGCATATTCTTTGTAAATAATTCTGACCTTACTAATTTATCTGAACATAAGCTGGTTTTATCTAGATGTGGGAGGGCTTTGGACTATTTCTTGTAGAGATGAATGATAATTTTGTTTCCATTCCATCTTGAATACAGAATATGACGAGTTGACTTGATTCTGCCATAAGTCTTCTTAATCCTTGTGATAAGTTGAATGAAAATATTAAGGTGGCTTCTTTGTGTGTGTAAGTGAAGTTTGTTATTTATTATTTGTCACCGTATCACATATGCTGCTCTCTTCTTTTTTTTTAGACAAATAGCTTACATACTTTGTAATTAGATCTGGTCTTACAAATTCATTGAAACATAGGCCAATCAGGTGTCGAGGGCATCAGATGCAATTTCTTGTTGAGATGATAGTTATGTTTCCGTTGCTTTTAGAATGCAGAATGTGACAACAAGATGGAATTTGGTTCTGTGTCATAGGTTTGTTAAGTCATGTTACAAGTTGAATAAGTTATGGTAGTTTTGGCCGTGTTTTGTTCAACTTTGTTATTTATTATTTGCCAAATAAGATAAATTAATTGGAACTTAGAGTTAATTGTGAAAGTTTCTTTGGTTGGCTCTGTCCTCTCCTATTCCCTGCTTTACATAAATCAAACTTATTGTCTTGAAATTGAATGTTTTGTATTCATATAAAGTTCTCACTGTATTGTGATGTTGAATATTATAGTGAAAGTGTTGGACTGGGGTGAGGATGGTGTCACCACAGCGGCTGAAACTGCTGCTTTACGTGCATCATTTCGGCAGGAGGTTGCTGTCTGGCACAAACTTGACCATCCAAATGTTACAAAAGTACAAACTCATAGTCTTCATGCTCATGCATTTAAATTAGTCACCGTTACTTGTTACATAGCAAAGTTCTGTGAGACTTGGCTGCTGTGGATGGCATACATCTCTAACCTGTAGAAATAATGAAAATTTTGGAACTTTCCATTGTTTTCTTTTCCTGTCATGTTTAGTCTTCTGTAGTCTGTACTTGTTTCCCTCATAACAGAGGGGAAAGAATTAATTGTTAGGTTTTCAGGAGGAATTTTGTTTATCATAACCTTAAGTTTTATAATTGCCTTTTATCCATATTTGCAACAGTTTATTGGAGCTTCGATGGGAACTTCAAATCTTAAGATTCCGTCAAATAGCTCTTCAACTGATGGGGAAAATCCTCTTCCATCTAGGGCATGTTGTGTTGTTGTCGAGTATGTTGCTGGTGGGACATTAAAACAATTCTTGATAAAAAACAGGCGGAAGAAACTTGCGTATAAGATTGTGGTGCAGCTGGCTTTGGACCTCTCTAGGGGGTGAGTTCCATCTTAGTCACCTTGACAGTTGTTGATACAGAAAATGTAAAACTTTATTACTGAAGTAAATAATTGGTTTTCCCCCATCTGCAGACTTAGCTATCTACATTCGAAGAGGATTGTACATCGTGATGTCAAAACCGAGAATATGTTGCTAGATGGAGATCGAAATCTGAAAATAGCTGATTTTGGTGTTGCTCGTGTTGAAGCTCTGAATCCGAGTGACATGACAGGTGAAACTGGAACCCTTGGATACATGGCACCGGAGGTATTGATTTTGTTTTAGAAACCAAAAACTTTATGTTGCCAGCTTGTTTGTTTTTATACAATGGTCTGAAACAAGAATCAGATGTATTCTTAACATCATACAAGTTTACTCAGTCACTCTCCCTCCCATTGTCTTCATTCTTGTGTGCGTGTGTATATTCCTGTCACTATGTTTATGTGCATGCAACACTCAGATACATGGTTGTGAAACAGGCAGAGTCATCAATTACCTATCTTCAGTCTTGGTGTTATACTGTGTAGGTTCTGGAGGGTAAGCCTTACAACAGAAGATGTGATGTCTACAGCTTTGGGATTTGCTTGTGGGAAATTTATTGCTGTGATATGCCCTATCCAGATCTTAGCTTTGCTGATGTGTCATCTGCAGTTGTTTGTCAGGTCAGTTCATTTCTACAATCATATTATTGCCACATCAGTATTTTTTTTCACATCTTACTAGTACAATTGCCATTGTGAAGTCCTAGGTAGGTCTGATTTCAATATCTAGCCAGATGTGTATATAATATATTTTTTATTCAACTGTTTGCGCTAGTACCACCAAATAGTGTAACTCTTTGTGCATCTATTATTAATAAGGAATGTTTTCCTTGTCAATGATTTTAATGTTTTGTATGTGTTGTATATGGATTTTGCATTTGTTCAATTTACAAGTTGTGATAAATTTTGTAGCTGCAATACTTTCTTGGTTTTGTCTGATTGCAATTCCTTTGATGAATTGCATAAAAAATTGGATTGGACCATCTGTTCTCAACCAAAAAACTGTTAATAAGATGGTTAGGTTGGCACAAATGATGGTATAACTTATCCAAAGGGGTTAGCTAAGTTGATAAGAGATGGTATCTCATCTTAGCAACTCAGGTTCGACTGTTTTATGAAGCATTTTAGAAAAAGAATTCTAAATGCTTTAAATCGATGTGGGTAAGTGCACCTTGAGATCATTTGGGGAGGGGACCTAGCCCAGATAGTCTGAGGATACCTTTGACCATAATAACCCACAGAAAGGAAAAAAAGCATTACTTGTCTAAAACAGAACTGGTCAAATTCAATGCTACTAGCTGTTTCGACTGGAAACTCGTTAGTTTTAGTGGACTAGCCTAATATTGCATTTTTAATATTCATATCTTATCAACAAAAATAAAAATTCCTCAAAAATATATATTTCTTCCTTTTATATTTATTATTTATAATATCTATAAATATAGGTAATTATATTTATTATTATTTTGTGGCCTGAATATTTATAATTTTATAGTACTTATTATATATAATTACTTCTTATTTTATATTTTTAGAGTGAATAGATATTTTGTTCTTTGAAAGATACTCTTTGTTTCAATTTAGTTGCCTAAAGTTTGAATGCCTTATTTTAGTACTTCAAAGGGTATTTGTCTTTAATATTGTCCTCACATTAAGTTCCTTAAAAGAGAGTTAATAGAGATGGTTGGCGTCGTCTAATATAAAGGTGATTTGGTTGTTAAGCCCTAGCTTGTCACTATTAACATGCCATGTCAAAGAGAAGATAAAAAATTTAAATATAATTTAAATATTTCATACAATTAATCATTGTTATAGAACTTGGAATGGACTGACAGATATTGGGCTGGTTCACCTGATGTACCGGCTGCAGGTCCAGTTCACTTCCTATATTGTACCACTCTTAAGATTTGAAAATGTAGAATTTTAAACTTTCACTGATTCAATATTTTCTTGGAAATGCATGAGATATTAAAAACTATGTGAGCCCTTTACCATGAAAGGCCAAAGTGATGACAATTTGGACTACTTGCTCTAACCTTACATGGGATAAGATATTCAACTTCTTTTGAGAATATTTAATATAGGTTGGGGTTGTTGAACAGAATTTGCGGCCAGAAATTCCAAGATGTTGTCCAAGCTCTTTTGCTAATATAATGAGGAAATGCTGGGATGGGAATCCAAACAAGCGTCCAGAGATGGAAGAGGTGGTGAGAATGCTAGAAGCAGTTGATACCAGCAAAGGAGGAGGAATGATCCCCGAAGATCATACTCCTAACTGTTTCTGTTTTGCCCCTAGCCGCGGTCCCTGACTGTTTCTTTTTCTTTTTTTCTTTTTTGTGTGGTTAATTTAACTTTCATTGGGATCCTTACTTAAATCTTTTTTGCAATATATTTATGTAAGACAAGTTTTAGCTGCCAATTAGTCTTTATGTATAGCATTTTTTTTTTTTGGGCTGAAAAAGGGGACTGATTGCTTCCTCGGGTAATGCATTTAATAGTGAAAATTTGTGCTTTTGGACAAATACTTGGAATTGGTCCCCAGTATTTCATTTACTTTGGGTCATTTGTTTTTAGTCAGGAGATAGGAGTTTCCTAATTCATGACATTCGGGATTCACTAACACACCTTTTGAGAGCCATTCTCACTATCATTTGAGGAGGCTTACTCATTCACCCTCTCACACTTTCAATCACACCCCATAGTTACTCATTTTCCATAAAGATTCGTTAATCTGAAGCTGCAAAAGATGAGATGTTGAAAGACTTTCTCACTGTATGTTCACTCAGGCATCCCTTGAGGTAAAAACAACCCACGAGGAAGAACAAGACAAGGAAAAGGTAGACCCCCTCAGAGGAAGGTTCCAAGCATGTACAACATAAACATCAGCCAATTTCTGAAACGAGCACGCAAATATATATATATATATATATATATATATATATATATATATCATGGCCTACATTGTAGCCTTTTGAGTTTTGATCCTATTTCCACTCTTCTTCATGTGTTACTCTGGGGAAATGGATGTTACGAAGATATTTGAAACAGAAGCAGACAAAAAATTTACTATGCTCTACTCTAAAACGCTTTGAACTTTGATCCATTTGTACTTCGTGCACCTGAGAAGGTGCTTTCATTGTTAAGATGGCAGCTAAGTGGCTTTATTATTTACGGAACGTATCCTCTGTAGAAAGTAAATTCCTTCGAGAGAAAGTTAATTGCCGAGGGGATTTTTGTAATATGGTTTTAAATGTTAGGGGTTGGATTGGTATTTTAAAAACAAGGGAGTACTATATGTAATTTGTCCAATTCTGAATAATGTTACATAATACTATAATCTACTTTCAAGGAAAGGCTGAGCGAGTAGCCTTTGATTATGTTAATGTTTTACTAGTACAAAAGTTTTTAAAATTTTTAAAAATTGAAATATTCATTTGGAAAAAGTTTGATATTGATTTGTCTCCATTTTAAGTGTAATTTAAACATCAAAATAATAATCATAATATTGTAGAATAAAAAGAGATAAATAATTAATTAAGTCCGTTTATAAACTTATATTTACAAAAGAAATTAAAGAAATCGTTTTCTCTATATTTTGAGAAAAAATAGAGAAAATTCCCCCGTTTTCAAACACAAAATTAAAAAAAAAAAAAAAGATAGACAATTTTAAAAACAAAAATTGATATTCAAACACTTGAACCAAGTCGAGCAATTTTTTTTTTCATAGTCCAAATTGCTTCTTTAAACTAGAGTTATTTGTTAGAACTCGAATTTTGTATTGTGCCCCATGTACAAAAAGAGATATTGTACCCTTTACACAATAAAAAATGTTATGCCTTAGTGGCCAAGACATTTTTTTTTTAATTTTAATTAAAAAAAAAAGAACTCATCTGTTGCTGGGTGATCCGTTTTCATATTTGTTGTTTCTACTATTGAATTGGGATGGAGAAGAGTGCCTGATCAGGAAGCTAGAACACCCGCCACGGCACCTATGCCTATGAGCTGTTTGATGATAAGCATAAATGATGTGTATTGCCGTTGCCATTCCCAGCTTCTTGTTAAAGTGCCTTACACGTAACAAATGTTTTCTTTCCCTAATTTTATGAAAATTCATTCATATCATGTTTCACAAGTATCCTATCTGTCACATGTTAATTTTTTGTCTTCCAAGCGTAATTGCCTGATTGGAAGGTTCTTTTATAAAAGTGGCCTTAAAGTGATTAAGAGAATAGGAATCCTATCTTATCTACACAGTTCAATATTCCCCTAGATAATATTCTTTTGCTTCCATTTTTTCCCTTAAAAATAGGAGTTTCCAATTAAAAAAAATGTAAAAATGATAAATTAAAAGTTTAAATTAAAAGTACTTAGCTGCCAGAAGAATCAAATGAAGATTGAGAAACTAAAATGCTCTAATTGTTAGAAGAAAAAAGAAAGCTGGGAGTGGGAAGGATTGGTTTCGTGAAAGGGTTACAGTGGTAAATTCGCAGACCTTCCTTCCCTGCGCTTCGGTATAAATATGTGATTCACTTCAAAGTTGGCTAAATGTTCCTCAAAAGCTTATGAAGGAATGGGGAGGGAAACGTCGTCGTTTATGAGGGAATTCCTTGAGAAATGTGGTGGATACGGAGTAATAGACGGTGGGTTCGCCACAGAACTTGAACGCCACGGTGCTGATCTGAATGACCCACTCTGGAGCGCCAAATGCCTCATCACTTCCTCACATCTCGTCAGAAGGGTACCCGCTTCTACTTTCTCTGTTTTTCTGCTTTCTATTTATGCCAATTTTATTTTTATTTTAAAAAAACTATAATTGAAAATTTTAAATTAAAAATATTTATAGTAAAAAAATTTAAATTTTAAAATTATTTTAAATAATTTGAAAATTAAAAATTTAAATTATGTGAAAAAAATTACAAATAAAGATTTTCAGTTAAAATTTTTATGTATTTAAAGTTTTTTAAAATGATTTCAAAATTTAATATCCTTCAATATAAATATTTTAATTTCAAATCCTAAATTATAATTTGTCCTTTCTACTTTTGCTTAATAATATTATTGAAAGTTCAATTTTAAAGTAATGCATGCTTACTTTCTTCAAGAATTTGTTAAATTATGCTTGATTATTTTGACATTTTGAAAGACATTGTATAATTATTTTATTTTATTTTATTTTGTTAAAAATCATCTTTTTGAACAATATAATATTGTAATTTTATTTTTAATATGTTAAGTAAAAACAATTAAACAATTTTATGTTTGAAAGCATAGCATTTATGTAAAAAGTTAAATTTATTGTAAAAGAAAATAAATTAAAAGAGAGTCAAATATAATTTTTAAAACAATGAAGTATTAATTATAATTTAGTTACATTTAAGAAAAAAATTAACATAATTTTTTCTAAATCTTGTATGAATTTGTTTAGCAAATATTGATATTTTTTTAAAAAAAATAAATTATTATTTTATAAAAATGGGTTATACTTAATACATCATTATATTGTACACAATAATCCTGAATTTCATTTCATTTTAATTTATTGACATAGAGTTTGTTTCTACTCCATTTTCAAGAAGAAAAAAGAAAAAAATATTTTAAATAATTATTCCGACCATTCTTATATTAAAGCAAAATTTACATATATTTAATATTAAGTAGTTCATTACTTTTATATTATGCAGATGGATGATTAACGTTAAAACAGAAATATAGAAATTTTATATAATTATATATGTATTCTATATTTTTTTAGCGGACGTAATTATGCTTGTTAAATACAGAAAAATACCTTTTCACTATAAAATAATTAATTGACATAGATATCTATTAGAGATTCCATGCCTTTTAAATTCGTACCTTTTGATTGGATAACTAAATTAGTAATTACCATGGAGATTCAATGTGCCTTTACAGAATTCTTTAGATTTATATAATAGGAAATTGTTTTAATGGGATTGCTAAATCTACTTAATATATTTATTGGAGGCCATACTTTTATAAGCTATTACAGAATAGTCTTGGTTAAATTAAAAAAAAAAAAAGAAAAGAAGTTATTTTCAAAAGAACCTCAAGATCATTTTTTAAAAAATTAAATATATGTATATATATATATATATATGAGTCTAGTCTCTTTAATTTTTGTTTAAAATAATAGAAGAAATAAAAAAATATAAATATAGTTTTAAAAAATAAAATCAGTGTTACTCTCTTTATTATTTTTAAAATTTAAGAAATCATAATTTATTTAGAAACATTTAAAAATTAATTAAAGAATATTAACATAACTATAATACATGTCAAGCAATTAGTATTTTATATATTGTTGATTTTATCATATTACTTGTGATATGTGCGTTACTTAAATAAAAAAAATTATTCATTAAATTAATGAATTTTAATATATTAGCTATGTAATTAATTAAATTAATAGACAAAATTTTACATGCCGCAACACAAGAGAGCATACATGGAATTTTCTTGCATCAAAAAGCAAATAAGCTGCAGCGCACACGTAACAATCGAATTTTGTGTACGCGTTAGCAGCTCATGGACTTGGCGTGCGGATCCCCACTCCATGGACTTGCGTGTCTTGTTCAGGTCAGGGGGCGGCAAGAATTTTAGTCATCATGATAATTAGTAAACACGTAATAAACGTTAAATTAAAAAATATTTATATTAAAATTTTAAAATTATTTTGAATGGGTGTCCATTTGAACTGATGGCCTAACTAGCATTGTCATTTCTGGTTGAGTTAGATTGAAATTAAAGAAAAAAAAAACTTTTTTATTAGGTCAATTTCATTGGCCAATTTTGCTTCATCTAGTCTGATTTTATATGTTTTTTTTAATATTATTTTACAAAAATTTATATAAAATTTTTAAGATAAAATATAATTTTATATGAATTTATATAAATTTTTTTTATAATTTTTATTGAAAAAATAGTTTTATAAGACTCAATCAACTAGTTTGATCTAATCCAATTTTAAACCAAATTAGGCCAAATGAGATCGCCAAGCCTAATTTGGGGTTAGGTTAGAATTTGAGCTATGAAGATCTCTAGATGTTATGAGAAAAAATTTTAATTTAAGTTCATGAATTATAATTTTTTCACATAATTTAAATTTTTAGTGCTAAAATCTTTTGAAACTTAAGTCATTCAATGTAAATAGCTTCATTTTGGGTTTCTAAATTATAATTTTTTAATTTTTTTTACATATTATATTTGTATCAAATTTTCACTTTAAAAGCCTGAATTATGTTGTCTTTAATTAATATATAATAATGCACACCATAAAATAAGACATCAAAAACAATAAAAAAAAAATGTCCAAACTGAAATATATGAATAACTTATGAATTGCATAATTCATTTATAAATTTATTTAACTGATAATTAGTAGTTTTTTGTAATTTATGAAAAAATTAAATAAAATTGGTGGAGAAATATCCTTTATTAATTAAAAAACAAATAAACTTCAAGTGAATGAATTATTATAAATTTTTTTAAAACTTGATTGTGATATATGAGGTCTAAGTATAACAAGTTGCATGCTCATAAATATTTCTAATAGTAATGTTACGTATATTGCTCAATTGTACACGAGGAAAACGAGGAATAAAAATTTTACCCAAAAAAGAAAAAAAGAGGAACAAAAAATTGTTGGTAATGATTAGTAATTAATTAATCAAAGCATTCCAATGTTTTAATTGGCTTTAGTTAATGTGTAACAGGTTCACCTAGATTACCTTGAAGCTGGAGCAAACATCATAATAACAGCATCTTATCAGGTAATGATCATTAGAACTTCATCCACTACACATTCATTCATTTAGATGAGAGTAGCCCACTTACCAAAAATGACATTTAGAACAAGGCATTACTATGTTTACATTGACTTAAATACATTTTTGTTCCTTTGGTCTCGGAAGGTTTTAATTTGATCCCTAATTGAAAAAATAATATTGCCTTTTTTATATTTTACAAACAATTAAATTTTGCTCCATTATCATATTATTTAATTAAAATTTAATACCAAACTTTATAGTCTACTAATTTAAATGTTATTTATTTATTTGACACCGTAACTCATTTAGATTTGATGTCTAAATTAATAAGCTGTTAAATTTTGGATACAAATGTGATAGAAGGGTAAGGTTGTATCATACTAGATAATAAAAAGATAATATTATCAGTTGTTGAACTAAAAGGAGCAAATTGAAATAGTTATAAAATTAAAAAGACTAAAAGTATATTTAAACCTATTTACATAGAGTAAAATAAATGATTTTATCTTTAAAAGATTATTATTCTCTCAATTTGATATTTTAAAGATATAATTTTTTAATTTAGTTTTAGAAATATTTTCTCCCAACCAAAATAGTTTTTCCATTATGCAAAACTCATTATCATTTAATAGATTTGTTTGTTGGCATAAATGGAAGGCCACGTGGCTGCTAACTCATGATCTGTAATTGTGAGGTGGCATTTCCTTCTAGAATTGCATTGTTTTGACAGCCATTTGATTTTGTAAAATTCTCCTAAATAACGTCATTTTACGACAAATGAATGTCATTAGGGCAAAGTTAAATCATGAGTTAACAACCAAGTAGACTATTATTTGTGTTACATTAGTAAATCTGTTAAGTAATTGTCAGTTTTGCCTAATGCAAGGAGCATTTTAATTAATTAAAATGTCCTTGAAGGATTAACTATATTGCGAGGTGATGTTTTTAAAGGATTAAATTAAAAAAATAATAATATTTAAGTGGTTAAATATTTTGTGTATTAATTATTATTATTGTTTTTCCTGCCCCTTTTGGGTTGGAGGCAGGCCACCATTCAGGGATTTGAAGCGAAAGGGTACTCTAGAGAAGAAGGTGAAGCTCTGCTTAGAAGAAGTGTAGAAATTGCACGGGAGGCTCGAGAAATATACAATGATAGGTGTACCAAAGATTCATGCGACTCGATGAGAAATGGAAGATATTGGACACCTCCAATTCTAGTTGCTGCTTCTGTGGGAAGCTATGGGGCTTATTTGGCCGACGGATCTGAATATAGGTGAGTGAAATCAATCATTTGTACAGTTTGAAACTTCATCATATTATACTGTTAAATTATTATGTTTCTTGTTTCTTTTCAGAGGAGACTATGGTGATGCAGTTACTGTGGAGACACTGAAAGATTTTCACAGGAGACGAGTGAAGATTCTTGCTGACTCTGGTCCTGACTTAATTGCATTTGAAACTATTCCAAATAAACTCGAAGCTAAGGTATTTAATTACTAATCTCTTGCAGGTCCTATATCTGACTTTACCAATTGATCACTGGCATTTTCTGTCACAGAAACTGCTGAAACATGCAATATGCCAATATCTTTTGTGTAAAACTCAGCATCGTTTATCATTTGTTCTATGAGAAAATTTTTTATTTTGACCCATGACAGGTAGGTGGACTTATTCAACTAGGTCCTCTATAGATCATTCATCTCATTTTATTCCTTCAATCATTAAAATGTTCACATTGTTGTCCTTCCATCTTATTTCTATCCAAAATTTAACTTAACAACCTACTAACTTGCACATGATTTGCTACTTATTACTTAGGCTAAATTTGCCACCAAACTGAGCAGATTAGTCAGTTTGACGTTAAATTTTAGAAGGAAATAGGGTGAAAGGATAACATTGCAAGTTAATGACTAGGGGATTAAATTGAATTAATGATATATGAAAGTCCAAATTTAAAATCTGCCCATTTGTTAGGGATCAAAATAAAGTTTTTACTATATCATGCTGTTCACATTCATCTATAACCTGACCAGCCAAGTCTAGAAATAATCCACTAGCTAGCAAAACCTAATGCTAC
Source organism: Erythrophleum fordii (assembly GCA_032878935.1). Lineage (NCBI taxonomy): Eukaryota > Viridiplantae > Streptophyta > Magnoliopsida > Fabales > Fabaceae > Erythrophleum > Erythrophleum fordii. Next base: position 36,366,255 of record JAVQMF010000055.1, on the reverse strand, counting down.
AAAAACTAAAATTCCATGTTAGTCATAGATTCACCTGATGTTGTAAAACCTTCTTGATTTGCTTAAATTTAATGCAGGCATACGCTGAACTTCTTGAGGAAGAAGGCATAGAAATTCCTGCGTGGTTTTCTTTTAGCTGTAAAGATGAAAGCAATGTGGCTAGTGGTGATTCCATCTTGGAGTGTGCCTCAATTGCTGATTCATGCCAGCAAGTTGCAGCAATTGGAGTCAATTGTACAGCTCCTAGATATATTCACTCACTCATTGAATCTATAACTAAGGTGAGACTCTTTAGATGACTAAGTTCTCATTGGATTATTCTAAAATTTATGTACCAATTTTATAATTAATCCAGGTAAAACGAAGCTTCTCTAAGTTTTTATGAACATTATCTTGCAAAATTTAGTTCTAGATTTTTGTAGTTCACAGTTCATATGAAAAATTTTGGCACTGTTCTTTTAAATTAATTCCAAGGTTTATGTATTGCTTATAATGCTCCAAATTTTCTTCTTGTCTGTACAAAATAAATCTCATACTTGTTCTGTAAATTGTGTGAATATCAGGTAACAAGTAAACCAGTACTTGTATATCCCAATAGTGGTGAGACTTATGATGCTGAGAGCAAACAATGGGTGGTGAGTTCCTGTTTTTCTCTCTCTCTTTCTATAAAGCTACAACTCCATTATGTTCACCAAATTATGAATGGTTAAACTTAAAACTATCTGGCTGTAACTTGCAAATCATGTAACAACGAGGATTCTTACATTTGTATAAGTAGTCCCTCGGACTTATGGAAAATCATGAAGAAATTAACAATACTTGTTTATGTATAGAATTGTTGGCTTTAAGAGGAGTTAAATACTTCGATATATATATATATATATATATATATTATAAATAAGTTGAATGTCCTTGACATGTAAAGCCAAAAATTATTTTGCAGAAATCAAGTGGAGTGGGAGATGAAGATTTTGTGTCATACTTAGGAAAGTGGCGTGATGCTGGGGCTTCCCTTTTTGGTGGTTGTTGCAGGACTACTCCTAATACTATCAAAGCCATAACTAAGGCATTGTCTGCAAAAGTTTCTGTTGCTGATAATCAAAATTGTTAGTGTTTGTTTTTCACTACGTTTTGCATGGATGTGGATTCTCTCCACCAATTTTACCATCCTCTGCCCCTCCACCAAAATCTCCACCCTTCAATTTATCAATCACCCACAATTAATGATACAAAATTTTAAAAGACACAATCTCAACCCTTGGATGTTGGTGGAGAGGCAGAGGAGAGAAGTGTTGAGGGAGAGAATCCAAATCCGTTTTGCATATAATGGACGAAATGAATATAATGTTGCAGAAAATGGTTACCTTTTCGTCCTTGGGAATAACATCCATATTGGTTTATTATTATTATTATTATTATTATTATTATTATTTGTTAATTTAGTTTTTACTGAGATTCAAACTCGAATCTTTTAATTTTGGAAATGACTTTATAGTACCATTGAGCCAAAACTCATTGCACAGTAGTATAATTTCGAGTATATGTGAAGGGCCTTAATTCACTCTTAAAAAGGTTCGCTAATTGACTTGAGCAGGAGGTACAAAGCTAGAAAAAGCTAATTGAGGAAGCAATCGGGTAAGTAAACATAAAACGTTGATATATATATATAAGTTACATGTCTCCCTATAATAACAAATTTAGGTCCAGAAAAATTGTTTCAAGATATTTAACTATATTGATTAGACGTGATGAATTAAAGGAGTCACAGAAGAAATGTAATAGGCCACGACTGTGTTGAAGAGAATGACAAAATCTACTACAAATTAACGAATTGTTGATGAAAGCATGACTATTGACCTAAGAAGTACTGATATGGGTACGTGTATCACGTTGATACATAGGATACGATAATTTTTAAAATTTTAAAATATAAATATGGGAATATATATATATATATTTAATAATCTAACACGTTAAAAACTAAATTAAATCATAAATAAATCATAGTAACATAAATAATAAAATAATTTACAAGCATAAATAAGATGTCTATAATAAGTTACATTTCTTACAAATATTAATATTAGAATTTCTAATTTAAACTAATCTTTATATTTATCCACATCAATATTAGTAACATTTTCTATGAGTTCTTAATCTAAATTTGGTTCATTTAGAGATAAATTTACAACTTTAAGACCTCCAGCTCCATCAAATGGCTCCCAATGATCTCCATTAATATTCAACATCTTAGTCACTTTATTAGAATACTTTTCACTCTTTCTTGATAGAAAACGAAGATTGCTATGAACATACATCAAGTTTTCAGTCCTTTTTAGATTCAATTTGTTCCTTTTTAATGAATGAATAAAAAAGTGGGCACTCTAATTTCTTTCGCAACAAAATGATGAGCATGGTTGACAAAGAAGCTTTAATGTAAGCAGTTGGAGCATTGGGGTTGAAAAATCATAACTTAACTACGAATCTTTAGGCTCCAAATTCAATTTATCTTGTAAAGAATCAAATAATAATTATGCATTTAAAACTTCACAAAATATTGAAAACTCTTGAAGGACTAATTTTCTCTCCCTAGGATCTCTAAAGTACATATTAAAGCATTTGGTCCTCTCGTTTGAAATTTCAACATTTAGATGAGAAGGAACTATATTTGGTGTTACATTAAGCAATTGAGGAGTATAATACTTATATAATATGCAATAAAAATAATGAGAATTAGACTTGTTAAGCACAAAATTAAATATGGAAAGAATATGAACAACACAAGTATGGAATATTAGTATAGTTTTTTTAGAATTCAATAAATGAGTAAGGCAATGAAATGGTATACAACTCTTTATCTACTGATCAATTATAATTCCATATAAAATTTCATAAAATCTTGAATGCTCAAAAAGTTCTTTTCTCTCATGCTTGTATATTGATACCTTTACTTGTTCTATCATTGGATCCCATATATCATAAATCAAGTGAAGTGTAGGTTTGTCTGTATCACAAAATCTAAGCATGTCATAAATAGGTTTTGTGAAAGAAAGGATGTAATTAATCTTATCCCACCAAAAGTTATTAAAAATTAACTCTTTAATAGTATTAACATTTCCAACATCATCATTTTTATATGTATTCTATTCATCACTAATTACCATTATACAAAGAGACATTTTTATGAGTTTGAACCTCTTCAGCATTACAATAGTTAAAGCAAACCTAGTCTCCGCAATGGCAAACAATTTCAAAGGTACAAATTCATTAAAAATGGCCAAGTTCATCAAATGATTCATGATGAAAATCCTAATAAAAATTACATCATCCTTTATTTTAGTAATCCAATGGCATTATTCACATACTAATTCATTTTTCTCAGTGTTTTTAGCCGCACATATTTTTTCAACGTAAGATTGAGTGTGTGGACAACACATGGTGTCTAAAAAATGTGAAGATACTCGTCTTTAATAATCTTGCCAGCAGCTTTACAAATAGGGGCATTGTCAATAATAATTTGAACCACATATTAAGGTTTTACTTCTTCAATTGTCTATTTCATCAACTCAGCTATGTAGAATTTGTCCTTGTATTATTTAATCATATCAATTGCCTTTTAAAAAATAAGACCCCCGTCAGATATAGCCATAAAATTAATTAAAGGCCTTTGTTGTGCATCAATCCAACCATCTATCACTATACTCACTCTCTTCTCACTCCAAGCTCCTTTTATTGGCTTAAATAATCTTTTAACATTTGCTCTTTCTTGTTGCAATAAAGGGCCTTTTAGTGTATTATAACCAGGAGATTTAAAACCAAAAATCACATTGTTTGCAACATATTGATAAGAGCTAATATAATAGGGATTGCGTGCCAAATTAAAAGATAAGCCACTTGAATAAAAATCTTAACAATTTTTTCACACAAATTTTCTATAGCTGTTTAGTTGAAGGCTTTTGTCAAAGTGCCAACAACTCTCTTTTTTCCTTGATTGTACTCACTTTCAATATCTAAAGGAGATAAGCAAATTTTTTCCTTGATTGTACTCACTTCTCTTACAAATTTTTTATTTCTGCTAAACAATGAGCATCAACTTTAAGACACATAGAAATTGCTTTATCAGATACTCTCAGTAAATGTTACTTAACTCTAGAATAAGACCTTTGAAATTCACGTTACAATAATTATACTTCCAATGTTTGTTTCCACTAAGATTTGCAGTTTCTCTCTTTCTGCTTCTAACAATCAAAATTACATAAGCTTACAAAGAAGTTCCCTATTTTTGGAGAACATTACTAAAACAATATTCAGCAGAAGCAGTGGGCCTAGAATTACTAGTAGTACTAGAACTTCTAATGGCTATGATACCTATAATGGAGGAATAACAAGACACATCACATATCATAACAATGCTAGCACTTGAGGAAGTATTCAGTTTGGAATACCCATTTTACATCACAAACAACATAAAAAAGTACACACCTAAGTAACAAATTCATCTACTTAGTACTTTTTAAAAAATTCATTTAAAAAAAAAATCCTGAATCACAAGCTTAGATATCTTGTGATATCAAAAAAAATCCTATGTTATCACTAACCCCATGAATCACAACCTTAGATACACCTAAGCAAAAATATAACTATATACAATCCTTTTAGGCCCAAAACAGAATCACAAATTATGCAGGATTAAATGCAAAGCATTTGTGCAAAAATATGAACATATACATTACTTTAAGGCCCAAAATAGATACACAATTTGTGTAGCAATTTAAATACAGAATTCTACACTACAACATAAATATTTGCAGTACTTTCAAATAGGAATTAGAATCACATCATGTGAGCAATTTAAAAAACCAATCATATGCATAAAAAATAATCTACAAGCGGATGTTATGATAATTTAATTCATAATTTAGTCAATCCCTAACACAATTGAAACACAAGAAAAAAGCTATCATAATTTTCAAGATGATGAATCTTTTATTCAGAAATGCACATAAATGAACATGCTGGCCCATAGAACTTATTATATGAATGCAAAATGCAAGCTTCCTTGGCAATATAGTTGTATCAACATTTAGCATATCCAAAACATAGTTTCCCGACAAGAAAATGTTATAATAGTTTAACTAATAATTAAATATTCTCTTCTCGTCCAGAACCATGGATGAGAAGAGAATATCCACTAGAGAAAAAAAGAGATAAGAAGTGCAAATGGTATATAAAATTCTACAACTTTTGTATCATTTTTCTTACTTTCATTATAATCCTTTGAACTTGCCTCATACCTTCAGATTTTGTATCCAACATATATATCTAGCTTACAAGAATTACTCGAGCGATTTGTAATGGCCATTTGACCAAAAGAAAAATTTAAAAACAAATAAAGAAACAGGAAAACAATTTATACTCACATCCCACCGAAATAGGAACTTATCATAGAGGAACCATTAAGAACCGAAACACACTAGTAATCACCGAAGAAGAAGCACTGAGGACAGAAACTTTTGAGACAAAGCATTGAGGTTTGAAATGAAGCACTAAGGATTGAAAAGCACTAGTAATCAGCGAAGAAGATGACGTAGCACGAAGGATCAAAATGTTTGAGATGAAGCACTAACGCAGAAGCACAAATGAAGGGCATGTGAAGGATGCAGGGCTTTTGAAGGAAAAAATAGGTTAGCTGCAGAAAACGATGTCATTTTGGGACAGGGTGTTTCGAAGTCGTTTTTTAGCAGTTTCAAAATCGCACCGAAGCGTTTCAATGCCTAGAGAAACATTTTGAAACACACCAAGAAAAAAATACGTTTTAGATATTTTTGTACCTATATATTACATATATCCGTACCAGATATGTATCTGGTATAGATACAATTCATAAATAGATGTACCCATGCTTCTCAGTTACTAATTGATACAACCTCAAACGAAGACATTATACTTATATTTAGTTCTAGTTACCTTTGTCAAATGTATGGGCAACTCCTGTTTCATGAAGTTTAGGATATCAAAGTAACAGTGACTTATAGGAGCCGCATCTCGTGTTGTGTCCTCTGCCGTTGTTGTGCCTCCCAAACAGCTTGCATACTATTACTATAAACACCAATTTAAAGATGATAATCGTAGCGTCATTTATGAAAATTCTAAAGTGGGATTTCCTATCATTGAAGAGGTCTATGCAAAGTTATGAACAAGTTCGAGTCCTTTTAAAAATGACGTGATTCTTTAAAAGTTGTTCGGCTATGGATGTCATGTAAAAACAACTGTTAAGAAAGGAAAAGAATAATTTTTAGTAAAAGCTAGATACCTATATAGTCGCACAGAAAGTGCCAAATAATGCAAATTTTAAAAAAAGAACGAAAAAAAATCTTTAGAAATCGAATTGCACTATTCACAACTTTGTAACTTTCTGTCACCTTATTATATATATATATAGATTTTATAAAAACCACTTTTTAAAGTATAACTAATGGATAGTATTTGATAATAATTTTAAATTTTATTTTAATGCATAGAATGATGATAGTGGTATATGCTAGGATTTTTTTTAATACTAAAATTCAAAAAACATTATATCGAGTCAGTAAAATAATATACTTATTGAAGGTTAAATTAAAATATATAAATAATGTAAGGATGAAAGTTAAGACTTACAATTTTAATAGCTATATAATTATGAATAGAAATTAAATTAAAAATATATATTTTCTTGATAAGAATTGAAAAAAATATGTGAAATTTATGTTTTTGGTACTTGTGAAAAGATGGAGGCACTTTGTGTTTTAGTGAAAAGGTAATGCAAATATTTTTTTAAAAAAAAAAAGATATATAAGCAACAATATGAACGTAATAGGTTGACAATATGAATGTATATAAAATCTAGTTAAAATAAGAAAGTTCTTAATTCGAAAAGTCATCAATGTTTTTTGAAAACATCTCTAAAGTGTTTTTTTTTAAATCATTGTAATTTTCAAAAAAGCATTTAAAGAAACACTATAAATTATTAAAAAAATTAATCACACCTAAATTTGTAATTTTTATCATAAAGATATACTAAAAACAAAAGCTACCAACGGGCCGAAGTATCAAATGCCACACTTTAAAGGTTGCAAAGAATGGGTATCAAATTACTATAAAGGATGAAAAAGTGGTGCAATGGGTGAAGGGGAGTCGAGCGAGAGAGTGGTGGCGTCGTCGAGAGAAGAAGCGGATGCCCTTGAGCATAGCCGGAAGAAGGTGCGAATAAGGGAGGGATCAGCGAGCAACGATCGCGTTGTGATTCCTCATATGGAAGATTGGATGAAGGAAGATGGATAGGAGGAGGAGATCGTGGGTCAGAAGATGTCTTACAAAAGCGCCTGTATGAACAGGAAAGTGTCAAACTCTGATAGTGACGAAGATGATGAGAAGGGCTGGTGGAATGGGGAAGGGTGGAAAGAACGGATTGAGGTGATGAGGACGAACAGAGGTCTGAATATTATCATCAAGCCAGAGTTCATGAAAAGGATCACGAAGAAATGGAGGTCAACCTTTATTGTCCAATTATTGGGGCACATGGTGAGAGAAAATTTTCTGGGAGTTAAGCTTCAAAAGCTATGGGGGAAAGATGGGAATGTTGAGACTTTTGAGATTGGCTCTGGGTTCTTCTTCGTTACTTTTAGCCATAAGGAAGATTATGACCTTGCTTTGACTGGAGGGCCTTGGATGTTGCTGGATCATTACCTGACTGTCCAACCTTGGAAGCCTGATTTTGATCCAGACGAGGAGGAGATTTCAAAGATTGCTGCCTGGGTTAGAATTCCAAAATTTCCTCTAGATTATTATGACAAGGGCATCCTTTATGTCGTTGGCAACCAGATTGGAAAAGTGTTGAAAGTCGACACTAACACGCTGTATCGATCAAAGGGTCGATTCGTGCGTCTCTATGTGGAGCTGAACTTGAAGGCTCCGTTGCTCCCTTCGATCCAAATCAATGGCAAAGAGAAGAAGTTAGTGTATGAAGGGTTGCACCTAATCTGCTTCCATTGCGGGAAGTATGGTCATGATATTGATCACTGTCCTGCTCAGTCATCCTTATACCAGGGTGCTCGATCGCTGAAGGTGGACTTAGGAAATGAGGGTTCTAGTGCCAGGGGATCTAATCTAAATAGGATGTCTGAGGGATCACCGTCAAGGACTTTGTCTCCACTTTTTGGTGGCTAGATGTGCGGACCTGATCGCCGGTGGGGGCGATGGCAGACATGGGGGGTACTAGGTCACAAGAAACTAGGCGTGATTATCGAGATGATTCCGATAGAGGGAATAATGGCTCAAGATTCTCGACTCTCAATCAGATCAATGAGGAGGTTACGATTGACGAGAATTATGTAGTTACGGCACGTCCTCCTCTCCGTGATGTCAACAACACTTTAAAGCATAGGGGGGAGTCTAGTAAGCCTCGTGAGGATCAAGCAAGTAGGAAGATTGGGCATATAAATCAGATGAATAGTAAGAAGTCGAACATGGGCCTTAAAAAAGGTAGTAATGGCCCGTTAGAATTCTACTTGGGGAAGAAGAAGGAATTGGGCCTTATGGGTGCTAAGGAGATGGACGATACTATGACTCACGAGCACGGAATGATAGAGATGGATGCGAGGAAACCCAACCAGCCGTTAGTAGATGGAATGGAGATCGTGCACTCTAAGAGTGGGCCTGTATATAGTCAAGCGGCCCTCAGGGTTAATGCTAGTAACTCGTATGACCCAGGAGAGAAGGAAGGTGGGCAAATGGTGATCCATTTGAATCCTCTCGCTCAAGATATAGGATTAGTACAGTCATATGGTGTGGATGGTCCAGGTATGGACTTGACTCCCCAAGTGTGTCGTGGTTGGGCTGTGTCTTCTTTTCTTCCGATTGTTATGATTCACAACTTTATGTTTTAGAATTCTCGTGGAGTTGGAGGAACACCTTCGGTCGTTTGAGTGGTGATCTAGTTGCTAGACACCATGTTGGTTTTTGGCTCTCATTGAACCTCGGCAGAGGGGTTCTAAAGCTAAAAGGTTAGCTCGTAAGCTGAATTGGCATCATCTTGAATTAGTGGAGTCTAGGGGCTTTAGCGGGGGAATTTGGCTATTTTGGAAAGATGAGATTGATTTTAATATTGAAGAAAAGTCTGACCAAATCATTCATGGCATTGTGAACAAAGGTAAAGATTATGAGTGGTCCCTATTAGTAGTTTACAGCGACCCGGATCGCGTTAAACGTTGCGAGTTGTGGAGTAATTTGGAGAGGATCAGCACTCATATGAGGGGCAACTGGGTTGTTGCTAGGGATTTTAATGCCACTTTGTACCCCGAGGATAGGTGTAGAGGGAGTGGCCGTGGGAGGGGCGTTGAGACTGGTCTTCATCGCTGGGTCTTAGTTGCCAACATGATGGATATTGGCTTTACTAGACCTCGTTACACGTGGAGTAATGGTAGAAGCCAGAGTAAGATTGACCGTATTTTTGTTAACAACCACTGGCATGCCTTGCATCCAGATGCTACGGTTACCCATCTTCCTCGTTATAAATCTGATCACTGCCCTTTGCTCTTTCAACTTGATAACACCATGCATGCCCAGACCCGTCGCCGTCCTTTTCGCTTCTTTGCTCCTTGGATCCTCCATAATGATTTTGCTGAGTTCGTTAAGAAGCATTGGGATGGTAATGAGGAGTGGACCTATTTAATCACTAATTTTTGCAAAAAGTTACAGGGATGGAATAAGGAAGTTTTTTAGCGTATTAATAGAAGGAAGGATACGATTCATCGCAGGCCGGAAGGGATTAACAAGAAAATGGCTAATCTTGAAGCTTCGTGAAAAGCTTTGGAAGGAGCTTGAGGCTGTCCTTGAGCAAGAGGAAGTTATGTGGCTTTAAAACTCTAGATGCACTTGGTACTCCCATGGTGATCGTAATACGAAGTACTTCCATTCTGTGGCTAATAGTAGAAGACGTCGTAATAGAATTGACGCTCTCATGTTGGAGTCAGGAGAGTGGTCTTATGACTCGAAAGAAATCATGGAGACGGGGACCAAATATTTCTCGGATCTTTATAAGGAAGATGGGCAGCTAAATAGTAACCTTTGTTTCTGTTATAGTTATCCCCCTCTAGACGAGAAGCAGCTTTGTTTTCTGGGTTAGAGGGTTGATGATAACGAGGTTAAGCGTGCCCTGTTTGATATGGGGTCGTTAAAAGCTCCTGGGCCAGATGGGCTCAACTCGCTCTTTTACCAAAGCCAATGGGAGACCATTAGTAGCAAAGTGATTGGAAAGGTTAAGGAAGTCTTCTATCATCCTTCATCTGTTCACAATATAAATGGCACTCAGATCATTCTCATCCCTAAGGTTGCTCAGCCTCAATTGATTACTGAGTTTAGACCTATAAGCTAGTGCAACGTGATTTACAAAATAGTGACAAAAATCATTACCAATCGTCTCAGAGAAGTTATGCTGCACCTAGTAGCTCCTAATCAATGTAGTTTTGTCAAAAGGAGGTAGAGTACAGATAATATTGTTCTTGCTTAGGAGATTATCCATTCTATGAGAACAATTAAGAAAAAGACTGGTTTTATGGCTATCAAGATTGATTTGGAAAAAGCTTACGACCGAATTCGTTGGACTTTTCTGTTTGATTGCTTGAGGGAGATTCAGCTTCCAAAATCGCTCTTGAATGTGATTAAGAAGTGTGTCTTTACTCCCTACATGCATCTCCTCTGGAATGGTGAGCAAGCTTCTGAGTTTTGGTAGTCCCGTGGAGTTAGACAAGGAGATCCACTATCTCCGTACTTATTTGTCTTGGCTATGAAACGTCTTGGTCATCTCATTCACAATGAGGTTGATAATGGAGCGTGGAAGCCTTTCAAGCTTAGTAAGGGGGGTACGCCTATATCCCACTTGTTTTTTACTGATGATCTCATCCTGTTTGCTGAAGCCAACCTTGAACAAGTTGGGCTTATTAAGGTTATTCTTGATGATTTTTGTGAAGCTTCCGGTCAGAAAATTAATGCTGCCAAGACAAGAATCTTCTTCTCCAACAACGTAAATCACAATTGGTCTTGAGAGCTAAGCAATTTTCTGGGGTTTACTTCTACTGCTAATCTTGGTAAGTACCTAGGTATGCCCTTACATCATCAGCAAGTAACTAAGAATACATATCAGTTTATTCTTGATAAGCTTGAGGCGAGGCCTTCTAGTTGGACGGTGAACCAGCTCTCTTTTGCGGTGAGACACTTTAGTCCAATTGGTCCTCTCTTTTATCCCTTCTTATGCCATGCAAACAGCTCCTCTCTTCGATGTGACCTATGGGGAGATTGATAAAAAATGCAAGAATTTTTTATGGGGAAGCATTGCGTTGCAACGGAAGGTCCATCATATGTCTTGGGCTAAGATCTGTAAGGATAAGGAGCTTGGTGGTTTGGGCATTCGCAAGGCTAAGTCTCACAATTATGCCTTTATGATGAAGTTTAGGTGAGGCTTGGTGAAGCGGAGAGATGCCTTCTGGGTCAAAATCATGAGAGAAAAGTACAAGTGTGGGAGTGACATTATTTCCATCATCAGCAAGAAGAGGAATGAGTCTCGTGCTTGTGCTGGGCTACGTGCTGTTTGGAAGCATGTTCAGGATGGCCTTTTTTGGCATCTAGGAAATGGTCAGTCTATTTCTTTTTGGAGAGACAAATGGCTGCCTAACCATAAGGAGCTGGAGTCTCTTGTTGAAGGTGGTATTCCCCAGGAGTTTGCTGATTGGAAAGTGGCAGACTGTTTGCTTGATTCAAGTGGTTGGGATTGGGGTAAATTCTCCTACCTCGTTCCGGATAATGCTGTGAATGAGATTGCTCAAACCCCTATGCGTCTTGATAGCCTGGACACGCCTTTCTGGAGATGGACGATGCATGTGGTTTTTACCTTGAAGTCTGCTTACATGGCCCTCAAATGAGATGACAATTGTATTATGAGAAGCTTCTGGCATCATCTTTGGAAGGTCCACATTCCACAACGCTATAGAACCTTCATTTGGCTTTGTGCTAACGACAAATTACTGACGAATGCTGCCCATTTTAAGCGTGACATGCAGAGCTCGACTACTTGTGAGCTTTGCGAAGCTCAGACAAAAACTTCCCTACATGCCTTACGAGATTGCCCCCATACTCACTACACTTGAAGAGCAATCATTCCGATTAAGTGGCACCATAGATTCTTCTCATGCATGGAGGTTAGAGATTGGATTCATTGGAATATTGGTGTTATCGGGACTATAGAGAAGTTTGAGTGGAAGAGGTGGTTTCCTATTGTGTGTAGAAATTTGTGGCTAGCTAGAAATGATAGACTCTTTAATGGTACGATGCCAATCTCGAAAGAGATCATTGGTAAAACGAGGGCCTGTTTACACTGGGGTAGTTCGATGCTTGGTATGGACAAAGACTGTCACTCTAGTAAGGTTCATTGGCATCCTCCTATGGTAGGGCAAGTTAAGTTTAATGTGGACAGTTCGGTCAATGCCCTTATTGGGAGAAGATCGTGTCGCGGTGTTGCTCGAAATCATGACGGCAATTTTCTTCTAGGCTTTATGTTCAGGGTGCCGAGGGGTTCGTTTCTTACGATGGAAGCCTAGGGTATTTTATGGGTGTTAAAGCTCGCTTAGGATCATGGGTTGTGCAACATCGTGGTCGAAAGCGATTGTATGGAGCTTGTTCAGTTGTTGAAGATGAATAATATTCAGGATCATCCGGATTCGATGGTGCTGTCAAAAATTCAGGGTATGATGGAAAGAGATTGGTCTATTGGCATCGCTCTATGTAACAGAGATGCTAATCATCTGGCGGATGCAGTGGCTAAAGAGGCTGGAGGCATGCAGATAGATTTTTAGCTCTTCAGAAGTACGTGGAACTCTATAGATTCTTTGTTGAAGCAGGATGTTGAGCATTTGCCTGGTCGTTCGCGTGACGCTGGTGTTTTGGTGGCGTAGTTTTCTCTTTGGTTATCAAAAAAAAAAAAGTTGCAAAGATATATTTCCGAATCCTTTGATCAATAAAGCCCATCTACGAGGAAGTTACTATGCAAATTAAAGCCTTCTTCAACAGCCTGAAATCAAATCAAAGATATAATTATAAAATTATTTAATTTATAATATAAATATATTATCAAAATTCAAAGTTTAAATATTTCCCGATATAACACAAATACAGGACTAAAAAAACCTAATAACAATTGTAAACCACACTAACATCTAGAAAGTAAACAGGAGTCTACATTTGACCATCTTGAGCATTTTCTTATATATTTGACTTGTTTAATTCACTTGTTGTAATATAATTTTTTTAATATTTATTTTGTCTTTATAGTTATTATTTAATATATTAATATTTTTTATTATTTTTTTGAAAAATAAAGATATATATTTTTTATTTTAACTATTTACTTTTTATATTTTCTTTCTCTTTATATACTTAACATTCATCCAATCAAACAGTTCCGAAGTCCATGAGATATGCAATGCTCTTGCAAATTGTTATTCATTGTCATTTGCCCAGCTATTTTAACATGTCTATATAATAAACATGAACAGTAATCTTCCAAGAGTGCAACCTTCTTCACTATAGTAATGAAAAACAATGAATGCAGATATCATCGGTGAACACCAACTGTCCTCAATTTCAAAACAAAAAAATGCTCCACTCAGCGTAAGATAGAAACATGGGAATGATGTTTAAACTGTCTCAGTGAAGAAAACAACGTAGCAGAGCTCCTATACCAAACTAAAGATGCATTCCCTTTCAATCAAGCTCCGACGACTTCAGGGGTCTCCTCAGCCATTGTTTCATCGGCAGGTCTGTCTACCTTCACACCAACATCCTCTGAATAATCACCATGAACCTACACGGACCAGAAGGCAAAGGCTTCAAATCAGTCTATTGATAAAGATTTCAACCATATGCTTGCGAAAACAAAATAAAGAATTTTTAACTCGAAAGTATTAGCTCTGTTGGTAAATAGATATAATATCTCCCCTCAAAAATTTTAGTTTGGTTCTTCTAGGGAGCACTCTAAGAATGAAATGCTAAATGCATTGGGCCAATCTAGAGAAGTGTGCACTTAAAATTGCCTAGTGAGGGAATAGTCCGGACAGAAGATACCCTAACCAAAAAAATAATAATAATTTTCAGCCCTAGATGTTCATTAAAGAATTGTGTCCATTCCAGAAGACGCTTTAAGAATTGAGAAAGATCAATGAATCACAAAATAGAGTCAAATTATGATATCAGAAAGGAACAAATATGGAAGGCACTTAGTTAATTTTAAGGCTGTAACCATCAAGATGGAAAAAAAATGTATACAAATTAATCAGCTTGCCAAAATTTAACTCATTTCATCTGGTCAAAGGGAATTTGGGATAAGAAAGATACCTCCATCAGTTTTCCAAGATCAAACTTGGGAGCTTTCAAAATCTTGACTTTCCTAATAAAGACATTTTGTAGAGGGTAAATGCTAGATGTTGCCTTTTCAATCTCTTTGCCAATCATCTCTGGAATGAACTTGCGGACCAACTCTTTCAAATCACAGGAGGTAGCCTGATTTGTCATGATCTCTCTCATCTTCCGGCGGATCTAAAAAGAAAAGGGTGCATTTCTAAATATGCAATCTTCTACGAGGAGAGAAAGACAGAAGACCATAAAAATACATAACAACCTTCATGAGGTAAAACCAATTTTCCAATAGTCAAGTTCAGAAGCGAAATCACGAGTGCAATCCCAAGGGTATACAAAATAACAGAGTAATGATATCAATTAATTCACGCCCATTAAATTTCGGTTATTACTTTTTAGGTACTTCATCGAAGCAAAACGCAAGAAAAATCATGTTTAAATATTATGAAGTTGAACTTGAAAACAACCATTGTTTGCATGTTACAAACAATTTAGCGAACATACCTGTCGAATCTGGCTTGATTGTGCATAGCAGGTCCTCTTCACCTGGTTTCCACGCCTCTTAGTAAATCCAATGCAGAACATCCTCAATGTGTAGTTATCAGTGGTCTTCACATCCACATGAGCTTCTATCAAAGTTTGCCATTTCCGCACCAATGACCTCAACTTGTCAGTAGTAAAATCCATTCCCTAAAGATTACAAGATTTTATTAAATAATATTCATGAAAAGCATCAAATTATAGTATGAGCAAACAAAATTCCAGTGATCCATCATACCCAGAAATTTGTCAGAACATTCTTCCCTTGAACATCCTCTGCTCTCAATCGAATCTTCCTATATGCATGGTCCTCATCACCTTGTAGATCAGCCAATGAAATCTCAAAAACTCGATGTTTAAGTCCTTCTGAAGCAATCTGTTATTTACAATAAATGCGATCCTTATAAGCATGCACAAGCCTCAAACATGGCAATTTGTATTTACACCAAGGGAAAAATGCACCACCTTACATCATAATCCACACCAACAAAGTAACAACTTAATCAATAATTGAATAACACCAAGGAAGTCAAAGACAAAAGGTGCAAAACACTCATCTAAGTGAAGGCAATAAAGTGGAGAAAGAAAGAGAAAAATAATATAGAGATAGCGGGTAACTATATGTAAACCAATTACTCATTTACTTCATTCTTTTTTTCTGAACATGGATTTGCTATTTGAATTGGCTCCATTTTAAGCATTTTAATTATTGACCCCAGGGGTGCCTAGCCTTTGAGTACACTGAATAACCCAATGCACATGAAAGAAACAATAGACATACAAAACCACCTACACTATTTTAGATGGAGAGCACCAACATGCACTACCCAATTCTTGTTAATATGCATAAAATGCAAGGATGTCATGCTCACAAAGGTATTAGCTCAAATCAACCATTGGTCCATGGATAGTAAAAAGAATAGAAAGTAACTAGTCCATGATTGAAAAATTAACGGGAAAAATGCAAGGCATAGCATATATGGAAAATTAAAATGAAAGCCCAGATCCTAAAAATTACATAAAATGAGCCTCTATCAGCAACCTTAAAGAAGCTTAGAAATCCCTTTACCCCATAACATCAAGAAACAACATATCTTGCTATTCATTCATCGCACATGTTATGAAGATTTGTAAGAAGTATATAATACAGATCGTTTGAGTTATCAGTTGCCGTCAAATTTTAACTGGTTCTATGTGAGCTATCAACTCCTTGACAATGGAGTGGGTGAATGAAAGGTGAAATTTTCTAATATTACACTTACGTAAATTTCTTTTAATATGAAGAAGAAACAGAAAGTGGAAGGATAAAAGAGTAAATATACAAAGAAAAGGAATTCAAACCATCCCAAATCCCTAATTTGGAGGGGTTTGGGGTAGACTAGGACATTTTCCCCACCCACCCCACTCCCAAACAAACTTACAGTCTTCGATCAAAATTTAGCCAAATAAGAAATGATGTCCATATGTAGAATTCTAAACAATAAACCGAAATCTCACAACTTATACAAGGTCCAAGCCATACACAAAATATTACTTATTTTAAGGAAGTGTGGAGCCATATTTGCTACGAAAGGTATAAAAATTTTTATACAAAACTCTGAGACGTTTCTGGGTATTAGATTCAAATAACAATTCCCATTTGCCATACCTTTTCTCCAAAATATAGCATTAAAAAGAAACATGGAGAAAACAAGACGAAATTACCTTGGTCCCCTGAGTGCGAGTGACGAGGGTCTTGCCCACATTTTTCACTTGGAAAACTGAAGGGGCCTTAATATCGTACCAGTCCTTCTTGGCAAAGGGATCAGCTCTGAATGAAAGCCAAAAAAGCAAAAACGGGGCTGAATAAATACCCAAAAGAGAGAATACAAAACTGAAATTTTGAAAGTGGTGAAAAGGGTACTTACGCCTTCTTCTTGCCACCCTTCTTCCCCTTCGAAATCCTCTTGTTCTTTCCGACAGCCATGGCTGATAACAGGAGCTTCTTCTCCTATGCAGTTGACGGCCCCAGGAGTAAACTCGGAGTGGAGAGAACCCTACAGTATTGGCTGCCATCTGTCATATGCCTGTACCAATTTAGTTGCCCCAGCCCCCTTACTATTGAATATTATTTTGTCATTATAAATTGTTTCGTTTGTTATTCTGTTATTTTAAAAAAATAAAATAAAATTGTATCATCTGATTAATATTAAATTTTGTTTACTATACAACTAATATTTAATTGTCGGTCCTACTTCTACTGAAGTTTTCAGAATATAAAAATAATATATTGCCATATATCACAGATAAACTAGATTAAATCTCAATAATTTTAAAATTATTTTTTCTTAAAAAAATATTTATGTGTATAATTTATATTTAAAATTTGAAGTTAAGTTAAAATGAATTTAAGCCTTTTGAATCCATGTTCATATTTTATTTGAACTAGTATTTGTATATGCATAAATGTATTTTATAGTTATATATAACATTAATCATTACTTGAATTTTAGTTAAATTAGATAACTTTTTTATTTTTAAAATATATATAAACTATCTTTAAAATAAAAAGTTCTATTATACTTTAAATCAATTATATATATATTTACTAAAATATATTTTATTAACTTAAATGTATATTTTTTAAAAATAAAATGCCCTTTTATTTTTTTTATGAAAGATATTTTAATTATAAAATTAAAATTAGACTAAAATATATATTATAAAAATAAAAATAAGATCTGTATAATTTTAACAAAATTTAAAGGAAGTACATATAATTTATTTTAATTTTAATCATATATGTAACTTTAATTTAAAAATATTTATTAATTATTTAAAAATTAAAAATTATCTAAAAATGGTTATAAAATATGAGAAATAAAAATTAAAACAAAAATAATGCATTTCTCTTCATAAAAAATAAAAACAAAAAAATTTCGATTTCACATATTATCAATAAATATTATCATGTGATTCTCCTCTTGCTAGCCTTCTCATCAATTTTATTAAATAATTACGTTGAACGGCAATTTTTGGGTACACTTAATAGAACAATTTAAAGCAAACTTCGTCGTAATAGTTATTATTTATACTAAATGAAACCTTAATAAATCATATGAAGAATGGAGGAAAAATTAATATTGTTTTTGTCATTTAAGTAAATTAATCTTAAATTATTATAATAAAATATTATTAATTCTCCTAAAAATTATCTATGGTGGTCAATGCTAGCTGGTTCCTCACCATTTATTATTATGGTTACGGATCTTTTTCTACTTGAGAGTGAAATTTGAAACTTTACCAACTATACTCAGCTAGTGGTTCATCAACAAATTTCCTAGTGAACATTTTCAACTATTGGTGAGCAAGACCAATTGATATAGTGTGGTAATAATAGTGGTCAACATAAAGTGGTAATGGGTATAAATTGTTGGTGAATAGTCATACATCTCCCATTGATACCCCTTTTCAGTCTGAGATTGGTTTTGGCGAGTTCACCTACCTTTAAAAATTCTATTATTTGGTTAGAAATTACTCACAAACTCATTGCCAATGGTCGGTACTCTTTGTAAGCATTATTTACTAATTAACCTAGCCTACCCTTTTTATTATTTAGCTTAAAAATATTATATTCATTTCTTCCTATAATGTTGTTGGATTATTGAGTTGCCTATGATAGATTAAACCAAATTCATAAAAATAATCTAAAGAAATATAACTAATTAATTAATTAAATTAATTTTTTAGTAATTTAATTGATTGATTGATTAATATTTAAATTTTGAATTTTGAAATTTAAAATTAAAGTCAATTATTATTTAGTGAGAAATTAATTTTTTTTAAAAAATGAAAACTAATAGTGTGTAGGCAAAATGGGGTATCATACGTTAAGGGCCGTAATCTCTTTTTTGGAAAAAAAAAGGGTCATCTCTCCTATTCTCTTTAGTTCTTCTCTGTTAATAAGAGAACATAGTAAAATTTACTCCTCCTCTGGTATGGTGCATCTAGCATGGAAAACTATTAACATTCCATCCAATGACTTTGGTCAGAACCGCATAGAACTTAGACCGAGCAAGATTAAGATTTCATTGCATCCAGGTAAGTACTCAAATCCCACTCAACATAGTTTTAATTTTCCTTTAGTAGTATTAGAGTCAGGTTTGGCTTAGATCTATTGCTCTTATATTCTATATATGTATTTTTCATGCTTTATAATTGTGCCATTGGTGGAAGAAAATTTAAATTACATAAGAATTGTACAATTGAACCTTCAAACCCATTAATGATAAATTTCAATAGAGGCAAAATTAGGCCACATAATTAACATCATATGAAACCAATAGTGTAGTGATTATGTGATAGAAAAATGGTAGAAGGAGCAAACCATAGAAAAAAATTTTGAATATTAAAGTTCAAAAAAATGATGTTGAAATCACCAATTTTTTGGGCTTAATGTTCTCACCACAGTTTACAAATTGATACAAGTTATATGTGATTGGAAAGCTTGTTGAATAAGCTTTCTAATACCATGGAGTTTGCCTCAAATAAATGCTTATCGAGGGAGATATAAACTTTTGAATTTATTTGTCCAAAATTGAATTTCTAAAAATCATGGTCAATCTAACCATGTTTCATGGGTTTTTTCTCTCTTATCAGGCCATAGATTTATGCAATCCATATGTCATTAGAAAGACCATCTTGCAAGCTTTCCAAAGATATCAAAATTGCCTAAACCCTAGTTAAAACAAGGGAGATATGGTGATTCAAAGTTAACCATGCGAAAATAGCATTTCTATAATTTTGAATGAAAGTTGTAGAAATAAAAGTTGAAGACAACAATTGAAGCATACTCTTAAGAATGAAGAGTGTGGCTCACCCCCATTTTTGATGGGCTTGAAACCTAGACTAATAGAACAAGGAAGGAGAGAAAAAGCCAATCATGGTGTCATAGCGGTTAAAGGAGTTACCTACATGCGCCATCTAGGCAAGTGAGTTTCCATTTTTCCCAAGTTTTTTTAAAAAATTTTTAAACCAAAAATGGAGAATAGGCATGTGGGAGTGTGTGAATACTCTTTTGGGACTAGATTTTAGCTCTAAAAATTCTTAATTTTGAGAGTTTTAAAATGATATATAATTCATCTATATGTAGGTATTTGTTAGTCATGTTTCAATGTATTTAAGGCCATAAAATGGCAATTTTATATGCCAAAAAGTTCATAAAATTTTAATTATGAATTTTAAAATTATATTTCACCGACATGAGTAATTATGAACCTAGAGACATTCCATATTTATTGTATGGACACATATTAATATTAATATATATATATATATATAATATTTGGATTAATCTAAAGGTGTGAAGGATTAAAATTCCTTGATTTTCAAGGGTCTTAAGTTTGATCAAGCCATTCCCCAATGATACTTCAGAAGATATTAAATCAGTGAGTATTTTGGAGATAAATTTGGAGAATCAAAATTAATTTTTTTTAATTAGTGTGCATAAGAGATAAACATCCATAAATAACATCATATTATCATGAATGTTGATGAATAATTATATTGGAAAATGGAATATGCTTTTGATAAGCTGACCTATAACCTGACCCAATTTTTAGAGAGGAAATTGATTAATTAATTAACTGATTTTATTATTAATTAATTAATTATTACATTATTAAATTTTGAATTTTTTTCAAAATTTAAACAAAAGGGAGGTTAATTTAATTAAAGGAAAAATTTTAATTGTCATTAATGCACACAAAAATAAAATTGTTCAATATAAGAGAATAATCAAACTTATAAAATATATTTTATTATATGTGTTGATGTGGCCTGTAAATGAATGAAAAAATCTTATGGTGGCTGAAGACAATTAATAAAGGTCTGTGAAGAATTGAATAGGTCATTGAGGGTTGAAGAGAACATAATTTGAGAATTAATAAATATTTTTAAAATGAGGTTCCTAATGTATTGTTAATACGAATGTAATTTACAAGTGTGTTGTGTTAAATAAATAAAAAAGAAGGGAAATAATTTATTAAGTAAGAATTCTCGAATTAATAGACTTGGGCTTATCTAAGAACTAAATAATTCAAGATTAGAGAATATGAGAAACACTTAAGTGAGTAGAAATTCTTAGATTGGCAAGGCTTATCTAAAGAACTATAGTATAATTAATATTTGTAGATGAATTTGGCAAAAAGTAAAAACATTCTTAGGAAACATGAAATGGAAGCATACCAAGTGTAGACTTTCAATAAAAAATCTAATAATGTCATTATTAGTCTAATTGAAATTCTTTGCAAATGTAAATATAACATTGTATATATATAAATATTATATACTATATCTATGTAAGAATTAAATTATAATTATAGTTGTTAGAAATATCATTATCTAGTTTGATATGATAAATTAACTAGATAGTGTCAATTAGAAAGATTGACACGGTAGGGTTCTTAGATCCTAAAGAAGAATAGAATACTAAGAAACTATTTAACAATGTCGTGTAAGAGCTAAACATTATAATACAACCTAGCAAAGGTAAAGATCTAGAACTTCTTTTAGAAAAGGAAAAGAGTGATATTTCTCACATAACAGTATAAAGCAATATGACTAACAATATCATATGTGAGTATGAGTCATAAATGATTGTCCAAACCATGTGAATAACCCTTGAGGACTTAAAAAAGTATAATCAAACTGAAAAGACTAACTATTAAGCAATTGAAGTTAGTTAGTCATATTTTTATTAACAAATAATAAGGTTAGGCTATTATGAGATTTGTTCTTATAAGTTGGAAACATATAAAGCTTGGGAATGAGCACATGGAAGTTGCTAGACCCCCAGAAAAGCTTATATGTTTGAACTTGTTGTAACTATAAAGTCCAAGCATAAAAAGATGACACTTCATATTTAGAGAAAATTTGGCCAACATTTTTAAAAAAGATAATAAAGAATTAAGAAGAATGTCAAACTTGGTGAGATGAAATCTGACATGGTAAAAGGTTAAGCATCACATCAGTGAAAAAAGTGGGTTACTCTGCTTATGATTATGTTGAGCAAAATGAGTTAAAGGTTATAAACTATATAGCTAAGGATTAAGAATTCTTTATAAAATATCATCAACTGTTTATTGAAAGCATATTACCTTATGTATGAAGAATTATAAGAGTTGAAGTAAAAGGGCATCATAGTATACAAGATTAGTTTTGCATAAAGAACAAACCTCATCCTACATAGTGTTCAAAGATATGACAAAATTTAATATTTATCATTTCTCTTTTTAATTTGAGTTTTGAGTTCTTATTTTTCATGAAAACTCTATTGACATAAGAAAAAGGAACAAAGAGTAAGATTCTAACTTGAAGGGCTAAGCTAGGGTCTTATAGGTGAAAAGAGAATAAGTAGACTAATAAAATAATAGATGCTATAGTTCATTTCTATTTTAGAAATGCCAGTATAAAAAAAATTGCTTAGCAAATAAAGCAAATTAGAAAACCATCTTAAAAAGAAACTAGAAGTGAGAATCCATTACAATTAATTCATTTTGACACATGTGGTTTAAAGAAAGAAGGGCAAGACAATGATTTGCAATATGTTTTAGTCCATTTAGTCTTTCATAAGTCAGAAGCACTCAAGTACTTTAGATGTTATAAGAATATGGTCGAGAATCAAAAGGATAACAAAACTGAAACTTTGAGCTATGACAAAGAATGCAAATATTTATTAGATTAGTTCTAAGAGAACTATGAAAGAAAGAAATTATGAGTCAATTAACAATTCCTTGACACTCTTCAACAAATGGAGATGTTAAAAAAGAAAATGAAGATCTTACTCGAAATGGTTAAGATTAGTGATGGGTGAAGAAGTCTTACTCATTTGGGGTAATAAGTCACAAATTAATGTCTTTAATCTTAACCATATGTCCTCTATCTGAGTTACTTTTGTATCTTATAATTTGTGAACATAATGATAAGATATTTTTTGGCATCCCAAGGCTATTAGATTGGCTACTTATATCCATGATAATTCTCATAAGTATAAGAATTAGATACAAAGAATAAGGTATACATCTTTACACGATGCTTAAACACAAATCAAAAGACTATATCTTCATTGGTAAAAATGAAGGTAGAAGTATAACTGAAATTGAGTTGAGTATCACCACATTTAGAGAATGAAATGCTAAATAAAGAAGAGATTAATAGGTATACATCTCTGTATAAGGCACAATATCAAGTTAATAAGGACAAGTAGTTATATCTCGACCTATTAATCTGAGTAGAAGCTTGGTGTAAAGCGAAAAAGTTGCATAGACAACTCTACAATTTTAGGGTAACAATTAGAGTATGCCTAAATATCTTTTTGAGATTGAAAAGGCAACACACAGAGATACTATGCTAAACATTAAGAAGCCAAATGCAGTTTGGGAGATTTAGTCAAATCCTACTAAAGGAAATTGGATGAGAGCAATGAACCAAGAGATAAATCTAATAAAGACAAACCATATCTAAGTTATTAGTTGACCATCCATATGATTGAAAAGCACTTTAAAATAATGGTTCTTAAGGTTAAAAAAAAAGAATGGATTAATTAAGAGATAAAAGACATCTTTATTTACTAAGGGATATATACAACAAAAAGGTATATATTATGTGAAAATAACTTTCCATTTATTATATGATTAGATTAGTCTTAGTTATAATTATGAGTTTAAACTTGTAATTACATCAAATGGATGTAAAGAACCATATTCTCAAATGGAGAACTAGATGAAAAGAGTACATAAAGTAACCATTAAGTTCCATAGAAAAAAGATTTAAAGGCTTTAAAGGTCTATTTAGGAAGCAAGACAATTATCTAGATAGGGGGTATCCAAAATTTCATCGAGTTGAGATATCATATAAATTTTAAATAATTAATTAAGACCACTATATTTATGTTGAACAATTTAAAAGAAGTTGGTTATATTATTATTTTTTTTGTGTGTGGATAATGTACCAATGGTTGGGCATTGACAATATTCTTTAATCATCATTCAAGAATGATTATTCTTAAATTTTGAGATAAAAAATATAGGTAAAATAGAGCATATCCTTGGAATTAAAATCCAAGGGAATTAATCAAAAAGATTAATTGCTCTTTACAAGGGAATCACAATTAAAATGTCATTGAATGATTCAATATAAAAGAATATAGACCCATTAATACCTTGTTATAAAATATGATAGTCTAAATCATTGGATACATCCTTAAATTGATTCCACATTGAAAATTATGTAGGAAGTCATTTACTCCAATGCTTTTAGATATTATGTGAAATGATGTGTACAAAGTCGTATGTTTATGAATGATTGACATTGCATACTGATAATAGTAAAATTCCAATTAATAGCATTAAAATGCTATTAAGAGAATACTTGAGATACTTCTAGGGCAACACTGTATTAGAAAAAAGATCTAGTTGTATAAAATAAAATTAACTTTTGAATGTACATTTTTATTGAATAGAGATGTGATATCTTGGAACAATAAGAAGTAAACATGTATAGTGTTGTCTATTAATGAAGCAGAGATCATTGCATGTTCTTCAATAGTGCAAAAGGTTAGATGACTAAAGAGAGTTGTAAGCTTTTGGAGATTATTAGTCAGATGTTGAGTCCAATATTAACTAATCATAGTAAATGAGAAGCCATAACCAACCAAAGGCCATAAGTATCATAATGAAAATAAATACATAAACACAAGAATAAGAGAGATTAGTGGCATAGAAAGGTGTTATTCAAAAATATATTTACATAAAAGATGTTAAATGATCCTTAAGAAGGCCTATACCTAGAGACATACATGAGGAAGATGAAAAGTCTCTTGGTAAACCTAGAACATGGAGTATCTCACCATATATATAAGTTAAGTATTAACTAAGTAGACAAGTTATGCCATAATCATAGGTACCATATGCATAATGATAGTATTTCATACAGGTTAGTTTTCTCACACAAGCAACCACGTTTAGCTCTCATAAGGAGTGAGTAAGGATGAAATATTTGTGTTCACCATACAAGACAGCAAAAACACCAATATGGAATAGAAAGAAACCCAAAATATAAATATGTTGCCTCGACAAAAATAAGGTCAAGATGAGATCCAAATATAGATATAAATATAAATGGAATTATAGACCCCCACCATCCATTATATCTTTATTGCCAACACCAAATTCTCTTTATGGTGTCATCTATATAAAATATGATCTATATGGTGTTAATAAATAAATTAAATTGATATACACTTTTATAAAATAAAAGAAATACCTTAGCATACAATTTATACTACATATACTTAAGAACCGCAATTAGGAAGTAAATGAATACATCCCTATTTCATTGTTATGTGAGTCCTAAAAAAGATCAAATTCTTTTATAGATACCTTTATACCTTTGATAATATCATAAGGAGATTAGTCAATGTTTGATATTTTAGTATACATTCTATGGTCATGATAGATTCAACCTACAAAAATTAATGTTAGGAAGGCAACTGATTATGATTTAAATAGTATGTGGACAAAAGAAAGATTACCTGAGATATACACAGCTATCCTAGTATCTAAAGCATACTCACTATGAACTGTTCTTGGTAGCATTATGAATATGGATACTACGCATATGAAAAAAGCAATGTGAGTAATATAAGCTTAAAAGAGATTAGATTAGTCATAAGTATAAAATATGGTATATATAGGTCAATCTAGGACATCTGAAGCATATGTGTGAGCATCTAAAGTATATCGAGGGATTATGTCTCTCTTGCTAATCCTATAATGGGATTTCTAGTGTGAGAGCTTGTAAAGATTATGCTCGAGCGATCATGACAAAGCACTTGGTATGAAAGTCTAAGAGAAGCAAAGAGCAAAAAGTGAGAGTTCTATGATATTTATCCCATCATGTACGAATGAAAGATGTTATATTATTAGGTCGCCCATGATGAGCTAACCAAAATCTATAAAAATTGCCTAAAGAAATAGAATATAGTTAATTGATTAAATTAATTATTTAGTAATTTAATTAATTAATATTTAAATTTTGAAATTCAAAATGGAAGTCAGTTATTATTTAGTGGGAAATTAATTTAACAAAAATGAAAACTAATAGTGTGTGGACAGAGAAAGGGGGTATTGTGTGTTAAAGGTAATATTTGTCTTTTCTAAAAAAATTGCCATCTCTCCTTCTCTTTTTGGTTCTTCTCTGTTAACAAGAGAGCACAATAAAAATTACTCCCTTTCTGGTATGGTGCATCTGGCGTGGAAAATGATCAAAGTTCCATCTAGTGACTCTGGTCAAAGCCATGTGAGACATAGATTGAGCAAGATCAAGATTTTATTGCATCCAAGTAAATATTTGGATTCTACTTAAAATAGTTTTAATTTTCCTTCAAATGTTATATTGTGAGTAGTATGGTTTGGATTTCCTTTAGCTTTAAGAGTGGATCAAATTCAAAAACTGAACATTTAGAGGTGGCTACAGATATGGTCCTCTCAATCTTAGGGATATGTTTATTAGAGCAAAGGAGTACACAAATCTTCTATTAATTACTCTCTATGTAATTTGGTCTTTATGGAATCAGCTAGTATTTGAGTTTTATCATTCATCACTAGTTATGGCCCTTAAGATCATTCATTGATAATTGGCTCAGTCTGAATTGGCATGGGAACAATAGGAACTAGGTTTGCAAAGAGGTAGAAACAAAGCAAATCCTCCTGGCAAGCTTAGTTATCCAAATTATAAAAAATTGGCTGTAATGGGAGCTTATAAGAAAAAATATTAATGATGTTGGCCTTCCCTAATAGAGTTTTGTAATATCAAATATTTGTTTGAGGCCGCTTGACACTCTATAAGTATCACCGTCAATCACAAAGTTATCTCTAGTCTTCAAATTAATTTTTTTACTATTTTGGTCTTTATTGACTTTCATTATTACTCGATTGCGGAAAACTCTAATTTTAGTTCTGTAAGTGCTTAAACGAGATTTTTCATGCTTTTTTAGTAGATTTCTTTTAGCATGGGTGCTTCTTCTTGCTCCCTTAGTTTTAGGCTCACATACTTATAATATTATTTTGGACCATTAATTTTTATTTGAATAAAAAAAATCATAAGATATTACTCTTCATGAATTATTAGTGAGCGCTATTTGTACCTTAGACTTTTTATTGATATAATCTAACAAAGCTTGATGCTAAACATATAGTCTTTATGTATGTGAAATACACAGAGAAATCCCAAGGGTTGGCACAACTGCATGGGCCATAACCTTTCTTTGTCATTGTAATTAATGTATATTCCATTACAAATCCAAAAATTAATTTAGCTATGCAAACCTTGCAGCGATTATTCAAGCCATGAGGTGTGTTAGATCAAATATATTTATAAAATTAATAGATTATAATAAATATATAGAAATTTTAAAGGTCCTTTTACCTCTGAAATTTCTTTACATTTATATAGTTGAATACTTCAATAAATTTGATTAAAAACACGTCATTGCGGGAGTAATTACTCCAAGCTTTGTATCTATTAACTAAAGTGGTCTCACGGTTGTGCCAAAATTGTTGGGAAAGAATATACACAAGCATAATAATGATAACTAAAAGTCAAAATTTTCTTCTACTTGAAAGAATCTGTGAAAAACTAATATCACAGTACAAAAAATATTTCAAATAGAAGATATATCAAAATGCACATAATAATAAGAACGCGAGAAACTCCCTCAATATGAGAAGTGAAAAATATGAGATCTAGTGCAAAAAAATTTCACTATTTACTAAGTACAATAATGAATCTCTAGCAATTTCTAAAAACTCAACCCAACCTTTACTTGCTATCAATAAGGTAAAAATTTTCACAAGGAAAAAAAAATCTCAACCAATAAAAAAGAGAAAAAATAATCTAATTACACAAATAAAATACTCATAATACCAAAAACACTATACTGAAATTTCATAAAAATCAAAGCATAAATCACCCTCCAATCAAAATCACGAAGTGTGCAAATTTTATATCCTTTCTCCTGTCGGCGCTTCTCTGCGAAAGATGCCAATGTAAAATAACAGAGAAGACCTATTCAAAATACATCACTGCAAGTCACGGATTCTCTACCTTTAGCAGCCTTGGGTCACTAGCCATTTTCAAAAAACAAAATCCTCTGCTTTTTTTTTTTTTTTGGGTTCTCTTAAAGCATGTGGGCTTCAATTGAGGAGGACCCACAACAAAAGCTTGGGATCTCTAAGTGTTATTTCATGTACATTTTATTTTATTTTTTTAGTCATAAACGGCTTATTTTGATTATATATTCATGGATGCAATGTATAAAGGCATAAAGAAGACTAAATATATGTTGTCAAGCTTTGTTGAAGCATACAAATATGAAATTTACAACACAAACAACATTATTAGTGGTTTATTTAGAGTTGTTGAGGATGAGGGACGGCAATAGCAAAAGAAGAAATAGTTTAGCGAAACAAAGAATCCTGTTATTTCAACATGAAGGTATCACAGTAATATAATAATTTCAGAACGAGAGTTGTGTGTAGTAAGTGACGAGTGACTTTAGAGATTGTAGATAATGATTCAAGTCTTCCCTTGGAGATGATAGGGGGGCTTTAATTATAATCTTTTGGAATATAAGCTAATGATGGAGATTGATCAAACTGACTTTGTTACTTTGGGTAGAATTGCACTATTTGAAACAACTTATTATCTCTAGTTGTTTAAAGTTATTTTTCAAAACAACTCAACTGTTTCCGTTTGTTGTATGTAATATGATGAGACTGGAAATTATACCATCTTATAATCCTAAGTCTTGATAAAATATATTAGATTATTTTGAAAGATTTAGAATTTATAAAACACCCATAACAGGAGCAATAACTTGTGATAATTATTAGATATTATTGTTTGAAACTGACAAATTACAATGTTCATTTTTCTCTCCATATTTTTTTTAATCATTAATTAAGACTTTATTTAGTATAAATAATAACCATTATAACTAAATATACTTTAAGATGGAATTCTAGGCACTATACCCAAAAAAATGTTTGTTCAACTTGACTATTTTAGTAAAAATTGTGATATGTAGACAAGTTTAGAACCTCATGACCCGATATCTGTTTTGTTAAGCTTTAAAATCTAATAGTTCTTTTATTTTTATTTTTTCGATTTGAGAGAATCATAAGATTAGGAAATAGATTTTGCTTTTATTCGCCGTATTTTACAATCATCTTCACGTGTGATTCATTCTTGGTATATATTTTCAATGCATTATATATAAATTGCAGTTTCTCACTTTTAAGTTACTAGCCATAAGATTAAAACCTGAACCCTCAAGATAAGGTGCACTTCTCTAACCACTAAAGCAACCCCTCACATTATTAAATTATTGATTTTGAATATAGCTATAATACACTCCTGCACCGTACGAACAAATATATATATATATATATATAGTTTCAAAATATTCAAAATTACACCACAAAATTCTTACAAACTCAGAAATTCCACAACCTAACACCTGCGCACAGCCACAATATGATACAAAAGAACGGGCTTCCGATGCAAAACTGCACTATTCAGTGCGAGAGGCAATGCTAAAAGCCTACTTACAGGCGGAGGCAGATTTTACATCTCTGTACTAGTGCTCCCAGATTTTTCATCCTTCTTTTGCTAGGAATTGGGACAGAGAATCATTGCAAAAGTAGATTTCTTTAGGAGAATATATAAACTTTTAAGTGTTTCTCCCGACCAGAATACAATATAATACAACGAACCCAACTAAACTAAGCTGGAACTGCCTCTGGGATTCTGTCGTTGCTTGAGGGAACCGAACTATCATAGTAATCAACCAGCACCTTCCAGCCACCAGGGCACATAAATCCATCAGGAGGACTTTCTTTGTTCTTTGCAAGTGTTCTCATCTGGAAAACCAACTTTAGTTAAGACACCAGACATTGTTAAACAAACAAAATAGCAACATGTTCACGTCAACATTATCCTCTTACCCTATGGAACAGAGCTGCGTTCCTTAAATTTGACCCAGTTAAAGTTCCGATTACAAACTCGGATTGGGATGCTCCCAAGTTTTTGATAAATTTGTGGTGTAAATTTTGGAAAGAAAAAGACACAACAGCTCAACACGTAATAATTGGATCCTACTTATCTCTAAAATGTGGGTCCCAGGTCAACTGTATCTTTTTCTTTCTAAAATGTACACAGTAAATTTCTTTGAGAACTTTAAAGGATCCAAATCCTACAAACACTAAGCCAAAGAGTATGATGCTGTTCACACATACCTTGGTCCCTGATATAAAGAGGAAATCTTGAGGCCTAGAGGGGTCAAAGAAAGCCATTTTGCCCTGGGTCTTGTCATATGCAGCAACCTGCAAACAGACAGATATTATCACCAGGGATGTCAAAGAATAGCTTCACTGAAGCTTATCTTGTTGGGGAGGAGGCAAAGTATCTAAGTACCCTAAAAGGAAGGATGTTTAGACGCTCGAGTCCAGGTGCCATGCTCAACACCTTCTTTCCATGGTCAGCATCATATAGGTCTCTTTTCTCAATTGGGTGGCTCATGCCTGCAGGGTCCCGACCAACAATGTAGAAGTTTGCCCCCGCATTGATCCTAGCCTTTGCATGCCACTGTACCTCAGTTGGTCCAGCATAGTGCATGGGAGAAGGGAATATAGATACCACTGTCGTCTCTTGATCAAGAACACCATCTTCAAGCACCTAAAGAACAATCCAAATAACATGTGATTTTCATTTTATAAGGAAAATTATTTGAAGCATTTGGGGAGTTTTCTGATTTTCTTAGTAAGCAAGTTACTTTTCTTAGCTAACTACACTTGGAAGGTACCAGCGGGCCATGCAATGAAGGTAGGACACGTGCACAATATGCTGTTATTCTTTTTTTGAAAAATAAAAAATGTTATAGCTCTAACAAAGAGGTTCATGTAGTCACATTTGACATTTGACCTTACACATACCTTCTCATGTTGTCTCATTCGCCAATCAAGTGGAACATCATCTGCTTTAGTAAAGCCTCCTAGTGGATGGAGCAAGAGGATGGGATTCTTATAACCCATCTCAAGAAGCCGCCTACGAGTATCAGTCATCAGCAAAGCATGACCATTGTGAACAGGATTTCGGAGCTGAAAAGCAAACACAGCATCAGCATTGCGCCTTGTGAACTCCTGACGGAGATCTGCAGGAGACAGCCGATAACGATCAAGGCCATCATGGTACCTGATTGCTTCTATGACCTCTAGGTCACCCCCTATCAGCCAATTTCCAGCATGAGTTATTGTTTCTTCAACATAAGGTAGGCCAGGGGCAGTTGTTCCCCAACTACGGGCTACTCTCTCTTCCTTGGGGTGCTTATAAATTTCAATACTAAAATAACCAAAAGAACAAGTGCATAAGCGATAGAGGAAAAAAAGCAATTGAACAATTGAAAAAAGAGTAACAATATTACAATGTAAAAATGATGCATGAATTTTGTCAGATGACTGACATGGATTTAGACCAAATACTGTTAAAAATATATCGATATACTTGATAAGAATAATTATATTACACACACAAAAACCAAAGGTGGATAGTTGTGTGTCAAAATGGGTTTTGAATGATAAATGTCTAGTCATGTGTGACAATCAACTAAAACAGGCTTGACCATTCTACACAACAAAGACACTAAACATGAGAAATTTTAGCACATTATAGACAAGCTGAACAAACCATAAATCCCACAAACAATGTCAACCAAACAAATCAAGTCAATGCAACCTCAAATTGAAACAAAATACAATATTTGGATAATTACAGCTAATAAATTGCCAAATTATTCCGCCTGCTGAACATAATAGTAGTTTCTAAGCATGTAGGAGCTGTCAGATGTTAAACATTTGAATGTTTTTCAACATCTTTGTTGGGGCTAACTTGTATAATCAATTAAACATTAATTTCACAGCTTTGAGAGTTTATTATGGTTCAGATTGTGGACCGGTCATCCACCACTCTCAACAGTAAGCCAGTTAATTTCATAGCTTTGAGAGCTTACTATGCATCATAAAAATAAAACAAAGGAACTCAAATGAAATATCTATGAAATTACATGAGCGATGTAGGCTATTAACCAACCAGAGCACTATAATAGGATTAAAAATTTTAAAAAAAGGAAGAAAACATAATCTAGGATGAAAATGACCCATTTCCAGGTATACCCGATTTGAACTCTGGAATCTCTCCCCTTCCCCTTTTCTTTTCTATTCTTCACAGAATCTTATATCAACTTAGCTATCTTTAGCCCCGTAAAAAGATAACCCTTACCAAAAGAGGTCGACGCCTTTATATGTGGATTGAACATTTTAAAGATATACCAGACAAGCACAAGATCTTTTCTTAAGTAGGTAAGACAAAAGCAAGATTTAATAATAATAATTTAAAAAAAAAAAACTAATCAGATGTAAACAAGAGCAATTCAGTCAATATTCATCAAACACTGAGGTTCTGAGGTACGGTACTGCCATTAATCTAATTTGTTATTTTTGTCAAAAAGTCATGTTATCTACTTTTAATTTGTCATAATTTTTCAGTATTAGGGAAAGATGAAAGTAAAACGTTATTGGAAGTGAAGAGAGGAGAGGTAGAGTCTTACTCTTTCAAAATGGCCACCGGGTTGCCCTGTGAGTCAAAGAGAGCAACATTTCTCGACTCGCCGATCAAATGCTTCTGCTCATCATCAATTGCAAGCACAATTGGCACCGACATATTCACAATCGAGCCGTCATGGAGTCGAAGCGAGTTGAAATGAAGCGTTTGGAGGAACTCAGTCTCTCTCATGAAACCACGAAGCGGGCTGGCCCACCCTTCGCTAAGCACATGAACCCATTCAACATCAATCTTGGAAAGCTTGATCCTGGGCAAAGACAGAGCCTCCCTCTTCTTGCTGTCCCTCTGAGACTCCTCAACGACGAGATTCACCAGCTTCCCACCATCGGGTTCGATCAACGCGTTTGAGACTCTGAGTCTCCGGTAGGGTTTCTGCTTCGAGGCAAGAGAAAGCTTGAGTTTGTTGAAGGAGGGAGCAAAATGGGTATCGAAGTTCTTGGAGAGGGAATGAGATGGGAACGTTGTTTTGGAGGGAAGAGTAGTCGCCATGGACGCCATTGAAGGTGGAGAAGAAGGGGTGTGGAATGGTCACTATGAAGGAAAACAATGCGAAGAAAGAGGAGCGAAGGAAAGGAATGAATGGGTCACTTGGAAGAAAAATGAGAAAAGTGAACAGAAAAGTACCCTGTTCTGATGTGGTTTGGTTTGCGTGGTAGGGTTTTATACGGACTGGAATTGTCAGCGACTGCTCCAGGAGGATGAACCTGGACACTCTCTGCTTTTCTACCGTTGCTTCAGCTTTGCTTTTAGTGGAAGGAAAAATTATGGCTAAAGATTTAAGTTTTGTAAAATTTATAATAAAAAAAATTAAAAATTATAATTATTATTAAAAAATATTTTAAATAATTTATTATTAAATTTCAAATAATTTACTTTAAGTATAAGAAATTTTAATTTTTTATGTTTAATAATAATTTTTATAAAAATTAATGATAATTATGATCTTTAAAAATAAATTTAATTTTTAAAATTTTTTATTATAAATTTGATAAAATATAGATTCTTGATATAATTTTCTCTTAACAGAGTGCAAGCATATCCACTGAACCAATGAACAAAATGGAATGGAAAATTTTGACCTTCGACCCCACAATGTATTAAAATTAATATATTATATATTTCTATTATGGATCCTACCGTTATCAACAAAGGAGAACGAAAAATTTCGACTTTCGACCCCACAATGCATTAAAATTACTGCATTACATATTTTTAGTATTAGTTATAATTCACAAGAGGTAGATAATGTGACTGATATCTTTAGATTTTATGTCATTACTCTTTTCATTTTTGAAATTTTTTTGTTTTAAAAAATTTAATATAACTCCAAATGTTTTTAATGTAATAATATTTATTAAATAAAAAACATATTATTACTCCGATTCTTCTGGGTGTATTCCTCTTGCAATAGCTATGAATCTTCCTGATTTGAAAATCAAGATTCAAAAAGCGGCCAAAGTCTTCCTTGTCTGTGAATGGTGACTGAACCCAATCAAAGACGAATGAAAAGTGACCTCATTCGTTTGCTCAGCCAAGCGACTTGTCTCGCACCCTTTATCCACAAAATTGAACCTGTCCGGCTTCGCAGCATGATTCATTTTGCAGCATGTTCAAAATTTCAAACTTTGATTTGAAGTGTGTTTTGTCAAACACGCCAACTTTTTTTTATTCTGATTTTCTTTTTTCCACGACACTTCGATGTTCGTACGATAATCTTTAACCCACTTTGAGGGGGGGGGGGGGTGACCAATTTGGATTGAACAACTCGGCCACACGTGCAAATCGGTGGCGCAGGCTTGACACGTGGCAAATCTCTTAAATTGTTAAATCATTATTATAAATTTAATATATAAACCATAAAAATATAACAAATCTTTTTTTTTTTAATTTTAGTATAAATTAAAATTAAGTACAAAAAATTTTATGATATATATAAACTGTAACATTCAGATAATTACTTTTCTTATTTTATGAATAAAGTCAAGATTTATTGAGCTGTAAAAATTTCAAAATAAAGGAGTTTAATTAACATGCATTGTTCTAATTTTTTTTTTCCCATACGGTATAAGCATGATAAATAGAGTCTTATAAATTGTTGCTTCCATCGTATAACAACAGAAAATATGCAAACGTTTGGCCCAAAAAAAAAAAAGGTACGTAAATGTTAGGGAGTACGGAACTTTAAGGGTGAAAAATGAATGTAGGATGTAAAGAGAAAAACAGTGCCAAGAGTAACAATTTTCTACATGTTTTAAGACTTTTCAACAGACACTTACTAGCACGTCCCCAGCATGATTCAGATTTTTTCTTGTGGGCCCTATTAGGAGAAAAGAGAAAAAATATGAGTCCCACGGCAACGGAAAAAAACAAATATATATATATATATATATATATGAATTGACAATATCCTGAATCTATAAATAATCAATATATTATATTATATTAATATAATGCTATAAACAATATATAAATAATACAAAATAAATTATAACTAATATATGATTTTTATATATCTATAAAATGATTTGACTTCCAACTTTTATACATAGTCTAGGTGTACTTGTACTTTGTCGTCTTGTGGGCTATCCAATTCGCACACGTTGAAGAGCTAAAATTATTGCATCAATATAAAATAATAATAATAAGTACAGTAACCATTGTATATAATACTCTTTATTAATATATTCCCTGCTCGCCTATTCCTTTCGTTCCCTTAATACCCATCCACTAACTCATTCTTCCTCCACTTCATCTTTTCCTTTAGTCCATCATTTTGGCCAAAATAGAGAGAGAGAGAGAGAGAGAGAGAGAGAGAGGGGTGAGATGGGGTCATGCACTTTTGAGAAAGAAAAGCGACGAGAGAGCTTGTGTGTTTGAAATTTCAGCATATTTTGAATTGTGATTGAAGAGCTAAATTGGATGCTTTGAGGGGATGATTAACCTTAAGAAGGAGAGGTGCCTTCTCTAAATTGGGAAGCTGTCAAGGGAAAGAAAGTGGTTTTCTAACGACGAAGTAAGATCTAGACAAGTTTTAAGGTACGTAGCGTAAAGAAATGTGAGTTGTGGGGGATTAAAACGTAACTTTCTCGATAAATTTGTGAAGATTGTTGAAATAAGAAAGTAATCCCTTATAATTAATTTTAATTAAAATTTAACATTTTTGTTATGTTTATATGTTATAGTTAAATTTTAGTAGGGGATGTAAAACGTAACTTTCTCGATAAATAAAATAATTATATTCTCAA
Source organism: Erythrophleum fordii (assembly GCA_032878935.1). Taxonomy (NCBI): domain Eukaryota; kingdom Viridiplantae; phylum Streptophyta; class Magnoliopsida; order Fabales; family Fabaceae; genus Erythrophleum; species Erythrophleum fordii. The sequence continues at coordinate 36,330,310 of JAVQMF010000055.1, read as the reverse complement.
AATTCAAATATAACTCATTCAATTTATTGAAAATAAAATTACATAAAAAAACTATGGAGATTATACTTATTTTTATCGGATAAAAACAGATTAGGAGTATATTTTTTCTTTTCACTTTTTTCATCATCATCAACACCCCTCCTTCCCCTTGCTTTCAGTGTTCCAATATGTCATTAGTTCATTCGAGTTATGTTTACCGATCCAACATTCCAATTTTTGTGTCTTTAATTGCTTTGTTTCAGAGTAACTGTAGTGTCACATTTTCACTTTAGCATGAAGGGACCCTCTCCTTTCTAAATTGTGATGACGTGAGAAGGAGATGAGTCTTTAGATTATGCTTACTGCGAAAACACACACAAATGGAATTCGCATGTTTTAGAAAAAAAAAAAAAAGAGGAACACAGCGCCTTTGATTTTGATAAAATAGTGTACGATTAAAAGTATTTTTTTTCTGGCTTTTTTTTTTATAATCTCAAGTACTAATTTCAATTTGTAAAATAATATTTCTTTCAAATCTTAGGACTCTCCTAATTTATTTTTTTATTTTAAAAAATGTTATTACACGTTGAGTTCTTTTTTTTTTTTGTGGGGGGGGAGTTTGGACAACATTTAATTAAGTTTTAGCAGCAGAATTTGTGCCGACTTAGAGAATTTATTGAGAATGCATCCAATTGAGTGTTGCGTTGAATGTCTGTACAGTGTTCTGTTTCTCTTTTTCTGGATGGAGTCGAATATGATTAGCTTACTTTGCGATGTTTACGGGAATTGGTCTGATGATAGTTTGCCTTGATTTTTGGCGTGATAGGTCAATGGCGGGCCATGTTTGGCCGAAACAAGGGCTTTAAGCACGTGAGCGAATAGGGCGGGCAGTGCCCAGCCTCACCTACGTGAGTCTCCTCTTGGGGGAGCACTTCCAATTCCCCCTTTTCAGTTTGTGCGACCATATGGATGAATTTGCTTCAGCAGAAGCAGAAGCAGAAGCCATTTCTGACAGACAGAATGCGAAATTACCTGCCAGTCCCAGATGGGGAACCTCATGCCTTTATCCACTTGAAAGGGTCCAACCAATCTGCGCATAGAATAAAGCAATCGTCAACCGAAACAAGATGAACCGCTCGACCTGAAGTATGTAACTTATGGAAACATCCGGTGAATTCGCGACACTCAACCCCTAGCAGGTCTAAGTGGCGTGTTATTTCTAGTTTTATGGACAGCTTCTTTTGTTGTAGGCCGTTTATCGAGTGTCCTAACGCTAATATGCCTCTCCTCAATTTTTTTAATATATATATATATATATATATATGTATATTAATTATTATTAAATTTTAATGTTATATACTCATATTTTTTAAAAATTTAGACTCATTAAATCTATATATGCATTATATAATTTTTTTAATATTATTTAATATTTTAATTTGAACTCACTAAACTTACATGTATTATGTATATAACTCTAACAAAATAACTTTAGTATTATTATTTCTTTTTTTTTTTCTTTTTCTTATCTTCCTTCTTTTTTTTTCTTCCTACCTTGTTTACTTTATTTTTGGTGTGAGTTTTAAAAATGTGATACCCACACCTTTAATCTTTAATTTTTAACTTTTTGAGGTAATGTCAAAGTTTAATTTGAAATTTAAAAGTTTAACTAAATCACTTTAGTCTTGAATGTTAAATTACTAATTCAGTAGAGTATTGGTTGTACTACAATTTTATTATCTATTATTAATAAAAAATAAATTTGTAGTTTCAATTTCTAACATTTTATATAAATAATATACTATAAATAAATAATTTTTTTAAAATAGGATATGAAATTTCTAAAGTAAAAATTGACATCAAAACAACAATCTTTATATAAACTTTATAAATCTAATTTCAATCAACAACTTTAGAAAATTTGCCATTAAACTTAAAAAAAATTAAAATATCAGCATATCATCTTAATGATTCAGATAAGATATAAAAAGCTCATTTACAAAAAGGATTAGGTCACCTTTGCCCCTTAATCTAGGGTTTTGACTCTGCCATTGGTGATAGTTCCTCTATATGTTTAGATTGTTGAGTAAAATTATGCTAAACTTTTGATAATTATAAACAGATCATTTATGTTCATATGCATACAACTCAAATTGAGTAGTGCTAGTTTTGGGAATTTTTCTAAACATCCTGTGGATTTGTTTCATGCAATGTAATCAACCAAAATTAATCCCATGTGTGCTCTATTTGAGGAAATCTCTTAAGAATTTGTGGATGCACAAAAGACACTATCACTTGAATTAATTTATTAACTTAACTTTAGGATATCACACTGAGGTTCTGTCTTTTAGTTTTTAGGGCTATGTGGATGTGTTTACCATTCTACTTTGTACCCAAACCTTTTTTTTTTGTATGCTTTATGGCCATGAATGAATGAATTAATCATTCTTATAGGATGTTTTGGAGTTCAATAATCTCCAGATTAATTCACAAAAAGCTAGACAGCATATTAACATGTTGTCAAGTTTTTTGTGTTATGTATACAAAAATTGTTCTAGTGCATGTGACATGTCAAAGAAGTTGACCTTATTTGTAATTCTCTGAGTATGAGATTAAATTGAGGGTAAACTAGTGTAAAATCCTATATGAGTAAGTTGAAAGTAAATTTATATAAAACCATATGTGAAAGAAAGTTGAAGATAAATTTGTGAGTTGAGAGTGATTTTGTGAAAACCCTTAGGCGAGTTAAATTTAAGATTAGCCTGTATTGTAAATTGTTGATTTGAGTGAAAAAGATCAAGGGGACTGGACATAACTCAAAAGGGGTAAACTAGGATAACTTGAGATGTGTTATCTCTCTCATTAACTTTTTATTTGTATTTTCTTTCAAATTAACTTAACTTGTAGCGTGCACTCACCTTATACTTTCTATACTATCCTTCACATGACTATTTTGCTTGTGAGGAACATTTTATGAAAAGTTTTGCTTAATTTGGATTGCTGTCTCCTCACCTTTCTCTTAATTTAAGTTTGTGATTATATTTAAAATATTTTTCACTTTCTGCATAACATGTCTATTTACCCCTTTTAATTGTATTTATCATAACCTATCATGGACAATGCTAGTAACACACATATTGAGGTGGCCATGAGTGTGCAAAATCCATAAGATGCATATGTGGAGAAGTAATAAGCTGAAAGTATACCTTAGTTGTAAGGAGAATATGCTAGCCGGTCTTGTGTCTAGTATAAAGATGCTAGCCAGTCAAGTTAAAGAAACTTCATGAGTCATTAAACCCTAAAGATCCTTGAGCTACGTAAGCAACTATGCAGTCTAGCTTCCAAACTTTAAATAAAGCATGTCTTTTATTTTCTCTTTTTTGTTTAATGTAATTTTATTTTCTATTTTTGCATGTTTATCTTTTGGCTTTAAGTAGTTTTAATGTTGTTTTAAATTTTATTATTCTTTATTGATGATTTTTTTAGACTTAATTTAATTGTTAAAGTTGTATGTATAGGTTAATTGGTTAAGTATTGCATGTTAGGCATTTGAAACTTAGTTTAATTGTGAGTTGTATGTATAGGTTAATTTGTTAAGCATTGCATGTTAGGTATTTAAAACTTAAGTTTTAAAGATAATGCAACACTTTTTGCTATATTTCCTAGTAGCTTTAATGCTTAGGTACTACCATTCTAACATTGCAGCCTTGAGTCCATTAGCAAATCCCATATTAAATCTAGCAAGCATAGAGTCACAACGCTAGCATGTCATATCTCATAATGACATAACTTTGCTTTATCTTATTTTGGGAGGCTATAAATAGCTCTTTAGGCCAATTGAAGAGAAAGGGAGAGTCTCTTGCTATAATACTTGAAATTAATTAAGAGTAATTATAGGGAATTATTAAAAGAAATTTAAGAAAATTATGAGAAAATAAGAATTTTAAGGAAAATAGCAAATTTGAGTATCTTAACATAATAATTATTAGTTAGATCATTTTGAAAAAAAATAAAATGATATTTTATGGATTTAAATATGATTTGAGCTCTATGATTAATTTATGTATGCTAAAAACATTATTATAAGCCCTACTTCATTCTTATAAAGGCCCAACCTATTTTGAACCCATATACCATAACCTAGCATGAAGAGCTTTAAGCCACTTAGATATAGGGCCCAATGTGCCAGCCTATTTACTTTAAAACCTTAAGAAGACCATATTGTCTTTCATTTGGGTACTAAAGGCATATGTTTTGTAGAACAAGGAGCGCATTTTTGTACTTGAGAAGAGAGGCTAAGGTCCCAGCATTTTGTGGCTCTGATTTACACTTTAATTGGGAGATTTAGTTAAGGTAATTTTTATAAAACTTGATCTTTTCATTTTCCTCTTCAATTTGGTCCAAATGGTTTTTAATTTAGTCGATTTTTACCTTCCTCTCAAATATAAAACTTGTTGCTTTGACGGTTTCTTATTGATTTTCAGAGGTAGATGTTAGAGGGATCAGTATATAAGTTTTTCCTCCCTATTTTGATGTGTTTTATGTTGGAAAATGACCCCAATGACTAACTTTCTTATTGGGCTGTGTTATATTGCAAAAATACAAGAAGTTTGAAGTAAAACATTGTAATTTCTAGTCTAGGGAGGCCCAAGTTCGAATTTAAGACTCTTTGGTAGTTAGGTAAGTCCTAGATAGTTTATAATTATTAAATTCCATGGGTGTATGATTTATAATTATAAAAATATACTTTGATTTAACCTAAGACCTCTAGAGTGTGAAAAATCAATTTTGACTTTGAGAAGTTTGGCACAATAAGTGAGATAATTAAGGAATTTATCTTTAATTCCATGCATATGTTCATTTTAGCCTTAGAATTATTGCACTTATATGATTTCTTGTACTAATGATTGGTTGACTACTTATTTCTGTTTGGACCATAATCGTGTCCTTGGTGGAGCTGTGATCATACTGCCATCCATGTATTACGCTTCAATTGTACACGGAGTTGCGATCACATTCTATAATGCATCAAGCTGTGAATGTTCTCGATAAGGAGTTGGCATCGTGGACGGGCCTTTCTTTTATTATTGGCCATTAACATGTTGTATGTGACGACCCTAAATTCTAACATCGGTAATTATACTTAAATACATGGTAAATAAATAATGATCAAGGTTTGGAGTCATTGCAACTAATCACATTAAGAAAATATGGGGGAATTTAAACCTTGATACTACTAGGATCATCAACTACCAACCATAACGGGAACATGCATAAAAGGGTTATACCATCATTAAAGGTTTAGGATGCATCCATTAATCAATTTCAACCCACAAAAACATCCCACCAATGTGCTCATACTATTCCCTAACATTAGTCTTACCGAAATTAAGGTTTTTAGGTCAAATATAGAAGTTTGGGGACCTGCGCCGCGGCCTGGAACCTTCCCGCCGTGGCTAAGTTAGGTTCTAGAGCTCAAAAACTGAGTTTTTAAACTTACGCCACGACCTGGAACTCCTGTGCCGCGGCCAAGTTGCTCTCGGGAATTTTTCTGCGGCGAGTTGGATTTGCGCCGCGGCGAGTTTTGCTACTGTAACCTCCCTAATTAATTTCCTCGACTCGCGCCGTGGCGAGACTTATTGAGCCGCGACGAGGTTACGTTCTGTCACCCCCTGGGCGATTATTTTCACTCCGCGCCGCGGCAAGATTTCTCAAGCCGCGGCGTCCCTCACCACTGTCACTCCCTAGGTCGCAGCGAAGCCTTCTTGGCCGCGGCGTGACTCCCTTCTGTAGCTATTTTTCCTATATTTCGCCCCCTACACTCCATTTCTCTTCTTAGGGACACCCTAAGGTCACTTCCCCTCATTTTATATGGCTCTAATGGCATTTATCTACCTTATTTACTTAGTTATGCTTCCATTACCAACTCAAATCTTATATGCCCATTTCTTTCCTCCGATTACCTTCTATCAGCAAGTTTATAGAGTAACAACAATAGATTATACATGAACTACCATCAGCCATCCATAAATACTCAATCAATGGGGGTTCCATACATTAGGGGCTCATATCAATATCTTAAGAGTCACATTTCCATTAATAAGCAATATTATAGGTCAGCATCAATTACAGCAGAAATCATGAGTCCATACAACAATTTCTAAATTAGGATGAGGTCTAACCCCTCATTACATACACCCTCAATAAATCAATTGTGCAAGCCTACACTTGGCAATACAGATACATGATGATGCTATACGAAACTAAACAAAATTCAGCATCTACCCTATTACACTCAGACCAAGTGTAGTCTCCCCACACTAGGCCTCAGCTCATGGATGTTCATCCACTTGCTTGCCCTTATCCTTACCCGAGGAACCTTCACCTGAAATTATAATCCCATAAAACGGGGTGAGATATAAATCTCAGTAACCATGACAATTCCATCATATAATCCATTTTAATCAACATATATGCATGAATCAAAATCCATATCAGAATCATATCAGTCATTTCAGCAAATGAAACAATTAGGCTATCATGATTACTATCCCATACTAGCAATCATATATTTAACATGTTAAAGGCCATTAACACCGGGAGAGGCCCGTCCACAGCACCTACTCCCCATTGAGCACAACCAGGGCTCAGTGCATCTGGGGTTTGATCATAACCCGGTACTCGATCGTAGCACATGCACGGGTGGCAGCCGCACTACAGCTCCACCATGGACTCACAAGGTCCAATCATAATACAACAAATAGCCAACCAATTCATTCAACATTTCAAATCATTCATATATAGCAAATATGAAATTAAATTAGATACATGCATGGAATTAATGTAAACCCCGGTTACCTCACCTGTAGACAACTTGTAACAGCCACCACAAATCCCAAATTCGGATTCAAATATCTCCCACCAGAATTCTCAATGTTTCACCCAAAATCCTAAGAAAATTCATACCAAATTAATACCCATAATATAAATAAGCTATGGGGGTCTCAAACCATCAAAGAAAGCATCAAAATGAGGGTTTAAACTCACCTAATGTCAGCCCTAGCCTCAACCTACGAATTTCATCAAGAAAATCCCCAAACACCCACATTTCAGATTTTGGGTATGATAAAAATTCTCCAAATGAAAAACTAATCGGACCAAATTAAAGAGAAGGATGAGGGGATTAAGTTTTATAACTATTACCTTGGCCAAATTTTGCTCTAAGTGTGTGAAAATGCAGAGTTTTTGCCCCAAACCCTAGCCTCCTTCTCCACCTCCGAATTTCACTTTTGAGTTTCAGCAAATGGGATAAGTGGCTGAAGTGTTAGGGTTTTATATGAGTTTAAGTTGGGTCAAAAATGGGTTATGGGTTGCTCTAAGGTCCAAGTTCAAATGGGCTTTAGACTTTAGCTTATTGGGCCAGTTTTCACTTGTTGGGCTGCAGAATTATTTTGGGCCAGTTTAACACATTGGGTTGCTGAAATTTAATAGGTTTTGGGCCAAACTTGAAGGGCTCAAGGGCTTGGGTCTGCACAAGGGTAATTGGACCACTTAATTGAGCCTATACAAGATAAATCTTGGGCCTCTATCTCATTAAATTAGTTTAGATCTACCTCTAATTCATTGGGCCTCCATTAGTCTCTTATCATGATTCATTAATTTGGACCTAGGTGAAGTTTCTATCCCAGATAAATTCTTAACCCAGATTAACAATTTATCTCTCTAGAATACCTATTCACTAACTTGCCCAATTATCCTCTATTAATTATCCTTAATTAACCTTAATCCATGATTAACACCTTAATTAATTCCGGGGTGTTACATTGTACATGATTGCTAGTATGAAATAGTAGTCACTGGTAGCCTAACTAATTCATTTGCTGATTGTATTGATACATTTATGTTGGTTATTGTGTACATATATATGAAATTTTTCTTTGGTTACTAAGATTCATGTCTCACCTTTTTTTTATGTGCCAACCATTTCAGGTGAAGGATCTTCAATTAAGGAAAAAAGAAAGCAAGTAAATGAACATTCATGGCTTAAAACCTTATGTGGGATTTCTACACTTGAAAACATTTAGAATTAGTATAGCTGCTATTCTTTTGTAATCAATTTTGCATACTATCATGTTACATTCATTTTTTCTAGGTGTAGGTATTTTGACACTTTTGTAACTAATGGAATGATCATTAGTAGTTAGGGTCTGACTTATATGGAATTCAGTGCAACTACTTGATGCTGAACGAATATGAATATCTATAGGTGTATGGAACATGTTATGTATTTTCCAAGAACATGATTAAGTAGTTGACCAAATATTTAGTTTGAATATGGTTATGTGAGATTTCTACTATCATATGTCTTATGAAGGTGAATTTGAGATGTCTCATGCCCATAATTTGCATTTAAGATTTTTATAAAGCTTAAAGGACAAGAATATGTTAGATTGACCTATCAAAACTTGCCTAAGTGCTTTGGGATTAGTTGATAGGAAATAACATAATCTGAGGTAGACATATGAAGCTCTATATTTCTTCTTGCTGCCATAGAAAGAGATTTGTTGATATAATTCAAGGTTTAGTTACTCTAACTTGAACTTAGGTTGGATATAAAAGGAATATAACATCGAAACCATGTGTTTTTGCTTTAGAAGGACCTTAGACATTGTTGGGATAGAGTTACAAGTAAGGAGGAATGAGCATTAAAGAGTTTAAGTTTAGAGAGGAATTAAGTCACGACTTGAATCCTTTGAGTTGTGACTAAATCACATCTAAGGAGTAATAAAACCAAATTGCACCACGATGTAGGTTTCTTAGTTGAGGTGCAACTTGAGGAATATAGAGTAAGAGTGTTATAGAGAGCAATTTCATTGTAGTGAGAATCAGGAAGAATTGGTGGAGAGTGCTCCCGAGAGTAATCTCATAATGATGTAGGAGGGTCTCGCCGTGGTGAAAATCGAGAAACCTAGAATAGTGGTTCTAGAGACATGCCTTGCTGTAGCATAAAGTGTCTAAGTCGCGATATGAATCGTGAAATTTTGGAAAAATAACTTTAGTATCGTGTTAAGTCACGGTGCGGGGTGTTTAAGTTACCACTTGGGTGTGTTGAAAAGCTTTTAAAGGTTCTAGAGACTAATTTAGCCATGGCAAAGTTTCTCCAAATGGTGGCCTAAGTTTCCAAATGCTGAATTTAGCTTAGAAACCTTAGTTTTCTTATGGTAATGATATGTATTGACTTGTAAACCAATGTAAACGAGTTTTATGGTTCTTTGAATCATCCAGGGAAGTAATGGGAATCCGATATGAGAATTTAATTATCTTCAAACATGAATTGTGTTGTTTCTCTAATTGGTGGCTTGAAATGAGTTAAAATGTTCAAATTTTCTTTGTATTTTCATCCTTTAACGAATTACTAACCATGTGTGACTTAAAACATCAATGATTAAAAGCTTAATTATGACTAAATAATATGATTAATAGTTAAGGTTGTTACACTTGCCCTTGTAAGAGTCTTTAGAGAGTATTAAATTATTTAAGAGCTCCAAAATTGAAGATGATGAAGAATTAAAGGGTAAAAATCTTCAAAGTGCAATCCATGGTTCACGTTCTTGGTTAATTGCCTAAAACACTTGTCTTAAGCAATATTCTTCATCATTACTTTTCATTGTTTTTCTTTTATCTTTGCATTTATTTTATTTTTTATTTTTTATTTTTTGTTTTTTGTTTTTGTTTTTATGTTTAATTTTGTTCTTTGTCTTTTGATTTGTATATTAGTTTTGGTTGTATTGATACTAAAGTTTTATCAATGAATTTGTGTTCAATTCTTTGTTCATTAATATATGGTGTGAAACTTTATGCAATTATTATTGATGAAAAGTAGATTACTTGGGAATATGTATTGATTGATGATATTTGAATGGAATTAAGTTGGATTCATGCTAATTGAATCTTGAATCTAAAGATGTATTGGTTGATAAAATTAGCTAAGGATTACTTTTTTACATACATATATTGCAATTTGATATATTGTTTGATGAAGAATTGTGTAGTTAATTTAGGGAATATAATAATATATTAGTTGATGGAATGATACTAACTCAAAGATACTAGATTGGATAGGAGAAATAAACTTAAATTATTTTTATGTCCTTAATAACCAATTGACTAGAGCCATGGTATGTTGTTGAGTCTTTTGTATTTTATGGTTTGAGTATAAAGTCTTAAATTAAGCCTTGTTTTGAATCTTTATTATTTTTATATTTTATGTTCTTCAACTATTCATCCTATTGTTTATGTGACTAATAATTAGGTTTAATTTTTTTATTAATTCTATTCAAGGATTTTTATAATTGTTTTTTTAGTAAATTAATGATTTATTTTTTAAAAAATTATTCTCTTTTCTATTTGGTCCTCTAAAGATAAAATCTCTCAATTTATGATGTCATAATTTTATATACTTTTTCTTACTATTTCAAGGAACTTATCAAAGGATTGTATATTTAAATTTTTTCTTAATATTTCATATCTTTATACTTAGTTTTTATTATTTTGAGGTTAATTTAATGTTTGTGCTAAATATTAGAAGTTATTAGCTTTGGTTTTGAAAAATCCTGATTTTTATTTTTTATTTTGCAGATGAGCTAAAATTAGTGCAAAAAGAATCCCAAATTATAAAGCTCACTAATTGATCCTAAGGCTCAAGCTATGTTAGAGTTCCATGATCTTTACTTAATCTAATTCAAAGAGCTACTCATCTTTATCCCAAAATGACACAACATTGTCCACATTCTATGCTTGAATTGTCACGACATGTAATCTAAGGCCATGACTAGCAAATACACTAAACAAACCTACGTTAACCCAATCTAGCAAGCTTGATAACCGACACTCACAATTGATTATAAATACATATATAACATGCTTTTAATTACATGGTTTTACTTTTTATAAAACCATTTGGTGTTGTCACAAATTCAATAACATCTTTCTTAAAAAGTTGGACATTTCAACCTACACAACAATATAATCCAGCACCAATACATAAAATATCGAGTTATAATTAATGTAACATTTCATTAGAAGATTATAAACAATATGTATACATGTATAAAAGTGGCCATAACTAGCCCAAAAAATGATACAACACATAAACTTCCTAAAATGCTGTAATACCTATTAGCCACCATGTTAGAGTTAGATATCAATTGTAAAATACTAAGAATATACTCAATGGATCTAAAATTACATGAGCTCCAAACCATCTCACTCTCCTATCTATTGGTCAACAAAATGATAAAAGAAATGAGTAAGTCTACTACTAGTTTGATAAGTACATAAATAACAAAATATGCAAAAAGGAAAATAAGTGTATTTTAGATTTTTTTAAAATCAAACAATTTAATAAATAATTTAAGCAATATTTTTATTTTATAATTGAAATAAAGAGTAATAATTTAATAAATAAGAGATTCTCAAAAGAAAACTTAATTTTTAAATAATTAGAAAGTATCATTGAATGGGTCTCATAGGAAAGATACAAGCTACCAAGTGCTTTTGCATTATTATGCCACAATATCATATTTCTAACTACTAGACTAGATACATTATAGTCAGTGTTTTCACAATACATATCAAGCATCTCAAGTCTTTGCACAAAATACATTATATCTTAGTACTATCACCATATCACAACTCATTCTAAGTACACTTTAGCCGTTATCTCTGCTAATGGCTATGGAGTCTTAACCGGATCTCCAACTATTATTTTTATTTAAAATGGAAATAAAAAACAAAACAAAATAAAATAATAAAAAGAATTATTAAATAACAAAGTCACCATAAAATAAAAATTAATAAAAATGGATGTAAAATACTACTTTGAATAGTTCATCACCCTCATCACTTTTCATACAAATATATATACATATCACTATTTTCACTTCACAAGTTACTTCGTTTGCATATCACAAGTGCATAATTTACACTTTATCTGCAACTCATACAACATCTATTTGCAACATTTTGCTAAAACTCAACATAATATTTAGCATATTTTCACCTCATTTCAAATATTTATTTATTTATTATTTTTTAACATATAAATACACACACACACACACACACACACTTACACCACAACACATGATTAAAATTTGAAAACACATATTTGTTTCCCCTAGAACAGCTAAGCACATAAATAATAAAAAATGAAGGTTGAGTCAAGAAAACATAATATGGAATAAAATGAAAGTGTCACTTTATTATTGATATACTTATCAGTCGAAACTAATAGTAAAAATTCATATTTCCTATTGTTTAAGTGAAAACTCCAGTTGAAGAGATATGCTTGTGCCACCTACAGTTACATACAATACAAAAAGTATCATTCTACCTATTCAATTTTTATCTATATTTATCAAGTTAACTAATTATATTCTTTAACACCTAAAACACTAATCCTTGTCTAAGCTTTCTATCACAACTACTAACTCTAGGCCTAGGTGTTTTGCAATAAGCTCTATAAATTGAATTGGTTATAGAGCTTGAAGGAAGAAATTGAGAGTTTTAATTCACACTTCAAAGGCACCTATCAAGAAACCACCAATTTAGAGCTCACATGCGGCCATACACTGGAGGAGAAGAATTGTAATAGTAATCAACCTTCAAGTAAGGATTAAAAGGTCAAAAATGGAAGGAGGAAGGTAAAGAGAGGAGGAGAAAATCATCCTCCATAAAACACCCCACAAACACGATTGAAATAGCAAAATAAAGAGGAGAAAAAACATTGGAGGGATGGTGACAATACTCAACTCATCGGAAATGGAGATGATGACAGTGTAGGGCTAGTGGATGATGGACACATAACTAAACAAGCCATAAAATCCACTGCACTTCAAGAAAGATGTTGCTCTATTTTGGTAGAAAAGGGATTGTGCTTCACCTAAAAATAAATAAATAAAATGGGGCTCCAGAGAGTGAAGATAAAAAAAAAAGAGTGAGGAATATTTTTGGTTAAAATTGCATTTTTTCCTTAAAAATGTCTGATGTCCTTCAATTAAATCTTTAAGATAATTGAAATAGTCTCTAAAAAAAATGCATCCCATTTCTTTACACTTAATGTGTACATCCCATCTGAACCATCTAGATCATATTTTAAGCTTTTTATTTTTAAATTTTTTAAATTTAAATCATTATTTTTTATAAAATTTACAATTGAAAAAATATTTTTATTTTACATTCTGCATCTTTTAAAATTAAAGAATGTGAGCCATCTAGATTAATCTAGATGACTCATAGGAGATATGCATGCAAAAAAAAAAAAAAAAATTCTTCAACCTTTATAATTATTTTAAGTCACTTAATCTTATTTGCTATTCCAAAATAATTTATTTAATATTAATAAGTGTTATTTTTATTTCCATGTTTCATTTTTAGCTATTTGGAACCTAATTGGAAATTGAAAATTTTAAGATATTTCATTAGCTTCAACCTTTCTTCTATCATATTTTAGTTCCCAAACACTCTCAAGCCTTCATAAAACCCTTAAATTAAATAGTCAATCATCCCATTTAGAGCCCTTGTAATACCATATCTTTCTAGCGTTCCTCATGCAATTAACATGCTCCATAACATGCATTGCTTAGGAGTTATAAGAAAATGGGATATAAATAATGGATTAAATTTGCGTTGCGCTACATATAAAAATTTCATTCGATGTCACGTGGATCGTGTGAGCTTACACTATACATTCTCATATTTAATTGCATAAATACAACTCATTTGTATCACAAAATCATATCCACAATTCATAGAAACTGAAATGAAGCATAAAATGTGGCTCTTTAATTTTGGCCAGATTTGGCCCTTTTTCTGGTCAAAATTTGGAAAATTATAACTAATTCTAAAAAAAATTAAAATCATGCAATCTTGGTCATTCTAGGAAGTTATAGATGTCTACTTTACACTAAAAATATGTCCAGACCATAACATCCATCACAAAGGACGTTTGACATCCAAAATGGTCCAAAGGTCAGACTGAATTCTAAAACTGTCACAGAATTCTGCAGAAAACTTTGAAAATGTCTAATTAATTCCACAAAAATCCAATCCATACAAATGATACTAATCTAAAAATTTGTAGATGTTAACTAAGGAGAAAAATATCTTTAGATCAGTTCATCAAGCCTAGATCTCAGAATTCAATGGAACAGTACTTCTGGTCAGGCAAAATTACTGATACTGGATAGAAAATTCAAAAATTCATATCTCCCTCTCTAGACCTCCAAATAAGGTGCTTCCAGTTGGTAATCACTGTGATTGTCTAGTTTCTCTGTATAAAATTTCATGGCAATTGGATATTATTTGTGCCTCATGTGACAGAATGCAAATTCAGACCAAATGAATAGTGCAGCAAACTAGAAATTATGAAAATTGTTAACTTTGAAAAATTATCAAATATTCTGTAAACCTCCAAAAATTATTATCTTTAGATTTCCAAAAAAGTCTCAATGAGACCTAATTGCATGCCAAATCTCAGATCAAGACTAACTCATTTGACTAAAAAGTAATATAGGGTTCTATTATGGTCAAATTTGACTCCATATGAGGTACCAAATTTATCGAATGACTTTTCCTTGATTGTGGAACCTTTTGGACAAGTCTAAAAGCATATTTAAGACTTGTGTAAGCTGTCCAAATAGTCTCAAACCTCATGCATCTCATGTTAGCCATTCAACCCACACTTATGCACATTTCCATTAAACTTCCAAATTACATACTTAGGCATTACATACTCAAAATATGTTCTAGAGGTCATACATCATATCTATACATTTAAACATTACATAATAGCATATTTACACATGTCTCAAGGGTCATAGACTATTTATAACATCATATACATTGTGAAGCATCATTATAGAATCAAAAAGAATAAAACTAGGCATATGCTTGTCAATCTCCTTCTTTCATTATTGTTGGCTCCCTTCATTATAGTTACTTGGTCCACCTAGCATGTTAGATCATTGGAGAGGAGGAAATGAGATTCAAAGAATCCCAATAGCTCATCTCCCATTCAATTATATATAATGTGTGCAAAGCAAGCTTTACAAATGCATGCATAGAGAAAATGGAAGTCATAAACATTTTAAAAGCAAACTTAGCATATGAACAAGTCATACAAGACATTCAAGAGCTCACTAAATGCTTGGATTGGCCTCACACTTATCTTCAGAAATTTTGGACTTGCCTCACCTTTGAATTCAACCATACTTTTAGGAGCCCACTTTGCTTTTGAGAGACTCTTTACTTTGTCTCAACCAAGCTCAAGGGTTCTTGGCTCATCCTCACAAAAAAGAAGAGTTCTTGGCCTCTCCATACTCAAACAAACATCATGTACTCATTTAGAAACATAACATAGCATTAAGAATCATGGCATATAAAGGCATGCTAGCATACTTTTCATAGCTTGAAAATACACATACACACATTCTAAAATAAACTAAATACATATCCATACATGAGAGAAGGTGAAGAGAGTTACTTTGCACACAATTACACACTTTTCCTTTTAGATTCAAGCCTCCTCTTTCGGCCACACACTCACAAATTGGTGGAGATGGTTTCTCTTAACCTAGATGTAATTTATAGAAGCCAATTAAATTCATAAAACATATTCTAAGGCTACATGACTTGATGAAATACTAGATTGCCTTATAAGCTCTATTATGGTCCATAATTGAACCTAATGAATCAATACCCCTCAAATAATTTTTAGACCTCATTATTTCCTTTCAAATATGATTTTTGACTCCTTTTAAGCCTCTTGGAGTCATCACACCATTAAAACAAAGGGCCTAACATCATGTTACTTCTTTAAGTCATAATATGGAACCTAAGACACCAAATCACTTTCTATGAGTTCTAAATTTTTTTCAAGGCCTCCTTTCATTTTCATTTATCAAATATGACTCAAGAATGGCCTTAGAAAAATTTAAAACTCTCCCTAGCTATGAGAACTTGCTTAGGCCGAGACTATGCATGATTTAGGGTTCCTTGGAGTGTGTTTTGTTTTCTTGAAGGAGGAAGCTTGTAGGGGCATCTTAAGGATCTTAAGAGCTCATTTAAACTCTTAATTAGGTCTAAAAATTATCATATGAAATCAGATTTTGGAAAGTGCACATAAAACCTTAGAATTTGCATTTTGATTTCTAATGGTTATTTTGTTGTTTTCTTTGTATATTATTAATCTTCACACTCTTTTTCCTTAGATTCATACTTGGTTATGCCTAAAAATCATCTCCTCTTAGGGTTTTCTCAAGTGGGGCGAAATGGAGGAGGAGGGAACCAAAGATGACAACCATAAGAAAAGAAATTACCTTATTTTCTTACTTTTTCTCACTTAAATCTTGTGTTCTTTGAGCTCCTCTCTTCAAATTTGAATTTTTCCCTCAATTTCTCCCTTAAAATAAATTTATAAACTTCATTTTAATCATAAAAAATAAAAGAGAATAAAGGAAAAGAGGTTTGGAAGAGAAAAAACATGAAAAACTACTAATTTTCATACTTTAAGCCTTTGATTTCTTCTCCTTTTCTTCTCCTTTTTGTGAGCCTCATCCCCTAAGGTTTTCTTTTGGTTTTAGGCAGAACATGGTCATGCATAATGAAGGGAAGAGAAGGGTGCATTATATATATAGGTGGGGAACATGTTACACTTTTCAAAAATTCTCATTTTGCCCTTCATACTTTGCATTTTCGTTTCTCCTTCGTTTTAGCTCCTTTTTTAGAACCTTCTTTTCCATTATAAAATTTAGATTCCCAATTAAGAAAAATGCCTTTGGGATCACTCAAATTAGAGCTAAGGCCTTCCCAAACGGATCCATCAAGGTTTGAGCACACTGACATTGGAAAATATTCACCGAAGGGGTTTTAACTGTTCCGGGAGTTTTCATGGTTTTCAAGGCCTCTGAGTACTCTGAAGAATTCAAAACTTTCATTTAAAAAGCCTTCCTATATGAATTCCAAAAATTACTCAAAATTATGAAAATGTCATTACGTTTCGTAGGCTTTTCATAAGAAATTATTTCTTCATTCTAGCTCTATTTTTTTTTCCTGTTTGAGCCTGAGATTCTCATTTTTAGGAGGCTAGAATGCTTTCCAAATTTGTTGGGACCTTAACTATCTCATTCCGGGGGACTTCCTTTTGTACCCGGTAAGTTTCGTTCGTTTACGAAGAAACCGTACGTTACGTTTCTCACATTTTCTCTAATTTTTGGAGAACTGGATATTACAACCCTCATGGAAGGTTGGAGGGTTGGACTAAGCTCGAAGGAGAATTGAAGATGAGGGTTTGGCTAGGCTCAGTTTATCTACTTAGAAGTGTCCTTTCTTTGTAAATCTCTCTAGTATTTACTAGAGATATGTCTTTTCATCATTTTCTTTGTTGTTGTCTTGTTTAATTTTGATCTTTCTTCTTCTTAATTTCAACCACTATGGAAACTTTCTAAGTTGTTATTCCTCATTGTTTTAAATGCTATGAATTGTTGGGTATTACCAAGTGTTTTATGATTTGTGTAAAGAGTTAGACTTGGTGTATGTCAACGATTATAGTGTTCAATGTTAATTAGGAAATTTGTGTTGTTATGTTTGTAGAATTATGCTAACTTTCTTATTTCAATTTCTCTAATTCAAAGACATGTTGATTCTTCATTCTTTATGTGTCTAATATCTTTGATTAATTTCTTATGATATTAAATAATCATTAGTGTTTAGTGACATCCAGATGAAGAATTTAGATGATGTTGTTTGATTGTCATGAGAAATTTAATTAACTGAATCTTGATTGTAAGGACATCTAGATGGAGAAATTACATGATAAATACCTAAAGATATTATAAGTACCACTTGATATTTAGATGGAGAATAGTTTTGTAGCTTGATAATATTCATACTTCCTAATGCAACCTAAGAAATAATTAGACTTAATTAGATCCTATGGAATGATTAAAGATAATTATGATTGGATTAATTAGTTTGTGAAATTTGGATGAAGAATCAATAAATTAAGAATGTTGCTATCAGTTGATAACTGAACTTGTCAACATTGAGAATTAGAAATTTGATAAAGTTAGGAACAAGTGATAAGGTTTCTTTTAAATCATTTTGAGTCTTTTTGTCTACTAACTTGAGAGTCTTCAGTCTTTTGTTCTTTTGTCTTGAATCTTTCTATCTTTTATTTCATGTGTTTTAATTGTTTGATAAATTAGCTATTTCACTAGTTACTAGAAAAATCTAAGATACTAATTGTAAATATTATTAATACTTATAATTAGCTTGTACGTAAGAAAAGATTTTAGAAAATCTAGAATAGAGCAATACCTTTCCTTGTGAGATTGACATCCATACTCCTTAAGTACAATTTATTACTTGAACAAATCATGAACTTGCTAGCTTGTATCCATGATAGTTCTTGAAATATCACTTTTCTCTCAATTTAGTCATCCAAAAATCAAGTCTATCAATTTAGTTCCCTACACATTTCCCCCCAATCAAATGATCCTTTCCTGAGGTAAAAATAGGATTCTATGGGGCTTTTAGCTAATGGTATAAACTTGCCTAAATATCTTCAACCCTTAAAACAATGCCATTTTGTATTAGGGAGCCCACAACTATTTTGTGGAGTAGACATTATGATTGGGAGAATATGTGACAAATTGAAGAACTTTATCTTTAATGGATCACATTAAGAAAAGAGTAAATTTTCAAAAACTAATTGTCAATTTACTCATTGTTTTTTCAAGTCTACAAATATATGCCATGCCTTGGCCTACATAGTAATGCTTTAAGCTCACTCACTAGTTTGTGTTCCATGAACGTGATGGACACAGGTCTGTTTGTCTGCACAGAATCTTCATAATCAGAGATAACAATTGGAGGTGTTTCCTTTGACCCCTCGCTGATTCAGATGCAAATGAAAGGGAGAGAGAGGAGGGGGGATGGTTTTTAAAAAGAGAGAGAGAGAGAGAGAGAGAGAGAGAGAGAAATAAACAAAGACATAATTTACCATGCAAAAAATTTCCAAGCAAAAAGACCAAATTGAATTATGATCAGGGACGAAAATAAAATTTTTGCCTTCATCTCTTTTAGTCAAACATATGAAAACCATTGGCATGCCACATAGCATCCATCAAACGTGCATATGCATGCAACTTAAACAGTATAATTGTTAAGTTTCTTTAGAAATGTTGCAAACGTTAGGGGTAATCTACGGGGACCTAGCTAGCCTTTCGACCATATGAAAGAACCATGACGAAATCTTTTGCTGAGCTGCCAACAAACGAATGTATCGTCTCAGACTTTGGCACTGTCTCTAACCACATGTCTACTAAGTTCTTCAGTTGCAGTGAAGCTAAAACTGGCTCACCTCGTAATGAGATTTCCACCTTCAACAGTTATATTCAATACAACCAATTAGCTTCTGAGAAATGGCGATAATGAGGCTTTAGAATTGCTAACCACACAAAGTGGAGTTACCTCAGCTTCGCTTGCAAGATCAAGCTTCTTCATGATATACTTTTTGATGAATGAAACAGGTAAACTGTCATCCCTGTTATCACTTGAAGATTAGTTAGTGAAAATTGTCAGGTGTATATATATATATATACTCGTGTAGTAAAAAAATTAAAAAGAAAAAAAAAGATACTCTCTTTAAATTATCTACAAACACTCTTATCAATTTTGAAAATCGAAAAATATCCTTCTAATGGTCACTTTTTAAGATTTAAACTATTATAGTTATTTTTTATTTATTAACCTCGATAATAGAAATATCATGTCAATCCTTGTTATTTATGATGCGACACATTTTTATTATTTAAAACAAATACATTGCTAAAATTTAAGAGTTTAAATGTAACATTTTTATATTGAAACTAACTAGAGAAGGGACAAAATAATTTAAATTTTGAATAATGATAATTGATAGGGGTAATTTCTTTGGTATTCAAATTCACTATCTATATATGGCTTATCAGGCAATCCAACTAGACCAGTTGTAAATATAGCTCATCATGACATGAACAGGAATAGCGCAATTTTCAATATGGCACCATATTTCTCCAATATCAAAATGTAAGAAAGGAGGACGCTCTGTTGCAATGGCGCACCAGAATCCGAATCCAAGGCCTTTTCACTAATTAAATTAAGACCCTCTAATGATACATGCTCTAGAGGTCAAGGGAAAAGAGAACTTCAGTAAGAAATCAAGTTTTAAAATAGTTCAGTCCACAAGATCTCAACGGGGAAACTCTTCGGTCTTAGATAGTGCTTCCAATTTATGGCATTGGGAAAACACACCTTCACAATAGAAGATTTGCATCACAATCTATTATCAATTATCTATTATATATATATAAAAAGAAATTTTTTTGGCACGGTTTAATTTACCATTTCTAAACTGTTTATCAATATAATAATATTTTTTTCTTTTCTTTCTACTGCATTTTTATTATTTAATTTTTCTCTATCTTTTTTTCTAAAATCAATATTATGTTAACTAATTATTTTATTCCCCTTCTATTTATCAGAACTTGCGCAACTATGGACATTCAGCTTTGTTTAACATATATAATTTTGTACTAAATAGCACCCAAGATTTTTCACACACACGATGCTTATGATGAATTAATTTTTCAGACCAATGATTATGAACTTTGGAATACCAATTAATCAAAGACTGCTTAAATATGAGCTCCAAATAATACTGAGGTTTTATAACCAGATTTTCTGAAGTAGTACAATTCAAATGCATTGATTACCTAAACAAATAAGGTCAGTATGTCGTTCACGAAAAATTTAAAAGTTAAAAACAGTACAAAGATTTACCTGAAATATGAAATGTTAGAGAAATATTAACATTAAATGCAGCCTAAATAAACAATAAGGAAAATCATACAAATGCAAAGGGTCTTGTTTGTGGTGAGAATCATCAACTTTTCTTTTGCACATTAGAATATAGGACATACACACTAGCACATATCCAGGACAAATATTGCTTGATGGCATTATTTGGAGAACATTAAATTAGATATTCAAGTTCTGCTCTTTACTATAGAAGCATCAAGCAGAAAAACAAATATGTCATGACATTTTAGTCCAAATACTGAGAAGGAAAGCAAAGAGAAGAGGGACAATAAAACTCACTTGACCCTCAGATAGCAGGAAGGTATCTGTGGCAATCGTGCACCTACTTCCCTGGAACCAGTAATTCAAATCTCAGATACTCAACACTTGAAATCTAAATTAATTTCAAGAGATAAATACTAAAAGTTCCATGAAATGTAATCTCACTTCTCTTCAGAAGCAACTAAAGAGAACCATATTGGACTGAATCTTTCGTTGCTTTTACTACTTGAACCAGGCACAGGTTGTGCTGGAACATTTAAATCCTGAGAGAATTTGACCCTTCTTTGTTGGCTGCTCCTCAACCTCTTAGTTTTAACGGGATCTGCTTGTACCGGAGTTGCCTCATTTTGATCACCAGCTGCTTTAATTTTGTTACCACTTTTAACTTCGACTGTAGGCGCATGGGAGTCATTGTCGCAAGATTCAATAGGCATTGCAATTTCAGCATTTTCTTGCATATTGGTGGACACAGTAGATTTTGCTTTTCGCGCAGCTTCCATCAGGTAATTTAAGGGCTCCCACATACCAGTTTTTCCTTTCCATAACTCAGCATTTTTCTCAGAAGTTTCATTGGGCACTTTTTGTTGGCTCAAATCTGGTTCTAAGGAATTCTGCTGATTATAATACATAATTGGACAGGAAATAGTCACGTATCAAAGCAGAGATGTGAAAATCTTTATTAAAAAAAAGGACTAAACTTAGGTAAAGTTTTCTAAGTGTTTGCTCTCAAATTTTTCAATAAAAAATTACACGTGAATGAAATTTTTCAAAAGATCCAATTGTATGGTATTAAGTTGTTAAAAACATCCATTTGTCATGTTTTTATTGTAGTATATAATATCAAACATCTAAAACCTGTACTTGAGTTTTGTCCTGAACAAAATGCAAGGAAAAAGATTACAACAAAGTTGGTGTGCTATGGAATGCACAGGAGAGCAAGAAAAATAAGAGAGGACAAGGAAAGCTCTGTTTTCTTTACCTTAACTCCACTGATTACATTTTCTGTTTCAAGCTCACAGTGCTGCCGGTCTTTCTTATTATCTCCTGCTGATTGGTGAGGTTGACTAGTAGAGGGAGTGTATTCTCTTGGAATGAATTTTTTCCTTGCTGCAGCTTTTGCTCCTGATAAATTTCTAGGAATATCTTCCAAAATTTCTACCTCACCGTGTCTTTCATCTTTCTTATCATCTGATCTTTTATCGGTTTGAACAGTAGAGCGAGCAGATTCTTTTCCAGCGAAAACTCTTTTTGCAGCAGTTTTCGCCCTTCTTGCAACTATACTAGAATGGCTTGATAGTTTAGTTGGATTGGCACCTAATGAAGAGAGAGATCTCTCCTTTCTTTTGGTTGGCAACGGAAATGAAGGCACGCTTTCAGGTGCCTTAGCACTTTCTTCCTCATGAGGGAAAAGT
Organism: Erythrophleum fordii; assembly: GCA_032878935.1. NCBI lineage: Eukaryota > Viridiplantae > Streptophyta > Magnoliopsida > Fabales > Fabaceae > Erythrophleum > Erythrophleum fordii. The sequence goes on along the minus strand of JAVQMF010000055.1, from coordinate 36,307,736 downwards.
TTCTCCCTCAAATCTTGCAAACTGTGATCTACCCTGTAGATTGGAAAGAGGGTGTAGAAAGCAGCAAAATGCCATGTAAAACAATAGGAAGAAAGAAGTTTGAGAGAACAAAAATGTCGGATTAGGCCAATGGGACTAATGATACCACATATGAATCGCATTGGAAATAAGAGGGGTAGAATGTACAATAGATAGAACTTCTTTAGTTAAAATATGGTAAAACCTCAAATTTAAGTAAAAGATGGGAACATACAGCTACAACATTGACAGTTTGACACTAAATTATTTGTTTTTTTTTTTTGGGGATGAAATTTGATTTGTTTGGATTCAACTCTGTAAATCTGAGTTTCTATCCTAGTTTACTTCACTAGCAGGTCCACCATAACATTTGATGCAAACTAACAATTAGAAAAGGGTTGGTTAGAGGAGGGGTGAGGCAGACACTTTAGGTTCCACAATCCCCAGATTTCTAAATCAGCACAATTCTGATGTAAGCTGTTCATTTGCATAAACATTAATTGACCATATCACTGCATAATTATACATTGGAAGTCAAGTGATTCTACTAACATATCCATTAGTCATTTACTTGTAAATAAGCTAACATAGCAACTTCTCTTAAAGCTGTGATATCTGCATATTCATAGGATGACAGATACTAAATCAGAATAGTACAATAATGTGATCCCAGAGCAATTGCTACAGCAGAGAGACTAATAGACTAAGCTGCTGTCATTACCAAAAGAGGAGTTATGTTCATGTTGACTACCTTAGTTTGTCCAGTGGGGCACAACCCAAGTTTACTTTGCATACTGGACAGTGCTTTAAATACTCATCTCTTAGCTTCTTACGTATGCATTCCCTGCAAACTGTAATTGAATTTGGAATTTAGCTAGCTGCACATAGTAATATTCCAACTTGCAATGAAGCAAGATTACCTATCACATATTCATTTAACATTACAGAGAAAGCAAAGAGGAACGAGGTCGAGATCAAGTTTCTACCAATACCCTAGCACAAGCACATGCTCATGAAATGCAGGATCAGAAGCAGCAATAACAGAAACAACAAGAAAAAGAAAGTAAAAAAGGAATTTCCAAAAGTTATAATCTCAGAGGCTCATCAATTATGCTTTTCCTGAAGAACATGAATCCCGTACAAACTAAAAGTTAATCATCAATTACAAGAAGACAGTCATGAACAAGCTACATTGAAACCTACACACACACAAACATATAGATGTACGCTGATTGTTAAAGATATATACATATGTCGTCCTGATTAATTTTAACCAGGTCTATTTTAAAATTCAATCAACAGCTTCATGTTAGTTCAGCCACAAAACTTGGACGAGAATATGCTGCGTGGAAGCAGCTCCAGAGGTGAAAATTGGCAATTCTATTGAAACATGAAAGTACTTTTTGGATAAAATGAAGTGAAAGAAACTGACATAAAGACTTGTCATGCATTTGGTAAACGATGTGGGATACCACTTTAAATTTACCAGTTATCACATTATGCATAAATAACAAAAAGTTATAGCTGACTTTAGATTAATTACTTGCACGCAATGCTTAATGCCAGAAAGTGCCAGAAAGAGTTCCAATGAAGTCTACCAAGATGTCAGAAGAAACAAATTAAAACTTAAAAGATAATCAGGCCAAAGATAACAGTATCAAGAATCAGTATCAGTGGCGTTTGGTACATTGGTATTTTAGTCTCCCATGCACTTTGAAATCTATACATAAAAGTTTTCAGCATCAGATATAATTAAAAAAAAAAAAAAATCGATGCTTTAATACTTTTGTAACTCATGAATTTTAGAACTTCTCTATTTGTTAAGCCCAAGCATTCTAAAACAAAGTATTTTCAAGTGTTTGAAAAACCAAAATTTTCACGTACCAAACGTCACCAGAGAAAAAGATAATCAAGAATCAGGAAAGATTCACAAGGTGAAAAATAAATTTTGATGGAAAGATCAGAATTTATTGTGGAAACAGAGCATGAGAAACAGAGAGGTAGAGAGAGACAAGAAGAAGAACTCACAGGTGTGCAAGCATTCTGATATAGTGGTGGCGTCTCTGAAGAATTTATCACACAAAGGACACGTCAAGCATGACGCGAGCTTCGTCCTTCTGACCTTCACCGTTTGGCCTCCTGTCGTTGTCATGATCTTCTTTGTCTCCTGCGCTGTCTCTGTCTCTGACAACGACAAACACATAACAAACACACAAAACACCTCCTTACTCACGTACTCGCATGGTGCATGTCGCAAACAAGCAAGAAACCATGACAGTTTCCGTCATTGTGGACGAAGAGCCCCAGAGAATCACAAGAAACTTAGCAGCCATGACCAACAAAAACTAAGGGTTCAAGAATTCCTCAGAATCCGGTGCTGTAAAAGGATGTCAAAGGAGGAAAGAAGAAGAAGAAGAAGGAGAAAAAAAGGTGGGATTTTTGGATTTGGAGGAGTGGACGCGTGTCTTGTTCGATTTGTACAATGGGAGTGAGGAGTTATTGATCTGTTCGAGGCTCAAAAGACAAAGAGCGTATAGCTTTTGTGTGGTGTGGGTACTGCTGCGAAAGAGATGTCAGTGCGAACGAGGGCGAAACGGTGTGTATGTTATCGAAGGGAGTCGTTGACAACTTGACATGGTGACCCTGTCGTCTTCAGAATTATTTAATCAAACCTAACCCCTCTTGGCGTTTGTTCTATTATTCTCCTTTTTTATTTTTTCTTGTAAATTACATTTTTTTTTTCCTTAAAACATTATAAAATTTTTATTTATTTTTTAGAATGCAAATTCCTCGATTTCACCCTCTAATAATTTTTCTCAATCAATTTAGTCCTTTTATTTGTTAAATTAATATGAATTTAATGGTTACAGATCTAGCCTAATATTTTTTTTCAAATCAATTTAGTTCTTCTTAGTGTCTAAAAAAGTATAACATGAAGCATTATAATCACAGATTCATAAATTTTATGCAATTTTTTAGGCATTAAGTATAACAATTTCATTATATAGCAGTTCTATAAGCATTTTGTTAAGTCAGGTCAACAATTCAATTATATTTACATCAGTTTAATAAATAGAGAGACTAAATTGTTTGAGAAAAATGATTAGAGGATGAAATTCAGAAGCTCAGACTTTAGAGGACCAACTTATAAATTTTGTAATTTTTTTTTTAAATATATAATTGCTTTTTTCTTTTTCATCAACAAAGTTTGCTTGATTGTCATGTGAAATATGTGCTTTTGTGTTTAAGAACTATATTTTGCCTACAGTCGAACGCACTCAGATATAGTGACAATTGGGGGTAAAAAATAGAAAGGGGATATGATCAAACAAATATAAAGGGATATTGAAAGAGTCCACACTTAATTTTGAACTTGGATTCTTATAATTCAGGGCTCTGCATGTCTTTGTCGACTAACCCTTTTTTAGTAAACAGTGGTTTAGAATGTTAACTCAAGCTCCTTAAATGTGTAGGTGACCTGGTGTGATAATGAAAGAAAGAATAAATTACATATACTTTTTTTAAATTTTATTAAAATTATATAAAATTTTTTATATTTTCAAAAAATATATAAATCTCTTCTAAAATAAAAAGTTATCTTACACTTTAGTTTAATTTTAAATTTTGTATCAAAATATCTTTTACTTATTTATTTTTGTTTAAAACAAATATGTATTTATGTTAATTAAGGATATTTTAATTAAAATATTCAAAATTAAACTAAAGTGTAGGGTAAATTTTTGTTTCGAGAAAGATTTGCCTATATTTTGAAAATAAAAGAGAAATTCACATAATTTCAATAAAACTTAAGAAATATTTATGTAATTCATTCCAAAAGAAAAGAAAAGGCTACATTTAAATATCTAAACTAATTACTTAGGAGGAAAAGATAATGAAAGAATTCTCAATTGATTTTTAAATTTTTAAAAAAATGTTCTTCATCTTTTATAATTTTAAATTCTCTAAATATAAAAATTTGGAGGAGAAAGTTTTCCTAAACACATTGTGCACATTGTAAAAGACCCTATATATAGAGATGTCTACTTCATATAAGAACTTGAACAGTCTGCATCCTATATACTATCACAAGAATTGCATTATGCTCAGATCCATAACTTTTCATTTACACAACATGAAGAAAACAAAATATATGATCGAGATTTGCAATATATATAGGGGTTTGGAGGAAAAGTGCTGTTAAAGGTGAAGGGTGAATGAAGAACTGAAGTGAAAAAGAAAATAACACCCCCTCCATTTATTTCGATGTTTATTGTTCAAATACAGGTAGAGAAAAGAACTGGAAACGAATTACATGAAATTCTGACAACATGATGTTGAAAATAAGGTCATTCTTGGAATATCGTAAAATAAAGAGAAACTACTTACAAATTTCCTCAACTATAGCTTAATTATAATTTTGTTGCTCGAACTTTTAAAACTTAACACTCTATTCTCCTACACTATCATAAAAAGGTGAAAATGTAACTAGTTAAGAGAAATGTCTCATAAATTGAAAATTTGGAGGAAATGTAGGTTAGGAATTGTGTGAAAGGAAAAATGAGGAAAGATGTATCGCATGATAATTACGTAACTTTTTTAAATATTAGTTTTGAATAATATACAATGTTTATACTTTTTGTGATAATTTAGGTGAGTAAAGTATTATGTTTTAAAGTTTAAGTAATAAAGTTGTAATTAAATTATAATCCACGAGAGTTATACATAGTTTCTCCTAAAACAAACCTTAATTAAAGCAAATAAATATAGTTTACTCTTGACCATTGATAACTAAAATATGTATACATAATTTGGCTAGTTATGGGTTATAAGGTTCAAATTTTGATTTGAGGTGTTTATTTGTTTCATATTTGTGACTTGGTATATATACTTCCTAGTTCTTATAGAATATGTAACATAATGTGCTCCAAATCCCTTACCTTCTATGTATCAAGTGTGGATCTTTTAAAGTTTTTTATTGTAAACTTTTTCAATTTTTTTTTTTTTTAAAAAAAGAGAAAGTAAATTTCACATACACTTTTACTCTTTGTGTCATTCTTTCTTTAAATTTTATAATTAAAAATTTTACAATAACAAATTCTAGAAGATCCTTACATCCATGTATCATGTAGCTCTAAACTCATGTGTCAAGTCCTAGTTGACAATGTCCGGAGTGGGATGCATCATTTTCTTCAATAGGTACGTAGGAATAGGTTTTGGATCCGTTAGTTAAGATCCAAGACCACCCAACACAAACCTCTATTTGTGGCAACCCAGTGATGACAAGCTGTCGTCGCCAAAAATACTGTGACTAAAGATTTTAGTGGTCGCTATAAAATTGCCATTTAAAAGTTCTCTATTTATTTCTTTCTTAAGATCATAATCACATGTAATGCAGAGGCAGTCATCCCAATGAAAGACTATAACCTGAGAAAATATATTTCCAGCCATGCACTAACAAAATTAACCTTAATTGGTTAACAAGTTGACAGTTCACAGAACAATTAACTGTTTTAAGTTTGAAGTTAACATTATGCCGAAAGTTAAATCTTTGCCTGTACTCTTTTTTTCAATTACTCTCGACACCTTGAATCTTCTTTCATAACCAAAAGATTTTATCCCTTAACAGGTCCAAACCGTAGCCTCCATTAATTTTTTTTTTGGGCCAAAAAATCATTTCAACTCGACTATCTTCTAAATCCAAAAAATTCTCTATTATGACAACAATGTATTGTCACAGCAAGAGATATTTTTTTTAAAAAAAAGTTATGTCCCCTCCGATTAAAAAGGATATACCCTTTTAATCACTTAGTTAATTTGATATGTAATTTTTCATTTTTAAAAAAATGAATAAATATTAATTAAAAATAAAAAAGATGTGCATAGACAAACATAGAAACTGATTGATAATAATCAAAATTATGAAGAAAAAGATTCACTAACATCAAGCAAACACACCTATCATCCAAAACATTGAAATTGCAATATTTGGTTTGTTAGAATTGGTTCTTGGCTTTCTTAAACCACTTTTATAAAGTCAAAGGTTAAAAATTTTCATTTTGTAAATTATTTGTTATGACCCTTTTCATATCCTCATATTCAATAAATTACTTGGTCTAATTATGCATATTTGTAAATATAGATTTCTTTTAATTAGTTATACTAATAGTAAATTCACTTATATAACAAAGGAGAAACAGCATTTGAAAAAAGATAAATAGAAGCAAAACTTGATTTTTTTTTTTTTTTGTGTAATAATAAAGAGAGGGACTTATTCTGAAAATAAACAAAATAGACGATTTCTTGTGCAACAGTACCAATTAAAAAAAAAAAAAGAAAAATCAAGCAAAAGAGAAGGAGAACTTTATTTTCTTAATAATATGGGGAAGCAAGACTGGGCATCACTAGAAATTTTTTTTAATATCCCAATTTTCACTAAAAAAGAATTTTCAATTGACATGGATATTCTAACGAGGGAAAGATCACCGTCATTCACCCTCCTTTCATAATTATGTGAAATTTTTTTCACTTAAATGCCCATAGATTCACACATGCTAAGCCACAACAAAAGAATTACTATCATGTTCACATTAAAATTAAAGTATAAAATGGGTAAAGAGAAGGAAAGAGTGAGTACCTTGGTGCGCTGAAAATTAAATTAAGATTTTTTCTCTCTTATGAAGATCAATTCCGCCTTTCTTTGATTTTCATATGCAATCTGATCTGCTTTCCCCCTTCAACTGCACGATTATAAAATTGATATATATATATATATATATTTTTTTTTTTTTTGCATTCACACTAAATAGTCATACATGAATAACTTGCATGTATAGAAAATAATTATATTCAATCAACTTTCTTTTTTTTTTTTTCCTAGTTTCCTTCGCCCTCATGAAGAATGATTTAGAAAAAAAAATTAAATTTTTTTCTAAATATAACTATTTTTTAATAAAATTCTATCTCGATCAATGTGATATATCCAACGGCGAGATCAACTGACAATATAGATGTTTTCAAAAGAAAAAAAAAAATACTAATAAATTCATTCACTCCCCTTACCCTAATTCTTTTTTCTTAATTTTCACTTCTTCAATAGTTTTTTTTTCCTTGTTGGCCCCAATAAAAGATTGATTTTTTCTCAGCAAAGTAGATTTCCCCCACCCTTTCATCTCATGAAAATAGGTTAATTAGAATTATGGAGTGAAGGATTGAGAGAGAAAACACACAGAGAAAGAGGGAAGTACCTAATCAATCAGATATAATGCTTCATAGAAATGGTGTCGAGCTACGTTTTTCCATTCAAGTTTGGATCGTCAACAGTTCTTATGACCTTAATATCCTTCTGAGAGGGGTTAGTGGGCTTCAGTTACACTAAGGTTAAGCTTTCTTCCTACGCAAAACGCAACGTGTTATGTGTTATGCTGCGTTGTTGCTGTGCATGTTGACACTTAGCAGCCGTTACAAGGTTCTTCCTTTCTTCTTCCTACGACGAGAGGCCAAATTGAGCCCAAACAGAAACCAAAACAAAAACAAAAATAAAATAAAATAAAATAATTTCACTTAAGGACCTTAATTTTATAAAAATGACAATAAAAATTCTTGAAAACCAAAATTTTTTGGAGGGACCAAAAGAAAAAATTATCATTGATACTTCCCAAAAATATAACTCAAGCTCCCTAAAAATATAACTTGGTTTTTCCGATCTTACAAGGGTCTTTTTATCTAAGAGTAGTAACAAATTCAAAACACTCTTATAACAAGAGAAAAACCAGGTTATAATCGCATGCATGACAACTTTGAAAAGCATTAGTGTAACTTTTTCTTTTAGTTTTCAAAAAAAAAAAATTTGGCTTTTAAAATCCTTTAATATTATTTTTAATGAACTTAAATGGAATTTTTGCAAACAAAAACAAAAGGAAACTACACCAATCCTAATCTAATTAGTTGGCTAGAGAATCCTCACACTGATTTGATTTGTTTCTTTTTACACGAGAGAAGTAGCCATTTCTTAATCTTTTTAAAAAGAAAAAAAAAATCTTCTAGACAATTCTTTATATCTTTGTTATTTGATTTTTTATTTAAAATATGATAAATGTATAATATTTTAATAATAACATAACAAGTTTATAGTTTTTGTTAACAAATATATAGTTCTTCAATTAAATTTTATCTTAATTATATTTTAATCAAAAAATCATATACTTATTATATTTTAATTAGAGAATAAAGATATAAAGAATTATATTTAAATTTAATCCTTTTAAAAAACATATGACCTTGATATGATTCTCTTTTGATTCTTCATTGTACATTGAATTTTTCTTTTTCCAAGTCTTCCACTATTTATGGGTTATTTTATTTTTCACATTTTCCTTTTCTCTCAATATATTATAATTGGTAAAAATAAAAGAAAAAAGAAAAAAAAGTATTACTAATTAATAATTGTTTTACAACATAAGTTATGCCTATATTTAGCGAAGTGCATGCCTAAATACATTTTTGAGTAAATGAGGGATTTAATTTGCAAAAAATAATTTTTTTTTAATTTAATCATTTAAAGATAAAGCTTTCAATTCAGTCTCTGAAAGATCAAACTTTTTTCAATCTAATTTTTCAAAGATAAAACCTGTATTCGGAAAAATGACCTTTCTATTAGGGGAAAAAATGGAAGAGTAAATTATATACACATCAACCCTCAATCTATTTCAAAATATACACTCCCCTCTCCGAAAGCCAAGAATTGTACTACATTGTAATAAAATCTGAGTTTATCACCTGACTGAACTTTCAGTCAGTAGACTTATAATTTTAATAAAAAATTCTAAAAATTTTGACTAAAAATTTAGTTAGACAATTCGTCTATTTTTGTATTATCAGTATTTTATTTTGACTATAATTCAATAGGCATACAATGCACTTTGCTTCTCTCCCTCTCTCTCTCTCTCTCTCTCTCTCTCTCTCTCTCTCTCTCTCTCTCTCTCTCTCTCTCTCTCTCTCTCTCTCTCTCTCTCTCTCTCTCTCTCTCTCTGCCATCACATTAGTGCTTATCCTTGCAACTTTCAAATTTACAAATACAAATTATATTTGATATGTAATAAATAATTAACTAATAATGTTAAAAAAATTCAAATAATAAAAATTAATAAATAAATAATATTAATAAAAATGATATAAATGATAAACAAAATTTTTTAAAAATAAAATTAATTAATATTTATTTATTTATTTAAAAATAAAATTATAATTTTTTACAAAAATTATGATATAACATTCCGACAAACATTGATTAGGCATGTGCCCAATCAAACTTTTGTCCAAAATGTTTCTAACAAAACATTAGCGAGACATGCGTCTGACTAATGTTTTGTTTAGAATTACTTTTTTTGTCATTAATAATAATTTGTGGTCTTTTTTTTTTTCTCAAATCCTTTTTAATATAATAATTAATCTAATAAATTTGTTTTTAATTAATAATAATCTATGTTATATTTATTTTAGTTTATCTATATATTATTATTATGCATTTTCTCACATACTTCATGTTTTGCATTTTGGGTTTTCTGGTATTTATTATTTATTTTTCATGTTCCTTTAGTTCACTTCTTTTTATGTAAACTATATAAGAAAAAAAATAAAACTAGATTTAAAAAGAAATCTCAAATACAATAATAATCAAAGCATGTTTCTACATTACGAGAACAAAAAGAACTGAAAAGAAAACCAAGTAAAGTAATAATCAAAACTAATTTCTATATCCACATTATAAACAGATTCCAATCTAATGTTAGAAATAAAATCAAAACCTAAATAAAAATATTTCAACCAAATCTAAAAATTTTTACTTGCAAAAAAAAAAAATGACATCAGTAACACAAAAACAAAAAATAAGTTGAAGAGAAGAGAGATAAACAAAGAAAGATGAGAATTTAATAAAGAGAAAATGAAGAATGAAACTAGAAGAGAAAAATGACGAGGCTTGAATGAGTGGAAAAGATGAATAGATGAAACAAGACTTGAATAAGTTGAAAAGATGAACAGATAAAATGAGAGAGAAGAGATTTATATAGAAAGGAGAAGAAAAACATTTGGCAATTTGGTGGGCTTAAGTGAATTTCACTCCTTTTTCGCTTTTTCTAGGTGCCATTCATTTTTTTTTTTGGGTAAAATTTCATGGGATGATGACGTTATACTTTAACTTAATATTCTATCTGGTCTCATATATAAGAAACAAATAACTAACTTACGAGAGTTAAAAAAAGTTAATTAAAAGTAATTAATCTTTTTAATTTTATCTCAAATAAAAATTATTTTTTAAGAATGCTTCTATTTAATGTGTGCACTTTTTTTTTAAAATTAATAACAGCTACTACTCATAATTTGAAGGATTCATTTAATGAAGGATATAATTGGAATGCTATAATTAATATACCAGACATTAGTAGTTTGTTTCTTATATTTTAGACCAAATTAAATTCCAAAAAAGCATCTTATATATGAAACTAGAGGGAGTATATATATATATATATGATTAACTTTATTAATTGAATATATAATATATAATTTTATGAGTGAAAATATTAAATATAAACAAAACAAGAATAAAAAGATTCCAATATAAGATAATTTAGTAAAAATAAAATAACATAAATTAAATTAAATTACATAAAAAAATTAGTAATCACTTTTCCTCTTCTTCCTCCTCCACATTATCTCTATTGACATGAGACATATATAGCTTATATTTAATCTTGGGCTAGCATTATCTTAACTTTGGTGTTATTGGAAAAATTTAAGGGAGAATTAGAATTAAGGACCCAAAGATAAAAATATTTATTCTCAAGGACCTATTACCATTAGGTTTAGGATAAATTACCATTGACTTTAAGTAAAATCCTTAAACCCAATAGTAATAAATCCTTAAAAATAAATATTTTTATTTTTAGGTTTTCAACTCTAATTCTCCCAAAATTTAATTGTTATGTAAGTGTTTCAATTTTTTTTTGTTCGAGTTCAACAATATAAGTCTATGTTGAATAAGTCAAAAATTCTTTTCTTATCATTTCTTATATATAATGCTTAGGCTTGAGAGTGGGAGTATCTAAAAATTGGATTTTCAAATATATTATGTGATATACTCTCTATACTATACACAAAGCCTTTTTTCTTTCCTTCCAAAGCCTTCATCCATAAATTTATTTATGATATGCTTTCTCTTCTACTTTCTACCATTTTTTCTTTAGTGTATTTATTTTGAAAGTGAATAAAAAGTGTCAAAATCATAAATTATAATAGCATACATAAATTTGATATAAAAAGAAATTTACATATATAATTTCAGATTTTTTTGTTAATCTAAACACTACCTTTTTTATGAGTCTTAAAGAAGATCTTAGAATATGTTGGATCTCTCCCCCATTTTCATGTCTACAAAATAAAATATTACAAGTTGAACATATATTTAAAATAATAAGTAAAATTTTGAAAAAATAAAATTAGTTACCAATTTCTTTGTGTGCTTAAGCATTGAAATATAACCTCCTATATGTTGAATGACCTAAACTTAGAGATGGAAACTCTATTTCTTTTCACTCCTTGATTTGGAACTCTTCAATGCCCTACTTTTTATATAGTTCATCCTAAATGGATTCTCCAATCCATTTTGATTTTTTTTTCCAAATTTTTGAGCATTATTGATTAAATCTCTTAAACAGTCAATTACTTTTTTCTTCTAATTTAAATAAATTCGATTGTAATCATGAGGATTCCAATAGTAATATTTCTATAAAAAAGTAGATGTTTCAATTATTAATAAATAAGATACACAATATTATAGTAATCTAATAAATCATTAGAAAAAATTACTTGAAATTCTGCAAATTGTAAATTTTGATAATCTGTAGGAACATTTTTATAACTATTCCAAACTCCTTTATATTTACTTTTAAAAATATTTATTATGCATGATCAAACTTCATCATTATTTGGTTTAAATCAATATAAAATAAATATTTATCAATAAATTTATAAATAATTAAAGTTATAATGATTTTAAATAATATACAAAAATTAAATATAAACTCATTGCCACATAGTTCAATAATTTATTTTCCGATTATCCTTGGAGCCAAAGCTTTAGTCTCTTCGTGCATTAAGGAAGGAATTTTTTAGGGTTGTGATTGACCTTTACTTGATCATGTTTCTTGTCTAGACATCTAGATAAAAAAACATAATTTGAAAGAAAAAAAATGTATCTAGATAAAAATTCTTTTAAGTATAAAATCAAAATAATTACATAAAATTAATAGAGATAAACACTAACTTTTGTATAGAGAAGAGATTGATTAAGGAATAAGAGAGACTAAGAGAGTGAGAGAGATGAAGGAAATTGATAATCTTAAGAAGTCTTTGTGTGTGTGTGTAAGGTGAATGAGATGTTATATATACCAAAATAAAAAAAAGCACAAACAAAATCTTTGAAATTCAATTCATGTTGCTCAAACTAGAGTCTTGATTAATTCCATCAACATTGCATGCCAGCACAATTGGGTCATGTCCATTATTAGTATAGTCAATGCAATAATATAAATAGTAAAAATGAAAATGATGAACAATTTACTAATAATAAAAAAATAAACAATAATATTATTTAACAAATTAAAATTTAATATAGATTGTTTAAAAAAATATTTATTTTAATTGTTATTATTATTATCTTGGTTATCTTGACCATATTTGTTAGGATTATGATAACTCTTATATGTATTACTTTGGCCTTGTAAAGATGAAATAACTATCTTATTTTCTTGGGCATGCAAGTTAAGATCGCACAATACACTTGCAACATGTAGGTGTGATGATTTTCTTGGAAATACAGCTTCCCTAATACTTGAATAATTTTTGGTATCAAACTTAGTATCTTTATATCTAAATCTAGACATTAAAACTTCATCTATTAAATGTGACATACTTCTAAGACCATAAACTGTAACACCATAACTTCTAACTCATGTCATGCCATTTATAAGTTTTGTGTTATCAATCCCATAAGAGCATGTGAAAAAAGAGATGAAAATAATAGACTTTTTCGCATTGTGCTATATTTAAAAATTTACAATCGGTGTCACGTAGACCGTATAAACTCATGTTATACATTCTCATATTTAATTCCATCATTATAACTCATGTACATCACAAAAACATGCCTAAAATTCATGGAAACCGAAATGGAGCTCAAAATAAGTAAGCATATTTTCGGCCAGATTTGCTCCATTTTCTGACCCAAATTTGGAAAATCATAATTAAATCTAGAAAATTCAAAATCATACAATCTTAGTCGTTTTGGAAAGCTTAGGATGTTTAATTCACACTAAAAATATGCCCAAGTCACAACCTTTATCACACAGGACATTTGATATCCAAAAAGTTACAGAGGTCGCTGGCTGCTTGGGCTGTTATTCAGTTTACTGATACAAATTTCTAAAATTCATAACTAATTCTATAAAAATTGAAATCACACACATTTGGTCATTCTGGAAAGATACAGATGTTAAACTGATGTTAAAAATAATTCCAGAATGAAATAGATATTTTTAGCTATTGGGAACTTATGGAATAGTAGCTGAACTCTTGGGGCGTTACTGATATTGACAGTTAACTTCAAACATGCATAACTCTCTGCTCAGACCTCCAAATGAGATGATCTCAGTGGCTACAGATATCTTATGACCTTTAGTTTATTCATATAAAATTTCATAAGTATTGGACACCATTTGGCTATCGGGTGACACAAAATACAAAACTACTAGTATGAACAGTACCCATACCAGAATGTATGCAAAATCCCAACTTTGAAAATTCATCAAATATTCCCTAGACCTCTAAAAATTATGTTCTTTAACTTTCCAAAAATATATTAATGAGAGATAATTTCATGCCAAATTTCAGGGCAAGACTAACTCATTTGGCCAAAAAGTGATATAAGGTTCCATTATGGTCAATTTTGACACTATATTGGGTACCAAAATTTACCAAATGGATTTCCCTTGGTCTTGGCACCTTTTGAGCAAGTTTAAAAGCTTATTTGAGACTTGTGTGAGCTACCCAAATGATCCCAAATCTCATGCATCTCATTTTGACCATTCAACCCACATTTATACACATATTCATCAAACTTTATATTCTCATACCATGGCATTACATACTCAAAACATGGGTTAGTGGTCATATATGAGAATCATACATCTTAACATCACATATTAGTATATTTACATATGTCTCAACGTTCATAGTACATATACATCATCATCTACATGATGAACCATCAATACGGTTCCAAAATAAACAAAATAACATATAAGCTTGTCAATTGTCCCTCTTCAAGGTTGTTGGCTCCCTTCACCATAATTGCTTGGTCCACCTAGCATGTTAGATCATTAGAGAGGAGGGAATGAGATTCAAAGAATCCCAATAGCTCATCTCCCATTCCATCATACATAATATGTGCAAAGCAAGTTTCACAAATGCATGCATGGAAAAGGTAGAAATCATAGACATTTTAAAAGCAACCTTGGCATGTGAATCAATCATACAAGACATTCAAGAGCTCACTAAGTGTTTAGATTGGCCTCACACTTCTCCTCATGGATTTTGGACTTGCCTCACCCATTCTTTGAATACTTTAGACTCAACCATACTCTTGGGAGCCCACTTTGCTTTTAGGAGACTCTTTACTTTGTCTTAACCAAGCTCAAGGGTTTTTGGCTCATCCTCACCCAAGGGAAGAGTTCTTGGCCTCTTCACACTCAAGCAAACTCATACAAACATTATGTAGTCATTTGGAAACATAACATGGCATCAAGCATCATGACATATAAAGGCATGCTAGCATACTTTTCAAAACTTGAAAATACACATACATACATTCTAAAACAAGTTAAACACACATCCATGCATGAGAGAAGGTGGAGAGAGCTACCTTGTGTATATTCCCACACTTTTTCCTTAGCTTTTAAGCCTCCTCTTTTAGCCACACACCCACAAGTTGGTGGAGATTGTTTCTCTTGGCCTAGATACAATTTATGGGAGCCAATTTAGTTCATGAACCACACTTTAAGGCTACACAACTTAATGAGACACTAGATTGCTCTATAGGTTCTATTATGATCTATATTGGCACCTAATGAAGCAACACCCCTCAAATGATTTCTAGGCCTCATTCTTTTCTTTTCTAATATGATTCTTGACTCCTTTTAAGCCTCTTGGAGTCATCACATCATCAAAATAAAAAGCCTAGCACCATGTTGGTTCTTTAGGTCATATTATGGAACCTAAGACATCAAATCACTTTCCATGAGTTCTAAATTTTTTTCCAAGGCCTCCCTTCATTTTCATTCATCAAATATGACTCAAGAATGGCATTAGAAGAATTTAAAACTCTCCCCCACACCTAGAACTCTTTTTGGCCGAGACATGCCTAGGTTTAGGACTTCTTGGAGTTGTCTTTGTTTTCTTGAAGGAGAAAGCTTGTGGGGAGCATCTTTGGTGTCTCAAGAACTCATTTATACTCTAACTTAGACCTAGAAAGTATCATACAAATTCAGAAATTGGAATGTGCACTTAAAACTCTAGGTTTTGCATCTTGATTTTTAATGTCTATTTCTTAGTTTTCTTTGCATATTCTTATTCATCTCCATCAAATATCTAAGAATCACCTTTGGTTTGGCTAAAAATCTGACTCCTTAGGTCTGTCTAAGTCTAGGTCAAAATGCTCAAAAGAAGGGAGGAAGAAGACCAAGTGGAAGAATTGCAAAATACCTTTTTTTTTTTTTTTTTTTCCTTGCTTGTTCTTGCTTTCCTTGGCCTCCTCACTTGAATTTCGAACTTTCCCCTCTGTTCTCCCTTCAAAAAAGCCCTCAAAACTTCACAAAAATCATGGAGAAGAAGAGGAAAAAAAGAGAAGAAGAAATTGGTAGAGAAAAAGCATGAAAACATACATAAAAACCTATCTTTCCCTTGGAATTTCTTCTCCTTCTCCTTCTCTCTTGGTGGGCCCAAAACCCTAGCTCTCCCTTATGAAATTAAGCAAAATTTTCTGATTCCAAATGAGGAGGAAAGTGAGGCGCCACCTATATATAAGAAGGAGAAAGTGACTTTTTCAAAAATTTTAATTTTGCCCTTCATACTTTACATTTTTGTTTCTCCTTCGTTTTAGTTCCTTTCTTAGAACCTTCTTTTTCATTATAAAATTTAGGTTCCCAATCAAGAAAAATGGTTTTGGAATTACTCAAATCGAAGCTAAAACCTTTCCAAACGAATCAGTCAAAGTTTGGGTCAATTGACATTGGAAAAATTACACCGGAGGGTCTTTACCAGTCCCGGGGCTTCCCATGGTTTTCAGGGCCTCTGAGAACCCCAAAGAACTCAAAAATATCATTTAAAAAGCCCTTCTGTATGTTTTCCAAAAGGTCCACTTATTTACGAAAATGCCACTGGCCTTTTGGCAAATTTTTCGAATCACCCCGACCCCGATTTTTGGGCAACTCAAGGCTCAAATCATCATTTTCTATTATTTAAAATTTTATCCAAATTTTATTTGGCCTTGAATCACTCATCTCAGGGGACTTGCTTTGAAAACATGCTCGTTTCCGTCATTTAATGAAAATCGGACATTACATAAACCATCTCTTCAGTCATTTTTTCTCCAACTTTCATCTAGATATCTATTTCTTTTAATGATTGTTGCGGTGATAATTATTGTTGAAAAGTAGGGTTCTATCCTTCCTCGTCTTTAATGGCATGTTTGGTCTGCCTATGGAAAAGGAAATGTAAAGTGAAAGTTGGGGAGAACTACAATTTTACCCTTATAATTATTACTCAATCATTATTTAATACTATCTATCAATCATTAAAAGTAAGGGTATTATAGGTATTTTTTATGTACAAAATCATCTTTTTCTTTTCCTTTATCCCTTTCTATACTTAACTTTCTATATATCAAACAGGCCGTTAAGGTTCATATAATTATTCTGCACAAACATTCCCTATATGTGAATTTGTATTATAGCGATAGATATAAATTAAATACAAAATTATACTTACAAATATGGCTTTTGATTTTTTTTTATCAACCCAATTATTATTTTTTCAATGGATAGAATAATAAAGCTCAGTTGGTATTGCTTGTCTAGCTAATCCTTCATTCATAATCTCCTGATGCAACGATGATGGAATAGAGCCTTTAGCACGAAGAGATCAGCTAAAGCTAAAATTGGTTGCTTTATTTTTCTTATTCTTCTCACTTATTTGTTGGAATTGTAGCTTATTCTGGCTAGTACACAATTTGTTCCAAATATGTTTTTTAATTCAATTTTTTTCTTTTTATTTTGTGCATATTTGACCAAACCCTTCAATTTAATCCTTACTTGACCCAGGAAGGTCTCAAAAACCTTATTGTGCTCTTCTAGGTACCAACAATAATATTTTTGTAAAAATGATTCTTTAAGTTATCAAAGAATTAACACCAAAAAAATTAACTTTATCTTACGTATAATATTAAAGTATACCTCAAACTCTTGAAACCGTAATAATCTTGTTCTTTGAGGTACTTTTGTCAAACAGTTATGTAAATATCATAATTATATTTAATGATGGTAATAATGTATTCATCGATAACATCACCATGATTAAATCTAATTGATAAATGAAGTAAATTTATATTAATTTAATTTAAAAATAAACAAAAGTTATGTTGTAAATAAACAATGTAAGTAATTAAGGATATTACCCTCTATCTACAATGATATGATAAATACTCTTTCATGTCCAGATCCTTGATAAACTTGAGAATAAAGAACTGAAACATGTATTTTCCTAGACATCTCCAAGATTACAAAAACATTCTAGCATAAAGTATGATATGGCATAAGAAAAGGAAAAAAAGTATAATTGATATACGTTATTAAATAATTTAAAGAATAAAGTATAGGCATGCTTCATATCATCCTACTTATTAGCTTTTATAGTTAGATTAGAGTTTAAAAATGAAGCAACAATAAACACTCATTTGCCATGTTATTTGCCCTCACTCGAAGTCATGCATTTACAAATTGAATGCATTTAAAATATTTTTCAAATGCATGATTAAGTGATAAGAAATAATAAATGAAAGAGTTTTTACTCATACATCAATTTAAAACTCTAATGGTATTGAGGAACAAATAACTTGAATAAATGAATGAGGTACATATAACTCAAATAAATGGAAGAGATATAGATGAATATAAGATGAAGAAAGATATATAGATATATAGATATAATAATATTAAAAATAAAAAATTGTTACTGCAATGTGATGTGACTAACATTGAAGTGTTAAATATGTTTAAGCATGTTGAACGTTGAAGCATTTAACTTCACATGAAAGCTAACTTTTTAGATTTCAACTCATACTTTTATAATTTATAATATTTTTCATAAAATACTAAACATATAATACTTTTATTCGTAAAATAATATATAATGATTTATAATTATTAATTTTGTAGTCTCGAAATGATTGCAGTTAAAAATAAAATAGGAGTAGGTCGGCACAAATTCATCAAAAAGATTGTAAGAAATAATTATTACAAGCCAATACGAATATGGTGAGACATATTGACTATAAAAGGTAAACTTATCTGTACACAAACCTAGTCTCACATTTCATGATTTTACGACAAAATCAGAATAATCCATGCTTTTTCATTTGATGGATGACAGAGTACACCTTATACATCTTATATTATTCTAATGCTATCGCATTTGCTAAGTGTAACATCATAATTTCTAACTCATTTCTATCACACATTGCATGTTCATATGACTCATTACATGAGTGGAAGTTAAAAAATTCATTAAAATAATACATTTCTATGCGTTGCGTCGTGTATGAAAATTTCATTTAATGTCACGTGGACCGTATGAACTCATATCATACCTTCTCATATTTGATTACATAAATACAACTCATTCGCATCATAAAATGTAGCTCATAAGTCAAGAAGACAGAAACGAAGCATAAATATGGATGTTTATTTTTGGATAGATTTTGCCTCTTTTCTGTCCAAATTTTGAAAAATTATAACTAATTCTAAAAAAATAGAAATCATATATTATTAGCATTGTAGAAAGCTACAGATGTCTACTTTACAATAAAAATATATCTAAACTATAAAATCCATCACAGAGAACGTTTGATATCTGAAAATATCTAGAGGTCAAACTGCCTCCTGATGCTGTCATGGTTTCTGCAACAAACTTTGAAAATGTCCAATTAATTCCATAAAAAATCCAATCCATGCAAATTATACTAATATGGAAAGCTATGGATCTTAACAAGGGGTAAAAAATATTTCCAGACCAGCTCAGGCAACCCAGACTTCAGAATTCAATAAAACAGTAACTTAGGTCGGCTAAAATCCCTGATACTTGATAGAATTTTTAAGAATTCATATCTCCCTTTCTAGACCTCTAAATGAGGTGCTTCTAGTTGGCACAAGTCACTATGAATACCTAGTTTCTTTATATAAAATTTCATAGAAATTAGACATCATTTGAACCCTATGTGACATATTTCATTTTCAAACCAAATGAATAGTGTAGCAAACCAAAACCAGAAAAATTGCCAATTTTGAAAATTTATCAAATATTCTGTAGACCTCCAAAAATTATGGTCTTTAGCTTCCTAAAAAGCTCTCAATAAGTTCTAATTACATGCCAAATCTCAGAATAATAAGAGCTCCTTTGGCCAAAAAGTGACATAGGATTCTATTATAGTCAATTTTGACTCCATATAAGCTACTAAGGTAACCAAATGATTTTTCCTTGGTCTTAGCACCTTTTGGGTAAGTCTAAAAGCATATTTAAGACTTGTATAGGCTGCCCAAATGGTTCCAAATCTCATACATCTTATTTTGGCTATTTCATCCACACATATACATATTTTCATAAAGCCATTCATGAAGTTACATTTTCATAATGTACTCAATTTGCATTCCATCATTCACATAACACATTCTTTCATTTCTACATCATATAATATCATAATTACATATGTTCCAAGGGCCAAAGACCATTTGCAACACTAATATACATTGTTAAGCATCATTATGGCTTTAAAAGACAAAAGCTAGGCATATTGGTGTCAAGCTCTCCTCTTCAAGGTAGTTGGCTTCTATTACTTTGTCCATTTGGTCCACTTAGCATATTAGATCATTAGAGAGGAGGGAATGAGATTCAAGGAATCCCAATAGCTCATCTCCCATTCAATCTTACATAATGGATGCAAATAAGTCTCATAAATGTATGTATAGTCATGTTGGCATGTGCAAACATTCAAAAGACATTTTCATCATTTGAAAAAGTCATATATAGCATACAAAGGCTGGCCAAGTAAGTGGATTGGCCTCACCCAATTTCTTGTGAATATTGGACTTGCCTCACATATTCTTTAAGAGATTCTTGGACTCAACCATACTCTTGGGAGTCCATCTTGCTTTTAAGAGACTCTTTGCTTTGTCTCAACCAATTTTAGGGGTTCTTGGCTCATCCTCACCATGGCTAAGGGTTCTTGGCCTCACCACACTCAAGCAAACCCGAGCACATATCATAAACATCATATAAGAGCATATTGCAACATCATGGCACCATGGAATCAAAGTCATGCTAAAACACTTTTCATGGCTTAAAAATACACATACACATATTCAAAGACAAGCTAAGTACACATCCATATATGAAAGAAGGTGGAGAAAGCTACATTGCTAGCATTTGTATACTTTTTTCTTAAGCCTTGAATCCTCTCCCTTGACCTCACACACCCAAGAAGGTGGAGATTATTCCTTTTAGCCTAAACACATCATATGGAAGCTAATTATACTCTTAAAGTAAAATCTAAGGCCACACAACTTGCTTAGATACTAGCTTGGCTCATTAGTCCCTTTATGTTTCCAATAATGCACCTAATGAAACAACACTCATCAAACTAGGTTCCATTCTTTCCTTTCAAATATGATTCTTGATTCCTTTTAAACCTTTTGGAGTCATCACACAGTTAAAATAAGGAGCCTAACTATATGTTACTTCTTTAGGTCATATTATGTAACATATAAGGCCACCTCACTATCTATGGTTTCTAAAATTTTTTTAAGGCTTTTTCTCATATTCTCCCATCATACATGATGCAAAACTAAACTTGGAAGAAATTAAAACACTCTCTAGGTGTATGAACCCTCCTTGGCCGAAACTATGCTTTCATAAGGCACTAGTGGAGTTTCCTTACTTACTTTGATGGGAGGATCATGTAGGAAGCTCCCTTGGTGTCGTAGGAACTCATATGAACATTTAAACATCATAAAATATAGCTAGGGTTCATGATAGAGTTCAAGGTGCAATCAAAACCCTAACTTCTATAACTTTCATTCTAAATCTCCCTTTTCAATTCTAGTTGTTTATTCTTAATCCTCACACTCTATAACCTTTGGTTCCATCAAGAACACATAAAGAAAAACTCTCCTACTCACTTTCTCTCTCTAGACCTAATCTGGAATGGCTTAGAAACACAAGATTTTACAAGTGTTTCAAGTGAAGTCTTACCTTAAAACGGAGCTCTCTTCGGGTAGATTATTTTTCACCTATTGATTTCTTGAAAAGAGTTTCATTTTGGCTTGGGTTAAACCTGAATCTTCAAGTTTTCAAGAAAAGAAAACCACCATTAGAGAGCTCTTAGAGAAAGGAACAACTTTCCTAACAGGCGCAGGATGAAACAGGTTCGTTTACTTACCTAAACGGAAGTTTAAACTTCTTCTCTCTCTCTCCCCTCTTAATGACACGCCATTGCTGTCCATTTTTTTGCAAATGGAAGCTTGGAGAAGGTGATAAGGTGTAATCTTACTTAAAAAGTCTTTTTTACAATTTTTCAAAATGACTATTTTGCCTTTATACGCCTATTTGCTCCGTTTAAGCTCATTTTAACTCCTTTTTTAGAATCATCTTTTCCATCATAAATTTTAGGTTCCCAATTAAATAAAATACCTTTAGAATCACTCAAATCGGAGCTAAAATCTTTCCCAATGAGTCAGTCAAAGTTCTGGTTAACTAACATTGGAAAACATCCACCGAAGGGGTTTTAGCTGTCTCGGGGCTTCCCATGGTTTTAGGGGCCTCTGAGAACTCTGGGGAACTCAAAAATTTCATTTAAAAATCCCTCTTATAAGAATTCCAAAATTTTCTCAAAATGACGAAAATGCCTTTACGTTTCGTTAACCTTTCGTTTCTTCATTCTAGCTCCGTTTTTCTTTCCATTTGATTCTAGGATTCTCATTTTTAGGAGTCTAGAATACTTCCCAAATTTTTCAGGACTTTAACTACGTCATTTTGGGGGATTTCCTTTTATATCTAGTGAATTTTGTTCGTTTACGAAGAAACTGTATGTTACGTTTCTCACGTTTTCTCTTATTTTCAGAGAACTGGATGTTACACTAAGCAAAACTCATTGAGGCATAAAGCCTTTGTAATTTAGGACTAATTAATGAATGATACATTCTTTTTACAGAAATTTGCTTAGAACTTGTCTTCTACTAGGTCATGTAATTTTATATCAAGATACTCCATAGAATTTACACATCATCCTTTTTATTTTGTATTTGTAATACAACATGCACCCATTAATGCAAATATTAATTTTTTAAGTAGATAGAGTAAGTTTTGATACTAGTTTCTTTATTTTGTACCAATTATTAGGTACGAGATATTATCATAAGAGCTATTATTTTTCATAAGACTTGCAAATCGATTGAAACCATACTACAACATATTGTTGTTAGATTATTCAGACTCTCCTAGTCATAATAATTGTTAATATGTATTTAATAAAAAAAAAAAACTCTTTCGCTTCTAAATTTGGTGGTTCCTTAACTTGATTAATATTATTATCATAATTTACTTCATCATAGCTACCAAAATTAAAATAAGAACCAAATGTGTCAAAGATTATTCTTTCATAACTATTATTATAGTCTTTATTTAGTAATCCTAAGTTAGATGTTGTTCTAATGTATATGTTAGTTAGTGATGATTTAATCTCACTATGGCATGTTCAATACTAATATGGTTGAAATCCTCTTCTTGTAAAGATCAATTTTTACATCATTAGTATTAAGATATGTTCTATTTTTGTATTTAGCACATGGGCATCTAATTTTTTTTCATTTCCTGAATTAAATCTATTTTCACAAGCAAAAGTAATAAATTTTGTTATCCCTTGTAAAAATTCATCAATATATCCTTTCCATCCAGAATTCAATCTAGTATACATCCAACTTTGATTGTTAAGACTTTCCATTTTTTGTTATAATAAATAATTTAAATATTATCTTACAAATTCTGATAAAAAAAATTATCTTACAACTATTATCAACCAAAATTTTTTTCATGACATTACATGACAAAAAATCTTATTCCAAAAAATTTTTAATATTAATTTCTAAATATTATCCACTAAAAAGTATTTCTCCATAATATTATAACAAATTAATAAATAATCAATACTATAATAATAAGTATTTCTCTACTATATTATCACAAATTAATAAATAATCAACACTATTATTCAATTATTTATAAGTACTAAAAAATCATAGATAACTAGACCTGATCATGGGCCGAGAAGCTCGCCCGACCCAAAAAAATGGATATGAGTCCCAAAAAAAAGCTAAAAAAAGCCCATTTTAAAAAAATCTAAATATAAAAAGGGTTGGGCTTAGGCTTTTTTTAAAGCCCGGCCCGAACCCGACCCCCGCCTGTATTATAATTATTTTATATATATTATTAATAAATAATATTATTAGAACATTTATTTATAACTATAAATATAAGTAAAAAAGAATTATATAACATATATGATTATTATTATTTTTACTTTTACTTATTGTATAATATATTATTATGAATAAATTATAATTCAAATAAAATAAATTATTAATAGTAAAATTATTAGAAAAATTATTATTTTGAGTGATTTTACTATCTTATATATATATATATAAGTTATTTAAACATTTTGTAATTTTTTAATGAGTTATTTAGAATTTAAAATAAAAATAAAAGCATGCCTAACAAGTAATAAAATATATATATATATATAATATTTAAAACTAAAAAAAGATAACAATGTAAAAAAAAGAGTTGTGTAAAACGGGCTGGCCTGGGCCCAGCTCGTTTTTAATCGGGCTTGAGCCTGGCCAGAGCCTAAAAAAATTTGCAAATTTTTTTATGAGCCCGGCCTGTTTTTAAACGAGCTCAGCCTATGATCAGGTCTAATAACAACGTTTAATATCATATATTATTTTATAAAAATATTATCAACCAATATTTATACATACCTTTTAAAAAAAACATAGATTGAATCTCTAATAGAATAAGTTTCTAGATGTAGAAAATTTAACTATATGTAGCTCATGAACTCGATATTGCAAATAAAGTGAAAAAAAATAAAGGAAAAATTAAAATAGAGAGTGCGAATGCCAAGAGAGTGAAGAAGAGAATATAAAAGAATAGAAACAAACAAGAAGAGAAATAAAAAATACTATTTATATAAGTATTTGTTCATTCAACATTCAATGGCTATTTCTAAATGATTAATTTTTAACATTTAAAAAGTTAATGATTTGAACTAAAAATGGCTAACTATGCTAAAAAATTATGCATGAATTTAGTAAACATTTATCTTAAAAGTCAACTAACTACGTTAAAAACGAATTATGCACACATTTAGTAAAAAATCATCTTAAAAGTAAAAAAGAAAAATTGTTCAAATAAAAAATTGATTGTTTCAGTCGACCCACTTGGGTCAATTGAATAATGGACTAAATTGGATACCTTCTATTACTTCTTTTATTGCTTTTTAGTAGCTTTTATTGTTCAAATTCACAATTTCTTTCTATACTAATATTTAGTTAAAAATCATGTAAAAGTAAAAACACACACACACACATCATATCATTTAGAGTAAGTCAAGAGCTTTTATCAAAATTCCATAACATTGCTATACTGCTGCACTTTAGTTCGATTGACTAAAATACCCTCTATGAGATTGTTGAAATTACAAAATATACATACCCTCTTTTGAAGCCAAAAGTTATAATACATTTTAATTTATTGACTAAAATACCCTCCACCAACATAGATACATAATTTTATTTTAATTAAACTACCCTCTTTTAGATCAAACAATTCAAAAGAGTAGACCTAGTGTTAAGAAAAATTAACTATATAAAGCCCAAATTGGACTTAAAACTAAAGAAACTAGTTCATTAATAAACCAAATCAAAACAAGTACATAAAAAAGTTGTAAGAGTTAGAAATTATAATTTGTAATACCTTAGTCTTATAGCCCTTACACAATAATCACATAGGCTATCTCAATATATCTCATTCATATTGAAGCATATTTGTAAGGAGACATATACTTTAAGTATGTATAGTTGCATAGTTAGGAGGCCATATTCATGATTCATGACCTTAGGGACCATGTGAACTCATTCACATCATTTTTTATCTATAACATATCCATTCAAGTCATAAACATTACAACTCATCTCATATATCTCGGGTTTGAAACTATATATCAGAAAAATTAAGTTTTGCTCTCGGGGTTGGCATGTCTAAAATTTTGATATAAACTTTGAAAATTTATAACTAATTCTAAAAAAATCAAAATCAAGCAAACCATATCATTTTAAAAAACTCTGGATGTTTACTAATGATTAAAAATAAATCCATATAAAAAAAATGGTGTTTAACTTATAAAAATTGATGGAATACTGCCAAAGGTCGAGTGTATTATTGGTACTGTCATGCAACTTTAAAAATTCGACTTTCCCTACACAGAACTTCAAATGAGGTGATCTCTATGACTATGGAAAGCTTATGATATCTAATTTATATCAAGTATTAGACTTCATTTAACCCATGAGTGACACAAGAACATAAAATGATCATATGAATAGTAACTATACGATTTTTACATAATTTGGACAACTTTGAAAAATCATAATAAATTCTTTAGAGCTCCAAATTGAATGCTATTTAGCTCTGTGAAAATTTTTAGATGAGCTCTATAAGTGGGTCAAATTTCATGCCAAGACTAGTCTATTTGGTCAGTTTGTGGTTCAGCTTAAGATTATGCCAATTTTAACACTATAAATAGGTCAAAGTTGCATCAAATGATATTCTAATAACTTCACAACCATTTGGGCACAGCCCATAACCCAAATGCAGCCTATGAGAGCATCTCAAATGGTCCAATTCACCATGCATCTCAAAATCACCTTTCTACTTGCCTTTATACATATAATCCTCAAGGCACATGGATGGCAAAAATCCATATAAACATATATTTAGTTCTAATTTCTATTCATACATGATATTCATATACTTTTATATATGCTTAATAGTTTACATGCCATAAACTACTCATACATACATACTTTGACATTACATTACATTAAAAGTTATTCTATTGTCAAAGTGTGGCAACTTATATTTCTTAGCCCTCATTCTTGGTTCCCTGAGCTTCACCTAGACATAGTTAGATAGAAAATGAGGAAGAGTGAGATTTAAAGAGTCTCAATAACTTTTTACCCTTTCAAACATACCTAATGGATGCTAAAACATGTCAAAGAATGCATGCATGTTATAAAAGCTTCTCATGAACATATATAAAACATTTTCTTGGTTATGTGAGCTCATACATTTCAAACATAGGCTTTCAAAGGTATTGGTCTAACCTTACCCAACATTCTAAGGACTCTTGGATTTTTTTCCACCTATTTTCAAGGGACTTTTGACTAATCCTCACTCTTCTTGAGACTTTTAGCTTTGTCTCCCCCAATCCTAGGGACTTTTAGCTTAACTATACCCATTCAAGCCAAAACACATTTATAAACTTATTTCAAGATGCATGATGGTACCATAGCAAGTAAGCAATAGCTAAAAACATATTTCATAATTCAAGCATACACACAAGCACTCAAAAACAAGCTCACATCCAAGCCATACATGTGAGAAAGGTTAGAGAGCTACCTTGGAGCCAATGTCACACATTTTTCTCTTGAATTTGTCTTCTCTTTTTTGGCCAAGCTCATGAAATTAAGTAGCACTTGATTCTCTTAACCTAAACATATTAAATGAGACATAAATCACTAATAGGAATAAGCTTTAGCATTACCCACACATTATAGAAGCTTACTTTATTCTAAGACTCAATTATGGATTCATATAAGACACAACGAAGCAACTGTGGGAATTCATGATCTTGGCTCCATTTTCTCCTTCAATCTAAGTCTCTTAACTCCATTTAGAATCCTTGGAGTCATCACAAATTCATTTTAAGAGGCCTAGTTATAAGTTATTTCTTTATATCTCATTATAGAGCCTATACCTCTATCTCACAAACCAAGGCTTCTAAATTTTTTCAAGGTTTCATTTGATGTTTCTCTATCATATCTAGTCCCATTCTAGGCTTAAAACAATTTAAAACACATCCTAGGTCCATTATCTTGCTTAGGCCGAGATATAAGCATACTTGGAGCATCTATGGGTTTGCTTGCTTTTTTCTAGGGATTTGGCACATGTGAGGTTTCGTAGAGGTCTAAGAGACTCATTCAAGCCCTTACATAAGTTAAAACATCCTTAAAAAAATTCAAAATTTGCCAATTATCTCAAAATCCCTAGGTTCTCATTCTTAAATTTTCAAGCTTCTCTTTTAATTTCATTTGGATATTCTTAATCATCACACTTTATAATCCTTCTTCCTACCTTAATTTGGACAGAATTCATCTCCCCTTGATTAGGTCTATGGCTAGACAAAAATCACCCAAGAGGAAGAGACAAGGAGATACAAAGAAAGTAATAACAGTTACCTTGATTTTAAACCTTTTCCATGAACTCTTTCACTTACTACAAGCTCTTTCTTCAAATTCTGAGTTCTCTCCTCTGGACCAACCACAAACTAGTCCCAAATCAACTATCAAAACCATAAGAATAAAGAGGAGAAGGAGGAGAACATGTTTGGTGAAAGAAGGAGCATGAAAAACTAAAAATTTTCTTACTTTTTTGCTAAGTTTCTCTCATCCTCCCTCCTTTCATCTTGTGCACCTTTCTCCTCTACCTTGGTTCTGTTTTAGAGGTGAGAAAGTTGGTTATGAAGGATGGGAAAGGCTGGAACGTGTTTTGAGAAGCATAAAAGTAAAGTTAACACACTTTTTCACTTTTCATTTTAATCTCTAAATCATGGTTTCTCAATTTGGCCTCATTTCAATTCCTTTTGGAAAACTGGCTTTTTCTATCATAAAATTTAGATTTTCTAATTTATAAAATGTCTTTGGTTTCATCAAAATTTGATTTAAAATTATTCCAAACTGTTCGGTCAAAGTTTCGATTAACTCTTTGCCAAAATCACTCACCGGAGGAATTTTAACTGTTTTGTGGGTTCCTATGATTTTTAAGACTTTTGAGAATCCCAGAAAACTCAAATTTTTTGTTTAAAAAGATTTTCTGTGAGTTTTCCAAAATTTTTAAAAATTATGAAAATGTCCCAACTTTCTTTCACAAACTTTTTCAGCTCATCTAGGTTGGGTTTCTAGGTAACTCAAACCTCAAATCCTCATTTTACATTATTTAAAATTTAATCCTAATTTTATTTGGCCTTAAATCTTTTTATTTAGGAAACTTCTTTTATATTTGGCCTATTTCTGACATTTTAATAAAAACCGAATGTTACAAAATTCACAACAATTAATTATGAGTTAGTCAATTTACATAAAAGTGGAAAGAGAAGAACTTCAAAATTATAATTTACATGAAAGGTATGTGCCACACTATCTATTCATTATTAAATAAAAATTATTTTAATACTTTGTTAAATTTAAAGAAAATGAATCTATTTTTTTTTTAATTTTTATTGGAACATATTTAAATATAATTCAATAAAGAACAATAATGAAGGTGAGGGTAATTAGGTTACTAAACAAGATGACCTCTAATTCTTGGAAAAACCAAAGAAAAGAAAATATAATATGTATTTAAGTTAATAGAGGGTCTTTTAATAAGAAAATTTAAAATTAGACTAAAAGTAGCATAATTTTTTGTTTTAAGTGATATAAGTGTATACTTTGAAAATAAATAGAAAGTTTGTGTAATTTCAACAAAACTCCAAAAAAATTGGTGTAATTTACTCAAAATGGAATTGATATGGATTCTCTGTTATGTCTTTAACTCCTAAAAACACCTTTTTTTTCCTTAGCAACTAGATTCCAATGTATTAGAAAGCCACAAATATTTTTTGAAGGAACTATTTTAATTGGAAGAAAATGTTTAAAGGACAAAATTAAGATGTTTTATCTTTGGATGATCAAATTGAGAAAAAAAATGACCTTCCAAAAACTAAATTAAAAGATTTTATCTTTTAAAGGCCATATTTAAAAAAAAAAAAAAAAAGAAGAATGATCTTTTAGAGAATAAATCATTAAATTACTCTATCTTTTTTATTTCTTATCATTATTTTGTTGCTTCGGCTTTCATTCACATATATCAAATACTACTCACTATGTAAATGCATTAACAAACTCACTAGCTTTTATGAAATTAAAAGACAAATAACATAAAAGGGGTAAATGTTATGGATTAAATAAACAAATTTTTTTACGTAAATCAACTTTAAACAAGTCATAATCACTCAAGAATAAATCTAACCAACAAAAACAACTAAGTAAATGATGTTGGAACAGCATATGGTCAAAAGAAACCGAATCTACAATTCCTAATATGCTAGACTCAAAGTAATTCAATTTATATTTGTATTGTAGTCATCTCAAACAAAAAATTAGAAACATAAAATATGAAATCCAAAATTAAAATCAATTAGAAATAAAGAAATTAGGAGAAGAAACTTGACACAAGGTATTTATCCTACCTAAGCCATATACACTATTTGTACACCGAGGCCAAGGTATATTGTTGTTTATTTTAGAGAAGTCACTTGCAAGGTGAGGTATTACTTTATCATTTGTATAAATTTCACGTTTGAAAAAAAAAATACAAACAATTAAAGACATAGGTACACGCACATACACATTTAGTTCATCCTCTCTCTTGGTTGAGCATACTACCACTTTCAATAAATACGATGACATTTTGAAAGAATTACTTTAAAAATATGATGAATAAGAATTATTTCTTAAAAAAAAAAAGAATTCTAATTTGAAATTGTAATACCATTAAAGGAATCAGGTTGTCTTTGACCAAGAAAAGAAGGAAGCATTGCTCTACCACCCTTGCTTACGAACAGTAAGAAGAGAGATCTTAATTGGGTCAAATGTAACACAAATGACTCAGTTAAAAATGGTGAGGTTAATAGTGGAAATGGGGGAGTGATAAAAGATGCTTTAGGGAGTTGGGTGCATGGGTTCATCCATAATATTGATATTAGAGGTGTGATTTGTTCTGAGCTTTTGGAGATGCTATCTGGTATTGATCTAGCTTGGAACCTTGGTAAAAAGAAACTCTAGGTTGAAGTGGACTTGACGTCTATTGTGAACTTAATTGGTTGTGCTATAGTCAACTAGCAAATTATATTAGTGGGACATTGAGAAGGAACTTGCTTGTCAAAATTAGCCATACTTATCATGAAGGTAATAGGTTGGCAAATTGGCTAGCTAATCAATCTTGTGACATGAATGTGGAAACTAGGTTTTTAAGTAGCCCACTTAGTGGATGCTATCGTATCCTTGTTGATGATACAACTAGGGTTTGTTTTCCTTTCGTTGTTGGTGCTTAGGCTAATTTAACCTCCCTTTTATCCAAAATAAAAAATTTTAAGCATTATAAGTGATCTTGTAAACCTTATTTATTCAAGGAAAGTAAAATCTGGATATTTTGTTGAAAAATAAACATATTCATTTGATTCAAGTAAGGAAAATATTACAAGTCAGTTATCACGCAACTTGTTATTTTGTGGTTATATGTTATCATACTTCTCATTATTGTAAATAGATAAAACATGTTTATATACTGATGTTAAAAGTATGGGTTTTAAATAATATTAAGGTACTCAATAGAAGAACTATAATATCTATAGACACATTGGGTACCAAAATAAAGAAGAATTTGATTTATTTTGTAGTTAAAAAAAGTGAACATTACATCAAGCATGCAACAAAAATGAAAAACCATAAGAGGTAAAAGCTTAATTTAAAAGGTAAAAGTTCAGCCATTTTACTCAACTTGATGATGGATAAACTTAAGAAAGATAAAATTGATTCCAAGAAGTTGAAAAATTAAAGAAACAAAAAATACTATTTTCTTGCTTAGCAAAAATTGAGGAGCTTAGCAAGGGAACAACTATGTACTATTTTCTTGCTAGCCATTCCTCGATTTACTTTACCCTTGAGAGGCATGATAAATACCTACAAAGGATATGTGATGTCAAAATACAAAATTATTAGAAGAAACAATTTCATTCACAAATACAATGAAAATAATATCAATGAAATGCTAAAATAATCAATGGATTCAATCAAATACTCTTTGTAACACCATAGTAATCTAGTCTTTCTTTCCCACAAACAAGCCTCATGAGATTCATGGAAAAATATAATAAAAATAATGCATTAAATCGTGTTACATAAGCTTTTAAATTTTTATCTTTTGCTCCATGGACCACACTAACTTCTCAACATCCTTATCTACTCATAATCCATCTATACAAGTCATAAATACCATAAAATATCACACCAATTTTGGGTGAGAAGCCACACACCAAAAAATAAAGAAGTTAGCCATGGGTTTCACTTTCTAGCTTTCTAATATTAACTTTGAAAAATTATGATTAATTTTATAAAAATTAAAATCAATTAAATGATAGCTTTCTGGATAATTCTAAATGTCACTATAGGTTAAAAATCATTCTAGGCTATGGTAACATCAACTAGACCACAATTGACAATAAAATAACACCAAGGTCTAGCTGCCTAAGTTTGCTATCACAAATTACTGATATAAACTTCAAAAATTCATAACTAATTCTTAAAAAATCAAAATCAAACACACTTTACCATTCTAGAAAGATGTCTAGAGGCTAAAAATATTTTCAGACTAAAATAGAAACATTTAGCTCATAAAAATTTATGGAACAATACCAAAAGTCCTATTGTGTCCCTTATACTATCATGAAAGTTCAAAAATTTGATTCTCCCTCTACATAGCTCCAAATAGGGTGCTCCTAAGTGTTACAAAAAGCTCAACATGTCTAGTTTATTTTTATAAAATTTCATAACCATTAGACATCATTTGACCTATGGATGACATAGGGAAAGGAATTGACCAAATGAACAGTATGCCCAGCCATTCTGCATTTTTTTCCTAACTTTGAAAAATCATAATAAATTCTCTCTAGATTGGATGTTCTTTGGCTCTGTGAAAAGCTCTAAAGGAGAGCTACTTGTTGGCCAAATTTCATGGGAAGACTCACTCATTTGGTCAGATTTTGGTTTAGCACACAAAAGGGTCAATTTTAGTGTCTCAATTGGTTCAAGATGGTGCCAAATTGCTTTCATTATTATTCAAGGCCACTTGGGCATGTCCATAACCACATACATAGCTTAGGAAGACATGATATTTGGTTTAAAACATCATGGAGCTTATTTCCACTATGCAATTTGTTCATATACACAAACTTCCATAACCCATACTAAGCCTATGGATGTCAAGAATGCACATACTCAATCATATGGTGCCAAAATCAATATATACATCATATATTCATACATTTAAGTGTGCTCAAGTGTCTACATATCATTTACAACATATGATTACATCATTTGACATTAATAGGTCTACAAAATGACTCTTTGACATATCCTTTAGCAAACTTTTTGTCTTCAAGAGTGGTGACTTCCATTTCTTAGCTCACCTAGACATAGTTAAACATGGAGAAGGAAGGGTGAGATTCCAAGAATTTCAATAGCTCTTAACCCTTTTAATCATATATAATAGCCATATTTTTAAGTCCAAGAATGTATATATAAACATTAAGCTACTAATAAATATTCATAAATTTATTTTTATGTGCAAGAAGCTCATACATATCATATATTGGCTTTCAAGAGCATTAGTTTAGCCTCACTCCCTTTTCTTAAGACTTTTGGACTTGCCTTACATTTTCAAGAAACTTTTAACTAAGTCTCACTCTTCTTGAGATTTTTTACTTTGTTTCATCCAATCTTAGGGACTTTTGGCTCATCCTCACATTTGCTAAAAGACTTTTGGTTTCACCAAGCTCATTCAAGCCATAACATATTCATAAAATATATTTTGTGCATATAATGATACTATAACATGTAAATAATAATACACATTTCTCATGGTATAAACATATATACACACATTCAAAGACAAGAAAACAATTAAGAATGCATGAAAGAAATGTTAGAGAGCTACCTTTAGAACAAAACACAAGTCTTTCCCTTGATTCTTCTTCCCCTCTCAAGGCCACACACTTGCAAATGAGGTGGGACTCGGTTCTTTTGGTCTAGACACATCAAATGGGATCCAATTATACTCTTGAAATAATCTCTAACACCACCCACACTCTAGGTAAGCCTACCTTGTCCTATGATTCATTTATGGCTTCATTCAAGACCTAAAGAAGCAACTATAATAATTCTTGATCTTGGCCCCATTTTCTCTCTCAATCTATGACTCTTGACTTCATTTAGACTCTTTGGAGCCATCACACAATCATTTTGAAGAGCCTAACTATGTTGCTTCTTTATATCATATGGAACCTAGACCTCTAACTCTCATTCTATTACTTCTAAATTTTTTTAAGGTTTCCTTTCATGCTCTTACATCATATATAGTCCCAATCTAAACTTAAAAAAATTCAAAATACTCCTTAGGTCATTGGAAGAGGCTTAGCTGAGACATGAGCATTGTTTTGGACTCATGGAGTTTTTTTTTTATTTTCTTAAAGAAAGAGACACTTGGGATGCTTTTTAGGGGTCGTAGGGACTCAATTAAACTCTCACATAAGCTAAAATACCCTTGGAGAAAATTAGATTTTATCATACATCTTTGGATCCCTAACTTTGCTATCTTGTATTTCAATGGTTTTCTTTTAGGTTTCTTTGCATTTAAGTTTTATGCTTGATCTCAGTCAAAATTCACTCCTTTTTATAGCTCTCAAGGTGGCCAAACTAAGCACAAAAGAAGCAAGGAAGAGAAAGCAACAAAAGCAAAGGTATTTACTTTGATTCCTTAGCTTCTTCAAAGGCTCTTTCACTTGGTATAGGCTTCTCTTTCAAAGTCTAACCTTCTTCTTCTAAGTGAAACCCAAAATAGACCCATATCATTCACCAAATCCTTAGAAAGAAAGGTGGGAAAGAGGATAATAGAATTACTAAAGGAAGAACCATGAAAAACTTTCATTTTCCTTACCTTTTTTCCTTGTTTTTCTTCCTCTTCTTTCTCTCCTTTGGTGCGCCTCTCCTCCCTAGTCTCTCTCTATATTTTGGACAAAACAATAGGTCAGTTAAATGAAGGAGAATTGGGATACCCTTTAAGAAGCAATATGGAAAGGAATTGTCTTTAAAAATGCCATATATATCCCTTATCTTGACTAGTTCATTTTAGACTCATTTTAGCTCTTTTTTTAGAACAAGCTTTTTCATCATAAAGTTTAGATCCTCTAATTTATAAAATGACTTTAGAATCACTCAATTTGAGTTAAAACATTCTCAAACGAAAAAGTCAAAATTTGAGTCAACTGACATTTAAAAACATACATCGGAAGGGGTTTTAACTGTCCCGGGGGTTCCTATAATTTTCAGGGTCTTTGAGAATCTCATAAAACTCAAATTTTCTATTTAAAAAGCCCTCTTCTAAGTTTTCTAAAAAGTGCTCATATTTATGAAAATGCCATTATACTTTCGACGATTTTATTGAATTACCTTGGCTTAGGTTTTCAGGTATCTTAGACCTTGGATCCTCATTTTCTATTATTTAAAATTTTATCCTAATTTTATTTGGCCTTAAATTCTTCAATTTAGGAAACTTGCTTTTCAAACTGTCTTATTTGTGTTTTTACAAAAAATTGGATGTTACACTCTTTATGACCGCACTTGGCTTAAATACTTGAATTAACTATTCAAATCTACATCCTCTAGCTCAGTTTCTTCATCCTCATTGCTATTAACCTTAATGTCCTCATTGTCATTGAAGAACACATTGACCAACAGATCATCTGATAGGTTATGTATTTCATTTACACTAATTTGAGTTTGTCTTGTTTGAAGGTACCATTTGAAATAGATAAAAGCAAAATTGGATATCTTTTTGGGTATATATGCTTCACATATTATATATATATATATACATATCCCTCAATTGTAGACTTGTTCTTCACCTTTCTTTTGAAATATAACATACATCTCTTATTGAATACATCCACCTGTATTGTATAGGACTTCCAACTTCAACTTTGTACAAAAGATGTACAACTAGTTGTTTCATGATATCGAAGAATGTTAACAAAAATATTTTTCCAATATACACACTGCAAAAGGAAACTTCTTTGATTCTGGAAATATACTATTAATTATGACTGTCATTCGATCATAACAAGTCACATGTTGAACTTTAACTTCAAATTTAAAAGTTATGTTACCACTAAAAACTTATTGTGCTTCACACAACTAACCCATAAAGGTTCCTTGACATCCCTAAGCAAGTCAAAAAAATTTCAATGCTAATGGATTCGGTTGCTCCTTGAACCTTTTATCATCGAGGTTTATACCACCAACCAATGCATCCATAGCCAAACCACACCTATATAGGCCAAGGGGTTTTTAACCTCTTCATCATTGATCACAACATTCAATATTAAACCATTGTCTCTTAATGCTCTTTAATATGACACTTCCAATTAATGTATCCTTCATGAATATGTGAGTATATACATGTTGTTCTACTAAAAAAGAATCCATCTTAATTAAATTTTTGCATCCACAAGGACTGGGAAGACAATCTCAATAATTCACCACTTTAAGTTTTTCATGAGTAAACTAAAGGCAATAATCACCCCTATTTAAATTCTACAATTACCTAGTTAGTGTGATTCCTCCTTCATAATATCCAGCTTTGAACAAGTTTCATAGTTATTGAAAATCATTTTAACTTATACATTTAGGAATTTTCTACCAATAGTCAATAATGTACATCCTTTACATCTCCGTTATAACAAGGTATGGCTTTATCTTATTCAAGAAGTGACTTTCCAACCCTAAGTTAATAGCACCCATAAAAATCTCATAAGCCATAATTGACAAAATTTTGACAACATTTCCTCTTGATCTCCTAAGTGCATAACTTGAGTGGCATAACATCCAATTAATCAAGTATGCACCCAGAGAATAAAAGAAAATACAGCAGCCTGAGACTTCACCAAGTACAAAATGTAAGATCCCTATAGGTACCATTACTTAAGTGAAGGAAAAAAAACTCTTCTCATGCTGTCTAACCTTCAATAATTCAAGATTCAATATAATAACATGTAGCTTAGAGATACATGTGCTTACTTGTATTAAATCTTGAATATGAAACTAAGGCTTTATCAAGACATAAATCCTAAGAATGGGAATTACTCCTTTTACGAACCCTCACCATGTCAAACATGCAAAAAAATTCCAACATATAATACTTAAGCGAATATACCCCTTTTTGAACCCTTATCTTCATAAACATAATGAAATGAAATGAATGTTATCAAAATTTGCAGAGTCCAAAGCAACATTACCAAAGTTGAAACTTAGGTCAAAGATACTAAAATTTCCATAAAGTCCAAAATTCAAAGCTAAGCCATCAAAGTCCTAAAATGAAATTAAAGCTTCCAAAATTTACATAGAGTCCAAAGCAAAGTTACCAAGGTCTAAAATCAAGTCAAAGATACCAAGATTTCCAAAGTCCAAAGCATTTAATTACAATTCACTAGAGGCAAAAAGAAAAAAAAAATCTACCTTTATTAAATGCCATTATTACAAACTAACCAACATATCCAAAGCATATAATTAATACCAAATTCCAAAGTCAAATCAAACATAATTAAAAATAAAAGAAGACAATTGAACTTACCAATAATAAATTTTGAAATCAAACAAACTAAAAGATGCTCAAACCTACAAAGTATATTTATTTAAGTAAATTATTAGAGTCCCAATCCACATCACAATCACAATTCAAAGGGGCAATAAGTCAAAGGACAACATACCCTTTTCAGGGTCATTGTGTTTAGCCAAATTGAAAATAACCTTCCTAAAAATTTTGTCCTTTACACATAACTTTCAATGTTTTAGTTTCAGCAATTAACTAGGTCTCAAAGTTTCAATATTTGATGAATAACCCATTTCATTTATAATGTCACAAGTTTATAAATACTTATTAAAATTTATCTATGACAATATACTAACTCATTTCATGTGTAAAATTATTTTATGCATGCCCTCCGTAAACTAAGATTCAACTCCTATTTATCTCCAATTCAACTCTTACCTCATTTGGGGGGGGGGGGGAAGAAAATGAAGAGACTTCACATAATGTGGGAGAACAAGACAACCAACTAATAATGGAATGACGATAGGGAGCCTAAAGGATGCAAGAAATGGAAGGTGGATAATGGCATCGTGGTGTTATGGCAAGGGAAGCAATTTGTGATGATGAGAGGCCAATTTCCATTAGAGTGAGATAAAATGAAAGAGCATTCTAAGATTTAGGGCATGTTTGGTTACTTGCAAGGGAAAGGGATTCCCTCTCTAAATTTGTATGTAGTGCTTACTATATCATTGCAATCATTACTCAATAATATATGTCCTTTTTTATTACATAATTAAAGTAGGTGTATGGAAGTTATTTTTTATCTATAAAATCACATTTTTCATTTCCATTCCTTTTTTCCATTTTTTGCACCAAGCAAGGAATTAGGATTTAGGAATTTTATTGAAAAATCCCTTAACAAAAGATCATTGAGAAAATTCCTTATTAATCCTTCATTAATATTATATATATATATATATAGTTAATAAGGGATTAAAAGCTAGTCCCTTGATAATTATTTAAATAAATTTTGGTATCAATAAGGGAAATTCCTTCCCCCCACTGACTTAATGAAGGAAGAAAGACTTGACAAGAGAATTAAGTTTCCTCTTGCCAATCGTTTGCTATATATGGCCTTGTAGATTTGGCATGAATATTTGTGCATTATCTTCTCCAAACTTGAGAGATTCAACAAGAGATGGTGTCCCTTGCCAAATCCCCTTTTCTTGCAGTGGCTTTGTAGCTTGAATATTGGTTTTCTAATTATAAAGAGAAAAGTAAGTAACAAGTGCCAAAACCAAGTAATCAAGACATTAATTAATTAGGCAATACATATTCCTAACTTATTTTAGATTCTTATATGTATATATATAAGATTGATTGCTTATCACTAAACAAAAAGTTATATATATATTTAGAATGCAACTCTTTCTACTTAATCACATCCAATGTATCCAATGTAAGTGTCACGTTTTGACAATAGCTTTGCCCTTCATTTTAGGCTTTAATTATAGGACAATCACTACCACACGTTGGCCAATAATCACCCTCTCGGCAATTGTCCCACTGGGAAGTGAATTCTCAACCTTAGCTTTATTACTGATTGTTAGATTGACCACTTACCACTAAGTCAAAAGCTATATAATCAAGGTGCAACTCTTTCTACTTAATTGCACTTAAGGCAAGCACCATGTTTTGACTATAACTTTACCTTTCACTTTGGCCTCCAAGGGCCTCCACCATGAGACAATTACTAAAATTCAAATCTAAGAGGATAATCAAACTTACAACCCTTTATCCAAACTCTTACACACCTAACCACTTGAGCAATCATCATGTGATTATTTGTATGCTTTCCCCCTCTTTTTGTACAAATTTTTTATGCTTTATAGTCATGCATGATAATTAGGTAGTAAACTTTAACTGATTCAAAATTGAAAAAATGTTGTCTATTTTTGCATGTTTATTTTGTTTACCACTAGTCTATATTGATCCCCACATCCTTTATGACTAATCTCACTCAGGGTACTGAGGATGCCCCTTCCTACAAGTGTTTTTTCATATGTTCAAACTCTTAACGTTGCAAAGACTATTTAACCTTTAAGTCTACTTACCACTTAAGTTACTCCTTGTGAGTTATATTTTCTTTTAGACAACAGTTTTAACAGCATTGTAGTGATACTATTTTTGTAAGTATAAAATGTTGTAGTAATTTTTTAGAGTTAAATGTTGATAGTATTATGTCCACTTGAAGATTATTTATCTTGATGAAAAATATATGTTCAAATTTCATGTAAGTTTTAAGCATGTGGCATTACATATAGCCCCACTTGGTGAGTTTGGTAAATGATTAATATGTGTTTTCTACATGCCTTGTAATAACCTGAATTTTTTTTTCCCAAAATCAAAGAGCTAAAGTGTGTTAGTCACAAATTTTAAAGAATATGTAGATATAGATTTTGAAAATAGCATATATATATTAAAAAATACAAATAAAATAATTCCTTTTCACTTTCTCCTTGCCATTCTGTACATTCAATGAAAGGAGGCCCCAAGGATCAGGTTGCAAAATTATTTTAAATGAATATGAGCCCTTGCACTCTCTCTAAATTAATCATAAATCCTTTTGTTTTCTTCTATCTCTAAAATATATGTCTTTCACTAAGCTAAGATAGAATTCCCATCTTCAAAATGAAGCTTCCTCTATCAGTTTTCTCCTTGGTAGCTCCAGTTCCACAAGTTTTCCAAATTCTTCCTTTCTTTTGCAAATTCTCCATCTCTATCTAGCTTTCATCTTTTCTCTATTGTGAGTCATTTGAGTAAGAGATAGAAGCTCCAACTTTAGTTACTTTATCCTTCCTTCACCTGATTCATCTTCTTAATTTCTTGGTGTGGAATTTGTCTTCACAACTGCAAAGGGCCACTGTTTAGCTTTGTTTCTATGTTTGGACATATCTTTTATGTTTGACCATTTGGGAGTGATGTAACTTCTCTGTTTTAGCCAAATAGTAACTAGGTAATGGTTTTTCTTGAGAATTTGCATTTACATTTCAATTAGCTCCTTAAACCCCTTTTGAAAAATCTTTAGCTTCTATTAAAAAATTTTGCTTAAATTTCTAAACTTGTTTCTAATGTTAAAGTTTAGTGATAGATTTTCATCATCCACTACTCCTAGTGTAAGGCTATAGATGTTTCAATAGTAAGCCATATGGATGAAGGGAAAGAACCCTTAATCTTTCTTTACTTTTTTCCTTCTTTGGACAACTTATAAATATTTTTTTTTTTCCTTTTGGTTCTTTTAGGTGAGCAACCTAATTTCTATTTTTCAATTCTTTCCACTAGTTCGATACCCCATTTTTTGTTAGTTCTTAAAGTTTTAGCAGCCAAAAGCTTATTTTTTTTTCCCCTACTTGTAATTTCTAGCTTTCATCCTTGGAGTTGGTCTTAAGTCACATCTAAGATCCATTTGGTTGGGTGCATTTTTAGGTGATAGTTATGTTCTAGTCTCTAAGGGGTTGGTAAGTTACCAACCTTAATTGATGGACTATCCTTTCATTCTGCACTAAAGAATTTCCTTTGTTTTCTTTTATTAAATAAGTTATATGATAAGTTAATTTGAGAAAGATGAGAAGTTTAGTAAATTGTTAATGTTTAGGAGATCTTATAAGCTAACATACATATTACTTATACTAGATGAGATAATCTAAATTATGAAACGGTAGATAATTTACTAATGCCTAGGTTAGTATTGATATTAAAAGTATGGATTAAGATTAGTATTAAAAATAAAAATAATAATAATAATAATAACAACAACAACAAAATAAAAGAAAATAAAATAGATAATAAACCAAACATTTAATTTAGAATAACTACTAGATTAGAAATTAATTCAATGGAACTTAATAAAACTAAATAGGAACGAATATAAGACAACTCAATTAAGTGAAACAATGAACTAATGGTAGTTAATATAGGAATATGATTTAACATAAGGTAGGATTAACTTGAGTAAGTGAAGTGGATTCTAAAGCTAGTCCTCGAAATCTTAATGAATTGTTATGACTATTATAGAGAGTGTTTTGAATAATTCTATTAGAAGGGTAATGGTATTCGATGAGGAAGCACAACTAAGTATTCGTCAAACACTGTGAGTAGATTATAAAGCATGATATATTTTTAACTTTTTTCCTATTTTTATTTTCTTTATTGTTGTATATTCTACATGACTATTGGCATAGGCATCCTAGGTAGTGCCTTCTATGTGTATATTTTTAGTAATATTAAATCTTCCAAATTACAATATGTCTTATGTATTATTTATCAAAATATATATGAATTGACATGGTGACTAAGAGTGTTATTTTTGAAAATTTGATTGATGATAAGTTACTTTCTATGTTTTTATAGTTTTGTTTAAATGTTTCATAAGTATGAAATGTTATACTGTTGATTGTGGAATTTTATTATAGATTAGTTTATCTAAAAGATTTTATCCTATAAATTCTATTTGTTATATGATATTATATATATATATATATACATACATACATACATATAATAGGATTATGCATAATGCTAGTTGCTAATAGCAGTTTTATTAACTCTTGGAACACCTTGGATATTACCATATAGTTTCTATGATTAAGTACTTGTAAGGTACTAAGCTGGATGCTCTTTGAATATTTAAAGACTGTAGAAATAGTGGTAGTAAGAATGGTAGTAGTAGTTTCACCTGTGATTCCGGCCTATAGTACTTTGAGATTTAATATATAGTTATTTACTCTCGTGGATTGTATGCCTACATTAATACATATCTTAGAATTATACACAAACCTTCCTAATGAAGTTTTTCTTAAAATTAAATTGTTTTAGTTCAACAATTATTTTCTATATAGCATTAAAATTTTAAATGTTTAAATTAAATTTTTAATATTTTATCTATTTTAATTAGTTTTCATGATTAACTCCTATTAATTTTATCATCTCGATTAAAATATTATATATGTTTTTTGTATATTAATTTAATAGTAACATAAGGAACCCATTCTTTATTAACTCAAATCCTTTAACTATGTATTTATACCAATTATTTAATATCTCTTTCTATCTAAAGATTCATAAATTAGAATTTTTATAAAAATTATTTCATGTCTTTCCATATATAAAATTTCCATTATTTATTATCATATTAAAACTTTTTTTCATTTTAAAAAAATTATGTGTTAGCTCATCCATTTAATTATCATGCTTTATTTTTTACTTACTGAGTATCACAACTCATTTTATTACTTATTTTTGCAGATGTTGAGATGATGTTCAAATGCTCCTCCAATCTAGCTTAGAAGTGTTGTTTGTAAAGAGCCAGCGATTGAGTATTGATGGTCAATTGTCTTTTGTATATGTATATATTTGTACTTTTGTGTCAGCTTCACAATCTACAAATAGAATCTTCACCTTGTTAGTAATGTTTTGTTATTGTTTAGAAAATGAGAATGGAACTCTCTGTTGCATATGACTAGAGTCAACTGTTTGTAAATAATTCAAGATGTCCCAAGTCTAAGAGAAATTTTATTAGATTTTCTACAAAAAGCT
The DNA here is from genome assembly GCA_032878935.1 of Erythrophleum fordii. Classification (NCBI taxonomy): domain Eukaryota; kingdom Viridiplantae; phylum Streptophyta; class Magnoliopsida; order Fabales; family Fabaceae; genus Erythrophleum; species Erythrophleum fordii. Next base: position 36,264,944 of record JAVQMF010000055.1, on the reverse strand, counting down.
AAGTATGACCAAATTTGATTAAAAGAAAAGATGTGAACTTCGAATTTATATTGAATATAATTATTTTATGGAATTGTGTTTCGGATTAGAGTGATAGCTTATAATACTATTATGTATTGAAATTAAATAAAGATTCTTAGTATCGATGGTATGTGTTTCAGGTTTATGGATGCAAGTTTTCTTGTATTCTTTGCTAGTTATGTCCTTGTTTAAGGGCATGACATGCCTACCCTTGAAAATGTTTATATTCAAGCAAAGGTGTGGCTTTTACTTTATGAATTACTTGGGCATATATATTGTGGTTATTTTATCTGTTAAGCAATAATATGTGGTTAATTAAATTTCAAGGCGTTGGCTTAACAGTCAAGAAGGTGTACTTTCTGCTAAAAAAATTTATTCTCTTAAATGTACCATACTGTTGGAAGTGAGATAAGCTTGAGGATATAATAATAATAACAATAAATTACAAATGACATGCTCTAAAATTTTACGTACTTTAAGTAATAATATTATCGGTGTACCTTTAAGTTCGCTTTAAAAACAATGAATTATGGTATCAGTGCAAGCAAAAAGAGTGAAAAGCTCAACTGAGTCACACTGCATTAGAGAATATAATTGTTGAGTACGATAATAAATTAGTGTGTCTGCCCTTTTGTAGTTTTGGGTAAATTAAAAATACAAGCATATAATCTTACCTGAAAATGTTAAGATTAGTATTAAGAAATTATTTAATGTAAAATTTCAAGTTATTGATTGAGGAGAAAACGTATAAGTGTCCAGTTCTTAAATCCTAATTTTTTTTAAAAATGGACTTGTTTGATTCTGTTCTAGTTTTAATATTTTTAAGATAGATATTTTTTAGAAGAAATTTTGAAAACAAAAAAGATTAAAAAAATTTTTGAATTATTATTTTGAAAAATCATTATTTTTTGTTTTTTTTTTGGATTCTACAGTATAAAAATTACAAAACATCTAAAAAATATTTTGAGTTTTTTATTTTTTAAAATATAATTCTATTTTTTTATTTTAAAAAATATTTTATTAAAAATAAATTATCAAATAAATTTTTTTATTTTTTTATTTTTAAAAATAAAAAACTGTTCTAAAAACAAAAAATTAAATAGGCCATTAATTCCATTTCGCCTAACCCAATGCTTCGTAAAGTATACTTGTTCATAACTTCACATTGCTGTCAATTAAAATTTGTCAGTTAATATTACAAATTGGGATCGAGATGAGTGCAGGGGGCACTTTAGAGTAAATTCATGAATCCCAATCCTTCACAAAATATCACATCTCTCACTCATCTAATAATGGAGAGCGATCCTTCTTTGGGATTCTCTTAGCCTTTGAGCTATAAAAATTATGTTTAATATTATCATGCGTTTCATAATTTTCATTCAATTATGGAGCTATTTAATGTCTTTTGCAAACTAACAATAGTATTCAATATCTTTAGAACTGATGAAAAAAATTAGGATGGTAAATATACGTAAAAAATTATGAATAATTTACAGAATAATGATTAAAACCTTGAGCATGCCAATTTTTAACAAAGGGTGAAAGATGGGAGAGTACAAATAACTGTGAAACCAGAGAAGAGACAAAATAAAATAAAATTGATAGAGAAAAAATAAACTTTTAATAGTAAAAAAGAGCAGGAGGCAAAGAGTTGATCCTTGCAGAGGTGGTTGAAGGAAAAGTGATATGGAAAATGAGGTGGAGATCATTTGAAAAGTTGCAGCTCCACACATCTTAAGCTGAAATCAACCATACTCTCCACCACACATCGACCGTGGCAGTGCCATATGGTGCTCCCCCTCTGGCGGCAGAAGTTTGCCATCTAAGCATTATTCGTCTGATCATTAGGCAATGCAGGCCGCCCTACAAACCCGAAACCTTTACCCCCTAACCAACTTCCGAACTTGAAATCATTCATAGCCCTGCTTCTCAACACTTCACACCTATCTTCCTCGTCCCATTCACACACCTTTCAACATCAATAGGATTGTTGAAGTAATTGAATCTAACAATCGGATTCAGTTTCCCATCCGTCGAGGCCAGTCTTAAAAACATACTTGACACCGGCCCTACTATCTTCTCCCCCAGCGTAGCCACCGTGAGATAAGCGGCGACAACGATGCTCCGATGAACAATGAGTGAGCAAAAGAGGAAGCAAAAGGAATGACATTAGAGGATGCTTCTATGTAAGCCCCTGAATCTGTGATCCCCACAAGTTGTATCAATGAGTGCTACAGTGGAAGCGAGGGGACAAAGTTCACCCCCTCACGAGGATTATTGTAGAGATACTGTCCAACGTATGGAAGATGATAGGCTACGGGAATACCCCATGAAGAAAGATAAGGTCTTGAATCGATTCCACTTAGAAGAAGAAGCTGAGCGCTTCCAATGGCGCCAGCAGAGACAATCACCTCGTCATTGTTGCGGGTTATGGCATGGTAGTACTCGGACAGCATTAGACTTAGTAATGAAAATTTGAAGCTTTACATAGTGATTGTTAGCCAGAAAAAGGAGCTAATGGAGATAAAGACGGGGATAGAGGCTGTTGGGATTATGTACTCTTCGATCCATGATGGTGGCTTGGCTTATAAAGAATGTCGACAGTTGAGAATATTTATGGAAAGAGCAATGGTGGCTCCCCACGATGGAAGCGCCCCTTAGATTACGATGGAGAGCGTTAACAGAGACGATGAAGTTGAAAATGGCAACCGTAGGCAGCCTCTGTTACCAGAATCTCTGCCGAAGGATATGGCCACCCATCAACAGCATCAAACTGATCATGCAGAAGAAAAACTTGGAAAGGAAGGTGTGGATCGAATCCAAGAAGCTATGGCTGATCGTGGGTCCTTCTGTCTACAGTCGTGTGGCGGCATTCACCATAAACGACGGGGGTGGTGGCTCTGTGGCTTGTTGTTGCCATTTGTACGTGGTGGCGAATCCCATTCTGAAACTTCTAGGATAGCCAGATGATGTGGCGTAGGAGTTGGGGGTGGTGACTCTATGGCTCGTACCCCTGCACATCAGTTGGCATATAAGTATTTGACTCAAAAATTAAAAAAATTAAAAATAGAAAGAAGTCTCAACACAGTGTAAAGAAGGAATGGCGATGTCAAAGCAGTAAACCAACTTAGCTCACGCAAGTACCTGGAATTCTTGAATATTCCCATCTCCAAGTAATGTCACAGACCACTCCTAAAATGATCAAACCTTACACACGATGTGTTCATCAATCTAGCAAAAAGCTCATTTTATATTCAGAACCACCCAGCAACTAATTTGAGAAAACAAATAAATCATCAACTACCATTGCAAGAGGATCCAATTTCATAAACTTTAAGCTAAACCCGAGAAATTACTCACATCACCGCGAAATCGAAATTAATGAAACAATTAGCAGATTATAGAAACTGCGTAATGATCTTTCGTATCCAAAATAGTAACATTGTTAAAATCCAGCATTCAACAGCAATTACATCATATTAACGGAAGTATGCCCTGAGAAATCCTAATTCAAGACCCCTAATAAAAGCACTAATTCTCTTACTGATGTTGCGTTTTGGAAGAGCGTGAGGCTAAAGCATGATGCTGCGTTTTGATTCAAACCTCTTCTTATTTTTATTTTTCTCAATTTTTGGGTTAAACGTGCCAACTCATCAACACACGCAGATGCCAAGTTAGCATTAAAATTGACAAATGTTAATATTTTAACGTATTTTGGTTAAAAGAGTTTTTTTACAAGACAATTTGAAAGTTTAATAAACTATTTTAATACACTTCAAACTTAATAGATCATTTTGAAATGATAAACAAAGTTAAAAGATCAAATTATTATTTTAACCTAATAATAATAAAGGCATAAGGGAGAGAGAAATTAAGAGGAAAAACAAAGGGAGCCAAAGATGTGAGAGAATAAACAAATGTTAATGCTCTGTTGGATACACAAAATAAAATAGAACAAACAATGGAAGAGAAAAAAATAGTTTTAAGAATATAAAATAATTTTTATATCCTTACTTTTAAAAAAATAATTAAACAAGAGATAAAAATTATTGAATAATGATTATAAAAGAATAATAAATATTACAAAAACCAAATGAGAAGAGTAAAAAGAAAAAAAAATGCAAGAGAGCAAACGGAAAGGAGAATTCTGAGTGAATAAATGTGAGATGTTATTTCTTAAAAGATCTCTATGAATTTTAAATAAAATATGTTAAATAATCGAAAACATTAATATTGTAAAAAGTTGAGATTCAAACACTTTATTCTAGAATATTGTACCGCGCACTATAGGATACGTTCGATTTTTCTAGATTTTTAGGAATGGAATGTGAAAATGATATATTTTCATATTTGGTTCAAGTTTTAGGAAAAAAAAAATTTAGACTGCATTGCCAAGAATCCAACAATCCTAAAAAAGCCTTTCATTTTTATTTTCATAAGGGAGTTAGGAATGTTGAATTCCCATGAGGTGGGATTGTTTTTGAAAGATTAAATGACTATTACTTGTCCTTATCTTAATACAATTTGAGAAATGATAAATAAATAAATAAAAGTTATAAATTATAAATAAAATGAAATAAAGCAATGAATAATAAATAAAACATAATATAGTATACAAAAAAAATAAATATAAAATAAATAAATAATATACATTAAAATAAAAATTGATAAAAATAAAAATAATGCTGAAATATAATAAATAAGGTTTACATTAATTAAAAAAATGCAAATACAATTCTACTATTTAATATACAAAATATTATATGAATAAAAAATAATATAATATTAATTAATTACAACAAATGAAACTATAATAAAATAATAAAAAAATTATGATTAATAAATAATAAACATATACAAATAATATAAATATGTAAAACATTAATAGGGGTATTTTTGAAACATTATTAATGATTCTTAATGATAATGTGAGATTCCAACAAATGTAATAAAATATTTTTAGAAATGGTCATTATGCATCAAATGTGAGAAAGTCTATTCCTGAAAATGTGTTATCATTCTCGAAAATATTACAAACCAAACGCCTCCTTAGCATGTCCCCATTCTAGAAATTGATTGTATAATGATTAAGTTCTACAAGTACAACGAGTAAGCGGAAATATTGTCAAGCTTTCACGGGGACGCAATTCTCTGCTTGGCATTGGCAGGGTGACAAGCACAGTGTCCTTTGCATGCAAAACGCACAGCTTCATATTAATGAAACGGGGTGCTCATGGAGGCTGCAATGCTGCCAAATTATAGAAGATATGGGCCGTTCATCTGCAAACATGTTTAGCCATCCATTAAAACTGCATGAATGCATCGTTGCTGACGCCAATTGTCTTGTTTTATTGAGAGGGAAAGTGACGGTGACGCGGGCTTCTTCTCCATCTTCATGTAGCGGCAAAGTAACGAATAAGTCATTGTCTTGATGCAGAACATGATCCGCGAGACGGGATGAGTGAGAGGGATTTTGAAATGCTCATTCCACATCATATCCTACGAGTTGGAGATGACCCGAGTGCGAGCCACCATAGCTCTAGCGTGGCAAACGGTAATGTAAGGATCACTGGTAATGATTTTTTTGTGACAATGGTGTTTCTGTCTACTGGAGAATGAAACAGTGCAGGAGTTGAAGAGGAAAGAAAATCGACTGACACACACCGTAAACAAGTCCGTGTTTGGCAAACATCGAGCCTCAAGAATTTTTAAATCAAGGTCCCTATGAAGGTAGACCACGTTTTCTGATTTATCTCCCACCATTGAAGCGTTAATGATATTGCAATCTCCAATCTCCAATCACAGAAAAATGTAATAGGTTTAGACCCTCTAAGATTGGGGTGACTTGTGAGGAATGCAAAGCGCAAATAGCCTGACTTTACTAGAAGGACATTTTCTCCGACAAAGAGCCAACGACTAAACTGAAGGTTGCACCTCTCTTCTTGTGAACTGAATATATATACTCTCATTCTGTTGCCAATGCATGAACACGTATAGCGCTGTTAACGTAAACGTGTTTTGGTTAAAACTGCTCTCTCGATTATGCGACAGGATTTTGAACAAAGTCTAAAAAAATGACATGAAATATCGAGCTTCTTCAAGAATGCCGTGTTGGAGAGGACGAGTGCTGGATGCCTTTGGTTGTCAGATGGAGTTGGGTCCAGCCCTGGAAGGAAGCCTAGATGCAGCTGAGGAAGATGCCTTGGAGGAATAGAACCAGCTGCTCTAACCACGTGTTTGGTTTCGAATGGACAACTAGATGGCATTGTTAATTGAGCGGCTGGGATTATCTCTTCACAAGCAAGACGATGCCATCTTGATGGAAAGTATCGCGTGCTTTGCAAAGCTCCAAGCAGAGAATCCGGTCGCAGCTTTCACCATCTGCTTTCTTAGAAGCATATATGGATGGTTTAACTTTTCAATTTTTTTTATTTTTATTTTGATATTTTAAAAAAAAAAAAATTAAAAGAAGCAAAATGCAAGATAAAAACAATTTTCAACATCCATCATACAGCCTTTTAGATAGAAAACATCCTTATTAGATCTGAATAGTTCAAATATGCTAAAGAATCACATTTCATCAAGCTTTGTTCACTCTTCTAATCACACAATTACATTCACACTTGCCCTTGTCTTCCACATCTTCGTTTCTAGTTTTATTTCAGATGCTCATTAACACTTAAAACTGAATTTCGATGTCGTGCTTTTATCGCTATATTTACTTGCTGAGCTGAAATCATCTTTCTGATTTAAAAGATAAAATCTTCCCAACATAATCAACTCAGCACTCTGCTTGGGTGATTGGTGAGATAACTATCAATTCCTCCCAGTCCCTCTTGCTTATTGTGATAGGTCATTACTTCTTCTGTTGTGTTCATGTCATTTATGCTTTAATAAATGTATGCCTATGGTTTTCCATATTCTTATAAATATAATTCTTTATATACCCATGTATGGATGGCTGCACCCTGTCCCCCTTAAATTGTCTAAGAAATGGATGAACGATCCAGGGCGTATCAGTACCGTTACATATAGAACCAACCATTACCTCTACACCATATCATACCAGAATCTTGAGAGATCGGAAGCGCGGGCATTCGTTGGGAACAAAGACACATCTTCAATGGCTGAAAACGTTTGGACGCATTTATGATGCTTAATATGATAACTGGTCCATGATTCCATAAGAATGAACAGCAGTAAAATAGTATACATTCAGCGTATACAATGGAATGATTATCAACGCATTCAACTCAATCTAAATGCATATGCCTTAATGATATTAAGAATTAACTTGGACTCTGTTAACTGTTTTTTAAGCCATGGTGGTGCCCGTGTCCTGAGAAGAATGTAGTTCAAGACTTAATGGACCCGCCATGCTAAAAATACTTGTCTATGTCAACCGATATTCTTGGGAGGTAGCTCTCACTGGATCCTTTGACATTCGTTACAAGAGCATACTCAACGACAAAATCTTGAATCACCCCCAATAAAAGATCTCTTAACAATAATCACCACACCGTATGTAGGTGTCCTTTGAGTTACTTTCTCTCACCCCCTTTCCAGTAGATTGATCAATATTTCACGATCCTACTAAACCCTTTTTACGAGCATAGGCAATAATTAAGACAAACACACTAGCACAGAACATTCCCGTGACAGCAACTACCTGCCAATGTACAAGATATTTACTCATTATTCTGAATATGTCATTGACAAAATTGCAGCCAATGCACGTGCGCACATGAGCACTAGTTTGCATACCCATTTGAACATGTAACCATGGTTTTGATTCCAGGTATATGGGATATTCATGCCAAATATTCCAGCCACCAAAGAATAGATAGATAGACAAACAGTTCCTGAGCTCAGAAAGAGCTCCAACTGCAGTGTTAAAATAGATTACTACCAATATTCAAAGAATTAGAAACCTCAGAACAAGAATGCATATAACAGAACAATGACATATGACATGCACAATGCAGAAACTTAAAAGCACCTGGATTAGCTGATTACGATGGTTGTCAAGCTGCATAATGGGAAAGTTTGGCTGGTATTATATGCCATTCATACAATAACAATAACAAAAAAATACAAATAAATTGCTAGTGAGTGACCTGAATATTAATATAATCTTCTGTATCATCGATATACTCCCGAAGCTGAAAATGAAAATAAAAAAGGGAAAAATTAGAAAAATATGTCAGCTTACAGAATAAAACCTGACATTTTGTCACTTACGGATCTATAAAATCAAACCAATGGCAATTGTGTTGTTTTAAGGTAAAGCAGACATAAGGTAGAAGAAAAGTTGTAAACCTAAATAAATCCAGAATACTAGACTTCTAGAGGAGCTAAAGCGTACATCAAGAGAGTGTCTCTAGTTCTTCAACCCTTTCTAGATTAGCTTAAGCTATTAGGTAAAAACTCTCTAATAAGTTTCACTGTCGATAACGCCACAGAGCTAGAATGCATAAATTAACTACAGAATCAGCATAATCTCAATATAATTAAAAAACTATAAAAAAACGACAACCTAAATCAAAGTATGGTTCTTTTATCCAAAGACTCTGAATTAGCATAAAAGTTAAGGCAATTGAGGGTCCAAGAAAGGTCTTGATTCTCAAAAGAAGCAAAATAACACTTCACAAAATTTTGCATTAATGGATTACTGTCTATCAATTATACAATAGAGCTTTTATGTTTGATCCCAAAGATCACCCCTTATGCAGTACAAGAAACATTACAAGAACTGTTGCTCAAGATCAGCATGAATTGTCATATAACCCAGAAATTCCTTTGCATGAAGTTGTGGTTCATATTGCTAATTCAAGCTTACACAATCTATTCCATCATCAATTCCCGGTCTTTTCTTCTCAACCCATGTGGATTTCCAAAATTAATAAAATAGAAGAGCAGTTTCATCTAAGAGAAGGAAAAAAACTACAGGCTTCCTGGCTTAATAATAAGATGTAAAACTACGAACGAATGAACACCACATCAAGGAAGGAAAGAAACTAAGCCAAAAGCCATTAAAAAATAAAAATAAAAACAAAAGCTGACATGGAGAAGAAAAATAGAAAACCAAAACCTCTAAAGAACACATACAATTTACTGGCACACTATGACTTAAGGTGCCACAATTCTGCTGTGTATTTCCTGACAAAATACCAGTGTTTTTTATTTAATTTTGTAATTTGTTACAGTACAATTTGCACAGCTGCTTAACAACCCCACCTTTATTGTATAAAAGATACAAAACGAATCAATCCTTAAATTCTTACCATTAAAAGAAATTAGAAAAAAGAAGACATAACTTCATTGATATCAAATAGAATATAATCACTCAACCAAATAGACTTTGAAGGAATCGCCCATCTAATAGGGTATTCATACATAATCTCAGGACATGCCTATAACTACAGGGGAGAAATGTCAAAATCACTGCAAAGAGGAACTTTCAAACAAAATTTTGAGTAAAAAGGTTCAGTCTAAACAGTAATAAAGGGGGAGGAGCAGAGGCATATCCAGTCTGTTGTCTACCAAAAATTTCACAATATTAATGAGGTTAACACATTGGCAATCTCAGTTTTAACTTGGTCAAACCTGAATGAGTTTAGTAGTCTAAAATCAAACTCCTCTGCCCAAGAGGGCCGATCATGCAATTAACTTACCGTGGATAATTTGTTCAATGTGCCATCAATTTGCATGAAATAAGCCTGCAAAATATATCATTACCATTCAAAACATTTTTTATAAATATAAACGGAAGTTTTCTTCCTGTTTCTTTAATTCTGAAAGTAAATAATCTTATAACCTCCAGTAACATTTCTAGCTCCTCCACATTATTTTCGTCACCACGGATTGTTGCTACACTTGCTCTACTAGCTCTGGATATCTTTGATCCAATGGTGGGGGAGGCAGGAAACCAATTGGCAGCACCTGAACCACTAACTGGCGAAGATGAGCCTGCTAACTTTCTTGATAAGTATAGGTCAGCCATGTCATCGTCGTCATCCAGTAATTGTTCAAGCTCATCTCTAACCTGCAGTAACAAGAACTGGTAAGGTAAAGAGGATACATTGTATTCCATTTAAAACTGATCTAGGTAGTTTATGTTCCCACATGGCTTCATAAAGTCCATCATCCACATTGAGAGACAATGTTGTTAAGGACAATGAAGACTAGAACTCAAAAAAAAATGATGTGATAAAATATTCTGTATGTTGAGCAGAAAGGAGATGAATCATTGCAAAGAAAGAGGTATCAGTACCACTAAACACTCAGGCAACTATACTAAGTATATTTTTTGAGGTTTTGGATTCTTTTTCCCGCTGTAACTTATTGATTTTTTTTTTTTTTTTGGGTTATTGATCTTGTGAAACTGTGCAACAGAAAGAATGATCAACTTCTTACTAGGATCATGAACATTATAAGGACAATTGTCTATCTGTCTAGGAGCCCATAATTTTCAGCATGAAGACCCATATACCTGGTTTACAAACATGCAGATGTCTTGAGAGTGGGAAACAAAATCTGTCTTATAAATTAATATATTAGCCCTATCTGATGGACATAAACTTTTAATGTTTAAAGGAAAAAAAAAGTTCAATAACCCAATTTTTCAAAACATAGCAATTTCCTAGAATAGATTAAAATTTTAAGTTGAATACATATAGCTCCCCAAATTATAATCTCTTAGATTAATAACATGAGCTGCCCAAATTAGTATATGGAGTCTCCAAAAATTACCTCAGGTCAAGAAATCCATCAAGAGACATTGGTTACTAGATGCATAAATGCTTGTTGAGCTAAATTAAAAAAAGTAAAATATATAGTAACTACATAAAATAAAGTAAAACTTCACAAACTGGTTCTATCTAGTAGATGTTACTCATCTATTTCATACCCAAAAAAAAAAAAAAGGTACATGCATAAAAACATTATAGAGGTACCTAAGTAAATGATTTTACTAGAACCACACATTTTAGAATTAAAAAATAAAAGAAATTTTTTTTTTTAAATATTTAGAATCCTAAACAATAAATTTTTCAAACATTAGCCTTAATTCCTTAACACTTCTTAATGTGTAACATTATCCTACAATAATTAATAGGCCTTCCACAGGAATAAAGGAAGTGAATTGACTTTGAGTTTCATACATCTTTCCTTTTCTTTTCCTTACCTTAAGAAAAAGGAATTTATTTGGCATGTGTGTGAGCACGCGCGCATGTGAGAGAGAGAGAAGGACATACAGCAAAAAGGATCAGAAGTCATACTTAAAAAAAAAAAAAGTTTTAAATCATTATTGAAAAAAAAAATCTATAGGATCCTCCAATACCTTTGATATCTTACAAAAGACAACTTTGACACATACGATGAGGTGGTCAAAACTGGCCTTTGAAAATAAACTTTCCAAAATTTAAAACTTTAGAGAACTGATATGAAGGCATAACTATGATTTTCTCAAACACTCATGCACTATCATGTAAGTGTATAACACCCTCCACTTAATAGGAGTTCCAACTCCAAAGTATCAACAACATTGACAGGTAGAAGGTGCCAAATATCTTCAGATATAACTAAATAGGATTTTTCCAAATACAGAACTTTCAAAAACACAACAAAATACAGGTTTGAGACACACCTTTTGAACCCTAGCAGTCAGCCTTGTCATTGCACTCTTTAATTTACGAACCCTGTCCAAATTACGACTACTAATCTGCAGATTACAACAATTTAAAAAGATCAGAAAATAGAACAAAAATAAAAATTTACACATGGAATAGAAAAAAGATTCCTTCAGAAGGTCCAATCTTGAATTAGAGCATACACCGCCAATTAACAAGAAATCTTGAAGCAATCTATTATGAAAATAAATATAGACAATTAAAAAGTAAAGATATTAAACTGGCTGAGAAGAAAAATCCCATCGACCACTTTCAACAACCTACTTGTTTGCTAACTTGTTCAATATTTGAGAGAAAAAGGATTTCAAATAACCAGGGAAAAGATGAGGAAGCTAATTATAAACCTAAATATTAAATATATATTTTGTATCTTTAAATAAAGTTTCACTTTCATCCTTCAACTCTAAATAGTAAATTTCATCACTTATCTTTCAAAATGTCGTCAATGTGTTCCTTAGACTTGATTGGTGAGAATTACTAATGGAACATCCTAGACATGTAGGATAACAGTATGACACATAAGATAATTCCATTAATGATTCTCAGAGAGTTAGATTATGGAGAACATTGATGATATTTTGAAAGATAAAGGAAGAAAATGGAAAGAATAAAAGTTATGGGAAGACAGTGAAATACGTTTTGGCATCAATTATATATGTACCTTGGAGGTAAGCTCATCTAATGCAGGATAAGCAGCCATCTCCAATTCTGCTGTCCGTGCAGCAAGGAAGCTACAAATGGCTTCCAAAGCTACCTCCAGGGCACGGAATTCAAAGGGTGACTCTACATTGCATAATCTAGATCATTCAGATACCAAAAAGGTAAAAGCAATGACTGAGGAAAATAGCTCATATATAAATTAACAAGGGAATAAATATGATGCAACTGAGAAGACAAATTTCAAAGGAGAACTGAAACAATCAATATGTTTGCTATTATACATGGTTTATCTGAAAAAGCATACCATCTTCTTCAGCTGCTTCAATGTCATACTGACCAACAGAATAATCTTTACGATCTCTTCGTTGAAGATTATTGGCACTTAAATGAGGCAATCGTCTTTGAAGTTCCTCAACAACAGGGACTACATTTTCGTCTGTTGGATCTCTCAGCAATACCTATCCAACAATTTAGTTACAACCACAATCTATCAATAGTGACCCACCTCAAACTCTGGAAACAGCTTTATGCTCCACAAATGTAAAATGTACAAGACACTAGTAAATATACAAAATTACAAACCAGGTCAGAGAAGATAGTTAATGAACTTACTGAGGCTGCATTAGCGAATTTTCAATATACTCGTTTTATCAATATTTGTTCTTGGCTACTAAGCATAATTCAAGTCAATAATGAAGTCCATGCAGGCATTTTAACTTATAATACGTTGGCTGAGGTTCCATGATATTAAGGCTTTACATTAATGGATAAAACAAGCCAAAAAGTAGTTTATTGCTTTCATAAACGTTTGCATCAATGAACTTAATAGAAGATACACAAGGCAATAACTTGTTAACAACATCTTATCTTTTCTCCATTCATTCACGCACCAGACTCCCATCAAATGCCATGCCTACCATTCCTCCAACCCTTATTGATAAATCAGTGGAAGTTCTTCTCGCAGAGCTACTAAGTAAGAGCTTTAACCAGAAGTTCCTTATACAAATTATTTAATAACTACTCTATTTCCTTTCCTTAAAGAAAGTGGCGGTGAACTTATGGGGTTATCCACAAAAATGTAACGGTAAGACAATTGTCTTTTAAATAGTTTTTATTCATCGCAAAACAGGTTCTGACTGCAAACTTCAGAAAATTAGGTGCACATGAAGAGTAAAGAAACTTTTAATAGTATGATACTACAGTAAAGAAATAGGATTTATGATGTGTTTTTTCAATTTCCAGATTTATTTAACTTAACAACACCCTATAACTTATTTATTATCTTTTCCCGACTTTTTCATCAGTCATAACGCAACCAGGGTCGATAAGAAGATCGTCAAAACAATGAAAATTGACTAACCTCTTCAGCAGTGATAATCGCTTTGACATGCTGCAATCCCACAATCACAACAGATGAAAACAAAAATTAAAATGTGAAAGGAAAAGCTTAATCCCCAAAAACAGAAAAAGCAAAGTGAAAAGAAAAACAGGGTGGAATGTCAAAATAAATAAAGGTACCTCCAAGTTAAGAACAATAGCTTTTTCTCGACCCAATATCGTAGACGGGTAAGAGAGTAGAGGATCGAGAATCCGAAGATCACGAGCGTGAATCTGAACTCGATGCATGATGGCATACTTGTCGACGTCGAGAATGGAACCCTGGCCCCTAGAATCGAAAAGAATCCAACTCCTGGACGACTGCGTTTTCTTCTTCACAACCGCCAGAGCCTGCGGGTCCGCCGGCACGACGCTCCCGTCCCGAGCCATCTCTGACCATTCCCAGCCTCAAATCACATACCCCAATGTAAGGCCAACGATATACGCAAACAAAATTACTTATGGCCCTTCACGCATTTTCACAAACACTTAATGGGTATTCTCATTCGGTTACGTAAAATTATATTAAAGTGCCAGAAGAAAAGACGCGGGAATCAGATTCCGAGAAAATGAGGGGGGAAAAAACAAATTTTCTTCGCCTTTTCAATTCGGGAATCAAAACTACGGTTATGGCTTTGATTGTACTTCTTTGTTCGCCAAGAATTCTGAGAGTTGAGGAGTGGGTTTGGTTTCTGACAGCGGGACATTATATTTGACCTCAAAAGAGAAATGAAAGCAGCATGTGATGAAGGTTGACGAAGGCCTCAACGAAAGTAGATGAATATCACGGTGGTATCTGGGGCAGTCGGGCCGTGTATGAGGCGGCATAAGTGCTCAGAGTGAGGCCTACAGAATCAACGAATGAGCTTATGACACGCAATCCACGAATTCAAGACGTGCGAGTCTGAATCGGGGCAAAATCGGAAATCAGGAGGCAGGTTGTGCGCCACCTGACACAAGGTACGACAGAAAACGGATCGTTTGTTGATGTTGTTGTTGATTGGTACTTGGTACTTGGTGGTGGTTCTTTTCATCCCGTGCAATTTCGTCTTCAAACCTGAAAAAATAATAATTAATAATTAGAATCTCGACTCTCTTACCTGATACCTTTCATACAATGAAAAATTCTTAATATTTTTTAATAAAAAATTTAAATTAAAGAAAATGAAATTTATTTATTAATAAAATAATATTAAATCATAAAACTAAATTTTACATTTAATTATCTATCACTTTATTATCACATAGATAAAGTGTGATATGGATCTATATTTTATTATTCAATATAATACTACTGTATTATAATTATTATGTGTGATTTATTATATGAGTTAATTTTGTTTTATTAGTTAGTATATAAATAATGTGGTATATTGAGTATATGTAAGAATTTCTCTCTTACAAGTTTAGTAGCAATATAACGAATAATATTAATTTTTTTATTAAATATAAATACCTTATCAATTTATTAAATTAAATTTATTAAAAAAATATTAAATTTTAAAAGAATTAATGTGTATATTTTAACCCCTTTCCTTTTCTTATAGTGGATTTTTTTTTCATACTCTTATCAAAAGGTTTTTTAACTTTTTTTAAGAAAAATACTTTTTGCACTATTTATTTATATTATTCTATATTATATTACAAATAATAACAACAACAACAATAATGATAATAATGATGTATTAAACAAATTAGACACCCATATTGTGTATTCATCGAGATACTAAATGTTATGGCCCAAAAAATTTGCACATTATATTTTCTTTATAATATTACTTCTTACTTTGGATATGTTTCATAAAAATAGCATTAAACAAAAATTAGTTAGTATAGTGTCGACTTTTGGGAAAGATTTGTATGATTTTAGATTAATATCATTTACTTGTTATTTAAATTATTTATATATAAAACTTTGTCAAGTTTTTATTAATATTGGGAAATAAAATGTTATAATAGTAAAATTTTGTAATTACAATCAAAAGTAGAAGGTTGCAGACATTTACCTAGTCATAGCTTGAGTAAGTTGAGATAAATGTATCTTTACACAATAAACTTAGTTGCAATGCCACATTCTCTAAGGTAATATAGGGCACTCACCTTTGGTCGTAGGAAGGTATAAGTCTCAAGACGTTACCATACCATAAGTGTCAAAAACAAGTGTTATATTAAAATAAAAATGACTTAGGTATAAGTCTCAAGACGTCACCATACCATAAGTGTTAAAAACAAGTGTTATATTAAAATAAAAATGCATAAGTCAAGCCACTCAATAAAAAGCCTATATTTTTTAGTCAATTAAATGGTTTTCACATTTTGGTTTATATACAAGTTAAATAAGAGTAGTTTAGAATAAAATACTGATAATGCTGATGCTATTAAATTATATGATCTGACCACACTTGTGAAACATGTTAGGATTACAATATCAAAGTGGATCATCTTCCAACCCAAAATTGACAACCTATTAAGCTCTAACTATAGCAATTATTGACTTACAACACATTATTTACTAAAAAAAAAAGCACTTATTAGCAATAATTTACAAAAACCTTTTCAAACATTTCATCAAGGACTACACAAAGATTTGCAAACACATTAGACAATAGCATGAGAGTTTTCCATGGTGGAACAATAACATTTAATGTCACGAGAATTTCTTTTTATTTTTTAATCTCAACATAAATGATTTACTTCTCATGGAGATAGAAATATAGATTTTTTTTTAATTGAGGTAGATTAGAGTACGTGTGTAAGTTGACTCAAATAATACTTGATCTAATATTTTTTTAAAAATGAAATTTCAACAGTTTAATCATAAAGAAAAATAATTATAATTGTGACAGAATTTTTTTCTTAAAAAAATCGTATGCATCCTTATTTTATAACAAGTAGTTTGCAAAAATACTTCTTTCTGTTTTAATCTTCCTTTTTTTTTTTTTTTTTGCGTGAGGTATTTAACGAATTTTTACTAAAGATGGAAGGAATGACAAAAGCAAGTTATGTTATTAATTTATGACCGTTAGGATGTAACCCCGAAAAAGCAAGTCTAATATCCCCGCTTGGATTGGATGTAACCTCAAGAAACCTGTTATCATTTAAAAATATTTTTTATCAGTCGATGATTACCTAAACGATTAATTATATATAATTAATCAGTTTGGAGTTGACATATATGCTAGTTATGCTTTCAATTTTTGTAGTGAAAAGAAAAATTTTTGCAAACAATATATATTAAATATTTGTAATATATTATTCTAAACATTTATATTATTAATTTCATATCAACATTATAGCTAGTAAGTGGCAAGAATATATAACAGGGTATGGAATTTGAAGAATTCAATCTTTTATAAGAGATTTAATTATCATGTTAGAATCTCAACGTATTTCAAGGTTTTTATTATATTAATTTTTACCTACAATTTAATTAATAAATTATTAATACAAAAGTTTTCAAATGTATTTAACAATAGGACAGCTCTTCAAGTAATCAACCTCTTATATTTATAATAAAAATGAGTTTTACTTCCCAATTGACTTTTAGAGTGTACTGAGGCCTATTATATTTTAGTTAGTTTTGTATGCAAGGGACGTTTTTTATGAGAAAAGTTTGTATTGACTCAACCGTAAATTTGTTAAAAGATTGACTTTTAGTGTTGTAATATACAAAATATGGAAGAGAATTCCCTGATATATAACTACTAATAGTACAATCTTATTATAATTTAGTTCATTTTTTTCTTTTTTCTTTTTTGTCTTTTCTTCCTTGACTTTTAGTGTTAAATGTGGTCTTATTTATCAATTAAATGTAAATTTTTTAAATGGAAGCAAGCATTTGGATCCATCTGTACTAATAAATTAACAACTTGATAGAAGTAAACGAGATGGCTGAGATAATGAAGGAACAAATCTCTTGTCGTTTGTGTGCACGCAACCTAATTACCTAATCAATGCTTCAATAAATTAATAACTCAATACAAGTAAACGGGATGGCTGAGATTATCAATGGAACAAATCTCTTGTCGTTTAGCTCACAATCCGTATCCAATTGCAATGGAGCAATTGATCAACCAAATGCAGAAAAGGATTGCTCAATCAATTACAGCAAAGATTAGTTGGTTCAGTACAAGTTCTTCTAGTATTCTATAAGCCTTCAATCACACACACACACACACATATATATATATATATATAACATTTTTAAAACACCATATATATTTTAATCAAAACAAAATACAAAGACAAACGTATATTTTTTATCCTTATATTTAGAATATATTTCAATTTCTTCACATAACTTTATTGCAATTTGATTTTGTCGCCTAACTTGATAAAAGTTTGTAATGTATTCCTAATTAGTCATGAGTATCCTATTTAAATTCTTTGGCATAATCATTGTATATGTTGATGGACAAGTTAAATATCCAAGTCCTGCGAGTACTTGTAAACTTTATTCATTTAAGTCTAAGTATAAAAAATTTTATGAATATTTTAATAATTTGGATTCTAATCTAAGTAGTATCGTACCAAACTTGCCTTAATTAAACTCTTTGTGTATGTGTATATTTTATATTATTATTATATATTAAACAATTTAATATATTAGAAAGGTTTTAAAATACCATATAAATAATAGTTTATCAGTTTTGAACTATTATTAATAATTGTTTGAAACATTTTATTCTTCGTCATGATTTTATATAAATAGATGTTATTTAAACAAGTCTCAACTTAAAGAAAAATTGCTCATTTTAAAATTTGTTTGGGTGAATGGCTTCGAGTTGAGGGATTTAATTACTTTATCCTAGCCATTTTAAAATTTATCATGAAGAATTCCAGTACTTACCTTTACAGTGAAAGGATCTTGTCGAATTCTTTGCCCTACAAAGTTTGAATTAAAATCACTAAAGAGACTTTGGCTAGTTTTTTGAGCTAAATCCGTATGCAGAAAAAAAAAATGCGAAATCCGTGTGACAAAAAAAAAATTACACGCGGATGCTATAAATTTTGAGAAAATCGGATTCATGGAGTCCGATTTACAATTAACAATTGTTTTCAATAAAAAGGGTTCCAACTTTAAGCATTAAAAAAAATATATATAGGCTATTATGAAGTCGGACCTAATAGGTCCAATTTCATGACAGTTTTTTTTAAAAAAATAATATACTGAAGTCAGACCTATTGGGTCCGACTTCAGTGTACTATATTGCATGCATGCAGGCTTTAATTAAAGTCGGCATGCATGCAAGCTTAACTCACGGGATTTTTGATTAGTCATATACAATCAATATAATAAATTAAATATTTTTTTACAATATATCATTATAAAATTACAGAAATATTTGTTTTAAACTCATTATTTATAATTAATTACCGACTGACCTTACTCTTAACATTATATTTTATTATATATATTATTTATTTAATATAAAATAGATTAATTACTCACATAAAGAAAACAAATAAATATGATAATATAAAACATAAATAAATTAGTTGTAATTTTATTTAAAAATTTTAAATATAAATATAAAAACACAATAAAATTGTAACTTTATAAAATTATTTTCACTTACTTATATATATATATATATATAATCACTTCAAAATATATTTTTGTGCATGGGCACTTAATAGAAAAAAGAGAGAAATAAGCTCAATAATAGAAGAAATGAAAAAGAATAAAATTGGCTCACTAACCTTTGTTATTTGAAAGAGGAAGATGAAAGGATGAACAAATTTATTAATAGAGGGGGAGGAGAGCTTCTAATTGTGTGGGATGAAAGATGGAGAAGAGGAGGGGGAGGAGCTTATGATTGCGTGGGATGGGAGAGGAAGAGGGAGAGTGAGAAGGGAGGAGGGGGAATGAATTGGAGAGAGGAGGGGGCTTGGGCTTGGGGGGAGCGTGAGATGGGAGAAAGAGAGGGAGAGGAGGAAGGGGGAATGAATTGGAGAAGGGAGGTGGGGTTGCCCTGGAGAAGCTCATCCTGCATGCATGCAGGTTTAGGCGTTGCAGTCTTTAATATAATACACTGAAGTCAAACTCAATGGGTCTGACTTCAGTATATTATTTTTTTAAAAAAATGCTTGAAGTCGGAATTATTAGTTTTGACTTCAAGTTTTTTATTTAAAAAAAAATTGTTAATTGTAAATCGAACTCCATGAATCCAATTTCTTCAAAATCTATAGCATTTGCGTATAATATTTTTTCTGTCACATGGATTTGGCGAAATTTTTTTTTTGCACATTGATTTAGCTCAGAAAATTGACTTTGGCTTCTTGTTCATAGTGGATCTACCATAGTCCAAAAGGATGGAAATGGAGAGAGAATTTCTCAAAAAGAACCATTGTTCTGTTTATTGTGTTTATGCCTTACTTCTCTTTAGAAAAAAAGTTGTCCTACATTTTCTATTTGATTTTTTTATGGGGGAGAGAGTAGAGTAAACATTTTTCAACAATTAATTTTATACTCAATAACCAACCTAATTTAAAACAACAAACCATCAAATTTGAATTTAAAATTCAAAATTAAATTATTTAATTATTAATTAATAAATAAAAATAAGTATTATTAATTAGTTAATTCATTTAAATAAGTTAACTTATTAGGTTGGGTTAGGTTAGCCCATTATGGATGGCTTATTTTCTAATATTTCTGAATTGCATATGATAGGATGAATAATGCAAAAATTTTTACTCTTTCTAAATTTTCATATTAAGTGCTCTACTATAATTAAGGATATTCATAGGTTCGGTTTGATTTAATTTTGCACCAAAACCAAATCGAATTGATGTTATCGGTTTAGCATTTTTTAAAATTTTATCGATTTTTGTTCTGTTTGATTTGATTTGGTCCAGTTTGGTTTATGCTTTTTTTTTTGGCCTAAAAATGATTTAATTTATTTTTAAGATTTTATTTTTTCTAATATGTAAAATTTAACTTCTAATATAATGCATCTTTTAACATTCTAACCAATAATAATGTTAAAATAATTAATTATATATTATTTTTTTCTATAAAAAAGTATCCTTTATAATTATGTTCAATTATTCTACAATTATAGTTAAATATCATATATAAAGACAATAAAATAATAACATTTTTAAGATAACTTATTTGATAAACTCATTTAAATATAAGTAAAGTAGAAAAAAAAATGTTATGTATAATTTGGATTTAGTTAATAGAAGTTAAAAAAAAAATTGGTTTAGTTAAAATTTGACAAAACTGAGAACCAAACCAAATAAATCGATTTTATAATGTCCAAAATCGATTTTATTTTATTTTAATCGGTTTAGTTCAGTCTAATTGGTTTGAATCAGTTTTGAATACTTCTAATTGTAACTCTTCTGGCACATTATTTAAGAGTTTTTATACTAAAAATTCTATTATAAAACTAGTATAAAAAGATTTATCCTTTAGATATATATTACACATTTATTTATGTGCTTTGAATGTTCTAGATTCACCCATATACATTATATTCTACGCTTAAATGAAATCTAATCATCTTGATTTTAATTACTTAAATCATAATTTTATATACATAATATCTACACTTATGATTTTATTATAATAATTTTATAATAAATATACCTCAGATACTAGCATAATTGTTTATATTTTAGGTAATATTTCTTTCGCTTAGAATCAATTGCTTTTCTAACAATACTTCTTTAGATCAAATTATCATAACCATGTATAGAATGTGTGCTAAAATAATAAACATTGATTTTTTTTCTCATAATATTGTCAAAGTTATAAAGGTATCAATAAAAAAAATTGTCCATTTTCAAGACTCACATGACAATAAAGTAAGAACTTGTTTACTTGTTTCCTAATTGTAGTTATTAAGTCTATGTAGTATAAATTGCATGTTTTGGCATTTCTTTTATTTTATAAAAATATATGTTGATTTGATTTATTTATCAATACTGTACAAAAAGTTTTGTCTAGATATACACAATGCCTAATTCAAATTCTATCATTTCGCTCACTTTTCATAGTGTCTAGAAAAGAATTTGCATTTGACTATAAATATTATAAATGATGAATATTTATAATTTAATCCATAAAATTATATTATAGAATCTCATCTCATCTTAACCTTCTTTTTCTTTTGGTTGAAGCGATATATTTATATTGTGTTCCTTCTTTACTACATTGGCATTTCTATTGCCTCTATAACAAATACAAATGGTTAATAACATTACCTCCTTCCTTTGTTTTTAATGAGTACAAATCTATCTTCATTATCAAGTGGTGAGTTAACATTTTTTAGGCATATTTACTTTTTAACATATGCTATAACTTATTTAGTGATGTTTCTATTAACACCATGATTTTTAATTATAAAGCTTGTGCCAATCAAATTGTTCTAGCTATATTTTTTTGGGTTGTACTCTAATCTAAATCTTTCACCTTACTCTACTTTTCATCTTACAAAGCAAAATCAAGACTCTATGGTATTGCAAAGTAAATATATGTCCTTTCGTTTTCTATATTTTTTTGGGCGCATACATTTGTCCTTTCTTAGACACAAATGTTTTATTCTCTCAGTGCATATGCTTTCTCGAATCAACATACCCACTTTGGGTTAGTATGCAGATGACCATTTTTCATTCTTCTTAAGAATGAACAGAGAGGTGTATCTTTTTTTTTTTTAATTGTTCAAACGATTTAGGTGTTTGAAATTTTTATTTTTCTAATTTTAGTAATTCTTATTTCAAAATTAATGGTTGAAAAATTAATTTTATTATGCATTTTAATTTGTTCAAAATAAAAAAATTAGAGAAACCCATTTTACTTAAAAATGGTAGTCGTTATTAATTAGAAAAAAAACCTATTCAATACTTCCTCGTGGTTCATGCCATAGCAGAGATTCTGGCCTTTTAAACAGGGCACTGTAGTTTTTATTTTATTATTTACTATTTAAAAGTTTAACCTTTCTCTACTAAAATAGCAAGTGTTGGTCCACCGAAGATTTTTAAAAGCAATGAACTAATAATTTTCTGGAGTTTCACCATGTATTTCACTTCTCTCTTGAGTTGTAATGGTTTGTTTGATGTTAAAAAAGAAATGAACTTTTTTTAATGTATAAAAAATAAAATAAGCAATATTTATTATGTTCTCATTATTATTTAATAATATTTATTTCTTATTATTATTATTTATTTAGAGGTATAAGTATTATTTTTTATTTTTTATTCTTTTTTCTATCTAACATTCATATTGGGTGACAAGGGAAACACCGTCATTTGAAGAAGTCTGACGAGGAGGCAAAGGGAAAGACCCGCCCATTGTCTTCATCTCTTTCTCCATGGACAGCTGCCCTTTGCTACCGCACTTTCAAGTGGACGCCGTTTTTTCTTTAAATAAAAATAAAAAAATCTATTACTAGCAAATTGTGACCCCAAGTCACGGTTTGCTTGCAATCTTTAAAAAGTAAAATGGCCAAATTTGTGTTTTTATCCATTACAAGCAAATCGGGGCTTTGGATCACATTTGCTTCAATCTTGGACAAGGGCTTTGTTTTTTTTTTTTTTGGAAAGAGGGATCCTTTGTTGTTTAGGCCGGAATTGGGGAGAATTCTGCCTTCTCCAGGCTGTGTTTTTTTAATTTTTTTTTCAATTGTTAATTTTTTCATTCATTACTTTATTAGTATGAAATAATAGATAATTAAACCTATGAGAATTCATATTTTTTATAATAAAAAAATAAATATATAGCATATAATTGAAAAGAAAATTAAAAAAATTGAGTAGATAAAAAAAATTATACATACTATCACTCTTATTATAAATAGTATAATATTATCAAAATTTATTTATTAAATATATAGAATCTTTGCTTTTACACTTATTACTTATTATTTTATACTTCTTCAGGTTCATATTATAAGACACTTTTAACTGTTTCACGTAATTGAATAAAATTACTTAATTATTTCGAACTCTTTAAATTTATCATTTTTTTTACTTTTGCCCTTATTTATGTAAGAGAGAAAAAAAAGAAAAAAGTTAAATTAAGTTTTCTTTTTTAAAAAAAATAGACATTTTTAAAAAATCAACATAAAATATTATATTATACCTTATATTTTGGACTAAATAAATCTTTTAAAAAGTGTCTTATATACTAAATCAGAGAAGTTCTAATAAAGTAATAAATTAAAAAAATCAGTGATTAGATACTACAAAAAAAAAAAATTAAAGTAGTGGACAGAAGTCTCTCCAGTTTCCCCCAAGACAAGAGAGAATCTCTATCCTTTCTTTTGGTAGCATTTTTTCTTTAAATCTATTTTTTAAATAAAGATGCAAGCATCATTACTTTATATAATGATGGTAGGATTTTTTTTTTTATTGTGTTGGGCAGAGAATTTTACCTAAAATTTTTTAACTATTTTATTTTAATTTATTAATTTGTTAATCTTATAATTCATTTTTCTGTGCACACTGCACAAAGAATAGATTCATGATGATATTGCATTTTATTGATAAACAAAGTTACTACTTACAGAATTGAATATAGTCAAATCGTAACCTCAAGATTGTGATCGAATTAGATTTGACAAGACCGTTTTGAAATACTGCAACAACATTAATTGATGATTAAGGAAAAGTCTGATGAGGATTCCTACGATGAGCATCTTTACAAGTCTCTCTGTAATATTTTTAATTTTTTTTAAATTTTAAGAAAGTCTATCTTACTCACGGAAATGGCAGTGTTGGTCCAACCGAAGATTTTGTCTCCTAGGATAAGTGGTTGTAGCTTTGAAGATGCCTTTTCCATTTTCTAGTACTGGGCCATCTGTATGTCCTTTATTTTGAGCTCTTCAACGGTTTTTTTTTTTTGGATGACTGTAAAGTTCTTTTTTTGAAATTGTGTTTCTGAATTTATATATGCATGGATGAAAACATAGTGCAGCGAGGGTGTATCTTCCTAAGGGCACTCGCAGTGATTTGCAACTACAAGTGCTTGCTTTGTGCTTGATAGGCAACTGGTAATGTAATGAACTAATAATTTCTTGGAGTTTCACCATTTCTTTCACCTCTCTCGAGTTTTAATGGCTTGTTTAGTATTCAAAAAGAAATGAAGTTCTTTTTTAATATATTAAAAAAATGAGATATGTAATATTTATTATGTTCCTATTATAATAATTATTATTTTTAATCTAGAGGCATGCGTATTATTTTTTATTCTTTTTATATCCAACATTCATATTGGGTGGCGTAGGAAACACTGTCGTTTGAGGAAGTTTGAAGAGAAGACAAAGGGTCCTCATCCCTTTCTCCTTTTATAGCTGCCCTTAGCTACAGTACTTTCAAGTGGACGCTGTTTTTTTTTTTTATCTTTTTCAAATTAAAAAACTATTACTAGCAAATTGTGACCCCAAGTCACGGTTTGCTTGCGATCTTTAAAAAGTAAAATGGCCAAATTTTTGTTTTTATCAATTACAAGCAAATCGGGATTTTGGATCACATTTGCTTCAACCTTGGACAAGGGCTTTCTTTTTTTTTTTTAAAATAGGGATAGTTTGTTGTTTTGGCCGGAACTGGGGAGAATTCTGCCTTCTCCAGGCTCTGTGTTTTATTAAAAACATTTTTTAATTTTTTTTTCAATTGTTAATTTTTTTAATTCATTACTTTATTATTATGAAATAATAGATAATTAAACCTATGAAAATTCATATTTTTTATAATTAACAAATAAATATACAGCGTATAATTGAAAAGAAAATTAAAAAAGAAGAGTAGATAAAAAAATTATACATACTGTCACTCTTATTATAAATAGTATAATTTTATCAAAATTTATTTATTAAATATATGAAATCTATACTTTAATACTTACGATTACTTGTTATTTTATACTAATAAAGTAATAAATTAAAAAAATCAATGATTTGATGCTATAAAAAAATAGTTAAAGTAGCGGACAGAAATCTCTCCTGTTTCCCCCAAGACAGGAGATAATCTCTATCCTTTTTTCTGGTAGCTTTTTTCTTTTTTTAATCCATTTTTTACATAAAGATGCAAGCATCGCTGCTTTATATAATGACGGTAGGATTTTTTTTTTTTTTATTGTGTTGTGCAGAGAATTTTACCTAAAATTTTTTTAATTATTTTATTTAATCTTATAATTCACTTTTCTGTGCACACTGCGCAAAGAATAGATTCTATATAATGATGATATTGCATTTTATTGATAAACAAAGTTACTACCTACAGAATCGAATATACCCAAATCGTAACCTCAAGATTGTAATCGAATTAGATTTGACATGACTGTTTTGAAATACTGCAACAACATTGTTTGATGATTAAGGAAAAGTCTGATGAGGATTCCTACGATGACGATCTTTACAAGTCTCTCTGTAATATTTTTCATTTTTTTTTAATATTAAGAAAGTCTATCTTACTCACGGAAATGGCATTGTAGAGGGAGTTTGGAGGAACTCTTACTATAGAGGATCTCCATTCGGGAAAGGCGGGATAATATATTATTCAATAATGTTATGAAAAGTTTATTTTTTGAGAGACGAAACTCATTGAATTTTTTTCTAATCTATATAATCCATTTTTAAAAATAATTTAGTAATATAAGTTGATTTCTTCACAACAGATTATATGCACATATATATATTACATTATGACAAAAAACTCATAATGAACTTAAAAAATGAAAAGAAAAAAAATAATTATTTAGACATTATAATTTATCTTAATTTTAATTTTATCTTTATAATTTAATTTTAATCTATATAATCCATTTTTAAAAATAATTTAGTAATATAAGTTGATTTCTTCACATCAGATTATAGATCTATATATATTAATTATGACAAAAAAATCATAATAAACTTAAAAAAATGAAAAGAAAAAAATTATTTAGACCTTGTAATTTATCTTAATTTTAATTTTATAATTTTATTTTTTAAATTATTGTTTTATAATTTTAAACTATTTCAAAATTAATCCTTGTACTTTACAAACCTTAAAATCTCACTCTTTATGAGTGTGATGTGATTTAACAACGTCAGAAATTAGCTAAGGTGGCATAACGGCGTCAAGATTTGGCTGCCACATGGTTTGCTCTCGCTGACAATGTGTGTAAGACTTGGACAGAAGGGAGAAAACGCAGCATTGGATAAACAAAACACAACGATAGAAAACACAAGTGCAGCCATGGGAGAACTTGAGAGGTGCTTCCTTCCTTCCCTTTCCCTCTGACACTTGTTAGATGAAGCGTACGGTGTGGATTAGCGCTATAAAAGCGCACGGGAGACAACCATAATTGAGACAATCCGAGTTTAGAGACGGAGGTCTACGGTGCGAATCAGGCAGAAAGCAAAGAAAGAGATATATCCACAGACAAAATTGTACAAAAACAGAACCGTAGCATGAAAGTTTGTGAGTTTTGTGCGTGTGAAGGTTAGGTGATTGATGGTCTTGGGCCTATGATTTCCTATATTCGGGATCTCTTAAAGTATTTTTTTAAATTTATACTAGATTTAATTTAGATAATTTAAATTTGATATTTTGATTTTTTAATTTAAATTATTAATATTATTTTAAAAGTTAACAATAAAAAAATATTTTTATTTTATATCTTATATCTTTTTAAATTAAAAAAAATATTAAAATATAAAAATTAAAAATATCAAATTTAAATTATTTAATTTTAATTTAAATAGTTTAAATCAAGATGAGTAGAGAATGAGTAAGGAAAAGAAGAGTAGGGTATCTCTTTTCCTATAATGTAGATCTCTTAGATATTTCTCTAAATCTAAACCATCTATATTTGATTTTGAGGGTTTAAATTTGATGTTTTTATTTTTTTTTTATTTTTTTAAATTATTTTAAGAGTTAACAATCAAAAAATTATTTTTATTTTATATCCTGTATCTTTCTAAATAAAAAAATTAAAAATATCAAATTTAGACTATTCAAATTTAATTCAACCTGTTTAAATGAATATGAGTTAGGAATGAGTAAAGAAAAAAAAAAGTAGGAGATTCAGGTTTGATTTCCTACTAGAAGTTGTTTTATGTTTAATCTTTGACAAATTTTGGACATTATTACCTTTTATTGTTTAATTAAGGAAATTAATTGCAAACCTAACACAATTTCTTGTATGATTGCTCAAAATAAATTAAGAAAATCAAGAATAATTATTATAATATAGGTCAGATTCAAACTCAAATTAAGTTAAAAAAAAAATGTTCAAAAGGAAGGTTTTTTTTTTATAATTTTTCTAGTTAAAATTGATTGTATGTGGCTATCTAAAAAAATCTAATATGAATTACTCACTATTCACTTGATTTCTAGGACATAATCATTATTTAGGAGAGATGGGTGAGTGGTTCAAGGTGTAGCATTGGAACTGTTATGTGGGCTTTTTGTTCATGGAGGGTTCAAATCTCTTTCTTTCCGCACCTTCACCTAATTCATCAATGTTATTGATCTGCAATGTTTCAAAAAACAATGGATACCATTATTCCATTTTCTATTTGAGCTTTTTGAAAATTGATATCTTTTTTTTTTTTAACTCATTTATTTCTTGGACTAGGCATATCGGGTTGGATGTATTTTCTTACTCATGTTGAAGTTAATCATAAATCATGGTGTTTGATCCTAGGATTTTTTTTTCTAATTTTTAGACTTTTTGGCTCACAAGTAGCAATTTAATAAAAAATTAATCAATACATACAAGAAGAACTACCAATATGTTTGTTTTCTTGAAATGTATTTTTAAATTTTTTATATTTAAAGAATGTGGAAGGGCTTCCTCCCAATTCTCCCTTATATTGTATAAAATAAATTATATATATATTTATATGTACCACCCCATTATATATATAAGTTGAAGTGATATTTATTGTAGAAAAGATTATAGAATTATGTTTTAAATGATTTGGATATATGTGCATAAAGGAGGCCAATAAAAATCTTAGTAAGAAAAGTAGATCAAATATAAAGTAATTTAATAGTTAGACATAAAAAGAGATTGAAAAAATTATAGATAAAATTATTAAAAAAATAAACTTAAATAATTTATTTAAAAATATTATTTATAATAAAATTTTATAATATTATTTAATTCATGCCACTACACTTAGTGAAAAAAATACTTATTGTTATTATTATATTATATATATGTACCACTCCTCTCCCGATTCCCTCCCCCCACCCACCCACCCACCCAAAAAAAAAAAGAACAAAACTTTAATTAGAGATTTTAGAGAACGTGAAAGGGCTTCCGTGTGTTTTCTTGTTATTTAAAAACAAAATTAAAATTTGTTTGAACATGGAGGAACTTCTTTTTGTTCATTAATTTAAAAAAAAAAATTCTTGAACACGAGGAAGCCCCTCCGTATACATTTTAAGAAAATGTTTTGACAACTGTATGTGTATGTATACACTTTTTTCATAGCTAAATGTAAGTACTGTAATATGCCATTGACCTAAATAATAATCTTAGTGAGCCCATAAATTTGTATTTTTATAAATTATAAAATAATCAAAATTAAACACAGAAATATATATTATTTACGTGCAGATTACCAGTCATGATCACTCTTCATTATAGAGTTATATTTCTAACCACATTCACTCAGCAACCCAACATTCAAAGTCATATATATTTGATTATACACAACCATAACGACACGTGTCAGAAAACTGGCGGCCATCCATGAGCAAGCAAAGCAGCACATGGGCTTGTTCCCCCTCTCACTGATCTGACCGTATAAAATGTAATGCCTTCCTCCCTTGTCTCCCACATTGATTAATAATCAGCCCACGACAAATTAATTAGAGAATGTTAACAAATTATTTTTTAAAATTAATCTTTTAATCATTAACATGTTTATAATATTAATATCTTATTTTATTTTCATCCAAAATTTACCGAAATACCAAACAGTTTATTGAATTAAATAGTTATTTATTTGATATCAATCGTTAAAAAACATTTGGCATTCAAGTTAATAGAATATTATAATTTACCTTAAATTTTGCATGGGAGATCAAATGAAAAGATAACATTACAAAATATGTGAATAACTAAATTAAAAACTCACCTATTTGTCAAGAACTAAAATAAGATTTTGCTCAATTAATTAATACTCAAAAGACCCTATTTCCTCTCAACAAAAAATTGTAACAAAATAATTATATGAATAATTTTTTTGGAGCAATAGAGTATGCATTGAAATTGAAGGAATTGAACGCACACCAACCATGACAGCAATGAAGGATCACATATATAATAGCTAGTAACATTAATGCCTATTGGGCAAGCCATAAGTAATAAACAAGCAGGACTACATATAGGTGAAGTTTGTTGCTACTTGTCATGCTTCTTAAAAGTTGAATCTAATATACAAATACTGAAAGACACATCCAGATTAATTTACAGCAATCGGCTCCATATATATCTTTCTCTGCAGAAGTTCTTTCACAAGTCCTTTTTGATACGAGATTCTTATTGACATAGAATATTAGGCCAGTCTTAGCTTCTGCTTTTGCATTTTTCCATGGCTCTTGGAGCTGAGAGTACAGGAAAACAAAAAGTTACACCATATTAACCGGAAAAAAAAAGGACAACTATTGCATGAGTCACCAAAGAGTGAAAAGAAATTTCATACCGAGCCCAATAGCTTCTGATCCTTTTATTATTCGCAGACGCTTGCATGATTCAACAAACATCCTTCAACAAATCAAAAGGGACAAAGTTAATATGTGAAGCTTTATAGCTACAGTTATAGTTTAGCTAATTAATTTGTAAAATGATAGATACAATTAATCATATATTTGAGGACATGATCTTGTACCTTTTATAATTGTATTTATAACATTAAAAAGTAGGGCAATTCAAGGATTATAGATTTTAAACTAAGGTTTTTGTCCCTATTAGCTGAGGCTATATATATATATATATATATATATACACACACACACACACACACACACGCTTGGAGGGGGGGGGGGGGGGGGGGGGGGGGACGAAGAACTTACTCCCACGGGACATCACCCACGAGCAGCCAGTCACCATCCTTATCTTCATAGATGGGCACATACTCAGAGCTGTTCAAGAGATCCATCAACTTGCTCTCATTCATGAAGTCTATCATTCCTTGGGCCCCATAGTTACCTTTATCAGTAGTCCAATTTGAAAAAAAAAAAACTAGTTTAATATGCTAATAATGAATGATCCATAAGCGACAACCCACAGTCAACTCTAATTCTACTAGACTCTGTAACATTCAATTTCCAATACGATTGCAATTCTAACACACCGGCAAATATGTACTCTCTTTAGTCTTTAATATAAATCACTAATATTTGTCCCATAAATATTAAAAAAATTAATTAAAAATAATTTAACTAATTAAATTTGTATTAAAACATTTTTTTTATATTTGTCCCTAATTAAAGAACTTACTTCCATCCTTAATAAATTATATTAGTTTTAATGACTCTCTATTTAATTAGAGGTATTTAAAAAAAAATCATTTAATAATCAAGATAACTTAAAAAAATGACTTATATTTTGAACCAAGATAGTCTTCCAATAAGTGACTTATATTAGAGATCGGAGGGAGTAACATTCAAGATCTGGAATGATATGGAGCTTAATTCATATCATATTGCATGTGTAATTCTCTTCAATAATCAATATGTTATATATACTTCAGTCCATGTTATATTGAAAGAGGTTGTAGGGGCGATATAATGAAACAACAACCACAACAACAACATTAAGATAATTCGAAAAAAATGGTGAAGTTTACTCCCACGTAGTCCAATTTAATCTGTTCGTCCCCTTTTCGTTTAAACCGTCATATTTTATCTAATTTGTTCTGTTACTGCTCAACTAATATGTAATCTTTTTATCTTCGTTTTAACAGATCATGAAAAATATTAAAGCAATGAATAATTTTATTGTCATTAAAACCATATTTCACTCACACCTTGAACAATTTTATAATATTTTAAAACTAATATTTTGATCAATTTGACATTTTAAATTTGAAATTCTTCACTTAATCTTATAGCAATAGCCTCAAGATCACTCTAAAATTATTCAAGTTATATGTGAAACAAATATTTAACAACAAAATTGTTCATTATTAACACTCAGGTAATTATTTTTATTAAAATTTAGACATAAAATATTACAATATTATTAATTATAAGTGGTAATTGAGCAAATTACAAGGATGTTAAATGACACAAGTTTAAACCAGAGTTTAGACTATAATTTTATCCCCCCAAAAAAAAAAATCAGCGTAAAGCAGTTACCCATTGTGAAAGAGCTGAACATTTTGGCCAAGGCATCAGATAATTGCTGGTAGCTTTTGTACCTTTTCAAGTCCACCTTACGAAGGTAGGGTGCGCCGTCCATGGAAACCTTCACTAATGCTCCACAAGCGTTGCTGCTTGTTTTCTGGGCACCCTCCTCACTATTAACCTTTTGTGCCATTATGTTCTTCCTGTACGATCGCACTGGGGGCCAACCCACAACTTGTGCCCTGAAATACCCATCAGTAATTTATCCTACCCTACTCGAATATGTAACTTAAGAAACATTAATAGTGATATAGATATGAGACATAATACAGTATAGACAAAGATGACAAAATTTGAAGTGTCTTATTATATCTAGTTATTCAAATATTGAACACAAAATGACTCTCTTTTGAAAATATTTATAAGGAATATCGATCAACTCATCAAGTTTTGCAAGGAAAAACAAAATAAAAAAAGCAAGTTACACTAAATCCTCTCAATTTTGATTAAATTATAGTTGATACTTCTTTGTATTAAAAATTATATTCAGTTCGCTTAACATAGATATATATTGTAGAAATCTTTTCTTTAATTTATTTTTTGTTAAAGAAATTAACTTTTTCTACAATATAAGATTGTGATTATATTTTTAATTTAAAATAAAGACAACTAAGTTGACATTAAATTTTAATATGAGACTATAATTTTATTCTTAATATAATTGTAAAAACAACTAAATAATTTTATTTTTAGAAAGAACATAATTATGCAAATTAAAAGTTAACTTTATTAAAAATAAATAAATTAAAAGGCAATCTATGTAACTTTTGAAATAAAAAATATTAAGTATAATTTAGTTAAATTTTAAAGAAAGTAACACTAATTCACTATGTGTTTATATATACAGAGAGAGAGAGAGATGATGAGAGAAGAAAATGGTACCATACTGCTTACAATCTCCAATAAAGGGACTTACTTAGCAGGTGGCTTAGCTGGGTCCTTAAGGAGGTTCGTTTCCTTTGGGACTTTATTCAAGTTCTCATTAAGATCTTCCTTGAATTGAAGATCAAACTTGAGGTCAACAGTCTGGGAGAACCCTCTCTTTCCGGCGGCCTTTTTAGTTTCTACCTCAGTGCCACCACCGCGGCCGCCGCCTCCAGGCAACCCCAGACAAAGCTCAGTCTCCCTGTAGTTCAAACCTTGCTCCTTGCCAAGCATAATTGCCATTTTTGGCTGCTATTGAACTCACTTCCTTAGCAACAATACTTTTTTTTTTTAATAGAAACTCTGTTAACCTCTAATAGTTTCTGCTAAAATGGTTAGTTGCTCTTCTTCTTCAGTATCCTCATTTAATATAATCATAATACTTCGTCTGGTTATATAATGGCTGGGAAAGATAGACCCCCAATAATGCATATAGAGAGATCCTCAGTAATATACCTGTGGGAACTTGCGATTGTATGGCTGCATGCGTATGCCATATCAATTTTGGGACAAATGGCATGTTAACACGTGGATATGCGTGGGTCGTTGATTTTTGGGATCAACCGACTTTGATGATTAATTTCATATGCTAACGGGATTTGAGAAAGTTGAATGAAGGTACCACTTATATTGTCTCCCCCATCATACTAGTGAATCCACGTTGAGAAATTGGAAATCACATGCAATGCACTAGGCCTTGCTATTTTTCCATCTTCTGTTGTCCTCAAATTGGAGGACTTGTTATGTAGTTTGCTTATCTTAAAATAGTACATACTATTGTGTATTTTTCTGTCATTGAACGGAGAGCTAGTGTGTGTCTATGAAAATGGATCCTTGAAGGTGCTCATTTGATCTGGACTCAATGGTTTAAATTTAATTTTTTTTTTCAAATTTTGAAAAAGCAAATAAAATGTAAGATAAAAAGAATCTATCAAACTATAAATTTTAAAAATGATTTGGAGTAAAAAATAAAAAAAAATTTAAAATTTGACCTATCTAGATCAAATTTGAACTATCTAAATTAAATTTAAACAATCTAAATCTTACTTCAAAAATAAACATGATGGAATAATCAAGGAATTATTTGCGCGCACACACCCTTATGTGTGATTCTTCCAGAAACCTTAAGCATATCAGCACATGCATTTGAATGAGCAGATCTCACGGTAAATAACAATCATACAAATTTTAAACTCGAAAGGAATAAAGGTGCATGAATGATTTATTTCATGGAATTAAACATGCAAAAATATAATATTCTATTTTACGTATTATAAGATGTCAACATTTAAATTACGAGAAGAGGTAGTTTTTGCGGGCGTGGAAAAAAGAAGTCCTAAATTAACGAGTAAATTAAACGATGTTAACTTGAGCAGTAGGGAAGTTAGATAGCATGGGTGTGTTATAGCAAATCCCCTGCAGGACACATGATCATAATCAGTTACTACGTCAATTTCCATCACTTCACTATAGAAAACTTTTAGGGCATGGTGGTGACTTAAGAGACAGGTCACATCCCGAAAGAAAAGGAAACATCCCAAACCCTAGCTGTGCCCTTGTCCTGTCAGCGTCCCCTTAACCCCATTGTGGGTTGAAGAAACCTTAAATACAAATTTTGTATTTATTACCAAGTTTTTTAATAAAATTATAACAAAGGAATAATTTTTATAATTTAGAATCACATTATTGGATTTATCCAAAATTATCTTCACATATTATGTTTTTATTAAAAAATTTGATAAATATTTTAATTACCTATGTCTAATCTTTGGTTTTCTTTCTAACTTACCACATTTATAAGCATCCCCCATGGATTCAAGCCCCCGTTGACCACATATGTTGAGAACTGTACCCTAAATGACTTGTTCAAATAAAAGAATATTTTTAAATTGTTTAAAGGGGGAATTAGTCTTGGTTAAGAAACTGTTGGTACTAGAAGAATCAAAGGAGTTAAATTGGACTTTTAAAAACTTATCCTCATTTTTAAAATTATTTTATAAAAACTTTGGATTCTACAATATTGTTCAAAAATCAACTTCCTAAAATATCGTGTGAATACTGAAATAATAATTTTCCAAAAACATAGCTGTAAGTTGAAACCAGTATGTACTTGATTTTCTTTTCAATCTTTCAAAATTTGAATAATTAAACGACGGAGAAAAGAAGAAAGTCATTTTTAGGAGGAATCAACTTGCGGAAATATTTTGTGAAAATAACAAAAGCTCAGGAAGCATTTGCATTGGCTAAGTGTTAAAGTCATATTTTCAAAAATAAATTGGCTGAGGAAATCATGGGATATTAAAACATAGATTTAACATTACGAATTCCAATCAGGACTTTTGATTCTAAAATTTGGTTAGCCAGGTATCTCAGTAACAAAAAAAAAAAAAAAGGGCGACATAAAACTTAAGGTTCTGGAAGAGTTGTGTGAAAATTATTTCAATAAAAAATTGTGTGATTTTCAAAGCAATGTAGTGAATAGAAACCCTGTGAACTTTTTCAAAATATAGAATGTGTAAGAACTGGAAACATGAGAATGTAAGGTATAGAGAGAAAATCACATAAGTTTTATTTTAGTTCAAACCAATGTGATCCTACATCTTTTGTCTAAGCACATAGCCCGATTTTATATATAATTACTTGGAAATCGCTAAATTACGACTAAACAACTCTTTCCAGACAATTAAATACTTGGTTTTTACCTCTTAGTCAACCAAAAGACCTTTAAGGATCAACTCTTGTGTTTTATAATTTAAAACCAAGATAACTTCATTTTTTGAGGTTACTCACTTGAGTTTTATCTAATCATAAGGTAACTTCAGAATAAGATCCATCACTAGAACTTTATATTATCTCACACAGCCCACTGAGATTTACGTACGTTTTTAGCTACCCAAAGCCCCTAGGATTTCTACAAGTTTCTAGTCACTCAAGTGAAGTATATGAAAGGCATATAAAAATTTCAAACATAAAATACATGGATTAATTTTTGTTATTGCTATTTGTTATCATTTTCTAAGGATAAATACGTTTGTTACAAGTTATTAGTAAACCAATTTTTCTTTTGAATCGTTCAGTTCCATAAACTATGCTCTAGTTCTTTTACTTTCGTTCATACCCTCTCCCCTCTATGAAATTACTGGGTCAGTCCAAAGTTGATTCTATTTGGTATACTTGCAGAGAAGCTGTCTTATATCTTATGTATCAAGTAAAGAACCATTATTAGGTAACTATTAAGAAAATTATATATCATTACTAAATCATCAGTCGTTCACAAAAGAAAATCATATCAGAATCTTCACAGCAATAATATTATTCCTAATGCTGGCAGAAGTTTGGACAGAGGACAATGGTGGGGGCTGACCAGAGAGACTCTCTGTATTACTTTGGATAGTTTAACATGTAAAACATATAGGCATTGTTCAAGATCGATCATTTGATCCCTACATCACGCGGTTTTGTGTTAAGCTGTGATTCATGGGATTTTGGAGCCATATATAGCTATTTTGGTTCATAATCTTGGAGTACAGATAACGTATACGGAACTGAAATCAAAGAGGATATCAAATCACTTAGTGGTTGACAAAAGAATCACTTTGCTTTTAGAAAAGAAAATTAGATTAATCAACTTCTTGGTTAATATAAAATGTCCAGTAATAGAAGTGCTCTCCTAGGGGCAAAACCGAAAGTCTAAAGCCTCTGACTATACATATTTGTAAAACAAGAAGTGGGATGTGTACCAACCTATTTGATATCAAGTGATTCCAAAGTCAGAATTGTTTGGGATGGTGGAGAATTTTTGTTTATTTTAAAATATTTTTTTAAAGATAGATTTTCATAAAAAGTATTGTGAGAGAGAAACAATTGTGTTTGTTAAGATCATTTAATAAGCATTTTTATTAATATCATTGGATTTAATCAATTCTTGAAAAAAGTTCTTTTTATTGTCAAATTATTAAAAAGGATGTGTATTTAAGAAGCTCAATAAAAAATATTAGAGGTAATTATGGTAATTAATGAATTTGAGTAGGATTGTTAAAAAAAAAAAATGTTCTGCTTCAACTTCAATTTTAAAAGAGTGGTTCCAATTGGTTGCTTCTTTTTCACTATAGAAATACTACTTCGGTTACTTCTCAAAAATAACTTTTTTATTAAAAGAAAAAAAAGCAAACATCCTACATTTTTATAAAAGAAGCAGCTTCTTGTCTAAACTTGGGCAAACCTAATATTTATGGTTTAAGGTGTCTGGAGTGATAAGGAGATGACAAAAAAACAACAGTAGCCCTTTTTCTTGGTATATTGTCCCCCAAATTGTTTCAACTTTTCCCATAAAAGTAAAAATAAGGATGAATCATTCTGCATTAGTTGGAGGAACACGACATCTTCGAAAGGCCTAAAGAAGAAAAGCAAATGCAGATAACGCTAAAGAAACTTCTTCCTTAATTAGTGCCGCAAGTATTGGACTCCTCAATCTTTTTGGTTTCATTGCCTTGGCTTTGTCCAATAAACGTCCGTTTCATATAAAAATCACAGAAGCTTTGCACGGTATTAAAAATAAACTTGACCCTCATCAGACCTGAACAAAATACTACCCAGGCATGCAACACACCTGGAAAGGAAACTGAAAATTTGAGCACCCATGGCTTACCTGTACAACAGTTTTATCAGAATACAATTGAAAGAGACAACACACTAGTCCTTTATGAGATTTTAAAGCTTTCTTTTGTTTTTTTGTTTTCGCATAGGTATATCCTTAGCTTTTAAAAGACTCCAAGATTCCGTTGAAGGTGGGCTCATTAAGATAGAGGAGCCCAATCTCAGTGAGTCCAAAAAATTC
Source organism: Erythrophleum fordii (assembly GCA_032878935.1). Classification (NCBI taxonomy): domain Eukaryota; kingdom Viridiplantae; phylum Streptophyta; class Magnoliopsida; order Fabales; family Fabaceae; genus Erythrophleum; species Erythrophleum fordii. The sequence goes on along the minus strand of JAVQMF010000055.1, from coordinate 36,227,078 downwards.
CTGGCCTAAGTAACTCAAAGGGCTGTACAAGTGAGCAATATCGATACTCATTTACCATTCCAATATTCCCTTAGAATTACTCAATGGTTTCGTTTGGTTTGGTTCTGTTCTGATTTTATATTTGCCGGCGTGTATGTGATCAAACTGGTAAAATGACTAATCGACTGAGTAATACTTGAGTGATATATAATGTTTGTACAAATAATGGTTTAGTATACGTGAATTTATGTAGCAATACAATCTTATTCTTAGGCCTAACACATTACAAGGCATGCAAGACTTTTTCCTAACTGGGCTAGCTAATATTGTATTAGACAAGATATCTAGTAGAGAAAAAGCAAAGACTGGAAGGATGAATAATGACAATATGTGTTTGTTATTGTGGGAGCTTGATTATATTATATAAAAGAATTTGTTACAACAAAATATACAATGAACCATACACGTGTCATTCTCGGTTTGATATATAGGCTGTACATTAATAATATGTGACAAGCTATATAATTAAATATAACTATATCCTAATATCCCCCCTCAAACGAGAGGGTAAGGGAATTAGCCTGAGTTTGGCAGAAACAGATTGTAACTAAGACTGTGGAACTGATTTTGTCATGATATCAACAAGCTGACTTGCTAAAGGTACATAAGAGATAGACAAATGCTTGGCAAGCACATGGTCACAAATAAAGTGAAGATCCACCTCCAAATGCTTTGTACGTGAATGATAGATTAGATTAGATGCTAAGGTAGCAGCACTAACATTATCTATCCAAATAATAAGTGATACTGGAGGAGGCAAACCAAGTTCACACAAAAGAGTAGACACCTATAAGAGTTCAGCAGTAACATCAACATTTGCTCGATATTCCGATTCAGTACTAGATCTTGAGACAATCCTTTGTTTACGGGAAGCCCAAGTGATTAAAGTATCTCCAAAAAACACACAATAACCTCTAATGGAATGACGATCATCAACTGAATGGGCCCAATTAGCATCTGAGAAGCCCCACAAATTAAGAAATGAAGCAGGTTTGATATGCAGGACATGAGTAGCAGTACCTTTAAAATAACGAAATAATCTTTTAACTGCTGACCCGTGATCAATAGTGGGCTTGCTAAGGTACTGACTTAGTTTATTAATTGCAAAACTTATATCTGGTCTAGTTGTAGTAAGATACTTAAGTGCACCAACTGCTTGCCGATATAAGGAGGAATCAGATAATAAATTACCTTCAGAAGAAAAGGATTTACCAGTTACCATAAGAGTAAGACAAGTTGTAGCAGCAGACATATCAAAGTTGGACAATAAATCAACAAGGTATTTAGATTGAGAAAGATAAAATATAGAATCATCTCAGTGCACTCGTATCTCAAGAAAGTAATGTAGACAGCCAAGATCCTTGAGTGCAAATAACTTGTTCAACTTTAAAATAAATTTGTTCATTGATTTAACATTACTACCAGTGACTAAAATATCATCAACATAGATGAGTAAGATGAGTACCTCAGTGGCTGATCAGTAGATAAACATAGAAGTGTCACTCTTGAGATTAAAAAATCCCCATTCAAGCAGAACAGTCTTCAACCGATCATACCAAGCCCGAGGTGCCTGCTTCAAACCATACAATGCTTTAGATAATTGACAGACATGATCTGGATATTGTGAATTGATGAACCCATCTGGTTGTTTCATATACACTCGCTTATTCAAGTAACCATTGAGAAAGGCATTGTTTATGTCTAATTGACAAACATTCCAATTAAAAAACACTGCTAGTGTAAGCAAAATGCGAATAGTAGATGCCTTTGCTACTGGACTAAAGGTCTCATGAAAATCAAGTTCAGGGTCTTGCTGAAAACCCTTTGCAACTAAGCGAGCCTTATGCCTATCAATAGTTCCATCAGGTTTATACTTAAGTTTATAAACCCACTTACAATCAACTAAATTCATTCGTGGATGAAACGGAACAAGTGACCATATATTATTCTTCATCAATGCAGAATATTCATCTGTCATAGCCTTTGACCAATGAGAGTTAGATAATGCTTCAAAAACTGAACGTGATTCAATAGTATCAAGACATGTAAGACCAATATAAGGAACTTTGGGTTTGAAAATACCACTTTTTAAGCTAGTAAGCATATGATGCCTAGGCAATGAAGGCTCTTAAGGGGTGGCTACTAAATCAGCCACAGATGGAACAGCAAACGAGTCTGAAGTTGTTGAATTGGAAGTGGATGAATCACTGTACTATTCTGCTGAAGGTGCTGTAGTCACAACCATAAGTGGAGGAGATGGTGGAATAACAGTAGCTGGATTAAAGGAACTGTCAGTAAGGAAAGTTGTAGTAGGAGCTGCCAATGGAAGTGTAATAGTGGAAACAACTTGTAGAGGACAATTAACAGAAGTCTAAGAAGAAGGCATAGATTGAACACAAGAAGGAGATGTCACATGTTTATTAAGAAAACTAAAAAGGAAAGGAAATTCAATGGGATTAAAGGTAACATGACGGGAAACATACAATTTGCCAATGCTACTTAAACACTTATAACCTTTTTGATTTGTGGTAGGACCAAGATAAACACATTTTGTAGAATGATATTGCAGCTTATGTTGATTAAATGGTTTAAGATAAGGGAAACAAGCACATCCAAAGCACACACAGATTGCAACAGTTCCCAGAAGGAGCCGAAAAGCAAAGGGAAGATTTCATTGAGAAGGAACCAAAAGATTCGATAAAGCAAAACGATGGGAGCATCCAGTTTGACAGAGCAGAACGTTTCGATAAAACAACAGGAGGTGGAAAACGAAGTAACTTCCACAGGTGCTCTTCCTTTGCTTCGGAAAGCTTTCTCCAAGCTTGTTAATGCCAAAACAAATGCCATTTCCCTTGAAAATTTGCAACAATGCTTAAGTTTGGCTTACAAAGGTCCAAGTGATGCAAGTAACATGCCCCAATTGTCACCGGTACTATTAGATCACTTGGGTTCATCCATAGTCGACCAATTTTTTGTGCCTGCTAAAGAGGGAATAACTTAGGTTGAATTTGTGAGAGGTTATAATAAGTGTTGTGCAAGGATGTCTGCATCTATGTCATTGAATATGCTTCTCAACATATTGCATTCCACAATAGGGAAAGCCAATGTGCCTCTCAATATGGAGTTTGAATATAATGATGTTGATTGTAAAATAAATGGGTCACTTCGTCCTAGTCATGTACTTCTGCTTCTTCTGATGTGTTGGTTTATGTCATGGGGTTGTAGAAGTTTGAAGCACTCTAAAGGCAAAGTAGGTCTTAGTCCACCAAATTTGAATCATTTGGTACTATCAGCCATCTCATCATGTGCCAAAATTGACAATGGTTTGAATGTATGGGATAGTGACATCTTAAGCTTGGAAGTTCAAATTCTTGCAAGCAAGTTTGCTACATGGGTTTTGAGTACAGTACCATGCCTCCTAGATTGTTTAAGACAGAATTTTCATGCAAGATTGCAAATTCTAATCATTGCAGGGGATGAATTGGTGCGCTCTGATACGAAGACAAGATATCTAGCAGAGAAAAAGTAAAGACTAGAAGGATGAATAGTGACAATCTGTGTTTGTTATTGTGGGAGCCTGATTATATTATATAAAAGAATTTGTTACAACAGAATATATAATGAACCATACACGTGTCCTTCTCGGTTTGATATACATGCTATACATTAACAATATGTGACAAGCTATATAATTAAATTTAACTATATCCTAACATTATTGAACTGATCAAATGGCATGGGCAAGGTTGACGGATAAATTCTTGCATGTACCAAGCACGATATGCACAGTCAACGATCAAGATCTATTTCATATATATATATATATATATATATGTATACCTATTACTTTATATATGTAGGAAACATATATTAATTGTTGGCTGTACATACATATAGTAAACCTCAAAATTTTTCATTATGAAAGATGAGGGCTAATATCTGTTAAGAGAGAGAAAAAGAGGAGAAGAATGAGTATATGGGACCTATTTTAGCTAGGTCCCCTCTATCTTTTTGTTTTTTTTAAGAATCTTTTTGGTTTTTATTACAGAAAAGGATTTATTCTTGTTATGGGGCTGAGATTTAAAAAATCACCCTATAAAAAGTAAATATAAGTAGCCCAAGTTATTTTTAGATGAAGCAATTTAAGAGAAGGTAATTTTTGAAAAATTTAAATTATTTTATTATAAAGTTTATTGTTTAGATTAGGAGGGATTGGAATTTTAATTTTTAAGGTAAGTTTACCTAAATTATTCAAGAAGAAGTTGATATTCCAGAAAAAAAAAAAAGATAAATTTTAAATTTTTTTCATTTCACAATAAAAATAATACTTAAAAAAAAAAGACTAAACAGCTTCTACTTGCACATAGGCTTAGCCAAAAGTTGCATCATGACGAGTAGATATAGGTAACTTAAAGGGAAACTCGAACAAGACATGGCCAAGCATAGTTGGCTTACAACATACGCACTACAAACAATTATACTAAAAAGAAATGTACTTTTTATTTTAAAAACATACACGTTTTAATTATTTAATTTTTAAAATTTAAAAATATATTACTGAATTTTTTTAAATTTTTTATTCATAATTTATTAGTCTTTAAAATATGTACATTTATTTATTTTTTGGTCTTATTTTTTATTGATCAGGTACCAATAAGTAATGAATAAAAATCTTTAAGAAATTGAATTATATATTTCCACTATTCAAACACCAAATAGTTGAGAGATATATTTTTTAAAGGACCAAAATGTACACTGTGTCTTGTATTTAATACAAATTTCTTCTCTTTTTATCTATTCATGTTGAATTTTTCCTAAATTAAAGCTAAGTTAAAAATAGTTGAATTTTATTTGACATCTTTACAAAAAATACGATGATATAGACAATGCTAATTAAGAAAGCAATTCTGAAATGATTCAAAAAAAATAACTGAAACTTAAAAGACCTTCTCATCAGGAGTTTAACGGAATCAAAAGTTGTACTATGCTTTTCAACCACACCAAATTAAGATAAAGTGCAGGCAATCTATAACAGGATATCACTAATAATTTTGGGCAACAAACTTGTCCATAACAAATCATTCTTAACAAAACGTGAAATTGAAGAATTAATAGATTCATAATTGACATCAATTCTTACATTAATAATTTTATGATAAATATCTTTATCCACTCATAGTTATTATTTAGTTAAACACCAATACAATCCTTAAGCAATGTGCATCTCCATTCCTCTTTCGAAACTGAGTATGCGGTCGTTTCCAAAGCGGGAAAATGAAAAATAAGACAATATAAATATAAAATGGATTCGTGGTATTTTTAATTTTCGTTCCCCTCTTGGGACCAAGAGCAACCAATAAATCCTTTCTCTTGTTATAAAACATGCAAAGTAATTCTTGCCCAACTGATAACTTCATCACATTGTCCAAGGAGTTCTTAAAAGTAATATATACCTAGATATATAATGATACAATATATAATGAACATTCCTCGCCAAATGTCTTTTTTTTTTAATAAATGAGAATTCCTTATAGTAAGGATTCCCTCTCACTTTTTAAAGAAAGAAAGGAAAAAAAAAAAAAAAACCTTACTCCGTCACTTCAAAAGGGATTCTCACTTTAAAGGATCTTAATTCTTTTTTTATTAAATCAGTATTTAATAAAAAATTTTATTAAACCATTTTCTGCATGATAAACTTTGTTTATGCTGAAAACATCTCAATTGGCGAGTGACTAAGAATTACTTTGACAATAAAGATTACTTAATTATGAATTAATATTGTGACGATAAGAAATCAAGAACAATTATAACTTAGGTTTGTGTGTATGTATATTTGTATAAGAGAATTAATCTTCACTTACATAATTTTAATACAAGTAGTTTTAACTGCGGAGGTTATAACATGTTTATGATCACATTCTAAATAAATTTCCATACTAATGTTGACAAATACATTGTTGGGTATTTTTAAAACCATTGTATATGTTAGTCCCACGTCTAAGAGCTGCAAAGGGCCTTGGCCCAATTTTAATTGGGCTTCAAAGTTGAAGTTGTTATAAAATGACTTAGAAAAAATTATATTTTGTCATTTTAAAAAAATTAAAATTTTTATATAAATTTATAAAATTTTTTGTATTTATCCAATCCACTCCTAAATTTCTTTCTAGTTCCATTCAACCTAACCCAGATGAACAATCATACCCACATAAAAAATGTGTATAAATATTTAAATAAAATGTATGCCGTTTGAGTAATACTTATATTAATTGTTTTATTTTTTAATGTTTAGTTTAAAAAACTATTGTATTTGTTTAAAATAAAGATTAATATTCATTTTCTATAAAAGACGTTAGTTTTTCAAATTTTAATATTTTCAATTAGTACTCTGGCATTAATATAAAACAAACAAGAGCAAAATAGGAAGGCGGCCATCAAACATGGCATCCCAAATGCGAAGAACCCCACAAGCCATTAAACAGTTGAAAATTGAGTCTCAAGTGGGCAAGATCAACCCTCAGGAGGACCCCTCTGTTCACAATCCACATGGGCATTGCTTGCTTTTCCCTTCCTTAAAACCAACGCTTCTGATTTTCTCCCACAACCCCCAAAAACGCATCTTGACCGTCCCAGTCTTCCATATGGGGTGCCTCCCTCTGTCCCAACCTTGTCCTCCAACTTCTGGGACAAGTTGCTTTGGACCTGCTGCTTTTGCTACCCACTCCTTAACCTCCCATTCTCTATAATTTTTGCGTTTCGGACTAACAAACAAAGGAAGCTTCATGCTATGTAGAGTTCCAGCTCTCAGTGATTTCATCAATTTAAAATTTTCAATAAATAATATTTTATTGTCATATATACAAATCTTAAAATCTGATAGAATAACTTAGAGTCCAAAGTTCAAAAATTTGACCTCTCCGTAGCAAAATCTCTTAAGGGAGATCATACATTATGATAGTATTTATGACCGTTGCTATTGTTCATTAAATTATTAAGTTTGGTCTTCAAATTATATCATTGGATTAATTTCATAATCAGAATTTTGTTATATAACCAGCGGTTTAAGATGGGACGTGAAATTATCCACATCAATAAGCTTTACCTAACTAATATTGGAGTCAATTTGAGAGTGAAAAGATTCGAGTTTGAATCTCAATTAAAGTTTAATTTAAAAAAGAGAGAAAAGAAAAGAAGAGTAGCAACGAAATTTCCTCTGGCTACTACTTTCCCTTTATCTCGACATCTTATAAAATACAACCTCGCATTTCCAACTTCTCCACAATTGCACATTGTCTTCAAACATTTCGCAAGCTTGATCAGCTTCATAGGAAGAAGTAACACAGACTCACCTAAGCCTTATAGAGCACTTTCTTGAAGAAGAAAGAAACAAAGGCTTGGCAGGACAAGTATTTAGTTTAGGATTGTTTTTGTTATTTTTGAGGTGGGAAATTCTGATAGTATTCTTTTTCATTGATAACTGGAAAAATGGAAGACACAGAATATGAGAATGATCACAACCTAAAGGCAACAGAGCTTAGGCTGGGCCTGCCAGAAACAGAGGAAATTGTTAGAAACAACAAAAACAAAAGGCTATTGCCTGAAACTTCTGAAGAGTGTTCATCAAATGAATCTAATGCTCCCAACGTGGACGGTGATGCTGCCTCTCCTTTCAAGTAAGTTCACAGATTATCAAAAAGATTTTTGGTTTATCAATCTCTCTGTCTCTGTCTCTGTCTCTCTTTTTTTTCTCTCTACTTCAACTCTGGAGAGGAATCCAGTACATGGAGCCAAAGCTCGTAGGTATGAATCTGTATTATATTATGGTGACAGGGCAAAGATAGTAGGGTGGCCACCAATACGATCCTACAGGAAAAACAGCTTGAAGGAGGCAGAGGGTGGTGGGAATGGGATCTATGTGAAAGTAAGTATGGATGGAGCCCCTTACCTTAGAAAGATTGACTTGAGGTTTTACAGAGGCTATCCAGAACTCCTCAATGCCCTTGAAAACATGTTCATGTTAACCCTAGGTGAGAACACATTTCATTCTTTTGGCTAATGTTGTGTTTGAGCATTTGATCCCTTACTTCTCTAGTCTCGGTAACTAGTGAATTTATAACAAGTTAGTCCTTTTGGCGTATATGAATGACTTGACAAAATGACTAATATGTAAAAATTCGTCATTTTGAGAGGATAACTTGCGTAACTCACTAGTTTTCAGAAATCAACGCTCAATGAATCTAATAATTTAAGGATCAAATTGTTAATTTAGTCATTCATGATATAATTAGTTTATCAGTTTGTGATGCTTTTGTAGGAAAGTACTGTGAAAGAGAGGGTTACAAGGGATCAGAATATGCACCTACATATGAAGACAAGGAGGGTGACTGGATGCTAGTAGGAGATGTTCCATGGGAGTAAGTTTTCTCTGTCTATGATTTTGCTTCATTGTTTGTCTCTGGTTCGACTATTAGCTCACAGAATTAATCTACCTTTTGTGTAGAATGTTTATGAGTTCCTGCAAAAGGCTCAGGATCATGAAAGGATCAGAAGCCAAGGGTCTAGGTTGTGGCGTCTGAGAAAAAAGTGTTCTTTTGGTGTCAAAGGAAAATCATTCTTTCAGCTTGAGTTCTTGGAACAAATTTGATTTTGAAATTTAAATCACTGAAACAACAATTCTGGTTGTTTTAAAGTCTGTGGGAGATGCTCAATTGAACACGTGTACAAGAGGGATAGGAGAGTTTGATGTGATCCTTCAAGTTTCTTTTTTATTGATAAAAAATACAGAGTACTGGAATATATTGATATTTGAATGTATTATTTGGTTGTGATCAGCGGCACCGCGAGTCATTCTTCCTCTCTATAATTTCATCGAAAGTCTCTTTCATAATTTTAATTACATGTGTTAATCTGAAAAAGACTAAATTAGAAATTTAGATGTAAGCTATGAAAAAGTTTCTAGGAGGGTGTCATTGTCAGAGGTCAAATTGAACTCTCAGAAGTGGTAAGAATATTAAAACTCTTTACTTCTGTGTTTATCTGCATTTATCATGAATATCTGGTTCTTTTTTCTCACTCAAATCGGACCCAGTATTGATATGTCTAAGAATTTTTATTTTTAGAAGTAGATATGATGCAATAATGGCTGTTGATACAAAAATGCTTTTGTTTATCTTAAGAAAAATTGATTTGTCATGAACAATCAAGGCAAGATTGAATAATCAGAAAGCTGAATAAGTTAATTGTTAATGTACACAAAAATATCAGTTGTAGAACTGCGAGCAGAAGTGCCACAATTTGCGTATGGAACAGAATAAGATGTCCGAAACTAAATGCAATGCAGAACAGAGTCTTATTATCATATTTTGTGTTAGATATTTCAGTTTAATTTAATTATAATAAATGAAATTTGTTAAGAGTTATTATAAGAACTTGTCAATGTTTTTTAGTTTAATCCAAAAACTTAAGTTATCCGAATATACAAGAATCAAAATTAATTTAATGTTTAATTAAACATTTAGTCCATGTAGTTCTATCCAATTTTCAATTCGATCCATGCACTTTCAATTTGTTTTTAACAATTGAATCCTTATGGTTTCAAATCATTTTCAGTTAGTCCCTTACAGAGTTAGCTATGATGATACCAAATATAAAGTGTTGATGTGGCAATTGAATGACGTTGACTTTTATATTAATCTAGTGCGTACTTTCTCCCGAGGATAAATCTTTAGCACCTGTTATCCCTTAAGAAATATTTCAATTTTTTAAAAATAAAAAAGTTACAAAAAGGGGACGACTCCTATTTGGAGAAACACAACAAAAAATGCTGACTCCTTTCTCTCACTTGTACTATAGTTTAAGTGAATTTTTATTTTGGCCCTTGTAATTTAGTTGTTTACAATTGATCAATTTCAGAAATTTTAAATAATTTTTGAACTTGTCTCTGCCATGACCACCTTTGTGAATAAAATGCCTATGTGGGCTAAGAGTGCTCCTATTAGCACTTATTTAAATCTACGAATAGTTTTTTTTCTTGTAGACCATCACCACATATAATCTCTTTAAATTCCTATCTTTAACGATAGTGACTGAGCTGTGAAGCTGTCTCTTTAAACATACAAAAAGAAAATGAGGATAGCTTAGCACACCCAACAAGAAGGTGATGTATTATTTGAAATGTTAGAATACAAGTTTTATCCTCTATGAGTTAAGGCAAAATGGGATGTCATGTAGCTTGATATTTTCAGAAAGATGAGGGATGCCTTGTCTTATTTAAGAATTACTCGATTTAGTTTCCTTTTATAATTAGAGATTTCACAGCTAGCATTAATTTCTTTATAATTATGTGGGATTGTCTTAATAATACAGATCTTAGTAATGCAGATTAAATCATTTTTAGCCTATAAAAATATTGGGACTATAAGGCATTCAAAACAAGGGTTTTTTTTTTTTTAACAAATTCTTACTAGTACTTAATAAAAGTTTAATTTTGTTGACAATGATCTCCTATGAATTTTAGAAGATTTTTTTAAAAGAATACTGAGGTGACAAAGAAAGGCTTAATAATATTGAACTATGTAGTTAAAAGATATAAAAATAAAAAAATAAAAAAAGAGTAAATGAGATAAGAAATAATTTTTTTTATTTTTACTTTAAAAAATAATTTAATAATTAATATATTAATTTGATAAATAAAATAATAATTATAAAAACATAATAAATATTATATAAATAAAATATGTTAATGTCGTGGCGAGCCAGAGGCCTGTAAGTGTAGCTAATAGGTAAAAGCTTCAAGAATCCTCATCGAGGCACAGGTAGTACCAATTAATAAAGAAAAATCTATTTTTAAATATGAGAATAATATTTATTTTAAATGAGATAGGAAAAACAGCCCTTACTCAACACAATGATTCTGCAGCATGCAGTAGGAGACAATGAGATCTAGGGCCAGCAATTGTATAACTTAAAAGCAGTGATGTTTCGAATTTTTGTTGACACAAGACACTTGCTCTCACTCTCATGTGCTGTAAAAGAGCTACACGACACGTTTTGCAAACTGCCGTCGCAGAAACCTAACCCCAACAAAATGCTCCAACCACTTTAGCAAGGAGACAACAAGCAAGCACCTATGCAATTGTCAGAAAGTATGATTTCAGGAGATATGAAACAAAAGACTATTCTTTATGAACAACTGTACTGCAACAAAAATTTGAAGAAGCGTTCGGTATATTGTCGTATTGGCTTTGATATTTTGAATGTAGGTGTTGATATTCAAACTGCCTGTATTTGGTGTATTGATATTCAAGAGGTCAAATATCATTTTAAGATATCATGGTGACAGTGTGTATCAAACATGAATATCTTAAATATTATGATATCTTATACATTAATATATATTTATGTCATTATAGCCAAAGTATTCTAAAATGTGACATAACAAAGTAGAATACGCCCTCTTAATTAAATGTCCAATATATTTGAAATTTGAATGGTAGAGGACATTTAATCACTGCAGTAGGTTTGATCACACTAGAGAATCATATATCTGCATAAGGACAAATGATAATTGCAATTATCAGTTCTCATCAATATAAAGTAAGTCTTCCTCACATAGCATTACTAATCATAATCAGAAAATCACGTAGCATTGCCTCATTTTCCAACGAATCCATTCTAGGTCTGAAAAATATCAGTCCCCTATGAGCAAATCCATATATATATATATATATATATATATGTATATATATATATTCTATCTGACATGTTAGGGGTGATATATTTCTCGTGGCAAATTCATGGACTAATCAATCCATCTCTATCCAGCTTTACCTTCTCTTCGATTTAACCTGATGCTCCTTGACAATTGCTAGAATAGCAAACTGTCCCACTTTTCAGTAATAACATATTGTACAAAAGAAAGAATATAATTACTGCAATTGGCTTATATTAAATTAGGTACTTCATATTAGGCTGCAGACTTAGCTAATGGGTTGTTGGATCTCTTGATCTGCGAGTAAATCTCCCCACACAATTGAATTAGATGCAATTACAAGATACTTACAAGGTTATATGATTTATCAAGGCAAAGCTCAACCGATCGAGAAGGTCACAAGATAAGCATAAATGCGTCTTGTTGGATGAAGAAATTTGTTTTCTGTTGAATATGATAGTACACAAAGTGTTCAAAGATTTCTTTAGAAGGCAGAAAAAAATGCACTCTGTGTTCATGTGGAAGAGAAGACAAACATGCATTGAATGAATTAATTTATTTTGCGAACAACAGTTGCCTTTATATAGGCTCAGGGCAAAGGCCATGTTTCCACAATCCATGACTCTAGTTTATTGTTACTAATAAGACTCTACTAATAGCTAAAAAAAAAAAAGAGGAAAATAAATTTGCTTTGAACAATTCAAAAAAAAAAAAAGAAAGCAAATGACTCTGTAAACAATATACCAACTAACATTTATTTTGGTAACAGACAAATAGCCTCAACAAACACCTAAAATATTGATTAATTAAAAAAACTTCCACGAGCCGGCTGGTGTTGCATTTTAACACTTCCCCTCAACACCAACTTCTATTTTTCTCACCACATTGATTTTATGAGAAAAGTTTTCACACTTATTGCCATTTAAAGCCTTTTGTGAATAAATTAGCAATTTGGTCTTCTGTCTTAATTTGCTTTAATTCAATTTCTTCTCGCAAGACTTTTTCTTTGATCAAATGATATAAAACTGCCACATGTTTAAATTTTGCATGAAAAACTAGATTCTCTACTAAACACACTGTCGACTGGTTGTCACAATAATGAAATTGCATAATCTATAAGTTGGCATAGATCCTTTAACAATTGTATGAGCCAAGTGCTTTCTTGAGCTGCCATTGCTGTTGCTTGATATTCTGCTTTGGTTGTAGATAAAGACATAGATTGTTTTCTTTTACTACACCAAGAAACTGCTCCCGACCCTAGCATAAATACATACCTTGTAGTTGAGCATCCAGTGTCATGATCACTTGCATAGTCAGCATCACAATAACCAACTAGCTTGCAATCTCTACCTTTCTTATATAGAACACCATAGTCGAGCATATTCTTCACATATCTTAAAACTCACTGCATTGCTTCCAGATGAGGCTTCTTTGGATTTTGTATATACCAATTCATTACAACAATTCACATCTCGAGCTCTTATACAGCAGCTTAAAATCTTATCAAAGTGTCTGAACGCTGAAGTATGCAAACATCTCAATTGAATTAATCAGTGAAAAAATTGCACCATACTAAAGGCATGGAACCAAAATCTCTCAAATTAGCTGGCATGAGGATCTAAAGTATAATTAAAAGAAAAAAGGGTCAATCTACAACAGGAAACTAGCAAAACAGCAAAGGAATCTAGCCAGGAGGGACTAATCCCCTCGCTGATTCATCGCAGTCTGAATGGAGAAAAAGCGAGAAAACCCACACCAATTTTTACGACAACTTGAGAACAGAATAGTAAGAAAAACTTTCCTTATTAAATTATATCTGTCGCTAACCTTTAAGAGAGGGATATTTGCTGATGTACCGCTAGTTTGAATCTAATACTATCCCAAGCTCGCTAATCTAAGATTCTACCTCCTGTTTAACGTTGTTACTATCAGACCTTGGTGGTTCTTTCTTCTGAAATTACTACGTTAACGGTTTCGGCCTTTATTGAAAGCACTAACCGTTAACGAACACCAGTTTGACCATCTAACTGAAACTAAAAGAAAGGACATTCCGGGAAACAGCTCAAAAGAGAGACCTACCTAACGTCAAATTCACAATGAATCCGTGAAGCAGACTAATTCTTAAATGACTGTTCCAATTTGCATCAAGTAATATTGTAATTGGACAATATGCTCTCATATTCTGATTCCAGCTTGTCACGCGCTTTAGCGGAAATATGTGAGTCCTATATCACATAATCACTAGGAAGAGCATAAAAAGAAATCAAAATCTTCAATTTAATGAACGGTTATAAAAGGGCGTTAGGTCATTGAGTGGAGAAGTCAGTATCGTTGATTGTGTCTTGTGTTGTCAACTCTTACGTACGCATAGCCATTTTAATATTATTTGTCAAGTGGGCTGCGCTTTTAAATTTAGCCTAGTCCAAATCCATCTCTTTTTATGTTCAACAAATAGTTTTCTTTAGGTCAACTTGCATGAAAAGGGGTATTTGATATGAGGGTATCTGTACGTTAAATCATCGCACCAAATCCTAAACCATGACCTCACGCCTAAATGAACTTTTCTGTTCACTTATACAGAAATTAATTTAAAAATGTCTCGATTTACGTTTATTTTCAAATTTCTTATAGGAGTGTCAGGGTTTGAGGATAGAGATGTTTGAGTCCAAGTTTATTTCAAGATATTCTTATTTTAACTTGTATGTAAATGTTTGAATCTAAATCAGAGTTCAAATCCAAGTCAGTTTAACAGGATAGTCCTATAGTGCCACAACTTTTACAATTTAATACAAGTGTCTTCGTAATGGAGCTCACGGTTAATAAACATGGGTTATAAAAAGTTTTTTTTTCATAATTATTATGAGATATAATATTTTTTTGTATATTTGTAAAAACATATCCCATCTAACTTTTCTATAATCACTCTCAACTTTTATTAATATTATACACACACACATATAAATATAAAATATATAGATACAGAATTATATAATAATATTATATGCTATAAAAATAAATTAAAAAATTGAGTCGTCATCTCAAGCGTTTATGTTTGTAATTACCTAATAATCAATAAATATATAAGTATACAATTAATAATCAGTTTTAATTATAAGGAAAAAAAGGTTTAAGGCATGGATACGTAGATTTTTATCCTCTAATACAATTTTTTTTAGTTTTAAATTAACAGTTGATATTAACTTTTCATACCTACCATACCTCATGGATCTAACTCGTGCAAAAGTACAAGATTGGTTATACATTTAATGAGTTCTGTGTAATTGTGTGTGTGTGTGTGTGTGTGTGTGTGTGTGTGTGTGTGTGTGTGTGTAACAAAATATTGTTTTTATTTAAAATTTAAGATAATAACATTTCTTCCATGCTGTAATTGTAACAATCTAACAATCTGTGTCATCAAAATTTCACTTACGTGGTGACCTAAGATATATAAAAAATTATAAGTAACTCAAAAATATAATATATTAATTATTCCTAAATTTTACTAACTTGTGTGGATCAAAATGTAAATATTTTCGGATAACTTATTAAACACGTTTGCCATCAACATTTTTTAACCCTTAGATTTTTTTCAATAAATAATTAAAATGATGCCACTTGGTAGTGACATTGGTACCAGTGTAACATAAAATGTTTTTTTTTTTCGAAATTATTGTTTCAGCTCGAAATAAGGCCACAGTTGACTATAATGAAAATATTTTGCGTGCCTTATAACGGGCGGTAATGATTTGGGATGTTCAAAGGTTTAATTTAGTTAAATTTTGGATCAAAATCAAATTTAACCCAGTAAGTTGATTTTGCACTGTTAGACCTGTCAATTTTAGAGTGTAACTGGTTTGATTTAACTTGGTTGATGATAATTTTATTCAAATTTTTTAGATATTTATTTTGAATTGATTCTAGGACTACTTTTTCTACAAATAAAAAGAAAAAATTTAATTTTGATAATTAACAAAAAGGTAAACTTTTAATTTGACCATTAATAAATAATTTTTTAATTTAATCTTCTAAATCATCAAAGAGTTTACAATTTTATATTTTATCATATGTTTATCTAAAATTTAAGGCAAAAAATAATATTCTGATAATTCGAATGTTGTTAAATGATAAATCTATACTTGAGTAATAAATGGTAAAGAATAATAAAGTCAGTGAATTGATTAGCATTAAATGTTTTATGAAAGGAAAACGAAAGGATAATATATAAATATTTAATAATTAAAAGGATAAATTAAAAAATTATTTTTTTATCAAAGACTCAAAATCTAAAATAAAGTACACTTTCAGTTAATGCTATATTATTTAAGCAATGATAGAAGGACTAGTAGTAGGAGAAATATATATATATATATATATATATATATAATTGGTCTAGGCCTTCATCCTTTTCCAATTTTCTTTAATTGTGATTTGTTTGATTTTAAACATCTCTAGTGATGCTAGTAGTAAGTTATATCATTGGATTTGGATTTAAGCAAATTTTTTAAAATAGTTTTATTACTCATCTTTTTAAAAAAAATTTCGAAAAAACTAAAGACATTACAGCAATGTTAGGGAATACCAATTGAAACTTCTAACTGATTTCCAATTATTTCAATTTTTCACTATTTAACTTATTTTTTACTAACTTTAAGAAGGAAAAATAAAATAGTAAAGAAGTTTAAATTTTACAAATAATTTTAGTCACTCAACGATTTTTTTTGGGGACAATTTTAGTTAGCAAACAAATTAAAAATTGCAACAACAAAAAAAGCCTAATTATCAATTAGCTAATATTGACTGACTAAGGCTGATTAAACTTTAATTGGTATCCAATTTTTTTCTTTTTATTTTTTATTTTAAACAATTTTTTTTTACTTTCACCTTTTTAAAATTAAAGTAAATTAAGTGGTTTGATTTCATTATTTCTAGGCACGAATTAAGAACAAAGCTTACAAATTTCAATTTAGTTAAAACTTATCACATATTTGTTCTTCCTTTTCTATATATAGATAACTTTTTTTTTCACTCTGCTTAAAACTCTAAAGGATTCTCTCTTTATCTGAAGCTGTTTCTCTTTTCGCCTTAAGTTGTTTCTCTCCTCATATGAAGTTTTTCATCTGTTTTCTCCATTCGAAGTTATTACTCTTCTTTTATTTTCTATCTAAAACTGCTTAAGCTTATATTCTCTTCTCTCAAGCTCTCTTCCTCTCTCTTCTATTTTCTTATATGTTTATCAAACTTACATTTTGATTTTTTTTCAGTGCAGCTTCCTACGCAGTTTGCAACATTTTTTTTTTTTCATTTTTGCTTATTATTTCTTTTTTTTTTTGACAGATTGTTGGACAATACTTGGACAAGATAAAGATTTATTTGAGTTTTTGATTTGTAATATTTGTTGCACATTTTTTAGGTATTAATTCATTTTTAATGTACGTTAGAAATTTGCAAAATTTATACCGAAAAACAAAAGTGAATAACAAAAGTTAAAAAATACATAGAGATGAAGGACAAAGATAAGTAAATTTAAAAGTAGAAGCTAAAAGTTAATAAAAATAATATAATAATGAAGGTAAGAATGGACATAAAAAAAATAAAGATATTATTTTATTTAACTAATGAAATAAATATAAAACAAAATAGTTATTAATTATAGAAAAAAGGAAAGATATAAAATATAAATTTTTTAAAAAATAATGCCAACTGCATTATCTGACAAAAATGCAGTCAAAAATTATTTAAAGCTACAATAATTTTTAAAAAAAACTGCATGAAATCAGACACTTATGAAGTTATTGCTTACTATTATTTTCCTACTCTAATTCAGTCAAAAATCACTTATTAACTACTAAAATTCCAACAAGTCAAAAATAATATGTGTCTGACTAATAGAAATAATACTAAGAGCTCCTTCGATAGCAAGAATTGGGGGAGAAAAAAGTGAGAAAAAAGAAAAAAGAAATTAATTTTATTCATATAATTATTATTTAATACTTTTTAATAATAATTATTCAATTATTAAAAATAAGAATATTATGAATATTTTTTAATTACAAAATTACTTTTTTATTTTTTATTTTCATTTTCATTTTCATCACTCCCTTTTTACGTACTAAACAAACCTTGAGTGACAGACTTCATCTATGGAAATTCCATCTCAAACCTCAATATTCTCCAATAAAGGAATTTTTTTTCCTCATAATAGAACTTTTAATTGTGCCATGTTGATCCCTTTTTGATAATTACCTCATGAATTCACCGTCATCCGATAACTATTCTATCTTTGCACTTTTCAATAACTATATCAGTTATAAATAATTTCTTATTATGTTTTTTCAATAGTTTTAATTAAAGATTGATATTATTCCTTAAATCTCATAAGATTTGTTACTAAATAAATTAGCAAATTGAATATCTTAATTTCATATTCAAAGTTTAGATATTAGTAATCTGTAAGCACATACAAATCAAGTAGGAAACAACCTTGATAATCAAGAAGAAGCACATACAAATCAAGTAGGAAACAACCTTGATAATCAAGAAGACTTTTTATTTAAAAAAAAGAAGAAGAACTTCAAATTGAGCCCAAACTTGTCTGTTTCCACTCCCGAAGATCTTGCCTATATAAACCAATTTTCCCAGAGAGTGATCCTTTGTCCCATGACATTCTGTGGGTTGCGACTCCTAAACGCTCCATTTTCCCAACCCATCAGCCATGGAACCAGGGGTGGCGACACCCACCCCTCCGTCCCAGTCCGGCACTACCATCCTCGGCAAGTACCAATTGACCCATCTCCTTGGTCGCGGTAGCTTCGCCAAGGTCTATCATGCGCGATCCTTGATCGATGGCTCCACCATCGCCGTGAAGATCATCGACAAGCTTAAAATCATTGAAGCATCCATGGAACCTAGAATCGTCTGCGAAGTCAACGCAATGCGCCGCATCCACCACCACCCGTACATCCTCAAAATCCACGAAGTCCTGGCCACGAAGACCAAGATCTACCTCATCATCGAGTTCGCAGCCGGCGGCGACCTCTGCTCGAAAATCGTACGCAAGGGCCGAATGACGGAAGGATTAGCGCGCCGTTACTTCCAGCAATTAGTCTCCGCTCTCTGTTTCTGTCACCAAAACGGCGTCGCTCACCGCGACATAAAGCCTGAGAACCTTCTCTTAGATAGGGACGGCAATTTGAAAGTCTCGGATTTCGGGCTTTCCGCTTTATCCGAACGTCTCAGAAACGGGTTGCTCCACACGACTTGCGGTACTCCCGTTTACACCGCGCCGGAGATACTCCGACGGCGCAGCTACGATGGCTCCAAAGCAGATGCGTGGTCTTGTGGGCTCGTATTATACGTGATGCTCGCTGGGTATCTCCCATTCAACGATTCCAACATCCCGGCGATGTGTAGGAGGATTGGCTTGCGCGATTATCAGTTCCCAGAGTGGATTTCGAAGCCGGCACGCCACGT
Organism: Erythrophleum fordii; assembly: GCA_032878935.1. Lineage (NCBI taxonomy): Eukaryota > Viridiplantae > Streptophyta > Magnoliopsida > Fabales > Fabaceae > Erythrophleum > Erythrophleum fordii. The sequence continues at coordinate 36,207,862 of JAVQMF010000055.1, read as the reverse complement.
GATCTACCATCTGCTTGACCCGAACCCGAATAGTAGGATGAGCCTGGAAGCTCTGTTTGAGAACTCGTGGTTCAAGAAATCGCTGAAACCCGAACCCGAAAGGAGCGTAATATCGGATTCGTATGCGAAACCTGATGCAGGGTTGAATGCTTTTGATATAATATCAATGTCTGCGGGTTTGGATTTGAGAGGTTTGTTTGAAACGACGTTGGAGAACAGGAAGGACAAGAGTTTCATATCGAATGCGAAAATGGAGGTGGTGGTGGAGAAAGTGAGGGAAATTGGAGGGGGTTTAGGGTTTAAGGTTGAAGTAGGGAAGAATGGGTTAATTGGGTTGGGGAAAGGAAAAGTGGTTTTGATGGTTGAAGTGTTTGAGATTGTAAAAGAGTTGTTGTTGGTGACTGTGAAAGTGGTGGATGGTGGATTAGAGTTTGAGGAGCTTTACTGGAGGGATTGGAAAGCTGGACTTCAAGACATTGTTCTTGCTTGGCACAACAAAGGCCCATGAATATAAGAGGGGAGGTGAGCTAGCCTGTGATCTTAGGTGAAGGATCTGCATGTGAACTGTGACCAACAAGGTTAGGTTTGTTGATGATACATACTGGAGGATTAATTTTGTTGGTTCTAGGATTTTTAATTATTTTTATTATTTTTACATTTTTGCGTACGCAGGAGAGTCCGTATGTAAAGCTTTTCTTATTCTTGTTTATTTCATAATAAATTTCCGAGCTTGGTTAAAGTCCAATTTTCTAGACTCTGCAGCCATGGTTAAGTTTTTTTTTTTTTTTTTCTAGAGTCTTCAGTCTACGCTACTTTCGGAAATCAGTCACGCTTACTTCAAGCATGCAAATATTCTCTTCAGAGAAGATTAGCAGAAAAAAAAAAAAAAGAGGGCCGAAGACCAAAAAAAAGGAAAAATAAAATATCATGAATTAGATATGCAACTTTGTCATACATTGAATATTCAAAAATTAAAATATTTTAAAATTAAACTAAAATTAGATAACATCATATAATCTATTTACATCTCTTTAAACGATGTAAATTATATAATATTTAATTTATTTATTATAATTTAAAATTTAAATAACACTTGGAATAAAGTTAAATACTCTATCTAGTTATAATATATTATAAAATATTTAAATACATAATATATATAATGACATTTTAATATTTAATGGGTAAACTTTCAATTTTCTTTGCCTACTCTTTTTGTTTTTGTTTGTATAAGTATATAATATGCGTGTTAATGGATCAAGAAATGAATTTTTTGTAAAATAAAAATTATTCACATTTTTCACCAGTAGCTTATAATATCACCAAATGTAGTGAATTCAAAGCGAATTATCTCTTACATATCAATCCTTTCTCTTTTTTATTTAAAACTAACCATAAATAAATAAATAAATTTCAAAAAGTAATACAGGAAAAAGTCATTGCTCTAAAAGTAATAAATTGCCTGAATTGGGATTTATTGTGTCTAAATTTATATGGATAAAAAATAATAATAAGCCAAAAAATGTAGGCCCTATATTTATGTCATTGAATTCATAACCAACAATTCTAAATTCCATTAAATTTGGAATCATGGGTTCCAAATTTATTGCAGTAAAATTCAAAACCAACGGTTCCAAATTTAGATAGCATGTGGCTATAAGTTATTTGAATTTGAAACCATTTGATTATGAATTTAGATAGGTGCTAATTTGTAAAAAGCTAGCTAATGATGTAATTGGTTAATCAAGTGATTGGATGACTAGTCAGGATCATCAATGATACATGATTAAATGAATGATAGAATATCATGTGCTGGATTATAATTAGAGAGACCAAATTTCCAAAAAAAAAAATGATTGGTTAAAAGAGAAAAAAAAAAAAAGTAAATAATGAGGATGTGTAAAAAGATAATTTTATCCTTTGCCATTGTCTTTAAAATGGTGAAGCCCCACGAAAATGACACGTAGACCTTCTTCTTCTATTTTGAAATTTCTTCTTTTGCTTAGTTGGAGTAGCTAAGAGTTGAGAGTTCAGTTGGTATTAGTTAGCAATTATTCCCTGCAAGTGGGACATAATATCTAAAAATTTCTTAGCATTTCTAACTGTTAAAGGTAAATGTCATATTTTTTGCAATAATATAAGATATATATGTAATCTATTTTTGCATTTGCCATTTTTTTATCATGCATGATATAGCTCTATATATATAGATGAATTTTGGAACGTTCATGTATTAGCAATAATTTTATGAACTTAAAAGTTTAATTAAGAGAAAGAAGCTGTTATTATCATATAAGTTTATTTTATTGCATGTTAATTTGTCTAGTTTTGTTTTATATTTATTGTATGAAAAATCATATTTTTTTAGTTGTTATTTTGGATATAGATTACAAATAGAAGAAATAAAAATAAAAAATTATTATTATATTTGGAAAATTTTTGAAAGTGGACCAAAAAAAATGTAAAAAGAATTGTAAGAAAATACTCAAAAAATTAGGGCAAGAGAAATAATTTTTTAAAAATAAAAAATTATTTGCAAAATTTCAAAAAATTATGATAATAAGAAAAAAAAATGTAAATAGAAACATAAGATATGATAAATACAATTTTGAAATAATTAAATAAATAAATAATGTCTAAAATTTTGAAATAATTATATACATAATAAAAAATGTGTTAACAAAAGTATAGGCTATAAGAGGATCTTATTAAAAATAAGTTATTAATAATAAATATTTTGTAAAATTTTGAAATAATTATTTAAATAAAAAAAATGTAAATGGAAGTATAGGATATGAGAAATAAATATTATAAATCATAAAAAAATAATTTGGGAGATTTTTAAATAATTTATAAATAAGTAAAAATATGTAAATAGAAGTATAGGATATGTGAAATTAATATTATAATAAATAAAATATATTTTGTAAAATTTTGAAATAATTATGTCAAAAAGAAAAAAAATATGAATCTAAGTATAGGATAAGAGAAATAAGTTTTTAAAAATAAATGAAAATAACTCGTAAATTGTCGAAATAATTATTAAAAAATATAAATAGGAGTATAGGGGATGGTAAATAAGTCTTTAAAAATAAAAAAAAAATTTAAAAAATTTAAAAATAATTAAGTAAATGAAAAATATCTAAAATTTCAAAATAATTATATAAGTAATAAAAAATGTGTTAACAAAAATATAGGATATGTGAGGATATTATTAAAAATAAGTTACTGATAATAAAAATATTTGTAAAATGTTGAAATAATTATTTAAATAATAAAAAAATGTGTAAATAGAAATATAGGATATGAGGAATAAATATTATAAATAATAAAAATAGTTTGTGAAATTTTGAAATAATTTTGTAAGAAAGAAAAAAAATATATGAATAAAGGTATAGGCTATGAGAAATTAATATTGTAAAAAAATAAAACGTAACCTAGAAATTTTTGAAATAATTATGTGAATAAAAAAACTTGTGAATCAAAATATAGGATAGGAGAAACAAGTTTTCTAAAATAATTTGTCAAATGTTGAAATAATTATGTAAAATGATGTAAGTAGGATTATAGGAGATAATGGATTAAAAAAATAATGTGTAAAATTTTGAAATAATTAAGTAAATAAAAAAGTGTCTAAAAGTTTGAAATAATTATATAAATAATAAAAAAATGTGTTAATAAAAAGTATAGGATATGAGAGGATATGATTAAAAATTTGTTAATAATAAAAATTATTTTGTAAAATTTCTAAATAATCATTTAAATAAGAAAAAAAAAAAACATAAATAGAGGTATCAAAAATGATAACTAAATTTTTAAAAATAACAAAATTAATTTGTAAAATTTTGAAATAGACATGGAAAAAATAAAAAAATGTGTTAATAAAAGTATAGTTTAGAAATTAGGATATCTTAAAAATAACTTTATTACAACTATAATTATTTCAAGCATGTTTACGTTTAGGAAATTTAATGAAAAAAATAGTTAAGAGAAATGAGCTTGTTAGCATTTATATAAACTGAAGAATTTATAAAAGTGCCCAAAAGTAACATTTCAGTACACGATATCGAAGTACATAACAATTAGCACTAAGTACTTTAAGGAAGTTAAAAAAGGATGTTAGTCAAAAGTTACGACTCGCTCATAATCATTGTATTTGATTTGATATATAAGTTCCCAATAATGATTATAAATCTAATAGGGTACCAAGCAATTATGCTATATGATGATTTTGATATTCAAAGGATGTGACAATTGTACTTATATTTCCCATCACAATTGAATGCAATAGAGTAGTAGTAAACATCCCAATTATTGACCATAATTGAACATGGAACTAGAAGAAGCAAATGATGTGTTGTCATCACTACCATCATCCAGCCATGAATTGTTCTATTGATTGCCAACTTATGCCTAATATTATCACATTCTACCAATCTAGGTCAGTTTGAAACTGAGTCTTTTCCGCTTAGCAATTGGTTTTACTAAACCTCCTTCTCCAATTAACTCAAAAGAAAATGTATTGGAAAACTTTGAAAATGAAGATAAATACGATGTTGAACTTGACCCTAATTATGACAATGACAATGATGATGACAAAGATGATAAGTATGAAAATAAAGCTGATGAGGTGGGTGAAGAGGATATACTTGATGCCCTTCAAGTTAAATCAATGTCCTAATATGTCAAACTCGCTACTGCGTTCTTCCAACAAGTTGGCCTTAGCCAAAGATGATGAATATGAGAAAGTAGGCAATTAAATGTATATGAATAACTAGGAGTTGCACATCAAATTACAATATTTAAATTAAAAGTCACTGTGCCTTACTATGCAATTATACTTTGTAAGAACATATCACATTTTTAAGAAATACTTGACAAGTAAAAAGTATAAAAAATATCAGTGTATTAATTATAGTAACAACTATAAATGGCAGGTTAGAACATGCAATAAAAGACAAAAGAAAGGGATCGTATTGGCAGATTACAGGATATAAGGAGCCACATATATGTTTATTTGTAACCTTATCATAAGATCATCCAAAATTGGACTCTGATATTTTGGTCCTATATCATGGCAATTGTGAATGAGAGACTTGATATTCCAATCATAAAGATTATTGAGCAAATGAATATCATGTTTGGTTACATTATATTATACAAGAAGGTATGGAAAGTAAAACGTAAAGTTACTACAGTTACTTTTGGTAACTAAGAGAGCTTGTATGCTAGATTGTCTAAGTGGCTAATTGTTCAATATTTCATACCTGGCTCATATATTGAGTTTATAACTAAACAATGTCCCTTAAGCGCTTTTACTATAAGCTAATAGTGGTGTTTAAGTGCATATTTTGACCGTTCAAATCTTGTATAAACATATTTAAGCACTCAAAGTTAATGATCCAAATCGAAGGGACATTCCTTTATAACAAATACAAAGGAACCCCATTAATGGTGTTGACATAGAATGATAATCGACATATTATGTCCCTTATCTTTACAATTGTGGAAAAAAAAGATAATCAATATGAACATAGTTCTTTTTTAACCTAGATAGGAGAGTGGTACCAGCAAGACATGAGATTTGTTTGATGTCATACAGTCATCTATCAATTTTGTTTATTGTTGTTAATGCATAGATTGTTGGTAACCACTATATGGTTATTATATTTTTTTTTTGTTTTCATTATATGGTAAGCAACCTACATAGTTACTATAAGTCATCGAATCTAAATTAGAAGTTAAAAAGTATCAGTGTGTTTCTCCTTTCTAATTGATTATATACATTATACTTGACTAGTTGCTAATAATGAAACTATTGATCATGTTACATAGGTTATACATATAATCATTGGTATGTTGATGCAAAATTGGTTAAGATAGCTATATAAGAAGACAACCAAGTGGATTATAGAAATCCTAAAGGAATAATGGACTTAAGCATATAAGGTGGAAGGTTGTCGCTATAATCACATGAGAATGAACCTAACAGAGTGGATAAATGGCATCTTCAAAAGGGTTAAGTCCTTGCCAATATTAGTCATAGCCAAGGCAACTTATTATAGAGTAAGTCTATATTTCATTCAACATGTTGAGCAAGTCAATACTTAGATGACACAGTCTAGGTTTATTCTTAGACTCTTATAAAATGGATGGTGGTAAATGTGTAACATAACCATGCATGTAATGTACATGTGCTTGATAGGCAAAATACATCATTCAAGGTAGAGGAGCTTTATGACCAAATGAATTGTCAGTATAATTAATGATACAAAGTGAGCTTAATTGAGCGCATGTGTGATTGTAGTAAATTCAAAGTGGAGAAGTACTCGTGCCATCATATTATTATAGCTTGTGTATTAGCAACATTAGAGTCATTTCGTCTTGCAAATCCTGTTTTTTGCTTACACACCATGCATAATGCCTATAGCAATATGTTCCAATTGATTGAAGGACAAGAATATTAGTTACAACCAAGTGGTCCAAAGTTGATCCCAAATTCATCAATACTCCGCAAAAAAGGTTGACCCCAATCGACATGTTATCAAAATAAAATAGATTTTACAATTTCAAAATAGCCTAGTAGGTGCAGCTTATGCAAACAAACTAGGCATAATTGCAGTTGTTGCATGCATCTCAATTTTAATGCTCCGTAGTATGTTAATATTCTATTGTAAATATATAATAATAAATTAGGTTATTTGCACATTCTAATTGTAAATGAATAATAATAGATTATATTATTTACATATCTCAATTTTAAATGAATAGTAAAAAGTTATGTTATCTATACCTATCAATTTTAAATAAATAATAATAATGCATTATGCTATTTCCATAGATTCCATAGCTAGAGTTAGGTAGCTTGTTTAGCCAAGTCTAGAGAATGTGTCACTTTTATATCTATAAGAGCAGCATATATCACAAGTTATATAAGATGATGAGGTAAGATAATTTGTTTAACAATATAAACTATTTTATTATGTTACACCGACAGTGTAATTTAACCCTATTCATAGGATGAGTGGCTTCTCTGCCCACAAGTGAGGATTGTTTAGGTGATTTACTGCAAGCTATTATTGATTATTAAATGCAATGTTATTTTTATAGTATTGTATAATTTGGGCAACTTGAGTATGACACATCACTTGTCAGCATGCTAGTGGAGTGATAGTGTCCGGAGACGCACAAATTTCACACCACTCAAGGAGAGTGCATAATCATCTTTAAGGATGTACCTAGATAGTTGGGCCCATCAATTGAAGGGAATCTTGTTATGGGTGGGACAAGTATCAACTGACTAGACTTATGTAAGTGGCTTCTCGGATTAGGCCAGCAGCTGATCAAATGATGGGTAATGACTAACCAATACTTAGCTAGCTTAGAACTTTGCACATCTATCGAATGATACAGAAGACGAGGTTGTGTGTTAGTTCAGATATGTATATATTCTTTATATGATTAGGGGGTAGTTAATGCCAAATGAGTCTAGTTATAGAATTTACTTAATGTACCTTCCCTTTCTGGAGGACTTCGAGCAAGTTGGCTATTTTAGCAATAGTGTTAGCTTTTCTCTATCAAGAGCTTTCTAACTAAACTTACAAGAATAATTGTGGTATAACTGGATGTTTGATGTTATTGCATCTATAGGCATGGAATCAATTCTATATACTCATATTAGAGAGACTATCAACCTTTGATTTTCGCATTAAGGAATATCTTATATTTATACCTCTAAACTTCAAGTATGAAATACGGTTAAAATTTGTACATTTGTTGTTGCATCTATGTTGACTTTATATATTTCTCATTATTTACCAAATGTACTAACTCATTATAACATATGAAAAAAATGTTAGATGCCTTCTTCATCTAAGTTTTAGAGCCCTTTACAAATATAGAAATTTATTAGATGTAATAAGAGATGATGAAATGTGTTCTAATTTTGATTTATTATATGCATTATTTTCTAACCATTTCGTAATGACTTATTATTTTATTCCATATTGTTTGGCATCTATATCAGCCATAGAGCATGCACAACTAATTTCAAGGTATTGTTTGACTTATTGGACATATGGATTGCATCAGTTCCACTTATATGCTTCCACAAATTGTAGAGGGGCACCATCTTGATTGCGTCCTATGCCAAATTGGTTGTTACTAACCAATTCCTCAATAGCTGGTCAGATTAGATGCCTTTCTATGATTTATAGCTTCAAAGAAGAATCTAAACCAATTATGTATTTGAGCATGACATTTTCTTCTAATGATGGTACAGATAGTAAGATACCATGTCTCAATCTCTTATCACTAAAGAGCTATTTCATCATGCTTCCAAGTACATGAAATGGTACTAGCATCATACTAGGTGGTGGATCCAGAAATTGACTATTATTACTCCTTATATGGTTCTTCATTTTCAAAATATATTATATATTGACATTTAACTTTTCATCTCTTTTTTGTTATGTCGATTTGGCAGAGAAATTTTATAGGATACATTTGCAAGACCTTCTATCTATAGATTTTCATGAGATCATAAGCTAAAACTCTAAGAATAACAGAAATAGGGCCCTCTATCTATAGATTTATAGGATACAATTGCTTTTGATGACAATGGTTCTCACTATTTTCCTAACCTACTAAATAGGTACAAGATTTTGTTGGGTTTCTCGATGACTATAGGAATAACATATTTTTTAGGTTTTTAATCACTGAAATTCCTTCCCAGAAGCATGCGCAAGAACATAAATCAAGATAAAACTAGAAAATTACCTTTTGTTTAAGTTACAATCAAAATGATGTAGTAGATCTAGTGATCTATACCTTTTTGTTATCCGCTTGGAATGAATGAAACTTCCACTCACTTTATGTCTCTACTGGGATACTCTGCTCATTATCTAGGATTAGGGTTTTTCGAAGTTCTAAGTAATTTGGGACTTAAGAGGCATTTTTATCCATCATTTTATGTTACACCTTTGGTCATATATTTATAGATTTAGGGTTTAGTGCTCTCCTAATCCCACTCAAACTTTTAATCTCACTTAAACTTTTAAACCTTAACCTAACCTAATAGAAATTAAGGAACGATAAACCCAACATAATGTAACATTATTTAATATTACTATAATATTAAATAATATATTACGTCATGGCATAATTCAATTATATTATATTAGGCCTTATTATTAGGATTTCTAATCTAATTAAATCCTTAATAATATTATAATATTTTAATTTCATCCCTACTATTTGTGTGTGACCCTGTAAGTTCTTATTACATTGGCAATGACCCATTTCTGGATCATAAATAGTGAGTGATATTTAGCGATACATCAATACCACCTAAGTAACAAGAATTTTTATCATTTGACACATACTTAATATGTGACTAATACCATATAATTTAGTCCTTTTTGTATCGATAACCAAATTGATCTCAAGGCAAGGAATGTGTCATCTTTGTCAACATTCAACTTATGTTTCATGACAAAGACTTAACCAATTAAAACAAATGATCAATGTCACATGTTGATTTATTTAAGCACAACCATATATTTCTTCATCTCACTCAATCAAAAGGCCCACGGATATCGCTCCTCATATATAAGAGGGACAAAATTCCATATACATCACTTGTATCCTTTTAAATGATTCAGGATATATCCAATTGCTGCTTTTATATAAAAGAGATAAAATCTCATATTGTTTCATGGGCCATTGATTTCATTTTGACTTAGGGAATTTCATGGAAAGGGGCTTAAAAGGCGTGACATATAATGCAAGAAGGGAGCTTCACACATTTTCCATGCATGAATGGAAGGAATGGATGAATGATGCATAAGGGCCCACATATTCTCACAAACACACACAGGCTCTAGTACTTATATTTTAATGCATAAGACTAACACATAAGGAGCAGACTACTAATTCTGAAGGTCTAAAGGTAGATTCAATATTCCCTCTTACTCATATGTGGAGAAGAAACACACATGTAGGCACAAAGTGGAGTCACACATTTAGGCATGCAAATGAGGCTCTCTAAGATTCTCACATCAACACACATTTAGGAGGCTTTCTCATTCACATAGGGATTAGACTTTCACGTGGACTCACTCTTAGGTTTTTCATGCATTAAAGAGGTTATCATCTTAGAGAGGAATAGATACTCTTAGGTTCTTTCTTGAAGGCATAAAGGGAGGCTTCCTAATTGACATGACCAGCTCATTCTATGATTCACACATGCACGGAGCTCTCTCATGTTACACATCACAGCTCTCCTTACACGTAAAGAAGAATCACATGGACGACATTCTCTCATACATTCACATAATCATGCTACTAGATGGTAGATTCATCACACGTACACATTCGTGCTTGGTTCACTCCATTCACATGAGGCATATGTCAAACACTCCATGACATCACTCCCACATTGACATAGAAGCACTTATGGAAATGACTCTCATGTGAAGAAGGAAGCACCTGTTTACATATATGAGACTCTCTTATTCACTCACACGTATAGGAATGCACCAGGTCACACTCTCTCGGGCCTTTTACACTCACATAGGGGAAGAATGAATAAGGGGAATGGGATGAATTGAAGCATAGGGAAAAAATAGAGAAAGGAGGTTTGATTCTCTCAGGATTAAGAGTGTTTTGTTTGGACATGGAAGAGGCACGAAGGAGAGATCATTATTCTTACATATTATCCATCCTTTTTTTAACAAGCTCGATGGCTGAAGATTATCACCACCATTTCCTCAATTAATTTTCTCCAATGGAAGTTTAGATTCATCTTGTGGCTAGCTTGGATGAAAACCTTGATGTGAAGCTTAAATCCATGAAGAGCATCTAGAGATTTGGCTAAAATTTCTACACTATTTTTTCCTCTCTTTTTAGCACCTTTCTTCTTTATTTACTAGCTTGGTTGAGTTTGTATTAGATGAATAATGGTATTGTTTATGATTGGTGGCTAATTAGATATCAATTAGGAGAGATTTTGATGATTAATGGATTAATATTTTGATGGTTTAAGTGCTATAATTTTCATATATCTCTAATTTTCAACTTATACAATCAAGGTACTAAATGAAATGCATGCTAAAATTTTGTGCTTGAATATTTAATTTGAGGTTTCCTTAGAGTTTAATTGGTTAATTGAACTTCTTATGATGAAAGTTCAAAAGATAATTTAATTGATTAATCATTCTTTTTTAAGTGTTAAATGAGTTTAATTACAAAAACTATTGAATTAATGTGAAGTTGAGGTTTCAATTAACATTGATTTGTTAGTTTCTTAGATCTTGTATGATAACTCAAGATAAATTAGTATGAACATGAAAGAAGTCTTAAACCAGAACCATTAATAATTAAATTAGGATAAAGATAGTGAGTATCAAGGGATAAATATAAGGTTAGCCATGCACCCATTGCTTACTTGTTTAATTCTTACATTTTAGTTAATAGTTTGCATTTTTACTTCATTTTAAATTTTAGCTAATTGAATTCAATCAAAAACCCCCAATTAATGTCTAAAATTATTAGTTTTTAAGTTGCATTTAACATTGAGGAAACTCTCTTTAATAATTGAAATTCATTTTCATAGGAGACAATCTTGGTAGCACCACTACTACAAATTTATTTTCATAACCAAGTTATTTATAACTATTCAATTATAGTTATCAGTGATATAGGATAGTGTCAAAGTGTTCACTTTCTTATGTAGAGAACAGTAATGACTTTAGGTCAAAGGACTTCTTTTTACTATGGTCATATGAGAAGTGCTAATGACACTCTATAATCCGTGTAGCATTTTTATGGCGAGTCAATCCAATACATTTGTTCTCTAACAGTGTACTTATATATTGACTTGATATCACATATCCATTAAAGTCATCAATCATTATACATACTAGTCTTAATGTATTAATGTTATCCTATATTGCAATAATACTTGACTAGGGACAATTTAAGAATAATAATTATTCTAGGAACAATTACTATATTAAGTTATATTGCACAAATATAAAAATAAAATAAAATAATTGTATTACCTAAAAAATCTAATACAATGTATATTATTACAATCATCTCATGATTAGCTCTTAGGATATATACTAATAAATCTGTCCAAGCCTCCAATTCCAATAGGTTGCTTAGAAAAGAGATGTTAAGGTTATCTATCAACCTAATAACCCATTGTTGGAAGAGATGGTAGCAATGTCAGAGGTCAATGTAGCAAGATATTAACATTGACATGGTCGATGCATCTTCATACATTCTAATTTAGGTACAACAAAACATTGGCATAGCCAGTCTATTTTATTTAATGCTAGCTATCTAATTTTTGTGGATTAGGCCCCTTTTATCACCTATATCTCATTTTGAAACCCTTAATAGATGTTTAGTACTCTCAAATCATTTGTAAAGCTTCTATTCAATATATTTGCCTTTAGTGTCATATACACTAGTTACTTTTTTGAGCTTAAAGGATTATTACAACTAGAGTTTATGATATTGCATACGTCAATTCTTTTAGTTTAGTCCCTATCCTTTGATTTAAATTTTCAACCGAAAGTACAAAAGTAATAAGAACTAAAACAATTGAGGCAATAGTGACCACATCGTGAAAAAGGAATACCTCATTATAACACAAGAAGTCATTTATTATAGTTATTTTTATATTTTTTATCTTGTTATAATTTTATATCAAATATTACATAATTTTTTCTTTTATTATTGCATTTCATTTTATTATTATTGTTTTAGTTTATAATTTTTGTCTTATATTTATTATAAACTCAACAAAATTAAAAAAAAAAAAGAATAATGGGAGAATAGATTGGTTAAATCCAAATTACATAAAAAATTTAGGAAAAAAATAAACCTCATGGAATTTGGATTGATCAAATATGAATTTTATGCAAATCGTGCCAAACTCAAATTGTATCAATCCAAATTTGGTACTTTTATCACAAGTTAATACTCTTTCATTCATTTATTTTTGGTATTTCCCAAATTGCTTTATTGCTTTTTAGTCAGAAAGCCAATCCCTTTTTGTCTTCAATCTTAAAAAAAAAAAAAAAGATGATAGAACTATCCTAACCTACACTATTCTTTATTCAAAATATATACATTTTTTACGATTTTACATTATGCCATACCACTCTTCACTCATTCACTTTTCAATGGCTTTTGAGCTACATATATATATATATATATATATATGAGTTGGTAATGATACCAATTTAAACCTTTCAAAACATGACCATTGATGGTATATTTCTTATTTTATAATTATATTCCAAAAGCTTATAAGGATTCCTCCTGAGGAATAAGAAACTAGATAAAGAATATGCTACTTTTTTGGTGCTTGAAGGGGTTACACAAAGAAGTGCCTAAGCTAGCTTTGATGAAGAAGTTGATGACTTGAAACAGATGGTGAGCATGAAAGAATAATGAACCTAAATTTTAAACAAACCAATTACTAATAAAATCTTTAATTAAATTCTTTTACTTAAGAGGCCATCCTTTTTAATTGATTATGTGGAGCTATAATCTATCCTTTGATTGGATATATCAAGGATCTCGTTATTCCTTTCTTTTATCCTTATCATCAATCACTCGATCTATATAGGTTTGTCTAATGTAAATGCCATAGAGTTGAGTTTAGTATACATTCCAGTGCTTTTGTTTTTTCTTCCCATCAACATCTAGTATAGAAAAAACCAACATAGCAAGAAACAAATAAACAATATAGTACTACCCTACTCCTTGCTTACAAGACACTACATCTAAATCAATAAGAGATAAGATAGGGATAGGGGAAATGAATCCTAGCTAAAGGGGTTCATCCTCTTGTCCGTATTCTTAAGCAGCCAGTTAGCTACTCTATTAATAGCTCTAGGTACCCAACTAATCACAAGAGGAAAATTTCTTCTCGAGTAGAAAAATATCATTCACTATTTGCAAAGACCTCTAATCTAGATAGTAACAGGGGGAATTAATAAAGGCAACCATATTTATATTATTTGATTCAATTGCCAAATCTTTAAAGTTTAAATCTAGTAGTAGCCATTTGCATTCCTTTATAAGTAACAATTGCTTCTACCATAAAGGACAAAAAAGCACAATAATAGGCATATACTAATTCAATTATTTTGCCTTTACTATCTATAAGAATCACCCCCACCCCAAACTTGGATCCTTCAACAATAAAACTTCCATCCACATTAACTTTACTTGACTAGCCTTATAGGGAGTCCACTTAACCTTAAGTTTAAAGGTATCAACATGTGAAGCATTTAAGTTTGAATGCCATTTGTTACAAATCCAATATGCATTAATTGCATTAATAGCATTATACATTGTAAACATAAGATCTATAACAATATTCCTAAAAACTCTTTTACATCTACCTTTCTAAGTATGTTAACAAAGCATTACAATTTTAGCCTTTTCGAGCTCCCTAGACTAAACCATGAAGAATATTAGCTAACTAAGTATCCATTCTAGTAATGTTATTTTCATCAAATTTCAATGTTAGTGGACTATAAAACCATATCTATTTTGACCATTCATAAAGAAGAAAAAGATGCTCCAAGGATTCATTCAAGCGCAAATCAAAACAAAGACAAGAACAAGATAAGCTACATTTTCTTTTCTATAAATTCTCTTTAGTAGAGAGAGAATTTGTACAGATTTTCCATATAAAATGCTTGATCTTTAGGGGACTTCTAGTTTCCAAATTACTTGCTAGAAGTTGGGAGGGAGTTGATGTGAAGAACAAGCTAACTCCCTATGCCTTTCATTTAGAATAGTTATAGCACAATGACAGCCCCATTTGATAGATTAACACTCATTCCTTACTTTGGCCCAAATTAATATGTCTTCCCCATTAAAAACTAGAAATAGGAGTATTATTGATGGCTTTTATTTCTTCATTACTCAACCAACCTTCTATTGAAGATAAATCCTAACAACTATTATAGATGAATTCAGTCACCTCATTGTCTTAAGACTTTTCATGAGGCAACTTTGAAGCCAATTTCAAATTACATAAGTTGGGTATCCAAGAATCACTTCAAAATTTTGTCTTCATCCTATTGCCAATAACCTAACAAAATCAATGACAAGAAAATCCCTTGCCTCCAGTAAGCTTAACCATGCCCAAGAGGCTATTAGGCTTTTCTTTGCCTTCAAAAATTTAGAGTAGAGGAAGTAAATTCCTTTAAGCATCCTTGCTTATAAGTCATTAGGAGAAGATAACATACACTAAACTTGTTTTGATAAAAGCGCTAGATTAAACTTAGTAAAACCTTTAAAACCCAAACCCTTTACTTTCTTGGCCATAGAAAGTTTGTTCCATGCTTGCCAGTGTACTCTCCCTTTATTTTTACTTTGTCCCCACCAAAAGTTTGCTAAGATACTATCTAACTCCTAGCAAGATTTATTTAGGAATTTAAAGCAAGTCATTCGAAAAGTATGTATAGCATTAGCTATTGCCTTAATTAATATTTTCTTACCAACTTGAAAAAGCATACCCTGCTTCTAACCTTGCACGTTATTAAGGACTTTATCATGGAATAACGAGCTGAGTAGACCCAAAGAATTAGGGAGGTTTCCATTAAGTTTTCAAGGTTAGGGTTGTATCAAGGGCACATTCGTGGATAACCTATTGTATTGCCTTTGAAGGGTAGTTGTTTAGCAACTTTAAGTCATGATTTATATGATGGTTGGGAGGAGGCCAAAGGTTTGCTATTTCACTGAGTAGTGCCCTTTCATTTTCTTTACCATTAGTCACATTTACATTTTGTGCCTCTCTAGTTGGCCATTATAGGATGTGAGTGGTTGCTCCTGAATGCTTTTAAACTTTATTTCTTGAGTTACTGTTATTCCTTGTTCTTGATGTCTTGCTTCCTTTATACTTTTTTGACTTTAAGGGTTATTCTTCTTCTCTATCAATCATGGCTACCTTAAATCTAGCAAATCTTTAGAGCTTTTTAACAAAGGATTTTCTTTATTGGTCCTAAGATGATTATCGTGTTCTTTTTACTTTTATTTTACCTATCCCTTCTACTAAGTACTTTGTGCTTGATCTTGAAGGTGACAAGTTCTCTTTGATGCTACATAAGGACATGTTTCACATTAGCATATGTTTTCCTTTCAACAAAGGCTTTAAACTAGGGAGAATTATAATAAAGGACCTAAAGGTAAAGAAAATTATTTTTAAAGACCTGTTACCACTTATTTGAGGATGATTACCACTGAGTTTAGCAATAAATTGTTGAACCTAGTGGTAAAGGTCTTTAAGAATAATTTTCTTCATCTTTTTGGTCCTTAAACATAATTTTCCCTTTAAACTATTGGTGACAACCATTAAGGTAGCTTTTTATTAGTCCAGTTGAATATGCTCCACTTTGGATTGATGTCCTAGTAAGATAATTGGTTAATGCAAATGAATGTAAGCCATGCCTGAAGCATGGTAAACTAATTGATTCTAAAGATAAAAATCCTTGAAAAAAAAAGAGAGAAAATAATCAAGATGGTTATGTTTAAGGAAGCAAGTATTCCAAAAGAAACCCAAGACATAACTAATCATAAGACTCTAAAAGAGGTTCAAGCACATAAAAATAATAAAAATATCTTAATAAGTTATGTCACTAAAAGATAAAGATAGAACCAAAAAGATACATTTGTCAATAACATTTTTTCATACAATATTGCTATTAAAATAATAAAAGAAAATAAGGACCTTGAACTTAAATCTATTGATGAATGTAGATAAATAGATGGTTAGCCAAAATGAAATGACAAAATTCAAGTAAAATTGAATTCACTTTCAAAACATGTAGTTTTAGGATTTGTAATCTGAACACCTAAAGGTGTAAAGCCAATAAAGTATAAATAAGTATTTGTGTAAAAATGAAATTAAAAAAATAAAGTTGTCAAACATAAAGTACCACTCATAACACAAAAGTTTTTGCAAAGGCATAACATTGATTATAAAGAAACATACTCTCTTGTTATAAATGCAATCACTTTTAGATATTTTATTAATTTAGCAATATATAAAAAGTTTGATATACGTCTAATAAATTTTGTTACAACTTATTTATATGGCTCACTATATTGTAAAATTTACATAAAAATTCTTGAAGGATTCAAAATGCTAGAAGTGTGCAAAGATTTTTGAGAAAGTTGTTCAAGACATTTACATAAATCCTTATATAGATTAAAATAATCTAGATATATGTAGTGTAATCATCTTAGCAAATTTTTGTTAAAGAAAGGTTATAAAAATGGCTCAATTTGCTATATATGTTGATAATTTAAAAATTATTAAAACTTTTAAAAAGTTTTAAAAAGTAGTTGATTATTTAAAGAAAGAATTTGAAATGAAAAATTTTAAAAAAACTAAGTTTTTTTTTTTACTTTCAAATTGAGCACTTAACAAGTAGAACTATTTTTCATTAATCAGCTTATATTGAAAAAATCTTAAAGCGATTCTATATAGATAAAGTACATCCATTAAGTGCCTTAATGGTTTTAAAATCATTAGATATGAATAAAGACTTTTTTGGTCCTTAAGAGAATGATAAAAAACTTTTTGTTTCTAAAGTATCATATCTTAATGCTATAGGAGCATTAATATATCTTGCTAATAATGTATGACTTGATATTACATTTGATGTAACTTTTTAGTAGGATTTAGTTCTTCTTTAACAAAAAGACATTAGAATGACGTTAAGCATTCATCATAATGTCTTCAAGGGACTATTAATATGGGGATATTTGATATTTTGTTTAATTGAATATATATCATTATTACTTGGCTATACAAATGCAAGATGTTTTTTTGATCCATATAAAGCTCAATTTCAAATAAGTTATTTATTTACATGTAGAAGTATAACTATATCATGATGTTCTATAGAACAAATTTTAGCGGCTACTTGAACAAATTATGCAAAAATTAATAATTGTAGAGCATGAGGCAAGTCAAGGATATATTTGACTATGGTTAATAACTAATAAATGCCAATTTATATATATATATATATATATATTATTTCCCTTATTTTAGACTTTTTGAAGATAGATTATGGCTTAATGGATTTAATTATGTTAGATTTGATTTATTAGCCATGGTTGCATCTTAGGAATTAATTTACAAAATTCTTGAATTTTAATGTATTAATTTCTTTAAATAATTTTGTGAATTTCTCTTATTGAATTTTTCTTATTATTTGTGCAGATTTTGGGCAAATTAAATTCAAATCTTGAAAAAATATGGAAGAATAATTGGAGAAGAAAAATGCTATGGGCTCACTAATCACACACATTCACTACACTTCATTTTCCAACTCACTCTTATGTTGATACACGGACCTCCTTTAGCTCTCATCTCACATAGATGCATCCCATTCATTTCACTCTTTCACGTAGCAACAAGAAGCACATATCTCTTCCATGTTGCAACACATCATCACACGTAGGCATAGCTCTTTCTTCCATCATCATTTCAGCACTCATCCATTCATTTTCCATGTATAAACTATAGCAGACTCATGTTTCACACTCTCATCCATTCACTCACAAACACACAGCAACTCACTTCATTCACTCTCGTGTGCATGCACTGGATTTCATATCTATTGGGCTCTTCATGTGCACAACCATCCATGCACTTTACACACGGGTCATGATGGATTACACACACATGTAAAACAATAGTTATAGGACACAAGTGAAGGGGGGAAGAGCCATGTTTCAAAACGTTCATACATGGCTTCATTCTCAATACATTTCATGTGGCTCTTTCATCACACATGCATCCACATCACTCTCCATTCACCCATATCAAACACGAGCTCCCACACATTCATATAGCATGAATTTACACATAGCAGATCCACGTGATGCATAAAACCATGCAACAATCCCACACATGTATATAGCACTTGATTTACTCACATGGAAGCTTCCCTTCACACACATGTAAGCATAGGTTCTCTAGAGGAAGAGTCTCAAGTTTGAAGGAAGCTACCAGGAGGCACAAGCTTCTTTTATATACCCAAAGGAAGACACATGAATAGGAGAGCATAAGGAACAAGCCATAGGTTGTGAAGATTTAAATGCATTGCATAGCTAGCTAGAGGAATAAGAAGCAGGTGAAAGTTAGTCCATATGATTAAAAGAAGGCATAAATAGCATCGCGTGAGATGTAAAGAGAAGAAGAAGCATGGGCAAGGGAAGAACACATGACATAATCATGAAGGAATGAATAAGTGAGACACGTGCTTCTCACAGGCAGAGGGAGAATCAAAGAGGCTAAGGGAGAACGTGCTAAAGAGAGGACGGGAGGTTGGGGTAGAGGTCTAGGAAGAAGTAGGAGCATGCACGGGGACGTTAATATTCATCCATCTTCAAGTTGAAGCCATGGCTTGCCCCAAATTCTTCCTCCATTCCTTGAATTCAATGGCTACTTAATCTCATTTGGTGGCTAAGCTTGGATGCAACTCCTTGGCAGAAATTAGAGCTCCAAATTCCAATCAAGAATAGGCTACTCCTTTATCTCCTTTTCCATTTTAATGTTGCCTCAATTAATGTTTTATTGATTGGTTCTAATTGATAAAAACTTGATTCTAGTGACTAAATTGGTTTAGTTAATTCTTTGAATTTTGTTTAAAGAATTAGAGATGCATATTGCACTTAAGGTGTTTGATGAATTGATCTTGAATAATTGTTGTGTGATTGATGTGTGAATTTATTTTTTGATTAGTATAATTAAGACCTTTAGGAGTTTGAATAGTAATTTAAATTCTTAATGGAATGTCCAACAACCAAAAAGAACAATTGGAATCATAATTAGGTATATTCTTCATTTTACATGTAAGTATTAATCAATTGATGGTATTATGGTCACAAACTTTCAATTAGTTAAGCACTTGTATCTCAATTGATTAATTGGGAATTCTTTTAATGAATGCACCAAACAAGGGAATTAGTTCTAGTTTTAATCTAAGGAGAGCAATAATAATTAAAGTCAAGGAAGTGAGTCCAAGGTTAGTTACATTACATAGTTATTTGATTTCACCACTTAGCATAGTTTTAATTCTTGTTGTTATTTTGATTCAATTAAATTCTAGTAATTGAGCCCCTTTAATTATTTCTTATTTTGTGTTTTTACTTGGCTTTCACACTTAAGAATTCTCTTGCAAATAATTAAAATCCAATTCCAATTTCAAGGGAAACAATTTAGGTTGCATCACTAACTACAAAATCTTTACTCAACCTAGTTTATTTGAGATTGCTCGACACAACCGTCAATAACTCAATATATCCAAGAGATGTGTGGTTTACCTTTAGAGAAAAAGATTCTAACCATATTGTATAAAGATAATATAGCATGTATAATTCAACTAAAATGAAGATATGTTACAAGAGATAAAACGAAAAATATTTTATCAAAATTTTTTTTTAACTTATGATATTCAGAAGAATGGTAATGCAAGTGTTCATTAATTTGTTTCTGTGATAACTGAACGGATTTATTCATTAAGGCATTACCAACGGCTACATTTGAGAAATTGGTAATGCAAGTGTTCATTAATTTGTCTCGTTTGGCAAATTCATTGCCCGGAGGACAATTAATAGTTCGCTGGGGCAGTTGTATCCTCCCCCTGCTTCCAAACACCCCTTTAAAACTCTGTCACCTTACATAGTTTTGCATCCCATAATTCTCACTTTCATCTCACGTTCTATAGTCTCTTAATTCCAGAATTGATCAAGTTTTCTTTTCAAGAAAAAATTTAGTTTTTGATATCCAAAACCCGAATCCACACCCTTTTGATCAATTTCCAAGTTTCCAAGAGATCCCGTAATGTTGGGCCAGAAAAATCAAAACACAGAATCTGCAGGGGCCATCTCAGTTGAAGCTCCGCAAGGAAAAAGGAATGAGCTTCCCAACTTTCTGATATCAGCAAGGCTCAAGTATGTGAAACTTGGGTACTACTACTTAATCTCCAATGCCATGTACCTCTTTATCATGCCAGTTCTTATCTCTGCTTCAGCTCATCTATCCACTCTCTCAATCCAAGACATTCTCCAGTTATGGGAAAACCTGAAGTTCACTCTTGTCTCAGTGACTCTATGTTCATGTCTTACAGTATTCTTATCCACCCTTTATTTCATGAGCCGCCCACGAGGTGTTTACTTGGTGGATTTTGCATGTTACAAGCCAGAGGCAGCTCGCATGTGCACAAAGGAGATTTTCATGGAAAGATCTGGGATAACGGGTTCCTTCTCAGAGGAGAACTTGTTATTTCAGAAGAAGATTCTGGAAAGGTCTGGTTTGGGACAGAAAACTTACTTTCCTCCTGCAGTTTTAAGGGTACCACCTAACCCATGTATGGCTGAAGCAAGGAAGGAAGCAGAGGAGGTGATGTTTGGAGCCATTGACCAGCTTCTGGAGAAAACTGGTGTGAGGGCTAAGGATATTGAGATTTTGGTGGTGAATTGTAGTTTGTTCAATCCCACACCATCTCTCTCTGCCATGATTGTCAATCACTACAACTTGAGAGGGAATATCCTGAGCTATAATCTTGGTGGTATGGGATGTAGTGCTGGGCTTATCTCTATAGACCTTGCCAAACAGCTCTTGCAGGTTTGTTATTCATTCCTTCTCTTTTAATTATCCAAAAATTATACTGTCCTTTTTATTAAAAATAAAAAATTATTTTACTAGTATTAAGAAAAATAATTAATATCAGTTTAATTTATTGATTAGATTCAAATTTAGTAATTTTTTTTTATTTTATTCATCTTTATTTTGTATTAGAAAATGTTATGTATTGTTAAGTGTATTGTGTATAATAATAAATGAAAAATAAAAAAAAAATTATTATTTAATGAAATAAAAAAATATACCATATTTCTTATATTTTAAAATTAAAAAAAAATTTCTAAATTTCTTTTTAAAAAAAATTGGAGGCAGTAGTGCAAAATGAGATAGATGCCCTGCAAGCCATGGGAAATTCTCTCTCATAATTACACCCCAATATATTTCTTTAGCTATTCCTTACGTAGACTTCTCAACTACTTCGTGATTTATTACTGTGTCTCCCACATCAAGATTTGATCCATGCCGGTCCTCCACACATAAATATGAATTTCATCAGGTTAGATGCTATTCAATAACCTCCAAGTCTCCAACTACACAAAACTCGGATTCGACCCTCGAGTTGTTCAAGAAATTTATTGCTTAAATTTCAAGGAAATTAAGGAATCAACAATTGATTTGTGATCCATATTGTAAATATAAATGGATCCATTAATCAAGGTCTCGTTTGAGATTGTTGTAACATTCGCTTTTTGAATAATGATTTTATGCTCTTGAAAATACATATTCCTTAATTATAACATAATTAATCATTAAATATATAGAACAATATTCTATTAAATAATTACTTCAAATATTAATTATTTAATAATTAATAGTTTTTAAAATAATTAATTTATTTTTTCTGTAATTAATAAGTATGATTTTGGTAATAAATATATTAAAATAAATAAAATATTATTATATATTTAGTAAAATTTAATAATTAATTATGTCATAATTAAACAACATATGTTCATGAGAATATAAGATCATCCCCTTTACTTTTAGTGGTTTTTTTAACGATAGGAGTCATAAATTTGTGTTCCGCTAATTTTTTTGTTAACACTTCTTATATATTTTCAAAGCCACAGCGGCTTTTGAGCACTACCCTGAGAGTACTTTTAAAAACAAATATAATTGTTAAAAATCTAAGATATCTAAAAAGACTTTTTTATTTTAACTATATATATATATATATCTATCTTTATTATAGTCTATTTCTATTAAGTTAGGTTTATGTTTGTTATATGTCCTCGTAGGTTTTATTAGTTTCCCTTTCGATTGATAACAATAACTGGGTCAAATTTGTTCTCGACATAGTTGTCTAAGCTAACTTTTGACATATAAGTATGTACATGTAGGTGCATCCCAACTCTTATGCACTGGTGGTAAGCACGGAGAACATAACTCTGAACTGGTATTTGGGCAACAACCGCTCTATGCTCGTCTCAAATTGCCTCTTCCGAATGGGTGGAGCTGCAATTCTGCTATCCAACCGTTCATCTGATCGTCGCAGCGCCAAGTACGAACTCCTTCACACAGTGCGTACCCACAAAGGTGCAGACGACAAATCATATGGCTGCGCCTTCCAACAAGAAGATGATACCAAAAAGATTGGCGTTTCTCTCTCTAAAGAGCTCATGGCTGTGGCAGGAGAAGCCCTTAAAGCCAACATCACCACACTTGGTCCACTAGTCCTTCCCATGTCAGAGCAGCTTTTCTTCTTTGTTACTTTGGTCGCAAGAAAAGTGCTGAACATGAAGGTCAAACCCTACATTCCAGATTTCAAGCTGGCTTTTGAGCACTTTTGTATTCATGCTGGAGGAAAAGCGGTTTTAGATGAGTTAGAGAAAAACCTGGAGCTCAGTGATTGGCACATGGAGCCATCGAGGATGACACTGTATAGGTTTGGGAACACTTCTAGCAGTTCGTTGTGGTATGAATTGGCATACACTGAGGCTAAGGGGAGGATCAGGAAGGGTGATAGGACATGGCAGATTGCATTTGGGTCTGGGTTTAAGTGTAATAGTGCTGTGTGGCGTGCCTTGAGGACAATTAATCCAGCCAAGGAGAAGAATCCTTGGATGGATGAGATTCATGAGTTTCCTGTTCATGTTCCCAAGGTGGCAACCATTGGCTCCTAGTTCACCTTGCACGCTATGCAAAAATATAGAGTAGATGATTAATTCACTGTTTCTATGGTCTTGTACCAGTGAGTTTAAATTCCAAGAGTGTGGGTAAAATTGTTGCACCAGTTGAACAATTATTGAATGATTTGTCTTATTTAAGTTATTGATTGATCTCTCAAAGGGTCGCGTAGATTGATTTTCGTTTATGAATATTTTGGTTTGGCACAAGCCAAACACTGTCAATTTTACGCATTAAAAAAAAATAGAACTCTTAAGATAATTCAACAAATTCATTAAGAATTAGCCATTAATTTTTTGGGACAAAATACAATTTCTTAGCTTGTGATTTGACGTTTACATTGTGCTACCACGTAGCTTGAAAATTTGCAATGTGTTAACCTCTAATTTATCTTATTGACACTTGGCTACCTTATAAGTAATTTCGTAGAATATTTAATGATCTTCGCACGTGAAGGTTATGTGATTCATTGTTTCCCCAGATATGAATTAAAATCACTAATTTTTTTTTCATTTTTGCGATTGAATTTCCTAACCATAAGTAATGAAGACCCCTGATTAAAATTTGTCCCCAAATTCTCAGTACGTTCAAATCCTGCCCTAGCTGTTAAAAGTCTCTTGAAGGTGGGTGTAAAACAAGCTTGTTGATGAATAAAAGTTTCTTGTGTGACAAGTAGACTTAATCATGCATCAAGAAGCCTCCAGCCCCAAAAAAAATATAAATATGAGTCTAAAGAATAAAATTTAACAAAAAAATGGATCTATTTTTTTTAAAAAAAAACAAGCGATAAAGAAAATGAGTTAGAGTTGGGCTTTTTCAGAATTTGGCTAGATTTGTATTATGTATATAATTATTTATATTTTTTATTTAATAATTTATTTAAAATTTTGATATCCATTCTCCTTTAAGATGCAAATTAACAAATCTATGCATTTTGCCTGCAGTGACTGTCTCATGATTTTGGATCCTTATTGTTGGAATGCTTATGGAGAACTGCAGACTAAGTATTCCACTACTAGCTTGCCTGCTGGAGGGCAAATTTGTATTCTCTTCACCAATTCTTTCCTTTTCTGTCTCTTCACCAAAATTTGATGGCCAATATTGTGTTTTCTAAAATTTTTATCATTGATCGTTAGTTGCTGATAAATTTAAAAGCTGAGATTTTGAAAGAGAGACAAAAGAAAGAAGAATTGGTGAAAAGAATCCAAATCTCTAGACGTCATGCCCCAATCCATGTTAGGCAATGACAAAGGTCATTGCTAAGTGTAGGCACTATAGCTAGCTAGATTCTGCAAAGTAAATGTGTATGTGTAATGTTATATATAATTAATTACTAGAAAAGTAATAAAGGAATTAAGGTAACATTATTTGACCCGAATTAAAAAAAAAAGTTAGGCAGAGATCGAGTTTAAACCTACACAAAATTGTTATGTACCTGTTAAGGCCTGATCAATTTTTAAATAAGTTCACTCATGATCAAGTCTAATAATAAAGGAACTAAGCATAAATCATTGTGGGACTAAAACCAAAATAATTTGTTGTGTTTGTTTTCTTTTTCCCAAACTCTACTATTATTGTATCATTTACTACATTGCATATTTAAGAGAAGAGAAGAAGATTTTAGTTTTTGTGTCTATTTGTTGCTGTTTGGAGACATAATTGTTATCAAGTTATATTGGCTTTTGGTTTACACATTTGTTATTCCGTTATAAAGCTAAATTAATTTGGTTTCTATTCCGCTACTGTTCTAGTTGCTAGCACAATATTTTAACAATTCTTTTATGAAAAATTATTACACATTTACTCCGCTCTCTGGGTATAATTATTAATTTTTTACTTTATTAGTCTTATTTAGCACAGCAGATCACAATTGTAATTCTATTTTTGTTAGGTACTCTAATCCTATTTCTATCACTCCATGTAAGGCTAATTTAAACTGGGTTTGTCATCTTATTACAACATGAGATGCAATGGTACTTTATTGTATTGTCTCCATTGACCATCAATCATCCTTAAAAGGGCACTATTATTTAAGATAAATAGTCTTACTCTAAACTAGA
Organism: Erythrophleum fordii; assembly: GCA_032878935.1. NCBI lineage: Eukaryota > Viridiplantae > Streptophyta > Magnoliopsida > Fabales > Fabaceae > Erythrophleum > Erythrophleum fordii. Next base: position 36,181,981 of record JAVQMF010000055.1, on the reverse strand, counting down.
CCTCGAAAAAATGAAAGCAAAAAACACAGTTTTGTTTGTAGATCTTCTTCCATTCATGAGAAAATTTGTTCGAAAAAAGAAATAGGGGGGCAAGGCTCACATGAGTGGGTTTCAACTTCATATTTCTTTTTCTTTCTCACAAAATCCTCTCTTTTGTTCCAAAGTTTTCTCTCTTCGCTTTTTCATTCTTGATCCATTTAATAGTCACCACTTGTATTTTGATTGCAAAGGCATTATCTTGTGCTTTTCAGATAAAAATTCTTTAATATTTTAAGGAAATTTGCAGTGTAATTTTTATTTTTATTTTTATTTTTTTCATCTGAACCATCTAAAGTAATAGATTTCATATCTATGATTGACGTTGAGTTACTCAAGCATTTTCGTTTTTATGCTAAAAGTTACCCGTTAACTTTCTACCTACTATCATCTTTACCCTCTCTCAAAATAGGACACTCCAAAAAATGCAGAGAAATGTACAGTGACAGAGAAGAATGATATAGATTTTGATCGTTGTTCATTTTGTTTTGTGTAAATCCCCCATACCTAGGAGACTTTCACTTCTCACAACTTGGATTCTTTGCTCTTTTCCTTGAAACAATTAAGTTTGACTTGAGTAGTCATATTCATGCCCAGAGTAATCCGAGAATGATGGGTAATTGAAGGAACATTTTGAAACTGCAAATTTCTAGTCAGCCACTTTGAATTCAATATTACCTCTAAATTCTCATCACCATCAAGAGAACTTTAACAACTGGTCCTTTTCCCACGATTGGTCATTAGTCACAAGGTGTCACATTTCTCGGACATAGGCATAGTGGAGCATAAAACCATTTGATCACTTTCAATCAATTGTACAAATAACTAATATCTCTTTCATAAATAGAGAGACTACCTTCAATGTAAGTATGCTTACTTGAACCTTATTGTTATCTTGTCGAATTACTCTTAAAAATTCTTTAACTTAAACATCAGAGCTGAAAAGCAGAGTTTTGCTCCCTTTAACATTGCTTGTAAGTTCTCTCCGCTATAACTCTATCAACCAAATTAGCAAAATAATTTATTAAATTCCAAAATTAATTTATCATGTCGTATCCTCGAAACCACTCCCCATACAAAGGAATTCAATTTTATTTCTTTGACTGCAAATTGAATGAAAATTCATCATGAAAAATTGCATTTCGAAATTGAAATTGTAGTGGTAATTCAAGATGATTCTCAAAAGTTTAGGCTCTATAAAGATCTAAAGGTTAGTCTCGTGGAATCCTAAACTTGCAACCCAAAATACTTCCCAAGCTAACAAAAGAATCTTGGACACATTCAGTACACAAAATTCTCTTTAATGAAAATGAAAAAAGAATATTAAATGAAATAAAATAGAATCAATTATATTTAACAATGACATAAAAAGAAAAAAAAAATCTTTCTATTTGTCTATCTAGTAGAATAAAAATAATATAGAAATAGAAAGTAAGTAATAACAAAAGACTAAAATACCCTTACTAAAAATAATTGTTGCCCTGGTTGATTCTCATTCTTCTCACTGCCTTTTTCTCCTTCTTCCCTTTGACTACTTCATTTTCTTCTTACTTTGTCTCAAAGCAAAGAACAACCCTTCTAACAAGCACCCATCATACCATGATGTACAAATGCTCTTCTTCTTCTTCAACACCTTCACCTTTTTTTCTAATTTGAATTATCAAATCCCCAATTCCTACACCCTGAAAACTCAGTCTCAAAACAAAAAACAAAGTACTAAAAGAGCCAAGAGACCTAGAGACCCTTCTAACAAGCACCCATTATCTTCTTCCTCACGAATCTAGCTCGACACTTTCACTACTCCAAAAATGGTAGCTCAAGCCCACAATGCTATGACTTCAAGCATAAAGAGTGAATCTGCCATTCTTAACTTTCCTTAAATAGCTAGTTTGCTTCCATTGACGAAGTTGAAAGAGGTCAAGGCAAAATGGACAAAGCAACATTTTGGCTGCAGGAAGCTTCTCCGTTGGCACACATATACCAATCCTTTCTAACTCAGTAAATCCATTTTAGCTACCATACACGTTTGACTGATAGAATCCGTTTATATTTTTGTTTCTTTCCTGATAGCAAACAAGTTGCGAAAGTTATTGCTTTGCATTTATGGAATAGTGTTTTTAGAGAGAACAAAGATGACGATGGGTACAAAGTTAAAAGGTTATTTTCAGTTTGTAAATGAAAATGCTCAGGCAATTCAACATTGTTCATAGATGTGAAATTTATTACTTTAGGCGGCTACGATAGAAGAAAAAAATAATAATTACACTATAAATTTCTCAAAAATTTTCAAAAACCTTGATCCGTCAATTCTACTTTAAGATATTCAGTAATGTATCTCATTTGCCACTACTATTTTGTACTTAACGGGCACAAAACAAAAAGCTGTCATGTAATCTAGTTGATTTTTATTTTGAATAAAAGCAACAATAAATAATTAAATTTGTGGAGGAAGGAAATAGGTGATATGTAATCAGCCATTGTTTTCTCCTGTTCTTGAAAATGTAATAAGAATGGAGAGTTTCATCCTCCTTTCTCTTTTTGCAGTTTAGATTTTTTTTACTCTGCAATATTTTTATTGTGCAAGAGATCCAAGCTTTTTAAAAATAAATTTAAAATGAAATAAAATAAAATATTTATCCCCTCTTTGGAGGCACAATATGTTTTACTAGAAACACAACAAAAGATTCAGACTGGTCTCTTTGAAAAGATTGTAGCGTTGTAATTCTTCTCTTCATTGCCTCGAATCAAGCCCCAACTAGGGAGATTATACTTTACTCTCAGGTGATTCACTTACACGTTACTACAAACCATTCGAGTTTCTACCTCTCCGATTGTTTTAAAATTTATGCAATTATTTTAAAATTCATAATAAATAATTTTATAATTATACACATATCTTCAAAAGGTAATGATCAAAGACTCCACTTTTATAAAACTCAACTCTCCATATTTTTTTAAAAATTACTTATATATATTGTTTTACACTTAAAATTTTTGAAACACACGTATTCTTCTAATATTTTTTTGATTGATGTTTTCAGTTTTCATGATAAAACTCATATGGGTTGATTTGTTTTCTTTAGATTTAAAAAAGGTAAAATAAAAAATAGATTTATCCGAATTCTGGTTAAATTTTTTTTTAAATTAAGGATTAATTAAAAAAGAGAAAGAATGGCACAAAATTTGTTTCTACAGTTTCTCTTTGAGAAGAGAGGCTAATCCGGTGACGACCTTTGCTCCCCTTTCAACACTCTTCGGTTTGATCGCCGGTGGTTTCCACGTCGGCGCCGCTGCCACTGGCTTGGGCTTCTCTTCACCGAAATCAGCCTCCGGCTCCTTCGCCGATATTGCTTTCTCGCCGAAAATCAGCTCCAACTCACCATAATCGCTCTCCGTCGCCAAACACTCAACGTCGTCGTTCCCCTTCACCAAGGTCCGGCTTTCCAAAACGACGCCGTTTTGCTTTACCCTGATGTAGGTAGAGAGCCATTTGGCTCGCATATACTCCGCCTTCCTCCATGGTGGAAAGTACATTCCTTTCTTCTTTAGGTTCTGCTTCGCCGCTTCCGATACGATCGACACTATTTGATCAAGCCGTTCCGATTTCCCGACAAAAATGGACGGCAGCGATTGAAGGATGGCCTTGTAGCTCCCTGTCGATCGAGCTATCTCGAACTCTGATCGGAAATCGATATCAACTAACAACCTCGCCCCTTCTACAATCACATCGATGTATTCATATTCACCTGAGAAACAACGAGATTTTTATTTTTATTTTTATTTTTTTCTCTCTTTATCATCTTTTTTTATTGAGCAATGATTTTAAGAAAAAATTTATATGAACTTTCACCCCAAACAAAATTTATATGGAGTTAGCTGTATTTTTATTATCTAATTTTTTAATTAAAATATTTAAATATACAATTTTTTATTAATAATATGATATACTTATAATTTTTATTAAGAATTATATACCTTTTCAATTAAACTATATAATTATTATATTATTATAAAGAATAATATATTTTTATATTTTAATTAAAAAATATAATAATAAAGATACAATAACAACGTCTAAGTTTAATTTCTTAAAAATATTATATTCTTTAATTATGATAGGTATAGACCATTATTTTATTAAATAATTACTTAAAATATTAATTTATTTAATAATTAATAATTTTAAAAAGAATTAGTCTAATTTTTATATAATAAATGAATATGATTATAATAATATATTTATTAAAATAAGACAATATTATTTTATATTTAATAATAAATTACATTATATATATATATAATTTCCAAAAATATAAAGCCATCCATAATTTTTATTAACTCCATTTTTTCTTTTGGGTGTAATTTTGGAGAAAAAGAAAAATATGGAAAGAAAGAGTACCAGCTGGGTAAGATGGGGTTTTATCCCATTTAGATTTACAGACAGAAGAATCGTAGCCAAGAGATGAAAGGGCATCTGTGACGATATTTCTCAAATCGTCTTTTGTTCTGTAGACATTGTTGTTCTTCTCAACTATCTTCGCAGTGTCAGCTAACAGGTTCTTCTCAGCAATACTTGTGCAAGGAATCAGACTCTGCAAATTATATACAATTAGCTTTAAGCTAAATACGATTTTTTGTTTTGTTTGGTTGCTGAGAGACGGCAAGAAAATCTGAAGTAGGGATAGTTTTGCACTAGTTAAGCTTGAAGTTTTGTAATTTCATCTCGCAATGAAAAAGAGAATGTATAATTTGTTAGCGGCATTTACCTTCAGCACATCGCTGGCATCGCTGAATGATGCAGAGGTGATTGATTCACTGAAACCACCAAATACGTCGAGTTCTTCATCGGAGCTGTCATTGCTGTTGCCGTTGAAGCAATTGCAGCGATTACGGCCGCATTTCGCCACCGGTGGCTGCTTCTCGTTTGTCTCCTCGATGAAATTCTGCACCATTTTCGCCAAGCAAACCGAACTCGGCTCGAACTCCGTTCCTCCTCCATCTTTGTTGGACTGGGCTTCACCAGCGATAGGTTTCTCCGGTGAGGAATTCCTCAACACACTCGGAAACTGCCGATCAAAGACGAACAGCCTTCTCAGCCGCGACTTCAACACTGGCTTCGCCGAATCGTTTCGAACTACCGCTTCCCTTAGCTTTTGGGAATCGATATCAATGGGTTGGATCTTCGTCGGAGGCATGGCTGAGAAAATTACAAGAGACGATCTATCAAACCAGGTTCCTCCTTCTAATTATACTAAATTTTTGCTCTCTCTCTCTCTGTTAGCTTTACTCCATTTTCAGAACTCAGTGAATTTGAATTTGCTCAAAAAGTCTGTCTCACGGTGACAAGTCGCAGAATTTAAATCGAATTGGTAACACTCTTCTCTCTTTCCAGAAAACTTGAAGAAGAAGCCGCTAAAACAAGAAAACTAAAACATTCACCATATACTACTCCGATTAGCTGCAGAAAACTACAGAAACAAAATCAAACAATCGGCACAATTTCTACTGTCAAAAATCACAACCCATCACCGAAGCGAAAAGGAAAACTCCATCAAAACTTAGGTACGAATGAGAAATCTATGCCTTCCTGCAGGCACAGAGAAGAAGCATGGAATAACTTCTAGAGTAAGCGAGTACAGAAAAAGATGGCCTCTAGACAGGGGTTTTCGTGGGACACCTGTCGTCGGTTATCGGAGAGATGTTCATTGTTCATCGACGGAGAAGTTAGGTTCGCCGGAATGGCCATTTCTCCAGCGAGCTCACGGTTAAAAGGCGAGATAGCTTTTGACTATGGAAATGGGGGTTTTATAAGGGAGGTGTTCGACTGTGAGCGTGGGACTGTTAATGCCACGCAGGATATTACGTGGCAAGGATTACTTGGCGAGCGTAGGTTGCTACAGTGTCAGAGGTTGCAGGGAAGTAAGTTTAGTGGGTGACTCGTGAGTCGAAAGTGGTGTTGGAGGTGAGGTGGTAATCGTGGGCTACACGTAATGGTGGTTTTTGGATGAAATGACCGTAGACGCCTTTCCACTATATTGAATTTCGGGCAGATGCCCCTCGTATTCCTGGAATATCGAAGACCACACGGACTGCACAGTTATCATGACGATTGTCCATAGTTGTGTGCGTGTTTGTTTTTTTAATTTTAATTTTATTAAAAATTATACTTTTTCTTTTTTAAAAAAAATTAAAATTATATATATATATTTTACTTTAAAGAATTATGCTTTTTGTCCTAATAAAAAAAGATACGTTATATTAGTTCTTTAAAAAAATATTTATATTTATATTTATTTTAACTAAAATAATTATATATATATATGTATATTATTTATAATAATATGAGAAGCATTTAATATGTATTTAATTACTATGAAAATAAAATATTTTTAATCTAAAATAAATTAAATTTAATATTTTTAACACAAAATAAATAATGTTGAAATAATTTAGTTAAAAATATAATTTTAATAAGTTATATTTTAATACGAAAATGATTCTCCAAGATATTTTAATCAAATTTTGACTTAAGTTTTGTATATATTTTCATAATCAAAGAAATAGTTATATAATTTAAGCATGTTTAAAAAAGAGAGTGCATTTTACCTTTTTATAAATTAAAATAAAATACTTAGACATCAAACATTTAAAAAAAAATTATCACCCAACTCTCCACTTCTCCCAAATATCCATTTAATGGAAATTTAAATGCTTTTTGGTATACAAAATGTTGATATAAAAATAGAAATGAAAAGAAAAAAGTAAAGAAAATGAATGAGAAATAATTTTTATGTCACTATTTAAAAAAGATAAATACTATTAAATAATTATAATAATAACATAATAGACATTATATTAATTTTTTTATTTCCTTTTTCATTTAGATACCAAACAAGCTGTAAGTATAAGTGTAGATATAATTATATTATTTATGATAGAAAAAAAAGGTATCAATTTATAATTAGTGAGACATAATCATGTTCAATGGATTAGTTTAATATAAAGGTTTTATCTTGTTAATTACATATTTAATATTCAATTGATTAATGATAGATTCAAAATATTCTTATAATATCAAAAAGACTAATTTATAACTTAAAAAAAAACATGAGTAGTAACTTTGAATAGTACTAATGATAATTTTTTTTTAATTTTTAAAATTTTGTTAAGGTCTTTATACAGAATCTATCTAAAAAATTTAGCCACGTAAAAAAGTCAAAGTCAAAGCCCGTAAATATTATGGCAGTAAAGAAGAGTCAAAGCTAGATCTCATTTTTTTAAAGCAATTTAGTTGCCATTTAAAGTATACATCACTTGCCATGTCTAATTTGGTGATAAAGTTGGAAAATTTACACATAAGCTCCATTTAATGTTTGATAAACGTTTAATTAGTCAAATGGATATATGTTTCATGATGTTATAGTGGAATCCTGACAGCAAGAACAAATTTATAAATTATTTGAAATTTTAGTAATTCAATTGCAAAAATAATAATATGTAAGGATTAAATTAAAAAATCATTAAAACTATATGGATAAAATGTGGAGGAAAGGAAATACATGTAGAAATAACGCAGTACCAAGTAAGGTATATATTTACCATGTCAACACTTGATAAACAATATCATGACAGTACGTAATTGACTTGGGGAACTAAATCAGAAACATCTAAAATTGTGAGGACCCATTAAATAGAAATAAAATATGAAAATAAAGTTAAAAATTAAATGAAATTAAATTTAGTAAATTAATATTTAATTACACCAAAATTACTTGAAATTTAACTAAGAATAACACTAGCTAGTCTTTCAATGAATGGCCTTCCAGAAATTGCTAAATAGGAGGGGAAGAGTGGGAGCCAAATATTAAAGGGAAAATTATAGTTAATAATATTTATATTGAAAAATTTTAAATTTTAAAAAACTTAAGGACAAAAGTATTTAAATTTGAAATCCTAAATTATAATTTTTTTAAGAAGTTTAAATTTGTTATCCTTAAATTTTTCAATATAAATACTTTTAATCTAAAATTTTTAACTATAACTTTTCTTATATTTAAAGTAGACAAGTGTTATTTTCCATTTAGTCATGTACTCAATGAATGTTTGACGAATTGAGCCTTGAGCATGTCTTCTCGCAAATGAGGGTAAATAATCCCTGAATATTTTTGTAATATTGAAAATGTTAGTATTATTTTTATTTTTATTTCAATAAGCAAATAATTTTTATTCAAACTTTAATCGTAATATAAATTTATTACCAAAAATTAAAGCAAATTACACAATAAAATATAAACAAAAATAATTTTATATATTTAATACTACATTAGCATAAAAATAAACCTGACAAATCCTTCTCAAATCCACCAAAATAACGCTATTCTCAAATAATCAAGGTATGAAAAGAGAAATAAAAAAATAATTTTGTGAATAAAAAATATTTATTTTTAATTATTAAATAATAATTAATAAATAAAATATTAAATAAAAATTATAAAAATAAAAATAAAAATTCACCAATTTTTTATTTTTTATTTTTATTAAACCCAACCAAACAAGCCGAATAATCATGGCATACGTTGTGTGCTTGGCGCAAATAAAAGCCATGCCATATTATTGTAGCAAATATCTTATCCAGTGGGCTAGTGGCTAGCATTCGTACAATAGATATGACTGGTACTAACTTTGTTCTTTCGAAAAACAAAACACACAATATAAAGCAAAATATATTAATTATAGTTCTGGATCCAATCTTTTGTGAGAAAATTAATACTTTTTTTAAAATGAAAAAATAAACAACATAAAAAAATATGAAAATATTTGACTGTTCTCACCTTTCTTTGCAGAGAAATCAAGCTCATTAATTATAATGTTAAAAATTAGATTAAACTAATTAATCAAATTAAAAAACTAATAAATCAGCTATAAATTCAATTCAATTAATTCTTAAAATTAACCTTTTAAAAAATCGAATTAAAAATTAACTAAAATAATTATTATTGAATAATCAATTAAAACCAAATAAACGAACAAGTCATTTAATTAAAAAAAAAAAAATACTTAGAACATGAGCTTCTCAACCTACCCCACCCCAGGCGTAAAACAAAAGAAGTTTGGCTTGTTATTTATAGACTTATACTTTGTTGAAAGTTATCTGATTGGTTTTTCCAAGTTCCAATTGCGAGCCAGCAGAGTTGAAGCAATCGCCTACGCTCCTCTTCCTCTAAGCCCTTCACGACATGGACGAAGCCGACCTCCTGCTCCATTCTCTGCCATCCCCACTCCTTCTCTCTTTCATGGTAGTCAACCTTGAGGAGATCCAACAGTTTCATCTTGTTTGTTTGCTGACTCTAACTAGTTCCAATGTCACATGCAAAAGCTTCTGTTTCAACTCCTCAATGCTCCGCAAAATGTCACCCTCATGAAGTTTCACGTGTTTTGATTTATGAACTTAATGTCTCCTAAAGTCCACTAGATAAAGATCTTGCAGTGTTTCAACGGCACCAACTGTGAGTGCACGTTACGTAATGAATTTTGAGAGGGAGGTAACTGAACAAGGAAAACGACAACGTTTGCTGCGTAGATCAATGTCAGGCTCTTACTTTTCAACTAAAACCCTTCAGTCCAACCTCTCTTTTTTAACTTTTCAAATTAAAACGAGAAATTATTTTAAACCGGTAAACCATTTAATGATGGAAAAACAAAGTACGGAAAAATAGGGTCAACAATATATTAATTAGACTTCGTATTTTATTTATTATATTAATTTTTAATATATGTGCATATAAATATATTTAATTATTATTCATTTGGTTACAGTTTGATTATAATCAAATCAATAAATTATAAAATTAATGTCTTCATTAATTCAATGATTAATTTAATTTTAAAAACATTAATATTGACAAATGCTGATTTTTTTTTTCCAAATTATGTACTATGTATATATCAATGGAAGCATATATTGATCTCTTCAAATTTTTAATTTTTTAAACTAAAATTCTTAATTAAATTCATTTTGATTTATCTAATATAGAAATTGTGATTTTCCTTCTCCGGACCAATGACTCCCATTTGGTTTTCAGAAAATAATTATTTTGCAAGCTAAATCTTGGACAGTTGGACCTTCTCCTATTGCAGGCTGAATGACCCATTAATAGTTTGGAAATATGGAAAGGAAACTTCTACATGTTTGACTAATTCAAAGTCTATTAATTATAATGAACTTTGAAATATTTAGACGGTTCGTGATATATTTTCCCCGTCAACAATACACAATATCAAATAATCCGGTATCCTTGAAATTAAGCGACACCGAAATAATATACTTTCCACTGCATATTGAACTTGCAGTGGAAAATGAGAATAATTAAAATATATTGATATCAAAATCGGACTAGACCGGCCGGTTCGACCGGTTTAATGGGGAACCGATCCCTGGTCTTGTTCGTTTTAAGCTGAAAAACTGGTCACTTAAAGAACCGGTCAAAGTGATAAAAATTGGGTTGAAAAAACCGATTGAACCGGTTTAAAGTAATTTTTTTTTAATTTTTTCTTATATAATAGAATAATTCATTTTAAATAAATTTGATAAATTAAAAATAGAAGGTAATAAAAAAGATAAGGGAGTTGAAATATAATTTTTTTTTAAAAAAAGAAAGAGAATATAAGAGAAATAAAATATGCATAATTAATTATTTTTTATACTTGCTTTTTATTATGTTCAATTTCTTAATAACATTTCTCTCAAATATCAAAATACTTAGCTAAAATTATTATTTATTATTTTATTTGTTAATAATAAGTAGAATCTTAATATAATTTAGAAATTCTAAAAATTTAATATTAAATATTATTAACTTTTAATCATAGATAATTTTTATTTTAAACTAAATATTAATTTTTGTAATATCTTAAGAAATATTGAATTAGTAATCAAATATTTAAAATTTACTAATATTTATTTGCTATATTAAAATTTTAATGTATAAATTTTTTTTAAATAATATATTTAATTATTACCGGTTCGACCACAGTTCGACCAATGAACCGTGAACCAGTACCTCCACCGATTCAATGATCGGTCTGATTTTTAAAACATTGTTAAAATATAAAGAAGAATCACAAGGCAAAGAAAAGATTAACATCATATATATATATATATATATATATATATTAGCAGCAATCCTTAACAAAGAAAAGTATAACGAACTCTTTGGAAGGATAAGAAAATCTCCCATATGCATCAATTATTTCCTTAGTTTTCCTGACTTATGATGTCGTTATCCCATACACATTTTATCTACTTTTCTCTATGACTGAAAGCATCCATTTCCACTTATAGAAAAAGGTTTAAACTTTAAATTAGTTAGCACTCTGTTTTGATTTCTTTTTAATTTTTTCTTTGTTTCTTTTGGTAAGATTTCAATTTTCTTTTAATTTATGTATTATTAATCTCTTCTGTAAGAAGACCTTTGATAAAATTAGATTGTTTAATTTTTGACTATATAAAGTCAATATTTGTTGTGAGTCCTGCAAAACAATACAAGGTTAACATCATGAGAGAGTTTAGGGTTCTTTCACACACTCTGAAATCCAAGTTAGTACGGGATCAGGACAAGGGTAATTCACAAAGACCAAATATCCTAAAGAGAATTAGAGATAAAGTGAGATAGTGAATTGAGTCTCTAAAAAATAAGTTATCTTGGAGGATTTACTACAAGCTCTCCTGAAAGACAGTTTAATCATTCTTAATTTGTGCAAGATTAGCTAGCCAACTCATATGGATAGATTAAATTATGATGTATATATTGAAAAAACATTCTTTGCTGTAATAACACCATACTGTCATAACAAGGATACTTTCCCAAAAAATTAAAAAAAATAATTAAAAAACAATAAAAGGGACAAGTTTAGATACAACAAATGCTGTTGTGCTCTTCACCATAAATAATGCAAATCCTTATAAATATTATATAATCTCATCCAGTGCAGATCAATCATGGAAGACTTGCACATATTTGCTTCATCACCAATATAGCACAAACTCACATCACTTTAAATTTTTTAAAATTTATTAACTCTGTAAAATATATATATATATATATATATATATATATACATCTTACTGTGATTGTCATATTAAAAACACACACATTGTACTATCCCATTCCTAACAACTTTACACCATAATTACTTGCTAGTTCACCTTCTCTTAGGAAAAATATAATGGTAAATTAAAGTTGTAATAACCATTGTTTGCCAACAGCATATTTGGTATATAAAAGATTAAGAATAAAAATAAAAAGTAAAAGTAAAAAGGTAATTTTAAGAATAAAGAATGCCTTTTTATTTTTATTTTATAAAATTTATAAAATAAAATAAATACTATTAAACATTATAAAAGATTTTTTTTTTCTCCCTTTCTTTTCTCCTGTCGAAGAAGCTAAAATATATTACAAGACGAAATTAGAAAAATTTAAAAGTACCTCATCTTACCCAGAGCAACCTAGCCCAGTTCCAATCATCTTTCTGACGCAATCAAGCAATCATGAAACCTCATTTTCAGAATACATACGAAAGGTTTTATTATGGAACTTAATTTTTCAAAAGGGTTGAATTCTCTTGTACTTAATTTTTTAAAAAAATTTTGTTTAAAATAATCTTTTATTATTATACAGACATATTTTAAAGTAATCTAATCAAAAAATTAAACTCTCTAAAAGTAGGTGACCACCCTAAAGAAAAGCCGTCTCTGTCCATTCCATATGCCTTCGAAGTGCCTCATTTGTTGGCCTACCGATGCCATGCCCATTATTAGTTTCGCATGAATCTGGTCAAGTGCATGTCTTGCTTACCTCAGAAATCTGTTTCTAATTAATGTAATGTTTATTTAATTTGATGCAATATGCCACATAGCGTATGGACCCAGAAATTGAATTGTTCGATTTTCCTAAGACTGAGACGCTTTAAAAAAAAAAATTGTTTTTGCTTTGCCTTGTTAATTCCCTTATGCGATAGGAGAATCATCTGCTATAACAAAGATAGTATTGTTTTTTGGTTAACCGTCTTTTTCATTAGTATATAAAATTTTCATTGGTGCCTTGCAGATATGAATTTGTGAATAAAGAATGTGGCAGACTATAATTCTTCTTGCACGCCAAATGGTATAATATTCCGGGTTGGTTTTCTTTGATTTAATCAAATATCAATAATATTTATGTATTTCTTGTGAAATATATTTATGTAGTGATGATCTTCACACATAATTAATATTTATGAAATATCATCCTTGATGAACGGCCGTTTCATAGCGAATTTCTTAATTATAATTAATAAAAGAGGTTTATATTTGTTAGTATCAATTGCAACAAAAGTTGGTTGTCTAAACAATGATTATTTTTCTTAATATTTATAAAATATAATGAGAGATGATGACTGATGAGGACATTAAGGTATTTGAAAAAGGAAAGTCATGTATGAAATGTTGGTTCTTTGCTTGTCCCTCCTCCCCAAAACCAATTTTTGGATTATTGAGGTTGGGTGTTCTAGTTTTCCTATGTCAAATGCCAAACAAGGATTCAAATTAACGTTGTTCCCTTGTTTTGATTTGAGGCTTAGGTTAGTCTGCTCAATTATTAATACCCCATAGTTTAACTGTTCTGTGATGATTTTATAAACAATGGTTGAAAGAGTCATGCTTGAGGATGAATAACTAGTAAATGGATTCTCCTCATTTCATGTGTGAATTGGAGGTCATTTTCAAGAATTTTAAGCCGTTTAATTCATTCAACAAAATTTGAGCTGCCAGGTCATGTTCGGGTGGCATTGAGTGAAAAAAAAAAATTGTAAAGGGATAAAAAATTTTAATTGTAAAGATAAAAAATTTTAACTTTGAAAATAAATTTTTGATTCATTGAAGTTTAAAAATTATTTAAAATTTAAGGTCTTTTTCAATAAATTTTTTCTCTCACAATTAAAATTTTTATTTTTATAGTTAAAATTTTTAAAGTGCAAGTTTTTTTAAAAATTAAAATTTTTATCCACACAATCAAAATTGTTTTATAATTAAAATTTTTATCCTTATGATTAATTTTTTTGTTACAAAATTTATTTTCACCAAATGTTATCGAAACACAATCAAAAGATCCAAAATTTACTGAATGAAACGAAAAGCTTGAAATTACTGAAAATGACCTTAAGTTCACGCGTGGAATAAAGACAATCCGCAATCAATGGGCTACTTAATGGGATTACAAATGGGTCCCATTTATATATGATGACGTTGAGAAACCTAAGATATTGTTTTCTATAGAATAAATTTTAGATTATTAATTTTACCCATTTTGAAGCAATTGTGAGAGATAATAGCCAGAGACCATCTTTTATAGGTATCATCTAAACCCAAACTAGGGATCACGAGTTGAAGATTACATTCACCTAGATTGAGGGACCATAGCCATTTTTACGTGGTGCTCTCAGGTTTCAAGTCACCTTCAAAACTTTTTCCCAACTTGTGTTAGCAGTTAGGGCATCGCATGTGGACTCCCTACATCATCATAGTCTGTGCCTAATGAATGGCCCTGCGTGACAAGTTGGAAGACATTCTATAAGATTGAAGAGATATAAGTATGTCGGTGTTGCATTAATCTTTTATAAACCTAATTTACAATCTCTTAAGCACTTTACTATGAGCGGTTTCAATTTATTATACTTTTAAAACTTTTTTTTCCTTACCTTGGAAATAGAGAATGGAGAAAAGTGGAATATGGGTCAAACTCATGTACATAGAGAACTCCTATCCCATTTGTTCAGAGAAAGTGTCCAGCGAGTGATATTGAGCCATAACATATAATTTTAACTAGGAAAAAATTGTGTTTTTTTTAAAAAAACTCTTTTAAACTTTAAGTTACTTGTAAATAATTTCTGAATTTTCCTGTTTCTGGTGCTAGGCTTCGCCCCCTCGTGTACTCCAAAAAACTGAAAATTTGGTTCCTAAATTTTCATATTCTAAAAATTAGGGCTTTTCGTCTAATTTCCTCGTAATGCGTGAACTCACTTGCCACCTTTTAGATTTCCCATATGCTAGTTTGGAGATCACTGTACTGAAAAGTTCTGTTCAAAGATATCCATTCTGACATGTATGGGAGTTTGAGGAGGCATATGAATTAGCACCATTGGAAGAATTAGACGGATGGGCCTAATTTCACCAGATCCTGTCAAGTTATGTTTTTTCTGAAATTGGAGAAGTCCCTCGTAAATAAAATTTCATTTAAAATATATTTAAAAGAAAATGTGAAGACTTCACTGCACTTCAAACGAATGCAACCTCAAAAGATTCATTTGTAATTTTTTTATAATGTAAAAATTTAGATATCTAATTTTTAATTTTTATAGTTTAAAAAATTATTTATAAGTAACCAAAGTTCAAAATGACCTTTTATATTTTTCCTTTTAATTACTATAAAAGTAACTAAATTCTCTCTTTTCTTATTTTGTGTTCATTTGTTTTTTTAATTTTAAATGAATGTTGGGATCTTTTTATATCTTTCTGAGATGTTTGTTTTATTTATTTCTATTTTTCTTTTTTTTGTCCGTTTTTTTTTTTTTTTGTTATTTTAAATGATTTTGACGTTGTTTATTTATTTATTTAGGGAAAAAAGAACAAGAAAGAAAGAACAAAAAGGCAGTTGTAGAGGAGACGTCGTCAAATCTTAATAGAAAAAACGTTAAAGAGCCCTGTAGGAGTTGTTGCAGTGTTGTTAAAGCTAATAATTCTCCCAACAAAATTCCTACAATCAACTCATATATCATGTACAGGAGCAGAGCTAGAATTTTTTTTTTAAAAAAAAAAGGGGCCCAAGATTATAAATTATAATACATCATTTTTTTGTAAAAAAAATTATAATTATCTATATACACACACATAACTTCCTACCCCAATTATTTAATTTAGAAAAATTGTCAATGGCAGACACATAAATAAGTGAAAAATGAGGATCATTTTATTCTTAATTTAAAATTTTAAAATATCCAGCATATGTAAGATATTTGGTAATATTTATTATGTCAAAAGACATAATATGTTATCATTTTTGTATCTCATATTATTAAAAAAAATTAAAATTTTAAGTTTATTAATTTTTATGGAATTTCAACAATATTTTTTATCATTATAAATGGTTAGAAGAATTGGATTTCCACTTGAATTTTAAGAACTGGAATCCTCTTTGTTTTTTGTCAATTTTTCAGTTTCCAATGTTGGAAGTTGATTTAATATGATCTTCAAAAGATAATTTTGGCTACTTAAAATGCATCATTTCATTTAATAAAATGATGCGTTTTGGTTGTTTTCAACGTTGGAAGCAATTTCCAAAAGTGGAATGTGACAAGAAGAGAGCCTTGGATGAAAAATAACAGTTCATCTAAGAGAAATTGACAGGAAATTGATAGAATAGAAATGGAAAGGATCCCAAGGTGAATTTTTCAAGTGGAGAAGAGGAGGCAAAGAATTTCATATATGCCAACTATTTTAATAGATGTTTAAAACTATTTATTTTCACTAAAAGAAATTATTAAAAAAAAAAACTGCACTTATTCACTTTGATTTTTTTTTCTCATACTGCGGTGTTTTTCTTAATCCAAAAAATAACAATCCACCTTCTTATTTATTAGTGTCATTTCATTAAGTCCAAATTATCTAAATTTAAAACTTTTAACGTATGTGAAATTATTAAAATATTTTTATTATTACTTCGAAGTCGTCTCTTTTTTCTTGAAAATTCACTACTGATCCTGAGGATGCAATCCCGGAGGACACAAAAAACAGTATTTCAATTATCCAAGAAGCTAGTTGAGTTTCGAATAGCTATAATGGCAATAAAAGGATCGAAGTTAGGTTTGTTGCCGAAGAAAGGTGTAATGGAGGGTTTTGCTTCTCTCTTCCTCATGGGTCTTGAATACCTCTGAAGCTATAAAAGGTTGGCAAGTTTGGATATTTTCAGGACTGTAATTTCTCTGTTATTCATATTATCTATTTTCTTATACCGGGAAGAATTTTTTTTTATTAGGTTGCTACATTGGAAAAAACGTATTACTAAAATGTTCGGCCACCAAAATTTATTCCTCATATATTTAAAACTTTTTTTAATAGAAATATGAAGGATACTCCTCATTTTTATTACATTTTTTTAATTTAAATATATAAGAAATGAGTTTTTGCGACGAAACATTTTAGTGATACATTTTTTTTCCCAATGTAACAGCCTAGTCAAAATGCCCGGTGAAGAGCACTATGTTACTACACTTTATTATTTTTTCTGGGCTCTTATGAATGAAAAGCTTGGGGGTTGTAAAATTTGAAAGTAATGAATAAATTAGGTGTAGAAAATAACGAAGAGGGCAAAAAACGTATAAAACAATTGGAAGAATAATTAGTATCTTTACTTAGTTAAAATTTTTAAGTTTAGACAATAAAACACTTATTGCAATGAGGTTAATAAATTGGAGACTGAATGCAATTTTTAAAAAATGAGGAGACATTGTAATTAAAGACAAAGATTAGGGTAAGTAAATATAATTTTCTCAAAAATTTACTTCATTAAATTACTCTTAACGTCTTTTAAGTTCTTTCACTATTAATCCAAAGTACCAATTGTATGGTAATTTAAATGACATGAAAATTTTCATCAAAATACTAGATCCAAATACACCCTTTCGACATATTCCTGCATCAAGATTCATATATAGCTAAGCCATACTTAGCTTCTTCTGGCTGTCCAATATCCAGAATAATCTTATATTCCAGCGAGCTTTATTCTTACTTTGAAGAGCCCTCACTCATCAGTATTATGATAGCAGAGTCCCCTTGCTATAGTATATAATTCGGACATATTTAACGGCAGTAAGTTACAGGACTTCTCTAGCATAGCTTCCTGTTCTCACATGCCACTCATGCAAAGAAAAAGGTGTCCTAATCGTGAACAAGTAAGTTGGAAGTTCCAGCATAATCCCCACTAGAACAGAATTGAAAACTTAGTTGAATTCATCTATATTTACAATTTATGGTAATTCCTAACAGCTAAAGCCAGTGGCTGAGTATGCCTCTATTTGCAATTAATATTTTAGTAAACCAAGGAAAGAAATAGAAAGATGGCTCTTATTCCTCGAGTCACAAAGCTTCTCAAGGTCTATTGATAGAAGAATTTGGCACATCCACCCAACTACAACCAGGAATTTTCTTCAAACCCTTCCGTTTCATGGCTACTCTCAACTTATTGGCATCATCGCTTGAACCAGAGAGGGAAAGAACATTGGCAGTAAGTGTGTAGTTTGGCCCCAATCCAGGCTCCAATTTAGATAGAAGCCTATCATCCAAACTAGGAAACCAACCGTGATTTCGGCAACCAGCCAGAAAACTCCTTAATATGACATCATTAGGCTCCATGGGCATGTTCTTGATGACATCATAAGCTTCTTTGATCAAGCCCGCTCTTCCTAGCATATCAACCATGCATCCATAGTGCTCAATGGATGGCTTTATGTTATACAAAGCAACCATCTGATCAAAATACTTTTTGCCTTCATAAACAAGGCCCATGTGGCTGCAGGCTGATAGAATCACAGAAAATGATAGACTATCAGGTTGCAGTCCGATATTTTTCATCTGGGTGAACAAAGAAATAGCTTCCTTATGACGTCCATGATTTGCAAGAGCAGAGATCATGATTGTCCATGACTGCAAGTTCTTTCCACGCATTGAATTGAAAATTTGAAGGGCTTTTTCAATTAGTCCACACTTTGAATACATCTCAAACAGAGCTGTACCCAAAGCAACATCCAGTTCTATGTGATTCCTGATAATATAGGAATGAATGGACTTCCCTTCACTGCTATTGAGCAGATGGGTACAAGCAGAAAGCAAGCTTACCAAGGTGACTGAGTTGGGCTTTTCATTTGATAGCCTCATCTCTTGATATACATTTAATGCATCTGAAGGAGAGTTGCTGCAAACAGATAGATGCGAATGACTGAGTGAATACACAATTGTCAAGAAATTACTAATGAGGCACACTGGCAGAAAAGGGATTAACGGCTCTGTTTGATAAATGAGAGATTATTACAATTGATCCAGATATGTTAATAACCTTTGTTAGTATGACAACATGAAAAATTCTTAGTTGAGAACTAGAAGGAGCTTCCACATGATCAGAAGGTATAAGTCAATTTAACAGTCTAAAATTTTTTTTTCTAACATCTCCATGTCTCTCTTCCCTGACCCCAACTTTCAACCAAACCAATGGCGTTTGGGATGGGGGAATTTTCATTTTCTAGACACTTGGAAACCTATATATAAAATGCTTGGATTTGACAAATACAAAAATTTTAAAATTTATGTTTTGTATATGTCCTTAATAATGTTAGAATACTGGTTTATTTTTATATATCTCATGATCAATATTTTTATATATAAGTTTTCGAGTGCATGGGAAACTTAAACACCTATGTACCAAACAGTACCTAAAATGCTAGTCATACATTGATCAAGATCGTCATAATACAAAATAAAAATTATCATTAGCTTGCTTATGCATATCATTCTTTAGCCTTTCCTCTGGTTTAACTCAGCATAAATCATACTTGGCTGAATGTTATGGTACAAGTACAAAACTACTGTGGTAATTAATTTACTAATATGGCATCTTGAAAATTTTATCCTAACATTTAGCCACTAATGTTTGAGACATATGAAATAAGAATAAACATGGTCTGGAAAATTTTACTGGGTTGAGTTCAAAGAATTCTCAGAGAGTTTCCCTACTGGTTCTACATCACATAAACCAAACCCTGTGACAGTATCAAAACTCATGCTTATTTGGCCATAATAGGAAAAAGCACCATCAATGAAATACCTATTATGTACGACAAATCAAACAAGCACCTAAATTTAAGAAGCCTTAAACTTGAAAGAGACTTGTCAATAGGAAAATGAGTAGAGTCAGTAGATATGGAATGTAAGCAACACAATCAAAGAAACATGAAAAAGTGACAGATGCTGATTTATGAAGAAGCCAACCAGTATTAGAATCATTAGAAAGGTGTTCAAAATCATGGACTCCAAAAATTAGAAAAATCATCAGATTTCCCTGTCATTGAGATTTTTTAATAACTGAAATATACAAAATTGGAGCATCATGTAAACAAGATAAACAATGATGCCAAAGAAAATTAATTGATAATTGAACATCATCATTAAAATAACACCCCCTCCCCTAACACACACCTCAAAGAAGAACAAATGCGAAAGTACTAGCCAGGATTATTAGCAAAGAAGAAAGGAAGAGTACACCTGAGACTGAGAGATAACTTTCCAAAGTCTATGATGAAAGACACTGACCTCAACTCAAGCATCCAACTATTGTGCTGAAGAACATATTTTCTTCCAATCACCATGACATAGAAAATCCAGCTCAGGTAAAACACAATAAAGTTCATAACCATTTCCCCACTAGGGCAGTGTTCTTAGATACTAGTAGTACAGTAAGAAATTGGAGGGACAAAGAAAAGCGAGTAAGTTTAAGTGAAAGCTCTAAACCACTTAAGTTTGACCACTATATATGTATTTATACAAATAATGTGAAGGGATTGATGTAGGAAAATTGATAGGGGTCAAGGTAAATTATAATTATGTTTCTGATAAACCCACTCATGGTCAGGCCAAGGTCTACAGTAGGAAAAAGAGAAGAATTGGGGCAGGCCCAGCTGCTCGATGTGTAATTATACCTATAACATGGAAGGATGCTATAAGAATAAACGTAAGACATGGAAAGATAAGTAGCCAATGTAACTAAAAGGCCCAGAACACCACCATGTCTCAACAATTATTAAGACCTAAGCCACCTTTAACATTAGGCCAATAATTTACATCACAAACAACTGATACCTCTTACTTTCACCCATTCAAGGCCATTTGAAACACCAACGCTGCTGCTCAGAACTCTAACAAAACTAAGACAGGTAGTAAAGAAAAATATTAGACAAACATGCTTGAACTAAAGTTATCCGACAGAAAGAAAAATAGCACCCTATCAAATATTCATATAGATAGAAGGTTGTTAGCAAATGGATTGCAGGATGACCTAAAACACATGATACTCAAACAATAACTTATTACTTTTAAACATCTCAAAGCCACATGGTGTACATTCATGTAAACTATTTATTCATTCCAACGAATTATATAATTTAAGCATCTGACAGGTTCACCAACTTACCAGACGATATATGCAGCAATCATGGAACTCCAGGAGACCACATCTCTAACAGCCATTTCATCAAACGCCTGTCTTGCAAACTCAATTAAGTCACAGTCAACGTACATCTTCAACAGCGTATTGCCAATGTACTGATCAGAACCAAAAGCCGTCTTCAAAGTCAAAGAATGCACCATCCCACCTTGTCTAACCAATGAACAGCGACCACAAGCTTTAAGGACAAAAGGGTATGTAAAATTGTTCGGTTGAAGTCCAAACCTTCGTAACTGACAAAAAAGTTTGACTGATTCAACTGGAGTTGAGCTCTTTGCAAATGCTTTAATTATAGAATTCCAAGCAAAAAGTGGTGGAACAAGGGGTATGTTCTCGAATATCAATTTGGCATAATTTACAGATATCGAGCAGGCGGATAAGACAACCTGGCCAACGAAGTTGTCATCATAATCGAGCGCGGATTTGAGGAGGATAGAGTGAAGTTGGAGAAGATGAGAAACACTTTTGGATTGTTCGATGAGGGACTGAATTCGGTGGGCTACCATGGCAAAACATAACGAACAATGGGACGGGCAAAGCGAATTACTTAAAAGTGAGAAATGTCAAAATAATTGTCCAAATTAATACAAAAATTTTTATAATAGACATAAACATCTTCATCAATTTTTATATACTATTAATTTGTAATCCATTTAAATGTTTTTTTTTCACTTCTCACATAAAATTATTTATCTCACTTAAAAAGACCAAAATGTCCTTATAATCACTAATGTGCAATACAACTACTTAGACGTAGGTTTTTATAAGAAAAATTAGAAAGAAGGAGTCAAACCAACAAAAATTATAATAAAGGATTTTAAAAATTAATATTATTCTATAGGACCAAATAAAATGTGATGGACCTTAAACAAGCCATTTGAATCCAAACACTACCCTATGTTATCTTTCTTCTCAGTCCTATGTTATATATCCTTTGACGGTTTCTCCCACAACCATTTATTAAAAATCTTTGGACGGTTTCTCATTAGAAGAGTTACTAAAATGCCTATCCTTCAATGGTTTGTCCATCACGTGAAAGACCTAACCTTCAACGGGTTCTCCCTAGCTCGTAGGGGCTCTTATTCGACAGTGTTTCTCTCATGCCCTGACCTTTCCTTCTCTTTATCTTGATGTGCTCTGCAAATCTATGGAATGCAATGATGAGCAGAACCTCTCTTTCTCATTTGACAACTCATAAGGTTTGCAATTATATTCCCTCTAAAATGTTAGGATTTCTATACTTTCATTTCAAATTCCAAATATATCTAGGTTTTATTAGTCAAGAGAATTTGGGCAGTGAAACAACACAGTAGAAAGACTCTAGATTTAGAGTTGTAGATATCAAATTTCTACTAGCTTTAGGTGATTGATATTATGTATTAGATATTGTTGATTTCTTTTAAACCTGAATTTAGAATAAGTTCTAAATTAGTAAACCACGAGATCTAAAACGTGAGTGATAAAATTCCTTAAACCTATTAACAATGTCTCTAAACTCAATGGTAAGAGTTCTAAAACTCCAAGTACATTATGTGAAATCCCTAAACATAGTAGTAAATTTTTTTAAATATAGTAGTAATACACCTAAACCTAGAAGTAAAAGCCCTAAATATCAATAGTAAAAGACAGTCTCTAAAAGCTAGTAATAAATATCCTTAAGCCCAAAAGTAACGTCCCTAAACATGGTAGTAACGATTCTGCATGGTCCTTGAACATGGTAAAACTTTTAAAACCTATAAGGCAGTACAATGTAGACGATTTGATAAATAAACTATGACTAGACAAAATGGGTTATAACATCATGGACAACACCTTAGTAACATATTTGTAGGGCATTTGTTGTATTGTGTGGGACCGAACCTTGAATAATGTTGCTTATTTGGAAATGTTTGCAGGTATTTACCCTTATGATATTTTGTAATTACTGGTTCTACTTTGCTTTGGACCCTCATGCATGCATTTTATACATCATTGACTTCTTGATTCAGAGGGCCAACAAAGGTCAAAAGAAGATGGCCCACGTTACAATAAATTATATTATTATTCTAACGTCATTTAGTTTCTAAAGTTAATTATAATAGTTCAGCTATGTGTGATATTGTGTATGGGTGATGTGATAGAAAGACCAATTTACCATGCTGTTAAAGATGCTAAAACCTAAAAAATTTGTGACAGCCCAGTTATCACTGTCAAATACTTTGAGTTGCTCTAACAACCAAACGTATTAGTGAACTACTTTGAACTTTCATTACTTGTTGTGTTGTGTTTATAAAACCTAACTTTATTGCATGGCCTTCATTGCTTAATGATGATTGTGAGATTTATTTGATAAAATACTTGTAATCATAGATTTAGGAAACAAACCTTCAGTGAAGAGGGCTCACCATACCAACATATACTCCAATATGAGCTTCTCTTTCACTGTCTATTATAGTCTAATACTTGGTGACTCATAGGTAAATGGTTGTGGTCTTCAAGAAGAGTTGGATGAGTTTTGTGTCCAACTCATGTGGGGTCTGGTGAACCATCCATTGAACAAGGTCTCTACTATGGCAACAAACAAGGGAAGCAAACCAAAAAGATATGATGCATTAATTATTTCCTCCACTAGATTTTGTAGTATTATAGTTATAGACAAGAACATCCTGATGTAAGCATTGCAACAAAATAGTTGTAAATATTTTATACTTATAATTATAATAAGATTATGAAGTTCCTTGAAGTTCTTTCTTCTGCTACCATAATAGTTTATTTTCTTAAGATCTAGTAAGTCATGTTACTAAATTTAGGATTTATAGTCTTAAACTCAATTAGCATAAACATGGTAATAAATTTTTTAAAGTCTACTAGTAACATCCATAAAATTTGTAGTAATGGTCTTAAACCATATTAGTAAGTATACTTTGAAAGGTTCCTAAAAGTAGTGGTAAATTTCCTTAAACCAATAGTAACACCCTTAAACTTTGTTGTGATAGCCCTAAACTCTATACTTTGCAAGAAGCCTAAACATGGCAGTAAATTTTCTAAAATCCAGAAGCAACAACCCTAAATGTTGTAGTAACATCGCTAAACTTCGTAATAATGGTGCTAAAACTCTATACTCTAAAAGATCCTTAAAAGCAATAGTAAATTTTCTTCAATATAGTAGTTGTACTCTTAAACTTCGTAGTAATGGCCGCAGAGTCTAAAATGATAGTAAATTTCTTGAACTCATATAATAATATCCTTAAACTTTGTAATAATGGTCTTAGGTCAACTAGTAACTATACTATGGATCAATAAGTGGTAAATTTTTTTAAGTCCAGTAATAATACCCCTAAATTTTGTGGTAATGGCCTTAAAACTTAATACTCTGTGAATAGTTTAAACATGATAATAAATTTCTTCAACTTACATAGTAATATCTCTAAATATAATAGTAACAGTCCTAAACCAACTAGTAACTATACGTTGAAAGATTCTTAAAAATAATGGTAAAGTTTTTTCTAATAATACCCCTAAACTTCGAAGTAATAGCCCTAAAACTATGTACTTTGCAAAGAGTTTAAACATGGTAATAAATTTCTTAAACTTATGCAATAACATTTTTAAACTTTGTAGTAATAGACTTGAACCTCATCATTAACTATGCTTTGATGACATCGTTCATCCTTAACGCCATATTTCAGTCTAAATGTTGCTTTTGACTTTAAATCATGTAAAGGCATATGCCCATATGGTGCATCACCAGGTTCAGTCTTCACTTTAAGGTCTGCTCTATGGAACAGAATCAGTACATCAATTTCATTGACTTCAAAGCTCCATATCTATGCAAGGAAAGGAAAGTGAAAATGATCAGCGTATGATAAGCAATAGCAAATCCTAATTTTAAAAGTGAAAATGCATGTCCATCATGTCAATAACCACTCATATAAGGGATAGGAAAGTTACAGGAAAAAAATGTCAAAGTAAGGGAAGGGAAAGTTGTAGTAAAATCCCTAAACCTTGTAGTAATAGCCTCAAAAATCAGTACTAACCTAGGTTAGTTATGAAGGGTTAACAATTGCCAAAAAAGGAATGCAAACTTTAATATTACTAGCTTTTCCTATACCCATTACATACACAAAAGCTTACTTAATATGCTATACATATACACAAAAATTTTAATAAGAGTTGTATACAAAATACCAGTGAAAATGCTGTAAATTTTGTTCATTGCCTGTGCAAAGATTACACATGAACAAATACTATATATGCACATCATTTGTAACATAAAGTGTCATTTTTATTATTAACATGAATTCTTTCCTTGTAACTAATACATACACAGATAAAATATTACATACAGTTACCAATAACCCAAAAAATTCAGACCTTCACTTGTAACTACCATGAAAAACCTAAACATGTTACTGATGCATGTACAAAAAAAAAATTGAGCTATGTCTACTCATGTACAAAAGAGAGCCTAACTTTTTCACTTTCAAAAATATAGGCTATGTTTGCCTATATACAAAAGAGAGCCTAACTTAATTATGTCTATCCATGTAACGAGATTAGAGAAAAAAACTAGCAAGATGACAAGAAGAATAGATGAAGGGTGGAAGAAATAGGGAGGGTGGAAGGATGAAGAAATGAAAGGAAGAAGGATGACAAATCGAAGGGAAGAAGGCTAAAGAAATAAGGGAAGGAAGATCTTGGAGGAAGTCAAAACTGGTGAGAAACAAAAAGTGGTGGAAGAAGAAGAATATGCGGCGATAATAAATGGCATGAGATTCATATGGCTCGTTTAATAGAGTAAGGGCATTTTTGTCCATCATATTTCATTTGGTCTTGTAGAATAATATCAATTTTTAAAGTCTTTTATTATAAATTTTTGTTGGTCTAAATTCTTCTTTCTAATTTTTCTTTTTTTATATATTTATTATCAAATTTTATAATTAAAATATGATAAATATATTATTCTTTAATAATATTATGATAAATATATAACTTAATTAAAAATTATATAAATTTTACAAAAATTATATACTTATTATATTTTAATAAAAATTTAATATAAAAAATTACATATAAATTTTTTTAGTGAATATTCATCATAATTAAAGAAAGAAAGTAAAAAATTAAATAAATAAATAAAATTTATACATATTTTCATTAGGAGGAAGTGCATTGGCCACATCTCACCCAAAACAAACGAGTTCTAACACTTGGTCACTGTACCCAATTTTAGGACAAATATCCTATCTTCATCAAATGCTCAAACAAAATGGCCTAGTCTTGGGTCCCAAAAATAGATAGAATTATAACATTAAGGTTCCCTTACCTATGTTGGGTTCACCAAGCAAGTCCACCAAATTAGGCTGAATATGGATAAGTTCTATAGTCATATGACTTTTTTTTGGTTAATTATCTATAAACAAGTTTAAGGTGATAATTATTTTAAAACAAAAATAATTTTTGGAGGACTTAAATGAGATGCTTAATCTTTGAATAGTCAAATTAAGACAAGATTAAAGGACAAAAAGCTAATTCAATCCAATTTTAAATATTCATTATGATTGCATTAATCAAATTTTTAATATTATATGCATGAGAAGAAGGATCAATTGACAACAAAGTTAATCAAAATTATTATTATATCATTGAGTAACCTTTTATAAGATGATTCTTTTTACAATTTATCATGAGATTAAAATTTTTAATCATAAATATTATTTTTTTAAAAAGATGGCTAATGGCAACTCATGGGAATATCAATAGTGCGCAATTTGAAAAATATATCATTAATATTTGTTTGTTGAATTTTAATAAAAAATAAAGAAAAAATGAAATTTAGTATTGCATGATATTGGCCTATGAAACAACATATCACAAAACTGATATAGATCAAAGTCATACCTATATAAGTGAAAGAAAAAGTAACAAGAATCAAAGACCTTCCTCTCTTTTTTATCGACAATGTTTCAAAGTTCACAATTTACACATACATTCTTTATTTTAAATATCTAGTTGTGTTAATTAGGTTGGATTCTTGATTTATAATGACCTAAAATTAGGAGACTTTAAAAAAAGTTGGATAAATGTGTATTTTAATCCTATAACTTTATTTAAAGTTTCTAATTGTTTTCTTAATTCGGAAGTATATCAAAATAGTCTCTTATATTTTATTTCATCTTATAAGTGCTCTAAATCATTAAGTGTATCAATTTAGGTACTATTGAAATGGCCAAATTTGTATTGAGATGACATTTTATGTAGTTACTAGCTTTGTTAATTATCTTATAGCCTCTTCCACTATAGAAAAATTATAGTTTGTGATGTTGTCTTAATAACAATTAAGATAATTGTTTCTAAACATTGTCCTAATAATGATTTACCTTATCATTATTAGGACATAGGCTTCACCATGATTAGCCTAAAATTGTGATTAAGCTATGTTTGCTTTAGCCACAGTTTCTATAACCATTGTCAAGCCTAAGCCTAACCACAATGATAGGCCAACTATAGTTAAGTCTAAACATGGTCTATTAACAATTTGCCCAAAACTATTGTTAGGTCTATGGTTTAACCTTGGTTTTAGACCAACTGTGGTTAAACCTAAAGGTGGCCTAACCATGGTAAGACTAATCGTTGTTAGGCTTATGGCTTTATAACAATCATAAACCAACTATAGTTAGGCCCAAACATGACCTAACAATAGTTTACTCAAAAGCATTTTCAAACTTATGGCCTACCCACAGTTTTAGGCTAGTTGTGGTTAGGCTTGCAAGTGTGGCCTAACTATAATAAGACTAAGTATTGCTAGGCCCAAACATGGCCTAACCATGATTGGTTGAACCATTGTTTGGCCATAAGTCTAACAACAGTTGCCTTCCCCCCTAACTAGTTGCAACGGTCAAAGAGTGAACCCCCAACATTTTTGCAGCACTTAAATCATTTTTTGAGCCTACAACTTTGACCCATTTATAGCCACCTCCTCCACCATTTTTTATCAACCAGCCATTTCCGTATGATATCATAAGTTCCTTTTTGTTTTTTTTTTGCTGGTAGAAACCACCCCGCCTAAACCTCTAACCACCAAATCACCCCCTCTAATAGCTACTGTTTATTAGAGGTGTGATTAAGGCTCAAGTCTACCAAGGCAACCTAAACTGAGCCTAAAAAATTTTTGCTAATCAAACCAGGCCAAGCATTAAGTTAGCTATGTTTAGTTGTTTTAACTTGGCTTGGCTAGTCCTAGAAAAAGTATATGAACTTATATTAAAATTTTATTTTTTAGAGGTAAAATATAATTTTATAAATATTTATATAAAAGTTTTATTTTTAAGAGTCATTTTATAATTTTTACAAAAGATTTAAAAAAATTAAAAAAAAGGCCTAGCTAGGCCGAGATAGGCACCAAACTTAGAATTTGAAGCTTGGTACAAAACCAATCTAGGCATTGGGCTAAATCAATGCCAGGCTTGGCCTTTGTTTTGTGCAGCCCTACCATTCACTCGCTTTCGGCCAACCATTCCAAATAGGTAAATTATGTATAATCTTATTAATATTTTTTCAATTCCTTTTAAATTCTATAATAACATATTTTTTATAATACTATAATAACAAAATGGAAATAGTTAATTTCCCACTCTTAAGTCTTTTAATATGTGCTAATATTTTTATTTTGTGAAAGTAAATACTAAAACTTTTTTTGGGTGAAAATAAGTGTTAATTTTTGTAAATGAAATTAAGTGCTCAACCTTGTTGAATGAATGAATATGTAAGTGTTTTTGTACTTGTTAATAAGGGTGAACAAAACCGAACCAAACCAATTAAATCAAACCAAACTACTAAAAATCGAATAAAACTGATTAAAAATTAGTTTGGTTTGATTTTTGTAATTGTAAAACTGACTAAATCAGTTCGGTTGTCGATTTTCTCCATATTTGGTTCGATTAACCAAACCATTAGACTTGTAATTAATTAAAACTTAATATTTTGTTTCTTTTTAAATTAATGGGATCTTTTGTCAATTAAACTTATTTCAAAGCTACATTCTTTATGTGGTTTAAGAAATATACAAATTATTTATACTATTTTATTATAAGATATTGCTCTTATTTTTTTTCTCACTTTTTAAATTTTTTTTATGAATGTATGAAATTTTTTTAGATAAAAAAAAGATATAAAAATAGTAAATTATTCTAAAGTTATTATTGGTCAAAATTTTAAGATATACAAGATATTAAAAATTAAATTCTACATATTATAAGAAACAAATTTTTTTTTTAAAAAAAAATTACTTTTAGACAACAAAAAAATCAAACCAAATCCTACCAAACCAAACAAAAACCAAACCAAATCGATTAGAATTTAAAACTGACAAAGTCCAACAAAATGTTAAACTAATTAAGTTGGTTAAGTTTGATTTTGGCTCAAAACCGAACCAAACTAAACTTTTGAACACCTCTACTTGTTGAAACTAATGTTAGAATGTTGAATGAATACATAATTGAATATTAAAAGCATGTAATGTTTTATTATTTGATGTAGAAAAATTATTAGTGCTTTTGTTGAAACGTATGCTGTTTAGTTGCATTTATTGGCTTACTTACTTAATCAAGTTAGTGTTACCTTTTTTTTAGGTAAACATAAATTTTTTTTTAATTTTAGAAATAGACATGTCTTGAATCACTAAGCCTCAAAATGCCTATAAATATTTAGATGGATGATAAGTACGCTTTTTATACATTTTAATCCTCTTAACTTAGACATTTTGATTACAGAATATGGCTTTAAAGGTTTAATTAATTGGAATTTGATTCTAATAGCCATTCTTTGCATTTTAGAAAATAAGTCACAAAATCTTGGATTTTTAATGCATAAATTTCTATACATAATTTTGAAGCTTTTCCTACTTAATTTTTCTTTCCTTTCTTGGTGTGCAGATCATTGGGTTTTCTTAGTTTCATACATGGGATGGACTTCCACATGTAGCTCCATTTGTAGCAATCATACACTCAAAACAGAGGAGAAGGAAGAAGCCACAAGCTAAAGCTAGGAACAGATGTTGAGCTGAACAAAGAAGGGCTGGACAGCAACATGATCTTAACTTGTGGCAAGGGAGAAGAGTTTTACATGGAGGAATCACGTGGGAAAGCTACAAAATGAGAGGGAGCTAACAACAAAGAAGACTATAGAACTGAATGGATGAAGAAACAAAGGGCATTGGAGAGAAGAAGAAGCCATGGGTTCAGATTAAACACGAGGGGCAGCAATACAAAACAGAAGAGAAGCTCGAGTTTTATGTGCTGTGAACAGAAGCTGGAAGAAGTCCCACGGGTGGAGAGTTTTAAGCTGAATGAGAAGAAAACCAGCTGAACAGAGCTAACGTGGAAGCTTACATGAGCTAAAACAACGAGAAGAAGTAGCTTAAACAAGAAGCTTTGAGCTGGAAGGATTAAAGGAGAAGCTTAAGAGGAGAAATATGAGGAAAGAAGCATGTGGGAAGAGATGTGGCTGAACAGAGGAAGAGTAACACGAGATTAAGAGGAAGAAAGAGCTATGGACTGCAGCACATGATAAAGAGGGTTTTAAGGAAGGTTGGAGTTGGAAAAACAGAGCATAAGTAGAGCCATGCCTTCACGTTGCAGCCTCATCACGTCAAACATTCCTACGGTGCAGATATCATCACCACAATTAAGCACCAGCTCAAGACGTAGAGTTGAGGTGAATTCAAGAAGAATGAGCACGTGGAGGCAAGTGCAGAAAATGTAACACCATAATGTATTAACTCCAACTAACCTCCCTCTTAGCTCGATTCCATATGATTTCCAAAGAACAAGTACAAACTCTTTAAGGAAAACCCTTGGGAATTCCCTGACAATTGGGATCTCCTCTATCCCTTCTTCTACCTCAACTTGATGTGCTAAAATGAATATGCACCTACTATTTTTTAGATGTAAATGTTGAAGCAAGTGTAAATGTATGAAAAAATGATGTATAAACTATGTAGAGAGCCAAAGTAATGAAAATATAGGATTTGCCCCTTTTGTGGATTGTATGCAATAATGCATTTTTGCCCGTAGCATAGTGAGTTTGAAATGTATGATGATTTGGACCACTTGAACATTTCATATATATTATGTTCATGCTTTAAAACTTGTCCATGAGGTGCGAGAACATGTGGGAGGCCATTTAGACCCACTTTGAACCGTTTTAGGTGTCAAAACTGCCAAATCTGTGAGCTCCATCAAAGTATGATCGAATGAGCTCTTCTTAATATGAAATTTAGCATGTCTCTAGAGTTTGTGGAGAGCTTCTTGGAAAGCTAAAGTGGGTAATATTTGGAGGTCTAGAGAATATTTGGCGAATTGTTGAAATTTGGAAATTTTAATGGTTTGGTTAATGCACTATTACCATAGGTTCAAAAATGAATCTATGTCATTCATGGACCAAATAGTCTCCAATTGTCATGAAATTTTATAGGCAGAAACTAGACATCCATAGTGACCTGAGAGCTTGAGAGAGAAGAAGAGTTAGTGAATATATGCTTTGTAGGGTTTGCTAAAGAACCCCCTAACTTTGTGAATAATCCCATACTCTTTATTGTGTCTAGGCTCAAGAGAAGCACCTCCATCTAGTTGTGATTGTGAAACTAAGAAGGGAGAAGAGAAATTGAAAGGGAAGGCTTGTGTTGACTTATAATGGTAGAACCAACATACTCAAGGAAAGCAAAGAAGAAGAAGTGAAGATACATGAGTTCTAGCCTTCTTTAAGAGTGGTTTTCCACTTTCCCTCTTCTGACCCATGCCTAAAACCCAAAACGGCTCAAAATGAGTCCAAATGGCCTCCCACATGTTCTCGCACCTCATGGACAAGTTTTAAAACATGAACATAGTATATATGAAATGTTCAAGTGGTCCAAATCATCATACATTTGTGGTTTATTATGATACTTTGGGCAAAGGGTTAGGATGTGTGTTGATACAGCAGGGTCGAGTAGTGGCATGTGCCTCTAGGCAGTTGAGGCCTCATGAGAAAAATTACCTCACGCATGACCTAGAGTTAGCCGCCCTAGTATTTGCTCTTAAAATCTGGAGACACTATCTGTATGGTGCTACCATAGAGATTAATAGTGACCATAAGAGTCTGAAATACCTATTTGACCAGAAAGAACTCAATATAAGAAAGAGGAGATGGATGGAGTTCCTGAAAGACTATGATTATATGTTGAAATATCACCCGGGCAAGGCCAATGTGGTGGCGAATACCCTGAGTAGAAAATCCATCCATGTAGCCCATATGATGATTAGGGAGTAGGAACTCCTAGAGAAGTTTAGAAACTTGAACCTCTCTTGTTAGGTGGTATCGTGTAAATTGTATCTGATTGAAACCCGAATTGAGAATATATTGAGGACCCAAATCTTAGATACTCAGAGGGAGGATGAGTTCTTGAGACGGATCATGAGTGAGATTTCCCAAGGTAAGACCTCAGATTTTAAAGTGTCTAAGAATGGTATGCTAGTATACCGAGATAAAATCTGTGTGCCTAGTCAGAATGAGTTGAGAGAAAGCACTTTAGAATAGGCACATAAGAGTAAGTATACTATCCACTCAGGTGCCACCAAGATATATCAGGATTTGAAAAGAATTTTCTGGTGGCCAGGGATGAAGAACGATGTGATGAATTATGTGGCTAGATGCCTAGTGTGTCAGAGGGTAAAAATAGAACATCAAAAGCCGGCTGGGTTGTTGCAACCTCTAGATATCCCTAAGTGGAAGTGGGATAGTATAGCCATGGATTTTGTTATGGGGTTATCCAAGATATCCTCTGGACACGATGCTATTTGGGTAGTCAAATGGCAAGACACTAATAGCCAGACCCAATTGCCTCACACAATCATAGGATAGAAACGAGTGACTAGCACCTGAATCAAACATAGCAACTACAGGAAAGCCATTCACTATCAACGTACCTCGGATCAAATTGGGGGATGCACTGACTTCCTGTTGAGTGAGGGCGAACACTCGGCCCTGGGTTTATGGCCTAGGAGGAGGCGCTGTATTCATTTGAGGACAGTGTCTAATAATGTGCCCTGACTTCCTACACTTGAAACATGTCACCGGAGACTGCTAGAAGGATGATTGGCTCCGAGGAGGTGGCATACCCTGCTGTGGCCTTCGATTCTATGGCCCCTTATCTCTCCTCTTGGTGCTAGGTATTAAACTAGAACCCTCTTCTAGTTTTGACCTTTTCAAA
The DNA here is from genome assembly GCA_032878935.1 of Erythrophleum fordii. Lineage (NCBI taxonomy): Eukaryota > Viridiplantae > Streptophyta > Magnoliopsida > Fabales > Fabaceae > Erythrophleum > Erythrophleum fordii. The sequence goes on along the minus strand of JAVQMF010000055.1, from coordinate 36,148,417 downwards.
TCCGAAACCCTCTTCTGACTAGTTGTAGTCGCAGCAGGCATCATAGCTCGCAGGTTAGTCTCAATCACCCTACTGACCTCCACAAGGGTATTGAACTTCCTGATTTGCTGTGGAGTAACTCTATCTTTAATCAGGGGCTTTAACCCAGTCTCAAACTGTTCACATCTCCAGGGTTCATCATCATACCTCTAGAGGTAAGAGGAATACCGAGACAACTCAATGAACTTGGCCACATATTGATCTACAGTCATCTCATCCGTCTGTCTCAAGCCCATAAATTCCATCTCTTTCTTCTTCCTCACCAAACGAGGGAAATATTCTCATAAAACTCGACCAAGAAGCTTTCCCAAGTTATTTGTATGTTCTTGGTCTCCATCAGGGGTTTCGTGCTACACCACCATCTATCAGCTTCCCTTTGTAACATGAAAGTGGCTAGCTGAGCTTTCTGCTCGGTGGTACAATCCATCACCGAGAATATCTTCTTTTTTTTTTCTTTTCTTTTTCTGGTTGTTACATTTATACCCCTCTTAAAAGGAATTTCGTCCTCGAAATTTAAAGACATACCTCAAGGGAATAACTCTGGATATTTTTGCCTCATTACATCTGCCAATTCCCAGGTTGCTTCCTCAGATGTCAGACCTCTCCATATCACTTTCACCAGAGGAATGTTCTTGCTTCTTAGCTATTTCAGCTTAGCATCCATAATTCTCTCCGGTCTCACTACATAGGAAAGATCTTCTGTCATAACCCAACCCTTTGCCTTATCCGTATCTAACTCCCCGTCAAACGAGGGTGGACTATTCTGCCTAAACTACTTTAATAGTTTTTGGACAGGCGTTTGGGTCTGAATAGCAGCAGGCTCCTGGGGAGGTGCAAGTGGAATGCTAGATGTGGATGGTTGAGGTACAGGGGCTTCTCTCCTGGCTTCTTCTTGCCTAGCCAAAGTATCTTATAAATGCATGATCATATCATACTGTTACTGGGCAATGTACCTCTGCTATTTCAGCATCTCCTGGTGCTAGCCCATCATGGCCTCATACTGGTCAAGCCTCTCCATGATGGTCCGCAGAGGATCCTCAGGCTCAACAGGAACCTCTAGCTCATATCTCTGAGCCTTGAGCGATCTGCCTCTACCCCTGCCCCGTCTAGTCTCAACCATGTCTGAAAAGAAGTAGCAATCCTCAGTTCACAATGATATCACAAGCAGTCAATTTCTCATTTTTTACATTTTTCCGGACTAACCCTCGCTATAACGAAAATTAACCTTCGCTACGGCGAGTACGTATCAGTCCCAGACCCCTGTTTTCACTATGGCCCATGCTACGGTGAGCAGCTCCCTGGTTTTTGTATAGGATGCCCGCACTCGCTATAGCTAGAAGCATTCTCGCTATAGTGAATAGGTACATTCGCTATAGCTAGACCATTTCTCGCTATAGCGAATGTACCGCTATAGCGAACAGGTACATTCGTTATAGCTATGCCATTTCTCACTATAGTTAGCAGACTTAGAAAAATTTCAGGATTTTGAAAATTTTTAACTTTCTTCTTTCTTCTTCTTTCCTTTTTCTGGTTGTTACAAAAAGTATGAGTTAAATGCAGCAGGAACAAGAAGCCACATGATTAGAGGAATACACATACATGCAGAACGTGCTATGAACAAGAACGTGAAGAAAAGAAGGGCTGAACTTGCTGACTGTGAAAAATAAACCCATGCAAAGCCACGTGAGAAGCTACAAATGGAGCGTGCAACACAAGTTCCAGTAGCTTAGAACACTCACATACATAGCAAAAAGAAGCTACAGCCCACGAAGAGGAGGATTTCACATGAAATATTATAATAAAGAAAATGAAGTGGGACCCACACTTATACACACATGAAGGAGCTTCTAACGATTGAAATCAGAGAGGGGAGCACGTGAAAAATAAAGAAGGCCACGTGAGGAATAAAATCACACCGTATTCATCATCCATCGTATTTCACGTGGTCATTGGATTATTCACGACGTCATTCAACCTTCACCCATTCCCTTCGTCTTTTCCATTCCAGAGACAGTCCACGCCACTTCCTCCATTCTCCATCTCCATCTTACCACCACGATGAAGCTCTAATCTCCATCTTGAGGCTAGCTTGGAAGACAACCTTGGAGAAGCTTAGAATCCTTAGAGAAGAATGCAGAATTTTTAGTTAAGGATTTCTTAATTTTCCTACACTTTTTCTCTTTCTTGTATTTGCTTGGTTAAGTAGTATTGGATTGCGAATTTATGTAATTAATTAGTAGCTGGTTAGGTACTAATTAGGAAAGCAATTGTTATTTTAATTGATTAATTTCAATTCTGAATTGTTCATTTCTCTCTAGTCTCTAATGTATGCCACGAAGGTGTTTGATGAAATGCATGAGTGAGATTAAGTGCTTGATTGTTTGATTTGAGGACTCCTTGGTGTTTAGTTGGTTAATTAAACATCTTAGGATGATAATTCAGAGGCTAATTAATCAGTTAATTAATCAAATTGGGTGTTCATTGATCTTAAAAACAAGAATTAACAATTTAATGTAGGATTAAAGTCTCAATTCAACATTACTTTATTAATCTCTTCATTCTTGCGTGATAACTCAAGATACATTTGTCGTGAACACAATTAAGGATTCTTAGACCAGAATTAATCACAATTAGATTAGGATAAAGATAGTGGATATCAAGGGATGATTCCAAAGCTAGTCACAAGACCATCATCCACCCACAATTCATATAATTAGGTAGTAATTAGAAATTTTAATTCAATCTCATTTTACTTCGTTTAATTCAATAAAAAACCCCCAAATTAGGTAGTTATAGGATCTTTGAACACTTAGAAATCCAATTAAACATTGAACTTCATTTCCAATGGAAATGACCTAGATTGTGCCCTATATTGCATTTAATATATAACCTAATTTTATTTTAAGGGTTGCACGACGAGCCCGTCAATGGACTAAATGGATTTCTAAACTATGCATTTGTTAATAGAAGTATCCAGAGTAGAATAATAGGCCTGTGTCCTAAATATAAGTTTTAAAAAAAAGGCAAATTAAGAGAAGTTGTGCATAACCACTTTATATTTAAACTATTCCTATAAGTGTATTACTTTTTGGGTTAGGTATAAGGAGAGATTTAGAGATGAACCTTTTGTAAAACCATAGTCAAAGCCATAAGCAAGAAAAGAATGGATTTGTATGGATGACCCTGTGCAGGACATGGTCTATGATGCATTTGGCATTCATAAAAACAAAAATGTAAATGAGATTAAGAGTCCAGTTCCACTATCAAACCAAAGAATGAATAATAATGTAAAAGACTTTTATGAGTTAATTAGAGATAGCCAATAGAATTTGTATGAAGGTTGTGAGAAGTACTCCAAATTTTCTTTCCTAGTAAAGTTATATCATATCAAGTGTTTATGTGGAATTAGTGGCAAAGTCATATCAATGATATTGGAGTTGTTGACTAATACCTTTGAACATATAAGTATTCTATCTTCTTTTTATGAGGCTAGGAAAACAATCAATAAACTAAGGTTCAACTATACAAAAATTTTAGAATACATGATATATTGGTAGAGAATGAGAATAAAGATGTGTGTAAAAAGTACAACACATTTAGATCAAAATTAAAAATTAAAGATGAAAAGAAAAAGATAAAGCTTGTAAAAATCCTCAGCTATTTCCAATTGAAGCCATGGTTACAAAAGTTATTTATGTCTTCTAAGATTGTTGAACACATGAGATGGCATGCCATTGATAAAAACAATGATGCATACTAAGGCATTTAAGGCACTCCAAGGCTTAAAAGAGATTTGACATAATGAATCTTTAGTTTGCTTTAAATCCTTGGAATGTATGCTATAAGTTGGTCACCGATGGTTTTAATCCATTTAACAACTTGAGTACAAGTTATAGTATATGGTTAGTAGTTTTTATGCTTTACAACCTTCTTCTCTTGATATATATGATCAAAGTTTACTCCTTCTTTCAATGATAATTCTAAGAAGGTGAGCACTGGGAAATGATGTAGACTATGATTCAAAGTTCACAGTTCACACACACATTATTTATTTTAAATATCTAGTTGCATTAATTAGATTGGATTATTGATTTATAATGACCCAAAATAGGAGATTCTAAAAAAAATTAAGATAAATTTATATTTTAATCCCATAACTTAATTTTGAAGCATATCAAAATAGTCCCTTATTTTATTTTGTCTCATAAGTGCTCCAAATCAATAGGTCTATCAATTTAGTCACCATTGCAATGGCTTAAATTGTATTGAGATGACATTTTATGTAGTTATTAACTTTGTTAATTATCCTTATAGCCTTTTTTTTTTAATAACTTTTTCTTCAAATTAGTTTATTTCACAATTTAAGGCTTTTAGAAATTAAGCAAATTGCAGAGCCAACAACTACATAGGATGTCAACACAATAAGTTATATCTTGTTTGGCTCGCTGCAATGTAAGTATATTTCTTTTATATAGTTGGAGCAATGTTTTTTATATCTTTGTAATCATTACTCTATCTATTAAATTATGATTTTAACCATTAAATTATTTTTTTAAAGTAGGGATACAAAAGTCCTTTTTTTAATCTTATTTATTTATTTATTGCATTTTCTTCCTGTTTATATCATCTAACTAAACATCTCATTTTCAAGTCATTAGCCCCAATTGGATAGATGAACTTGATAATTTAAGCCATTATGAGGTGAAGTAAGATAGGTTAAATTAGTATTTTGGTTCTTTAACTTTATTTAATATTTCAAATTAATCCCTTAATTGTGAAGCATTTCAAAATGGTCTCCTATTTTCATTTGATGTTTCAAATTAGTCCTTCAACTTTGAAGTATTTTAAAATATTCCTTAAAAAAGTTCATTTATTAAAAAAAAACCCCTTAGTTTAATCACTTATAAAATTTCAAAAACTAGAAAATACTTAAAAAGTTTACTAAAATATTTTATTTTAAAAAATAATATTTATTTTAATATAAAAATCTATCACCAATACTATTTCTATAAATATTTTATATTAAAATAAATATTATTTTTTAAGCATTTTATTTTAGTGAATTTTTTAAGTATTTTCTAGTTTTGACAATTTTATAAAAGTTTTTTTTTAATTCAAGTGATTAAATCAAGAAAGTGCTTTTATATGACTTTTTTTCAATAATTTTGTCTTAAAAAAAGAACTTTTATATATTTCTAAATTATTTGTTTTAAATATTTTATATTAATATAAATATTTCAAATTGAAAGGTTTTTTGAAATATTTTAAATTGGTTCCTTAACTTTTAAAATTAAAGGACCAATTTGAAATATTAAATAAAATAAAATTTTAAAAATTAAGGCATTAATTTGAAGTACTAAATAAAGTTAAGGAACTATTTTGAAATATTTTAAAGTTAAAAGATCAATTTAAAATATTAAATAAAATTAGAGGACCATTTTAAAACATTTCAAAATTAAGAGACCAATTTAAAATATTAAGCAAAGTTAATAGACTAAAATATTAATTTAACCTAAAAGATAATTATTTTGACACGTTTAAAATTTAAAAGAATAAAACTTCAAATGAAATTAAAAAATTAAGATATTATTACCAATGACATGCATTAAAGTACATGTCATTTTTTTAAAATTTATTTTTAAGTAATTCTTATAGAAAAAATAAACTATAATTTTTTTCAAAAAAAAATCGAGTCAACTTTCATTACTCATACACTATCCTAGCTATGGATAAGATTTTTTTTATATATTTTTTAAAGTAATGAAAAAAAAGGCAATCAAAAGTTAAATATTTTATTTACTTGTTACATCACAAGTTTTATATATATATATATATTTATATTTATATTGATTGTAAGACCCAGAAACCATTACTGTGCCAACCAGAATCATAAGTATCGTTAATTACGAAGATGATTGCACCTGATCAGATTATAGGAAAACATTTTGAGTGGGACGACATTTGCGGTCGTTATATCCATTTACGATTTTGCGCTCGTGTAAATAATCTTATATGTGAAAAATTCAAGTATGCATGAATTGAAAAAGTTATGAGGATAATGGTGTCATACAAGACATTAAAGCTTTTTTTATCTATGTCGTCTCATAAAAGATTTCTTTATTAATTACGAGGATAAGCTATCAGGTGCTGCGTGACGCTCTTCAACCCCCCATTAATTGGGGTCAGAAAAAAACCTGAATGCATCAGAATATTTTCTAACGCTTAAATTAAAAAAAAAAAATCATTTAAAGCTAGAGATCTTAAGCGGTATCATATTTCAACTACTACAAAATAAAAATGAGAGTGAAAAGAAAACAAACAGTATTAAAAGTAAAATTTAAAAAAAAAATGCATACCCAATCCTGTAAGGAAGAGCAGGCCTAGTTATCAATTTAGGTTTGTGGGAAAGCAAGTGATCATGTGGGAGGTACGGTACTCAGTTATTTTTTTCTTATTTGACGAATTCATCGGTATTTTTTAAAATTCACATGATGTGCTGCTGATTAAACTTAATTCAGTATAAAATTATTTCAACAAAAATCAATTAAAAATAAGATAAGTCAAATGACCCCACAGTAATCAGTACCATTTACACTTATAATTTCATTATTGAAATTTAGAGTGCGCCCACATTATTTTTCTTTCCGGGGCTGCTGTGTGAAGCTTCTCCTAAATAAGCTATTCTAGAAAATGAGCCCCACCTCATCTCATTCGTCATAAGTCATGGTCAACCCCGAATGGCCATTCTTCTTTCCCAAGGCACCAAGTTTTAATCTGAGTTTGGACTTCAAAACCTGATTTAAGTGTTTCTCTATGGTAGAAGCCTCTAGAGACTAGACCATTCGCACGATTTCAGCCCTAACCTCAACACCCCTATTAAAACCGACTCTTCTCTTTGTGCCTTATCAGCATCACCAAGCCTCTTCAATTTCCCTCCCTTTCTCGCGAAAATAGAGCACCCACCACCCACCAACACAACAACAAAAGAAACATTCACCTAGAAATTAATTTGAATCATGGGCACTCTGGTTGGCCATGTGGCTCCTGGTTTTGGCTTCTTGCTGATTGGTTTGTGGCATCTCTTCAACCACATCAAGCTCCATGCTCTTAATTCCATGTCCTATGTTTCTCCTCCGTGGTTTCCCACCACTAAACTGAAGTACCTCGAGCTTCTTCTCATCATGGCAGGCTCCTTAGCCTCCATATCAATGGAGCTCTTCATAGGCCCCGAACGCCACCAACCTTTGGACCCGGACGGAACCATTCCCTCCAACCATCTTCATAATTTCGAGCACTCTTCCATCTCCATGACATTCTTCGTCTACGCCGCCTTCGCCATCGTTCTCGACCGAGCAAACGTGGCGGAGAAAGTGAAATACGGGCTAATTCAACTGCTCGGCGCCGTCGCTTTCGCGCAGCAACTTCTTCTCTTTCACCTTCACTCCGCCGACCACATGGGCCCCGAAGGTCAATACCACTTGCTGTTGCAGCTGGTGATCGTCGTTTCTTTGTCCACTTCTTTGATGGGAATTGGCCTGCCCAAGAGCTTCTTGGTGAGCTTCGTACGATCTCTCAGCATATTTTTCCAAGGCGTGTGGCTCGTGCTCATGGGCCTTATGTTATGGACGCCTGGGTTGATACCCAAAGGTTGTTACATAAACGAAGAGGAGGGTCATCAGGTGGTGAGATGCTCTAACAACGAGGCTCTTAGCCGTGCTAAGTCTTTGGTGAACATTCAATTCAGCTGGTTCTTGATTGGAATCACCATTTTTGCCATGTCTTTTTACTTAATTTTGGTCAAAGTTTATGGTGAAAAACCGCAGTATTTCTCGTTGGGGCAGGACGAAGACCAGGATGAAGAGTCAAACGACGACGTTGAGTCGCAAAAGAAAAGCGTACTTGACAACCCCAAAAGCTTTATTCATGTGGGAAAAGCCCTTTCACCATTTGACATGGAGAGGTAGGGAAAATTCAAGATGGGACCCTACGTGTGTAATTAGGTGTAATTAGTGATTAGGTGCGTCGAGTGGTGGGGTCCACCTATGCTTAATTTAGCGATTAAATTGTTTATGAAGCCAGCAATAACGTGGCTGGCTTAGGAAACTCGTACATGTGGGTATTTTCATAGAGAATAATTAATTTAATTTGATTTGATTATGCGTGGAATCCTTTTGCTTGGCTTGTATTTGATGTCTCAGCCTAGGAATTGAGTCCATCGAGTTGGCTTGTATAGTAAAGTAAAAGCAATATAATGGTTTATTTATATATTATGTTGCTCAACTGCTTCTCTGTTATTAAGTGATTTTGATTTTTGTAATTTGATGATCAAACCACTCGATCAACACAGTTTTATATAGAATTATATATCCTTTTAATTTTTATGCCAAACTTGAGTATCTGCACTTTGAGTTCCTGTTAACTTGATGATCACGATATGTCACATGTTAATCGTTTCTTTCCTTACATTATTCAACATCAAGTTCAATAAAAATTGGATTCTTTTTCATTTAAATTATACCAGGAGTTCCCGTATCAGGAAGAGAGACCTACAAAACACTATATATATTAAAAAAAATTATATTTAAAGACTTATATCATATAAAATTTACAATAAAATACTTAAAAGATTGAAATTATTTTTAAAAATTATCATTATAATCAGATTTTAAAAAATTTATTATCAATTTTAATAGATTTACTATTGGGTGTAACAAAATTGTTACACTTAGTAATAAATTTTAATAATAAAATTGTTATATCTAATAATAAATTTTTTTAAAATTGGTAGTAAATTTTTTTATATTTGATAGTAATAATAATTTTTAAAAATAATTTTAATTTTTGAAATCTTTTATTATAAATTTTATATGGTATGAGTCTTTGAATACATTTTTTTTTTTATATATTATATTAGTATATTGCACACAAAGATATAAAGTAAAATACGGCTGCATGCAATGCACATGAACCCAATTTATTTAATGCCTGTCAAAATTATCCTTGGAACCCAATCCTCTTTGTAGACATTAGAATTGGTTATTGATATTCATGAATTATAAAAGTTTTCAACAATTAAAAAAAAGAGTTTTAAATATAATTTTTTATAAAAAAAATCAAGAGTGATATGAAGCTATTATTTTGGCAAAATTTACTGCAAGAGTTTGAACCCAATACCCCTTCTTCCCTCCAGTGCCTCAACCATTTTGCCTGCAAGTGATGTTCTAAATTTGTTTGTCCAAAATATATCCTTGTAACTCAATACTCTTCTTAGACATTATAATTGGTTGTTTATATCCATTGGTTATAAAAGTTTTCAACAATTTAAAGAAAAGAGTTTTAAATCTAATTTTTCATAATATTAATTATTGTGTAAAAAAAATTACCAGTGATATCAAGTTGCTATAAGTTGCAGTGTAATTAAAACCCAATTAGATCAATCAATTTACCATCATACCAAGTGCCTCATTCTCCATGCTAGTGACTTATCCATTAAACCAGCAAGTAATGTCTGCATATATTTAGCAAAGTTTTATATAAAAATTCTATTTCAGTTTTTTTTTGGACAAAAATTTGTATAATTTATTATATCATATTTTAAAATATATATTTAATTATTATATGTTCAACTACAATAAATTATTAACCTGCAAATCAATATTTTTACTGATTTAATGATAGATCTAATTTTAAAAATATTGATAAATTGAGTGGAAAGTGTTTTTTTAATAAAATAAAATGAATAAATTAGATTCTTTAGAAGTTTGATTAAATTAAAAGAAATATTATTCAACTTTAACGATATGTGATATATTACATGAATCCTTATTCTAATTTGTTTCTCGTCTATAAAGTTAACTCTCTGCATAGTATGTATTTTTTAAAAAATAAAATTATTAAAAAGTGTTTCTACTATATATTAAAAATGCAATCTTATATTGCATAAAAAATTAATTTTTTTGTTATATTAAAAATAAAATCACAATTTTATAAGCATGCTAAAGGCATTATCTTGGTCTAAAATTCCATTATTTTTGCTCCTTGGCCTAAAATTTTTTGGTCTAAACTTATTCTTGTGAGCTCCAACTTGGATATTGGGAGATGCTTTAAGCTCCAATAATATTAATTAATATTTAGGATAAAGTATTTCATAAAAATTGAAAAATAAGGTGGTAACAAATCTAAAATCAAGTTATAATAATTCTAAAAATCCCTGGTTACTTAAGAAAGCTTGAGTTGTAATGAATATTAAAATAGGGTGATCTATGAGAATTGGGAAGTAAGATAATGATAAATCTAAAACTTGGATGTAATGATTCTAAAAGTCTTTCATAATTTAAAAAAGTTTTGATTATGATTAATATTTAAGATAAGATATTCTATGAGAATTGAAAAATAAGGTAATAATAAACTTAAAATTAGGTTGTAATAACCCTAAAAATTCTTGATAACTTAATGAAATATAAGTTGTAATTAATATTTAGAGTACTCTGTGAAAAGTGGGAAACAAGTAATAACAAACATAAAACAGAATTATAATAATTTTAAAATTTTTTAGTAATTTACAAGAAGCCTAAGTTATAATTAATATTCAAAATAGAATGTTTATGAGAATTAGAAAACAAAGTGATAACAAACCTAAAATTGATTTGTAATAATCTACAAGTCATTTGTAACTTAAGAAAATTTGACTTATAATTAATATTTAAGATAGAAAATAAGATGGTTGTAACTTTAAAAAAACTTAGTTGTGATTTTAGGAAACTTTGGTTATAATTAATAATTTTGGTTACATTTTGATTGGACTTTGTAATTTTAGGAAGATTTAGTTGTAAATTTTAAAAATAATGGGCTAAGAGCATTTCGGCCTTGTCACTCCAAAAATAAGATCCTTTAATTCTTTTAAGTAATTTAAATTTTTTATTATTAATTTTGATAACTTATAACTTTGTATGCATTTTTTTAACTTGTTAAAAAAAGTTATGTTTTTTTTTTAGAAAAGTATAGTAAAAGATTCATATAATCAAATATTTACAATAAAAGACTTTAAAAATAAAAATTATTTTTAAAAATTATTATCATCAATAAAATTTAAAAGATTTTATTATTAATTTTAAGAGATTTATATTATAAATTTTTAATGATATGGGTCTTTTATTATAATTTTTTTTCTATTATTATTCTGAAAGCATTTATTTCCTTGTCACCGTGCCTTGTACTCAATTATTCTGAACGAAAGTTCTACGCAACGAGAAAGTGGAAAAGGACATCTGGATGATTACAAGGAGAAAGGCAAGCAAGAACAATATTTAATAGGCGTTTTATAAAAGAGCTTGATGTATTAAATTCTTTATTGGCGAATTATTTTAAAATTTATGTATATAATAGTAAAACTTTATTTTATATAAATATATTTTTAAGAAAACTGTAAGGACAAAAAATTCCATCTTTTGAAAAGCCGAAGAAGGTCCTATTAGTGCGTGTTTGTTTGGCGTTGGAAAATAAAAAAATCACCGTTTGCAACTTAATATTTTATTATTTTGACTAAAATCACAATTTAAAAAAAATAAAAACTGAATCAAAGCGGTTTTGAAATCAAAATTGATTCTAGTGGAAATAATTGCTGAGGTGATTTTTCTTTCGGGCCACAAATTGCTGAGGCGATTGCGTGCTACTACCCTCCTGCGACCATGTTTTTTGGATAAGATATTTCTGATGTGTGCCACGTCATATCCCTAACAATATTTGTTTGTTATTACCTAATTCACCCGTATTTTAGAAATTTACTTGATGTAGTGTACGGTTTCTGCAAGTTGCGTGCACATTATATAGTTTAAGTACTATTTATATATTTTTTTTTTTGTAAAGCTTACGAGATATTTTTTGAAGAATATTTATTTTTGTAAATATACATATTTTAAAATTTTTAAATATATGAGAATAATTAATAAACAAAATAAAAAAAATACTTTTACAGCGTGACCTACAAGTTGTCATAACGAGTGACGACTTACGTTGGCAGGCTTTTTGATGTATATATAAAAAGAATAAAAACAAAATAAAAAAATAAGTAACAAGTAACATAATTTTTACATATATATAACTTTTACTATTTTATAATTTATTTTTTAATAAAAATTGAGATGCGGAACCACAGGCTCCACGTCCTTATTAATTTTTTTTAAATTTTTTTTGTAATTAACTTTATAAGGATGTGTATAATATAAATAAATTTTAAAATTTTTTTAATTAATTATAATTTATAATTGATATATTTTTATAAAAATTGATAATAATTTATTTATATTCAATAATTTTAAAAATATTTATATATTTTGTAAAAAATTAATTTTTTTATTATATCATACCCATCTAAATTTTTAAAAGTTATAAATTTTTAAAATTATAATATATTTAATTTTTTAATTCATAAAAATTTATTCTTAAAATTTTTGTAATTCATCTATTTTTGAATTTCATATAATAATTTTTTAATTATGAAGTAAATTATTTTTACTTGTATTTTGAAAAAAATAATTTTTAATATATATTTATCTAAATTTTGCAATCCTCAAATATTTGTATTTTGAGAAATATTAAAATTTATTTTTTCAAAATAAAAATAAAAATAATTTACTTCATAATTAAAAAATTATTATATGAAATTCAAAAATAGATGAATTACAAAAATTTTAAAAATAAATTTTTATGAATTAAAAAAAATTAAATACATTATAATTTTAAAATTTTACAATTTTTAAAAATTTAGATAGGTATGATATAACAAGAAAATTAATTTTTTATAAAATATATAAATATTTTAAAAATTATTGAATATAAATAAATTATTATCAATTTTTATAAAAATATATCAATTATAAATTATAATTAATTAAAAAATTTTTAAAATTTATATATTTTACACATATCCCTATAAAATTAATTACAAAAAAAATTTAAAAAAAAATACCCAATTTTTATTAAAAATCAAATTTTAAAACAGTAAAAATTATACATCTGCAAAAATTATTTTGCTTATATATATATATATATATATATAACACCTAATCACTTACGTTATCATAATCTATGACGGCTCAAAATTTTTTATATAAAATTTTAGGGACAATATATTTTAGTACAATTAGATTGCGTCTTAACGATCTTGGAGATGCTTGTTAGTGGTACGAAACGAATCAAGGTAAGTGAGGGGATGGAATATGCTTGGAAGATCGTCACCCATAATGAAGAGTGAAAAATGAAAAATTACAACTAAGAATTTTAAATTAAAAAAATATTTATATTTAATAATTTTAAAGTTTAAAATTATTTTAAAAGATATAATAATCAAAAATTTAAATTTTACCTAAAAAATTATAATTTAATATTTTAAATTAAAATTTTTAATCATTAAATTTTTATAATAATTTTAAAAATTTAAAATCTTTTTAACATAAATATTTTTAATTTAAAACTCTTCGACCATAATTTCTCTATTTAGAAACGACTATCAATTTTGGAAAGTCCCCCGGGAGCCGCCGAAAGTGACCTAAGCCGTAAAACTTTTTATAGTAAATTATACGAATTTTTAAAAAAACTTAATTAAATTATATCTATATTCTTTTTATCTTAAAAGTATAATTTTACTCATTTGTTATTTAATATATATCATAAAATTTTTTATTTCAATTAACTTTCTAGCTATAAAATTATGTTTTTGCATAATATGTATTTTTTTAAAATGAAAATATTTAACTATCTCTAATAATCTTATTTCAGAGCTTACCATCAATTTACCTATTTTTGTTATCATATTAAAAATAAGATTATAGTCTTATAAAGTGTAAAAGAAATTAATTTTATTAAGAAAAAGTAAATAATAAACATATTTTGTAACATATATCAAATTTCAAAAGAATCAATTAATTTTTTTCAAAACAATATGAGTATAATTTAATCAGACATTGAGATAAGTATAATATACTAAAAAATGTATCTTTCCATCTTCGGTCAGTACAACAGAGGCGGAAGATAGCTTCAAAATGCAGGCGTCTTTAGTTGAAAAATTAGTCATAGGGTGGATTTTTTATTTGTTTATAAAAAAAATTAAAGTATCAGATTCTAAGCTTTTAATTTACGAGATATATTATATATTATTAGTACTGATATATCAGACGATATCATAACTGGACTCGACAAACAAGGAAATTTTTGGGTGTAGCTTCTAACGTTGTCGCCACGAGTGAATCCGTACAAGATTGTTTGATTTATTTGTTTGTATATTTTAACCAACTCTATCTCTTTCGTAAAACATACGCACACGCCAAGAACCCTCCTCTCTTTTTTTTTTTTTTGGTGGAGCATTTGAGTTTTTATTTGTAAGATAAAATTATATAGATTCTTTTCTTTTTAATTTTGTTGATTACTTACCTTTTATTTTTAAAATATATACAGATATTTTTTGAAATAAAAAATTATTCTATAATTTGGTGAAAAATTTTAAAATTACAATAAATTGTAAGATAATTTTTTTTATTTTAGAAAATATTTGTATATATTTTAAAAATAAAGTGAAATATGTATAATTTTTAAAAAATTTAAGAAAAATTGTTGTTATTTACTCTATTTCTAATACACAAAATATTTGAAATATGTCTAGTTGTCTTTCAAAGATAAATGTTTTTAATTTACTTTTAAATATTTTTTAACTAAAAGGATCTCTTTTATAAATATTTATAACTCATTACAACATTGAAATCTAATTCTGATACAAAACAATATTATGTTGAAGGTTTAAAACACTTAGGTAAATTATATAATTAATTAGCAATTACATGGAATTTTAATTTTTCTTAAATGAAGAACTATTTAAATTGGAGAAATACATTTTAGGAACTAAATTGAGAGCTTATGTTTTTAAATGACTAAATTGGGAAGAGAAAAAAATTTTATGAACTAAATCATTAATTTACTCTAATTTATGTTTTTTAATTTTATTTCATATATATTATTTTGTTTAAAAACTAGATATATTATGTATTATTTTGTAATAATAGAAGATATGAAAACGACAGTGTAACAGTACCATTCTTCTAAATTTTCGTTGCCGTCGGATAAGCGTGTAATTGCCTCTTGTTTTATTCCTCCATGAAGCTTCCCAATTTGTCACATTGAAAATGATTATTAATTAAATGAAATACTTTATATTATAATATTCATAAATGTATCATTATAATGACAGTGACAATTAGATAAAAATATTTAAATGTATTTAGTAATTATCAGTTACTTCTAATAGTAAATTTAATAAAAATGATTTGAAATTTTTATCGTAGTTAATTATTTGCAAATTGAAGCCCTTGAAAAGTTATGATTTATGTGCTAGAGACCATGTCTGGCCAACTCGTCATTATTAGTTAGAGGAAGGCGAAGGAAAAAGAAAAACCAAAAAAGGTGGTCTGCCACTTAAGTCCATTATTAGTTGCCCATGTGCCAAACGTGCATAGCAAAAATAGAAAAATTTATATTTTAGATTTTGGGTTAAAAATATTTATATCAAAAGATTTTAAATTTTAAAATTATCTTAAAAGATCATAAAATAAAAAATTTAAACTGCATTAAAAATTTATAATTCAAGACTTTAAAAGAAGCTTTTAAAATAATTTTAAAATTTAAAATCTTTTAATGTAAATATTTTTCAGTAATTTCTCATGGAAATATACCTCACTTTTGATAACTTTAATTAAAATAAAAATAATCTAGAAATTAATTGGCACCATCCCAATAATCTGTCAAGCATTATTATGCTGTCCCCTGTAAATTTTTCTAACAATCCCACTGAGCCCCTTGACCACCTTTCATTGGAATACATATAATACTACCCTTGCCCATGAATCATGGAAATAAACAAAGAGTTTAGCTCCATATGTGATTCTAGCTGGTTAGGAATTTGAATTTTTTTATTGTTTGATTGTGTTTCAAATTTTATATATGATTATACAATATTTTTTTAATAAATTTTGGTACGCTTGTCTAAATCTCAAAATGAACTTTTTAGCCTTATAGAGGACAGAGATTATCAAAGATTCTGACAGAGTTAGCAGTCCAACAAGTAGTGGCTTAATTCATGAATTGTTGTCGACAGCGAAGAAACTTCGGAGAGGACTGCCCATTTCCGTATGGCAATGAATTTGCCAAAAGAAGTTGATATTTTTGTTTATTTTGGGAGAGAGGCTAAATGGCACATGATAAAAGTTTAAATTATATATAAATAATTTTGTTATTTTTTAAATTTGACAATGAATTCTTTTAAATTTTTTAATTTTTCCAAATAATTCTTTGCAATTAGTTAATATATTATTTTACTAACAAAGTGTGATACATTAACGGCAATGAATTCTTCTAAATTTTATTTTTTTGTGCAAATAATTAAGTCATATGTAAATAACCTCTAACATATCATGTTTCATTGGTGAAATCATAGATAAACTAATGGCACGGGAATTATCTGCACAAATTTAAAAATTTAAAATAATTCATTGTTATGTTTTGAAAGTCAAAATAGTTATTTACAAATAACCAAAAGCTTAGGGAAGTAATGTATAATTTAGTCTTGAAAATATATTATTTGTATTTTATTTTAATCATTAGGGTAATAAGTTAAAATTTTAAAAAAATAAAAAAGAAATAATAATAATAATAAAATTATTATTGTGAAAGCTGAATAAATAATAAATATATAAATTTAATGACTTCAAGTTAAAATATTAAATAATAAAAAAATTACATAATACATAAATAGATTAAGTAGGTTCAAACTTTTAAAAAAAATATGTGGACAACACATAAAAAATTTAATATTATATATATATATATATATATATACACACACAAACTTTGATAACTTAAGGCGAGGCATATGCCCTTTCAAATGTCTATGGCTTCACTGTGAGTTTATATCCCCTGCAGTCATAAATTAATTGTATATAATATAGTTGGAAAGATATAAAAAAAATAGAGAATATATATAAAAAGAAGAAACAAATTCTATATATATTCTTATCCTTTTATATTATTTATAACTATAATGGATGTAATTTCTAATTCTGAGAATCCACTAGAGGAAAATATGCAAAGTTTTCCTTTTATTAAATATATCACAAAATCATATAAAAACTTGTGTTTAGTTTCTTTATATATATATATAGAGAGAGAGAGAGAGAGAGAGAATTTCACAATTATTTTTGGAACAATTTATCCAAACGAATTTTTTTTCCTTTCAAAATCAGTTGTAAAAATTATTTTTAAAACCATAGGACAAAATTAGAACTAAAAAGATCTTAAGAGTTTTGTTTCTTATTTTATTTTTAAACAGATTTTTATCATAAATTTTTTTGGCGGTGTTTCTTTTTTTTTTTAAATATGTAATTTTATAAAACATATTAATTTTTTTAAAGGTTATTATGGTTATTCATTAAAAGTATAACTTATTTTACGTTATTTTTCATACCTCTTTAAATAGAATTATTACAATTAGAAATTCATAAATATCTTTCTAACTTATATTTACGGTTTATAAAAAATATAATTAATATTATTTTTATGCTTAACATCAACTTCCCTCACTTATTCTTCTTCTTCTTCTCATTGAGATATAGAGTGTAGTGTTTGAATTTTAATAAGTAGAATTCTAATTCATAAATATTTTAAATTTTAATTATCAAAAAATTGAATACATATCAAATTTAGTCCTTGAAATTTGATTTACTTTTTCGGCATGATTGTACTATAAATTCTTCTCAATTTAGTGATAACTTGAATTTTTCTTAGTCCTATCAACTCAAATAATATTTTTTATCAAATTACTGAGTCTTTTTTTCGACATATCAATTAATGGAGACAATGTGCATTTTGTTTAAGTGTGTTAATAACGGCGAAAAAAAAAATAATTTGTTAAGAACTAAAGTAATGAAGAATCAGTTTACCTTAAAAATTTTAGATATTACATGTATTAAAGTATCAATATTCTTATATTCTTCAAAACATATACAACACTTAATTTTAAATTTTCCACATTTTTATATTCAAATTGTATAAAAAAGCTTTTAAATACTTAAAAAAATTAACAAGTACCAAATGAAGAAAAACTCTGGCTCAATTATAATTTTGGTTGCCTTACTGAGATTCCCAAGTCATGTCATGTCCAGTATCTAAGCTCGTATATAGCTTTTCTTCTTTCCCTTTTCTGTTTTCTAACCAAACACTGAAGGACAAAATACCTAACCTAGGTATTACCCAAACAGCGTACTATTACTAATATTCTATTATTATTATTAACAAAGATTTCTAAATAACACTGGATTTACAAGTTACAACAGATAGAATCTAGCTTTTGTGAATAATCTACAAAACTACAACACGAGAGACAAAGAATGGGGCCCACCACAACCCCACAACCCGGGAGCTATGTGGGAAGCGAACTCACAAATATTGTCTCATACGTTGGGATAACAGAGAAGACATATTATGCTTTGGCAACCTTGCTGCATTCGGCTTCTGCCACCCCAACCTTTCTAGGAACTCCTCAATCAACCTACAAATCCAAATTAAATAATAATATGGTATCAAAAAGAAGGAAAAATTATATTTTATCTCAATAAGACTAACTATTAAATTAGAACATATACTTTAAAATGTAACAAAAAATTTATTGAGCTTTAAATTAAAATGAAAACGTTAAATTTCAATTAAAATTAACCACAACAATCTTAAGATAGAGTTGGGATGAAAAGACAAATACTTACCCCTTTACAGTTAATTTTTAGTGGAATTTGATGCTTTCATTTCAATCCAAAGTTCAAAATGTTTTATTACATTTTAAAGTTTATGTATCAATTTGGTGGTCAAGTCTTAATTTGAAGGGAAAAAAAATCAGCAAATCCGTAGACAAGGCAACTCACATGCTGCAGATGGCCTTTTGAGATGAAGCTAGCTCGCGGTCTGGGAAAGATTCTTCCAGTCGAAAACTCAACCAAACATAGAGATCCAAGACCTTTAATTTTGGCACCATCAAAGTCACTCACATAGATTAGTGGAACAAATGAGTTTATTATCATTTTACATGAAACATTATGCCAAGTAAGAGCAAAGCTGAGACACCACACGGTACAATATAGCCATGTTAATTTAAACCAAATCAATATTAGTATTTCTGAAGTGGTGCAATGCTAGGACAGAACAAGTACAGATATAACATTAGATCCGTAAAAGGGAACTCAGATTAAACCATTGAAAGGCCCCTATGGCCTAAGTTGAATAACGTTCCTAATCTTCCAATACTTGAGACCAGAAAGAGCCAGGTTAAAGTAAATCAACTGTTCAAAGGAGGATAGTCTAAACACAAGATGGTTTAAGATAGATATGAGGAGGTAATTATGTTCACACATGAGATGGTCAATGTTTTGATGTCCAAATAGCCATTCTTGATGATTGGATATCGTCCCCCACTTGAATGGGTGTTTGTGTGTAATATGATTGAGTTTCAAAGAAAGTAACATTCATGGTGATGTAAGTTTTCTTGGTAAGGAATAAGTAGCATTTATAGCCCTTTTGAGCAGGAAAATACCCAACAAAAATACACTTAATGGCCCTAGGATCCAATTTACCCCATGATCATTATGGATAAAAGAGGAGCACCGAAAAACTTTTAGTGGAATATTGGACATGATTGGTGTGTTGGAAAAAGTTTCACAAAGTTTTTGGTAAGGTGATTCAAAGTTTAGTGCACAGGAAGACATATGGTTGATTAAGTATGTGGCTATGAGTAAGACCTCACCCCATTAAAATTTAGGGATGTTAGAAGTAAAGATTAAGGATTGGGCAACCTCAAGTAGATGTTGATTTTTCTGTTTAACTACCCATTTTTTGTGGGGTATAAACACAAAAGCTTTAATGTAGGATGCCAAGGTTACTAAGGTAGGTTCCAAGGATTCCAAGGATGGAATTAAAGTAGTCTTTGTCATTGTCAGTCTTTAAAATCTTGAGTTTGAAATTGATTTTGAATGAACGTACAAAAATTCTTGAAGGTTTAGGCAACTTCAATCATTGTTTTAAATTGTAGTCCGCATCATTTGATGTGACCGCAATATTGCTGTTGCGACATGGGTCGCATCCGCATCAATCTACCGCAATGTCCACAATCCTTCTTATATCACCCGTAACGCTCGCAACCGCAATTTAAAACTATAACTTCAATATTGTCATTGAGTAGATAAACCCACGTGACTCAGGTATGGTCATCTATAAATGTGACAAACCATCTTGCCCCATTTAGATTTTTAATGTTGGCAAGACCCCAAATATTGCTATGAATGATGGTGAAAGGTGTAATGAGTTTGTGCTCATTAAGGAGGATAAGCATTTTTTAAGTGTTTTTAAGAGTTGGCAAATATCACATTGTAATTGAAATATGTTTTTATTGATGAGTTGAGGATATATGTGTTTCATGTTAGAAAACCTGGGATGACTTAATATATAATGCGACAACATTACATTATACTCAAGTCTAGATGACATTGCCTTCTTATTTAGTTTCTCAACTCTTTGAAGGTAGCATAGACAAGCATACTTCTTAGCATTGGCAATCGTCCTCCTTCGATCCAAGTCTGAGAAATGACACACATCATGTTTAAAGTTAGCCATACATTTCAAGTCCTTGGCAAGTTTGCTTATTGAAAGTAAATTGCAAGTGAGTTTGGGAACAAAAAGAACATCTTTAAGCAACATAGTATCAGATAACCAAACTTTTCCTAGTCCACTTACTTCAAAGAGAACGCCATCAGCAATTTTAACAAATAATTTTTTAGAGCAAGGTATAAGGTTTTCTAAAAGAGATTTCTTGTAGTCATATGGTCAGATTCTCTAGAATTAAGAATCCAAGTGTTTGGATGTGGTACTAGAGAATTTAAAGCTATCATATTGTTACCTTTTTGAACAACTACTCCAGCACCAATCATCTTGTTTGTATTTAGCTCAGTTTTCCCAAACATTCTCTGAAGTAATTCCTTTTGTTCTTTGCTGAACAATGGAGTATAAAGTATGTCCTCACTGGTAGCCACAAAGCCTTGGGTGTCCTTTTGTTGTTGTGGCTTCCAATTATTTGGCTTGCCGTGTAGCTTCCAACATATCTCCTTAGAGTGACCATATTTATGGCAGTAATCACTCTTGGACTTGAAATCATTCAATTCAGGACCATGAGTCAAAAGGGTAGCAGCTTCAAGAGTAGTGACCGCAATTTGTATTGCTGTTTGGGCAACTCTTTCTTTGGCTTTCTTCATGTTTAACCATTGAGAAGACCTCACTAAGAGTTGGAAGAGTTTGAGCACTCATGATTCTTCCTCCTGGTTCTTCAAAGGTTGGGTTTAATCCTAAGAGGAACTTTGATGTCCTTTTCTTCTCAACTAACTTTTGATAATCCAGTGCATCTTCAGAGCAATACTAGTCATGTGTCTCATAAAGGTCTTGTTGCTGCCAATGGCAATAGACAGCATGGTACTAATTGGTGACACAGAGTTCTCCTTGCTTGAAGTCACGAATGAGTCCCTCCACCTCAAATAGGACAGCAGTATTTTCTTTGAAGGAATAGAATTCACGAACGTTTTCTCATATCTCCTTGGCTGTTCTACACAAAAGGTAATGTTTTCCCGAATATTAGCCATGGAGTATCAGCCAAGACATTAGCATATTATTCTCAGCCCATTGCTTATATTTAGGATCAGAAATAGGAGGCTAGACAGCATCTCCTATGAGATAGTCTTCTTTGCCTCTACCCCTAATGAACATGAGAGCACTTTGGCTCCATTCCAGGTAATTATTCCCATCAAACCTATATCTAGTGATCATCACAGGCGTGGGTTCTGGAAAGAGGGGAGCAGAGGTAGTCACACCATGGCTGGGCAACTGGACAAGACTCAAAGGATGAAGTGTGTTGCATTTGAAGGTTCAAAGGAAGAGCTTCGAGTTTCATGAAGCCGAAGTAAATCATGGTCAGATCAAGCCTTCTCCAGCTCTAATACCATATGAAGACTGTGGGAGAACGAAGTTCTTAATAATACAATATTATTTATTTCTTAAGATTGCTGAATAGAGAAAATACAATCTATAGAGCGTCAAAGGCAGCAAATCTGCCTCCCACACATTCAATGGTAAAAAGAAAGCAATGCCCAGAGTCAAAGAAGTCATGGGCTACTAAAAAGGAAAGACGTCGTTCAACACCTATAGGGGAATAACAAAAACAGGGGAGTAGACAAGGGGAGGGTGCAAACAGTGCCATACAAGGGAGGATAAATAAATAAATAAATAAATAAAAGCCCCGTGCAAACATGTGCATTTTAGCATACTCTAAAGCTTTCTTTTTTTTTAAATAAATCTAAAAGTTTGCAAAATGTTCCAAATGAATCCATAGGGGTAACTCCGTTAACATTGTACTAATAACACTAACATGGCACATTGACTTGGTTAACCTCCAACCCCCACTAGCCATTTGACACCTAAAAGCTTATTTGCAAAACCATATTAGTGTTAGTGTTAGTGGCATTGTGTTAACCGTTGTTCTCAAAACCGGACTGATCTGGCTGTTTTGACCAGAAAATTAATGGACCAGTCCATGATCCGACTCAATCGACCCACAAAATCGTTCGACCAAAAAACTGGTCAAAAGTTGATAAAAATACCTGGTCAAACAGGTTAATTGTTTTATTTTTTTTCTAAAGTGCGATGGAAGTCCAAAACCTCAAATGCAGTCAAGATTGGAGTCTCTCTTGCACCTTTGCCAGTGAACTCATCAGTGATCTTCCCAATGTCGCTTCTGACTTCCTTCTTCATTGACAACAGCAAAACAGCAGCAGCTGAAGTTGAGGTATCCTACTCAATGACACACTTGAGGAGGTAGCCATATGGAGAAGGACAACCTGAGATTGTTAAGGAAGAAAGTCCCAAGCTGGCAATGGAAGATGTGGATGAAGATCGACAAAGGGAGGATCAAATCAAAGAAGATACGACTGTGTGTGAAGCAATCTTTGAAAGGCTTTAGATTCAAAGAGATAGAAAGAGAAAAGGCCTAATGTTTGTGAAGTAGGTGGAAGTGGCAGTGTAATTATATGTAAAGGACATATCTCAAAGTGGGGAATATGATTTTTTTTTTTGTAGTTTTTATTTTATTTTCCTCTGAATATTGTTATGGTTTTGATTTAAATGTAAGATATAACTGATTTAAAGTTGATTAAGAGTACTTTATCAATTTTTTTTTCAATTAAACTTACACACACAAACACATATATATAATTTTTTATTAAATATATATATATATATAATAATCACTGGTTTGACTATAATCGAATTAATGAATCATGAACTAATACTTCTACTAGTTCCATATCTGGTTAATTTGAAAAAAAATTAGTATTAACTAAGTTACCCCAATGAATTAATTTGGAATGTCTTGCAAACTTCTGATTTTATTCAAGATTAAAAAAAAAAAAGACTTTTAAGGACCAAAATCAGGTTTTGACCTAAATTAATTTATAATTATAAATAGATGGTCAACTCTAAGGTGCAAATTTATATCTATCTGCATTGATACAATTGACACATGATCTAGTTTTATTAGGCCACCAGTGCTAAAGGTGAGGCAATTGGACCAACTATTTTGGAATAGGCCCCACACATCAAGTCTCGCTAGCGCTAGTAACATCTTCTCAGCATACTAGTAACCTCTCCAAAAGGTACTGGCAACGTCTCTTCAAAGTGTTGGTAACCAATTACCAACTTTTTAAGCATCAATGATCTCCAATAAGATGTTAGTGTTGGTAATACTCCCCTTTGTTACCAGCACCTTGGGAGGAAGTTAGAACATTTCAAGAGTTGGTTGCAATTAAAATGTGTTGGTAACATTTTCTAAACATTGCAGTAACATCTACTCAATGTGCTAATAAAATGGAAGCAAGTGATGGTAAGGTCTTTCTTGTGCAATTTGAACCGCAAAATCTACCTAAGTTTTTCTTTAAAAAACCAAAAAATGAAAAAAATAAAAAAAAGAAGAGAAAAAAGAAAGGGGGGGGGGGGGGAGCCCTGGTGATCCCATCCATACCTTTCTCTCTTCTCTCCCTTTCATTCACTCGCTAACAGAATTCAACACTTATCTTAGCAATGTTGTTAATCTCAAGGGTCATATCACCTACTTTTGTGACAAGCTAGATGCATATAGTTTATAAACTCCACTTTGAGCAGGGGCGTTAGAATAATATTTAGCATATCTTTTTTTCCCCCCTTTCTTTCTTTCTTTAGTTACACCATAGAAATCTATAAAAGTCCCACACAAATAATATCTCAAGCTAAACAGCCCTCACCTTTTTATAAAAATATGTAACCGAAGCTTCCTCTCATCAAAGATTTTCCAAAGTGTTTTCTCTTTCTTTTATTCTTTACAAAACTCATGGCATGTTATGAGGATCATAAAATTCCCATAACCACCAGCAATAGCATGAAGATAACATAATTGATATGGAGCTCAAGAGGCAAGGTGATGAAAAAACATAATAAACAGAAAGCCAAATATGTATGGAAAAGAAGGCCACAAAATCCTGAGGTTTATACCACTAAATTATCTCATCTCTTCATTATTTCCCTCTTTCTTTTTTTTTTCTTAATAGAACATAATTTTCCCTTTTTAGTTCCATATTTTATAATTGACTTATTATAATTACAAATGTTTGATACCAATGGTAAAAATGACTCCAGCAATTTTCATATACTACATTGTATTGTCAGGCTGTCAAAAAAATTAGTTCAAAAGGTAACTTTCAAAATATCTAATGATTCAAGAACTAGAAGATTTGATTTTACATTTGATATTGAGTTAGAACGTATGTGGTGATAACAATCACTTTAAGTAGTTGATATTAAAACTAATGATTCAAGACCTAGAAGATTTGACTTTACATTTAATATTGAGTTAGAACAAATGTGGTGATAACAATCACTTTAAGTAGTTGATATTAAAAAAGATGTGCTCCCTGGGCTGAACTAATAAGAAAATTAAAAATATGATCAGACACAAAATTCCAAGTCTGAACAGAAAAATAGACTAACATTAACCAACCTGTACTGTGTGTCAGACCTAAGTAAAAGAATAGACTGAGGTGATTGAGAATTATCTACAGAACAGTGACAACATTTTATTAAGAAGTTGCTACTGGATATTGTGTAGAAGTTTATATACCATTAGTGTTTGGTGTATTATAGTGATGTGTTCATCTAGATATATTGTGAGCCTATAAAGTCTTGTGATATTACAGCCCAAGATCACAGAAAGAAACAGGTCCAAGTAATTCAGTTTTGCAAATGCCCATCCCTAGGTTTACCATACGTTTCTTTCACAGTTCTGTTTTTCCTATGAGCCAGAGCTAACACCTTCAATGGGGGCTAGAGCTTGTGTCAACCAAGACATTCAACTGTGAATAGCGACACTGACCCACAAAAATTAAAAATAAAACAAAATAAACCTCACCTTATGAATAGATTCAAGGTCCTCAAGAGCAGATGGTGTTTTGGGCACCCTAAGCGTCCCTGGTGTAAATATTTCCCGAAGCCGAACAAGGCCTTTCCTTGCATAAGTCTCTGCAAACTGGTTTATCAAAAATTATACCATCACTTTTATGCCCATTCAATCTGATATCAATGCATCTAATAATGACGAAGTATTGATTACCTGTGTCAGGCCTTGAGATGAAATTTCATCATCCATGTCAACTGGACTGAAAATCACAAATATCAGTTAAAAGAATCAAACAAAATGATAAAAAATTACAGACACCCTAATCTGTTCAATCTGTTAATTTTTCAATTCATAGAATTGGAAATTGCATTTCAAATCTTTGTAATTTTCTGAAGAAAAAAATATACCTTATACAAAAAAGATACTTTTCATGCAATCCAAGTGGAAACTCATCAATAACAGCAGCCACTTTCTGATGACAGCAATTGCAATCAACATCCACATTACAATCAAATGACGGCCAGTAAACATATTATAAAATAGAAGTAATCAACACTGTTAATAAATAACAAAACATTGATATGAAATGTCCTTGATTAAATGGCATGGCAGCTATAAGTAAACATACCAATAATTCTTCACAATTAACAATGAAATAATTTTCCGATAATTTGGCATTGTCTAAAAAATGCTCCTGCAATAAAAAAGGAAAACAATTTAATAAGAACGCAGTACGGTTGCCTTTTCAAGTTTGCACAAATTTTAAAGGCATAGGCTGGGGCCATCTGAGCAACAAGCTCAATGGCTGTTGCAGTTGCATTTTAACACATCTTCAAGTTTGACATCTAATAGATAAAGGGGACAAATAAATGACTCCCTTATGGTACATCAGTAGTACTACTGAACTACCAATCACAAAATCCATGATATACTAGCAGGGGACCACAATTAGAAAAGAATTCCTCATACAAATCATCATCTGATAAAAATATCAAGTGTGTTAAGGATTACTAGGCTTAGATTGTACTACATGTACTAATCCTTTGTATACAACCTAATTTACAAATATAAATAGATATAGTAGGTGTCTGACTAAATTAGTCAGCAAACTCCCATTTAGAATATTCTTTGATTCTCTATACGGTATCAAAGCCTCAAGAGTAGGGTTTCAATTGCCTTCATCTTTAAGGCCAAAGCTCCTATCACTTCTCTAAGGAGCTCCGCCCCTCTCTCCCCCTACCATCCTTTTTCTTTTTCTTTTTCTTTTTCTTTTTTTAATCTATAATAGCTCTGTTTCCCTTTTTTTGTTGACCTTTTTCCATTGACTGTTTTATTTTTCAGTGACCCAAAAATTATACAATTGAGTTCTGTTTGAATAGAGATTACCCAGATTAGTAGTAGAAATCTCTAGCGGGCCTATCCCCATCAACGGCAATGTTAGAATCCTCACCATGGTCCTTCACGCACCCTATGTAACTCTGATCTCCATCCCACACACCAGTGCATGAGAGTGTATACAGCACCGATAGAGACACCGGTGTGACTAGAGGCCAATCAAGCCTTCTATCCTAGTTCCCATCCTTGTTATGGTGTGGATTGCATTAATTCAAGTTTTGGTATTTTCATAGGTTTTCCTTATGTATTTCTTGTTCTGAATGGTTTTATTTTTTAGTTTTTAATTTTCTTTAGAAGTTTATGATTATGTAAGGTTTTAGTGTATGATTTGGAACCTTAGTTTTCAAAAAAAAAGGAGCTGATTTTAAAATTGTCACCACTAGAATATTTTCAGTTGAGTGTCGTGATTGCAACCCATGTTAAACCTAATTTCACACAACAAATGCTTGATTTACATAAGCTTACATTTGTTTAGGCCATAACACGATATTCAGCCTCCAAACTTGATTGCACTATAACATCCTGATTTTTCCTTCTCCAAGATACTAGGATTCCTCCCACAAAGACACTGTTAATAAGTGTGAAAAGTAGGCTAAACTGTATATCCATTTGTCCCACATTACTTATTTCACCTATTGTATAGTCTTTAATTTATTATAAATGTAATACAATGTGAGCCTATCTCTTCAAACTTTCTTAAGTATTCTCCATCTTCAGTTTCTACATAATAACATAGCTAAGGGAGAGAGAAAACTAGGTTTCTGATGGACCTTTCATCAATGGAATTTCTAGTAACTAAGCGAATACTTGGTCACTTTCCCACCACTGGCAACTTTCTAGTGTTCTTTTGGACTAATGACCCTTCAATCGACATTAGAAACCACCAATCATCACAACCTTGGTGAGAGGTTGCTAGAATACCCCTGCACGTGCCTTTGTGAACTGATTGCCACTATAGTTATCCCACATGACACACATGTAGGTGCATGAGACACTAGCAACCACTCCGCTACTTCTAGATCTTCACATAACTTCCCAACCTATTTCTGGCCTTTTTTTGTCATGGGTCTTCACCGTTTATGGCCTTTTTGGTTCTGTCTTGATATTTTTGGGACCTTCCCGTGAACCAACATGAACCACTTTTGTTTAGTGGTTTTTCTAGCCTTTTTTTTATTATCATGCATCTTTCAGGCCACTGTGCCCTCTATTTCAAGCCTAGTTGCTAGTTTCCTGGGTTGCTTTTATGACTCAAGCTGGTAATTTGTTGCTTTACACTATCTTCTTTGCTTGGCCCATGGGTTGACTCATGCATCTAATCATATATCTAGTAACAAGCTTCTTTTCACTAATCTTAATACTACTGCTCACCACCTTCCCTACTGTTACTTTAGCTAATGGCTCACAACCTATTGCCAAATGCATTGGCCATGCTCATCTTATTCATTCTATTCCTTTAGATTTTGTTCTTTATGTTCCTAAATGCCCATTTAACTTGTTTTCTGTTAGAAAATTGATTCAAACCTTCACTGCTCCATTACTTTTTCTGATAAATCTGTTGTAATGCAAGACCAGTTAGTGAGATGGACGACTAGCGTGGGGCATGAGTGACAGGTTGTATTGCCTTTCATCACCCTCATCACTGACTGCCTACATCTCTACAGACTCACCAACTCTTATTCATAGTCACCTAGGGCATCATAGCCTTTCAAAGCTTCAAAAGATGATTCCCAATCTTTCCACTTTGAAGTCTTTCGAATGTGAATCGTGTTAGCTTGATGAACATACCAAGGCTTCATATCCTAAACTTATCAATAATCAAGTTGCATCCCCTTTTCAACTTGTTCATTCTATTGTTTGAGGTCTAAGTTGCACAAGTTTTGTTCTTGGTTTTCAATATTTTGTCACATTCATTGATAATTATTCTCATTGAACATGATTATTTTTTATTAAACAGCTGTTCAAAGTTATTTTCTATTTTTCAATAGTTTTGTGCTGAAATTAAAACACAATTTAGTACTGCTGATCATATTTTAAGCAATGATAATAAATGTGAGCATTTTTTCTACACCATTTCAAAATCTTAAGACTTCACAGGAAATTCTTCTTCAGTCATCATGTGCTCATACCCCTCAATTTAATGGGTTTACTGAACATAAGAATCATCATCTTATTGAGACTGCTCAAACTTTGCTTTGGCATAATAATGTTTCCCTCTATTTTTTGGGGGAATATTGTTCTTCATGTTATTTTATTAATCGCATGCCTTCTTCTATGTTACAACATCATATACCTCTTCCATTTTTGCCCATAGATAAGCCTATTTATTCTCTTTCTCTACATGTTTTTGGTTGCACTTGTTTTGTTCATATCCTAACCCCTACGCATAATAAACCATCTGTTAAAGCCATGAAGAGTGTTTTCCTTGGTTATTCTTGTACTTTCCAGACAAAAACCATTTCTTTGTCTCAACTAGTGTAGCTATCTTTAAGAGCTCCCCTTTCTTTCCTTCACCAGTTAAAATCCATTAGGTGTCTGAGAATCTTCCTATTCCATTCATTTACCATCTTACTAGATCTTCTCCTCCACCTCTCCAAACATATTAGCGTCGTCCATGCCCTAATCCTTCTATGCAATCCACCCTAGCCCTTGATGCTTCACATACTGCTCTAATGCCTTTACCAACCTCGGATCTACCTTCAGATGTTAATCTCCCAATGGCTCTTCAAAAAGGTATTCATTCTACTTGAAGCCCCTGCCCGATTCATAATTTCTTAAGCTATCATTGCTTATCTTCTCCACATTATGCCTTTGTTTCTTCTTTGCCTTCTATTTTCAAGCCCAAAGCTACCAGTGAGGCCCTTTCACAGCCGGGACAGTGCAAGGCTATGATTATGAGTCGCTGCCAGACATTCTAATGGTACTAGGGATTTAATTCCACTTTTGTCTGAAAATTCCACAATTGGTTGTCGCTTGGTGTGCACTATAAAAGTTGGTCATCTTGTTGCTAAGAGGTGTATATTTGGATTGGATTATGGCAATACTTTCTGACCAGTGGCCAAGATTGCTTTGGTTCATTTATTCCTCTCTATGGCTGCCACGTGCCATTGGCCTCTTTATCAATTAGATATAAAAAATGCCTTCTACTTGATGAACTTGACGGAGAGTTTACATAGAGCAACCTCATGGGTTTGTTGCTCAACAGGAGCCCAGATTAGTTTGCAAATTGTGATGCTCTTTTTATTGCATGAAGCAATCTCCTCAAGCATGGTTTGTAGATTTAACACAGTTTTTCAAAAATTTGGAATGACTAACAGATGAGGCAAGTCACTCCATTTTTTATCAACATACTTCTCATTGTCATATTTATTTGGTGGTTCATACAGACAACATAGTCATACTTCGAATATTTTACAATATGAACTAATGCAACCCAATGAATGATGATAGGTGAAGACATGAATTGGCTCACTAAACTAACTGGGAAGTCATCTATACTTCTACAGGTCACTAAGTACTTCACCATCGATGCTTGAGATTTGGTTCCATAGGTGTCTCGCAAGGTTTAGATCCCAATAATCCTGTTCCATCCAATATATCCAATACGTATTCTTTCTTTATGAATATTTGACAACATTACTTCAATACCCAAGAAATATCTCAAATCACCTAAATATTTTGTTTAGAAGTTTTGGTGGAAGCTTTTGAAATTATGAATACGTAGTTCATCAAGTCTCTGATAATTGTATCATACTATCACCAACATGTACCAATACCACTAGCAAAATGCAACCTACATCCATACATCTGAAAAGTACTTCGTAATTATAACTACTCTCCAAACCAAATTCCATAACTACGTTACTAAAGCAATTAAACCATGCTCTAGATGATTATTTCAACCTACATAAAGATTTCTTCAGTCTGCACACCTTCCCAAACCCCCTAAGCAATGTGATTACTTGTCTGAGCAAATGTGACAGTAGATGAAGAACATAAGCCTTGAGAAGCTTTGAATTGAGTATATGTAACAAATTCATCAGCTGTCATATAAAATGTCTTAACCTCTGACAATGTCACCAACACCTCACCTAATTTTTCCACCATATTTTAACTAGATCCAAACTCAGACACTAAAACTCACAAGGTCGCACCCTCACATTCAACTGTGATTCATTTGGTTGCATTCCAAAACATCAAAAGTGACTCCTTAGTGCCAAAAATTACTCATACCATCAGAAGAAAATACCACTACTGCCTCTATTGGTTCAAAGAGAAAGGCTTTGATACCATGTAGAAGAGAAAGAAATTAAGATAGTGACTTAATCAGCAAACATCCTAATCTATCTTATTTATCAATTGTTGAGAGTAAAGTACATGTAGTACATCCTACTAATACTAGGGTAATAGAATAGAAGCCCAATATACTTATAACATTACTAATTGAGATAAATGATAATAACCTCTAACACCATAAGATTTCTCATTTACAAATAGACATTTCTGGTTTAAATATAGAATCAATGAGTAAACAGTAACATGCAGATTACTAGACTACTATGATAACCCACCAATATCTGACTGAAACCATCTTTGGGGTGTAATCGTGAATGTATATGCATGAGATCATACGGAGGAAGTATTCCAGCACGCTGCATAAGAAAATGGGTATATCATAACACAAATCAACAATAGAAAAATTGAAATCAAGTTAATTAAGCACAAATTAAGATTTAAATTTAATACTAGCTTCCTGTTTCTTTTCCTGGTTATATACTTGGTATTGGGTGCTTTGAAGCTATATACCTCTAAAATGGGTGATGGAGAATTTAATGATGAATGAAGCAAGGGTAGATCCTCTGCATCTACGCATGTTACTTCCCCAATAGGAAACTTAGACCCATATCTACCAGCTCTCCCTACAAGCACATGCATTCAAAGTAACTTAAGAATAACACAAGAGTCAAATGTCAAGAACATATTACTCTAAATAACCAAGCTAAAAAACAAAAATAAATAAATAATAAGAATGCACAAGTATAACAGTACTCTGTTATATAGCACTATCAAAATAACTACAAGAAATGGACTTATTTCTGACATAGCCTATTGAAAGAGCTCATTCTGTCACAGGCAGTTTTTTTTTTTTTTTTTTCAGATAGCTGTGAAGTTGTGTGCCAGCTCTAGAACAGACTTTCTGGCATTTTTTATGAGCAGCAAGTTAATCCAGCCTCTTCAGACCTTTTTTATCAATACAGTGGGGAGGCTTTGATAGCAATAAGGAGTGTAGTATCCTTTGGTAGTTTGCTGTTTTCACAGGCATGTGATGCTTATGGCTGGAACAAAATGCAAGACTTTTAACCAGAGATTTCATCCTTCCAACTGTGATAGAGTAGCTTTTTGGCTTCTCATGCGTTTCAACCTGTGGCTCTTCTAGGGCAGCTTCTCTAACAATGGATTCACAGATTTAATGTATTTTTCTTTGCTTTTTTTCATTATTTTTCTTTCTCTCTTGTATATTTGTTGTTGTAGGAGCATTTCCTATCCTCCTTCTATAGGCACCTCTACTTTCATTTAATAATAAATTTTCTCGATTAAAAAATTACATATATAATGTCATAGAATATCTCAAACAAGCATAATTAAGCTCTAAAAATACTTATGAAGCAAATAGTAGTCTCTTTTTAATACAGGCACCACCTATACTAAGATACAATGCAGATAAAGACATCATTATAAAACTAGAATGTGACACAGTAATGAGATATAGGCTTAAATTCATTTTTAAGTCCTCTACTTTAGTCAGTTAGCCCATATAATTTTAATTAACACAATCTTGTCCCTCTAGTTTACTTATTAGAATAATTTAGTCCCTCTAGTTTTAATTAGAGTAACTGGCCCTCTAATTGTTCGAAAAAAGAGTAAATCAAGAAAATTTAAATTCTATTTTCAGTGACATAATGAAATCTAACTATTGCCCCCCAACTTGATATTTAATGGCTTTAATTTGGTAGTTTGGACAATCTTGCTTCAAGTAACACCAAAAGGACTAATATATATTCATACATAATATGTTTTACTTATATTATTTGTGAGTTCTAAATTGAATTAAAAACAAAAAATAATTGTCCACTAGGGATTAGCAGAGAATACGGTTCTTCTGCATGACAGAGGCATGGGTGAATAAAAGGAGAGACATGATAAATGGAATGTTAAAGGCCTGAGCAGTATAGTACAAACTGGGAATGTGCAGCATAGGAATTTAATTGAATCATGGCTTTGGATGGAAGAGGAATATGGAATAGTAAGGATCAAATTGGGAAGAGTCATCCTCAGATAGTTTCTTACCTGCTTAGAAATCTGACTCAGTTTTCTGGAAGTAAACCAGATATCATCAAAAGGAAAAAAAAAAATTCATTAATATCTATTGAGAAAGGACACAGAAATCTACTTAAATATTGTTTAGGTTCTGGGATAGACTGGAACCTAGAGTAACTCTATGAATGAAATTTGACGGACACTTTTTCTACTTTTCAATGCACAGACTACAGACCACTAATTACAAAGAGTAACTTCTCCAAATCCTAGTTAGTGACTTTTCACTGATTTATCACACAGGACCAAGACACCTAATAGATACCTAAATATCTTTTCGAATGCAAAAAGCAGCAAGTGGCAACTACTAATAATTACTCCTCATAGACTTTTGAAAGACTATCTACATCAGAAAGCTTTGCATAGATTGCAAAGTTATACCTAGAGAGAACTTGACTACAAAGCATAAAGTCTCGATGATGGATGTTCGAGTTAAGAGGAGACTAAAAAGCAATGGCCAAGATAGGGTATCAAGGATAAAATGATAGCAATTAAAAGGTGATAAAGGAAAGAACTTGCAGAGAAGGATTTTGGAAAAAGGATCATGGGAGGCATAAGGAAATTCTACCAATATGTAGGACGAGATGGCTAAAGAGATTAGAAAGGCTGCAAAAGAGATACTCGGTGAATCAAAAAATTCTAGATCTAAGAATAAAGAACCTTAGTAGTGGGATGTAAGCATACAAGATACGGTTAAAGTTAAAAGAAAGTGATATAGAGCATCGTCTTTGTGTAAAAGTGAGAAAAAAAATATATATATATATATAAAGTAGCTTAAAGAGACACTAAGAAGGCGATGAGTGAAGCAAGATTTAAAATATTTGATAGGTTATATCAATCCTTAGACACTAAAGTTGGGAAAAAAAGTATTTATAAACTTGCTAAAAATAAATAAAGAAAGATAAAAGATGTGGATCAAGTGAAATGCATTAAAGATGAAGAATGGGGAGTCTTGTTCATGGAAAAAATATTAAGGAAAGGTGAAAATGTTATTTTCATAGGCTATTTAATAAAAGACACGGGATCTCATTACACTCAGATAAGTTAGATACTACAGAGAAGGATCAAAATCATACTTTCTATCATAGGATTCGAGAGTTAGAGGTAAAAGAAGCATTAAAGAAGATAGAGAATAGCAAACCAGTAAATCCAGATAATTTATCTATTGAGGTGTAAAAAGGTTTAGAAGTGAAAAGCATAAGTTAGCTCACAAAATTATTCAATAAAATTATGAGATCTAAGAGAATGTCAGATGAGTGGGGAAGAAGTACTTTAATTTTTATTTATAAAAAATAAAAAGAACATATAAAACTATACAAATTATAGAGAAATTAAACTCATGAGTCACACTATAAAGTTATGGAAGAGGATTATTGAACGAAAATTACAAGAGACTCAAATAACAGAGAATCAATTTGGTTTTGTGTTTAGAAGGTTGACTATAGAAGTGATATACTTGCTACAAAGATTGATAAAAAAATATCGAAAGAATTAAAAAAATTTACATATAGTGTTCATCGATTTGAAGAATACATATGATAAAGTGACAAGAGATGTTTTGTGAAAGGTTTAAAAGAAAAAAAGAGTTTGCATTACTTATATTCGAACAATTCAGGATATTTATGATGGGATTACAACTACTGTGAAAACACCAGGTAGACCTACTGAAGATTTTCTGATAACTATTGGCCTGCATTAGGGATCAACTTTGAGCACCTATCTTTTTACTTTAGTCTTAGATGCCCTTACTAAACACATCTAAGAGTCGGTGCCATAATGTATGTTTTTTGCAAATGATATAGTCCTAGTTGAAGAGTCGAAAGAGAGAATAAATGAGAAGTTAGAAATATGAAAACTAACTTTGAAAGCACACAGATTTCATTTAAGTAGAAGTAAAACGAAGTATATAGAATATAAGTTTTCTTGCGCACTAATTTTAGTATAGAAATGAAAATCGGAGAACACACTATACCACAAGTCACTTGATTTAAATATCTTGAGTCCATCATATAATATGACGAAGAGATAGAAAAATATGTAAACTATAAGATTCAAGCTAGGTAGATGAAATGGAAAAACGTGTCGAATGTTATTACATATAAAAGATTACCACTCAAGTTTAAGGGTAAATTTTACCGCTCAATTATAAGATTTGCAATGTTATATGAGATTGAGTGTTGGACAATAAAAAATCAACAGAAGAATAAGTCCAATGTTGCAGAAATGAGAATGTTGCATTAGATGAATGGACATACCAAACAAGATAGAATTAAAAATGAATATATTAGAGAGAGTTAAAATCACACCTATTGTGAAAAAATTTGTACAATCGCATATTAGATGGTTTAAACATGTGCAAAGAAGACCTATAGAGACCTCAGCAAGGAGAGTAGATCAAATAGAGAGTAGTATAATAATTAGAGGTTAAGGGAGATTAAGAAAAACTATAGGCAAAACCATTAAAAAAGATTTAAACTTAAATGATTTATCTTAAAAACATAATTTATATTAGAACTTTATGGAATAGATTTTCCCCTAAATTATCTTGAATATTCCTACAAAGAACCTTGAAGTAACCAGCTGTATCCTAGAAGATTTGACAAGTACTGCAGAAATAACTGAAACAAAATATTAATTCATCTACACATTGATAAACACTCATAATACAGGATGTTTTAAATATCTTCTTTGCATGGTGGAAAAGCTTTATTCAATGACAATATATTGGTACAGCTGGAATGCCTTCCAGTACCTTTTATATTTAAGAAATTTAAATCAGCAAAGTATGTGTGGTAAGACTACATCATCATACAAATAGAGGCTTTTTGTAAGGAAACTTGGCAAACTTGAACACAGATGAGACACTAGTTTACAGTTGATTCAATATTTACAGAATCTCCAAGAAAATGACAAAAGGATTTAAAACTAAATAACACATCATATTTACCCTAAATCACCCATATCCTCAACTAATTTCTAGAACAAAGTCCTTTTATATATGAATTCAGGATACCTGCAATCTGCTTGATTTCAGGTACAGTAAGATCCCGCATCTCAAAACCGTCAAACTTCTTCATGGTTGAAAATATAATCCTAGAGATGTTTAGATTAAGACCCATTCCAATGGCATCACTGGCCACAAGAACATCAAACTCGCTACTTGCATCATTAAACATGGTTGCCTACAATCCCAATGAACATTTGAACTCAGCAAACCATTCAGTGAGTTCACATGGGAAGAACAAGAAGAAAAACATGGAAAAACTTATTAAATACAAGGAAATCACAAATAAAAGATGTTGCAATACATGTTAATATTTAAGGTCAATTACTCTCCCCTCCCATGAGAAATGCCCAAATTACACAATCCTCTCCTTTACCATGAAAAAATATACAAACCTCCTTTGAAGCCAAAAGATGACAAAAAAAAACCCTCAAAGATAATATTGATTTCTTTTATTAAAAATATAACTAATTAGCTGTATTTCTTAAGCTTTTATTTCAATGTTACTTATTTGTGTTGAAAACCATAAATTTGATTTTTTTTCTAAATTTTAAAAAAGAAGTGACTATTTTATACCAGTGAAATACATATTTATATTATATAAATAATAAATATAAAGGTATTTTGGCTAAAATATGTGAAGTATAGCTTCTTTTTTTTTCTTTTCTTTTCTTTTTTGGTTGCCAGGAAAGCCAGTATAGCACTTTTTTTTTTTAAATTCCAGGGAGGGGAGAATAATTTTTTCAAAACAAAAGGGAGAGCATGGAATTTGGACATTGATTATCAGAGGGAAGAATAATTTACCTTAATATTTAAGCATCAAAGACACAGGAAAATATTATGAATCCTAGAAGAAAAAAGAGAACAAATAAGACTAGGAATATTTAACGTGGATATAATTGACACGGGTATAAGAGTTAAAACACACCAATCTGGAGCCATTCATCTTGATATGATCTAATGGCTGAAAAAATTCAATTCTTTAGTGAAGTTTGACTAGAAAATTATTATACTACTGCAAATTATTATAAAAAATTAATAATCATACTATTGTCAATTACTACATTATTTTCAAAATGAATAATTGAATTATTTCAGTTTTAAAGTATATCATAAAGAAACTTTAAAAATCCAACTTTTTCATCCAACTTGCATTAATATAGTGGGATTTCAAAGAAATGGACTTCATTTTTTAAGCTTCCCATTACCTGCAGTCCCACTGTCATTAGCACCTATTTTAGTATTCCCTGAGCTCTCTTTGTTTTCGCACATTTAGCTCAGAAATACATGTATTTGCTAATATAATGATAGGTCATAGTTCAATAAAGATTTTAAGTGGGCCCTCTTAGACTATTCTATTTTGAATAGTCTTTTACATTTGAAGAAATTAAACTCATAATGAGTCTAAATGTCTTTGAAATAATTAAAAAAAAAAATTCAAGTTTTGAAATTTTTAAAAATTAAAATTTATTTAATATATTTTATTAAATAAGGAAATTATTCAATTTAAAATAAATATAGTAATTCACAATAATATGATTAGTTAGTTTTTATAAAAATTCCCCATAAATGAGAGAGATGGGATATAACAAAGGTAGTTGATTTATTAATGTTTTGCTCTTTCCCAGTCAGTCAACATCACAACTGACATTTTTCAGCCACAAGTACCAAAAAATATCAACAACTTGAGATTGGTGCAAAGTTAACTCTTCCACCAGTATCAATTGGTCCATATACAGGCACACACACAAAAACACCTTTTTGGGTGAACTACAATTGTCTCCCTGTGGTTTGGCTCAAAATCAGTTTGCAAACCTATGTGTTAAAGTGTGTCATTCAACCACATTATCATCTGTTATGCCATCATTTAATCATTTAGTAGTATTGTCTATCCGAATTTTAGCATAAATATTCACATGAGTGTTAAAAGGATGAACAGCTTTATAGTTAAAAGTATATTTCACTTATAATTTCAACAATCTCAGTGTTCCAAGGCTGTTTTTGGGATTAAGATAACAGTTTTCAATTTCCAATTGTCATCTTAATCCTATCAATGAATATGAAGTAAGTTTTAACCAGAGCAGTAAATTAGTCAAAGGCTCCTAGCCCCAAAACACACCTTTTTTTTTTTGGGTGGGGGGGGGGGGGGTGTTTAACAGTTTGTCTCCCTATGGTTTGACCCATAAAAAGTTTGCACCCATGGGGTTTAGAGCCTGTCACTCAAAATGTTATTCTATCAATTAACGAGCCTGTGGTATATTGCATCAAAATTTTAATAGATATTCACATGAATGTTGGAAGGAGGGACACCTTTATAGTTAAAAGTATGTTTCACTTGTATCTTAACCAATGTCATAGTGTTATGAAGCTATTGTGAGGATTAAGCTAACAGTTTCAAATTCCAAATGTCATTTTAATCCCAATAATGACCTTAGAAGACTTTGAAATTGTTCAAGGTATCAGTCCAACATGCTTCCAAAATTGAAAATGTTTATCATTTTAACTAGATCTGTCAATCAGTGTTAGCCTACCCAGCTCACCCCTTAAAGGGCTGAAGCTATGAAGGGCCAAACCAAGAAAGCCCATTTACAAATGGACCATCAAAACGCTAGCCTAGCCCATCCCATTAAGAGCTACAAGCTGGCCCCAGTGGCTTGGCCCTAATATCCCAATAAGTACAAATTTTATATACTTTTTTATTACATTTTATGGGGACTTACTAAGTAATTTGATCTAATATTTCCTACTTTACTATCATTTTGAGGTTTATTTGTCTTTACAGTTGAATTATTAGAATTTATTCAAATATTTTGGAAAAACCCTCATTTTAGACTTCAAATTGTGTTAGTGAGCTAAAACGCCAAAAAGGTCCAAGTAGTGAAACTTGAAGGCCTCAAATGATGAGTCCATCAAGTCCAAAGTAGGCCCAAAACCCCTCATCTAGGCAGATAAAATTGATTCAGAGGCCTGATGGAATCAGCAAGAGACAAAAAGCAGCGAAAGAGGGAGAAGGTAGGACTACTAGAGAAGAAAGAAGGATTGAAGGTCAAACAAAAGATACCAAGGTTTATAGACAAAAAGAAAAGAGAAACACGGGCAAAAAGGAGAAGTAAGGATGAAGAAGTAGGAGAGGCAATTGAGGAATAGGTGAAAAGGAGTATTTAAAAAGGAGAGTTCTAGCCTCTCGAAAGCCAGATTAGTATCCTTTCTTCATCTTATTTTCATCTTTGGATTAAATATCAGTAAAAGGGTGTACTAAGGTGCTGGGTTTTGGCTTGTATTAGCTCAAGAAATCCACGAAGGACTAATACAATCTTGTACCTTATTTTGGCTAATACAAAACCTCGGTTCCCATTGCTATTTCATTGCATTTTGGCTACTGGCTATCTGTGTGTGTGTGTGTGAATATTTTAGGGGAGTTACTATCATTTGGTATCAAAGCAGTTGAGTTCAGGGGATAGTAAACACCAAGATCAAGGGAAGAGTGGACGCTTTAGATTGTGATGTGGCTGAATTGAAGCAAGATGTGGGGACAATAAAGGAATGGGGTAATGGAAATATGAGAGGCTTTGACTCACATGGAAGGAAGGAGCGAGGTAGGAAAAGACATGCATCCAGTGGCATAAATGGAGGCAAATGTGGTTGCAGAGGATGGAGCTGGGAGTAGCTCAGCCTCTGACAAGGAAAACGTCAAGTTCAGAAGGTTGGAGTTGCCTATTTTCTCAGGAGAAGACCCCATAGGCTGGCTCTACGGGACAGAATGTTATTTTCACGTCAATAAGGTGACTGAGAAAGAGAGGCTGGATGCTGCAACTGTGTGCCTGGAGGAACGTGCTTTGAACTGGTACCAATGGCTTATAATAACAAATTAGGAAAGTTTTAAACAGGAATAGAAGAAGCCTCAAATGGCAAGGACTCTTATTAGAGAGGCAAGCAATGAGGCACCACTTTTACACTATTGCCCTTCTCTTCCTATTAGGAGTGGTAAGCCCTAGTCTTGTACCCAGACTTTGGCACTTTATAAATAGATGTCTTTCCTAACACTTTGGGAGTTTGGGGTATGAAGGAATCTAAAGAAGACATCACAAGGAGCTAAGGAGGAAATTTAGTGACAGGGCATCCCCAACCGAAGTCTAGTGCCTTTGCTCACACCTTGGTCAAGTCACTCAAGCTTGCTTGAATGATTTTCTTCATCAATCTTTTTTTCTACCCTTTTTGTTTATTTTTGCATATAGTCAACTCTTTATGCTAACTCTCTGTTACTTTTATTCCATAATTTAATAAATTTTCTATTGAATTCTCTTGCATGTTACATGTATGGTATTATCTTTAGGCCATGAGTATTTGTTATTGAATTTACTTGATTGTTGCATTTAAGTTGTTAAACGAAAGTGGGCACTTAATTGGACTCTCTTGTAGTTCTTACTTTATTACTCAAGGGAATCTTAATTATTGTAAGGAACCAAAAGTTACTAATCATAATTAAGTACAATTCATAACATGCATGGCAATAGTAGGAACCAAAAGGTACTTGTATTGTTATGTAAGAAATTCCACAAAGCCTATAACAATTTGGAAAAGATATTCTCTTAAATCCGATAGGAATCTTTAGGAGTAATTTACTCTAGTTTGCATCAATTAGATTCAAAAGAAATAACTGAACCTTAGGGAATTTGCTCTCTCATGCTTGATTGTTCATGGAAATTGATTTAAATTCAAGAGTCATTTTACTCAAGTTGTGCTGAGTCTTGTATGATTAGTGTCTTAGCCTTTGCATTGCATCTTCATTCATATTTGCGTATTACGTGTTTTTTACTTATGAATTTGGTGACTAGTAACAAGGATCACTTAGGATACTTATTTGTATATATGTAAATAGACTAACATTTTTTCTGTAAATAGCTTTGTATGTCATTTTATTATTCTTTAATTATAGCACGTTTACAACATTCCTCATGAGAAAGTTACTCTACTTATTACTTTATTGCTTGTTCAACTAGTGCACTTGCTAACTTATATAATATATATATATATAACAGTCACATCATATCCTTTCAATTTGTGTGCACGTATGTAAACATATATATATATATATATGATAAGAATAAGTATGAAATCAAATAGTTAATAATATCTTTATATTTAAAAAGTATATTCTAATTAATTTTATCATATATTAATGAAGTACAAAACAATGTTGGATTAATGTAAATTTTGAGTATAATGCTCCTGATAAGAGCTTTTGATCCAATGAAAAAGGGGGAAAAAATCATCCTACAAAAATTTATTCAATGGTGAAAGATTAATTTTAATAAACACAGGTGTCATATACAGACACACACATATGTACTGTGACAGTGTCATCTGCATTCTTATGAGACAATTGATGATGAACCTATTTGTGCACTTTCAATCAAGTTAAAAGGAAAAAACAAGACAAAACAAAACAAATTTTTCTACTGTGAACTTTCCCAAAAATCAGGAATCTAGAGAAGGTAGGAGAAACTCACTAAATTTTTCATACTTCAATATTCATTCTTTTCCCAGTTCATTTCACTAGCCCAACTCTATTTTTCTTAGGGTTGGATAGACCAGCCCTAAGGGACAGCTCTACTTTTGACATTCACTTGATTGCTTTAGTTAAAATTAAGGCCAAACATACTACAAAGTGGTTAAGTGGTAACTCAAGAAACTGAGGGCAAATTGACTTTTGGGTTTTACACTTTTTGCATAACGATGGAACAAAAGTTTGAACCCAATACCTCTTGCACACTAGTAAACTAATCAAAATCCTCATGCTAGATGGAGGAAAAAGCATGTAAAATCTAGATTTAACATTCTTAGGCATAGAGAAGAATTCACACCTGCCTTGTTCGAGTCTCTGGTGGCAGTGAACCATAAACTACCGAACAAAGATGCTTTCCTTCATTCTCAATTTTCTTCTGAGCAACGTTGGTGAACATAACTTCAGCAAAGTGTAAATGTCATCCACACACACACACACACACACAGAGGAGAAAATTCACATTGTCATTTACTGTTTAGTCAACCATGTAAACCTAGATGACACAACTAGCCAAATGAATTAGCAGAATTCAAAATAAATTATCAGCAGCATTTTGGCAATTACAAAAAATAATCTCCGTTTCCAAAACAAAAAGAATATTAATGAATAAAGCAAACAAGCATTTTGATAGATTAAACACCTCATAGTCCAAATGAACACTTTCAACATCTATTGCCACCCTTCTATTAATACCACCAAGAGCAAAACTCTACAACAGTGCTCTTTGGTGTTTTCTGGTGGCCCTGTTTCACTTTAGCCTCTGTGCAAGGTAGTATTTCACCAAACTACCCTAGAGAGAAGATAAGGGGGAAAAGCTAAAATTTAGAATGTGTAAACGACAGTACTAAGTTGACCAAACAACTGTACAATAAATGATAAAGCTATATTACTCACTCATACCACAGCTAGAATAATCCTAGGATACAACTCATGTTTGCAGATATTGACAACTAGTGCTCACACCTAATCATGACTAGTGATCACACCTATTCTAATACTCCCCCCTTTCTTTCCCCTGGCTAGAACAAATGTCATTGTGCCAAACTTAAGTGAGGACCTCTCAAAGAAGTTAGAATGTCTTCCAATTGATCATTGTTGTTGATGAAGCTAGTAGCAATACCTCAAGAAAGAATCTTTTCTTCGGTAAAGTGATAATCAACTTTTATGTGTTAAGAAAAGCTAGATTAGAGGCGATATGTAGGGCTGCCTAATTGTCACAAATTAGTTATTTCTTGTCTCTTTCTCTATACCTCAACTCTCGAAATACTGTTTCAACCATAAAAGATCATAGTTTGGCAAGGCCAAAGCGCAATACTCAGCTTCTGCGCTTAATTTGCCAGCATCATACTCCTTGCTTTTCTATAAGACTAGATCCCCCAACAAGAGAATGCACTGGCTTGAGGGAGACCTTTCTATCAGTAGGATAGCCCAGCCAATATGCATCTAAGAAACTAGCCCCATAAGCATGTTTTCAATCCCCATAGTGCAACCCCTGCACCCCTTGTCCGAAGCTCCCTTATGTTTCTAAGAATGTATACTACAATCTCCAACTGGTTGTCACATAGAGACTGCAAAACTTCCAGCATCCTTAGTAAAAGGAAATATCCGACCTAATTGTTGTGAGGAAATTCAACTTCCCAACAACTCTTTGAAACCTGTCAAGATTTGAACTTAAAAAAAAAAAAAAAAAAAAGAAGGGGGGGTACCCCAATCTCAAAAGGGGTGTGACAAATGGAGCCAAGGGCATATTTTCAAGCTTGCAATCTAGCATACCAATCTTGTTACATCTTTCTTGGGCATATTTCCTCTGAAATATTACCACGAGTGTATTTGACTGAACTACTTCAATGCCAAAAAATACTTGACTCTAACCCATGGCTATAGTAAGAAAGAGGTTGAAGAGATTTTTCAACTAATAAATGCATTCTTAACTATTCCCTATGAAATATGGTAACTATGTCATCCACACGCACTATAAGATAAGGACATAGATTTAAAGCACTGTAATCAAATGGTCAACCTCACTCCAAGTTACAATAAACTGCCAAACAACAGTATTAAATCGTCC
Organism: Erythrophleum fordii; assembly: GCA_032878935.1. NCBI lineage: Eukaryota > Viridiplantae > Streptophyta > Magnoliopsida > Fabales > Fabaceae > Erythrophleum > Erythrophleum fordii. The sequence goes on along the minus strand of JAVQMF010000055.1, from coordinate 36,104,424 downwards.
AAACCAAGCTCGGGGAGACTACGTCAGCTCATAGGTAGAGAAACATAAACTATAAACCAATCTTGACTCCCTGCAGGAAACAAATTAGGCAGTAACTCCATATATAACTCTTCCTCGAGTCCATAATGAATGGTGACAATGGACAACAAGAGGCGAATAGCACCAATTTAGCCATCAGAGAGATTGTATCACCGTAGTCCATGCCACAAAGCTGTGTGCAGACTTTAGCAATGAGAGTAGGCTCGAACTTTGTGGTTTGACTGGTTGGAAAGGAATGCCCACATCTTCAAGGTAATATCTTTGCCCTTAAATATGTTATGGGATATAATTGTTTATATGGCTTTCCTTTGGTGCTTTGCATAGAGCTGTGTTTTTAAAAGGGAACCACTATTTCTAATATGCAAAAAGATTGGACAGCTCTTTCACACTAATTAGTGTTCATTATATACACAGTATATATAGCTGTACCATACCTTATATTTTTATAAACTTGCCATATACCAGACTGATACCTGTGCAACATAGGATACAAAATTACAAATCACGTCCACACCTAGTCATACTCATAGCTAGTTCTGAGTCACACCTACTGTAACGATAATGAATCAGTCTGTTTAAGAATATATTTAATTATATCCTAGAAATATAAATTTATCCACTTAAACATAACTATTTTCAAGTTCTCACTAAAATCAGTAGTGGGTTGACTTGATATAAGAAGTGCAAAGGCTTAAAGAAATTATGCGAATCAATATCATTAAAAATTCTGCAGGAATAAATAAGAATATATTTTCAGCAAATGACCTACCAATCTCTCAATATTTTATCTTAAACCAAGTTCACATCATATTATAATATCTTTTTCTTTTTCTTTTCCAGTTTTTGCTCACATCTTGTATTTATTGCAAACCCAAAAGTCGTATATCAAGAATTCAAACACATATTTTAGACACATCTGCTGCTTTAAACAAGAGACCGTGAGTCAGGCTATTAAAACCAGGCCACCAAAGCTCTTTGCTTGATATAGCAAGAGACTCGTGGTCAGATTACTTTGCCATTTATATAAGAAATTGCTTTTATGAGGTATAAAAAACTGATGAAGCCAACTACTCGTACTATTTATAACCTTAGCTAAGGTGTTGATGTTTAATATATCTTCATGTTAAAATGCTCAGGCTTTTTGCTTTTATGAGGAAGTCAGATGACTTCATGTACCAGAACCATTTATAAATGAGAAACAAATAGGAGAAATAATGATAAACAAGGCTATTGAGTAAACACACTCTATTTTGTGAGCAAAAACAAGAATGAAGAAACACCAACTTCAGAATAAAATTAACATAGTAAAAACTGACCTTCAATCTGTAAATCCCCTTACGCGAAAAGGTAACAATGCAATCACCCTTTTGTACATTAGAGAAGGATCCAAGAGGAGCCTTTAATGGGACTAAAGGTAACAGTCTCTCATAATATTGAACCTACAACAGGCATGAAGAAAATAATATATCAAATAAATTTAAAACATTTTAATGAAAACACCACAAATCAGCAGAAGGCCTTGTCAACAATGACCACACAATGGAAGATTCACAAGAAAGAATTGATTACCATAGATATTACCCCCGCCCTCCCAACCCCAAGTGTCGTTCATCATTGTTTAGAAATAGAATATTCAAATACCTCAACCTCATCTCCAGTAACTTTCAGTATCTCCTGAATGAGGGAAACAACAGCTGGATCACCACAAAGGTGAAGTTCATCTGCAGCTATTCCTAATAGAGCACGTGTAAATGAAAAGCCCCTTCTATTACATCCCAACATCTGGAAGCAAAAGAAAGATGAAGGTTGGAAGGGAATGGAAGTCACCCATAAGAAAACTATAAGCTTGTCGTCACTAAAATCACTCACATGAAGTAATGACTAACAAATACCACAAAGGCATCAAGTACCCATATGCAGATGCTTCAAACACAGAAATATTTTCCCACTTAAAATGGAAAATTAGTAATAATATTAATTGAATTACTAATGTAACATGATAATAAGAAGAATTTTAACAAATAAATACTTAAAGTTCTATCCTCTTTTATTGATGTCAATTTATGTTGTTGATTCATGTGACATCAACAGGTTCTAGGAGCTGTTTAAGATAAGAGAAGTCAATCTCAAAATGAACAATTGACATGCCTGAACTTCATCAATAATGGCACAATGATAGTTGGAAGTTACATCAGCCATCTCAACTGTCACAGCCTTGTGTTTCGCACCATCAACTTCCTCTTGTTCTTGACCTGTAATGAGGTCACAAGGAACTTTTTCCCTGTTCAAGCGTTTTGCTACCTCCCATGCCAACAATCTTAAAGGACCACAATACAGCCCTGCAGAGTGAAAAAATACTTAACCTATTTACCAAGTTTTAATCCCCCCTTATCACTGTTTACAGTTTATCATAGTAGAAAATAAAATAGCAATATACCAGAAGAGCTTGACTCAAGTTGCTTCAAAGCATGATGAGTTTTACCACTATTCGTGGGACCAACATGCAATATAACCCTGCGCTGTTTCTGCCGGGCCAGGGGGTACCATTTATGAGGACAACTACAACAACCAAGAATTTAGCATCAGGACTGTTATTATGTAAACTAAGATCAAATGGCCACAATCATTACCCTAGCAGCATTAAGACAATAAACCACCAGAGACCTTAATCTATAAAAGAGGGGTTAGTTAAAGGCATAATATAATATCATATGAAATTTATAGTTGATTTATGGAGGGGTTAATTAACCAATAGCATGTTTGCACAGAATAGCATGCACAAACAAGAGGAGACTTGAGAAGAAAAATGAATCCTCTATAAAGATGATTACTTATGTACCTGATCATAATATTGTAGAATGGTAGATCATAACTTTGAAAAACAGTATGTTGTATGAGTACAAGTAGGAGGGAAATTTACATGTTTCAAAATCCTATTCCTATAACACGTAAGAAAATTAAAATAAGAAAATTAAAATATACAAGTTTGGATGGAAAGTCAAATATAAATGTTAGAAGCAAGCAGATGGAAACCTGAGTTTCCAATATGAATTACAATAGAGAAAACAGAAGAAAATAAAGAAAAACCTCTAGCTATTCAAGGGACCAGAGAACCTCCCACAATTTTCCCCAAATTTCTGCCCACTTAACTCTCTGCCATCACCCCCTTTTTATTCCCATTTTTTCTGACAAAACCTCCTTTAGATCATCCCCTAAACAGCCTCCACATGTCCCTCACTTCCTAGATAATTCCCCAAGCAGCTTTTCCCCTAACAGTCCCACATTCCTTCCTCCTGCAGTTCTTATTAGTTGCAGGGGTCTAACAATTCCCCACCCTTGAGGCTTCACCTTGCCCTCAAGGTAGAAGTACAAGTCGCAACACATGGCTTCTTTCTAATATCATCAACTAAGGATTCTTTCAAGCCCTCCAATTCTTCTTGCAATTTTTCTTCTAGCTTATGCTTTTCATCTATTCTTCCAGCAAAAGTTGCAACCCAATTCTTATTCCCACGCTTCAATTTGGGCAGTCTCTCAAGCCCAATATTCTTCCTTGGCCAACTTTAGTTGAAAATAGGACTAGTCTACCTTCCTTTGTATTGTCTAATACCCAATTCTTTTTTTCAATTTTCTAGGCTAAAGTAATGGCATCAGCCAAAATTCTAGGTCCAATCCAACTCACCTCAACCCTGATGACTTCACTGAGCCCCTTGATGAAATCATCATTCAACAAATCATCTAAACCGTCCTTCAAGGGTGCCACTAGCAACCCAAAAAGCTCTATATACTCCACCACTCCTCCCAACTGCCAAAGAGTCCTCAACTTCTCACAGGCACTTATTCCCTACATGGTTGAATCCCCCTCCCCTGTTACTCTCTCCCACAATCCCTAAACCTCCATTTCGAATGCCATTATTAGCTTCTCCACCTTGGGCCAATGACTGACCCAATGGAAATTTACATCTTCCATGTTGTTTGGTAAGTAATTCTCTAATTTCAGCCATACACTCTTTCATAGCCTTCATATTTCTCTCCAAATTTCCAATCCTGTCTTTAACTTCTCCTATTCTTATCTCCTTTCTCATGCCCTTGAACTTAGAACTCATCGTGGTATTTTCCATCCCCAAGAATGAACCACTCTAAGAGCAATTGATGGAAACTGGAGTTTCCAATTGGAATTACAATAGAGAAAAGAAAATAATCTAGCTCTTCAAGGGGCCAGAAAAACCCCCCACAGTTTTCCCCAAATTTCTGCCTACCTCAATCTCTACCCTCACCCACTTTCTATTCCCATTTTTCTAACAAGCCTCTCCTAGATCTTCCCATAAACAGCCTCCTCGTATCCCTCTCCCTTCCTAGATATTTACCCAAGCAGTTTTTCCTTTAACAATCCCATATTCCTTCCTTCCACAGCTCTGATTAGTTGTAGGGATCTATCACAAACACATCATAAGCTCCAGGGTGAAAAACATTGTTATGTCTACAGATTTAGAAAATAAACTATCCAACGATGTGTTAGGAAAACTAACATGGTCTCATATTGAAGTCTGTATAGTTAACAACTTTTGTCAACGAAAGCAATAAATGGCACATCCATACTCAAAATGTACACATTCAATAGCTGTGAGACATATATACATACGTTAAGTCTGTTAAATCAATCCTGGTGGTACCATTGAGGCTGCTGTATGGCTGTATCTTGTTTGAAGCACTATCAAAACATCCAAACTTGTATTTAAAGTACAGACAAAAAGGCCCCTCATTACCTGTATAAGGTGTTTAGGGAATGAATGATGATAAAGAAAAATACCAACAAACAGTTAATATAAATAATCAAACTTGAGCAGCAAATTGGGTTAACTAGTACCAACAGTTTGAGCAGCAATATTAACATATATACCACAATTAATAAGCATCCTTAAGCACATGGGATTTGCCACCTTACCAAATACAAACATATGACTTGAACAACCAAGAAACTGTTCAAACTTCAAGTTGAGAGAAGAAATAAGTGGAAAATACTCTATTGCTCACACCTAGTATCCTTTCATTCATCCCATAAATTATTAGCAGTCATAAGCCTCGTGCTTCTCACCAGTTGCCAGACATGAAAATATCTCAAAATTTTAAAACCAACGGAAATTGTAATAAATCAAAGGTTCTATTCCACCTTGCTCGGGAAGCTTATTAAACACTAAGACATGTTTTATCCCCTACAAGGCTAGGTCTTAAAAAGCCTACTGTTCAAATGGTAGGTTGTTTTGCAGCCCAAAGGCCCCTGACTGGAAGGTACATATAAGCCATTTGTATCCTATGTTGCCGTTTGGTTGTAAAAACAAAAAGGGTTTAAATATGAATTTACAAAGGAAAAAATTCAAGGTGCTAATTCAAACGGCTATATGGGCTCAATACACGGAGAGCGTAATATTCCTCAAATCGCAAGAATCTAATTAAGAAATAAAAAATAGAGAGATATAAACTTCATTTCTCAACACCTCGGTAATTAATTATCAGCCGAAAAGAGTTCACGCTATATTACATTCAATTAAAAAGATGCAACGGATTGGGTTCCCCTAAACCGAATGACCCCTCTCTTTGGCCAAAAAAACGAATGACCCCTTTCAACTTGCTCCAGTTTTGTTCTAACAATAAAACGGCTCTCTCCTTATAGTCAGAGACAAAACAAATTTCACTAAATGAAATATGCCAAACAAATAATAAACAAAAGTAAAATCGAAAATGGAAGAAACAAAGAAAGGCAAAATAAGCATCCGAAGGTTGAACCGTGTAAAGTGCGAGAAACCGCACAAGATGATATTTTCCGGCGAAGAATATACGATGCCATGGTTGTTGGAAAGGTGAAAGGATGGAAAAGAAAATATCTCAAGGGTTGCCAACTTGGAGTTAGAACAGCGAGCTTTTCAGAGGAAAGTCAAACACATAAAATGGGTCATTGTTAAAGAAAGATGCCGCGGATCAATTTCTTCAAAAGCTTCTTCCTTTGGCCCTCATATTGCAAACCTCCTCGCACTCCAACGCCGCCGACCTCGGCTCCTGAATCCCAGTACAAATATTAGAAAACAAAATAATATTTCTATAAAAATAAAAAGATTAAATTTATGCCGCAGATTTTGAGCAATTTATTAAAAAAAATTGTCAAATCCTACCCTGTAAAAACAACATTACATTCATATGCCACATTTATCAAAAATAGGGTAACACTGAGTTCTTTGTGTGTTTGTGTCAAAAAATTGTAAAACTTTTTGCAATTTTCTTTCAAACTTGCCCCCGAGTTTGAATAAAATAATTCAAGAACTCAATGACAATGCCTGAAAGTTCTGCAATTTTCCTATATTAATTTTTTTTATGGTACATATGTTTTATTTATGAGCAAAATAACTAAAATAAAATATGATTATAAACAAAAATAATTATATCACTCAAATTAAAAATATGTAACATAAATAAATAAGTAAATAAATAACAAGTTTTATCAAATTATCTTATTTGTTGTGCCAAATAACCTATGAAATATGTAGTGTCTAAAGATATAATAATAATATATTATCTAAATACTATATATTTCACAACCATCTAGCATAGAAAAATATGATAATTTGATAAACATATTATTTGTTTATTTATGTTACACATATCTGATCCAAAATGGTATAATTATTTTTGCTAATTATCTTAGGCTATCTTATTTATTTTACTTATAATTAAAACACATGTATTGTAAAAAGAATTTAATATGGAAAAATTGCAAGAAGTATTTTGCTTAAATCAAGCAATGTATAGTATTTCGATGTAATATTTTTGGCAATGTAGCATTTGTCCTATTAATTTTTTGCACTATAGCATCTTGATATAGGAGCCAATTTATACTTGAAATTTTTAATTAAGTCCTCTACTTTATTGTTTGAGTAAATTATACCAATTGTTTATAAATTTTGTTAAAATTATATAAATATTTTTTTAATTTTTAAAATATGCACAAATTTTTATTGAAACAAAAAGTTAAAAATAAATTATGCATACTTCCCATAAATTTTGTTAAAATTACATAAATATCTCTTCTATTTTTAAAATATACATAGACTTTTCCTAAAATAAAAGTTATAATACACTTTAATCTAATTTTAAATTTTTTGACTAAAATATCCTTCATTTAAAATTTTGTTTTGTTAAAAAAAATATATTTAGATTAATGGAAGATATTTTAATCAAAAATTTTTAAATTAAACTAAAATATAGAATAACTTTTCATTTAAGAAAAAATCTCTGTAATTTTTACAAAATTCAAGAGAAGTTTTTGTAATTTACTCTTATTTTTTAAAACACAAATTTCTAGTGTTTCCAGACAAGTATGTAATGTTAGTTTATAACATAATTCTATCAAATTCATATTACGTACAAGTTTAAAAAAAAATTAAGAAAAGAGCCAAGCTAAGTTGAATAATGAATTATTTCCTTTGTTGCCAAACAAATCCTTAATATTTTTTTTTCATAAAACCATCAAACCTATAATAAGTTGATTAATATATTTGATTAATACATATCTCCCCCATGTTACTTTTTCTCCTTCTTCTTCTTTGTTCTAATATCTTTCTCTACTCTCTTCCCTACACATATTATATCAATTTGGTATTAGAGCCTAACCACTTCCTACTATCTTCTCTCCCCTCTCTTTTCCTTTGTTTTACTACCCTTGACTGCCCGTTCTTCTGAGTCAGCAAAAGCCTTTGCCCACTGCCTTCATAAGTTACATGTTGAGATTATGCATCAATTAATTGTTAGCAATGATCAATATAAGTTATGTGATACTCACTATCATTTTCAAAATTTTTCAGAAAAGTGATTATGTTATGGTTAGAATTCGCCCAGAGTGTTATTCGAAAAATTCCGTTAAGAGGTTACATGCTCATGCTTTTGGCTCTTTCCACATTGTCAAAAAGCTTGGCCCTAATGCTTATTTGCTTGAATTACCCCCTGAAGTAACCATTAATCCAATCTTTAATATTAAGGATCTTGTTCCTTACTGAGGCACTTTTGAGCCTTCCTCATTATTCTCTGATGATTCTGTAGATACCCAGCCTCCGCATGCTCTTACTACTCCAGTTACCAAAGTCATTAATGCTATCATAGATGATCAGGTTGTCTTCTCACCCGAAAGTCCCATCCATGATTACCTCATTCATTGGCAAGGTTGTTTTAATTTGGATGCTACTTGGATCGTTAAGGACAAGTTTTGCCGCATTGATCCCACTCTACTTAACTCGTATCAGCTTTATTCCTTTCCAAAGAAGAGTCTTTTCAAGCGTGCGCGCGCGAGGGGGAATGATGCAAATCCTAATTTAAGTATATTTTAAATTATTAATTCTAGAAAGCGATTAAAATATCTCTTTTTGTCTTTTTGTTAGTTTTTAATTATTATTTGACTTTCATAAGATTATGATTTTATATATTTATTTTTTATTATTAGAAGTTATCTTTCATTAGGATTATGATTAGGCTTCTATAAATATAAGCCTTTACATTTGTATTGGTTCAAAATCTAGCATTAAATAATAAGAAGTATTTTTAGAATATCTACATCTCCCCCTCTCTTCTCCCTCTCTTCCTTTATTTCTTTTACATCTCCTTCATTTCTTCTATCTTCTCTCCCTCTTCTTTCTTGTTTTAATATCTTTCTCTACTCTCTTCCCTATGCATATTACATTAATATTATTTATATGTCACAAGTCATAAATAATTATGTGGATTTTATTTTCTTTAAGTATAATTTTAATTTGAACCCTAAACTTTTGATTCTTTTTTATAAATTTTATTATTTGACACCTTAATTTTTCATTAACTAAGTACATAATTGTTTGACGATGTTATAATAACTACTCATGAGGGGGAACATGTATGTCCACAACCTTATGAAACACACCTCACTATGTTGTCACACTCAAGTCCTCGATGTATTACACATCTTGCAAAGCCAACAACTTCAATCCACCTGAACCATTAGCTATCATTATCTAATAAAAGAAAAATTACAACAATGCCTTCAACTTTCACCAAAAAATAGCCAAAATGCCCTTTTAGACATAGGGTATACTCCATCACCAATCTTGAAATCTTTCAACTCCTTACAAACTTAAGCATCAAATAAGGGTGAGCATGACCCAATAAACTAAATCACATGATCAAGTCCACTCAAAATAATGGTGGTTGAGTGATTCAATTTAATTTTAATAAATAAGTTTAGTAGCAAAAATAAAGAAATGTTAGATTTGTTGGGCAAATCAAGTGGGGGTTTTAAAACCCACATAAATCCTAAACTAAACCAACTTTTATAAATCCACATTTGATCCTAACTTAAGTGATGATGGAGCAACATCCAAGTCATTGATGCATTCCACATTACATGTCATACATGCAATGTAATTGCTATCTTATTGTAACCAACTTCTTTTTTCATGTGCTAGAATCTTCTATTGTGTGGCTATACGTTGTAAATAAATATTGGTCATTGTAGATATGAAAGTGTGATGAAATAAAAACTTAGAGTATTTGCTTGTTTTGGCTATATCCTACTATGATATCAAAGCCTCATTAATCCTTCACCATATTTCATGGCTCACGCTTTTCAAAGATCTCCTTCTTCTATTTTATCCTCACCCTTCCCCACAACTAACCCACTTATTACACCAAATACCAATCCCTTTACAAACTCACTACCTCACTATGTTACCATTAAATTAAACAACAAAAATTATAGCATTTGGATGGCCCAAATGTTCCCCTTTCTCTATGGTTAACATTTTTTTTGACCATATTGAGGGCTCTATTGTTGAGCCTCTAGCAACTATAAATAATGGAACACCTAATCCAGAGTATCTAAAATGGTTTCAATAGGACCAATTGGTCTTTTCTCTCATTTTGCTTCCTTTCTAAAAACATCATTGCATTAGTGATGAAATATAAGACTACTCGCACTATTTGGCTAGCTCTTCAAATGACTTTTGCTACACGTTCTCAAGGCAAGCTTCTTCAAATCCATAGCCAACTTACCTTGCTCAAGAAAGGATCTAACTCTATTGCAGATTACTCTCATAAAGCAACTATTCTAGTAGATTCCATGGCAACTATAGGCAAACCTTTTACTAATACTGAATTCAATACATATCTCCTTGCTGGACTTGGCTTTGAGTACGACTCTATTGTTGCCACCATCACAACAAATATTGTTCTTCCTATCCTCAAGTAATTACTCAGTCACTTTCCACTGAGATTTCTACTCATCTTACCATAAAACAACCTTCTGTTTCCACTCAAGGTGGCCATGGTCTTTCTTTCTGTTGTAAAAAAAGGGGATGTACCAAATTTTCTTATGGTCATGGTATTCCTCTTGGTGGTTGAGGCTCTTCTTTTCCCTTTGCTCCTCGGCCAAAATGTTAAGTGTGTTCTCATATTGGACACATAACATTAACTTGTTATCATCGCTTTAATCAAGCTTACCAAGCACCAACTCCTGCCTCTTTGTCTGCAAACTATTCATCTGTCTCCTCTACCTTTAACTCACAATGGTATCCTAACATAGGAGCTACTCATCATATAACCAATGAGTTTAATAATCTCAATCTCTCAATGGCTCCATATGATAGCATTGACAATGTACACATTGGTGATGGCACTCCATTACCTATTTAACATTCGAGCTTCACAAAATTATCCACTCTTTAAGGCACTTTTCTTCTTTCTAATTTACTCCATGTTCCTTCAATTACTAAAAACCTTTTATTTGTTTCTCAATTATTTCGATAATTTTGTATATTTTGAATTTCATTCTAATTGTTTTTTGTGAAGGATCTTAAAACTCAAAGAATCTTGCTTTGTAGTGACACAAATAACCATATCTACTCTATGCCTAGTGGTTTTCCTCTTACTTATCTTGGAAAATATGTCCCAATTAATACATGGAATCAATAATGGGATCATCCTACTTTCTGCACAATTTGTTGTATTTTATGTCAACATTATCTTTTAGTTTCCTCGAACTCCGCCACCTCTTCTTGTCCAACATATCATAGTGCCAAAGCTCATGCTCTTCCTTATCCCCCTTCCTCCCATCACTCTTCTCATCCTTTTGACTTAGTGTTTACTAATGTCTAAGGTCTTGCCCTTCTTCTTTTCTTCTCTGATCATAAATATTATGTAAGCTTTATTGATGATTTCTCTTGATTCACTTGCTTTTTTTCCCATTAAATACAAGTCTTATGTTTCTTTTATATTTATGCAATTTCATAAATATGTTGAAACTATGTTTAGTATCAAAATCAAGTAGGTCCAATCTGATTGGGGAGTGAATATCATACATTGAATCATGTCTTAAATTCAATAGGAATTGTTCATTGACAAACATGTCCTTATGCACATAATCAGAATAGGATGACATAATGAAAACATAGATATATTATAGACACTGGTGTTGCTCTGACACAACATACTTCAATTTCTCAAGTTTTCTGGGCTCATGCTTTTGCAACTTTTATCTATTTAATTAACTGATTACCCATTCCACCTTTATCTAATAAATGCCCTTATGAATTATTGTTTAAAACTCATCCTAATTATAATTTTCTTTGTGTTTTTGGTACGACACATTAGCCCTATCTACATCTATATATGCGACATAAATTGCAACAATAGCCTATCTTATATGCCTTTCTATAATACAGTGTTAATCATTTGGGCTATATTTGTTATAACATTCAAAATAGACAATTATATGTGTCGTGCAATGTCCCTTTTAATAAGTATTCTTTTCCTTATGCTGACAAACCCAGCTTCTTTCCCAAGTCCACTTCATAGTCCCATTTACCTCTTCTTAATACTTCCTTCCCCTCTTATATATCTCAACCAATTCAGCCCACTCTCTCTCGATCTCTTCAACCCTTACCATTCCTCTCATTTACCCCTATCACATCCCTTATTTCCTTTTCGTCCATGTCACCTTCTGCTTCACCCTCTTTATCCTCTTCTCTGTCTTCCTCTCTCATTCCACCTCCTCTGCACACTACCTTTAATGTTCACTTAATGCAAACCAAATCCAAGGAACATATTTTCTGTCCCAAGCATCATATTGATAGGACCATATCCTAACCTCCTTCACGTACCCTAACTGTAATAATTGGTTCACCTCCTGAGACATCGATTTCAGTCTCTTAAGCTCTTTGCAATTGGGAATGGTGTGATGCCATGAATCTCGAGCTTCAAGCTCTCCTCTCCACTCAAACATGGACTCTCATTCTATCATCACTATCATAGAATGTCATTAGTTACAAATGGATTTTTCACACTAAGCACCGAGTTGATGGATCTATTGAGTGCTATAAAGTGTGTTTGGTTGCAAAGAGATTCAATCAGCATAGGTTAGACTATAATGAAACTTCCCTATAATTAAGCCTATAACTATCAAACTAATTTTATCATTAGCAATTTTGTAAGGCTAGTGTCTTCAACAAAATGATATTCAGAATATCTTTCTACATAGGTCCCTTTATGAATTTACTTATATGTCGCAACCTCTAGGTTTCATCAACCCAAATTTTCCTCATTATGTCTACAAACTCTAGCATGTGATTTATGGTTTGAAATGAGCTCCACGAGCCTAGATTGCTCGATTACACTCCTGCCTCTTAGAATTGGGGTTCGTAGCTTCTAAGTCTAATAACTCTCTCTTAATTCTCACATACGGGTCTATCTTTCTCTTTTTCTTAATCTATGTTGATGACATCATTTTGATTAGTTCTTCTACTACTGTTGTTGATGAACTAATTTTGACTCTTTGCTCACAGTTTTCAATCAAAAATTTAGGTGATTTTAATTATTTTCTTGGAATAGAAATCATCCACTGGTTTATTGCTAACACAGAAGAATTATATGATTGATGTTTTAACTATGCTTAACATGCTTAATTATAAACTTGTTACCTCCCCAGTGACTTCTACTTCCAAACTCTTAGATGTTAATAGTCCTCCTTTTGGTGATCCTTCTTTATATTGAAGCATTGTTGGCTACTTACAATATTTGCCATTTGCTCGTTTTAATTTATCATATTCTATAAACTATGTGTGTTAATTTATGCATAATCTGTAAGATATTCATTGGCAATCTGTTAAGCATATCTTATGCTATTTTAAACATATTTTGGATTATAGGTTATTCATTAAAGGCTCTTCTTCCTCTTATTAGCTTATTCTGATGCTGATTAGGGGGTTGTCCAATAGATTGCCACTCTATAAGGGGTTTCTACATCTATTTTGGTCCTAACTTAATCTTTTAGAGATCCAAGAAATAGAGTACTATTGCTCGATCTAATATTGAGGCAGAATATAAGGCTCTTGCCTTGGCCACTTGTGACCTTATTTGAATACAATATCTTCCTAAATTAGGCTATTTTCTTTCCCAACCTCTTATTCTTCGATATGAGAATGTTGGAGCCATATACATAGCTACCAACCCTATAATGCATTCATGTACAAAGCATTTTGCTTTAGATTTCCATTTTGTTTATGAATGTATTATGGCAAAGTCGCTTCATATTTCTATCATTTTTTTAAAAGATTAGATTGTTAATATTTTGACAAAACTTCTTCCATCTCCTTAGTTTCAACTCTTAAGCATGAGTCTCACTGTTTTGCTATCACAGTTTAACTCAGGGGGTTGATAGAGCAATGTCCAAGTCATCAGTGCATTCCACGTCACATGTCACGCACGCAATATGATTATTATAATGTTGTAACCAACTATTGTCTTTCATATGCCATAATTGTATTATGTTGGTGTGTGTTGTGTAATACCCCAAAATTAATTAAGGTATTAATCATAGATTTGGGTTAATTAAGAATAATTAATATTAGATAATTGGGCAAGTTAAGTAAATAGAAATTTTAGGAAGATAAATTATTAATATGAGTTTGAGAGTTAATTGAGTTAGAAACCACATCTCGGCCCAAATTAAATTAAGTAAGCCAAGGTTAGAAACTAATAGAGGCCTAATAATTTTAGGTGCAGACCCAACTTATATAAGCCCTTGTAATTGGTCCAATACCCCTTATGTAGACCTCAACTAAGTGGACTCTTAAAAACTTGACCCAACTCAACTAAAAGTCTGAATTGTTAAAATTGGACCAATAAATTAAAACTTAGCTCAATTCTACTCAAAATCTAAACCCATATAGACTTGGGCCATTGGGTAAGCCCAAACCCATCCAAAACCTTAAACATATTCAGTCTTTCCCCTCCCTTATGTAGAAACACAAAACACACAATTCATTTTCGGAGGTTTAAAGAAAGGTTAGGGTTCTTAGCAAGAAAACCACAATTTTCTACTTCTAGAGCAAGATTCAGCCAAGGTAATAGTTATATAACTTAATCCTCTCCTCTTCCTCTTCAATTTGACCCGATTGGCTTCTCATTTGGAGCATTTTCACTATACCTAAAATCTAAAATGTGTTTGTTTGGTATTTTCTTAAAGGATTTTCGAAAGTAAAGGTTAGGAGGGATATTAGGTAAGTATAAACTCTCCATTTTAATGCATTTTCTGATGGTTTAAGACCCTCATGGTTGATTTATAGTATGGGTATTAATTCTATACGAATTTGCTTAGAAATTAAGGTGATATATTGAAGTTTCTGTTAGAGAACGTATTCAATCCAAATTTGGGGATTTGTAGTGGTTGGGTAAGCATCTTCCAGGTAGCCATTAGTATTTTAATTCCTTGGGTACTTGTTACTGCTGTACATTATGATTAAAGTAGTAATCTTTTGATGTTATGATTATAGGGAGATTTTGGCACTGTTGGTGACTTTTTAATTGTCTGCAGAGTGAGGTAACCGAGTTAATGCTAATTTCATGTATATGTTTATTTTAATTTTGTATATGTTGCATGATTATGATTTAAGTCTTGAACTATTAATGATGATTAGCTGGGTAAATTAAGCTAATGAAAGCTATTGGAACCCTACAATTAAGGTAAAGTGGCCCTAGGGTGTCATTGGATGGAGAGTAGAAAATATGAAAAAAGATTTTAGGAGTTGTAAGATCAGAAGATATTTCGCCACGGCTAATAGAGGCGAAGTTACCCAGGGAAAATACAGAGAGCAATTCGCCACAGCGAAAAGTAAAATTAGCCACGACGAAATATGAGAGACAAAATTAGGAGTCGTCTAGTGGGTAATTCGCTACGGCTAAATGGGAATTGGCCGCGGTGAACTTTTGTGAAATTGTGTCAGGCGTTCCAGAGAGAAATTAGCCGCGGCGAAAGAAGGAATTGGCCGCGGCTAACAATGAGAGGCGAGCGAGGTAGGGTCCAGAGGGATTTCTCACCGCGGCGCCATATAAGTTAGCCGCGGTGAAGCTCCAACTCACTGCAGCGATAAAGCGTGAACCCGAGAGCAATTGGCCGCGATGCAAGGACATTTAGCAGCGGCTAACGATCCCAAACTCTCATTCTAACCTAGAAATCTTAGTTTTCATATGATAACCTCAAGGGATGACTTAGAAACATTAGTAGAAGATTTTTGTGAGTTAGAATTAATGAGTAATAGAACCAAAGGCCTATAAATGAGCGTTTGTTTCCCTTGTGTACATGAATGCTTGTAATTATTTGGTTGATAACTTTAATAATATAAATGTTCAAATTTTTCTATATTTTCTGAATGTAATTAGTCTTAATGTCTTGTAATCCTAATTTATAGTTATTAATCACGTATTTTACCTTAATTACAATAGTTAGAAGTTAGGGTCATCACATGTTGTATATAAATATTGGTGACTATAGATGTGAAAATGCGATGAAATGAAAACATAAAGTATTTATTCATTTTGGCTATATCATATTAAATGGCATCATTTTATTTCATAAAAGAGAAGGGCACTAGCCAATAACTAGTTTGTTCAACAATCCACAAATCAATATCATTTAGTAAAGAAAGATAAAATTTCTAACCCTAGCATAGTTGTCACACTTCAACTCCTAAGTTCTCCTTCTCCACCTTTCAATGAAAATGACGTTCCACTCTATGCTTTCACGTATTAGCAATAGTACAGTCATGTATTTTTGAACCCTTCTTATTTCCCAATCAAATTCACTCTCAATTTTTTTAAGCCCATTAATTTTTTGTCAAGCAAGCACATAAGATCATCAATGTGTTGTTATTTGGTGAAACAAATCATCAGAGAAAAGAAAGAAGAAGAGGAAGATGAGGAATTAGGAAGCATGGTTGGTGTGTACGAAGCTACTGCTATTCTTGGATGAACATTCAGAAGAATAAGAAAGGAAGCAACCAATTAAGTGCTTTATAACCAAGCATAGGAAAGTAGGGAACCTAATTTTGCATCTTTATGATTTGCTTTCTATGTAACCATCAAATGATTAGAAAAAGAAAAGCAAAAAAAAAAAAAAAGAATCTTTCCTTTTGTCTATAAGCAAATTAATTTTTTATATTCACCTAACCTGACCCATCTATAACCCATCCCAACTTAATTGCTTTAGGTTCATTAAATATATAGTCAATTTTGGTTTTCATTTTTTTTTCAACCCAAAAAGCTTTTGAGTGAGTTGCTTACCCAGCTGAAGCAGCTTGATGATTATCATAGCATCGATCAGAGTTCATGCCAAAATTACTACTCCTCATGTTAACCATCGCCTCTATCTTATGAACTCATTATGTCAACCTTAATCATTAACCCAGTTAGCAATAGGTAGTAGGGTGAGTAGCATGACCTCATTGGCTTCGTAAGTTGCAATAAGAAGGGACTTAAATGTAGCAACGTAACATGTTTTCTACAGGATTGTTACCATCCATGGTCCCCACCGTGAGTAACTGTTATGACATTGGCAAACATTGTTGACTTAATTAACAAAATACTTTTGGTGTCAATTGACAATACTTATGTATAAACAACAGTAAAGTATAAGAGATTAGTTAAAAACGAGATGACATATAAGGGCTAAATTAAAAAGAAGTGAGAGTTTAATGACTAAAAATTGTACTTGGATAAAATAAAGTCCACATCAACTTTGATTTGTGACACACATATGAAATCTATTACTCAACTTAACATGAGTTTGATGATGTTATTACATAAGCGAACATCAGGAACTTGTTTGAAAATGGCAGAACAGTGTAATGATTCATTTCCCAAAAAGAAAATGTGAAGACTTAATTGAAAATCTAACTTTAAAAAAGACCAAAGATTTGATTTAACCAAATAAGAATAACTTATTTTTATAAGAGAGAATGGGTATCATATGTAATTTTAAATTAAGTAGTTGGTAATATTTAACTTTCCTTTACATCTTTTCATTATTTTTAAAATGTAGAAAAGAAATTATTCACTTAAGATATGAATGTTAAGAAGTTGATATATCATTTTTCTAATAATTTCAATGTCATTTTTCAATGAAAACAATCTAAAGAAAAGTATATTTAAATGTTAAAGTTTTTAGGTATAATTGCGCTGCAAATGTGGAAACCTTATAAATTGATACCTGTAATTTGCTGCATTAACTACTCCTAGGTGAAACAGCTTTTAATATATATATATATATATATATATAGAGAGAGAGAGAGAGAGAGAGAGAGAGAGAGAGAGAGAGAGAGAGAGAGAGAGAGAGAGAAGTGTCATGAGAATTATATAGTATCACGTTTAGATACTTAAACCTTGTCTACGGGTTTCCAAAGCCAAAAATCTTGAGATTACATAATCGTCATTTTGCATTTATCGAGCTTAGTAGAAACACCTAAGGGCACATCTTCTCTTCCTCAGAAGTTTGGGGTCTCCATTAATTAGTGCAATCTTAGGCTTTGCTAGTCATCTTGGCATAAGCGTAAAGGCAAAATTTTACTTCAAATCATATTTGTATTAGCCATGTAAAGAAATGAATCTCTCCCGAATTAACAGCGTACTCTCCTTTTCCTAAGGAACAGTATGCATTTAGAGGAAAGAGAATACTCGTTTTAATCGTGATGCCAGATTAGCTTTGCCTAATAATATACCAGTGACGGCGTAAATATATGTAGTTGTTTTCACATTTTGGTTGGCATGCTATTCTATTGTATGTTATATTAGGTTAGCGAATCATTTTGACGCCAAAGGCTTTTCCAAGATAGACAATGTAAAATTTCAAATCTCTCACAACTTGATAGTGGGTTTTATGTCAAAGCACATCATAAATTGATGAGTATTTATGGGTAAAAGAAATTATTAGTAAGAATCATGATCCTTCTATAAATGGTAATTTACTAATGACCAAATGTTATAACGTTAATCAACATGTTTCGTCAATCATAAGTGGCTATTTCCGGAAGACGACGTTTACCATTTAAGAACTCAACTCGCCGACTATAATGTTCATCGCAATAGCTAATTCATTAATTACATTTCTTTTATTGAATGGTATCACAATATTTATCCTAAGACCCGAAAAGGCCCAACAACCGCTTCTTAACAAGAGTGTTAAAATACCTCTACTCATAGGCCTTTTTCTTGTAAAACAAAACGAGGAAAAAAGATGACTCAAAAAAAAAGGCAAAGGATAATAAGGAAAAAGAAGGGACAAAAAAATATCACAACCAAAAATTGTTGAACTTTTATGGTTGAAAGTGATGTTACATAAGGTATGCTTCAGTACTACTTTATGATCTTAGTGCGTTTGAGCAACAATTGGCCCTCCTAGCAAATCGCCCCTGCCACATCACAAACAAGGCACACACGTGTTACCTTAAGCGAAACAAATGCCCCATATATGAAGCCATCACTTTATCTATTAAGTAAGCCATCCATTGTATATCCTAACAATTCTGCTCTACTGGTTTAATTTTCTTCTCCTCTTTTATGTTATTTTACTTGGGTAAACTATCTGAAATTAAAATTTTTTTCTTCAATTTATTCTGCTCTCTCACCATTTTTAGCACTATAATGTCCTTTTTTTATTTTTAATATTTCATCATTTAAAGAGTGCGTCATTTTTTTATTTTTTTTTGATATTCTTTATATAATAATTTTCAGCAAATATCATGTTTGTAGAATTTTTATATTAATGATGAGAAAACGTGTGCGAAATGCGTAAAAAAAATTATACGCAAATAACAGTCTCCCAATGATAATGTCTACCAACAGCATATGTAAAAGACTTGAAAGGGCCAAAATTTTCCTCAATGTCCCCCAAAATAACAATGAAAATTGTCGCTTGATAATACTAACACGATCAGATATGATTGGAATAAAAAGAAAAAGAAAAAGAAAAAGTCTTATCAAGAACGATTTGAATAAGATAGATCCTATAAAATTGGACCAACAACTCTAACGCGGCCCACATCCCATCACTTTGAGGCGCCCAATCATCAAACGGAAAAAAAGCAAATTGAAGCAAATTTCTTT
The DNA here is from genome assembly GCA_032878935.1 of Erythrophleum fordii. Taxonomy (NCBI): domain Eukaryota; kingdom Viridiplantae; phylum Streptophyta; class Magnoliopsida; order Fabales; family Fabaceae; genus Erythrophleum; species Erythrophleum fordii. The sequence continues at coordinate 36,084,945 of JAVQMF010000055.1, read as the reverse complement.
TTGCTTTTTATGAGAAAAGAATGAATGACGTTCAAAGTGCGGTCATACCTTCATTCTGGGCCGTCGATCTGCGTTGACTTTTCTGACCTGGTATCTAATCTTCTTAGAGAAAAGGCGGGTACGCCGCTTTTCTTTGTAGCGCATCACGCTAGCTTCTCTCATCACTCCTCCGTCTCCATTTTCCGAAAACAAATCTATCTGCGCCAGCCGCGCCTGTCCCCCGTGATGCCCAAAAGTAAAACTTAACTATTCAGTGCCTTTGCATCTCATATAATGTACCCTATCAACAATGCATTAAATAACGACAATTCTGACAGAATGTATTCCGTAGAAGTGTCAGAAATTGACCCTTGAAAACAATGAGACATAGGGCTACAAATAATCCTAATATTTTGTAATATATATATTTACACACACGCAAAACATTAGCCGCTTTTTTTTTTTTGGCTCAAATATATGCTAGTGACTTGCATGTTTTTATAAACACGTTAATTTATCTTTTATGAGTATGTTGGGGGGTTGGATCCCCTGCAATATTATAAGAAATTCAGTTAAAATGAAAAAGGAAAGAGAAAATAAGATTTAATAAAATTTATTTGTATGAGTTCACTCTTTTTTATCTTTTCTTAAAATGTTTTTATAATTATTGCAAGGAATTTGAATGCCAAAGAAAAGAAAAAAATTCCAATATAAAGGTACGGTTGATAGGAGTGTGGTAAAGTACGAGGGACTCACTTTATAAGCTTATAAGGAGATGGCCTTGCAATTTTGCAGAGATAAGGGTTTTTTTCTTTTTTAATTTGAAATGATTAGGATACAAGCCCCATTTTGAAAGATGGATATTATAAGTAGTTTTTCTTTTTAGGCTAATGACTATAAAGCTCCAAAATCTATAAATCTATAAATATATAATATAATATAATATAATATAATAAATTCATAAATTGAACAGACATGCAAAATAAAAAAAGGAAATTTTGTTAGTCTTTCATAAATATTTTTTTAATTCAATCAATGAATCATTGAAATTTTTAGAAATTGTAATTCCATCTAATTTTTATCCAAATTTTAACATTAAATCTAACAATTTATTAACTTAGATGTAATTGGGTAAGAAATTTAACCTAGATCATAAGTGAAAAATAACATCTAAATCAACTTGTTTATTGTTAGGTTTTTCATTGATTTAGATTAAAAAATGAAATAAAATAGCAACGTGTAAGTATTTTTGAAAAACAAAATTAAAAAATTAATTTTGGATGATCAAAATGAAAATCCACTCATTTATCATGTTTATGCCCTTTTAAGAATGCCGCTAAATAATATATAATTCAAGGGGACCACAAAAAGTACAAAAGAAGGTTTAAAAATAATTAGACCCACAGTTTTACATTACGCACTGAAGATTATGCAATTTAGAATCAATTATCAATCAATCAATTAATTAATAAAAAAGAAGTGAGAAAACATGCAAAGGCAAATCCCCACATTAACAATGATGCATAAATCTCATATACTTTATTATTAACTGAAATAAATGTAACCCGAGGGCCAAATGGTGTTTAGTTGGGAGATTGTGAGTAGAAAGGAAGAGAAGTGAGTAATGCTTTCTTGCTCACACTTTGCTCCTTCCTCCTTTCTCATCAAATCTATCCAACCAAACACAGCTTACGAAATTCGGTTTCAGCTAATGTTTAAAGATGAGAAACATACAGTGACATCATTTCCGGGCACATCGGAGGCGGGATTTTCGCCGGCGAACGGTGAACCTCGGTCAGACCAAGCATTCAAAACCTCGTTGTAATTCAATTTCAACAGCAAACCAGGATTTGATTTCGGAATCGAACTCTGCTTCGGCAATTCCGGATTCTTTGATTCGTTGGTCGTCGACTTATCTACCTTCTTCGTCTTCTTTTTTTTCTTCTCCGGCGAAACCGACTCTGCGGGGGGAGCCTTTTCGATTTTCGGCGAGATTTCAAGTATGTCAACAACAGCAGGAAAATTCCACCAATTATTCCTTTCATCAACTCGCCGGAGAGCTCTTAGTCGGAAATCGAATTTCCCGCCAAAACCAAATCCCTTCGAATCCGCAGGCCGAGGATTCACGGGTTCGCCGTGACAAGACGCGCCGTGGGAATCTTCGGCCCTACTTCCCATGATGCTATCGATTCCCTCTCCGATTTCCTCATCGAGAATCGATTTAGCATCGAAATCTTCTTGGCAATCATCATCGAATTCTTGAGTATTCACTCGCGAGCTAATCTCACCCGAACTCTGGCACAGTTTTTCTTGTAGATTGACCGCTTTGGGCTCCATTGGAAAATTAATGGGCTTGCGTTGGATTGATTGGTGTTGAAGTAGGAAAGAGGAGCTATCAAATACTTGGAAAGGAAATAGCAATTGTGAAGATTCATCCAAAAAATAATCGGTTGGTTTTGTGAACTTGCCCTGTTTTCTTAGGTTTTCGGTGGGGAAGAGATTTGGGTATGCTGTGGAAAGCATTGCAGCAGCTTCATTGTAAGTTTGGTTGGGTCGTTTTCGAGGGGTTCGAGGTTTTTGGGTGGAGATAGCAAGTGGAGAATCGCTCGATTCCGAGATAGTTGAAGAAGGAGAAGATGTATGCGAAGTTCGGGTAGATGTAGATGGAGATTTGACAAAATCGAAATCGAACCCGTAGGTTCTTCCACTAGCTCCGCTTAAACACGCAGACATTTGTGAATGGAAGAAACTCGAAACAAGTAAGAAATTGAGGGTCTAAAAGCTTAAATTTTCAAAAGCATAAGTGAAAAAGAAGATTTGATTCAGCATGCATCATTCAAGAATACTAAAGTGAACAAGGCACGAAAAGATGTTTTAAGAGTTTCTGTCTTAAAGCCAGTTACAGGAAAAGCCCAAAACATGCTTCATTTTTTTGACACTGGGAAAGGGGAAGTAAAGAAAGAAGCCACAGGCTGAAAAAAAGGGTACAAAACCCTAAACCCAAAAAGTACAGGGAACAGGGTGTTGGCCTTGTTTATTTTAAAAGAAATAGAAATGAGAAATGAAGAAAAAGCCAAGAAGTTTAGGAATATAATAGGAGAGGAACACCCCAGAACCACATAAAATAAAAAAATAAAAATCCTTCAATTGCCTTATAGATACAATAATCAAAATTTGATGACACTCCAAGTTAAAACTCTGGGGAAGAAGAAGCGAAACAGAGCATAGCAAAATCCAGAGCCCCAGAAAACAACCAACCCAGTATCAAAGATATCAAATTGGTTTTGGTTAAGAAGAGTATTGTAACAAGGGAACCAAAGACAGAGTGCTGAGCGGTGTTAATTTCGGTCACTGATAGAGAGAGAGAGAGAGAGAGAGAGAGAGGTGGAAGGTCACGGGGGAAAACAGATAGAAGGGAAAGACCCGTTGGGGGTTGTGTATGTATAGGCAATCTGGCAGAGAGATATAGGCACACACACATACAATCACAGGCTGTATATGGATGAAGGAGAAAGAGAGTGAGAGAGAGAGAGTGGGGGAAGTCAAGTCAGTTGGTGCAGTAGTGAAGGAGGTGGAGCGATAGGCGGATGGAGATGAGAACGAAGGAAGGGACAACTCGGTTTCTGCTGTTCCGAATGTGGGACCACCCTCGTCAGGCTCTTTTTGCTTTCTTTTTCTCTCTTTCACCTGTTCAATTATGCTACGGGGCCGTTTTCCTAAAATATCCTTTGTGCCACTATGGCTTTTAATTTTGCTATAACGGTCTATGCCTGAAAATATTACATAGTTGATAGTTGACGTATTAGCAATAATAAGTTTATAACGAAGCTAAAACTGAAAAAAGAAAAAGCAAATACTGAATTTGAAGGAATGATGAAAATGAAAATGAGGCAATTGACGTGCCTTTTTTATTTTTTATTCTTTTGCTAATATGCAACTGATGTGTAGAGGCGCAATTTTTTTATGCGTACATCATATTGTTGTGGCTTTTACCTTTTTCATAAATCTGTCTCTTAGCCTATTTACAACGTTCAAGTCAATAGGATTTGCTGCAATTATTATACGTAAACGATAATAAGAGGTTTAAATATATTTTAAATTTGTAAATTTTATAAAAATTTTAATTTAATATTTTTAGTTTCGAAGTAAAAAAATATTATCTTTATATTTTTAAAAAAATTTCTCACTCTATCACATTTATATCCAACATTTAATCTTAAATCTAACAATTTCTTTAACTCCAACGTCAAATCTAAATATAAACTAATATTGGGAGTTAAGTAAAAATATTTACATCAAACTATTAAGCTTATCATTAAATTATTGATAAATAATATGACAGAAAGAAAACTTAAATTATTTAAAAATAAGAAAACAATATTATCTAATTTTTTAACTAAAGAAATCAATTTAAAATTTTTCAAAAGTGAAGAGACAAAAAGTAATGTAAATCATAACAAAATAATAATTGTTTCTTTCAAATATGGAGCTACGATAGTTTAGTAGAAATTTAACCACAAACTTTAAATTGCATGTGTGTGTGTGTGTATAGTATAAAAATATATAATTATTTAATTATTAATAATATTTGTTTTTTAAAATATTTTGTTTAATAAACAAAAAAGAGTACTGCTAATTGTCCCTATTTTCTTTTATAAATATTCAGTAATAGATTCAATAGCAATAAGTTGCCAAAATATGGAATTTGCTAAGTATTCCATGGACAATCTATTAATTAAGTGTCATATGGACTATATGTTTGCTCACTCAGTGTTAGATATTATATAAAGAAAGAATTCATTAATTATATATGCGTGCAAATATTTTCTTTCGAAATTGTTGAATTCCTATAATTAATAAAAAGTTTACAAGAAATATCTAATATAAGGAAACAGTAATAGAAAAAATAATTACTTGGATCATTTAGGAAGATGGGCGAAAGCAACTTACAAGGGATAGATAACGCATTAAACTTCACTTACGCTAACTGTACCATTATAATGTATAAATGATGGAGGAGTCGCATTTTTTTAGGAGTAAATTACATAAATTTATCTGGAATTTTGCTAATATTAACATATCTTCTCTATATTTCTAAAATATATACAATTTTTTTAAAAAACAAAATGTTGCCCTATATTTTAAACTAATTTTTTTAAGACAAAAATGCTATTCATTTAAAATGTGCTTAGTTTTAAAAAAATATATATATTTAAATTAATGGAGATTATTTTGATTAAAAAATTAAAATTAAACTAAAATATATAGTACCTTTTTATTTTAAAAAAATCTGTGTTCATTTTTAAAGTAAAAAAATTTATATAATTTTAACAAAATTAGAAAAAATCTGTATAGTATACTTTTTTCTTTTATTTACTGAAAAATCTTCAACAAAAACAAAAAATCATAGTTTGAAACATTACCATATTTGTATAACGTCGTGGCTTAGATATGGGTATTCAGGTAATTTGAAATTTGAAGATGATAAAACTAAGAATGGCAAAGCATGCAGTGTTTGGATGTAGCCGTAGGATTATTCCAAGTGTGCCATCCTGTAGTAATAATCCCGCCTGCAAAGCCTGACATGGGCGTTGTGGAAAAGGTTCCTTATCTGCTGAGGTGGCGAAATGTGATTGGATGCACTAGATTCTTAATTAGGGCGTGCGTGGAAGAGGTTTAGGAACTAGTGGCTTTCTGAGTATTCACGTGTATCAAGGAAGGAGGTGGGCTTCTGGATATCGCCTAACAGCAATGATTTGAACCTTTTGGTCTCTTTCGCCTCTTGATCTATGGCACTCGACCCTCCTACGTTGGGCTTATTACGTTCAATGACTCCGGATTAGGAATTCAAGATCTTTACTGACAAAAATAATAAAATAAAATAATCTTGCCCTTTATTTGCACACTTGTCACCATGCTAGCATGCCATTTTTTCAAAAATAAAATGTAGCATTTTTCCACTTATGATTTATGATTTTGCTTAACAACCCTTTTAATTTTGTTTATTTTTCATTGACAAATATACAGATACAAGCTTTTTAAGTTGCCCAAGAAAAGTCTGTTAATTTGGTCAGCGACTTAAATTAAATTTTGCTTGTGATAATTTTTTTTTTAAACTACAAAGTAGTGGCATTAAATCTGAAGAATTTTTGTAAATTATTTCAAATTTATGCTTTTGCCAAAGGAATCAAAAGCTAAGAAATTCTATTTTCAAACCTAAAAAAATACATGTTTTAGCTAAAAAAATTTTAAAACATAACTTTAAAGGTGAACACATAAAAAATTTCATACACATAATGTTCTAAATTTATGCACTTCATGATACAAAGCTAAAAGCCATGTTACATTATATTAATGAAGTTATAATTATACACCTCTATTCTTTGTTCAAAAATCTTTGTATGTATAAGTTGTAGCGCAATTATTGTCAATTTATTTTCATTACAAGTGGCATTAAGATTATAGAAGTTTAAATTAAAGTACAAATATTTTGTAGATTAATATTAAACCAAATGAATATATGATTACATTCAAATAAATTCTTTGGTCCATCCTAAAAAATAGTTATGTTGATACAATCATTACGTAGCAAATTACATGGCAATTATATATCAAAATATGTTAACTAAATGTTAACTTAAAATAATTTGTTATATTTATATTTTAACTCAATCAGCCTAATTTTAATGCATAATCATCACGTGTCTTCTCTTTAGTGTGCCACATAATGGGTGCAATCAATTTTAATGATGCACCACAGAATTTATCTTATATTTACATCTTCAATTTGTAAGAAAAATGTTAAATTGGCATATAATGTATTGAAAAAATATTTTAAATTTAGTGTTATGAGAAGCATAATTTCTTCAAGGTGAATAGTATTTTTGACAAAATAAAACACCAGAACAATAATTATTATTCTATTTCTATTATATTTAGGAAAAATAGAATGATTCTGTTCTAATTCGCTCAAGATATACATAAAAAGGAGCATATGTAACTCAAATATACTGACAATTGTACATTAGCAAGATATTCTTCTGCTTCCTCTCCTCCAGACTATTGTTGAAACTTGTAAACAATGACTGCAGCTTTGAGCTTCAGGGCCGAATGTCCTTTTCTTTTAAGATATTTTCTAAAAATATCCAAGTGCCCGTTAAATCCACTTGAATTACATTTCTGGTATATTCCGCAAAATATCAAATGATTCTATCCAACAATTATAATGTTTTTACTCACTCATTTATACATGTCAATTTTTTCTAAGTAAACTATAATACGTTTGTTTAACACTCGCTAATTTGCTTCATTGAGATTAATGTTCTTCCTCAAATTGTCTTTCTAGATTATAAAACCATAGCCATATATGTAATTTGTTTCACTGAGAATTCAGATCTATAAGTAGAGAAGCAAGGCTGCATTGGTGTTTAGGAGTGTTTGGTCGCGGAATCACTTTTTAATTTCTCAAAATATTTTATGAGCATGATAAATTTTTACGTTTAGTTCAAATTTTAGAAAAATATTATCGAGAATGTTGTCTTCCCATAAAACCTCCAATTTCCATTCCCATGGACAAAGAAAGAAATGTTCAATTATTGTGAGGAGAGAATATTTTAGAAATGTTTAAAAAAAACTATTTTACCTCTTTTTATCTTATAAAATACTTCAAAAAATAATAAATAAATTGACAATAAATGCCAAATAATTATATTGAATTGTAAAATAATGGAATAAATACACAAATAGAAATACAATATACATATTAAAATTAAAATATAATTTAAAATTTTAAAATAATAAATAATGAATACTAAAATATAATAATTATTAAATATAAATAAAATATTACATATAATAATAATAATAATACCAAAAAATAACAATAAAGTAAGATATGTAATTTTAAATTTTTGATATGAACTAAACATGATTTTTTAGAATGTAACAAAATATTTTCAGAAAAACTTACAATGAACCAAACATAAAAAATCATATTTTTGAAAATATAATTTCAAAAAATTATATTCTTAATATAATCATTTAAAAAATGTAAGATTTCAGAAATCAAGAGGCTTACAGATAAAAAAAAAAAAAAAAACTAGATCTGGCATGCCCTATTTAGGCCAGAAAAGACAAGCCCAATATGTGTAGTCCTGATCAAGTTGTTGATATTTGGCCCCTTATCTTTACGAGAGTGACTTGGAAACCCTGGAGCCATTGAAAATGGATAAACCCATATAGCTGAGGCGGTGTACGACGTTAAATTGTTTTTCATAAATATTACCCAACATTTTAGTTTAATTGTAAAATTTTAAACTAGAATACTATTTATTTAAAATTTTTAGTTAAAAAATAAGTACTTAAGTTAATTAAAGGTATTTGAAAAAAGACTAAAATATAAGATAATTTTTTATTTTAAGAGAAGTTTGTATATATATTTTAAAAATAGAAGAAATATATATCTAATTTTAATAAAATAAAAAAAGATCTATATAATTTTCTTTATCATATATCTTGAACCTCATATGCGTTTTATATAGTAAATTACAGGCGCAGGCTTGAGCTAAATTGCAAACCTAATATGTTAAATTTGTTCATTTATGTACATTAATTAATTTTGAATTTGAAATTTAATTAAGTTAAAAATTGTGACCAAATTTATCAAATAAGTCAAATTTTGAACAAATAAACAATATTATAACTAGTGTATGGCCAAAAAAAAAAAAATATTATAACCAGTAGCTTGTGCATACCAGTTTTTTCTAGATTTATTAGTTATGACTAGTGGCTTGACCACTATCTATTAATAATTTTAAAGTTATTTAGTATAAATATTTTTAATTTAAGATTCTAAATTATAATTATTCTTATTATATATGTTGATACTAGTTGTAACTCCAATGAAATAGATTGTTAATATCAGATAAAAATGAGCACGAATAAGAAGGGATTTTGTTGCTGAGGGAAAAATGATGCCCGAGGAGGCCAAGCATAAGTTTTTCTTCCATGAGTTGACTATATAGCATGTTGGAGTGCGTTAGATATAATGAATTTTAATGCGATCTTTAAGCATGTATAATAGCTCTGCTATACAATAATAAAGTGTCACTAGAAAGTGGTAAAATTTGATATTCCAATAAAACTTCCATGTTATATGTTAGAGATAATAATTAGTTCAAAAAATTAAATAATAAATATATGATTGTGAAGGTATATTTTCTAATCTTGCATTAGATAGATCTAAATCTTTAAAGCCTATATAAATAAAAATTCACAGCACCTATTAAATTAAAAATTTAGGGGCAAAATCCAAAGAGTTTAATTTAATTTATTAAATAATTAAATAATATTTATATTTAAACAAATTTGAATTTCAGAAAAACACAATTATCCGTTTAAAGTTTCAAACGGATTTAATTAAAAAAAAAAAATCTTCATGAAATTTCAAAGAAAGAATTTTAGGAGGCTTGTTCAAATAAGTTGCACTTGACTTCCTGGAAAAACCAAAGCCAAAGTTGCATCCAGAGAAGAAATTAGAAGTGAGAATGACAATGTTGCAGTCACGTGGTGACCACAACGACTAATTAATTTGATAATTAAAAAGATAGTATAATTTTAAGTAATACTAAAATGACTAAATCGTTGTAATGACTAAATAAGAGAGATAATATTTTTTTTATTAAAATTAGAAAAATTAAAATATTTTAAATAAATTAAAGGGACTAAAAATATAATCAAGCCAAAAGAATATTTGTAAGGAGATAAGGTTACAAGTTTCAATTCCCTCCAAAAGAGGCACATTCTTTGAAAGATCAATCTCTGTTATCTACAAAAGGACTTGGTAGTTAACCAAAGAAAGAAGAAACAGAAATTGACATATATTTTTAGACCATCGAAAATGAAAATCTCTTGAATTAAGAGTTAAAACCCATTCATTTTAAGTGACGTTTGAAGGTTTACTTGGGTCGCCATTCCCTTGTCATCTTTTGAACTTCAGTCCCTATCTCGTACAGCGAGCCATTTGATCAACAAGCACATGCTTACCAAAAAAGAACACTCATTTCGAATTGGGGACCATATATTCCATTCTTTTGTTAGTGAATGACTTTTTTTCATATAATTTTTTTGTTTTTAAATCTTTTTTGAAATAAAAAGTTTTCTTATACTTTAATTAAATTTTTAATTTTTTGACCAAAATATTTTTTATTTCATTTTTTAGTTTAAAAAAATTGTGTTTAGGTTAATTACAAGTATTTTAGTTAAAAATTTTAGTTTTGAAAAAATTGTATATTTTTTTAAAATAATAAAATTTATATAATTCCAACCAAACTCAAGAAAGATATATGTAATATATTCTTTTTTTTTCTTTCTTTAAAGAATGGAGAACTTTGAATTGAACTTTACAACATTGGACGAATAAGAGAAAGAGAGGGGGGGAGGGGTGGGGGAAAGCATTACAGCATGTTCTATATATTCCATATTCCATAATGGATTCATCTCTTCTTCGAAAAGCTCAATCATCTAATTTTGTACTGTTCTTAAATTAAGAGAAATAAAAATAACTATTTCTGTCTACAGAGTTTAATTAACTCTAATACTTTACATTTTTTAATATCTAATTTATAATTTTCTTTTATTATTGTAGGATTAGGTTTGTGTCCTAGCACTGCAGTAGAGTGAAATCTACAATTACTACTATGATCTTTTCCATCACATTAATTTTTTAAATAATATATTACTTAAGTTAAATAACGTATTTTCACATTTAAAATTAGAAGAAACTAATAGTTATTTTAGTAATACCAAAATTACAAATAAATTATTTATTTTATAAGGCTTGTTTAACTTTTGTTTGGATCAATCTTAATTTTACTCAAACTTTATAATTTTAAAGATTAAATTTATGTGTAATTTTTTTGTATTTTTACAATTAGATTTTTTAATAAAAATATGACAAATGTATGATTTTTAATAATAATATGATAATTATATAATTTAATTAAAAAAATTTATAATTATTTACAAAATTTATATATCTATTATTATATTATTCGAGAATAATACTAATAAGTATATACAATAATAGGAGCATGGAAGGTTGAGAATGAGGCAAGAAATGAGAAGAAGGTGGAAGGGACATGTGACTAAGGCATGGGTGAGTTGTTAGAAGGCAGTTACATGAGTAAAAGAAGCAAGCACCATTCTATTATAGATAATATTTTCCCTTAAAGAGAGGCAACAGCTTTGAGGAGAGCAAGCATATTCTGAATCATTTAAGGTGTAAATCTTGTGAAGTATCTTCCTTACTAAAAAAAAGATTATCTTGCTTTTGCATTTTGTTTCTCATTGTCTCTTTCAATTTTCTTGTATTTCTATTAATGAAATTTAGCTCGATATTCTATTTGTGGCTTCTTGGATAATTTCTATTAACTATAAGTATCTTTGACAACTAAGATACTATTATATATATTCGTTATATTTTAATTAAAGAATATGATAATAAATATATAAAAAATTATATATAAGGTTTTTTTCCCTAATTTTAATTAGGACTTCATTTGAAAGCTTAAGCACTCTTATTTTAATGTTGAAAAATATCTACTTGTTCAAGATTTTATTCTAGTTTGAAATTGAATCACATCAAAAGTTGATAGGTGAAATTTAAGTGTGAAATTCTTTTATACTTTTTTTTTTGTCTTTTCATCATGCCCCATATGGGAGACGCAACAAACACAGAATATGAGAAAATCTCACACCCACAAGCTTGACAAAGACATGCATCCTTATTTGATTTTGATGCATAACTAAATTTTATATGACATTTTTAATTAGAGCATAATTTCATAAGTCTACCTTTACCCATATCAAGATCATAGTTTAACCATAATTTATATCAAAATCACAAGTAGTTTGTTATCGGAAATTCAATAAGGATTCTAATAAGATTGGGACATCCTGGAATACTTACAACAAGCTTGACTAGACACATAATAAGAAAGCTCAAGTGTCAACCACCAATCAACATTAGGCCATAAATAATAGGGTGAGGATCCTACTTGTAGTCAATGGAGTAGACTCTAAAATAAAAACATACATACACAAAGAGAATAGTCCATTAATACTGGACAAACCAACTACTAATTTTTTACTAACAATTCTCCTAAACGACATTGGAAGAGCATTGAACACAATTTCCCTATCTACAAAAATAAATTATGAAATGAGCCATAATACTTAATGAGTAAAAGATAAAGTATGATAACTACAGAGATGAGTGGATACAAATTTTTTTTAAGTGAAAATAAATTTTAGTTTTGATTTAAAGTAGCAAGATAAAAAGCAAATAAAAAATGTAATTGAAGTTTTAACATACGTTACATTGTTATGATATGCCAACATTTATTTATAATACAAAATATAGAAATCAAATGGTAAGAGAATTTAACAAAATAGTAATAAGAGGTTAAAATTATAAAATGCATGGTTAAATTTAATTAAGTTATAAAATTAAGTTTGATAAAAAACTCATTTATTTTATTACCCATTTTAAAAGGTACAGAAAAATGGGGTTATCAATTATTAAAGCAAGGTATAATTTAAAGAAGCATAAAATATGAGATAAATAAGACTTGTTTCATGAAAAAGAAATTTAAATATCAAGAATCAAACAAATGCTATTAGAAAATGATTTAATACAAATATTATAATAGGAAGATTCGTGTAAAACTCTAAGTTTTAATATATATACTAATGTGGACATGCACCCCACAAGGATAAATAATTACATATTCAATTTCAAAGTACCATAAGCGGGAATCATAGGCGGAACTATTACCGCCGTTTCTACTTACCACTATCCCTACAACCCCTGAATATTCAAAGAGTATCTAACTCAATACCTTTTAAGTACTCAGTTACAAAAATCATATGGTAATGTCCTTGGTGTATCAAGGCTCATAATATTACTGTTAACTACCAGCATTTTATATAATCCCACCTTATATATATATATATATATATATATAATAAACAAAGTCTATATACCAAAATCTCCTAAATAAAATATGTAATAAAGTTTCACAATTTTAAATATAACATTTCATAACTATCAATCATTTGAACAAGTCTTACATAAATACTTCAAGATAAACATTTTAGCATTTCCAGTGTTCCAAAATAATACTTAGGATACATATAATTTCGTATTCAACTTAATAACTAATCATATTTTAACATAACATATTCTAGCAGATTTGATATCCAAAATATTCATATGCAAGAAGATACTACTTACGCCTGTCCTAACATATAACGTAGGTAGCAAACAAGAAATTGACAGATTTAAAATAGGGAAAGAAATTAAAAACGTGTTATACTTTATAGTTTACTCACAATATTTGTCGAATGGTTATCAATTCTTTCATCACTAAACCACTATTTAGTTCCTCCAACAAGAAAGTTTGAATTGTTTGCTAGAATAAATTCAAAATTAATTTTTTAAATATTTTTAATTTCAAAGATTGAATTTTTAAAACTTTCCTTTTCCATTATTATTAGCAGTTAGTTTGTCCTAATTTAATCCTTACTTTACCTTATTTACAATTTAGTTCATCATTTTACTTAGCTGTTAAATTCTACATAGTTGGTTCCTACTCTAGTACTCTTATTTACCTTAATTTATCATACCATCTATTTAATTAATTTGGTCATTTAAAAAATGATAATCAAGAGCAATATTATAATGGGATTTTTACAATTGGGATAATGGAGTTCACATGCTTTATTGATCAACTCAACCATTATATGTCACCCATTTTTATAGAAAATCATGCCTTGCATGATTAAGTTGTAAATTTGCCTATGGAATCTCCTAAGGATTACTTTAGGTAACTATCTACACATATCTAGAAATTTGTCAATTAAGTAAGGTTAGTGACCTACCTAATATATACATACATATGTATGTATGTATGTACGTGTATGTATGTATGTATGTATGTAGTAGGTAGGTCGGTATATTATTTATGCCCCTTTTTAACTTACAAAAAAATTAATTCAATTTTAACTTTAGTTTTAACCAAGAGAAAAAGCTAAACACAAATGGAGGCAAGCTTACCCATGGCTAGTGAAGTCCATAATCATGTACTCATCTTTATTCATGGTACTAACACTAGCATAAATCATTAGTCAAATATATATACATATATATATATATATATATATTCCAAAGGTTTTAGGAATTACCTTAAGAGACTTGAGTAATAAGTTAAGCTAAAGGTTTTTTTCTTCTTTTTCTTCTTCTTCTTCTTCTTTTTCAAGCAACTAACTACCATCACAAACTTGTTATTAATAGAATTCCCAAAAGCCCAACGACTCACAAATAAATGACCAATGTAGGTCCAACTAGATGAAACAAATGGATACAATTTAGGTAAAGAAAATAAAAGCAAAAACAAAGATAGCATATGCATGCTTTAATCAATTCAAAGGGCAACTAAAAGGAGTAATAAGGGAATGAAAAGCAAGATTTGGCAATTCCACAACTCAATTGAAGAAGTTTCAATCTATCATAAAGACTTCCATAGCAAAATAACAATGAAAATAAGGAATCAATAGCTAGAAAAAAGTTAAATTGAAGCAGGACAACACTAGAGGAAATAAAAATCCAAGGAAAATAGGAGAGTATCTCACCAGTTAGCCGAATAGCTAAGCTTCTAAAGTTGCTTCAAATCAAATAATAGCTAAAAGAAGAAGAAAAGAAATAGAAACTTAAGTAGAAGAAAAGAAAGGAGCTTCACAAGAGAAGGTGAAGATGACCAAGCTAAAGGTGAAGGAAAGAACATTACAATAAGAAAGGAATATTAGGGAAGAGAGTTGGTAAACATTTTAGAACTTTTAGATTTGCACAAACCCTAACTATATCTAAATTATTAAGACCTACAAAACCACAAACAAAGCTGTAAAACAAATCAAGAAGGAATGGTGATGCTCTCAAAAGAATTACGAAAAGGACGAATAGAGAAAGAGAAGGAACATGTCAATTACACTCTAAGGGGATTGATACAAAAAGGATCAATATAGGAAGTGTAAAGAGGAAGATAAGATAGACACAGAGACATTTTCTAGACTCTTACAATAAAACCTCTAAAGGGATTTGAAGGAGGTTTAATGAGTACTTACTTTTTCAAAGTGAATTGATCTTTGTCGAATCTTCTATCACATGTGGTGTTGAATGGGATCATCGAATGGAATCCAATCCTTTATTCACAGCATAATACACATGTCTATGAAATTTTTATTATTCTGTGAGTGGAATTTTTTTGTGAAGAAAATGAAGAAGCATAGGAGAGAGAAGAAAGTGAAAGTTTTTGCACAATCATTCAAAAAAAACTGATGTGTTCATATGATCAATTTCCCGCTCCTTCAATACTAAAAAAAAGAAACTCTCTTTTTAGTTTGAATTTTGAAAATCAAAATGTAAACAAATTTAAATAATAATTTAATTTGACAATTAAAATAATTAACTTAATATATATTTAAATTTCAAAAATTGAATATGATAAATAATTTAATAATTAATTATAATTAATAAATCCTTTAATTAATTAATTAATTTTCCTTCAAGAAATTGGGTTTAGTTATAGGTCAACCTATTAAGAAGATGTTCCAATACTCTTACTCGCATATAATAAAATAAATAACACAAAACTCTAACTCTTTACTCCTCTTGGACTTTTATAATAAGTGCTCTAATATGATCACTTGGGCAAAATTTTTAGAAGTTCTTACATTATAAATCCAATTATGGAACCAACATAAATGACACATATTTTAAATATATTTTAGATGCTTAGATATGTGCCTTGGATGTCGTAAATTCACTCATATACATTATATTTTACTTCTCATGGCAAATTTAATTCCTTTTGAGTTTAATTTTATTCAGTTTTCCTTTCACATATGTATAGTATCCACACTTATAAAGTCACCAAAACTTCATAATGAATAGGTTTTAAATACTAGCATAGGTGTGTATATGTCAAGTAATTTTTCTTTTACTCATATACCATTTAGATCAAGCTCAGTTACTATCATAGTAATACTCCTTTAGGTCAAATCTAAACCATAGGATGAGTGTTAAAGTAGCAGGCACTGACTTATTTTCTTATGATATTGTTAAAGTCATAAGGGCATTTATAAAATACTTTGATTCTTTCTGGGACTTACACAACAATGGAGTAGGGATTTAGTCACTTGCTTTCCAATTATGGTTCTTAAGCACATGTCATATTAATTACATATTACAATGTTTGTCTTATTTAATAAAAGTGCATATTAATTTGATTTATTTATCAATGCCATGCAAATCTTAGTTTAAACACACACAGTACCTAACTTAAATTTTACCATTCTGCTTGTCTCTAATAGTGCCTTAGAAGAGACTTCAAATCTGGTTACAAGTATTATGAATGGTGAGAATCCATAAGTTGATCCATATTTATATCTATGTTTAGATCTTATCTTAACTTTTTTTTTTTTCTCTTTTTTATCGAGGCGACATATTTATATTTTGTGTTCTTTTTTATTCCATATTAGCACTTATGTTGCCTCGTATGGTAAGTACAAATGTCTCATCTTTGTTTGTTTCTCATGAGCATGAAAGGCAGTTGCTCATGTGAGAAAGCCAACCTCATCGATCTATATGACATACTATTATTTTGCATATAGTACCTATGATTATGACATAACTTATTTATTTAGTCAATATTTGAGTTGTACTTAAAGTATGATATTCTATGTTCTACGCTTTCCAACATGCCTTACATATTTCTCATACATGTCTCTAAATATGGGCCTTTTAAGGGGATCAATTGAGACCTTACCTTTTTGTGCTATTAATTTCTCTCATTCTTATGTTTATGTGTTTACTCTCGTTATGATAGTTAAGGACTTTAATTTGTCTATAATTTCTCATCCACCATGATTGGTCAACATTGGATTTAATGTTCCACCAATGATCCCCAAGAGCTTACAATTCTTTTTAGCCATACAGCTTCTTACATTGTTGCAAACCATGTAGCAAACTTTGCTTCTTTTATAAATAATACTATGTATGTTTGCTTCTTGCTATTCCAAGATATCATAATTCTAGTTAACAAGAAAGTATATCCAAAGGTTAATTTCACGCATTTGGATCTCTTCTCTAACATACTGCTAGCTTACAAGCATCTTAGGTATTCTTTTAATAGTGTCCTAACGGTATTAACTGACATTTTGCTATTATTGATACACAAGGTTAACCATTCATATATGTTCAACCTTGCCACATCATTATATGCAATACCCTACAACATTGGAGTAAGGAATTTTTAACATGATTTTTCAATGTAGCTCACTTTGAGGATATTTCTCATGGCTTAGACTATCGCTTTTTTCTATAAATACATTAATATGTTTATAGTCTTTCATACTAAACCACTCAAAGACTTTTTAATTGCAATTCTCTTGTTAAAGAGTAATTAATTTCTCTAGAAAATTCTCTTAGGCATTAATTTCAAACATATGCTCTATCTTACCCATATCTTTAATCTTGAAAATTTTAAAGATACCCATTTTTTAATTTATTATTTAAGAATTCTAACTATTTTCTGACTAAGGGCATATTATCCACACAAAGAATAATATTACCAACTTCTTTCAAACTGCTTAAATGCAAATATAGTTTTTTTATCAATTATTTAAAATTCATACGAGGTCTTAATCTCAATAAAATTTCAAATATTCACTTTCTAAATGATTATCTTGGTTCTTAAAAGAACATCTAGAGCCTTTAAACTTTTTTTTTCCATTCCTTATTCTATGGAATCTTATAGTTGCTCCATGTACTTTCTTCACCTAGTCCTTTACCTGAGAATGCGGTTTTTCATATCTATTTAATGTGATTACAAGTCTAAGCTTATAATTATAGCTATGATTAATTTGAATGAATTGAATTATACAACAGATGGGAAGATATTTTATGTAATCTATACCTTTCTATTATATATATCCTTCACAACTAAGTGTGGCTTTTTCTTTTAATTAATCCATTTATTTTTCTCTTTATCTTAAAAGCCATTTGTTCTTATTTGCCTTTAAATCAAATGGATGGTTAACCAATGTACTAAATATAATTTATCTTTATCATGTTTATCTCTTGATCCATTACTCTTATCCAATCTCCTTTAGTAGTATTTGATTGAGCCATTTGAACTGTGTTTGACTTCCTAGTGTTTAGTAGAGTATCTTTGAGTGTTACCCTTTTGTTCTCAAAATGATGTTTAAGCACACTCTCATGGTTACTCTTAAGATAGTGGAATTGTCTTGCAACCTTCTTGCTTTGCACCAAAGTTTCACTCAGATCAACAGGTTGAAGTACAACTTCTTGTCCTTATTAACTTAGTCTTTTGCCTCATATAGAGATATATACCTGTTAATCTCTTTCCTACTTAGTAATTTATTCTCTAAATATGGTGTTACTTAACTTAATTTTTGTTATATTTCCACCTTCATTTTCACCAATAAAGATATATCTTTTTGATTGTTCTAGGTATCATATAAAGATACGTACCTTACTCTTTACTTTTAATTCTCATGCTTATAAGAATTATCATGGATATGAATATCCAACTTAATGGTTTTAAAATGCTTAAAAAATAGCTTATTATTATGTCAACTAATCACAGGGTATGAAAATAACTTAATAACTTAGTTAGAAGGCACTTAGTCAAGTTTAAAGGCATCAATTTATTACTCATTATGCCAAATGAGTAAGGTTGCTTAAGCCATTGTTAACTTCAACCATTTCAAGTAAGGTTTTTATTTTTTCTTATGGTATCTTCATTTGCTATAGAGTGTTAAGGAATCATTAGTCGTCTTATGATTCCTTTATTTTCATAGAGTTCATTGAACTAATATTGACAAAATATTTGCATCCTCAGTCACAACTCAAAATTTCAATTTTGTTGTTCATTTGATTATTAACCATGTTCAATAATATTTGAAGCATTTAAGTGCTTTTGACTTATGCGAGATTAAATAAATTTGATAGTATTATAAATAATTATCTTGCCCTCACTTTTTTTAGACTACTAATATTAGAATGAATTAATTATAGCTAATTCTAAGTTCTAGTTCTTTTTTAAAATGGTTTTTTAATTTACTTTATTTGCTAGGCAACTTTTTTTACTATGGCATTTCTAAAATAAAAATAGATCCTAACACCTTTTGTTTTGTTAGTCTGCTTAATCTTTTCTCACCTATAAGACTTAGCTTAGCAAATCGTTTATTAATATCCATAACTAAAATGGAAGCAAAATATTAGGTAAAGTATTCACGTTTCATAATTGTGCCTAATATAATAACATCATCTTAGAGGAAACTAAAATTACGTTCTCTATCCCTTTTTCTTATATCAATATATCTATCATATAAATTAGTACTAAAATATCAAATTATGAAGAGAAATGATAAATATACAATTTTCCAAATCTTTAAAGTGTATAATACATTATGTCGGATGGGGTTCATCTTCCACGCAAGATGACTTTGCATGTTTCAATTCCCTTTTACTTCAATTTTTACAATTCTTCCTATATAAAGTGATATACTTTTGAAAAACAATTGATGATATCTTACAAAACATTCTCAATCCTTAACTATAAGGTTTATGGCTTTTAACTCATTTGCTTAGCACAATCATAAGTAGAATGACCCATTTTTTTACAAATATGATGTATAACCTTTACTATGTCAAATTTCATTTCATCATATTTGCCTTTCTTCTTAATTCTTTATTATCTTTCTTAAAATGTTGGCCAAATCTTCTTTAAATATGCAAGTGTCATCCTCTTGTACTTGAACTTTAAAGTCATAGCAATTTCAATCATACAAGCTTTTCCAAGGGTTTGAAAGCTTCTAAATGCTTATTCCCAAACTATATATGATGAGTAATCATCACTAAAATGATACTCCTTTTATAGGTTAAATTCATCTTCATATATTATCAACTCATAGAAAAAAATCTCGTAATAGCCTAACCTTACTATTTATCAATAAGGATATGATTGATCGTCTTCAATTCTTTGACAGTTAGTCTTCTCATATAACTAATTATGTCCTTAAGAGCTATTCACATGATTTGACCAGTCATTTATAACTCACACTTATATAGGAGGTCGTTAGTAATGTTACTCTGTATCATTATACAAACAATATTGCTCTTTTCCTTTTCTAAAAGGAATCTTAGATCTTTGCCTTTTTTAGGTTGTATTTTTATATTTAACTCCTATATAATATTATTCAATAGTTTCTTAACATCCTATTTTTCTCTAGGATCTAAGTACTTTATGTTATCAACTAAAAAAATTGATACCATCTAACTTGCCTCTTTTATCAAGCTAAGTAATGATATTTCTTATAGCCATAATCATAATATTGGTTCTTACATAGACATAACAAAGATTAACTACATATACATAATGTTACGCTTGTATTTACAATAAACTTCAACTAGACTAATAGGAATATTATCAAATTTATGATCGAAAGTCTACATTTGGTATACTTCAATCACATGTTTCCTAAGAATGACCTTACCTTTTCATCAAATTCATCTACAAATATTGCTTAAGTTATAGTTCTTTCAATGAGCTTTTAGGCTACTAATCTAAGAACTCCCACTTAGTAAGGTGTTTCTTATATTCTCCTATAATTTATTAAATTCAGTTCTTAAAATGAATCCAAGTCTACCAATCCAATAACTCCACTTGTTAGACTACCTCTCACATTTAATTTTAGTTCTTATATGAGCTCATGTCTACTAATCCAAGAACTTTCACTTAATAAGGTATATCTTACATTTCCCTATTAATATATTTAATACAATGCATTTGCAAGTTGTGTTTGTATTAAAATTCACATTAGGTGTATCACTTTAAATAAATTTATCATTTCTAAATTATCTTTTCTTTGGCTTTCAAAGGCCTATTTCTAATTACTTTTAGTTATCATAGGCTTACTTTCAATTTCTAGGGTCACCAACATCATATTTTAGAAATATTCTTTGCATGCCTAAACAATTTCTTGTATTTAAGACTTTGTTTGTGTGCCTTATGCTTAAGCATTTTATATTTCTCAAATATATGAAAAAAATAAGAAATCAGAGTGGCTCATCAATACTTATGGCAACGAGGTATTTCTCATAAAGCTTAATCCCTGACACATACTAATTGAAAGACAAAATTTTATTTTAATTTGGTTCCCCAAAAATTCTCTCTAAACTCTTCATTGATTGATGTTTGCTAAAACATCATTAGGGAGTATGTTAATCAAGTCTAAAACTCAAAGGAATTGATTAACATCTTTAAGTCAGTTAAGAAAATCTCCTACATATTTGTTGCATGTTTTAACAGTATATAAACATGTCCAAACATAGCCAAATCATATACCACCATGTATAGCATGATTTCAGAGATTTTTAAGAACAAAAATTACCTAAAAAACATGCCTCATACACCCTCATATGCTGCCTAAATTTTTATTTCAAGAAATTGTGCAAAAAATAGAAAAATGGTGGAAGCCCATATGCCTAAGGTGTTATGTGAGCCCTACACGTTGCCTTATAGGGTTTTTCTTTAAGTTAATGCAAAGTTCAAGCCCAAACACAAAAAGGGTGAGCTTTATGTGTCAGAGAGACAATAAGAGTGCAACTTCATCTTCAACCTTAGATTTAGGCAAATTTTAGGAATTTTCTAAAATTTCAATTTCAAGAGAACTACTTTGAGGAGCCATATCTCCTTCAATTCAAATTCAAATTGGACAAATTATATATTGTCGGAAAGCTTGTAAAATCATCTTTCCAATAATATGTGGCTTGCATCCAGTAGTGGTATGAGGAGGAAGATACAACCCTTGAAAATGGGTTATTTAGCTATGATTTCCAGAATTGCAGTTTTGAGGGATTGACTTTGAATTATCATATCTCCCTCGATTTAAGTATAACTAATGCAAATTTGATGTCATTGGAAAGCTTGCAACAAAATCTTTTCAATGATATATGGATTGTATAGATTGATTACCTAAACTGAGAGAAAATGCCTTTGAAAGATTGATATTTAGATGTGTTTTCCATAAAAAACTCAATTTCAAATATCTAAATTTAAATCTTATATCTTAATTGATACTCATTCAATTGAGAAAATCTTGGTGGCATTGGAAAGCTTATTCAACAAGCTTTCCAGCCATATATGATTTATAGCAAATAATTGCTTGTACTAAAAACACTAGGCTTTTGAAATTGGTTGTCCACCATGGTATTCCAAAAACTTTGAATCCTAAAAACTCCCTAATGACTAATTCAATTTTTACCATACTTCTATCATATAATCATCATTATATATTGTATCTAGTTTAGTGGCCTAATTTGAGCTCTATCAAAATATGCCATTAAGGGGTGTTGAAGCTTTTATACATGAACATTATCATGCAATTCATGTTTTCTTTCCTCTCTTTGCATAATAAGAAGTAAGAAAATCATAATTTAAAAGAAGGGAACATTAGATCTGAGCTAATTTGGCTCTAATACTAATGAAGGAGATTTAACGATACATATCTTTTTGCAGTGGATTGATCTCTGTTAAATCTTCAGCACCACGTGGTTTTGAACTGGATCACTAGATGGAATCCAAACCTTTGTTCATAGCAGAATGCACCATGTCGGTGAAATTTTTGTTGTTCTACAAGTGGGAGTTTTATGTGAAGTAAGGGAGAAAGCAGAGAAGAAACAAGAGAGTGAAAGTTTCTCCATGATATAAAAAAAAAAAAATCATGTGTTCATGTGATTAATTTCTCCTTCCCTCAATTAAAAAAAATAACTCCCTTTTTAATTTGAAAAATTCAAATAATATCTTAATTTGAAAATTAAAATAATCAACATAATATATATTTGAATTTCAAATATAAAATATAATTAATAATTTAATTAATAATTAATAAATAATAAATACTTTTAATAATTAATTAATTTTTCTTCAAAAAATTAGATCAGATTATGGGTCAGCCCATTAAGAGTACCTTATTTTTCAATAGGATTTGTTAGTAAAATCTAAAAAGTGGAAGGACTAGAAAGAAAGTTTAAAAAAAATTACAGCGTTGGCTTCCAAGCAACTGCTACTAAACATAGCTAGGAAAGCACTAGAAAAAGAAAAAAATTAGCAATGTATCCCACTTAATTAATTTTTAATTTTTACGTTAAATTTTTAAATATTTTCTCTTTTTTCTTTTGGGACTTCATTTAAATTTATTTGAATTAATTTATTATTATTAGCCTCTATTATTTAAATTTTTATTATTTTATTTTATTTTTTTTATATCACAACTTATTTATCAGGTTTTAGTTAATTTTTTTAATTATTTAAATTTAAATTTATTGAGTTATTACACTTTTATTCATATTAAAACATAGGTCCCAACAACATCATAATGTAACAGGTAACCCAATAATACACAGACTAAAAGCAAGGTTGTAATTAATTTTGAGACGACAACACACCTCTAAAACCATTAATAGCCGTGGTAGAGAAGAGAATAGAACCTAATTGGCACAACTTTAAGCCATTCGGTTTCTGGGGATGTCACCTTGTGACAGCAACTCCCTTCTCCTTCTTTTTTTTTACTCTCTTCATTAGTTTAAGTTTGTGGAAATTGAATTGTGATATTTTGCATCTAAAAGAGAAAGTATAATATAAAAGAATAAAACTATATATAGGATTTATTTATTTTTTTAACCCATTCGTTATTTTTTACATATTTTTCTTTAAATAAACTTTTTGTATTTATTTGTTAAATATAGAGAATTTAGATCTATTCACTATTTTCTCCTTATCACAACTCATTTTATCATATTTACCATATTATTAAAGAGATTTTAAAAGATTTAAACCCATGAGAGAGTTGAGCTTTGAGATAAATGTTGTCTCTTAAAATTAAAAATGGTTTAGATAGATGGCTAAATGATGGTTTAGAATAACATTAACTTTGCTAGTTCAAGTGATAAAAGTGGGATAAGAATATGAGTAGTATTTAGGATTCGATTCCTCCAATGTAATATTTAAGAAAAAGTAATATAATTTTTTTTTCTTTTGGTCATTGATGGTGAAAATACTGACAAAAATGGTTTAAAAAAATTAGAAGCATTTGTGGATAATATACAAACAGTTCATATCATAGCCCACACCTCTGATGAAACAAGAATAATCAAATCGTAGCAAGAAGAGGCAACATACCTTTTAAATATCAGGACTAAAGTGGTATTAGAAAATTTACAATACACTTTTACATAAATACAAGTTATAACAAATATATAATATAATTTTTTTAGAGACATTCATATTTAGATATAATATATATTTATATATTTAAGTTAATTGAGAATATTTTAATCAAAAACTTTAAAATTAAATTAAGATATATATTTTAAAAATAGAACAAAGATATGTATAATTATTAATATATACATATATATATATATATATATATATAGTTTCTGGTACTATTCTTAACCTGTAGTTGATATGATAATTGTTTTTTATTTCATTATTTATTTTGAATGGTGAGACCCACCAAATTTGGGTGGAACCAGCTACTAGATTTAGCAAAATTTCAGAAAAATTCATATAGTTTACTTTTTTTTTCTTTTTTAAGGATCTACTCAAGTTTTTTTTTTTTTTTTTTTTATGTTTTGGATACTTATCATTCTAGCATCACCCAACCAAAAGGCCCAATGTTTTCTGTCTTGGAAGGCCCAACATATTAGAGCAAATCAGAATGAGAAGGTAGAAACCAAAGAGAGAATTAGAACAAGACTCCAAAAGAACAAAAGCAGAGAGAGAGAGAGACTATAATGGTTTGGGCCCAAAAAATTAGCAGGTGTTACAACTTGTATAGGTTCAGAATTTCAGATTATTACGACAAAAAAATAAACACCAGATATCAGTTGTTAAGAATATTTTTATTTTATTTTATTCGTTTATTTATCTTTTTGGTGAACGGACTAAGTTATGTCTCAATCATCTTCTCAATTTCATTTTCATTACACCAATTTCTATCTATATTTCTTTCAAAATCACATATTTCTCCCTCGTGTATTGTATCTTAGTTTCAAATTTGTGCCCTTCGTCAAAAGCACTTGGTTGGAATTGACATATGTCCCTCCAAACCAGCTCAAGTATCTAGATAATAACGTGATTTGCAAAGGCAGAGGGAGAAAAAATATTTTTGGAGGAACATATGTAATTTTATGAGACTTACATGTAAATTTTTTTTTCTTTGGGAGGTCATACTTAACTTTTGTCAAATTTTTTTTATACATATGTAATTCGTTTCAAAGGACATGGGGGCGATGGCCCCACAAGACTGATTTATACATATATGTCTCTTTTTTCAATTGAGAAATAAAAAATTTTAATTTTGAAAATAGTAAAATTTTAGTTGAGGGAAAATTTTAATTCTAAAGACAAAAATTTTAACTTTAAGAAATATTATTTTTTTAAAAAATTTAATTATAAGGATAAAAATTTTTACTAAAAAGATAAATTTTTGATTCGATAAACTTTTAAAATAATTTTAAAATTTAATATCTTTTATAAAAAATATTTTTTTACAATTAAAATTTTTGGATTGTAATTTTTTTAAAGTTAATTTTTTTTATAATTAAATTTTTTTTGTTTTCACAATTAAAATTTTCTCAAGTAAAATTTTTATCTTTAATTAAAATTTTTAATCTCCCTACCAAAAAAAAAAAAAAGAAATACATGTGGAACAAATGCTTGATTGCATCTGTAGTTATTAGTGTGACTACAAAGGAGACTAGGGCCTTGTTTGGTAAATTATTTTTAGAACAATTTTTTATTTTTAAAAACAAAAAACTTGTTTGATAATGTGTTTTTAATGAAGTGTTTTGTAAAATAAAAAAAATAGAATTTTGTTTTCAAAAACAAAAAAATCAAAACATATTTTAGGTATTTTGTAACCTTTGTTATATAAAATCAGAAAAATAAAATAAAATAAAAAATAACTATTTTCAGAATAATGATTCAAATAAATTTTTTAATTTTTTTGTTCTTAAAATTTGTTCCAAAAAATATCTATTTTAAAAATAATAAAACAAAAATTGAATCAAACAAGCTCTAAATTTTTTTAGTTCTTTATTATAAAGTTCTTATGTAAGTGGGGGAGAGAAGAGAGAAAAGAGAAAATGAGAGGAAAAAAAAATTATGTACATATATTCATCTTTTTTGCATCATTTTTTTTGCCAACTTGACAAAAATTTTACAATAAAAAATTCTAAATAATGTTTACTTACTGCAAAGGATTTATGTTTCTTCTTTTTTCTTAATGAGTGGCATTATTTCAACCATATTACAATGTTACAATTATAAAATCATTCAAACTTATATATTTTGTTTAACTTGAATCTGGGGTAAGTTGCTTTTATTAAATCACCACAGATACATTTTTTAATCACTCCTCAGCAAAAAATAAAAATAAAAGTTGAATATTTGTTATTTATTTGATGACTTCTTTGGTGTCAATTTAAATTTTCAAAAATGCATTTTTATGGGTCATATTTCTTATATAAATTATTTATTAACAACTTATGTAGCTAATGTATAAATTTGCATATCTTTTATTTAAGGAACAATTAAAATTTTATTTTAATTTTTTATAAATAAAATTTTTTAATTTGACATAAATTAAACTAATATTTTCATGCAATTATTGTTTTAAAAATAAACAAAATATGTGACAAACGCTGACATGATAGTTAAATAAATTAAAATTTTTTTATTGTTACAAATTAATTACATATAATATAATTAAAAAATTATTAAAAAAGATAATAAAAATAAAAAAACATAAATAAACTTTACACACACTATAATGTTTTATGCCACTTCCTTTAACTAAAGCATTTAGTTTTCAATTGAATATCTCATTTTTTCCTCCTTCCTTCAAGTGTCCTTTTTTTTTTTTTTACACCCATTTAATATGTAAAAAGTTAAGTATAAAAATAAAAAAAATAATTTTATAAATAAAAAATACTTATAATATCCCTACTGATTAAATAATAATTCAAAAAATAAAATTAACATTTCAACACATTTTCCTTTTTCATTTCACTCCCCCTTGTCCTACCAAACATGCTGTTAATTCTCCCTCTTCACGTTTTTTTCTTTTTTCTTTTTTTGTTTTTCACCTTTTTACAAATGCCCTATACGAGTCAGAGAACCGGCATCCGGATCGCCTGCGAATCCACTCCCTGCGCAACGCCTACGCATCGATGAAACGACATCGTTTCCTTATCTTTCAGCAAATCTCGACCATCAATCTCACTTAATCTCAAGCGTCTATTAGGGAATTTGGACCGTTGATCACGCGTAATCCAGGCTGTCCATGAAATGGCTCATTACTTGGTTGAAACACAACGTTTTTTCCTATTCTTCTTCAAGCTCTGTTGCTGCAACTTAAACACGGGAAAACCAGACATGTTCATTAGAAAACGAGTGGAATGCCATTGCTGAGTGAGACGCCAGTTTTGCTTCCATTAACACAACAGTGAGACGCGGCTTTATCTTCGTGCTTGTGAAATAGAAGGGTTGCTATTCAAAGAAAAAAATGATTCTGCTTCAGCGAAAATAAACATTTTATAAATAAGTGAAAATAAAAAGAAAAAAACACAAACACTCAACTCCATTGCAGTGGCTATATGAATGGCAACCCTTCCATTTCACAAGCACAAAGATAAAGCTGTCTCACTTGGCAAAGCTACCCAGCATGAACACACTTTTGGTCAGTCCCACAGCACAGAGAAAAGGTCCTTAAAAAATAAAGAATCGAGACTTTTGACAAGAAGAAAAAAACTATTCTCAAATGTGCAGTTGCCAGATTACACTAAGCCATTTTCAGTGTACTAATTCAACCTTCTTCATACAGAGGATATGCCATATGGTGCCCTGAGGACTAGAGCCAAGAAATATACATCACATCGATCTAGCCTAATAAACAAGGCTCCATTCATTCATTTTCTGATGAACATGTTTGGTTTTCCCGTGTTTAAGTTGCAGCAATAGAGCTTGAAGAAGAACAGGAAAAAACGTTGTGTTTCAGCCAAGTAATGAGCCATTTCATGGACGACCTGGATTACGCATGATCTATGGCCCAAATTCCCTAATAGATGCTTGAGATTAAGTGAGATTGACAGTTGAGATTTGTTGAAAGATGAGGAAACGGCGTCATTTCATCAACGCATAGGTGCTATGCAGGGAATGGATTCGTAGGCAATCCAGACACCAGAGAACCCAAGAATGAGAGAGATTGAGGGCGGCAAATTTTTAAGAGGGAAGAAGAAGCACATAGAGATAGAGAGAGAGAACTGAAAGTTGAGAGAAGGAGATAAATCTGAGGGGGAGAGAAAGAGGGTCGATGAGGAAAGGAGATTGAGTGTAAGAGATTGAAAATCGAAGTTGAGAGAGAGAGAGTGATTGAGACGCAGAGATGAGAAGAATCGAAAGAAGAGAGACGAAAATTTGAGGGGGAGAGTCGAGAGACTAAGTACAGAGAAGCAAAAAAGGCAACAAAGAGAAAAGAAGCAAAATTAAGAAAGAAAAGCAAACTAAAATCAAGAAAGAAAAGCAAGCTAAAATCAAGAGGGAACCTTCGAGCCTTTTGGCCAATCTCTGAAACTTGCCCCATTTTTAGTTCCTGATTGTAGGTATTGATGTATAGCTTGAATCATTTGTGTGCTTTTTTCTCATTCACGAATGAAAGAGTTTTTGATGCAATGCGCTCATCGCTGTGATTCTAGAGATAATTTTTGTTGCAGTAGTAAAATTTAAACTCTGATTTATTTATTTTTATATGTCGGGTTGGGTTGGAGGCTAAAGTCTAACATGTGAATTGGTGCAAGGTGATATGGAGCTACTTTAGTACTATTTGAAATCAAAATTGCTGTTTGTATGCGTTAAAAGTAACAGTTTCATGTTGTTGGAAAAATTATTGAATGTATTTTGTTTTAGGATTTGACCTTCTTATGGCAACATGTTAGAACAAGCCGCATCCAATGCAGAAGAGGTATCTTTAGAGACAAATGAAACTTCTAAGATCGAAGTGAAGTTTTCACATCAACATGAGAAAAATGAAAGTGAAAAGTAATCAAGTAGTCCCGGAGAGAGATCATGAATATGAAGAGGATAATTCATCTGACATAAGGGATGATATGTTCTATGTGTTTCTATTTTTGAAGACAAACTAATTAGGCAACAAATTATTAATGTAGTATTTTGCTGCATATCAAACACGTTTACATTTGCAGTTGCTAATTTAGTAATTTGCTGCGACTGTTTCTTCAATCTTTGAACTTGTTATACATATATACATATATTTATATATACATGTAATATATACATATATATGTGTGTGTATTTGGGTGTTCTCCTATCTCCAATATGGTTTCTTCTACATTTAACTCTGTAGATTCATTTTGAACCTATCTTTTGATGGATTTTTCAAGTGAATAAACGGCTATGTGTTACTTTTATTTGTTCTTCAACCATAATTTATATAGCCAAAACATCGATTTGTCTATAATCATTCTCATGATGAGAAGTAAGATACATTTTACTGCCAACTAAAATAAGGTGATGTTCAACTATATATACTGGTTTTGATAAAGGTAAAACATACACATGCAAGAGTGTAATGCATACAAAATATATGATTTATTCAAGGTTAAATTCTTCAAAATTTTGAGCGTTTTAATACTCCAAATTAGCTTTAGTCTTCATATTTTTTTAATATGTCATATATACTTGACATTTTTTTTTCTTTTGTACTTGTTTGCCTTGGCAAATATATAGATCATATACCATATGGTAAGTCTCTAATTAGTATGTATTTTAATGGATTTTTCTAAGGAGTTATCAAGTATTTGGTATGGATTTTACTTAGGTCAGGGTTGTTTAAAGCTACCAATACATAGTAATGATTTTTCTTGGATGTAGTGATCATTTTCTAAAAATAATGAATAAGCACTTCTTAGTTTAGGGTTTAGTTTCCTTTTATAGTTAACAATTAGGGTTAGGTGTTGACTAGTCTTCTAAAGTTGTATGACATTTTTTTAGCAATGTGAGTCTCAACAAAGTGGGTTGAATAATTTTTAGCCTATAAAAATATCATACCTATAAAGCTCTTGTAACAGGTATCAATCTAATTAGTAGATGTTATATCTTTGTATAGGTTTAGAATTTCAAATTATTATGACAAAAGAAATTTGTAGATAAACAATATTTAGAGAGATTTATTCTCTTTTTAGTTTAATTCTTTTATTATCCTTTTGTCGAAAGGAAGAGTTGAGGAGCCTTCTTTTTTTAATTATTTATTAATATATATTGATATATTTTAATTAGATAAACAAAAAATATAAGATAATAATTAAATTATAAGATGTTCTCATACAATATTTTAATCTTTTGATACGGGTTTTTCTCCTTACTTAAATTACATCAATCCTTATTAAGATATTTAATATAGTCCAATTGAAATTAAACTAGTAGAATCTATTAAAAAATTATATAATTTATGGTCAATCAACTCTTTAATCTATTTACTATGATACAAAAAAATTATTAGCCAAATGTTAAAGTTTCAAAAATATTACATCAAGATATTATATTTTCTTTCAATCCAACAGCGTTTCCACTGAGTTGTTACTTCCCCTCTCCCCCCCTTCCAAGAGTGCCACTTGGTTATCCTATTTTTATTGGAACTTGGTAACACACTATGAAAAACAAAAAAAACATCTTAACAATTATGTCTTAATGATAGTTATGTTACATATCTTAATCAAGATTATTATAATTATAATAATCATCCTTAGGACAAAGCTGTCATAATCACGTACTATATAGCTTGAACCATGATTAAGATGAAGTTGTCTTATTCATGGTTCAAGCTAAGCCATGGTTAGGCTTTGTTAGGCTTAACAGCCTAAACTCCCTTTCATCCTTCGCATTGTCCCCTCATGTAACACCCTCCAATTGCAGCAACTATAAACTCCACTATTTGTCCCCCTCTTGGTGTATTATTTGAATCTTATCCCTTACTTCTTCTTTTATGTTTTTCTTAAAAATATTCATATGGCTATAAGAAGCAACATATATTGTATATTTTAGACTTGAATCATAAAAAAATTCCTAATATAATGAATAAATTAAACTTTCCTCATTATGATTTTTCACAAATTCGTTTGCCTTACTTGCAATGAAGGAAGTAGCTAGGTTTCATCTAATTAAATGAATCTTTTCTTTTTATTATATATTATCTTTAATGCGAAAAATAAAATAATGGAAGGATTGAAAGTTTTGAACACACTAAAAAGAGTAAGTCATTTTTTACATTGAAAATTTACTTGCAATGTGAAGGAAGTAACTAGGTTTCATCTGATTGGATAATTTTTTTCCTTTTTATTATATATTATCTTTGATGCAAAAAGCAAAATAATGGAAAGATTGAAAAGTTTTGAACTCACTAAAAAGAATAGTTATCCCCTAAACTCCTTCTCATAGAATTGTTGCCTTCTTTCCATAATTTTACAATTGAGGCTACCAAAAGTTATAACCCTACTACACCAATGTTACCATTACAACTATCTATTCTTACACAATTTCAAGCCAAATTCCCAAACCAAGATTGCATCTAAACATGACATAAGGAAGACACTCGAACTAAACCATACAATAACCATCTTAAAGCATCAACTTACCATATTTATTGGACATACTTAAACACATACTTCATAACACAAGGAAGGCATTCTTGCTTGTAAGCTTATACACACTTACCATATCACAAACCTTAAAATTGGTATTCCAACATATAAGTTCAACTTCTCATAATCATAATGAAGCAATATGCTATACAATATATTTCATAATCTTAACAAAATGTTAGCTTTACATTTACAAGACCATTTCTACACAACGGATAATTAGTATCAACTCTACACCTTGATCTTAGACTTAGTATTTATTTCACATGCAAAGTCAATTACAAAAGTCTAGTATAAACAACATTCAAAATCCTATATATCTGTACAATTACATAGTTATTCTCAACACAGAATGCATTATCCTAACCATTAATTAGCTGATTATTTCTCCTTGCCCTTTCTTGAACTTTCACTTGGAAAAATGTAAACCTACAAACGAGGTGAGATACAATCTCAATAACCAATAACACATTCTCAACATATATACAATGAATTTAGAATCAATTCTAGTTATAAAATTATAAGGCAGACCATGTGAAATCATACTAAAGATATAGCCAACAATACTCAACTACAATCCTATACTTATAATCAAGGATGAAAAAATTGGACTGGACCGGTCGGTTAGACCGAGAACCGGTCCAGTTGGCTCAGAAAATCAGTCCATTAAAAAACTGGTCAAAAACTGGCTGAACCGGTCAAACCAGATTACTTGAAAAATTGTTTGAACCGGTCAACCCAATTTTTTTTTTTTGAATTTTTCTTATATAATAGGATGTTTATCTTGAATAAATTTGATAAATTAAAAATAAAAAATATTAGAAGAAAGAGGGGATTGAAATATTAAAAAAATTTTAAAAAAGATAATATAAAATAAATAAAAAGTACATATTTGGTTATTTTTTATGTTTCCTCTTCATTATATCCTGTCTCATAGTAAAATTTCTCTTAAATATAAAAATATTTGACTAAAATTACTATTGTTTAATGATAAATGGAAGTTTAATACAATTTAAGAAGTTCAAAAATTTAATATTAAATACTTTTAACTTTTAATTATAAGTAGTTTTTGTTTTTTATTTAAAAAATAATTTTTCAAATATTTTAAGAAATACTGAGTTAATAATTAAATATTTAAAATTTACTAATATTTATTTATTATATTAAAATTTTACTATATAAAATTTAAAAATATATATTTAATTATTACCAGTTCGACCACGATTCAACTACAGTTCGACTAATGAAATGTAAACCAGTGCCTCTACCGGTTCAATAACCAGTCTGATTTTAAAAACATTGCTTATAATCAAGATACAATAGTTAATAGCCAAACACATTGGAAAAAGCACAAAGGCTATCACTCCCTCCAAGGTATATAGATAGGAGGAGCACATTAGCTACCACTCCCTGCAACATTCATATCAACCGGCAATTTCACACGTAACAATATACCTAATACAATTCAATTTACAAGCATATACAATAAGAATTAAAATATTAGTTATCTTACTTAAGTAAATATTCTATTCTGCTAATTAGTTATTAGTTATTTCCAGATACTCAACCAATGCTTAATTAGAATATATAGTAATTATATCAATACTAAAGCATATAAAACTTTGAATCAAACTCAATTATAGCTTTACTAAAATTTGAAATTTACCTAAGTAATTCTTCAAATTCCTTAAGCTTCTAAAATCAATTTCACAAGCTTTAAATTCAAGTTATTCTTCCTTAAGATTGGCCAAAATTAAAAAAAACCACACACTATCAAACTTGATAATTTTCAAAAATAGCAAGCCAATATTAAAATGATTTTTACTTACCTAGTTTCCCCTTCCTTCTTCTTTTTCAAAACCCTAAAATCATGGATCTCCTTCCAAGTTCCATAAAGAAAACCATAACCAAAGTAAAATTTCAATCGAGCCAAAAAGTAAAGAAGGTAGGTAAATGATTTTTCTTTCAATTAGATCAAAGCTTGAAAGTCCTTCAATGGAGTCTTCCCCTCACATTTTCTCCCTTTTCTTTTTTTTTTTTCTCCCTCTCTTTCTCCCCTTCCTTTTCTCATGTTTTAGTTTGGCCAAATAATGAAGCTAAAGAGATAAAATTTGAAGTAGTTAATGGATGTAAAATGTCAACACATGAAGGGAGATATTGAATTTTAAATGCTAGGTGTCTTAGTTAGATTAAGTAATTATAATGTAATTCCCTATCATGCAACATTGATATTGGGATACTCTCTATACCTAATTAAATTAACTTAGAGATAATTTATTTCTACTTAATTTTCCTATTATATTACTAATTAAATTCTCATATCATCCCTTATATCTTAAGAGTCAATTAAAACAATCACTATTTAGGGTTAATTAACCTAATTCCTAATTAATTAGATAAAACTACTAGCTTAATTTATTTCTTTACTAATTTTCTTATTTAATTTCTTTCCTCTATGATCTCTAATTGATGAATACTGGGGTGTCACATTGAGTGCTTCTTTCAAATCTCTCAAAGTGATGCTGTTGCCAACTAGTATTATTTTGGACATGACACATTGAAATATTGCACTTTGAGCATTTTTATATATTCTTCTATTTGTGTACATGAAAATAGACTCATTTTTTCTATCCATTTTTTTCTTACAATAGCATTTTTGAAAATATTCATACCCATAAATCTTTTATTGCTATTCATGTTAAAATAATTAGTTCGATGTTATTTCCTTATGAATTTATAAATTATTTTTTAATTCTCACTTATAATTTCCCATAAAGTATTATGGGATCCAAAAAAATTAATTATGATTTCTTACAAGTTTTTACCATTAAATTCTTCTTTCATTGTCACATCTTTATTTATATTTTTCCATTGCTACATCTTCTAGCATATTACTTTTTTTTATTTTCATTTAATATATATTTCTTTTTTATATTATACATATATACATACACACACATATATATACACATATATAAACTAAGATTTCTATTTTTTAAGTGTAATAGTTTTTATTGTTATTCATGTTAAAATATATTTATTATTATTATTATTATTATTTTAAACACACACACACACACTCCATATATACACATACACATGGTTATGTGACTACTTCTAATTGATGGAACATTCAAATTCATAAGAATTGGGCAAATTTAAAAATACTTTTGTTTTATTAAAAAAATTTAAGAATGATGTATATTTTGCATATGGTCCAATGAATGTGCTAGTTTTATTCCTAAATAGTGGCACCTAGCAAGTAATTCATCATGTGAAAAGAATTTTTTTTTTATACTTGTAATTGTCATTATTTTGTTTTTTTAAGCAATTTTTTTTTAAAAAAATCTAAACTAATGTATACATGAAAAAAATTGTATATTATTTAATTCTAACTATTTTCAATCTAAATTTCTTCTATTCAAAGCAACAATTGTTTCTTTCAAAATTTTAAAGCAATATTTTTAAATCTTAATTCTTGCTTCTTTTTTTTTTTAAATCTAACTTTTTTTATTTTATAACTTTTTTGATGGTTTTATTTGCATCTAGTGGGTCAATGCTATTGTAATCATTTTTATGCTATAAGAAAATAATCAATAATAATAATTTTCATAAATTAGGCAAAATAAAGGCAAATAAGAAACAAATAATATTTTTTATGCTATAGAAAAATAAAAATAAGACCAATAAAATGAACAAAAGTAAAAAAATCATCTTTACATAAATAAGGAAAAATAAGACAAAAAGTTGCTATAATAAGTTACAATATACCAATAGCAAGATAAAATTAGGTGTAACATTACCATTCAAGAAATAAAATTAAAAATAATTGCTAGGCTAAAATAAAAATAAATCATTTAAATGACCAAGAATAAGTTGCATATAATGGATCAAAAGGTGAAAAGAATGACACTCATCTTAAATCAAGCAAATAGGGTCACTTAAAGCAATTTTCTCTACTTACAAGCAATTTTTATGTAGTAAAATGAAGAGGTAGGGTCAAAAAAGCAATTTTCACAAAAAATGTGGAAGTTTAGCCAAAAAAGAAGCAAAAACTTGAGTGAAGAAAAGAGAAAGATGAAAGAGGAAGTCAGAGGTGAAAATAAAAGGAGAACAATAATTTTATCATTTTATAAAAGGAACAATTTCACAATTTTAGCCGCCTTAACGGATACCATCATCTCATGGCATCCAATGAGACTTTAGTGTAATTTGCCATAGCCAACAAAGCATTACCATGTGTTTACAAATTTTACCATTTACATGACTTTTTTTTAAAAGAAAAAAAACTTTTCCTTGACACTTTTACCAAAATTGGATTAAGGATTCCCTACACCTATGTCCTTGACATGGGGACAGTGTCCTACCTTGCTGTTAGGCTTGAACTTTTATCTTTTATTGATTGGAGCCAGTCAACATCATGTGCCATCAAGTTCATAGGGGTTTCATGCAAAAATATGTGAAACTTAGTGGTACCCCCATTAAGTTCCCAAAAAGTATAACATCTTGATATAATATTTATAACATTGTAAGATTTGACACATTATATATATATACATATACATATACATATATACGTATATGTATATATATATATATTGTAGCATATGGCTCAAAATTTAACAATTGGTCATTTGTTCTTTAAATTTGATTGGTTTTGTCCACTTCATCCAAAATATATATTTATTTTTATGGTACAATATATATATTGTATAAATATTTTTATTTTGTTTGTGGAAAAAAAATTATATCCAAGGACCTTAAATTAAAGAAATTTATGATGGAAGATCTTAAAAATTGAGTTTATTTTATAGGACCTTGGGACTTAATTTCTTCAGTGATGATACCAAAATGCTATTAATGAAGCACTCTTAGTGAAGAACTTCTTACATTGCATTAACAAAGAATAACTTTGCTCCTTCTCCTTTCACTGTGCCGTCAAAGCACTCTGTTATCTCATTGCTAACGATAGCCCTCTTTGTCTTACCATTGTTGATAGTAATTGAAGTTGAACCGCTTCTCTCTCTCCTAGTGTAGACTATTTCTCTGAAGAAGCCATCAAAGCTTGTAATTTTTCTTTACTTTCTAACTTTGAAGAAGCTTTATTTTCTCCTTTAGATTGGACTATTGCACATTATAGCTTTTGGTGTTCACCTTATTGATTTCAATGGCTGTTTTACAAGAGAAAGAACAAAGGCATTTATAGTTCCTATTGTAGCCTGCACATTAATTAAAATAATAGTTAGATTTGTTGAAAGCCTTTTTTTTTGGCTTGATACAATGAAATTAACTTTGTAAAGAAAAAGCTAGAAAGGAAATAGAATAGAAATAAGAGTCATGTTAGAATATGTTTTGAGGGTTATGAACTTGTTTTTTATGACCAAACTAACTTTTGCCATCTTTTAGAATATAGTTTTGCATTATTATAGAATTTCCAAATGAACAATGGCAACGAAATCTTCAATTTCTTATTTTACTATGTTCAACTCTATGTATTCCTCTATCCGTAAAGTACATTAAATGTATAGAAATGGCTATAACAAAGTTATTGCACCTACAGTCCAACCAATTGGGAGAGAATTAATAGATTCCTTTTCAGGAGTGATTCATCCTTCCCAAACATAGCATACAACTCTTTGTTGTACTGCACTCTCCAAGTGTGCTTATGGAATTCTATTTAATCACTTGAAATTAAGTATCTATTTCCCTCCTTTTCCCACTAAGATTAGAAATCTTGTATTTTACATATCCATACGATTGAGTCCTTAGGTTTCCTAAATAGTGTAAAAAGAAGTGCTTTGAATCATTGCTATTTGAATCTTTATCCGTGTAATTCCTTTGACATTAGAAGATATTTTCATATTTTTTCATCTTCTTGTAGACTTTCAGAATAATTTTTTAGTTGTGCTTCAGGGCGTAGTTGATCCATGATTTATGTTTCATCTTTCATTTCTTTTTCATTTGTTTCGACAGATATATCGATCAATTCCGATTCAATTTAGTTCTTAAAAGTTAATGCTCAATACCATGAGATTTTAAGTCTCGCATGTCTAATATTTCACTAGCAAGGCATCTTAAAAGTTAATCATATTTCATGAATATGATATCTATCTAGTGTGATGTATGGAGTATACAACAAATGTGTAGTGTTGGAGTATTTTTATTGATCAGTCACAAGGCAAACCCTTGTTAGATTCAGGTATGATACACTTCTTAGTTATTGGGAGAACCTAAGTACTCTTTCTTAGATCCAGGAAAGAGCTCTCAGAAATCTTTTTTCCTCTTGGAGGATACATGAGTGAAATAATCAACCTATTGATAGTAGAAGACTCAAAAGATTGTTCCAACGTATCATTTCTGGGTATAATGGAATTCGTAGGTATAGGAAAAAGCCCTTATATTTTAAACACAAGTTTTTGTTAGTAAAAAATTGGTATTTGTGTGTGATTTTTCTGAAACGTATCAATAAGCTAGACTCTTGATCCTTATAAAGAATTATAATAATCCTATAACATAAAATTGCTAAAGACCTAAGGCCAAATGGCATTGCCTTACTGATACATTGTTCTATTTTGGGCATTGCCTATCTTTCAATGTCTTAAATTGAAATGGCTTTGTTTGAAGTGTTTGATAGAAAAAATTAGTAATGATCATTATAACTAATAGACTTTATGTGACGACCCTAAATTCTAATATCGGTGATTATAGCTAAATACACAATTAATAAATAATGATCAAGGTTTGGAGTCGTTGCAATTAATTACATTAAGAAAATATAGAGGAAATTTAAACCTTGATACTACTAGGATTATCAACTAACGACCGTAACGGGAACATGCATAAAAGGGTTTGTACCATTATTAAAGGTTTAGGATTCATTCATTAATCAATTTCAACCTACAAAAACATCCCACCAATATACTCATACTATTCCCTAACATTAGTCTTACTAAAATTAGGGTTTCTAAGTCAAATATAGGAGTTTGGGGACCTGCGTCGCGACCTAGAACTTTCCTGCCGCGGCTAAGTTAGGTTCTGGAGCTCGAAAACTAAATTTTTAACCTTGCGCCGTGGCCTGGAACTCTTGCGCCGCAGCCAAGTTGCTCTCTAGAATCACTCGCTGCAGCGAGTGGGATCTGTGCCGTGGCGAGTTTGGCTACTGTAACTCTCTTAATTAATTTTCTCGATTGGCACCGCGGCGGGACTTACTGCGCCGCGGCGAGGTTACGTTCTGTCACCCCTTGGGTGATTATTTTCACTCCGCACTGCGGCGTCTCTCGCCACTGTCACTTCCTAGGCCGCGGCGAGGCCTTCTTAGCTGCGGCGTGACTCCCTTCTGTAGCTGTTTTCCCTCATTTCGCCCCCTACACTCCATTTCTCTTCTTAGAGACCCTCTAAGGTCACTTCTCCTCATTTTATATGGCTTTAATGGTATTTATCTACCTTATTTACTTAGCTATTCTTCCATTACCAATTTAAAACTTATGTGCCCATTTCTTTCCTCTAAATACCCTCTATCAACAAGTTTGTAAAGTAACAATCAACAGAATATACATGATCTACTAGCAACTATCTTTTAATACTCAATCAATGGGGGTTTCATACATTAGGGGTTCATATCAATATCTCAAGGGTTACATTTCCATTGATAAGCCATATTATAGGTCAACATAAATTACAACAGATATCATGAATCCATACAACCATTACCAAATTAAGATGAGGTCTAACCCCTCCATACGTACATCCTCAGAAATCAAAATATACACGCCTACACTTGGCAATACAGACACATGATGATGCTATACAAAACTTAACAAAAATTAGCATCTATCCTATTATACTCAAATCAAGTGAAGCTTCCCACACTAGGCCTCAGCTCATGGATGTTCATCCACTTGCTTGCCCTTATCTTTACCCGAAGAACCTTTACCTAAAATATTGATCCCATAACACGGGGTGAGATACACATCTCAGTAACCAAGGCAATTCCATCATATAATCCAGTTTAATCAACATATATGCATGAATTAAATCCATATCAGAATCATATCAGTCATTTCAGTAAATGAAATAATTAGGCTATCATGATTACTATCCCATACTAGCAATCATATATTTAACATGTTAAAGGCCATTAATACTGGGAGAGGCCCGTCCTCGGCACCTACTCCCCATTGAGCACAACCAGGGCTCAGTGCATCTGGGGTTTGATCATAACCCAGTGCTCGATCGAAGCACATGCACGGGTGGCAGCCACACCACAGCTCCACCATGGACTCATAAGGTCCAATCATCATACAATAGATAGCCAACCAATTCATTCAGCATTTCAAATCATTCATGTACAACAAATACGAAATTAAACAGATACATGTGTGGAATTAATATAAACCCCGGTTACCTCACTTGCAGACAAATTTGCAATAGCCACCAATGGTATAAAATTCCTATAACCATAGCATCAGAAAATTACCACTCTAATTCATCATTAATAGGAGCAATAAGTACCCAAAGAATTTAAATGCTAATAACTACCTAAATAACACTTACCCAGTCACTACAAGTCTCAAATTCAGATTCAAGTATCTCCCACCAGAAATCTCAATGTTTCACCTAAAATCCTAAGCAAATTCGTACAAAATTAATACCCATATTATAAATCAGTTTTAGGGGTCTCAAATTAGCAAAGATAACATAAAAATAGAGGGTTTAAACTCACCTAATGTCAGCCCTAGCCGCAACCTACGAATTTCATCAAAAAAACCCCAAATAACCACATTTCAGATTTTGGGTAGGGTGAAAATCCTCCAAATGAAAAACTAATCAAACCAAATTAAAGAGAAAGATGATGGGGTTAAGTTGTATAACTATTACCTTGGCTAAATCTTGCTCTAAGTATGTGAAAATGCAGAATTCTTGCCCCCAACCCTAGCCTCCTTCTCAACCTCCGAATTTTCTTGGTGTTTCAGCAAATGGGGGAAAGTGGCTGAAGCATTAGGGTTTTAGGTGGGTTTAAGTTGGGTCAAGGGGCTGGGTCATGGGTTGCTCCAAGTTCAAATTCAATTGGGTTTCAGATTTTGCTTATTGGGCCAGTTTTCAATTGTTGGGCTGTAGAATTTCATTGGGCCAGTTTTATACATTGGGTTGCTGAAGTTTAATGGGTTTTGGGCCTAATTTGAAGGGTTCAAGGGTTTGGGTCTGCATAAGGGTGATTGGGTCACTTATAAGGGTTTATACAAGGTGGATCTTGGGCCTCCATCACATTAAATTGGGTTGGGTGTGCACCTAGCTCATTGGGCCTCCATTAGCCTCTCATCATGTTTCATTAATTTAGGCTTAGATGAAATTTCTATCCTAAGTAAATTCTCAAACCCATATTAATAATTTATCCCTCCAAAACTTCTATTCACTGACTTGCCCAATTATCCTCTATTAATTATTCTTAATTACTCTAAATCCATACTTAACACCTTAATTAATTTTGGGGTGTTACACTTTATAAATATTAAAGTGTCGTCATAGACTTTTAGTAATAATTACATTGATGATTTAGCTTAATAATGCGCTAAGTTAGCCAATAAAGTTTAGTGAGCACAAACCTATACACTAAGTTAGTTTGACTTTTTTCAATTCAGTTTATATAGTTTATCTCTACAGTTGAAGCAACTTGGCAATAGTTTTCATTGTTTATGATAAAAAAATCCTTCTTGTAACTATTGATGTAACTTATACAAGAATATTGAATTAATGTGGTAGAAATATATAAGTAGTAATATGACAAAAAGTAACTTGTAACCTTAGAAAGCTTCAATAGTAACAACTTCACTTGCAACTATTTCATACATAAAAGTCAATATTGTTAAGGCAATGTGGTTATACAAAAAACTTATAACTTTCCTATGTACAAAATGGCTTTAATTTTCCTATGTATAAAAAAGTTGTAAGTGTTGCATGTATAAAAAGAGTTAATTTTCCACGTACAAAAATTGATTTTGCACTTGCAAAATATTACTTCCTTTACATTGGTAGTACACAAAACCAATAAGTATCTACCTTTACATCAGTATAAAGATAGATTGGAATTCTACATCTAGCTTAATTATGGCTCACCTCTTAACAATGAGAACATTATTGAATCTTATTTTGAAATTGTGACTCATGTCATTTTTTTAAGGGTCTCTTACTAGGCTAGCTTATGATGGGTGGTTGCAAAAAAGTATTGCTAAAATAATAATCAAGAGATAATTCATTTAGGTTTGGCATTTCATTTGTCTTTACTAGGATCATGGTATTCATGTAAATCTTTTGTTGTGAGCTAAGTAAGTAGCACTCTTTAACATAGAAGTAAACATTCTCATGCAACTTTTTATATGTTGCACATGCATGGTGGCATGTGATTCTTAACATTTGCCAAGCCTAATAAATACATTATCTCAATGCCATATTAACTCTAGAATCAAGGCCTCTGGCGTGAACTAGTATCTTGTTAATTCCATAATCCTCTACCATTAGATTTTCAGCCCTAACAATATGCTCCTTAAGCCTTAATCTTTGAGACCACCCCATTCTTCCAAAAAGACATTGCTTCCTTGCTAACATACAACCTCTTAGCAAGCTTCTTTCAATGCTTATCGATCAACATGCATACATTATGCCTCCTTTCCTTTACTGTCTATGCATGGAAAGATTCTACAAGGTTAGTTGTGATATTATCCCAACATCAAAAAGAAAATCGAGATAAGGCCCATTTATCAATATCACCTTTTATTTCCACTTATCTAGTCAACTATGTAGAGAATAATATGAGATTTTTCATTGCTTTCACAAATTCCATATGCTGTTGAGCATAAGTAATGCCATCTAGTGACTTCAATGCATTATTCTTACATTTTCTTCTACTTTCCTTGCATGC
Source organism: Erythrophleum fordii (assembly GCA_032878935.1). Taxonomy (NCBI): domain Eukaryota; kingdom Viridiplantae; phylum Streptophyta; class Magnoliopsida; order Fabales; family Fabaceae; genus Erythrophleum; species Erythrophleum fordii. Next base: position 36,042,187 of record JAVQMF010000055.1, on the reverse strand, counting down.
TTTAGAAAACTTTATGTTGAAATTATCTTTTATATGTTTATAATAGAATGCATGTCGCTTTTCAGCAAATACTTCTTTGATTGCTTCGATTATAATGTTATGGGTAATAAAAAACCAAAGAAATTTGCATAAAATGTATCAGTTCATTCACGTTTTGAAAGAACCACACCCAATCTTCATATGCTTCTGCACTAATTATTGCATAAGCAAATGATATAATTTATTGTTAGCATTACATGCAGACGTAGCTAATAGCATCCCTAAGTATAACCCACTCAAGTGGTAACAATTAATGTGTAATATTGGACTCAAACCAAGTATAAAACTAGTTATATGACATCTATATGTAATGAATAACCTCTCAAAATGATTGTTTATGGAAGAAGTCCACTTGCAACAGTTTTCTTGATTAGTTTTCTTTAAACAATTATGTAACTAAGGGATTATGATGTATGATTGGTCTATTAGTCTATTACTCCCCTATGCTTAATGGTAAGTGAATGATAATCCATACTCTCTGAAGAGGTCATTATGTATATCTTTAGGGGCTTTATCTCAACTTGATCTTACACTGTCAACCATAATAGATGCTATTAAATTTGACCTTCAATTGTGAGACACTAACTAGTTGTCTTGTGCTGATTATTCATGTTCATTACTAAAAGTTCACACAACAATGATGAGTGTGGTTTTAGCCACTACATATGCTATTAACTAACATTTGCATCTATCAATGTTGCATTAGATAATCATCTTATGGAAGTTGCTTTTCAAGAAGGTGTATCCAAATTTGTAGGCAATACTATATTTGTTTAGTGTGTTCTTGACTTCAGCAGCACTAGGAACAAATTTGTTTACACCTAACAATTAAATCCATTCATTTTGTAGAAGTTAACTTAAACATTGGTGTAGGGGTACTTTGTACTATGCATGGTATAAGTACAAGATCCTGGCTAGGGGGAGATTTGGTAATTAAATGTCTTGACATTGAATCGATGTTGTATTTTCAATTAATTCAAATTTGTTAAGACTAAGGAGTGTGAACAAGGTATGGAGAAAATAATATACAACGTATATTCACCAAAAATATTTTCAAAAATTGAATACTTACCCTTGACTGGGATGTTGTTGCTCTAGTTTGTTCTTCATTCATGATGTACACATGTGCACATTGTTCATTGTACTTTATCAATTGTGTTACCCTAACATCATTTACGAGGTCTATATACTTAAAGGCATCACTTAACTACTTTGCATGAATATCATCTTCCATACATGATTTTATGAGTGTGATTAGTTCCCTTAGTGAAATCCCTTCCTTAATCATTCTGCTAACTGTTTGACCTTTATCATAATGGAGCCTCTTACTTGAACCTCTTACAATTTCTCCACCCATATGAAAGTAGCAAAACGTCTCTATTAATGGGGGAGTATCCATTCTTTGTTAAGCAATCTCCTTGTGAAGCAAACTCTTGTTAATTACACCAAAAAGGTCAAAGCATGTTAGAATCTTTTGAACCAAAGAAACATTATATAATTAACTTTTTTAATACAAGTTAAAGTAACTTGATAATAATAAGAATTAAAGTAACTTGTAAATCTATGAAGTTCCAATGGAAACAAATTTACATTGTAACAAGTGGATGTTGGCACTACATAAAGCTAAATCTAAATGATAACAAATGTAAAACTTAATAGTAATACAAGTAAAAATAACTTGTAGCTCTGTGAAGATTCAATGGTAACAAATTCACATTGTTAGTAATTGATGCAAATGATACAAAAAAGAGTAAAACAAAAGAGTAAGTCATCAATCTTACTCATCACTTTATAAAATATTATAAGTAAAAATGCATAATTCAAAGACATTGATGATCATAGGTTTGATGATTCTACAAAACAGATTTAGAAAGGGAGAAGAAGAAGAAGAATACATGGCAGGGGGTTCTAAGGTTCAAGTTGGAGACATTGACAAGATCAAAAACTTTCTACTCACTAAAGCTAAGAAGAGATAATGGCTAAATTTCATTTTACCTTAAGAGAAGAAATAACTAGAGAAATCCCCTAATATTTTTGTTGCAATTCTCTTTCGTCACAATCTCTATTCTCTTCTTTAACAAAGATTAGGAATGAAAGATGGCAGGAGGAAGAAATGACTTAGAGAGAGATACAAATGTTGAGCTGAGTTTGGAGGAAGACAATGAAAGGGCATTTATGTCCATCTACTACAAAAATGAGGTCCTTCGAATATTTTAAATAATTTGAGTTTTAAAATCCTTTTATTATAAATAATGGCAATATATGGTCTTTCTTTGTAATCTTCCCCAAAAAAAGAAAAAAATTCACGTGCTGAGCACATGTAGCTTGTCGCTCTGGACCTCTTTGTCCAACGCAGATTGACGATGTCTCAATTTAACACCTCGGGAAACAAAGCCCGCTTCCATAAACCCTTTATTTTCTTTCTTTCGCTCGAAAATCGCAGCGGGGCTTCTCTCTCCCGAACTCGCTAGAATGGCCGCAGCAGAAACAACCGCCAACGGCACGGCCACGGCGTCAGAACTTAAGCAACAAGCAGTCACTTCGGAGAATGCCTCCGCCGCCGAACCTCCCATCACCACCAACCTAGAGGCAACTACTGTAGACGCCACCAATGCCAGCTCATCAATTCAGGAGCCCGAGCCCGCTCACACTACCAGCACCGCCACTACCTCTACACACGAGAAGAGATGGCCGGGGTGGCCCGGGGACTGTGTGTTCCGGCTTATTGTGCCGGTCCCCAAGGTGGGTAGCATTATCGGCCGCAAGGGAGAGCTCATTAAGAAGATGTGCGAGGAGACTCGAGCTCGCATTCGCGTACTTGATGGTGCTGTGGGCACTTCTGATCGAATTGTGAGTGTACTAGATACATCTCTCTCTCTTGAAGGTTTTCTTTGTTATGTTTTTGGACTTTCTACTTCATGATGATCTCTGTCTTGCTCTTTGGTTGCTGGAAAAAGCACAAAGAAAAGGATGGAACGACAAAATTTGAACAATGATTTTCCCTCTTCTTTTGGCGGCTCCCTCCCAAATCCCTACCTTACGTAGTCGTTTTTGCTAGGATCCCTTCATTTATTTTCTCTCTTAGACTATTTTTTGTTCTCTTGGCGAGGAACTGGAGGCAGATAAATGTAGCTTCAATTTGGAATCCGTTTTACATTACTTGAAATGGAAACAATTTTTTGTCAGGTTTGATTTTCTTTTGACTGCTGCGAGGTTGTAAGGTTATCCATTGCGCTTGCTATTCGTTATCGTGTTCATGGGTGTTGTAATTTGCTCCAATGATTGCTTCCATTGTTCAACTTCAGTCTTGTAATAACTTGATCACTGTGGTGATGCGTTTGTACTATTAATCTACAAGTATTTTTTTTTCAATGCTTTGTATTAGGGGTATCAATAATGACTTAATTACTCTATAGGATTTATAGTACCTGGATGCTTATCGGAGGCATGTCCTTCAGTGCTGCCTGCAGGCTGCTTTTAATATAATTTCATTTGAGTTTTAAGTGAGACTTGTGTGCATAGAATGCTGATTGAGTTCCTTTAGAGGCTGTAACTTTCAGCTTTCAATGAAAGTGGTAAACTGCCCACACGGGGGGAAGTTTATTCTTTAGTTTAGGTAGTGTTTGGTTCAATGGAGGGGAGGGGAGGGGAGGGATTTTAATGAAGGGGAGGGGAGGGGAGGGGAGGGGAGGGGTTTTAATGATATGTTGTTTGGTTGATTTGAAGGGGAGGGGAGAGGAGGGGTTTTAATGATATATTGTTTGGTTGAGGAGGGGAGGGGAGGGGAGGGGAGATAAAATTAAATGGACAATTATACCCTTATGATATTAGAATTTTTAATTTTTTTTTTTTATAAAAAAAAATTTTTTCTTGCTTTTTATTATTAAAAATAATTTTTTATTTTTATTCAAAAATATTTTTTATTTTTATAAAAAATTATCTTAAACCTAATTTAAAAAATAAGATTTATATTATATTTTAAATGAAAATAAAAAGTAGGGGCAATTTTGTCAAGTAGGGATAAAATTTTCTCTCCCCTCCAAAAACCCCCACTTTTGGAGGGGAGGGTTTGGAGGGGAGGGGAGGGGAGGGGAGGGGAGGGGGTCCCCTCCAAGTTTTTCATACCAAACAAGGGGAGGGCCTCCCCTCCCCTCCCCTCCCCCCCAAAAACCCTGAACCAAACGGACCCTTAGTTGCTTTTTCTGCTATCAAATGATTCTTGTATGCACGTCACCAGCTCTTTTCATTTTTTTCCTCAGATGAGGACCTTTATTTACTTTCTTATCTGTTTCTTTTTCTTTTGTGAATATGGGTTATAATCTTTTCATTTTTAGGTGCTCATATCAGGGAAGGAAGAGCTGGAGGCGCCTCTTTCTCCTGCAATGGATGCTGTGATAAGAGTATTTAAACGTGTCTCTGGATTATCTGAAAGTGAGGGTGACAATGAAACACTAGGAGCTGCTGGGGTTGCATTTTGTTCCATTCGTTTATTGGTGGCATCAACACAGGCTATCAATTTGATTGGAAAGCAAGGATCATTGATTAAATCTATACAGGAGAATAGTGGTGCTTCAGCTCGAGTACTGTCAGGAGGTATGCTTCCTGTCGCTTGCAACTATGATCTTCCTTCTAGTTCTTACTAGCTATTATTGATCTTTTGTTAACTTATGCAGCCTCATATATTGTTTCTTTTGACATTGATGTATGGTTTGGTTGGCTTTTTAAGGGTAATTATTAGAATATGGTGTTGTTTTTGTGGACGCTTTACCTTTTGGATGTAGGGGGTGGGGGTTTCAGTGTGGACGTTGTGCCTCACCACATGTAGCTTTGGGTGTTACTTCGAACATTTGTAGATAAGTGATTGGTGATAACTGACGATTGGAAAACCAACCATTTGGCTTGGAGCATTTTACGCAGGGCATGCCAATAAAGCTTGTTCTGCATCATATAGTGCCTGCTTGGATGGGTTTTTCTTGCAAAAGACCAAAAGTGGTTTTGGTAAAGGTTATTAGGAAATATTTAAAAAATAAAACGTTTAGAAATCTTTTTTTGGTGCTTTTGTCAGAAGCTGCAAATTTTCAATTCCAAAAGTGATTTTTGCCCCAAAAAATAACACTCTTGAATGAAGTAAGCCAAATCCAAATGGGCAGATACTTTTGGTGAAGTGTACTATGCATGAAAAGAATATATTTTTTTCCCTAGATAAAAAGGGATAAAACTAATCATGATTCAATGCTACCATAGATACCAGGTCCAGGATGTTTGCACCTGATTTCAAGCCTTCAATCTATATGGCCATTACTGGTGGCCTTGGCTAAATGCATCAAACTAATTTAACGGAAGAATAAAAGAAAAAGAAGGAGAAGATGGAAAAGGAAGCTATATATGTAGCCTTCAATTTAAGTAGTGTGTTGGAAAAAAAGAAAATTCTGACAGGAAGTCTGAAATTCTTGTTATTGAAAAACAATAAAAGTACATGAGTATTTATATACTCCCTCCAGACCGGTCTCCAATATAAGTCACTTATTGGAGGAATGTCTTAGTTCAAAATATAAGTCATTTCTCCAAGTTGTCTTGATCATTAAATGACTTTTTCTTTAAATATCCCTAATTAAATAGGGAGTCATTAAAACTAATGTAATTTACTAAGGATGAAGGTAAGGTCTTTAATTAGGGGCAAATATGGGAAAAAATTGTGTTTTGATACAAATTCAATTAGTTAAACTAGCTTTAACCAATTTTCTTAATATGTGTGGGATATGTATTGGTGACTTATATTGGAGATTGGAGGGAGTAGTAGAGAAGAAGCTATTATAGGAAAGAAAATAAATGAGAGCCAAACCCCTAACTATTAGGGATTGACAGAAGGGATAAATCAACTACGTTTTAGGGTCAATTAATAATTATAAGGATTTTAATAATAATTACAATAATTAAGGAGGGTTTGTAACAAATTTGTAACAATCCCTCTCAAGTTGGTGAGTGGATATTATTCATGCCAAGTTTGATGATTATGTTTTGAAAGATGACACTAGATAATCCTTTAGTAAGCACACTTGCACATTGACTACTAGTAGGAACAAAGGAAGTATAGATTAGACTGCTATCCAATTTTTTTTTTAATAAAGTGTTGGTTGATCTCAATATGTTTAGTACGGTCATGTTGCATTGGTTTATGGACAATATTGATAGCATATTTGTTGTCACAAAAACGTTTCATTGATATTTTTTAGTTATAATAATTTGAATATTCTAAGTGCTATCGCTCTAAACTTGACTTTTGCACTAGACCTTGCTACCATGTGTTGCTTCTTGTTTCTCCAAGTGACAAGGTTTTCACCTAGGTACCTACAATACCCTATAGTTGATCTCTTATGAACTAGAGATTATGTATAGTTTGCATTAGTATAAGCTTCAAGAGTCAATCCCTCATCCTTTCTAAATAGGATTCCTTTCTTTATTGTATCCTTCAAGTATTGTAAAATTCTATGGATAGTATTGAGATGTGGTTCTTTAGGATTGTGCATAAATTGGCTTACCATGCTTGCAACATAAGCTATATCAGGCCTCGCATAAGACAAATAAATAAATTTCCCTGCAAGTCCTTGATAAGACCCTTTATCAACTGACAAATCGTCTGAAGCCTCACAAAGTTATGGTTTAACTCTATGGGTGTTTCTATTGATTTGCATCCTAATTTGTCCATTTCTATCAATAAATCCAATACTTACTTTTGCTATGATATAAAAATACCTTGTTGTGAGTGAACAACTTCAATTCTGAGAAAGTATTTTAGTTTGCTCAATTCCTTGATCTCAAATTCCTTTATCAATTGTCTTTTTAACAAATCTGTTCCCTTCAAATCATTTCCAGTGACTATAATGTCATCCACGTAGATTAATAGTACGATCTCTTCCCCTGAGTATGAATACTTCCCTAATAAAATATGGTCACTTTAACTTTGCTTGTACCCTATAGTAAGCATAGCTTTGGAAAATCTCCTATGGGAGTCGGATCTTAGTGGTATCTCCATATAAAATTCTTCCTCAAGGTCTCCATGTAAGAATGCATTCTTGACATCAAATTATTTGAGTTTCTAACCACAATTGGCAGCCACAGATAATAAAACTCTCATTGTATTCATTTTAGCAACCAAAACAAAGGTGGAGCTTTGTATCGCTCTAAGGTACCATTTGAATTATATTTATTGATGAATACCCATTTACAACCAATGAGTTTCTCTCCTTTCGATAATTGCACCAAGTCCCAAGTGTTTTTTTAAGTGCTTTCATCTCAACCTTTATAGCATGTATCCATTTCTCATTTTGCAATGTCTCAGATAAAGTTTTGGAAATAGGGATGGCATGTAGGCTGGTGACAAAGGTTTTGTGGTCATAAGACAAATGCTTATAGGAAAGAAAAGAAAAATGAAGAGTGTCTAGTGCAATGTTTTGTGCCTTTTCGTAAAGCAATTGAAATATCATAATCATCGTATAGAAGAGTTTTAGGAACATTATCAATGGGTAAAAGTGTTACCTCAACACTGATAAGGGCAGAAGAAAATGATTGAACTGGCTCTGGTTGGGTTGTCTTCCTTCGAGAATAAGCTTGTAATGTATAAATAGAGTCTTCAGTTTGCTTGGGCTGCAATTCTGGCTTAGGTATGGTGATGGGTTGTGACGGAGTCTTAGATGAAGCATTTGTTGATAACTTTGGGAATTCAAGTAGAAAGAAATCTCTATTTGTATCTATGATGGAAAAATTCTCCCCTTGATGAGGAGAATTGTTAAAATACGGAGTATTTTCAGCAAATGTGACATTGGTAGAGATATAAAATTTCCTCATCGGATGGTGACAACAATTGTAACTTTTTTGAGTGGAAGAATAGCTAATGAAAATACATTTGAGAGCTTAAGGATCCAATTTGGTCCTATTTTGGAATGCACATGAACAAAGGCAACAAATACAAATATTTTGGGGGAAAAGATTATTACGCACATTGAAATTTGAAAAAAAAAAAAAAGTTGTGTGAGAACTTGCATTAAACTATAGAAGCCAGTACCTTGAGTAGGGAGTCTATTAGTGAGATGAGTAGCAATTAAAATGGCCTCTTCCCAATATTGGCTAGAAGATGATCATTTTTCCACTCAGCTATCCCATTTTGTTGAGATGTATGAATGTAAGAGGACTCATATATTATTTCTTGTGTTTAGAAAAAGCTGATAGAAATTGATTGAATTTGCAGATTGAAATCTCTATCCTAGCCTCAAATTGTGTTTTAATCATATTGTAGAAAATAAGAAATATAAAACTAACATCAAATTTTTGTTTCAACAAATAAATCCATGTCATTTGAATGCAATCATCAATAAATGAAACAAATCATCGAATTCTAGAAATATTAGATACAATGAGAGGACCCCAAATATTACTATGAATTAAAGTAAAAGGAATAGAAGTTTTTTTAATACTGATTGGAAAAGAAGCAAACAAGTTTTACAATGAAAAGTTTTGATGGCTAATCCCTTAAAGAAAGAAGGAAACATTGTTTTGATAACATGAAATGATGGATGACTTAGATGAAAATGGTAAAGCCAAATCTTATCTATATTAGATTTGAAAGATTCGGGATGAAAGGAAATAGGCGACAAACTCTGAACCCTATTTTGTCCATTGTTCTCGTAAAGATAATATAAGCCATCTTTCTTCTTAGCATGTCCAATCGTCTTCTTCATGCCCCACTCTTGAAATGTACAACGATTAGAAAAAAGGGTTACATTGCACTTGAGAATCAGTAGTAACTTTTTGAATTGAGATAAGGTTGGTGTAAAGTTTGGGATCTTGAAGCACTAAGACTATTACTTAAACAAACATCTCCTTGACCAGCCACAATAGTGACTAATCCATCAACTATGGTGATTTTTCGATTGTTAGGACAAGGAGCATATGCAATGAATTTTTGTGAAGAATGAGTCCTATGATCAGTGTCCCCTGAGTCAATGTTAGGGGAAACTTTATCTGATGCATTTAAGGCAAAATTAAAAACAGATAAAGAGTGAGAAGAAGTACTTGAGATTACCAAAGAGCAAGTACTTGTAGGAGTTTTCTCTAATGTCCCTAATAAGCTTCGTAACTTCTCAACTTCTTCTCTATTGAAATCAGCAACAATGGAGTTTTCCTCAATGTTGGAATTCGTAGTTGCCATATGGGTGTGACCAAGTCCTTTCTTCATGGATTGAGGCTTAACGTGGAGCTTCCAACACTTTTCCTTAGTGTGTTTAGGCTTCTTTCAATAGGTACATCACAAATTGTCTTTGTTGGGCTATTTTGATTGTTTAGTTTGTCCTCTCATTTCATTATAACATTGCACAGAATGCTTAGACACTAAATGGAAGTCTTTATTGGGGAGGTGTCAATCATTACACCCCTTCTTCCTTCTTCGGCTAGCACAATGGCAATTGTCTTATTTAAGGATGGTAACTCCTCCTTGCCAAGTGTATGGACTTGCACAACATCAAATTTAATGATCAATCTTACAAGAAATTTATAAATCCTCTCTTTTTCAACAAACTATTTAAGAATAGCTGCATCCTCACTACTCTTCATTTGAATACATTGGTAATGATCTATTTCCTACCAAAGCCCTTTCAACAAATTAGAGTATTTAGTGATGGACTAGTTGTCTTGTTCAGTGTCGGAGATTTTGCTCTTAATCTCATAAATTTGTGCTGCATCGTGAACCTTGGAATAGATTTGTTGAATAGCATCCTATATCTTCTTAGCAAAGTGAAGGAACATGCATGTGTCACCAATCTTTGGTAACATAAAGTTCCATAACTAGGACATTATTGGTTTAGGATTGGTACATAGCAAATGACTTGCTTTGATGAATGTGTGAAACATTTGAAACCATTTCAAATAATTTTTCTTGTTCAATCTATATGTGGGTTGAATGTTTGGTAAATCACTCATGGGAATAATGTGATTACTCAAGGAGCCGTAAGAGATCTTGCTAGTTATTGTAGATTGAGACATGGTTAGGGTAGCAACATAACAGAGACCAAAAAAGAAAGGGAAAAAACAGTGAATAGAATCAACAAACTTGACTGTAAATAAAAGAACACTACTTTCAGAGCTAAAACAGAACTGGAGAACCCTTAGGCAAGCTTCCAAAATGTCTTTGTGATGTGTTGTGGGTTGACAGCAGCTGAAGAGGGGGCGTCATCACCGGCACATGGGACTTGTTGCAGGGATGTTTTGATGGCGCGTGTAATGGCTGTTGGTGGTCCAGTCAATGCAAAGACAATGATCGACAAGCTGTGGGGTGGTTGGAGGTGGTGTTTGGGTTAAGTGAAGATCCAAAACAACAAAACCAAAAATCACAATAGCATTGAAGGCTGTAATTGAAAAAGCGACTATAGAAGCCAGGATGAAAAAATGCCTAGAAACTCTAAGGTGTTGATATCATGACCAGAAGTCTGAAATTCTTGTTATTGAAAAGAATTAAAGTATATGTGTATTTATATAGTAGAGAAGAATTTATTCTAAGAAAGGAAATAAATGAGAGACAAATCTCTAACTATTAGGGATTGACAAAAAGACTAAATCAACTAATTTTTAGGGCCAACTAATAATTACAAGGATTTTAATAATAATTATAATAATTAAGGAGGATTTGTAACAGATTTGTAACAAGTACAAATAGATTAAATTAGTAGCAAAGAAACTTAATGGGAAGGCAAATCAATTCAATAAGGAGAGAACTTAAATTTATGTAGTTCATTAAGAGATAAACAAAATTAGAGACTCAAAACAAGAAAAGAATCAGTGTTGTCAGTGGCAATTACCGTGTTTGCTGTTGTGGAATGTCGGGGTGGTTTAGGGGTTCTTGCCATGAAACCCAAGGATTGGCAACCATCGTCTATGGTGGGCGCCTGATTAAAAATGGTCAGTGGATAAGAATTCTCTAATCTGTTCCCATTTATTCTTAGAACAACGGTTTCGCTGCCTTCTAATGCTGCATCTAGGGCCTTGAACTAAAGAGCTTCATTGAAGGATTTTTTGGCCTAAAATCTCCATGGATCTGGCTGAGATCCTCATCCAGCTTACTAGGGAGCTCCATTAACCTCTAATTTTTTTATTTGCCATGATTTTAATATTCTGCCAACATCTACCTCTTTCTGTCTATTGATCTCTATTGCTCTCCAAATGACATTGATGACAACAATTGAAGAGCTACAATCTCCATACCAAGAGATATAGAAGAGGAGGAGGCACATTAAGAGGTAGTGGTGATATGATTTGTGGGATGACAATGATGGAGGGAAGTTCTAACATTTAAAGCGATTAGCTTCTCTTAGGATTTCCTAATTGGTGCCTCTTTGCCAATGACACTTTTTTTTTTTTTAACATGACTTGTGCTTATGACCATGTCATGTTACTGTTTGCATATTGCTAGGTACTTTTTGAATTAAGTGACAACTTATTTTTTGGCCCCAAAAAAAAAAAGACTACTTATTTTGCTCACATAATTCTGTTATAATGATGATTGTTCTATTGTGTCTGTTTGTTTACTTACTTTTTGTTGAAAATATTTTCTGAAATTGCTGCAATGCCTCAACACGGCACTTGAGATGCCATCCACCGTGGCACTTTTAAGGCTTGCCGCCATTGGCTACCATAAACCATTGAGAACACCTGAAAGAATTAGAACATTAATCATGTTAATCTTTTACCTTTCTCTCTTTTTGTTAAAACTGGATGGGGGGTACTAATGTTTCTAAATACTATTATTCCATTCTTCGATTGGAGCATGACCCTGTTCTAGTCAATAGGTGGTAATTGAATCTATATTATTGTAATTCTAATGTCAAATCGTTTCCTTATAGATGAGGTACCATTTTATGCTGCTGTGGATGAGAGGATTGTAGAACTGCAGGGAGAAGCCTTGAAAGTACTTAAGGCTCTGGAAGCAGTAGTGGGTCACCTGAGGAAGTTTTTGGTTGATCGTAGTGTTCTTCCCCTTTTTGAGAAAACTGTAAGCTTAATATCTTTCAAAGTAGATTTATATGTTTTGATATTTAGCCTTATTATGGGTCAATTTCAGTGTGTATTCCCTCTTTTTAACTGCTAGTTTTTAATGTGATGAATTTAATCTCGGAAAATGGGAATTTAACATGCTCTCATTTATACTTTAATGTTTGTGGTTCCTCTGTTTTGTCCAAGTACAATACGACAATCACTCAAGACCACCAAACTGATACCTGGGCTGACAAGTCATTGTTGCATAGTGCTTCACAAGCCAGCATTAATGCTGATTTTCCTCTTCCAATGAAAAGGGATTCTTTCTATGCTGAGCGTGAAAATCAATTGGATACACAAGTCCCTTCCTCTGGATTGTCACTTTATGGGCAAGATTCTTCACTTTCTGGTGTTCGTTCTTCTAGTCGTGGTGGTGCTCCTATTGTTACTACGGTTAGTTATTTTAACTCCTCACTTGTTTTAGTTGCCTGCTGCTTTGCGTGAAATCTTTCTTCTATATGAGATTAATATTCTTGGTAGCCTCTTTTATGTCAAATTGTATCAATTGTTGCCCAAGAATCTATTTTATATTGTAATATTTTCTGTAAGAAAAGATATATATTATCATTGTCCACTGGCTTCTTATGTGGGGATATATATATATATATTGACAATTTTCCTTCTGTTGTCCAAATTTTATATTCAAGAGCGTCACTAATTTGTGACTTTTCTATAAATGCACTCTTGCACCTATTCATATATATTTGGCTGTAGGACAGGTTACTTGTACCTAAAGCCAATCTCTCATGTCAATTTCTTATAGTAAAAACTGAAGGCATGTTGCCCTTTCACTTTTAAACATGCCTGCTCATATTTCAGTCTTTACTGACATCTTGTTTATATATATATATATATATTTTGGTTGACAGTCATCGGAACTCCTCTCCCTTTATTGTTCCATTTTTCAGGTGATACAAACAATGCAAATACCACTATCTTATGCGGAGGACATCATTGGGATTCAAGGGACTAATATTGCTTACATTCGCCGTACTAGTGGAGCCATATTGACTGTGCAGGAGAGCAGGGTGCCTGATGAAATCATTGTGGAAATAAAAGGCACCTCATCTCAGGTTCAAAAGGCACAGCAGTTGATTCAGGTAAGATACTTGAGTGGGCCTTTGCTTCTTGAAAATGAAATAGTTACATTTTTCTTATTTTGTTAGTTTCTGTACAATAATGAGACACACACAAGGTTATGTGCAACTGCAAACCAAGGATGAATGGTAATTGTCTTTGTTGAAAATCATGTGTTTCATCTCATTATCTTGGTTGATCACATGATTAACAGCTGATGGGATTATGTTTTTAGTCAACATTCTTATCTGATTGTTTGTTCCTGATTTTACGATGCATTATCATGTATTTTGATTTCAATTTATGTTACTGATTTTATGGGATGTTGGAAATTACTGTTGATTTTAATTAAGTTATCTTTTGTTATTTTATTTGTTTTATTTTAATTAAGACTTATTTATTTTTAGTTAGTTTGGACAAAGTTTTTATGTGTTTAGGATTAGTTTAAGTGTTTTGTTTTGATTAGGATAAGATTAGTTTAAGTTCTCTATTTTAATTGGAATAGAGTTATCTTATTTTGATTAGGATAATGTTATCTTATTCTTTTTAGAGTTATGTTTTTTAGTTGGAGTAGGAATCTGCTCTCTCTTTTACCATCTATATAATAAAATAAGTTTAGCAAAAAATTAAACCCTGAATTTCTATAGATTCTAGGGTTGGACTTGTGGCTATGTTTCCTTATTTATGTTCTTCATCTTCATCATGAATAAACAAGCAATTAGAGGCATCACTCTTTCATTTTCTTCATGGTATCAGAGCTCAAAGAGGTCTAATAAATCTGTATGACAAAATATGTGTTTATATGGCCATGGAAGCTAAAAAACTGACTCCTCATTTGAAATTGTCACTCCAAGCAACCATGGTGTGCACGATACTATGCCTGTCCTAATTACAGGGCATTGACCCAATTGAAGCAATTATCTCTAATGGTGGCAATCCATGACGATGTGTGTGTGTGTCAAGGGGAAAGGCTGAATACCTCACTAGTACAGCTCCTCCTGACGGCAGTGATTCCAAATTCAAAGTCTGGAATGTCGAAAATAATATGGTCATGTCATTTCTTATTAGTTTCATGACCAACGATATTAGAAAAAACTTTCTCTTTCATGACACTGCCAAAGAGAAATGGGAGCCAGCCAGAGAAACCTACATCTTAGTTGAAAATACAATAGCCTTGTTTAAAACTAAAGGAGTTCTCCATGACTTGAGGCAAGGAGACATGGCTGTGACCCAGTACTACACTCTTCTAGTGAGGCACTGGCAACAATTGGACATGTTCGAGACGTATAATTGGTCGTCAAGTGCATATGCAGCCAACTACAGGAACATAATAGATAGGAAGAGAATTTAAAAATTCCTTTTAGAACTTAATACCAACTTTGAAGAGATTAGAGGGAGAATTATGGGAACATGTGCACTTCCTTCACGTAGGGAAGTGTTTTCAGAAGTTAGATGTGAAGAGAGCAGGAAGAAGTTGACTCAAGAACCTCCAACACACACCAGTGATCTCTAATTCATCACCTTTAGTGGTTTGGGGAACTCAAGCTTTAGGGACTGATTACAAGTTGAAGAAGCAAAATAAGTGCGTGTTTGGATGGGCGGTGGCATTTCCCAAATCACTTTTAAGACAAAGCAATGAATTGTTGCTTCTACGTACCATGGTTGGGCAAACAAGATTTTCAGCTTTCCACAGAAAAACCAAACACGTTATAAGAGTTGGTTTGAGCATTGCCATGAGACAGGACATATGAAGGAGGTGCATTAGAAACTTCACGGTAAATATACAAATTGGAAACCTAGGCAGAGGAGTGATGCTAGAGGTTATATGGTGAGCAATCAAGAAAAACTCAGCTTGGATCCAACCTTTTTAGCAGGGAACATATGGACTTGTTGTAAAGGATGCGTGGAAATCAAACTGTCTCCACCCAACAACTTGATGAGTTTTGGAAATGTGGCTTAGTTAGGTAATCCTTCCATTGCCTTGAGTTCTCAAGTTCAGAAAAATAACACTTGGATTGTGGATTCTGGAGCCACTGACCACATGATTAATAATGTTTCTTGCCTTGACAACTTTACCCCTTGCACTAGAGGATTGGCTGTAAAATAGTTGATGGATCACTCTCAAAGGTGGCTGGCACTAGGTCAGTTAAGTTGTAATCAATCAAATATTGCAAAGCCCCGGTATGTATTACTGGTCAGAATTGACCCTAAAAAATGTGCTTCTTGGTTGGCAAATTAACCCAAGATCATAATTGTGCTACTAATTTCTATTTTGGTGGATGCAATTTTGAGGACTTGGAGTGAGGGAAGATGATTGACAGTGTTGAGAAGTGTGCAGGGCTCTACCACATTAAAGAACTTGACTAGACCAATAAAAGGGCTCTGTTTGCTAGTAGCTTACCTAATGAAATAATGTTATGGCACCTAAGATTGGGTCATCCCAACTCCCAACTTTCAATATTTGAAAAAGTTGTTTCCACAATTATTCAATAAAAATTTTGTTCCTTTACATTGTGATGGCTGCCAACTCTTGACATGTGAAACATCACTATCTTCCTTAAAATTACAAATCTTTCCAATCTTTTGCTATGATGCACAGTGACATTTGTGGACCTTGTAAATTTAGAGACATTTTTGGAGTTAGGTGGTTTGTTATCTTTATTGATGACCATACTAAACTCATCTAGATTGATTTATGAAAGACGAGTCTGACGTAACCAATATTTTTAAAAATTTCAGCACCTTTATTCACACTCAGTTCCAAACAAAAATAAAAATCCTTAGATCTAACAACGCAAAAGAATACTTCAATTCCATCCTTGGGGACTGCCTAATAGCCTGGGAATTTCATCCAAGTTCTAATGTGCATACCCTACAACAAAATGAGGTGGTTGAGAGAAAAATGAGCATTTTTTGGTAGTTGCTAGTTCCCTTACAATCACCACCAATGTTCCCAAAACTTATTGGGGGAAAGTTGTTCTCACTGTAGCCTACTTGATCAATAGAATGGCCTTTAGAACCTTAAACACTCCTTCAAGCCTACCCTAACACTTAAACACTGTCCACAATACCTAAAAAATTTTTTGGATGCACCTTATTTATTCACATATGCTGGAGGCAAACTTGATCCCAAATCCTTTAAGTTCATTTTTCTTGGCCATCTCCCTACCAAAAAGGGATACAAACGTCATTCTCCCATCACCCAAAAATTTTACCTCACCTTGGATGTCACATTCTTTGAAAATCAACTCTACTGCACAAAATCACCCAAGGTTTGCACTTAACACCCTATAGGTAACTTCATTTCATATGATAAACTTTCTCTTAGTTATCATGCTTTTGTGGGTAATGTTTTAGATGAAAAGGTTTCCCAAAGCATTTGCATTAAACATGGCAGAATGGAGAAAAGCTATGCAAGAGATGAATGCATTGGAAAAGAATGGCACATGGGAATTGATTGACCTTCTTGAAGGCAAAAAAACCTGTGGGTTGCAAATGATTTTTACCGTAAAGTATAAACCTAATGGAAGCATTGATTGCCACAAAGTTATATTAGTTGCAAAGGGGTTTATTCAAACCCAAGGGGTAGACTATCAATAAACTTTTGCCCTAGTTGCCAAGCTCAATACTAGTGTTGCTATCCCTAGAGCAAACTTAGATTGGCAATCTCATCAATTAGATGTAAAGAATGTCTTTCCAAATAGTGACCTTGAAGAAGAAATACATATGGAGATTCCATATAGGTTTGAGATAGGAAGTAACAAAAATAGAGTTTGCAAGTTTCACAACCCTATGTATGTCCTTAAACCATCATTTAGGGCTTGGTTTGACAAAGTTCACCAAGGTTGTTAGAAGTTATGGGTACAATTAGGGCAAGACTAACAGTACCTTATTCATGAAATTCTCATCTAATGGAAAAATTGCTATCTTAATAGTGTATGTTGATGATATCATTGTTATAGGTGATTTTGAGGAAGAAACTAGATGGCTAAAAAGGACACTTGCCAAGGAGTTTAAAATTAAGGAACTTGAGGACATGAGATACTTGGGCATGGAGGTGGCTAGGTCAAAGAAAAGGAATGTTATCTCCCAAAGAAAGTATACCTTGGATCTTCTGGAAGAAACATGGATGCTTGGTTGCAAGCCAACTGGCGCTGCTATGGAAGCTGCATACAAACTTGGTTTCAAGCAAGATGGTGCACCTGCTGACACTGGAAGGTATCAAAGATTAATAGAGAAACTTATCTATCCTCCCTAATAGTAGACCTTATATAAGCTTCCCTATGAGTGTGATTAGCCAATATATGAACAAACCTAAAGAAGAGCACCTATGAGCGGTGTATAGAATCCTAAAATATTTAAGATGACACTAGGCAGAGGCATCTTCTTTAAGAAAGGCACAAATAGAGGGGTTGGAGTGTACACAGATGTTGGCTGGGCCAAATTTGTCATTGATAGAAGGTCAACCACTAGGTATTACACATTTGTGTGGGGTAATCTAGTTACTTGGAAGAGTAAGAAGCAAGCTATTGCTGCTAGAAGCAGTGTTGAGGTTGAGTATAGGGCCTTAGCTCAAGGAATTTGTGAAGGTTTATGACTTAAGAGGCTATTAGGGATTGAGAATTCTTATGGAAGAACCTATGAATTCTTATGTGACAACATGGCTACATTAGCATAGCTACGAACCCAGTGCATCATGACAAAACCAAGCACGTGGAAATTAATTGACAGTAGATCAAATAAAAACTTGAAGTTGGTATTCTTGAGCTACACTATATGCCAACCCAGTCTCAAATTGCTAACATCCTAATTAAAACCATATTAAGAATCAAATTTGAAGGTTTAAGAGGCAAGCGGGGCATGATCAACATATTTTCCCCAGCTTGATGGGGAGTGTTGAAAATCACTTGTTTCATCCCATTATCTTGGCTGATCATGTGATTAAAAGTTGATGGGATTGTGTTTTTGGTCAATGTTCTTATCTGATTGTTTGTTCCTGATTTTTTGATGCATTATCATGTATTTTAATTTCAATTTATGCTGCTGATTTTATGGGAATCAATGACTGGATTTGGCCATGTCTTGCTATTTATGTTCTTCATCTTGAGCATGAATAAGAAGCAACCAGAGGCATTACTCTCTGATTTTCTTTAGTTTTATTTATTATTTATGCATATGGAGGCTATCTCTGAACTTATTTTAACATTTTACCTTTGTAGCTCTTCATTCTTGTAGCTATTAATTGTTTGCTTGTTAGGATGCTTTAGACATAGTAGCATGTAGTTTTTATCCTTATCCTTCATCTCTATGACTAGAAACTTTAACTGCTTACAGATATTTCTTTCATATTTGTTTGTTTGTGATTGGCGGAGATGTTATTATTTTTGGTGTTCATGGTGCTGTAGCATGTTGTGCATGTGCTGACCTGAAGACAATGGTGCATGTTGTACTGCCCCACACAAGCTTGTGGATCTGTAGTTTTGACGTTGCGTGCAATGGGTGGCAGGCAAGTTGTTGTTAGGCATAAGTGGTTAGTAACTGAAGTGGTTAAAGTTGTTAGGCTATTAGTAGGTTGTTTGTTAGGTTGTTAACTAACTCCCTTCATATATTGTTGTATCAGAGGAAGGAGGACCCTATTTTGATAGTTAATACAGTTGATGATTCTCTTCATTCTCTCTATTCTTCTTCTTCCTAACAGTTGCCTACATGACATGAGCAACATTGAAGTTAGGTGGCACAATGGTGTACAGAATATTGTGCAATTGATGACTATTTTGAGGAATTGAGTGATATAAAGTCAAATTGTACTCTGATATTGCGAGATGAGAAGAGAAAGAAAAGAAATAGAAGGGGGAATGAAAATTGAGAAACAATGGATTAAAAATCTGATTTTGATAAACAGGGAAGTTAGAATTGCAAGAACCGAAGCTGATTCCTCTGTCTAGCTTAGTGATACATTTTGTTCTTGGCATATCTGTAGGAGACTAGGAGTGAAAACCTGATGTAAGAAATGGCTTTCAATTTTCATAAATGTTACACATGGTACACTTTTAGGTGGGGCTTATCTTTGTTAGTCAAACCATATGACCATTTTCTTGGATGAATAGTAGTTGCATTTTCCCTTACAGGTCTGAATGGGCCAATTTGGGAATTTTTCATTCTTTTTCATTGGGATAGAACCACTTTTCAAAGATAATATCTGTTCATTGAGGGAACATACAAATTATTTACCAGAAAACTTTGGACAAAAAATTTGATGTTTTAACCTTACTTTGGGTTAACTAGATTCTTTTATAGTCAGATGTAGGTACTTCGCTCACCTCCTCCTTTTTATCCCTAGTTACTTCTATTGCAAACCACTTGTTATACCTTCAACTCCTTCCTAAGCTGGACGGTTTTACTAGTCATTACGTCAATGACCATGATGTTTTTGTGGTCTTTCATGTTTATTTTGCTGATTGATTCTGATGGCATGTTGGCATTTGATTACGGCACTTAACATCTGGATATAAATTCTTGGTTGAACAATTGGTTAAGTTTCCGTTTGCTGATATAACTGCAAACCTTCTCTGTCATAGGAAGTTATAGGCAATCATAAAGAACCTGTTGCTAGCAGTTACAGCAGGTTAGATGGAGGTCTGAGGTCGTCTTACCCCCAGTTGGGCAGTACGTCTTACTCCTCATCTTCATTGCCCTCGCAACCCCACGCAGGGTATGGATCTTCTGGTGTAGCAGGCTACAGTTCTTACAGACTATAGATTGATCTCCCTTAGCTCATGGGTGCTCAATTTGGACTACTTCTTTCCATTTGGGTCTGTTTGGAGAAAAGTATTGCTGGAATATGGTACGAAGCCACCAGATGCCATTATGTTTTCTGAAATCTTGTATTGCGGGTAACTTTCGTCTAAGAGTTGAGAAGTGCCATGGAATTATGGAAAAGGTAATGCAATATTAGCCATTTTAATGATCTCTGCTTTCTTCTGCATAATTGCATTGATTTACAACCTTTATGTAGGCATCGATAGGCTTGTTGATTAGACTATATTATGATTATGTTAATTTAGGTTTCCCCTGCCAAAATTTGGTGCCTTTTGTCTCTATCATTGTCTGCATTATGGTCCCTACTTTGTTATTGAACTAGGGTTAACACGCTGGGCGGGTTTAACTGTCTTAATATCATTATACCTTACCTATAATCATGAGCAGGGAGGATCTCCTAACCTATGGCCTATTATATGATGGTTAGGATATATTACTATCTAGTATCTACCATCTTCGAAAAAAGTAGCTTGGGGTTAAATGAAGTCAGAATTATTTTCCGGAGTTCAAATTTCTAGTGACTCAGCATAATATGTACGAATGTGGCTAGAGTTTTGACTTTTAATAAGGGAAAATCTTTTATATCAGTATTCTGCGTAATTTGTATTATTATGTAAAAGTGTTTAAATTTGTCTAACAATTGATAACACTGCTAAATAAATATGGAAATCATAGTAATAGTGTCGCCCTCTCCTCTCTAAGGCACGAAAGAAATAGGAAAGAAAGAGAAGCTTTAGAGTTTGTGATCCTTGTGGATCAAACAGTAGGCTCTAAGGACATATTTGGTATGTTGATTTTTTTTTTTTGAAATAGAATTGAGAATGGACTTTGATATTATAGAATTTTGTGGTTTGTAATTATGTTTAGAAAAAAAATGAGAATGCTATTTTTTAAAAAAATATATTTGGTGAGATGAAAATAATGTAGGAAAAACTAAATAAATAACCATAATTTTCCTAGTGTAAAAATAATTAAAAATATATTTTTTGGTGATTTGTAAAAAATATTTTTAACTACTCTTAATAAAAAATTTTAAAATTTTAAAATTTTTGGAATTGTCAATAATATAAAAAATATTAAAATATTTAATTTTAATTTTTTAAATAAAAAATGTTTTTAAAATTACCAATAATAACGAAAATGTAAAAATATTCATGTTTAATTTTTGATCCAGAACAGTGTTTTTTAATTAAATAATAATAAAAATTTTAAAATATTCATTTTTTATTTTTTAAAATATTCTTTTAGTCCGCTTTATCACCCATTGCCAAATTTATACCAATAGGGATGCAAAGACCACAAGCCCCTGTAGATCATATTATTGTGACAATCATAATTGTCATCACAATACAAATAATTGCTAGTATACATAAAACTAGTGGTAGCAATTTGAAATACAACAAAAGATACATAATTTTAATCTGCTGGGAACCCAAGTATATGATTAATAAATTATGACAAGATTCATGTAGCAATGCAGAATCAATCATATTATTAATGTCATTAATGAATATATATTTTCAAATGTCTACAAACTAATTCATAACAAATTCACTCTTCATTACATTGCTAAACAAGAAGAATCAATTTGCCATAAATTTTATATAATATTTCACAGTTTACTAAATTGGAACTTCAAAGCTAATACCACAACCACAGCCAACTGCAAGTGAAAAAAAGTTCCGATTTAAAAGATCAAAATAATCTGACTATGGTAGCAGATTAATATGAAAATGCACCAATCACAAGCCCAATGTCACGAAGTGTACACAAAGTTAGACCCACCTTGTGATTTATTGCCTTGTACAATTTGCTAACTACAGTTGGAAGCCTCGTCCGTAAATCAAATGCATCAAAGTCCCTGCTACATATAATTGGAGAAATCCATGATATGCAGCGGCAAGCACATGAATAATATAGCAGACATCGCTATTTGGTCAACATACATGAAAAAACTGAAATACATTTTATCTATGACATTTAAAGCATTTTATCTAAAAATTAATTCACTATTTATAGGTTTATAAATAAAAAACCAACATTTGTTATCTTCATATTTGAGTTATTAATTGTCACGTGAAGACATCCAGAATTTACTCAAATGAACCGGATAAGCATTATATGGTGACCCTGAATACCAGGTAGCAAACCAGAATCTTATAACCAAAATTGCTCAATTTTGTGAGCAGGATTATACCACATTTCTATAACCATATAAAAACATAATATAACATGGTATAGGTAATTTCATACAAGGTAGTTCCTATACTAAGTAAATTCATTTGACAGACAGAAAAAGAACAGTTAGGCTGAATATGTATGAAACCAGAACTGAAGAAACAAAACAGCATATGAGGGAGTTTAACATATATAACAGTGATCAGCTCTCTGGCCCCTGAAGCACTACCACAGAGAGAGAGAGAGAGAGAAAAGAATAATGTGGCAATTTGCTCCAAATTGATTCTTTAAAAATAATATTCTTTTTCTGTTTTTCATGGAAATTTATGCTCTTCTAAATAGCACATCGAAAACCATTGAATGAGAAGCATACTTAAGTAAAACCATTCCCGAAGCATACGGAATATAATTCCTCAAAATCAATTTATTAAACAGAAATTAATCAAACGAGAACAAACATCAATATTAGAGTTTAAGCAGGTAAGCAACAACATTCAAACAGCATGATTATTCTTGAGGTAGAAATCGTACTGTTCTTCACATTCATACAATCCAAACCACTCAAACTATAATGGCACACAACCAGTGAACTAATCAAACCACCTAGTGTGTTAAAATTAAGGCATCCAATCTTCTTAGACCCAACTGAGGATGAAAATGAACCCACAGCAACAAAGAGAAATATCCACTATTCATCTACCCAAAAAATTGAGGTCATAGGAGTCATCGAACGGATTTAGAACCAGAGCACAATAAAAAATGCAAACATATCAAGCCGAAAAAGCGGGAACAGATTTAATATCATGTTATTCAATTTTCTTTAAAAATTTATTGCTCATATTATAGTTTAAAAATTTTGATAAGAGAGAAATATAAAGGCTGCCATGTTAGTCCTTTTGTATATCCTCAATAAATAATTCAGTCTTGATTCTTTGCTGAGAGGAAGAAACTTACCTGGCAAGCTGCTTGAGCGAACAAGTGGGAACATAACAAATTTACATTCCAAGCTTGCTCCTTTCAACGCTTTGCCAGGCCATGCGATAATACGCACGGAGAAAGTTGGCGGTTCCTCGTTCAGTTGAAAACCCACTTCACTACATAGCCGATCCTGCATAAAACCCAAGCATCTTCAGACTCTACCATACTCTAAACTCGATTCAACAGAGTGGGATCGTTTTTTGTGCTAATGACGGACCAGAACGAGTTCAGCGTTTTATGCAGCCTCTTCACATGGACTCAGAGAAGCAAGTCGTCAGCCAAGAAGCGCTCCAAGTTCCGCAAATTCCTCGATAACTTCTGCAAAGACAAAAATTATTTCAGCGCAATTCGGTTGATTCTTCCCAATCTCGATCGAGAGCGAGGCTCCTATGGACTCAAGGAATCGGTTCTCGCGACCTCCCTCACTGACGCTCTTGGTATGTCCAGGGAGTCCGAGGACGCTCTACGCCTCATCAATTGGCGCAGAGGTGGTGCAAAGACTGGTACCAATGTCGGAAATTTTGCTCTTGTCGCTGCTGAGGTTCTGTTTTCCCTTTTCTTGTTATTTGTTTATGTTTTGTTTGTGCATCACGATGGTTTCGTATAGTTTGGTTAACCTGTTTCAACTTGATTTGTGGTTTTCCTTTCTGTTATGGATTCTACTTTTCGTGAATTGGAACTCTGGGCTCTAATATGCACTTCGACGTTTACAATCTTAATACGCCGTTGGTTGAATTGTAAATTTCTGAATGTACATCTTATGGTGAAGAGTTCCACCTCAAGAGATTAAATCCTTCAGAGAATTACTTTTCTGTTATCGGAACCCGTGGTTGTTTCCAAATTGGGAGTTTGCGCTGTATCTTAGGTTCTCAGGTGGTATTTACTCGATATTTATGTTCCTCCTTTGAGTTAGTGGCTTTCAGGGTTTCTGCTTGTTTGCCACTCGACATCTGTACTTAAATCATGCCTCACATTCTTTTAAGCTTGAGGAGTCTATTGTTAGGGGCCTAGGTAAGTTGGGGTGTTATATTCTATTACTGGGATTCAAGTATAGTTCTCAGAACATAATATTAGGTGAGAAACATAGGTAACTAATAATAGAGGTTATGGTATGTTTTATGTACCATCATGTTGTTTGACTTGCATTTAGGAGTTTTGATACTTTGGTCCCCAAAAAAAAATGTTTCCAATATCACATTCTTCTTTGAGAGACAGGTGCTGCAGCGTAGGCAAGGGCTGGCGTCTGGCAGATTAACAATAAGGGAGTTAAATGAGTTGCTTGATAAACTAGCTTCAAGTGAAAACAGGTTTACCATATAATTATTTCTATACTTTATCATTGTCTGTGACTACTAACTGGGTTTTAGACATTGCTAAATATCTTTCATTAGTCCCTTGATTTTGAGTGTTTTTGTTTGGAAGCCAAAGGTGTCATAATCCATGATAAGTTGATCACTGATGCTTGTATCATGTCACATCATCTAATAGCCAAAAAAGAACCAGTTAATGGGAAAGATATATAGACATCAAGGAAATAGATGTTGCATGAAAATATCTTCAATCCTCCTAGTGAGAATCCAGGATTTTGGAAAGTTTTTCATTCCATCCAGATAGTCCAACATCAATCAACCCAGGAGTGCTTTCTGAGACACCGAAATGTTAGGAGATCTGACTGGTTAAGTTTCTTCTCAATTGACAAGATGATATCATTCTCCCCATCCTCCCCTCACATACCCCCATCCACTTAAAAAAGATGAAGAAAAGGGAAGGAAAAAAAGGGGGGGGGGGGGACTGTTGCTTTTTCCATAATCTCCTTGCTGCTGAACCTTGAAGTGGCGATGAGGCATGAAATAAAATGCTCAAGTTTGTTAGTATCTATGGTGACAGGATTGTCTTTTGACTTTGAGTTTATTTAGGTGATCAATGTTTACTTAGTGATGCCAAAGAAGGGGTAAAGCCATTTATTGTAGATTCTACATAAACAGTTTTATTTTCTACTAGAATCTGTAGTTTCTTGACAAGCTGTTGGTGGGATTGAGCAACGTTTCTATATTTTTGTTGGCCATGATGCTAGTTGTTAGTTTAAATCAGATACTTTATTAGTTGCTCTATTTATAAAGCTTTTACTTTTGTTATACAATACATAATAAACTCTTGCAGTATGTTTAACCTGAAGATCTTGTCCCCTTGTTCTTGTATCTAACATGTTGGATCTTCCTTTAAGTTTACTATATGATTTTAAAATATTCTATCTGGTTCTTAGTGTCTGTCTTCATCATTGTTCATGGTAGTTTTTTAATGTGGTTCTTGTGTGGCTTGACCATTGTTACAGGGCTGAGAAGACTTCAGTTCTTTCTACCCTTATCCATAAGACAAATGCACAAGAAATGAAGTGGATTATCATGATAATCCTCAAAGGTGTCTTTCTTTTTATGCTGTCAAATTAACTTCTATACCTTATATATGTTTTCAACATGACTTAACATTCTTATGCAGATCTAAAGCTTGGAATTAGTGAAAAAAGCATTTTCCATGAATTCCATCCAGATGCTGAAGACTTGTTTAATGTAACTTGTGACTTAAAATTAGTTTGTGAAAAGCTAAAGGATCGGAATCAACGTCATAAGCGGCAGGTTGGTTGTGATTTTGATTTCCGGAAATCTTATCTTTTCTAATATATATATTTTCTCTTGTTACATTTTAAATAAAAGTAAATTTAACACCAAATTAGGTTGGCCAGCTAAAAATAACATAATACATCAATTGACAAACTATCTAGAATGCATGTGCATGTCAAGTCTTGGCCATTATGCTTTTTTCCTTAATTTATACTCCCTCCAGTCCAAAATATAAGTCATTTTTAATAGATTCACACTTCTTAGGGAAAATTAGTTACATTCTTAAACTTTTCAAATATTACCATGTCTTTCCAGCCTTGCCCCTATTGCCACTGCAGTTGTTACCATTAAATGAGGGGGTTCTAACATAGCTATTGCCACTAAATGAAGGGTACTATGGGAAAGAAAGTAACAATCATTGCTAGGTGACTTACATTTTAGATCAAAATTTTTCTCCTTGGGTGACTTATATTTTGGATTGGAGGGAGTATTTTGGTTTATTTATTAACTTATATATTCTGAAGACTGTGTTGCTATTCTTTAATAGTTATTTTTTACCCCTTTTTTTTTTGGGGGGGGGGGGGGGGGGTTCATACATTCTGCACACTGATTTTTATCTATGCATTATGTAAACAGGTTTAAAAAGTTAAGGATCTGTTTGGCTTATGTTTTTAAAATTTTTTTTTTATTTTTATGTTTTTAAATCAATAAAACATGTTTGGGAATGGTTTTCTCTTAAGTAATTTTTTCTGCACTGTTGTTTTAAAAATAAAAAATTTGAGAACAATAACTGTTCTCGAAAACTGTTTTTGAGAAGATTTATTTTTATGATAGCATTTTAGTAATTAGAAGGATTCATTAATGGAATTATGGTAATTATGGATTGCATTACTTTCAGCCTTTAATATTCATTTCCATCATAGGTCTCTGATGAGATTTTGTTTAATTTAAAAAAAAAAAATTGTTTTAGAGACCAACTATCCAGATGAATCTTCAGTTTTCTTAGCTTTCAGAATCATCATCAGAATAAATTCTCTAAATGGATATGTTGGCTTTTTAGTTCTTTGAAACTGTTTACTTAAATTGTGGTGCAAATCTGTATGTAAAATCAATAACAAAAATAAAATCAAACAAGCCCCAAATTTTCTGTTCCTTGTCCACAGGATATTGAAGTTGGAAAACCGGTGCGCCCTCAACTAGCTAAGAGAGTTGCTGATGCAACTGAAGCGTGGAAAAAGGTTTGTTTCACTAGGCCTTTTAATTACATTTCCTAAAATACATAAGGTGTATGAAGGAAACTATGGATCCACTTTACAGGGAAAGGCATGGTGAATTTCCTTTTATATCTTCACCTCTGAAACTAATGGAAACTAGCATCCTACAGTGGATAGAAAAAGGCAGCGATAGGTCACTGGGCTGGCCCATAGATTATCTCCAGCCAAGCTTTCAATTCTGGCAAAGCATTTCCTTTCCCACTTCCTTGTCAAACTCCATTCCACGTCCTTGTCTTTCTTATACTATGACACCAATTGACAATGACCACCATTTCACCTTAGATTATCTGCTAACATTATGCATTCTTCTGTCTAAGGTGGCTTTTAGCAGAGAAAGAGGAGCTAATATGATAACTATATCAAATGGCTTGATGTGATGTATCAAAATGCATGATTATTTGCAAAGTTTATTTGTTACTTTGATATTTGTTTACTTATATCTGTCTAATGCCTCTCCTCATTTTAATTAGCTTCATGGTAAGGAAGTTGTTGTCGAGTGCAAATTTGATGGTGATCGAATACAAATTCATAAAAATGGAACGGATATACATTTCTTCTCAAGGCAAGTGCATGCATGCATACACACACAAATATAAACTGATTTTCCTGATTTTTGTCCTTCTGAATTTGTACTTTTTGCCTCACGAGGATTCCTCCCCCTGGCTTTCTCTATCTGTTCTTTCTTTTATTTCTCACTTTTAAGTCATAACATTGATTGATAAATTATTACATTCTTTAATATGTTGAAGAAGCTACCTGGTGACAGTAATATGCTATGATCTGTCAAAATTATTTTGTGGTTTTTCTATTTGCTTTGGTCTTCTCAGGAAATGTTGTATTGTTAGGCAATTATGTTTTATTTACCTTTTTTTTTCCCTTAGTAGGTGTGTGTGTGTATATATATATATATATATATTAAGTTGATTGATTCACTATTGCAGGAATTTTCTTGACCATTCAGAATATCAACATGCAATGTCAGACATCATAGTACAAAATATTCTTGTTGACAGGTAGATATTTATGTTAAGTTTTTGTTTCTTTATCAAAAGTTTAACTGCTGTCATTTCTCTCGATTTTTTTCTTTTCTTCAAGCATGTATCCTAATTCTACTTCCAAACACAGAGCATCATAATTACAAAAGATGCTTAAGGCGGCATTAAACCCTAACATATTGGAGTCTTAAATTAGGTAGCCACAAGTAATTCATGTAATATTTAAGTGGCATGGTTTTCTGCTCTTACAAGCTGGTTTTTAAAGGTGGGTTCCCATGCTTGCTTAGGTTTCCATCATGTATCAAGAAGGCATTGGCAGGAATACACACTTTTTCTCGGTTTCTGTTAAGACAGCAACAACTTTTAAGAGAATGTATTCAGAAAGGATATAGAACATGGGATTTCAACTCAGTGGAATATACAAGTTTTTTTGTTGGTTTCCTTTTTGTTTTTCTTTGGCGGACACCTTATCCTGGGTTTCTGTATTTTTCCTTCCTTTCCGATTAATAATTTTTTTCCCCTCAAAAAAAGAAAGAGAAAGAAAAAAAAAGAATGAAAGAAAAAGTTTATTATAACATTGTTACTTGAGTTCAGTATACACTTATTTGTGAAGCATATATCCTTAACTAATATTATGTCTATGTCGTCCGAGTGTGAGGAAACAATGTACTTTTCATTTGATTAGCTTATCTTCTTTTTAATTTGTTTTTGCCTTATGATCTTATTTAGGTGTATTCTTGATGGTGAAATGTTGGTTTGGGATAAATCCTTGAACCGTTTTGCTGAATTTGGTTCAAATCAGGAAATAGGTACTTACTGTTGTCTGGCTTAGTCAAATTTTTTCATCCCTTTTCATCTTATAGCTTTCATTTTCCATAGCATTTTCTTTTTATGATTTTTTTCTGTCATTCACAGCTAAGGCAGCAAGGGACGGGCTTGATAGTGATAGACAGGTTTTGGTTTTTGGATCTTGTTATTTTTCTGTTGTATTAGAAATGAATAAGTTGAAGTTTAACTTTTTCTTAGTCCTTTCATTTTCTCCCTGATGCAGTTATGCTGTATCCTTGAATTTAATGAGTTCAACACTTCAATTCAGCTTTCAAGGGTATTTTGTGGGTTGGGTGACAATGGGAGAATGGGTATCTAATTTTGTAAGTTATGGGAATTTGCTTATGCAATAAGGGATTCAAGTTTATATCTGTATCCCTTGACTTAAGATTGGCTAGACGTTGCATTTGATATCCTTTATGTTGGAGATACAAGTGTAATTCACCAGAGCTTGAAGGAAAGACATGAGCTTCTCTGTAAAGTTGTGAGGCCCTTAAAGGGTAGTTTGGAAATTTTAATACCTAATGGTGGTCTCAACACTAGTTGTACCTCTGGTAAGATTCTTTCAGAAATTAATTTTTCTATTTTGCACTCTGAGGGAAGGTTTTTCTCCCTCTTCAGGTGAGTAACTGTTCATCTGATACATAAATTGGGTTACCCATAAAACTAATAACTGCTTGTTCTCCATATTTTGCAAATTTTCACATGCTCTATTGATTAATGCAATGACTTAGCATATATTCATGTAAATTTGTAACTTTGCTACAGTTTAATGTATAGATTGGTCCTCTCAACCATGCTGTTATGTAGGGGAACCTTGTTGGTCATTTATTGCTCGTAATGTGGATGAAGTTGAGAGATTTTTCAAAGAAATTATTGAGAATAGGTCAGCAAGAAACCTCATTCTTCTTTGCATCTTAGACTATATGAGGATATTTGAAGC
This sequence comes from Erythrophleum fordii, assembly GCA_032878935.1. Taxonomy (NCBI): domain Eukaryota; kingdom Viridiplantae; phylum Streptophyta; class Magnoliopsida; order Fabales; family Fabaceae; genus Erythrophleum; species Erythrophleum fordii. The sequence goes on along the minus strand of JAVQMF010000055.1, from coordinate 36,012,357 downwards.
AGCATTCTGTTATTTCTTTTTCAAAATCTCGGTTTTTTTCTGACTTGATCATAGACAGTGTGATAGATGTCTGGTAGCTGCAAATATTAGATGGCAGGAAGGGTAGTTAGATATTTAGCAGGACTGAAGTTGGGTTTAATGTGGAGTAGAGCACTTTTTGAATCATAGCATGCTGAGGGGATGTTGATAGTTTATGGTTGGATGGTTAGGATCTATGGAGCACGAGCATTTAGAGAAAGGTCTCATATTTGTATTTAAAGGAATTCATAGATTAATGCTCTAATTCTCTTTTTCTTCAAGTTTGAATTAGAGATACAACAGATACAGAGGGTGGACAGTTCCACACCCTTCAAGAAAAGGAAAAAAGGTAGAGAAATAATTTATAATGAAATACCTAATTAAGGTCTAACTATAGTCGCATAAAAAAGAAAAAAATGTTAACCCAACTAGCAAAATAAGGAAAAAAATAAAGGCATTAAAGCCTTACAATAAGGAAATAGATAAAGGCATTAAAACCTGAGAATAATCACATGTTAAATATGATTTTTTAATACTCTCCCTCAAGTTGGGAATAGCTTGGAGTTAGCATTGCCAATTTTCCTTTTAGATGCCAAGTCCCGTCATATGATCAGTGGCTCTAGAATCTGCTATCTAGGTATCATTTTTCAAGGATCAAGAGTTTAAAGCTATCAAAAAATTACTTGATTGAGCAATATTTCCAATCCCTATAACACATTTAAATGAAGATGATGGTTGATTACCAAGCATCTTTTGAAGACAATGCCTTGTGATAAGAGTTGTGGTAGTTCGTTCGCTCCAAAATTGGTTAAAATGGTGATTTCAGTGGTTTTTCTTCTTGGTCTTTAACGCCATGGTTTGCCCTATGATAGAAGTTGGGGTAGTTTTGCTCACTCTAAATTAGTTGAGATGGTGATTTCAGTGGTTTTTTCTTGATGTTTAACACCATGGTTTGCCCTATGATTATCGGTGTTAGAGTTGTTTCACATACCCCATGGCTGTTTGGGGTGGCAATTTTGTGGATCGAATTACCTTTTTCTGTGTTTGTCACCATTGTTTAATTGTATTTGGTCATATGGGGTGATGAGGCTATGAGGGCTCTGATACTATGAAGGAATTTAGAGATTAATACTCTGATTCTCTTATTTTTCGAGTTTGAAACAGAGGTACAATATATTAAGAGGGCTGGACAGCTTCACACCCTTTAGGAAAAGAAAAAATAGAGAAATAAATGCATAATAAAAGACCTAGTTAAGCTTTGATTACAATTGCATAAAAAAGGAAATAAAATGTCGACCCAATTAGCAAAATAAAATAGCAAATAAAGGCTTCACATCCTCAAAATAAGGAAATAAATAAAGGTATTGAAGCCTAAGAATGGTCACATGTTAAATGTAATTTGCAATAAATGATCATATGTTAAATGTGATTTCCAATGGTATTGAGCATTTACCACATACCTTTGGACATTTATGATAAACCAATAGTCTTTACCACTTCTCTTTCCTGTGCTGTGTACTTGCTTGTAAGTACCAGAATTAAAGATACTAGACTTAAATATAAGAGAGGAGGTTAAGAAGATTTTCTGTAATCTAGATGTAATTGGATCTAAGAGTTAGGTCTCTTCTTTTTCCTTCTTCCTTTTAGCAATTCAGAATTTCTCGATCTGTCTCTTTGGCTGTTAAATAAATTGTTGGGGCAGGTCTTTTTTTTTTTTTTACCTCATCTACTGCCTGGGTGCAAACACCTTTCCATTCTGTATGCAATTGAGTAATCATTTATGTATTTTTTTGAGTAGTTATTAATAGCAGGCTATAGCATGTAGCACACTGCCTTGAAGGATTGTGCAATGCCACTGGTGTGGCATTGCCATTTATCTGTAGTGTGACTATGGCTACACTACATGCACTATTTTTCATGGCTGTAGCACGCACTATGTGAAAAAGGGTCAATCCCTTCATTTAAAACACGTTTGAGGCTGAAGATCATCAGCAGCCTTCCGCTCTTCTCTGTCTTTCAGCACTCTTTTGTCTCCATTGGCACCATCTTCTGTCACATTCAATCGCTGCTGCCACTGGATAGTTACTCACTCTTTCTTCTCCTCTTCTTCTTTGTTTTTTTCTCTCTCTTTTCTTGTTTTCTAATTTCCTATAATTTCTTCTTCATTTTCATTCTCTAGCGTTTGACTTCACTCTTAATTTTCTACTAATGAATTTGAAAGGGTATGACATGATTTTGGGTGCCCAATGGTTGGCTAAGTTGGGAAGGACAATTCTGGATCTCCAACAACATTTCATAAGTTTTACAATGAAAGGGAAACTGTATGAAATACAGGGGATTGACAATCATTAAGTGGTGTTACAGGATGGCTTTGCTAAGGGCAAACAGGTTCTCAATGCAATAGAGTGATACAAGTGAATGCTACTGGCTGTGAAAAAAATTCAGAAATCAAGTTGAGATGTGGAAGGAATAAACCAGAACAGGAAGTGGAATTGGCAACCTTATTAGAAGAATTCTTAAAAGTGTTTCAAGTACCTAAGAACCTTCCACCTACAAAGGGCCTTGGATCATCAAATTCATCTCAAAGAAGAGCAGCCTATAAGTTTGAGACCTTATAGATATGAGCCAGCACAGAAGACAACAATGAAAGAACTAGTGAAGGAAATGCTGGATAATGGAGAAATAAGGCCAAGTTGTAGTTCATTTGCGCCTCTGGTTGTTTTGGTTAAAAAGGACAGGTCTTGGAGATTTTGTGTAGCTTATAGGAAGTTGAATAACCAAACAATCAAGAATAAGTTCCCAATCCCAGTTATAGAGGAAGTTCTTGACAAATTACATGGAGCAAGCTACTTTTCAAAATTGGATCTGCAAATTGGTTGTCATCACATAGGGATAAGCCAAAGGGATGTTCACAAAAAAATGTTAGAACACACGAGGGGTTGTATGAACTCCTAATGACATCCTTCGGATTGACTAGTGCTCTAGCAACATTTTAGGGCTTCATGAACATGGGTTTCAAACCATACCTCAGAAAGTACATACGGGTGTTTTTTGATGACATATTCATCTATGGTAAGTCATGATTGGACCACATGCAACATCCTAGAAACACGTTGCAAATTTTGAAGGAAAACACATTGGGCCTGTTTGATTCTATTTTTGTTTCAATGTTTTCAAAACAGATGTTTTTTAGAACAAATTTTGAGAATAAAAAATTAAAAAAATCTATTTGAATCATTATTCTGAAAAATAGTTGTTTTCTGTCTTTTTTTTCTTGATTCTGCAGAACAAAAGTTACAAAATATCTAAAAAATGTTTTGATTTTCTTGTTTTCGAAAATAAAATTCTATTTTTTTGTTTTACAAAACACTTCATTAAAAATACATTATCAAACAAGTTTTTATGTTTTTTTGTTTTTAAAAACAGAAAACTATTTTGAAAATAAGAAATCAAACAGGCCCATTGTTAGGCAAAAACCATAAATGCACCTTTGGTGCAAGACAAGTTGACTACCTAGGATATATAATTTCAGAGAAAGGAGTGGAAGCATACCCCAACAAGATTGAAGCTATGATTAATTGGCCTCCATCAAAATCAATCAAAGCCTTGAGGGGTTTTCTTGGCCTCACAGGCTGTTATAAAAACTTCACGAAGAATTATGCGTCGATATGCAAGTTGTTAATTGAATTGTTAAAGAAGAATGTAGGCTTTGTGTGTGGGGCAGAAGCTGAAACAGCTTTTCAGCAACTTAAGAAGACAATTGGTTTCCCTCTGATATTGTCTTTACCTGACTTTTCTCAACTATCTGTATTTGTAACAGATGCTTCCAATTTGGGCATAGGAGTAGTATTATTACGGCAAATAATGGAGACAATATGTGCAAAGCCTTCACTTCATTATTAAAATGGATCATTTAGCTCTTAAGTTTTTACTAGAGCAAAAAGTGGTCTCTCTTGATCAACACAAGTGGGTGCATAAACTTTGGGGCTTGGATTATGAAATACTTTACAGGAAAGAGAAGGAGAATGTGGTGGCTGATGCATTATCAAGGAGGGAAGCAGATCCACTTGCTAAAACGTGTATGGCCGTAACTACAATTTTCTCAAGCTTGCATAATTGGGTTAGAGATTCTTGGAAAGAAGATGAGAGGCTTAAAATTCTCATATTCAACAGAACCCTGATTCTTTTCCTAAATATTCTTGGAGCCATCAAACTCTAAAAAGAAAAGGAAAGATGGTGGTAGGGATAGATCCAAAGTTGAGAAGAGATCTATTGCAAAATTTTCATAGTAGTTCTTTTGGTGGGCACTCAGGACTTACATCTACTTACAAGAGGTTAGCAGCAATGTTTTACTAGAAGGGAATTGAGAAAGAAGCAAGGAATTGTGTAAGGGAATGCCAAGTGTGTTAAAGATTTAAGACTGAGATTGTGGCAACTCTAGGACTACTTCTACCCTTGCCTCTTCCATTTGTCATTTGGACAAATTTAGCAATGGGTTTCATGGGGGGACTTCCTAAATCCTATAACAAGTGTGTAATTTTGGTTGTAGTAGATAAATTGAGCAAGGCAGCCCATTTTGTAGCTTTACAACACCCATTTCCAGCAGTGAATGTGGCTAAGGTCTTTATGGACAATATCGTGAAACTTAATGGTTTCCTTAAGACAATTGTTACAGATAGGGATCTTATTTTTTGTGGGAAGTTTTGGAGAGTTATTTAGGTTGCATAAGGTGAAACTTCATTATTCATCAGCTTACTGTCCTCAAACAGATGGACAAATAGAGGTACTTAATAGATGTCTTGAATGTTACTTGAGATACATGGTCGGTGACCATCCAAAGCAATGTCACCATCCAAAGCAATGTCTCAAGTGGTTGTCATTAGTTGAATTGTGGTATAATACAGCCTTCCATTCATCTATTGGGATTACTCCCTTTGAATTTGTATATAGGATCCCTCCCCCAATTCACATGCCCTACAAGGTTGGTGATTCACCCAACTAGTTCTTGGACAGTAATCTTAGAGAAAGGGAAGCCATCATTCAATCCATTAGACATCATTTACAGAGGCTTAAAATCATATCGTGCAAAATGCAAACAAAGGGAGGACTGAGCAGGAGTTTTCAATAGGAGATTTGGTGTATGTTAAGTTGCACCTTTTTTGGAGAAACTCACTTAACAACAGTTCTCTTCACAAGCTAGCAACTAGATATTTTGGGCCCTATCAAATTTTGCAAAGGATTGGAGAAGTAGCCTACAAATTGGGGTTACCTGAGAATTCCAAGGTCCACCCTCTGTTTCTTGTTTCCTTGCTGAAACAACACAAGGGAAATAAGACTGTGGCTACTACAGATTTACCAAAGTGGACAACCTTGGGCAATTTATGGTGGAGCCTGAAAAGATTTGGGCAAGGAAGGTGGTTCATAAAGGAAATTTGACTGTCACTCGGGTTTAAATTCAATGGAAGGATGTTGGTCCAGAAGATGCTACGTGGTAGCCATTATTGGCCGTCCAAGAGCAATTTCCAAATTTCAGCACTATGGCAACCCCAACTAATCCTTGTAGACAAGGATATTTTTCTTCGGAGGGTTGTAATTGTTACGTGGCATTGTATTAGTTGTAATTGAGTATTAGTAGAAGTTAGAATATAAAGTCCATTAGTTAGTTAATAACTAATTAGATGAAGCAAGTAGTAGTTGTGTAACTACTTGGAGATTGCTAACCAGCTACCCTGAGCTATAAGAGGGTGATTGGTAATTCTGTATCAGTGTGTTTTTTATGATGAACAAGATTGGCTGGTGAATATACCAGATTTTTGGAGTCCTTTGTATCGAGGAATTTACTTGGATCTAGACTCAGAAGACTTCTAGGTATTACTCTGAGGGTAAAATTTAGACTCAAAAAGTGGTAGTTACTAGGTATTACTATTCTCAAACTTTGTTTTTCCACCTTTTTCTTAAACTCCTTCCCCCCAAATAACCAGTAACTTCCACTCTCTCCCTACTCACCCCATAACTTGCAATCTAGATCTTTTGCATTTAGGGGATAAATGCATGGTGTGCAGTTGGAGAGAGATATACTAAGGGGTGTGAATCGAAGCAGCTTCCAACATTGGAAGCTGAAGAAAGAAGCTTCCAATGTTAGAAGTTCTTTAGTCTTTTTTTTTTTAAATCCAATTGTATCCTGTGTATACTACAAAGGGTCCATTTTGCATAACTTCCTTAACTGCTTGTCAGTTTTTTTCTTTTAAAAAAATTCCCTCTCCTCCACTTCCACCCTCACTTATTTTGATTCTTCTAGAATATACCTTCATTTTATTCTTCCTGCCTTCTTCTTCTTTCCCTTGTTCATGCCTCCTTCTGTAAGTGTGAATGTGATCAATATTTATAGGCCCATTAGTCTATAAGCTTATCACCCAAGTTTTGTCTGTTTGGTTGAACAAAGTATTTTCAAGTACTATTTCACAAAATCGGAGTGCCTTTATCTCCGGTAGGCAAATTTTTGATGCAGCATTAATAACTAAGGAGGTTCTTCATGATGTTAAACTAAGAAGAAATGCTGGTTTGGTTTTGAAGTTGGACTGTGAGAAGGCATATGGCCAAGTTGGTTGGAGTTTTCTTGACAAAGTCTTTCATTGAAAAGACTTCACTACGAAATGGAGAAATTGGATTTCAGGTTGCCTTTACTCTGCAACCTTCTCTGTGATAGTGAATGGTGAACTAAAGTCTTGGTTTTGTTGGCAAAGAGGAGTGAGGCAAGTGGATCCCATGTGCCCTTTTTTGTTTACCATTGTGGTGGATGTGCTTAACGGATGGTTGCAAGGGCAGTTGATAAAGACCTTATAAGGGGTTTGCGAGTAGGAATAGAAGAGATTGAGTGTTCCATCTTTGGTTTGTAGATGATACTATTCTTTTCTTGGTACAAGATAGGGATAGTTTGTTGAATACCTTTAGTGTTCTTAGAATTTTTGAGGATATTTTTGGTCTTAAGGTGAAGGTGAAATTCGAAAAGAGTGCTTTTGAAGGCATTAATGTTGAATATCACTAGGGTTTTTTCTCTGTCTCTGGGTTGCCTTTGGGCAAGGATTCTGTTTATAGCTTCTTTGTGGTGTTCTGCTTTTTTTTTTTTTTCCTTTTTTTTTTTGTTGGAATAAAGGAGTTTCTCTTTTGGAGATACAGAGGGACTGGGCAGCATTGTTGCATGTTTAACTTTCTTTTTCCAATTTTTTTGTTTTCTTGCTCAGTAATTTTGTTTTTCTTGGGAGGATACCTATTCCTCCTCTTTTGTGTCTTTCTTCTCTCTTAATATAATTTTTTTTTTTTAAATCCAAAAAAAAAAAAACTGGAGTTTGAGTGTTCTCCAGCTTGAGGGGGGGTGCTGAGAAACTTATCTAAGTGGAACTCATCATGGATTATAAGTTCATTATTATCAAGGGATCATATAGTTTATTTGTTAGGAGTTTGTTACTGGCTTGGAGTCTTCTTTTCGGATTACTCTCTAGTTTATTATATAGATAAGGAAGTTAGATATCTTCAGATTTCTTTGCAATTCATCTTTATCTCTGGGAGCTTATCTTGTAGTTAAACTTCTTTTCCAGACTATTACAAATATAAAATAAGAGAAGTATACAAGACTAATTTAAGCCTGTAAACTCTGCTCTCTATGTTGCTTTAATTCTGAATTTCAACATCAATCTATGTTGTTTATATCTCTATGTATGCATATTTCATATATAACCTGTTCTTGTAGTATCAAGTTGTAGAAATCTAAAGGTAATGGTAGCTTCTTGTGTTATTGAATATAATAGTTAGCTTTTCATTAATAGTCTTGTGTAGATGGCTTAAATTTTTTCTCTGGTTCTACTTTGACACACCCATGCACACAGATATTGCATGTGCTTCTTGTAAAGTGCTTTTAGTTTTCTCCTTCATTCAGAGATGAGGGAATTGTTCTGAAAGACCTTGGTTCCAAATGGGAACCTAGCGACCGTAGTGGAAAGTGGATGAAATTGAAGCCTGAGTACATACAAGCTGGTTCTGATTTGGATGCACTTATCATAGGTATATGATTTTCTTTCTAAACTTCTATACACTCTAGAACAGCCTGTTCTTGACATGGCTAATTTGACTGTGTTGTTTTGACTCTGAAGGTGGTTATTATGGCTCTGGACGAAGAGGAGGGGAGGTTTGGTCATTTCTCCCTATCAGTTGACTTTTTACCATTCTATTCCTGTATATGAAATTATAGGGCTGTGCTTCTCATTTCAGGTTGCTCAATTCTTGATGGGCCTTGCAGAGCGTCCCCCTCTAAATTCGCATGCCAAGCGGTATGAATTTTTCAAAAATATAATGTACTTCTGCTGCACAAGTTTAAGTGGTTTTTCCTGGTCGTCATTCCTCTTACTTTAGGTTCAGTTGTTTAGAACATATGAGATCTGCTGCATGTGGATAGTTCTTGTCAGTTGTTACATTCTTGAACCATCTGGGCACATTTTAGTTGACATTTGATTTTTTTTTTTTAACCATACTATCTTATTCTCTCTCTTTTTCCTTTACAAACATGAAAAAGCCTTTTAAGGTTGTAGTTAAAAGTTCAAACTTTTAACTTATTTCTGCACAGTTAATGATAGGGAAGAGAGAAAAGTATTTGGTTTAATGTATGGAATTATGGATATGGTCTGAGTTTTTCCTACCTAAATCTCTTCTGAATTATGTGATAGTATTTGCTTGCTTACTTCTGAAAGGTTGAGTTTTTTATTATGGATATGCTAAATTAATTTTTTGTATGAACATATCAGAACTTAAATATATATCCATTGTCACTAAGACAATACCAACAATACCTGAAAGTCAAGTAAACTAAGTATTAATGAACCACAAATAGAATTTCCCACATTACATTCTTTTCCTTGTAATTTGGAGAACTATGATATATTAAACCTAGCTTTTTTTGAATTATGTGCATAGCGATCTATAGATGGTTATAATCAGATGTTTCTTTTCAATGCAGATTTATCTCCTTTTGTAGAGTTGGTACTGGACTTTCTGATGATGAGCTTGATGCTGTAGTAACCAAATTGAAACCATATTTCAGGTAAGATATATGTTGGTGAAAATGTCTAATGAGGTGAATGAAATTCATCCCGGCTAATTCCATGATCCATTTCCTGGAAATTTGAGAAAAGTGCTGCTAGAAAAAGGCTGTATTAGACATTTATGTGATGTTTCAAAGTGCTATTAGGTTAGGTATGCTTGTTCATGTAGGTTGTCTTGTATGCTATGTTTAAACAAAATAATGTGGTTGAAGATTGAAGGTGTAATTTATCAATTATCTTAATGTTACAGTGGATTTTTTTTTTTTGGGTGTTAGGAAGTACGAATACCCAAAGAAGAGGCCACCAAGTTTTTATGAAGTTACTAATCATTCAAAAGAACGGCCTGATGTGTGGATCGATAGCCCTGACAAGTAAATATATTCATCTTAATGTCTGAAGTAAATATTGCTTGCACTTTCAATGTTGATCAATATTTACCTCTCTCATGCAGATCAATAATTCTCTCGATAACCAGTGATATTCGAACTATAGAATCTGAGGTGTGTTAGATGTCATGTCTTTTGGTAACTGCAAGGATTGCAGGCTATATTTCCTTATTTCCTAAGTTGCACAGTTTTCATTTGAATGGTTGCATTTGCAGGTATTTGCTGCACCTTACAGTCTGAGATTTCCTCGAATTGACAGGGTGAGATATGACAAGCCCTGGTATGAATGTCTTGATGTGCAATGTAAGTAAATTGTATCAATTGTTCCTTGGTATTAGGCTCTAATCACGATCAATATAACAGCTTAATCTTCTCTATTTAATTTCTTATTCCTTCAAATGTGTTAAATAGATGGTGTTGATTTAAATGTGACTCACATTATACTTAAGGTTGATTTCATCTCTTCTGATTTTGCAGCATTTATAGAACTAGTGCATTCCAGCAATGGCACCACAAAGGGGGTTACAGAATATGGTGGCAAGCAGGATAGTAAATCAAAACGCATGAAATCCTCTAGAAGGGGAGAAAAGAAAAACATGTCCATTGTTCCTTCTCATTTAATTCAGACTGATGTTTCCAATGTTAAGGGGGGCTCGTTAATATTCTCAAATATGATGTTTTGTATCCTAGAGAGTTTAGCATGTTACCTATGATTTGTCCCTATTGCTGAAATTTTTTCTTGTGATGTGTTTTAGAAAATATTTCGTTCTATATATTCTCTCCTCTATTTTTTTTTTCCCCAATAATTTTAACTTGAATGTGCTCATCTATTTTTCCCACTCTGTATTTAACCAAATGCTTGTTGAGTTCTAACAGAGCAGTTGCATATGCAGAAGATGTAATGACAATCTCTCAAGGCTCCATTGTGTTAATATTTTTCATAATAAAATGCATCTTTGTTGTGGTTAAAACAGTAGGAAAGACATCCTTTCATTTATGAAAATATTTTATGTTGCTTTGTACTTTTTTCTGAGGTTCTCTAAAGAGGGAGGACATTCTATGAGCTTTAAGTAATAATTATCCATATCAGTTGTCCTGTGCCTAACTGGATTGAGGAGTCTTGAGGATGCAATAAATTTTTTCCTTGACAGACACAGATTTCGTTAATGTGCCTCCATCCCATTCCCTTGATTCCTTGCATAAGATGGTTGCTGAGAATGGGGGAACTTTCTCGATGAACTTGAATAATTCAGTCACCCATTGTGTTGCAGCGGATAGCAAGGGTTCTCTCTCTCTTTTCTCTCTCTCTCTCTCTCTCTCCTTTTTATGTGCATGTGTTCAGGTTCATGTAAATGCAAGCATGCAAAAGGGCCTAGTTCTATTTTCCAAATATTTCATACAGTCTTCTGGCAGGTTTTAAATTTGAAGCAGCAAAACGTCATGGTGATATCATCCATTATAGTTGGGTATTAGATTCCTGTACGCAAAAGAAGCTTGTCCACTTACAGCCAAAGTGAGTAGCGTAATTGAGCCTGGACTTATTTAGCTTCATTAAAAGCATTTCTGACGGTATATTCCTTTCAATGGTCTTGTTTGAAAGGTACTTTCTCTTCCTTTCTGAACTCACAAAGAAGAAGTTATACGAAGAAATTGATGAGTTCTCAGACTCTTACTACTTGAATCTGGATTGTGCAGACATCAAGCAGGTAATAGCATTAGCTAGAATCTCCGCCCCCTCTCAAAATGCTGTATTTTGTTGGTAAATATGGAAGCATAAGGAGCAAGCAGAGGAGATAATCCAAGTTCATTTGATAATTACTCTGGCCAGGATAGTTTATCTTGGCTTCTATTTGGTGCTTTGCATGTCAAAATAATATGAAGGGGAGAGAGTTTCTTGCCCTCACCTTTTTCTTTTTTTTTTTTTAAAATATACCTCTGTTTACATCTGCTATGCTTTATAAGAATGAAGAGCTATTGCCCTTTAAAAAGTATCTGCCCTATTAGGAAAAAAGTCACATGAAGTTGAAGGTGAAGGTCAAGTTTGTCTTTGTTAAAATGGGGCATACTTTTTCCAATTAAATCAAATGTTCTTTGGTGCTTCTTATCCCTTTAATTTTAACTTGTTTGGTGCTGGTTTTTATAATGTTAGATATCCTACTATGTGATCCTTTCTGATAGGGGTAACATCTCAGTTTCCTTTTTGTGTGGACCTTATGCCATAAGATGGCTTGTTTACATCTTAATTACTTGACTGTTTGTGCCTTTCTTTTTTCCTTAAATAAATGAAATGAACTTCGATCATGAACCAATAAAATTTTGATTTAACTTTGTTTTGTTTCTCTTGTAGCTCTTAAGGAATATTCGCAGATCGAAAGAAGATGTCAGCACTATTGACTATTACAGGAAAAAATACTGCCCAAAGGATAAGTGGTCTCACTTTCAAGGATGCTCCATTTATTTCCACACTTTCTTACCACCTTTGTAAGATAATTGAATTATTTACCTTAGCATATAAGTATTTACAGTTTAGGACTATGATGGTTATTTTTCTCTCTGTCTTGCTAAACAACTCTCTGATTATTTAAATTTTTCATGAAGGAAAGGAGATTGGAAAGTTCTATTGGGACTTTCTCTGAGGAGATTGCAATATGAAATTCTCATGAGTGGTGGCAAAGTTACTGATAGTCCCACTTCTGCTACCCATTTTGTGGCCTTGTCAGTGCCAGGATATGATGTAGACTTTAAAGAAATGCTAAGAAGGTTAGCTGCTTGTTTGTTGTCATGTTAAGTGTATGCATTTTTTTCCTTTGAAAAGCCTAATACAAGTCACTTGGGTTTATCATACAACATAATGAGAAAATAAAGGAAGATGTAAACCATAGGATTCAAGTTGGGTAAATGAAATGGAGGAGTATTTTAGGTGTTATTACGAATAGAAGAGTACTACTCAAATTTAAAGATAAATTTTACTGTACAGTTATAAAACCAACAATGTTGTATGGGATTGAGTGTTGGGTAATAAAAAACCAACAGGAGAATAAGCTCAATGTTGCAGAGATGAAAATGTTGCGTTGGATGAGTGGACATACCAAACAAGATAAAATCAAAAATGAATATATTGGAGAGAAAGTTAGGGTCACATTGATTGTGGAAAAGATTGTAGAATTGCGCCTTAGATGGTTTGGACATGTGTGGAGAAAACCTATTAAAGCTTCAATAAAAAGAGTAGATCAAATGGAGGATAGTCTAATAATTAAAGGTAGAGGAAAACCAAGAAAAACTATAGGCAAAACTGTTAAGAAAGATTTAGATTTAAATAGTTTATCTAAAGACATATTCATAACAAAATTTTATGGTGTCATTTGATTCATGTAGCTGACCTCACCTAGTGGAAAAGAGCCTGTTGTTGTTGATGTTGTTGTTAAAAAGCATAATACGAGTGATTAAAGAAAACAGAATATGTGGGTTGGGGTAGCATGATGGAGTGTGTATTCCTGAAGAGCCTTGTTCATAGCTTCCTTGAGTCTTCCTTGACGAGGCCATGAGTGAATCCTTTAAAGAAGCTGGTAGGCTGCTGGACGCCCAGCAAAATGTTCTTCAAGCTCAGCTTCTTGGTAAGGGGAGGACTCATGATAGCTGCACTTCTCTTGTGGAGAAGAGGAACTGGAGATCATAATGGTTAGGATCTTGGATTAAATCCGAATTCAAAATTCACGAAAGTAATTTCATGATAGTCCACAGTGAAGCTAGTTCCCAGGACTGGAATTTGGTGAGATCCCAAAATCAACATTTGGCCACCCGAGTTAAACAAGATTATAGCTTGTGCTTTAACACATCATTTGTCTTGCCTTTTCCATTTGTCAAACTTCCAAATAACTCTGACTCATCAGCAATTTTCACAACTAGGTTGTTGGTACAAGGTATAAAATTTTTCAAGAGAGAGAAATTACTAGCTATGTGGTTAGGGACTCTTGAGTCTATAATCTAGTGATAGGGTTTTTGTACTTGTGTATCAAGAGCTAATGGAAAATTACCTAATTGAGCAATTGTACTAGTGCCAAAAACTTTTTCTATGCTGTTGATTCCTTGATTTCCAAATGCCTTTTGTAGTGCTTCCCATTGTTCCTTGCTGAACAGAAAAGAAGCTAGTGGTTCGGGTTTCTCCTCATTGCTCACCATTAAACCACGAGTCTCCCCTTTTGCCTAGGCTTCCAATGGAGTGGGTTGTTGTGTAACTTCCAGCGAACAGCCTTGATGCGATCCACTTTGTGACAATGATCACACTAAGGTTTTCCTTGCTACTTTTTCTTCTTTTGATTAGGATTTGGGGTTGAAGTACCTCGAGCAACCAAGGCTGAAGATTTTGATGTATATTGTGTAGGTTGAGAATTGGTTAGATGCTTCTTGCTCTCTTCCCACTTTACTTCTGTAAAGACTTTGTCTAGTGAGGTGAATGGCCAAAGGCCATAATTTGTCCCCTTACCTCTTCAAACAAGGGGTTAAGTCCTAAAAGAAAGGTATAAAGCTTTCTTTCTTGTTGAAGATCGTATCCTAAGAAGCTGTTTGGGCCCATTATTCAATGACACCCACTAGTCCTTTGGAGCATCAGTTGCAGCATTATCCTTTTTGTATTTTTATCATATAATTCTGTTGTTTTTTCTGTTCCTTATTTTTCTCCAAAGACAAGATAAGATTTAGTTGTTATCTGTAAATGTGGTAATTCTATTAGTCTGTTAGTACAAGGGAGTTAGGATTTTGTTAAAGGAGTTAGATGACTTGTATTAATTTATAAATAGGAGATGATCTCATGTAATTGGTGTGCATTGTTTGAATACTAGTGTGTTCACTATGTTTTTCTGTTACCATGTACTAGTAAGCCTATTTCTTGGGATCTAGTAGGATAATTTTGTTAGCTTTCTATCCTTTTAAATTGAGGCACTATCTTTGACAGAAATAATAAGAAATCAAAGAGTTTAAGCTTTGAATTTCACATGGTATCAGAGCCTGAGTGCTTCATCCTCTCCAAATGATTAACTTCAGCACCATGCAAGCCATGAATGTTGAAAGCCATGGCTCCTCATCTGATACTTCCAACTTGCATAGCAGCATCTCCTCATCATAGGGCACAAACAAACTATCCACCCTCCTAATCACATGGCACAAACTGGTTGGTAACAATTACCTCCAGTGGTCCCAAAGCTTCCTTACCTTCATCCAAGTAAAGGAAGGCTACATCACAGGCCATATCCCTCCATCTAGCACCAGTGATCCTAAAATACAACATTTGGCTTGTAGAAAAAATCAAGTGATGTTGTGGCTGGTGAACTTAATGACAATTAAGGACGACCGAAGCTTCATCCTATACATGTCAAGGAGATTTCAGAGGCTGGCCAAGAGAGTTATTCATTCTTGTAGAACATTGTTGCACTCTTTGAAATAAAAGGGCAGTTACATGAATTAAGGCAAGGTAATTTGTCGGTGATGCAATATTTTAATGCTCTAATTACCTTGTGGTAGTAGGTTGACTTGTACACCAATGGGCATGTAGCTGCAATGTTGTCCATTTCTAAAAAATTGTTGAAAGTGAAAGAGTTTACAAATTTCTCTTGGGCCTCAATTCTGAGTTTGAAGAAGTGAGAGGTAGGATTATGGCTGTTTGAAGCTTACCTTCCTTGAGAGGAGCCTTCTCAATTGTATAATGGGAAGAAAGCAGCAAGAAACTAATGTTGGGAGGCCCGCCACCAGTTAGTGAATCAGCTGCCTTGGTCACTTAAAGTGCCCCACATGGCGACTACAAGCAGAAAAAGGGTGGATGACCTTGGTGTGATCATTGCAACAAGGTTGGCCACACAATAGAGGTGTGTTGGGACTGGTTTGGTGGCTCAATCACATGATAATAGATGTCTCTAACATGGATGAAATTATACCATGCATTGAAAAAATGGTAGTAAGAATAGCAAATGGATCCTTAGCCTAAGTTGGAGCCCTAGAACAGTAAAGTTGTCCAATGATTTGGTTTTAAAAAATGTTCTCTGTGTACCTACTCTCATTTGCAACTTTCTATTTATTAGTAAACGTACAAGGAATAATCATGGAATAATCATTGTGTGATTGCCTCAATGAATGAGAATTTCAGGATTTGAGATCAAGGAAGATGATTGGTAGTGCTAGGAAGTGCATTGGCCTTTACTACCTTCTAGCTAAAGGAGGAGAAAGCCTTGTCCACTAACTCTTGCTAATGATGAAATAAAATTGTGGCATTATCGTTCTAGACATCCTAACCCTAATTATCTAAAGCATATGTATCCCTAATTGATCAATAAAACTATTTTCAATTTTTAGTGTGAAATTTGCCAGTCATCTAAACACATTAAAAATTCCTATTTTCTTCATAATTACAAGGCAACATTATTATTTGCACTCATTCATAGTGACATCTAGGGCCCCTTTGGGGTCAAAAATATTAGTGGGGCATGATGGTTTGTGAGTTCTATTGTGACATGGGTGTACTTGCTAGAAGAAAAAAAATTTGAAGTCACTCATATATTTCAAAAATTTCACACCCTTGTTCAAAACCAATTTCAAACCAACATTAAAGTCTCAAGATTTGACAATGCCAAAGACTTTGTTAATTTTATCCTACGAAGTTACCTTTCAAAATATGAGATTATTCCCCAAACTTTATGTGTGAATGCCCCTCAAAAAATAGGGTGTCTAAACGAAAGAATAAACACCTTTTAGTAGTAATTAAGTCCTTCATGATTACTTCAAATGTACCTAAAATCTTCTAGGTAGAAGCCATACTCACTACAACATATCTCATCAATTGAATGCCCTCCAAGACACTAAATTTTAAAAACAAATCCTTCTTGAGACCTACTTTAATACACAAACCATGACTAGCCTACCTCTAAAAGTATTTGGATGTACATGTTCACTCATGTTGAAAATAGGGGAAAACTTGATCCTAGAGCCCTTAAATGTATCTTTCTTGGATACTCACCCACACAAAAAAGATATAGATGCTACTCTCCTGTTACACAGAAATATTACTCTACTATGGATATTACCTTTTATGAACACCAACTTTTTTATCCCAAAACACCCATTCAAGATGAGAATTAAAGCATACACAAATGGCTGTTTCAGTATGACTTTGAACCTATCCAAACTTCAGCCTTTTCAGCACCTGCATCCGAGAACTCTACTTCCCAAATACCCACTGTTCCATCATATTTTCAACCATTAAACACTAGTGAACATGATCAAGAAAATTACCCAACCAATACCAACATAACCGATACATGTTCCAATGCCACACAAGGAAAATAATTACTTGTGTACTCAAGGAGGAAGAAGGGCAAGTGGAAGCAGAACAGCAATGCATGGAGACAAACCGGTGTACACTTTTAGAAGAAGGCCAATCATCTCCCTCAATTTCAGATCTTGAACCTAAAGAGGGTGTGGCAGATCTGGACAGACCTATTGCACTGAGAAAGGGGGTAAGATCATGTGTCACATACTTCATAAGTGACTATGTCTCATATGACAGATTATCTCCATCTGTGAAAGCTTTTGTAGCGTTTCAGCTGAAAACCTACCCAGAAATTTTGATGAGGCTATAAAAATTCTAAAATGGAAGGCTGCAAAAGATGAAGAGATGGGTGCATTAGAGAAGAATGGGACTTGGGAGATCATCGAGTTGCCAACAGGAAAAACAACAGTAGGTTGTAAGTGGATTTTCACTGTTACATACATTCCAGATGGAAGCATCAATGGTATAAAGTAAGGTTAGTTGCCAAAGGGTTCACCCAAACCCATGACATTGACTTTCAAAAAACCTTTGCCCGGGTAGCCAAGTTCAACACTATCAAGGTATTGTTATTTGTAGCCTCTAACCGTGATTGGCCACCTTTCCAATTAGATGTAAAAAATGCTTTTTTAAATGGAAATTTGAAAGAGGGAGTATATATTGGCATTCCTTCGGGATTTGAATCAAGAAATCATAATAGTGTGTAAATTGCATAAGTTATTATATGGTTTAAAGCAATCACCTCAAGCTTGGTTTGAAAGACTCATGAAGGTAGTCAAAGGGTATGGATACAATCAATGCTAGACAAATCACACATTATTCAGTAAAATTGCCTCATGGGAAAATTACTATATTAATTATAGGAGATTACTTGGATGAGAAGAAAAAAAAATTGAAGAAGGATCTTGCAATTGAATTTGAAGTAAAAGATTTTGGAAGCCCAAGGTACTTCTTAGGGATGGAAGTAGCAAGATCAAAGGAGGACATGACGGTTTCTTAGAGGAAGTACGCACTAGACTTACTTGAGGAAACATGGATGTTGAATTGCAAACCTGTTGAAATGCCTATGGAAGCCAACTACAAGATAGGCCTTAAAGCAGATAGTGTGCCAATTGACATTGGAATGTACCAAAGATTGATAGGTAAGTTAATCTATCTTTCTCACACAAAGCCTGACATTTGTTTCCCTGTAAGCATGGTAAGTCAATTTATGAATAAGCTTAATGAGGAGCACCTAGAGGTAGTTTATACAATATTGAGATATCTGAAATTAACTCGAGGAAAGGGCCCTTATTTTAAAAAGGGAACACATCAAGGAATAGAGGTCTGTTCAGATGCTGATTGGGCAAGGTCTTACACAAATAGGAAATCAATAACTAGCTATTGTACATTCATCCAAGGTGATTTGATTATATGGAGAAGTAAAAAACAATCAGTTGTAACTAGAAGTAGTGTTAAAATAGAATTTGGGGTACTGGCACTAGGAATTTGTGAAGACTTATGGTTGAGGAGGCTACATATAGAGTTGAAAGCTGATTTAGAGGCACCAATGAATGTCCTATGTGACAATATGACTGCCATTGAGATAGCAAAAAACCCCCATACACTATGATAAGACAAAACATGTGAAGATTGATCATCATCTTATTAAAAAAAAAATTAAGTCAAGCATGATAGATTTATCCTACACACCCACCGATGCTGAAGTGGCTGATTTGTTGACCAAGGCCATAGCAAGAGTGAAGTTTGAAGACTTAAGCTCCAAGTTAGGGGTGGTCAACATTTACTCAATTTGAGGAGTGTTGAAGATTGTATCCTGAGAAGTTGTTTGGGCCCATTATCCGATGAAGCCCACTGGTCATTTGGAGTGTCACTTGTGTTATTTAGCATTATCTTTTTTGTATTTTATTTTTCCTTATCTAGTTGTTTTAGTGTTAGCATCTTTATTGTGTAATTTTGTTGTTTGTTCTGTTATTTCCTTGAAGTTAAGATTTATTTGTTATTCGTAAGCCTGTTTCTTGGGATCTAATTGGATGATTTTGTTAGCTTTAGATCCCTTTAAATTGAGGGCACTCACTTTGACAGAAATAATAAAAAATCAGAGTTTAAGCTCTGAATTTCACATTTCTCAACAAGTTTCTTAAAATATGCTACACAAATATTGCACAACCACCGGTGAGTTTCATACAAATCTAATTGTTACTAGTACTGTATGAGGAAATTATAGTATTGAGTTATATTCATCTCACCTTGTTTTAAGTCCTGAAGACATCCCTTCATCTGAAATAATGTTATGGTATTCCCAAGTAAACTTTTGTAACAGAATCCTGCATCTTCATAGTTGTCTTGGAGAGAAGACAAGTCTCACCTATATCATTTGTCATGGAGTTGACTAACCATGACGTGATGGTGTTATTTTCTGAAATCCATTCTTTATATGTTGGGTCTATTGCTTCTGGTTGGCTAACAGCACCTGTAAGATATTCTTCTTTCCCTCCTTCTCCTGTCCTTTAATGTGCACAAGAGCACCTTCCGACCATTGCAGGTAATTATTACCATTGAAGCAATGCCCACAGGAGCATTCTCAGTGGTTGGCTGGGCATGGTGGAGGTTGAAGATGTCGAACTAGTTAGATCCCTAATTGAGCCGAAGGATATCATACAGTAGCTTTTGGCTCTAATGCCATGTAAAAACTAGAGAGAATAGCACCAATTTCTTCTTCCTTTACTGCAAAATAGCCAAATACGTATATAGTGTTGGATGTTTAGGAGACAACGTCCCTTACAACAAAGGAATAGCTACTAAAAATGTATAAATAACTTATCCTAATAGAATTCTAACTACCTGATAAAAGGTTATAAACAAATTAAACATGAAACATAATAAAAACACAAATGAATTAGCCGTAAACACCAAAGCTGAAGAAGCTTCCACGGATAACATGCCAAATAGCACATGCATTGCCAACAATAACTAGCTACTCACAGAATTATCACAGAAATGAGGAGGGAAAATAGCCAACAAACCAGAAGAAAACACAAAGCAGTGGCAGATGAGGCTAGAAAAATACCAAGCTGACAATTTCGAGGATGCCAAAACCTCCCTTGCTGCCAAGTTCTTCCCTGCTAGCCTCCAGCCTTCCAGCTAGTCTTTATTCTTCCGTCCTCTCTCTCCTCTAACTGTTTTCCTCCCCAGGCGAGTTGCTTGTTGCCACCTATCCAAATGTTCTGCTGCTGGCTTCTGTGCTGGATTACCTGTCCCCTTGGGCCTGCATTACCCTATTACCAATAAAGACCACCTCTCAAATTCCTTTTGGACTGGGGTCTCAACAGTATAATTTTGTTTGTCTGTTGTTACTCCTCCTTCTTAGTACTTCTTTCTCTTAATGAATTCTCTGTTTTTCTAAAAACCAAAAAAAAAGCCCCAATACTTGTGGATGCTTACTCTATTGAATGTAGGATGCTCCATTTGACCATAAGATGATTAATATTTAGAACTGTTTATTACTCATAGAAGCATCTTCGCTAATGATGATGAATAACAAAACTGGATCAATGATGATTTAATTAAGATTGTTGTATAATATGTGTGTGTACTGGTTGCATCATCTTGGCTTTTCATCAGTCTATCTTCCTTGGCATCCCGACATCAAATCAATTTTTTTTTTTTGCCAAAAATATTATGCCATAAAATTTTTTGCTTCTTTCAGGGTGGTCTGCTTAAAAGGTCATTTTGCAGGAAAACTAACCATGCATTTGTTCTTTTTCTTCCTTTTTCGGGTTGGGTGGATTTTCAACTATTTATAGTTTCACTTCAGTAGAAGGAAAATTTCTTTCGAGCAAGAGATTGCATGTTGTTGGATCTCAGTGGCTCGAAGATTGTTTGGAACATGGCCAAAGATTACCAGAAGAAACATATACATTGAAGCCCAGTGGAATAGAAGAATCAACTGCTGAAGAGTGGTAAGTTCAAACATATGAATGATTATCCACCTGTTTGCGAGACTAGTACAAGAGAAAAACTCTTGAGAAGCTAATGAAACGAGAACAATGAATTTGACAACACCTTTAGTAATGCTAAAACTTACTAGTATGATATGCCAGTGCCCCTGGTTGGAATAATGAGTGAGTATTCTTAGATGTTAGGAGTTTTTATTTATTTATTTGGTGGATTAAAAACATTCTCTAGTGTACTTCTCTTCACTTAAAAAGATTGTGTGATAGACCTTTGGTATTTTAGGCATCAAATGCTACTTTAATGAAATTAGCTGTGATCAATTGGATACCTTGCAATATAAATGCTGAAGCTTATTAACGTGTATGGTTTTGTGCTAACTGTTTCAGCAAACATGATTTGGCTTTAGAGGGTCATTTTGGTGGAGATAATGTAGGAGACCAAAAGTTGTCACTTATTTCTGAAAAGGGAGATAAGCAGAGAAGTGCAAAAGCTGTTCATGAAGCCTTGGTGTCCCTGGAGAAGGGTGGCAAAAGGAAACGAGGAAGACCTGCAGGCAGAGGAAGTAAAAAAGTAGGAACAGTCGGCAACCAAATTCAAAGAGCACGAGCTCGTATTGGAAAAAGGCCTGCTAAAATATGTGAATATGAAATAGATGAAAGTGGTTCTCATGATGAAGAACCATATGAAGATGAGATTGACACAACAGAAGTCAGTCTTGACTCTTACAAGAACCCTTTAGAAACCTTAGAGACAGGGAAAGGCGCAGAAGTCGAGACTGAAATATTACATAGTTCTGAACCCTCAGAAAGAGAGGATGCAGTTAAGCAAGAGATTTTGATGGACGTTGAACGTGAAAAACAGTCTGTCCCCGATATTAAAATGACTGAACCGCACAATGACCAAAACAGCAAGGCTGAGAAACTTGAAGTTATGGCTGATCCAATACATGCGATGCTTTTTGACATGATTCCTAGCCTTGCGATGAAGAAAGTTGATGAAACAATGAAGTATAATGTTGAAGATGAGAAGCCACCTGAGCAATCCAATGGAGAGCCTCCAAGGAAGAAGAAAGTCAGCTACAAGGATGTTGCTGGTGAGCTGCTCAAGGATTGGTAGAGCATCATCTTGGAATGTAATGTATCGTTTCAACTTTCCTGTATATATATACACCAAAATCTCCTTGCCAAACTATTTACTTCCCAATCCTATATCGTTAAGCTATCTTCTTTTTTCTTTGCACATTTGACATCTGGACTTCATTTACTCGATGGTGAGTTGTGACTAGTAAGAGAGGATGATGGTTGCGTGCCAATATGTACCATCATTTCACGTAAATTAGAACTTGTTATTGCTTACACTGGTGCGTGCATCTCCATAAATCACGTTACAATTAACAGCCTTTGCAGTGAATCTAAACGATTGTATTTTTTTTTTTTTCTCATAGAAGTATCCATGAATATGAAGATGAATTAGATTCTAAGGTCTTTGGTGTATCGTTTTCTTGACATTTAACATCTTGTATGTCAATCAATACTCAAGATATTTATGTCATAAAATAGACATTATTTTGGCTTTTTGAGCCTAATAATAATAATAATATGTCAAATACTATATCAAAAAAGATATGGCATCCATGTATTACACTGGGTCAGAGAGAGAGAATGTTAAATTAGAGAGAGAGGAAGGGTAAGAGAGAGAACTACCTTTCTTGTTTTCTCTATTCATTATTTATGTCAGTTCCAATTAGGAAGTGGATCCCTTGAAGTGAGTTGAAGTGAGGGAAGCATAAAGTGCCTCTGAAGTGTTTGCCATCTCAGTTGTTTGTGTCATCAAGGGCTCTTGGTGTCAAAATGCTACCCTCTAGAATATTACGAAACAGGGTATTTGGGTTGCTGGGATTTTCTTCTCTTTGACACATCATCCTCTTCTCTTTGTTGATAATTTTATTTGCATTTGCAAGTGAAGAAAGGGATTTTCTAATCTAGGCGTGGCTATTCACACAACCTCTTTTGAGTTTGGGTTGGGCGAAGTTTCCACCACCATTGATGAGATTCTTGAGAAGCAATGTTGGGAGCAAAAGCAAAGGGAGGTCAAGGTCAAGGTCAAGTCCCATGTTCACACTTAAAAAAAAAAAGAGCATCGCCATTGAAACCCAGGAACCTTCTTCCCCAGTGGTCACATGCATGGGGCAAGTCTAAGCTAGACATTCTTCTAAACAAGCTGCTACGAACTGACCATGAGCCATCAACAACAGACCTCCATACTGGTGTTGCTATTGGTGGATCCATAATGCCCTATTTTGTCATTACAATAATTTCCTTTTGTAATAAAGTTGTTTGTGAAGAAAGCACCTATTTTTTGTTATTGTTGGTTTTTTTTTTTTAAATTGTGAGTTAATTGTGCTTGTTCTACTACCTCAGTGAATGCAAGGGATGATAAAATGAAATTGGTGCCTTCCTTGTTTTGCTTTATTTTCTGATATGAAATTTGAAACCATGTTTAGTTAAAATAAAAATGCCATATTGCGAAAGATGAGAACATATATTTGGTTCTAGTGTGGAAAAAGTCGATTTCATTTGAACACAATATAACGCTTTTACATCAACTGAAATAGGATTTATCCAGATGCAATTTAGTCATAGTTTTACTTGATTATATTATTTTACTTGATTTACTAATATATTCAATGTTTTAGTCACTTATTGTTGAGTTAAATAAATTCCTATAGCAACTTGGTAGCTATAAACCAAATTGTAATATGTAATTGTTTTCTTCACTGGTTTATTGAAAGCTCAAAATATATAATGAAGTGGGAATTATAGATGAGGTGTTGTTGTAAAAGATAAATACCAAAAAGCCATGACATTTCATTGTCAAATTCAAGTTACATATTACACCAAAAGCCATGGGATCTCTGTAACAAAAGCTTTACCCATTCTACAACATTGCAATGTTCAAGTGACATAGAACCAAATTCTACACCAAAAGCCATGACATTTCTATAACAAAAGCCTTGTCCATTTTACAACAAGCTAACCACCATTTATTACAAATGCCTCACTGTGACACTAACCACTAACCACCATTTATTATGAACATCTCACTTCTCATTCTGCTATAAGGAGTAAAAGCCTATCTCTACAATAGCAATGTATTTGATGCTTTCTGAAAGTGGAACCAGCCTCCGGTTGAGTGCACCTAACTACACCTGCAAGTCACAAATAAATCAACATGATCTACATCCAATCGACTTAATTTCATTATCTGACATGTCAAGGAGTTCACAATACTTTTTAAATATAATGGATTATGAATATCAAGCTCAAGCAGACATATGAATAGATTCAATTAATATTAACAACATAGTCTCAAGTTAATTGAATGTTTTCAGCATATGATTTAAAGAAACAAAAATTCGTTGATTATATATAATGCCACAAATTCAAGAGAAGGGAATAACAACTATTTTCTTATTAGAGTTCAAAATAGGGGAGCCACATCCTAAAAACCCTTGCAAGTTATTCAAGCAAATAAAAAACAATCAACCATGGAGCCTAAATATTAATTAATGTAAGGGACCAATTTTGTATTGGGAATAGAATAGCAAAAGAAGACAAGTTGACACAATTAGAATGAAATGACTACTATGAGCGAACTACTATAAAAGTAGAACCTTAAATAGATTCTTAACCTATATTACTAAATGAGATTGAGACAAACTCAAAATGTTTTCCTCCATCTTGTGTAACGAAATCAATTTTCAAATGCATAAAAAGTGGAGAAGGCAAAATAAATAATAGCCTATAAGGATTAACAACAAAAGAAGAAATATACCTCAACCCTTTGTCTGTTGTTCATGGGTATCATTGTCACTATGAAGAAAACTCAATTCCTTTCTTTGCTCCAACTTGCTTCTGGCCGAATAGGTGCAGAATATGACTTTAAGGATGAAGACATAGCAAAAACCACAATGATCTAAACAATTTGTGATGGACCTTGAACTCAACCTCAATGCTAAGGGTTTTGACGAAAAAGAAGCCATTGTTGTCTAGTTGTGGTTTCTTTGGACATAAGGGAGAGTCAGAGATTAAAGAAGACACCATATTAAAGAAGATTGGTGATATTCAAAGCCCTAACTATGCTTTACTAAGGATTTTGAGGCTAAACACAATGTTTTGAGTTAAAGCACGATGTGGCTGCTCTTGGTCTATTGATGGAATGAATGACTCAAATTAGATAAAACTTCAAAGGCACTTTATGATATAAACGTTAGTACTTGATATTGCAAATTCAAATGTCATAATTCATTATTAATTAAAAAATTCAAAATAATGGCCACAATGCATTAATGTTCTTGAGAAGTCAAAAAGTAGGAAAAGTCAAAATAATCAATGAAAGAATTAAAAAAAAGCAAGAAAATAAAGAGAAGGCAACTCTCTCTATCTTTTCTTTTCTATGTGATAAGATTTTACATGCTATTCTTATTGAAGCTAGGACACTCAAGCATATGGATGTAATACTTTTTCTTTCATAAGATTTGATCTTTTATTTTGTTTTTTTCTTTTAATAATATTAGGCTCCAAAGCCTATTATTTTAAGTGAAATTTGATATTACTAAAAAAATTATAATATCTCACGTTAAATTTTTTAAAACTTGAACTTTTATAAAATATCACCAATATCCTTTATATAATTATTTTTTATTGTCCCGCAACCATCTTAGATATCATGGCATTTTATCTTGGTATTTTAAGTCAATATATTCAAGATATCATGAGCAAATTATCCCAACTAATTTCAAAGTTGTTTGCATCTTTTTGAGCTTCGAATGCGAAATTGTTCATTGTTCACCCGTTAGGCCCCAAGAAGAAAAAGAAATTTGCTTTCTTCTTACGAATTCGGCCACATGATGTCGACCTCCCTAATCCCGTCAGAATGATTTCAGTCATAGATGCTCACCAAGAGGAAAGAATAAGAAACGAACAATTATACATAGCTGCTTTGATATTTTTATGGACTAAGGCCCAGCAGCTTGCGACCCTTACTTTCAAGAGAGAATGGTCAAAACTTTGCTTTCCTAAGTTTGAACTTAACAGGCGTTCACTTACATGAGATTAAATGACAAGGTTTATATTCCCAAACCTAAGCGTCGAAAGCCAATTTAAGAGAACTATAATTCTTTCCCGCTGAAAGAATAAAACCTACACAGTCCGGTAAAAGTACATTGCTTTGAAATAAAGGAAAATACATACTTTTTATAAGGATACCATTTTTTTTAGAGGAAAATGTTTTGATACCATTAAATAAGATGAAAGCTATCATTATGATGCCTGCTGTTTCAAGAGCAGTTCATAAAATTACAACAAAGAAGGATCCCTAAATCACCAGCCATATTTGGCTTGTGTTTCAGCTTTTGTGAGCATGCCTTTTGCACGCCGCTCAGCAAGTTCCATTTCCTTTTGTTTCATATCGAAGTACAGAGAACCTATTTGATGCTTCCTCTTATGCAGCTTTGAAGGCTTCCCCTTTGCTGAAACAGGCTGCAAGGGGGGAAAAAATTCAACAAAATAATCTATAATAATAAATGACACGTGAAATCACTTTAGTACAATCAGCCTTCTTTACTATGGCCTCCTGTTGTACGGATATTGTTTCCATAGATTAGATCTTTTATGGCATTTTTTCGCCCCATGAAACTTGCTAGTATAAAGAGAAATAGATGGTGACAAAGTGAGCAACTTAAATATAATAAAGAAGAATACGATAGAGAAGCACAAAATCTTGAATGTTAGGCTAAAATGCATTAAATTTAAAATGTCATTATGCATGATTCAGGTTATGGACCAACCTAAACCATAAGTTAGCAAGCTCTACACCTCTCAGCCAGAGCTAGCTGATATACATGCCAAAGAAGAAGAACCTTGTGCTTTCAATATGAAATGGTAATCAAACCCCAATATAGAAATAAGAAGTACATCTGAAATACAATAAATCCCCAAAATTGGGATGAAGAAGCTACAAGAGTAAACTAAATTCACGGTCCAATAATATTCTCCCATACTTCTGTAGACTGACACTAGCAAAAGCCTTGAAATATTTCTATTTCTGTTAAATATGCATCCAAAAGGAAATGACCACGCAACATGGAGTGAAGAGCAATGTATATTTCCTTTTACAGTAAAATAAAATTCATTAAGGAATAAGTTACAAGTACAAAGGAGGTAGATAAGACATCTTCTGAAGTAAACCACAAAAATGAAGAGTTATGAGAACCAAAAGCCACAAAAATCAATCATGCAACAACGCAAATTAATCTCTCTGTAATTCCAAAATATAAATCCCCCTTATAAAGTCCTTGAGCTGAGAACCCAATGGAAGTCATAAAGACTGTTCCTTCCCACAGCACCTCAAAAGATAAATATTTCCAACCACATACACCATAACACTTCTAGGACTACACATTGCCACATAGCTTTGGCCATCTTCTTCCTTCCAAAATTTTTAAACCTTATAAAAGTAAATCCTCCATGTACCAAAGGACACACCCATTGCTCACTAAAAACCCCGTACAACTTATTCAAGAAAGGCACTGCCATCCTAAATTATATATTAAAAAAAAAAAAGGAAGGTGACAGGTTCAAAAATCCTATAGATGGTCCCTTCTCATATCACTAACCTCAGCAATAGAGAATCCCGCTTGATCCTCTCTAACCTCTGGACCACACTTTAAAAAAGGGAATGATAGACAAACGGGACTGAATAAGGGTATATGGCCATCCAAATACCAGAAAGTTCCATTCCCATTGTCCAAATGCTTGGTTTGAAACTTTCTAAGTGCATGTTTGGAATCCCGTTTCAAAATCACGTTTATGTAGAAGCAGCAAATTGTTGCTTTCTTGCAAACGTGGTTTTGAGCCTCCCAAAAGCAGAATCAAACACACCATAAATCTCAGGATTGCAAAAAGGCATTGCTTTTGGATTACTTCCTGGTGGAATACCTTGGTATTCCAAGAAGCCAATGAAGAATCTAACATCCAGCCAAAGAGGCAAAGATAAAAAGACAGAAGGGCCTGATTAGACGCACTCAATCCTGCCAAACCACTCTTAGCCAAACCAAATTGATCTTTTATTCAGAATTTGTCTCAAATACTTTTAAGTGTTGGTTCTTAAACCTGCTGATTGTTACTTAAATCCCAGATGCTTCGCCTCCTAATTTTCTGTTATTTAACTTTCTTGTTATCATCTATTTTAATGCAGTTTGTTATCTTTGCTTATTTTATCGGATTCTTGTGGCAAACTTATTGCCATAGTCCCTACAAGTATCCTTCCATTTCATTTGAATAAATCAAGCTATCCTGAGCAATCTTATTCTAAAAATATCGACATGGTATCAGAGCCAATACTGGCCTAAGTCTCACCCATATATTAAGGAACAATAGCCTGTCTTTTATGCCATGAATGGTACTGTTCAGGTTCAGGCACTCCTATTACACTTCTGTTGCTAAGGCCTACAAGGACAAATGCCGGCTAACTGTGCTCAAAAGGTGCCGATCGGCTGGAACCTAGAATACAACAACCATATGATCCTCCACTCGCCACCACGTTCACATGCTGCCTCTCTCCGTTGTCTGCCCAAAATTACTCGACTTGTCATTCTCTGATAACCTACTGGGAAGGTGGTTGGAAGTTCCTAACCAAATTGAGTGTTTCAATGCAATATTTGAGAAACACTGCAGCAAGAACAAAAATAGGTTACATCCCCATTCTTTTGGACTTATAGCTGAATTAGGTATATTTTCAATTGCTTTGAACTCTCATACAATGAAGGATAAAACCTGGATTGTGGACTCGGGTGCAACTAATTATATGACTGGGAATTCATTATTATTTGATGAATTCACCCCCTATACAGACCTTATTACAGTTATGACAGCTGATGGTATTTTGACAAATGTGACTAGGATTGCGGTTGTTACTCTCTCTGTTCACCTAGTTCTTAAAAATGTACTTTTTGGTGCCCAAGCTAGCAAGTAACCTTTTGCCTCTCAGCAAGCTAATTAAAGGTAATAGATGTGTGGCTCACTTTGTTGAGGGAGGTTGTGAATTTCAGGACGTGGCATCTAGAAGGACAATTGGCAAAGCTAAAAATGAGGCTGGTCTCTACCTTATGAACTCTGAGAAGGACAAATGTGGTTTTCCCGCAAGGACAGATTCGGAGTTATTACAACGGCATTACAGACTAGGCCATCCAAATTTTCACTGTGAGGAAAGTATTTCCTGACTTGTTCACTAGAATTTCAACTTTTCCTCATTGTGAGTTTTGTCAACTTGCCAAAAACACTGAAGCCACTTATCCCTAAAAAGCCTATGAACCTTCTTCACTTTAAACCATAGTGATGTCTAGGGTCCTTCTAAAGTTAATAGTGTCTTGGGTTCAACGTAGTTTGTCACCTTTACTGATGATCACATGAGAATTACATGGGTTTACTTGATGAAAGATAAGTCTGAAGTTTCTACTACCTTCAAAAACTTCAATCACCTCCTTCAGACTCAATTTAACACCCAAATAAAGGTTCTTAGATTTGATAATGGCCCTGAATACTTTAACATCTCTCTTAGAACCTATCTCACTAAATGGTGGATTTACCACTAGAGCTCTTGCTCCCATACACCCCAACAAAATGGGGTAGCCAAAAGGAAGAATAGACATATTCTTGAACTAGGTAGGTCCCTTTTACTCACAGCCAATGGGCCTAATTATCACTGGGGGGAAGCCATCCTTATTTCAACATACCTTATCAATAGGATGTCATCTAAAGTGCTAAATTTTCAAACTCCTTGTGGCACCCTTCTTCAATTTTTCCCTACTACCCAGTTGTCTCCACCATACCTATTAAGGTCTTTGGCTGTATAGCCTTTGCCCATCTCCCCCACAATAATAAACTCAACCCCAAGGCCACCAAGTGTATTTTTCTAAGTTATTCTGCTACTCTCCCATCTTAAAGAAATTTTTTGTTTCTATAGATGTTACTTTCTTTGAAGATCAGCCATATTACTCAAAAACATCCATTCAAGGGGAGAATCTCAACTATCAAGAAAAGAAATGGAGATTTCTCCTTAAAAAAATTTATAATGAACCCAAGACCATGACTAGCTCTCCCAGTATTCATATAGTTCCCTCTAATGACCCTGTTAGTAATCCTACTGAACCCAAGCTTTCTCCTGTATTGGACTCTGAACCCAAGCTTTCTTCCCCCTTTGGACACTGAACCCAAGCCTATACACCGAAATCTTGAACCTGTATCGAAGAGGAGAGTTCAGGAGGTAGAGCCTTTTTGTTCTCCCAAGCAAAGCAATGCCTCCAATCCAACTTCAAGAATGCTTCTTCCAAATGAAATTGAAAGGGTGGGTTTGGATATTCTTATTGCTTGAAGGAAGGGTATACTAACGTGCACTCAACACTCCATTATAAATTGTGTCATATGATAAATTCTCTCGTACTTATCAAACTTTTGTGGCTAACATTTTCGTTGAAAGGATTCATCAGAATGTTTATAAGGCTCTTTGGCAAGCTGAATGGAGAAAAGCTATGCAAGAGGAGATAAATGCATTGAAAAAAGAATGGTACATGGGAATTGGTTGAGTTACCTAAAGGGAATAGATTGGTTGTGTGCAAGTGGATCTTCAATACAAAATATAATTCTAATGGTAGCATCAGCAGATACAAAGCTCAGCTTGTAGCAAAAGGGTTTCTTCAGACACGGGGCTTAAATTACCAAAAGACATTTGCTCCAGTGGCAAAATTTAATTCCATTAAGGTATTCTTATCTCTGGTAGCT
The DNA here is from genome assembly GCA_032878935.1 of Erythrophleum fordii. Lineage (NCBI taxonomy): Eukaryota > Viridiplantae > Streptophyta > Magnoliopsida > Fabales > Fabaceae > Erythrophleum > Erythrophleum fordii. The sequence goes on along the minus strand of JAVQMF010000055.1, from coordinate 35,981,753 downwards.
AATCTAGACTGGCCTCTCCACTAGTTATATGTTAAAAATGCATTTCTTAATGGAGATCTTGAAGATGTCTATACGTCAATTCCTCTTGGGGCTTGAGAGTGAAAACAATAAGGGTAGGATTTGTAAACTTTGTAAATTTCTATATGGCCTTAAGCAATCCCCAATAGCATGGTTTGTTAAGTTTGCTTAAGTTGTTGTGGGTCAAAGATACTCTAAAGGGCAAGCTAGCCATGTTATGTTCACTAAATTTTCACCCAATGGAAAAATTGCAATTTTAATTGTCTTTGTTGATGACATAATTGCTACAAGAGATTACTTAGAAGAAATAGAGACTCTTAAAAGAGCTTTAGCAAAGAAATTTGGAGTTAACGACCTTGGACCACTGAGGTATTTCAAGGAAAAGGAAGTTGCAAGATCAAGAAGGTATTTTCATCTCTCAAAGAAAATATTCCCTGAATTTACTTAAGGAAACAAGCATGTTAGATGTAAACCTATGGATACCCTTGCAAATGCTGACTATAAAATTAAGTTTATTAAAAAAAGCTCCCCAGTTGATACTAAGAGATTTCAAAGGTTAGTAGGTAAACTTATTTATCTATCTCACACTAGGCCTAATATTAGCTTTCTTGCTAGTGTTATCAGTCAATTTGTGAGTAAACCAAATGAAGCGCACCTCAGAGTTGTTCATAGGAATTTGAGATATCTCAAGATGACCCCCAAAATGAGAATCTTCTTCCAAAAGGGATCAGCCTATGGAGTTGATGATTATTGTGATCCTGATTAGGCTATATCTATCAGTGATAGGAGATCTACCTCAAGTTATTGCACCAACGTTTGGGGAAATTTGGTGACTTGGAGGAGTAAGAAACAATTCTTGGTGGCTAGGAGTGGTGCACTAAGCTAAATATAGGGCTCTAGCTCAAGGTATATGCAAAACGATGTGGTTGAAAAGGTTGCTTAATGAATTGATAATTAACCTTGATCAACCAATGGAAGTTCTAATTGACCAAATGGTACCCATCAACATTGCCAAAAATCCCATTCAACATGATCAAACTAAACATGTTGAAATAGATCACCATTTCATCAAGGAAAAAGTTGGATCCAGGTGTTTGGAGCTCATATACACTCATACCAAGGCTCAAATTGCAGATATTCTAAGGCCTGGTCAAGAGTTATATTTGAAGAATTTCGATCCAAGTTAGGGATGATTTACATCTACTTCCCAACTTGAGGGGAGAGCATTGGTTCTTACATTTGCTGATTGTTACTTAAATCCCAAATTCTTAGCCACCTAATTTTCCGTTATTTGACTTTCTTGTTATCACCTATTTTAACGTAGTTCATCATCTCTGCTGATTTTATGGGATTCTAATGGCAAACTTGTTGCCATGGTCCCTATAAGTATCCTTCCATTTCATTCAAATAAATCAAGCTATCCTAAGCATTCTTATTCTAAATTATTCACATGAAGAATACAAAAAATATTAGCAAAACTTTCCCCATTCTCTCCCCCCCCCCCCCCCCAAACAAAAACAAAAAAAAATCTCTATCCTCCTCCATGAGGGAATAGTATCATCAACAAATTGTAGATGAGAGACCACCACCCCTCCGAATTTACCATAAGAACTTTAATAAGACCTCTATCCACAGCTCTTGAGATTGTCCAACTAAGCACATCAACCACTTAAGTAAACAAAAAAGGGTACAGTGGCTCCCCTTGCCTTACTCCAAGTTGACCTTGGAACCAAGTTTTAAGCTCCCTATTGATGCAAGAAATTTGTAACCTATTAATTCCCAAAATTTCTGCAAAACATTATGTATACTAAGGTTGCATTGTTTAGCAAGTTCACATTTAAGATTCTATCAAACATAGCATCATATTACCAACATAGCTCAAGAAGGGAACCCCTACATCACAAAATTTAAAACATGCACCTTAAAACTTCCCATCAATATGTCTAGATGTCCAAACACGGATATATACACACACACACACAATTTGGACCAATACTATCCCATCTCCTAATGCTTTAGAATCATCAGTGGTCCTATTTTGGTTTTTTGGATAAAAAGTCAGCGGTCAAATTAACTCATTTCATCTTCTGCAAAATGATATATGTTCCATTCTCTTTCATCATTTGCCTTCCTTAGACAGAAAACAGGGCATAAAGAATGCCTGTAAGAAAATCAGCCTTTAAAATGCCAAAAAAATTTCTCAGTACATAGCATCCTCTAAGCTTCCTAAACATAGTGTTTCTGACCTGCCCCTAATGCAAGACCTTTAACATTTCTTAAACTTTTCTGGTCTACTGATGTTGAACAGAAAAGGAAAACACACGCACACACAATTTCTCAACATATCTCAATATATCAATTTATCAATAACAAAGGGGTAACTATTTTATTCGACCATATAGCCCCATTTATAGACAATCTAAAAAAGAAACTTAATCCTGCTGAAATACTAGAAAGGATAATATTTCCCTAGGCTCAACAATACTACTGATAACTCCTAATTAAATCCTAAATTACTGCAATTGTCTAGTTACAAAATCAATAAATTTCCCAAGTGACAAGTAACAACAATTCTATCTTCTTATCTCACATAATCTAGTCTCTTACTTTCCTTTATATCACCAAACTACATTAAAAACCAAGTCAAATCACTGTCCCCAGCCCACCACTTCATCTGCCAACAGTAATAACCACTTCATTGATAAGGCACATTAGTCACTAATTCTCTCACCCACTGCAAATTATATCAATAAACGCAACCCATTAGAGGATTCAACACAAGGCAGATGCCAACCCTTGTAAGTTGAGCATTACATCAAATAATCAGAGCAAGCATCATCTTGGTGCAAAATTATTTTGAATAAATTTCATCTCTACCGAAGCATATAATATGAGAATGCCAAAATTCAAAAGGCTCAATTTTCATTGGGGCCAAGAAATTTAGCAGAAGTTGCTTTTGACAGGTAATCCTATTACTATTTGAACATATTTTCACATCAAGCAGGAATGATCCCGTTGAGGCAAACAATTTAATTCAAACATTGTTTTGTTCATGCAAAATTGTCCAACTCTACCAAGATTCAAACACGTTATTTTAGAAGGACCAGTAACTAACTCTAAAACTTAATACTGGAGCCTCACTACTACCAACTAAAGCTGACACCTGGTTAGCTCCATTGATTGTTGGTCAACTTGACATGGTCATAATTTGCAAAATAATACAATGAAGTTTGACAGAATCTGCAATAAATTGAAAACAAAAAATGCCCTTGTATGAGAAAACACTGAAAACACAAGCGAGCAATACCTGATAAGCAGGCCCAAAAGCTATCCCGGTTAGCTTGACCTGGTCCTCTCTTGGCCGATTCTTAACCAACTCTTCTTGCTTCACCTCAATAACTTCCAAGGGAATCTCATCCCTTCCTCGCTTCCCAGACACTTTCACCGCGTTGTCACTTATTCCAGACATCTCAGGCACTGTTGCCACGGACCCATCAGCCCAGTTATTTCCATATTTTCCGTAATCACCATAGGTATTATAACTTGCATATGTATCATTATTTACATAGTATGACGCAGGGGTGCCACTGCCAGCAGTCCCAGCCTCCGGCTGAGCACCCACACTATGATCAATACCCGAACTGTAGTTGCCATAACTATCACCATCCAAATAGTACCCCGGATTTTGGTCAGTACCATATTGGTAATTCCCATAACTCTCATAATTTGCATAAGTCGCAGCATTTTGATCAGCGTTAAAATTATTCTCCGCCGTAGAACCATCAGCATTCGATGCTGGTGCATCCGCTTCAAGTATCGACCGTCGGCCTGAACCAGATGTTGTTTGTACGCCCAATGTAGCCGAATTTCTGGGTGCCGGAATACTGGACAAGAATGACTTCACCGACGAAGTTTGAGGCATAGACTCCAACATTTTTCTCCTGTTTTCTTCTTTTTCTCTATCATCCTCGTCATCTTCATCATCATCCAATTCGCTAGATTTCGTCAAAGAAATTATGGGAGGCCTGAATTGAACAACCTTTTTGGAACTAGGGCCAGAGGCAGAAACCCTAGTAGCGGGTTCTTGCTCGATTTGGGATTTAGGTTTGGGGAGGGAAGAAAAAAGAGAAGTACGTCCGCTAAATTTCGAAGTGTTTATTGAATCTACTTCATAACTATCGGTATCATTGCTTACCGCTGAAGGTGCTGCAGATGAAGGGTTAATTGAGCTTTGTTTGGGTTGAGGTAGAGACGAGAAAATAGAGGAGGATATGCCGATGCCGGAGCAAGGTTCTGAGTCATCTTCACCGATTAGAGCGTTCATGGTACTGGGGGATTGCTTAGGTTGAGGAAGGGATTGAAAGAGCGAAAAAGATTTTGGTTGAGGAAGAGAAGAGAAGAGCAAGTGGGTCTTAGAAGACGCGGGTTCACCATGCTCAGGGCTGGGTTTAGATGGAAAGGCTGGGATTTGTCTCTGAGGTTCCTCTTGTTCTTCTTCGTCAGAAGACGCGTAGTTTGCTAGCAGCGATTCCATGCGAGAGGAGGGGGATTACCCAACAGAAGTACCAGCAACGATTGGGGGGGGGGGGGGGGGGGGGGGGGGGGAGAAGACTGCACGGAAGAGGAAATTGGGAAGTGGACGAAGATTGGGTTGGGCCTTATTGGGCTTACAGTAATTTGCTTAAGGACTTGTGTCTCAGTGACTGGACTTTTACTCTAGTTTAGCCCACTCACAACAAAGTGGATTTACAATGGGATACCCTAGCTATGCAATTTAGCTCATTTATTATTATGTTTTTTTTTAATGCCTTAATTACTAATAAACTTGTACCTGGTACACAAAACTACAAAGTATAAAAATAAAAAGAAAATAAATATATAAATGAAATAAAATAATTATATTTGGTATGATATAAAAAGAAAAAAAATGTCATTCTATTTTTATATTTGTTTAAATAAAAATAGTATACGAATAAGAAAGAATAATAGAAAAATGACCCTTATATCCCTACTTAAAATAATATTAAAATAAAAAAAATATAATAAATTTTACATAAATTAGATATAATAATTACTCTTAATTTGCATGTTTATGGAATAAAAGTAGATTCTTTTTTTAATTCTCTAAAATATATACCAAATGGGATTATTTAATAAATTCCTTCTCCTTTTCCTTTTACCTCCTTCTACCAAATGAGATATTGATGCAACAGATCATTAATGACAATATTTTGAGAGGAAAAAGGAAAAAAATTAAAAAAAAAAGGTCAAGTATGATATTATGATAACTTAGGCTACGGTAACATTGTCAATTGTATATTTTTATTGGCAAAGTTTATGTAGGCATAAAGAACACAGCTAGCACTAGGATTTTTGTGGTCACCTCCAATTTGTTATTTAATCGCAATATCTTGTCATTTCTACAGCGGCTTCATTAGTCAATTTTTATGAGTTGTATCCTTCTAAATTTGGATCATCAGAGTTGCAACTAATATATGATCCATATTTTCTCATTTACCAAGTAACATATCATGCAATTCTCACTTGTGTATAAAGTTATGAGACGAGACATGTTATCACGATATGCTTAAAAGGATTATATGACGACATTACTTTTAAAATCGAAAATCATGCCTTTAACACTCCAAAATAACGCGTAATTGATACTCTTACAAAAGAGTGCTTACAATTTTGGGCAAAAACAAAAAAAGAGTGCCTATCCTAGTGTGTTAGAGATGAGGAGATTGAAAGAGAAAACTATCCTAGAATTACGTAATTAGGAAGTTTTCCTAGTCAAACATTTTGTAATTATCAGACTGCAAGTTGTTATCAGATTTGATTATGTATAAATTGGCTTTCTTAATGTAATGACTCAATGAAAGATTTCTAAGTTCATCATCATACTTCTCTCAATCTCCTTCTCACACACTTGACAAAAGTTCTAGACTTCAGAGAAATCGAGCAACAGGTCTAGTAGTCAAATCCCTGTAGAATTTGAAGACTGGTGTTCCAGATATTCTACTGCCACAACTAACATGAAATGCAACTTTATTGTGGGAAACATCAAACTTAAACTTCTAGGTACCAATTTTTTGACAAAAAACAGAAGAAAAAAACAAGGCAAACTTTCTCGGGAAACAAGATCAGAGACTCTCCGCAGAGGAAAACATAGAGTGAAACCAAAAAAGAAGCCCCAACAATTTCTTTCTGCAATTCATCATCGATCAGATACTCATAGGGCTATGAGGATCATTAAGAGCTGCAATGGCTGTTTGGATTTTTATCTCCAAGAGATCTTTCTCTTCTTCATCGGCCTGAAAAAACAAATGCGAAAGCAAAAGCAACACGAGAATGCATGGGTTAGTATAGCTTCTACGTATACCTCTGAGTAGGTGGTTGTATTGTTGTATTTTGCAAATCTGGTTTCTGTAAACATGAATATGCATGAATCTTGTTCTCCACCACTTTCATCAATCTGGTAAAGCTCAAACGAGAACACGATTGCGTATCAGATTTCAAATTACATCCAGACTCATTGGAGTCAACTTTCTTTCTAATCAGTATGATTGACTAGGACTCTTCAATTCTTACAATAAAGCGAAGTTTCATTGGGTTCGAATAGAGAATATTGCTAATTTGATGAGACTGCTAGCTCATTCATAAGCACATATAGTTCTGACTTTAGGAGGTATTTTTATGTTATTTTTAAAAATGTTTATTTCCTGATAAGCTCTTAAATATCTTTTCTATAGATACAGATAACATTCTTAATGGAGGCTAGAGTTTCAGAGCTTAAATAAATGGTAGAAAATGTCGTGGTTTTCAAGAAATGTTAAAATAAAATTATTAGCATATCAAATGAAGAAGATTGCGTTGAAAAATTAAAATGGTTAGAATTAATGCTTCTTAAAACAAACAAAGGCCAAGTTTAAGGGACTTCGGAGTATAAGTTTAGCTTCTAAGCTATAATAACTGGATTTATTAATGCAATGATAATGAGGACAGCTAATACTGCACTTGACAAAAATTCAACATATGTTAGGCACAAAGAAAATGTCCCCTTCAATTTAGTCCTTGAAATATTATTCTTTTTTTAATTTGGTCCTTCAAAAATAATTTGGAGGGAAATATTTGAGAGACTAAATTGAGAAATCTTATTTTTTCAGGACCAAACTAAAATAAGAGAGATTTTTCAAAGACTAAATTGAAAGGCTTTAATTTTAAAATACTAAATTATATTTTTAAAAAATCTTTTAAAAATTAAATCATCAATTTATTATTGGAATGGATACGCTGACTTTCTAGAATACTTTAGCTTTAGATATTGTCCACAATCGGAATAAATTTTGCTCTAGAAAAGGAAGCTATTCTCATCCTATTTGACTGTGACTACATTAATTATGAAAATAAGTTTTGTATTTTTGTCAAATAGTTCAAGAATTTGTTTATTGGCATAAAACATATTATACTAGATAATGAAAGATCATGAAAGTCACTAGGTGGCGTTTTAATGAAAGAGTGTGGATAGTTAAGCAAATTATTTTAAATTCAAATTGCTCCATTGTGTTTCCAAAAAAAAAAAAACAATGAAAGATGTTTAAAGTAATGGAAAATCAACTTTAAAATAATTTGATAGTTATACATATATAGTTGATTTCTATGAGTACTCTACCGAAGATACTCCCAAAAAAAAAATATTAAGCTCAATTTTTAAGAAAATAATGTTATCAAACGCGGCTTTTAATTTTAATAATTAGAAACATAAAATGGACAAATAAAGGTTGAGACTTGGAACTGACTCAATTTCAAGCACAATAAAATTCTCAAACAAATATTTATATAATAAAACGAAAAAAGAAAAATACTATACTATTATTTAAATGCTTAAATCATCTCAAAGCTTTTTTGTCTTTTCTATTTTGAATAAATGGATGAGATTGCCGATTTTATTTGACTTCCAAATAAATATTAAAACACGTTTTTTGCACTGGAATTTAATGGTTTATGGGAAAAAAATAGTGGTGCGGTTAGAGTAAGGGATAACCCCTGACGGAACCCTCTTCTCTACCTGTCGACAACAAAGCAGGGTGAAAACGAAATAAGCGGTAGGTATTCATCCACATGGAGAAATTTTTTTTTCTTTATATGGATGAACGTGGAGAGAGAAGATATTCAGCATTGAAAACGACACGGGTTAAACGACAATTCGTTTAGCATGTGAGCGGTAGGCCATAGTGCGCCTATAAGGTTCACTGGATCAGGCGATTGGGGTCCAACGGAGAATCGAACAAGAGTAGAGCTGTGTGTTTTGCTGTGACTGGTTGTGATTGCAACCGCGTGCAACGTCACACACCTCCGGACCATGGCCCTATGAATGTATGACGCCAGCGTCACAATAAGAAACACGTTTTAAATTCCCATGTTTGATTATTATAAAGTATAATTTTGTCCCCTTCGGTGCTACAAGAAAATCACGTTGTGAATGGAGGAAATTTCTCGTTAATCGGGTTGACTCGTGCTATAAATTTGATTTTCTCATCTTACACGAGCTAAATATGTTTCTTGGTGCCAAAATTTTGGCAGATGATTCGTTGGTTTTTGCCCCTTTGCCCTAATACAAGAAATACGTTGCTTTCCTCAACCAAAATTCTTTTCTATTCAAGAAAGAATTTTGTATGAAAGAAAAAGAGATATGAGATATGAAACCTATATAAGTCGACCCCAATTTTTCTTTTCAATAATTTCTTTCTTGTCTTAAATAGAAAAGGATCCGTCTTTCCCACCCACTTGGAAAGAACGGAGGCCAATTATTTTGGAAATGATGTTGTGGGATATCTCGTTCAAAAAATTTTGGATTAGAGGGTATTACTTAATTGCAGATCGAGTTTTCAATTTTAAGATAGAAATTGTCTGAGGTTTCAATTCAGATCTTCTAAAAAAATGACAAAACTCAAACTAAACTCAAACTAGCAAGGCAATGATTTTCAATTTCTATATTTATAAATGGGAAAAAAAATTCCCTTGAATCTTTGGCTACTTATAAATAATTTCTTGAACTTTTAGAATTAAAAATCTAATCCTTAAACTTTTCCATCTCAAAAATACGTTATGTTATCTAATTTCCTTCTAATGGTGCTAACTAATTTGTCATTTCAGACTTCCTACATGTCAAAATAAGTATATTTGAATTGCACTTTTCAATTCAATAGTCTATCAATTGACATATAGAAAGTCTTAGTAGCAAATAAGTTAATACCATTATAGATAATTTGTACAACAAGCCAATCATACAAATAGACGTGTAAACATATTGAACTCACTTTTCAACAAGGCCAACAAGTTTATATATTTATGAATAGCTTAATCTATCAATTTTTTATTGTTGGCCAAAGATATTCTATAAAGTTTTCATCCATAATGCTTTTTTTTTAAAATTATAACTAACATATTAATTGTTTATTTATGATTAATTAAATTTTAAATAATATTATTTTAATAAAAAATTTAAAATTAAATTAAAGTGTAAAATAATTTTTTATTTAAAAAATTTATATATTTTAAAAATAAATTAAAAATTTATATAACTTTAATAGAAATTAAAATCTTTCAATATAAATTAAAATCGTAACGTATGATTTTCCAAATTTAAAACTTCAAGCATCAAAGAGAATCGAGCAAAGGATGGGATAATCAAGAGTAGTTTTCATTGACGGAAAAAGACTTGGTGAGCGACAGAGTAACGAGATATCCCTCGCGAGAGGGGCCTAATAGCTCCAGACAACAGGCAAGAAAAAGAGGCTGCCAGATTGACCTTTGTTAAAGGCGCAAAATTGATGAGGGACCCACCCTCGCTTTCGCTAATCGTTTGGTTTTATTCGGATACCATGGAATTTACAGCCTCGTGATCATGATCATTGCCCTTAGAAAACCAATATCCAGTAATGGTCCTACCACTTTCCGTAAAGTAGCCTATCAGTTTTCACCCATGTAGGCCTCAGAGCAACCTTCTATCGGTTAATTTTTTTTTTTTTAATTTCTTAAAATAAATCTTATTCATAATTAATTATATAAAAAGAATAAAGCCATGGTATGGTGGTAATGACTCAAAAGTAGAATAAAGAATTGGAAAGCTAATAAGGAAGAAAAGGGAGAAAGGAGACTGACCTCGACGAAGACTGTCTTCAGAAGCCTGCCTGAAAAACAAGTTATATTGGCTGTAATAATCTTCAGCTTCAGAGATTCGAACACTTCGCACAGTTTCACCATTGTGTTGGTCCTTTTACTACATGTCAAACTCACCACAACCGTCTTCTCTCCCATGTATGTTATCCTCAGCTGCTCCAGATCACATCCAACCCACAACCACATAAAATTATTAATTTAGAAAAAAAACTGCCAATTTTATAATATCAATCATAGAAGAGAGAGAGAGAAGGGGGGTCAATTTATTACCTCAAGGACTTCAATTGGGGAATTTCTTGAAGTGATGACAGAATCGTAAAGCTGCTGCTGCTGCAGCTCTGTTTTCTTCTTCTTGGACCTGAGCAGAACAGGGAGGTCTTGTTCATGACCAATATCGCTTGAGCTTTTCTTCATCTGCTTCCCAGATTCAAGCTCCGTTATCTCAGCTTCAATACTCCTCTCCTGCTCGTGCAAGCGTTGGATATAATCGATAGCATCCTTAATTATGGAAGCTTTGTCCATCTGTGTATGTATGTCCCAGAAACGGTCATTCCTTATCCATCGCCAACGCCTACTACTACTACTACTACTATTACTTAAATCTTACCTTGCTTATATTGGGGACCACAGCTCTAAGAGCAAAAAGCCTTTCGTTAAGCTTCTTCCTCCGATTCCTCTCGGAGACAATGTTCTTTGACGCCCCCGATGTCGCAGCGCCGTCCGGCGAGCTCGAATCGTAGTAACCGGAGAAGGCCTCATCCCATCCCAAGCTGCCAACTCACCAAATCCAAAATTTGATTTTTTTCAAGATTAATTGAGATTATGTAATTAATTAATTAATTACCTGTCCAGCTCTTCAGTTTGAAGGAACCTGTTGGTCTCCCAGTAATTCCTGTACTCTTCACCAATATTCTCCATGGTTTGAGGGAGACAAAGAAAGAGATTGAATGGGAGATGGGAGGAAGAGAGCAGAACAGAACAGATGCTATGCTTTCTTCGAGGGGAGGTTTTCTTTCACCGTGAGTGGCACAGAATTCATATATATAGGGGAGGATAAAGGGGGGATTTATTTGAGCACGTGCGAGGATATGGCTTATGTTGTCGTTTTTGGCAGTGTGGGGACTGGGGGTAGTGGAACCTGTCAGATGTTGGCTGCTTCCGCGAAAGATCTAAACCGTTCAACGATTGTCGTCTATGACGCCGCGTTAAAGGCCTCAACTGTACTCTGCAGTTAATAGTGTTCCCATTTCCTCTTTAGAATGAGGAAACAAGGGGCCAAAATATAACATTACCCAAGAAGAATAAAAAGACAATAATATAATAAGACTAGATGTTCTATAATTATACAATTATGCGTTAAAAAAATGTGATATAAAGATACGAAAGTGTATATAAAATTCATTTCTTTTCATATTCATTCTTTTTTTTGGTATTATATATAACTAATTTGTAATTAAATATAAGGTGATTCTAATAATTTTTTTTTAAGACTAATTAAAATTTTTTTGAAATTTTTGTTTCAATGATTTATGAATTAAATTATAAATTAATATAATTTTTTTAATATATTTTTATAATAAAAATCGATCCTTTTCACTCTTCATACAATTATCTATGGCAATTATCATTTATAAATTTCAATTAATGTTTAAATAACCCTTTTTGAGTGCTTAAAAATAAAAATACAACGGTCTAATTAAATCTTTTTTATACACTTACATAATTATTTTTTATTTTCTTAATATGTAAATTTTTAGTATAGCAAATTTATATAAACATTTCTCTTTCTAGATTACAACATTAAATTTAAAAATAAAAATAAATTTAATTTATAAAAATAAATAAATAAATTTGAAGGTATAATATATCAAATTGAATCTTTTACAATTATACAGTCATATAATTAAAAAATAGTAATATAAAAAATAAAAATATATAAAGTTTATTTTTTTCTGTATACTTATTTTTTTTAATTATATTTTATACAATTAATTTATAAACTGCAAATACCCCGCTTCATAACGTACATCAATATGAACTTCGAAATCCCACTGGGGCGCAGTCTACTTTACGCAATTATTGTAGGCTTTTGTGTGTGGTCTTGGGGTCCCACTCGGTTGTTAAGCCTTGGACCAGCTCTTCCGTTCAATGGCCATGTGTTCATACCATTAACGCGCCCTCTCCCACGCTCCCTGGCGTCCAATTCGAGTACCAGGACACTACTAATTGTCCGCCTTCCAGCAGTTCTCATGAATACTTAATAGACTGACAAGGTAACATTGTTTACTATGATGTTCCTTTTTCTGTTGTTTGTATTCGAAAGGATTACCCACAAAATGACAAAGCAACATTGAGGTTAAAAAGGCATTTAGTCCTGGTCTTATAAATTATTATTGTTTCAATCTAGATTTCTATATTTATTTTTCTAACTTCTAAATTATATTATATTTATTCTAAATCGTCATTCTTATTTTCTAAATTAACATAAATGTTTGGTTAATACAGTTGGGCATGTTTGTTAACAAAGCTCACAATTTAGAATCATGACATATTAATATTTTTATTATTAGTGTCTCTAATAAAATTATAATATACGTAAATTTGTTTTAAAAAATTCAATCATATGATATTGTTATAAAAATTATATATTTTATTATATTATAATTTAAAAATTATATACTTATTATATTTTAATTAAATAATTTAATACCAAAATATAAAAAAATTATATATAAATTTTTTTTTTACTAATATACTTATTTTTATCCAATTAGAGGTAAATTATCCATAGATTCCAGACAATGATAAACATTTAAAAAAAATAAAAAATAAAAATCATTGCCTCCGACCATTTCATGCTTTTATCATCTACTATCAATTACCATTCTATTTTAAGGGAATGTTGGCCGTGCATTTTCTAAATGTTAGACCTTTTGTTCTTAAATATATTTCAGGTATTTCAATTCATAAGAAAATTATGTTAATAGAGATTCTCGGGCAAAATTGCCGAAAAGCAGTGATATTTTTTAAGGAGTACAATTCCTTTTATTTTTATGATCATACTTTTTAATTAAAATATAATAATTATATTATTTTTAATAATATAATAGGTGTATGGTTCAATTGAAAAATCATATAATTATTTATAAAAATTATATGCTTATTATATTATTATTAGAGAACTATACATTTATCATATTTTATTTAAAAAAATATTGACAATAAAAATATAAATAACTACACACAATTTTTTTAATTTTTTAATAACATTGAAAAGGCATACAAACAATGTAAACGCAATCAAATTTTTGAATTGAAAGACGAACATTGTTTGAAAGCAACGAAATGGAGGAAATTATTTTTATAAGAATATAACTTTTATAAGTGAAAGATAAATTATTATATTTGGAAAACAACGGAAAAATATTTTAAAATATTTTTTAAAAAAAGAAGTATGTTTCACTTAAAGCTTATTTAAATTAATCTTTCCAAAAATGACAATAAAATGAAATTAAAGTTCAAAGTGCGTAGTAATAACATTCTAAATTAGCTAATTATCTTGGTTAAAATATATCTTCAACAAAAATTTTAAGTGTGAATATGTAAGCTTAAAATTTCTATTTTCCTTTTTTTTCTTGGGGGTTTCATATACAAAAGGAAAGTGAAAGTCGAAACAATATATAATTTGCAAAATAAAGAAGAATATGAAAGGAAAAAACATAAATTTAATTTTACCACAATTTGATCGCCCTTAATATCTCAAAAGATTAAAAAATTAAATTAAATTATATGATGTTAATATTATACAAATATAAAATATAAATAGCAACCCAGAGAGTTGTGTAACTAAAATGCACTTTTTTTTTTCCTTCGATTTGACCATTAAGAAAGAGCGAACAACAAAATAAAGAAAAAAATTCATTATACAGCTTAAAATGAATTTCAACGGCTGATTAAAATCCTGTAAATTGTATAAACCCAAAAAGAAAATTAAAGATGGGAGGGTGAACAACGCAATCTTTCTCAATACATGATTAATTGTGACTAGCTTTATTAGAATCAATATATCCATGATTATATATGGGTTGGAAAATGGAAAGGAAATTAAAAAATTGGATTAAATACTTATTTTATTTTTATAATCATTATTTAATATTATATATTAATCATTACTTAATCAATTTTTAATTACTAAAATTAGAAATATTAAAGTTATTTTTTATTTATAAAATTATTTTTTTATATCTAATTTTTTGCATACTAAATAAGCTGTAATTATATAGAAAAGATTTTTTTGAGTCTATAGCAACCTTGTTTGAAATTAAAATTTTATAGGGATATATATATAATTTTTTTTTAAATTTCATTCAAAACCTAAACTTAAATTAATAAATAAATTTTTTTAACAACTGAACTACCTTAGAATGGAGTTTATCATATAATCCAAATCCTTGTCATTCTGCAGCAATAGATAAGATAAGGCGGAAACAGATCCTCTCATGTTGGATTTCTCATTTTGTCTCACGTTTCTCATAAACTTAAACCTTTTTTTTTATTTTTTGTTTTTATTTTATTTTGGGAGGAATGGTTCTAACGAGGGGATCCAAATCGGGATAAGGCAGCTAGTGACTTCGTCAAAGGACCCCGGAGGAAAGCGATCTAAATAAATGATGGACGGTGGGGCTTGACTTTTGAAAGAAAAGGGCATTGTCCCCTTTGGAATTTTCTGTTGGGGACCATCTCATTAGTTCCTGCCATGATGCCAAGTGTTCAGTGAACCGGACTCTAAGCTGCGGTGTCCAGACTTCTGTGAGGCGATAATCTTAAAATTTGTAAAAAATAATATTTTATAATTAATATAAATATGAAGTCTTAAAAAAATTGTAAATTGCTATTTTAAAGTTATTTAAGTCATTATTTTATCTCAAACTTGTGCTGTCTCCTTTCCTAATTTTTTTTTTATTTTTATTTCCATATAAATGGATGCCAATCCCACCAAATTATTATATTTAAATCTTACAAGGTGTGATTATATTACTAGGAGTTCGAGTTGTTCCTGTCTAAATTTGTTAAAAGCTTATAATCCCAATCCAACCCAAAAATAAAAAAGTTTATATATAATTTTTTACATTTTTGTCATTAAAATTTTAATTAAAATATAATAAATATATAATTCTTTAATAATATTATAATAAATGTATAATTTTTACAGACAATTGTCAAAATTTTTAATTAAACTATATATTTTTCATAATATTATTTAAGAATTATATATTTATTATATTTTAATTAAACAAATCTATTTTCAAATATATAAGAAATTAAATTAAATTTTAATTTTAGCTTATATATAATTTCTTATATTTTTATTATCAAAATTTTTAATCAAAATATGATAAGTGTATAATTTTTTAATTAAAAAATAATAAATATATAATTTTTTATAATTAACTATGTAGTTATCTAATTAAATCGTACAATTATTATATTTTATTAAAAAATTATATACTTATTATATTTTAATTAAAAAATTTGATTGTGATAATATAAAAAATTAGATTAAAATTTAGTTTTAAAAAAACTAAAAATAAACAAATTAATCAGGCCCCAATCCCATACGGTATACATTGAGTAACATGAATATGCATTCCTCCTTTGGCCTTTATTCCTTGCTTGCGTATGAAAAAGCAAAAAAAAAAAAAAAAATGTTGCTAAGCATTTCTATACGGATAACGTCACCATGTAGTGTTTAAATGACGTCAGAAGCGCGGATGGACGTGAATGGCAGATCAAGCTGCCAAACGAATTTTGATTTTTTACAGTATTATATTATATATTTATATAAAAGTATATATAAAATTTATTCTTTTATATATATTTTTTTTATTTTTTTAATCTCTTTCAATTATATATTGTATATCTATTTACTAAATAAAAAAAAAATCTAGATCTGGATGGACGGTTTAGATGGCAGTAAGGAGAATTGAAATGACTTTAACAGGACCAAGTTATAGCGTCTATACGCAAGTCCAGGGATAGCCCAACTGTCGTAGTGTGTGACGAGGAGGATTAGTGGACTTTGGATCTGGGCAATTGCGGAGGAAAGTGGCGTGAGCGTGACTACTGAATTGGTCTTGTTTGGAAGAAACAGCTTCAAGCTTATCTCAACTTTAACTTCTTCCATTTACGTTAATGGTGGTCATTATTATCCGCATTATAACAGAACTTAGTCTTCTTAAGGACTTGCGTTGCGTTTGCACGTAACCACTCTTGAAAAACGGAGGGATTATTTTAAGCATAAATTCTTATGGGAGAATCGTTTCCTAGGTATGTATAATTATATATTTTGAGCAATATAATTAAACCACATTATTTTAAGCATAAATTAATATTATTCACTTTTCTTTCATTTTAATCTAAACATATTCTAAGAAAAATATTAGATTTAAATCTGAATAAATAATATCATATTAATAATTTCACTTCTCATTTCATCTCCTCTATTCTTCTTCATTTAAACATACTTATAATGTCACTTAGTTTGTTTACTAAAAATACCTTTAATAATCCTCTACCTTTACTGGATCTTGTATATTTGCAGGAAAATGGAAGATTTGTGACGTTAAAAGGACTTCTTCAAATTGTCACCAGCCCCAAATTATCCACTTATTTGCAAATATTAGAAATCAACATAATGCAGAGATTAATTAATAATGTTGTAAGAAAAAATGTCGCATTAAGTCTTTGAATACCCAAAAAAAAAAAAAAACTAAGAGGATCCCTTAAATTTTATGTGTTTTTAGTTTTATGAAAAGTTCATGTATACTTTCATGATAAAAAAAAATTCATACAATTAACTCAATTCTTATGAAAAGAGAAATATTTTGCAAAGTAAAAATTATTTTCTTGCATAATATACCTATTATATATGGTACGTCTTATATTTTCTATGAAAATATACACATTAATTAAATGAATTTTACTAAGAATATTTTATAATTTTATAATTATTTAATTTTTAAAATGTAAAATGACTAGATACTTGCATCTCGTCATTTCCGACTTTTATATTTTAATTTTCCAAACACTATATGGGGCAAAAGACGAATACTTGACTAAAGTATTTCGTAATTTCCATCCGAACAATGTTCCTACCTAAATCCGTACTACTCTCTCTGTTCCTGTGACAACTGGTGAGACTTTTTCAATCAAAACAGCCACTCATTTCTTGTGTAACTTTCTTGGTGCGTGGCCTTTTTTTCAAGTCTAGAACAACGAATGTCATATGACATTCTTGGCAAAGGAAGCTGCCTGCATAATTTTCACAAAAGGAACTACTTCTTAAAGTTCACACCCTAGTGATCTGAATCTTTCGGAATTATCATTTTTCTAATATGATCTTGCAGAAGCTAGCATGTTTCTTTGACAATATTAATGCTTTTCACTTTAGAGCAGCCTTGCACTATTCTAAAGTAGTAACAGTGGATTCTGGGTTGTTAACTAAAATATATTCAATATTTTTGTAGTTTCATGGAGCTTTCCCCATACACGATACAACTATATCTCTCTTAAATATAGATCACTTATTTTTTCATAATCTGATAGTTAAAACCATTTTTACTTATTAACATGCAAAGATTCATGACAGAATACGATAAAATTTTATGACATTATTTAATTCATATAATTAGTTCCATTTAATAAAATAAAAAACAACTTGTTGTTGTTGTAACGTGCAAAGCTTCAATCCAACCAATATTCTTGAACATACTTTTAGATGATCATTTTGGATGAGTAATAAGTTTCTTGTGTTGGTGGCCTGGGCTAGAACTACATGCAGGATGAATTTTGTGTCACCAAAATATAGGTTTCCAGTGTTGGGGCCGCTGATCTTTCTTGATATTAATTAAAAATTTTTGCCTGATGGGTTTTTGGTTTTTTTACTTTTTGGCCAAACGCCTGACGGGTTAGACACGTAAAATTTATTAAATAATAATAAATTAAAATTATTATATAATCTTATAGAGCGTTTTGAGCACTAAAAGGGTTGAGTCATTCTCATAATTATATCGTTCCTTGACAAACCTTTTGTGGTTTATTCAAATTCATGAAGATATCGCTGCACATTTGCATCTTTCTCCGCCCTCTCTTTCAAATAAAAAACAAGGTCTTCGATCCATTAATTTGGTTGGGTGGCAGTGACCTTATTTATTATTAAGGTAATTTATTCTCATAGATGAATGTACCATACGACTTTTATTTGTTATAGAAAATTATTCTCTTCTTCTTGAAATCAAACAATTAAATTTATTTTGACCTAATTAAAATATTTAAGATGATTACTTTTTCAAATTAAAAAAATTATAAAATAATCATGTTTTAATTTTATTAATTTTAAACTAATTTACTAACTAGAAATCCATGCTAATTGGTATATAGCTTCTTAAGATTACGTAAAGTTTCTTTAATTATATGAGTTTTAATAGCATAAATTGAATCATTTTTAATATATATAAACATTGAGCTGATAAGGCTTTCATAACAAAAATCTATAAAAAGGTCATAATTATTCATTTTAAATCTTAAGCTTTTTAGAATATATTCATTCATTTTTTTACTTAAACTGATATAAAATTTAAAAGTAATCTTTAATTTATTGTTTGTTAAATAGTTATATATTATATTTTCTCTTCTCTTATTTTTTTTTCTTAGTTCTTAATTACATTTAGAATATTAATTTTTCTTTAACTTCGTCTACACTCCTTGCATGTCAATTCCTTGCACATCTTGATATGGGTTATTTAGATTATATCTAGATAGTTTAGATCTTTTTATTTTTATTTTAGTATTTTTTTTATTTTAAAAGAAACAGAATGTAAGATAAAATTAAATTTTCAACTATAAACTCTTAAAAATAATGATTTAAATTAAAATCTAAAAATTTAAAATATGAATTATTCATATTAAATTTAAATAATCTAAATCTTATCCTAAAAATTTGCACGACGTACACATCCTAGGAAGCAGAGAATTGGGATGCCACTCTGTATGGCATGTTTGTGCAGCTTTTTAGCTAGTGTATATATATATATATATATATATAGATATATACATATGCGTTTGTACTATCAAATAGGAGGCCAATTGTCACAGACTTGAGTTTTTCAACATCCGTGGATTTTCCGACAACTGTGTACCACTTAGATCCAACTAGTACTTTAGTTTGCCTATGTCACAATGCATGCGAGCATGAGACACATTGTCTACTATATCTTTGATTCTTCTGGCAAAATACAATTTTACAACGGAAAAGTCTATGTATATATAATTGATTCTAAAATTAGGCAAGATACTAAAAAAGTTACCCTGTTATTTGGCTCTCCATAATTTGCAAGGTTCATTCTTTTGTGCGCTCTTGTAGTAGTTCGACTAATGCTATTCTCTATTTTTTCTTTAAATCTAAACACATCCTTTGAATTTTTCTTTTAATTTATTAGCGAATGGAAGATTTTTGAGATCAGAAAGACTTCTTCAAATCGTCACCGGCCACAAATTATATATTTATTTGCAAATAAAAGGAACCAATTGTGCAAATATTAATTAATAATATTTTAATTAAAAAATGCTGCAGTATGTCTTTGACCCAAAAAAAAAAGGTCCCTTACATTTAAAAATTTAAAATTGATTTCATTTGTAATGTGTTTTTAATTAATTTTAGGAAAGATTCATATATATTTTCATTATAAAGAGAATGATCGTATACTTAAGTCGTTTCCTAGAAAATGAGAAGTATTTTATAAAGTAAATTTTTTCTTCTTGCATAATATTCGTATTATATATGACCTTATCTTTTTCTTAATGAAAATATACACGTTAATTAACTTAATTTTGCTAAGAATATTATTTTATTATTCAATTTTTAAAATGTATAAAATGACTAGATTCTTGCATCTGTTCATTTCTGACTTTCATCTTTTAATTTTTTAAAAAAGAGGGATGAAGTCAATGGTCGAAGGACGAATACCGGACTAATTAAGCTTGGAATATTTCCTAATTTCTATCTGAACATATATCCTACGTTAATTCGTACTACTCACTGGCATCGGCTGGAAGGGACTTTCTCAATGAAAATAGTTACTCATTTACTAATTGGTACGTACGTGGCCTTTTTCTAAGTACAGCTATTACAAATTTCATTTGACATTCTTGGCAAAGGAAGCTGCCTGTATAATTCTCACACAAGGAATTACTTCCTAATGTTCACACCCTATTGATCTGAATCTTCAGGATATGTCATTTTTTTATGATCTTGCTGGAGCTAGCATGTTTCTATGACAATACTAACGCTTTTCACTTTAGAGCAGCCATGTACTATCCATTCTAAAGCAGTAAATAGCTTTCAACGATAATTAATGGATTCTGGGTTGTTAACCAAGATATATTCAATTACTATTTTTGAAGTTTCATGGAGTTTTCCCCGTACATGATATGTACAACTATATCTCTATATATCTTAAATATAGATCAGCTATATTTTCATAATCTGACGATAGTTAAAAACCATTTTTACTTATCAACCTGCAAGGCTTCAATCCAACCAATAATAAGTTTCCAGTGTTGGGGACAATCTTTTTGGTCTGATTGGGTTAGACACGTACCAACTTGTTAAATAACAATAATAATAAATTGAATTTATTATATAATCTTATGGAGCGTGTTAGGCAGGCACTAAAGAAGACCGTGAGTCATTCCCATAATTTATATCCTTCATTGGCAGTTCTTTTGTGGTTTATTCAAATGAAGATATCACCGTATATTTGTTTCTTTCAAATAATAAACAAAGTCCTCAATCCATTAATTTGGGTGGGTTAACTTTATTAAATTATTCTCTTATTTTTTAAAAGATGATTTAATGACACAACTCTTTCATTTGTTATAAAATAATATTCTTCATTTCCTTCTCGAAACCAAACAATTAAATTTATTTGGGCCTAATTAAAACACCGTCAAATATTTAAAATAATTATTATTTTAAATTTAAAATTATAAAATAACCATTTTCAAAATTTTATTAATTTTAAAATTATTTACTAAATATATAAAGAACATATTTACAAAATGATTCAAATGAAAATAATAACTGATAATATTAAATTTCAATAATAACATGTTTATTAAATATATATTTAATGAATAAAAATTCTATTATAAATATGAAATATTTTAGAATAAATTAAATTTCTTTTTTCAATACAAAAGTGGATGAAATTAAAATAAAACTTTTAAAAATTACATTTTTAATAAATTAAATTTTTTGAAAAAAATCAATTACATTCTTAAGTAATTTTGTTAAAATAAGTCTAATTAAAAGTTATTTTTTGCTTTTAATAGGAGGGAGAGTAACTTTTTATAACAAAAGGAATAAACTGTGTAACGAGATCATCTCTTAAGAGAGAGAGAGAGACAGAAAGGAGGAGAAGTTTATCCTTATTATTAATGAAATATACAAGACAGTAATTATTATTATTCATTTTAAAACCTATACATTTTAAAATATATCCATTCAATTTTTTGTACTTAAACTGATATAAAATTTAAAATTCATATTTAATTTGTTATTGATTAAATAGTTATATTCTTTTTTTCTCTTTTTATTTTTTTCCTTAATTCTTAATTGCATTTAGAATGTTATTTTTTCTTTAGCTCCATCTACACTCCACTCACATGTTTGTGCTACTTTTTAGCTAGTATATTTGAATAGAAGGCTAATGCATGGCAGCATGAGACCCGTTCTCTAGTGTATCTTTGATTCTTCTGGCAAAATACAATTTTACAACGAAAAAGGTAAAAACAAATATATCATCGGTGTTCTAAAATTAGGCAAGATACTAAAAAATTTACCTTAATATTTGGCTCTCCATAATTTATAAGGTTCATTCTGGCTACAAAAGAAATAGTTAGTGCTTTTTAAAAAAAAAAAAAAAAGATGAGTGTTGACCTACAGATCAAAATTCCAAGTCCACAAAGGTAACCAAGGTCAGTAAGAAAAACGAGCCCATATTTGTACAGCAGCATAGCATGGATGCAAGCACTGTCAAACTCGGTGACGTTTCTCAGGCAAGTTCCATGGAATCAGCCACAACGTGACTTCAATCACGACTTTGACTAGCCCAAGGAAATATGATTTATTTATTTTATTTTAAATAAATCGCACTTACTTTCTTGAAGTTTAGCTAAATTTACTACCTAGGTTACTACGCTTAAAATATTTTAAAAAAAATTGTATACAATTTGAGACAAAGCTTAGAAATAGTGTATTTATAGTAAATTCTCTTTCAAAGCTTATGTATATATATAAAAGATTATATTTGATTTTTTTATTATAAAAATTATACTTAACTTTCTTTTAATTAATAAAATTAATTTTTTACACAATATATATTTCTTTTAAAAATTAAAATTACTTAATTATTATTTTTTATTATCATACCAATAATAAATTGCAATCTCATTTTGGATCTTAATATCAACTTTACTATCTTTTATTGTCATGTAGAAGAACAAAATCATAGTCTTATATTGTGAAGAAAGTTAACCTTTTTGACTAAAAATAAAATAAAGCAGAGGCTTCTACAATTGTTGTAAAAAATCTATAAGTATATAAATTGTACAAATAGTAGTAAAATAAGTCCTATGTCATCGTATAAGGGGAGGTAGATCAGTTACCAATTTCTAAAAATTAATTCTTATTATTTAAAAAATTAGGTGAAATTAAATTAAATTAACTAAAATCTAAAGGACATGTGAATTGTGCAAATAATAAAAATTGACTATCTAATATAAAAAATGCTCTAAAATTTGGATTTTAATATCTATTTCCTATGAATGAATTTGATTAACTTATATAATTCATTTTTATCCTAATTAATAGATGATTCCATAAATTATGCAAAATTCCCTCTTAAAATAAATCACATTTAATTATGCTACGCCTATGTCTACTCTCGTAATTGTATGCTTTAACATAAACCTATCAAGCTATATGAATCTTAGTGTAGTGATTTCACATGCATACAAATTACTTTTTACTTAGCCTAGATTACTATCTCTATAAAACTTCCGTGTAAGTTTACTATTTAAGTGATCCCTAATAGTGATTTATCTTTTAGTTATTCTCATTACAAATTTAATTTTAGAATAGGTTGCCAATAAATTGGAAAAGAAATTAAATGTTAAATAATAAATTAATTAGGTAAAAATTCATTATATGAGTATTATTAGAATTCAAATATAATCAGAAAACATATCTAGATAAACTCCATATTTAAGGGATTTAGCTACTCATAATAAAAAATAAAAATTGAATGAATCCATAACAAACAGAGAAGAGTAGAGCAGATGAAAAGAAGACAAATCAATGATAGCTACAATTTTTAATAGAAATTCTAGACCTTGGTGTTACGGCCGTTTTCTAAAACTTTCTCCTCTTAACTATAATGTAGTTCCTTTAATTCTCTTTGTTTCCTTTTTAATAATCTTTTGCTAGGGTTTTCTATTTTCACTCATAATTCTTGATGTGTAAGAACTTTCCTATTTTGTTTTTCTTGCAGCTTTAGAAAATTTCTTTTCTTTCTTTACAAATAATGTCCTATTTTGATTTAATCCTTTCCAAGCTAGGTTTAGCCATCATATATAAGACAAATTGGACTTCCAATTAGGCGAATGGGCTTAGGCTTCCTTGCATTATCCTTCTCTCATTAGCATTCATCATATTCTTGTTAAAAAATACAAAAAAGTAGCACAATAATGCTCATTAACTTGATAAGTGACTAGAATTAAAGTTTAATTAATATATAAGAAATATATCACATCAAATTTTCGTAAACTTGAACATTTAATAAAAGAAAGATAATAAAGAGTAGCCAAGGTCTTTCATGCTTTAATAAGAACTATAGCCTAACAATACAGAACTAATAAGATTTTTCAACTTCACTTGACTAACTTAAGGATTCTCAATTCAGCAATCAAAATCACTAGGCAAAACAGATATGATATCTGGCTATAACAAATTAAAACATTAAAGTTATGTAATTTTTTTTTCAATTACTTTCCAATTTTCCTACCTCCTAATACGACAAGCAAGCTAGTAGTATAAACGTCTTTCCTTAGGTTTTATCACTTAATGCTCTTATTCTTTGCTTTTTCTTTTCTCGACCTAAGTGACAAATTCGAGATGTTATGAATACTCATAATTTAAGCTATTTCTTTTTTTAATATTTTTTAAAAATAAAATAGCCTAAAATAGTAGAGTAGAACATTTTGTTGATATTCTAACTACTTAAAACTTGACTTCAAACTATGCAAGGGGTCAATTAGTTAGTCATATTTTACTTTTCTCATATTTATTTACTCATTTAATTTTTCTTGTTATTTAATTCACCAAATGCAAATTATGCACAACCTATATGCAAATTACATAGATCATATCATACTTTTACCAACAAATTTAACAACTAAATCCAGATTCAAAAGGTTAAAATCAAACAAATCTTAAACTTTAGTTAACTTTACACAATTGGTTCTAAATATACATTAAAGTCTTTAGGCCTAACTAATCCACTATACTTCTTAATTGAGGATTTCTTAGAAAACCTCCCCTAAACTTAATTAATGTAGTGTACTTAATGTAAAAAAAAAAGTAAAATAAGAAAAACTAAAAACAACAAATGAGGAAGGGGTCGTAATACTTTTCTACGGACACTACAATTCCAATAGTTGAAGGACAAAGAAGCAATAAAAGGAGCGAATAGAATATCCCAAAGCTTCATTTGCTATACTACCATTCAGTAATAGAGCCTAAACAAAAAATGAAAAAAAAGGAAACTCAAAATAGGATCTAAACCAATAAAAGAAAATAAAACAAACTAAAAACCACAATAAAAGGATAAAAAAGTAGTTATAATTTATAGTCGTTAGTTTAACTTTCAAGTACCAATGTTTTATGTGTTGGTAAAGGCACAAGTGGCCACTTTCTCCACATCTCTCCAACTAGGTAGGGCTTGAAGCACTATTTTATATCCTTAAATATGGTAATAGGTTTATTTCTTACTGTACTAACACCATGTGGATAAAGATCTTTAAACTTGTATCCTTGCAAGGAAGGTATATAGGATGTAACTTTTAAAGGAAAGGTGATGGCTGCAGGTGATGGCTGCAATCCCTTCATTTTTATCTTTGGTGCTTGCAGCTTATGATGAACACACTATAAAAGGTTTGTGAAAGGACTTTGCTATATGTCTTTTTTGTCAACTCATCACTTACATATAGTTTACAACATTTTTTCTCAAAAGGTGGAGTTGTTAATGCCTTGAACACCTTAAATTCAATTTTTTCCTCCCCCATCTTCAAGGAAAATTTTCCATTCTTTACATGAATAATTGCATCGATTGTGGCTAAAAACGGTTATTCCAATATTAAAGGTATCATCATGTCTACTTTTTCGTTTCAAGGATAAGGAAGTCTATAGGAAAGAAAAATCTTCCAACTTTTATCAACATATTCTTTAAGATTTTGAATGAGTATTTCATTAATTGGTCAACCAGTTGCAATGTGATGGCGATCGACTTTAGTTCTTCTAAACCAAGCCTATTACAAATAGACAAAGGCATCCGACTAAGACAAATGCCCAAATCACATAAAACTCAATCAAATGTTACATTACTCATAGTACGAGGAATAGAAAACTCTTTAGACCTCTAAGCTTTAATGGAAGCTTGCTCTAAATGATTATACTACACTCTTTAGTAAGTGCAATGATGGCATGCTTTTTGATCTTCTACTTATTAGATAAGATTTCTTTTAAAAAATTCACATAAGATGGGATTTGTGGCAAAGCATCTATAAAAGGAATGTTTATATGAAGTTGTTTGCCAATATTAAGAAACTTGTCAAATTGCTTATCTAATTTCTATTACCTCAATCTCTAAGAGAAAGGTACTAGCAAGACATATGGCTTTATTGATGATGGCAGTTGAACCATCGTTGGCCTATTCTTCTCACTCTAGACTAGAAAGCTTATAGGTTCCACATCATCAACATGATCTCAATTATTAGGTCATGTATTCCTCTCACTAATGTCTTGTAATTGCTTGCCACTTTTCAGAGTAACTAACTTGCAAGTCCTAACTATATTTTTAAACTTTGATTATAGCTGCTTAGTTAGTCTAATTTAGACTTTAACTTTTCAAACCTATCAGTAGCAACATTATTGAATTTCTCAAACATAACCTCCCAAGATGGCTTATTTTCATTCTAATGGTAACTACTTTGATTTCTAGGTTGAAAGTTTTGTCTTGGTAGCCTGCCATGATTTCTTGGATTACCTTTGTGACCTTGGTTATCCTAAGTTAAATTAGGTTGACTCCACAATTCAAGGACATATGTTGTAGAGTAGGGATTGTTCTATTGTTTATGGTTGCTTAAGACATACTGGACTTGCTCAGAAGTGTAAGGTCCTATTGAATTATTCATATAACAATTGTTGAACACATGACTACCATCATAGAATTTACAACTGAGGAAAGCTATAGAGTTAGAGATTACATTCACACCAAGCTGATTAAAATGCTTCATCAAGATGTCTAGTTT
Source organism: Erythrophleum fordii (assembly GCA_032878935.1). Lineage (NCBI taxonomy): Eukaryota > Viridiplantae > Streptophyta > Magnoliopsida > Fabales > Fabaceae > Erythrophleum > Erythrophleum fordii. Next base: position 35,954,906 of record JAVQMF010000055.1, on the reverse strand, counting down.
ACTTTTCATTACATGCATATGATCTATTTCCAAAACACTTGTAGTTCTTCCAAGCACATGTCTTTCACTAAGCCATTTGTAGTGATTGGTAGCCATTTCCTCAATTATATCAACCATTTCATTAGCTAGTTTCATTAACAAATTATCGGCGATATCATCTAAGTTAACTTTAAGTGATAGTTCCTATCCATCATAAAATATTTGAACTAGCATCTAATCTTGAATAATATGGTGTTGACAATGCCCTTAAAGGTCTTTAAATATCTCATATGCCTCATATAATGATTCACCATTTCTCTATACGAAACTCTGGATCATGCTCCTTAATATAGCAATCATGCTAGGTAAGAAGTACTTGGCAAGGAAAGCTTATGATAAATCCTCCCATGTGGTGAAGGATTGAGATGGCATATAGTCTAACCACATTGCATCTTTGTCTCTGAGTGAGAAGGGGAATAAGTGGATCTTGATTGCATTAGTTAACGCGCCATTTATTTTAATCATGTCGCAGATCCTCAAGAAGTGGGTTAGGTGTGCATTGGGGTCTTCATGTATTCTTCCCCTAAAATTGTTCTACTACACCTTTTGGATCATTCCAAACTTGATCTTAAAATTGTTGGTTGCTATTACTGCCAACTATGCTATTGTCCAACCCTTATGCATCAAGCTGGCAAAGTCTTCCATAAGTCTTTAGTGATTAGGAATATCCATAGTATCTTGTTATATATTGTTAGCTTTAGTCTCTTGCTAATTTGTCATTTAGGTCTCTTGTGATGCATCTCTTTGCCTTTGTTTAGCATGAAGTGTGCATTCTAGGTATGGGTTAGGCTCTAGAAGGGGAGCACTTGATGAATAACTTATAGGTCTTAATTATCTGAAAAAGGAGAAATTAAAAAATAAAATAAAATAAAGTAAAAGAAAAGAAAAGAGAAAATATGGAAATAAGAGAAAGAAAATTTTCTAAATTAATAAGAATAATTTCTCAATTATATTACCCTTTCATGATAATAGTGCTAAAAACTTGTAAAAATTTTGCTAGTGTATGAATCGCATAAGTAGTAATAAAAATGAGTCCTAAAGTTATCTTATAGGGAAGGTAGATCAATTGTCAATTTCTAAAAATTGACTCTTATTATCTAGAAAATTAGCTAGAATTAAATTAAATAAACTCAAATTTAAAGGATATGTAAATTTCATAAATTAAAAAAAAAAGACTGTCTAATGGAAAAAGGTTATGTGATTTTTGGATTTCAATGTCTCTTCCTATGAATGAATCTTACTAACTTATATAATTCATTTTTATCATAATTAATGGATGATTCCCTAAATTAAGAAATTCCCTCTCAAAATAAATCACACATATTTATGCTAAGCCTATGTCTCCTCTCATGATCGTGTGCTATAACATAAATCCATTAAATTTTACGGCTCTCAGTGTACCTTTACATGTAGTGGCTTGGCATGTGTGCATGTTACTTTCCACCTAGGTTTGATTATTATCTCTAGACAACCTAAGCCTAAGCTCATTATTCAGGTTATACCCTATAATGATTTTCCTCTTGATTCTTCTCATTATAGATTTAACCTTTTTATAATAAGTGGCCAACAAATTACCAAAGAAATTAAATGTTGAATAATAAATTAATTAGATAAAAATTTACTATATAAGTGTCATTAGAATTCAAATATAATTAAAAGGCATATTGTAATGTCTGATATTTTATACTAGGCTAAACTTTTACATAGGAGTAAACAAAAGGATCACATGTGGTTGAAAGCCTAATTAAGATATGAAAATAGGGTAAAAATCAGTTTAAGGCCTAGAAAAGGTAACCACAAAGGGCTTTGGGTGTAACAAAAGAAATATAGGAAAAGTGACAATATAATATCTTGTATTTCTAAATTAGTCTAAACTCCTTAAATAATGTAAGAGGAAGAAAAGGAGTAGAAGACCAACTAAGAAGAGAAAAAAGAGGTAAAAGTTGTGTTAAAGTTTAAACAGAGGTAATCATAAAAGGTTCTATATTGCAAAAGTGGACATATAGGGAATATTGTAACTCTTAATCTTATGAGAGAGAGAGAGAGAGAGAGAGAGAGAGAGAGAGAGGTATTTCTCACTATAGTATTAAATGAGCTAACTAGAATGACCAAAATAAATCAAATTTCCCAAAATAATGATGGCATGCATAATGAGAAAATCAGTGAGATAGTGCCATTTTAAATTGTTTTAAGTCATTGTGAACCCTAATTTTTTTCAAGTACAAGAGAGAGCTAAATGATGTATAGGATAGAGGGGTCCAAAAAAGCAGTACTTAAAACGTAAGACAGATGAAAAATGACTACAAAGGTAAAAGTTAGTATAAACGAAAAGCAGGAAAAATATGAATTTAGATAACATAAGAAACATGTATACCTCACCATAATATGATAAAATAAGGCTAGTAAATTAACTAGATGAAATCGATTTAATTAAATCCTCAATGATGTATAAATTAAAGTTTCTAATGGCAATCTTTTAGACTAGACTATTTCAGGTTGTCTTAATTCCTTTAAACCTCTGAGCAAATATTTTTAATTAAAAAAAGAGTAAAAAATTTAGTATGGAGCAATCAATTTTTGAAAAGACTGAGAAATGAGTTCAAACAGAAAAATTAAAGTGAAGGGACATAATAGTCATTTTTGGAAATGTTACAAAACTCTAGATTTTTCTATTTAAGGTCAAGCCCTTCTTTTTCATCCTTCATTTAACTTTTAGCAACCAAATTCAACAACCATGGTAGCATGAAGAAGGGAAGAGAGAGAAAGGAAAGAAAAGTAAAATGGGTAAGGAAGTATGCCAAATTTTGCTATGACATAATTATGAAACTTCTTCCTTTCTTCATGCACTTTCTCGTGGTAGGTTTCATTTTTAAAAAGGGTGAAGATTGTGATTATCACCTTGAGCAAAAGAGTTTGTTTGAGGAAACCAATTTCATCTCTATCAAGAGAGCTTCAAGAATGATTTTGCTATGAAAAAATTTTATTCCTTGGGATTCAAATCCTCCATAGGTTCAGCCGAGAGAGAGAGAGAGAGAGAGAGAGAAAGAAGAAGGCATGAACTTGATGAAAGCTTGATGAAGATTGTAACAACCGGGAGATCAAGGGTTTAGAAGAGTAAGGATTAAGAATATATAAAGAAGTCCACTTAGGAAGCTATAGAATGCAAGATAGTATCACCTAGAGTTCTAGATGAGCCATGAATATTTAAAAACCCTAGGAAGATGGTTTGAACTTTATAATACCGTAATTGAATTATAAATAAATTATGAATATCCCAAAACCTTCAAATTCCCTATTAAACAAACAAAATTCCATGGTTAGAGCTTTAGGGTGGTGTTTCAGCTAAGAAGGAAAAAGAGTATCTAAAGAAGCTTTTAATTTAGTTTAATAATTTAAGAGGCATAAGTAAGTAATATGAAGGTTAAATGAACCATTGGTATGATAAAAAGAATGAGATTTGATGACATAAAACATACGATACCATAAAAACCATAAAGGTGCCCTATAAATGGAATAAGTGATGTGGCTAAGTTTTAAACTTGTTTTAACTGTGAGAAATAAGGAAAATGAGATAGTTGAATGATGAAATTGCTACATGAAGTGTAGCAAATGAGTGGAGGCACCTTGAGGCATTTAAAGTAATCCATATTTATACTCCATGTTCTGATGTGTGCATATAGTGATAGAATGAGATGGAATAAGTCTTAATTAGTTATTTCATATTTTAATTTATGTGTTGAGGTCAAGCTAGCACAACCACACCTTTTTATGTGTGTGTGTGTATGTGTGTATGTAGAACTGAGAAAGATAAAGAAAAAGGAAAAGAACAAGTGAGCTAGTACATAATCAAGAATCATAGCTTTAACAGGTAGTTTGCTCTTCCTTTCTTGCACCATTTAGATTTATTTGACTTAAGATGCATTGTGTGTATTAGTTGTTTTATGAATTGCTTAAGTTTATGTTTGAATTGGCTTTCTTTGCATGAGTTTTATACATGTATGAATTATGTTTTTGGCTTTTAACCAGAGCAGTTGGGAATTTAGCACTATAGTTCTTCCCTAACCCAGAGATGAGTTTAGCTACTATGTTTTATATCATGACTAGACAAGTTCAAAATTTTTTATACCAATTCAAATTTTATGTGATTTATGCATACATGACCATGCATGCTTACATTTCATTCTTGAATTGTCTATTGTATAAATTGGATTGGTTAAGTTTTGCTATTATAATTCTTCTTAGAATCTTACCTCTTGTATCCAACTAACCATGCCAAGTAAAATTAGCAAGGAGAAAGAGAAAGAGGTAAGGGCTTAAACAAACTTTTAGCTTGGATTCAACATGTTTACATATATATTTTTGATGTATATTATGATAAAATGTAATAGCAACTTATGTAAAAGCATAAAACTATAAATGTATGACTATTTGAGGTATATATATGTCATAAGACCATGATTTAGTGTATGAAATTCCCTTGAGCTTATATGCAAATCCTCAAGTGAAAAGGTGATATTTAGATGCAAGGCAACTTTCACAGGTTGAACCATTTATAGATGATGCATATATGGGTTGAAAGTTGCTCATGGTAAGAGATAACATATTAAAGCTTAATTGGACCATTTTGGAACTAAAAGTTTATCCAAATGAGTCATAAAATGCATCTTTACCCCTAATTGCTTGAACGAGTGAGTTTGTATTGAAATTTGATGAATATTTAGAAGACACTTAGAGCTTTCTACAAATCCAAAGTTTGTATTTTTTGGACATTTATAGATTATGTGGTGAATTTCCAAAATTGGCCCTAAAAAGCTATTATGGTTATAGTACTATTCATACTAAACTAGATCTGATTTTCATGTTTTTTAAAGTACCAAATAGATTCATTTTAACTTGAAACTTTTATAGTAAAAAGGTCACATCATAAGCTTTCTAATGACATCTAATTTGCATTAATTAGAGTTGTGTTACTCAAGTTATAAAATTTTGAAATTTATGCTACAATATGTGTTCAAGGCTAAAATGGAGTTTTTGTTTCCTTTTGCATATGAGAGTTATACATATGATCCATTAGATGAGAACATATATTTGTATGTGAGTTGTGGTTTAAAATGGAGGAAAATACCATTTTTGGGTATTAGAAGTCTATTTGATATATTTAGTAGTTAATTTTTTGCTGTTGAAAGTTTTGTAATGAAAACTTTGACATAAATGGACTTTTTATTGCATCAAGTGAATGAACTATAAAAGGTTATAACATTTTGTGATATTAGAGCAAAAGTTTAAGAACTCAGGTTAAGTTGATTGAGATTGTGATGTTTGATTGAGTGATGTGTGGTTAAGTTATAATTAAAGTTTAGGGGATTTTGGAGGTTGTATATCTAAGTGGAGGAATTTAAAAGTGTTATAAGGTTTCATGATTCTTTCTAGTAAAGAAAAGATGGTAAACACAAGGAGGGGCATATTAGTTAGGGCTGTGTAGGGCCCAAAAGGCCCGAAAAATCCAACCCAGCCTAATTACAGGGAAAAGTTAAAAATGGGACAAACAAGAAAGGGAAAATTGGGCAAGAACCTCAAGCCGGGATAGGCTTCAAGATGAGTTTTCTAACTAGTTCAACCCATCTCTGCTTGATATATTCAATAAAATAAATAAAAATTCTTAGGTTTCACATTTTGGTTAGCTGAAGCTGATGCCTAAGATGGATTATCAAACAAATATCAAGCTCAGCTTGGTTTCCTTCTTCACTGTTCGCTCCCTCTATGAGTTTGTGACTCTATCCCTTACCAAATGCACGATAGAGCCTTGACAACAATCCCTCCTCCCTTAATCAAACAAATATCAAGCTCAGCCTAGTCTCTTTGCTATTCGCTCCCTCTGTGACTCTATGCCTCACCAAATGCACGATGGAGCCACGATGACAATCCTTCTTCCCTTAATCAAACAAATATCAAGCTCAACCCGGTCTCCTCGCTGTTCACTCCCTCTATGACTCTATCCCTCACCAAACATATGACGGAGCCACGATGACAATATCTCCTTTAAATCCATGATTCCACGGTAGACGACACTCCCACAGCACTCTGGTAAGTCACTAAGATGGTCTGGCTATGCTGCGATGGTTATTGGTCGCTGTAGTCTATAAAGAAGCTTGCCTCTCTCAGTTACTTGCTCGCAGGTTGGTCTCTCCCTCTGGAGTCTCATCTCTCTTCAGTCTTACAATCTCCCAAGTGCCAATCTTGCTGGGGGGATGTATCACTTTCACACTGTAAGAAAGCTCATCCAAAGCCACTGTTGAGAGCCAATTAGAATGCATGCAGATCTCATTATCGAGATTGGTAAGCTTCACATTGGGTATAATACATATTGTTTGTCTGTTGGGTTTTATGAAGTTTGTAGCCAGGTAGATAATCTAGTTACTGAATCAGAAGTTTTTTTTTCTTTGTTTTTTTTTTCCTTAGCCCCCTCATCTTGCTAAGTTGCTAGTTAAAGTGTTATTATATACAAACTTGAACTTATCTTGTTTTCTATGCTAATTTCTATTGAAATGATCTAGGTAACTTGTAGAAGCTACAAACTTTAAATTGGTAGTGAGGTAGATCAATTGTTCTTTAATTTCCTGAATAAATTTATGAATTTGTAAGATTATTCTTGGTGTTAATATTGATTTTTTCCTAAGCATATACATAATTTAAAATTTAAAAAATTTCCTCAACATATATAAGAAGTGGATAAATAATATACAAATCTTCATTTGTGAAGGTGGCTGGCTAACTTAATTCTAGATGAAAGCAAGGCACTGTCTTCTCTACGCTTGAGCAAACTCAAATTATACAATTATGTGCCATTTGTGCAAGTAACAGCTAATACTTTAGTAGTTCAGTTTGGCTGGCTAAAGTGAACCATGCTAACTAGTGACCTTCTTTTAGGAAAACAAGATAAAAGTTATGCCTGTGTGCTATCCTAGGTTCATTGATCAAGATAAGCATATTGCATTTTGATGGGTTAAATGTGCTGTGTATCGAGTGAATCAGGGCCTTATATGTATCCTTGGTTTGTTAGTTTTTAACTAGTTCTAGGATTTCACCAGCATAGTTGCTATACATTTAACACAAAGTGACTTCTTCTTTTGTTGGATAGGATGCATTATGTTAATTTAGGTTTTTAACTAGTTCTTGAAGAATTAGTGTCTGTTCTTTCAACTATAAATTCAGGCATAAGTTAATGAGGATGGTTATTCTACAATTAATAGCTATGGTTATTGTATGAAAGTAACTGTTTATCTGTTATGTTATGCACTTTTTTTTGGGGAAAAATTCATTTGTCTATGTCAAAAACTTAGAGAAAAAGAGAAGAAAGGGTTGTAGAGATTCTAAACATTCTCTGATGATATTATTCAAACATGCTTTGGTGGTTTCTCTACTTTAAATTAATTCAATACTTGAGATGTTAAGCTTAAAGAATTTAAAATGCCCATGTTGAGCTTCTTTAATTTCAATGCTTGAGATGTTGTTCTATAGGCTTAAAATCCTATTATTATTGTCTATAAATTTTGTAGGGACAAAGGAACTAATGGCAAATCAAAGAACTTAAGAAACCCAAGGCCAATCCCACTCTCAATCCCAAACTCAATCTACCAATATTCCTATTCAAGACTCCCCAGCCTTAGATGCTGCTACTATTACAGCCTCTGCCTCAACCACAGATTCCATAACTATAGGTTCCAAGAGAAAACCTTATGCAAACAAGTCTAATGTTTGGAAGCATTTCAAAAAACATCCATTGAGTGAAACGGGTGGGGAACATAGAGCTGTATGTAAATATTATGAAGTTTCCTATTTATGTCACCCAATTAAACATAGAACAAGTGGATTGAATAGGCATGTAAAAGTATGTAAGAAGAACCCATATAGGCTGATTAATCAAACATGGTAGCATACAGTGAGTCTTCTGGGGAAGATGTTTTAGAGGGGATTGCTCACAAAAATATTTGGTCCCTCACATTTACAATATAGATGATTGTCGAAGGGCTCTAGCTGAATTTGTGATATGTGATGAGATGCCTTTCTGGATCGTGGAAGGGCATTGGTTTCGAAAGTATAGCCATTGTTTAGAGCTTAAGTTTTTAATTCCATCATGATACATAGTCACTAAAGATTGTTTACAACTCTTTAAGGATGAATATAAGAAAGTTAAAGAGTTATTAAAAAAATCATGTATCCAAGTTTGCCTCACTACAGACATATAGACATCAATTCAAAATTTTAACTATATGTGTCTCACAGCTCACTTTATTGATGAAAAATGGAAGTTACAAAAATGAATCCTCAACTTTTGTATAATTGAAAATCATAAGGGTGACACTATAGGAAAGGCAATTGAAAAGTGTCTCTTTGGATGGGGGATTGAAAAAGTTTTCACAATAATTGTAGATAATACAAGCTCTAATGACACAGCTGTAGCTTATTGGAATAGGTTAGTGTGTAATGGAGATTATCTACATGTGAGGTGTTGTGCTTATATTTTGAACTTGGTAGTGAATGATGGATTGAAAGATATGAATGAATCAATCTTTTCGATTCACAATGCTGTAATATATGTGAGGTCTTCTCCTGCAAGATTTCAAAGGTTGAAAACTTTTGTTCAAAATGAAAGAATAGAGTCAAAAAGTCTTGTTTGCTTGGATGTTTCAATAAGGTGGAATTCCACCTATTTGATGTTGGAACATGCCTTGAAGTTTCAATGAGTGTTTAAGAGAATGGAAGATGAAGATGAGGGGTATTGTGTGTATTTTAAAGAAGATGGCCATCAGATTGGTCCTCCTCAACCTTCTGATTGGTTTAATGCCTCATTTGTTTTAATTTTAAAGGTTTTTTATGACATTACATTGAGGATTGAGGTTGTCTAGATCATTATATGTGACATCAAATGCATGTTTTCATGACATTACAACAATTCTAGATATGTTAATATCTAGTTCTATAGTAGATGATCCTTTGATTAGAGATATGGCTGGAAGAATAAAGAGTAAGTATGATAAGTATTAGGGAAAGCTAGAGAACTTGAACCTTTTATTAGTCTTTGAGGTGTACTTGATTCACGAAATAAACTTGCTTTTGTGAGAACTACCATTTGGAGAGATATATCCTAATCTTAATCTTTGTGAGGCCATGGAGAAAAGTATTACAAATGCATTGTATCATCTGTATGGTGAATATGCTGGTGCTGGGGGGTTGTTAAAAAATCACAAGATGTCTCTGAAGATAGTGGTGACTCAAGTAGAAGGGATATCGGAGTGCAGCTACCTAGTTTTGCTCCTGGAAGGATAAAGAAGGCATGGAACATTAACAAGAGTAAAATGAAAGTCACCTCAGATCAAAGAACGAAGTTGGAAAAGTATCTTGTAGATGATTTAGTTAAAGATCATCCTTCTTTTGATATCGTGACATGTGGAAAGTATAAAGTGCTTTCTTCACTTACACGTGATGTGTTAGCTGTGCCAGTGTCAACTCTGGCATTGGAATCTTTTAGCATTAGTGGTTGTGTACTTGATACTTTTAGGAGTTCATTGTTACCAAAAAAGGTTAAAGTACTCATCTACACCCAAAATTGGTTATCGCCCATAATATTTAGATTTGAAGAGCGTGACTTCGATCAATATAAGGAGTTTGAGAGTCTTATGGAAACTGGTAAGCTTTATACTTTAACAATAATATAATGATATTCATTTGATTTCTCCTTTTGATTTTACACGTGATGTGTTAGCTGTGCCAGTGTCAACTGTGGCATCTGAATCTACTTTTAGCACTAGTGGTCATGTACTTGATACTTTTAGGAGTTCATTATCACCAAAAAAGGTTGAAGTACTTATCTGCACCTAAAATTGGCTATCCCCCACAATATTCAGATTTGAGGATTGTGACTTCGATCAATATGAGGAGTTTGAGAGTCTTATGGAATTTGGTAAGCTTTATACTTTAGCAATAATATAATGATATTCATTTGATTTCTCCCTTTGATTTCTACTTCATAATTTCCAAAATAATATTTACTTTTTACAGATATTTCAGGAGCTTCAGGAGTAATCTCTGAAGTTGTTTAGAATGTCACTTGATGTGTTTTTGTTATTTTATTTAGCTTGTATTTGTATTCTGAACTCTTCATATTTTTGACTTTTTGTTATTGGGAACATGTATTTGTATTTTAAGAATGATGCTATGCTAATATACTAAAAGTTTGAATCTCATTTCTTTGACAATTTAGTCTAAAAGGCTCCAACATTCTTTTGGTTCCTTGTATTCAATAGGCCACAATTGTCATTCACCAAATACTGGGCATATGCCATTAATTACATCAAATGGTATGTACTTTAATATCTTTACAGTTACCGCTTGCTTGTTGTTCTTAATATGATTTTGGTTATTGTAAGTTTCATGATTTCCCCAATATTTTGCATCCACAGGTATATGCACCAATTTATATGAGGGAAGACTATTTCCTATAGAACATTATGGCCTCTATAGGTATATTATCATTGCTTTTATTTTTTGACCATAATTATTAATTAGTGGCTTTTCAATTTTAATTATAGAGAGGTATTAATCTGTTTTAATGACTTCAGGTGTGGATTTGGATTGGTATTAATCTTAAACATAAATCCTTAACTTGTTTAAATATGTTTGAGTATCTCCTTTGGAATTGGCATGAATTGGAATTGATTTTGACTTGAGAATCCGAACTAGAATCTACCCAAATGGTGGTTGGTCATTATGCTGATTTTTAGTATGGATTTAGTTTGAATTTGGTTAGGAATTTGAATTCCAAATATGTGCTGGCCTATGTCGTTATCTTATGTGTCTATAGACCTCGAAAAGGCTTGTGTGTCTTCCATCTATCCTGTGCGAGATTACTACTTTTGATACCTTCTCTCATTATAAGTTATGTTATGTTATGTTATTTTATTGTTTCCTTGTAATAAATATTGGCAATGTTTTTTTAAAGAAAAGGGCTCATATAATTCTACAGCAATTGTTTGGAGATGGAACATTATGACTATTCACTTTTCTATTTAAGCATAACCCACAGGCCCCAAAATAAATAAATAAATAAACATAAAAATTTCCTTATGTGATTAGAAGTCCCTGGATTTTCTAACTCAGTTTATAATGTAGAAGTTTACCCATACAAACCTTTATCTTTTGTCCTCTATTTCGGTGGGTCAATTTTAAGTGGTAAATTGCATTTTCATTGTGATGGACAGTTCCATTTCCTTCCCAAGTAATTTATTTGACACTGAGATTTGCCATGAAGAACTCTGGATTCATTTCGTTGCATTTGGATTGTGCATTGGAAATTAAGACAGCCATTATTAATTAGTACCATTTGTTGGTTTATATGGATTTGCAGTTAATTATAGAGAGGTATGTGCACTTTGTTGTAATGTCCTTTTAATTAGTTGGTTGGAGGAATACTAATTCAAAGATGTAAAATCTAAGGTTAATGTAGTCAATTATGGGAATAAAATTTTTCCCTATCCCATTTTGGCCCGTTTTGGCCCATCCCAGCCCGATTTTACATCGGGCCTTATCGGGTTAGGGAGGAATTCGGGCCTTGAATTCAGTCCCAAGACCAATATTGGGATGGGCCTTGGGCTCACCCCATTCCTGGCTTGTCCCGTCCCATGCACAGCCCTAATATTAGTTAAGGGTTGGCCCATTGTAGACTCAGTATTAATGGTTTTAGAAGTTAGAGATTTCCCCAATAAAAAGGAAAAGAATAATAGAAAAGGAGTGGGCTTAAGAAATAATTTTATGTAAGAAATTTGTGATGTTATATAATTAAGCCCAAGGGTATATAAGATTGAAGAGTAGTCGAAAGTAATATTGTTAATGCACAAAAATAATAATGATTGTAGAGATTGTCTTTAGCCTTGACTTCGGTCTAAGTTACTATCCTGTGTGTTAGTAGTGGCTGGACCAAGAGTATAGGGTCGAGATGTGTAGAAAATGTTATGAGTACATGGAAACAATGTACCTTAGAGGAAGAATTGAAATCAGAAAAGAAGAAAATCCTAAAGATCCAGTAATAGTCACATTACGAGATAATATGAACTATCTAAATTTATAGTAAGTAATAATAAGGTCAATCTATCCTTTTAAGTATAGGTATAAGAAAAGTGAAATAAATAGGATATAAGGAAAGTAGAGAGTCAAGAAACCATTAGATAATAATCTATGACCCTCTAAGAGATGAGACCCTATCTCAACATGTATTATAGAGAAAGCAAGGGTGAATTAAGAAGTTAGAACCTGAGCAAGCATTTTTTCACTTTAGAGGAAATTAAAGGAGGGTTAAGGAACCAAGTGACAAAAGTCCACTACTAGATGAAATAAGCTTTTCTAGTATAAAGCAAATATGTAGAGCATAAAGTAGTTAGTAAAACAAGGTTAAGACGCTCTCAAGTATGTAACTTACGAGAATTAGTAATATGAGATGAAAAGCTTAAGAAAAATGAAACTTCATCCTATAATAAGGATGCAGATGAGAGTAGAGACAAGCATTTAGTGTCTCAAAACCTTTAAGGAAGTTATAGAAAGTCTTATAAAATATAGAGAAATAATCATGTAAGGTCAAAGGCTTAAAAGAGGAGTAAGCTATGGGGGCTCAATCATAATAAAGAATTAGCGGATGAGATGAAAGCATGCTAGACGCCCTCATGCTTTATGAAGTATAAGCAAGTTAAGTTGAATCCATAAGAAGTTTAAGAATACTCTTAAGTAAAGCTAAGTAAGAGATGAAAAGAAATTAGATAAATAAGACACACGTCCACTCAATATGAGTGAAGTACTAATATAAGTAAAAGAGAAAGAATGTGACAATTTTAGAGCTAAGGACTTAAGGAAGTTTATGATTCATTAAAGAATAGTGAGGAAAAGAATGATAGAACATATTAGAGTCCTTGGTATGGCTAGCTATGAAATGTGAGCTAATACCCAAGTAGATATAATTGGATAGATGAGAATAGCCATGGGATGTTATAGGAGCAAATAAAAATATTAAAGAAAGTATTACTCTTCTCAATTTGCCACATGATACAGAGAAAGGTTATAAAGAAGTAAGAGAAGGGTATTCTAGATTGTTAGGAGACTTTTAATATACAGATGATAGTGGCTTTGAGTTCAGTCATGATGCACCGTGTATTAGTGACAGATACTGTTATTTGTTTGCCATAATGGTTACATGATATTGTGTTTGGCCAACTCAATAGTAATGTGACTTTAGTACATAACAAATGATGATATCAACCATAAAAAATTTCTCAATGATTGAAGAGCATCCAAATTAGTTAAGTTAAGAAGTAAGCTAAAGAAGAAGTAGTAAAGGATTCCTAAATTGTTCAGTACTTTAAAAAAAGGTTATTAAGAAGGAATGCTAAATATAGAGTGATATAGACTAAATGTGCTTATGGCACTAAAAAGTTAAGATTAAAGTAGCAAAAGTTTAATATATTTATGAGCATGAGTCCCTTATGAAAGACAAGTAACTAGAGCAAAGTGTCTAAAGGACTAGTATATAATGTTTATCCTATGAGGTCAGTTAGACACACAATAATGTGTAAGACATTAGGTGGTGTAAGGACATTACGGTGTTAAAGGCACTTTGGTGCAAGAAGTAATTAAAGCTAGAAATTGCTGGATAAGAGTTAGTAAGAGTAAATATAATTAAAGGCACTTACGATGAATGCTCATAAAGTGGCAATATAATTAAAGTAATTAAAGTGAAGTAACATAAGTTAGTAAAGTTAAAGAAAGAAAGTTATGATAAGGCTAGAAGTAGGTAGTTAATAATCCCATAGGAAGTAATGAGCAAGTGCTAAAGTACTTTAGAGTATCATTACTATAGGATGTTTAGAGATATAAGAATTCTTTATAGGACTTATTTCTCATGGGTAGTGCCTAGAAGAGCATTAAAGGCATTTAAGATTAGTCTTAGGAATGATGAGTTATAGTTGCCAAACTGAGTGAGTATATGCCATTTTACAACTATGATGTCCTTAAGTCTCGAAATCTCTTAGAGATAGATCGCAGTAGATTCTATTAGGGCTAAGAGGGGTCATAATAGATCTTAGGAGTCATAGTAGATTTCACAGAGTTATTAAGCCATAGAGTTATAATAGTTCTTTGGGGGAGATGATAGCCTAGGATGATTTTAAAGTATAGAGATCTTCTAAGTTTTAGAAACTGTTACAGATAGCCAAACCATAGCCTAAGCTAGCAGACAAAGAAGTTATCTATGTGGTTAAGAAAAGTAAGAATATAGTGCTAAAATTAAAGTTAGATAACCACTACCCTAGTATTAATTAGACCTGGTCGAGAGAAAGAAGATTTCTATGCATTATAGTAGTGTATTAAGAAAGGGCCGAGTGTATTTTTATGTAACAGGGTAAGCAATAGCTTGTGCCTTTAATGGTGGAAGTTCGGAGACTAGCATCCCATATATGATTCCAAGCTAGGTTAGTGGCAATTGCTCATCACTATTAGATACATTGATCAAGCAATTCTTAGCCAAACCTAGAGGACATGTTGAAGGTATATAGGTTAGTAAATAAAAGAATTAGGATATTCTATATTTTTTAGAGATATAAGGCACATGAAAGAAGCTATTATCCTAGTATTTAGTCAATAATTAAGGCCTAATATGGGAAAAGGTATGAATCTCTTATTATAGGGATGAGCTAGTGATTATGAGCTTAAAAGTGGACTGAAACTTTAGATAAGACAAGATAGACAGATGAGGCTTTTGATAGCTTAAAGTAAATATAAAGAGATAAGCTAATGGTAGAAAAAGCTATAAAAATTAAGATTGGAGATTTGATATTTAGTATGGCATCTCCAATCATAGAGATTAGCAAGTCCACTATAATGAGGAAGCTTAATCCTTTGTAGTTAAAAAGATTAGATTAGTGTTGCACAAAATAATTCCATCTCCTAATTTTAGCCTGAATTTATAATGATTTATGCTCTTGGTATGAGAAATAATGGCTACCTAGATTCTTTACATGTTAGAGATTATAAGGATGTATAGTAGCAAGATAAATTATGTTAGATCGTAACACTAGAGAAGCGTCATAGCCAAAAGGCCCAAAAGCACAAGATAACATAGATTCTCTAGTGAACATGGCCTAAAAGGGAATTATTCCTAGGAAAAGCAGACTAAGAAGTTAGATAAAATGAGAAAAAGTATATATAGATGCCTTTATGATGTGTCCAAAGTAATTTATAAGTTTACCTTCAAATTTCGAGGATAAAATTTTTATTTAAAGGGTGAAATATAAGGTTTGGTATTTTATACTAGGCCATACTTCTAAATAGGAGTAAGAAAAGATCACATTGGTTGAAAGCCCAATTAAGATATGAAAATGGGGTTAAAAATCAGCTTAAGGCCTAGAAGAAGTAACTACAAAGGGCTTTACAGTGTAATAATAGAAATATAGTGAAAGTGACAATATAATATCTTATATTTCTAAATTGGTTTAGACTTCTTAAATAATGTAAGAGGAAGGATAAAAGAAATAGAAGACCAACTAAAAAGAGTAAAAAGAGGTCAAAGTTGAGTTGAAGTTTAAAAAAAGGCAACCATAAAAGGTTCTGTACTGTAAAAGTGGAAATATAAGGAATATTATAACTCATAATTTTATTCAAAAGAGGAAGGTATTTCTCATCATAGTAAGATTAAATGAGCTAACCAGAATGATGAGAATGAATCAAATTGGTGAAAATAGTGATATCACATAAAGCAAGAAAATCAGTGAGATAGTGCCATTTTAAGTTGTTTTAAGATACTGTGAACCTTGAATTATTATGTTTTTTTTTTTTAAGAGTACAAGAGAGAGTTAAATGATGTATAAGGTAGAGGGGCCTAAAAAAATAGTATTAAAAAGTGGAACAGATAAGAAATGATTATAGGGGTAAAAGTTAGTCTGATCAAAAAGCAAGAAAAATCAAGAATTTAGATAATATGAGATTTAACATGAGAAATCTGTATACTTGCCATAATATGATAAAATAAGGCTAGCAAATTAATCAAACGAAGTCAATTTAGTTAAATTTATGACGATATACAAATTATGATTTTTGTTAGCAATCTTTTAGATTGGAATAATTAACAAATTGTATTTTTAGTAATATCAAATAATTAGCTTATTGGTTGGAATTACCTAAATTGATTAGGTCACGTGTTATGGATACTTTTAATATGTTGTGCTCTCCATAAGCCTATTAAGGAACATGCCTCAACTTATAATTTATCTAGAGCTAGTTATCTTTTTTATACCGGCTAAAATTTGTCTCTTAGTGAACTTTGGCAAACTCTATATGAAATTTGGTATTATGAGTTCTAATATATCCCTGGCCTTTTCCTTTTCTTCCTATATTGTGATCTCTCTTTGTGATCTCTAACTGTTGTCTAGCAAGACTAAGCGTGTGAGTGTGTGTGTATATATATTCTCCAATCAAGAGTTCCAATCACGTATTTATAAAGACATATATTATATATCAATATTTTAACAAGTGACCTCTTAATTAGTAGGAGTGATTGTTCAATTACATTGAGCTTGTTTGGGCCAGACCAAAAAAAAATTATTAATTGGGTCAGGTTGACCAAGTTAATTAGTTTGGTTGGATGTAGTCTCATTAATTTTTAAAAAAATTTATATAGGAACTTATATAAAAATTTTATATTTTTTAAAAGCAAAATATAATTTTATAAAACTCATATAAAAATTTTATCTTTTAGGAGTTATTTTATAATTCTTATAAAAAATTTATAGTAAAATGAAATGGCTCAAGCCGTTCGAGAAACTAATATGGCCCGACTCCTTTATTGTGCGCCCTTATTAATTAGCTCTAGCAAGATATATCATATTAATATATATATATATATATATATATATATTTGTGATTTTTTAGTATCTTGCTATGGAGCTAAAAAAAAGTTATAGGAAAAATTGATAATAAACTATTAGTCGAAAAAAAAAAGGACAGTTAGCATAATATTCGATAAATATAATGACCTAAGAGCTTTTATTTAAATAATTATTTATTTAAAATAATAGGTGATTATATATGGCAAATGAAGTTGCAATCAACGTGAATGCTGGGGGTATGTAAGTTGAAAAAGTATATTTTCGTGAGATAAATGTGGAAAAAAACCTACAAGAAATTATTCAATTGGTAAATTAACTGTGTCTATATATGCAAAGAAAAAAAATTTATAATATGGAGAAGACCAAATTAAAATGATTTTATCATTATTGTTTTTCTCAATAATTTAAAGTAAATATTAAATAACTGGAAAGTCCTTTGACAAATAAAGATGGATGCGCAAGGGGGTATAATTATCTAGGTGGTTTGGTAACTTCAGCCATCATAGATGTTCATGGGAATTTCCAAGGCCAATATGACGAACGAGGTTGATTCAATGATTTTCCAATCGTTGTCCATGCTAATTGTACTTTCACAACTCTATGGACGCGTGGATAGATAGAATGTAAATTTGATTTTACACTGGACTCATTTAAAAATAAATTGAACTTGTGAAAAAAAAAGTGCAAAAAACCGTGAGTCAAAGTGAGTCAAAGACCATTATTGTTAACTATAAGCGAGTATAGAAAATGAGCCGAGTTTGTGTTAATGTATCGTTAAATTTTATTAATGTAATTACATGTATATTATCTTGATATTTTAAATATATATCATTTATGTCAACAAAAAGTATAAAAGTAAATAATAAAATGAAATTAACTCACATGTATACCAACTAATACAACTTTGTCAAATAATTTGAGTGAATATGGTTGAATTATATATATTCAAAATACTAATATGATAGATAATTAACTATGTTTGCAAAATTTAATATCATTGGCAAAAGTTCCATAATAGATACTAAAAGAATAATTTAACAAAAAAATTTATTCAAATTCAAATCAGAAGAAACATTAAAACAAAATTTTCACTTTCCTTTAATTTTTCTTCATCGAAACATCCTTCAAACTTCTCGCGATTTAATATGATACCTTAATTCCCTAACTTGGTTATCAAAGTGGTTTCTAATCCACCTTTTCATAAGGACGTGACAAAATGAAAGTGAAAGTGAACTATGATGGCGCTAGCAAGGTTTGTCTAGGCTTAGCTGGTTGTGAGACATTTTGAGGAATTCTTAAGGTTGTAGGTTTGGTGGTTTCTCGAGATATATTGGTTGATGTTTTTCCATGCACGGGGAAGCTTGGGAAGCCTTTACTAGGCTTGATTTGGCTTGGAGATTGAGCTGTTATAAAATTCATCTTAAACTTGATTCTAGCAAGCTTTAAATGGTCTTAATCCTTATGTTACATCTTTGAATTGTGTGATATAGATGATTAAAGGTTTAATGGATAGGCATTGGTCCTTTAAAAGTTTTTCACATGTTTCATTGAATGAATAGGTCTGTTAGTGTGTGTTTGTTTGGTTCAACGATCATCTATTCATGTTTTGCTCTAAATTATGATTTGCATAAAAAAAGTTCATTTACAATATTTTTGGATCTAAATTTATTATGCTGCACTATAATTTTGAGATGTCCGAAAATCATGTTGGGTTGAAATAATTTACACTTGCTTTTTTGCAAATGTAATTCTAATTGTATTGAAGGTGTATTAACAAAATTATTTTTTAACTAAAATTTTTAAACATAAATTACGTTCAAGTAAATTTACTTTTACACAAAATCAATTCTATAAAATTAAATTTACCAAAATCAATTCTACTTACCATCAATTTAAACACACACTAATATATTAGCCAACCACAGTTTGAAGTTCTCCCTGGAGTTAATATGGTACTGTGTAGTGTTCTTTCTTTTTTTGCTTTGTCTATGCTTGTTGCCCCTTTTTGTTAGAAAAAAGAAAACTAATATAATACATAGTCAAACGGATAACAATTTCATGATAGATATTAAAAAGAATAATTTAACAAAAAAATATTTATTCAAATTCAAATAACAGAAATATTAAAAATAATTTTTTTTTTTTTGGGTCATTCTTCTTTATCGAAACATCTCTTAAAGTTCTCGCGATTTAATATTATATTTTAATTCACTATCCAAGGTCTTCAAAGTGGTTTCTAATCCACTTTTTGAACATACGTGACGGAATATGAAAGAAGAATAAGGAATGAAAATTAGTTTATTTTATTTTCTTTGAAGAGTACGATGGATTTTGATGCTAAAGAATTCAAGTTTGAGTAGTCAACATTATAATTATAGTTGTTTGAAAAAAAAAAGTCTGGAAGGAGATCGTTGAAACTCAAAATCGAGCCTACCAATGTTTAGAGGTGCAAATGCCGATCGCGCAAAGATGCGTGCCAAACTCAAATTGATACAATATGCATTTTCTGGTAATTGGTATCTTATTATTTTATAAATTTACAAGTATTTTGATCAAAATAAATTTAGTTATAAAATATTTTTTAAAAATTAAAATTATCAATAAGGACCATCATTATTATAAGACTTTAAAAGATTTATTATTGGATATAAGGATGTTGTTGAATTTTCCTATACCCAATAGTAAATACTTTAAAACTGACAATAAAATTTCTTAAAATTTGATAGTAATATTAGTCTTTGAAAATAATTTTAATTTTTAAGATTTTTCGTTGTAAATATTTGATAATATGAATTTTTTATTATAATTTGTTTTATAATTTGGTCTTTTAAAAATAAATTTTTGTAATTAATTCCTAAAAGATCAATTTTCTTTTAATTTGATCATTTAAAAATAAAGTCTTTTAATTTAGTTTATCCAGATATTTTCTATCAATCAAAATAGCCTTTAAACGAGAGCCAAAATGCTTCCCAAAATAATTATTTTAAAAATTAAAAATGTTTAAAAGATTAAATTAAAATTTTATTTTTGGAGGATTAAATTAAAAATAGAATGATATTTCAAAAGACTAATTATTAATTTATTCTAAAAATAACCAACATAACTATTTGCTTTTTAATAATAATAATAATGTCATCATGCTTACACACTCTATGTAATGCAGATTAATTCTTTTCCTTTTTTTAATCATTCGTTTTCTTGAATTCAACATGTAATTAAGCATTTGTCTGAGTTTGGTTGCCTCAAATATGGTGGCCTTGTTTTTAATAAGCGTATCGACAAAGTTCCTTTTAGAAAGATCGGACATCAATTTGTCAAATTTGCTCCGCAATGATGGCACGCGAAAAGGCTTTGCTATTACAGACCGGAGTTATTTGAGTGCGCCTCCACCTAGTCTTTTATTAATGGGATGACGCAAGAGACAAATGATGTTTTTATTTTCACTTCAGTACAAGAAATAATTTCATTTTTTATGGTAATGAGCGTAAAAAGAAATATCTTTAGCTTTCAATATTTGTTTTATCAACCGTTATTTTACTATCAATAAATGTTGGCAAAAATTTTGTCAAAAAAAATATATATTATTGACAATTAATAAAAGTTTCAAAGTATTTTTGACGGTTATTGATCTTAAAAAAAATACTTTTGTCAAATTTTCAAAACAATTTTGATAACCATTAAAAATGATGATCATGATTGTCAAAAAAAGTATCAATAATAATTTTTAATCCATATTTTCTCTACATTGTTCTTTTATATATATATATATATATATATTGATAACTAACTTTTTAGTTAATAGTTTTATTTATAGAAATGTTTATAAAGTAGGCAACATAAATATTTCTAAAAATTTGAATAAATATCATTAATTAAAAGTTTTTTTTACTATAGATGAATAATGTATTAATGACAAAAGTACTTAAAATATAAATCTCTATGTCAACTAAAATATTTACGAAATAAATTTAAAATAGTTAAAATATTATCTAATTTTAAACAAATGCTCTATATCCAACTAAATAAGAGCAAATTTATGTTAGAGATACAGAGTTCATTCACTTCCAATTTATAAGAAAAAGACAAAAAGATTGAATTAATAACAGAAATAGCATTAACAATACAAGCATCAATTCTTGGAAAAGGACACACTATAAGAGAAATGACATATATAAATATTTTTCATGTGCAAGCTCTGTGTGGGAATTTTTACACCCATCAGAAACAAAGGAAAGCCCCCATAGCGACAAAGGAAAACAAAGGATTAGGAAGGAATTTGGATGACACGCACTACAAAAGAGATCATTATCTTCTAGTGGTTTTTTTGACATTTTTGGATAGGAATAAATAATGTACCAATTGATGAAAAGAATAATACATTATTGAACTATATATAAATCATCATTGTCATGCTATTATAAAAATAATAATTAGCAGTGGGTTACCACTTCGTTTTGAGATCAAAAGATTTGAAGGATTGAGCACTTGCAATATTTTGCTTAAGAAAAATCTTCAAGAAGCTTTCGCATCAACTTATGAGCATAATACTAAAGTGCAACATCTAATAAGATTATCAGTCTTGCATCAATTATTGTCCCGTAGAACTACCAGTAATTTGAAATTATAATAACATGGTACAGAACTTATTGTGCACAACAAATTCAAACAGAGCCATATCATAGTACTGATCGTTATAATAGTTTTTGAGAAAACAAGTATGAAAGAATTGGATTGATATTAAGATAAAATTGAACCAAAAAACAAAAGAGAAACCAAAAAACAAAAAATGGATATGTTAAGGGAATCCAAGAGACAATAGAATTCATATAAAGCTTAAAAGTTAAAATCAATACCTATAAATAACTTGGAAGAAGATGGGATATATCTTTTCATCATAGCTCAATAAATACCAAATTCTTTGAATGACATAAGCTTGGATCTATCATGATGAGCCTAGCTCTTTGATATTTGCAATAACAATTACAAGTGTAAAAACTATAATCAATATATAAAACATAATTAACTTTTTAATAAGTGCACACTTGATTTTTGACATATTAGGCACATCCTAAATCAAATGCAATTAACTATTTTATATCCTTTACCTTAGAAAAGAAAAATAGAAACTCATCTAGACTTCTTAGCTCTAGTGTTTACATTATATATTCACATAATAAGTGCATGACAGACCCAAAATAAAGCATGAGGCACCAAAATGAAATTAAAATTCATTGTAATTTTTTTCATTGGATTTCACATAGTAAATGATATAGCAGAAATTGAAACATAGTAAATTCCATCATACAAAATGATCCCAACAATATTTTCTATATTGAGTTCTTTGGCAATCAATTAGAAAAAACAAAAAAACAACAAAATTCCAACACTAAATAACAATAACATAAGCAAACCAACACAATAGCCTAAACCAGAAAACAATATGGCTAAGGTAGAGAAGAATATAATGTAAATCAAGGAAAACACAACATGCTTCTAAAGAAAAAAGTAGCCATCAAACAAAGCCTTAAATTAAAGACATTTGTGGAGTAGCATAAGCTTATTGGCTTAGATGGCATTATATTTCCTAGTAATTTTTGCAACATAGGACATCATTCGAACTTTGTTTTGCTTTAGCCTAAACTGCATCACAAATTTGTCTTGTAAGGTGAAAAAGGGTAAGCTTTGATGTAGCAACCTCCTCACTAAGGATTACCTAAAGAGAGCATATTGAGTAACAATTTGTCAGCATAAAACCATAGCAATACTAGACTTAAATAATGCAAGATAATAATACAAAACCATATTTGATGGGATTGCATGGTGCATTCCAAAGCAACATGTGACGCCTTGCGACCTCTAAGACAAATGAAATAATAATACTAAAGAAAAAACTATCATAAAATGTACTTGCAAATATGTACAAAATATCTAAAGTCTCAAACTCCATCTTGTTATTTTAAAAATGTACCAAATATCCAAAATATTGACTATGTCCAACAAATTCTGTAAGAATCGGAAAAAAAAAATATATAAAATAAAAAATAAAAAATAAAATAAATAAATAATAAGAAAGTGGAATAGGGGGGATTTATTTATTAAATTAATTATTATTATTATTATTATTTTCTTTTTCTTTTTTTCTTTTCTTTTCTTCTTTCCTCCCTTTCCAGCTTTTGTCCGATTCTCTCTTCCTGAGTTCTGCTTCTTTCTTTCCATGGATATCCTCTTCTGCCCCTCTGTTCCTGTAGCTTTTCCCCTTGTTTCCAGTGCGTCACCCTTCTTCCCTGGAGCTCGCGAGTTCTTCTCCGTAGAACTGCAGCGTCTGTCTCTCCTCGCCAGCGAAGTATTCTCGGCGTTATACAAGCTTTTCAAGCTCCCTCCCTCGTCGCCGGGTGGAGCTTCTGTTCATGCGCCAGCTTGGAGGGTGCAGCAGCTACGGTGAGTTAGCTCTTCCCTCGATTTAATTCCAGATCCATCAATTTTCATCCTTCCCTTCTATTTTCGGCTTGCTCCAAGGAAAAGAGTAACTCAGCAGTATGAAATTTTGCCCCTGTTAGTCTGGCCAAACGTAGAAGAGGGGGGAGATTGGGGATCTTAGAATGAGGCTTTCTAATTATGATAATCACTCACAAACTTTCAATTTCTAATCCCTAGGAACGATTTTGAAACTCAGAATAGGAATTTGAAATGTTATGAGAAGGGTTAAGCTAAGAAGTAATGTTGTATGTAATGGGTAAATTATAGAATGGAAGGGGATGATTAGGAAGCTATCATTATAGTGGATAGATGTTAGGAATTGTTGTTTTGGATATACTTAATAATTTAGTAAGTTTGGTATTAGTAGGAAACTCCAGGAACATTTACTGCAAGGGAGTTAAACTTTTGAGGAGAAGCAAGTGCCGTCAACTCTGAACATCACTGTGAGTAGATAATGATCACATTAAAAATTGTGTATTTGTTCCATTATTATATATATGTATATAGTTGAGGGGTTAAATCCATTAAGTCCCGGTGAGGCAAAAAGGAGATGAAATTTAGGAGTAGGATTCATCATGGAGGTGAATAAAGAGGCTTATTGGACCACAACCAATGTAAATTGGAATGTGGCTTGAATTTGGTGGCTTAAAGTCCATGTTCTTTAAATTACATAAGTATATATATATATATATTGCGTAGTTCTATCTCTGAATACTTGTTCTGTGCATACATATATATATATATATATATAAATATTTAAGCATGGTTTCCTTCTTCTATTTATTTAATTGTTTAGTTGTGTATTTATCTCATTTATATATATACCTAAATGGTTTTCGTTTGGCATCATCCTAGACTAGCAGAATCAAATCTTAAGCATTAGTTATTTATGCATCTAGTGTCCAAATAATCATTTAATTACCCACTTAGGTTCATTCCTTTATTTGTTGTAATATCCTATTGGTCTATTGACTTGAGGCTCCTCTACCTTTTCCTCAGGACTTATGTTTTCCATGCTTTGATAAAATACCTGTTTCAACTATGATGTCAAAGGTGTATTGTTTATATCGTTTTAGTACTGAGAGTGGATTACTGATTGATGCACTATCTAGTATGTATCCCCAAATTCGGGCAGAAAAGGAGCTACCCGTTAGGTGTAGCCACCCATGAAAAGGGTAAAGAGCTACCAGCGAGGTGAAGCCGCTCTCGAAGGGTTAATTACAATGCATAATGGGGTGGAAAAGGAGCTGCCCATTAGGCGTAGCCACCTGTAAGGGTTACGGAGCTGCCAATGAGGTGTAGCCCCACCAACCAAACCCAAAAAAAAAAAAAGGAGAGAGGGAAATTTAAATAACCTGTATGTTGAGATTTGACTGTTGGGGAAGGTCTCCTGTATGAGTTTTGTATTTGGCAGTACCTAGATAACTTGATTGTTCTTTATAACTATTGTAATCATTATCTGCTCACTGAGTTTATCTCACCCTTTTAAATTTTAATTTTTTTTTCAGATAGCGCCTCTGGACCCGATCCGCCTCCCTCATCTTAGGACTGAGGCGTGTGGCGGTGAGCCTCCCTTTTTGGAACTGGGAGCTCGGTTAATTTTCTTTTGGTTGATGTTTATTGTAACGAATTAAGGATTATTTGTAAAGTATTTTAGGAGTAGGCCCAGTGGTTCTGGGTGATGTTTTTCCCCTCCCTTCTTTTTGGTTGTTGATGCTTGTTGACTGGTTAAAGAGAGCGGAGCTCTCTGTTGTTATTTTATTGAACTCTGGCTGTTTGTAGAAATTTTGGGATGTCCTATTTATAGGGGACACTCTGCCGAAATTTCTATAAAAAGCTAGTGCCTAAAAGAAAGTATATTTTATATATCCAGCAAGGCAGGATTTTATTTAGCGTACTGCTAATCGGTAGGACCTCTTAAAAGTTGTCTTAGCGTAGCAAACCAAGCTGTAGATAAAGACTTCATATAGACCCCTCCTGTTGGTTTTCCCCCCTTTTCCTTTGGGAAATGGGGCGTGACAAATTCTCCATGAGTAAATATTTTAAATAAGTGCGAAATAATGCTATAGCTATAAAGCTCATTCACTTTCCATCTACCAAAGATAAAAAAAGCCATTGAATTAGACCCTAAGATCATATCATTAAAATATGATCTTTAACCAAATAAAAAAGGAATAAAAAAGGCTGAAAATACAAATTAAGAAACAAAACACTAGTTGGAACCATTCAAGTAAGCTATAATCATACATGCAAAGCATAAGGAAATGTAATGGATATGCTTCAACTTTAACAAATTATGGCCATTGCAGACAACAATTCAAAACTAAAAGTACAAATAGAGTCCTCCATTTAAGACTCAATCTAATAAAAAATTTTAGCAAATGATATTTTTCAAGGAAGGGTCTTAAGGTAAAAAATGACAAAATAATGATAGAAAACTTACCAAATTCGTAGGAGAAGTTGTACCATTATTAGAATCAGTATGAGTTGTAGGCACACTTCTTTCGAGAAAATGTGTTAGTAGATCTTCCATCCTGTTCATTTTCTCTTCTAATAAGCTTACTTTTGCATTAAACTCTTCATGACAATTTTCTAATTCTTAAGGTTTCTTTTGAAACTCACCAACAAGTGAGGATTGATGCCTAAACACGGTGATGGGCTAATACCAGCTCCTTGCCCATAGACTCCTCCATGTCACTCAAGCCCAAAAACTTTTATAAATATCATTCTCATTCATGTCTAAAAATCCTTTCTCTTTTTCAAATGTGATGCTTCCAAGGTGCTCCAACATTTAAATGATATAATGCTTAAATATATGACCTAAAAAATTTAATAACATATCATAATGTCTATATGATCAAGTGTATTTAAATTGAGATGACTTACAGGTTTATCTTGTGATTCTTCATTAACAACTTTTCCATTAGCACTGGTGTGTGTAGTTTCCCATAAGCGCACACATCCAATTTCTTGTCTTGTCTTCTCCTTTTATTGTTGAATAAATAATAAAATATTATATGATTGAAATTTGAATAAAATATCTTAATCACTCTATTACCTTTTCTTCAACCCTTTGTTAGACACCTTCTGATATTGTAGTGTGTATAATGTTGTTGGCTACTAATTTATCTTATTTTGCTCACTCATTTTCTAAAAATCAAATAAAACATATAGACATTTAATATCATTACCAAAATTAAAATAAAATCAAAATTCTTATACTCACTTTTTGGCTATCTGAATTCACAACCTCACAAGATATATCCAATCTCCTTTTATCATATCAGGTGGTATAGTAGCAAAAGCCTCTTTGGGGTCATCAAAAGAATATTAATACTTCATCTTTAATGCATGGTGATAGTCCTTGTATGACCTATTCATTTGTGCCCATGCAAGTTGTTAGCAACTTTCAACACCTTAACATCAAGAAACCACTATATGTAAGTCAAAATAAAGCATGAATATTTTACAAAAACAATTTGAAAATTTTGCAATGTTAAAGTAACAACCAAAACAAGATCAAATAATTTGTTCTTCTTCTCCATAGAATTTTTATCCCATTCATTGACACTTAGCAGTGCATTTTGCACTTCCCTGACTAAAGTCATATATCTTGACTTAAGTAATTTTGAATTTGGACCAACCTCAAGTCTCTTTCCAAATGGCAATTTAGACAATTGAAGATTGTGAGTGGGTCCTTGAACTTTTTTCCTTGGTAATTACATTGACCTATTTAACAATATTAAATTTGCCAGAGTTATAAACATATAAGAAGAAATCATTTTAATAATTTTACATTGCAAACAAGATCGTACAAAATGGTATACTTGCATTATTTCTTATACTAGTATTAGCAATAACATTGTAATACTTCTCTGTGGCCAAAAAAAATTCTACAAAATATAGGAAGAAGTAACCAATGATGTTAAATTTAAAATATAATTTATAAATGAATGCTATTAAGACAAAAAATACAAAATTTAATATGTAAAAAAGGGTTAATAATACAACTCATTAAAATGCATCAAACATTTAATAAAAAAAGTCATTCTTTACCTATCCCCTCTATGCCTACATTAAGTGCATTATTAGGGCCTATCCTACACTATCCTACTCCAAGATACAAGAATTTCCATATCATCAGACAAAGTATTTAAAGTCTTATTAACATCATAAGACATATGTTGTAATAATGGTTTTGGGATAATCACATCCAATTCTTCTTCATCTTCAAGTACAGGCATATCAAAGCAATCTCAAGGTGCAATCTCAACCACACACAGCCAATTAGAATTAGTAATATCTTCCACATAAAAGACTTGTTTACATTGACATGCCATAGTAAATGGTTCTTTTGTGTTCAATCTTTGCCCCTTGTTTATAATTGTTATCCCATATTCATCTTCTTTTATCCCTTACTATAGTTATCTATATCCCACTAGAAACATTTGAATATAACAATTTTATTATTTCCCATGTAAGAAAATTCAAAAATATCTTCAATGACACATAGTACTCTTTATTAGAATATCTTTTTACCATAACTCCATTATTTTGTGTTTTTCTATTATTGTCGCATTTTTTTGTGCAAAACACAAAACCATTCACGACAATTCCTTTGTAGCATATTGCCTTTTGTGATTGAGCACAAGTTAAATATAAGAGTTGTTATGTTACTTGATACTTCCTTTATTATAAAGTTCTGGAACCTACATAGCAATACAAAAAGCTTAAAATTATAAAATAATATAACAAAAATAAATCTACTTTAAAAAGTGTGCTACCTACATGACTTTCAAACCACTTGAAAAATTGTTGATTATGTTGTCTTTCAACATTTTTAAGATTTTCTCTTTCAATCTCCAACTTATGCTTCTTATATATATAAAGCCAATATATTTATAAATATGAACATATAATAAGATAACGTATGAGTTGAAAGTAAATTTACTTACTCAATAAATGGAATAACTTCATCATAATTTTTCAAGACATAAAGATGAGCTTGATTCACTTCTTCCATACTTGATTTTCTTAATATTCTACTAACTCTAGTATAGTGACTGGATTGCACAAAAATAGATAGCCCAAACAATCCACTAGGACCACCATCCCAATTTCTTCTTACATGATGGAATTTAGTTTCAATTCTATAGAAGTATCTTAAGCAAAATATCAAATATTCATTTGCAATATATCCCTTGATAATGGAGCTTTTTGGATAAACTTGATTACGCACATAATCCTTCATAAGTACCTTTACATAATGAATATATACATATTATATATGGTATTGATAAAAACATTTAGAATTTTATAAGTATGATGAAGGGATATTC
Organism: Erythrophleum fordii; assembly: GCA_032878935.1. Lineage (NCBI taxonomy): Eukaryota > Viridiplantae > Streptophyta > Magnoliopsida > Fabales > Fabaceae > Erythrophleum > Erythrophleum fordii. Next base: position 35,926,129 of record JAVQMF010000055.1, on the reverse strand, counting down.
AACCACCTTGTAATGGGTTACATCCAATGATTATGGATTGGCCTTGCAATCTTAGCTTCTTTTCTCAAGCGTATTGGTAAGTGGACCGTAACATAAAAAAAATGATGAAGGAAATATCATTTCAAGCTTGCAAAGTATATAAGCAATTTGAGTTTCGATTTCATCCAATTTTTTTTAGAGTAAAAACTTTGCAACATAACTTTTTTTAAAAAAAGCATAACTCAATAGTAGGCTGCGAATATTTTCATTTGCTAATAGTTCATATGGTACAAGTGAAAGGAAGCATTTCATAAGGACATGACAATCATGATTTTTCAATCTAAAAATCTTTTGCTCCTTTGTTTTCACACATCTAGTAAATTAGAAGAATACCCATTTGGAACTTTGACATTCTTCAAGATATCACACAAAATGATTTTTTCATGATTAGTTAACATGCAAATAGATGCAATTATTGCCACCTTGTTGCTTTGTTATATGGGATGGAGATTAGTGTTGATGCCTAATGCTTGCAAGTCTCATTGAGTTTTTAACTTATCTTTTGTTGTTGCCAAAACATTCATCAATGCCCTTATAACATTATAGCAAACATTCTTTTCAATATGTATAATATCCAAATTATGTCATAACAACAAAGTGTTCCAGTATTACAATTGAAAGAAGATACTTTTCTTTAGCCAACCAGTTGGATGTTCTATTTCATTTTTCGTCCTCTTCTTGGCATATTTTCCCAACACTAACCCTTATAGATCATGAACTTGATAAAGTATATCTGTCCCAGAAAGTTGCTTAGAAGGATGCCTGTAAAAACCCGACGTGCATGCCTTCATTTGCATGGACATTGACTTTTCAACGCATTTTGTTTAGCTGCCACGGAGGTTCCCTGCTTCCATCTGAAAATTCTGAAATGCCCCTTCCTCATTCACTTTTGTTTGGGCATTTAGTAATTTGCTTCTTCAAACTTCTGCTGCACGAAACCATGCTTATAGCCATCATTTCGGTCAGGAAAAAAGGAGCAAAGTCGGTGGGAAACTAAACTCCATTTTCTTTCCTCTGCTAAGTGCCCTGTTCGCCGGTTCCGACTCCATTTTCTTGCTCCTGCCACTGCCTTCTGGTTTGGCAAAGTGTGCTGCGGTTGTGAGTGAGTCAACACCAGAAATACATCCTCTCCCAGGTCTGAATATTGTTGCTGTAAGTATTGTTTCCGCTGGTTCCACTTCACCGAGTTCCCCTCCCCTGTTTTTGCTGTCTGTAAAGTGTTTCTAGGAGTATGATTAATTGATATGAAAAGAGTGTGTAAAAAGAAAAGAAAAGGGTGTAAGGAGATGAGTTGGTTAGAGCAAATAGACTTCCCTTAAGCTTCAAAGTGTTACCACCTTCCTTCTTTCAGATTATGCTCTCTCTCTCTCATCTCTCTCTCATCCCTCTCTCATGTTTCGCTATAGCGAAGTGCAGCCTTCGCTACGGCAAGATCGCGTCAGTACACCTCGCTATGGCGAGATTTACCACTCGCTATGGTGAGATCGCGTTAATTCCAGACTTCATTTTCCCTATGGCGTACGCTACGGCGAGCAACTCTCTGGTTTTTGTATGGGCTGCTGCCAGCACTCGCTATAGCGAGAATCGCCTTCGCTGTTGCGAACTAGCTCTCTCGCAGTAACAAGACTGTTTCTCGCTGTTGCGAGAGGACTTGGCAAAATTTCTGAACTTCGAAATTTCTAGCTTTCACTTTCTTTTCCTTTTCCTTTTTCCCGATTGTTATATATAATGAAGAATAGACATTAATGTTGGATAAGCTAAGTTAGTGAGACAATCTTGCTAGTTATTCACACTTAAAAATCTGGTGATGGGTATTGTAGGGTACTCGGGAGATTGAGTTAGAGCTGAGAACTGGGCAGGAAATTGATATTATCCTAGGAGGTGAGTAAGTAATGCGGACTGTGAGTAAACCTTATTTCTCATTTATTACTAAGTTTTCTTGCAGTGTTTTAACGTTTCGATAAATGTTTTGTTATATGCATATTTTACTGAAAACTGATCTAAACATGAGATTTCTGCAAATTGATGCCTGTGGAATGAATTTGACAACTTTGATATAAACTGATATGGAAGGTACTCCGTCTGAAATGTGATTTGAGAAACGTATTAAATCCGAAATGTGATTTGAGAATTTGTATTAAATTTAAGAAGTTATCTACTCAGAATTCTGTAGCTAACAGCAGTAGTTGTTAGCCTTGGTGCACCATGATCTGAACCTCAGCTAGCAGGGGTTTTGCTAGCCCCGTGTGGGTAGCTACCACATGTGGAGTTATTTTATTTCGCAAGCCAAGTGCTTTGCGTCTGTGGTTATTCTTCCCGCGAGCTGTGTGCTCTGCGTCTGTTTAAATTTGATTCTGCTTAGATACTTCTGATGCATTTTGTTTTTTGAAAACGACCTGCTTGAGGCTTGTTTTGCGCATGATGAATATATACATATATATACATATAGATATTTTACGGGCCTTGCCCTTAAGATTATTTTAAGGGTCGGCATTATTTATTCACTGAGTTTCAAACTCACTCTTTCTTAAATTTATTTTCAGAGAGCGTTGAAGATCCTGGCCTACCCTGAGTGGCCAACTATCTGTAGATCTCCTGCAAATTCTTTTGGCAAACCCACAATTGTTCATGTGGGTGTATTTTGTGTTATGAATTTTGTTATTCTGAACAATGTAAATGTGGCTCCACTGAATCATAGTTAGGACATTCCCCTCCCTAGATGTCTATATTTTGATATATTTTGGATGTATTATTGAATTGACTGTTTGTAGAAGTATCGGGAGGTCCAATTTATAGAGGGGACTCTGCCGAAATTTCTACAAAAGCCAGAGATAATACTTTTAGTAATGGTAAGGGGATTTGTTATCTTTTGTTCCGACATACTAAGTCTGTGGGTCGTGAAAATGCCTAACCTCTTTTGTGCCATTAAACAAATTTTTTTCATGTCACCATTTATGTTTAATTGGTAAAAAGTGTAGTGTCCCAAAAAGCAATATTTTTTCCCCATTTTTTAGATACATAGAACAAGTTTCCATGTTACATGATAGGCAAGCTAAGCTTCCTTTAGTATTCCACCCAAATAAGTTTTCATATGCTAGAAAGTCATTAATTGTTTATAATATTATTGCATGCATGCTAAAAATTTGTTTTTGTGGTGCATCATAAGTTTTAACACCTATTTCCCATAATTCTTTTAACTTATTTATTAAAGGCTATAGGTATATATCAATATCATTTCCTAGGCCTTTAGTCCTAAGAATGATTAGTGATAACATCATATATAGATCTTATATACACTTCCAAGATAGTAAATTAAAAAGAATTAATACCAGAGGCCAAATAAAATATTGAATATTAATGTTGCCAAAGGGATTAAATCCACCACTAGTCAAACCAAGTCTAATATTGCATGGCCTAGAAACAAAGGATTCATGTAAGCCATTAAACTTTCCAGCTTTTGAATCAGTAGGGTGTCTTAAAACACTGTCATCCACATGCTTGTCATAATAGCATCTCATTTCTAATGCTATCTTATTTGACATATACAATTTTTTCAATCTTATAGTTATGAGAAAATAATGAAAAATCTTTTTAGGATTTTTTTTTTACTATTAGAATTCTTATTTTCAAATTTTCATCTAAAGGTGCCACAAACCACACAATAATCTAGTTTTGAATATTTATTCCAACATAACATACAGTCTTTTTCATAAACATCAATTTTTATATAATCTAACCCAACATCTTGAAAGATCTTTCTTGCTTCATAATAAGATTTTAGCAATTTTATTCCTTTAGGAAATGCATCATTCAAGAATTAAAGTAACATGGAAAATGATTTGTTACTCCAACCACTAAGACATTTTATATGGAACAATTTCATCAAAAATGACAATTTGGATATAAGCTTTGTTCATAATCATTAAACAATTTGTAGAATATGCTTGCATTTTCATTATGCACCTCTATATGCCAAGCCCCAAAATGATCCATTAAAATGCCTTGAATTGATTCCTTATTAGATTCATCATTATCACTCAAGTTAGTAGATGTCACTTCTAGATCTTCTCCATGCTTATACCATGTTATATAATTTGCAACTACTCTATATTATGGTAAATCTCCTTTAACTTCTTCTTGGGGTTTTTTTTCCTTAAGATTATTACATTTAACATATGAGCAATAAATATCATCCTTGTTTGTGTGTTTAAATGCAAAATTTAAGAACTTAGCAATCTTCTTTCTATATGTAGAATGTGTTTTATTATTAATTTGCATCCAATCATTCTCCATGATCAACTAGAAAGCATGGAATATAAAAAAATAATTAACTTCATATTCATAATTAGAAAAATGTGGATATAAACACAAAATCATTTAAAAAATTTTGACACTTCAAAGATTTCATATTTGAAGACAATAAATAATGGAACAAATACTACTTGCTTCTTTTGTTTCGTTCCTCTACTCTAACTTTGAAGCAGACAATTAGGAAAGAAAATTATGAAATAACTAGGAAAAAAATACCACAAATCATAATCAAAGTCAAAACAAAGAGATAAGGATGTATGTACCTAAGAAACAAAAATGCTAGTACCTTGTTTAAAGTTTTCTTTTGCTTCCTCACTTCCTCTTTAAAGATCTAAAGCTCCAACAATATGCCTTGAATAGAGAAAAAGAAAGAAAGGGATGTATGTGTCAATATTTTTATTATAGTAATAAAATGCCTTGATATTTAATTTTTTTTTTTAAGATTATGGCAACTTATTTGCCTTCATAAGATGGTGATGTGTGGTATTTAATGCAGAAAAATAGTTAATTCATTATATTATCATATAGTTTGGTTTAAACATATATTAAGGCAACTTCATTTTCCCAAAGCAGTAGTACAAATGAGTAACTATGTATCTTTATCATTATTCTAGGTTTTGGTTGAAGTTAAAAGGAACTTCTCACATATTGTTATGGGTTCATGATATTTTTCTAGTTTTTTAAAGAATATTTTCTATTACATGTGTTCACTTATTAATTGATACTTTTCAAATACAACATTTACTAAATCAACAAGTAAATTTAAACAAACATGACATACAATATACACTATTATAGCACTATCATCCTAAATACAAACCACCTCTTAGCATAGAGGACAATATGATAGCTTTAAAATCTTCAAAGAAAAAAATGTGAATATATATATTTGGGTTAAACATATCATTACTACAACATATATATATATATATATATATATATATATATATGAGAAGAATATGAAAAACATATTACCCATGCTTTTTTAATTTACACTAGGTGTTCTTCTCCTAAGTATTACCCCCTTGCTTGTGTAATATATCATTATATTACACCCTTCAACTATTAAGTTTATGAAATATATAGTTTTCAAAGACTAGTACTTCTCTTTTACAAAATATATTTATCAAATCAAAGTGTCTTAAAAATCTAAGCTAAATATCCTATAATAGGTGAGTGGGGCCATTATAATAGAACATAATTGAAGTTTGGTGTCACACCATATTATTCCTAGTATCAATTTCCTTTATCAAGGTGGGATTACACAAAGTAGCAAGGAAATCCCAAGAATTTTGCATTAAAATCATGACTTAATGGCGTTATGTCAGGGTAAGGATTTAAATTTCGATCCGTGAACCCCCAGAAACTTACCAACAACATCTTCTAATTATTTTCCATTCATAAAAGTTATAAACATCTTAAAACTTCACATGAATCACGGATCAAGAACCAAAAATCACTAATTCTCACGTTTTGCCTCGGGTTTCAAGGTGGCAGATTTTGAAGCAACTTTGAAAAATCATAACTAAGTGTAGAAAAATAGAAATGAGGAAAATGATAGCTTTCCAGAAAGCTCTATATGTCTACTATAAGGTAAAAATAATTCCAGGTATGAAACACCCATATGAGCTGTGTTTGACAACCGAAAAGTATGAAAGGTCCGGCTGCCCTTGAGTTCTGCTACAGCTTACTGATATGAATTTCAAAAATTCATAACTAATTCCAAAAACCTCCAAATCAAGTAAACTATATCAATCAGGAAAGATAGAGATGTCTAAATTAAGGGAAAAATAGCTCCAGACCCAGAAAATGAGATTAAACTAGAGAAACTCGATGGAACAGTGCTGAGGGTCCTGCTGCATCACTGACAATGAATTCTAACTTCAAAAATTCATTGCTCTCTCTCTAAACCTCTAAATGAGGTTCTTCCAATTGCCATAGCTCAATGTGCATGTCTAGTTTCTCCATGTAAAATTTTAGGACCATTGAATTTCATTTTCCCCATGTTTAACACAGATAAATATTCAGACCAAAGCTACAGTACACTGACCAAAGTCAGAAAAATTCCTTACTTCAAAAATTCACCAAATATTCCATAGACCTCTAAAAATTTTTCACTTTAGCTTCCCAAAAATATCTAGATGATATCTACATGCATGCCAAATTTCATGAGAAAATTTGTCCATTTGATCAGTTTGTGATATAGGATTGCAAAATGCCATTTTTAAGCTTCATATGGGGTCTCAAGGGGTCCATTTTTGCTTCTTCTCATTCTATGGCCACATGAGCACGTGGGAAAACATTAAAATACTCTATCAAACATGTCTCAAAGGGCTAATAACCTAAATTCCATAATCTCACTCATCCACACCAATATATACACAAGAGCCATACTTGTGTAACTTGGCATATCTAAGTCAAGTTTATGAAATATCCTTCACATGGGTCTAGTTCTCATATATATACAATATACCCATACTTTTACAAATATTCATAAGCTCATACATCATATACATTATGGAGATACATCATGTGACAACCATATGGCTATAATACAAATATCTTACAACTCCATTGCTAATCTTCTTGCTTCCAAGTGTGGTGGCTCCCATTTCCTTACTCTCTTGATCCACCTAGGCATATTAAGTAATGGGGAGGGAACAGTGAGATTCTAGGAATCCCAATAGCTCATCTCCCTTTCAAACACACATACTTGATGCAAGTTTCAAGTCTAGATGTATGTATACCAACATGAAATTCTCAATCATACATAAAGCATTCTCTTCATTCATAAGGACATAAATAACATACATAAGCTTGCCAAAGCATTGGTTTAGCCTCACCCACTCTTTTTGGGACTTTTGGACTTGCCTCACCCATTTTCAAGGGACTTTTGACTAAGTCTCACTCTTGCTAAAGACTTTTGGCTTTGTCTCACCCAACCCTAGGGACTCTTAGCTCATCCTCACCCTAACTAAGGGACTTTTGGCTTCACCAAGGTCAAGCAAACCAAAGGCATTCATCAAGCATCATTTCAATATATAAACAAAGCATCAAGACACCATGGCATGTGAATGCTTGCTAGAAACATATTTCATGACTTTAAACATACACACACACATTCAAGACAAGAAAAACACTCAAGCATGCATGAAAGAAGGAGAAGAGAGCTACCTTGCTTGACATGGCACACTTTTTCCCTTAAAAGTTCTTCTTCTCCCTTGGCTAAACACCCACAAAGAGGTGGAGCTTGATTCCTTTGGCTTAGACACATGAAATGGGATCCAATTATACTCTTGGAGCATTCAACAAGATTGCACACACTCTAGAAAAATTAACTACTCCTAATGTTCCATAATGGATCCATAAGGCATCCAAAGGAGCAACCATTAGCATCTAAGTTCTTGGCTCCATTTTCATCTTATATCTAGGTCTCTTGGTTCAATGAGACTCCTTGAAGTCATCATACACTCAATTCGAAGAGACTAGGACTATATTGCTTCCATAGTTTATATTATGGAACCTATTACCTCATCTCCCATTCTAAGGCTTCTAAATTTTTTCCAAGGATTTCTCTCATACTCTCCCATCATATAAAGTCCCAAACTAAGGTTAGAATAAATTAAAACAACCCTTAGCCTCTTCCTCTAGTCTTGGCTAAAAGTGACACACCATTTGGAGCCCATGGAGTTTTTGATTTTTCCTTGATGGGAGAGCACTTGGGAGACTTCCTAGGGGTCTTAGAAACTCAAATAAACATTTACACATGCAAGAAAATTCATGGATTAAATCATTTTTTACAAAGTGTCCAAGAGTTCTACACTTTCCTAACTTGATTTTCATTAGCTTTTCTTCCAATTTCCTTGCATCTACTAACTCCTTATGGTCTCAAACCCACAATTCTTTCTTATTTCTGGACGAAAATCCTCCCCCTAAGATGGTTATGTTCTGGTAGAACTCTACACACAAAGGGCAAGAAAAAGGAAGCAACCAAGATAGAAAAATCACCTTGATTCCAAGCTTATCTCAAGAGCTCTCTTCCTTGCTTCAACCCTCTCCTTGAATTTTGAAATTTCCCCCTCTTTTTTGGGCTCAAAATAGAACCAAACATCTCACTAAATCCATAGGAAGAGAGGAGGAAAGGCGGGGAAGAAGTTTTCTAAAGGAAAGAGCAAAAGTTTCTATGAATTCATACCTTTCTCTTGGCTTTTCTTCTTCCCTTGAGCTTGCTCTTATGTGCCACTCTCTCTCTCTAAGTCTCCTTTCTATTTTCTGGGCAGAAATAGAGTGTTTTAGTAAGAGGAGCTGCTGGAACATGGATAAGAAGAAGCTAAAAGTCACTTTATGCAACTTTTTACTTTTGCATTTTAGTCCCTCTTCTTGGCTTTTTCATTTTAGGCCCATTTTAACTCCTTTTTGAAATACATCTTTTCCATCATAATATTTAGGCTTTCTAACTTATAAAATGCCTCTAGAACTACTCAAATTGGATTTAAAACTATTCCAAACCGTTCGGTCAAAGTTTTGGTTAACCTTTGCTGAACTCGCTCACCAGAAGGGTTTCATCTACTCTAGGGCTTTCCATGGTTTTCAGGGCCTCTGAGAACCCCAAAAAACTTAAAATTTTCATTTAAAAAGCCCTCCTGTGAGTTTTCAAAATTTTCCAAAAATTATGAAAATGCCCCTACTTTCTTCGGCAATTTTTTTGAGTTTCTCTGACTCTGGTTTTTAGTCATCTTAAGCTTCAAATCCTCATTTTTTGTTATTTAGAATTTGATCCTAATTTTAGTTGGCATCAAACTTCTCTATCTAGGGGACTTCCTTTGGAAACTAACTCATTTTCGTCGTTTTTCAAAAAATCAGACATTACATTTGGCACAAACAAGATGTGAAGGAGATATATAAAACAACCAACATGTTTTATATAATTATAGATTAATTAAATAATTTTAGAAATTATTAGATTTCCCTTTTATCCCATAATCCTCCTCTCTTATTTTTCTAAGGAATTTTATTCATACTACTCTCTATTATTTAGAATTGATATTAGGGATTTTGATGTGCACATTTTGGTAGCAATATAATATTAGATCAATATTTATTAATTAAAACAAACAAACAAACAAAATAAATAAATAAATATACATATATTTTCTTTACTTATGGTTCATTTGTCAATTGTCACACAATAGTATAGAATCTTAAGCTGACAGCCTATAATAATAATAATAATATTGAAAATAATAAAAAAGAAATCTAGTGTAAATAGTTACCTATGTAGATTAAGGCGTTATGGGTGTCAAAATTGGGATTTCTTTATGTTTGGGTAGGGATGAGTCATGATAAAGATGAAGTCAAACTTACAACTCAAAAATATCGTAGAAAAAGCTTACAAATAATTTAAACCAAACCATATGACAATGCAAAATGGAATGAAGAGTGTAATTTCCTCACATTAATTTAAAATCTAAAGCCTTACCTATGAGACTAGTTTGCATAACTAAAAACATAAAGAGTCATAAACAGGTCATTCCATCTTACTTAGATTTTCCTATCACTTAACAATGAGTAACACGTATTCATTTTGTATCAAGTTTCACCAAGTCTAGCAAATATTCTAGTAGAACATGTATTAATTCAAATGGGCACAAAAATTCAAAATCAAAATATTCTTTTAATAAAAGATGAAATCTTTAAAGAAGATTTTCAAATTGCTATGATGTTTTAGGTTTGAGATTTAATTCTCTTTGGTCTTGATTTAGATATACATAAAGAACAAAACCTTCTTTTATTAGACACTTATGTTGAAGTATGCAAATATTTGAGTTTGTTTGTGATGGAAACAACATTAGAAAATCTTTAAGTGTATGAACCAAAAACATGAGCTCCCCTTTTGGCCAACACAAATGTTAGTATTCAAAATTAGGGAAAATTATTCTATACTTTGACATAAGCAAGGGAACACTACTAAAGTGAGTCTTCCAAGCTTGTATGGCAAATTATGAGTCTTCAAAGAAAAAAATGAAGCTTCAAGCTTGTATGGAAAATTATTTAGGGTGTCATTGTCTTTAAATTTTACTTAAATTGGTTTTAGATTTGAATATGATATTGTTACAATTATTTGTTTTAATAATTTTATATCTAAAATAATGTTGTTAAAATATTAAAGTTTCTTTTTCTTTTTTGCAAGTCTTAAATTAAAAGTTATTTGTGCTTCATATATTTACAACCTTTCCAAGAAAAGAATCAAGTTGTTGAAATATATTAGTATCCTTTCAAATTAAACTCAAGTTGTATGTGATGTCAAACATAATACAATGTATGCTTTAGAGTTGATTTTGTTCTCAGGGGCAATAATGCAATAGATGATGTATGTATGGCATGAAATATGGCATAAAATTTAGCCCAAAGGCTAAGGCAAAGGCAAAATCTAACCCATATTGCAAATGGAGCTCACTAAATTGCTGGGAAACTACCAATGGATATCATAATTCTTTATGAGTGGCAACAAAACAAAAAAAAACATTGGAAATATATAGATTCAAATGTAAAAATCACAAAATCCCCTAAGGCATTTCCCCTTCAGAGATCTCTTGTCTTCGTTCCACCTTGGGTCCAATTGTTCTCAAGAAACTCACTAAATATTTTTCCTTTAATCAAATAAAGCACTATATTCAACTAATCAAAGCCATTATTCACTAAGCATAAGGGGTACCACAAAAGTAGAAATAGAATTAAATAAATAAATAAAAGCCACAACCCAAAACCAAGCTAAATTCTAGATAAATAAAAGGGAAGTAAAGAAAGAAAAGGAGAGAACTTAAGAAGACAAAGAACATGCTACTTATAAATGATAAGGGCAGGAAAGGTGGGAAGAGAGCCAGTAAAGAGGGGAATGAGACAAAAACACATAGACGCACAGGACTAGCAAAAAGGAGAATAAAGATGCAAAGACATAGCCACTAGTGAATAGGAGAAGTTAAGACCCAAAGACGCTAAGGATAAGAGAAAGGATAGATCAATAACTACCCGTCGATAAATCCTCACAAGTGTAAAAACAATTCTTTAAAATTATTTTTCAAATAGATAAATATTATATTTTCCACTAAGCTATCTATAAAAATGAAAAAAATAAGGCATCAATCCTGCCTACATTTGGGCATGAAGCAAAAAATGGAAAAGAATATTTTTATATTGACAGTAAAAACCAACTGTTGATAAAAGGCTTTTTTTCAATGTTAAGTTTTGACCATCAAAATTAATTTGTTGAAAATGCTCTATTCTCTAGTAGTGATACTTTTATTTCTTTAGTTCAAAATGCTTCAATTTATTTTTAAGACATATCTAGAGTTTAATGTTAAATGTAATAGTTTGTGGACTTAGAGGTCATATCTAAATGTGAATTATAAGTGTTAGGATAAATAACATCTAAGTCAATAGATTATTAAGTTTATCATTAATTTTTTAATAGATTATATGACAAAGAGGCAAATTAAAGTTGAATTATTTTAAGAAATAGAAAGGCAACATTGTTTGTTTGTGAATTGAGAAGATCAAATTAAAACTTTCATAAAACTAGAATGATCAAAAGTGTATTTAAACTCTTATTTTTGGAAAAAAATATTAGGTCTTCCTAAATTTAGCATTAAATACACATGCCTTCTCTTTTATTTTGAAAACACATATCCACCTTTATTATATTTTAAAAATTGGGAAAATGAAATAGGAAACTAAGTTAATTATTCTTAAGAATGTCTTTACATTTTGAATTTATTGTGAGAAACTAAATGATCTAAAATGTGACTTAGGCTAAGCGACATACCCTCAATGAAAGACCTCTCAATTTTCTTATTATCTGTTATGCGATTTGTTTAGATTAAGAACAACTAAAGCCACTTAGCATACAAATGGGTTACCCGGTGGCAATATCCTTCATTGTCTTATAGCTTTTTCGTGGGTTCATATTGTGTACATGTATGGTGTTGCTAAGATTGAGCATAATAAGCATGGTTTTGATTCTGACTAGAGGGTTGGATGGCCCAAATTAAAGTCTTATTGATCTTGCACTATAGGAAATCATGGATTTTTTGGCAAAAATTTCTCACAAAACTAATGTAGCAAGAAATTCTCGCAGGATTTCTCAAAAAAATTGTCATAGTTCACAATATTTATACTGTTCTCATAGTAAATTCTTATGGTTAAATTTTCATGAGAATTTTTTGAGAGAAATACCATATGGTAGGAATAAATTCTCACATAAGTTTTTCGTGAGAAACAAAAATTGAAAAAATATTTTTAATTTTGTTAGAAAAATCTCCTAAGAAAGGCAAAGAGAATTTTGTAACCCATTCTTGTGGTAAAATACTATGAGTAATGTAAAAAAGAAAAATATGAAATGTTTTTTAGTTCTCATAGTCTAATACTGTGAGAAAAATATTGCAAAGGTTTTTCCTTTTCTCATAGTATCCCTTGGTGAGAATTACAATGAGAATTTAAAAAAAAATTCAAATTTTAGAGAGAAAATGAATTTTATTGTCATTTTTTTTTCTTGTGAGAACAAAAAATTGCCAAATTTTTTTCATTATCACAGAATTGTATTGTAAGAAATAAAAATTTTAAATATTTTTATTTTCTCACGGAATTATTCAGTAAGAAAATTAAAAAGTAGAGTAATTTTTTTTAACTTTCTCATGGAATTATTTTGCGAGAAAATACTTTTAATTTTCACAAAAAAGTACCATGAGAAAAAGAATTTAAAATGTTTTTTTATTTTTTCATGGTACTATTCCCTAAGAAAAGAGAAATAAAAAATAAAAAAATTTTAACTTTCCCATGGAATTTTTTTGTGAAGAAATTCTATGCAAAAGTTTCAATGAAATAAGGGTTTGTATAAAAGGTGATATTTTCAATGTCTTCTTCCTAGTTCGTTTTCTCTGTTTGCAATGACTATGTGTTCTTTGCTCATGTGGATCTTGTCCTTTGGCCATCGTCCAAGTGCTATGTAGCCATTGGCAATGTCCAACAACTCACTATAGCCCCTTCCTCCATCTATCATGAGTTGCTTCATCGTGTTGACCACTATATTTGTGTAGGTGAGCTCTCTTTCATCCCCTCCATCTTTTTTTGCATTTTCCTCTCTTCCTTCTTTAATTTCTTGTATTATTCTACCTTAAATGGTGGCCAATGATGTAGGGGTGCCAAATAAATGGAAATCTCCTTCATTTTTACTGTTATTGGTAAGAAATTTCAAGGTACTTTTATTGTTGATTCATCTTTTCTTGCAAAGTTGAATGGTATATGATATTCTTGGCAATTTCTTGTAATATAATTTATCTTTTTTCTTCCCTCATTGACATAAAAGACTTAGGAGATGACATAAGGTGGCCAATAAGGTAGTTTTATAAATCAAAATTATTTGTTCGTAAAAGCCAAAAGATAATATAAAAGTTCTTTCATAAATAATACATTTAAAAAAAATTTTCACTTTGGGGGATGGTTAGTAAGATATTGTCCATTTAGAATTTTAGAACACATGAAAAGGCCACACCATACTAACACAAGAGGTAAAATATGTTTCCAAATGCTTTTCACAAAGTGGCAAGGTTTTCCAAACTCCTATATCCTACTTGACACTTACTATTTGGCTTATCTTATGCCACAACCACAAGTAGGGGTTGCTAATGCTATGGGGCTCAATGATTAGTCCAAAAAGGCTCATTTAAGAGAATATTTTAATTGTAAATTGAAGATGGTTTGTATATTTTTAATATTATGTTTATATATATGATTTAGTTTATTTATTTATTTATGAATTAAGTTACTTTTAAAATTCTCATTAATATATTTAATTATTTTTTATGACTTATGAGAGTAAAATGAAGTAAATATTAATTTATTACTCTCATAGTTTTATTATTTACTTTAATACTTGAAATGATAATTTTCTTTTATTTTATTTTTAAAAAATATATTAAAATGATACTATATAACTTTTTTGTGATTAAATATTATATGGTATTAAAACAAAATTATACATGTCAAAGCAATAAAAAAATTGATATTGGTAAGATTTTTCAAGAATTTCAATAGAATTTATCTATTAAATATTTTTTAAAATTTTATTTTATATTTGTAAAATTTAATTAATAAAATATTAAAGTTTGTAATGACTATATTGAATGAATCATTACTTGATAATGATTCATAACTCATGCATAATAAAAGAAGAAGCAAGATAACCTAGATAGCTAATGCTTAAAAGGCAAGCAACTTAGACCTCTTTACTGGCAAAGTCTCCAAAAAAATAATTAAAGGAACATTAGGTACAACATTATATTTGTTGCAAGTGTCAAGGAAATAGAGAAATTTTCTTTTTATTTCTCTGAATTCATGATATTATATCATAAACAATATTGAAATCATAAATATTGTAGATTAATTTACATGATGAGTTTGTCTTTTCTATTAAATATTATCCAAAAAAAAAGTAAATGTCAATTAAGAATAATTGTAATTGGATGACTCTATTATTGTTAGCATCTTGTTAAATCCTTTCCTATATTGGATTTAACCTCAATTTCTTAAAAGGAGACAAACTTCTTCCTATTCATAATGAAAAAGAGTTTTGACTATACTAAAATTGCCACATAAGAGACCATTTAAACCTAGCATAAGTGAAAATGATTAAAAAAAATTCTTTGTTCTAATGAAAGGGAGAGAAATTATATATGTACTTTCCTTTCTTTCTTGTTCAATTTCTTGTATTATTCTCTCTTAAATAGTGGTCATTGATGCAAGGGTGCCAAATATGTGGAAATCTCCTTCATTTCTACTGTTATTGGCTAGAGATTTCAAGGTAACAATTCTTAAATTTATTGTTGATTCATCTTTGCATATAAAGTTGAATGGAAACATTGGTGATGATCGGTAATTATTATTGATTTATCCTTTTTTCTGGTGAACATTTCTTTAGCTATATCTATCACATATTACCAAAGACTTATACTTATGTTCCTAGTTTCCCATTATCATTCAATTCTAAAACTATAACGATAATTCCAATCACCCATAATTTTTTCATTTTTATGATTCTGTTTATTTTTTGATGGACTTTACTTTTATAGAGTTAGATAGAGATCTCACTAGTTATATTGTGGATGATTTGGCCAAAAAAATGCTTAAGTAATATATTGTGTCATATTCATTAGTGGAAAAAATCTAAAATTATTTGGATTTAAACTTATATCTTATATATCTATTTATGGTTGTAGTTGATAGAGTTAAAAAGTTTACTCACCAGTTACATTGTGGATGATTTGGTTAAAAAATGTTTAAGTAATATATTATGCCATATTTATTGCTCAAGAAAAATCTAAAATTATTTTGTTTTAAACCAATATCTTATGTATGTGTATATGGTTGTGGTTGGTAGTGGATACATTTGATGAACGAATTAACAAAAACAAAAAGTTAAACTATAGTATTATATGATAGGAAATTATGAATGTTAGTATGTTGGTTTAATTAGGGCTTATGAAGAAGGAAGTCAATGTAAATTAGAAAATAGTTGGCAAGAAGCAAAGTTATAGAGTATGGAAAGGGAAGTTCTCCCTTGAAATAGCCTATTCATATTTAAAAGTATATGCCTAAAGCAGTTTGTTGGAATCCAAAAATCCTAGCCAACAGACCTCAATAAAAATGTAACAATTCCAAACCTTAAATCAATACTTTTTGCAAAAACTAGCTTCTAAATTGATATCTTGGGTTTCACATATCCAAATTTTGCAATTTAATTCTAGTTGACCCTAAAACACTTATACTAACTCTAAAGTAGTAAATTGAACCTGCTTAAAGTGGGAAATCTTGAAAAACATACTAAATAATCATAGTGACCCTACTAACCCTCATTAATCCTCTTATTGCGACTATAGTGTCCCAAATGGGGAAATTTAATCCTACTCATTGCCAAATCTGTCCTAACATATTATAAATAATATATTTAACTTATTTTAATAATAAAAATTGCAAAAGTATGACAAATGATAAAAATGACCATTCAAGACTCCTTTACAACCAGATGGGCTATTAAATCATGATTCATCAATTGAAATATTTTAATATCAATTTAGCCTCTTCAAAGCATGAACAACACCTAATAAATTTCTAATTCTTCCTAAACAACCCAAAATTTAGAAATCCAAAATAGAGAAGATTCACTTATCAATTTAAAGCTTAATTCTTAACAATTCCCAAACTACATTCAAGCTTCACAAGACAAGTGTTTGTTCCTCTTTCACTTCTAATTCTTGGCCTAAAATGTAAGAGAACAATTATAAAATTCCAACTTCCAATCTAATAAAAACTAAAGGTCAAATTAAGAGAAAAATTATCTTGATAAGTAATATTCTTTTCCTTTCTCAAAATCCAATCAACCATGGAATGAGAAACTATTTAGTGCAATACCAATTGTCATATTTCATGAATCTCCAATAACATTATTTTGATTTATGAAGTTATTTGTTATTTTATCTCATTTTTATATGTTGACAAAAGCTAGAGTGAAAGTGGTGCTTTGTGAGAAGGAAGACTACTTGGGAGGTATTTAATTAAGATATTTGTTATAAACTTGTGAGGAAATTAAGTCTAATAGATTTTCTTGAACATCATCATTAGATGTATAATAGAACATAAGGTAATAATTAAAGGATTACACAAGATTTCTTTGCAAGTGTAGAAAAGTATGTTCAGTTTACAAGTTAAAGAAATGTATTTAAACAAGAAGGAAGGTTTAGATGTCCTTTCATAAAATACAAATGTATAAGGTATCATAAGCCAGATGAAGTCAAGATGCTTTTGTATTAAAAAAGAGGTTTATGTGTAATTATTACTATTAGCATAATCATGAAGAAGAATATCCACCATTAGCTCTAATTGAAACTAACCTTTGTATAGATTTTAATTGATATGAATAGATGATTAAGGATGTGGCTAAGGCATCATTTGAGAGATATGACATGCCTGAAGACCTTAATCCAAGTACTGTGAAGTTTTATGACATGCTCAAAGCTGCAAATGCTCTATTGTGGGATGGCTGTGAAGATCTATAAGTGTTACCAGTGGTTGTGAAATGATTAAATATTAAATTTGATTATAACATTCTTAAGGCATGTACCGATAATATTATCATATTGATGACTGAGATCTTGTTTACTAACCATCGAATGCCTACTGACTTGTACCAAACCAAAAATTGGTTTTGAAACTTAGTTATGGTTATTAAAAAATTAATTGCTATAGTAAGGGATGTCTGTTGTATTATAGTAATGTAGCCAATGGTAGGGAATGTTGATTTTACAATGAAGTAAGATTTAGAAAGGCAAGAGCAGGAAAAGGGAGATTTAAGGAGGCCTCTAACAAATAAATGTGGTACAAATTATTTCAAGACTTTAGAGATTGTTTTTCTTTAATGCCTTAGCCAAGTATATGAGATGACATTATAAAAACCATCATGTTGTCACATCTATCACATGAGAAAGCTTTGAAGTATTTTTTATCAAACTCATCCAGAATTTGCATCAAAGCTAAAGAATGTTAAGTTGGGTCTTCATACTAATGATTTTACTCCATTTAGTTTGAGTTCCAAGTCATACTCTTGTTGGTCTATAATTGTTACTCTATATAATCTTCCACTCAGTATGTGTATGCAATAAGAACATATGTTTTCAATAATAATGATACTTGGGCCATATAATTCAAAATGTAAGATTGATATTTTCTTACAACTTGTGATTGATGATTTGAAGTTGCTTTGGGAAGAGAGTGTGCGCACATATAACATTTTTATGAAACAAAATTTCAAGTTAAGAGCTACCTTTACATGGGTCATTAATGGTTTTATAGCTTACGGCATATTGAACAGTTGGCATGTTGCAGGAAAATTGGGTTGTCCTATTTATACGGGTTGTTCAAAGGCATTCTAGTTGAAGCATGGAGAAAAAACTTGTTATTTTGATTGCCATTGTTAATTCTTGACAATGAAAGGAATACCAAAGATATTTCACAACCACCATTGAGGTATTTAGGAGAGGAATTATATAAGCAAATTATGAAATTTCCTAAAATAACATAATGTCCAAGTCCATTTTTGGAAGGGCATGGTCAAAACCATAATTGGACTAAATGTAGTATTTTTTGGGACCTTCCTTATTGGCGTGACTGGTTGAATCTGTATAATTTAAATGTAATGCATATGGAAGGAAATGTTTTTCAGAATGTGCTTAACACGATGATGGATATGAATGGTAAGATGAGTAATAATATAAAAGCAAGGTTAGATTTGGCTATGACCTATCTTACACATGAAGAATAGATGTAATGGTAAAATGACAAAGCTTAAAGCAGCGTACACATTTAATATGAAGCAAAAGTGGACTATATGTGAATGGGTTAAAACTTTGAAGCTTCTAGATGATTATACATCCAACTTGAGACATTGTATTGATGTGAAGAATTACACTTTAATTGGGATGAAAAGTTAGGATTGTCATGTTTTCATGAAAAGGCTACTACCAATAGTATGTAATGGGTTACCAACCTTAATCTTTAATACTTTAATGGAGTTAAGCCATTTCTTTTGAGTTCTTTGTTGATAACTCCCTAATTTTGGTATTATCTAGTACATTTTATGGTGGAATAGAGAGTCATTTAGTTTTTTCTTACAAGTTTTACATCTTAGTATAGATTTTTTTTAGATAGTGTAAATAAATAAAAGGGAGAATTAGAGTTGAGGACCCAAATTTCAAAATATTTACTCTGAAGGACCTATTACCACTTTGTGTGGTAATAGGTCCTTTAGAGTAAATATTTTGAAGTTTGAGTTCTCAATTATAATTCTCCCTGAATAAAATATAATTTTTGTGATTAATTTTAGCAGTTCTTCATTTCATTTTGTGTTTATCTAAATTTCAAAAGAGAGATAGAGACTTGTTAGAAGGAAATGAAGAGAAGGAGAAGGTTAGAAAATCAAGAGAAAATTAGCAAGTGTTCTCGCAATAACGAGGGTACTAATTTGCAATGGCGAGTTTATGGCTTATTTAAAATCCAGAAATAGTCTAGCAATAGAACATGCAATAGTGAGAAGACTTAGGATCTGGAATTGCACTACTCTTGCAATGGCAAAAGGTATTTTTCCCTATAGCAAGAAGCATATACTAAAATGCACAATTTTGATTTTCGCATTTAAGAGGAGAGAGAAACTAGGGTTTTGACATTTTAAGGCTTTTGAAGTGAGTTCTGAAGGGGAAATACACAGAAGAGCTAGATTTTAGATGCAAGAAGTTTAGATTGAAGATTGGAGGCTGAGAAATAATGCTACCATTGAGTTTTCCTTATCTTCTACTTTTCTTTTTCAATGGATTCTTGTTTTCCTAAGCTTTTTGCTTGGTTTGTACTGTTTAAAGCATGTGTGGCTAGATATTATAAATCTTAGGTTTTTCTTGAACCTCTTTGCTATTTAATTGAGATTTTGTGTAGTTAATATGATTTAATATTGAATTTAAGTGCTTAATCAAGTTTTTATTATTCATTTAGGCCACCTCTTCCATGAATTTGGGAGTTAGGATTAACCCTTGAGAAAAGGAAATCTTAATAGACTATAGAATTAAGCAACTTAGAATTAAGTTAACCTAATTTTGTTCTCAAGTATAGAGATATATCTAAGGAGTCTAAGTAGTTTAAGAGGATTAAGTATAATTAACCTAAATAATTGTGAGAGAGATCTACAATTAAATAAAACAAAAGTCAAAGTAGTTCAAGAGACACTTTAACTTAATTTAGTTCCTCAAATCTTAAATTGTTAATTAAATCAATTAACCTAACAACTTAATTCTTGATAGTAAGGATGTTAGTGATTGTGTCCTAAGCCAATCATTGTATTGCAAACATTGTACTTTATTAAGAAATAAGAGTTTTCTTTTATTACATTATTATCTTGAATATTCCTAATCGATCATCATTGTGAGAATGATGATAAACTAAGACTAATATGATTTTGATTGATGATTATGTTTTAATCATGTATATAGATACAAATCAAAATCATAGGCATTCGTTAGAGAACAAGATGCTGGATCAACCCATTATGAAATAGCTACATGGATTAACTCATAAGCGTATCTCATATATAACTGTGTCACTGAGCTCTTAGACTTGAGATCACTATAGTTTCTAACATGAAAAATAACTATTTTTGGCATAGTCAAAGGTCATTTTTAATCGGGTGATCATAAAGAATATGATCGGGTATAGTGAAATTCATGTAAAAGAAGATGAGTGATCAAGATAGGATTTGTTCCTCTAATTAATAGAGAGATATCTCTGGGTCCCTTGATGAGTGAGACTGAGAACTACATGGCCGTGCTCGAATGGAAGTGTTTCCATTTGTACTGTCAGTCTACACATAGATCAAGAAAGTGACAATCAAGTAAGATAAAGATGACGTTTCCATGCCTCATACTTGATCTAGATATCGTGTGACAAAAGGGATGTGATAGGGTTATATGACATGTTGCATCAGATCACCGATCCCTATATGATTTGGGTTGTCATAATATCTTGCTAGAGGCCACTTGTGACTTGTGGGTCAAATAGTGTCATTAGCCCACTGCCAACGTCATATGGGCTTACAGGGTCACATACAAGAACGAGTCAAGTCGAGCTAGAATGTTCAAATTCATGGAATCTAAAATTACGTCTAGATTCAATGAATGTCATGTTTAATTTAGAATGAAAGAATTTTATAAATAAATAAATATATAGTTGATTTATATATAATTTATAAAATTTGAAATATATATATATATATATTTATATTTCGAAATATATATGTATTCTTTAATTAATTTAAATCAATTACTTTTAAATTCAAATTTATATGATAGATTTAAATTTAAACTAATATGATAATTTAAATTTAATTTATGAGATAAATTAAATTTGAATTTGGTTCTAGATTTAGATTAAATAATTAGTTAAATTTAATCTATTAGATATACTTAAATTTAAACTAATATATTTAATTAAGATTTGATTTGATTTAATTTAAAATAATATATTTCAAATTAATCAAACATATCTGAAACTCTAATGAGATATCTCTATAATTCAAAAAAGGGAGGAGGTTTGGGTGTCCTAGAATAATAGAAGAATAAAAAAAAACCTAGAGAGAGAAAGCATACGAACGGTGTATGGACACTGTACAGCTGCCTAGAGAGAGAAAGAGGAGAGTGTCTTTTCTACCAAGAATGTGTGCAGACGTTGATCAGAGGTGCTAGCACCCAGTTCGAGTTGAGCAATCGTTTGCATGGATACCGATAGAGGGAGCAGATTTGAAGATTAATTCCTGAAATTTGACAGAAAAAGGTAAATATTTTTTGGATTTACTTGATTTGAACGACATTGATGGATCCATAGAAAGGGATTTGAGATTTTAATTTTCCACTGTGTGTCCTTGAATTCTCAACAAAGGAGATAGAAAATCTATAGTACTTCTTATTGAGTTTTTTCATTAGAATAATTCTAAAAGTTTAGTTTAATCTTCGATTTCATTTTATTTTGTTAACACTTGCATTTTGGTCTATTTCTTGACTTAAATGAACGTGAACAATTCTTAGGCTCAACTACATCTAAATTAATTCCTTGTGGGACTACATTAATCCACTATACTACGTAATCGATTCGTATGCTTGCAGAATCCATTTCAAAATTAGTGGTTATCATTTGTACTTCTATTTTACAATTAAATAACCTTAATATGATGGAGCAAAAAATTCATGTTATTTTATGTAAACTTGTGAAAATATTCCTTTCTAGTTTTTTTTGATGTCATAGAGCACTTACCTATTCACTTGGTGTATGAAGCAATAATAGGTGGATTTATACAATACAAGTGGATGTATCTATTTAAAAGATTTTTTGTATACACTAAAGATAAAAGTTAAAAATAAGGCCCATTTTTGTATACACTAAAGACGATGTTCCTATATTGAAGGATCTATTTGTAAAGTATATATACTAGAAGAAACTTTAACTTTTTGCTTTTATTATTTTGAGTTACATGTTCACTTAGGAGAGCTCCTCAAAATGATGATGGTGGGGAGTGTGATGATCATCCTCTCATCTCTATCTTCAATTATCCTAGCCAGCTTCATGGAAAAGCTAATGATAACATCAGTTATCTTAATGATAATAAGGCTAATGCTATCATATTGTATATTCTTCTCAATTGTCTAGAGGCTAAATCTTTCCTCAAGTAAAATTCACTCCTAATTTGATTAAATATATAATTATCTTTTTAAATGTAATATTCTAACTAATTGGGGTTAGTCCGTTTGTGATATAATGCAATTTATATGTTGAAGCATTACTTTCCTTGAACCTTACTTTATCCAATAAGGTGGTTGATAAGCATATATTTCATCTAAATTTTGTGAATGGTTCAAAACTTATATGAGTTCATCTAAATTTCGTAAAGAGAGATTGTAAATTCATAAAACTAAGCCTTTTATATTATGTTTCAATAATGTTATTTGTTTTTCTATTAGTTTTTGAACCTTTTAAGTGGGATACAAGATGCTTTATTAGTTTCTTTAGCTTAGGGTCCTTTGAGGTGTATGCATACATGGGATCAATAATCTGTGAATGGTTATAAGTTTTACATAACTTATTAGGCAAAAGAAAGGAAGGCAAATAATATTGGAGTATGTGTAAAAAGAAATAGTTATGATGAAGTTGAATTCTCACATCATAGTGTGTTGAAGGAGATTATACAGTTAAGATTTACTAACCTACTAGTTAAGTAGTTGATAGTTTTCAATTGTGATTAGTATGATCTTACCTATCAGGGATTCGAGTTTGCCTTAAATATGATACTATAGAGGTCAAGGTTAAAGAAACATATAAAGGCAATGACCTTTTTATCTTTGTCTAACAAACTAATCAAGTGTATTTTACACTATATTTGAAAATGATACCCAACAAAAAGGGTTGGCTTGTTGTGATTAGGACAAAAGCAAGGAATAAGATTGATGCCTCTAATGAAGATAATCTAGATGTAACATTCCAAGATGACGTCAACGATTCACCTCAATTAGTTGATAACAACATTGATGAGTAAGATCTAATAAATAACACGAGTTAGAGTGAAGAAGTGGATGGTATGCATATTGGCTCTTTAATTGATGAAACTGGTGAAATAAAAAAGAAATCGATGAAGTATTATATGAGGAACTATTAGATAGTGCCTCATATGAAATTGAAGTGGATCTTTCTAGTGATTATTATTTAGTAAGTTATTGATAAAATATAGTAAAAACTTGTTATTATTACTTAGCAATTTGTTTGATTTACATGGATTATTTACTCATGCTTACTTCTAAAATGTTTTTTCATTTTCCCTTTTTGATGTTAGATAAAAGATGCAATAAGGGTAGAAGATCTTTTGCAATAATGAAGGGCAAAGGGAAGTTTGTGCAACAGTCTAAGCCAATTTAGATACCATTAGCTACTGCACAGTTATTACCTCATCAACTATCTCAACTTGCCGGGACCCCTCATAGATTAACATCTACATCATCTTCTTTTTGTCTCTACACATTTAGACACCCTTTAACTCCTTAACTTTCATTGGTTCAAAGGAATTTTTTACACATATTATGAGCACAGATGCAGTTAGCTCATATTCTTATCTCATTAGATTTGAGCTAGGGTGAGACTGAGTAATGGACATCTGGTTATTAGACCTCATGGTGTTCATGAGTAAGAATTCTTTAAACACATTGCCTTTTTGTGTTGAAATTGTTACTTTATTTGTACTTTTACTACATAACTCTCTACATTTTGTAGGTTTTATCTATATGTCCCACCAATCACCATATTGTCTTAGATTATCCATACTAAGTATGAGTATGGGTGGCCAGCATTTACTAAAATCCTTGATGTTGTAAAGAACTTATAATTTGCAGAGTTTAAGGTAAGCTAATTCTACAACTCTTTAGGTGTTATAATAAGTATAGTTAATATGTTATTATTAGTCTTTACTTAATGTGCTTTACTTATTTCTCATGTAGAAAATGTGTGCTTGGGATTTGTGTACTGAATGGTGAATTTACAAGATATATAGAAAGAAGTGTATCACTATAATGCATACATCCTTTAGAGACATCTACACTAGAAAAAAAACCAAAGGTAACTAGTTATCTTCAATAGCACAAGTTGAACTAGATGAGTATTGGCAAAGCAATGTGTTCAAAGTGAAGTTTACACGCAATAAGGTAAACACGGGCTACAGATAATAGAGGATGTCTACATAGAGGTAGGTGTGTGCCATTCTCAGAGTATAAAAGAAGGATAGTAAACATTCTTTGAATGTTATATTTTTATTAGATTAATATTTATATTATTTTAGTAGATATAATTCTAACATATTTTGCCTAAGTGTTGTAGAAAGTAGATTTGGGTAGAAAGGTTTAGATTCCTGAAGTACAAAAGAAGATCCAACTTAATGAGAAAAAAAGAGGTTGGATTGGTAAAAAAAAATCTCTAACACTTATATAAGTTATTTAACTAGTTTATAAATAATATTGTTAATACATGATGAGTATATGGTTAATTTGTTTATATATTTAATATTTATTATTTTTATATAAAGGTAGTGTGAGCAGATAAAATAGACTTAAAAATCAAGGTTAGATGACATTGACTCTTCCATATAGCTCAAGGTTATTAGTAGAAAGAATAAAAGAGGTTGTGCATGTAGGTTTAGGTTAGAGGCTGGTCTCCTTAGTTATGATAGCATATAAGACTTTGGATATGGCCTTAGTAAGCTTTCATAGATGAGAGTGCACTTAAAAGCCTTATTTAAGAAAAAAAATATAAGAAAAACTCTCAAAACAAACCCAAATTTATAAGATAAGTCTTGCCAAAATACGAAAGGCCTACGAGGATAAGATGAAAGCCTTCATGAAACAAATTATGTCTTACTTGAGTATACGCATAAAGAGAAATGGCATTCGCCAACCTCAGCCCACTCATGATGATTGTGAAAATGATGATGATAGGGATAAGGATGATGAAAAGTGATTCTAAAAATGTTATTTATGTGATATTTTCATGGATTTATGATTTGCAACTTTATGAGTTTGAGCACATATTTGTTTTAGCTGTAATGTACTTTATGTATTTTTAACACATATTTACTAGGTTATGGCTTGATATTGGTTGGCTGAATTTAGGTATTACATTTCTTGACTGTTGAAACAAGCTTCACTTGTCTAAACAGAGGTTGATATGTAAATGCAATGCTAATAACAAAAATCTATAGTTTTCTTGCAGAATTTTTCCATGAAAAACTTGTAAATATGATTTTTTTTTTTTACTTTCTCATGATATTATACCATGAGAAAACAAATTCTTATAGTAAATATGCATGAAAAATCTAGAAAAATTGGTTAACATTCTCAGATTAATCCATTATTCATATGGAAAATTTTGTAACAACCTACAAAAATTAAATTTTATGTTCTTATGGATTTTACCATAAGAAATATCCAAGTTCATTCTCATGGTATGATATTGTGAGAAACTATTAAAAAAATATAAATTTCTTGTTTCTCACAAATTTATACTATGAGAATGGAAGTGAGAGTAAAGTTCCATGATAATAGTTTCTCATATAATTTTACTGTGAGAAAGTCTCACAGTATATTATTGTGAGAATCTAAAAAAACTTAACTTATTTTCTTCTTATGGGACTTATCCATGAGAAACTCTACGAGAAAGTCACAAAAATTTTACAACTTTTAAATAACTTTTTCTCATGGATTTTTCTTATGAAAGAACTTTGAGAGAAGATTTTTCATGAAAAGTTTTAGTGAGAAATTTGAATTCCTACTATTCATGACCCAAAATATATGAGAATTTCCATGAGTCATTGTCACTAGGGAATTTGAATACCACTAAAGCATTCCGTGGGGAATAAGATGTTAACATCAACATTAGTAACCCAAATAAGGTTGATATGTATTTAAAAAACTTTCATTTTAAGTTCGATTACATAGAACATAGGCAAATGGATTTGAAGGCCTCCTACACCCTTATTAATCTAATAATCTTGGTTGGCAAAAATGAGAAAGTAGCAAAGTAGTGGGTCTGTCACATTTTCCTTGCACATCAATTCCATAACAATCTACAACACAGGTTATAAAGTAGTAGAACTTGGTAGATGGAAGCCATTTGTGAGGGCTTGAAGCTTAAGTTTCAAAATGGTGCCAATAATGGGTCTTTAACAATGTAGACAAACCTATCAATTGCAAAATAGATTGATTTTTTTTTCTTTTTCATCTTTTTAGGGATTACAAAACAAATTTTGGTGTGTAAGGAAAATACATTGCTACTTTTGTGTGTTGAGTGATTTAGTTATTTGTAACTTAGGGTATGCATGAAACATTTAAGCTAAGTTTTAAGTTGGCTTAAGACTTGGCCTGATTTAGTGGTTGGGCTATGTATTTTAGCCCAAGGCTCAGCTTAGCCTTATTTCATACCATGGTCATCTTCTTGGTGATTATATGGTCTTGTTTCATACCATGGTGATTATATGAAGAAGACTACTATATAAGCCATGTATTTTAACCTAGGGCTCGGCCTGGCCTTGTTTCATACTAATGGCGAAGAAAATGGCAACTGCAAATCCAAGGTAGTAATTATTGAGAAACAACTGATGGAAGATGATGATGGTGATCTAGACCTTCAAGACATAACTCTCTTTTTGAAGAAACTAGAAAGCTATATTAGAAGAAAGATGAAACTATGAAAGAACATGGGAAACTCTTTAAAGAGTATTGTCAAGAAAGAAGAGAGAGGAAAAACCATTATAACTTGCTATGAATGTTGAAATACTAGGCGCATTAGATTAAACTATCCTTACATGAAGAAGAAAACTAGTAAGTTCCATAGGAAGAAGAAAGCCATGGCCATATGGAGTGATAATGATGAGGGCAAAGAAGTTGAGATGGAGTAAGAAGTTGCTAACATGTGATTCATGGCCTTAGAAGATAATAAGGTACAAAATGAAACTTGTGCTTTCAATGAGCTTTAAGAAACATTAATGAACTACTTGTCTATTTTAAAAAGTTATTTTCAAAATATGAGGATATGGTTAGAAATAATTCCAAACTTGAAGGAAATGCTTCCATTCTAGAAACAAAGTTAGAGCTAACTTTAAACAAGAACAAAAGCTTGAAATAGCAAGTTGTCTCATTAACTAAAGAGTTAGCTAACTTTGTTAAAGGTGAAAAAAAATTTGAATATGCTCATAAGAAAACAACTTTGTATGTTTAATAAATCTAGCATAAGTTATAAGGGAAAACAAAGTGTGAAACTTTACAAGAATTTCTTCGTAAAAGAATCCCTTCTACTGCATCTACTACGTGCTTCCACTAATGAAGCTCAACATGCATGTTATGAGCATAAGAGAAGGAAAGGAAAAATGATTTCGGCTCCCAACAATATCGAGGTGTCCAAGGAAGTCTCAACTAACTCTAAAGGATCCAAGAAAATTTAAGTACCTAAAAAGAGTTAAATGGTCCTTATAGGTTTACTTAAAAAGTAGTAAATCAAAAAACAAACGTTTCTTGGATAGTGGCTGTTCACACCACATAATAGGTGATCCTTCAAAGTTCATATCCTTTTTCCACAAAGATGATGGTTTTATCACATTTAGTGATAGAGGTAAAGGTAAAATTGTTGGAATTGGTAAGGTAAATTTAAATGATATTTGCTACATTGAAAATGTCTATCTTGTAAAAGGGATTAACCATAGTTTGTTTAGCATAAGTCAATTATATGATAAAGATTATAAGGTAGTGTTCAAGTCCATGCATTGCATTGCCTATAAGGATAGCAAAGCCTTTTTTATTGGTCAAACATTTAAAAACATTTATGTTCTATGCTAGAGTGATTTACATTCTAAGAACATGACATATATTTCTTCTATTTGTAATAATCCTTGACTTTAGCACGAGAAATTTAGTCATACAAGCACGCATATAAGCTCTAAGTTATTTAAGCTTGATCTTATAAGAGGACTTCTAAAGCTTGATTATGAAAAAGATTATATGTGCAATGCATTCCAATTAAATAAGTAAACCAAATCTTCCTTTAAGTTTGTTTCTACACTAATGCCATTCTAATTAATGTATGTGGACTTCTTTGGCCTCACAAAACTTGAAACTTTGGTGGTAAAAGTTGTACATTTATTATCATTGATAACTACTTTAGATTCGCTTGGGTTCTTTTCTTAGCTCACAAGGATAAGGCTTTCAAGAGTTTTAAGGTCTTTTGGAAATAAGTTCAAGGTGAGTAAGAGTATTTAATCTCAAGTACTAGGAGTAATCATGTAGCGAATTTTAAAAATAGTTATTTAAAAATTTCAGCAATGAACATGGTCTTACTCATAATTTTTCAACACCAAGAACTCCACAGCAAAATGGGATTATTGAAAGGGAAAAATAGAACTTTGTAAGATATGGCTAGAACTTTGTTGATTGACAATGATTTTTTTAAATTATTTTTGGCTAAAGCCATAAATACTACTTGCTATATGCTAAACCAATTTCTTATTAGACCAATTCTCAAAAGGACTCCTTATGAATTATGGAAAGAAAGAAAACCCAATATAGGTTATTTTCATACATTTGGTTACAAATGTTCATTCATAATAATGGGAAAGATAACCTAAAAAAGTTTGATGCTAGAAGTGATAAAGGTATTTTTATCTAGTAAAGCTTATATAGTTTACAATAAAAGAACTTTTATTGTTGAGGAGTCTATGCATGTTATATTTGATAAATTTAAACTTTCTATTAAAAAAATTGCAGATTCATATAAGGATGATGGATCAAATATTATAAAGAATCTACAATAGATACAAAGTTTAAGAGTAGCCCATTCAGAAAAGGAAAAGGGAATATAATTATAAAAGTTAGAGTGAGCTCTAAAATTCATAAAAGAATTTGAGGCAATTCCAAATGGAAGAACAGAGTCGACTAAAAGCAATTAAAGAAAATTTAAGTCAACTCCAAACCTCAACGTAGTAAAGCAAATTTCAAGATTAAACATCAAATTACCAAGAGAAAGGAGGCACTTATCTTCCTATATGATATAGTACATCATTGGTAATCTAAATGATGGCTTAAGGATGAGATCATCCTTCAAAAACAATGATAACAACTTAGCACTCTTATCTTAAATTAAGCCCAAATCTGTTAAAGAAGTAGTTGATAATGAAAACTAGATTATTGCCATGCAAGAAGAGTTAAATTAATTTGAAAGAAATCAAGTTTGAGAGCTAGTAGAGTAACTAAAGAATGCATCATTCATTAGAATAAAGTGGATATTTTGTGACAAAATGGATGTGCAAGGTACTGTAGTTAGGAAAAAGGCTAAATTTATAGCTTAATATTTGATTCAATAAGAAGGTATAGACTTGAATGAAAATTATGGCCTTGTTGCTAGACTTAGGTCTATTGGGATTCTACTTGCTTATACTTCTTTCATGAATTTTAAATTGTTTCAACTAGGCGTTAAAAGTGCTTTCTTAAATGGCTTTATAAATGAAAAAGTTTATGTTTAGGCAACCCTTCAGATTCAAAAATGAAAAGTTGCCCAATCATGTTTTTAAACTCACAAAAGTCTTTTATGGTTTGAAACAAACTCCAAGCACTTGGTATAAAAGTTTGAGTACTTTTTTTTTAGAAAATTGGTTTTTAAAAGAAAAACTTGACACTACACTTTTTTAATAAAAGGAAATAAACATAATTCTTTACTTATGCAAGTATATGTTCATGATTTATTTCTAGAAGTACTAATGAATCTCTATGTAAAGAATTTGTTAAGCTTATGAAGGGTGAGTTTAAGATGAGTATGATAGGTGAGATAAACCTTTTCCTTAGTCTACAAATCAAGTAAACAAAGGAAAGAAGCATATTAACCAAGCTAAGTATGCAAAAGATCTCATCAAGAAATATAGTTTTGAGAACTTAAAACCCATAGGTACTCTAATGTGTCCACCCACTAGCCTCGACAACAATAGGAATACTAAGGCCTTTGACCAAAATGTTATAAAGGTATGATTAGATAACTAATTTATTTAATAGCAAGTAAACCTAATATTATGTTTAGTGTTTGTAGATATGCCAAATTTCAAACAAATCCAAAAGAATCATACTTTACAACACCTAAAAGAATTTTAAGATATTTGGTAGGAATATAAAACTATGGTTTATGGTACCTAAGAACTAATTCTTTTAATCTAATTAGGTATAATGATGCAAACTTTGATAGTGACAAATTAGATCGTAAAACCACTAGTGGAAGCTACCAATTTCTAGAAAACTCTCTAATGTCTTGGTTCAACAAAAAATAAAGCTCTATAACTCTTTTTACAGTTGAAGCAGAGTAAATGACTATTGGAAGTTGTTGTACTTAACTCCTTTAGAACGAGCAATAACTAGAAGACTATTCCTTGAGCTTTGACCACATTCACATATATTACGACAACACCAATGTTATTTGTCACATTAAAAAATCTAGTTCTTCATTCTTAAACAAAGCACATTAAAATAAAGCATTACTTTATTAGAAACCACATTTAACAAGGTCATATGGAGGTAACTTATGTTCAAATAGGAAAACAACTTGCTAATATCTTCACTAAATCTCTTCTTTGAAAACATATTTGTGTATCTTAGAAAAGAATTGGGTATGCTTAATCAAATCTAATGGAATTACATGTGTTTTGTTGATTTTATGTGATTTGGAGTGAACTGCATCTTATTTTAGAGTTAACTACAATTTTGTATTATTTATTATTTTAGAACAAATTACCTTTTATGTTTAGAGTGTGTTCATTTATATGTGTTTGAAGTCAATTTGCTTGCATTTAGAGTTAACTATCTATTTAGCATTACTCGACTGTCTTGAGTGAACTTAAATTATTATTATATGTTTTGGGAATTATGTTTTAGGAATGAACTCTCATAATTACTAGAGTTAATTTTCTCTCTCCTCAGGCTAAAAGTTAATCTTAGAATATGACCATATAACACAACATCTCAAAGTTTGAACAATGCATCCTTTTAGTTACCTTTTGCAATTATATCAGAAATAGGAACATCACATTTTGTACCTTTCCAAAATCATTACTCATTCTTTCTATCTCTCTTTCTCTCTCATTCACTCAAAATTGTTTCAATTTTGATATTGCCTTGACTTTAACCTTTCTTTTATGGTTGAACTCATAAATTGTTTCACTTTTCATTGGAGAAGATCTTAGCACCTGAAAAAATTTAAACTAGTCAAAGGCACCACTGAGATTAACAAGGAAGATAGGAAGATAGGAAGACATAGGAAGTTCTTGAGAAGATTCAAAAGAAAACTAAAAAAAGGGCTCAAAAAAGGAAAGAAAAAGTGAAAAGCAAATGGAATTGATATCCTCTAAGAAAAAACTCATAGTGGAAGAAGATGATGAAGAATAAAGTTGAATCACCTAGAAAGCCCATTAGATTTCTAATTAAGGAAAGGATTTAAAAAAAAACTCACAAAAAAAGTCAAAGAAACTATTCTAAGAGGCAGAAGAAAGAAGAAAGTAGGGGAAGAGGAAACATATTCAAAATAACCCACAAAATCCCTTGACTTTATGTTACATTAATTTCTTTTTAAAATGCATTTGTAGATGTACTTGAATGATTTTATTAGGAAATCAATTGCTACTAGATAATGTGTGGATTTTCTGAAATTAACCCAACTAAATTATGTGGTAGAATTGGATTTTGTATCCATGAAATGGGTTTCATTGGTTACAATGGATGAACTAATTTATGATTACTTAGTTTGAATGTTTCATGCTAACTTGGTTGTAGTCAAGGAAGGAAAACCATTCAATTTTGTGGTGAATGGGCAATAAGTGGTAATTAGAGAAAAGATATTGACAAGTACCTTTGGAGGTTCTTTCAAAGGAGATATATACTATTTTCATATAACTTGGCTTAAAAAGATGAAAGCCACCCTCGAAGATACCAAAGGTTTTCTGCTGGAAAGGAAAGACTTAGTGACTGGTAGGAAGATCAACACCCAAACAGTTAGTTTTATAAATAGGGTGGCAACATATATTATTGGAACTACAATGTTTACCAAAAATAGATCATTAGAGGTACTTGCCAGAAGGGACACTTTTTGGTTATTTAACTGTAAGCATTAATAAAGCACTAATGTGTTTTACTAAATGCTTAAGCATGTGAAGGAATTTGCTAAAAGTAAAGAACAATAATCTAGTCTTCCATATGGAATGCTGCTGATTTAGATCTTTCAAGATGAAGGTATACATTTGGAAAATCATCCAAGTATACAGGTCTCAGCCACTTATGATGCTACAATCCTAAAGTTAATGAAGTACACAATATAAAGTGGACTTAGGGAGAGAAACTATGATGTAAAAGAATATCTAGCTACTTTGGAGGCTAATCAACAAGCTAGAGTAAACTCCACTTATGCACCTTTAATTAGAGTATCTCAAGTTAGAATCTATTCCACTCTAAACGCTATTATGAAGAACACTAATGTTGGAGTATACTGATCTCCTATTCAACCAACTCTTAGAGTTACCCCTTCCACTACATAGCAAGTGACACCAAAAGTAAAGAGGTAATTAGAGTAAGTGTTTCCATCTACCAAGAAGATAAAGCAATTAGGGTTGTACCCTCTTCCAATTGATATAGACAAAGAAGATATTCATCCTCCACCACTCATTCTTTAAGACCTTCCACCCTTTTATGTACTTGAATTTCTCCCTCCATCACTCTCACTATTGTCCTCACCATTACATTTCTCTCTTCCCTATACACATCTATTTGTTTGTAATAACTCTCCTCCATCACTCATGCCTCCACTTACTGAATCCCTTAGCCCTAAATTCATTCCCCTTGAACCCTTTGATCCTTCTCCACCTCTAATAGATTCTCTTCCACTTCTAACTCCACCTTAATCTCCTTCATTTCAACCCAATACTTAAGAAGACTTACCTCTTCACACATGGCTATCTTTTTTACTAGATTCCCTTGATAGTTAGTATATGCCTATCATCTACATTGGTTAGTATCTACTTACTAGACCATCCTCCTCTATGATGCTTGCATGTGGTGATGAGAGCTCCTTCATTGCTAAAATTAGGATAACTTTCAATCACTTACTACATGGTCAAAATGTGTTAGTTACCATTATTAAGGAGTTTAGTGAACAACTTGGCTACCTTACTATAAATGTTGAAGTCACTCCAAGCATGCTTGACAAAAATAGGGTTATTCAGCAATAGTTAGAGTTCTTGACTACTAAAATGAAGGATACCAAGGATGGCTTCCAAACAAAAAAAGGGCTATTATGAAAGATTGCTTAAGGGATGTTGATGATGCTGATTATCCATTTAACTAAAGAAATGGAGAATGCTTTCCAAAGAATGGATGATCAGCTTCAAGATCTTTAGCTACTGATATGTTTCTTATAATTCTGACTGGCTAGTGATGGTCTTTATTTGTTTGTGATTCTATTTGTGTTTACTGCAAATACTTATTTAATTTTACACTTTAATTCAGTTGTTTATGTGTGATTGGCTTGAATTTATTATTTTCTTCTTTTCCAATATCATCATGTTATTTCCTTGATGTGCGTTCACTACTATTTGATGGAGTGTTGCATAGATTGGTTGCTTCTATTTTGAAACCCTTTTTCTGTTGACACAAAAGGGGAGAAGACTTAATGAAAAATTTTAACTTTAATTAGTTGCTTCTTTTTTGGAACCCTTTTGTTTGTTGAAAAATAGGAGGAAAAAACTTAAGCAATATTTTAACTTTGATTGATTGCTTTGGAGTGAACTCCAAATATGCCTTTATTTGTTTTAAATTCTATATGAGTGGCATATGCCTTTGTTTAAAATTCCTTATAATTCTCTTGTTTTTGCCTATGTGTTTTGCACTATTAGGAGAATATCTATTTTATAGGATGCTTGTATTTAGGGGGAGCTTATGTTAGACTAATTCTATTGGCCTTTTACATAAATTATTTTGCTTAATGGTTTTGTCATCATCAAAAGGGAAAAAGTGCTAGCCTAAGGTTTGGAAGATCTAATGATCTTACTTGGCCCATGACTTTGTAATAACAAAAGCTAAAATTATTTTTGTGTAAAGTCCATTAACTTTGGCCTACTGAAATTTGCTACACTAATCCATTTGTTGTAAGGGTTTCCATATAAGATAGAAAGTGTTGACCAACTGAATTTGTATGAGTAAAAGAAACAAATGAATTAAAGGAAGTTGCTTTTTCATATCTATCCTTTGCAACTTTCTATATTAATATAAGTGTACTCTTTTTAACTTTCTATTTTAATATAAGTGTGCTCTTTTTATGTAACAACTCAATATGCATCAATGAGCATTTATGAGGATTAAACAGCTTGAGTTGCTAGATGCACACAACTAGTAGCTCATTGCCATTGAAGAAAGCAAAAAGGAAGAATTTGAATATTGCAATATTATCTTCTTTGAACAAGCTAAAAAATAACTAGACTTGTCTCCCTAGTCCATGCTCTTACAAGCAATAAGAGAAAAGGAAAACTTATTATCTTTAACAACTAGAAATTCAGTGAAGATAAAAATACAGTTGAAGATTCAAAGAAGAACAATTGGCATGAGCTAAAACAAAGCATTCAAAGCTTGCATTTATTTTTAAAAGTGTAATATTAGTTTATAGTATATTTGCTATTAAGAGCATTTAATTTGAGCATTCACTACACTCCCTTTTAAAAGGTTTTAAAACATTCTTAATCACCTTTTAAATATGTCTATGAGTGAGAATGGGTGGTGGGTGAACTTTAGAAAAGCTAGCGTCTATAAAGTTTAAGCTTAGCAAAAGCTTGTATTAGAGGTGAACACGATAAAACTTGTCATTTGTAATTTGATTGATTGAAGGAAATCCCTTAGAGTTTAAGGGAACTGAATATAGGCTAGAAGGGTAGAACTAGGATAACTTAGTAACATTATTTCTTTCTCTAACTTTCTCTTTTATTTAATAGTTTTAAATATTACTCCAAAATTTAGAGCTAATTCCAAAGTGTTCATTCTTTGTTTGGAGGCTACTTCGAAGCCATAAAAATGAACTCCAACTTTTTATGTCAAAAAAAATTTTATTATTTATTCTTTCTATTCATTACACCTATTTGCCCCCTCAGCATCAACATGGTGCATTATGAAGGAGAAATTTACATCAAAACACTACGTTTTGCAATTCAATATGGAGGCCAATTGAAAAACTCAAAATACATTATTTTGGCTTAAATTTTTTTTTTTTTAGGGGAGGGGGAGGGGGGAAGGCACGATGTGGCAAGGCTTGGAGCTATTGATGAATTGGACAATTAACATTCATGTAAATGCATTGCATGCATTTACATAAGCAAATGCAGAGGATTCATGTTTGTAATCTTCATATAATGCATAAATAAAATAAATATTCACTTTTTTTAAAAAAATAAAAATAAAAAGATTTATATTTTCTTTCATGAAAGCATCATTAATTTAAGAATATTTGGGTGATTTTATTTTCTTACATCATAATAAAATGCAAGGTTATGAAAAAATTATCCATATATATATATTTATTTATTTTGTTGAAAAATAGATTTTTTTTTTAATCAAAGTACTTTACATGTGAATTGCTAGCCTTTACATAACTAGTGTAAAGTTTACCATTTCCACAAAGGATTAGATTTTATTAAATTTTTTTTAGATGTTTACTATCAAATTCTCCAATAAATATTTATATGACATTTGGATTTTTTTAAAAAAATTAATCATATAGTGTTAAGTTGCAAAAAATCTAATTATTATTATTTATTAAAGAATCTAATAGCAAACACATAAAGATTGCTTTTAAGTTTTGTTCTTCCCTAAAAGAATAATGAATATGAGAGCTTTATTTATTTTATTTAGGAATACAAACAATGACAACACCTCTGCATGCTTGTCATGTATGTTGCTTTTTTTTTTTCTTTTAGGAAGCATCAAGATGGATTCTAACTATTTAGGTTAGCTATTAACATTTAACAAAGAAAGTTAGTTTACATGAACAAATTTGTTTAATGTAACTGATGATAGGTTCAAATTGATGTGTTTTTCAAAAGGTTTGCATGGATTTGATGGTAACAATTTTTTAAAGACTAAACTAATAGAACAAATATCATTTAGAGGTCAAAATAGTAGTTTACCTTTTTTTCCCCAACCTGATTCAACCTTAGTACTTAAAATATAACTGTGCTAAAAAGTTACCTTTTGAAATTTGGTTGCCAATTGCTTTTTTGGCTTGCCCTTATAATTTTAATTGGATTGAATAGATTAACCCATGTTGACAATTTAGATTTCGAATTTTGATGGACTATGGCTTTTTTGCGAGAAATTCAGCGTTTGCTAGTCCAACCATTTAAAATATAAGATGCATTAACCCATCAAAATATATTTTGAATGATTCATTGGCTATATAAAACTATCTTAATTAAAATTTAAAATTATTTGGGGTCTAATTTTGGGAGCCTAACTCATCATTTCAGGAATTGAGGTTGGCTTAGTCTAATAGGAAAATAAATTCTTTGTTGCGTGTTGTGCAAGCTACAAAGTAATCTCAACCATCCTTTTTTTTTTATTTAGACAATCATAGCCATCCATTTTTTTATTTTGATTTTTTAATTCTGAAGAGAGCAAAATATATGATAAAGATAATATTTTAACTTTCACTACGCAAATATCAAGTTATATTTTTATTGTTCTAATTTGAAATATCTTTTTTCTTTTTGTTTGTTAGAAATTAAAAGATTGTCTTTGTCTTACGATTTGTTTCCTTAGGAAGAAAAAATAATGGATGATTAAGATTGAAAAAAAATA